>CM065804.1:187872500-190635500 GCA_033398695.1 Orobanche coerulescens | reverse complement strand
GAGGCAAGTATCGTATTTGAAAGTTTGTGAGAAATTGATGAATTTGATCATGCATATGGTTTATTCGTATTGTTGATATGAGATTATCATTACAATTGCTATCGAGTTAACGTACGTTCACATTGATGAATATGTCGATTTTCTTGCATATGTATATGCATAGTTGTGTTTATGTGTAAGTTGTGATGATCCGATGGGATCAAGCGATCTATGCTGAGGGCGCTGGATCGGATGTCCACCTCGTGTTGATCCGACGGATCATCTTGGGATCTAGCCGAGGGCGCTGGATCATTGGACGGGTTTTTCCACCTCGTGTTGGTCCGACGGATCATCTGGGATCTATGCCGAGGGCGCCGGATCGTTGGAATACCCATGTTGTGTTGATTGAATCTCGTGGATTCGTATTGGTGGATTCCAGAGCGGAAGTCCATATTGTGTATGATTTAATGCATAGTTGTTGCATATTTGTGTGTTCCGATACATGTAATATAATTGTTTTGCTAACAACCTATGGTGAGGACATTTGTTTTGATGTTCAGGTAGCCGAGGAGCGGGGAAGCAGCCACAGTACCATCATGACGATGAAGTTGCTCAGTGATGTTAGTCGTTTGTCGTCTTTGTGATTTGTCTTCTTGGTCTTTTTTTTCAGTACGCGTGTCTTTTTAAGATCATTTCGATATGGTTGTAATATAACTGTTGGAATCAATTTGCTATTTGGATTTCGGTGATATTATTGGTTTATATTTACATTTCTTTTAATCAGCCTTGTAAATCCTTACCTAAAGGATTTATGGCGCTGTAATTATTCCGATTATTTCGGGGTGTTACAGAATATGGTATCGGAGCTAAGATTCATGGATATCTTGGCAGTCGGGTTAGTTGGGTCTGCTTACGTTATTTGATTTTTGGTCGTTTGTAACATCACTACTGAGCCAGCATCGTCATGTGGACTGTGGTTGTGAGTTTCCTAATCTCGAATACTACCGTTTTATTTAATTCATGTCTTGTAATCATTGACGGATGTATCTTTAGAAAGTTTGCCCTAGATATTGAGTATTTATGTTTACAGTATGTTGAGAGGAGGTCGTGGACGCGGACGCGGTCGTGGACGCGGACGTGGAAATGCGAGGCAAGAAGAGTCGGTATCTACCCCAGAGATAACCGCTAGTCGAACGGATTCCCATTCCGGGGGACAGCAGGGATCGGCAAATAATGATGCAGACCCTAACATGCTAGGAGTGCTTCAGCAGGTGGTTGCTCAAATAAACCCAGTTTGCTCAAGTTGTTGATCGCATGCAGACGGCGATGGGACAAAGAGATAACATGGATAATCGGGAGATAAATGGCTTACCGAGGTGATCAAATTGCATCCTCCGAAATTTGACTCGCTCATGAGACGCTTTCTTGGGATCACCGGTGAAAGAATTAGAGAAGATTTTTATGGGATTAATCGTCCCAACGATAGGAAGGTTCCGATCGCCCAAGATCTTCTCGACAGGGAGGCTTTCGATCGTGGGAGGCCATTCGACCGGAGGAGCACAATGTTGACTGGACGGAATTCAAATTGATGATGGAAGCGCAAAGATTGTCCTCGCCTGCTAGAGAGGCCCGAGTCCGGAGTTTTTCTCACCACAAAATTCAAGCATCTGTGATGACGTGATTAAGACTTTTAATCACCGGTTGACTTATGTGCGTCACTTGGTCAGACCGAGGCGAGAGGATTTTTCATTTTGACATGCGGATGAAGCCGAGATTCAACAATATATGTCCTGATTTGAATGCACCACCCTACGGCAAAGATTGTGACAAGGCGCCGGCCTATGATATGAAAGAGGCGGCAATGAGAAGTCAATGTAAGCAAGGAAGGTAAAGTGTCCGGTAACTTCTCGGAAAACAAGAATGGTGGGCCCTGCAAGGGCGCCTTCATTTTATTCATCTAGAAACCTCCACATCCTTCTCGAGGTGGCAAGAAGTTC
The DNA here is from genome assembly GCA_033398695.1 of Orobanche coerulescens. Classification (NCBI taxonomy): domain Eukaryota; kingdom Viridiplantae; phylum Streptophyta; class Magnoliopsida; order Lamiales; family Orobanchaceae; genus Orobanche; species Orobanche coerulescens. Next base: position 190,633,524 of record CM065804.1, on the reverse strand, counting down.
CTGACAACATCGTAGTTTCGACGCATCAAAGAAATGCTATAATTGTGGTCGAGCAGGCATGTTCGACGTGATTGCCCGCATCTCCCGTGACTTGTTTCGATTGTGGGCAAGAAGGGCACCGTGCGGCTTTCGTGGAGCCGCGAATAGATCTTATGGCACCCGCACATGGGCCACAAGACCGAAGGAGGTGAGTGTGAACCAGACACAACAGAGTGGGTTTCAGCAGCAGAATGTTGGGAAGAGAGAGACATCCAGGCCGGGTCCGTTCCTCCGCGCCTATACGAGATGAGGAAATCGACGATCGTAACACCGCTGCATCGATACGATTCTGCATCCTTTTGCAACCAGATAGTGTCTTATTATATTCAGGAGCTACACATTCTTTCATATCATTAAACTGTGTTAATCGTTTGAAAATCTCGTGCTTATTTGATTGTGAACCGTATGTTGTGGGTTTGCCGAGCGGAGAGAGAATTGTGGGAACCCTAGAAACTAGAGATTTTCCAGTGTCTATAGGAGGGAGAAATTGGCCATCAAATCTTATTGTAGTCGACATCCATGGTGACGATTTAATTCTCGGAGACGATTGGCTCAACCGTTATGGAGCTATTTTGAATTACCGAAAACGAGTCATCTCTATCATTGCCGATGACGGGCCTGAACATTTATTCAAAGGATGGAGACCAGGAAGCTCGGGAAAATTGATCAAAGTTATGAAGGCAGTGAAATTACTGAAGCAGGGTTGTCACGGATTATGGTGCTATGCCATGAAGAAAGAAGAAGGATTAGAGCTCTCATCTATTCCAGTTGTGAACGAATTCTCAGATGTATTCCCTGACGAACTACTCCAGGTTACCTCCACAGAGAGAAGTAGAGTTTAACATCGAATTAGAGCCAGAGCCACTCCTATTTCCGAGCACCATACCGTATGGCGCCAACCGAGATGTATGAACTAAAGAAGCAATCGGAGGAATTGTTACGGAAGGGTTACATTCAACCTAGCGTTTCTCCTTGGGAGCACCCGTTCTCTTTGTCCTAAGAAAGATGGATCCTCCGATTATGTATTGATTACAGGAGCTAAATAAGGTAACGAACAAGAACAAGTATCCTATACATCGGATCGATGACTTATTTGATCAAATACATGGGGCTAGAGTATTCTCTAAGATTGACTTGCGATCCGGATATCATCAGCTGAGGATTAAGGAATCGGATATACCGAAATCTGCTTTCAGATATCGGTACGGGCATTATGAATTTGTAGTGATGCCATTCGGACTTACCAATGCTCCTGCGGTATTTATGCAGTTGATGAATCGGGTATTCTTAGAATACTTAGATAAGTTCGTGGTCGTTTTCATTGATGACATCTTGATCTATTCGAAAGACCCCGAGGAACATGCTGAACATTTGCGTATTGTTCTGAGCACCTTGAGAAATGAACAGTTGTATGCGAAACTTTCTAAATGTGAGTTCTGGCTTAAGGAAGTGACTTTCCTTGGGCATGTGATATCATCTGCCGGAGTTCAAGTAGATTCGAAGAAAGTCGAGGCAATCTTGGAGTGGGAATCTCCAAATAATGTGAAAGAAGTGCGGAGTTTCTTAGGACTTGCTGGATATTATCGCCGTTTCGTGGAGGGATTTTCCAAAATTGCTCGTCCGCTCACTCAGCTATTACAGAAAACTCATAAGTTCGAGTGGAATGAGAAATGCCGTGCCGCTTTGATGATCTCAAGAGGAGACTCGACGCCGCATATACTAGCGTTACCAGATGGAACCGATGGATTCATGGTATACAGCGATGCTTCAAAACAGGGTCTGGGATGTGTGTTGATGCAAATGGGTAAGGTGATCGCCTATGCTTCTCGGCAGCTGAAACCGTATGAAGTTAATTACCCGACTCATGATCTGGAGCTAGCAGCTGTGGTCTTTGCTTTAAAAATTTGGCGACATTACTTGTACGGCACTCGTTGTCAGAACTTTACCGATCACAAGAGCCTCAAATATATTTTCACTAAGGAATTAAATATGAGGCAGAGAAGGTATCGGAATTGATCAAGGATTACGATTTGGAGATCCTTTATCATCCAGGCAAAGCAAACGTGGTAGCTGATGCACTGAGCCGAAAACCTGTTTCTATTCGAGTGTTGGAAGCACTTACATCCCAAACCAACTTGCAACGAGAGCTAATTCGTGAAGGAATTGAAGTGTGGTCGCAAGGAGTCCAGGGACAATTGTGCGTGATGGAACTAACTTCGTCGTTGGTTGAAGAAGTCAAATCTAAGCAGTTGGATGACTCTCTGATTCTTCGATTGCGTGGCGAAGTAAAGAAAGGAAAAGCCCCAGGATTCGTAGTACAAGATGATGGAGTTCTGAGATTTCAGAATCGACTTTGCGTTCCCGATGCTGATAATTTGAGACGGACAATTCTGAAGGAAGCTCATAGCGCGCCTTATTCTATTCACCCGGGGAGCAGTAAGATGTATAAGGATCTAAAACAAAACTTCTGGTGGGGGAATATGAAAAAGAACGTAGCAGAATATGTTTCAAAATGTTTGACTTGTCAGCAGGTTAAGATTGAACATCAGCGACCTGCCGGAATGTTAAAACCGCTTCCGATTCCTGAGTGGAAGTGGGGGGATATCTCGATGGATTTCATCACCAATATGCCTAGGACCAAGACGGGAATGAACATGATTTGGGTTATAGTTGATCGACTAACCAAATCGGCTCATTTCCTAGGAATTAAAGACACATAGGGACCCGAGAGATTGGCGCGAGTATTTATTACGGAGATAGTCAGATTGCATGGGACGCCGAAGACCATTATTTCGGATCGAGATGGTCGTTTCGTGTCGCATTTTTGGAAGGCAGTTCATAGGGCCTGGGACCGAGTGAACTTTAGCACGGCTTATCATCCTCAGACGGACGGCAACCAAAGGACTATTCAGCAAGAGAAGACATGCTTAGAGCTTGTGCCTTGGATTGGTCGATCGATCGGGAAGTTCACTTGCCGCTGATCAATTCACATATAACAATAGTTGGCATGCTTCTATTAAGATGGCACCGCTCAAGCCTTGTACGGAAGGAGATGTCGATCACCCCTATGCCGGGATGATTCTTCGGACTTGATCGAACGGAACCGGAATTGATAGATGACTCAAGAGAAGATAGCTTTGATTCGAGAAAGACTGCTGATCGCCCAGAGTCGGCGTAAGTCTTATGCAGATATACGCTGCCGCCCTCTAGAGTTCGACATTGGGGACCACGTACTATTGAAGGTGTCTCCTACACGAGGGATTTTCGCTTTGGGAGGAAGGGCAAACTAAGTCCGAGATATATCGGACCATTTGAGATCCTCGAGAGAGTCAGATTTAGCATACGAGTTGGCCTTACCACCATCGCCGAGTCACGTTCACAGGTGTTTCACGTATCCCAATTACGGAAGTATGTGCCAGATCCCAATCATGTTATTGATTTCGACGAGATTGAGATAGCTAATGACGGCACCTTCGAAGAGCGACCAATCAAGATACTCGAGAGACGAGTCAAGCAGTTGAGGAATAAACCGATCTCCCTGGTGAAAATTCAGTGGTCTCGACATGGAGTCGAAGAAGCCACTTGGGAGACAGAGGAGAGTATGAAGTCGAGATACCCGGATTTGTTTTCGTTTTAAGTTTCGGGCCGAAACTTCTTTTTAGAGGGGTAGTATGTAATGCCCGGATAAATGGTGTATTTACCTTGTATTCGACCTTGTATTATTTCGACTTCATGATGTTATAAATCATAGACTGGTTTCCCGTATTTCGTATCCTTACGTTTTTGGTATCTACAGTATTATGCATGCATGGTTCTGCACGTGTTAACGTACGTTATCAGACGGCCATAACGTGCGCTAAGACTGCAGTATTACGTACGTTATCCTAAGTGGTTAACGTACGTAAGCTAAGTCAACTTGGGATCGGATAAGGGTCGGCGTGTGGGGGCCGAGGAAGGGGCCGGGGAAGATCCGTGTGATTTCCGAATGAATCGGACATAGGTGTTACGACGCTATGGTTCATGTTTAACGACGCTAAGGGCATGGGTATTACGACGTAACACCCTTTTCGATTACGACGTAAGGAAATGGCGAAATCAGCCGGTGAGTTGTGGTCGATGACTACGACGCTATAGTTAGGGTATAACGACGTTAAGCTTATTACGACGTAAGGTTTATCGCATAACGACGTAATGTCCAATTCTATTTATAGACTTCGACCCTATTTCATTTCTCACCTTTCTTTGGCCGATTTTTCGTGTTCGAGATCTTTCATCACCTCTTATCCTCCATATCATCTTTTGGGACGATTCTTGTGAAGCATATGCCTTTTAGATTGGTGTACAAACTTCATGAGGTTGAGTTTGTTCAAGTTCTTCCTTGTTCATCCATTTGTTGAGGTATGTGATCTTTCACCAACTAATTTTAGCATGATCTTAGTAATGTTTTGGACCTGTTTTGAGTAGGCCAAACCAGTTTCTTTTGAGGAGCCTTTCATCTTGGTTTAGAAGATTGAATTCAATTATTTTCGATTCCTCTTGATTGTAGTAATCGTTGAGCAACCTCTATTGATTAGACTATTGATTAGTGTATCTTGAGATTTATAAACCAATCATATCTAGTTTTCGAAGATTATCTTAGTCTAGGAGAATGTTTTGATCGAACATTTTCGGTGAAGGATTAATGGATTGAACCTAAGGATTAATTCGTAGAAGGAGATTTGGAACTAGTCTTTATGATAATTCATCGAAGTTCGGATATCTTGTTATTATAAAACATGATTATAATTCCTCCTAGGATGAATTCCATGTTATGTAGCAACAATCAACCGAAGGAATTGTGTTAGATGTAATAGTCCATCGCCATGATAGATGCACCATGCCTTCTTATGATTCATTTGATGATTTCAACGATTATCCTAACTATGGGTCATACCGACGTTATTGTTTGATGAAGGTTTGCATTCTGAGCCGACCGAGTGAGAATTCTCCGAACGAATTGAAGATCTTGATAGTAGAAATTCTTGTCGCCATTGTTGAGGCAAGTATCGTATTTGAAAGTTTGTGAGAAATTGATGAATTTGATCATGCATATGGTTTATTCGTATTGTTGATATGAGATTATCATTACAATTGCTATCGAGTTAACGACGCTCACATTGATGAATATGTCGATTTTCTTGAATATGTATATGCATAGTTGTGTTTATGTGTTAGTTGTAATGATACGATGGGATCAAGCGATCTATGCTGAGGGCGCTGGATCGGATGTCCACATCGTGTTGATCCAACGTGATCATCTTGGGATCTAGCCGAGGGCGCTGGATCATTGGACGGGTTTTTCCACCTCGTGTTGGTCCGACGGATCATCTTGGGATCTATGCCGAGGGCGCTGGATCGTTGGAATACCCATGTTGTGTTGATTGAATCTCGTGGATTCGTATTGGTGGATTCCAGAGCGGAAGTCCATATTGTGTATGATTTTATGCATAGTTGTTGCATATTTGTGTGTTCCGATACTTGTACTAGCATTGTTTTGCTAACCCCTGGGGTGGACATTTGTTTTGATGTTCGTAGCCGAGGAGCGGGAAGCGACCAGTACCATCATGACGATGAAGTTGCTCGGTGATGTTAGTCGTTTGTCGCCTTTGTGATTTGTCTTCTTGGTCTTTTTTTCGCACTTAGTACGCGTGTCTTTTTAAGATCATTTCGATATGGTTGTAATATAACTGTTGGAATCAATTTGCTATTTGGATTTCGGTGATATTATTGGTTTATATTTACATTTCTTTTAATGAGCCTTGTAAATCCTTACCTAAAGGATTTACGGCGCTGTAATTATTCCGATTATTTCGGGGTGTTACATTGTCGAGGTTGGCGCGCTTTCTTTCATCTGTGGTCTATTGTTCACGCTCCTTCTCGAGCATCTCAGCATAGGCTTGGCCTTCAATCCTTGCGGCCGTGTTTACCTTCATGATCTTGATAGGGCCATCCTGTATAACAAAAATTATCTCTTCGTGCATTGCTGCAAGATGAGCCTCCATCCTAATTCTCCAATCATCAAATTCGTTAATAGCGAACATAGGCACTTTGTTGATCATAGATGTATCCATGTGAGAATAAAGGAATGAAATAGATTGTTTTAAAAGAAATAAGTGATTTTGGATCTGATTCGATTAAAAATACGACTGATTCTTTTTAGAATCAACCACTCCGATACCACTTGTTGGCCACTAAGTATACTGGATACAGCTTGGAAAGTAGTTTAAACAACAAGTCAGATCGATTTTAAACTGAAAGTGCGTAGCGGAAGTCTTAATACAATAAGTTGTCATGATACAGAACTCAATGTGCAGTGTATACTTAAATAATCACAGTAATTAAAACAAGTAAGGCAGAAGGTAAATAACACAGTATTTAAAGTGGTTCGAGGTAAACCCCTCTACGTCCACTGGTCCTCCACACAGGAGTAAAAAGTTTATTATAATTACTGCGTACATAACTACGTAATTATAAAAACACACAATCAATATATCGTTCACACAGATTGATATAAAGATCTTAGCTTCAACCGTTCACACAGATTGGTTTGAGCTAACACTTGACTGGCTTCTTCACACACAGTTCTGAAGCTTCGTCTTCTTCGATGCAATTCCTTCACACACAGTTCTGGAGTAGCAACGATTACTCAGTCCACACAGGGCTGATCTGGGTATGTTCAAGAATTTAGAACAATGTATGAACAACAGCTTTGACTTTCTGAGCTTCTAGCTGATGATGTGTTGTTCACTGTTTGAGCACTGTATATCTCTTAAATCTGAGTTGTAGTAAGCTTCTGGAGATATGTTTTGCTCTGATGTATATAATAATAACTTTGTCACTTTGGTAACTTCGTTGCTGATCTTCAACACCTTGATGAGATATATATAGTCTTCTGAAAAAATATATCTGTTGAGATAAATCCGTTGAGCAAGATTCCGTTCCAACGGGATGAAAAGCACGATCCGGATTTTGCGGGATTTGAAGATCTGTTGACTCACAGTATTTAAATACTTTATCCTTTAGTATTTAAATACTTCTTTATCAACAGGACTTGACTTCTAGTGAATACTGAAGATTTCTTCTTGTCCTGTTGAGAGCTGTATGGAAGATCACTGTATTGACAAATCGAGAGAGCTTCCATACTTAGTCTTTTGAAGACTTCTTTGCTGTACTGAAAGGTTCCACTCTATGCTGGATCTATGACAGGATACAGTTTCCTTACTGTATTGAGGATTGGCATATTGTCAAAACCTCTTATCATCACTATTCGATACAGAGATTGATTATCCTGACTATTTCGATATAGGGTATTTGTTATCCCAACAAACGTTAACTAGCTCAATTTGGTCATCTTAGTGTCTTAACGTTTTTATTAAACTTTAGTACTTGGATTGTTTGCTTTATTACTTTGGAAGTCCTCTGCATGCAGTATTTTAAAATTTTGTCTTGAAAGTGTCAACTTTAAATATTTTGGTGTAGGTCACGACCTAACTTCCAGCTTATAAATTACATAGATTGTACTACTAATTATCGAGTATTTTTGGTATCAGCCTGGTAGACTTTGTGACAGGTTCTATGATGCGTAACAATCCGAGTTGAGTATGGGATGTGACACCCACCAACCCCAAACTGACGGCCAAACATAAGTGGTCAATCGTTCCTTAGCTAATATGTTGTTTCGATAATCTGAAATCATGGGATATAAAGTCAGCGAATGTCGAGTTCGCTCATAAATTGCACTCAACCGAAGTACGGAGTTATGTCCCTTTTGTGGTTTGTGGCGTGCTGTCGTGAGCATTGGTCGACCTTGTCACACTCCACCCGCTGCACACGACTCCTTCCACTTTGATCAGCAAGCTCAACCTGTACATGAGATGACCAAAACACCTCGAACATGCTACTGCCCGCTGCAAACAAGCCACAAATGTCCGATGTCGAGATGTCTAGTTCGACGCGGGCGATTTTGTTTGAGCCGTTTTGACAAAAGATCGTTTCCCAACTCATGTCGCATCTCATTAAATTGGCCAAGTGGAGATCATCAAGAAGATAAAATCCTACCCATGCCGCCTTCGCCTTCTGAGCCACATCCACACATTAGACATGTTCAATGTAAAACATCTCGTTCTTTTTCACGACGTAGTTCCAGAGATGAAGCTAGTTCCAACTTAAGGGTGAATCATTTCAGCGACAAAGAGAATGATGGAGACGAAGCTGCAGTTAGTTATCTCGCTAAATTCGATCCGCTTGTGCTCCACAAGCCCAAATCAAAAATCTCTTAATTTTATTTCGTATGTTTTATTAATTTTTTAAAGACCTTTCATTATTATTTGTGGCCCAACTTCTTTATTCGCTATTATGATTTTGGCCTTTTCATACTATTGATTTGCGTTAATGTTATTTGAATCAACTCCTTAATAGGAGATATTAATTGTTCTTGATAAATAATCAACCAAGGTTTGTTGGCTCTCTAAATACAGTAAAATCTCGATAAATGAATATGGTTTAATTTTATAAAATATTTATTTAATAAATTATTTATTTATCGTTAAAATTTGAACATATTATAAAGAGTTGGGATCGGATTATTCATTTGACGAGGTTATTCGTTTATCGAACATTCATTTATGGAGGTTTAACTGTGGAGGTAAATCTTATCGTGAATATGACATGACACTCATGCAGCCATGCTTTGGACTATTGACATTTCAGTGAGAGAAGGAACGAGAAAAAAAATGGAATTAAGAATTTCTAAAAATTGTCATGAGAGTTTTAAATAAAGGCCAATCTTAATGAGGGTGGATAAGCCCTGGCTCTCTCTCTCTCTCTCCTGTTTCTCTCTCTCTCTCTAGAAAAGGGAAAAAACTCGAAGCTCCTTTGCTATCATAGTAAACAACAGCAGCGATTACTTAAGACTTCTGTGGTCATTCGCAGTTAGGTTGCTATCTGTAATCTACTTTTTTCCACAGTTGACTCTTTTGCTGCCCATCGCCTGTGATCTTATTAAGATCTTGTTTGGATTTTCTGCTGCGACCCGAAAGTCCATTGCATCACCCCCCCTTGCTTCATTTAATATAGTAACCCATTTTTAGCTCCTATGCCACCTACCAATTTGCATATATAAGAAAAAGAAATTCAAAGAAATTATATAATAAAAAATTTAATAAACAAAATATTAATTGTGATCAAAGTTTTTTGGATTAATCTACTTTCACAATGTGATCCACAATGTGGATGACAATACACTCACATGTGTTGGTGGGGTCATAAAATTCAAAAATTTATGACCCCACCCACATGTGAGTGTATTGTCATCCACGTTGTGAATCACATTGTGAAAGTAGCATTGCTCAAGTTTTTTATACTTCACCGGAAGGAGTCTACTATCCTTTTAGCTTCCCTATGGTGGACAAAACAGGGTGAAAATTTCTATTTTATCCTTCCATTGTATTTTTTTTTAATTTTTTACCCCTCAAATTATATGGTTACAATTTTTATTATATTTTATTCCAACTTCCTATAAATTTTTTTTTTATAATTTTAAAAAAATATATTTATATTTTTAGATATTATTTTAAATGTATTTTTATTCTCATTTGTAATGTTATATAGTTTTAGATATTTATTTTTCTAAAAGTATCTTATCAAATTAAATTATCATTTTAATTTCTATATCACCAATTGAGTTCATGTCTTTCATCAAAATAGTTCTCAATGGCTACATTTACACATCAAAATAATAAAGATAATATTATAATAATAATAATAGTAATAATAATAATAGATTATAAAGTTGAATTGAACTAATTTAAACTGAAGTGAATTAAACTAAATTGAATCGAACTGAATTGAATCGAACTGAAATAGATTTTGATAAATTGAACTAAAATTTGTCAAATTGATCTGAACCAAAGATACTAACCGAAAAAAGGATCCTTAGTCTCGTGCAATTTATGTTATTGACGGGTGTCGAGTGAAAGTTCAAAGTTTTGAATTCCTTATTTTCTTTTTAAAAATAAAGAATTTAATAAATCAAGAAAATAACCACTAGAAAAGGTCAAAACAAAACTTGTTAATCACTATTCATGACTACTAATAGCAATGAGCATTGGTATTAGCATTTATTACAAAGGGTTCAGAGTAGATAGGGACTGGAACTAGAAGTAGCCTCCTCTAGTCTAATCCTTGTAGTATATCCAAGTAGTACAAACTAATTTTGATATTATATTCCCTCTACCTGAATAACTTAGGGCACTTCTTATAAAAGAAATTATTTTAGACCCAGCTGTAAAATTTGACGCCATGTCATGTCAATTTATAGCTAATAACGTCAAGTAATTCATGATTTTCTTATTATCAGATTTTTTTTTAGAATCCATTTTTAAGTATTTTATTATTTTAGCGCTTCAAATTTTATATAACTTCTCGTTTTTTTTTAAATTTAGTTTTATGATAATCATATCAAAATGGTAAAAGATATTTATGGTGAGTGTATGATTAAGATTAAAAGGTGGTCGTTTGATTTGATTTGAGGTATTTAACGAAATGTTGCACTTCTAAATTAACATTTTTTGGACTAAATGTTGCACTTCGAGTGGGACGGAGGAAGTACTATATTTTACCCACAAGGACTGTCAAATTGGTGGAGTAGGTGAGTGCAGGACTTAAAAGTTACTAGTTTGATTCCCTCTGCCAACATTTTTTCGATTGGGCATATTTTAGTTTTTACTGCAATATTGAACATTTTATGCGGTTCAAATATTATTAGTTTTGACAAGTAATACATTTAAATTTTTAAATAATATAAAATATTGAAGTGTTACGATTATATATGAACGAACTAAAATATGCATAGTTTAAAGTTTTTGTTTGTCCTATTAAAGTCATACTACACTAAGGGTTGTTGAGTAAATGTATCTGTCTGAGTAAATTTGTCAGTCTGGGTAAATGTGTCTGTTTAGGTAAATTGATGTTGTTTACTTTTTCATGTGAATAAATTGTCTGAATAAGAGAAATTACCGATTTATATCTGAATATGAATTATAAACTGTTTTATAAATTGCTGTTTATTTTTTAAGCTATATAAATGATATAATCCAAAAATCAAAACATAAATTCATAAAGTACTTAAAAATCTAATTTCAAACATAAAGAAGTCAAGTTCAAACACAAAGTAGCCAAATTCAAACACAAAGTAGACAAGTTTAAACATTATTAACCAAACTTTTATTTTTGAATTTTAAATAAAAAATTCTGATTTTTAATATTATTATTTCAGATACTTTTTCTTCTTTAAAAATAAAAGTTTCGATTTTTTTATCAGATTTTTTAAATTTTTTAGAATTTTCAGATTTTATTTTTACTTTTTATTTTCGAATTTTAAATAAAAATTATGATTTTTAATGTTATTGTTAGAAAATAACAGTTCCGATTTTTTTGTCAGATTTTTTAAATTTTCCAGAATTACTTTTTATTTTCGAATTTTAAATAAAAAGTTCTGTTTTTTAGTATTACTCCAGATATTTTTTTCTTAAAAAATAAAAGTTCTGATTTTTTTTTTCAGATTTTTTTAAATTTTTTCTTTTTTTTTTCTTCCAAATCTCGAGGATCATGTCTTGAAAAGGGATAGGGGTAGCGGGTGTCATTTTTGTGTCTGTATGGGGACAAGAGGTTGGAGGTCACTTAGCGATTCAGACTCCTCATTTTCCATTAAATCATAAGTAAACACTCACCTATGTCTGCGCGAATAAATCGTTCAGCCCATTAGGCCCATTAAATCGAAAGTAAAAAGCCCCTAAATAGCCTTAAGCAAATATTTTGCACAGCCTTTGAAACAGCGACATGCCCATTAGAATGTAGATGTAGCCCACAAGCCATGAGTTAACTATATTTTTGGTCCTTGTATTTTGCCGGGTATTTCACTTTCAGTCCATTTTTTTAAAAAGTTTTGGGTTTGGTCCAAAAGTGAAACCCGTTTCAATTTCAGTCCGTTTTTACTAACACCGTTAGTTTGACTAGGGTTGACCATTAGTTAGAGGGTATTTTCGTCTTTCCACTAATAAATAAAATAAAATAATTCAGATTTTTATTTATTTTATGGACAATAATATTTTGGTTTTTATTTTTATTAAAATAATTTATAAATAATATCCAGAGTTTATCTATTTTTTATTTCCAATTTTTAAATAAAAAATTCAGATTTTTTAATATTAATTATATTCCAGAATTTAAAAAACACCTGAAGTTCCGATTTTTCTAATTTTCCAGATTTTTTAAATAAAAAAATAAAGTTCTGAATTTTTCTTAAATTTTTCAGATTTTTTAGATTTTTTTATTTTTTTTAAACTTTTATATTTTTTTATTATTTTACGTTATATATTGACCAGCCAATAAACATATGCCACATGTCATTTAACTGCCAACTAAGCACTCTGTTAGTATTTAACAGACAAAAATTAACGGAAATTCAAAAAAATCGACTTTATATTTAGAATTCAAAATAAAATAAAATATTATTTTCCATAAAATAAATAAAAAATCTGATCAGTTATCTTCTCCAGTGAAGTTGAATTCAAGTAATCAATCTTTAATCTGTCTAGATTTTTAGATTTTAAAAAAAAAAAAAAACACAATATGTTTGATGAAAAGTAACAAAAAATTAAAAAAATAAATAACTAGCAGTTTTTTTAAAAAATAAAATAAAATAATCCAATTTTTTATTTATTTTATGGAAAATAATATTATAGATTTTAGTTTTCATTAATACAATTTAAAATAAGATCCAGAGTTTTTTAATTTCTTATTTTTTATTTTTAAATAAAAAATACTTAACTTTAATAATAATAATAATAATAATAATAAAAGAAAGAATGAAATGAGGGTATTTTAGTCATTTTATGTTGTTTAACCGGTCAAACTAACAGTCAACGCCAAAATGGACTGAAATTCAAATGGGTGTTTCACTTTTGGATCAAACCCAAATTTTTTTAAAAAATTGGATTAAAAATAAAATATCCATGTTGGGATTCAAGGATATTGTTTTGATAATTGCCAAACAACAAAAAGCTTGATACAGCAAGCCCTGTATCGAAAGCTGGTTGAAGTTGCAATCCTGTATCGAAGACCTTATCACAGCGCCAGCATACAGCAAGCTCTCGCGCTACTAAGATTCAGCAACAAAGTCTAAGTAAGCACCAAGTATGGAAGCTGTCTTGAAACCTCAATACAGCACCCTTCCATACAGCGCCTGACTATTCCAATTTGGCTACAGCTCTAGTGGATACAGCATCCACATCGGATCAGGACTGAAGATCGTTTCAAAAGGAATCTTTAGTATTCACTAAAGTCAAGTACCGTTTGATAAAGAAGTATTTAAATACTGAAAGGATAAAGTATTTAAATACTGAAGCTGTCAGAGATCTTCAAATCCTGCGATATCCGGATCCTTGTCTATTCAAGTAAACTATCAAGTTGTCACGGAATATTGCCCAACGGATCTATCTCAACGGATATATCCAAGAAAGCTATATATATATATCCCCACGTATCCGAATCATCAAGAACATCTACAAGCTTACAAGCGATACTCAAAAGATCAAAAGACTGAATATTCATTATCATCGGATCAAGCTTACAAGAGCAAGTATATTTCTTTCTAGCATCAATCCATATCTGAAGAAAGAAGAAATATACTCAACATCAAGAACAGTCATCATCAGCTCAAGAACCTCATATTCAAAGCTACTGTTCTTACCCGGTTACCTACCTTTTTACCTTTGTGTAAAAACCGAGCTCTGTGTGAACTCAACAAAGTTATTCTGACCTGTGTGGGACGAATAAGAGGACAAAGCTTTGGAACTGTGTGTGAAGAAGCTAGTCAAGAAGGAAGCTTTAACCAATCTGTGAGCGGTTGAAAGCGCGGCAGATCTTTGTATCTGTGTGAACGATACAAGGATAGGTTTGATTATAAATACATAGTTGTGTACGCAGTATTTATAATAAACGTTTTACTCCTGTGTGGAGGACCAGTGGACGTAGAGGGGTTTACCTCGAACCACTTGAATACTGTGTTATTTACCTTTCGCCGTTACTGTTTTCATAACTGTGAGTTATATAAGTATACACTGCAAAACCCTGTAAGCACCAAGCTAACAGGAGAATAGACCGAGTTGCTGTATCGACAGCATATCTACTACATTAAAGACTTCCGCTACGCACTCAGATTCGAAAAACCATACAGCCTGTTGCTTAAACATTTCCCAAGCTGTATCGAGTATACTTAAGTAAAGGGACCAACGTCCCAGAGCCTTTGCCCCAGCGGTAAAGGACTCAGACATTGTTGGCTGAGGTTCCGTGTTCGAGTCCTCTTACCAACATATAGTGGTACTGAATTTCTCCAAAAAATTCTCCATACGCGTAGGCTGCGGTATTAACCCGTAGGCCGTGCCGAGGGGGTTTCGAGTATGGGCCGCAGCGGTGGAATCAGTCACTTAAAAAAGTTTACCCAACACAGTTTTGTCCCAGAGCCTTTGCCCCAGCGGTAAAGGACTCAGACATTGTTGGCTGAGGTTCCGTGTTCGAGTCCTCTTACCAACATATAGTGGTAGTGAATTTCTCCAAAAAATTCTCCATACGCGTAGGGCCAAGCGGTATTAACCCGTAGGGCCAGCCGGAGGGGTTTCGGAGTATGGGGCCGCAGTGCGGTGGAATCGATCACTTAAAAAGTTTACCCAACACAGTTTAGTCCCAGAGTCTTGCCCAGGAGAAAGGACTCGGACATTGTCGGGCCGAGGCTCCGTGTTCGAGTCCTCTTACCAACATATAGTGGTCTTGAATTTCTCCACAACATTCTCCATAAGCGTATGGCCCAGCGGTATTAACCCGTAGTGCCTGGCCGGAGGGGGGTTTCTGGAGTATGGGGCCGCAGTGCGGTGGAATCAGTCACTTAAAAAAGTTTACCCAACACAGTTTAGTCCCAGAGCCTTTGCCCCAGCGGTAAAGGACTCAGACATTGTTGGCTGAGGTTCCGTGTTCGAGTCCTCTTACCAACATATAGTGGTACTGAATTTCTCCAAAAAATTCTCCATACGCGTAGGGCCAAGCGGTATTAACCCGTAGGGCCAGGCCGGAGGGGGGTTTCTGGAGTATGGGGCCGCAGTGCGGTGGAATCAGTCACTTAAGAAAGTTTACCCAACACAGTTTGTCCCGGAGCCTTTGCCCCAGCGGTAAAGGACTCAGACATTGTTGGCTGAGGTTCCGTGTTCGAGTCCTCTTACCAACATATAGTGGTACTGAATTTCTCCAAAAAAGTCTCCATACGCGTAGGGCCAAGCGGTATTAACCCGTAGGCTGTGCCGAGGGGAGTTTCGGAGTATAGGCCGCAGTGCTGGAATCGATCACTTAAAAAGTTTACCCAACACGCTTTGTCCTGTGGCCTTTTCCCAGCCAGAAAGGACTCAGACATTGTTGGCTGAGGTTCCGTGTTCGAGTCCTCTTACCAACATATAGTGGTACTGAATTTCTCCAAAAAATTCTCCATACGCGTAGGGCCAAGCGGTATTAACCCGTAGGGCCAGGTCGGAGGGGGGTTTGTGGAGTATGGGGTCGCAGTGCGGTGAAATCAGTCACTTAAAAAAGTTTACCCAACACAGTTTTATCCCCCAGGACATAGCTCAGTGGCAAAGGAGGGGGATATCTTTCGCTCTGGTGGCACGTAGCGTGAGTTCGAATCCTCGTGGGAGCATCCGCTCTTTTCAGGGATTTAAACTCGTGTTTATTCAACAAGATCCTCAAAACCGGCCTTTGGCGATAACTCGCGATTTAACCGTAGGAATGAGGATCGACCTACAACCCTGCGATTCAACCAGGTCAAAAAAATAAAAAAAAAGACCAACAATCGAGCAAACTACAAAGACAAAAAATGTTGGCGCTCCCATTTGTCTTCCGTGCAAAGCTATCATCTTTCAATATGTAGAACCGTAAAACAAGGAACATTAAGGTACTATTTATTTATTTATTAGGAATGAATTTGTGTTATTCTAATTTTTTTTCAGGTCTAATTAGAACTAAAAATATAAGCATATATATATATATATATATGTGCACATCACGTGGCAGGCAAATTCAATTTCATACCACATGCAAGTTCTTGAACTGAAATTAATATATCGAGGGTCCCAACGATCTCTACCTCTGCAGAAAATCACATTTGAGTAATTGAATGATTTGTACAGTGTCGGTCCTTTGCATAAGAGTGCCTTAGGCAGAAATTTAAAAATAAGTCTTTAAAATTGAGAAAATATGTAAAAATAATTCAAAAATGATAGACTATGAAAATTAAAACTAAGTTAACACATAAAAAAACAATTTCTTCTAACTCTTTGAGTTTCATTAATTATAACTTATATTATTTACTTTGTAAATATTATTTTGAATTTTTTATTGAAAAGTATCTAATTTAATAACAAATACATTTAACTCATTATAACTACCCAAAAAGAAATGATTCCTACATTGTTTCTGTATTTAATATTAAAATAAATAAAAAGAATGGTGTGATTTCCCTTACTTGTTCAATTATTTTAAAGTACAACAAAAATAACATTTTTTTTTACTATTGAATGAATAACAACTAGAAAAGAATATGTATATTTTTGCAAACAATGTATATCACAAAACAAATAAAGCAGATGACAAAATCGAAGGAAAATTAAAATAAAAAATAAAAAAGTTGAAGGGCCCATTATAAATATATACTAGAAAAGAATATACATTTCTTGTTTGTATATTATAAAACAAATAGAAGTAGATAACAAAACGTAAGGAAAATAAAAATTAAAAGAGGGACTATTATAAAAATATATATCGGAGCCTGGTGTGAGTCGATCTCAGGATCAATGACTTTTAAAACATCTAATTTACCATTACACTAAAATTATTCTTTTGTTTATCTCTATTAATAATTGTATATAATAAGAAATTAAAAAAATAGGCTTCTAAAAATTTTGGGCCCTAGGCACAGCCCTCTTGAATTTATGCCCAGGTCCGGGCCTGGATTTGCATGACAGAAGTTCAGTAGAGTCGAGAGAAATGGTAATACAATAATATGTAGGTGGGAATATATATACATATGTGCCCTTTGAAATATAACAATAGTATTTTTTATTTCGTAGAGTGGGTAAATAATTAATATATACATTATATTCACTGAATTGATATAATAAATATATTTATCATACATAATAAGTAGTGTGTATTGTCTCTTGATAATAAAATACATATATGTATCATAAGTTTGACTAATTAAACTTCAACATATATGTTGGTATATTTATCGTGTTTTGAATCTCCTGCATGAGCTGCAAATCTGAGAAGAATAAAGTAAGAGACAGATTCGTTAATAACGAAAGCATTAAATAATATATATATCTATACTATATAATACTTTCCCCCCTTAATTTAATGTGAAAGGGGGATTTAATTGTAACTTTTAATTGTAAATATATGAAGAGACTATTTTAATTGTAACTTTTAATGTAAATAAACTAATTTAAATATAAAAGTTATGATAAACATCACAATGCAAATGCACCTTCTAATACACAAGGTGATTAAAATGAACTTTTAAATGATAGTATAAATTACAAGATGGTTAAATTTTAGCTATGAAATCTTAGATACAATCGGTGCATCGCACGGGTTGAATAAACCAAAAACAACCCCGGAGCAACATACGTGTTAGTAAAGCCTCATTTCATATAACTAATTACATAGACTAAAATAAAAGGACAATAACAATAAAAAAACATATAAACTTCTCTAAAAGGCATTTAAATTCTGTCATCTGCTCATTCAACTGTCTGTCCCAATATTACGTACAAAACACGTGCACCTTCTAATACACAGGGTGATTAAAATGAACTTTTAAATGATAGTATAAATTACAAGATAGTTAAATTTTAGCTATGAAATCTTAGATACAACCGGTGCATCGCACGAGTTGAATAAACCAAAAACAACCCCAGAGCAACATACGGGTTAGTAAAACCTCATTTCATATAACTAATTACATAGAAAAATAAAAGGACAATAACAATAAAAAAAACATATAAACTTCTCTAAAAGGCATTTAAATTCTGCCATCTGCTCATTCAACCGTCTGCCCCAACATTACGTACAAAACACGTAGATATTCAACCAAAGACCGTGCATCGCACGGATTGGATAATGCCTCGTAATATATATAAGTAATCAAAGAAAGTGAATCCGAATATGTGCGATGTTTAGTTTAGTCCAGAAAAGTTGTCTCCTTAAAGCAAATTCCCCCCACCGAAGTATATAGCGTCTGCCTCCCAGGATAAAACAACATCTCGATGTGTTGATAAATCGATCATCGCACCCTCAGCGAACTAAAATAAAACCTGAACTACCACTGACGCGACCAAAATTATGAAGAGAAATTATTTCCGAAAAAAAAACGAATTCGGAATTTTTGGCTAAGAAAAACGGATGAAAATTCTGTCTTAAAATCGGACCCCTCACATCTGTATTTATAGGTGAAGATGAGAGAGACATGTGCTGGAGGAACTCTAAACTGATCTGGATTGGTATCTCAATACTTATCCAGATCTGTTTAATTCGATAATTATCAATTAAATTGATATTTATCCGGATCCGAAAAATTCGGAATTTATAATTGAGGTGTTTCAGTAAAATAAATTTTTACCGAATAAAATTGCAGTAAAAATATAACTTCGAGACGCCGAGACATTTCGCCCAAATCATCGAGCCGAGCCGAGCCGAGCGGACGGACGGCGGAGGCGGCGCGCGCGCGCGCGCCTGTGTGTGTGCACGCGAGGGGCGCCTAGTCACACATCCACTCATGTCTCACTTTTTGAACAAGACTTTGTCCACATCTCCTTATATACTCACAATTTTTCTCTTCTTTTTCCAATGTGGGATAACATCTCAAACCCATTTCTAAAGGGTTCATTTTGGAACATTACATCTCATTCACACCTCAATCATTTTGAGTGTTCTTATATGTTTTGGAAACCTCGTACGGAGTACTACGTATTCTAACTAAGTTCCGACTTTAACTCATAGTCGAGCCCACTCAAAATTGCCTCTCAAGTGGGCTGCTCAAAACAGCTTATTTCCTCTATTTTTCCAACAATATAAAGTGAACACAATTCAATCACCTAAAATAATTAAAGGCCCCTATCTTTTTTAGTATCAAATCATAAAAGTAACAAGTTCTATATCCTTATTCATAAGGGTATAAGTTTCAGATATCAAAATATGTTAAAAGACATTATTACCCTTAAGTGTACTATGAAAAGATAAAAAAACAAAAAAAAAGAAAAGTAATAAAACAACAATCGGCCTCACAACCCCCCTCTCGTTCAAAATCTCTCTCTCTCTCTCTCTCTCTCTCTCTCTCTCTCTCTGTATCGCAAAACCCGACCATCCCAATCAAAACCTATTGCCGGCGAGAATGCCTGACTCCGACTACGACCGAGAATCGAAACACCACAGAAGTTCCTCACGCGATAGTGACACCCAATCTAAAGAGACTTTCGTCAATGAGCCGCTGGTTAGTGCAATCTAGTTACACACGGTGGCGCCCATGACGGTTGTTCATCGTCTCACGATGGCGTTGAAGACGATGACACCATTGTGTGCACGATGGTCTTTCATGGGCATGATGGTTTACACACGACGAGTGTCGATTGTGTGAGCCGTCGTGGGCAAGAAGATCAAAGGCATCTGCCTTGCACACGATGGTCTACACTCGACGAACATCGATCGTGTTAGCCATCATGGGCTAGAAGACCAAAGGCTTCTGCCTTGCACACGACGGTCTACACAGGACGAGCATCGATCATGTGAGCCGTCGTGGGGCACACGATGGTCTTCACACGGCGGGCATCGATCGTGTGCATGCCATCGTATGCAAGACAATTGCCTTTTTTTGTTCGTTTTCTTAGGCATTCTATCATGGTTCTTATAATTTGTATGTCTATATTACACATTGATTGCGTATGGAAGAGACCTACCACTACTACAAAATATGCTTTTTACGACGCTCAATTTACATCGGTTTAACGAAAACCGATGTAAAAAATAAAATTTCGGTCAATTTACATCGGTTGTCAAATAAAATCGATGTAAAAATTAAAATGACTATTTTTTACAACGGTTGTAAGAATAACCGATGTAAAATTATTATATTTTTACATCGGTTTTTCAAATAAACGATGTAAAATTTTAAAATACGAAAAATTTACATCGGTTGTCAAATAAAACCAATGTAAAAATTAAAATTACTATCTTTTACATCGGTTGTTAAAATAATCGATGTAAAATTATTATATATTTACATCGGTTGTCCAAATAACCGATGTAAAATTTTAAAATACGGCAAATTTACATCGGTTGTCAAATAAAACCGATGTAAATATTAAATTACTATTTTTTACATCGGTTGTTAAAATAACCGATGTAAATTTATTATATTTTTACATCGGTTGTCCAAATAACCGATGTAAAATTTTAAAATACGGCAAATTTACATCGGTTCAAATAAAACCGATGTAAAAATTAATACATTTTACATCGGGTTTGGAATAAAAAGATGGGTAAATTTCACATCGGTTTTTCTAAAAGCGTCATAAAATCCTTTTTTGAAAACATGTATTTTTATTTACGATGATTTTTTAAAATATAAAAGAAATGAAAAATAAAAAAAATGAAAATCATTTTTTTCAAAATAATACAAAAAAGAATAAAATTGAATAATGTAAAAATTAAAAATGAGGTAAATTTTCATTGGTTATTCCAAAACCGATGCAATAAAATAGTAATTTTACATTAATTTTAGAATAATTGATGTAAAAATTAAAAATAAGGTAAATTTACATCATTTATTCTAAAACCGATGTAAAATTAATACTTTTCTTCATCGATTTTGGAATAACCGATGTAAAAAATAAAAAGGGATAACATTACATTGACTTTTCTAAAATTGTCATAAAATCTTTTTTTTTAAAACATATATTTTTATTTACGATAATTCTTTAAAATATAAAAGAAATCAAAAATAAAAAACAAACTAAATAAATCATTTTTTTTCAAAATAATACAAAATAAAATAAACTTGATTCTTTATTTTTATTTAAAAAGTGGAGACCAAAATGTATTTAAATGTAATATAAATATAAATTGTTCAAACAAATAACTATAGCCTAGTGGTTGAGACTTGAGCCCCCAACCCCAAGGTCGAGGGTTCGAATCTTAACGGTGACAAGTGCAATATATTGTTATTTCAAGTGCGGGTTCGGGTCGGGTCTGGGTAGGTCTCGGGTCGGGGCTGGGCGGATTATGGTTGGGGTCGGTTGCCAAAACTCTATAAAATATAAGACATTTTACATCAGTTCTTTCAAAACCGATGTAAATTATGGACATTTTACATCGGTTCTATGCACTACCGATGTAAAACTGTTTAAAATTTGCACTTTTTGCATCGGCTGTGCTTATAACTGATGTAAAATGTGCACTTTTTTACATCGGCTATGCTAAGAACCGATGTAAAACTATTAGAAATCTGCACTTTTTACATCAGTTTTTTGGAAACCGGTGTAAAAGTATATGTTTGACGATGATATTTATGACGGTTAATTGGAATCGATGTAAATTGGATTTTTTACATCGGTTTTTAAACCGATGTAGATTTAGCGTCTATGTCACGACGGTACATTTTACATCGGTTCCATAACCGGTGTAAAATGTACGAAATAACCGTAGTAAAATGTGTTTTTTGTAGTAGTGTACATTGCGCTTTGTTACACGACAAGTTAATATTTACATACGGGAGGTGGTATTTAAAGAGATAATTGAGACACTAAGAAGTATTGGCCGCAATTCTGCAGTTGGTGATCGAGCTACGGAGAGCTTGACCGAGGGGGTCCTCGGACGTTTGATTAAAGTTAGGAGAAATGGGTGACCACGCTGTCGTGACGCGTCAAAATTAGTTATTTTTATTTTCCTTGGCTTACTTCTAGTAACTAGTAGTATCGGCAAGTAAGGGTCGATCTCACGGAGAACGGTAATTTAATTATACTATTTAAGGATTAAGTACTTTGTGCAATTAAAATAAAATAAAACGAACGGTGGGGGGGGGGTTTCGATTTCTGATCTTAACTAAAATAAATTGCATAAGATAAAATAAAATAAACAAAGGAATTAAAAAGTTGAAAAATATCAATTGAGGGATAATCTAGTCCTTAGTTCCGTTATCCACCGTTTCGAATTAATTCAAGTTTCAATGCAGCGCTTATCTCTTCTCTAATCTCATGAACTCCTATTCCGAAGCCAACAGCAAGTTCTATTGACCCCAATTATTTCTTAAGTTTATTCAATTAAAACAAGCTCTTTAATCGAACCTATCTATCCAGTGGATTCAAAACAAGCTCTTCAAATCTCGTTCGCTAGATGCATTAAACACCAAAATAATGGAATAGGTAAGATATTAAGTTCATAAGCTCGACTTAAGGGATCTCGATTTTGTGTTACTCAATTGGGTAAAATCAATTGTTTGCTACTTGTGAAATTAAAATTGCAACAATTACGGATTACAACTCAATTTCTAGCATAAGACATAAAACTCCTAATCTAGTTGGCTAAACCAAATCAAGAAATTAAATGGCATAGTCGTGAATTCAATAACACAAAAGTAATTCAAGAGAATTCGAGTTGAGAATACGCTACGGGATTAAAACATGAATAATTCAAATACGATTTCAAACTTCACTGAGAACTAGAATAGAAAATTAGCCGGACATGTTGGCTTTAGAAAACAGCAAATTAATAATAGACATGAGAAGAAAGAAATTCAAACGGTGTAGTCTTCTTCTTCTTCTTCACACGTCGGAATTGGCTCGGTTGCTCCGGTGAGAAAATCAGATCGGTCGTCCTCTTCTGCTTATGCTCCAGCCATCCGTATGATGATAAAAGATGAAAATAATTCCAGCCCTCCTCTCCTTTTATAATAATTCTTTATCTCTTAGTTTCCTTCTTTAATTGGACCTCCTTCCTTCTTATCCATCTTGAGTTTTGATTTCCTTGGAGTCTCTCTTCCCAAATCTATTCCAATTCCTTTTCCTAGCATAGGGACCGATTTATTGCCTTGTGGAATTGATTGGGGCGGTTTGGAGTCGTTTTTTGGGCCCCAAGTAAGATTATTTTTGGAACAGGACTGACACTGGGTCACCGAACTGACACTGGGTCACCGAGTGTCGCGCGGCATTTTCTTCATTTTAAGCCCAAATCACCTTGGCTTGGTCCGTTTGATGATCCAAATTATTCCTTAAGCTTAAAAACTCCATAAAACACCTAAATTAAACAACAAATTGCCAAGTGAAGTAAATTGCATCCAAAATATAAATAGATAGAAAATAACCAAGTGTGCCAACATAAAATTCATTAAAACCTTATAATTAGCAATGATTTTAGCACACTATTTCCGTTCTATCAAATCTCCCCAAACTTAAACCAATGTTTGTCCTCAAGCATAATTCGAGTGAAAGAATTTCAAGAAACATGTATTGAAAAATCCAAGATGATAGCCATATTCAAGGGAGAATAAATAATCATGAACAAGTAAGAAGAAAATTAAAGTACCTCAACCAATCTCAACATCTTCATTGGCATCAAGTGAGAGAAAATTAGATGGCGTCACAAGGGGTCACTCTCGCTCAAGTAGATATAGGGATTATTAAGCAATCACTCACGTCAAAACATGGTGTGTCATTACCACATACTCGCACAAAAATCAAATTTTCACTACTTAGATGAACTCATGCTTATAATCAAAAGGGCTTTTATGGTTGTAACGGGGCTTTAGGTATGGGTAGGATAAAAAGGATAAATAAAGGATTCGTTGGCCGAGACTAATCATGAAATTAAGTGCATAACAAATCCTACAATGAATCACCATCCTTTCCTTGAGCACCCTTTTAGGCACATGTAATCGCAAGCCACGAAAGATTAGTTGAGGTCAGTGGCTTAACAACATTTGAGGGGGGTATTTTTACGGCCGCCCCCTATATTTTGTTTTGTTTTGTTTTGTTTCGGCCTTTATTTTTTTTTCATCTTAATTTCAGCACCCTTTTTCTTTTCACTTCTCCACCCACTTTTTGATAATTTCTCGTCCTTCTCTCGACTTGTTATACACCTAATTCACAACCAAATCTTGACCAAGGGTTCAAACGGATGAATTTTCACCAAAAAATAGATCATGGCTAATAAAATGTGCTGGATCAAAGAATAAGGTTTAGGTTCAAATGGGCTTCTAATGGTGTTTATGTTTGTAATATCCGCAAATTCGATTTCCAGTAATTTCCTTTTTTGGCGAAAGTCCATTGTGACGACTCGCTTGGGACCGTTTCGTCATTCTGAGAATGATTAATTCTACACTTTTTGACATCTGAGTTCGTTTCGGTGTCGTTTTGTTGAGTTCCGTGCTTCTTAGCGACTTTTCCGCACTTGAGTTCGATTCTTGCGAATCTCGTTTGAAACTGCTGTTTCGAGCTTCCCGTAAGTCCGTTTAACTTTGTTATTCGTTTTGTGAACTTCGGTTTGGTTATTCGATCACGTATTGTGATTTTTGGGCATTTTGGGCCATTTTGTAATTTACCCAAAGTTGTGGGTATCCGCATTCGTATTTGTTGTCTTGGCCTTTTTTCATGGTCACGTGCGATTAATTGTTGCATGGTATTTCATTTCGGGTCGATGATGTTGTCCGCGAGCTTTTCGTCGTGTTCGTTCCGTGCATTTTTAGAAATCGAGTCGTCGGATCATGACGGCTGAGCACTGGATGGAGAGGTGCGGCAGGCACCGCTTGGCGGCCGGGCAATCGCCGTGCAGCACGGCAGAACCGGCGTAGCGTACGCCATCGCCGGAAGGTCGCGACGCTAGCTCGGCAGAGTAGCGCCGCCGACCGCCAGCGACGCCATCTGACCGGGCGAGGGGTTACCGGAGTACTTGGACTCGGGAGGATCGCAGTAGCGCACGCCATCACGGCCGGTGGCGCGCGCTAATCGGCATGTTTAGCGCACGCTGCCGGCCGACTAGCGTACGTTACCTGGTCGAGCAGTTTGGTCCAGAGGGTTCTGGACAGGTTGGCTAGCGCGCACTAGCGTCCGCGCAGCGCACGCTATCGGGGTCGGGCGGGCAGGTCCCGGTCGGTAGGTTTTGTCAGCAGTGTCGGGTTGCGCGGGCCCCGGCCGAAGATGCTCGGTCGAGGCTGCCCGTTAGCGCACGTTACCAGGAAGGCATTAGCGCACGCTAATGCCTACTTCTATAAATATGACTAAGCAGTCATATTTCCACTCAGTTTTCATTTCTTTTCTTTTCTGTCCACGGCTGGAGGTTCGGAGGAGGCGAAGCCATGTTGTTAAACAACAAATCCATGAAGTTCTTTAGTTCATATCATTGATTGATCATCCTATAACATCCTTTGATCCAGCGAATCAAGGTAAATTTCTTAGAACCCTAGTTTTTGGGAATTTGGGGATTTTCTTAGATTCGTACGATTTATCCGTTTTGGAGCTTGAAAACCCTGGGATTATGATGTATCTATCCCGTATGCATGTTTTTCCTATGATTTTACGGATTAGATTGTGCCGTTTTCGGACTTGTGAGGGTTTGGACGATTTTTCAACCTCTAGTTGTTTATCCATGTATTTTCATGAATCGTAGACGGGTTTCAGGAGTTTCCTCGTGTAATTTGAGTATGGATAATTGATTATCATATTCCTTGCGAATCGTTTAGGTGCCGGAAGCGCGTTCTTGGACCTACCGAACCCATACCCTTTTTCGGTTCAAATTCTCGATGTCTCAAAGGCAAGTATATATTTATGATTGTACGTTCTCGACTTTGAAAGTAAGATATATTAATGTCATGATTATTTATATCCACTATGGGGCGGGCCGACGGGTCCCTTGAGGGTTTCGTAGCCTCTTGGTGCGATTCCACGGATGATATGAACGAACCACTCTGGGATGGACCGACGAGTCCTCTGAGGGTTCCGTAGCCTCTGGTGCGGTTCCACGGTATTCATATATGTATTGATGTGATGCTATGAGATTTAGTTATTCCGGAATACTAGTCTTGAATTGATGAATTGGCAGTTATATTTAATTTATTGTCGAGGAGTATTGTGTTTCATACTTGATATACTTGCACTAGCTATTCGACGGCTAACCCCTTTATGGGGGAAATACTTTTTATGTATTTCAGGTTCCAGGAGAGCGGATAGGCAGGTGTGGGGTCGGCATGAAGATGATGGGCTAGCGTGATACTGTGTTTTACCTTCGGTTATGTTTTGTGTTCCTCTATTCAGTGTTGTTGTACTGGAATGGTTATTGAATACTCGAGTATTGTTCATTTTCAGTCTTCCTTGATGTTCCGGCCTGTGTTGCCGAGGTTTTGATTTTGTACTGTGATGGATACATTGGACACGGTTTGAATACCCTTTGTAT
The DNA here is from genome assembly GCA_033398695.1 of Orobanche coerulescens. Lineage (NCBI taxonomy): Eukaryota > Viridiplantae > Streptophyta > Magnoliopsida > Lamiales > Orobanchaceae > Orobanche > Orobanche coerulescens. The sequence continues at coordinate 190,606,908 of CM065804.1, read as the reverse complement.
CGTCTTTCATTTCATTGTATTTGAACCTTCTCGGTCAAGTTTTATAGTTCAGCGTATGATTAGCCTTGTGGGTCCCTCGGTGGGGTTCACAGCGCTGTAATATACCCTGAACAACTTGGGGGTGTTACAAAATATGGTATCGGAGCTTAGGTCTATGGATATATAGGCTGTCGGTCTTTTGGGTCGATTGAGTCGTCATTTATCCACAGTATCACTACTGTGCCATCATCACAATGCGACCGATACTTGTAAGCCCTATTACTCTCCTTGCGTTTCTTAATCATTTTGATTTTAGTTTGATATTCGTGAGAATCGGTCACTTCAAAGACGTGCATTTTGGATTGTACTTACGTACTTTGTGTATCCTTTAGAATGTCTGCTGGCAGGGGACAGAGACGAGACCGTGGTCGCGGGCGGGGACTTTTCTTTGAGATATTTTTAAAATTTCTAATTGCGGTATTGATGTTTATTTGTGTTATGTTGAGACTCTGTATTGGAGTCGGATGCTAGTATCATGGGAGATCATCGACTTCACGCACATGTATACACTGTTTTGGTTATTCGCTCATGGCGACGATTGATTGCCCTTATGATGAGTTTGGAAATTCTGGGTTGATCTGTTGTTGGTTGACAGTTATAATTGAGGATATCGTGTATCAGGTTGTTTAATTCTGATATCAGGCATATCATATGAAAATGTTATTGAATCAAGTATATGTATTCAGCATGTCATACATACGTGTCCAGTATGTCGAGACAACGGACAGGAACCATTGGAATTGACTAAGTGTAGCCTGTTTAGCACACGCTAATAGTGAAGCATAGCGCACGCTAGTGTACAAACTTAGCGCACGCTAAAGGCTTGGACTAGCGCGCGTAAGGACATGTCAGAACTTATCCGAGTGGTTGGAAAAGTTGTCGACAACTTCCGGGTTTCATGCGTCAACTGCATTTAGCGCGCGCGGGACATAAGTATTAGCGCACGCTAAATGTAGAACAGTCAAGGGAATCCCGGCAATTGCGGGTGCTTTCGGCATGTGGGGCACAGGCGTCTTCTGGGTAGGTGCAAGCTATCGAGTCAACTATGATTAGCGCACGCTACGGGTGGATAATAGCGTACGCTAATGAGACTTTTACTGTAGCAAGTCAACGTTATGTTATGTACGCTATGACAAGGATTTTACGTACGTAACACTTGGCACGAAATGAGGCAATAGCCTCTGGACATCGATTGCGCACGCTAACAAAGTCAGTTACGCACGTTATGGCAAGTAACGCGCACCATTTTGTGAGAGTAGCGCACACTAGTAGTGCGAAATTGAGTAATGTTATCCTTTTCAGCCCATCCTTTCTTTTCCACCGAAAGAGAGAGTTCTTGGAAGAAATTTTGAGGTTCTAAATACTTGTGTAATCATGGAGTTGACCGTTTTAACAACTCTAAGCTTGGAATCGATTTGAAATGGATTCAACCTTGAGAATCAATCCATTTCTTCGAAGAGGTAATTAATATTCACTTTAGATTTGGTTTTGAATTGAATATCATTGTTCTTGAGTTGATAATCGTCATGTATAGGAGTTGATAAGTATGATTATGGATGGATTACCGCGTTATGTTGATATTATTGTTGAAGTGCGGATATTGATATGTGGTTTTGAATGGTGTTGTTTATCTTCAAGAGATGTGTTGGTTAATATCTCCAGACATTTCGACTTTGATGTTGTTGTTGATGATTAGTTCGTATGATAATAGTTTATGGAGGCGTTATGATGATTCTTGGTATCCCACGGGAAGTTTGTTAAGGAAGATGATGACATGATGACTTATATGTTGGATTATGTTATGTTATCTTGAGTATGGTTAGGGGATCATAGTGTTCATGGCAGTATTATTGCGATTCCTGATGTTATGATGATATATGCCTTAGACTATGAGTTAGATGATGGCTTAGATGTTAGAACATTGGATTGTGTCGTTGGTCGATTGTGGACGTGATTTCGGATTAATTTAGGATTTCTGAGAAACTCTTGAATTATATGAGATGATGAACATTTATAAGGAGTGTGGGTGTTTTTGATATGAATATGGAATATTCATGTCAAGAGCTGAATTATGTGTTTTGATATAATATTTGCATCGGAATACGAATATGATTACGAGTTTGATGAAATTATTATTCATCTATGAGTTTGGAAGTCCGTACATATTGAACAAATGTTCAAGCCGAATGATTGGATTGGTTGATAACTGTTCACTATATTTTTAAACAATCCGCAGGTGTACGGAGAATATGAAGAAAGTGGCGAGCAAGGTCGTATTCCATAGAGACTAAATATTCTTATTGTGTTGAGTACTAGATTATAGTATTTCCGGTTTTATCTAGACGATCGGAAGGTAAAATGGATGGTTAATGAAATAAAATAAAATGATCACAATAAATTAAAACAATTGAAAATATCTGAATTAAAGCGAATTGTAAGAGTTTAGAAAGGTAGATTCCAAGGCTAGGTTTTCGTACTAAATTTAGTCGGGATTGGTTCCAAAAGGTTCTAAGTGCGTCTCTAAAACGATAATCACAACAATGTTCTAAAGTCTCTCTCGAGATGCATTAAAACGTAGATTAAACAACCTATAACAACGTTCCGTCTATTATAAATTATCTAACTCCAAAATGTTCATAAGATTAGATATCATCATAGTTCATCACCGATTTCTCAATCTCGTAATTTACTACGTCAAATACTCGTGACCTATTAATGCCCTCTTATCTCGAATTATGAGCAACTAAGTTTAACATGTAAAAACATTGATCAAGTGTCTAAACATGAATCAAAACCAAGTATTTGATAAAGAAATCACACTAGATATATATAATCATCAGTCCCTCAAAATTATAACGAATCAACGTACTCCCATACCCATAATCTAACGAGTTTAGCCGGACATGGTAATGAAAGAAAGATTAATAATCATCATATTCATCATGTTCATGCTAAATAAAACAACAAAATAGATAAAAGATAGGAAGAAGATAAAGCTCGTAAGGTGTCTTGGTTGATCCCGGTTGAAGCCTTCAAATGTTCTTGAAGTGTTCTTCAAGAATTTTCTCAAATCTACTACTTTTTGGAGTGAAAACCCCTCAATCTTGTGTTTCTCTCTCTCTAATCTCTCCAATCTTCAGCATATTGCTTCAAAAGTCTGGTCCAAGGGCTTTTATCAAGCCAAAAATACCAAGAAATTCCATTCAAACCGTGTAAAATGTCAAAAAAATAGACTTGCACCGAAAAATGATACGGCCCGTGTCAAATGACACGGCCCATGTCATACTGTCCCAGAAAATGCAAAAACTTTCTGGACAGCAGACCCGGCCGTGTCATGTGACACGGCCCGTGTGCAGTCTGGATTGTGAAGCCGTGGTCTAGAAGCGATATCTCACTCAATACACCTCGGAATTTAGCATATGATATATCGTTGCGAAGCTGATTTCATGAGGAATCCATACATATAAAGAACACGTCCGGATTCGAAGTATTGAATCTGGAACTTAGAAAATACGACAGGTAGTGCTTCAATCTTTATTGTTTTTGGCCTCGTTCTCGCTCTTGATCGTCATAAACTCCAATATTGGTCATAAAAGCATATATTTCACCACAATCTTCGTCCGGATACTCATCAGTGACATGGCCCGTGTTGGTCTATTTTGACTCCATTTTCGACTCGATCTTTCGTTTCCGCATTGCTTGATGTGTATTGGGGATTGAGACTTCGTTCTTGCTTGATAATGTCCTTAAAACACCTATAAAATCAAATAAAATGTACCCAAGCGTGATCGAGTCCAATAAAAATAATATGAGCACAAACAACACAATTCCACACATTTTTGGATCTTAAAATCTGGAAAATCTTTGCAAAAATATGTGTAAAAATGAGTGTTAACAAAATCCCCCAAACTTGAACGTTGATCGTCCCGAGCAATGCACTTCAAAATAACCACTCTTAAGGGAACTCGTCCCTCAACATACCTCAAAGGATCATTTTGAAAATTCATCAATACGCGTCAAGAAATAAATAAGTCGAGTTCTATAAAGTATTCAAATCTCGGGGGTGCTTCCTTAACATCATAGCTAATACTTGAATAATAAGAACCTCGCTGGTCAAGTGTATTCCCTCACTCTCAAAGTGTATAATGAGATAAGTGACGCTCAAAACTCATCCAATGAAATAAGATTCCCCATAGGCTTGTCAATCGTCTAAATCTCTACCACTAGTTGTGCATGCAAATTTGGTGAATCAAAAAGGACTTTATTGGTTGTAATTTAGGCTTTTTGGTCGGGGTAGGATAAGTATGGCTAAAGTAACTTGACTTGAGCAAATTATAACTACATCCCAATAATCACTTCGCTCAATTAGAAGCTCAAATTTTTGTTTTCCCTGGAATTCGCTTCTTCAACCCCTTGATTTTAATATTATCGCACTAAGCACTTTTGAAAAGTGAAAATCACAACCTTATTCCTCCTTATTGCTCCATTTATTTTATTTCCTCTTTTTTTTCGGCCCACTCTTTGTTTTTGTCTTTTCACGTGGTGGACAACATCATTATTATAATCACACTATTCTTCCTTCAAATTTATTTTGATAAATCATTGCAATTGAACCAACAATACTCTCAATCGCCTCCGCACATCTTTTCATTCTTTTGCCAATTTGTTCTAATAAGCTCAAGTATAGGGACAAAAGTTTATAATAGAACGGAAAGCTCATAATGTGGTTAACAATAAATAGTCTTTAAGCTCAATCGGGTTAACTAGGAAAATAATTTTCGGGTTGGCCAAAAGATTTGAAGGGTTGCCAAAAAAAATCGCCTAAAATCACTTTCACTAATTTGCACACATGTTTGTAGTTTTGAATAAGATACCAAGGCAAGTTCTAGAGTCTTAAAACATGAATGATACACTCGACAATGAAACTTGCATATTTAATGATGCATGAAGGCTCAAAAGCTCACAAGTTAGATTTGTTCATATTTCCAAGATATTAAACTATTTATTCAATTTCACACCCTTTTGATTATTCTACAATATTTCTTCTTCAAATTATCCTCGATTTGCATATCAAAATAACAAAATAAATCCCGAGGTATCCAAGACAAGAGTTCATTCTTTTGAGTTTCATTTAAGTACATGATACTCAAAACACACCAAGTTCAAAAACAACAATTCACACCTAAATCCAAGCAAATCTTCACACCAAAATTCGAAAAAAATAGAAACAAACAAACAATAAAATAAACAAACAAAACAAGGTGTTAGAAGAAAAATACGAACAATATAACTATATCTTGACCCAATATCTCCCCCCAAACTTGATTTAAATAATATACACACGAAAGGGTTATAGTATTTAAACAATAAAAACTTTGGCTCAAGAAATACTTACAACCGGTCATATTGATTGGGCGGAGGGAAATGACCTTGTTGGACATGCCTCGTGTCATACCTTCTCAGATTTGCCAAAAATCGTCTGCCCACCTGACCCGACGTGTCAAATGACACGGACCATGTCGCACCTGCGCGGAAAGTGAAAATCAACTGTCAGCCTGACCCGACCGTGTCATACGACACGGCCCATGTCATATTTGCCTGGAAAGTGCGCTTCTGGTCTCCAGATATTTTTCCTGCGAATTGGACACCTACAGTTGAATCGGTCAGTTCCTCATCAAGTAAAAATAAAAATAAAATGCAAATAAGAACAAAATAAACTAACAAGAACCATTGAGTTGCCTCCCAATTAGCGATAAGTTTAACGTCTTCAGCCGGATGCAAGTGTTGGGTTGCCTCCCAACCAGCGCTAAATTTAACGTCTTCATCCAGACGCATGTTTCCTTCATCCCGGATCATTCAATGAGCTCTTACAATCCAGTTTACGTGCAATTTTATCGGGAGGTTCTCCATTTGTCAATCCATCAAATCGAGGGGTAATAAAAAATACAACATTTTGACTATGCGTCCTAATCATTAATTCTCCTCCATCCACATCAATTAAAGCTCGTGCAGTGGCTAAGAACGGACGACTAAGTATTACTTGACCATCTTGCTTCCCATCATCATCAAGCACTATAAAATCAACGGGGAAGGCGAACTTATCAATTTTTAAAATTACATCCTCCACAATTCCCTTTGGGTAAGCTAAAGATCGATCTGTGAATTGTAAGCTCACTGGAGATGGTCTCAACACTCCTAATCCAAGTGTCCTGAAAATAGACAAAGGTAATATATTGACACTTGAACCATGATCAACAAATACATCATTTAATGAACAACCCGAAATAGAGCAAGGAATTGAAAAACTCCCTGGATCCTTAAGCTTAGTCGGTAGGCGCTCTAATTCTTTTTTCTTTGACGCCATGTCTTGCATGAAGACCTCAAAATTTTTATTCTCCTCGATATGCTCAATATCAGGCCGATCCTTCACCTCATTAATTATCAAATCATCTTTATTAGACAACAGTTGTATCTTCATTTTCTGATTTCGGTAGCTCTTCATTCAAGTGTGCGAAAAAATAGCATTGCATTGTGCTTTTGGATTTTCCTCGGTGTTGCTTGGAAATTGGCCCTTTTGATGTTGGCTCCCCACAATCTTAGCTAATTGACCGATTTTTGTTTCTAGGTATCTCATTTGAGCTCCAACGGTGGTTGCTAATTGAGTCACATGATTTTCAATCCGATCAAGCTTTTCTTCATCTCGGGTAAATCGACTCTTTGTTTCCATCATAAACGTAGCCAAAATATTCTCTAGATTAGAATTTGGATTGGACTCTTCTATCACCTCACCATTTGATACTTTAAATCCCGTCGGTGGTTGCAACAAATTTCTCGAATTCCCGTAGCTAAGATTCTCGTGATTCCTATTTGAAGGATGATAAAACAGGATTATTTCGATAGTTATTGAAATTATGGTTATTGATGTAATGAGCTTCCTCCAATGGGTCGGGTGGTGGTGCACTTCCTTTTTGAGTTATTTTTTCATATCTTCGTCAGAACTCCCAAATGGTTGGTCAAAATCGACATTTGTGCAGTTAAAACCTTTATGGGATCCGAATCTGAAACTTCAGCCACTCTACGCATATTAGTTCTCTCAGTAGGCCATTGATAGCTATTCATGGCCATCTCCTCGATCAATTCATATGCTTCTTCAGCACTTTTAGCTAGCAAAGCTCCTCCGGCCGAAGCGTCAACAAGATTTCTCGTCTCTCCGGCCAACCCATTATAAAAGAAACACATTTGTTGGTCTTCCGGAAATCCATGACGAGGACATCGTCTTAACAAATCTTTGAAGCGTTCCCACGCCTCATATAACATTTCTGAATCCATTTGCCGGAATTGCATGATATCACTTTTCAATCTCATGGTCTTGTTGGGAGGGAAGAATTTGAATAGAAATTTTTCACCCAACTCGTCCCATGTGCTTATGCTCCTCGAAGCAAGGGTTCCAAGCCAACTACGTGCCTTCTCTCTCAAAGAGAACGGAAATAACTTCATTCTTATTGCGTCGCTTGACACGCCATTCATTTTTATGGTGTCACAAATTTGAATAAAGTGGAATAAATGGGCGTGCGGATCCTCTGTGGCAAATCCACCAAACTGATTCTGTTGAACCATCGATATTAATGAAGGTTTCAATTCGAAATTTAGGACATTGATAGGAATATGAGAAATTCCCCCATAATTTTGGTCAAGCCTCGGCCGAAATCCATCCCGAATAGATTGAATTCGAATTGCAGGCTGCTCAGCCCGTACACCTCCATTGTTTGGATTGTGGGCTATTGTATTATCATTGCCCGTGTTGGCAAGCGCGTCTCCCGTTCTTTCCATTTCATCAGATAGATCTCTTTGTAATTTCCGTGTAGCAACACTTGTTCTTGGAGCAAATGCCTCTACTTCGGGAATAAAGTTCTCCAAAGGTTCTCGAGAGGAGCGGGTGTTCATGTACGTCCTACAACACGACCAAAAACAATACGGAAGTAACAAAATAAAATAAAATAGAAAAATATATCTAAAGTAAGACCGGAAACACTTATCGTAATATTAACACTAATAAAAATAAAATTAGTCCCCGGCAACGGCGCCAAAAACTTGTTCGCTATATTTTTAAACAATCCACAAGTGTATGGAGAATATGAAGAAAGCGGCGAGCAAGGTCGTATTCCATAGAGACTAAATATTCTTATTGTGTTGAGTACTAGATTATAGTGTTTCCAGTTTTATCTAGACGATCGGAAGGTAAAATGGATGGTTAATGAAATAAAATAAAATGATCACAATAAATTAAAACAATTGAAATATCCAAATTAAAGCGAATTGCAAGAGTTTAGAAAGGTAGATTCCAAGGCTAGGTTTTCGTACTAAATTTAGTCGGGATTGGTTCCAAAAGGTTCTAAGTGCGTCTCTAAAACGATGATCAAAACAATGTTCTAAAGTCTCTCTCGAGATGCATTAAAACGTAGATTAAACAACCTATAACAACGTCTCCGTCTATTATAAATTATCTAACTCCAAAATGTTCATAAGATTAGATATCGTCATAGTTCATCACCGATTTCTCAATCTCATAATTTACTACGTCAAATACTCGAGACCTATTAATGCCCTCTTCTCTCTAATTATGAGCAACTAAGTTTAACATGTAAAAACATTGATCAAGTGTCTAAACATGAATCAAAACCAAGTATTTGATAAAGAAATCACACTAGATGTTGGCCACTTAAGTATACTGGATACAGTTTGGAAAAGTAGTTTAAACAACAAACTGTATGGAATCTAAATCTGAGTGCGTAGCGGAAGTCTTGGATACAGTTAGTTGCCGTGGATACAGCAACAAAGTGTTTGGTGTATACTTAATATATCACAGTAATTTCAAACAAGAAAAGCGTAAGGTAAATAACACGATAATTTAAGTGGTTCGAGGTAAACCCCTCTACGTCCACCGGTCCTCCACACAGAGTAAAAGTTTATTAAATAATTCTGCGTACACAACTACGTAATTATAAACAAACCTATCCTTGTATCGTTCACATGCATTGATACAAAGAATATCACTTTCAACCTTTCACACAGTTGGTTAAAGCTTCCTTCTTGACTAGCTTCTTCACACACGGTTCAAAGCTTCGTCCTTATTCGTCCCACACAGTCGAATAACTTGTTGAGTTCACACAGAGCTCGGTTTTTACACGAGGTAAAAGGTTAGGTAACCAGTAAGAACAAAGACTTTGAATATCAAGATCCGATGATAGTCGTTCTTGATGTTTGAGCACCGTATATCTCTTTCGTTTTAACTTGCGGTTTGCTGGAGATATGTTTGCTCGGATGATAACTTTGATAGCTTTGAGAGTTATATTACTTGGGGTTATCTGATCTTCAATGTCTTCAAGGATAGATATAGCCTCTGAAGAAAGTATCCGTTGAGATGTTCGTTTGAATAAGATTTCCTTCAACGGGAATATGACATGATCCGGATTTCATGAATCTCAAGATCTCGAAGATCCGACAATATTTAAATACTTTATCCTTGAGTATTTAAATACTTCTTTGTTCAACGGAACTTGACTTGTGTTCTTTCTTGTCCTTTTGTGAACTGTATGGAGAATGACTGTATTTAGGATGTCGAGACAGCTTTCCATACTTGATCTTTTCACAAGTCTTCAAGTCAGATCTTGACGAGCTTCACTTATGCCGATTCGACGGGTCTTCGATACATGATAAATCCTTGAATCTTCGATACGCTTTCTTATCAGATTTGGCATATATGTCAAAACCTTCTCAATAACAAATAACAATCGATACAGGATCGGGTATCCCTGAATCGACAGGTGATTGTTTTTCCTAACAATTTCCCCTTTTTGACAATTTGCCAAGTCTTAACTTAAACTCTTCGAGTCTTCTTGATGATGCCAAAACCTTCTTCATGAAGCGTTCTTCTTTCGATGACTTCGCGCATTTCTTGGTCTTTTGTCAATAGGTCTCGACTTAGTGACTTTAGTCTACAATAATGAATCGCCGCAGCACGTTCGATCTGATTTGAGATTTATTACAACTTAAGCCTATGATGCGCGCAGGCACAATCTTACAATGTATTCTAAGTTTACAACTGAAACTATGAACTGTTCGTAGACTAGTTCGTACAGCTTTAATCTTTCAATCAAGTTTATCTAACTTGAGATTCCTATCAAACAATTTAAGTAAACATACATAAACACAGTAGATTACGAGTTGTAATCTTTCAAGACAAACAAACTGTTTTATTGATATTCAAAAAGATTGAGTACAAAGTTTGTGTCGAATAGAAATTACAAAAACAACAATAATATAAATTTCAGCTCTTTATCTTTGATCCGCATGCCTCCAAGGTCTCCTTCCTGGCTCATTCTCGGTGCCGCCACCGCTTTGAAGTGAATCATTGCCTCGTTCTTGGTAAATTGCTCTTCCTTCATAAGAACGATCAAAGGCAAGTATCCAATCCTCTGGATGGGTGACCCGATCTCCTTTTCTATGTTTTGATTTCATTTCGATTTGGAGAGGGAGCTTACCTTCTTCTAGCATCTTTGAAAATTTGTCTGCCGCTTCCGCCAATGTCTTATAATTTTTGAAGATGGCGATTCCCGATGAGTCTCGACAAAATATCTCATCGATTCATTCTTCCTCCAGTGCTTCACTTCTTCGGCGGTTGGGTTGCGGTTGGTTGGCGGACGTATTTCCAAGGTCTTTGAACAAGATTTTGCCAAGGGACATTTGGGTCATGGAATTCGTGCTGAGCCCGAAATTCTAAAACTTTGGGGTTGAGGTGCTAGCTTGTTCAATTCAGCGATATCTTGCTGAGCGACCTCAAATTCCCTTTCTGTTGTAGTCTTATTCTCCTTGCGCCTTCTCGAGCTTCTTCCCCCTTTTTGGCCTCATCAAGACTTTGCGGGATTTCAAGAGCGGCGTCTGTTTGGTCTCGATCTTGTTTATTCTTTCAACGAGGGAGGAAAGAGTCTGCGACATCTCTTGAATGGATTTGTCATGCGCACGTAGTGAGTCGTTTCTCTATCATTGCACATGCGGTCTTGGCTTCAGCAATTCTTGTCTTCGAAGCTTCCTCCTTCAGCAGTTGCGCTTGTTTATCTTCCATGATTTTCAAGGCTTGCTTGAACACTTCTGGCAGGATGATGAACGCTTCTACAACTCGAGATACTTCGTGTTGAAGAGTTGTCATTTCTTCAACTGCAGAGGTGTGCATCCAGTTCAGAGCCTTTTCTACGGAAGAGAGAGCGTTAACTGCATCTTGGATAAATACAGTCTGAAGGCCAAGAGCTTGCAGGCGCTCTTTGCGTGCAGCAGAGATAGGAGAGTCAGTGGCGAAGTCTTGACCATTTATCCTTCTTACGTTCACGGATGGTCGTGAAGTAAGTTGGACATCCTCAGGTTCGTTACCGTCCTCGGATTCCAAGGTTGCAGGGGCGGGAGTAGCTTCTTGTGGAATGGCGATAGTTGGTTCAGAAGCGTCCTGTGGCGAAGGTTCTTCGGCAGATAAGGATGCAGGCGGGACTGAATCCTCCTATTGGGTTGTCGGACTGGCTTCTTTGGTCGCAACAGGCTCGGGTGCCTATTCCAAAATTTCTTGATCTTCCACGACTGGAGGGACTGATTCCTCCTGGTCGGGAATGTTCTCCGGCTGTGGTGAAGGTGGATTAGCTTGGGTAGATGGCCCTTCGTCGTTTCTGGGTGGAGAGGTGGGTTGGGCTTCAGCCTCTTCACGGCTCAATCTCAGACCTGCTTGAAGAGCATCGTCGTCATCGTCTGAGTCGTGGTCGTCGTCGTCTTTTGGATTGATGGGAGAGTCCTCTGACTTCTTCTTTCCTTTTCTTCTGGCGTCGGATTTGTGCAACAGGTGGCTTTCAATGAGATCTTTGCAAGAAGCGTTGTCCCATCGAAGCAGTGCCTCAATTTGAGTTGAGTCAGTTACTTCGGAGACAAATCGCTCTTCGTGGCTCCATTCGCTCCAGTTGTACAGAGTGTCGTACGGAGCTAGCCTAAAGCTTTTCCATTGCAGAAATCTTTCGTACGCCTGTTCAATTTGTACTGAAAGAAGTGTTTGATTTATAATTGAGTCGGGGGAGGGACTTCGAATCATGTCCAGACGCTGTTTGAGGATTCAGTGCAGTATGGGATCCTGCGGAAGATGGACTCCTTGCGAGGATGGTGCCCCGAAGGAAATTGGATCCTGTACGGGTGTGGAATCCCGTAGAGGAGAAGTAGCTTTTGGCTCCGAATGGGCAGCCGACGTGCTAACGTCTTGAATGTTGGCAGATGTCTCTAAATCCGTCGTAGCCGCCAAGGGCTCGGGATCTACTGTCGATGCAGTAGGAGACACCTCTTCCGCAGGGGTTGGGCCCTGGGGTGCTATATCAGTGGGTTGCGCCACGGGCGAGACATCCTCGGAGTGTTTGGCTTTGATTTTTGAGAGCCTCCGGAGTCTCTTCTTCGACTTCTCATCAGCAGAGTGCTTCTTGCTGTGAGAACGCTTGCGCTTCTTCTTTGAAGATTCCAATTCAGGGACCTTCACGGTTTCGTCTCTGGGTTTGTCAGAAATAGGCATGTGACGTGTTCTCGGGTGGTTGGCATGCATTGTGCTCTGGTTATAGGCAGAGGGTTTGACGCCTCCTAAATATATCCGTGAGCTGATTTTCTTAGCATCGGCGGATTGCTTGACTCCGCACTTCGTCAGAATGTAGTTTAGCATTAAACCGAACGATTTCTTTTGGGTGGCCGGTTTGCACACCTCTTCCTGAAGACGTTTCAAAATGATTTGACACCAGTTGACCTTTTCACAGGTCAAGATAGCTACCATCATTCTGAACCTAAGATTCGTGCACATCTCGAACGCACCGGTTCGATTTTCAATGATCCTGGAACAAATCGTGGAGATAAACGAAATGAAGAAGAAAATTTTTCTTGTGGCACGTGGTTGTCACCATATCAACCACTTTGGACCCGGTAAATAGTCCATAAAACTTGGTAATCAGCCCTTGAGACCCAAACGTCTCAAGCTGGTCTATGGTCAGGCCGTCGGCGGGCAGCCTGTAGATTTTCTGAAGTAGGTTGCTATCTATGCAGATTTGCACTCCTTGGGTATTGCGGTGATGTCGGCAACATGTCCTCCCTGGCTAGTGAGAGAAAACGACGGCGGCGTTGAGGTAGAATTCCTCAACCAGATGAGCGTCGTATTTGTCGGCGGTTTTGCTTCCAAAGCGATAAAGACCTTGTTGTTCAAGACGAGTATTTTTATACTCCATCGGTTCAGTGTCGTTGGTTTCTGAGATGATACGCTCGATGATGACGGTTTTCGAGAAGATCCGTCCATCAATGATGTTGGAGGTCTTCTTCGAGCGGGGATGAAGATTGACTAGCCATGGATTGTTTTCTTAAAGCGAAGGTGTAAGAAAACAGAGAAATTCGCAGTGAATATGCAGAGAATATGTAGGTTTGCTTGAGATCTCTTGTAATTGCGAGAATGCGTAAAGAGTCTCTAATGGCGAATCTGATCCTTTTATACTTGGGCGGCGAAATAGGGTTTGCAGAGTACGAATGGTCGATTTTAAGGGATGGGAACCGTTTTGAAATCCACGGTCGATGGATTTAGTATAACTGTACGCTAATCCATTAACAGTGTTTTAAAATCTTTGCGGGTCCCACTTCGACATAGGTTGAATACCCTAAATGCCTAAAACGGCGGTTTAAAAATAATAATCAATTTGAAAACATCGCGGCTTTTGAGATTCAGCTTGTCCGGATGTTGTGTAAGGCATTTAATGAACATGATGTTTGACATAAAACAAACAGGGCACATGGACAAAAATTATTTTAAAAGGAAATAATATTATATTATATCTTGAATCAAAATCCTATAGTATGTCCGTTCTCCGTCGTCTGACGTTCCCCCTTAAAAAGGTACTAATAGGTTTTAAATTCCATACGGAATAGTTGGATTAATCTTTGTACTCATGGGTCCTACTGAGATTCCCCCTTAATTATTGCACACATCACCGTAGTATTCATATGCCTTCGTTCGCTACTGATCGTATTGATGTTTCGAGTGTACGAGATAATTAATGTTGATATCGTATTCACGGGTCTTACAAGATTCCCCTCAATTGTTGAGTAAAAGCAGAAATTTACTTACAGGAGTCTGGTTGTAGTATTCCCACCTGTTCTTAGCATGTTGAATCTTGCCGTGTCGAGAGGCTTGGTGAAGATGTCGGCCACGGATGTCTCAGATGGACTTTTTCAGCGAACATCCTTGTTCTCGACATGATTCTGATGAAATGATGCTTCATGTTGATATGCTTAGTGCGCGAGTGCAAAGCGATTGTGCGTGATTGCAAGTGCACTCGTGCTATCACGCCTGGTTGGAGTCTCTCTAGCGTCGATTCCTTAATCGGCTTGTTCCGCATCCAAAGGATGCATAAAGCGACTACCAAGAGATAGTACTCTGATTCAGCCGTGGAAAGAGAATTTGCCAATTGCTTCTTACTGAACCAAGATACGAGTCTAGGTCCAAGAAAGTGACAAGTTCCACTTGTACTCTTCCTATCTAGCTTGCAGCCTCCGAGATCCGAGTCGCTGTATCCAACTAAATCGAATCCGCCTTCCTTAGGATACCACAGTCCTGCATCGACTGTTCCTTTAACGTATTGTTGTTGGTTTGATTCTTTAGTCTTATACTCGCAAGCGCACGATTTGTTCGATGTAGATATGCGGTGCAAGGTCGATTCCACAGGGAGGACTATACTAGTGAAGTCAAATGATTCCTATCGTTTTGAACCAAATTATATTAAATTCTAACCTAGTCCCAAATAATTTATTTTTGAATGGTTATAATAATTGCATTAAATAACAGTAATTTTTAAGTAGATTTTAGATAAATTGATTTTAAATAATTTACTAGGGTTTAGAGTCCACCAATGTCTATTTATTATTTATTTTATATTTTAATTCCAAGAAATTCAGGGAATAGATTCTGAAATCAATCTCACTATTTCCCTATAGATTTGACAATAAGTACAAAATTATAATTCAAATATAGATTTTCCTTCGCTTAAAAAATGTAATTTCTAAGCATTATATGTATCCAATTTAATGGAAAACAAATAATCAAAGAAATTAACTAATATCAATAATCACAAAGCAAGGGGGAATTTATAACTATCAAAAATACGTGATATAATTGATGAAATAATATTCCCCTATTGAAGCGAAAATCATAATCGTTAAAAATATTTATTTGGAATTATTATATAAATATTAATAATAATAATATAGACATGGTTTCATCATAACCCCAGTAAAAGAAAATTACTCACTCATAATAACAACACAAATAAATAAATATTCCATAATATTATTACACAAATATAATTTTATTACACAATATTTTTTTTCTCTCCCTTACAATAATATCTCTCTATTTTTTCTCCTTTTTTCTCCTCCCCAAACACTACACAATCATCCCCTATTTATACTACTTCAAAATCAATAAAATAATCATTTTTACAATTAAAAATTCCACCCCCAACAATAATACACGGCTGCCATGAGTGCTGATGTCATGGATGACATCAGCACAGAGTTGAAATTCCGGTCCAATCAGGTGTTGACACGTGGCACAATATGGTCCGTCTATTTAATTGTCCTTCGAACGGTCATAGCTTCTTCATACGAACTCGGATTTGGATGAATTTTTTTTAAAACGATCGTCTCGACGAGACGAATAAAGTGAGTCCAGTCATGACTATATTTGAGTTTTGTAAAAATATCGCCCTTGAACCAATTGATCTGTCTTGTACCGGTTGGTTAACCTGCAGATATAATTTAATTCCAATTAATTATCCAAAAATGACATAAAATTATAGAAAATTCTAAGAAAATGAAATAATATAAATATATGGTAAAACGAATAAATTATCACACAAAACACACAATTATATACATAAAATACTAATAAAAATATTACTCAAAATATACTAAACAAATTCCCCCACACTTATCTTTTGCACGTCCTCGGGCAAATCTTATACCCGAGTTATAATACTCATATGCTGAAAAAATCATGACAAAACCAATATCAAGAGAGAACAAGTGATCATGACCCAAGTGAGATCGTAGAAAATAGGATGCCGCACCAAATTCTAACAACTTCATTGAGAATCGAATGCCAAAAGATTCAATACCCTCACACTGGATATCACTCTTCACTCAAGTGTATATACGGGATATTCGAGAAGAGTTCACTCATATCAAAGCATAATGTGTCATTACCATATGCTTGGTCAAAAATCAAATCTCCACTACTTAAAAATAAACTCATGCATAAATCAAAAGGTCTTTCATTTGGTTGTAACGTGGCTTTGGGAATGGGTAGGATAAAGGGAAAATTATGAGGTTTGCTAGCCAAGATCAATTGTGAATTTAGATGCATAACAAATCCTACAAATAACAATCAACACCCCCCCTTCTGTAATGAAAACTCTCAACCCATCATCCCCAAGTTATTCTGTACATGGTATTTGAATATTCATCTAGTAAGGTCATACTCTTGTGTAAGGAAAAGTATGCAATGGATCTTCTGGAAGGATTTATGTATCACTTAAAGGATAGTTCAAGTGCTATTTTATGTATATATAGTGATGATTTTCGCACTTGACCTCCCGTTTTTTTTTTTTTTTTTTTTTTTAGATTTTTTTTTGGCCTTTATTTATATTTTTTTTTGGTTCAATACTCCAATGTACTTCACACCCTTTCACTTTCAACAAAAGCTCTTAATCTCCACAATACTCTTATGAACATCGGCCCCTATTTGTCACACATCTAGTTCACAATTAAATCTTTGACTAGAGGGTGCAAATGGATGAGTCATCAACAAGAATGGATAATGGCTAAAGTAATGTGCTTGATCAAAGAAATAGGCTCATGCTCAATGGGGCTTCTAAGGATAAAATGTAATGGGTGGGAAAAATATAAGCCAACAAGGGTTAATCCTAATTGCCTTTATCATCTTAATGCAAGAGTTTATGAATGTAGTCTCGAAATGTATAAATGAGCAAGTTCTAGAATGAACACAATATGTTTGACCACACAACAAAAAATATAGAGCGTATATATAAGGATTGCTCTAAGGCTCAAAACTCACAAAAAGGGTGTTGTGTACTGAATCCCATACACCTTCATCCAAATCCATTATCAAAACCAGTGAAATATCCCAAAAATGATTTTTTCACTAACGTTTTCTCAAGAAAATGGTGCCGTGATTTTCAGCCCTTTTTTTTATTTAATATTGCATATATATATATATATATATATAGATATAGAATAGATATACACCTTCCCCCACACTTAATGATAAACAATATCCTTATTGTGTAAAAAGAACAATGGAGTAAGGGTTTAAATAAGACTTCCCTGTTTATGAAAGACGACGCTTTGCTCAAGCCTTTTTTTTTTTTTGGACCTGCAAGAAATAAGTGTGGCAAAACAACAAAAGAAAATATAGACCCTGAAGTATAACACAAACCACCTAGATGAGCTTCAAGATAGTCCGAAGAGTCGCCTTACGCCGCCATCAATGCTTTTATTAAAAACAAACAGAAAAGTACAAGAATAGAAATAACAATACATAAATCGTGGATAGATGCGCGTCAAGAGATCGAAAAGAAAACTCCTTAAGCTGCCATCATTTTCACGATTTTTACACTCGCTAAAAAGTAAAGACAACAAGAGGGATGAAGTGGGATATCAGAGGGAAAGGAATGTATCAATTTTGCGTTTCCGCACAGTGAAATCTTCCATCCAAACAATATTAGCTAGAGTCAGTGCAGTTCAGAACAAATGTAATAAGTTTTTTGATCAGCTCTTCTGGTGTTGTTGCAACAACTATGATTCGTTTAGCATGCTCAGAAATAAAACCTTTTTCAGAAGAGTAGTTGATGAAAGATAGTAAACCATCGAAGAAACCATTGACATTTAGCAGACCTATTGGTTTCGTATGAACATTTAGCTGGGCTCTGGTAACCACATGAAAAAGTTCCTCAAGAGTGCCAAAACCACCGGGAAGGGTGATAAAGGCATCAGCATTATTTATCATGTGAGTTATGCGGTCTTGCATATTCACACTCAACTCATCTCCAATAGTTGCTCCGGTGATTTTACTTTCACCCGCAGGTTTTGGAATGATTCCCAACACTCTTACTCCTTCCGAGATAGGCGTAAGCGGACGTCCCATTAATCCTAGACTTCCTCCTCCGTAAACTACATGAATGCATTTTTTCCTAAGGTACGACCCAAGTTGTGGGCTGCTTCAGTAAAGCAAGCCTCTTTCCCATGACTAGCTCCACCAAAAATGCAGATGGAGTTAAATCTTTTTGCGGAAGATGATGATTCCATTTTTTTTTTTGAAAAGAAAATTACTTAGAGAGATAATGAAAAGAATACAAGTTTGAGGGATGCGTAAAAGAAACAACTGCAACGTTTATTTATAGATGCAAAATAAAGTAAAAAGATTTATCAAATCTGGACCGCGTTAATTGCGCTTCAACTACTCAATAGAATAATGAATGCATTTATTGCGTATCACGTTTTTATTCGTAAAATCTAAAAAACGACAAAAAATAAAGATACTCACGTGTATGTACAGAGTTGTGATTGTGGCTCACATCTTCCTCTGATTTTACGTTCGAAACGGCTTAAACGCCTTCTATGAGTCTGGGAGAAGCTTCCCATCCAATTTTCTTACAAATTGGCAAAGCGAGGTCTTTTAACGCCGATTCCCAAGACGTTGTTCATATTCTGGTTTGAATTTATTCCACAAACATCGAATCCCGTAATGTACGAGTCCACTAGGATGCGTGTCAAGAGAAATTTCGATATCATCTAAATTCTCCTTATTCGGACCATCCTTGATGAACCGAATTTTATCTTCTCTGTTTGTGGAAGGAATTCCTAAAGATCGACATCTTGAATCACGGTTCCACCTAGCACATTTGTAGCAAACGGCGATTTTCTTTGCTCGTCGTTTCTTGGCATATGAACTTTTTCCAAGCCCCGTAAAAATCTAGTTGGTGTTTCCGTGAACTCACCCGCTATTCTCACTTTGGCTTCAATAATGAATCGAATATCAAAAGGTATGCCGTTATTCATAAGCAACCTCATTCTTTCAACTCGCTTGGTAAAGTTTCAAAATGACTTTTTGCTAAGAAAGGAAATCTTTTTCAATTGTTTTCAAAGTTTCTTCCATAATTAAAAATAAAATAAAAATATCTACAAAATCGATTATTGTGGGAAACCGAAAATCCGACTTTACTAGCCACGAGTACCGTTATCCGCCACTTGACCGGCAAACACAATGGAGTATTAATCCACAATATCGGGGTCCTTAAGAAGAATCTCTTCTACCTCAAAAGATTTTAATTCCAAATATGGTTTTAACCGTTGACCATTCACTTTGAAAATATTACCATTTTTTGATTTTCAATTTCTACACTCCGTGAGGATAGACCGTATGAATAATAAATGGACCGGACCACCGTGAACGTAACTTGCTGGAAATAATAACAACGAGAGTTAAAAAGAAGGACTTTTTGACCAGGAGAAAAAGTTTTTCTCAAAATGTGTTTATCATGAAAAAATTTCATTTTGTCCTTATATTTCCTTGCACAATCGTACGCATCATTTCTGATTTCTTCCAATTCATTTAGTTGAAGTTTCCTATGAATTCCAGTCATGCCTAATGAAAAATTTAATCGTTTTATGGCCCAGTATGCTCTATGTTCCAATTCAACAGGCAAATGACATGGTTTTCCAAAGACAAGCCTAAATGGAGACATTCCGATGGGAGTTTTAAAAGCAGTACGGTAAGCCCACAATGCATCATTCAATCGCAAAGACCAATCTTTCCTTGTAGGATTAACAGTTTTTTCAAGAATATGTTTGATTTCTCTGTTTGAAATTTCAACTTGGCCACTTGTTTGAGGGTGATAAGGAGTAGCAACTTTATGTGTAACACCATATTTTTTAAATAAATGATTCAAAAATTTATTACAAAAATGTTTTCCTCCATCACTTATAATTGCTCGTGGTGTTCCAAATCTGGAAAAAATATTTTCTTTCAAAAATTTTACCACGACTTTGTGGTCATTTGTTTTGCAAGCAATTGATTCTACCCATTTTGAAACATAATCGACGGCCACAAGGATGTAAAGATTGCCAAAAGAAATTGGAAAAGGTCCCATAAAATCTATGCCCCAAACATCAAATATTTCAATAATTAAAATTGGGTTTAAAGGCATCATATTTCGTTTAGAAATTCGACCTAATCTTTGACATCTATCACATGTGCTGCAATATGAATGTGTATCTTTGAAAAGTGTTAGCCAATAAAAACCACATTGCGAGAATTTTAGCGGTTGTTTTTTTAACTAAAATGACCTCCACATGCATGATCATGACAAAAGGAAATGATATTTTGTTGTTCATGTTCGCACACATCTCCTAATAATTTGATCAGACAATATTTGAACAAATATGGATCATCCCAAAAGAATTTTTTTACTTCGTTTAAAAATTTTGTTTTATCTTGATTATTCCAATGAGATGGCATGTTACCAAGAATAAGGTAATTGACAATGTCGCATACCAAGGTATTTGAGAAGCAGACATGAGTTGTTCATCGTGAAAGTTTCATTAATGGGAGGTTCTTTATCGGTAAAATTCACGATTAGCCTAGACAAATGATCAAAGAACAACATTTTCAACACCTTTTTTATCTCGAATTTCTAAGTCAAACTCTTGTAACAATAGAATCCAACGGATCAAGCGAGGTTTAGCATCTTTCTTAGAAAGAAGATATTTTAATGCGGCATGATCGGAGTAAATTATGACTTTTGAACCAATCAAGTAAGGTCGAAATTTGTCTAAAGCAAAAACGATCGCAAGCAATTCTTTTCATTGTAGAATAATTTAATTGGGCATCATTTAGAGTTCTACTTGCATAATATATTACGATTGGCAATTTATTTTCTCTTTGACCCAATACTACACCGACGGCATAGTCGGATGCATCGCACATTATTTCAAAAGGAAGATTCCATTGGAGATTTGATGATAGGTGCGAGCTCAACATAGATTTGAGTGTCTTAAAAGCTTTTAGACAATGATCATCAAATACGAAGGTGTGTCTTTTGAAAGTAAATTACATAATGGCCTTGAGATTTTACTAAAATCTTTGATGAATCGACGGTAAAAACCGGCATGGCCTAAGAATGACCGAATTTCTTTAATCGTTCGTAGGGTGGAAGACTGGATATTAAATCAACTTTAGATTTGTCCACCTCAATTCCTTTTTCGTAAATCACATGTCCTAAGACAATTCCTTTTAACCATAAAATGACATTTTTCCCGATTTAGGACAAGATTCTTCTCCTTACACCTAACCAACACTTGGGTTAAGTGGTGTAAACATTCATCAAAGCTAGACCCGAATACGTAAAAATCATCCATAAAAATTTCCAAAAACGCTCAACCATGTCGGAAAAATGCTCATCATACACCGAAAAGTAGCGGGTGCATTACATGAACCAAATGGCATTCGTCGGTAAGCAAAAGTTCCGAAAGGACAGGTAAAAGTGGTTTTTCTTGATCTTCAGAGCAATGGGAATTTGGTTATAGCCGGAATATCCATCAAGAAAACAATAATAAGCATGGCCGGCTAACCTTTCTAGCATTTGATCAATAAAAGGAAGTGGAAAGTGATCTTTTCTTGTAACGAGTTCAATTTTCGTAATCAATACGTACTCTCCATCCGATTTGAATTCGTTGGAACAAGTTCATTTTCTTCATTCGTGATTACGCTTATGCGCATTTCTTTGGAACCATATGAACAGGATCGACCCAAGAGCTATCGAAATAGGGTAGATGATCCCTACATCTAAGAGTTTGATTATTTCAGCTCTTACAACTTCTTTCAAATTAGGATTTAGTCTTCTTTGAAATTCTCGGGAAGTTTTCGCATTTTCTTCAAGGTGAATTCGATGCATGCATATAGAAGGATTAATACCTTTAATATCGGAGATGGTCCAAATTTATTGCTTCTTTATGTTCTTTAAGAACATTTTTTAACTTATCTTCTCGTTCTTCATCTAAATCGATGCTATGATGACAGTGTGGTTTCGATGGCCCTAAAAATGCATATTTTAGAGATTCGGGTAATGGATTGAGCTCTATCTTTGAATCCTCAATAGTTACTTCATTATTCATTTGGCTCTCAAGTGGTTCGGTTTTAGCTTTCCATTTATCATTATCCAATAATGGTGTAGACTCTAGTAAAGAATTTACTTCATTAATTGAATTGTCGATGTCAAAATCGAGCCAAAATGAGCAAGACAGCTTTCAAAAAGATCATCATCATCCATTTTTGGAAAGAAATAAGGACCCATACTCTCTATCATATTTACCTCACAGACATCATCAAGATCATCATGTTGTTGAGAAATGTTAAACATATTTAGTTCAATCATATTTCCAAAAGAAAATTTTATGATGCCATTTCTACGCTTAATTAATGCATTTGAAGTAGCTAAAAATGGCCTTCCTAAAATAACAGGATTTGATCTTTGGTATTCTCAACGAGTTCGATGTCTATGACTATAAAATCAACAGAAAGTAGAATTTATCTACTTGAATCGTAACATCCTCTACGATTCCTCGAGGTATTTTTATAGATCTATCACCTAGTTGAAGTATCACGGATGTTGATTTTAGCTCCCTAATCCAAGTTGTGTATAAACGAATATGGTAATAAATTCACACCGGCTCCTAAATCAATCAAGGCTCGTTTAATGATGTGATCTCCAATGACACAAGATATTGTAGGACTACCAGGATCTTTATACTTAACGGAGTTTTATTTTGGATTATTGAGCTAACATGTTCACTAAAAATGCCTTTCTTGGAACATTTGTTCTTCTTTTTACGGCAAAGATCTTTCAAGAACTTAGAATAAGCGAGCACTTGTTTAATAGCATCAAGGAATGGAATATTTATTCGAACTTGTTTAAATATTTCCATTATATCTTTGTATTGCACACTTTTATCTTTTGGAATAAGTCTTTCAGAAATGGAGCTTTTGGAACGTAAGGCTTTTCTTTTCCTTAGAATCTTTTGGTTTTGAAACTTGTGGTTCATTTGATTTTTCTTCCGATCATATTCGCTTTTGTATTTCTTTTCCACTTCTAAGGGTAGTTATGGTGAACCTGCGTTAGAAGAGTTTACTTCATATTGTCCTTTAGGATTAGGGATGGTGACTCGGAAATTTTCCCTTTTCTCTTTCATTAAAGTTGTTGCAAGTTGACCAATTTGTGCTTCAAGCTTAGAAATAGCCTGTGAGTTTGGTATGCACTTCTTTGAGTTGATTGGAACATTTGTTGAGTAGATTGCATGAATTGTTGCAACGTATCTTCCAAAGATGGTTTCTTTGGCACTATAGAAGGATCTTGATAAGTATTTGGAGGATATTGATTAGGACGGACATTTTGTTGATTTGGCATATTCATTTGATGTCCTCCTTGATTCATTGGAGGCATATTTTGCTTCGGGAAAATTTGAATGATTCCTCCAATTTGGATTATAAGTTGGAGCAAATGGATCGTCCGAAGATTTTCCATATGAATGTAACACATTGACTTCTTCATTAAAAATTTCTTGATTTTGTGGACCAGAGGGACAAGATTGAGATGAATGAAATGATTCCGCACATGAAATGCAAAATTCATTTTTGAGTTTGACGAGGGATGGATTGCTTCAAGACTAACGCATCCACTTTTCGTACTAAATCATCTATAGTAGATTTTATTTCAACATCTTGTTTAACCTCGTAAATTCCACCTTTTTTGGGGTCGTATGCATCGATTTGGCTCTAGAGTCGAGTGAATTCCATTGTTGTGAATTAATTGACATATTTTCAAGTGCATTCCAAGCTTCGTCTCCAATAAGGTGAAGAAATTTTCCACCATGCATTGATTGGATTAATTGGCGATTGTTTGGAGTTAAACCGTCATAAAAATATTTTACCAAACGCCATATTTCAAAACCATGATGGGGACACTTAAGGATTAAATCATTAAATCTTTCCCAACACTCGTAAAATTCTTCATTTTCTTTTTGGAAAAATTCGGATATTTCTCTTCCGAGACTATCGAGTTTTGGACATTGGAAAAAATTTTGCGAGAAATTTATTCACTAGTTGGTCCCAACTAGTAATTGTTCTTGCTTGAAGAGAATTTAGCTTAATTTTGCTTTATCTTTGAGAGAAAATGGAAATAATCTAAGTTTGTGATTCATCGGAGAAATTTTGGAATCGGAAAGTAGAACAAATATCGAGAAATTCCTTGACATGCATATACGGATCTTCTCTTTCCAAACCGTGAAAAGATGGAAGAAGTTGAATTATTGATGGTTTAAGTTCGAAATGAGTTGCATTAGTCGTAGGCAACACTATGCAAGAGGGAGAATTAGCACTCACTGGAGAAAAATATTCTATTAAAGTTTTTTCTTTTGCAACTTGATTATTCCGACTTTCGATTTCGTCCATTTTTGGTATCGGTTTTATTTGTTGAACTTCAATTTTAGTTAAGGACAATCTTCTTCTCGTTAATCGACCTTTATTATTTCGTTGCCAAACTTGCATTCACCGATATTACAATTTTTTTAACTTTGCATACAAACCAAATTATGATAGTCGATCGAACTTCCAGATCGTTGGAGGCGTCACAACGGTCGCACTTAAAATCCAACTTTCTTCGGCATGTACAACAGATGCCTTTTTGCCAAAATTCAATCGATTTTCAAAATCAGTTTGTACAAGATTGATATTTAGCTTTTCTCTATTCAAATCGAATAAAGTAGTGAGTGAAAAATATCAATCCCTTGTTGAATCTTTTAAAGGATTTTATTGTTTAATTAATTTTTTTTTTGAGTTTTTATATTTTTATTAATAATAATGATAATTATTATAATTATTACTAAAATTATAGGATGTAATAGATTTCAAAGGAATAAATTTACTAATTGATCTACGGAAGCAATATCTATTGATAAACTAAATTATACGACCAGAAATATTACAACTAAACTAAATGTCTAAGAATAATGTAAGTAGAAAATAACAACTAAAAACACAATCTAAATTTACCACTAGAAGATTCTATTAGAACTAAAGACAAGATATAAAAATTAAAAAAAAAATTCTGATTTTTTTTTTTGTATTATTTTATATTTATTTTATATTTTTATATTTATTATAATTTTATTATATTTTTAGACTAATAATATTGAGCTAATATATATATATATATCAAGATATATTATTTATTTTTTATAAAAAAATCAGATTTTAAAAGCAGTTTTTATGCAAAAGCTTTTAAAACAATTTTTATAAAAGTTTTTATAAAAGGTAAAAGCTTTTACCTTTTAAAAAAGGTAATTAAAAAATTAAAATTACAAACTTTTATTTTATGCAAACAATAGAAATAGTTTTTGTTTTACAAATTATCGTTTCTTTTTTTTTTTTTTAAATTTTCGTGCTTTTAATTTTTTTAGTATTTTCCCTTTTTTATTAAAATATTGTAATTTATTTTAAAAAAAAATAAATTCTGTTTTTATTAAAAAAAATTCAAAGTTCAGAAAGTTTATTTTATTATATATATTCCAGATTGTTTAAATTATTAATTCTTAATTGATTTTTTTTAGATTTTTATGAAAATTAAATTTTTTAATAAAACTAGCAGGTTTTACTTTTAAAAATAAAATAAAATAATTCAGATTTTTATTTATTACGGAAAATAATATTCCAGATTATTTTTAATTTATTTTTATTATTTTTTATTTTTTATTTTTTTTCGAATTTAAATTAAAAATTTTGATTTTTATAATATTAATATACCAAAATTACAAAAATATTACCTTAAAATCTGAAACTTTTTTGTATTTTCCAGATCTCTTTTTTTTTTTTAAAATAAAAATAAATAAGTTCTGAATTTTTTAAAGTTTTTCAGATTTTTTTTTATATTTTTATATATTTTTGGACTTTTTAATTTTTTTTATTATTATTTTATTATTATTTTTACGAAAATGAACAGTAGAATTTATTATTATTACTTATATTTATTATTAAAAGTTTTTAAAGTTTTTCAGATTTTTCTTTATGAATAAAATAAATTCTACAACTAACAGATATTAAAAAGACAGATAATAATAAAGAAAAGCAGTAAAATAAATAACTAGTAGAAGAATTCAACTAACTTGGTGACGACGGTCTTCTTGTACTTCGTTTGCGCCTCCCCGGCAACGGCGCCAAAAACTTGTTGTTGGTTTGATTCTTTAGTCTTATACTCGCAAGCGCACGATTTGTTCGATGTAGATATGCGGTGCAAGGTCGATTCCACAGGGAGGACTATACTAGTGAAGTCAAATGATTCCTATCGTTTTGAACTAAATTATATTAAATTCTAACCTAGTCCCAAATAATTTATTTTTGAATGGTTATAATAATTGCATTAAATAACAAGAATTTTTAAGTAGATTTTAGATAAATTGATTTTAAATAATTTACTAGGGTTTAGAGTCCACCAATGTCTATTTATTATTTATTTTATATTTTAATTCCAAGAAATTCAGGAATAGATTCTGAAATCAATCTCACTATTTCCCTATAGATCTGACAATAAGTACAAAATTATAATTCAAATATAGATTTTCCTTCGCTTAAAAATGTAATTTCTAAGCATCATATGTATCCAATTTAATGGAAAACAAATAATCAAAGAAATTAACTAATATCAATAATCACAAAGCAAGGGGGAATTTATAACTATAAAAATACGTGATATAATTGATGAAATAATATTCCCTATTGAAGCGAAAATCATAATCGTTAAAAATATTTATTTGGAATTATTATATAAATATTAATAATAATAATATAGACATGGTTTCATCATAACCCCAGTAAAAGAAAATTACTCACTCATAATAACAACACAAATAAATAAATATTCCATAATATTATTACACAAATATAATTTTATTACACAATATTTTTTTTTCTCTCCCTTACAATAATATCTCTCTATTTTTTCTCCTTTTTTCTCCTCCTCAAACACTACACAATCATCCCCTATTTATACTACTTCAAAATCAATAAAATAATCATTTTTACAATTAAAAATTCCACCCCCAACAATAATACACGGCTGCCATGAGTGCTGATGTCATGGATGACATCGGACAGAGTTGAAATTCGGTCCAATCGGTGTTGACACGTGGCACAATATGGTCCGTCTATTTAATTGTCCTTCGAACGGTCATAACTTCTTCATACGAACTCGGATTTGGATGAATTTTTTTTAAAACGATCGTCTCGACGAGACGAATAAAGTGAGTCCAGTCGTGACTATATTTGAGTTTTGTAAAAATATCGCCCTTGAACCAATTGATCTGTCTTGTACCGGTTGGTTAACCTGCAGATATAATTTAATTCCAATTAATTATCCAAAAATGACATAAAATTATAGAAAATTCTAAGAAAATGAAATAATATAAATATATGGTAAAACGAATAAATTATCACACAAAACACACAATTATATACATAAAATACTAATAAAAATATTACTCAAAATATACTAAACACGTATTTCAGGATTCGTTTAGCCGTATTGAAGTGTGATTCCTTAGGTGCAACTTGGTATCTCGCACACACTCCAACAGCAAACTGGATATCGGGCCTGCTAGCCGTTAGATACAGGAGCGAACCAATGAGCTTCCTGTAGAGTGATTGGTCAAACGGCTTTCCGGCTTCATCAGCACTAATTTGCACGGAAGTGCTCATGGGGGTTGGCGAGGATTTGGAAGTGTTCATTCCAAATTTGTTGAGAAGCTCCTTGCTGTATTTCTCCTGGTTGATGAATATACCTGTAGGCATCTGCTTTATCTGCAAACCTAGGAAATAACTAAGTTCCCCCATCATACTCATTTCAAATTTGCTTTGCATGAGATGTGAGAACCTTTGACATAGAGCAAGGTTAGTTTAACCAAAAATAATATCATCGACATAAATTTGTACCATTAGAAGGTCATCTCCTTCCTGTATTTTGAACAATGTTTTGTCGACAGCACCTTTCTCAAATCCGTTATTGGTTAGATACTGGGACAAGGTTTCGTACCAGGCTCTAGGGGCTTGTTTAAGTCCGTACAGCGCTTTCCTTAGCCTGTAAACTAGATCGATACCGTCTGTGTTGGCAAACCCTGGTGGTTGTTCAACATAAACTTCTTCTGAAAGCTCTCCATTCAGGAAAGCACTCTTGACGTCCATTTGGTATACGATAAAATTCTTATGGGCGGCAAAGGCTAAAAATATCCTGATGGCTTCTAGTCTCGCTACAAGGGCGAAGGTTTCATCATAGTCGATTCCTTCTTCCTGACAATAGCCTTGTGCTACTAGTCTGGATTTGTTTCTTATGATAAGTCCATTTCCATCCTTTTTGTTTCGAAATACCCATTTGGTTCCTATAACCGATTGGTGTGTCGGTCTGGGTACAAGATACCATACATTGTTTCTTTCGAAACCGTTAAGCTCTTCTTCCATAGATGTAATCCAATGAGAGTTGTTAAGAGCGTCTATGGTCGAAACAGGTTCGGATTGGGCTAAGAATACAGCGATAGTGCACATATTGAGTCTCCTAAGTTCGGATTGAGATTTCCATTCAGAAACCGTGAGACTTCATCATTAGATTCTTCTTGGGCACAAAGTACATTTCCTTGTGTACTCTGTATTCTCCTACGAGTAGAAACACCTGCATTAATGTTTCCAATGATCAGCTCTTGCGGATGATTTCTCAACCATCTTGGTCGGGTTCTAGTTCGGGGTCCCGTCTTGTGTCGAAAGTTTACGTGGGTACAGCTTGACAGGCGTCGCCTTCATCCACATCGATTCTTACAGTGCGGGGTTGATTTCTAAATCAACTACGGGTTCTATGGGTGTAGGTGGATCCAAGATAGATAGATGGTGAATGTCCCGAGTGATATTATCTACTCCTGTAGGGTCATGGTGTGGTTCGTCGAACACTACATGAATCGATTCCTCGATCGTCGGCCTCCTTTTATTAAAGATTAAAGCTTTCTTTGACGGAGGAGTATCCTACGAATATTCCTTCATCGATTTTTCATCAAATGTTCTAAGTTGGTCCTTCCCATTGTTCAATACGTAACACCCGCATCCAAAATGTGAAAATACGAAACTAATGGAGTTTTGTTGTTCCATTACTCGTAAGTCGCTTTGTTGTGGTGCTTGTTGACGATACAAATGTTTTGAGTGTAGCACGTTGTGTTAGTTGCTTCACCCTGAACGCTGCGGCAATTTGCTTTCGGCAATCATTGTCCTTGTTGCTTCTTTCAACGTCCTATTCTTTCGCTCGGCAACACCATTTTGTTGAGGTGTTCGGGCGGTGAGTACTCGTCTTTGTATTCCATTCTCCGACAGTATTGCTCTATAAAGCGGTTAGTAAATTCGGTACCTCTGTCGGAACGAATGCACACGATACTCGATGCTTTTCATTCTCGCAACTTTCTCAGAGCTCGGGCACTTGATGTTGTTTCCTTCTTCTTGCTAAGAAAGATCGTCCAAGCATACGGAATAATCATCAACAACAACCATACAATATTTCTTACCTCCCAAACTTACTGGGTCTGAGGACCGTAGAGATCCATGTGTAGCATTTCCAATACTCTTTGGGTTGAAAGGTAGGATTTGCTCTTCGTGGTTGACTTGATTTGCTTGCCTTTACGGCATGGTCCGCAGACGCTGTCCTTCTTGAATGACACATCGGCAAACCTCTTACCATACCTGTCTTGAAAGCTTGTTGATCGTCTTGAAGTTGACGTGAGACATCCTCTTGTGCCATAGCCACTAAGATCTGCAGTGCCTTTGGCAACAAAACATGGAATTGAGGAGCTCATAGGCTTCCGATCGGAATGTACATATTACGATCTGCTTCCTGTAAGCACAACTTCCTTGGTTTGGGTGTTCTTGACTCTCTGACGATCTATATAGAACTTCACCGAGAAGCTGTTTATCACGTAATCTAATACTAAGTAGATTATCTGTAAGCCTTCAACATATGCGACATCGGTGACTTTGAATTTCCCGACAAGTAGGTTTCCTTTCCCTCTTGTTCTTCCTTTAGACTTATCACCGAAGCGAACTTTTGGACCGCGACCTTCTACAAAATCGGATAGCTTGCTCCTGTCTCCGGTCATGTGACGAGAGCATCCACTATCGAAGTACCTGTATCCTCCTCTAGAATGTCCTGTAACAAAGAAATTAGGTAGATTTAGGTCCCCTTTGATTTTGGGTCCATGTATGTTAGTTCCTTTAGGTACCTGCAGTTTTCTGACAGCAATTGGTTTCTTTGTAGGATGTACTCAGTGCAAGATTGCGGTATCTACGGGGCATATCCGTAGTTGTTATAATCATGATAATTACTATGCATGTAAAATTCGGGATTATTATTATTATTCCGATTTAATGCCGTCTAGGAGGTGGAGCCATTTTCCTAGGCCTAACTTGTCTTACGGGTCTCCGGTTGGATTCCCAATGCCGTTGTTGATACCGAACCGGCATCCTTTGTCTTGAGGGATAACGGGGCTCTGTATCCAATACCTAGGTGCACCGATCGAGGGAATGCTTCATGCGGGCCTTTGGTGGTTGGATACCGTCTTCTTTCTGAATGACTTTCGGCTTTGATGATATGCTTGGGGAGCATGCTGTAGATTACGCCTTCTGAGTGGTTGTTGGTTCCACTGTCTCGAATTGTAGAGTTGTGGAGGCGGAATGGCAGCTCTTGGTTTTCTCGGTACAGCAGGTTCCTTTATGGGACTAGGAACATCTTCCGATTCTGGAATGTGTTCCACACTCTTGACGAACACAGTACTAGTTTTACCTTTATTCGAACATGAGCTGTATCCTAAGCCACTTTTATCATGAGCATGTTGCCCGGCTCAATTTCTTCCATTCTTTTGGACGATTTTTCAAAAGACTTCAGAATGGTCTCAAGTTCAGTTTCTCGCTTCTCGAGAGTTGTAATTTTGGTTTGTAGTAGAACCAAATCATTTGTCTTGCTCTCATTATGGGTTTTAACCTCATTTAGTTCATGAGCAAGTTGATGATTGCTCTCCATGAGTTTTTCAAAATCGACCTTGCTGGTTTCACAATCAAGAGACATATTATCATAGTTTATCTTCAGCAAGTCATTCTCATCTTTCAGCTCTAGATTTGTTAATTGAAGTCGTATATTCTCGATTTTAGACTCTCATGGGCTTTTTGAATGTTTTTGAACTCATTCATCATATTTTCGAAAGTATGAGATGCATTAGATGGAATAAGCGAGGTTGAACTTACCTCATCGTCATTGTCTTCACCTTACGGAACATCTTTAGCCATAAAGCACATGTATGCTTTATCATCGAACTCATCGTCGGATGAATCACTCTCTGACCACTGAAGACATTCTGGATTTGGATGGTGTGGGGAGGCTTCGATTCTCCAATCGGGGACTTGAGCTTGTCTTTCCAAGCACGTCTTCTTTCATCTCGCTCTTGTTGCTCGGCCTCCGGCAACCTTTGGACTTTGGGATGAGGACATTTGTTTGCATAATGGCACGGTTTCCTGGATTATAACACGAGTTAGCATCGGATGATGTTTGGTGCTTACCTTGTTGACAGTTTGGGCTGTAGGAGTCTTTCAGTCGTTTGATAAACTTTTGAATTTATGCATTAGAAGCGCCATTTCATCTTGTGACGGGATGTCGTCGTCATTGTCGGCACTCTTGTGACCGGGCTTCGGCAGGCTAGGCATCTTTGTGTCGACGGTTCGATACAATGGCGAGCCGTGACCTTTGAAGGAGATTCTTCAGCTTTCTCTCTTCTGTCAATGTCATACTCAAATGCTTTAAGGTCAGAGAAGAGATCAAAAGTGGATATTTCATTAAGATTACATGATACACGCATAGCTGTGGTCTTAATGTCCCATCAGTGCCGAGAGATCTGAAAATTTTTAAGTTCTTCTCCTTTTGGGTGTAAATCTTGCCCAACGCTTCAAGTTCACCAACAATACCAGTAAATCTGAGGTCAAGTTCCTCAAGTGTTTCCGTTGGTTTCATTTCAAAAGATTCGAATTGCTGAGTGAGTTTTGAAATTTTGTTTTCTTTTGAGAGCTCAGTTCCCTCACAAATTAACTTGAGTTTATCCCAGATTTCTTTGGCTGTTTTGCAGCTCTTTACCTTTGAGAACGTGCCTTTGTCAAGAGTGACAAATAACGCATTCTTAGCCACGTTGTCTAGATTGGCTCGCTTCCTTTCATCGGTTGTCCATTGCTCGCGTTCCTTCTCGAGCGTTTCAAAGATGGGCTTGGCCCTCAATCCTTGCGGTGGATTGACCTTCATAATCTTGATCGGACCATCTGTATAACAAAGATCATCTCTTCGTGCATTCTTTGCAAGATGAGATTCCATTCTAATTCTCCGATCGTCAAATTCGTTAATAGAGAACATAGGGACTTTGTTAATCATAGAGGTATCCATACCGATAATATAGGAATGAAAGAAAGCTGTTTTGAAAATAAGTGATTTGAATCGATTCGGTTAAAAGAAATACGATGATTCTTTTTAGAATCAACCGCTCCGATACCACTTGTTGGCCACTTAAGTATCTTGGATACGATTTGGAAAAGTAGTTTAAACAACAAAGCGTATGGAATCTAAATACGAGTGCGTAGCGGAAGTCTTGGATACGCTTAGTTGCCGTGGATCTGACAACAAAGTGTTTGGTGTATACTTAATATATCACGGTAATTTCAAACGAAAAGCGAAGGTAAATAACACGATAATTTAAGTGGTTCGAGGTAAACCCTCTACGTCACCGGTCCTCCACAGAGTAAAAGTTTATTAAATAATTCTGCGTACACAACTACGTAATTATAAACAAACCTATCCTTGTATCGTTCACACAGTTGATACAAAGAATATCACTTTCAACCTTTCACACAGTTGGTTAAAGCTTTCTTCTTGACTAGCTTCTTCACACACGGTTCAAGCTTCGTCCTTATTCGTCCCACACAGTCGAATAACTTGTTGAGTTCACACAGAGCTCGGTTTTTACACGAGGTAAAAGGTTAGGTAACCAGTAAGAACAGCGACTTTGAATATCAAGATCGATGATAGTCGTTCTTGATGTTTGAGCCTTGTATATCTCTTTCGTTTTAACTTGCGGTTTGCTCTGGAGATATGTTTGCTCGGATGATAACTTTGATAGCTTTGAGAGTTATATTACTTGGGGTTATCGATCTTCAATGTCTTCAAGGATATATATAGCCTCAAGAAAGTATCCGTTGAGATGTTCGTTTGAATAAGATTTCCTTCAACGGAATATGACATGATCCGGATTTCGGGATTCTCAAGATCGAAGGCGACGGTATTTAAATACTTTATCCTTGAGTATTTAAATACTTCTTTGTTCAACGGAACTTGACTTGTGTTCTTTCTTGTCCTTTTGTGAACTGTATGGAGAATGACTGTATTTAGGATGTCGAGACAGTTTCCATACTTGATCTTTTCACAAGTCTTCAAGTCACTTGTGAGCTTCACTTATCTTGATTCACAGTCTTCGATACATGATAAATCCTTGAATCTTCGATACAGTTTTCCTTTACTGTATTTGGCATATATGTCAAAACCTTCTCAATAACAAATAACAATCGATACAGGGATCGGGTATCCCGGCTGAATCGATACAGGGTGATTGTTTTTCCTAACACTAGATATATATAATCATCAATCACTCAAAATTATAGCGAATCAACGTACTCCCATGCCCGGAATCTAACGAGTTTAGCCGGACATGGTAATGAAAGAAAGATTAATAATCATCATATTCATCATGTTCATGCTAAATAAAACAACAAAATAGATAAAAGATAGGAAGAAGATAAAACTCGTAAGGTGTCTTGGTTGATCCCGGTTGAAGCCTTCAAATGTTCTTAAAGTGTTCTTCAAGAATTTTATCAAATCTCCTTCTTTTTGGAGTGAAAACCCCTCAATCTTGTGTTTCTCTCTCTCTCTAATCTCTCCAATCTTCAGCATATTGCTTCAAAAGTCTGGTCCAAGGCCTTTTATCAAGCCAAAAATGCCAAGAAATTCCATTCAAACCGTGTAAAATGTCAAAAAAATAGACTTGCACCGAAAAATGATACGGCCCGTGTCAAATGACACGGCCCATGTCATACTGTCCCAGAAAATGCAAAAACTTTCTGGACAGCAGACCCGACCGTGTCATGTGACACGGCCCGTGTGCAGTCTGGATTGTGAAGCCGTGGTCTAGAAGCGATATCTCACTCAATACACCTCGGAATTTAGCATATGATATATCGTTACGAAGCTGATTTCATGAGGAATCCATACATATAAAGAACACGTCCGGATTCGAAGTATTGAATCTGGAACTTAGAAAATACGACAGGTAGTGCTTCAATCTTTATCGTTTTTGGCCTCGTGCTCGCTCTTGATCGTCATAAACTCCAATATTGGTCATAAAAGCGCATATTTCACCACAATCTTCGTCCGGATACTCATCAGTGACATGGATCGTGTTGGTCTATTTTGACTCCATTTTCGACTCGATCTCTCGTTTCCGCATTGCTTGATGTGTATTGGGGATTGAGACTTCGTTCTTACTTGATAATGTCCTTAAAACACCTATAAAATCAAATAAAATGTACCCAAGCGTGATCGAGTCCAATAAACACAATCTGAGCACAAACGACACAATTCCACATATTTTTGGATCTTAAAATCCGGAAAATCTTTGTAAAAATATGTGTAAAAATGAGTGTTAACAATAACCTTAGAATATGATTATCTATAATGTTGAACTAATGGGATGGTTCGAATTAATGATGATCATCGGAAAATTTTAACTATGGATTTACAAGGAGGAACCTTGTTAATCCGTATTTAAGAATTTAGTTTGGAATCGATAACATCTAGACCCTTGTTGGTTAGAATTAGTTGCTGATATGATCATCATATTTCGACTCGTATTGTGGACAGGATTTGTAACTGTCTGAGTTGGATTGTTCAGACTGTATTTAATCGAGATATGGTGGAACGGTTGAGTTTGTGGTTTAGTGGTATTGGTATCGATCGATATCGAACTTGTCTATTATTAATCCTTCTTTATAAAATAAGTTGTGATGTCTGATCGTGGATTATGACTGTTGTGATATGGTTGAGGTTAAAGAGTTCATAGATTACTTTGGTCGTGTCTGAGGAACTCGTAGACGAAAGCAACTGAATTGGTAACAGTTTGTTGTATTGATATCGAGGCAAGTTTTATACTTGTACTAGTCAATGAGATTGATGTTATCATGTATGTGCATGAATGTGTAGATCATGTCGAGACTTGGTCTCTTTGTGATTTTGTTGATAGCAGGGGGTTGTTTGATACGATATCCTTCGGCAAGTTATGCCAATTATTAGTGTTGTTCGTAAATGGCCGGTTCAGGGCATTACGATACTTGTTGATCATATTGATGTCGATAGCCGGTTCGCGGTATTGATGTTTTGACTGTTGTCATTGATATTGGTGCTTTGCTATTGGTGTTGTATTGGCCGATTGAAGGCATTAAAGTATTCGATTATTATCTTCGTTATCGGTAACCGATTAAAGTTTCCGAGACATCTGTTGTATAATTGTTATCGGTTAACCGTTCTAAAGGTAATCGATGTATTGATTTGGGACTGTCGAAAACATTCCCATACGTTGTATCGTTGTTATCGATTGGCTGTTCTACGGTAATCGAAGTATTGAATTAGAACTGTCAAGGATAGTTCCCATCCGTTGAATTATTATTGTCGTGTTGGCCGACTCAAGGCAGCACACTATTATTCTTGTGGAACTCGGTAATTTTGTGATCGTTGAGGGTGGAGGATTTCCCGGATTGTTGTGTTGTGATTGTTGTTAGGCGTATTTTTATGCGCTTATTTATCATTATTTTATATCCATCTTGAGTCTAAATCTGCATAAATGAGCTTTTAATGCACTATTCTTTTATGTTTTGCAGGAAATTGGAGTCCGGAAGCTCGAACGACGAAAAATGGGCGAAAATGGAAATTTTTGGCCAGGGGCCGCGCCACAAGGATGCTGAGCCGCGGCACACGCACGGCCCCAGCGAAGCCCCAAGCGGACTGTACTGTGAGCCGCGGCACAAGTATGCTGAGCCGCGGCCCATGAAGAAAAATGTGCCCAGGCATCTGGCACTGAAGGATAGGGGCCGCGGCACAGATTAAGTGAGTCGCGGCCCACGAGGCGATTTTGAGGTGTTGGCCGCGATTCTGGGCCGTTTTGGAGCCTGTTCCCAACCTAATTCCCGGACGCATTTTGGAGACTAAGGACAGCTATAAATAAGTATTGGAGGTCAGAAGAAGATCATCGAGGTAGAGGAGGATCGACCAGCAAGGAATTATTGGAAGAGATTTGTGGGGCGACGACAAGACCACGGATCCCTTACGGTTTTTCTTAATTTTTTCGCATCTTATTTTCTAGATCTGTTCGAGTAGGATTGTGATTGTAACCGATTACATGACAGTTTGATTTATTTATTTTTATTTCAATTTACTCGTTATTCGTATTCAGTTGGATTTTTCTCATTATTCTTAATGCTTTTTAATTGTCTGGCCAACAGTTGAATTGTTTTGAATGTCTTTATGGATTCGGGAGATGAAATTTAGGAATAGTTCTTGTGAGAATAATCATGATTTTCGTGAGATAGGGATATACTCATGGGAATTGTGAAGCCTATTTATTGTGGGAATTCATGAACTGTTTTAGCTATTAATTATCTAATTCGAATAGGGATATATCGAGTTAATAATTCTTAGTATTTTCTATCGACATTGGGAAAGGCTTTAGAATAATTTAGGAATTCCTGGCTTACAATCAATTGAATAAAGGTGAATTGAATTAAATAAAAATCATTCCTGATTGTTTGAGGTGAAAATCATAATCCTACGCCCTTATTATTATTATTTTTATTATTACTATTTTCTATTTATTTTTCTGCTATTAGTTTAGAAATTATTTCTATATAATTGTTCTTCAAATAAAATTACGAGTTGACTATATTTTGGTACTTAGTGAAACCAGTCCTCGAGGGAACGATATCTTACTTATCACTTTATTACTTGTTGACACCGTGCACTTGCGGCAGAGTGTGAGGGATTTCCTCACAACAATTGTTGCTCGTATTAATTGGTCCTTAGGGATTTTGATCCCATGATGGTTGTTTTGAATATTATTGGTCGTGTCGATCTTTCATTATTCGTGTGTCATCGTTCACTTGGTGAGTCGTATGATTCGTATTGGATATGTTATCCTTTGAGTTTCGTTGTCATGTTGTATCGTGACATATCTGGATCATATCTGCGTGCTGATTGGTTATGTGTAAGATTTTTAGCCAGGCACACGATGGTCATGCGTGGATGTTTCCGTATTGGACCGTGCACACGAGACGTAGTTCGTGAGGCTAATTAGGTACATTGTCACACGTATATTCTGGATTCCGTATACGGGGTGGACATGTGCACGGACACATTTCCGGATCGGGCGTACTGTGATGTCCCTCCTGAGCCTTATTGTTTGGTCGTTCATAGTCCATGTTGTATTGGATATGTCCGACGATTTGCGACTGGTTGTTCATACGCCGAGGGGTATGTCCAACAATCAGGTTTGTTTCTTTAAGATCTGTATTGTGATGATTTACATCTTTGGGCTATTCGGCATTTAGTCCATCGTGATATACAGCTTCGTCTGAGGGGCTTTCAGGCCATTGTGATGTATTGGTATTTCTGTTGAAGCCTTCGGGCATTGTGATTCATATTTATTTCAGCGTTGGCTTGGATTACCTTCGGGTAATGTATTGTTGTGTTGCTTGTAATGTTTCACCGTTGGGCGTAAGTTATGCATTTCTTATGTATCTCGCTGAGTTTTCCTAGCGGGATATTTCTTATCCCTAGTTGTTTTAAGTTTCGGGACGAAACTTCTTTTAAGGAGGGTAGTATGTAATATCCGCAAATTCGATTTCCAGTAATTTCCTTTTTTGGCGAAAGTCCATTGTGACGACTCGCTTGGGACCATTTCTTCATTCTAAGAATGATTATTTCTACACTTTTTGACATCCGAGTTCGTTTCGGTGCGATTTTGTTGAGTTCCGTGCTTCTTAGCGACTTTTCCGCACTTAAGTTCGATTCTTGCGAATCTTGTTCAAAACTGCTGTTTCGAGCTTCCCGTAAGTCCGTTTAACTTTGTTATTCATGTTGTGAACTTCAGTTTGGTTATTCGATCACGTATCGTGATTTTCAGGTGTTTTGGGCCATTTTGTAATTTACCCAAAGTTGTGGGTATCCGCATTCGTATTTGTTGTCTTGGCCCTTTTTCATGATCGTGTGCGATTAATTGTTGCATGGTATTTCATTTCGGGTCGATGATGTTGTCCGCAAGCTTTTTGTTGTGTTCGTTCCGTGCGTTTTCGGAAATCGAGTCGTCGGATCATGACGGCTGAGCAGCGGACCCGGACAGTGCGGCGAGCCTGTCGGAAGTCTTGGGCACCGCAGCAGCGCGCGAGAACCGGCGTAGCGCATGCTACTGCCGGAAGGCTGCGCACGCTAGCTCGGCAGAGTAGCGCCTTGCCGACCTCTGGCGTCTGTTATCGGGTGCGGGCGGAGGGTTACTGGAGTACTAGACTCGGGGAGGATCGGCAGGTAGCGCACACTACTGTCGGTCGTGGCGCATGCTAATCGACATGTTTAGCGCACGCTGCCGGCCGACTAGCGTACGTTACCTGGCCGAGCAGTTTGGTCCAGAGGGTTCTGGATAGTTTGGCTAGCGCGCGCTAGCGACCGCGCAGCACACGCTATCGGGGTCGGGCGGGCAGGTCCCGGTCAGCAGGTTTTGTCAGCAGTGTCGGGTTGCGTGGGCCCCGGCCAAAGGTGCTCGACCGAGGCTGCCCGTTAGCGCACGTTACCAGGAAGGCATTAGCGCACGTTAATGCCTACTTCTATAAATATGACTGAGTAGTCATATTTCCACTCAGTTTTTATTTCTTTTCTTTTCTGTCCGCGGCTGGAGGTTCGGAGGAGGCGAAGCCATGTTGTTAAACAACAAATCCATGAAGTTCTTGAGTTCATATCATATATTGATCATCCTATAATATCCTTTGATCCAGCGAATCAAGGTAAATTCCTTAGAACCCTAGTTTTTGGGAATTTTGGGGATTTTCTTAGATTCGTCCGATTTATCCGTTTTGGAGCTTGAAAACCATGGGATTATGATGTATCTATCCCGTATGCATGTTTTTCCTACGATTTTACAGCTTAGATTGTGCCGTTTTCGGACTTGTGAGGATTTGGACGATTTTCCAACCTCGAGTTGTTTATCCGTGTATTTTCATGAATCGTAGACGGGTTTCGGGAGTTTTCTCGTGTAATTTGGGTATGGATAATTGATTATCATATTCCTTGGGAATCGTTTAGGTTCCGGAAGCGCGTTATTGGACCTACCGAACCCGTACCATTTTTCCGTTCAAATTCTCGATGTCTCAAAGGCAAGTATATATTTATGATTGTTCGTTCTCGACTTTGAAAGTAAGATATATTAATGGCATGATTATTTATATCCACTCTGGGGCGGGCCGACGGGTCCCCTGAGGGTTTCGTAGCCTCTTGGTGCGATTTCACGGATGATATGAATGAACCACTCTGGGAAGGACCGACGAGTCCTCTGAGGGTTCTGTAGCCTCTGGTGCGGTTCCACGGTATTCATATATGTAGTGATGTGATGCTATGAGATTTAGTTATTCCGGAATACTAGTCTTGAATTGATGAATTGACGGTTACATTTACTTTATTGTCGAGGAGTATTGTGTTTCATACTTGATATACTTGCACTAGCTATTCGACGGCTAACCCCTTTATGGGGGAAATAATTTTTATGTATTTCAAGTTCCAAGAGAGTGGATAGGCAGGTGTCAGGTCGGCATGAAGATGATGGGCTAGCGTGATACTGTGTTTTACCTCCGGTTATGTTTTGTGTTCCTCCATTCAGTGTTGTTGTACTAGAATGGTTATTGAATACTCGAGTATTGTTCGTTTTCAGTCTTCCTTGATGTTCCGGCCTGTGTTGCCGAGGTTTTGATTTTGTACTGTGATGTATTTGGATACATTGGACACGGTTTGAATACCCTTTGTATCGTCTTTCATTTCATTGTATTTGGACCTTCTCGGTCAAGTTTTATAGTTCCGCGTATGATTAGCCTTGTGGATCCCTCGGTGGGGTTCACAACACTGTAATATACCCTGAACAACTTGGGGGTGTTACAATGTCAAGGTGGGAAAATATAAGCCAAGTGGGTTATTCCTAATTGCCTTTATCACTTTACTGCATGAGAACACTAACATAGCCATGACATGTGTAATTGATTAAGTTCTAGCATGAACACAACACGTTTGACCCCACAAGAAGAAATAGTGAGCATGTATATGTATAATTATTTATATATGTATATATATATATACATATATATATATATATTTTGTTGTACGGCTCAAAACTCACGAATAAAAAGGGCTTGTGCCATGAATCCCTCGCTTTTATCCAAATTCAAAATCAAGATAGTGAACTACCTTAATTAAAATCAAACTAGTCAATCATATCCATTTCCTATGTCAGGCCATACTTAAATCCCCAATACACAAACTTGATTCAATCACACAAATTTAGCTAAGGACGCAAAATTAAATTCATCACAATTTCCAAATTCAACTAATTATTCCGACTCCAATTTCCCCAAACTTAAAATTCAGCACACGACTCTAAAGAAGGGAAGGAAGATAAAAATAAAAATAAAAGATAGTAAAAGACTAGAGTAGGAATCACCAGGCTAATGAGAGAGAAGAGCGTCCAGCTGCTCGGTCAAACGATCCATCTTGGCTTGAAGTGCGCGATGCCCCTCCTCAAGCTACTCGATCTGGCGCCTCAACTCGGCCTCCATAGCCGAATCTCCTGCTCGGCTTGTGCTTGCACCATATGCCTGCGCTCTTGTGTGAAGTCGTGCTGCTGCTCGGCCTCGGCCTCATTTTCCTGCTCGGCCTCGGTGAGTGTTCCGTACCGGTCCCATCGGATGATTTGGGGCTCAATTGCTCTGCTCCGTACCATGTGAGTAACAACGGGGGCGGCAGTGGTAGCTGATAGGTGAGCCCATGAGCCAATTCTTCGCTAGGCGGTTCGTTCGACGAGGGCGGAGATGGTCTGGGTTCGTCCCTCAAGCCGCGGCCCGGCGATTCCTGGAGTTGCTACGCCCCTTTTGAAGGCTGACCCGGTGGATGCCGCTTCGAGTGATTCGGCTCAGGGGCCGGTTGATATTCCTCTTTCCGGTCATAGCGATCGGCGACGGTCGTTCTTGAGACTGCAGAAAAGAGAGATGGAGATAGGTCAGTTCGGGGAAGACCGAGCGGGGGGAAAGAAGACGGCAGAACGGGGGAGGGAGATAACTGAGATGATGGAGAAAGGGAATAAAATTTAATAACTAAGTGGGAGTAATCAAGGAATAAAAAAGTTTAAAAAGTAAATAAGAAAAATAAAAAGGGCAGGATAAAAAAAAAATTTTTTACTACAAAAAAGAAAACTGACGAGAGAAAAGAAAAAAAGGCGAAAAATAAAAATTGGGTTGCCTCCCAATAAGCGCCTTTTTTTACGTTGTTGGCTCGACGAAAAACTTCACTTTTTAGTGAACACACCAAGGAGGTTTTGATATGGGTCTCAATAAATGTACGACTAATGACTCGTTTTCTTGAACCACACCAAACTTTCTCGGAGTGTTTATTGAAAACTTTCCTCCCTTGAGATGCTCATCGAAGGCTAACTTTGGTTCACATTTTCCATTTAATTCCTCATATATTGGCTGTAATTCTCTTTGAAGCTCCGCAAAACTATTTTCTTTATCAGCCTCCAAGTTTTTAGTAAACACCACTTCGAGTCTACCCCTGCAATGCAACTCAAACACTTCCTCGACAAGAGGGTCGATCACGCTTAATGCAAAAAGAGAGCAATCTTCCTCAGGAAATTTCATAGCATCATAAATATTAAACCGTATGATTTGGTCATCAAATTCCATCGTGAGAGATCCCTCACGAACATCTATTTTGGTATTGGCGGTATTTATAAATGGCCTTCCTAACAAAATAGGTGTTGAATTTGATGACTCGTTCTGCATATCAAGAACGTAGAAGTTGGCTGGAAATACAACCTTATTGACTTGGACAAGAACATCCTCAATTATCCCTTCGGGATACGCAAGGCTACGATCCGCCAATTGTATAATTATCCTTGTTTCCCGAAGAGGTCCTAGATTTAAGGATGTGTATATAGAGCGTGGCATAACATTTATTGATGCTCCTAAATCTAGCATAGCTCGTTCAAAACCCATATTTCCAATCCGACGAGGAATAGCAAACATACCTGGATCTTCCCGTTTTTGTGGCAATTTCTTTTAGAATACCGCAGACACATTTTCTCCCATTACTACCTTCCCATTCCCCTTTAATATTCGTTTGTTGGTGCATAAGTCTTTAAGGAACTTTACGTATTTTGGAATTTGTTGAACTGCGTCGAGTAAGGGAATGTTGAACTCAACCTTTCAGAATACGTCGAGGATTTTCTTCTCTTTATTCATGATCGCTGCCTTTTTGACCCTAGATGGAAAAGGTAACTCGTTAGTCTCAAAAGGAGCAGTTTTAGACGAATTTACCTTGTTGTCCGTTAGTTCTGCACTGGGTGCTGATTCTGCACTGGGTGTCCCAGTGTTGATCTGTTCAGTGAATTTTTCCTCCTTGTTTTCAGCTTCCTCCACCTTCTTAGAGTTACAGCGCTTACATTTCTTGGGTTCGGCTCAGGTTGGGATGGAAATTTCCCACTATTTTGGCTCTCCATGCGGCTCACCGTGATGGCTAGTTGACTCACTTGATTTTCGAGAAATTTGATACTCGATTTAGTGTCATGTTGAAACTGATTCATGCCCTGTTGGAATTGATTCATGCCCTGTTGTAGCTGCATAGTATTTGCCATAAGGGTCTTCATCATATCCTCCAAAGATTATGTCGGATTTTCAGTGGGCTGCTTGTAGAATTGTCCTTTATTTTGTAGGGCCGCCTCTTGCTGATTTTTCCATCGAAAGTTAGGGTGATCCCTCCATCTTGGGTTGTATGTGTTTGAGTACAGATCGTTCTTCCTCCCATAAGAATTTTCAGTTCCAATAGCATTGGCGTGTGCCTCGATTTCATCAAGCAAAATCCGACAATTGTCCGTTGTATGCTCCGTGGTTTTGCAAATGCGATAGGGTGCGACTGGTGTGCTATTACCTACAACAAGTTTTCTAACAAAAGTAGTTAGCTCATTCAATTTTTCCTCAAGGGATGAGTCATACATCTCTTTCACCATCCTTATCGGTGCATCGCAACATCCAAATTGTTGTGAATTAGTCGCCATGTTGGATATTATAATACCTGGTTGTAATTCAGTTATTTTTATTCAGTAATTATCAATCTGTAATTGTCACTCAGTGATTTTCATTCATTATTAATCACTCATCATTCATACTCAGTCAATTATGTTCACCGTTCGGCGTAATATTTGTCATACTCGTACTTTTACCCCCGTACTTCTCGAATTTTTTGTACTCGGTGCATCATTATAGACTGAACTGCTTGTCGAACAGGGCCACACGAGCAGGCCGCACGAGCATCTGGTCGTGCGCGGCGCTCGTGCGTTGCGGCTGGACTGGGCAGGAGACCCAGCGGCCGAGTCAGTGCTGCACGAGCAGGCCACATGAGCAACTGCTCGTGCGCGGCACTCGTGTGTTGCGGTTGGATTGGGCAGGAGACCCAGCGGCCGATTCAGTGCCGCACGAGAAGGCCACACGAGCAATTGCTCGTGCGCGGCGCTCGTGTGTTGCGGCAGATCGGGCAGAGGCCCAAGATTCGAGCCGTGGCCGCACGAGCGAGCCACACGAGTTGCTCGCTGCGCGGCGCTCAGGCGCTAAGAACAAGAATGACAGAAGCCTCACACACGACCGGACGCACGGACACTTGGTCGTGCGGGTTGTCGTGCGTCCGTGGGACCTATATAAGTGGACCAACAGGGTTTTTTTCTCATTTTCACCATTTCTTCATCCTACTTCCGAGAGAGAGGGTTTGTGGGAGAAATTTTCATCATCAATCACTTGAGTACTCGATTTTCATCATCTTCATTCGATTGTGAAGCTCGGATAGTCGATCTAGCGCGTTTTCATCGGATCGAAGTATTTGGATCTTCAAGAGGTAATTTCTTCAACATCTTGAATTTCGATTTTGTGTTGAGATATGATGTTTTGGACGTATAATTGTGTTGTATGAAGGGATATACATATGATTATGAGTTTGTAAAGATATTCATTGGATT
Source organism: Orobanche coerulescens (assembly GCA_033398695.1). Lineage (NCBI taxonomy): Eukaryota > Viridiplantae > Streptophyta > Magnoliopsida > Lamiales > Orobanchaceae > Orobanche > Orobanche coerulescens. Next base: position 190,562,235 of record CM065804.1, on the reverse strand, counting down.
ATTGAAGGATTATTCAAGAACACTTTGAATATTGAGTTGGATTTGGGGGTTTTCAATTAATTTTTGTTGAAATCACGAATTTGGATATTCATATTGGATTATTGATCGTATTGAAGATGTTTTGTCGGTTGAAACACTCCTTGGGGATTCGATATTGGTATAATTGAGGATTGATTATAAACAATCGAAATTGGTTACAACGTGTTCGATATAATGCCCCAATGAACTTGGTTTAGTCGTATCGACGTTTTGAGTTCGTTATATTCGTGTTTGATTCGTATGTTAAACGGATTGTTGGTAATTGTGTTATTCAAGGTTGTTCGAGCGACCGACATCTCATTTAGGACGTTTGTTCATGGAAGGACATTTGTCACCGTTGTTGAGTAAGTTAATTCTTACTCGGTTAAAAGGATATTCATTCATTTCGTTGTTGTTCATTCATAATCATAATTCATTCATAATGTATTAACCGTATTGAGACTTGTAATTGTCGAATAATCACTTCATTAACGAGGAACGACGGTTCCAATCATTTCATTGAGCTATCATTCACTTCACTATCATTTTCATCTTGGTGAGTCATTCTTGACTTTGTCGAATTATTATTCATTGATATTCATTATGGTCATTCTCGTTCATATGACCTTCTGGGTTCATATTGCGTGGCCGGGTGCGGATGTGTGGAATTCTTAGTCGGGCACACGATAGTCATGTGTTGGGTTCACCGATACATTGGACTGTGCACACGGTAACGTTTACCTCCGTGAGACTAATTAGGTACAAGGACGGGTGTGTCCGGGCACTCGTCTTGTACACTTGCACAGAACATTATGGGCATACTATGATACTCCTCTTCAGCTTAAATTCATAACTAAGGATAGTTCATAATTGAGATATATCATGATTGTGTATATTCAACCCTTGAGGATTGTTGTTCTGTGTAGCTGACCCCGTTAGGGAATATTGTTTTCGGGTCATGGCAAGGCAAAGGCACGGGAACAAAACGTTGACGGCGAGGAGTCCCAGTGATACTAGTAGGGGGCCCCAATCCTTTTAGTCATTCATGTTGTTGTCATTTATTTTCCGCTGCAGATTTCCATTTGGATATTCCGTTTCATTCAGTGTTGTATATTTTATCTTCATATAAAATATACATGTATTCGGTATTATCTTGGGTGTGTTGAAATGAAACTCCTCATCGGAGTAATTGATGATATAATGTGGTTCAGTACTACAATTATATTATTTAATTCATTAACTTTCATTCGCCTGGTGGGTCCCACTCGGGGGTCCACGGCACTGTAATATCCGCCTAGTTTGGGGTGTTACAGAGTAGGTATCGGAGAGTGGTTTTGAATACTACCTTCCGAGTCATGTCTCATTTGAAATCATCGTTCATCAGACTAGTATCATTGGACTTTCGCGTCACGTGTGACCTGTGCAAGAGCCGAGCCCCTCAAACCAAATAACAGTAAGATTTCTGACGCCATGGTATAATTTCTGGCAATAAGAATCACTCATTCATCATTCATCAATTAACAATCCTCAAACATCATTTTCATTTTGATCATGCTGATCATGCTTAACTCATTAATCACTCAGTTCATTTCATTACTCAGTTGTTGATCTTGAAAATCATATCATTAATCTTGTTAACTTGTTCAAGATAATCATTTCAAGAATTTCATCAGATAATCACGTCACTTCAGTTGATCATTCATGTAATCATTGTGTTTGAGTGCGTATGCTCATTTTCATCATTTCATAACGTAATCATAATGTGATATTCATGCGAGATATATAATTATCATATGACTTTCCACATCAGTATGGAAAGAGCTGGCAGAGGACGCGGGGGAAGAGGCCGTGGTGCAGGCCGAAACCCGAGAGCTCGTGTGAATACACGCGCTAATGCTAGGAATAATGCTAAATCATCGAGCAGTGACGCTGTCACTCATTCCCCTCGACGTAATCATTCACCATCAGGGAGTCGTACCTAAGACACAGCTCAGTCAGAAGGTGTTCGGGTTGACCCACTCGCATTTATGCAGGGAATGATAGCCCAAATGACTCAGATGGCACAACTGATGGAGACGATGCATAACTCGACTACTCAAAATCAACAGGCCCCTCCTCCGCCACCTCAGAGGCAAGAGAGGGGTGTGAGCAATATCATTGGCGACATCTCTCGCCAGAGACCGCCTACCTTCGAGGGCTCATCTGAGCTGACAGATATCATTCACTGGCTTGAACATTTCGAGAAGCTGTTTGCTAGGGTGGACTGTCCTGAAGGACATAAAGTTTCAGTTGCGGCTTACTACCTAGGTAAGGGCGCATATTCATGGTGGTTGTCGCTGAAGCCCACCGACGGATCTTGTACATGGGATCAATTCAGGACTCTCATGATGGAGAGGTATTATCTGGCCCCACTCAGGGAGGCCAAGTTGTCAGAATTACTCACTCCCGACCCCTCAGCAGACGATGATGTGCTCGCCATCGCCGAGAAATTTCAGGAACTACTTCTGTTCGTCTCGTCCATTATTCACTCTGAGGCGGACAAGATCAAGTATTTCAGCAAGAGGTTGAAACCTCGTATGCAACTACAGTTGCTTAATCATCATTGCACCACTCTGGCCGAATTCATCGAGAAAGCTCTTACGTATGAGCTTACCGCTAAGGAAATTGCTAAGAATCAAACTTCATCTACTGGCAACAAGTTTAAAAATCGTAATCAGTCTGACGGCCGTCAGGCCACTTTCAAGAAACATCGTGCGGGCTCTACTTTTTCTGAGCGGCCTCCTATGGAACCGAAACCCGAGGAGTCTCAGTCCCGAGCGGCCAGCTCAACCATCACCTGTTTCAATTGTGAAGAACCGGGTCATGTCAGCACCAAGTGCCCGAAGCAGACTATCACGTGCCATAACTGCGGAATTGCTGGGCATAAGGCCCGTTTTTGCCAAAGAGACTCCAAGAATACTCCGGCGGCATTTCAGGCCCCGAAGCAGTCAGCCGTTCAGAATCAAGCTACTCAGTCAGCGTCATTTAAAACAACAGGAGCGAATAAAGGTGGGGCCTATAGTCATCAGACGGGAGCATCCGGTGCTGGGACTAGCAAGCCCCGAATTTATGAGATGAAGAAGATTGACGATCCAGAGGCACGGATGATCTCAGGTACACTCGATATTTTATCTCAACCTGTGTGTACCCTTTTTGATACTGGTTCATCGCATTCATTCATTTCCGAATCATGTTTGAGTAGACTACGTCTGGGTAGTGTTACTAGTTGTGAGCCTTATATCATTGGTCTACCTGATGGTAGAAGAATTATCGGGAATCATGAGATTAAGGATTGTCCGATTCAGCTTCATTGCCGTGATTGGTTAGCAGACCTAATCGTGGTAGATTTACCGAGAGATGACGTCATTCTGGGTATTGATTGTATGGATCGTCACGATGCCGTCATTAGTGTCCGTAAGCGTATGGTCACTATCATTTCAGACGATGGGGTCGAATGTGTATTTCAGGGAGGTAATCCCAGCTGTTCTGGGAGAGTCATCAACTTAATGAAAGAAGTGAAATTACTCAATCAGGGGTGTGTCCGTTATTGGTGCTATATGACCAAGACCGAGAAACCATAAGTAATGTTGATGGATATTCCTGTGGTGATAGAATATGTCGATGTATTTCCAGACGAGTTACCTGGTTTGCCTCCACAGAGAGATGTGGAATTCACGATTGAGTTGGAGCCCGGTACGTCCCCTATATCGAAGGCACCGTACCGGATGGCCCCGACCGAAATGCAGGAGTTGAAGAATCAATTAGAGGATTTGACCGAGAAGGGTTACATTCGACCGAGTGCGTCCCCGTGGGACAATACATTGGACTGTGCACACGGTAACGTTTACCTCCGTGAGACTAATTAGGTACAAGGACGGGTGTGTCCGGGCACTCGTCTTGTACACTTGCACAGAACATTACGGGCGTACTATGATACTCCTCTTCAGCTTAAATTCATAACTAAGGATAATTCATAATTGAGATATATCATGATTGTGTATATTCAACCCTTGAGGATTGTTGTTCTGTGTAGCTGACCCCGTTAGGGGATATTTTTTTCAGGTCATGGCAAGGCAAAGGCACGGGAACAGAATGTTGATGGCGAGGAGTCCCAGTGATACTAGTAGGGGGGGCCCAATCCTTTCAGTCATTCATGTTGTTGTCATTTATTTTCCGCTGCATATTTCCATTTGGATATTCCGTTTCATTCAGTGTTGTGTATTTTATCTTCATATAAAATATACATGTATTCGGTATTATCTTGGGTGTGCTGAAATGAAACTCCTCATCGGAGTAATTGATGATATAATGTGGTTCGGTACTACAATTATATTATTTAATTCATTAACTTTCATTCGCCTGGTGGGTCCCAGTCGGGGGTCCACGGCACTGTAATATACGCCTAGTTTGGGGTGTTACAGATATGCGAGCCCTTGCGGCCATGGGAGTTTTGTCAACTAGGGCTCCTCCACTTGCTGCATCTATCGTGTTCCGCTCCATCGGATTAAGTCCTTCGTTAAAATACTAAATAAGGAGTTGCTCGCTAATTTGATGTTGCGGGCATCGAGATACCAACTGTTTGAATCGTTCCCAATATTCATGCAATGTTTCTCCGGTTATTTGCCTTACACCGCATATCTCTTTCCTCAAGTTGGCTGCTCGAGATGCTGGAAAATATTTTTGTAGAAATAAGTGTTGCTACCCAAAATATTATCCGGAGATAGATATTGCTGGAATGGATGGGATAGCAAACAAATGCAAGAGCACTTCCGTGAGAAAGATAAATAACACAAGATTTGCCGGGGTTGTTAGTCCCGGGCTTGAATGCTCTCGCGAGATATTATTAATACCGATATTCGGGGATACAAGTACTAATGTAAGAATACAATTACAATGAGTGTAAAGTTTCTTGTTATCTTAGCTAGTGAGCGTGTAGATTGCCGGAAGAACCAGATTTGATGCTCTGTGAATTCTTGTAACAAAGGAGATGAACAGTCGCGGCGGTGAGAGATCGATCGTCTCTCGGCGAGTATTTAGCCTGGATGTTTGGGCTTCGGGCTTATGAATCCCTTGGAATCTGTCTAGTGGAGACTTGCTTTCGCGATCGTCTTACGGACGAGAGATTTGGAGAGAGAAGTCGATATGGATTAGGTGAGATAGCCGGAGCTTGATGATATGTATATTCTTCGATATTTCCGTGAATGTATCGGAATGTGAGAGAATGTGAATTGTAGGTTCATCAATTTCCAACCTTTTTCCGGTAGGAGGAGGTTCTCTATTTATAGGGCTTGGATACGCCGGCGATCGCCTTTTTGTAATATAATAATCGGGCGATCGTCTTTTAGCACATGGGCTGTCCCTCAAAGCTGCAGGAGTTGTTGGCGATCAACTACTCGGTCAATGGGAGCTTACACGCGTCTGAGTTAGTCACATGCGGCCCTATCGACAACTTTCGGCGCACATGCCGGTAGGTGGGGTAGGTGACAGGCTTTGGTCAAAGATCTTGTGCATTAGCAAAAGATCTTGTCGGCGCCTTTATGGATCTCGCACGTGGGTGCTTTTACGAGATCCAGTCCTCGATGACTTAGACGGGCGATCATCTGCTCGGGCGTAGGTCGATTGCCCTTAGCCGGTCACTAGAGTAGATCGCCGGTACCGAAGGGCGATCGCCTTGGGAGTCGATCGCTAGGTACGATGGTGGTTTGATATCTTCGACTTGGCGAGCTAGCCATAGTTTGGTGGAGTTGACTTGGTCGCTCGGCCTTATAGTCGATCGCTGTCGGGATGAATAAATCGTGACACAACAATTGCCCCCGGCTCGCTCATACGTTGGAAACGTGGGGTGAGGTGGCTCTCTTAGCGATCGAACTTTTGTGGCGACTTTGTGTTTAAGCGACAAGCGATCGTCTTTGAGTGATATACTCTGGATTCGGACGACACTGTTGGCCGAATCTTGGGAAAAACAATGGGAGTGGAAAAGTCTCCTCGCACGTGTCGGGCTTCTATTGGGGGACGCCAACGGTCATTAATGACTCCTCGGCTGACGCGTCCTCGAAAAGACGCGTACGCGGGTCTCGAGGGGGTCAACTAACGCGTCGTTTGAGATCCGACCCCTGAGGTTTTCCCTTATTGCAATCGGGTCCCTGCCTTCTCCTATAAAAGGGGGCGCGGGGCTGCAGCTTCACTCACGCGTACTTATTTGGAGAAAGAAGGACCTGCTGCCGATTTTTCTGAAGATCTTAGCGCCGATCGTCGTTCGATTTCACTGTAGGGTAATAAAAATCCTTTTCTTCTTTCCTATCTCTGAAAATGGCCGAACCTCATCATCGTTTGTAGAGGGAACTATTTCTGCCGCCGCGACATCAGTGCCCGAGGAGAAACTTCTTCCGTCTTCCACTGAGAGAGGCAATGAAGCCATTCGAGCCGGAATCGACCCGGCTGAAGTTGAGGCTTTGTTCAATGAGGCCGATGTTGCTAGGGAGTCGGCTGCCGAGGAGAGACGATCGCAGATCGAGAGAGATCCGCGATCGGGGCTTACCGGGAGCAACATAGTGATTTTGGTCTGGCGTATAGGGACTTTGCTGAAATAATGGAGAGGTTAGCCGGTAGTACTACGAGATTCGACTTCCGGGATATTCGGTCGCTTATCCCTATGTGCTTCCCAAGCGGTCGCAGATCGTGCCGCGCAGCCGATCGTTGTGGTCGCTCGGCCAATCTGAGCTCGGCGACTGTGAGAGATCTCGCCGTCTGGAGGACAAGATTCCATGTTCCTTCGATGTGGACATGTTCGCGCCCGCGGAGAATGAACGAGCCGACCAGCCTCCGATGGGTATGGTCGCAGTGAGTGAGGCCGTTATGGAGGCCGGCTACGCTTCCTCTCGTCCTTGCGGTCTCCCATCTGTTGCCGCTTGGAATGTGGCGCCACTTCACCGACGCCGAACGCCCGGCTCCAAATCATCTCGCACTTTCACCCTATTCGCGGTCACCGCTGTACCGCCTCCCGTCGCCGTTGGAGATGAATCATTTGTTTAAACCGACGGCTCACAGAGGGTTGGTCGGCGGTTACCATATTCAAGGCCGATCTGTCGGGTGATTCATGGAGTCCCAAATAAGATACGGGCGATCGACGAAGTGGTTCCGGGTCGCGGCAAGTGGAGAGCTTCGCGAGCGACAATCCCACGGCGAGCCGAGATCCCCACCGAATTTCGGGAGAGGAATCCCGGTAAGGGTTTAGACTCTCCCTTCGTTTGGATGCGATTTGGACTGATCTAATTTGATTTCTGTTTTGCAGGCTTCCATATCCCGGCGATCGAGGAGCTGCCTTTCGACTTTCTTGTTGTTTGGGAGCGAATTAGGAGCTTGTCGGACGACGACCTAGACGCCACTCGGATCAACAAGGAGAGTCGCTGGTTGTCGGCTCGACTATTCCGTTTCCCGAGACATCTCGCGGTGCCAGGTATGAGCTTCTGCGATCTTCACTTTCTAGGCGATCGCCTTACTTGAGGAAAGTGTCTGACCGTTAGTCGATCGTCTTTAACTGCAGAGGTTCGTTTCCCTCGCTTTTTGGAGCCTCCGGCGAGATCGCTATGTCGAACCCGGGAGTCTAGGCCGTCTTCACGCGAAGAGGTCGACTCGGGTTCCACCCGTCGCATTGCTTATAGTTTCGGAGGCGAGCCTCGCGTGGAGCCGGAGCCTCGCGTGGAGCAGTCGTGGTTGAGGAGGAAATTCGAGGAGGGGCTTGGGCGATCGCAGAGGCCGAGGCCTAAGAAACTTCGTTTCGCCCGGCGATGAAGTGCCGATCACCATCGCTGCCCAGAGCGAGCGCCTCCGCGGCCTTTCTGCGGAGATGGCGATCGCGGATGCGGAAACTCCTCGAGGGAAACCGTTTTTCGGTCGGGATCCCGAGAAGGCTGAGAGGTAGATGGCATTCTTGCGTTGAAAATTTCCTCTGCATAGGAGTTGTATTAACTTTAGTTGTTTTGATGCAGGGTCCGTCGCGCCGATCCGTCTTGTCCACCGATGGTCTTGGATTTTCTGGCGAGCCGATCTCTCGCCATTCTGCGACATTCCTCCATATGTTAGCAAGGCTGCTTCTGCTTTGCCGAAGGCGTGGACGACTGATCTGGATGCGATCGCTCGGCAGCGATCGTCGAGTTCGATGCATGCTGTTGTCGCCCTTTCTCTTCAAACGGCGACCATGGCCTTCCAGGCTGCTCAGGAGTTTGAGGGGCGGCCCTCCACTATTCGCCTTCAGGAGGATCTCGAGGCGGCTCGGAAAGAGAACGCCGAGTTTGCTGACAAGATCGTGGCGATGGAGAAGGACTCCTTGGAGGCGGCCAAGCGGGCGAGCCATGAGCTTGAGCAGGAGAAGAAGGAGACTGAGAAATACCGAGTGGCGGTCGACCGATTTCGGGACCAGATGCAGAGTGCCGTCCAGGCGAGGAATGTTGCTGAGGAGGAGGCCGATCGCCAGAAGGTGACGATCGCTCGGCTGACCAGCGAGCTGGCTGAGGCGAAAGAGAAGGTTGCTGCGAGGGAGGCCGAGCTCCAGGGATCTCAACAGGCGATGGCCGAGCTGAGGGGAGAGGTTGAGGCGACCCAAGGCCGATCCCTTCCAAAACTTGGAGTATGTCAGCGAGTTCGCCTATTACTTGGCGTTCGCCGACTCGATCCGAGCGGCTAAGAAGGGAGGCTTGGAGGTCGGTCCTCTAGCTGAGAAGTTCAAGTCATATGCATTGAAGCATCCTCTCCATTCGTCTTTCTCCTTGCCGATCTTGGACCTGGCGGACATCGGCGTGGATTTGAGCTGGTATCCGTCTCCAGACAGTCTTGCTCATCCCGATGCTCCGGAAGATGAGGGGACCGCGCCAAATGCTGATGGCGAAGGCCCGGCAGGGGCCTGAGGCGCTTCCTTTTTTACGCTTTTAGCTTACTTTCTTTGTAGTTTGTAGCTTTCTCTTGTAGCACTTAGGCCTTCGGGCGATCATGTACTCCGATTTTTCAAGTAATGAAATGAGCATTTGTCTTTCTGACTTCACTCGAATGAATGGTTATTTTTAAGTCTTTGTTAGACTTTGTACAAATGTGTGAGGAGAGATCGCTATGAGGGTAGTTCCAAATGAATTGATAAACTCATAAAGATAACTTTTTACAACAAATTCGATCACGCACTATATCCAAAAATGACGATCTCCGTATGTGGTTGAATAGCGACGATCGTCGTGTAGGTAGTCCGCACTCTTATTGCCCCTTGTTTTTATTCACTTAGTGGAAGGAAGGGGATGAAAATAATTCCTTGAGTGAGCGGTCTTCAACTTTGTCGAGTCCTCGGGGACGGTCGTCCTTCTTGAGGAACCGTGCACGATCGCGGAGTTCGATGGACCGACTCCTTGATCATGTCTTGATGCGCGAAGACATTGAGTGTCTCGTGACTCACTTTATTATGAGGGTCCTCTATTAGGCTGCGCCTCGCCTCGTATTTAAACGAAGGGCGTGCGGTCTCGGTCTAGAGGAGTCCTTGCGCGGGGCAGCGTCGGATGATTCAACTCTACGCTCGCGGCTTGTTTAGCTCTGCTTCCACCTCGGCCCACCATGAAGATGGCGAACCTCGACGGTGTACGTTGAGACAGGGGTTGTGGCGCGTCGCATTGTCCGGGTTCACCATGTTAGATGATGAACCTTTGAGGGCGAGCGATCGTATCCACTAATTAACTTTGGAGGGCCCTCAGACTACGCCGGCCTCGTATTTAAACGAAGGGCGGGCGATCTTGGCCCAAAGGGACCTTGCATGGCCTAAGCAGTCGGTTCCATCGACCACTGTGACCATGGTCGCACTCTTCCACCTTGGATCGTCATGCATGCCGACCTTCGACGGTGTACGTTGTGCGGGGGAGGCGATCTCGTGCCTTAGTCCATCATGTTAGATGGTGAACTGTAGATGGCGATCGAGTCCTCCGGTTTCTTGAATAAGGAAGGAGATCGGGGAGACATCCGAGGTCTCCTTTTCTTGATTGAAGCATGTAGGGACGGTCGCCGAGGTTGATCTAGGGGTCGGCTCGTATGAGCTTTCCAACCTGCTTTGTGTTCGACTTGACGATCGTCCATAGAGGCAGTAGGGACTTTGGCTAAACCAATAAGTCATCAACTTGCCCTCCTCGAACAATCTCCAGAGCCGTTTGAGGAGGTCGCGGCATTTGTTGGTGCCGTGGCCGGGACTCTTATGGTAGGCACAATATTGATTGTTGTCCAGATGACCGTGGTCCCTTATCGCCTTTGGCTTTTTGAGCTCTTCGTGCCCCTTGATGGCATAGAAAATATGTGCCGGAGTTCATTGAACGTATGGAGGAGATGGGCTTCCATGTCCTCGAAAGCCTTGAGATCTCCGGGTGTCTTGGCGATCGCCTTCTTTGCTTTGGCGATCGCTATCTTCCGGACAAGAGGTGGCGTTTCCTCGTCTAAGCGAGGGTGAGTAGCCTTTGCACGGCCAGAAGTTGGCGGCTTTAGCGCGGAAGATCGCGTAAGTTGGGGAATATCCTTGGAGAGATGTCTAAACATGGGAGAGTGACCGCGAATCCCCCATGGCCGAATAGAGAGCGAGCTCACATCGACGGTTCGCCGGTGAGGACGATTTCGCCCACTTGGCCAATGTAATTTGCGTCGATTCGTCTTTCCCCGCTTGATTTTTATCATGCGGTGGGGCCTTCTGTCTGGCGACTTATCGCGAAGTATGACGTGAAGTCGTCGCGATTTCTTAAAAGATGTGATAGATCGCGGTGGTAGTGAGACGTACCATCTATGGGCCACCGCCCAATGTTAACGGGAAGATCCGGCACTTGGTTGCATCGGATGCCCCACACCTACCATGTAGATTCGGAATTTACTCGTGGGTTTCGGTCCGATCTCCCCTCATACAGAGGTGTTTTGGGAGGAGCGATCGTTGGTCAGTATGGGGGCAAGCTCGATGTGGACCGCGAGTGGCTCGGCTGCCCAGCCGATCTTTTGCCGGTGCTTGCCCAGTGTCCAAGAGTGCTCTCATCTCGTCGAGTCAAGGCGTTGTATGGCGGCCATCGCCGTGGCTCCGATTGCTTGCGGCTCGGCGCCGGAGCGGAGCCTAGGCGATCGAGTACGATCTCAGCGATCGGGCGGAGTCGATGGCCGACTGCGTTCGGTGTGAGGCGGGTAGTCAAGTCCTGGTGACGGATTCGGATTCCGTCTTTTCAAGGTTGAGATCAATGCCCGGCCGCCGGATGGGTCGCGTCCCAAGCGATTGAATATAGATCCGTCCGGCGTGCGAGAGCCTTTCTCGCGCATTGGGGCTTTCGACGATCGCTCGTTCGAGCTCCGCCGAATTTCCGTTTTCCCATGCGGCGGATGATCGAGGGTGTTATTGCAGCGACGCCGTGCTCTCCGTCGCTCCTCCAGATGGCCATAGCCTCCTCGATCCGCTCCTTGGTTTGGAACCGATCAAGTGAGAGGTTGGGGCCATCTCTCGATGCGGGATCGAGAGTCTCGCGTTGCCGCGGCTTCCCCATCGTTGGCTGGGGTTCGGATTGAGCCGGATATGGTGTCCGTGGTTCGGAGAGCAGCTTTCTTCGATGGACCGGCGGATGTCATGATTCTGAAGGTTTTCTTTGAAGTGCAGTGAGTGTCACTTCAAGTATGTGCCCCGAGAACAGTGAGTGTTCTTCGGGACGGTAGGAATAAAAGTTTGAGGGTTAGACGCCCCCCTTCCTCTAGCGCCAATTGTTGCTACCCAAAATATTATCCGGAGATAGATATTGCTGGAATGGATGGGATAGCAAACAAATGCAAGAGCACTTCCGTGAGAAAGATAAATAACACAAGATTTGCCGGGGTTGTTAGTCCCGGGCTTGAATGCTCTCGCGAGATATTATTAATACCGATATTCGGGGATACAAGTACTAATGTAAGAATACAATTACAATGAGTGTAAAGTTTCTTGTTATCTTAGCTAGTGAGCGTGTATATTGCCTAAGAACCAGATTTGATGCTCGTGAATTCTTGTAACAAAGGAGATGAATAAATCGCGGCGGTGAGAGATCGATCGTCTCTCACGGCGAGTATTTAGCCGGATGTTTGGGCTTCGGGCTTATGAATCCCTTGGAATCTGTCTAGTGGAGACTTGCTGCTTCGCCGATCGTCTTACGGACGAGAGATTTGGAGAGAGAAGTCCTGATATGGATTCCGTGAGATAGCCGGAGCTTGATGATATGTATATTCTTCAAGATTTCCGTGAATGTATCGGAATGTGAGAGAATGTGAATTGTAGGTTCACCAATTTCCAACCTTTTTCCGGTAGGAGGAGGTTCTCTATTTATAGGGCTTGGATACGCCGGCGATCGCTTTTTGTAATATAATAATCGGGCGATCGTCTTTTAGCACATGGGCCTGTCCCCTCAAAGCCTGCAGGAGTTGTTGGCATCAACTACTCGGTCAATGGGGAGCTTACACGCGTCCCGAGTTAGTCACATGCGGCCCTATCGACAACTTTCGCGCACATGCCGGTAGGTGGGGTAGGTGACAGGCTTTGGTCAAAGATCTTGTCTGTTAGCAAAAGATCTTGTCGGCGCTTTTATGGATCTCGCACGTGGGTGCTTTTCTCGAGATCCGGTCCTCGATGACTTAGACGGCGATCATCTCGCTCGGGCGTAGGTCGATTGCCCTTAGCCGGTCACTAGAGTAGATCGCCACCGCAAAGGGCGATCGCCTTGGGAGTCGATCGCTAGGTACCTGATGGTGGTTTGATATCTTCGACTTGGCGAGCTAGCCATAGTTTGACTGGAGTTGACTTGGTCGCTCGGCCTTATAGTCGATCGCCTGTCGGGATGAATAAATCGTGACACAACAATAAGATCTCCATCTCGTTCCACGTTGTGATGGTGGCCGACGGTAAATAAAATAACCAATCCTTAGCCGAATCTTTTAATGAGAATGGGAAGGCTCTAAACTCGATTTGTTCTTCGGTGACACCATTCGGCTGCATGCTTGAACAAACGACATGAAATTCCTTGAGATATTTGTGCGGATCCTCTCCTGATAGACCATGAAATGCAGGTAGCAAGTGAATCAACACCGACTTCAGTTCAAATGTGTTGTTGTTGTCAATAGCTGGGATCGTGATGCACAGTGGTTGTTGCGGTAGCTCTGGGTTGGCTAATTGCTTCAGGGTCTTTTCAACGTTATTTGGCATGACTCCAAATTCGTCCTCCGATTCGCTGGGTGATGTTTCGAGGGAAAATGGTAAGTGCCCGAGTGCTTCTTTGGCTTCTTTTTCTTTCCGCTTGAAAACACAATCTCGCTTGGTGATTTCTGGTAAGTATTGTAAGTCTTTATCCCCTCGGGACCTTGTATTCATGCAAAGCTAAAAAAATGGATTAGTGCACAACTAATAGTTATAATGAATTTCCAGAACTGATACTGGGTCACCCAGTGTCGAAATTGCAGAAAGTTTTTAACCCAAAATAAGTAAAATTAATTTAACACCGTTCCTCGGCAACGGCGCCAAAATTTTGACCACGCTGTCGTGACGCGTCAAAATTAGTTATTTTTATTTTTCTTGGCTTACTTCTACTAACTAGTAGTATCGGCAAGTAAGGGTCGATCACACGGAGAACGGCAATTCAATTATACTATTTAAGGATTAAGTACTTTGTGCAATTAAAATAAAATAAAACGAAGGGGGGGAGTTTTGATTTCTGATCTTAACTACAATAAATTGCGTAAGATAAAATAAAATAAACAAAGGAATTAAAAAGTTGAAAATATCAATTGAGGAATAATCTAGTCCTTAGCTCCGTTGTCCACCGTTTCGAATTAATTCAAGTTTCAATGCAGCGCTTATCTCTTCTCTAATCTCATGAACTCCTATTCCAAAGCCAACAACAAGCTCTGTTGACCCCAATTATTTCTTAAGTTTATTCAATTAAAACAAGCTCTTTAATCGAACCTATCTATGCAGTGGATTCAAAACAAGCTCTTCAAATCTCGCTCGCTAGATGCATTAAAAACCAAAATAATGGAATAGGCAAGATATTAAGTTCATAAGCTCGACTTAAGGGATCTCGATTTTGTGTTACTCAATTGGGAAAAATCAATTGTTTGCTACTTGTGAAATTAAAATTGCAACAATTATGGATTACAACTCAATTTCTAGCATAAGACATAAAACTCCTAATATAGTTGGCCAAACCAAATCAAGAAATTAAATGGCATAGTCGTGAATTCAATAACACAAAAGTAATTCAAGAGAATTCGAGTTGAGAATACGCTACGGGATTAAAACATGAATAATTCAAATACGGTTTCAAACTTCACTAAGAACTAGAATAGAAAATTAGCCGGACATGTTGGCTTTAGAAAACAGCAAATTAATAATAGACATGAGAAGAAAGAAATTCAAACGGTGTAGTCTTCTTCTTCTTCGCACGTCAGAATCGGCTCGGTTGCTCCGGTGAGAAAATCAGCTCGGTCGTCCTCTTCTGCTTCTGCTCCAGCCATCCGTATGATGATAAAAGATGAAAATAATTCCAGCCCTCCTCTCCTTTTATAATAATTCTTTATCTCTTAGTTTCCTTCTTTAATTGGACCTCCTTCCTTCTTATCCATCTTGAGTTTTGATTTCCTTGGAGTCTCTCTTCCCAAATCTATTCCAATTCCTTTTCCTAGCCTAGGGACCGATTTATTGCCTTGTGGAACTGATTGGGGCAGTTTGGAGTCGTTTCTTGGGCCCCAAGTAAGATTATTTTCGGAATAGGCCTGACACTGGGTTACCGAACTGACACTGGGCCACCCAGTGTCGTGCGGCATTTTCTTCATTTTAAGCCCAAATCACCTTGGTTTGGTCCGTTTGATGATCCAAATTATTTATTAAGCTTAAAAACTCCATAAAACACCTAAATTAAACAACAAATTGCCAAGTGAAGTAAATTGCATCCAAAATATAAATAGATAGAAAATAACCAAGTGTGCCAACATAAAATTCATTAAAACCTTATAATTAGCGATGATTTTAGCACACTATTTCCGTTCTATCAATGGAGTACAAATACTGTCCTACATCACTTGATTTCGCTTTAGTTGGAGGGTGATCAAATCCCCCCGGATGAGTCGTGGTTCCCGGTTTGCGGGAGGATCATTCATTTTACGGCCCATGATATTGTCATGATCACTGGACTGCAATTTGAAAACTCTACCTTCAATCCACCGGACAACCATCTCCTTCCGTCTAACGGTATTTTCCACAGAATACTCAATGACAAATATATTAAGGCTAGTGTTTTGTGAAAAAAGTTCAATGCTTGAGATTTTGGTAGAGACGTAAGAGATTATGTGAAGGTAGCTATTTTGCTGATATACTACTACTTTATTCTATGTCGTGACGACATGATGGTCGAGACATGGACATGGACATTCGTTGAGGATTTCGAACAGTGAGATATGTTTCCTTGGGGTTCTTATGACTTTGGAGTCTTTTCTTGCTACATAGACATTGTGGCCATGAAGGAGGAGCAGGAATATAAAGAATGTCACTTATATAGTCCGGTTTGAGCTTTACAGGTATGGGTGTACGAGATGATTCCTTCATTGGAAAAATTGTGTGGAATTTGAGATATATATGTCCAAGTTCCCCGGTGTTTGATGTGGACTATGAGGAAGATGTTATGTGATTTCACGCATTTCTTCGATGAAAATATACGTAAATTTATAAAAGTATTTTCTTGTGACTTCACTCATTTCTTCAACTTTATGTGATTTTACTCTAATGGTATGCTTTAATGACTTTTTTTGCAGCACAAAGTACTTCTCTCTTTACCATATCTGGAGGAGGATGAGGATAAGTACTACTACCTGAGTTTTGAGAATGGCTCGCCATACGATGTTAAGTTCATAAAGCCATTACGAATAGCTGTAGAACAAGGAGGATAGGCCTGCACCGAAGCCGAGAAAGAAAGTTATGGATAGGCTTAAGAAGGTTGCTGTGAAAATAATTACACATGAGTCGGCACATAAAGTGTCGAATCAACACCGACAGAGTACCCCATCAGTAGATGGTGCAGAGACATCTGACCGGGAGAGGCAGCCAGATAGGGTGTGTTGTATCCACGAACTTCCTTGGCCGGACCACACACTAGACACGAGCAGGGATGAGTACTTCGATCACTGTTTGAAACGGATCTTGTACTACAAGTCTGAGACATGATTTATTGCTCGAGTTTCTCATTGGGTCCTTTCTGGGATCGTGGATTTCTTTGGACATACGCATAGGCGTTCTAGGAGCCTACTGCACTACTCTGTTGGGATCCATGATAGGTTTCTCGATCGAACTCGTCATTCTGCATCTATTAACAGCGTCCGTCAAAGGATTCCTGACCCTCCGCGTTACTCAGTATCTGGTGCAGCCCACAGTCACCATTCTCAGAGTCAACCCAGTCACCATTTTCAGAGTCAACACAATCATCATTCTCAAATTCAGCATTATTTTGAGCGGACTGAGCAGCCTCTTCAGCCGACTCTGCGGTTTCAAGATTATGAGCATCAGTACCAGTCATTTGACAAGCTGTTTCAGCAGTATGGTAAGATGTTCGATTGGTTTCAGGACGAGCATTATTATAGTACGATGTTTCTCGGCCAGAGTAGTAGTTCTCAGCAGCAGCCTGTATTTCAGATCGAGAAGCCAGTTTTTCAGATCGAGCAGTCGATTGTTCAGGTCTTTGATCGTTATAGTTGTAAGAGGGATGATGAGGGTGATGAGAGTGTCGGGCCGCAACAGTTGAGTGGGCATAGTCTTCTACCGTGAGTGAGTCGACCCTATGCTGCTCTTCAAGAGCCTTTTGTTGTGGCGCCTCCAAGAAATAATGAGGCTCTGAAGAAGTTGTACCTAGAGTTCAGGGAGCAGCCACGTGATTCTATCATGCGGTGTTTGGAGACTGGGCTTATTCTCACTGAGGCATTAGTGAAGACTTTGATGTCAAGGTGATAGTTTGTTATGTGCTTGCCACTCGAGCGAGGCTTCGGCGGGGAGTCTGCAGTGTTGGTGTTGGTAGAGTTGGCACTGTACTTATCGGCTCCCAATTTTACATAAGTTCCATAAATTACTCGTTTGTATATCATTGGTGTGATGTGAAAGCTTTTTTTTTTATTTTGTGGTTTGGCCTTTTGTAGTTAATTATGGCCAACGAGTTTGCAAAACTCCATCCAGATGATCTACTCGGTATCATGGTGATAGGGAAGCCGGTTTACAAGAGTTGGAAAATGCCTAAATCCATCGAGGACTTCATGACTGGTCTTGATACACCAAATGCAGTTCCATGATCAAATTGCTACGAAGTAAGTTTGAAATTGATATTTATAAATTATTCGCTATGTTTGATGTGATGATCTTTTGTATACATATTATGTTTCAACAAATCATTACCCTTTGTTGCCTCGACCAGAGCCACTGGGTGACTATCAAGATTAACATCATAACATGTGTTGGTGCAATATCGGTATACGCACTATTGTGCGGAAACGTATTTAAAGATACGGAAATAAATTGACACAGGATTTATAGAGGTTCGGCCAAACGTGCCTAAGTCCTCTCTCGGTATCTTTTTCTATAGGATAAAGATCAACCTCTGCACCTCTCTTCTATCGGTCGAGGGATTACCGTTACAATCTCTCTTCCATCGGTCGAGATAAACCGTTCACCTACTTGTCTTTATGTCGGTCCAAGTTAAACCGTTTTCCTTTTCTATCGGACAAGGAAACCTATCTAGCTTTCTATTGGTACTAGACAAACCTCACTCGGATATAGATTGCAATCCTAACAATGTCGGATCCTTGATCCTAGTAACACCGAATCGAATCTTATCCTTTCTTTTCACTCTCGTGTATGAGTTATCGTGTATAACACTCAAACTCTTAGCAATATAAGCTCAAGTACAACAAAAATGTTAACAATGATATCACAAGTATATATGATTTGCTCACGGTTGTTGTGTGGTTTGATACCAAATGGTTTGGTATTTATAGCCAATTTCCTCCAACTAGCCGTTACTGTGAGTCTCACTTAGCGTGCACTAGCCTCTTGCTTTAGCGTGCGCTATTGCCGGTTACGTACGTTATTCTTCATGGCTACGTACGTTATCTTCTTGCAACTTCAGTCCAGTGGCTACTGCCTCTATCAGTTAGCGTGCGCTAACATCTTCTTATAGCATGCGCTAATATTACGTCATTACTTGCGTCATATATCCGTTTGTAACTTTTGACTTCTGACTTTCCACCAAATCTTCCAACGTTCATATGTTTGAAATCAAATGCTCTTTAGCATGCGCTAAAGATAATTCATAGCGTGCGCTATGTCTTATGTCAGTACATACGTCATTCTGTGTTGACAGTCTTCACAACGGTCATGTTCCTTCGATAGCGTGCGTTATGCTTCAACTGTAGCGTGCGCTATCTTCATCAGGTAACTTTGTCTTCATGTAACTTTATAGCTCGTCTGATCTACAGATGGCTTTCGTTAGCGTCTGCTAACCTTTATCTCTAGCGTGCGCTAGCTTTGCAGTCCATATTGTGCGACTTTTTGCGTCTTCGACTTCTTCGTTGTTTTGTTTTGCTTCCTTGTTTTTTTACTTAGTTTAGCAACTAATCATCACAACTCGATTAATGAATGTTTGAAATAAAATATTTCAACAATCCCCCCCCCCCTTTTTTGATGATTACAAAACAACATCTTGAATGGGATAATCCTGCAAAATAAAATATATATATTCTACGAATCAAAATTTTCGGGTTTGTTCGTTTCGTTAGTTTCTCCCATCTTTTCTTTTTCTCTTTTTCGACTTCTTCTTTTCATTTTTCAACTTCTTCGTCCTTTTCTTTTCTCCTCCTTTTATCATTTATATATATATATATATATATATATATATATATATATATATATATCATTTTTCCATGACGTTTTTCTCGTTTTTCTCCCATTCTACTATTTTCTCCCCCTTTTTGTTACCAGCAAAAAGTGTAAATAACGATAATAAAATCGATAATAACATAAATAATATGATAAATGCATAAAGGGTAAACTCCCTCTGACAAAAATATCTCCCTTTTAAAAAATATAAACCCCCTGAGTAAAATATAAATTTATAAAAATTGTTGAAAATAAATTTTTGGGGATCCAACCGAAAGTCGGTCGTTTTTCATTTAAATAGACGATATTCGGAATAGTGGTTCCTTTAGGAATCCAAATTTTTTTAATTTTAATCGTCCTACGTGGGCTTTTACAGTTTGAAATGTGATGCTCAATTTTTAAACATTTGTCACAACGGGGTATTTTCAAATTTACGTATTCGGTTTTAAAATTTGGTTTGAATCCTAACTCCTGTTTATTCAAAGTGTACTTTTGAACTGATAGCAGTTATTCAAATTTATCATTACCGCATGAAAATTCCTTTGTCAAAACTTTAAGTTTGTCTTGAACTTTCAAAAGATCATTCTTTAAAATATTTTCATTTCCAAGGCATTGAGAATGATCGGTTTCGGTAAATTTCCCTTTTTCAAGAATTTTGAAAATTTCGATTTCCAATGATTTATTTTTAGATTGGAGGGATTTGATTTCACATAAAGCATTTTGAAAATCGGTATGCAATAATTCGAATGCTTCAATTAACTCATCGTAAGAATTACTTGGCTTTCGACGTCGCTTTCGTCGAATGAACTTCGTGCCATGAGAGCGAGATTATTTTGATTGAAATCATCATCACCATCTTCATCACTCCATGTTGCAACGAGAACTTCCTTCTTTCGATTTGCTCAGCAATTCTTCGCGAAGTGGCCTAATTTACCACAGATTCAACAATTATTGTCGAATTTCTTAGATTCACCCGTCTTGATGTCTTTCTTTCTCCGGTTTAATAAGTTTTGAAATTTATTAACATCCTTGGGATAATATGCTGATTCTTCGTCACTTTCATCCACCGGGATTTCTTCTTTGCGAGATATCTTAGCTTTCATAGCTATCGTTCTTTCATTCGGCTTCGGCTTGTTGTTCCGTAATTTTAGAAGAATCTCATGATTAATTAGCGAACCAACAAGGGAGCTAAAGTCGAGCGTATTGAGATCTTTAGATTCCATGATCGCCGTCACGGTGCCGTCCCATTCAGCAGGTAGTGATCTTAAGATTTTCTTTACTTTTTCACTACTTGTTAATGGTTTCCCAAAACAAACTAATCCATTAGAAATGACCGAAAAACGGTCCAGCATGTTCGTGATGGATTCTTCACTTCTCATCATAAATAGCTCGTATTCATGTAGGAGCATATTTATTTTTGTCTCCTTGACTTGAGATGTTCCATCATCTGTGACTTCTCGCATTTTCCATATCTCTTGGACACTATCACACGAAGATATTTGGTTGTGTTCTTTCGGATTTAATGCACAATATAATAATTGCATAGCTTTGCAATTATGGTGGTTATTTTTCAAATCGGAATCATCATACTCTTCAAAAGATTTAAGCGTGCCGTCGGTTTTGATTGGAATTTTTGGACCAAGACATATCACTTTCCATAGCTCGATGTCATAAGCTCGGATGAATATTGACATCTTCTTCTTCCATGTCATGAAGTTAGATCCATCAAAGAATGATGGTCAGTTCAAGGCAAGACCTTCGACCGGTGCAATTTGAAACGCCATATGATATTCTTCTCCTCGGATGTTAAGCCGCTTCTAGGAGTACCGCTCCGATACCAATTGTTGGTTCAATATTGGTATATGCGCTATTGTGTGGAAGCATATTTAAAGGTGCGGAAAATAAATCGACATAGGATTTATAGAGGTTCGACCAAACGTGCATACATCCTCGCTCGGTATCTTTTTCTATAGGCTAAAGATCAATCTCTGCACCTCTCTTCTATCGGTCGAGGGATTACCGTTACAATCTTTCTTCTCTAGATTGAGATAAACTGTTCACTCACTTCTCTTTATGTCGGTCCAAGTTAAACCGTTTTTCTTTTCTATCGGACAAGGAATCAACCTATCTAGATTTCTATGGGTACTAGACAAACCTTACTCGGATATAGATTGCGATTCTAACAATGCCGGATCATTGATCCTAATAACACCGAATCGAATCTTATCCTTTCTTTTTCCTCTCGTGTATGAGTTATCGTGTAAAACACTCAAACTCTTATCAATATAAGCTCAAGTACAACAACGAGAATATTTACAATGATATCACAAGTATAGATGATTTGCTCAAGGTTGTTGTGTGGTTTGATACCAAATGGTTTGGTATTTATCGCCAATTTCCTCCAACTATCCGTTACTGCCAGTCTCACTTAGCGTGCACTAACCTCTTGCTTTAGCATGCACTATTGCCTATTACGTACGTTATCTTCTTGTAACTTCAGTCCAGTGGCTACTGCCTCTATCAGTTAGCGTGCGCTAACATCTTCTTGTAGCATGCGCTAATATTACGTCATTACTTGCGTCATATATCCGTTTGTAACTTTTGACTTCTGACTTTCCACCAAATCTTCCAACGTTCATATGTTTGAAATCAAATGCTCTTTAGCATGCGCTAAAGATAATTCATAGCGTGCGCTATGTCTTATGTCAGTACATACGTCATTCTGTGTTGACAGTCTTCACAATGGTCATGTTCCTTCGTAGCGTGCGTTATGCTTCAACTGTAGCGTGCACTATCTTCATCAGGTAACTTTGTCCTCAGCTAACTTTTTAGCTCGTCTGATCTATAGATGGCTTTCGTTAGCATGCGCTAACCTTTATCTCTAGTGTGCGCTAGCTTTGCAGTCCAGGTTGTGCGACTTTTTGCGTCTTCGACTTCTTCGTTGTTTTGTTTTGCTTCCTTGTTGTTTTTACTTAGTTTAGCAACTAATCATCAAAACTGGATTAATGAATGTTTGGAATAAAATATTCCATCAACATGGACCGTGGAGTTGTACGATTCATTGTCAAACCAACACCAAGATGGTCGATACCGATTCAACCAACTGCGACCAACTACTCGTTTGATGCCTTATGTGATAGCTCAATGTGGGTACTGGATGAATAGCTAATCGAAGAAAACGTATGACACTGTTCGCTATATTTTTAAACAATCCGCAAGTGTACGGAAAATATGTAGAAAGCGGCGAGTAAGGTCGTATTCTACAGAGACTAAATATTCTTATTGTGTCGAGTATTAGATCATAGTGTTCCCGGTTTTATCTAGACGATCGAAAGGTAAAATGGATGATTAATGAAATAACATACAATAATCACAATAAATGAAAACGATTGAAAATATCCGGATGGAAACTAATAGCAAGAGTTTAGAAAGATAGATTCCAAGGCTAGGTTTCCATTGATTACTAAATTTAGTCAGGATTGGTTTCAAAAGGTTCTAAGTGCGTTTCTAAAACGACAGTCACAACAATATTTTAAGGTCTCTCTCGAGATGCATTAAACGTAGATTACACAACCAATAACAACGTCTCCGTCTATTATAAATCATCTAACTCCAAAATGTTCATAAGATTAGATATCATCATAGTACCTCACCGATTTCTCAATCTCGTAATTTACTACGTCAAATACTCGAAATCTATTAATGCCCTCTTCTCTCGAATTATGAGCAATTAAGTTAAACATGTAAAAACATTGATCAAGTGTCTAAAAATGAATTAAAACCAAGCATTTGATAATGAAATCACACTAGATGAATATAATCATCAATCCCTTAAAATCATAGCAAATCAACGTACTCCCATGCCCGGAATC
Source organism: Orobanche coerulescens (assembly GCA_033398695.1). NCBI lineage: Eukaryota > Viridiplantae > Streptophyta > Magnoliopsida > Lamiales > Orobanchaceae > Orobanche > Orobanche coerulescens. Next base: position 190,539,393 of record CM065804.1, on the reverse strand, counting down.
TAGAGTTTAGCCGGACATGGTAATGAAAGGAAGATTAATAATCATCATGTTCATGCTAATAAAAACAACAAAATGAATAAAAGATAGGAAGAAGATAAAACTCGTGGTGTGCCTTGATCGATCCCGGTTGAAGCCTTCAAATGTTCTTGAAGTGTTCTTCAAGAATTTCTTCAAAATCCCTTCTTTTTGGAATGAAAACCACTTAATATTTTGTTATTCTCTCTCTATAATCTCTCCAAATTTCAGCATATCTCCTCTCTAGCCCCATATCTTCCTTTTATAAAGCTAAAAGTATCATTTTTTCTACATAAATCTTGTAAAAATGTCAAAAGGTGATATTTCCACCGAAAAGTGACACAGCCCGTGTCAAATGACACGGCCCGTGTCAAAGTGCGCACAAAATGCCAAAACCCGCTGGACAGGGAACTCGACCGTGTCAAAAGACACGGCCGAGCAAATGACACGACCGTGTCAAATGACACGGCCCGTGTCATACTCGTCTAGATAAGCAAAATGGCCCTGGAAGTGAAACCTGACCGTGTCAATATGGCACGGCCGGGATAATGACACGGCCCGTGTCGATTGACACGGCCGGGCTTGTGTTGACTCGTTTTGACACCGTTTTGACTCCTTTTTAAGCCCGATCTCTCGTTTCCGCATTGCTTGATATGTATTGGGGTTGGAGACTTCGTTCTTGCTTGATTTATGTCCATAAAGTACCTATAAAATCAATAAAACGTACCCAAGCGTGATCGAGTCCAATAAACACAATACGAGTATAAACGACACAGTTCTACACATTTTAGGATCTTAAAACCCGGAAAATCGATGTAAAAATATGTGCAAAAATGAGTGTTATCAAAATCCCCCAAACTTGAACGTTGATCGTCCCGAGCAATGCACTTTAAAATAACCACTCTTAAGGGAACTCGTCCCTCAACATACCTCAAAGGACCATTTTGAAAATTCATCAATACGCCTCAAGAAATAAATAAGTTGAGTTCTATAAAGTATTCAAATCTAGGGGGTGCTTCCTTAACATCATAACTAATACTTGAATAATACGAACCTCGACGGTCAAGTGTATTCCCTCACTCTCAATGTGTATAATGGGATAAGTGACGCTCAAAACTCATTCAATGAAATAAGAATCCCCATAGGCTTGCCAATCGTCTACATCTCTACCACTAGTTGTGCATGCAAATTTGGTGAATCAAAAAGGACTTTATCGGTTGTAATGTAGGCTTTTTGGTCGGGGTAGGATAAGTATGGCTTAAAGTGACTTGACTTGAGCAAATTAAAACATTATCTCAATAATCACTTTGCTCAAATAGAAGCTCAATAATCCCTTAGAATTTGTTTCCTTCAACCCCTTGATTTTAATATCATCGCACTAAGCACTTTTGAAAGTGAGAATCACAACCTTATTCCTTCTTATTGCTCCATACATCTCGTTTCTTTTGTGTCCACGATTTTTTTTATGTGGTGGACAACATCATCATTAAATCACACCAATCCTCCTTCAAATTCATTTTGATAATTCATTGCATTTTGAACCAACAATCTTCCCGATAGCTTCCACACATCTTTTCATTCTTTTGCCAATTTGTTCTAAATAGCTCAAGTATAGGGACAAAAGTTTATAATGGAACGGAAAGCTCATAATGTGGTTAACAAGAAATAGGCTTTAAGCTCAATCGGGCTAACTAGGGAAACAAATTTTTCGGGTTGGCGAAAAGGTTTGAAAGGTTGCCAATAAAAATCGCCTCAAATCATTTTCACTAATTTGCAAACACACTTGTAGGTTCGAATAAGATACCAGTGCAAGTTCTAGAGTCTTAAAAACATGAATGGTACACTCGACAATGAAACTTGCATATTTAATGATGCACGAAGGCTCAAAAGCTCACAAGTTAGATTTGTTCATATTTCCAAGAGATTAAGCTATTTATTCAATTTTACACCGTTTTGATTATTCTACAATTTTTCCTCTTCAAATTATCCTCAATTTGTATATCAAAATAACAAAATAAATCCCGAGGCATCCAAGACAAGAGTTCATTCTTTCGAGTTTCATCAAAGTTCATCATCATCAAAACACACCAAGTTCGAAATAAAACACACCAAAATAAAACACACCAAAGTAAACAATTCAAACCAAAACGTAAAATAAAATCCAAACACACCAAAATAAAACACACCAAAGTAAACAATTCAAACCAAAACGTAAAACAAAATCCAAACACACCAAAAAAAAATAAAAACAAACAAACAATGTAGGTATTTCTTGACCCAATATCTCCCCCCAAACTTGAATTAAAGATTATACACACGAAGGGGGTATAGTATTTAAACAAAAAAAACTTTGGGTCAAGAAATACTTACAACCGGTCCTATTGATTTGGCGGAGGATAGTGGCCTTGTTGGATATGCCAATCTTCCATTCGTTGTAAAATTGCTAGCATCACGTCTTGTCTTTCACGGGTTTCCTCTCGGAAAGCCTCGAACTCTTCTCAAGATATGGCATGTCTTGATTCGGCCTGTCTCGACGACTCGGGCCGATCTCTCCTTCTTTCTTCTTCCTCCCCCATTTCTCTTTCGTCTTCCGGGCCTCTCTCATACTCGAATTCCTCCTCCATTCTTTCCTCTCTCTCTTCTTCTCTCATCCTCTCGTCTCTATCCTCAAATTCCGTACGCCTAGGACGGATATTACGAGCAACATATCTTTCACTCAGAGAAATTAATCCCGCTGCCTCCCGGGCCGATTTGTGCGATTCCGTGGACATTTGTAGATTTCCTAAGTCCCGAATACTGGAAATAGTTGTCAAAGTTGTATTCGGGAGTAGGAAGTGATCGCCGTCATTCTGGAGGAAAATGACTCGAGAATCGTAGTCGAGAATATTCATCAACTTCATGACTTGGACCGATAAAAGCATATTTCCCGGGAGGGGAGTTCGGTTTTCTATAGGTACGTCAAGATGAAGTGCGATAGGGGTAATTAAACCCCCTATCCAAATCTCCCATCTCGGTTTAGTGGCAACGTCTTCGAAGTGGTCCATGATAATAGCTCTGGTTGCGGGATTTGTTCCGTCGAGTATATGAGCTAAGACATAAAGCTCTCGCTGAGTAATTGGCCCCGTTTCTTTTCGGCCGAAGATAGTGCTTGCAATGACCTTGTGTAGATAGCGGAGGATGGGGTTGCGGAGTGAGGATCCTTTCGCCGATTTTGGGATGTAGGGACGTGCACCGCTTCCCGGGTATTCAACCATTGACCTCCAGTAAGTCTCACACTCGAACCGATTGATTCGGTATTCTCCGCGCCTTCGAGCGTCATATATAGTATCCAATTCACCAGGACCCAATTTTTCGTTTTTGTTGTTTAGCCGAAATTCCAAGGCGGTCGGCTCATGCGAAATCGGGTCTCTTTTAACGGAGAGTGTACTAAGAAATTCCAGCGTGAGACATCAGTAAGTGGGCCAATGTTGGGTCATTAATGTCGTCCAACTTATTCGTCCAAGTAACCGCATAACATCTTCTCGTATCCCCATCGCCGTCATGCACTAATCGTCTGGCCATCGCGCGGGGAGCATTTTTTTCTGTCCCAATGTATCCCATCATGCTAGGCGACTCGGCGGAAGCTCAATTCCATACGTCTCGGGCGTCTCGACAGCCCCTTGAGTAGGTATTCTCTCCAGTTGTTCGATTTCTGTTGTGGGCCTTCCTCTTCCTCGTTGAGTTGCGCCTCGTCCTTGTTGGGCATTTCCTCGTCCTCGTTGAGCATTTCCTCGTCCTTTGGCCATTTTCCTGCAAGAGAATTATCAATTATCATTTGTTCACACAAGCTCCGAATCACTATTTTTCGATAATACACGTACCCCCAGTTTTTTACAAAATAAACATTTTTTTTCAAAAATAAGTGTTTTCTTCAAAAATATCCCAACCATAAATTTCAACGCCAAATGCACAAGTAAAATCCCAAACATGTAATAACATTAATCATAAATATCCAACATGTATGATAATCACCAAGAAAAATTTCAACTCTTTGATCTCATGACAAATTCCACAAAAATAATCCATTGAAAAACCCGAATTAGCTCAATAAATCATGTTCCACATAATCTCAATGCAATGAATACCTTGAATGTGGAGTGAAAATTGAAGAAAAACTCAGAAAAAATCGCGACCCAAACCCGGATGAATTCGTCCGATTCGTACCCTCTAAAGCATTAGGATTGTGGAATAATGATGAACACTATGTTATTATGTGAGATTTGACAAGGTTTTTTTTTTTTTTGTCTGATTTTGCTGGATTTAATGGGAATCGGGGCTAGGGTTTATGATTTGGGGAAGGAGGAAGTTTGGGGAAGAAGGTAATGGAAGGACACGGCCCGTACAGCGTTTTTATATCCCCCGACCGACACGGCCCGTGTCATACCTGCTTCTTTTTGTCAAAAATGCCGCTGTCCACCTGACCCGGCCGTGTCAAATGACACGGCCCGTGCCGTACTACTCCAGAAAGTGAAATTTGATCTGGGTACCTGACTCGACCGTGTCATATGACACGGCCCGTGTCGTACCTGCTTGGATTGTCCAAATCGGCTGGCCATCGGACCCGACCGTGTCATTTGACACGGCCCGTGATGTACTACTTCAGAAGGCTAAAAATGATCTGCCTGTGTTGCGATATTTCCTACACGCAAGTGCACGTCATCGTTTACAAGTAATAAAGTGATAAGTAGAGTATCGTTCCCACGAGGATTGAATTTCTAACTACCGATGTTTTCGTATTCCAATTTTATCCGAACAATTGAATTTGGGTTTTGCGATTAATAACTAAAAGAATTTCTAAAATACTAAGCAGTAGGAAACAATATCTTGGATTAAAGGAAATCAAATGGTGAATAAGTCTAGGGTTCTGAATCCACCTTAATTTATCCGAATTTAATCTCGATTATCCGTAATAAATAATTTTCCCAATTTATTGAAGGCGGAGATTGCTAATATATTCTACCGCCTCTCCCGAGGTCAATAGATTTATCTAACGACGACTAACGCACTCTATCCCTAGGTGAATTATCTCGTCGATAGGCAAAAAGCATGAAATCTCCTAAAGGCCACGTAGTTCCTATGAGTATATTCCTATCTCACAGAATAAAACGGTCCTCACCAATAGTTCCTCACCAAATCTCCTCTCCCGATTCGAAGTGAATGATTAAATCAATACAACTATTGGCCAGATAATTGCAAGCATTAAACATAATTGGGAAAACTCAATAAAAAGGTAATGAATTGGATAATCTCAATCAATTCGTCAAAACAAAGGTTTCATCAAAACCCTAGATTAGGGCTTTAGCCTGACATACTAAAAACTGAAAATACAGAATAATTAAACGAAAGCATAAAATTCAAACGCAGATGAAGCGCGGATTCCTCCGTTCTTCAGCTTCCGCCTTCTGCCCTTGAATTCTTCTGCTTTCCTCCTCTTCTGCCGTCTCCAAGCTTAAGCTCTCCAAGGTATTAGATTCAATGATTCCCCACCCATTAAATTAGGGTCTTAAACCCTATTTATAGCTCAGCACCTCCACAAATCGCGTCCGTATTAATCGGTTGCAAATCGGCCAAACGGCCCAAAATCCATGTGACGTACCAAACCCGCTAAGTGTCTGCGGCTCACTAAACTTGTGCCGCGGCACATCGCAAAAGTCAATGCACAGGCGTTAAATAATTCTTACGTGCCGCGGCTCACTGGCTGTACGCGACACGAAATCTGACTACTCGCCCTTCGGTGGTGTCTTCTTGTGCCGCGGCTCGATTCCTTGTCTGCGGCTCGAGTCCGATTTTGCCGTCTTCGCCGTTTTGCCTCGTTTTAGCTTCCGGACTTCAATTTCCTGTCAATCATACAAAATTAAGGCATTAAAAGCTCATTTAGATGATTTCACTCACCAAAACACTACAAAATAATGATAAATAAACGTATAAAAATACGCCTAACAAATACCCCCAAACTTAAGCCTTTGCTTGTCCTCAAGCAAAAAGAATTAAAGTCAATAAAAGAATGTCGTGAAAAATCGTGCAACTCATAGTGTTCAACCTAATCAATACTATCCTGTAATTCTCTCTAAATAATATGAGTGTCATAAAAGCGAAGCACTTTCGGAATAATGATTCCGCAAAGTAATCAAATTCAGTCCTAATCACTCGTTCATGAAGAAAATTTCAGCTCAAAGATTAACAAAACATGAGTCAAATCGACCGTCAATATGAAAGGCTAACATAAACAAGCTAGTTCGTCGCGTTCCACAATCTAAAGGCACAATTTTCACGAGTCTCATAACAAATAAACCTCGGACAGTATCCCCTTATATAAATATGCTCAAGAATTTGATTCGAGTCGACCACTAGGTTAGGATCTCGGGATGTTTCATCGGGATAATCCTAGGGTGGAACTTCCATTCTCATGTATTAGGAAACCGTTTGACGTAAAAGACACTCATGGGGCACATGGATGCTTCTAGTTACTAAGTTCCCGTCTACAGCGGAGAAACAACTCGAATACATAATTTCCGCATGTCCGAATCAAGGTTGCCGTTTTACGCGAGAGTAAACAGCGGGTCACGCGAATACCCCCGGTTACTAGGCTTCCTATCATTGGCACATGTGAAATCACTAAATCACTAGTCTAATCGGGGTCGTCGTTTTACGTGAGAGTAAACAACGGGTCACGCGAATACCCCCGGTTACTAGACTTCCCTTCATAGAACACTTTATCTCGACTTTTGGGAAAAATTGACCGACTCCAAACTCAATCTAAGTGCCAACACGACTAAAGAAACAGTACGACTCACTATCCGGAAAATGTATCCCAACGTATTGATGGGGATTTAGCAACAAGTATGTATCGTCTCTTATCTGCCAAGACCTCTACAATCACGAAAAATTTCGGACCTAATTGAATACTAAGCAGAACAGAAATAACTGACTACAGCTCGGCTAAAACTCGACCGTTTCTTCAAAGAGAAAGACAGTGTCGTAACATCAGTATCACATAAATAGAAGCACGAAAATTCACGAATAAGGAAAAACTACGACAAGCAAGGCTATCTAAAAAAAATTTTATGCAAAGAAATGAAAAGTGCAACGAAATAATGTACAGCAATAAAATAAGGTACAGCAATGAATGTAGACTGAAAGTAAATCCCCCCCCCCCCCCAAACTTAGGACGTACATTGACCTCAATGGACAAAAATGATATGCAATAAAAGTAAAAGGTCAAGTACTCCCCTCCAGTCTGCTCAGGAGCTGGTGCCGGCATCGTCCGGTGAGGAGGGTGGTGTGGCTGGCCAGGCGGGCGCAATAAATGGCCCGTCGGGATGCATGATGTGGGCCGTCCATGCGGCGAGCTGCTCCTGATGATAAGCATCCCTCGCAGCAAGACGCCTCACTGCTCGTCGGCTGGCCCGGCGGGCCTGCTCTCGCATCTCGGCTCTGGCGGCAGCAATAACGCTCTCCCGCTCCGCCCGCTGCTCCTCCCGCATGGCGGCCATCAAGCTCTCTCTCTCTCCTCATCTCATCTCTCTCTCTCTCCTCAGCTCTGCTCTCAGCTCCTCTCTCTCTCTCTCCTCAGCTCCTCTCTATGCTCATCCCTCTGTCTCCTCAAATCCTCCCGCAGCCCATCAAATAGCTCCTCCAACCTCGCTCTATCGGGCTGCGGGCCGGCATCTCCGTGCATCAACAAAAGCGGCTCGGGGGATCCCTCGTGAGACTCCTCGAGCAAAAATCCTCATCCCCGAGCGTGTGCCGGCGCTCCGCCCCACTGGTCGAAGTGTGATATGATGCGGTGGTCGATCGGGGCCTGTGGGGCAAGCATCGGCTCGTCGTCTGACCATGTCAGCCCCGACTACCGGCATAAAGCGCAGATGAGGGAGGGGTGCTTCAACCCCGTCTTGGCCCCCCTGGATACTCTGGAAGATAGATCGGACCAGGATGGGGGCAACATCGAAACACAGCCCGGAAGTGATAGCAAAAAGTATCCGGGCGCGGGAGAGAAAAACTGTACGGATCTGGGAGGTGGGGTCAATGCGTGTGCAGATAAAGTAAAGCCAGGCTCGCCGAGCCGAGGTGGCGCGAGCTCTGAAGTGAAAAGTGGAAGAGCTCTGTGCTCATTGCTCCCGGTCGATCGGCCGTGCAATGGTCTCAAGCGGGGCCTCCTTAGTGAGGTGGTCATCACTCGGGTATAGGTGACTCGTCACCGCCGAAACCCAAAAAGCCTCCGAATAGCGATCGGGAGAAATCAAGCTGTAATCCCTCGGACGTCGACGAGTCCGAGACTCTAAAGATGGCAAAGTATCCCCTGCCGGGATGTGCTTGTGAGCGGCCGCGTAAAACTCCTGGACGATCGAGATGACCGCTGGCTCGGGAGGTGCGGTAAATCTGGCCCATCCCATCTCGTCAATCATCGTGAGCAACTCCCCGTCCTGAGGAGCTGGAGTAAAACCCCTCTCGGGAATAAGTGGTCGTGGCCGGATCTTTTCGTTGAATATTTTATGAATTTCGGGGTCCGAAAATCGGTGCCCCTCCGCCTCGGCCCGACCCCGAGAGGTCTCCCCTCGAGTAGGGGATGACTCGGTCCTAGCACGCTTGGTCAGCTTCTTTGTGCGCGCCATAATCAGTCCTGAAAAGTGAAACACGAGGGTTAATTCACGCAAAAATAATAACAATGATCAATGCTCGGCTAAGGATGTCCAGCCAGAAATTCCGAATTTAAGAAAATAACGCATACGTGAGAGAAGGATGAAATTGGACTTAAACATGTAACCTGGATGTAAGGGTTGGGCTTGCTGTAAATTCAAAACATATACGTTGCACGAAAATTCAAAACGATTGCCTTTTCAAAGAAAATTTTTCATTTAGGCAATTTATCAGACACCTTGAGGGCACAAGTTTACTTGAAGAATAAACATAGTTCTTGCTCGATTCAACCCTCAAAAATCAAAACATAAGTCAATCATCATCAACTAAACACATTCAACTCATTGATATTCTGATTTAACCATTGAAATTCGATAAAACTACCCTGTTATTCTCTAACAATCACAAAACTATTTGAAGGAAAAATAAGCATGTTCCATTCATCAAACACATACACAACTTCCATATATCAACCATAAGCAAATGAAAATTAAGGATTTAAACGTACCTTTTGAAGATTGCAAGAAAAATCGCAGGGAAAAAAGAAAATTTTTGAAGAACTTCGGTCGGCTGGTCGTGCGCTGGGGAGGGAAAGCAAGGGAGAAGGAAAAGCGTACCTGATAGTGCCGGCCGAAAGCGTTTTATAAGCTACCTGGCCTTTCGGATTCCGCATAGTGTGCCGCGGCACAGATAAAGTGAGCCGCGGCACAAGGTACAGTCCCTTTACCTGTGTTCTCGTTTAGTCGAGTGTCGCGGCTCAAATTCCGGGTGCCGCGGCTCATTGCTCAAGTGTGCCGCGGCTCATTTATGCTGTGCCGCGGCACATGGTACAGTTGGTTTAGCCTCCCCTGGCAATTGATGTGTGCCGCGGCTCACAATACCTGTGCCGCGGCTCATACTTCAGTTTCTTCCCTGGGACTTTCCTGCACAGAATTTTGAGAAGAAGACGTTAAAAACGAGAGGCAGAAGCAAATAGAAGCACAAAAATGAAGAAAAATAAGAATCACGAATACAAGAAAAATAAAGAAATGCAAAAATCTACAACTACGAACTCGGGTTGCCTCCCGAGAAGCGCTAAGTTTATAGTCTTCAGCCTGACCTATTGGACAACGTTAGTTCGCTTTTCGCAAACTCCATTTGGTTTCCGCCCCGTTCATCGAACCGTTTATATTTTGGTTAAAATTATGACCATTGGTCATCAGCGATTCGACTCTCGGTTCGGCCATCAAATGTTGTTTGCGAAAAGGTTTCGACTTGAATAACTTCCCGAAACACCCGGTTTCTCCATGACTAATTTTCCGCTTGGCTTTCGGCTCACTCTCCTCCTTCGCAAACAAACTCACGACTACAGCAGATTTTTCCTCATGCTCGAGGAACGCCACTCGTTCTACATCCTTCTTAAAACTTGGGCTATTCAACACAAAATCTGAATTTTCCCAACGACGATGTTTTCGGTGCTTTCCTCTTTCAACAACATCCACACCTTCAATTTGTGATCCTTTATCAGCACTTCCGGGACATGGGAACGATTTGAACACTTGAAAAGTAACTTGCTCGTCTTGGACCCTCAGAGTTAACTCTCCCTTTTCCACGTCTATAAGGGTTCGGCCCGTGGCTAGAAATGGTCGTCCCAAGATGATTGGAATATTTTCATCTTCCTCCATGTCGAGTACGATGAAATCAGCCGGAAAGATGAACTTATCAACTTTAACTAAAACATCCTCGATTACTCCCCTCGGATACTTTATCGATCGATCCGCCAATTGTAATGAGACTGTGGTTGGCTTGGCTTCCCCAATATTCAGCTTTTTGAAAACCGACAGAGGCATGAGGTTGATACTCGCACCAAGATCGCATAGTGCCTTGTTAAATGAAAGATTCCCCATGGTGCACGGTATGTTGAAGCTTCCCGGATCTTTTAATTTAGGTGGGAGCTTCTTTTGAAGAATTGCACTGCACTCCTCTGTCAAGGCAACCGTTTCAAACTCCTCAAGCTTTCTCTTCTTCGATAGTATCTCTTTCATGAACTTGACATAACTCGGCATCTGTTCCAATGCGTCGGCGAACGGAATATTTATGTGAAGCTTTTTGAACACATCAAGGAACTTAGAAAATTGTTTGTCCGCCCTTCTGTGCTGTAGTCTCTGCAGAAACGGAACGGGAGGAACACATGTTTTCGAATTATCCGGCTCCAAATCTTTTGACTCCTCTGGCTTTAAATCCTTCGACTCCTCAATTTCCTTCTTCTCTTTACCCCGCTCGGGCTGATCCAGCACCTCTCTCCCGCTTCTCAAGCTAACTGCGTTTAGACTCTCTCTAGGATTAGTCTCTGTTGTACTTGGCAATGATCCCTCCGGACGAGCTGTCAACACATTAGCGATTTGGCCCAGCTGGACCTCCAAGTTCCGAATGGAAGCAGAATGATTTTGTAATGTAGCTTAAAATGAGTCATAAATTGACTCGTATTTGCCGCTAATTTTGCAAGTGCTTCCTCGAGAGACACTTTGGGAGCGGAAGGGGGCTGCTGTTGATTCTGGGCGAAAGGGGGTTGGTGTGCGTTCTGTCCGTTTCTCCATGAAAAGTTGGGATGATTTCGCCACCCCGGATTATAAGTATTGGAGTACGGGTTATTCGACCGATTCCCATTTCCTACGAATTGAGCCTGCTCCATCTGATTTTGCTCAAACGGATTTCCAAATTGACACTCCGCGCTCGGGTGTGATCCGTTACACCAATTACATGTCTCTATGGTAACGGGGGCTGGTGCGTGCGAAAATGTTTGGAGCTGTTGTGTCAAAGCGGCGACTTGAGCTGATAAAGTGGAAATCGGGTCATTGCTTGAAACTTCCATGACTCTCTTCGGCGTCAATCTTTCCGATGGCCATTGGTATGCGTTTTCGGCCATATCTTCCAAAAGCACGTGTGCTTCGGCCATAGATTTTCCATGAAGGTCCCACCAGAGGCCGCATCCACGAGAGTGCGTGTAGAAGCACTCAAACCATTATAGAACGTATGCAGCTGAAGCCAATCGGGAATGCCGTGATGCGGGCATCTTCGTAGCAATTCTTTATATCGCTCCCACGCCTCGTGGAGCGTTTCCATATCGTACTGGGCAAAAGTGGTTATCTCGTTTCTCAACCTCGCCGTTTTAGCTGGTGGGAAAAATTTTGCAAGGAAGGCTTGCGCTAACCTCTCCCATGTTGTAATCGACCCCGGCGGTAAGGAATTTAACCAAAACTTCGCTTTATCCCTCAAAGAGAAAGGGAAAAGCCTAAATCGGATGGCATCGTCGGTGACACCATTAGTTTTGAAAGTATCGCATATCTCAAGGAAAGACGCAATGTGGGCATTCGGGTCGTCCTTCGGCAATCCACAGAATGGGCTCGCCTGCACCATCTGGATAATGACGGGCTTGATCTCAAAGTTATTAGCTTGGATAGTGGGACGCCGAATTCCCGAAAAATTAGCGTTGACCTGCGGCATGGCATAATCACGAAGAGCGAGTTCCGGTTGAAATTGCCGCACTTGGTTGTCTCCTCCTTGGATTTCAATATTCTCGGCCATGTTGACCGTCGTCTGCAACTCTCTTTTCTCCTTTTTGTTCCTTCTTAGAGTGCGCTCGAGCTCGGTGTCCAAAGGTAGTAGGCCTTCGTTACCGAGTCTTCTCATGCACTACACAAAAGGTCCTGAAAGGAAAAAACAAATAAACGAAATTAAATACACAAAAATAAAAATAAAACGTTCAAATTAAGACTGGAAATACTTAAATCGATATTAGAAAAAATTCAATCCCCGGCAACGGCGCCAAAAACTTGTTGCGATATTTCCTACACGCAAGTGCACGTCATCGTTTACAAGTAATAAAGTGATAAGTAGAGTATCGTTCCCACGAGGATTGAATTTCTAACTACCGATGTTTTCGTATTCCAATTTTATCCGAACAATTGAATTTGGGTTTTGCGATTAATAACTAAAAGAATTTCTAAAATACTAAGCAGTAGGAAACAATATCTTGGATTAAAGGAAATCAAATGGTGAATAAGTCTAGGGTTCTGAATCCACCTTAATTTATCCGAATTTAATCTCGATTATCCGTAATAAATCATTTTCCCAATTTATTGAAGGCGGAGATTGCTAATATATTCTACCGCCTCTCCCGAGGTCAATAGATTTATCTAACGGCGACTAACGCACTCTATCCCTAGGTGAATTATCTCGTCGATAGGCAAAAAGCATGAAATCTCCTAAAGGCCACGTAGTTCCTATGAGTATATTCCTATCTCACAGAATAAAACGGTCCTCACCAATAGTTCCTCACCAAATCTCCTCTCCCGATTCGAAGTGAATGATTAAATCAATACAACTATTGGCCAGATAATTGCAAGCATTAAACATAATTGGGAAAACTCAATAAAAAGGTAATGAATTGGATAATCTCAATCAATTCGTCAAAACAAAGGTTTCATCAAAACCCTAGATTAGGGCTTTAGCCTGACATACTAAAAACTGAAAATACAGAATAATTAAACGAAAGCATAAAATTCAAACGCAGATGAAGCGCGGATTCCTCCGTTCTTCGACTTATATCTGCCCTTGAATTCTTCTGCTTTCCTCCTCTTCTGCCGTCTCCAAGCTTAAGCTCTCCAAGGTATTAGATTCAATGATTCCCCACCCATTAAATTAGGGTCTTAAACCCTATTTATAGCTCAGCACCTCCACAAATCGCGTCCGTATTAATCGGTTGCAAACTGGCTTCGAAACGGCCCAAAATCCGCGCAGACGTACCAAACCCGCTAAGTGTTCCGCGGCTCACTAAACCTGTGCCGCGGCACATCGCAAAAAGCTGAATGCCTGGGCGTTAAATAATTCTTACGTGCGCGGCTCACACTGGCGTGCCGCGGCACGAGTCTGCTTTACTCGCCCTTGGTGGTGTCTTCTGTCTGCGGCTCAGATTCCTTGTCCGCGGCTCGAGTCGATTTTGCCGTCTTCGCCCGTTTTGCCTCGTTTTAGCTTCCGGACTTCAATTTCCTGTCAATCATACAAAATTAAGGCATTAAAAGCTCATTTAGATGATTTCACTCACCAAAACACTACAAAATAATGATAAATAAACGTATAAAAATACGCCTAACAGCCTGCACGACCCGACCGTGTCATATGACACGGACCGTGCCTTACTGGCCTGGAAAATGCAGTTTTGTTCTCGATGTGTTTTTCCTGCGATTTGAACACCAAAATTTGAACCGGTTAGTTATACAACAAGAAAAAAATACAACAAAATGCGAAAAAAATCAAAACATGAAAATAAAAATTATTGGGTTGTCTCCCAATTAGCGCTAAGTTTAACGTCTTCAGCCGGACGTCTTCATCTGGAAGTCTTTTATGGCTCGATTAAAGTTAATACGGATACGGCTTCCTTTTTATAGGGATGATAGTAATGTTTGATTCGTTGTCCGTTAACTTTAAATAGCTCTCCGTCTCTGCTGAGCTCGACTATTCCGGGTGGAAGTACTTTCTTGATCACGAATGGACCCGACCATCTTGATTTCAATTTTCTGGGGAACAATTTTAGTCTTGAATTATAGAGAAGTACTTGTTGTCCCGACATAAATTCACATTTAACGATCATCTTATCGTGCCACCTTTTAGACCTATCTTTGTAGATTCGAGAATTTTTGTAACATTCATCCCGGAATTCTTCCAATTCATTTAGCTCTAGCAATCTTTTCTTTCCGACGGCCTCAAAATCCAAGTTTATTCTTTTCACCGCCCACATCGCTCTATGCTCCAATTCCAAAGGTAGGTGACATGATTTCCCAAAAATGAGTTGATAGGGAGATGTTCCCAAAGGAGTTTTATAGGCCATACGATAAGCCCAAAGTGCATCGTCAAGCTTGGATGACCAATCTTTTTGAGATGTACTCACCGTCTTCTCCAAGATTAGCTTAATCTCTTTGTTTGCCGCTTCGGCTTGTCCGTTTGCTTGTGGATGATAGGCCAATGATTTCTTTGATCGGACCCCATATTTCTGAAGGAGTTTATCCATGATTTTGTTAACAAAATGTGATCCCCGGTCACTGATTAATGCTCTTGGAGTTCTGAATCGGCAAAAGATGTTCTTCTTTAAAAATTTCATTACTACTGGAGCATCATTTGTTGGAGAAGAAATTGCCTCGACCCATCGAGATACGTACTCGACTGCTAGGAGAATGTACTTATTTCCGAATGATGATGAGAATGGACCCATGAAGTCGATACCCCAAACGTCAAATAGTTCAACCTCAATTACGTTGGTTAGGGGCATCTCATGACGTCTTGAAATATTTCCTACTCGTTTGCATCTATCGCATTGTTGAATGAAGAGATAGCAATCTTTGTATAGTGTAGGCCAATAAAATCCGCTTTGCAACACCTTTGCAGCAGTCCGTGTTGCTCTGAAATGTCCTCCGGTTGGTGATGAATGACATTGTTGAAGAATTTCATCCCATTCCTCCTGCGGTACACATCTCCTTACGATCATGTCGGCACATCTCTTAAAAAGTAATTGATCATCCCTCATATAGAACTTGATATCATGTAGGAATTTCTTCTTTTGATAATGAGATAAATCCGGTGGTAGCACACCTGCGACCAAAAAATTAACAATGTCAGCAAACCACGGAAATTTAGCTTCTACCATAAAGAGCTGCTCGTCTGGAAATTCTTCTTTAATCCCTTCGATCTCGGGTTCCTCCTCCTTTTTGTACTCGAGGCGAGATAAGTGGTCGGCTACCACGTTTTCACATCCTTTTCTGTCTCGAACTTCCACGTCAAACTCTTGTAAAAGAAGAATCCATCGAATTAGGTGAGGTTTAGAGTCTTTCTTATCAAACAAGTATTTGATAGTTGCGTGATCCGTGTGTACTATCATATTTGTCCCAATTAAGTATGATCGGAACTTATCAAAAGCAAATACCACGACAAGCATTTCTTTCTCCGTTGTTGTGTAATTTTGTTGGGCTCCGTCCAATGTTTTGCTTGCATAATAAATAGCCCGAAAGAGTTTTTCACGACGTTGTCCCAACACAGCTCCGACCGCATAATCACTTGCATTACACATTATCTCAAAAGGTTGAGACCAATCCGGTACCACGAGGATAGGAGCACTCACTAATGCCTTCTTTAAAGTCTCAAATGCCTGCAAACATTCGTTAGAAAGAATGAAAGTGGTATCTTTTTCTAACAATTTACTCAAAGGTTTAGTGGTTTTAGAAAAGTCTTTTATGAATCTCCTATAAAAACCCGCGTGTCCAAGGAAACTCCTAATTGATTTTTCATTCTTTGGTGGGGGAAGTTTCTCAATGGCGACAATTTTCGCCCTATCAACCTCCAAACCGGCGGCGGACACTCGATGGTCTAGGACAATTCCTTCTTGCACCATAAAGTGGCATTTCTCCCAATTCAACACGAGATTAGTGTCTTCACATCGCTGCAAAACTAAAGTAAGATTATGCAAGCAATGATCAAATGAATTTTCAAACACCGAAAAATCATCCATGAAAACTTTCATTATATTTTTGATCAAACTGTGAAAGATAGCCATCATACAACGTTGAAACGTGGCTGGAGCATTACATAAACCAAACGGCATTCTACGATAAGCATAAATTCCATAAGGACATGTAAAAGCCGTTTTTTCTTGATCTTCCGGTGTTATGTAGATTTGATTATACCCTGAATATCCATCAAAAAAACAGAAAAATTGATGCCCCGTCAATCTATCAAGCATTTGATCAATGAAGGGGAGGGGAAAATGGTCTTTGCGAGTAGCCGCATTTAAATCCCTATAGTCTATACATACTC
The DNA here is from genome assembly GCA_033398695.1 of Orobanche coerulescens. Taxonomy (NCBI): domain Eukaryota; kingdom Viridiplantae; phylum Streptophyta; class Magnoliopsida; order Lamiales; family Orobanchaceae; genus Orobanche; species Orobanche coerulescens. The sequence continues at coordinate 190,522,860 of CM065804.1, read as the reverse complement.
GCCATCCCGTAACTACTCTCATAGCGATAGATTCATCTTTTTCGTCTTTGGTTACGGTCATCCCTCCCTTTTTTGATACAACTTGCGTAGGACTTACCCACTCACTATCGGAAATTGGATATATCATCCCGGCATCTAAAAGTTTTAGTACTTCTTTTTTCACCACTTCTTTCATTATGGGATTAAGACTTCGTTGATTTTGCACTTTTGATTTAAAATTTTCTTCAAGCAAAATCCTATGCATGCATATAGAAGGACTAATTCCCTTCAAATCTGAGATGGACCATCGTATAGCCGACTTATGTGCTCTCAATACACGAAGTAATTTATCTAGTTTAGTGGATGAAAGTGAAGAGGATACAATTACCGGATTCGATTTGTTATCATCTAGGAATGCATACTTGAGGTGTTCCGGGAGGGTTTTAAGGTCCAAGCTTGGTTGAGATGAATCCGATTGAGATGAAACGGACCCCAATTTTTTATCCATGTCTTTGGACACGTTCGATTCGTCCGTCCGCTTGATTTCTGCAACTACTTCATGCTCCCCTTTGTTAAAATCATCGAATGTATTGATTTGCGTTTTTTCCTGTAGAGAATTCAATTCAGAAACATAATCAAACAAGTCAGAATCGTCAAACTCCAAAGTTGAATCACTAGAAAAACATGAATTCGTAAGAGCAAACTCTAACGGATCCGAAGATAATGACTGTAAGATTTTTTTCTTTCCATACGAGCTTATATGGTCAATAACATTGCAATATTCCGTATTATCATGAAATTTCATATCTTTGAATATAGAAAATAGAACATGCTCGTCGTTAACACGTAGTGTTAATTCTCCCCTTTCAACATCAATAAGAGCCTTTCCCGTTGCTAGAAATGGACGTCCAAGGATAAGTGGTAAATCTCCGTCTTCTTCCATATCAAGGACAACAAAATCCATTTGGAAAAATAAATTTGTCGACTTTTACAAGCACATCTTCAACAATCCCCTTGGGATGTGTTATGGATCGATCCGCCAATTGTAGCATAACCGTTGTGGTTTTCATTTCTCCGACACCTAATTTCCTGAAAATAGATAACGACATGAGGTTAATCGAAGCACCTAAATCACACAAAGCTTTATCGAATGAGACGTTTCCAATAGTGCATAGAACGGTAAAGCTTCCGGGATCCTTAAGCTTTTGAGGCAATTTGCGTTGGATAATAGCGCTACATTCTTCGGTTAGTTTAACCGTCTCATGATCTTCCATCTTTATTTTTCTTGACATCACATCTTTCAAGAACTTTGCGTAGTTAGGCATTTGTTCCAAAGCGTCTGCAAAAGGAATATTGATATTAATTTTCTTGAAGATGTCTAAAAACTTTGCGAATTGTGCATCTAACTTTTTCTTTTTGAAACGTTGAGGAAAAGGGAGAGGAACGTTTGGAGTAGAGTTAGGAGATATTTTAGGCTTCTCAGCCCCCTTTGATGTATCATGCTTCCCTTCTTCCTTTTCAATTTCGAATTGATCTTCCTTGACTTCCTCGCTTGGCATCTTTGGCCCTTCATAATTCGTTCCACTTCTTAAGGTGATCGCTTGACACGACCCTTTTGGATTCACTTCGGTATTGCTTGGAAATTGTCCTCTTTGATGTTGACCCCCGACAACTTTGGCTAATTGTCCAATTTGAGTTTCGAGATTTTTCATTTGAGCTCCCATGGTGGTAGCTAGTTGAGTGACATGGCCTTCGATTTTGTCTAATTTCTCCTCATCTCGACTAAATCGGCTTTTCGTCTCCATCATGAAGGTGGCTAGAATATTCTCGAGATTCGATGTCGGTTTTGCTTCTTCAATTATCTCCCCATTCGATACCTTGAATCCGGCCGGTGGTTGCAAAGCATTTTTTGGATTGGCATAGCTAAAATTTTCATGATTTCGATTTGAGGGGTAGTAGAAGCCCGGTGGTGGATTATTCCGGTAATTGTTGTAACTCCGATTATTAATGTAGTGTGCCTCCTCCAATGGATCGGACGGTAATGAACTTGAACTTCCTTGAGAAACTCCCTTCAAATCACCTCCTTTTGTTAGAGCCCCCAATTGAGTAGTCAACATCATCATTTGTGCGGTTAATGCCTTTATAGGATCCGAATCGGATATCTCATCCACCCTTCTAATATTTGATCTTTCCGTTGGCCATTGATAGCTATTCATAGCCATTTCTTCGATCAATCCATACGCTTCTTCAGCGCTTCTTGCTAGCAATGCCCCTCCCGCGGAAGCATCAATAAAATTTCTTGTTTCCCCCATAGGACCATTGTAGAAGAAACACATTTGTTGGTCTTCGGGGAAACCATGTCGAGGGCATCGCCTTAGTAAATCTTTGAAACGTTTCCAAGCTTCATATAACGGTTCGGAATCCAATTGATGAAATTGAGTAATCTCACCTTTTAGCTTCATTGTCTTGTTTGGTGGGAAAAATTTGAACAAAAAATTTTCGCTCAATTCTTCCCATGTCTTTATACTTCTGGGAGCTAAAGTTCCAAGCTAATTTCTTGCTTTCTCCCTCAAAGAGAATGGAAACAATCGTAAGCGTATGGCATCATCCGAGACTCCGTTCATTTTGATAGTATCACATATTTGCATGAAATGAGTGAGATGGGCATGTGGATCTTCGACAGCAAATCCTCCAAATTGATTTTGTTGAACCATTGAAATTAAGGCCGGATTCAACTCAAAATTATGAGCGTTGATGGGAACATGAGTGATTCCTCCAAAGTTTCGGTCTAGTTTCGGTCGGAATCCATCCCGAATTGATTGCACCCTAGTTGGTGGATTTTCAATCCTTCTGCCCTCGTTGTCTTGGATTACTGCATTCTCGTTTGCGTTGCCCCTTTCTACGTTGTCTCCCGCTCTCTCCATGTCTTCAAAAAGATCCCTTCTTAGTTTCCTTGAGGTAGCACTTGTTCTTCGGGCAAATGCTTCTACTTCCGGGATGAAAGTTTCTAAAGGCACTTGAGATGAACGAGTGTTCATGCACTCCCTGAGTAGAAATTGTATGAGTTAAGTAACAAATAAGAAAATGTCTAAAGTAAGACTAAAAACACTTATCGTAATATCAACACAAAAATTAATTTAGTCCCCGGCAACGGCGCCAAAAACTTATTCGCTATATTTTTAAACAATCCGCAAGTGTACGGAAAATATGTAGAAAGCGGCGAGAAAGGTCGTATTCCACAGAGACTAAATATTCTTATTGTGTTGAGTATTAAATTATAGTGTTCCCGGTTTTATCTAGACGATCGAAAGGTAAAATGGATGATTAATGAAATAACATACAATAATCACAATAAATGAAAACGATTGAAAATATCCGGATGGAAACGAATTGCAAGAGTTTAGAATGATAGATTCCAAGTCTAGGTTTCTGTTGATTACTAAATTTAGTCGGGATTGGTTTCAAAAGGTTCTAAGTGCGTTTCTAAAACGACAATCACAACAATATTTTAAAGTCTCTCTCGAGATGCATTAAACGTAGATTACACAACCTATAACAACGTCTCCGTCTATTATAAATTATCTAACTCCAAAATGTTCATAAGATTAGATATCATCATAGTACCTCACCGATTTCTCAATCTCGTAATTTACTACGTCAAATACTCGAAACCTATTAATGCCCTCTTCTCTCGAATTATGAGCAATTAAGTTAAACATATAAAAACATTGATCAAGTGTCTAAACATGAATTAAAACCAATCATTTAATAAAGAAATCACACTAGATGAATATAATCATCAATCCCTCAAAATCATAGCAAATCTACGTACTCACATGCTCGTAATCTAAAGAGTTTAGCCGGACATGGTAATGAAAGGAAGATTAATAATCATCATGTTCATGCTAATAAACACAACAAAATGAATAAAAGATAGGAAGAAGATAAAACTCATGGTGTGTCTTGATCGATCCCGGTTGAAGCCTTCAAATGTTCTTGAAGTGTTCTTCAAGAATTTCTTCAAAACCCCTTCTTTTTGGAATGAAAACCACTTAATATTTTGTTATTCTCTCTCTCTAATCTCTCCAAATTTCAGCATATCTCCTCTCTAGCCCCATATCTTCCTTTTATAAAGCTAAAAGTATCATTTTTTCTACACAAATCTTGTAAAAATGTCAAAAGGTGATATTTCCATCGAAAAGTAACACGACCCGTGTCAAAGTGCGCTCAAAATGCCAAAACCCGCTGGATAAGGAACTCGACCGTGTCAAAAGACACGGCCGATCAAATCACACGACCGTGTCAAATGACACGGCCCGTGTCATACTCGTCTGGATAAGCAAAATGGCCCTGGAAGTGAAACCCGACCGTGTCAATATGGCACGACTGGGATAATGACACGGCCCGTGTCGATTGACACGGCCGGGCTCGTGTTGACTCGTTTTGACACCGTTTTGACTCCTTTTTAAGCCCGATCTCTCGTTTCCGCATTGCTTGATATGTATTGGGGTTGGAGACTTCGTTCTTGCTTGATTTATGTCCATAAAGTACCTATAAAATCAATAAAACGTACCCAAGCGTGATCGAGTCCAATAAACACAATACGAGTATAAACGACACAGTTCTACACATTTTAGGATCTTAAAACCCAGAAAATCGATGTAAAAATATGTGTAAAAATGAGTGTTATCAGACACGGAGATGAGTTTCAAAATTATGCCACAAGAACTGCAGTTCATACAAACTGACAATCACAGTTGTGGCTCCTTCGCATGCATGTACTTGGATCGAGTCATCTCTCCAAACCCAGCAGGAAGGCACCAAATCAAGGAAATGAGTGAGAAATATATCAAGAAATATCGATATGGTTTAGCTGTTAAGATCTTTATGTTGTCGTTGGAAGTAGTGTAGTATAATGTATTTTTGATACTGATGAGTATGTATTTTAATTTTAATTGAGATACATTTTGGCAAGATTTATGTGTTGTGTTGGTAAATATGGAAAAAACTGGTTTATGGTACAGCTGGTAAATCGATACCAACTATGTGCTGCACATGATGGCTGCACACGTTCGTGCCCATCGTGGGCTACCATCGTGTGCATCCTGCCCACGGTCATAAGTTGTTGTTGTCGTGTGCCCACGATGGTTGCATGACTGTGTGTACACGATGGTTAGTCCCATCGTGTGCACGATCGTGTGCCCCATCGTGTGCCCCATCGTGTGCACATGAACTTTGTTTTTTTATCCAATTTGATTTTACTGTGTTATCTATATGGATATTTTGTGATTTTAAAATTATTTGTTCAAACATTAATTACTACAAAGCATATTATCCAAATTCGTATTTGTTATTTGGTGTAACTAATTAGTATATGAGCTATTTCATAGATATGATGAACTTATATGTACGAACTTATACATTGAGAACATGTAGACTACACATGATATTCACTAAATTATTTTAGTTCGGTCTATAACTTTATAAATAAGTATATTATTAACAAATACTTGTTAATATATAAGTAACAACACGTAAAACTGACGAGTTATTTTAGAAATTAGTGAAAAATATTGATGTTCTTGTGCACACGATGGCTAGTCCCATCGTAGGCACGATCGTGTGCCCTATCGTGTGCACATGAACTATTTTTTTTTTGCCAAATTGATTTAATGTGTCATCTATATGGATGTTTTGTGATTCTAAAATTACATAACATCTTATGCAAACTCGTATTTATTATTTAATGTAATTCATTAGTATATGAGCTATTTCATACAGATGATGAACTTATATGTACATACTTATACATTGAGAACATATAGACTACACATGATATGCAATAGATTATGTTAGTTCAGTCTATAACTTTATAAATAAGTATATTGTTAACAAATACTTGTTAATATATAAGTGACAACACGTAAATTGACGAATTATTTTAGAAAGTAGTGAAAAATATTGATGTTATTATGCACACAATGGCTGGTCCCATCGTGGGAACGATCGTGTGCCCCATCGTGTGCAGACGTGGACACAGTGACACCGCGGACACGGTGACACGTAGTTGTCGTCGTGGCACACGATAGGAGCACACGATCGTGCCCATCGTGGGTCACCATCATGTGCACTACAGAGGGTAACATCGTATTTCAGATAAAATTATGTTTTTCAATTCACGATCGCAACTTATAATCAGAATAATGAATCGATACATAATCCATCGAGGATCAAAATATCAGCACATGATTATTGCTAGATAGGCACAAGTATCAAAATACATAAGCAATTTAGGTTTCATGGTAGGGACATCCCCTCATGTCATGGTTATCATTACGACAAATGCTACATCTCTTCTTCTACCGGTGCCTTTGCCTCGTTTGTTTTCCACCACCTATGGGAATGAATGCTTTGAAAGATTTTCTATTGTGGCAGGTTCCCTTACACCTACCGCACACCTGAGGCAGTCTGCCTGTGGCCAAATTTTCAACAGTGGACCGTACACGACTCATTCTTGGTCGGCCGGCTTGTCGTACCTTCTTTAGAGGTAAGCAAATGATGGATGAGATATTGGATGGGACATTCCACTCAGCAGGATAGGATTAACATGCTCCTTAAAGTCTCTCTAAGGCATCATTGCTTGAAATAATGACTAATGAAATCATACAGAGACAAACCATTACCATTGCTCCTGTTATAATAAGTAATTATGTCATAGATAAAAATCATGATTTTTCTTCTCGAATTTCTAGATTTGTTTGTTCTTGTGTTTGTATGTCTATTAGAAAAGGAAATGAACTATTAGTAGTAAGTATTTCGTGGGAATAGCTTGTTTTGCCTTTTGCATATAGTATTATTCTTTTGTGTCCCAAGTTTAGCAACAACTCTTTTAATACCCAAATTGTCGGAACTGACCTTTACTCGAATAAATTCGAGTCATATATTGTATTTCGAGTAACATAATTTCGAGTCAACTTCAAAAGATATACAATATTGAGTTACCCGAAATTCGAGTTACCCGTAACGAACTCGAGTTGCCCGATTTGAATTCGTGTTACCCGAATTCGAGTTACTCGACAGAACTCGTGGGACCCGAATGACAGTTCGAGTTACTCGGTATAATCTCGAGTGACTCGACTCGAGTTACCCGGTGAAAAATCGTGATACTCGTTTGTCTAATTCGTGTTACCCGATTGTCAACCTTCCTCAATATTGTATATTTTTGAAGTTGACTCGAAATTATACTACTCGAAAATATAATATATATGACTCGAATGTATTCGAGAAAATGTCAATTACGACAATTTGAGTAAATGTTTAATTGATACAATTAAAGGTCAAAAGAGTTGCTGCTAAACTTGGGGTAAGAAAGAATAATTAGGGCTGGGGGCGGGGCGGGTTGGGGCGGGGCGAAGGTAAAACCGCATCCGCCCCGCAATTTTTGTGCGGTGCGGGTTTTTGCGGGGCGGGGCATTTTTGATATTGAAAACCGCACAAAATCATAGTTTTTTGCGGGCGGGCAAATACAATATTTATATAAATATCTAAGTGTTTTCCCTTGTTATATGCGGGGCGGGACTGTAGTTTTCTGGTCGGTTGGGAAAAAAAAAAACCGCATTCGCCCCGCAATTTTGGTGCGGTGCGGGTTTTGTGCGGGGCGGGGCGAAATCAACATTTGAAACCGCCCCGCCTCGCTATTTTGCGGTGCGGTGCGGTGCGGGGCGGGCGGGGCGGTTTGTTTTGCCCAGCCCTAAGAATAATAGTAAATGTAAAAGGGCAAAACGAGTTTTCGCTGAAGTATTTTATTTATTCTAAAAAAGAAAAAGTATTTCATTTAATTTCAAATCATGATTAGATAAACTTTATACTAGTAGATTAATTAAGACAATGTATAGTGCACCCTCTTCTCAAAAAGTGGTTTCACATTTCATTTTATTTCTGGTTCCGAAAACCCCAATCACGACATTATTGGTCGTTTATACCCCAAACAAGATCAATAAATGCGAGCATCTAAGCTACACTCCAAAACCCGTACGACTTTTTTTTTCTTTAATTTTTTTTTTCTGGCATGCACAGGCAGAGTCACAAACACACAAACCCATCACAATGTACAAAAGTTAATTTAGATTTGGGAACTGCTCAATAACCACATTTGGATAGTGTGCCCAATTCAAAATATTACCCTCAAAACCTCTTTACAAACGTACGATGCCTTTGCAGCTTGTCCTGCCAGAAAAGAAATAAATAAAAAAATTGAAAAGAAAAAACACAACCCACCACAAGCATGCTCCCAGTCAAAACTACTTTATTTTTTTCTTACACAAATTTGCTGAATTTCTGTGGCGTTTTGTACATAGCAAAAGCTCATAAAAACTTTTTTATTTTTTTTTAATTTTTTCTTATTTGTTTTTGTAGACACTTTTTCTGAACGGCGTCGTTTAGCCTTGTCAAGTAACCAAGACTAGCTATGTACGTCCGAGTAGTAGATACCTACATCCATTGTATGTAAATGTACGTCTCGTGAAGTGACCACAGATGCATGTTGGAGAAATCTATGTAAAGATTTTCCAAGTGTACGTACTTTAAGACAAAACAAATAAAAAATTTAAAAATCATAAATGAGAAAAAAAAATATTCCCTTCCTCCCCTTAAATTTTTATATTTATCCCTTTCTTTTGTACATTTACAAACCTTAGTTACATATATCATTTTTTTATCGATAAATATTAGTTGTTATTAGTTAGTTCACCAAATACCGAACACTCCTAGATTTCTTAACCTAGCCTCCCTATAACTCCATTTATAATTTGTTCCCAACGGGAATCGAACCCGGAGCTTCCACTAAGGGAGGAACCTGGTGGTCAATGGGCTAAGGCGCTAAGCCCCTGGTTACCTTACATATATCATATATACTGAATCAAATCAAACGACAATCTTTTACTTTTTAATCTCCACCACACATTTACTATCAATATTGTTTACTTTTTAATTTTCACCACACATTTATCATAATTACTTAAATCAATTATTATCTAAATACACCAAATATACACCATCTGTCAAGCCTAGAAACTGATGGAAGATTTAGCTAGTGTATGACTATTATTAGAACACACAAGAATTGATTAAAGAGAGAAGGTGAACTACCTATCAAGCTCATACTAAATATCATCCATGTGGGTTCTATTTGGAGGGGGATTGTTGTTCTCTTTATTTGGGAGGACCTGATTGTACATCCGAACCTGACAAGACACTGACAAATTCGTGCACATATCTCGATTTACTTAGAGACAGTAATAAAGAGCTAGAATTGTGTGTCCTCAGACATAATTAGATGTAAGTTTAGAAACTAAATTATATAAACCAACTGCCTTGGTGTAGTTGGCCACCTGATCTTCAATTTAGTTGGAGGTCAGGGGTTCAATTCCTAGTGGAAACACTTTAGAATCGAATTTCTCAAGGCCTAATGATCCCTTAGTCTTTGACTAAGGGTTAGATCCTAGCCCCCGGGGTAGCTGACGAAAAGTTACAATATCATGTGCTTCAAGCGGCAGTGTGGGAGGCCTGATCTCGGTGGGAACCTGCGGTTGGATTATGGAGATCCGACATGCCTATCTATCGGGGTCCAGCATGGAGCAATCACTTGGGGATAACTCCTTTTGCACGGAAGTGGAGTATATTTAATTGTTAGTCAGGTGTTGGGTTATGTGGGCCAAAATGATTTAAATATGATGACCCAATATAATCTTACCTTGCAGCCCACCACTAAAAATGACTCAGCCCGGAACCCTGGAAGCTACCCATTTTGTATCTAACCAGATTAATCCTGGCCATTTATTTGGCTCAGTTAATCTCGGCCGTAGGTTTTATATCTGACCTTATATATAAAACCTTCCCCACCTTTCAGAAACCCTAACTCTCATTATTCTTCCGCCTCCATTTTCTCTCCCGATTTTGTCTCCCTCTCTCCCCGGTCTGTTCCTGGTCTTCCGCCATGGATCTCTGATCTGTTGGCCCGTCTTTCTCTCTTCGTCCGCTACTCCAATACTACTATATATATCCCTTCCAAGAGAGATAATAAAATACAAAAAAATCTGAGAGCTAGTATTTGTTTACTTACCTTCGATTCTTTTCTTCCTGTGAAATAAATCGAGAGTTTTGTGACGGTGATTTGGGGGATTAATCTGGGATTGGTGTTTCTGTGTGGTTTTCGATAGAATCTGGCTGGGTGCTACGGTTCTTCTTGGTGTTTTGCTTTCGGTCCAGTTCTGGGTCCTTTATTGGTGCTGGTCGTGGGTTCTTTTATGTCCTGGACGTGGGTTACTGAGACAGAGGACTGCGCCGGGTTGGTTGTTCCAATCAATGTCATCACTGACTCGTTGGTTTGCATTTTCTATCCCTATTTTATTTTTTAGTCACTTTTAATTCTTGTATTTTAGAAGTTGTGTAAACCCTAATCCTTATCCCGTAAGTGAATTTTGTAATAGTTATATTTATCATAATTATTGTAATAATTCTATACCCGATTCGGACTGTTACACTACATTGGCATCGGAGCCTGGTTCGGATCCGTCTGAATCGGGTCTGTCTAAATCGGGTCAACCCGGGAGTTCCGAAACCCTACTAGGGGCTTCACTCAGGTATCACGGCTTTACCCTCTCTATTTACTGTTTTTTATTTGTTTGATTGTTTGTTGTTCTTTGTGATATTGTTGAAATTCGATCGTTTGCTGTTCTTTGTGATACTGTTGAAATTCGTTCTGGTGTTATTGCTTCTGCTGCGTATGTTGTTTGACGCATTGTTGCTAATATTCTGTGTGTTTATTACTACGATATTACTTTGTGTTTATTTTGAATCTGGAAATTTTCATAAACCGGCATTGAAACCCTCCTGCCTGGACCACTTAAGCGTCCTCGGATCTTGTAGGGGCCTCGTGTTGAATTCTTCGGATTCCTTTAATTTTATTTATGTGTGTGATTTTGTTAGTTCTTGTTACTTTGTGTTTCTGCGTTTTGATAAAACCGGAGGTCTCCTTCTAATCTGCGTTTTTCATACTTTTCCAAAAACTTTGTTTATTTTGAAAATTAAAATGGGAACTATCTCCGCCTTCTCTCTGACCCCATTTGATGGAAAAGGTGATTTTGCCATTTGGCAACAGAAAATAAAAGCATACCCATTCAACAAAAATGTTTCAAAGCTATCGATAACTCCTTCGCATCTAATGTGACTGCGGATAAAAAAGCTGAATTTGATGAATTTGCTTACTTTGCGATTATCTTGAACCTATCTGAATTTGTGATTAGAAAAATAGATAAACACGGTTCAGCTAAAGAATTATGGGAAAATTAGAAGAGATGTATACAGAAACTTCCCTGCCCAACAAACTATTTCTTCTTGAAATTTTTTTTTGCTAGAAACTCGATTTGAACAAAGACATCGATGCTAATTTAGACGTGTTTACAAAATTGGTTCAAGATATAAAGTTAACAAGAGACAAAAACATCGATGATTACACTCCTATTGTGCTTCTAAATGCTATTCCTGATTCTTACAGTGATGTGAAATCTGCCATTAAATATGGTAGAGATCAAGTGACTTTAGATATTGTTTTTAACGGTTTGAAAAGCAAAGAATTAGATTTGAAAAACAATAAGGGTGCCGCTCTTAAAAATCTTGGCGAAGTTAATTTTGTCAAAGGAAGACCTCAAAACTGTTTTCAAAATAATAAGTCTTCCAACAATCAAAATAACCAAGCCACCAAGAAAAAGGGCAAAGGGAAAAATCGGTTCAAACTTAGACCGACTAACCGTAAATGTTACAATTGCGGTGAATACGGTCACTACATTCAAGACTGCACTAAACCGAAAAAGAACAAGCCACCTGAACAAGCAAATTTAGCTGTCGGGAAAAACTTAGGGGATGTGTTTATGATTTTTGAGGAAATGCACACTTCTGTGAACTCTGTGTTAGCTGAACGAGGTGAAAATGATTGGCTGGTTGATTCTGCATGCACGTTTCACATGACACCATATAAACACCTTTTTTCTAGTTATCGCGATTTGAAAAACCGATATGTTTCTATGGCTGATAAAGTAAAACGAGATGTTGCTGGAATAGGAACTGTGTGCCTTAAATTTAAATCAGGGAATATGATAACTTTAAGTGATGTTAGGCACGTTCCTCATTTAGCTCATAATATAATGTCTTGTGCTTGTCTTGAAGATGATGGTTTTGAAGGTACTTGGGGTAAGGGTGCTATGAAAGTTATGAGAGGTCCCACAATATTTTTTGTTGCCATTCATAAACTGAACTTATACATTTGCTCCACTGTTAGTAATGTTTCCGTAAATGCAGTTCTAAAGGACAAAACTGAAATCTGGCATGAACGGTTGGGTCACATCAGTGATAAAGGTCTTGAAATACTGCATAAGAATGGTTGTTTTGGGAATGATGAAATATCTGACATGCCATTCTGTGATAAACGTATGTATGGTAAACAACATCGAGCGAACTTTCCTCATATACCTTTCCCACACCCTCCTAGAAGTTCAAATGTGTTTGAATACTTACATGCTGATGTGTGGGGACCTACCAGTGTTCCGACACATGGTGGGAACCGATATTTTCTATATGTGATTGATGATTATTCTAGGAAAGTCTTTGTGTTCCTTCTTAAGAATAAATCTGATATTTTTGACACGTTCAAAATGTGGAAAATTTTAATTGAAAATCAAACTGGTAAGAAAATTAAAATTTTAAGGACTGATAACGGTTTGGAATTCTGCAACAATTTGTTTGAATCTTTGTGTGCGGAAAGTGGTATTCAAAGGCATAGGACAACTCCCTACACTCCCAACAAAACGGAATCGCTGAGCGCATGAATCGAACCCTCCTTGAAAGGGTAAGGTCTATGCTGGCCAGCTCCGGATTGTCAAAACATTTTTGGGGTGAAGCTTTATCTACGACTGCCTATATTATAAACAGATCTCCATCCGTCCCTTTGAATGAAAACTATCCAGAATCTGTGTGGACTGGTGAGGATATTGATTTCTCAAATCTTCGTGTGTTTGGGTGTGCTGCATATGTTCATCATAAACAAGATAAACTAGAACCTAGATCAATTAGATGTGTGTTCTTAGGTTATCCGGAGGGAGTTAAAGGGTTTAGGTTATGGCTTAAAAGCGAACCGGGTTTTAAGGTAGTAATTAGTAGGGATGTTATATTTAATGAAAATAAATTTCCTTGTCTTGATCATCCTACACCTGCACCCGCGCACATACCTAATCCAGAACCTATTTCTAACTACCCCACTTTGAGCGAGGTGGAGCCAGAAAATGATGAAATTTTGCATATTGAAAATGAAAATCCCTCTAAAGGACCATCTAATTCAAGTGATGAAATAATTGAGAATGTAGATAAAAGTGTTGATCTGTCTGACTATCAATTAACTAGAGATAGGCCTAGGAGAGAGAATGTCATGAGGCCTCATCACTTTAATGATTTTCATATGATGTCTCATGCTTGCAATGTTTTTAAATCATTGGATAATAACGAACCTAAAAGCTACAAAGAAGCTTTGAAATCTGAAAATGCTATTGATTGGGTAAATGCTATGAATGATGAAATGAACTCTTTGCATGTTAACCAAACTTGGACTCTTGTCCCTAAACCTGATCGTTGTTCTCTTGTGGACTGTAAGTGGTTATTCAATGTCAAGAATGAAGTAGAAAATATCAGATTTAAAGCTAGGTTAGTTGCTAAAGGCTTCAATCAAAAGGAGGGAATTGATTACACAGAAATATTTGCTCCTGTTGTGAAATTCACCACTGTGCGTGCCATGCTTGCTTTACTTGCTCACTTTGATGGGAAATTAAAACAAATGGACGTTAAAGCTGCTTTTCTGCATGGTGAATTGAATGAGAAAATATATATTAAGCAGCCGGAAGGCTTTGTTGACTCTAATAGACCTGAACATGTTTGCCTTCTTAAAAATGCTCTTTATGGTTTAAAACAGTCTCCCAGGCAATGGAACAAGAAATTTGATTCTTATATGCTTTCTTTAAAATTCAAACGTAGTTCGTATGATCCTTGTCTATATTTTAAAGAAAATTCACCTGTTCCAATCTTCTTGCTTATTTATGTGGATGACATGTTACTTGTGAGTCCGTGGATGAAGTTGATTGATCATGTTAGATTGTGTCTTAGTGAACAATTCGACATGAAATACCTAGGAGATGCTCACAAAATCTTAGGCATGAACATTATTAGAGAAAGGAAAAACTGTTACTTATTTCTAAACCAGTCTTCCTACATTGAGAAAATACTTGAAAAATTTCTATGACTGCTGCAAAACCTGCTTATGTGCCTCTTGCTGCCCATTTTCTGTTAAGTAAAGATCAATCTCCTAAAACTCGTGAAAAAGAAAAATCAATGGAAAATGTTCCATATTTTAATGTTATAGGATCAGTCATGTATCTCATGGTTAGAACTAGGCCCGACATAGCCTATTCCGTTAGTTGCTTGAGTAGATATATGTCTAATCCTGGTATCCCTCATTGGGAAGCCTCGAAATGGATTCTTCGTTATTTGAAATCCTCTGTGGATGTTGGTATTAAGTTTTCTAAATCTGCTGATGGGTTAAACTTGTTGGATATGTTGATTCTAACTTTGCGAATGATCGTGACAATCGAAAATCTGCCACCTCTTATGTGTTTACCCTTTGTGGCTCTTGCATTAGTTGAAAATCTCAGTTACAGAATGTTATTACCTTATCTACGACTGAATCTGAATATATTACTGCAACTGAGGCGTTTAAAGAAGCCTTATGGCTCAAGGGTCTGTTTTCTGAAATTAGTTTCCTAAAGGAAAAATTCGTGGTATTTTTTGATAGTCAATCTGGAATTCAGTTGTGCAAAAATCTTGTCTTTCATGACCGCACTAAACATATTGATGTTAAATTTCACTTTATTCGTGATATTGTTGAGAATGGTGAAATTGAACTTGGGAAAATTCCTTCACAATTTAACCCTGCAGATATGGGCACCAAATGCCTACCAATGGAGAAGTTCGTGTCCTGCACGGACATACTGAACTTGAGAACTCAAGATTAACTCTTAGTCTTTGCTTTCTTTGTGATTGTCTTGCTCTCTTAGTGACTGTCTCGCTATCTTTGTGATGGCCTTGCTCTCTTAGTGATTATTGTTATTGTTCTTTATGATTACTTGTACTTACTTTGTGTTTTGAGTGCAGGTGGTGTCCTACGGCGATGATGACCTCTGTCTCTATTATGTGCCCCGATGACTCATTTGGCCCAGGTGGAGAAATGTTGGGTTATGTGGGCTAAAATGATTTAAATACGATGGCCCAATATAATCTTATCTTGCAGCCCACCACTAAAAATGACCCAGCCCGGAACCCTGGAAGCTACCCATTTTGTATCTGACCAGATTAATCCTGGCCATTCATTTAGCTCAGTTAATCTCGGCCGTTGGTTTTATATCTGACCTTATATATAAAACCTTCCCCACCTTTCAGAAACCCTAACTCTCATTATTCTTCCGCCTCCATCTTCTCTCTCGAGGTTTGTTCCTGGTCTTCCGCTATGGATCTCCGATCTGTTGGCCCGTCTTTCTCTCTTCGTCTGCTACTCCGATACTACTATATATCCCTTCCGAGAGAGATAATAAAACACACAAAAATCTGAGAGCTAGTAATATGTTTACTTACCTTCGATTCTTTTCTTTCTGTGAAATAAATTGAGAGCTTTGTGACGGTGATTTGGACGATTAATCTGGGATTGATGTTTCTGGGTGGTTTTCGGTAGAATCTGGCTAGGTGCTACGGTTCTTCTTGGTGTTTTGCTTCCGGTCCGGTTCTGGGTCCTTTATTGGTGCTGGCCGCGGGTTCTTTTGTGTCCTGGACGTGGGTTACTGAGACAGAGGACTGAGCCGGGTTGGTTGTTCCAGTCAGTGTCATCACCGACTCGTTGGTTTGCATTTTCTATCCCTATTTTATTTTTCAGTCACTTTTAATTCTTGTATTTTAGAAGTTGTGTAAACCATAATCCTCCCGTAAGTGAATTTTGTAATAGTTATATTTGTCATAATTATTGTAATAATTCTATACCCGATTCGGACTGTTACACTACATCAGGTATATTATCTCGCGGTTTAACTGGAAGTTGTTCTGAGGGGCCGGAGCTGTTTCTAATATCATTAGTCATACGAAGTATGGATCACCTGTGTATCAAAAAAAATTATATAAAAAAAAGTGATGAACTCATCAAAGTGCTTTTATATTATTGAAAATAATAATAATAATAATAATAATAATAATAATAATAATAATAATAATAATAAAAGGGATGGAAAATGAAAAAGGAAAAGAGAGGGAGGGGGAGCGTAGGGGGAAAAGGAAAGCAAAAGAATAAAATGTCTTTCTCAAAACACAGATCCCAAGGGAAATTGAGCGCATATACCCAGCAGCATTTTGCTTGCTGGAACTCATTCTTTTTGTTTACACTATAGTTCAAAGACCCTTGCTTGCTTTCTTCTCTTTATTACTACAAATCTTTTTAGAGTGATCGAGAAAACAAACAAAAAAGCAAAAAAAAAAAAAAAAAAAAAGACCATCTAATTTAAACCGCTAGATTTTGCTTTAGATTTCATCTCTCTCTCTCTCTCTCTCTCTCTCTACGTATTAAGTCCGTAGCAGATCAGTAGTTGAGCTATAAAACAAACTTGAGGAGATTTCATTTCAATCTCTCTCTCTCTCTCTCTCTCCCTCTCTCTCTCTCTCTTTCTCTCTCTCTCTCTACTATACTGGAGGAGATGATTAGTTTATTTGTTTCCAATCATTGACCAAGTAGAAGAAAAGAAAAAAAACTCTCTCTCTCTATCTCTTCCTTTTCTGTTTATAATCCAAGTATAAGAGAAAAGAAGTTCATTTCGTAGAAGGAATAACTAGAAAAGTGAAAAATGAAGTCCATGAGTAATGAGAGTAACAACAACAACTGGTTGGGTTTTTCTCTTTCTGCTCCAACCATGGAGGGCTCCACCGATGATCATCAGCCTAATTGTTCCAACGCTATTTCTAATTTAAATTTTCCTTCTTCCTCCACTAATTTTAACTATCCAGGAATTAATTACTACGACGGTAATCCAAATGCTGCCTTTTATTCCAATTTAACTGTCATGCCGCTCAAATCCGACGGCTCCCTGTGCTTAATGGAAGCCATCAACAGATCACAGCCACAAGGTTTTTTATTTTATACTGTCATGATGTTTTTACTCGGATTTTTTTT
The DNA here is from genome assembly GCA_033398695.1 of Orobanche coerulescens. Taxonomy (NCBI): domain Eukaryota; kingdom Viridiplantae; phylum Streptophyta; class Magnoliopsida; order Lamiales; family Orobanchaceae; genus Orobanche; species Orobanche coerulescens. Next base: position 190,505,579 of record CM065804.1, on the reverse strand, counting down.
TTTTACTTTGATCATTTTTTAGTCATATATGTATACGTGTGTATATATATATTTTAACTGTGAAGGTGTGGTAACTTGTACAACACCCAAGCTGGAGGATTTCTTTGGTGGTACAACAATGGGGGCCCATCATCAATACGAATCTTGTGACAGAGAAATGGCTTTGAGCCTGGACAGCATGTACTATCATCAAAACCAAACAACCAACGGCCAGGATTTCCTAACCCACCATCACGTTCATCAAGAATACCCACCACAATATTTCCCAGCATTTAGAGGGCAGGAAATATACCAGCCGTCGGATGATCAGGTGCCCAATACTAATAAAGAGATTCTGGCGGCGGCGGATGATGGGATGAAAAGCTGGGTTTCGCGAAACTACCAGAACGGCGGCGGTACGGGGGCTTGCATGGAGGGCAGTGGGGGTGATCAATCTGGACCGTTGGGGTCGATGGGCTACGGCGATTTGCAGCCATTAAGTCTGTCGATGAGTCCCGGTTCACAGTCGAGCTGCGTGACTGGTTCGCAGAATCATCATGTCCCACCGGCAGTGGCGCCTATGGTTGACTGCATGGGCTTGGAGAATAAGAAAAGGGGACCCGAAAAAGTTGACCAGCAGAAACAGATTGTTCATAGGAAGTCCATTGATACATTTGGTCAAAGGACTTCACAGTACAGAGGAGTCACCAGGTTAGAATATACTAATTGCTAGTATCTTTATTTTTTTTAAAAATAATATTAATTATTATTATTATTATTATTGTTCTTGTTTGTTACTATTGTTTTAAGGATGTTTATTACAGGCATAGATGGACAGGAAGATATGAAGCTCATCTATGGGACAACAGTTGTAAGAAAGAAGGTCAAAGCAGAAAGGGAAGGCAAGGTTAGATAGACACAGTTCATGAGATTACTATTATTATTATTATTATTTTATTATTACACTGTTTTTCTTTATATTTTGTTATTCTTTTGACTAACTTTAAGGGGTATTATTAATTTTTTTTTTCTCAATTATTGGTTGATGCTGTGGGATGACATATGGACGCCTTTTGCAGTTTATCTAGGTAAATAAAAGTTTAACTCTTTTTTCCTTAATAAGATATTTTATTTAAACTGATTAGTGAATGTTAGCATATTTAACTAAAACTTACCCGAAAATAATATTTGTTCATAAAATAAATGACGTAATGAATGTCAAATATTAGGGGGGTACGATATGGAAGAAAAGGCTGCAAGGGCTTATGATTTGGCAGCGCTCAAATACTGGGGACCTTCAACACATATCAACTTTCCGGTATGTGTGTGTCCTGTTTAATTGTCATTAATTTTATTTTACATTTTGCGTCTTTTATTTTGTGCAAAAAATAAATGTCAGAATTTAATTATCTGAAATTTTAATATAATCTGCAGCTAGAAAATTATCAACAAGAAGTTGAAGACATGAAGAACATGAGCAGACAAGAATATGTTGCTCATCTAAGAAGGTATAATTTTTTTTACACTAAAGTATTGTTTCATCTAATTTAATTATTTTAATCTATATTTTACATTTTTCCATAATATAATTAATTAATTTACTAAATGCAGGAAAAGCAGTGGTTTCTCTAGGGGAGCTTCAATCTACAGAGGAGTAACAAGGTCTTCAAATACTGCAGGACCTAAAAAACAATGTTTAATATCTTTTATGTAAAGTCTGAGTTCTTTAAGAATTTTTTTAGCAGACATCATCAACATGGACGATGGCAAGCTCGGATCGGCCGTGTGGCCGGAAACAAAGATCTTTATCTAGGAACATTCAGTGAGTTATCTAAATCCCTATATGTTTTTTGGGATTTTATTTTGACTTATTCTTTTTTTTTTCCTGAGTTTTTTATTTTATTTTATTTTAAATTTAGCTTTAGAACAATCTGACAAGGTTGTGTGTGTCTCTTTCTGTATTGTTTGCCATGATTTTCAGGCACCCAAGAAGAAGCCGCCGAGGCATACGACGTGGCCGCTATCAAGTTCAGGGGAGTGAACGCCGTAACCAACTTCGACATTTCGCGATACGACGTGGAGCGGATTATGGAAAGCAGTAGCCTTCTTTCTGGCGAAATGGCTAGGCGCCCAACCAGAGGCATCGTCGTCTCGTGCAACAACGATGATACCAATTTTCCGAACAACAATAACAACATGGAACCCTTCCCCTCCAAACAAGCCGCCACCAACACGAGCAACCTGTCCGATTGGAGAATGGCGCTTTATCATTCTTCGTCGGACGGGAAACCGGATAATGTCGAGGATTTTAATAAGGCGGCCAACTTCCAAGGGAATGTCATGAATATTGGAATCGAGGCGTTTGGTGTTGATGGTCAGCAGCATTTGTGCGGGGCAGGCAAGATGACTGGTGGTGTAACGACTAACTCATCTTCGTTGGTGACTAGCTTGGACAGCTCTAGAGAGGGAAGCCCGGATAGAAACGTTGGCCTAATGCAGTTTGGGCTGCCGGGCGCACTGGCGTCCAAGTTTTTTCCGTGCCCGACGGGAACGACACAATGGGTCCCGTCGGCTGGGATGAGGCCTCAAGTGCCGCTTTTTTCTGCATGGGCTGATGCATCATGAAAATATTATTGTACTAAAGAAAAGATGGTTGGTTTAATTTCTTTTGTATGTTTGCTTGTAGGAAAGTAATGGTCCGACTTCTATGTTCGTTTCCAAGAATTAGTTCCAATGTCTCTCTGTACCAAATCAATTAATGGAGAAACAGGAAGTACAGACACTTAGAGATATACAAGAATCGGACACGAGACGCGATATGCAGACACTTTAACATAAAACATGACGAGACACAAGAATAGAACTAGGGGCGGAGAAGATTACCGAAAAACCAAGTTTTCCGTGCGTAAAAATAATTGAAAATACCAAAAGAAATCGATATACCTTATTTTCGGTATGGTATGATACCATACTGAAAATTTTCGATATAATAACGGTATAAATAATTAAAATTTTCGATATTTCGGTATATTTTGGAATATCAAAAAAATTCAATATCTTGGTTGTGCAGTATTTCGATAGACCAAATTTCTAACGATAATACCGGAAAATTTCGGTAAACTTAAATTTCGTCATACCATTCAGCCGTAAGATCAATATATACCGATATTGAAACAAAATTTTCTGTATGGACCGAATACCATACCAAAATATCGGTATTTCCGAATTTCGGTATACATGTTATCTCCCTTAGGCCAGCTAAATGTTTACCTGATTGTGCTAAAAAGGAAAAGGGTCTCTAGAGAAAAAGGCTTTTGACCATAACAGCAAAATGGATACGATTTCAATAGATGTTGGATTTTTCACTTGCATAATCATTGCGAGAAATCATCGCCATGTATGGTGGTTTCTTTTTACAACTATTACGGAAAATGGGTTTAAATTTGCAGGGATGTGACGTCTTTTTTTTTACTAGTATTTTTTAAATGGTAAGAAAAAATTCAGCACAAGTTAATAAAATATTTTTTTTTTGTTATTTTGGGATAAAAAAATACCACAATGGCTTTTAAACTTGTAATAACATATCAAAGACGGAGAGGACCCATTCATCATCGTGCCAAAAGAACTAACCGAGCCAAGAAATTGGAAGAGAAGATCAAGAGAGAGATGCCTAGAACATCTATCTTCATCGTCGCTGTCACAAGAAAAAAAAAACAGAGCCATAGGACCGCAGCCGTAGAAGTACGTGAGTCCGGTTTTATTACCAAAAACACAATAACTTTGATTTTATTACCCAAAAACGAGTCCGGTTTAGTTCCTAAGATTGATTTCTAAGGAGCCTATTTGAGAAGAGTAAAATAGTATAATGATATTAATATAAAAAAGCCGATATAGTAATTAGAAACAAAAAAAAGGGGAAGTTTTGACAATATTAATTATTTGAATCCCTTAATCTTGGACACAATCAATATCCAAAAAAATAGTGGTCTTCCCATATTAATTCTTGTTGTTCATTATTTTGTTCATGTCTTCATTTCTTTTTCCATCACAAATTCAAATTGCTCTCAAGCTCCTGCAAAAAAATTGAACTATATCAATTCGAATTCTGACAACGTCTTCTGCTGCAAAGTTCGAAAGAGCTTATGCCTTGTGGAGCGGACTTGTGATCTATTGTTTGCCGCATATGGATAATATTGTTAATTTTAGCCACATGTGATGATTCATTGTCATAGTCAAGCGGCTATAGGAAGAGCACAGAGCCTTATGTATAACGGAAAGTCTCGTCATATTCGTCGAAGACATAATACCGTTAGATAATTGATCTCAAATGGTGTAATATCCATAGACGATGTAAAGTCAAAGGATAATCTTGTTGATCCCTTTACAAAGGGAATTGAACGAGCTCAATTGGAATTGTTGCTAGAGGGAATGGGTTTACAAAGGATCTTGGGCTTGGGCACGAATATAAATTTTTTGGTGCCAAGCAGACCTGGATTTTAGACTGTTGAACTCTTCCTGACTGTTGAAATGAAACAGTACGAACTCCTTCTGACTGTTGAAATAAAACAGTCATGCACTGAATGTGTATTAAAATCTGAACAGTTTTATGGACATTTAACATGTCATAAAATCTGCAGTTTCAATTATCTTTAATGCCTGAGTTAAAACCCTGCACGATGGAGAGCCTATATATACCATTGCATAGTTGGCTCATGATGTTAGATTGGTACCGCCACTAAAAGGGGGTTGAATAGTGCGGATTAGAGTTTTGAACTGTTTTGGGGCGGAAGCAGATAATCGGAGTAATAAACAAAGATCGAAAAAGAAAAGACACAAGAATTTATTCGAGAGGTTCGGCTATTAACGAAGCCTACGTCCCCTACCTAGTGTATTGACTAGGACTTTCTTCAATAGGGAATGCACTTTGTAGTTTAGTGCTAACTCTATTACAATATCACTTTCGAGCTTAGCGCTAAACTTCAGTTGCTTGATTTCCTGACTCAAGACTAACCTTACTATCTTGCTTTACGAGTACAAGATAAACTCTCACAAATACAATGATGGTTGCGAGTACAGTTACTCGTCTTACAGTACGGTTTCTCACAGAGATATAAGAATGTGTATATAGAAATGTAGAACAATTCTTCTTGTATCAAATACAGAATGTGTATATCTCAGAGTGATTTGCTTGATAATCTCAGATGAAAGTATGTATGCTTGATAGTAATTGTGTGTATCTCAACACCTTGAAGCATCTATATTTATAGCACTTGGAGGCCATTTTCCCGTTAGAATAGTAGGCCTAAATTACGTTCGTTAGGTAACCTTTGTTACGTACGTAAGACCTATAACGTACGTTACATCCTACATGGAACGGCCGTAGTGATGCACTGGAAAAATGGGCAGTAGCTTCTGTCTTTACTGTTACGTACGTTATGCTTCCATGCAATACGTACGTTATGCTTGGTCTTCATATCCGTTGGATGGGATGATGGCCCGGATGATGTCACTATGTGGAAAATCAGCGGTTAGCACATAAATTCAAATTCAAAGCTGATAACGTACGTTATGGATGCAGATACGTACGTTATAACATATAACCGTTTCAAAGACTTTGACAATCTAGAAACTTTATCAACGGTTAGAAATCAATTGTTACGTACGTTATGTAACGTAGGTTACGTACGTTATGAGTGCTCAGTTTTAACAAATATGTTACAATATATGATTTAAAATAACGATAGTAAAATGTGTAACGAGATAATAATTATTTTGCTAAAAAGAGCATCATCAAAATATGTATCAAAAATTTTGTTTCAACAATCTCTCCCTTTTTTATGATGACAAAATAATTATGAAAATATGGTTGAACTATAAAAATGAGGGAAATATATATAGGTAAGTTGCAAAAACTCCCCCTGAGATAAACAGTAATTGATAATTTCATAGAATATGAATACTATTTTGGAATGGTTCAACCATAGTTCTCCCCTTTTTGTCATTAACAAAAAGTGAGGGAATGATAATCTGCAAAACAGTTCTCAAAAGCATGGTTAGAAAAAGATATAATTCATAGCAGATGAATTATCCAACAGTTAAGAGTATTGAAGGTAACCAATCATTCAAGAAAAAAAAAAGAAAAATAAAAGTGCAAGTTTTAAAAACTGAATGATATGTCTGGTCGGAAAAAAGGATTGTCATCAAAGTGAAGAATAGAGCTAGTCAATATCTGTCTGCGAGGTGTGAGGCGGAAGAACAATCCCAAAGTGAGTGCACAGATTCTGTAACATTGTCTCTGACCTTTGAACTCGTTGTTCTAATGCACTGACTCTGGCTTGGAGCAAAGAGTAGGAGGAGGAAGAACTTGACCGATTCACACGAGATGAACCTGTCTGAGATGAAGAAATGTGAAGACGAGATCGCTCAGCCAGAGGACCTATAGAGAGAATGCGATCCTCCAGACGAGGCAAGGCACTCCCGTCTGCAAGAGAGTCTCTATCCCTTAAATAAGCAAAATAGGCCCAACCGCGGTTCCTGGTCTGCACATACTTCATAGTACGGATGGTTTCTTCATGAACCATGTCCCCTTTTGGAATATCCAATTTGTGCAACCCTGAAAAATCAATTCCGACATCCTCAAATATACCTGTCAAAATAGAGCCAAAAGGCATCCCAGATTTTCTTTGCCTATCTTTACGGACATATCCCTTTTTACAAAAGATTGAGCCTTTCTCAACGAACCATTTCATTCATCACTATATCAAAATTTACTAACTTGCTCTCAAAATCATTATTCTCAAATTTACTGCCTATCTTTAGGCCAAAATCATTGTTCTCAAATTTGTCCGAGCTAACATCTATCACAGCATGAGATTGCAGATAATCACGTACGACTTGCTCATTGAGGTTATCATTTAATTCTTCATCAGACGAGTCATTTTCTGACACAAAGTTGCCATTACACACAAATCCTTCGTTTTGAAGGCCAAAAAGTTCAGACAACTTAGAGACATCAAATGAAACAGGCTTTCCACAAACCAAAGAATTAATAACCACAAGACCATCATCATTAAAACTTGTTGAGAACTTGGCATAAAATTCTCGAACTAATTTCTCATATATTGAGCATTAAGCTGGGGGTCTTCACCGAAACAGCCTCCCTACCGTAAGAAGTGGGGGCATGGTCTACGTACATCTTACCCTCCCAGACCCTGCTCTGAGCGGGATATACTGGGTATGTTTGGTTTGGTTTTTTAATTTCTCATATATTGGTTGACAAAAAGTGACACATTTAGTAATTCCGAGCATGTCAAAGAAATCATCCAAACATATTCCAATACCATTCAGTGAATCAAAATCGAAATGATGACTAGAGGTTACCTCTTCATCAATCAAAATTTCGTTGAAGATTTTTTTAGCATGTGGATTAACAAAATAGTTCGATTCACGAGGTTTTGATGTTGAATCTCCCCGTCTCTTCTAGCTCTGGCGAGTGTTAGTCATGACTGCTGTAGATTTTGGAGGAAATCGCGATGAACTTTGGTGAAGATGAACGAAATCGGCAGTTTTGATGTAGAAGGTCGCTGGGGGGCGGTTTTGAGTTTTAGGAATTGTGAGAGAAGAGAAAGGGGAACAGACATGTTTTAATATTCTAGATATGGCATATTACGTACAATAAATGGTATAAATGCCGTAAATGTGTGTGTGTGTTATGGGCGTTACTAGGGTAAATAACGTACGTAAGGAAGGCTCCAGAGCTTACTGCCTGCTTCTGGAATATTATTACGTACGTAGTGTACTGTCCGCGACGAACGTTATGACCTTTAACGTGCATTTTCTGATGATATAGCGGCCGTAATATAGAGTCCAGAACTCACTGTCCAAAAACCGTCTTTTCATTACATACGTAAGCCCATATCCATAACGTACGTAAGTTTGACCAAATGAATAGTACCATTCTTCTGATGATATCCTCTGTTTCCATGACTATTTTGATATTGCTATGATGAATATGCAAAATTTAAAACTGATCAACATGTCCCATTTAAATTTTTATTCGAATAAAATTGAAAGCATCTTCGGGTAATAATTTTGTAAAAATCTCCGCCAATTGTTAATTAGTACCAAAAATTGGAGATGCACATTCCCGTTTTGGACATGGTCACGGATAAAATGGTGACGAATTTCAATGTGTTTTGTTCCTCTATGCAATATGGTATTTTTGCTCAAATTTATGGCACTCATATTATCACAAAAAATAGGTGTATTTTTAAGCTCAATGCCATTATCTAGTAATTGATTTTTAATCCACAAAACCTGTGCACATGTACTCCCCGCAGCTACATATTCAGCTTCAGCCGTAGAAGTAGCTACACTGGTTTGTTTCTTACTACCCCATGAAATTAGACATGAACTCATGAAATGACAAGTACCACTGGTACTCTTTCTATCAATTTTGCACCCACCAAAATCTGCATCACTATATGCGAAAAATTCAAAATCGATGCTCGATGGATATCATAGACCTAAACCAGCAGTTTCTTTTAAATATCAAAAAATGCTTTGCAATCAATAAGATGAGATTCTTTCGGATTGGCTTGAAATTTAGCACAAAGACAAGTAGCGAACATAATATCTGGCCTAGAAGCAGTTAAATAAAATAGAGATCCAATCATACCTCGATACTGTTTCTGCTGAACAGACTTACCTTTCTCGTTTTTGTCGAGTTTAAGAGTGGAGGACATAGGAGTAGAAATTTCTTTGCATCCTTCCATCTTAAATTTCTTTAGGATCTCATTGACGTACTTAGATTAATGAATGAATATTCCGTATTTGAGTTGCTTAATTTGGAGTCCGAGAAAGTATTTTAACTCTCCCATCATACTCATTTCGAATTCTCCCCTCATAAGATTAAAAATTCTAGGGGCACAGATTCGTTAGTTGCACTAAAAACAATATCATCGACATATATCTGACATATAAGCATATTATCACCATAGTTTTTGATAAATAGGGTATTATCAATGTTACCTCTTTTATACCCATTAGAAATAAGAAAAGAGCTTAGACGTTCATACCATGCTCTCGGAACTTGTTTTAATCCATAGAGAGCTTTATGGAGCTTGTATACATGATCTGGATGATCGTAGTCTTCAAATCCTGGTGGTTGCTTGACGTACACTTCCTCCTAGATGACACCATTTAAAAACACGCTTTTTACATCCATTTGATGGAGCCTGATCTTCTCGTAGGCGGTAAAGGCACACAGAAGGCGAATGGCCTCAAGACGGGCAACAGGAGCAAAGGTTTCTTCATAATCCAACCCTTCCTCTTGATTGTATCCTTGAGCAACCAATCTTGATTTATTCTTCACTAGGAGACCATTATCGTCGGTTTTTACTTTATGAACCCATTTTGTACCGATGATTGTTTTGTCTTTCGGTGCTGGAACCAATTCCCATACTTTGTTTCTCTCGAATTGATTGAGATCCCCTTGCATAGCAATAGCCCAGTTTTCGTCATTTATAGCTTCATCTATGTTCTTTGGTTCTGTAATAGAAATGAATGCAATATTGTTTAGGCAATCATTTAAATTTCTCCTTGTTCGCACACCATCATCGATTTTCCCAAGAATTTGCTCCATATGATGATCTTTCACATTAGCCCATTCTTGAGGAAGATTGAAAGGATTACCTCCTGCTTGTCCGATCTTAAGTCAAGCATCTCTAATTCCTTCGTTGCTTCTGACACTTCACACTACGCCACGGATGGCCTATTGCAAGGCTCAAAAATGTTGCAGAATGTCCCAAAACCGTTGCAGAAGGGCCATTACTACAATAAAAATATACAACATATCAAGAAATACATAATACATAAGAATACCAATTAAGTACAATAAAAACACATAAGAATACCAATGAAGAAACAATTGAACACAACCCATATAAATTACACTCAAGACAAAAAACCTAATTTCGAAACACATAATACAGTAAACAGAAATGCATAAGAATACCAATTAAGTAACAATTGAACACAATCCATATAAATTACACTGAACACAAAAACCCTAATTTTGAAACACATAATACAGTAAACAATTTTAAATGGCAATACGAGCCCAAGACATAAACAATATAAACACTCAAGACAAACACCCTAATTTCAAACCACAAATAATAATCGAACAAGATATAAATAATACAAGCATTGAAACAATTTGAACAAGCAGTAAGGATTAAAGCATACCTGAAAATCGAAGCTTGAGAGCAGTGTGAAATCGAAGCTTGAGAGCAGTGAGAGCAGTTCACCCAAATCGATTCTTCACCCAATTCGTAGATAATATATATTTAGAGATAATATGTGTATATATAATTATAGAGATATAATTTGTAGTTTGAGATTCTTACGGGGAGAGAGAGAGAAAAATGGATTTTGAGAGAGAGGGGCTGAGAGTTTGAGAGTTTGAGAGAGAGAGATGAATACGGGGAGAGAGAAAAAAATGGAATTTGAGAGAGAGGGGCTGAGAGTTTGAGAGAGAGATATGAGATATGAGATTATTTTTGGGTAGGGGGGAAAAATTTTGTTGACCCGCGTCTTATTTTTAAAATAAATTAATATCTTTGCAATGATATTGTAATAACGTTGCAGTTGCATCTTAAGTAATATTTTTGCTTTTGTAAAACGTTGCAGTTGCAATAAAACGTTGCAACTGCTCTATAAACTACTGTAACATTGCAAAAAAATGTCGCGAAGGAAGCAAGATTTCAGTTTATTTGCAACATTTATTGAACGGTGTTGCAATTGATCAAATTTTTCAGGCAACTGCAACATTTTTGCTTGCAACACCACATTTTTGCTTGCAATAGCCCCTTCGTGGCGTAGTGTCATTAGCTGGAACCATACCAGCATCATCATCAAAAACAACCTTTCTCGGGGGTAAAACTGTATCATCGAATTTGATATGAATCGACTCTTCTATAGAGCCTCTTATACAATTAAAAACACGATAAGCTTTACTATTAGAAGAATATCCAAGAAATATACCAATATCCGATTTAGAATCAAATTTTTCCAAATTAGCTTTACAATTATTATGAATAAATACTTTACAGCCAAACGGATGAAAGTAAGATAAATTGGGCTTTTTACTTTTGAATATCTCATATGGAGACATCATCTTGTTTGTCCGAAGATGGACTCGATTATTAACATAACATGCAGTGTTAACGGCTTCGGCCCAGAAATATTTTGGTAGCCCGTATTCATTGAGCATTGTTCGGCTCATTTCTTCTGGAGAGCGATTCTTACTCTGGACAACTCTATTTTGTTGAGGTGTCCGAGGTGCTGAAAAGTTGTGCCCAATACCATATTTATCGCACCAATCTTCAAAATCATTAGACTTGAATTCTCCATCGTGATCGGATCTGATGGCGATAATTGATAATTCTTTTTCTTTCTGGGTAACGTTACACCACTTAACAAACTCATTAGATGCATCACTTTTATTTGCTAAGAATTTTACCCAAGTAAATCTAGAAAAATCATCAACAAGAACTAATGTGTAAAGTTTACCATTCAAGCTAGCATGCCGATATGGTCCAATCAAATACATATGAATTAATTCAAGAATACGACTAGTGGAAATTTCCATTTTGGATTTAAACGAGCCTCTAGCATGTTTTCCTTTAATACAGGCCTCACAAATGTGGTCTTTTCTGAAATTTAATTTTGGTAGATCACGGACAATATTATTTTTGGCCAATTTTGAAAGCAGAGGTAAAGAGGCATGACCCAATTTTCGGTGCCAAATAACAGCATTTTCATCATAGGAAATCAAGCACTTTTCATTAAAAGAAGATTCGTCTTGAAGATCAACAGTATAAATATTTCCATAACGTAAGCCAATAAAAACAATTTGGTCTTTTCTCATTGCAGTGCAATGCGTGATTTCAAAAATTAATTTGAGACCAGTATCACATAATTGGGAAATACTAAGGAGATTATGACAAATACCATCAACAAAAAAAACATTTTCTACAGTTGGTAAAGGTTTCTTACCTATTTTACGTGTTCCTTTGATTTGACCCTTTTTATTATCACCAAAGGTGACACAACCTCGATCTTCCTTTTTCAGCTCTGTGAAAAGATGCTCGTTCCCACTCATGTGGTTTGAACATCCATTGTCAACATACCATTTATTTGATAATGTTGTTGTCCTTGCTTGTACCTACAAAGAGAATTTTCTTCCATTTTATAAGTACCCAGGTTAATTTGGGTCCTCTAGAGTTAGACATATAAACTTGATTTGGAACAATGGTCTCTTTAGGAACCTAAATTTGTTTGACTTTCATAGTTCGTCTGGAACTTCTACAATAAGTTTCAGTATGTCCTGGTTTTAAACATTTTGGACATGATGAAATTCCCATTTTTAAATTATCCGAATCCTTCGTGGTAATATCTAAGGACCTATTAATTGGAAATGTATTATACCTGAGTCCTTGTTTTGAAAGAGAAAATTTTTGACCAAATAAGAGTTGCTCAAATTTGTCATTACCACACGAGAATTTTCTAACATAAAGTTTGAGTTCTTTCTGAGTTCTGTGTAAATCGTCTCTCAGAATTTTCTCGGTTTCTAGATAATTTGTATGATCAATAGACACCTCTTTGCTTTTCAATAATTTTGAATTTTCATTTTCAAGAGACTTTATTTCTTTTTCGAATCTTTATTAATATTGCAAACTTTTTCATACTCGTTACTTAAAGATTCAAAAGTATCAAGAAGTTCTTCATGAGAGGAATCAATTACCTCGTCCCCATCGCTGTCTTCAGTTGCACGAGCTATTAAAGCTTAGATTGGTTTGAACTTGTGGTTCATCATCCTCATCATCATCGCTCTATATAGCAACATAGACTTCTTTCTTTTTGAATTTCTCATGAGGTGGATTTTATGAACTCATTGGCGCAGCAGTACGACAATCTTTAGCAAAATGACCTGGAACGCCGCACATTCGATAAGTATTGTCGAACTTTTTATTTTATGGGAAGTGATTCTTTTTGGATTCATCCCCCGGTTCCTGTTTGATATCTTTCTGGCACCTTTGTAAGAGATTTTTGAATTTCTTTATATTTTTGGCACCAAAGGCCGTCTCTTCATCCTCGTCCTCGATCAGTTTATCTTCTAGATCACTATCCTTTTTGGATTTGAAAGCGATCGGCCTTTCTATTTCATTGGGCTTTGGTTTCTAATTCTGAGATTTAATGACAATCTCGTAATTTATAAGGGATCCAATGAGAGCACTGAATTCCATTGTGTTTAGATCTTTTGACTCCATGATAGCCGTAACAGTCGCATCCCATTCTCTTGGTAGTGATCGTAGGATTTTCTTAGATTTATCACTACTTGAGATAGGTTTGCCAAACGAGTCTAGCCCATTTGTGATAGCCGAGAAATGGTCAAGCATAGTAGTAATGCTTTATTCTTCTTTCATATTGAAAAGTTCATAATCGTGAAGAAGCATATTAATTATTATTTCTTTGACTTGACTCGTACCTTCGTGAGTAATCTCGAGTATCTTCCAAATTTCTTTGGCCCTCTCGCATGAAGAGATTCTGTTGTGATCTTCAGGATTAAGAGTATAGTAAAGCAGCTAAGTAGCTTTACTATTGAAACGATCATTCTTCCAGTCATTATCATCGTACTCTTCAAAACTTTTGAGCGAGCCATCAGTCTTCTTTGGAATAGTAGGTCCAAGAGCAATGACCTTCCAAATTTCGATATCGCGGGCTCGGATGAAGATAGACATTTTCTTCTTCCACGTCATAAAATTTTAACCATCGAAGAAAGGAGGGCGACTAAGAGCGTTACCTTCAAGCGAAGAATGGATAAAAGAGACCGCTCCGATACCAATTGTTAGATTAGTACCGCCACTAGAAGGGGGTCTGAATAGTGCATATTAGAGTTTTGAACTCTTTGTGCGGAAGCAGATAATCATAGTAATAAATAAAGATCGGAAAAGAAAATACACAAGAATTTGTTCGAGAAGTTCGGATATTAACGAAGCCTATGTCCCCTACCCAGTGTATCGACTAGGACTTTTCTTCAATACTGAATGCACTTTTGTAGTTTAGTGCCAACTCTATTAGAACAGCACTTTCGAGCATGGTGCTAAACTTTAATTGCTTGATTTCCTGGATCAAGACTAACCTTACTATCTTGCTTTACGAGTACAAGATAAACTCTCACAAATACAATGATGGTTGCGAGTACAGTTACTCGTCTTACATTACAGTTTCTCACAGAGATACAAGAATGTGTGTATAGAAATGTAGAACAATTCTTCTCGTATCAAATACAGAATATGTATATCTTAGAGTAATTTGCTTGGTAAGCTAAGATGAAAGTATGTATGCATGATAGTAATTGTTTGTATCTCAACACCTTGAAGCATCTCTATTTAGAGCACTTGGAGACCATTTTCCCATTAGAATAGTAGGCCTAAGTTACGTACATTAGGTAACCTTTGTTACGTACGTAAGACCTATAACGTACGTTACATCCTACATGTAACGGCCGTAGTGATGCACTGGAAAATGGGCAGTAGCTTTTGTCTTCACTGTTACTTACGTTATGCTTCCATGCATTATGTACGTTATGCTTGGTCTTCATATCCGTTGGATGGGATGATGTTGTGGATGATGTCACTGTGTGGAAAATCAACGGTTAGCACATAAATTCAAATTTAAAACTGATAACGTATGTTATGGATGCAGATTTACGTACATTATAACATATAATCGTTTCAAAGACTTTGGCAGTCTAGGAACTTTATCAACGGTTAGAAATCAATTGTTACGTACGTTATGTAACGTAGGTTACGTACGTTATGAGTGCTCAGTTTTAACAAATATGTTACAATATATGATTTAAAATAACGATAGTAAAATGTGTAACGAGATAATAATATTTTTCTAAAAAGAGCATCATCAAAATATGTATCAAAAAAATATTGTTTCAAGACATGAAATCGATCATACACACTCGAAATTAACAGAATTGTATATACATTCATATAGTTTTTGCTCAGTTCTTACAGTTCAATTTCACTGGAGCTTTATTTCTGGTGTGCTACAGAACCGAAGACGTTAGCCGTTGTATCTTTGAGAATAATACGTCTGAAAACCTTCAGCACTATACGGGACGTGATTATCTTGCGGAAAGATATGAATCACCTCGGCTTCAGATTATTATTCGCATATTTTTTCATTCTTTATTTTTCAGTTTATTTTCTGTAGTCAAATTGTAAGAACAGTAGTACTGTTCAGTAGATTATCTTTTCCCATTTTATTGTAATTTTCGGAAAACCGGAAATAACAAAAAAAAAAGTAGAGATAGCCATAGGACCCCAGCTGTAGAAGTACGTGAGTCCGGTTTTATTACCAAAACACAATAACTTTGATTTTATTACCTAAAAAACGAGTCTGGTATAATTCCTAAGAATAATTTCTAACGAGCCTCCTTAAGAAGAGTAAAATAGTATAATTATTTTAATATAAAAAAGCCGACATAATAATTAGAAGCAAAAAAATAGGGAAGTTTTGACCACATTAATTATTTGAATCCCTTAAATCTTGGAGACAATCAATATCCAAAAAAATAATGATCATCCTATATTGATTCTTTTTGCTATTCATTTGTTCATATCTTCATTCCTTTTTCCATCGCAAAATACGAATTGTTCTCAAGCTCCGATAAAAAATTGAACTATATTAACTCGAATTTTGACATCTTATGCTACAAAGTTCGAATGTGCTTATGCCTTATGGAGCGGACTTGTGATCTATTGTTTGCTGCATATGGATAATAGTGTTAATTTTTTAAACGAATTTGAGATAGATAAGAGTTGCTATTATTTTTAACCACATTTGAGTATGTGTACTCATGAATAGATGTGTATCCCACCATTTCCATCTTTGTAGCACATATGATATATACTAAATACTATTTAATAAAAAAAAAAAGTTCACTTTTGATTATATATATTGTCATATATTTGTTTTGTTGTGTTTTGTTGTATATTTTTCTTTGATATCTAGAAAATATATGTTATTACTAGGAATGATATTTGATATCTGAATAAAAGCTAATATTTTATTAGAAACTAAATATACATTTTATATTTATATATAAATATTTCATATACTACACAGTAACACATGTTTGTAGTAGTACAATATATTTTTATTACAAAACACGAAAAAAATCGAACAAATAAAATACTTATATGGAGTAGTAAAAACTGATTTAACTTTTCAAAATTAGTTTTCCTAAAATAAAAAACTAAAAAAATGAACGTGGAAAATTGGAAATACATCCTTAGAAAGTATGAAAATTCTCTTAATTTACCACTATTAGTTAAGATATATATCGACATTCTACACTCTCGTCTTGTGAAAGCTTTCCCAACAGAATGACCAGCTTTTTTAATAAATTCTTTCCTATAAAATCTCTTGTTCGGCATTTAAGATGAAAACCTCTTAACAATGGCCATGGAATAAAAACTTCACCCTTTTCCTCGCATAGTCTATTCACAGTCCTTCTGGCCATTGCCATGAAAATGATGGCAAAATGCTCATTAAAAAAAACTAATCAATAGAAGAGCCATTTTTTTTTTTTTTTTGGTTTATTGTGAATAATGATGCATTAATTTAGTGAACAATAGAAGATATGGGGCTGGTTTCAAATTCATTGCTTCATCATTATAACAAGTCTTTCCGACAGCTGGGAAATGGAATGATTGCATTTTTACATTCGTCAATTAGTCCCAGTTGTCTCCGCTGAGTAAGGACAGTGAAATTTTGAGTGAGGCATAACAAGAAAGGTTTCATATCGATGGTAATAAGAAGCTAAAAAAAAACCCATAATTTTAGCTCATTTTGCATTAACAAGTTATCCAATTGCTCTATCCAATAAGTATCATATGAATTTTTTTTTTAAATGCGGGTATTGATGGAGTTTGAACTCGTGAGTAAACCATCCCCACTAGGACAAGAATTATATGGATTTAATTCTTCTATTTGTCCTAGTTTATCAAATCGGCTAGGGCTGTCTAAAAAGGTTCGTGGTTAGTGGTTTTAATCGGAATCGAACCAAACCGACGTGGTTCCAGTTAACCGAGAACCATTATTTGTGGTTATGGTGCGGTTTGTGGTTCTTACTTCAAAAAAAATATGGTTAGTGGTTACTTGAACCAAAATTGGTTAAACCATAAACCACAAACCGAAATTATGATAAATTAATAAATTATAATTATATATTTTTATCCTAAAATGAAATTCAATTGAATTAATAATATGTAAATTAATTACCCCCACATCAATTCTCCGTTTGTGATTGTGTTGCATTTTTAATTGTTGAATTTATGGATTAATTTTGACTTATAGTTGTTGGATTTATGGATTAATCGTGTTGTTGTCTACTATTTTTGTTTTAAAAGATTAATTTTAGCATTTTAGAATTGATTATTTCATTTTTTTCGGATAAAAAAAAAAAGAAAAATGGTTTTTAAGGTTAACCGAACCAGAACCATATATAATCGGTGTGGTTCCGGTTAACCGAAATTTAATGTGGTGTGGTTAGTGGTTCCTATTTTGAGGCGTTTATGGTTCCGGTTAACCGAAAATTGTGGTTCGATTTACCGGAACCGAACCACTCGACACTCCTAAAATCGGCAGCGTTTCTTCATCCCAATTCTGTCGACTGCTGCTGACTCAGCGTTTGCCTCTTTGTCCATGTCACGTTTCCGCATAAACAATGTTGTTAAAAAAAATTAGAAAACTGTGATAGAAGATAAAAGAAATCTTTATATATTATATATATATATATATATTAAAGCCTACCTCTCATTTCTCCCGACCAAAAACAGAAAATTAATCAAAAAAATCTGGAATATCATAACATATCTATCTTTTTATCATTGTTTAATATTAACATCATTCGCTTATAATTAACAAAAGAGTAAATTACATAAATAGTCCTTGTGGTTTATCGGGTTTTGAGTTTAGTCACTTATCTTTTTTCAATGTCGTATCATGTGGTTTTGATCCGTTACGGGTTTAGTCCTTGTGGTTTGTCGGATTTCACAGGTTTAGTCCCTATACTTTTTTTTCAGCGGGTATGTCCTTATTATTTGAGTATGTTGCAAAAATCGTCCCTATGATTTGGTCGAATTGCAGATTTCGTCCTTGTGGTTGAAATTTCAGATTATTATTATTATTGTTATTATTACATCACTTTATTAGAAATTTATAGGATTTACAAGAAATTAGTCGGAAACCGAGATACTATCTGGGGCCTCACTCCTCTAGCTATAACACAGTTAATCCTACTAAAGATATGAGTAGCAGCACGCACTGACCAAGCACAAAATCAACCATACCAGTTTGTGTATTTTGTAACTCTTTATTTTATTATTATTAGTATTATTATTATTATTATAAATCTTTATTTTATTATTATCACAGTATTTTGTAATTAACTATTTATTTAATCCGTTTGATTTTGAATTCTTTTTTGGTTATTTTGAATTGTTAGATATTATGGTACTATTAATCGCATTGGAAAAATGTTGTTGGAAAAGATAATTTCTATATTTATTAAAATCAAAATAACTACGAAATACAAAAAAGTAGTAAAATATAGAGGAGTGGGGGCCCAGATAGTATCTCGGCTTCCGACTAATTTCTTGTAAATCCTATAAATTTCTAATAAAGTGATGTAATAATAATAATAATAATAATCTGAAATTTCAACCACAAGGACGAAATCTGCAATTCGACCAAATCATAGGGACGATTTTTGCAACATACTCAAATAATAAGGACATGACCCGCTGAAAAAAAAAAGTATAGGGATTAAACCTGTGAAACCCGACAAACCACAAGGACTAAACCCGTAACGGATCAAAAACCAAAAGGACATGACCCGCTGAAAAAAAAGTATAGGGACTAAACTTATGAAACACGATAAACCACAAGGACTATTTATGTAATTTACTCTTAACGAAATATTTCCATCTTAACTACTAATTTAGCCTTTGGGCTTCTCCATTCTTTTGGCGAAGCAAAAAGTCCGGTCCATTACGTGTATGCCATTCATCACTGGGGCAATCATTTATTTATTTTGCCCAACCCAACCTAAACATCATTATTTATTATGACAGGCCTTCGGGCTTCTCTCTTCTTTGCCCGAGCCAAAAAGTCCGGTCCATTACGTGTATGCTTAATTGGATGGTACAATCCCAAATTCACAAAAAGCTTATACAAAAGTACACCTGCTCGGGAAATTGCAATATTAAAGTTTGTGCAATAGGATAGACGTACCGTATAGATCGAAATTTGGAGTCGATATTGTAAATTGGTTTGTTAAAAACACTACTTTTGAATTTATTTATTATAGTTACATGTTTTATTTTCGAGAATTATATAAGGTGAATTTACATTTTGTGGAAATGATGATTTTTTTCTTTCTAAATTGACTTTCGTAAGTGAGAAAACCGATTTTCATTAAATGAAAATTAAATAATTGACATTGACCATTTAAAATGAGAATATAGTTCAATAAGTTTAGTAGTCTATTCATCTTGATCTATGCTGCCAAGTGCAAATGCGCGCTGCGGTCGCAAATTGACCGAGCCGTAGGGATGACAAAATAACTGGTAAAGCATGTATCTGACTGAACAAATATCGAATGCGTAGGTGCTTAATTCAAATATTTAAAATTAAAAAAATTCAAAAAAAAAAGTGAACCGCCGGTTCCGGTTCGGTTCGGAACTGACAGTTCACGTTTCCAAATCGTAACCGTGAACCGCCATAAGGTGGTTCAGTTCCGGTTCCGATTTTCAGCCAACCGGAACCTACAATTCAAAAAATCGACGTTTTTGAACCGCCGAACACCTCTAATTGAAAGGAAGCCAAGCCAGGTGGGCCGCCATTTTTGTTTATCTCTGTTTTTACGCTAGGCCTGTCGACCTGCTTTCCGGCGGGCCATAGACAGCGGCCGGTAAACCAACAGCGACAGGACAATCTTTTTATTTTAAGCCAGGTCCGTCGGCCTGCTTTCCGGTGTTTAGGAACCAACATATTTTTTCCTAGCAAAGTAATCTGGTAATTTAATTAGTTTAATCCAATTATGGCACCACCATCGAGATATTATGACACGAATTATCTTTAGTCTATAATATAACGGACAACGGTGTTTTTTTTGCAGTGTGCACCTGAAAAGATCATTGTACCCCTCCATTCCCTTCCCATTTGTGTTGAATTGAACGATAATGATAATAATAATATCAAATGTTCAACGACAATAAATTTCAAAAAAGATCATTAGAATTTTAAAATTTAATTAAAAAGACAACTAATCTTCAAACAAAAATACTCTTTCCTAACAATAATCTCCGACGGACCTCCAGGGGGTCGGGTCGTCGTTCGACCAATTTTTCAGTGGGGTCGCCACGTGTGAGACCTCCGGCACCGACTATTTTTAACACCGGACATGGTGGGCCACACGGCCGGGAGATCTCGACTACGGCTTTTTTATTGCCGGGCCGGCGTGCTCCTTTAGTAGGACACCGCAGTGATCGGCAACTCTTATTTTTACACCAGGTCCATCGTTCTGGTTTCCGGCGGCCAGTCATTTTTTATGATTTCTTTTTAAACGCCATGCCCGCCAGCCTATTTATCGGCACACCACCGCCGGCGGCCAGCGGACCAGACCCGCCAACCTGCTTTCTGGCGATTCTTTTTTTGGGCCTACCGCATCCGGTGGTCCATCAATCGCTTTTTTTTTTTTCCTTCAAACGACATGCCGTCGACTCCCGATAGATTTTTGAAAATCAACATGTTTTTTCTTGTAGCAACATAATCTAGTAACATCTCCTAGAATGTTATCAACATTCTAAATATTAGAGGCTCGTAGGTGGGACCGTTATATCTCTAGGGAAAACCTGATTTCCTAGCTTCACAACTTAGTTATATGTCTTTGATTATCAACGGAATATGTTAAGATTGCATTTAATGATCTAATTTAAAAGGAAAATGCTATGCTACCCACTCTCAATGTCCCTAATTTCCTCCAATATCCTAATCAGATGGATTTTAATTGGACCTCTCGTGTATAAATATGAGTCCTATGAATAAAAACATGACACGTGTCATTCGGGTACATATATTGGGATCAATTTCGGGGTGTATAGCACAACTCTAAAAGAAATATTGGCACCAGTATTGTTCTACATTGTAACACTTACCATCTTATCTCCTCTTGATTGTGATGTAGAAGTTATTGTACTAACCATGATTCTAAAAATGTTAGGATTGGGGGAGGTACTTGATGATGATGGTGGTAGAATGCATCTTGGGTTCCAAATATAGCCTGTGAAAATATTTTATTTTAATTAACCTTTTGTTTTCTTCTTTTCCCAGCTCGAAGCATTGCACTTGACTCACAAGGCTGGTTAGTCGATAAAAGGCTTCCATTTTCCTTTATCTATCTGAGGTAACTAAACCCGACAATTTACCACACGACACGAAAATTTAATATTTGAATTTGCATTTTGAGTACACGACATGAAAGTACACTAACACGAAAGTACACTACTGAGATTTAGTGTCGGTTTTGTGTTTACTCTTTGTGTACACGACACGACACGAGGTATATGAAATAAATAAATTAATAAATAAATATATATAATATTTTATATTTGATTTAATAAAAATATATATTTTAGGAATTCTGTTTATACTAAACTTTAAAATTTGAAAATATAATGTGAATTTTCATAAATTTCGTGTAAACATTCGTGTTTTCGTTGCTGTTCGTTTCATTTCGTCTACTAAAACCTATAAAAATAATATTATAATATTAAAATTATTATTTTTTATAATATTTTAATATTTATTTTATATTATGTGCCTCACACGAAAACACGACACGAAACGACACGAATTTGCGCGGTACACGACACGACATGATACGAATTTATTTAGTGTCGTGTATGAATTTAAACTTTTGGTACACAAAATACAAAAGTACACGACATAAAAATATACGGACAAGATCGAATTGCCATGTCTACCTGCGAGGACATAATGGGCGGTCCCATATATGACCGACGCATTAAGACTGCAAAATAGGCCTGCGCTGGCCAGCCACGCCCGTTTGGGCGGGCATTGGGCTTCATGTTTTGGCCCAAAAACTGGCCTTTTGGCCGGCCAGATTTGGCCCGCCGTTGAGGCCGGCCCATGGCGGCCCGCCGCCCAGCCTTTTTTTTTTTTATATATATTTATGTTATATGTAATTATAATATTTAAAATTTTTCCTTATTTGTTAGATTAGATTACATCTATATGTTAATTATTGATGTAGTTTTATTTTTATGGGACTTTGTGATTCTTTTGTAGTATCTCATATCAATAATAATATTATTTTATGATTTTTATAAGAAAGTAGTAGTGATAAATGAAATGATGATCAAATAAAAATATTTATATATTTGTCTTTTGATTGTGGTAGTGTAGTAAATAATATAATTATCAAATAAAAATAATTCTACATTTATTTAATTGATTGTGATAGTATAGTGAATAATATAATAATTACGGATCGAAAAATATTTCTATAATTATTCAGAAATAATATTTCAAAAAAAAAAAAAAAAGTCGAGGCCCGCAGGCCGGGCCGGGCCGGGCCCGCCCGGGGCGGGCCACGGGCCTAATATTTTTGGCCCGGCCCAGATTTGGCCCGCCCGTTTTTTGCCCGGCCCGTTTGGGCCGAGCCCGCCCGTTTACCAGGTCTACTATTAAGCAAATTTCCAAAATTTGATTTCTAATTTATTTACCACAATTATATTGTTGTATTTATTTACTGAGGTACATCGTAGCTTGTTTATACAAGTTGCTGGTTTGACATTTTTTCACAGGCTTAATTCGGCCGATCATGGTCCGATGGCCGGCCTTTATTTAATGCCAGGCCAGCCTGCCTACTTTTCGGTAGGACACTGCAGGTGGCCGACAACTCTTTTTTTACACTAGGCCTGTCGGTTTGCTTTTTGGCAGCCATTTTTCTAATTTCTTTTCGGCGCACCATCGCCGGCGGCCTGTGGACCAATCCTGCCGACCTGTTTTCTGGCGGTTGGCCTTTTCTTTCTTTGGGCCTACGACATGTTTTTCGGTGGTCCGTTGATTTTTTTTCCCTTTTTTTTTTCTAACGGCATGCCGTCGTGTCACGGGGCGCTTACAGTTTGTGTAGAATGTACGTGCACCGTGCGGTTAGTTGTCAATTTACCTGACTACATCCGCCTAACTCATTTGAGAGTTGGTGCTAATGCGACGCAATCACGCCGAGGCGTTTTAGTGGCACAACAAAATTGAAGATGAAAATCGATTTGTATTAATGCAATAACGATTACAATAGGCAACAACGATTACAAGCATACACGGATAGGAGGGTCTCAACAAACTTGCTAATTCGTACTACAACTCTTCAGTACACTCTTCCCCCCTTTAATAGGCTTGGAAAATAAAATCTAATGACAAGACTAGATATTGAAAAGCTGAACAAACACTAACTAGCTATTACAACATTACAAGGAAAATAAAGTAAAGCCCTACACTATAGATGATAACTTGAAGTGTGGTGAGGCTCGGCATCCAACAAAGCTCGTAGTGGCCCATGAATGGCCCGTGATCAGGTAATACCGCATGAGGTCGCGGGCACCTCGTGACACGTCGGCTCCGGATAGATTTTTGAAAATCAACATATTTTTTTTGTAGCAATATAATCTAGTAATTTAATTATTTTAATTCAATTATGCCATCACAATCGTGCTATCTCTAGTATAAAATAATATATACAATTAGGATTTTTAAGCAAATAAAATAAAGCACCTAATCCTAGATATTATATAAATATTATAGAAAAAATGATCATTGAATTCAAAGTATAAAACTCCATTGCCTCCATATTCTCTCAAAAAAGTGAAGCATACCATGACATTTAGATAAAATCATAAAATCACAAAATGAAAAAACAGGACATAAAATCATAAAACCATATACTTATGGTTCGGAAAGCAATATTAGAGGGTCATAGGTAGAGATGTTAAACGGGCTCGGGCCCGTAGGGCTGGCCCGTTTAACCCGCCAAAAAATCGGGTTAGGGCCGATATTTCCTAGCCCGTTTAAATTCGGGCTTTTTTGACCCGGACCGTTTAGCTCAGCGTTAGAAATGGCCCCGATATATATATATATACACACTATATTAATATTATATATATACACTATGTTAATATTATATATATAATATATATTATTATTATATATAATATATATTAATATTATATATAATATATATTATTAATGTATTTGTTAATATAGTGTATATGTGTATATATATACATATATATATATATATATATATATACATAAAAGTGTATTTTTTGTTATATTTATTATAGTATAGTTGTTACTATATATATAAAATATATTGTTATTATTTTTTTTGACTTATAAAAAAATAAAAAATAGATTTTTTAAATATTTAGCGTTTAGCCCGACCCGTTAGGGTTAGGGTTAGAAATAATATTTCTGGCCGTTTAAATCAGGCTTTTTACTCCTGAATAGTTTAGCCCGGCCGCATTAAATGGCCGAGCCGCTAGCAAATTTCGCTTAACATCTCTAGGTGGGACTGTTATATCACCATACGAGTCCAATTCGGCAGATCATGGTCGGGTGGGCCTGGCCTCATTGTACTAAAGATGTGTAGATCTTCTTTGAAATTGGGCTAGATGTCGTCCTAATTGTCATTTTTTTTTTTTTTTTGAAAAACAAACTTCATTTAACAACAGGCCAACGAACTCTCCAAGATGGAGAAGGACGTCAAAACAAGGCCAAAGTTACATCAAAACGAACTTACACCAATTACACCAATCAATCGATACCGACTTAAATCTACTTCTAAACCACAGGAAACCCAAAGATTTAATGTCTGCCACAATTTCGGCTACGTGATGCCTCTTGTCTGAAAACACAATCTCATTCCTCGCTGTCCATATTCTCCAACACGTCAAGATAGCAATACCATGAAGCGCCTCTTTTTTTACCTTGCACTGACTATAGAACTTGTAGAGCTCCATCGCATCTTTTACATCAAACAAAAACACCGGAGGAATATGACACCACTTGGCAATCCCATACCAGACTCCCATTGTAATCCCACAACCCGAAAACAGATGTTCCGTTGTCTCTTCTTTGTCCCCACATAAGGGACACATAACATTATCCACATCTTCTAAGAGCCGTCTTGGTTGCAAGCCTGTCCTAATTGTCTCTTCCTAATTGTCATTTGCCTCTGGAAATGTTTTGACGCATTCGATATATTAGATTAATTTGGGCTTTATTGGGTTTGGTGTTGATTGACGGGCCCAGGTAGCTCAATAATTTGACACGAATGAGGGACCAACAGGATTTAATTGACATCATCTACAAGTTTTTGTTGCTATAATTTTTTATACTTATATAAATTCGGAATATTATAAAGAGAAAATTTAGAGAGAGAATAGAGAATGATTCTAGGTGTGTTTTTTTTATTAATAACTGAAATCCTGTTTATAGGAAAACTTCAGATGGCACAATCGTAATTACATAATTACATCAGGGGCATAATAGTCATTCATACTATATAAAAACAAAAGAGTAATTGAAATGTCACTTTCATGCTGTTTTTATAACACTCACCCTTGAATGACTATTTACATAAATATCTACTGAATTAGTTTGAAGAAAAACCCAATGGGAGAAAAACTTTCAAACTGTTTGTACTGGAGCTTGTGGCAATCATATCATGTTGTAGGGGTGGCATAAAAAATCAAAATTCCGATCCCGTCCCGGTCCCGTCCCAAAATTACCGGGATGGGACGGGATCCAAAATTAAAAACACTAGGCCCGTCCCGTCCCATTAGAGTAACTACGTGACGGGACACGAGACAAAAAATCTGAGGCCCGTAAGGCCCGTCCCGTCCCGCTAAGTTTTTAACTCTTTTTAAAACCTTATATTTTTATTATTTGTAACCCTTTTGTAATTAATTTTTAATAATAAACTATTTTTATTTTTTACTATCTATATTTTATAATTATACACAAACCTAATTAATCGATATAAAGTTAGTAACTAATATTTTTTCAAAAAAAAAATAGATACGTTGTATTCAATGTTAATGGTTGTTATTCTAAAAGTTTAGTTTAGGCTATTAAATTAGTTTGTTGGATAGTTTTCCCGAATTTAGATGTATAAAATTATAAATTTTCTTACTTTTTTCTAATTTATATTTTGAACTTTTTTATGCGAGACTAAACCCGTCCCGTCCCGTTCCGTCCTGTCCCAACCGGGATAAGGCCCGCACGGGATGAAATTTTGAAATCACCAATCCCGTCCCGTCCCATCCCGCTTGTTATAACACGGGACGGGACGTGGGATGACCCCAGGCCCGTCCCATCCCGTCCCATGCCCACCCCTATTATGTTGCATCATAATGTTGCTAGGAAATCCCTGTGGGATAAAACTTCAGCAATCGGTGATCTCGTAAAATTGCTCCACCTTATCTCGATAGTTCTTGTATGAATATTCTTGCGCCGTCTCAGTAAAACTTGTGGGACAAAAACTGAGTGAATATGTCATATATATCATTCATTGTTGGAGTATTCATATGTTGCCTCATTAAAACCTTGTCAAAAAAACTCAGTGGGAAAAACTTGATCGAAGGAAAAAGAGTACAACTACTCCGTCCGTTTTCAAACTTTGAGGAATAATCTTGATCTTTGTAGTGTCCTCATTATGCCATGAATATGCCTCATTAAAACCTTATTAGGAAAAACCCAATGGGAAAAATCCTAATGAAGGAAAAATAGTACATTATTCATACTAATACGCCATTCCAGTTGCCTCGTTAAAAACCTTGCTAGGAAAACCCAATGGGACAAAACCTCAGTCAAGGGAAAAAGAGTGCAACGCGTATTTTATACAAATATGCCCCAGGCATTTCAATGATCCTCCAGAAATTAGTATGAGTATCATCTTCGGTGCAGTTTGTATTATCGAACTCATATTCTTTGCGATATATTCCAAATTTATTTTGGAAATTTCATATTAGTCGTGATTAAGCTGCCTCGTTAAAAACCTTGCTGGAAAAACCCGGTGGGATAAAACCTCAGTCAAGGAAAAGAGTACAGCAGATAATTTTTCGTTCACAACGCTTTATTTTGAGTGACTCCATGCACTGATAATATGTAAAATCTCCTTACGAGTCACTTTCAGTAAGATCATATGTTTCATTTTATTATAAGGGCATATATTTCAATTTCGATGGATTTCAATATCCTCATTTTCACAAATCATGGATTTTAATATCCTCATTTCCAATATCCATATTTCACAGTCATGGATATCATCATACCATTTATCGATATCCCCTTTCCAATCATTGATATCCTCATTTCATTCATAGCCCTATATTGTGTCGAGACTTTTACTTCCCCATGGGAACATAACTTGCCGAGATATCTCATTATCAATCACCTATTGAGATTACACATTGTGGTTATGTCTATATACTTCTCAAAAATATATGCCTCCTTTTATCATTTGCTTTGATTCATATTCAGGGAATTATTATGTATTTATCAAAGCAGTTGTAGTTGGTACCAAAGATTAATAATCTGTCATGCATCTTTGAACTTCAAGTTCATATTTCAGTTGTGAGGATATAGTGTGATGCATTTCATATATTTCCAACTATCAATACTCCCCTCATGCTAAGAGATTTCTTGAGCACCAAACTCGTATACCAGTATCTCAGTATTCATCTTCAGTCATGGGAGTTTATATATTATGTTCTCGATATTGGCTGGAGGACTTCAAATAGTATGCCAATTGATATCCCACTTGTATGCGCATATCTTGATCCTTTTTGGGATCTATTCAAATTTATTTGGGATATATTACTAGCTCAATCTGATATGGAATATATGCTCAAACCGTGAGCAAATTATCTCGTAAATTTCTGATTATGAGTCATATAAACATGTGACTATCTAGTGGATCCATAATATCTAGTAGTTCACATGTAGAGGAAGTGGGCCCATACTCCCCCTTAATATATTCCAAATTTATTAGGGATTCATTCCCAATATTGGCTAGTAATGACATTAACCGAGAACAAATATTTGAAGACATGATGTGTCTGTATCACCATATAGATATTTTACCGGCATATCACATCCTCTTTCGGTGGCATTATCACACATCATTTTTAACATGGAGTCGCTGCTCCCACATGTCATATTATGTTCATAATTCAAATAGAACTGTAGTTCATAAGCTTCTGGATGTGAACTATTCGAATGCGGAGTCAAAACTGATACGCGTAATTCCAATCTATAAATAGATTATCATTGTATTCACAAAATTCACCCATACCGAGGGTCTGAATATCATAATGGATTCAATGCTTTCGAATCTTCGTAAATATTACCCATATCTTCCAGTGAATATCATAAAAACAATTTATCGAGCTCGACTCGAAAGATTATGGGTGCTAATGAGAAATGGCATCCCAGAAGATATTCGATGGTTGATCGAAGCACAAGTTCGATTATCTGGCGAATTTTCAAATACATTTAAGTACATGCCAGGTACAAGTAAGAGTAGTTTTGCAAAGAAACGGAGAGCAAAAAGATTAGGTGGGTGCTATAAATGTGCTCGGTGGACATGTGACACACGATGCAAAACTGTGGGGTTTGTATCCAAAAATCAAGAAGATAAAATAGCATTTATCAAGGATGGATTGAGTAAGGAATCTATGGATCATAATATCCAACAGATTCTTGATACACATCCAAGTGGATACGTTCATCGTGAACTAATGGCTTTGTGGATACAATTTAAGGATGAACGGGAACGTTATAGTCATGAAAAATTAGTCTCAAAAGATCCAGTTTGTAAGTCCGTTCTATCAAAGTTGGTATAAGGTAATAGAAAAAAATAATGCAAGTTGATGAATATTATTTTTCAATATTTAAATTTCTCGGCTGCTGATTGGTAACGTCATTTTCATTGAAAAATACAATATCATATCTTTCATTTTCTTTTGCAATTTTGTCAAAAGTAATGACTTATCTGCCGCTCTTTTTTCAATGAAAATAGTGAAGTCATTTGTCGTTTAGCAAGAAATTTGTTCTTTAAATTTGGGATCCACAAATCAGAAAATGTATCTCTCATAAAAAGTATTTTGAAAGTCTAGTGTAGAAAGATGGAGTTCTCAGAATCCTCATATAGATCTCATCCAATTAAAACTATATGTATTTTAGGTGAATCTAAATTGATAGGTCATATCCATCATATAGATATGGCATATCAATTCGTAAAAGAATTAGGAAAACACAAAATCGATATATTGTATGGTGGGAGTAATTATAGATTTTTGGGTTATCTTTTAGAGGCTGCACAAAATGGGAGAATAAGAGTAACAAGTGCCTTACACTATCCCACAGTTAGAACTAGTAGTATAGGGGGTTCAACTAGGTTGATGCTTTAAGCACAGTCTGTGCATGATAGTTTGATGTATGTGGTGAATAATAGTGATGCCTTTATTGTTCTTCCAGGTGGCTGTGGCACACTCAATGAGATATTCAACATCACA
This sequence comes from Orobanche coerulescens, assembly GCA_033398695.1. Classification (NCBI taxonomy): domain Eukaryota; kingdom Viridiplantae; phylum Streptophyta; class Magnoliopsida; order Lamiales; family Orobanchaceae; genus Orobanche; species Orobanche coerulescens. Next base: position 190,475,850 of record CM065804.1, on the reverse strand, counting down.
TCATGGGCTGAGCGGGACTTCCATACCAAACCTATAGCTTTGTTGAATATTAATAATTTCTTCAGCGATTTGCTTGCCTTTCTGGATCAAGGAGTAGTTCACAAGTTTATATCTCAGCCATCACGAGATATAATAATATGTCTTGACACATTCTTTGATCTACTTATAAAGTTTCAGGCATATATTTCAGTTAAGAATTTGGAAGTCAAAGCTCATCAGCCACAAAGTATTGGCGCCAAACGAAAAAGAAGTTTAGATCATTTAGATCTTTCATTATAAACCCTGATGCCAGGGGGTGGCGGAGTTACGGAGTTTTATACTCTCGAGACGCACCCCTTCTCTTTTTATGGGTTTCACATAGAGGTGCCCAAAAAAACCGGAACCGAGAACCGAACCGTGAAACCGAACCGTATTGGACGGTTCTGGAATCGGAACCGTGGTAGACGGTTCGGCAGAACAGCGTATCCAGACGGTTCGGTTCGGTTCAAATATAACGGCGGTTCCGGTTCGAACCAGAATCAACCGTGGAACCGTAAACCGTTCGGAACCGACGGTTCGCATGCCCGATTCGAACCGAATCATGAAAAAAAAACGGAACCGTTCGGAACCAAAAAGGAACCGTTGATAAATAAAATCATCCTCCACATGCAAACTCATCCTCCACATGCAAAGTTGATTTTTAAAATTAAAAAACAAATGGAGCACTTCGGGAAGAGGGGGGGATTGGTTGAAGCATTTGACTTCTTCTTGTAGAATTTTAAATTATTCAAATTTTTTATTTATTCAAATTTCAAATTTGAATTTCAAATTCAATTTTCTCCCAATTTTACCTCTAATTTCTCCCTATAAATACCCTCCCAATCCTCACCATTTTTCACACCAACTATCATCTCTACTAAGCATTTTGTACTCTTACACATTTTTAGTACTCAATTTATTACGCATTTTCCCTACACAAATGGCCTCTTACGATTCGGGCCGTACTGGTAAGGGCAAAAACGTTATGAAGTACGATTCTACTATTGGAAATAGACCACGAGGCCCTCTTCGTCTACGTGGTGTTGTTATTCGAGAGGATCCCGACGAATCAACTTACGTCGGTAGTGAAGATCCTACTCGGAATTCTCAATTTCGAAGGGTGCCCAATCGTCGTGAACGTGAACAAATGGAGAAGGAACAAATCAACTCCTATTTTGAAATTGCATCAAGCCTCGCTCAACAAGATGACGATGAAGTAATTCCATCCACTTTCCAAGAAGACGAGCCCATTGATTTGGAGGACGATATGGACGAGTTTGAAGATGGCGGCCTTGGATCGGACCACCGGGCTCGGCGATCAACGACGGGGAAGAGGGAACGAACTCCGCGTTCTAACGTCTTCACGGTGTACTTCAAAAAAGTAGAAGTTAAAGATCCCGATATTGGCAAAACACTCACAAAGGCCGTTTGCCAAATTTGTGGCAAATCCTATGTTTTTAACGCGGGGAACGGCTATGGCACATACAACAAGCACATTAGAAATGTGCATCCTCCCAATAAAGGTAAACAAACGCAACTCACCTCCACTCCCGGCGAGCAAGGTACGCCCGAAATCTCTCTTTTTAAGTTTAATGATATTGTTGCTAGGGAAGTAATGGCTCGATTTGTTAGTACGGAATCTCTTTCTTTTCAATTTGCCGATAACATGCGTTTTGAAAATTCAATGAAATTAGCATATAATCCTTTAGCTAAACGAATACCACGTACCACTATGACTAGGACCATAGTTAAATTAGCTAAAAGATATAAAATACAACTACGAAATATTTTAACTACTTTACCACATAGAGTTTCTGTTTGCTCTGATATTTGGACATGTGCTTTTAAAAAAATTCTTACATGGGTATGACTCTTCATTGGGTTGATTTGCAATGGAACTTAAACAAACGTGTTATATGTTTCAAAAAATTTAATTGTGCTCATACTGCCGAAAATATTGCACTCATTATCTTAAAAATTTTGCAACAATTTAAGATTACCGAAAAAATATTTTCAATTGGTTTTGACAATGCAAGTGCTAATACTGCTACGGTACCTTCTTTAATTGCTGCATGTAATGCTACTTTACAAGGTAGATATTTTCATACCCGTTGCATTGCTCATATATTAAACTTGTGTGTTCAAGATGGCCTTAAACATTTAGATAGATCAATAAATCCAATTAGGAAAGCTGTTGAATTATTACGTGATAAACAAAAATTACATAGGTTATGGCTCAAATTTTGTAAAACTCAAACATTTTGTATGCACTAGGTGGAATTCAATATATGAAATGTTGAATTCAACGTACGAATTTAAGGATTTATTAGTACAATTTTTTACAACTGAAGTTAATTCTATGATTTTATTGCCTAGTTATTGGGATGAATGTTACGATCTTGTTCAACTACTTCAAGTTTTTGAAACGGCTACTAAAGATCTATCGGGTGTCTATTATCCTACTTGTTCACGTGTGCTTTATCATTGTACTATGATAATTTCTCAATTAGCTCATTGTAGTACTTTTTGAAAATTTACAATTACCCGTTACTCTCATGGTAAAAAAGTGGATAAAATATTTTAAACAAATTCCTAACGTTTTTTTAATTGCAAAATGTTTAGACCCGTCCTTCAAATACGAAGGTGTGTGCAATCTTTTGGAAATTTATTATAAATTTTTTGAATAAATAAAATATTGTGAAAGTCTTCTTACTTATGAAACTTTAGAATTGCCAAATTTTATGGAAATCAAAACTAGTCTTTATTGTGATTTACAAAATCTTTTTCAAGAATATACTTCAAAATATATTGAAGCTCAACTATTGCTCAAAGATCATACATTGGCCGAAGCAAGAGAGAAAGAGAACAAATGGGATGATTTGTTCCAAGAATACCCAATAACGACGACCGAGTGTAATATCCGCAATTTCGAATTTCGGTAATTTTCTTTTTTCGGCGGAAGTCCGTTTTGACGACTCGCTAATGACCATTTCGTCATTTCGAGAATGATTAATTCTTCACTTTTTGTCATCCGAGTTCGTTTCGGTGTTGTTTTGTTGAGTTCCGTGCTTTTTAGCGACTTTTCCGCACTTGAGCTCGATTCTTGCGAATCTCGTCCGAAACTGTTGTTTCGAGTTTCTCGCAAGTTCATTTAATGTTATTATTCATGTTGCGAGCTTTGGTTCGGTGTTTCGATCATGTATCGTGATTTTCGGATGTTTTGGGCCATTTTTGTAATTTCCCAAAGTTTGGGGTAATTACTTCCGTTGTCGAATTCCGACACTTCGGATGGTCGGAATCGTGTGTTCTCTTAGTGCTTGGATTCGTCTTTGCGAGTACTTCGTAACCGTATCTTTGATTTTTACTCAGGTTCGGGTTTGGTCGTCAGGCCGTCGGAGTGGCTACGCCGAAGTCACGGCCGAGCGAGGGCTGGCTCGCCGAGTTACGGCCGTAAGGTGCCGATTACGGCCGTAAGGTGTCCGAGTTACGGCCGTAAGCGTGATCGGGTACGGCCGCAGCACGGGCGGATTTTGTGGCCGATTCTGGCCGTAAGGTGTGCGAGTTACGGCCGTAAGTGTCCATTTAGTCTTTGGCAGATTTTTGACGAATGCCGGTTACGGCCGTAAGGCCTGCCGAGTACGGCCGTAAGGTGTCCGAGTTACGGCCGTAAGGCCTTCCGGTTACGGCCGTAACTCTGCCGGCTATATATAGCCTGGCTCGGCCAGATTTCATTTCTACTCGATTTTTTTCCCTTCTTTCGGCGACTGGCGACGGGTGCGACGGGAAATGGCGTTCTTGGTCGATCCTACTCAATTCCAAGATATTTTGGAAGATCCTTGTTGATTATATCAACATCTAATCCGTGTTCTTCGTCGAATCAAGGTATATTCTTGATTTTCCTTCAAGTTGACTTTTCGGAGAAATTGTTCTTGATTTCGTTTCTAATCCGATTTTGATACATTGGTTGGTGTAGTATGATGTTATTAATCGTGTTCTATGGGTTGTATATCCATATATCAAGTTTGTTTAACTCGATTGACGATTCGAGTGTTCTTGGGAATTATTGAACATTTAGTGTTCGATTAAATGTCCCAATGAGTTTCCCTTCGATAGTTTGTTGGGATTTCCGTTGTTTTGGCCTTGATTCTCGTCGTAACCATGTGTTATTGTTCCTTCCGGAGGTTTATAGGTGTTCGAGGATTCCGATGTTGAATCCCGTTGGTGATTGATGATTCGTGTAGTGTTATTCTCGTAATACTCGTGGTGCTATCGCGTTCTTGATGGTGTTCGGGCGTTCGGGGCTATTCGACCGCGTCCTATTCGTCGTCTCGTTGCGATCGTGATTTCGAGGCAAGTACCTTGCCCATACTATTCTTGTTTTGTGAATATGATAATTGGTGATCGTCTTTATATATTTGTTTGATTGTTTAAAACGAGTTTTCAAAAGATTTGGTTAGCCTTGTTAAAGGCCCTCTTTCAAAATCGTGTGTGTTTTGTGATTGGTGTGTTTCTCGAACGAGTATGTGAATCTTATGGACATGTTTGGTGTTGATGATGCACTTGGTATTTGCGTGTGGACGTATATTGTTTCATTTCGGTGCATTGTGGTTGACGTGTTGTTTTACTAAGTGTTTGATGCCTCTGGGTGAATTGTTTGGATATCCTCGGTGTGATATGTTACTCGTGCTTGAGTTTGATTCGCTAGCCAGCTCGGGAGGGTCCTTCGAGGCCTCGAGTGGGATTCGTGGCTTCGTCCCGGTCCTAGGTGACGTGTGGTGCTTGAGTATTTCGCTAGCCAGCTCGGGAGGGTCCGACGGGATCACGGAGTGGGATTTGTGGCTTCGACCCGGTCCTAGGCGATGTGAGTACTGTGTTTTGTGAATGTGTTTGCTCACCTCGGGAGGGTTCGACGGGACCACGGAGGGAATTCCATTGGCTTCGACCTGGATTCACGAGTGAAACTTCACCGCTACGTGTATATATTTTGTGATTGTTTTTCGCTCACCTCGGGAGGGTCCGATGGGATCACGGAGGGAGTCCAATGGTATAGCCCTGGATTCACGAGTGCGGTTGCTTATGTTTTGTGAATGTGTTTGCTCACCTCGGGAGGGTTCGACGGGGCCACGGAGGGAATTCCATTGGCTTCGACCTGGATTCACGAGTGAAACTTCACGGGTGCGTGTGTATTTTATGTCCGTCGAGGACGCATGACGTGGGCTTTTAACCTTGTGTATATTTGTTGGTTTTATTTGCGAAAACAAAACCTTTGGGCTGTGACCCTGTTGATTTTTGGAAAGCGAAGGATTCGGTAATCCTAAATTGTTCCTATTAAAACTCTCGATGGCAATTTAAACTGTCTTATAAATAGCTTTCCCTTGCTTTGCGACCTTTCGGTTTCAGAATATTTTACCAAACTCTTGCCTCGGGAAGTACTTTTCGTCACGTTTGAAACTTTGAGGATTCTTGATTATTATTGTTCTTGGAATGTGAATTGTATGGCTCGTATTTTTGCACTTGTACTTGCACTAGCGAAACAGTGGAGTTTTGCTAACCCCCGAGTATTCGGGGGGGTGGATGTCTATTTTTGCATTCAGGTTTTGGAGCATAGCACAGAGTCGGCACGAAGGATGATGAAAGATGAACGATACTAATCACACGAGGATCCGTTGATGTCAGATCTTGGTCTAGTTGTATTTTCTTTTCCGCCGCAGATCTTTTCCCGTTGTACGGGAGTTTATTGTATTTTGACCCCTGCGTGGGTATGTGTTTGGAATTGAGTTGTATGTTATTATTGAAAGACCAAATCGGTCTCAGTGTCATTTAGCCTGAAAGGCGATGTCTAGATGTTTGATTTTAGTTATCAGCCTGGTAGATCCTCGAGGAGAGGGTCTACGGCGTGTAATATCCCTGAGCGGATTGGGGGTGTTACAGAATGGTATCGGAGCTTAGGTTGTGGAAACCTAGGCTGTCGGGTCAGTGGTGTCTGTTGAGTTTTGTCTTGTCGGATTTTGTCTGACTAAGTCGTGTCGCGACGCGTCGTCTGAGTTTATTGGTCGTGATTAGTATCGTGGGCGATCATCATCTTCGTGCGACCTGTGGATGTAAGTCTCCCTTCTTTGTGTTGTGCCTCGTGTGACACGAGCTATTTTTATGATTATTTGTTAAGTGATGGAATCCTCTTATGGATTTTTATTTCTTGATATGTGGTTATTTGACCCTCATATTTCGTTCATATGAGGAGTAGTGTTACTGGATTGTGCATATTTGACTTTATCTCTTTTATCCGCTGCGTGAGTTCTTTTGTAATGACTTTCGGTATTTTACCGACTGAGTTTTATTTCGAAAACCGATTCCCTTAACCGAGTTTGTGGCATTATGGCCTTGATCGTATTGGCAAAATTCTTATGACGGTATTTAGCATTTTGTAAATGGCTTCTGCGAATTTTTGAAATATTACCGTCATCGGCCTTTTTGGCATTTTTGTAAATGGTTTTTAGCCTGGTGGGTTCTGGCGTGGGGCCCACGGCGTTATAATGTTCCGCGTGATTACCTGAAATTTTTGGGCATTCTAGCCCATTGAATTATTTTTGAAAACCTTGAGTATCTTAGAAAATTAAAATTCGAGACGTACTTTTAATACAAATTATTTTCTTGCGGTGTTTTCAAGATGTTTTCTAATGCCGTAATGCATTTCAAAAATTTTCCGGTTGAGGACCAAAAATATTTTGAGATATTTTCAAATGCAGTTGCTTAGACCCAAGGGTCGAATATTTTTGAAAGTTTTTCACTAAAAGAAAGGTGTCCTCATTTTTGTTCAAACGCAAGATGGTTTTCCAAAGTCTCGATAATGATGTTTCACGTTTTTACTTTTTGGAAATGTGATACTCAAAGATCGACCGATGTTTTTCTAAATTATTTTCCGAATGAGGTCTTCGTTTTTAAAACCTATCCATTCCCGTTTGAGGGCTGGGTATGTATGTATGATGTTGGCTTTGTTGCTATGATGTTAACTCCCGAATATGATCGAGTTGGTGGCATGAACGTTGAGGCGTTGCCACGTATTTGTTGTACTAGCCCTCTGTGAGAGGTGTGAACTGGTACTTAATGGTTGTCGTCTCGTGGTGGATTGCGTGTCCCACACGAGTGTGAGGTGTTGAAGCTTGGGTTTGTATGTTCGTGTATATGTGTGATTATTCCATGATGTTTTGTGATTATGTGCTGGTTATCGTTCGGGCCGTTGAGATTGCTGAACGATACCGTCGTTGCTATGATTTTAGTATGCCTGTTGCTTTACGATAGAAATCATTGTATGTGATATGTGTTATGATTCCTTGTTGTGCTGAGTTGGCATCTCCGGTATGTTGTTTTGCGGTGTTATGTTCCATTGTATCTAGCATTTGTATTTTCGGTATGCCGAGCCGAGGCATTTCAACCGTGATGTGCCGGGGGAATGTACGTGCAATTTGTCCTTCTCGTCAGTAACACATTTCGAGTGTGGACTCGAGGGTCACCGAATTCAGTTTTGCGAATTGGCTACCGAGACTTTCGGAGTTCGCGCTTCAGCACAGATATCAGAATCGGCTTTGAGAGGCCTTTGAAGGATGTTTCTGTCGATTGCCTGTTGTGTCGTCTCCTTGATTTCGTTATTGTGAGTAGCGGGGACGACCTTCTTTATTTGGACTTCTTCATTTTCTCTTTCTCCAGTCTATCGATTCGCTCGTGTTCGTTGATACTGTCTGAACTTGTTTTGTATTTCGGGTTCATCATTCGAACGAGGGTGGTATTGTTTCGGAATTACTCGTTTGTCGTTGTGATTTTTCGATTGCAATTCCCTTTCCGGCGAGTGTGCATCTTGTTGTTTTCACCGGATCATGTGTTGTCTCGAGCCGAGACGTGAACCTGGGAGTTGTTGTTTGAATTTTATTGTTCTTCGTGATTTGAGCACGAGTGTTCGATTTTTGTTGTCTCGATCGTTGTGGTTCGATCGTTTGATTGTTCGGGTTTTGTTGATTTCGTTCCGTGATTGGTGGACGTTCAGGCTCCTTCGTAATTCCCTCCAGTTCGGGAAATTAGTCTCGTTTTCGATCTTCCAACCCTTGGGCGGTGGAATTCCGTAATTGTTCAGCGATCGGCTCGCGTTTTGATTGATGTATCGTTGGGTCGGTTAATCTTATTGATTTTCGTTCGTTGTGTTTTGTGATTGTCGGATAATTGACTTGGCTATATTATCCGTTTGATGACGCTTGTCATTTGTTGGTTTTATTATATCCCTAACGGCGACGTTGTGTTGGTCGCCGTGGAGCGTGTTTTCACATCGTATATTCCTTTGCGTTGTTTGTAACATTTCGCCGTTGGGCGTTAATTACGCATTCTTGTGTATATCGTTGAGTTTTCCTGGCGGGATATTGCTTCTCCCTACTTATTTTAAGTTTCGGGACGAAACTTCTTTTAAGGAGGGTAGAATGTAATATCCGCAATTTCGAATTTCGGTAATTTTCTTTTTTCGGCGGAAGTCCGTTTTGACGACTCGCTCATGACCATTTCGTCATTTCGAGAATGATTAATTCTTCACTTTTTGTCATCCGAGTTCGTTTCGGTGTTGTTTTGTTGAGTTCCGTGCTTTTTAGCGACTTTTCCGCACTTGAGCTCGATTCTTGCGAATCTCGTCCGAAACTGTTGTTTCGAGTTTCTCGCAAGTTCATTTAATGTTATTATTCATGTTGCGAGCTTTGGTTCGGTGTTTCGATCACGTATCGTGATTTTCGGACATTTTGGGCCATTTTTGTAATTTCCCAAAGTTTGGGGTAATTACTTCCGTTGTCGAATTCCGACACTTCGGATGGTCGGAATCGTGTGTTCTCTTAGTGCTTGGATTCGTCTTTGCGAGTACTTCGTAACCGTATCTTCGATTTTTACTCGTGTTCGGGTTTCGGTCGTCTGCCGTCGGGTGGCTACGCCGAGTCACGGCCGGGCAACTGGCTCGCCGAGTTACGGCCGTAAGGTGCCGGTTACGGCCGTAAGGTGTCCGAGTTACGGCCGTAAGCGTGATCGGCACGGCTGCAGTTACTGGGCGGATTTTGACGAAGGCCGGTTACTGGCCGTAAGGTGTGCGAGTTACGGCCGTAAGTGTCCATTTAGTCTTTGGCGGATTTTGACGAATGCCGTTCTGGCCGTAAGGCCTGCCGAGTACGGCCGTAAGGTGTCCGAGTTACGGCCGTAAGGCCTGCCGGTTACGGCCGTAACTCTGCCGGCTATATATAGCCTGGCTCGGCCAGATTTCATTTCTACTCGATTTTTTCCCTTCTTTCGGCGACTGGCGACGGGTGCGACGGGAAATGGTGTTCTTGGTCGATCCTACTCAATTCCAAGATGTTTTGGAAGATCCTTGTTGATTATATCAACATCTAATCCGTGTTCTTCGTCGAATCAAGGTATATTCTTGATTTTCCTTCAAGTTGACTTTTCGGAGAAATTGTTCTTGATTTCGTTTCTAATCCGATTTTGATACATCGGTTGGTGTAGTATGATGTTATTAATCGTGTTCTATGGGTTGTATATCCATATATCAAGTTTGTTTAACTCGATTGACGATTCGAGTGTTCTTGGGAATTATTGAACATTTAGTGTTCGATTAAATGTCCCAATGAGTTTCCCTTCGATAGTTTGTTGGGATTTCCGTTGTTTTGGCCTTGATTCTCGTCGTAACCATGTGTTATTGTTCCTTCCGGAGGTTTATAGGTGTTCGAGGATTCCGATGTTGAATCCCGTTGGTGATTGATGATTCGTGTAGTGTTATTCTCGTAATACTCGTGGTGCTATCGCGTTCTTGATGGTGTTCGGGCGTTCGGGCTATTCGACCGCGTCCTATTCGCTGCCTCGTTGCGATCGTGATTTCGAGGCAAGTACCTTGCCCATACTATTCTTGTTTTGTGAATATGATAATTGGTGATCGTCTTTATATATTTGTTTGAGTGTTTAAAACGAGTTTTCAAAAGATTTGGTTAGCCTTGTTAAAGGCCCTCTTTCAAAATCGTGTGTGTTTTGTGATTGGTGTGTTTCTAACGAGTATGTGAATCTTATGGACATGTTTGGTGTTGATGATGCACTTGGTATTTGCGTGTGGACATATATTGTTTCATTTCGTGCATTGTGGTTGACGTGTTGTTTTACTAAGTGTTTGATGCCTCTGGGTGAATTGTTTGGATATCCTCGGTGTGATATGTTACTCGTGCTTGAGTTTGATTCGCTAGCCAGCTCGGGAGGGTCCTTCGAGGCCTCGAGTGGGATTCGTGGCTTCGTCCCGGTCCTAGGTGACGTGTGGTGCTTGAGTATTTCGCTAGCGCCTCGGGAGGGTCCGACGGATCACGGAGTGGGATTTGTGGCTTCGACCCGGTCCCTGGCGATGTGAGTACTGTGTTTGTGAATGTGTTTGCTCACCTCGGGAGGGTTCGACGGACCACGGAGGGAATTCCATTGGCTTCGACCTGGATTCACGAGTGAAACTTCACCGCTACGTGTATATATTTTGTGATTGTTTTTCGCTCACCTCGGGAGGGTCCGATGGGATCACGGAGGGAGTCCAATGGTATAGCCCTGGATTCACGAGTGCGGTTGCTTATGTTTTGTGAATGTGTTTGCTCACCTCGGGAGGGTTCGACGGGGCCACGGAGGGAATTCCATTGGCTTCGACCTGGATTCACGAGTGAAACTTCACGGGTGCGTGTGTATTTTATGTCCGTCGAGGACGCATGACGTGGGCTTTTAACCTTGTGTATATTTGTTGGTTTTATTTGCGAAAACAAAACCTTTGGGCTGTGACCCTGTTGATTTTTGGAAAGCGAAGGATTCGGTAATCCTAAATTGTTCCTATTAAAACTCTCGATGGCAATTCAAACTGTCTTATAAATAGTTTTCCCTTGCTTTGCGACCTTTCGGTTTCAGAATATTTTACCAAACTCTTGCCTCGGGAAGTACTTTTCGTCACGTTTGAAACTTTGAGGATTCTTGATTATTATTGTTCTTGGAATGTGAATTGTATGGCTCGTATTTTTGCACTTGTACTTGCACTAGCGAAACAGTAGAGTTTTGCTACCCCCCGAGTATTCGGGGTGGGTGGATGTCTATTTTTACATTCAGGTTTTGGAGCATAGCACAGAGTCGGCACGAAGGATGATGAAAGATGAACGATACTAATCACACGAGGATCCGTTGATGTCGTACTGGTCTAGTTGTATTTTCTTTTCCGCTGCAGTATCTTTTCCCCGTTGTACGGGAGTTTATTGTATTTTGACCCCTGCGTGGGTATGTGTTTGGAATTGAGTTGTATGTTATTATTGAAAGACCAAATCGGTCTACTGTGTCATTTTAGCCTGAAAGGCGATGTCTAGATGTTTGATTTTAGTTATCAGCCTGGTAGATCCTCGAGGAGAGGGTCTACGGCGTGTAATATCCCTGAGCGGATTGGGGGTGTTACACCGAGGCCGAGACCACCGATGCGAGCGAGTCATCTCAATGCACCGAAGGCGAAGACTTCGACGATGACTTCGACTTCGACATGTAGAAGACTTTATTATTAGTAATTAGGATTATCATTAGTAATTTCAGAAATTTAATGTATTTTTTAAAAGAGTTTAATACTCCTTCATGGGTTTTCTTTTCGGTTCTTTCCCATGACGCCTTTATTGAACCGACATGACTTAGTTATAAATACCACAAACTATTATCTAAGGAATAATAAGAAATAGTTGCCATAATCTCTTCTATTTCTTTTCGGTTATTTTTCAAAATTGTTTCTTTTATTTTATATTGATTATTTAATTATAAAAACAATTAAATTGAATTTAAAAAAAAAAAAAATTCGGACGGTTCGAATCAGGAACCGCCGGTTCGAACCGAACCGAATCACGGTTCCTGCTCAACCGAACCGTGGCCATCTCTAGTTTCACATGTATTTTCTTTTTTTTTTTGCATTTCTTATTGTCGAGTGTTTACTGCCTTTCAGCTAGTTTCGATATTTTCACTTCGACTGTTGTGTGCTTCTTCCAACAATAATAAGATCATCTTTTGCTTTTATACAAATAAAATATTTTCACAAATATGTGATATATGTTTCCCCATAAATATTGTCAATCAATATGATTTCAATGATCCATCATATGATATAATCAACATGAGATTTATTGAGCAATTATTTTCTAGTGATAGTTTTCCATATCACTTGTTAAATGATCCCACCATGCGGTTTGCATGGGATTTTCTTTAATTAATCGATGATAGCTTATGGTATCACTTGCTCAATTTTCTCCGTACGTGTTTAATAATTATGGAGATCGAATATTATTTCCATCAACTGCTTCTTCTTCGAGAGCATGATTTGAATCATTGACCAACTACTTCTTCAGAGTATGATTTATTTCTTTCAACTGCTTCTTCAAAGCAGGATTTAGATAATCGATCAACTACTTCTTCAGAGTAGGATTTATTTTTATCAACTTCTTCTTCGAGAGCAGGATTTATGAACCATTCATGTGGTATAACCAACCACGATGGTGATATATAATATATAAATTGCGTACATGTAAAACAATCCGTCTTGTGATAATTGGACTCATCACATGGGAGGTATTATAATTGTATAAAATAAACGCAATAAATATGTGGTTTTAAACCACCACTTTGAGATAAGTAAGAGACATAATTTAAAATGCAAAATAATTAACTGCTTCTACCAGAGCAGGATCGTTCAATCAATTCCTCAAAATATAGTCATCGTCAAGGTATAAGTCGAAATATCAACTGCCATTAATAGCAAGTGTAAAGGTATGTATAAACCTTTGCGATTTCCGGAGTTGGATATTAATTCGTACATTTTAATAAATTTAATAATGACATATATGAAAAGAGTTAATACCCAATATCAATATTAGTGTCAAATTGAAGCTCTCGTGAAATGGGTCACGATGGTATCAAGAAAAATCAATTCTGATAGCATATGTATCTTATATGTAAGAAAAACGAATGTATAATTTAATAAATTAAAATAATATTTTATTCTTTTATTATTTTGTTAATAATCTTGTCACTTTCCACTAACTTCAATACATGAAGCTGTGATTTTTTTTTTTTTTCGTTTTTCTTTACTTTTGTTTTCGTTTTTCCACTGACATTTTTTTTTCAATCCCTCTCTCTCCTTTGTCTTTCTTATTGTTGCGTGAAGAATTTTGTTTCTTGTCTTCATCCTGAGACGCGTCAACATATATAAAAAAAAGTACTTGTGAATAGGGGTGAAAACGGATCGGAAACGGGCGGATAGTGCTCTTCCCGTATTCTAACTCATATTTTTCTCTCGGATTCGGAGTCGGATACGGGAAGGCCGGATACGGATACGAATTCGGATTATTCGGGATACAGATACGGGACGGATACAGGACGGATTCGGGCCTGATTCGAATAAATATAATCGGATAATACGTGTCATACAAACTATAGTAATTTTTTTTTCATAAAAGTTCTAATGCAAACTATAGTAATTTTTTTTTTAAAATCGTTTCATAATAAGGTTCCATCATTTTTACTTATTCAGTCTCTCCCATAAAAAACATAAGCTCCATACTTAGGAAAGACTAAAAAGTATTAACTTAATTGTTTTTAGCAATTATTATAATATATATAATTGCCCCTCTATTTACTTGAATAGAACATTTTTTTTAAAATACATTTCATATGAAACAAATAACTTATAAGTTAGTATTAAAGTGTTTGGCTAATACATTTCTTTTAAAAAATATTTTTTTAGAAAATAATTTTTTTTCGAAATATAATTTTTTTCCAGAAAATAATTTTTTTATTTTTCGGAAAAAGTATTTTTTTATCTTTTCAAAAAATATAAAAAAAAATCCATTTTTTGAAAAATAATACTATATTTTTCTAGAAAATACTTTTTTTTTGAAAAAAATATTTTTTTTCTTGATAGTTTGAAAATTTATTACACTGAAGTCCAAAAGTGTTATATATATATATATATTAAAGTATATTTAAAATTTAAAAATATGGATATCCAGATTTATTATCCGAATTGGTATCCGGATTTATTATCCGGATTGGTATCCGCATAATATCCGATAAAATATGGGAAAACTCGGATACGGGCGGATATTGCATTATCCGAATTCAACTATCCGAATCCGTATCCGAATCCGACCGGATACCTATTTTTCATCCCAAATTCGATCCCGATCGGATACGGCTCCGGATCGGGCGGGAAATATCCGCCCAGTTTTCACCCCTACCTGTGAACGACCGCCTCCGGACCACCGACAACCGTAGCACACGAACCCACCGGAGTTGAAGAAATTCCTCCTGCTCCAGAACTCGTCGGAACAACCTTTTGGAAAAAAAAGGGGGGAAGGCCGACGCGGAGATAGGGCTGGCGACGGGCGGAGCAGGAGCAACACTAACAGCGACCACCGCCGGAGAAGTAGTAGAAATCGCCGCCAAAATTCGACTGACCTCATCCCGTCACAGCCGGAGATGTGTCTACTAGGACCGCCGGAATGGGTTTTATATTATTCCCACCAGGAACGTAGAGAGAAAAGGAGTCAGCGCATTGTGAGGAGAAGCCCTTTCCCTTTTTTTTCAAGAGTACCAGCCGTCCCATGTGATTTCAAGAGAGAGTGAGATGATTCATTTGATTTTTGAGAGTGATTAATTAATATATCAATAGAAAAGGAATTTCATAGCGGTCCGATATAAGTCCGCTTGTTTGTGGTGGAGAGAAGAAAACAAGTACTTGGATCTGGATCTAAAAATCTTGATTCGATTTCTAATACAGAGGATCATCTATACGATACAACTGTAGAGCATACTCTCATCATATTACTCATTTAGTTAGAGTCGTGATGATAACGTGTTATAAAATCGGAATATTATAAAGAGAGAATTTAGAGAGAGAATGGAGAATGATTCTTAGGTGTGTTTTTTCATTAATAACTGAAGTCCTATTTATAGAAAAACTTCAGATGGCACAATTGTAATTACATAATTACATCAGGGGCACAATAGTCATTCACACTATATAAAAACAAAAGAGTAATTGAAATGTCACTTTCATGGTGTTTTTATAACAATACTTATATTGTAGCCATAAGTAATAAGGGGCGATCTTCGTCGCCCGCTTCCTGCCCGCTTCACCTGCTTCCCCTGTCTTTTTCACCTTTTTCTCCCGTAATCTCTCTGCTTCGACAGTGCGGATGATGTTTCGTCGCCCCTTTCCTGCTTCTTTCTGCGTGCCGCTTTCTCTCCCTCACATGTTTGCTTCATTCCTTTTTGCCTCTACCTTTGCCTACGGATGACACCTCCCTCTCCGTTTCTTCCAAATTTCTTTGTCTTCCTCTCTTATCTCTTCTTTGTGCTCCAGATTCTTCGTTCAAGGTTTTTTTTCTTTCTTTCCTTCTGGAGGTCGAAACCCTATCTCGACGCTTTCTTATTCTCTCATGCTTTTGGATGTTCAGTGGTAGGTAGCTTCTTCCTTTTCGTCATCTTCGTTTCTTGATTGTGATGATTAGAGTTTTTGTTGCTTTCTTTTTTGTAGCTTTTTCCTTTTCTTCGTTCTTGCTTATTGATTTTGATAAATAGGGTTTTTGTCGAGAGAGGCCCGTTTTTGCCTTCAGTCTTTTTATCTTTCTCTCTGTGTTTCTGCTTCATCCGAGGATCATTGAATTTTCTGGGGGGTCGACTGCTTCTTTTTCTTGTTCTTCATTTGTTTCGTGCTTTTGATGACTTTTTTTCTTCTTCCACTTCTTTTGTGGGTGTAATTTAGGTTTCTGTCGAGTTGCTATAATTTCTTTGGCCTGCCCGATTTTTGCCTACTCAGGAAATCAGGATTTAAGATTTTTTTTTTGTCTTTGTTACTCAGATTTTGCAGGTAGCTTTTTCTTTTTCTTTATTTTGTCTCGTGCTTTCGATGATCTTTTTTCTTCTTTATTTGTTTCAAGATTTTTCTTTGACTTCTTCAAAATCACTTTTCCTACATTTGAATACATTTTCTGCCCAGTTTTGGCTGCTCCAATTTGTGGTTATTCACGAAATCAAAATTACAGATTTATTTGCCTTCTCTGCTCAGATTTTGTTAGGAAAATGTACTTTCTTGGAATATAAGTTCTCTACCGATTTGTTTTTTTGGTTTGTTTCCGGAAATTTCATGTGTCCTGTGAAGAAACGCAATTTCCCGGTTGAATTTTGTCAACTACCGTAACGATTCTGTATTTTTTTGATATGGCACACTCTGTCTCTCGACTATATGATTCAGAGCAATACCATTTCAAATAAATTATTTACTAGAGGTTCTTTAGGATAATACGATTATCTTTGTGATATATAAAATGGCATGTAGGTGATATAGCCGATATAAATTATAAAGTCATTAAGTATACTTTGATTTAGTAGCTACTCTTTGCTGCTGAACTCATCTCATTTGAAGGATCAGGTTCATTCATTTGACTTTTGAATTTTTTAATTGAAACCTTTAGACAGGAAACTATGCTAAACATAATAAGATACCAGTGGTTCAACAAATTCTCTGCCACTGAAAAATGAAGTTTGGATTCTGTTTTTTCATCATTAATTAATAAGTAGGTTGATTGAGGTGTAGGTCACAAGTCGTCATAAATAAGTCTTGGGGGGTGAATAGACTTATTGAAACTCTTTTTCCACGCAGGGATTAAAGAGTTTCACAGCTGATGGTACAAATGACTTAGAGTCGTCTGTAGACTGTATAAGTGCGGAAGTCAGCTGATGACGAATATAAATAATGAAACACTAATTATGAATGCAGCAGTTAAGTATGATGCTAAAATAGTAAAGTACGCAGGCAATTTATAGTGGTCTCAAAGGTGGGGCAATCCTCTACTAATCCACTTTCTCCAAACCAGTTGGAGATGAATCCACTATAATTTTCAACTAGTGATAAATATTACAGTGATTCTACAACTTAGCTACAACAACTTCTAACCAGTGGAAATCTTGTCGTTGCAACTCCTTTCTGACTGCCTAACACCACTTGATCTTCAAATCCTTGGATGCCTATCAGTCGCGCAACTTTAACCAGTGAAGTACCCCGTACTCAGGTTTTAAGACAAGAGTGTTTTGCCTTCTCCAACTAAGAGCTTTCTTCGTATATGAACTTAGAATACTGCTCTTCATGATGCTATAGATTTCTTGATCGCTTGATTGCTTTAATTGCTTGAGAGTATAGATCGCATCGTACTTTGCTCTTTCAAGTCTTCAAGTATTTAAGCTTGTCAATCCTTAGAGTTTTTCTTCATAACCGTTGCAAATCTGTAACAAATCCGTCTGTTGGAGAAACAGACTTCTTCGTTTTTCTTTCTGAGTGTTGCAAGGCTGGATTCCCTTATTTTAATCCAATTCCGACCGTTGTGAAGACTTTCACGTGATGGCGCCAAATCTTTTTATTTTAATATACTTAAAGTATTCAGACGTGGGTCTGGATGATTTATTTAACTCATATCCTTCCAGGAATATCTCCAATTTGTCCATTATCGCCCGCATGTGACTTCCCGTAATTCTTGAGTTTTCAACGCATGCTGACGTGGACTGGCTTACTTGGCTGATTACTCATACAAAACTTATCTGATCTCTTTAGGTCAGTTTGTCTGATGTGCAGTCAACCTTCTCTGACGTTGACTTCTCTGATGATGATTTCTATGATCTGTTGACTCGCCTGAAGTCTTATGACCTGAGGAGCTTGACTGATCTGATGGTCACACTTTAGGTGACTTGGACTCCGTCTGGTTACTTGGCTGCACTCTGGTAAAACCTCTCTGATAAAATTTATTGACCAGAACTTCTCTAATTTTCACTTGACTGTGACTCGGCTTTCTGTAATGTTTAGTCAAACTTCTCTGATGTTGCTTGTCTGACCGAAACTTCTATGATGTACTTATCTGTACTTTGTTCTTAGCCGATTTTAAGCCTAACTTAAATGACCTATAAAAGATACTCATTTGGTTCTTCTTTACATTTTGTCAAGTATTTTACTTAACTCAGTTTGGCCTATAGAAGATACTCATTTGGTTCTTCCTTACATTTTGCCAAGTAATAAACATACATTTGAATAAACAAGTACAATGATGACATCATAAAAATCTAACAAGTATTCCTAACAAATTCCCCCTATTTTGATGATGACAAAACTTAAGCAATAATTCAAATGGATAACAGGTCTGAACATAGTCAAGTGCAAGACACAAACTAAAATCCAGTCTTTGTTTTGAGACAACTAGTGGTTGTCATTCAAATGACTGTTTATATTAATTTTCTGTATTGTTTACAAGTACATACCTTTAAATGATCAAACAAAATACAGAGAAATTCTACAAAGTAAGAACTTTATAGGTAAGTTACATAAACAGTAAATTACAAAAAATCTATCTGCCTCTACCACTGCCTCTTCTGATAGGCTGCTTGGAAGGCCTAATAGGCTTTGAACCAATTGGTCTCTTCTTGACAGGTTCTAGGCCATACTTCCTTCTGATAACAAGAGAGGCAAACTCTTGTTCTTCTTCGGATGAGAATTTTTGCTCTTCACATAGATTCCTTATCTCTCTCTACAATGCTAGATCATCCAATTCATCGTTTAATTAAGTGGGAGGATCTTCAGATATGAAGGGGGGAATCATGGGGTAAGCATCCCATTCTTTTGCATATTTTACTAAGATGGCCCAGAGAGTTGGCCATGTTGATTCTATGAAGTCGATAAATGTCTGCTGTGGGGAGCAGTTTTTATCCTGGAGTAACTCGCAGATATAGTATTTTTCAATGAACTGCTTCCTCGCATCTCCCCACATTGGACCAGCTTCGACAGGTAGGAACTCCTCAACATACCAAATCTCTTTGCCTTCCCTTTCTAATCTTGGCTCTTCCCCAAATTTGGTTCTCCTCTTATTGACTGCAGGCTGATCTTCAGTTTGATTAGGAGCAGATATTTCCTTCCTCTTTAGGCTTGATGGTCCAGCTTCAAGTAAAGGAATATCCTGCCTGTTCTTCGTTCTGAGCTCCTTTCTAGTTTCCTCAGCCTGTACTTGACCTGTTTCTTCCCCCTGCTTCCTTCCTTCCCCCTTTTTGTCAGCATAAACTAGCATAGTTAACTACTGCTCAACTCTGTGCATCCAGTCAGACATGCCAAGGGGCATTCTGGAGTTTGTAGGAGGAGGAGGTTGGGGAAATTCCTCTGCAGTAGGGTATCGATTTTGGCATTGATGGTTTGTAGGTCATCAGGCTCATCTTCTCTATCTCCTTCATCTTCTTTTCTTCTTCCTTCTCCTCTTCCTCATTTTCTTCTTCTGCCTCCTTTTATTCGTCCTTCTCCTCTTCCTCCTTATCATCATCATTCTTTTCTTCCTCCTTTTCTTCCTCTTTCTCATCCTCCTTATCTTCATCATCATCTTTTTCTTTTTCTTCTTGATCAACTTTGTTGGTAGTCGATCCGCCTTGGCATCCACCTAAGCGCCTCGGGCGTCCGAACGGCCGAGCCGATCCCGGAGCCAGACCGGTCATAAACTTGATCGTTTCTCGGGTTCGCACAAAGGGCCGGACCGGGCAGAGACCTTAGAGCCGACCCGGAATCCGGACCAGAAAGGCCGAGGCACTCCTATATGAAAACACTATAATCACGAATAAGGCCGACCAGAGTAGCAGGAGGCTGAAGGGCCGACCTCATTGTCGGTCATAACAGATAAATATCGAAAGCCCGAAGAACAGGCAGATAGGACGGTAAGTGAGAGTTGTCATATCCCTACACAAAGCTCACTTAAGAAGACGACACGTGTCGAAGGAGTCACCTCCATCGCGACACATGCCCTCCGCATATTCATCCCAATCGTCCTACTGTCCTCTCATGAATGGCTGGAAACACCTATATATATGCCAGGAGAAGGCACAAAAAAGGGACTTGGAAAAAAGCTGGAAAAGAGAGATAAAAAAGAGAGAGATAAAAAAGAGAGAAAAGAGAAAAGAGAAAAGAGAAAAGGATAAGACTTGTAATTAACAAGCACCAGCTGTACGGACGGGCCAAAATATTTTCGGCCCGGCTCCACTCTTTATCAAGATCATCAATAAACGTTTAATGGTCCAACATTTTTAATTCTGTTTTTACGTCCCTCTTATTATTTTCTACGTGGCTTCGATCCATTCGTCCAGATCAGCACACGTGACGTTGACCAAATCAGACGTCAACAGATTGGCGCTAGAGGAAGGGGCCCGCGGTTGCGGCCCCGCGCAACCTATGCTTTTCTCGTTCATATTGCAAGCGACCTTGTGGTTAATCGCCACAACCTACGCTTTTCTCGTTCATATTGCAAGCCAGTCCTATGCTTTTCTTTAAAAGATTTCTTGTTAAGTATAGGATTCTCCATCTCTAACCACAAGTGACGAATTACCATCAGGCCCGTCCAAAGGGCCCGTTATGCGATGGAGGACACCGTTATGAGGTGTACACGCTAAGAAGTTCTCTATCATGCATGGACGTATCGGACTATTCTTAGTGTGCACAGATTTAACACGGCTTCGCCAAACCGCAATCAAGACGCAGATGTTTTGAAAGACAGTCGATGGTGGAGCATTTTGACACACCTTGTGTTCATCCTAAATAACCACGCCCACCAAGGGATGGTAAGATGAAAGCATAGGAATCATCGTAACTACGAGTCGAAAGCATAGGAATCATCGTAATATGAAGTTGAAAGCACAGGAGCCATCGTGATCACGGGCTCCTGCTCGGCTCGGCTGACCCCTTAGAGGTCATAATTCGAAGGATATTGAGCGTCGCTCAAAATTCCAGGGAAGGTCTCAAAGAGTCCTCGTGTCCTTCAAATTAAAGTTGCAGTCAACATACACTGCAACATCTGAAAACTCCTTCGGAAGTCCCATCCACCCGCGAGGGTCCTGGTAATCCGAATGGTAATGGACCGGCTACCGAAAGCATCTCCGAGTATTGAGCCATGTGTTAGAAAAGCAGTGGCGGTCCTTACCAGGGAATTGGAAGTCAAAGCAAAAGTAATCCATAAAGGAGGTTTCCCCATAATCACCCGACCAGCGATCGTTAGGAGGCCACCGGCGAGACTCAAAACTCCAAGTGATGAGAAAGCCGTGAAAAGTGGAAAATCCCGGTGAAACTAAAATGAGCCGAGGAGTAATCTGTAAGAAAAGAGGGGCCCGACCGACCGAGTCACTGACCGTACTGCGACGGCCGACCCAGGAAGAATCCCAGGCGTTCTACGATGACCCCGGTCGAAATTGGGATACACCCATAGGAGAAGTCGTTTCAAAGAGCAAGGTCAATATGACCCCGAGAACTTGGACCTCGTCGCCCAAAAAGGCGGAGCGTATTCTACGAAACATCCGAGGATTATCAGAGTTTCCAGGCTAATGACCTCATTGTTAAAATGAGTACTGGGGCCCGATACGGGACCTCCTGAATCCCAGTAACGAAGCCCGTCAGAACGGAGGTTGCTAGCTAGAATATGTAAGTGACCAAGGGTCAATTCATTTGTTGAATGCCATTAGGGTACAGTCAATAAAATTTGATTTTATGTTCACCTCGGAAACAAAATGCACTATAAGACCGAGTTCGCCTCGGCACCTCGAATGACCGGCTCCTCCGGCACTATAAGACCGAGTTCACCTCGGCACCTCGAATGACCGGCTCCTCCGGCACCATAAGACCGAGTTCGCCTCGGCACCTCGAATGACCGGCTCCTCCGGCACCATAAGACCGAGTTCGCCTCGGCACCTCGAATGACCGGCTCCTCCGGCACCATAAGACCGAGTTCACCTCGGCACCTCGAATGACCGGCTCCTCCGGCACCATAAGACCGAGTTCACCTCGGCACCTCGAATGACCGGCTCCTCCGGCACCATAAGACCGAGTTCGCCTCGGCACCTCGAATGACCGGCTCCTCCGGCACCATAAGACCGAGTTCGCCTCGGCACCTCGAATGACCGGCTCCTCCGGCACCATAAGACCGAGTTCACCTCGGCACCTCGAATGACCGGCTCCTCCGGCACCATAAGACCGAGTTCACATCGGCACCTCGAATGACCGGCTCCTCCGGCACCATAAGACCGAGTTCGCCTCGGCACCTCGAATGACCGGCTCCTCCGGCACCATAAGACCGAGTTCACCTCGGCACCTCGAATGACCGGCTCCTCCGGCACTATAAGACCGGGTTCGCCTCGGCCCCAGGTTTTGAGGAAGAAATCAAAAGTTCCAACCACTACGCTTCAAGAGGTAAATATCCTGTGATATTATGATCTTTATTAGGATATTGATTTCACCAAGAATACAAGACCGGTCCACCCGGCACTAAAAGTCCGAGCTCGCCTCGGCACCTTATAAGACCGGTCCACCCGGCACTAAAAGTCCGAGCTCGCCTCGGCACCTTATAAGACCGGTCCACCCGGCACTGAAAGTCCGAGCTCGCCTCGGCACCTTATAAGACCGGTCCACCTGCAGATGAAAGTTCGAGCTCGCCTCGGCACCTTATAAGACCGGTCCGCCTGGCATCAAAGTCCGAGCTCGCCTCGGCACCTTATAAGACCGGTCCACTGCACTAAAAGTCCGAGCTCGCCTCGGCACCTTATAAGACCGGTCCACCGGCACTAAAAGTCCGAGCCGCTCGGCACCTTATAAGACCGGCCCACTGGCATCAAAGTCCGAGCTCGCCTCGGCACCTTATAAGACCGGTCGCCTGCACTGAAAGTCCGAGCTCGCCTCGGCACCTTATAAGACCGGCCACCTGCACTAAAAGTCCGAGCTCGCCTCGGCACCTTATAAGACCTGGCCCACCGCACTAAAAGTCCGAGCTCGCCTCGGCACCTTATAGGACCGGTCCACTTTGCACTAAAAGTCCGAGCTCGCCTCGCACCTTATAAGACCGGTCCACCGGATCAAAGTCCGAGCTCGCCTCGGCACCTTATAAGACCGGCCCACCTGCAGACTGAAAGTCCGAGCTCGCCTCGGCACCTTATAAGACCGGTCCACCTTGATCAAAGTCCGAGCTCGCCTCGGCACCTTATAAGACCGGTCCACCTGCATCAAAGTCCGAGCTCGCCTCGGCACCTTATAAGACCGGTCCGCCTGCATCAAAGTCCGAGCTCGCCTCGGCACCTTATAAGACCGGTCCACTGGCACTAAAAGTCCGAGCTCGCCTCGGCACCTTATAGGACCGGTCCACTGCACTAAAAGTCCGAGCTCGCCTCGACCTTATAAGACCGGTCCACCCAGACTGAAAGTCCGAGCTCGCCTCGGCACCTTATAAGACCGGTCCACCTGACTGAAAGTCCGATCTCGCCTCGGCACATTATAAGACCGGTCCACCTGCATCGAAAGTCCGAGCTCGCCGGCACCTTATAAGACCGGTCCACTCGGCACTAAAAGTCCGAGCTCGCCTCGGCACCTTATAAGACCGGTCCACCGTGACTGAAAGTCCGAGCTCGCCTCGGCACCTTATAAGACCGGTCCACCTGCAGACTGAAAGTCCGAGCTCGCCTCGGCACCTTATAAGACCGGTCCACCCGGCACTGAAAGTCCGAGCTCGCCTCGGCACCTTATAAGACCGGTCCACCCGACACTGAAAGTCCGAGCTCGCCTCGGCACCTTATAAGACCGGTCCACCCGGCACTAAAAGTCCGAGCTCGCCTCGGCACCTTATAAGACCGGTCCACCCGGCACTAAAAGTCCGAGCTCGCCTCGGCACCTTATAAGACCGGTCCACCCGGCACTAAAAGTCCGAGCTCGCCTCGGCACCTTATAAGACCGGTCCACCCGGCACTGAAAGTCCGAGCTCGCCTCGGCACCTTATAAGATCGGCCCATCCGGCAGAAAAAACGGCGGTCTGACCCATAGAGCCCAAACACAAAAAGGCAACAAAAGCCATAAAAAGATCGTATTCACTCGAAATAAGTTCCATACAAAAATCAAGGAAGAGTGGCACGCAGGCCATACAGGATAAAACAAAAAGTCTACTCGGCCTTGTCCTCTGATCGGCCGCCCGAGAAGATCGCCCCCACCTCCTCCAGACAAGGTCTCCTCCGATCTTCGGCGGCTTCGCGGCCTTCGACTCATCATCCCCGAGAGCTTCAACCTTCGGTCGGCCGCCTGGGACTTTATGTAGGCTGGACTTCCTCAACGGTCTTCCCTTCCTTCATGAGATCCAACATCTCATAACAAGTGGAGACGTAGTTAAGGTTGATCAACTCCTCGTACTCGGGCGTCTTTTGAAAAGCGGCGCTCGTCAGCAAGGCCCCCTGTCGTAACCGCAGATTCGCAAGTCCGAACCCGCTCGGTCGGTTGCTCAAGTTGGGCCTTAGCGCTTTGCAAGTGAGCCTCGTACTCGCCCCGATGTCCAGCCTTTGCTTTTGCGCCTTCCCACCGCCGGCCATCTCGTCGCCTTCCCTTTCCATATCTCGGCCTCAAAGGCCCGGCTCTCCGTAAGCTCCATCTTACCCTTCGAGAAGCCATCTCCTCCTCCAAAGATTTGATAAGCGAAGGGCGGAGATGGTGTTCCTCCTGTAAGGCCTTCGGATCGGCCTCTGCCTTTTTATGTTTCCCAGTGAGGCGATCGGCTCCCCGGCGGCCTTCACATAGGTGCACAACGCCCGCCCGAATAGCGTTTCCAAATGGATCTGCTCGGCCGGATCCATATCGTTGGTCACCATCTCCATCTTTGGCGTCGGCCCCAAGAGGGGAACATGGCCGACTCAACCACCGAGGGGGAACGATCGAGCGGTTCGGCGGTAGGAGTGGCCGCTGGGCGTAGTCGAGGAACCAGCCAGTCTCCGCCCTTTCATCCGGCACAAGGCTCTTCCCGATCCTTATTCATCGGGAGATAGTGGCCCTCCAAATCAATCGGGGCTCCTTACCCTTTGCCGGCTTTGTCCGGCAGGGCTCAAAGCGAGCACGGCGATCTCGGGAAGGGAAACCCTCGGCCTGGTCAAGTTATCCTCGAGCTCGGCCTCTACTCTCTTCCGTTTGCCCGCACGCTCCTACGCTCGGCGGCCTCTGCGGCCGGCCTCGCCACCCGCTGCGCAGCGTCTCTTTCCGTCGATCGAGCTCCTACCCTTGGGGCCTGGATGAAGAAGAAATATCAAAAAAAAAAAAAAAAAAAATGAGGCTACCTGATGAAGACATTCTGTTCGGGTTAGTGGATCGAAGCCCCGCAGCCCAGAGATTGTCCTCTGTAATCAAAAGGTATGACTTCCTCCGATCAACGGGAAGATCCAAGAGCTGTTCAACCCGGTCGTCGAACAAGGAGGAGGTCTCTGAAGCCGGAATACGTTACGCACAAACAACAAATTATGAGCGTCGGACAAAAAAGGTACGGCGGCGAAGAACACAACACTTACTCATTTTGGCAACAAAGTCTTCGGGGACCGGAGCTCGGCGTCCATCACGCCAGTTCCCACTCATCAACCGAGCTCACCACGGTCCCCCACATAGAACCACGGGTCTTTCCGGCTATGGATGGTCTCGGCACCTCCACCAAATCCTTATACATCGCGTGCTTCGGTCACAAATAAAACCCAGTAGGAACCGGATCGGCCGACCGACCTCCATAAAAGAGACTGTTAATCTCTTCGAATCAGGCTCGGGCCACCCATGCCGACTAAAAAGAATTAAAAGACCCACCATCCGGCCCAAGAATTCGGGTGAATTTGGGCGATGCAAAGGCCCCACCGCCTCAACCACCGGAAAGAACCAACGGCAGAGGGAACCTTAGCCTGCACAACGAGAGCGGTAGTACACCGCCGTGCATCCAACAGAGGGGTGTGGGGTCTCTCCTGGGTTCGAACAAACATCCACACCACCGCGGGAATTTTAAATCGCCCCGCCAAGCCTCCAACCGCCCATCGGTGATCAGTCTTGCATATCGAGGCCGAATCCCATTCCGCCTCGACAAAGGAGACGGCCGAGGCCGAACCCACTTCGATCTCGCCACTGCCGTCAACAACGTCGCCACCTCCACATCTCCGAAATTTCATCCCCGAATCCAGCGACCTTGCGACTCGCTCGCCTCGTCGCCCCTACCAGCGGGAGCATCACCTATCGACAAATCCGCCACTCCCGTACGATCTGGGGACACAACCGCCTCCTCCGCCGTATTCCTCCGCTCAGACATCATAAAATAAGAAAAAGAGGAGGAAGAGCAAGCTTACGGGAAGTCTCGAAACCCGAAAAGAAGAAAAATTGCGAAAAAGATCTCTCTCTGCGGTAAAAATGGCGAAGGAAGCAATGAAGAAGAATACACTCTATATTTATAGGAGGAGACAGGGGCATTAATTACTAAAGCGGCGATTCATAATCATCGCAAGAATTAAGAACGCGTGAGACACCGCGACGAATTACATCCCGCCACGCGTCCCCCTCGCTGTGACCCTTGGAGATCCCGAAGTCAAATCGATGCGACTCTCGAAGATATGACCCTTCAAAGGATCTTATCCACCTCCAAATCGGACCGACCTCAATCGAGACGATTCCCAAGACCGGCCAACCCGCACGACCACGGACTCGGGGCCCTTGTTGGTAGTCGATCCGCCTTGGCATCCACCTAAGCGCCTCGGGCGTCCGAGCGGCCGAGCGATCCCGAGCAGACCGTCATAAACTTGATCGTTTCTCGGGTTCGCACAAAGGGCCGTCACGGCGAGACCTTAGAGCCGACCCGGAATCCGGACCAGAAAGGCCGAGCAGACCCTATATGAAAACACTATAATCACGAATAAGGCCGACCAGAGTAGCAGGAGGCTGAAGGGCCGACCTCATTGTCGGTCATAACAGATAAATATCGAAAGCCCGAAGAACAGGCAGACAGGACGGTAAGTGAGAGTTGTCATATCCCTACACAAAGCTCACTTAAGAAGACGACACGTGTCGAAGGAGTCACCTCCATCGCGACACATGCCCTCCGCATATTCATCCCAATCGTCCTACTGTCCTCTCATGAATGGCTGGAAACACCTATATATATGCCAGGAGAAGGCACAAAAAAGGGACTTGGAAAAAAGCTGGAAAAGAGAGATAAAAAAGAGAGAGATAAAAAAGAGAGAAAAGAGAAAAGGATAAGACTTGTAATTAACAAGCACCAGCTGTACAGACGGGCCAAAATATTTTCGGCCCGGCTCCACTCTTTATCAAGATCATCAATAAACGTTTAATGGTCCAACATTTTTAATTCTGTTTTTACGTCCCTCTTATTATTTTCTACGTGGCTTCGATCCATTCGTCCAGATCAGCACACGTGACGTTGACCAAATCAGACGTCAACAAACTTCTTCTTCTTCTTCTTCTTCTTATTCTTCTTCTTCTTCTTCTTCTCCTCCTCCTCCTTCTTCTTCTTCTTCTTCTTCTTCTTCTTCTTCTTCTTCTTCTTCTACCAACTCTTCTGTCTTTTCTACTTCTTCTTCTTCTTCTACCAACTCTTCTGTCTTTTCTACTTCCTCTTCTTCAGTTTGTTTTTCAACTTCAATATTTTCTTCTTTTTCAACTTCTCTTTCTCCTTCTGCCTCTCTTCTTCTCCTTGTTCTTCAACTAATATTTTTTCTTCATTTTCAACTTCTATGTTCTCAGACTCTTCTTTTTCAACTTCTATCTCTTCTTCCTCCACTATCTCTTCTATTCTTATTTCGTTATCTTTTTCAACTTCTCCAACCTAATCCACAATCCCTTCCAAAACACCTTCCATAACAAGATGGATGAACTGGTCCATGTTGGTTTTAAAACAGGACATGAACCAGTTCTCCTGGAGCATTAAAGTTGTGTCTGTCTCATGGAAAAAGCCCATGAGTACTTGCTCTGTAGCCTGGGGAAAGTCCCAGCTACTCATTTCAACAAAAGATTGTAGTTGAGTAAATGGAAAGGATTTTAAAGTCTTCCATTCCTCGAAAACATTGATATATGAAATTTTAAGAGCATGATGTTTTACCATTAGGAGCTGCTCTACAGATAGGTTCAAGAAATTGTTCTCTAGCAGGTTGAATGTGTAATCTGCTTCAGGGATGTGAATAATTAAACCTGATTCTTCTTCTTCAGACATGTAGAGGGGAGTTAGAAGGGAAAAAATTTGAGCTTCCTGACTAGAGTGAGCAGGCTGATCCTCTAAATCATCATGAGTGGGTGCAGATGCAGATAGGTGATCTGGATGCTCTTCCTTTTCAAACTCTAATCGCCTGAGCCTCTTAGGGGAGGATTCAAGTGAAGATTAGATCACAGATGGCTCTCCAGGGTCTAGTCCCCTCCTCTTGAAATGAAGGGCTATTGGGGTGTTGTCTGAGTCCGAATCAGACTGATCTACAGATTGGTCTCCATCAGGATCGTCTGAGATTGTGGGATATCTGTAGGTTGGAGGTTCGACAGACATTTCTTCTAGTATCTGGGTTGCCTTCCTTTCGCTGCCTAGTTTCGTTAGAGTCTCTTGGTCCCAGTGACCAAGTATCTTGTTGATGTGGAAGGGGTCAGGATTTCCCTTCGCCATGCCTAAATGCTCTAGAATCCAACTAATCTGAGTCCCAAAGGCCATCTTGTTGTTGAACCTCTTCTCACCATCTAGCCATTGGACTTTATTTACTTCACGCACTAGTTGTGTGAAAATATAGTCAGCCCAGTCAATTGGCTCATCTTGGATTAGAGCCCCCATAACCATAAACTTGGCTGACGACAACTGGTCGTAGCTGCCAGCTATACCCATCATTATTTTGTTGGTTATATCCAACGCATAGCGATATTCTTTCCGCAGCTCGCTTCTCTTCGCAGTTAGCTTCAATTTTGACGGTTGGTCAAAAGCCTTGATCTTCAGCCAGGTGTCGGCTGCATTTTGCTTCAAAGCTTCTACGGCTACGCCTCGGATTTTCATTCCGAAGGCGTTTTCGACTGTATCCGGAGTGATTTCCACTTCTTCTCCAAAGATTGAGCTCTTGATGCCCGATTCCAGAACTCTAGCTTCCTTGTAATACGCGATAACAGCCTCTTTGTAGAGAAATTTGGGGCCGATACTCTGGAATGGGTAGATCCCATTCGTCTCATGGATCTGATGATGTGACGCACATCGTTGTCCAGATTTGTTTCGAGTAGCCCCTCGAAATCGACCACCAGAGAAAAAAATAATCTGGTCCTTCACAGCCTTTAAATTCACTCATTCAAAAGACGATTCCATTTCTGCACAAGAAAAAGTTTTCTAAGTGTATTGAAAGTTCGAAGAGATTTCTGCTCTTGAAAACTAGGGTTTGTAAGCTCGAAGAAGGTAAAGTTGAAATGTTTTTCCCGTCTTTAAATAGAAAATGAAACGACGTTTGTAATTTTAATATTATTTATTTAAGTGGTGGTCCACCTTTTGAAAATTTGAAAAATAACGGTTGGATTTAATTGGTCATCGTGGAGGTCGTGTGAACGTGTATTTGACACGTGTAGATAAATAATAATTTAATATTCAAGAGTCGGTCAGGGATAGAGAACTTAGCTGGTTGACCGTTTGACTTGTTTGACTGCTCTGCATCAGGTAACTATCCTTGTATGCTTCAGGTAGGATCTGATGCCTGTAGTCAGCTTCGTCTGTTCTTTGTCTGATCTGCTTCAGCTAGATTTCTCTTCTGTACTAGGTTCCCACTCTAGTAATCCAAGTTCCCTGCTCAGCTCCAAAAACCTTTCTTCTGGTAAAGTTTTGGTGAATATGTCAGCAATCTGGTATTCTGTGCTGACTCTTTCTACTCTGACCCTCTTGTTAAGCACATGATCTCTTATGAAATGATGTTTAACATCAACGTGCTTCGTCCTGGAGTGCAATACTGGATTGTTGGTTATTGCAATTGCACTATTGTTGTCACACCAAATTGGGACTTCATTTGCAATGATGTTGTAGTCCCTTAGTTGTTGTCTGCTCCATAAAATCTGGGCACAACAGCTACCTACATCTAGGTATTCTGACTCTGTTGTTGATATGGAGTTAGACACATGCTTCTTGCTAAACCAGGATATCAGTCTGGTTCCTAGGAATTGGCACTTTCCACTGGTGCTTTTCCTATTAATTTTGCATCATGCGAAGTCTGCATCTAAATATCCTGATAGCTCAAAGTTATTATCCTTAGGATACCATAGTCCAACATTGACTGTAGACTTAAGGTATCTGATTATCCTCTTAGCTGCATCCTGGTGAGACTGCTTTGTCTTGGATTGAAATCTAGCACATACTCCCATGGCATAACATATGTCTGGTCTGCTTGCTGTCAGATAAAGGAGTGATCCAATAAGTCCTCTGTAGTGGGTTGGATCCGCTGATATGCCTCCTTCATCTGTATCTAGATGAGTGCTTGTGCTCATAGGGATTTTTGTTGGTTGGGCTGATTCCATTCCAAATCTCTTGATTAAATCTCTGGTATATTTGGCCTGGTTGATGAAAATTCCATTGTCCATCTGTTTAACTTGCAAACCTAGAAAGAAATTCAGTTTGCCCATCATACTCATCTCAAACTCTCCTTGCATGAGATTTGAGAATTTCTCACACAGCTTTGGATTGGTTGAGCCAAATATGATATCATCCACATATATCTGAACTAGTAATATGTGGTCTTCATGATCCACTCTGAATAAGGCCTTGTCCACTTTTCCTTTGCTAAAACCATTCTTCTCAAGAAACACAGACAATGTTTCATACCATGCTCTTGGTGCCTGCTTAAGTCCATACAGAGCTTTTAGAAGCTTGTAGACTTCATCTCCTTTGACAAATCTAGGGGGTTGCTCCATATAGACTTCTTCTTCTTCTTCTTCTAGAATTCCATTTAGAAAGGCACTCTCCACATCCATTTGGTAGACTACGAAATCCTTGAATGCAGCATATGCAAGGAATATTCTGATCTTGCAACAGGTGTATAGGTTTCATCAAAATCTATTCCTTCACATTGTGCATAGCCTTTAGCAACAAGTCTGGCTTTATTCCTAACAACAGCTCCATCTTCATCGCATTTGTTCTTGTACACCCATTTGGTGCCAATAACCTTCTTGTGATCTGGTCTGTCTGTTAGTTCCCAAACATTGTTCTTTTCCATCTGGTTGAGCTCTTCTTGCATTGCATTGATCCATGAGTAGTCTTCCAAAGCTTTTTCTATAGTCTTGGGTTCAATTTGAGACATGAAGCATGAAAACATTGCCATTCATGCGGGTAGAGTGGACTGTCTAGTCTTGACTCCATCAGTTAGCTTCCCAATGATTTGTTGGATGGGATGATCTTTAATCCACTTAAGAATGTCTTCTTCCTCAAGGTTTGTTCCCCCTGTAGAGTTTCTTTGGTGAACTTCTTCTCTTTCTGCATCAGCTTGGTTCTGGCTTCCTTGGTCTACATCTGGATCAGCTACCGCCTTGTCATCTGCAGGTGGGGATCTAGTCTGGTCTGCAGATGGGTCTTTATCAACTACATCTGGATCAGGTAGGTTTTGAGGCCTTATATGATCTACAGATGAGTCCATCATTCCTGTATCATGAGCAACGACTTCTTCCAGGGTGGTGGTTTTGAGCTTATCCTCAATCAATTCCACCTGTTTCCTGTACTCAGCAGTAGATTCATCAAATACCACATGAGGTGTTTCCTCCACAACTAAGGTTATTTTGTTAAAAAATCTATATGCCTTGCTTCTTTGTGAATATCCCATAAAGAGACCATCATAAGTTTTAGCATCAAAGGCATTTAGTTGGGTTTTACCATTGTTGTGAATGAAACACTTACAACAAAAAATATGGAAATAAGCAACTGTAGGTGTTCTGCCATTCCAAACCTCATAGGGAGTTTTGCCATGTCTCCCTACTATCATACTCCTGTTTTGAGTGTGGCATGCTGTGTTGACAGCTTCAGCCCAGAACCTCTTGGGCAGGTCTGCTTCTGCAATCATGGACCTGGATGCTTCCTTCAAGCTTCTGTTTCTTCTTTCGGCAACACCATTCTGATATGGAGTCTTGGTTGTAGAGAGCTCGTGCTGGATCCCATTCTGATCACTGTACTCAGTGATTGATCTGTTGAGAATTTCTCCTCCTCTATCTGATCTGATCTTGATGATTTAGAGGGATTTCTCATTCTAGATCCTTCTCAGCAGCTCAGGCAGCTTTGTCAAGGTTTCACTCTTCTTATATAGAAAGACAATCCATGTGTACCTTGAGTAGTCATCTACTACTAGAGCATGCTTTCTGCCACTTAGGGTCCTTGGCTTGATAGGACCAAATAGATCCATGTGAAGTAGATCTAAGATCCTTGTTGTGAGAGTAGTAGGCTGGACTGGCTTGAATGATGCTCTGGTCTGCTTCCCTTTCTGACATGCATCACAGAGAGCTTCCTTTCTGAAAACTTCTTGTGGAAGTCCTCTGACCAGCTTCTGAGAACTATTATTGTTGATGGCTTTGAAATTTAGGTGACATAGTCTCTTGTGCCACAACTATCCATTTTCTGCTATTGTCTTGGATAGAAAGCAGGTGTTGGGAGTTCCTGTTTTCCAATCTATCATATAGACATCTCTCCTTCTGAATCCTTGTAGCTTCACTTCTCCAGATAGAATATCTATCACCATACATTTCCAAATGGTGAAGACTACTAGATTCTTCTCATCACAAAATTAGCTTATGCTCAAAAGGTTGTATTTGAGCCATTTGACATAATGAACTTTTGATATAGTGATGTTTCCTCTATGCAGCTCTCCAAAGCCTTTAGTCTGTCCTCTAGATCTATCTCCAAAGGTTACATCTGGACCTCTTTTTTTGATATAATTTGATAGCACCTTCTTGTTCCCGGTCATGTGCCTTGATCATCCAGAATCTACAAACCATTCTTCACCTCCAATATTTGAATTTGTGGAGATGTGGTAGTAGTCCTTCCACCTTTTCTGCAATCAGACAAGCAGAGATTTAGGTACCCAAATCTGTGTGGGTCCTTGGGGGTTAGTTGGTTTCCTGTAGAACTGATTTCTCCTGGGATTGTGAAAGTTGTTATTGCCCCTAAAATGTGTGTGTTGTCTGGGCCTGTATCCTATATTGGGATTGTGTACTGGATATGCCTCATAAAATTAGTGGTGTGGGCCATTTCTAAATCTTGGCTGAGACCATTTATAAAATCTTTGAGGTCTCCACACTTGTTCATTTTGAAAATTTGGATAACCTTGATGTTTCCATTTGCCCCTCCCATCTTGAAATCTGTTTTTGGTGAGTCTTTGATAATAATGGGCATGTTGTCTAGGCTGCTGCTTCTGCCTTAGCCATTGCCTAGTCTCATGTCTAGGTGGCTGCCTTGTATACCTTGGCTGCAGCCTAAACTTGTGACTTGGCTGCTGCCTATTTTGAAACACCGGTTTGTAATTGGGCTCAGCAGTCGGGACAAGAGTTTCTCCCTTGATGAAAGTGGTTTTAAAAGTAGAGGGAGTGTTCGGGTCATATCCAAGGCCTGATCTGGAATATAGTGGCCTTTTGTTCATGCACAATTCATCCAGGGTTAGAGACGCCTTCAGGGAAGTTATTTCCTTAGCCTGAGTTTTACTTAGCTGAGTCAGTTTAGTAAACTCAGCTTTGACATGAGCAAGTGCAGCTGATTTTTCAGTTTTCACTATTCAAAACAGTTAATCGTTTTATCTCAGCTGTAGTGATATCAGCCTAGTTTTTAAAGTTGTCTGCAACCTGTTTTTCAAGATCAGATTTGGTTTTATTCAACTCTAGACTGAGTTTTTCAAAGTCATTTTTCAGCTGCCTATTCTCATCTTGCAGCTGAGTTTTCTCGGCTGATACAGATAGGTGTGCAAATTTTAATTTCTCAAAATCTTTGAGAAGCTGATTTACATATTCATGCAAGTCCATATCTTATGACATGTCTGAACTATTATTTGAATTAGAGGGTTTTGATGTTACCACTTCATCAGCTAGGTTGGCTATCAGACAGTCATATTCCTCATCATCATCAGAGAAGAATCCGCTACTTGATTCCACTTTCTCTTGGTCTTCTCCAATGAGGGATTTCCTCCGGTCTTCTTTTATGCTCACCTCCTTCTTGCTCTCGTCCTTCTTAAGATCAAGACAATCAATTTGAATGTGTCCTGTCTTATGACAGTTATAGCATTCCACCTCCAGGTCAGAGAAATCGAGTGGATTTGGAGGTTTGACATCAGATAAGCTCTTGGTGGGGGACTCGGCTGCAAATGTTATTCCATTCTCTGCAGGCTCGTTTGATGATGAACTTGGGAGTTCGAATTCATAAGCCTTCAGGTCAGATAATAGTTCTTGAATTTTTATTTTATTGAGGTCTTTGGATTCCCTCATGGCCACTGTCTTCATGCTCCATTGGGGCTAAGAGATCTTAACACTTTCAAGGCCATCTCCTTATTGCTATTACATATTATTTTTGTGCGCTTTAATGTCATTATTCTATCTTTATTTTGGTTTAATTCTGTAAAAATGAGCCCCTAATGCATGACATTTGCACATTTTGAAGGAAATTAGAGTCCGAAAGCTCGAACGTGGAAAAACGGGCCAAAAATGACATTTTTTGGTCGAGGGCCGCGTCGCACCAAAGCTGGGCCACGTCGCACCAAAGCTGGGCCACATCACAGGCATAACACAGAGCAAACCGGTACAAAATGTACCGGGGGCCGCGGCACACTTATTCTGAGCCGCGACCCGTAATGAAATTTCGCCCAAGCCTGGGCAGCACAAGGACTAGGGCCGCGGCCCGCTGCGCGGGAACCCTAATTTCAGCGCGCGATTTTGGCTGTTTTGGATGCGGAATAGACCTAATCCTCGGACGTGTTTTGGAGACAGAAGAAGGTTATAGAAGCGCAGTAAAGGTCAGAAAAGAAATCATCGTAGGAGAGGAGAAAAATACCTAGCAGCAGAGAGCAAGGCCAGAGAACGAAGAAGACAAGTTCATCAATTGTGTTTGAATTTCTTCCTTATGTTTAATTCAAATATTTGTATATTATTTTCTAGAATGTCGGTCTAGACCCTTTTATTCTAGGATTGAGATGAAGCCGAGATTATGATGGATTAATTCTTGATTTTTCGTTGTTGATACCTTTCCCTTTTCTATTGAGTTTTCCCCAATTGTTCTTAATGCTTTCAATTGTGTGGCCTATGATTGAATTGTTATAACTACGTAACTTGAATCGGGAGAGGAGAGTAAGTAGTGAAAATTGGGAGAAAACCGTCTTGTCTTGTGAGATAGGAATATACTCATAAGAATTACGAAGCTTGTTTGAAGATTTTAGAACTTTTTGGCTATTGTTGAATTAACTCACCTAGGAATAGAGTGAATTATTCGCCTTGAAAAATTCTACTAACCTCGGGAGAGGCATTAGATTAACTTAGAATCTTCGCTTTCAATAAATTGGGAAATTACATAAATTATATTAATCAAGATTAATTTGGATTAATAGAGGCGAATTCTCGATCCTAGATTTTTCTCCTATTTGATCTCCTTTTATCAAACTATTGATTCTATTGTTTGTTTTTAGTTTATCGCAATATTTAGTTATTAATAATTATTCAACCAAAAAATAAAATTAGAAATACTAATAAATGGGTACTTAGTACCTCAGTCCTCGAGGGAATGATACTTTTCTCATCACTTTATTACTTGATTACGACAACGTGCACTTGCGTTCACAGAATTACGTAACAAGTTTTTGGCGTCGTTGTCGGGGACTGATTGTTTTTTACTAATATCAATTTTGGTATTTTTAATCTTAATTTGAACATTATTTTATTTTTGTGTAAATTTGTTTTTATTTGTTTTCCTTTCAGGAGTTCGTTTAGTGCATGAGAAAATTTGGTAACGAAGGTTTATTCGCTTTGGATACTGAACTCGAACGCACTTTACGGAAAAACAGGAAGGAAAGACGTGAGTTATTAACTACGGATATCATGGGAGACAACACTGGAAATCAAGGGATTGACAACCCTATTCAGCAAGTTCAACCAGCATTGGCTCTCCGTGATTATGCACTTCCACAAATCAATGCTAATTTTTCAGGGATTCGGCGCCCGACCATTCAGGCAAATAATTTTGAAATCAAGCCAGCTATCATTCAAATGGTGCAAGCGAGCCAATTTTGCGGACTGGCGAACGATGACCCCAATGCGCACATTGCTTCATTTCTCGAGATTTGTGACACATTCAAGAACAACGGTGTTACCGATGATGCCATTCGCCTATGACTTTTCCCATTCTCTCTAAGGGACAAGGCCAAGTTCTGGTTGAATTCACTCCCGCCTCGATCTATTACAACTTGGGCGGAGTTAGCACAAGCTTTTCTGGCTAAGTTCTTTCCGCCGGCGAAGACAGCGAGACTTAGGAATGAAATAACTACTTTCGGGCAATTTGAGATAGAATCGCTGCATGAGGCATGGGAGCGATATAAGGATTTTCTAAGGAGATGCCCCCATCATGGTCTACCGGATTGGCTACAGATTCAAACGTTCTACAATGGACTGAGTGTTTCTACACGCACTCTTGTTGATGCAACCGCTGGAGGTGCTTTAATGGGCAAGACGATGGATGAAGCTCATTCTTTACTGTAAGCCTTCGGAACGTGTGAATCCAAAGCGAATTATGGGAATTTCCGACAACGATCCAATCTCTATGCTTTCAGCCCAAGTTGCAGCTTTAACTCAACAACTGCAAGCCTTTTCACATACCCCTTCTACTAATACCATGGAAACTTGCAATTGGTGCAACGAATCTCATCCTAGTGCTGAATGTCAAGTGGGAAATCCTTTTGAGCAATCTCAGATGGAACAAGCTCAATTTGTGGGAAATGGAAATCGTCAGAATAACCCGTATTCCAACACTTACAACTAAGGGTGGCGAAATCATCCCAATCTTTCATGGAGGAATGGGCAAGCTTTAAATAAACCTCCACAAGCTCAATTCACTCAGCCACAACAGCAATCCTCTCAACCACTGAAGGTTTCTTTAGAAGATGCACTTGCTCAAACGGCGGCTAACACGAGCCAATTCATGACTCGCCCGGAAACTACTCTACAAAATCATTCCGTTTCTATTCGAAATTTGGAAGTCCAAATGGGACAGATTGCAAATTTATTATCTTCTCGACCTCAAGGTGTATTACCAAGTGCTACCGAGATAAATCCCAAGGAAAATGTGCAAGCTATCGAGCTACGAAGTGGAAAGGAGCTACACGAGCAGCCCAAGAGTAGCAAAGAAAAGAGCAGCCCCGTTGAGAAAATGAATGATGAAGAGCCCAAGTCAGAAGCAGTCTCGACCACTCATCCTGCACTACCAGTCCCGTTCCCACAACATCTGCAAAAGCAAAAGTTAGACAAGTAATTTTCCAAGTTTCTCGGTGTTTTCAAGAAATTGCATATTAATATTCCATTTGCCGACGCCTTGGAACAAATGCCGAGCTATGTGAAATTTATGAAGGAGATCTTATCTAACAAAAGGAAACTCGAAGAATATGAAACAGTGGCATTGAGTGAAGAGTGCAGCCTATTTTGCAGAAAAAGCTCCCGCCTAAATTGAGGGATCTGGGAAGTTTCACTATACCATGCACTATTGGAAACTCGTCCTTTGATAGAGCTTTATGTGATCTCGGATCCAGCATTAATCTTATGCCCATTTCTATTTTCAAGAAGCTAGGTATTAGGGAGACCAAGCCGACTATGGTCTCTTTACAACTAGCAGATAGATCCATCAAGTATACGAGAGGGGTAATAGAAGATGTCCTGGTCAAGGTCGATAAATTCATTTTTCCTGCAGATTTTATTGTGCTTGATATGTAGGAGGATCATGACATCCCAATTATCTTTGGAAGACCATTTTTAGCGACCGACCGAACTCTAATTGATGTGGAAAAGGGGAGGCTAACTTTACGAGTTTAAGAGGAGCAAGTCACTTTTAATATATTTCGATCTATGCAATATCCTAGTGATGTCGAAAATTGCTTTCAAGTAAATGTCATTGACTCATGTGTAAGAAGCGCTTTCAGGAGAGTTATCTATCGGATCCACTGGAGTCCGTTCTAGTCTGATCCTCTACCGAGTTGAATCCAGAGCGCTTAGCTTATTTACGACACATGGATGCTTCACCACCATTTTTTACTCGTAGACCATGTGAGGAGCTCGGAAGTTCCCCAACTCGACCCGTCCCATCAATTGAGAAGCCCCCAAAGAT
Source organism: Orobanche coerulescens (assembly GCA_033398695.1). Taxonomy (NCBI): domain Eukaryota; kingdom Viridiplantae; phylum Streptophyta; class Magnoliopsida; order Lamiales; family Orobanchaceae; genus Orobanche; species Orobanche coerulescens. The sequence continues at coordinate 190,437,619 of CM065804.1, read as the reverse complement.
AGAGCTTAAGCAACTACCAAATCATTTGAAATATGCATTTTTAGGGCCCGACGATTCCCTGCCTGTCATTCTTTCTGCCACTTTGGCAGCTGATCAAGAGGAGAAGTTGTTGAGAGTATTGAGGGAGTACAAATATGCCCTTGGATGGTCTATTGCGGATATCAAAGGAATCAGCCCGTCCATTTGTATGGATAGGATTTTGATGGAGGAGGACTACAAGCCTTCTGTGGAGCATCAACATCGGTTAAATACGAATATGAAAGAGGTGGTAAAAGTCGAGGTTTTAAAACTCCTCGACGCATGTATGATCTTTCCTATTTCTGACAGTAAGTGGGTAAGTCCTGTTCAAGTTATGTCAAAGAAGGGTGCGATAACGGTTATTCAAAATGATAATAATGAATTAATTTCCACTAGAATTGTTACGGGGTGACGTATGTGCATAGATTATAGAAAATTAAACAAAGCCACTAGAAAAGACCATTTTCCTTTACCATTTATTGATCAAATGTTGGATAGATTGGCCGGACACGATTTTTACTGTTTTCTTGATGGTTATTCTGGGTATAATCAGATTTATAAAGCCCCAGAAGACCAAGAAAAGACGACGTTTACATGTCCTTATGGCATTTTCGCTTATAGGCGCATGCTTTTTGGTTTATGTAATGCGCCGGCCACTTTTCAAAGGTGTATGATGGCCATTTTTTCTGACATGGTAGAGCATTGTATTGAAATTTTTATGGATGACTTTTTTGTTTTCGGTGATTCGTTTGACTTATGTTTGCAGAATTTACAGAAGGTCCTGAAGAGATGCGAAGAGACGAATCTCATGTTAAATTGGGAGAAGTGCCATTTTATGGTCTAGGAAGGCATTGTGTTAGGGCACCGCATATCCGTGCATGGGATTGAAGTCGACCATGCGAATATTGAAACAATTGAGAAGATGTCTCCGCCTACTTCCGTAAAGTGGGTAAGGAGTTTTTTGGGACACCCCGGGTTCTACCGCCGTTTTATTAAAGATTTTTCGAAGATCACAAAGCCTTTGTGTAATTTGCTCATGAAAGATGTCCCGTTTGATTTTAATGAGTCTTGTAAAGAAAGCTTCGACCTCTTGAAGAAGGCTCTAAGCACCGCTCCTGTCATAATTGCTCCAGACTGGAGCCTCCCATTTGAATTGATGTGCGACGCTAGTGATTTCGCTATTGGGGCTGTTTTGGGTCAGCGACGGGGAAAAGCGTTTCTTGTCGTGTATTATGCAAGTCGAACCCTTGACGACTGTTGTGTCGAGAATTATACTCTTCGACCGGTGATCGCCTCAGAGATCGGGCGACCTCCTCAGAGATCGGGCGGCGTACGCGGCCGAGCGAGGCGTAATCGCCGACCAGAGACCAGGCGACCTAGCCTTAGCCCGGCGACCAAGATAGATCGGCCGACCGAAGGTCCCAGGACAAGTCCCAGTGTCGAGCGATCGACATCCAAGACGATCGTCTCTAGGTACTTGGCGATCGACTCCTGGTGGCCGACTAGCGGACGATCATCTCTCGACACTTGGCGATCGACCGTTGGTGACCGACCGATGACGACCGCCTCATACCGCTCGAAGCCGATGGTCATCCAGTCGGCAAAGGCCGAAGCCCAGGACAGACCCCACGTGAAGAGCCGAGACAAGATCCGCATTTCACGGATCGTTGACCACAGCGTGTCAGCATCCGTCCACCAACCGACAGGCCCGCCGAAAGGTGTCCGTGGGACCGCCCGTGACAGCATCTCCGGACGCGTGCTGGCTCCTCATTGGGCCGCACAGCTGGCTGCCAGCAGCTGCCTTGGACTTTAGGCGGACAGCCCATGTGACTTGAAGACGATCGCCCCATTATTATATTGGCCGAAAGGCGATCACCCGCGAGGATACAAGGCATCTCAGCCCCTATATATAGAAGGCTCCCTGCACTTGGAAATCTCTCGGCCATTATCGCGATTCACGCACAATACAGAAGCAATACACACAACTTGGCTTTCTCCTACTCTTGGCAACAGCTATCTCTCGGTCCATTCTTCTCTCTCAGCCTCTCTCACACAGAAGACGATCGACCGAGAGCAAGAACACCAAAGCTTCACTCAAGAGCTGGATTAATAGGATCTTTTTACACTCATTGTACTTAGATTCTCATATTAATACTTGTATCCACGAATATTTGTATTAATAACATCTCGCGAGAGCATTCAAGCCCGGGCCTAACAAACCCGGCAAATCTTGTGTTTATTCATATTCTCTCGGAAGTGCTCCCGCAACCTTACTTGTTTGTTGTCCGTCCATTCCAGCAGTATTTCATCTTCGGATAAATATTTCGGGCAACAACAATTGGCGCTAGAAGAAGGGGATCTTACCCTCAATTTTAATCCTACCGTCTCGAAGAACACTCACTATTCTTGGGGCATATACCTGAAGAAACAATCACTGTTCTTCAGAGAAAGCTTTCAGAATCATGTCTTCCGCCTCCGCGTCGAAGAAAGCCGCTGGCCAGCCTGCCAGACGCCTCGTCCCGTCTCAGTCCGAGCCACAGCCGATGGCTAAAGGTAGCTGCCGCGGTCCGAGACGCTCGATCCCGCCCCTGGGCGGCGGCCCAAGTCTCTCACTCGATCAGTTCCAAACCGCGGAACAGATCGAGGAGGCCATGGCCGTCCTGCAGGAGCGACGGAGTGCTCTCGGCGCGCCGCCAGCTATCACCCCCTCGTCCATCCGCCGGAAGACCAAACGGAAGTTCAAAGCGTTGCTGACCGAGCGATCGCCAGGAGGCTCCCATTCGCAGGGAGAGGCGCTCTCCATCCGGGGCACCTCTGTGTTCGATCACCTCGGCAGCGACCCATCTTGGCGACCGGGGCAGTCCGGCCCCAGCCACGAGACGACGGAGTTTGAGTCCGTCACCAGGAGCTTGGCCTATCCGACTCCCAGAAGGCAGCCCAACCGTCTGGCTCCCCCTCGCCAAATAGCCGAGGTCGGCAGCAGCGGAGTCAAGAGATCGGTACACGATCGCCTCGGCTCCTGCTCCCAAAGCCGATCCGCGACCGACCGAGTCACGGCGATGGCCGCGATGCAACGCCAGCTCGACGACATGAAGGCGCTCCTGGAATCCGGGGCAGGCGCCAAGAACAAGATCGCCGAGCCGAGCGAGCCGCTCGCGGTCCACATCGAACTTGCCCCCGTGCAGCACAAGATCGCTCCTCCTCAAACACCCTTGTACGAGGGGAGATCGGACCCCGAAACACACCTGAGCAAGTTCAACATCTACATGACCAGGTGTGGGGCATCAGGCGCGACCAGGTGTCGAATGTTCCCTCTGACGCTGGACGACCTCGCCCACAGGTGGTACGCCTCATTGCCGCCTCGGTCCATCGACTCCTTTAATCAACTGGCGAACGTCTTCACAGCTTACTTCGCCGCCAAGGTCGCTCGACCGGAAGGTCCCCTTCGCATGATGCAAATCAGGCAGGGAGAAGAAGAGTCCGACTCGGACTACATCGACCGAGTAGATGAGATCATCCTCAACGGCGAACCCGTAAGCGATGAGATCGCCCTATACTCGGTCCTGGGAGGATTCCATGGTCTTTCGCCTATGTTCAGGCATCTTACGAAGGACCAACCCTCGACCTACGCGATCTTCCGAGCTAAGGCCGCAGACTTTCTGGCCAGGCAAAGGTTTCTCCTTAGCCTATGAGCAGCGCGATAGGCGCCCGAACGACGATCTCCAGCCCGATCGCCGGTATCAACCTATGAATCACGCGATCGGCAGCCGTACGACGATCACCAGTCTTCCAGCCCGATCGCCATTATCAAGCAACATCACGGAAAACTGGAGGACTCTTTCGCCATTGGCAGTTCACCGTCTAACATGATGGACTAAGGCACGAGATCGCCTCCACCGCATAACTTATAGCCATGGTCCTGGTAGTCGATGGAACCGGCTGCTTCGGCCATGCAAGGTCCCTTTGGGCCAAGATCGCCCGCCCTTCGTTTAAATACGAGGCCGGCGTAGTCTGAGGGCCCTCCAAAACTAATCATTGGACACGATCGCCCGCCCTCAAGGTTCATCATCAAACATGGTGAACCCGGACAATGCGACGCGTCACTACCCGAGTCTCAACGTACACCGTCGAGGTTCGCCATCTTCATGGCGGGTCGAGGTGGAAGCAGAGCTAACAAGCCGTGGAAGTGGAGTTGATTAATCCGACGACGCCCCGCGCAAGGACTCCTCTAGACCAAGACCGCACGCCCTTCGTTTAAATACGAGGTGAGACGCAGCCTAACAGAGGACCCTCACAATAAAATGAGTCACGACACACTCAATGTCGTTCGCGCACAAGACACGGTCATGGAGTCGGTCCATCGAACTCCGCGACTGTGCACGGTTCCTCAGCGACGAAACAATCAAGTTTCTACGAGGGATCGGCTAATGTTGTTTTTTACAGGTACAAGACCGAAAGATAGCTAGCCAATCGACCAGATCGCCCAAGTCCGAATCCAAAGTCAGCTCGACGGATCGCCCGTCCTCATCCTACACGATCGCCAGTAAGAACCACCTCGCCCCATGTCTTCAACATCGGAGCAAGCTGTGGGGGAAATTGTTGTGTCGAGAATTATACTCTTCGACCGGCGATCGCCTCAGAGATCGGGCGACCTCCTCAGAGATCAGGCGACCGTGCCGCAGCCGAGCAGCCGAGGCAAGACTGCCGACCAGAGACCAGGCGACCTAGCCTTAGCCCGGCGACCAAGATAGATCGGCCGACCGAAGGTCCCAGGACAAGTCCCAGTGCCGAGCGATCGAAATCCAAGACGATCGTCTCTCGGTACTTGGCGATCGACTCCTGGTGGCCGACTAGCGGACGATCATCTCTCGACACTTGGCGATCGACCCTTGGTGACCGACCGATGACGACCGCCTCATGCCGCTCGAAGCCGATGGTCATCCAGTCGGCAATGGCCGAAGCCCAGGACAGACCCCACGTGCAGAGCCGAGACAAGATCCGCACTTCACGGATCGTTGACCACAGCCTGTCAGCATCCGTCCACAAACCGACAGGCCCGCCGAAAGGTGTCCGTGGGACCGCCCGTGACAACATCTCCGGACGCGTGTTGGCTCCTCATTGGACCGCACAACTGGCTGCCAGCAGCTGCCTTGGACTATAGGCGGACAGCCCATGTGACTTGAAGACGATCGCCTCATTATTATATTGGCCAAAAGGCGATCGCCCGCGAGGATACAAGGCATCTCAGCCCCTATATATAGAAGGCTCCCTGCACTTGGAAATCTCTCGGCCATTATCGCGATTCACGCACAATACAGAAGCAATACACACAACTTGGCTTTCTCCTACTCTTGGCAACATCTATCTCTCGGTCCATTCTTCTCTCTCAGCCTCTCTCACACAGAAGACGATCGGCCGAGAGCAAGAACACCAAAGCTTCGCTCAAGAGCTGGATTAATAGGATCTTTTTACACTCATTGTACTTAGATTCTCACATTAATACTTGTATCCACGAATATTTGTATTAATAACATCTCGCGAGAGCATTCAAGCCCGGGCCTAACAAACTCGGCAAATCTTGTGTTTATTCATATTCTCTCAGAAGTGCTCCCGCAACCTTACTTGTTTGTTGTCCGTCCATTCCAGCAGTATTTCATCTTCGGATAAATATTTCGGGCAACAACAACGACGCCCAAAGAAACTATGCCACGACAGAAAAAGAATTATTGGCCGTGATTTTTGCTTTTGATAAATTCCGTGCTTATTTGTTGGGAACAAAAGTGGTTGTGTAGACTGACCATTCGGCTATCAAATACCTTTTGGAAAAGAAAGACGCTAAACCAAGGTTGATTAGGTGGATGCTTCTCCTACAAGAATTCAATTTGCAGATTAGAGACAAGAAAGGGACCGAAAATGTCATTGTAGATCACCTTTCACGCTTAGAAAATCCCCTCGAGAAGATGGAGAGTCATCCACCAATTGTGGAAAATTTCCCCGATGAACAGCTCTACAAGATGGATTCGCAACAAGCACCTTGGCACGCTGATCTAGTGAACTATCTTGCAAGCAACATAATTCTGAATGATTTCTCTCGTCATCAAAACAAGAAGCATATTTCAGACGCAAAGTACTACTATTGTGACGACCCTTTTCTTTTTAAAAGATGTCCTGACCGAATCATCCGCAGATGTATTTCGGAAGAGGAAATTCACAGTGTGTTGAATCATTGCCATGCATCACCCTACGGAGGGCACTTTTGTGGCAATATGACAGCGGCAAAGGTCTTACAGTCGGGTTTCTACTGGCCATCGTTATTCAAGGATGCTCATTCCTATGTGTCCACATGTGACTGGTGTCAACGGATGGGAAACATCTCCAAAAGGCATGAAATGCCGTTGAACACTATTCTTGAGGTTGAATTGTTCGACGTATGGGGGATCGACTTTATGGGTCCATCTCCTCCATCAAATAAGACCTATATATACTAGTAGCAGTGGACTACGTCTCGAAATGGGTCGAAGTGGTGGCACTATCAACTAATGGGTCTAACGTTGTGATCAAGTTCATAAAAAAATACATTTTCACGCGTTTTGGGACTCCACGTGCAATTATCAGTGATGGTGGCTCTCATTTTGACAACAAGTTCCTTGATGCGGTCTTAAAGAAATACGGAGTCACTCATCATGCGAGTGGTCAAGTCGAAATATCCAATCGAGAGCTAAAGTGGATCTTAGAAAAAACAGTCAACTCGTCTCGAAAAGATTGGTCCCTTAAACTCGATGATGCACTTTGGGCATACCGTACAACGTATAAGACACCTATTGGCATGTCACCGTATAGGTTGATTTTTGGGAAAGGTTGTCATTTTCCGGTAGAGATGGAGCATTATGCATATTGGGCAATAAAGAAACTCAATTTTGATCTTAAATCGGCCGGTGAAAACCGCTGCTTGCAATTGAATGAGTTGGAGGAGATACATCATGATGCCTACGAGATTGCTAAACTTTATAAGGAGCGAACCAAGGAGTGGCATGATAAGCACATTATACATCGAGAGTTCGTTCCGGGTCAAAAGGTTTTATTATTCAATTCTCACTTGAGGTTGTTTCCTGGGAAATTACATTCACGATGGTCGGGACCGTTCACTGTAGTTCAAGTATTTCCACACGGAGCAGTGGAAGTACAATGTGAGAATCGAAAATTTAAAGTAAACGGACAGCGATTGAAAATCTACACGGGTAATTCAATGGACGCGCAGAAGTCGACAGTCGCTCTATCCACCGCAGAGTGAATTCTAGCAAAGTCCGGCTGAAGACTATAAACTTAGCGCTTCTCGGGAGGCAACTCGAGTATTAGTTATAGATTTTAATTTTTTGTTGTTTTCCTTCATTTTAGGAGTCTATTTTTTCGGCATTTTTGCTTTGCTATGCTTCTCTCTCTCTCTCATATTTTATGTGTTTTCACTTGAAAAACCTTCGTAGGGACCTCTCCAGGTCCAATTTTCAGTTAGGGCCGCGACACACCAAGAGTGGGACGCAACATGCAAAAGAGTAAAATTTTGGCGCAACCTCCTGTACTAGGGGCCGCGGCACGACATTGCTGATCCGTGGCACACTCTCCGAAAGAGCCGCAGCACGCTGAGAACAGGCTACGGCACGCCAAAGGTCCAAAAATGCGCCCAGTTAGCTGTACTAAGGGCCGCGGCACGATAGCTCTGAGCCGCGCCACACTTACCCTAGAAGCCGCGGCACCGGTACTTCGAGCCGCGGCACACTGCGAGACACCCCAAAATGCCCAAACAACTTGTACTGCGGGCCGTGGCTCACTTGTTACGTGCCGTGGCCCCTGCTGAAGAATTTAAGCGGGGAGGAGTGAACTAATATTCATTCGGCCAAAAACAGGTTTTCCGCTCTATCCCTTCTCTTTCCGCGCGGCGCAGGTTACTTCCTTCAAATCAAACTCTTCTCTTATCATCCTCTTTGATCAAGCTCAGGTAATCATTACTCTTTCAGTTTATTTTCCGAGATTAATTCAAGAATTGTGGAGTGGGTAGTCTTGTTTCCATTGTTTGATGAATTTACATTTCTTCCGATTTCTAGCAAGTTTTTCAATCGAATTATATTGAGAATTACCAATTAATGTGATCGTATTTCGTATTTTGTCATGGATTCATGCTAAATTTTTTTGTTGTTGGTGAATAAATTCACAAATAATCCTTTTGCTCTTGACTTGAGTTCGTGTGTATGTTCGATGAAATGCCCCAGCGAAACTCTTAACACAAAAAAATCATCAATCTTTGGAAATGAACATGATATTCTGAATAGTGTATCTCCCCTTGCCTTAATGCTTAGTTTGAGTTAAATTTTTGCATCATATCCCTCATACGAAAGTGAGAAGTTTTTAACGCTACATTCGTTCTCGCACTTCATAAGTTGTGGGTAGTTCTTTCATATACCATTTTGTCCTGATATCCTGTGTTTATTTTCCAGGAATTCGCAATGACCCGAAAGAGAAAGTTGAGCTCTACAAGGACTAGGACTCGATCATTCGCGCCGAGAAGGGAAACCTCGCAAAACCGGACGAATGGGCAATGCCAACAATTCTCCGACCCTGAGATCCATCGAATCTTTAATGACAGAATTCGTCCTCGGCCCATAATTCCTGAGAGGGGATTCACTCCCACCCCCCAAGACGGTGAACTATTAACCATGATTGCCGAAATAGGGTGGACAAGATTTGTCGCACAACCCGAGCCAGCCATAATCTCTATAATACATGAATTCTACGCCAACGCTTTATTACTCCATATCCAGGGAGGACAGATGTTGGAAGACCAGATATACGTACTGAGGTCGTTGTCCATGGCCAGACAGTGGACTTCTCGGCAGCAGCGATTTGGAGTTTATACGAGCTACTCGAGATAGATGAATCGGCATTCACGCGGGCAATGGGTAGCCTCGTGAGGGAGGCATTGTTGGAGACACTTACTCAGCCGGAGTCCATTTGGGAAACGCGTGTCCCGGGGTCCACGACTTTCTTCTTCAAGAGCTCCTGTCTCAGTCGGCTCGGGCGAGCTTGGCTATATTTCCTCTGCTCGCGGGTCGACCCTACTTTGCAGATCCGCTCTGTCTTGCTTACTCGCGCCCGACTTCTATATGCCATCACGGCCGAACTTCTATTTGATGTGGCCCCACGTCTGGCCCGGTTTATTCTCCAGTGCATCCAGGGAGGGGCCAAGACGGGGCTAAAACATCCCTCTCTGATTTGCGCCTTATGCGGACAGTCGGGAGTGACTTGGTCAGATGACGAGCCTACTATAGCACCTCAGGGTCCGATCGGCCATCGTATTATTTCTCATTTTGACCAGTGGGGTGGCGTACGGGCACACCCGCGAGGACGAGGATTTCTTCTAGATGAGCCACATGAGCACTCCTCAGAGCCACTTCTTCTGACTCATGACCCGACGGCAGATACTGAGGATCAGACTGAGTCCACCCCACCGCCAGTGAGAGATCACCTTCTACAGGCGATGTTTGACGGCTTGAGGGAGGAGATGCGAGCAGATCGAGACAGCGTGCTCGCAGCCATTCGACATGAGATGTACGAGCAGGTCCGCCAGGCCAATTGGCGTGCTGAGAGGCGCTTAGCTGCGATGGACACTTACCATCGGGATTACGTAGCTGTGTGGACGGGCCATATCCTTCACCCGGACGGAGCCTTCATCCCTCCGACCAGGCCATCTACACCACCCACTTCACCGGACGAGGCTGATGCCAGTACTTGAGTTTTCCTCATGGGAGTTCTTGACCTCTCTTTTACTGCTTATTCTTATTTGTCGTCCATTGGGGTCAATGTACTTCTCAAGTTTGGGTGGGGGGATTACTTTTTAGTTGTTATTTATTTTTAGTTGTTATTTATTTAGTTGCCTTGCTTGTCTTCTATGGTATGCTGGATTTTGTTTTCATTCGTGAGTATGTCGTGCAGCCTTGTGTAAGACAGAGTTTATGATACTGATTTCTATTTGAAGAAACGGATGAGTATTAGTCGAGTTCACATTATGCGATATTTGTTTCCCTCGAGTATTCATTTTGGTCTGATTTTTTTGCGTCATTGTGGTAGTCTTGGCATATAAGAAAGGAGACATACGTGTTTGTAGTGTCCGCATTACACGAGCCATCGTCTATATGTTTGGTGGCGCTATTCACTTAGCTAGTCATCGAGTAACATTAGTCTTATAGGCATTCAATTACGTACCTACGTTTAGACATTGGTTCGGACAGTTTAAATTCCCAATAATATATTTATCCTGACATGTTCAAGGATTGGAAGTCTAGTAACCACGTGTATTCACGTAACCCGTAGTTTACATTCACGTAAAACGACGACCTTGAATAGACATGTGTAAGAGATTGAATTAGTGTTCAGAATAATCGCATCTCCGATTATAGAAAGCCAAGTAACCGGATGTATTTGTAACACCCCCAAGACATTCAAGGTATATTACAGTGCCGTGAATCCCTATATGGGACCCACCAGGCTGAACAAACATCATACTCATCGACTCACAGAAACAACAGAATAACACCTCGTCATAAAGACGCCAATCAAAATAATCCACCCGGTTCAACCGGTCAAACATAACACCATAATCCGACACAAACATAATAAACAACAATACAATCCAGACGAGTAAAAAAAATTCTTAAGTACTCGAGTACTTCTATTAGTTTAAAGACCACAAAAGGTAAAATGATAAAAGGCGATAAGACACCACTCGTGCACAATCATCACGCACGGCCATCATCCGCATACTGGTCCAGCGCCCGCTCCTCTCGATGAACCTGACCTGAAATTCATAAATCGAATTTCCTCAAAACGGGTCCCCAGAGGGGTTAGCAATTATGCTAGTACAAGTAACCAAATGAACAATTTACATCTTATATATATAGTAAATGCATGCAATCAAGAAAACATAGCTCCAAAACACTCATTTCCGGAAATGCCAATATCAAATCACATTTGTAAAAATGCACCACAATTAACCGTAGATCCACCCCTCTGTGGACCCCTACCGAGACCCCGTCGGATCTAACCCATAGTGGTTAAAAGCAAGCTCGCGGATCCACCCCTCCGTGGACCCCTACCGAGACCCCGTCGGATCTAACCATAGTGAGCATACACACACACACAATTTCTCATACAATACTACTATGTCAAGATTATAAGTTCATAAGGATACTTGCCTCGATTAATAGACGGTGACACGAACGGAAAGGTAGAGTCAAGCACAACCGTGAGGAATCGGTGGAAATGAAGCTAACAATTCGAATAACACAATCACAACCACTTCTAAACGATTACGGAAATGGAATACACCCGGAAACCCGCCTACGATTCATGTATATTTGTATAAAAATAACGAGGGCGGACCACAACCAAACCCTCCCGATTTCGCAAAGCTATGAATATACACCATGAATCCGTAGGAAAACTAATGATATCACCAAGATTAATCATATACATCATGAATCCACCAACAAAACGGAACGAATCGGAAGAAAATCCCAAAACCCCCAAATTACCCAAAAGTAGGGTTCTAAGAGATTTACCTTGGATTAGGATGAAAGATTCATGTTGATGTTGTTATAATATACCAAGAACTCAAGGAAGATGTTGGATGAGATGATTGGAGCAAGAAATCGCCAAGAAAATCGCCCGGAATCGCCTTAGCCGCGGAGAGGAGGAAGAAATGAGAAATTATGATTATCTCGGTCAACTCCCTGGTTTATATAGCCAGGGAGTGTTAGCGCGCGCTAATCCTCAAGGTTAGCGTGCGCTAACGGGATAAAACTACATGCCATACAGTTAGCGTCCCAGTCCAGTGGCCAAATTTCTGGCCGTTAGCGTGCGCTACTCAAAACGTAGCGTGCGCTAATAATGTCTCGGTAGCGCGCGCTATCGACCAATAGCGTGCACTACCTGGACATCAGCTGAGTGCAGAAGCAACTGACCAGTTCACACCTGATCCAGTTAGCACGCGCTATCCACCAAACATAGCGTGCGCTAAAGTGTATCGGTAGCGCGCGCTATCGACCAATAACGTGCGCTACCTGGGCATCAGATTGAGTCCAGTAGCAAACTGTCCAGTACTGGACACTCACGCTAGCGCACGCTACCGGGAATCTCAGCATGCGCTAGCCCCCGACATTAGCGTGTGCTAGACTACGTAGCGTACGCTAATCCGCCAGTCCAGAGGGCTGGAAACAGCACTGCCACTCCCAGGGCTTGCTCTCTAGCGCGCGCTACGAAGCAGTCGTAGCGTGCGCTACTAAGGGACCCCTAGCGTGCGCTATGCAGAAAAGATAGCGTGCGCTAGGTACGAAATATAAACGGTCCAAAACACTGGAATATGAACGAAACATCAAACGGAACATCTCAAGACGCATCAAAACATAAAATGGATCCATGGCAACCCCGAAACAGTGGTTCCGTACAACAATAATGAGAATCAGATCAATAGATGACGGGAAAGATACACTGAAGGGTACACGAGGGTCACTACGACCGAGAAATACACCGAAAAAAGAAAATACAAGGGAAAGAAAAATGCGGATATTACATTCTACCCCTCTAAAAATAAATTTCGTCCCGAAACTTAAGAAACAAACAACTCAGGGTACCTAGCACGCATGCTATCCTCAGTTTCCCAAGTTGCCTCCTTGACACTGTGTCTCGACCACTGCACTTTGACCAAAGGGATGGTCTTATGCCTTAGTCGTTTCTCACGGTGCTCCAAAATCATCAAAGGATGCTCCTCAAAAGTAATATCCTCGGCGACATCAATCTCACCATAATCGATGATGACTAGGATCCGGGACATATTTCCTCAGCTGGGAAACATGAAAAACGTTATGAACATGACTCAAGGCTGGGGGTAGTGCCAAACGGTATGCCAACTCACCGACTCGCTCGAGAATCTCAAAGGGCCCAATAAATCTCGGACTCAACTTTCCTTTCTTCCCGAAACGAAAAACTCCCTTCGTCGGCGACACCTTTAGCAACACGTGGTCTCCCACCTCGAATTCCAAGGGTCGTCGACGGACGTCGACATACGACTTTTGTCGACTCTGGGCAGTCAACATCCGTTCCCGAATTAATTCTATCTTCCGCCTCGTCTCTAAAACGACACCCGGCTCGGTCCCGACCAAATCAGACGTCTCATTCCAACAAATCGGTGATCGACATCGCCGCCCATAAAGTGCCTCATACGGTGCCATCCGAATCGACGCGTGCCAACTGTTGTTGTACGTGAATTCGATCAATGGCAGATGTTCCTCCCAATCACTACTCCAATCGAGAGCACAAACACGCAATATATCCTCGAATGTTTGGATAGTGCGTTCCGACTGTCCATCTGTCTGGGGATGAAAAGAGGTACTCAAATGCAAACGGGTACCCAACGCCTTATGCACCGCTTGCCAAAAGTGCGATACGAAATGGCCATCACGATCCGAAACAATAGGCTTCGGAGTACCGTGAAGCCTCACAATCTGCGCGATAAACACACGAGCCAACTTCTCTGGACCCCAAGTGTCCTTGATGCCCAGAAAATGTGCCGACTTGGTCAGACGATCAACAATCACCCATACCATATTCATACCCGACCTCGATCTCGGCAAACTCGTATCGAAATCCATCGATATATCTTCCCATTTCCATTCCGGAACGGGAAGTGACTGCAAAAACCCAGCCGGTCGCTGATTGTTGCGATTTTTCTTGAACGCAAGTGCACGTTATCGTTTACAAGTAATAAAGTGATAAGTGAGTATCGTTCCCATGAGGACTGAATTACTAAGTACCGATTTTATGTATTTCAATTTTATTTGAACGGTCAAAAGTTTGGTTGCAATTAATAACTAAATAAAACCAATAAAAGAACTAACAATAAAACGATTGCTTGAAGAAAGAGAATCAATTGATAAATAAGTCTAGGATTCTGAATCCACCTCGGTTTATCCGAATTTACTCTCGATTATCTAAAGTTAATGATTTTCCCAATTTATTGAAGGCGAAGATTGCTAATATACTCTACTACATCTCTCGAGGTCAATAGATTTTTCTAAAAGTGAATAACGCACTCTATCCCTAGGTGAATTAATTCGACAATAGGCCAAAAGCATAAAATCTTCAAAAGGCCACGTAGTTCCTATGAGTATATTTCTATCTCACAGAATAAAATGGTTCTCACCAATAGTTCCTCACCAACTTTCCTCTCCCGATTCGAGTTGCGCAATTAAAACAATCCAATTATTGGCCAGACAATTGAAAGCATTAAGATCGATTGGGAGAACTCAACAAAAAGGGAATTAAATAGATAATCTCAAGCAAATCCTTCAAAACATAGGTTTCATCAAAATCCTAGATTAGGGTTTTAGCCTGACATGCTAAAAGATAAAATTACAGAATAAAAGACTGAAAGCATTGAAATCAAACGCAGATGAAGAGCTCGGATCCCTCCGTTCTTCTGGCTTCCGCCTCTCTGCCCTTGATGTCTTCTGTTTCTGTTCCTTGATAATCAATTCTATGATGCCTCAATCCCTCTTCCAAGATGCCTAATTATGGCCTTAAATCCCTTATTTATAATCCTCCTTTGCCTCAAAAACGCGTCCGTGTAATTAGGTCGAAAACTGGACTCAAAACGGCCCAAAACCGCCCCGTGTGCCGCGGCTCACTTAACCTGTGCCGCGGCTCACGGTCTTCAGCTAGACGCCTGGGCGCTTTTTAATTCATCTGGGCCGCGGCTCACCAAATCTGTGCCGCGGCTCAGAGTACAGATTGCTCAGGGGTCGCTGGGTGCCTTCCTGTGCCGCGGCCCCGGGCCAAAATTCGCCATTTTCGTCCGTTTTTCATCGTTTTAGCTTCCGGACTCAAATTTCCTGCAAAGCATAAAATAATAGGGTATTAAAGGCTCATTTATGCAGATTTAATCATAAAAAGAATATAAAATAATGATAAATAAGCGTATAAAAATACGCCTAACAAATACCCCCAAACTTGAGCCTTTGCTTGTCCTCAAGCAAAAAGAATTAATTTCAACAAAAGAATATCGTGAATAATCGTGCAACTCATGGTGCTCAACCTAATCAATACTACCCTGAAATTTTCTCTGAATAATACAAGTATCATAATAGCATGCTACATCCAGAACACTGATTTCACAAAGTAACCACTTTCAGTCCTAATTACTCGTTCATGAAGAAAATCCAGCTCAAAGATTAACAGACGTGAATTTAATCGACCGTCAATAAGAAAGGTTAAGATAAACAAGCTAACTCGCCCAGTTCCACAGTCTAATGGCAAAAATTTTCACGAGTTTCATAAAAACTAACCCTCGGATAGTATTCCCTTATATAAGCTCAAAAAGATGATTCGAGTTGCCCACTAGGTTCGGATCTCGGAATGTTTCATCGGGATAATCCTAGGGTGGAAATTCCATTCTCATGTGTTGGGGAACCGTTTGACGTAAAAGACACTCATGGGGCACATGGATGCTTCTAGTTACTAAGTCCCCCTCCACAGCGGAGAAACAACTCGAATAGCTATTCCCGCATGTCCGAATCAAGGTTGCTGTTTTACGCGAGAGTAAACGGCGGGTTACGCGAATACCCCCAGTTACTAGGCTTCCTATCATCGGAACATGCGAAATTTCTAAATCACTAGTCTAATCAGGGTCGTCGTTTTACGCGAGAGTAAACAACGGGTCACGTGAATACCCCCGGTTACTAGACTTCCCGTCATAAAACAACAAAATCTCGACTTTTGGGAAAAACTGTCCGACTCTAAACTCAAATCAAATGCCAACACGACTCATGTTACTGGACACTAGCTAACCAAAAAATGTAACCAAACGTATCAATGGCGATTTGAAAACACCTGTCTCATTCCTTATCTGCTAAGGTTTCTACAAAAAACGAAAAAAATTTCGGACCTAGATGAATACTCAAGAAAAACAGATATTACTGACTACAACTCGACTAAAACTCAACCGTTTCTTCAGAGATAAAAACAGTGTTGTAACATCAGTATTACACAAATAGAAGCACGAAAAATTCATGAATAGAGTAAAATCAAGACAAGCAAGGCTAGCAATGAAAGGATAACGAAAAAAACATAACGAAAAGGGTAAACGAATAGGTACAGCAATAAATTTAGCAACAGAAAGTAAACCCCCCCAAACTTAGGACGTACATTGACCTCAATGGACAAAATATAATATGCAATAGAATAAGAAGGTCAAGTACTCCCCTCCAGTCTGCTCACGAACTGGTGCCGGCGTCGTCCGGCGAGGAGGGTGGTGTGGCAGGCCGAGCAGGTGGAATGAATGGCCCGTCTGGGTGCATGATATGGGCCGTCCATGCAGCTAGGTGCTCCTGGTGGTAGGCATCCCTCGCTGCTAGACGCCTCGCCTCTCGTCGGTTGGCCCGGCGGGCCTGCTCTCGCATCTCACCCCTGACGGCAGCAATAATGCTCTCTCTCTCTCCGTCCGCTGCTCCTCTCTCATGGCAGCCAGCATACTCTCCCTCTATCTCCTCATCTCCTCTCTCTCTCTCTCCTCATATCCTCTCTCTCTCTCCTCATATCCTCCCTCAGCCCGTCGAACATCTCGTGCAAGCGCTCTCTGTCGGGCGGCGGTCCGGCATCTGCCTGCCCCTGTGTCAGCAGAAGAGGCTCGGGGGACCCCTCATGGGCCTCATCCAGTAGAAATCCTCTCCCCCGAGCGTGTGCCGGCGCTCCTCCCCACTGAATCGAAGTGTGAAATGATGCGGTGGTCGATCGGGGCCTGGGGAGCTAACATCAGCTCGTCTTCCGACCACGTCATCCCCGACTGCCGGCATAGAGCACAGATAAGAGAGGGGTGTTTCAACCCCGTCTTGGCCCCTCCCTGAATGGACTGGAAAATAGATCGGACTAGGAGAGGAGCCACATCGAATCGCAGCCCGGAGCTGATAGCATATAATGTCCAGGCTCGGGAAAGAAAAACAGTGCGGATCTCAGAAGTAAGGTCTACATGGGCGCAGATAAAGTATAACCATGCTCGCCCGAGCCGGCTGAGTCGCGAGCTCTTGAAGTAGAAAGTGGAAGAAGCCGGTGCGCGCCGCTCCCAGTCCGAGTCGGGCTGGGTAAGAGTCTCGAGCAGAGCCTCCTTCGTGAGGCTATCCATGACTCGCACATAAGCCGTTTCATCAACCACCAGTAGCTCAAACAACCTCCGAATAGCAGCCACCGAGAAATCCACTGTAATACCTCGGACGACGACCTGCGTCCGAGTGTCTAGCTGCTGTATCATCTGGCTTTCCCGAATGTGCTTCAATAACGCGCTGGCGTAGAACTCCTGCACTATCGAGATCACCGCTGGCTCGGGAGGTGCAGCGAATCGGGCCCACCCCATATCGTCTATCATAGTCAGTAGTTCCCCGTCCTGGGGGGCTGGAGTGAATCCCCTCTCCGGGATCAGGGGTCGCGGGCGAATCTTCTCGTTGAAGATTTTGTGGATCTCCGGGTTAGAGAACTGGTGCGCCTCCGACTCGGCGCGACTGCGGGAAGTTTCCCCTCGAGTGGGGGATGACTGAGTCCTGGCCCTCTTGCTCAGCTTCTTAGTCCTAGCCATAGCGAGTCCTGAAAAAAAAATTAAACACCGGAGTTTACTTACTCAAACAATAACGAGAATAGTCATCACTCGGTTAAGGATATCCAGCCGTAATTCACGAATTTAACGAGATAGCACAGTCGTGAGATAAAAATAAAATTTGAACTTTAACGTTTAACTAGACGTAAGGGTTGGGGTTGCTGTAATTCCAGAACGAATATGTTGCACATAGATTCAAAATATTGCCCTAACAAAGAAAATTTTTCATTCAGACATTTCATCAAACACTTTAAAGGCATGAGTTCAATTGAAGAACAAACAAGATAATAGCTCGATAAAATCCCCAAAAACAACAACACGAATCATTCGTCATGACAACCGACATATTCAACTCAGTCATAATAAAAAATAACCATTAAAAATTGATCAAAAACCATCATGTCATCAACTCAACTTGATAGGAATTTTGAAAGAAAGAAAGAACATAATCAACCATCAAATGCATAACACAACTTCATCTTTCACTTCATAGAACAATTGAGATCAGAAATTTAGACATACCTTGCTTGGATTTGGAGAATGCAAAAAAAATTTGAAGGGGAGAATGAAGAAAATGTCTCGGCCGATCGCTTGCGTAGAGGAAGAGGCGAAGGATTTACCTGGGGTGGCCGGCCGAGTGCGCGTTATAAACTACCTGGGCTGTTCAAATTCCGCATGGTGTGCCGCGGCACAGATTAAGTGCGCCGCGGCACATAGTACAGCGAGCCTGGGCATGGATGTGATGTCGACGTGTGCCGCGGCTCAGAATGCGTGTGCCGCGGCACAGAGTACAGCGAGTCTGGGCGTATCTGGTGCATCTTGTGTGCCGCGGCTCAGTAAGGTTGTGCCGCGGCACATAGTACAGAAAGTTTAGCCTATGGTCCGATTCGTGTGTGCCGCAGCTCACAAACCATTGTGCCGCGGCTCAGGCATCAGTTTTTACTCTGGGACTTTTCCTGCACAGAATTTTTTTAGAAGAACACGTCAAGAATGAGAGGGACAAGCAAATCAAGGCAAAAATGATGAAACATAAATATTCAAAATTGCAAGAAAAATACTGAAACGCAAAAATCTACAACTAAGAACTCGGGTTGCCTCCCGAGAAGCGCTAAGTTTATAGTCTTCAGCTGGACCTATAAAAAAAACTAGTTCGCTTTTCGCAAACTCCATTTGATCTCCGCCCCGTTCATCGAACCGTTAATATGGGTTTTAAAATTTTGACCATCGGTCCTTAACGATTCGATTTTCGGTTCGGACACCCAATGTTGTTTGCGGAAAGGTTTTGACGGAACAACTTTCCGAAACACCCGTTTTTCTCATGACTAGACGTCCGTTTGACTTCCGACTTATTTTCCTCTTTCACGAACGAACTTATGACAGCAGCAGACTTTTCCAATTGTGGCTGGTCCGATGGCGATGATGGCATGTTCACATGCTTGAGAAATGCGACTCGTTCTACATCTTTCTTAAAAGTTGGACCATCTGAAACGGAATCTGAGTTTTTTGACCGATGATTTTTTCGGTCTCTTTCTTTCGCAACGGCCTCCACACTCTCACTTTGTGAGCTCTTATCAACACCTCCCGGACATGAAAATGATTTGAACACTTGGAACGTGACATGCTCGTCTTGAACCCGCAGAGTAAATTCCCCTTTTTCCACGTCTATAAGAGTTCGGCCGGTTGCTAAAAATGGTCGTCCCAAGATAATCGGGATATCTTGATCTTCCTCCATGTCGAGAACAATAAAATCAGCTGGAAAGATAAATTTATCAACCTTTACTAACACATCCTCGATCACACCCCTCGGGTACTTAATAGATCGATCCGCTAATTGCAAGGAGACCGTCGTAGGCTTTGCTTTTCCAATTCCCAGCTTTTTGAAAATAGACAAAGGCATGAGATTAATACTAGCACCGAGATCGCACAATGCCTTATCAAAAGGGAGATTCCCCATGGTGCACGGTATATTGAAGCTTCCCGGATCCTTCAATCTTGGTGGAAGCTTTTTCTGAAGAATCGCGCTGCACTCCTCCGTCAAGGCGACTGTCTCAAACTCCTCGAGCTTTCTTTTCTTTGACAAGATCTCCTTCATGAATTTAACGTAGCTCAGCATTTGATCCAACGCGTCGACAAATGGAATGTTAATATGAAGCTTCTTGAACACGTCGAGGAACTTAGAGAATTGCTTGTCCGCCTTTTTCAGTTGTAATCTCTGTGGAAATGGGACGGGTGGCACATATGCCTTCGGATTATCCGGAAACGTTATCGAGGGTCTCCAATCTTGTGATTCCTCCGTCGCTAAATTTTTCTTCTCCTCAATTTCACTTCTCTTTTCACTTTTCTCGGGATGGTCACACACCTCCTTCCCGCTTCTCAAACTGATCGCATTTAGACTTTCTCTAGGATTTGTCTCGGTCGTACTTGGCAATGCTCCCTCTGGACGGGCTGTCAACACATTAGCAATCTGGCCCATTTGGATTTCCAAGTTGCGAATGGAGATGGAATGATTTTGCAATGTTGCTTCTGTACGGGTCATAAATTGACTCGTATTCGCTGCCAATTTCGCAATTGCTTCCTCGAGAGAGATTTTTGGAGTGGGAGGAGGCTGCTGTTGGTTTTGAGCGAACGGAGGCTCGTTCGAGTTCTGTCCGTTTCTCCATGATAAGTTGGGATGATTACGCCATCCCGGATTATACGTGTTGGAGTACGGATTATTTTGCCGGTTTCTGTTTCCTACGAACTGAGCTTGTTCAATTGGGGACTGCTCGAAAGGGTTCCTGACTTGGCACTCCGCGCTGGGATGTGATCCATTACACCAATTACACGACTCAATGGTAACGGGGGAAGGAGCATGCGAAAATGCTTGAAGCTGCTGTGTTAATGCTGCGACTTGGGCTAACAATGTAGATATCGGGTCATTACTCGAAATTTCCATAACTCGCTTCGGCGTTATTCGTTCGGATGGCCATTGATAAGCATTAGCGGCCATAGCTTCCAACAACGAGTGTGCTTCAGCCATCATCTTTCCCATCAAGGCTCCACCGGCGGCTGCATCCACGAGAGTGCGTGTGGAAGCACTCAAACCATTGTAGAACGTCTAAATCTGAAGCCAGTCCGGAAGGCCGTGATGTGGGCATCTCCGTAATAAATCTTTGTATCGCTCCCACACCTCGTGAAGCGACTCCATATCATACTGACCAAAGGTAGTGATCTCGTTTCTCAGTCTCGCCGTCTTAGAAGGTGGGAAGAATTTAGCAAGGAAGGCTTGCGCTAACTCTGCCCATGTCGTGATCGAGCCCGGCGGTAAGGAATTCAGCCAAAATTTCGCTTTATCCCTCAAAGAGAAAGGGAAAAGCCTTAAACGGATAGCATCGTCGGTGACACCATTGTTCTTGAATGTGTCACAAATCTCGAGAAAAGACGCAATATGTGCGTTGGGGTCGTCGTTCGGCAATCCACAGAACTGGCTCGCTTGCACCATCTGAATAATAGCAGGCTTGATTTCGAAATTGTTCGCCTGGATAGTGGGATGCCGAATCCCCAAAAAGTTTGCATTAATCTGCGGCATAGCATAATCTCGAAGTGCTAATGCCGGTTGAGCTTGCTGCACATGGTTATCTCCTCCGTGAATTTTGATATTTTCGGCCATGGTCACTGTTATCTGTAGCTCTCGTTTCTCCTTCTTCTTTCTCCGGAGAGTGCGCTCGAGTTCGGTATTCAAAGGTAGTAGGCCTTTGTTACCGAGTTTTCTCATGCACTACCCGAAAGATCCTGAAAGGAAAAACAAATAAAATAAAATAAAATACACGAAAATAAATAAAAAAAATGTTCAAACTAAGACTAGAAATACTGAAATCGATATTAGCAGAAATTTCACTCCCCGGCAACGGCGCCAAAAACTTGTTGCGATTTTTGTTGAACGCAAGTGCACGTTATCGTTTACAAGTAATAAAGTGATGAGTGAGTATCGTTCCCACGAGGACTGAATTACTAAGTACCGATTTTATGTATTCCAATTTTATTTGAACGGTCGAAATTTTGGTTGCAATTAATAACTAAAGAAAACCAATAAAAAAACTAACAATAAAACGATTGCTTGAAGAAAGAGAATCAATTGATAAATAAATCTAGGATTCTGAATCCACCTCGGTTTATCCGAATTTACTCTCGACTATTTAAAGTTAATGATTTCCCCAATTTATTGAAGGCGAAGATTGCTAATATACTCTACCGCCTCTCCCGAGGTCAATAGATTTTTCTAAAAGCGAATAACGCACTCTATCCCTAGGTGAATTAATTCGAAAATAGGCCAAAAGCATAAAATCTTCAAAAGGCCACGTAGTTCCTATGAGTATATTCCTATCTCACAGAATAAAACGGTTCTCACCAATAGTTCCTCACCAACTTTCCTCTCCCGATTCGAGTTGCGCAATTAAAACAATCCAATTATTGGCCAGACAATTGAAAGCATTAAGATCGATTGGGAAAACTCAACAAAAAGGGAATTAAATAGATAATCTCAAGCAAATCTGTCAAAACATAAGTTTCATCAAAATCCTAGATTAGGGTTTTAGCCTGACATGCTAAAAGATAAAATTACATAATAAAAGACTGAAAGCATTAAAATCAAACGCAGATGAAGAGCTCGGATCCCTCCGTTCTTCTGGCTTCCGCCTCTCTGCCCTTGATGTCTTCTGCTTCTGTTCCTTGATAATCAATTCTCTGATGCCTCAATACCTCTTCCAAGATGCCTAATTATGGCCTCAAATCCCTTATTTATAATCCTTCTTTGCCTCAAAAACGTGTCCGTGTAATTAGGTCGAGAACTGGACTCAAAACGGCCCAAAACCGCCCCGTGTGCCGCGGCTCACGGTCTTCAGCTGGACGCCTGGGCGCTTTTTAATTCATCTGGGCCGCGGCTCACCAAATCTGTGCCGCGGCTCAGAGTACAGATTGCTCAGGGGTCGCTGGGTGCCTTCCTGTGCCGCGGCCCGCTTGCCTTCTGCCGTGGCCCCGGGCCAAAATTCGCCGTTTTCGTCCGTTTTTCATGGTTTTAGCTTCCGGACTCCAATTTACTGCAAAGCATAAAATAATAGGGCATTAAAGGCTCATTTATGCATATTTAATCATAAAAAGAATATAAAATAATGATAAATAAGCGTATAAAAATACGCCTAACACTGATGCTCGATTTTGACCTGCTGGCAAGTCAAACATCTCGCTACAAACTGTGCGACCTCCTCCTTCATATCATTCCACCAAAAATTCCTTCTAAGGTCCTTGTACATCTTACTCGAACCAGGATCAACGGAATAAGGTGTAGCATGGGCCTCACGCAAAATACTCTGTCGCAACTCCGAGTCGTTCGGCACACAAAGCCGACTCTGGAATCTCAAAACACCATCCCCGTGAATCACAAACCCAGGAGACTTTCCCTTAAGAACGTTCTCTCGGATTTGAGTAATCATCGGATCCTCTAACTGCTTCAGCTTAATTTCATCGACCAAGGACGACGAAATCTCTAAAGCACAAAGCTGCCCGACAGCTCCAGGCAACAAAACCTCGACATCTAACTCGATCAAAGCCCGCCAAAGCTCCGACTGAGATGTAAGGATCTCAAGCGTTCGCAACGCAACCGGTTTCCGACTCAAGTCATCGGCCACGACGTTCGCCTTGCCCGGATGATAAAGGATTTCGAGGTCATAATCCTTAATCATCTCTAACCACCTCCTCTGCCTCATATTCAGCTCCCGCTGAGTAAATATGTATTTCAGACTTTTATGATCGGTAAAAATCTGACATGCAGAGCCGAAAAGATAGTGACGCCAAATCTTGAGTGCAAAAATGACTGCCTCTAACTCCAAATCATGAGTAGGGTAGTTCAGCTCATACGGCCTCAACTGTCTCGACGCATAGGCAATGGTCTTGCCTTGCTGCATCAATACGCACCTAAGCCCCTGACCCGAAGCATCACTATAAACAGCAAAACCCTCGTTCCCACATGGCAACGCTAAAACTGGGGCTGAAGTCAAACGCCTCTTCAGTTCCTCGAAACTCGACTGTCTCTCATCATTCCATACGAATTTCTCGGATTTCTGGAGCAACTGTGTAAGTGGCTGAGCCAGTTTCGAGAAACCCTCGACGAACCTACGGTAGTAGCCAACCAAACCCAAGAAACTACGGATCTCCTTCACATTCTTGGGCGGTGCCCAATCCAATACTGCCTCTATCTTCTGTGGATCTACACGAACCCCCTCGGCTGAAATCACGTGACCTAGAAACATCACTTCCTTCAGCCAGAACTCACATTTCGAGAACTTCGCATAGAGTTGCTCGGTCCTCAAGATGTCTAATACTACTCGCAAATGATGGGCATGCTCTTCCTCGTTCCTCGAATAAATAAGAATATCATCAATGAAAACGACGACACACTTATCAAAATACTCGATAAAGACTTTGTTCATCAACTGCATGAACACTGCCAGCGCATTAGTTAACCCGAAAGGCATAACTACAAACTCATAATGCCCGTATCTCGTCCGAAAAACTGTTTTCGGCACATCGGACTCCCTCACCGGAGATGATAGTACCCCGATTTCAAATCAATCTTCGAGAATACCGTAGCTCCCTGCAACTGGTCGAACAAGTCATCAATTCTCGACAAAGGATACTTGTTCTTGATGGTCACCTTTTTTAGTTCGCGATAATCGATACACAAACGTAGTGAACCATCCTTCTTCCGTACAAACAGGACCGGTGCGCCCCAAGGCGAGGCGCTCGGTCGAACATACCCCGACTCAAGAAGCTCACTCAGCTGCTTCTTCAACTCGGACATCTCTGAAGGTGCCATGCGATACGGCGCCTTCGAAATAGGAGCCGCGCCCGGCTCTAACTCTATAGCAAACTCGACCTCACGATCCGGTGGTAATCCCGGTAACTCGTCAGGAAATACATCAGAAAACTCACTAATGATTGGAATCGACGAAAGTTCGACTCCACCACTCTCCGCCTTCAAGGCGTAGCACCAATAGCCAGTACACCCCTTTCGCAGGAGTCTCGTCGCCTTCAAGGCGTTAATAACGAATTTCTGGTTCCCCCTCTTTCGCCCGGCGAAAGAGTGCTCGGTGCCGTCTTCGGCTAACATGGTGATGATCCTCGTGCGGTAGTTCATGATTTCACCATGCCGCTGGAGCCAATCATCCCCAAGAATTAAGTCCGCCCCCTCAATACCCACAACAATAAGATTAGAGGGCCAAGCCCTCTCACAAATAAATACAGAATAGTCTTGAGCCTCCTGATCACCAACGATCCTATCACCGCTAGGAAGCTTAACGATGAAGGGCTCACAAGGCGTCAAACAGTCGAGACTCAAACGGCGCACACAATCCAGAGATATGAACGAATGCGTAGCACCAGAATCGAAAAGCACACTGACAGGATGAGAAAGAATATGAACGGCACCTGTCGCCACGGTAGCCACTGGGTCATCGGCTCTCCGCATCTCATAGACACGCGGGTGGGCTGAGCCGACACTGGAAGCTCCCCCCTTAGCGGGATGACCCCGTCCTCTCCCTCGACTAGCACTCGGCGGAGATTGAGAAGCAAACGGTCCTTGATTAACACTCGGTTCACTAGGCGCTGGAATGGAAGTCCGGGCACCCACGATTCTCTCCCTCTCAGCACAGAAAGCCGCCTTGTGGCCCGGCTGGCCACACTGATTACATGTCAGCAAAGGACTCGGACAATTACGACCGATGTGGCCTGGCTGGCCACAGTTAAAACACTTCACTTCCCGAGATGGGGCACTGGCAGCCCTGCGGGGAAACCCACTAGATCGAGCTGGGCCACCGCCAGCGGAAAAGTTAGCAGAATGGAATTTCTGCTGACCCCCACCTTTGTGGCCCGAAAAATTCCTAGCAGACTTCTGCTTCTTGCCCTCGCGGGCCGCCTCACTCGCCGTCACAGACATATCATAAACAAGGACCCTACTCTGATAATCCTTCAAGGTAATACAGACAAGCCCCGACATATAGTCCCGAATCGATGATTTCATCCATCTGGAAAAATGGAAAATTTTGTCACTCTCCTCGACAACTTGGGTCTTCACATAACCCAACTCCTTATTAAAATCGGCAATAGCTTGAGATACGGGAATATCCCGTGGTTGAGCATCATAGAAAGCATGTACTCGAGCCTGTGTGACCGTCCACGGGCAATATTCGGTCTCCATCAATTCCTGAAATTCGGCCCACGAAGCAACATGGTCTTTGGGCCCAACGACCTCCCACCAATCCGTAGCGTCCCCAGTGAGAAAGTACTGGGCAATAGGGACCTTACGGTCCTCGGGACAGTTGGTAGCAGTGAAGACTTTAGATATCTCCTTGATCCACCCTTCCCATCCAATCAGGTCTGAAGCTCCCGAAAACTGAGGAGGATGCATCTTGATGACATCTTGGAGCCAACGGTCCGCTCCGCCCCGATTAGCATGGGCCTGATCCGGGTTCTGAACCGCCTGAGCTATCGCCGCCATTTGGTTCACCATTTGCTGCATAACGGCCGCAATACCAAGGTCGGCACGCTCCTGAGAAGAAGCATGACTATGAAGGTCGCCGGTACTGCCGGCTCCCGAAGACTGCGATATGGCCGCCCCACCGGCTGCCCCACGTCCTCGGCCGCGTCCACGACCACGACCTCTTCCAGCATCCATACTGATGTTAAATAAGTAGTAAAAGCCATTACGATGGTGAGTACAAGAAGAAAAACAATCACAATCGGGAATCAAAGGTGTGATACAAGGAAACAAGGAATAGAGTAAGGAAAAACTTATAGGCACTAGTAGTACCGGAATCATAGCAGCGTGATGATGATGTGCAAGACGGAACACAACAAGACCCAATAAAATGACAAGCCTAGGTATCCATAAACCTAGAGATCCGATACCATTTTCTGTAACACCCCCAAGATATTCGAGGTATATTACAGTGCCGTGAATCCCTATATGGGACCCACCAGGCTGAACAAACATCATACTCATCGACTCACATAAACAACAGAATAACACCTCATCATAAAGACGCCAATCAAAATAATCCACCCGGTTCAACCGGTAAAACATAACACCATAATCCGACACAAACATAATAAACAACAATACAATCCAGACGAGTAAAAAAAATTCTTAAGTACTCGAGTACTTCTATTAGTTTAAAGACCACAAAAGGTAAAATGATAAAAGGCGATAAGACACCACTCGTGCACAATCATCACATACGGCCATCATCCGCATACTGGTCCAGTGCCCGCTCGTCTCAATGAACCTGACCTGAAATTCATAAAACGAATTTCCCCAAAAAGGGTCCCCAGAGGGGTTAGCAATTATGCTAGTACAAGTAACCAAATGAACAATTTACATCTTATACATATAGTAAATGCATGCAATCAAGAAAACATAGTTCCAAAACACTCATTTCCGGAAATGCCAATATCAAATCACATTTGTAAAAATGCACCACAATTAACCGTGGATCCACCCCTCCGTGGACCCCTACCGAGACCCCGTCGGATCTAACCCATAGTGGTTAAAAGCAAGCTCGCGGATCCACCCCTCCATGGACCCCTACCGAGACCCCGTCGGATCTAACCCATAGTGAGCATACACACACACAATTTCTCATACAATACTACTATGTCAAGATTGTAAGTTCATAAGGATACTTGCCTCGATTAATAGACGGTGACACAAACGGAAAGGGAGAGTCAAGCATAACCGCGAGGAATCGGTGGAAATGAACCTAACGATTCGAATAACACAATCACAACCACTTCTAAACGATTACGGAAATGGAATACACCCGGAAACCCGCCTACGATTCATGTATATTCGTATAAAAATAACAACGAGGGCGGACCACAACCAAACCCTCCCGATTTCGCAAAGCTATGAATATACACCATGAATCTGTAGGAAAACTAATGAATCACCAAGATTAATCATATACATCATGAATCCACCAACAAAACGGAACGAATCGGAAGAAAATCGCCAAACCCCCCAAATTACCCAAAAGTAGGGTTCTAAGAGATTTACCTTGGATTAGGATGAAAGATTCGTGTTGATGTTGTTATAATACACCAAGAACTCAAGGAATATGTTGGATGAGATGATTGGAGGAAGAAATCGCCAAGAAAATAACCCGGAATCGCCTTAGCCGCGGAGAGGAGGAAGAAATGAGAAATTATGATTATCTCGGTCAACTCCCTGGTTTATATAGCCAGGGAGTGTTAGCGCGTGCTAATACTCAAGGTTAGCGTGCGCTAACGGGATAAAACTATAGGCCATACAATTAGCGTCCCAGTCCAGTGGCCAGATTTCTGGCCGTTAGCGTGCGCTAATAATCTCTCGGTAGCGTGCGCTATCGACCAATAGCGTGCGCTACCTGGATATCAGCCGAGTCCAGAAGCAACTGACTAGTTCACACCTGATCCAGTTAGCGAGCGCTATCCACCAAACATAGCGTGCGCTAAAGTGTATCGGTAGCGCGCGCTATCGACCAATAACGTGCGCTACCTTGGCATCAGATTGAGTCCAGTAGCAAACTGTCCAGTACTGGACACTCACGCTAGCGCACGCTACCGGGAATCTCAGCGTGCGCTAGCCCCCGACATTAGCGTGCGCTAGACTACGTAGCGTACGCTAATCCGCCAGTCCAGAGGGCTGGAAACAGCACTGCCATTCCCAGGGCTTGCTCTCTAGCGCGCGCTACGAAGCAGTCGTAGCGTGCGCTACTAAGGGACCCCTAGCGTGCGCTATGCAGAAAAGATAGCGTGCGCTAGATACGAAATATAAACAGTACAAAACACCTGAATATGAACGAAACATCAAACGGAACATCTCAAGACGCATCAAAACATAAAATGGATCCATGGCAACCCCGGAACAGTGGTTCCGTACAACAATAACGAGAATCAGATCAATAGATGATGGGAAAGATACACTGAAGGGTACACGAGGGTCACTACGATCGAGAAATACACCGAAAAAAATAAAATACAAGGGAAAGAAAAATGCGGATATTATAGTATTCGCGTGACCCGTCGTTTACATTCGCGTAAAACAGCAACCTTGAATCGGATGTGTGGGAGTAGTTATTTGAGTTTCTTCTCTGCTATAGAGGGAGACTTAGTAACTAAAAGCATTCATGAGCCCCATGAGTGTCTTTTCCGTCAAACGGTTCCCCAATACATGAGAATGGAAATCCACCCTAGGGTTTTTCCGATGAAACATCCTGGGAGTCGAAACCTAGTGGTCAACTCGAATCATAATAGTTATTAAATAAAAGGTAGTGTTGTCCGGGGAATATTATTTATGATGAAATTCTTATGTTTTTACCACGAGGGTGTGGGGCTGGGCGAGTTGGCTTGTTATACTCCCAAAATTCATATTGGCGATCGGCTCATTCACGTTTGATAATCTTTGAGCCTTGACTTTCTTCATGAGCTAAGATTAGCACTAAAAATGGTTACCTTGAGAAATCATTGTCCGTAATGTGACTCACTAGTACGATATTCGTATTATTCTTTGAGATTTAAGGGTAGTATTAATTAGTTGAGCACTATGGATTTGCACGATTGTCCACGATACTTGTATTCTTATTTGAAATTGATTTTTGCTTGAGGACAAGCAAAGGCTTAAGTTTGGGGGAATTTGTTACATGTTATTTTTGTGCGCTTTATTGTCATTATTCTATCTTTATTTTGGTTTAATTCTGTGAAAATGAGCCCCTAATGCATGACATTTGCACATTTTGAAGGAAATTAGAGTCCGGAAGCTCGAACGTGGAAAAACAGGCAAAATGACATTTTTCGGCCGAGGGCTGCGTCACACCAAAGCTGGGCCGCGTCACAGGCATAACACAGAGAAAACCGGTACAAACTGTACCGGGGGCCGCGACACACTTATTCTGAGCCGCGACCCATAATGAAATTTCGCCCAGGCCTAGGCAGCACAAGGACTAGGGCCGCGGCACACTTATTTCGGGCCGCGGCCCGCGGTGCGGGAACCCTGATTTCAGCATGCGATTTTGGCTATTTTGGAGGCGGACTAGACCTAATCCTCAGACGCATTTTAGATACGGAAGAAGGTTATAAAAGTGCAGTAAAGGTCAGAAAAAAAATCATCGAAGGAGAGGAGAAGAATACCTAGTAGCAGAGAGCAAGGCCAGAGAACGAAGAAGACAAGTTCATCAATTGTGTTTGAATTTCTTCCTTATGTTTAATTCAAATATTTGTGTATTGTTTTCTAGCATGTCGGGCTAGACCCTTTTATTCTAGGATTGAGATGAAACCGAGATTATGATGGATTAATTCTTGATTCTTCGTTATTGATACCTTTCCTTTTTCTATTGAGTTTTCCCCAATTGTTCTTAGTGCTTTCAATTGTGTGGCCTATGATTGAATTGTTATAACTACGTAACTTGAATCGGGAGAGGAGAGTAAGTAGTAAAAATTGGGAGAAAACCGTTTTGTCTTGTGAGATAGGAATATATTCATAAGAATTACGAAGCTTGTTTGAGGATTTTAGAACATTTTGGCTATTGTTGAATTAACTCACCTAGGAATAGAGTGAATTATTCGCCTTGGAAAATTCTACTGACCTCAGGAGAGGCAATAGATTAACTTAGAATCTTCGCTCTCAATAAATTGGGAAATTACATAAATTATATTAATCAAGATTAATTTGGATTAATCAAGGCGAATTCTCGATTCTAGATTTTTCTCCTATTTGATCTCCTTTTATCGGACTATTGATTCTATTGTTTGTTTTAGTTTATCGCAATATTTAGTTATTAATAATTATTCAACCACAAAATTTCGGTCGTTCAAATAAAATTAGAAATACTAATAAATTAATACTTAGTACATCAGTCCTCGAGGGAACGATACTTTTCTCATCACTTTATTACTTGATTACGACAACGTGCACTTCCGTTCACAGAATTACGCAACAGTTGCCATAAGTTTTCCCAAGGGAGTTGATTTCATTGATGATCTCTGTGAACCTTGTGTCCACCTGATCTATGGATTCTACAGTCTTCATCTTGAAGTTGTCAATCTTCTGGGTAGCGATTGACAACTTGTTTTCTTTTATCAGCTCTGTACCTTCACACATCACGACAAGGGTATCCCAAATCTCCTTGGCATTCTGGAAATTCTTGATCTTCACCATGGTTGATATGTAAAGAGTTTGATATAGCACATCTTTGGCCCGGTTGTCAAGGTTGGCCAGCTTTCTTTCTTCTGGATCATCTCTGTCCTTTTCTTGGGAATCTTTGCTAGTTTCCCTGCTGCTATCTCCTCGGGAGTGTTGTCCTTCTCGAATATGAAAGGACCATTTTCGATAATGCACCACATGTTGCCATGGATAGAAGATAAGTGTGCCTGCATCCTTATCTTCCAAAGATCATACTCGCTAACTGAAAACACATGTAATCTAGAGTGCAGGTGTTCCATTCTAAATGAGAGATATAAATATATGCAAGATATATGGATCTGGTTCTGGAAATAAATGAACCAACCTCTCTGATACCACTTGTAGATCACAAGTAGTCAGAAATAAGTCTAGAGGGGGGGGGTGAATAGACTTATTGAAACTCTTTTTCCACGCAGGGATTAAGGAGTTTCACAGCTGATGGTACAGATGACTTAGAGTCGTCTGTAGACTGTATAAGTGCAGAAGTCAGCTGATGACGAATATAAATAATGAAACAATAATTATGAATGCAGCATTTAAGTATGATGCTAAAATAGTAAAGTACGCAGGCAATTTATAGTGGTCTCAGAGGTGGGATAATCCTCTACTAATCCACTTTTTCCAAACCAGTTGGAGATGAATCCATTATAATTTTCAACCAGTAATAAATATTACAGTGATTCTACAAGTTAGCTACAACAACTTCCAACCAGTGGAAATCCTGTCGTTGCAACTCCTTTATGACTACCTAGCACCACTTGATCTTCAAATCCTTGGATGCCTATCAGTAGCGTAACTTCAACCAGTGAAGTACCCCGTACTTAGGTTTTAAGACAAGAGTGTTGTGTCTTCTCCAACTAAGAGTTTTCTTCGTATATGAACTGAGAATACTGCTCTTCACGATGCTATAGATCTCTTGATCGCTTGATTACTTTAATTGCTTGAGAGTATAGATCGCATCGTACTTTCCTCTTTCAAATCTACAGGTATTTATAGCTTGTCAATCCTTAGAGTTTTTCTTCATATCCATTGCAAATCTGTAACAAATCCATCCGTTGGAGAAATAGACTTCTTTGTTTTTCTTTCTGAACATTGCAAGGCTGGATTCCCTTATTTTAATCCAATTCCGACCATTGTGAAGACTTTCACGTGATGGCGCTGAATCTTTTGATTTTAATATGTTTAAAGTCTTCAGAGGTGGTTCTGGATGATTTATTTAACTCATATCCTTCCAGGAATCTCTCCAATTTGTCCCTTATCGCCCGCATGTGACTTTCCGTAATTCTTGACTTTTCAATATATGCTGACGTGGACTGGCTTACTTGGCTGATTACTCAGACGGAACTTATCTGGTCTCTTTAGGTCAATCTGTCTGATGTGCAGTCAACCTTCTCTGACGTTGACTTCTCTGATGATGACTTCTCTGATCTGTTGACTTGCCTGAAGTCTTCTGACCTGATGAGCTTGACTAATCTGATGGTCACACTTCAGGTGACTTGGACTCTGTCTGGTTACTTGGCTGCAGTCTGGTCAAACCTCTCTGATGAAATTTATTGACCAGAATTTCTCTGATTTCCACTTGACTGTGACTCGGATTTCTGCAGTGTTTAGTCAAGCTTCTCTGATGTTGCTTGTCTGACCAAAACTCCTCTGATGTACTTATCTGTACTTTGTACTTAGCCGATTTTAAGCCTAACTTAAATAGCCTATAGAAGATACTCATTTGGTTCTTCTTTACATTTTGTCAAGTATTTGACTTAACTCAGTTTGGCCTATGGAAGATACTCATTTGGTTCTTCCTTACATTTTGCCAAGCAATAAACATACATTTGAATAAACAAATACAATGATGACATCATCAAAATCTAACAAGTATTCCTAACAGTGGGTTCTGATGAGTAGTTCAGTTGTGCCCTTGTCTTTCTAGATTAGGTTCTTCTTGGACTTCCCGAATCTTTATTAGGGTTTCTGTTTTGAGGGTTTTACTATTTATTGTGCTACTTTCTACTCAAATATTGAAAAAGTGTGATTACAAATAATTGAATTGTTTTTAGTAATGGTTTGGTTTATCAGTTACAATATTTTAAATATTTATGCATATTCTACTATATATATGTAATAATAGATTTTTGTGTTTGTGTATTAGGAATATGACTCTAATTTATTTCAGCATGATTTTGTTGATCAGCTCACATTTTGTTGTGTGCATGTGCAGTAGGTTTGTGCATTGTATTATGGTCTGTCGCATCTGTGTTTACTGTTATTACTTTGGGTATATTGTGTTGATTCCAAAATATAGTTAAACATGACATATTCTTTTACAAGTAGTAATTGTCATCTGATTTATCATTTGCTTGGCAGATTCCTGTTCTTCACTGATAGTGACCGTTGTTTTGCTTGTAATATCCGACAGTAATTTCTTGTCTACTGTTGTATTGTTCGGATAATTTGAGTATCATTGTAATCATGTTACATTTAGTTTAATGATCATTAATGTTGGGATACATCAGAATAGAATTAATTATATTGTCATTCGTATTGTGGTCGATTGCTAGACGTTGTGTAGATTGTTGCATTTTGGCTAAGTCTTTAAGGGCTAATGCATGCTACTGATGTAGCATAGCGTACGCTATTTTTCTCAGTGTTACGTACGTAATGTACTTCATATTACATACGTAACGAATGGAATCTGATCCGATCTCACTTTCGGCATGGGGGGCCATGCAGGATTCGGATAAATGGGCTTTTCGAGGCAGCCTAGTTGACCTACATTACGTACGTAATGTTCATGATATAACGTACATAACACGAGAGTTTTTTTGAGGCAGTAGCCTTTGGAGGCTTATTACGTACGTAACACCTTGTGTGTAGCGTACGTAAAGAGACTAACGTACATTAGCTTTATGCTGTAATGTACGTAATAGTTGTGCAGTTTATAAAAAGACAGATTTTCTCTTTCATTTTGCACGACCCAACCTTGATATTTTCTCCAAGAGATTATCCCTAAACTCTTGATTTCTGAAATTCTTGATGTTTATGATGGTATGATTAAGCATGTTTTAGAATATTCAATGATGCTATGCAAACTATAAACAAGTTTAAAAGATTATGTTGAATGGTTAAGGTTTTTGGATATAGATTCAAGTGATTATGCCTACTACCTTGTCAAATCCGTTTTGATGGGATTATGTTGATAATAGGATGTTAGAACTCACATTGGTATGTTGATTATGATGATGATATTATGTTCTTAGTGATGTTGAGAAAATCAAAAGTATTTTATACTTGAAAAACCAAGTAGAAATGACTATGTAAATGAGTCGGAATCATGAACTTATAACTTCCATTATCATGCTAATATGTCAAAGATGTGATATTCTTGATGTTCATTATATTTATGGTGTTCTTGATATTCTTGTTATTCTTGGAGGAATTAATTAGATTATCAATCATTAACTTATTAATAGTAATCCTTAAAATTGCAAATATGAGATAAGGATTCTTAACTTTAGGCTTTGTAAACTTGTTATGGTTGTTTGATCGATTTTCGTTAAATCAAAGACTAGTTAGCATTGTTATGATAATCGATATAGTCAGATTTGGGTCGTTGAATGAATTATATTTCATTCAAGGTTGATCGTGTAATACCCCCAAGATATTCGGAGAATATTACAGCACCGTGGACCCTACATGGGACCCACCAGGCTAATTAAGAAATACCACTCGTCTAACTATCTTAGTTAGCGAGAAAACACACATCACCTGAACGAAAAATAAATGGAACGCCCGTTATAACCGGAAAAACGGACATCACTGTCAATCATAAATAACAATTAATAATACAAACCATAATCCCAGTAGAAATGCCTAAGTACTCGTGAGTACGTTCTATAAGTTCACAAGTTTAAAGAAAAACAACCGCATCAAAAAGGACAACGGAAATAAAGAGACTCAATTGCACACTTCATCAACCCTGACCAGCATCCACGTACTGCCCCAGTGCCCCTGAACATGACCTGAAATTCATAACAAGAATTTCCCCAAAACGGGTCCCCAAAGGGGTTAGCAATTACGCCAGTACAAGCAACTAAATGAACAACTTACACCTTACACATATAGTCAAAGCATGCAATTGATAAAGCATCAGTTTGAAACACACATTTCCGGAAACGCCATAACCCAAAACATATTTATAAAATGCACCACAATTAACCGTCGATCCACGCCTCTGTGGACCCCTACCGAGACCCCGTCGGATCTAAACCGCAGTGATCATACACACACACACGTTACTCATGCAATAATACCATGTTAAGAGTGCAAGTTCATAAGAGTACTTGCCTCGATTATCACGACGAAAAGGACGGAATGAAATAATCGCGGTTGCGAGAAATTGGACACACCGAACCTAGAAGATTCGTCAAACACCATTATAACCAATTCGATAAGAATAACGATAACGGAAGACACCCGAAACCCCACCTACGATTCATGTAAGTTCGTACAAAACAACGACGAGGACGGATCGCAACTAAACCCTCTCGATTCCACAAATATCACGAAACTTACCATGAACTCGTAGGGAAAATAAGAATACTACCAAGATTAATTATATACATCATGGATTAATCAACAATACGAAACAAATCGGATGAAAACTCTAAAACCCCCAAATTTCCCAATATAGGGTTCTAGGAGATTACCTTGGATTAAGGATGAAGAACAAGTGTTGGTGTTGTTAATCTACACTAAGATCTCAAGGAAGATGATAACTTGAAGTTACAAGACTTCGAATCGCTCGGAAATCGCCCACGAATCGCCCCGGATCGGAAAGAGAAAGAGAAATGAAGATATGAAGAATCTGGGTCAACTCTCTGGTTTTTATAACCAGAGAGATGTAGCGTGCGCTACCCAGTAAAAAACCAGTCCAGAACCTACGGTTCTGGCCCGTTAGCGTGCGCTACTAGAGAATAGAGTGCGCTAATGGCCCCTCGATAGCACACGCTACCGGGTCATAGCGTGCGCTACCTGGGCACCAGACCGAGTCCAGAAACATTCTGCCCAGTCTTGACTACCAAGTTAGCGTGCGTTACCTGTCACCCAGCATGCGCTAAGTCCAAACCGTAGCGTGCGCTAATATACAAACGTAGCGTGCGCTAGGATGCTCGTCCAGATAGCAGAGAGCAGGAACAACTCACTGTCATTGTTGTGCTCGAGTCGTTAGCGCGCACTACTAAACAAACGTAGCGTGCGCTACAAACTAACGATAGCGTGCGCTACACAACAACGATAACGTGCGCTAACAAGTGCAGACACCAGCACACACAACACTCAAGGATGGAAAACAGCGAATTCCATCTCGGATGAAAACAACGCGCATCCGACGCCAAATAATGGGCCGAAGAAGACACACGAACAACAAGATTGAGTCAGAACCAAAGCGCTAAAAGAACACACAATTCCGACTACCCGAGGGTTCAGAAAATTACAACGTTAGTAATCACCCCAAAACTTTGGGAAATTACAAAATGGCCCAAGACATCCGAAACACACGATACATGATCGAAACAACAAATGAAAGCTCACAACATGCATAACAACATGAGACGGATCTGCGGCAACCCCGAAACGGCAGTTCCGAACAACAGTTACGAGAATCAAATGAAATAGCGACGAAAATGACATTTAACACGGAATTGAGTAAAACAAATCCGAAACAAGCTCGGATAACAAAAAGTCCAGTATTAAATATTCTCAAAATATCAATTCGTTTACAAGTGAGTCGCTAAAAACAAAAAATACACCAAAAATGAAAATACCTACTGTTGTTGCCCAAAATATTATCCGGAGATAGATATTGCTGGAATGGACGGACAACAAACAAAGTTGCGAGAGCACGTCCGTGGGAATGGAAATAACACAAGATTTGCCGAGTTTGTTAGGCTCGGGCTTGAATGCTCTCACGAGATGTTATTAATATGAATACGTTTGAGTACAAATATTAATGTAAGAATGCGATTACAATGAGTGTAAAAGATCCTAGTTATCTAGCTGTTGAGTGCTTGCCGGAAGAACTAGAGTTGCTCTGAGTTCTTGAACTGCAGGGAGTTCTTGTTTTCGTCTCTGCCGACCGTCTTTCGGTTAAGAGGTGCTGAGAGAGAAAAGCCAAGAGATAGCTGCCAGAAAAGCCTGACCTTTATCCAAGTGCAGGATGCCTTCTATTTATAGGAGCTGAGATGCCCTTTAATGACGGGCGATCGCCTTCCTTGTAATATAATAAGGGGCGATCGTCTTTTAGCACATGGGCTGGCTGCCTTAAAGTCCACGACATGGGCTGGCTGCCAGTTGTGCAGTCCAATGAGAAGTCCGCATGCGTCCTGAGTCGCTGTCCCGAGAGGTCCCACTGTGCACCTTTCGGCGGGTCTGTCGGTAGGTGATATTGGTGACAGGCTGTGGTCAATGATCCATGTCCTGCGGCGCCTTTTTCGGATCTGCATGTGGGTCTCTGTTCGATCTTCGGCCTTCGCCGACTAGACGGCCTCGCGTGGCATGAGGCGGTCGTCCTTGACGGGCACCAGAGTCGATTGCGAGGTGCCAAAAGACGATTGCCTTGGATGTCGATCACTCGGCACTGGGTCCTGATCTGGGTCCTTCGATCGGTAGGTCTGCCTTTGCTATTTGACTCTGGCTCGGTCGCCCGGTCTCTGTGCCGATCGCCCGTTGAGACGTATAAATCTAGACATAACAATTGCCCCCCAGCTTGCTCCGATGTTGAAGACATGGGGTGAGGTGGTTCTTACTGGCGATCGTTGAGGATAAGGACGGGCGATCCGTTAAGTGGACTTTGGCTCGGATTTGGGCGAACTGGTCACTTGGCGAGCTATCTTCGGTCTTGTACCTGCAATTTTCAAATTTTCCGATCCCTCGTGGAAAGCTGATTGTTTCGTCGTTGAGGAACCGTGCACAGTCGCGGAGTTCGATGGACCGACCTCCCTGACCGTGTCTTATGCGCGAGCGACATTCCAACTGTAGGTTTGTCTCGTGACTCATTTTATTGTGAGGGTCCTCCGTTAGGCTGCGCCTCGCCTGGTATTTAAACGAAGGGCGTGTGGTCTTGGTCTGGAGGAGTCCTTGCGCGGGGCGTCGTCGGATTAATCGACTCCACGTCCTGGCTTGTTAGCACTTTTCTACCTCGGATCATCATGTTAGATGGCAATCCTCGACGGTATATGTTGTGACGGGGGTAGGGATGCGTCGCATTGTCCGGGTTCACCAAGTTAGATGATGAACCTTTGAGGGCAGGCGAGCGTGTCCACTGGTTCATTTGGAGGGTCCTTCGGCTACGCCCACTTCGTATTTAAACAAAGGCCGAGCGATCGCAGCCCAAAGGAACCTTGCATGGCCGAAGCAGTCGGTTCCATCGACCACCAGGACTATGGCTGCACTCTTCTACCTTGTATCGTCATGTTAGATGTCGACCCTCGACGATATACATTGTGCGGGGGAGGCGATCTCGTGCCTTAGTCCATCATGTTAGGTGATGAACTCTAGATGGCGAGCGAGTCCTCCATTTTAGGAGATGTTGCTTGATTCTGGCGATCAGATTGGAAGACTGATGATTATCGTTCTGACGCCGATCGCGGCATTTGATTCTGGCGATCAGGTCGGGAGACTGGTAATCGTTGTTCGGTCGCCGATCGCGTTGCTCATAGGTGAAAAAGTAACCTTTGCTTGGCCAAAAAGTCTGCGGCCTTGGCACGGAAGATCGCGTAGGTCGGGGGATGTCCTTCGTAAGATGCCTGAACATAGGCGAAAGACCATCGAATCCCCCTAGGACCGAGTAGAGGGCGATCTCGTCGCTCTCGGGCTCACCGTTGAGGATTATCTCATCCACCCGGTCGATGTAGTCTGCGTTGGACTCTTCTTCTCCCTGCCTGATTTTCATCATGTGGTGGGGACCTTCGGGTCGAGCGACCTTGACAGCGAAGTACGAAGTGAAGTCGTTCGCCAGTTGTTCAAAGGAGCTGATGGACCGCGGTGGCAACGAGACGTACCACCTATAGGCCAGGTTGCCCAACGTTAGCGGGAACATTCGGCATCTGGTCGCGTCTGATGCCCCACATCCGGTCATGTAGATCCGGAACTTGCTTAGGTGAGTCTTGGGGTCTGACCTCCCCTCATACAAAGGTGTTTGCGGAGGAGCGATCCTACGCTACACGGGGGCGAGCTCGATGTGGACCGCGAGTGGCTCGCTCGGCCCGTTGATCTTGCTATTGGCGCCTGCCCCAGTTTCTAGGAGCGCCTTCATGTCGTCGAGATGGCGTTGCATCGCGGCCATCGCTGTAGCTTGGTCGATCGTGGTTTGGCTCTCGGAGCGGGTGCCGAGGTGATCGTGTACCGATCTCCTGGCTCTGCGGTAGGCGATGAGGTTATCGCTGCCGATCTTGGTTCTTCGGGAGGGGTCATATGGTCGGCCTGCCTTCTGGGAGTTGGGTATGCCGAACTCCTGGTGACGGATTCAGGCTCCGTCGTCTCATGGCTGGGACCAGAATGCCCCAATCGCCACGATGGGTCGCTTCCTAGGCGGCTGAAAACGGAGGTGTCCTGCCTTGCGAGCGCCTTTTCTTGCGAATCGGGGCCTCATGACGATCGCTCGGCCAGTAACCCCTTGAACTTTCGTTTGCTCACGCGGCGGATGGCCGAAGGGGGTTATAGTGGGCGCGTCGAATGCTCTCCGTCGCTCCCGTAGGATGGCCATGGCCTCTTCGATCTGTTCTGCGGTTTGAAACTGATCGAGCGAGAGGCTTAGGCCGTCCCTCGGGGGAGGGATTGAGAGTCTCGGGTCGCCGTGGCTACCCTCCGCCATAGGCTGGGGCTCGGATTGAGACGGAATGAGGCATCCGGCGGATCGGCCAGCGGCTTTATTCGATGTAGAGGCAGAAGCCATGATTTCTGAAAACTTTCTTTGAAGAGCAGTGAGTGTCTCTTCAAGTATATGCCCCGGAGAACAGTGAGTGTTCTTCGAGATGGTAGGAAAAAAAATGAAGGTTTAGATCCCCTTTTTCTAGCGCCAATTGTTGTTGCCCAAAATATTATCCGGTGATAGATATTGCTGGAATGGATGGACAACAAACAAAGTTGCAAGAGCACATCCGTGGGAATGAAAATAACACAAGATTTGCCGGGTTTGTTAGGCCCGGGCTTGAATGCTCTCGTGAGATGTTATTAATATGAATACGTTTGAGTACAAATATTAATGTAAGAATGCGATTACAATGAGTGTAAAGATCCTAGTTATCTAGCTATTGAGTTCTTGCCGGAAGAACTAGAGTTGCTCTGAGTTCTTGAACTGCAGGGAGTTCTTATTTTCGTCTCTGCCGACCGTCTTTCGGTTAAGAGGTGCTGAGAGAGAAAAGCTGTGAGATAGCTGCCAGAAAATCCAGACCTTTATCTAAGTGCAGGATGCCTTCTATTTATAGGAGCTGAGATGCCCTTTACTGACGGGCGATCGCCTTCCTTGTAATATAATAAGGGGCGATCGTATTTTAGCACATGGGATGGCTGCCTTAAAGTCCGCGACATGGGCTGGCTGCCAGTTGTGCGGTCCAATGAGAAGTCCGCACGCGTCCTGAGTCGCTGTCCCAGGAGGTCGCACTGTGCATCTTTCGGCGGGTCTGTCGGTAGGTGAGATTGAGGACAGGCTGTGGTCAATGATCCATGTCCTGCGGCGCCTTTTCCGGATCTGCATGTGGGTCTCTATTCGAGCTTCGGCCTTCACCGACTAGACGGATGCTAGCCTCGCGTGGCATGAGGCGGTCGTCCTTGGAGGGCACCAGAGTCTATCGCCAGGTGCCAAGAGAGGATCACCTTGGATGTCGATCGCTCGGCACAGGGTCCTGATCTGGGTCCTTCGATCGGCAGGTCTGCCTTTGCTATTTGACTCTGGCTCGGTCGCCTGGTCTCTGTGCCGATCGCTCGGTGAGATGTATAAATCTCGACATAACACCTAGAAAAGAAAAATGCGGATGTTACATTCTACCCCTCTAAAAATAAATTTCATCCCGAAACTTAAGAAACAAACAATTCAGGGTACCTAGCACACATGCTATCCTCAGTTTCCCAAGTTGCCTCCTCGACGCCATGCCTCGACCACTGCACCTTGATGAAAGGGATGGTCTTATGCCTCAGTCGCTTCTCACGGTGCTCCAAAATCTTCAAGGGACGCTCCTCGAAGGTAATATCCTCAGCGATACCGATCTCACCATAGTCGATGACATGACTAGGGTCCGGAACATATTTCCTCAGCTGGGAAACATGGAAAACGCTATGAACATGACTCAAGGCCGGAGGCAACGCCAAACGGTATGCCAACTCACCGACTCTCTCGAGAATATCAAAGGGCCCAATAAATCTCGGACTCAACTTTCCCTTCTTCCCGAAGTGGAAAACTCCCCTCGTCGGCGACACCTTTAGCAAAACGTGGTCTCCCACCTTGAATTCCAAAGGTCGACGATGGACGTCAGCATATAACTTCTGTCGACTCTGAGTAGTCAACATCCTCTCCCGAATTAATTCTACCTTCCGCCTCGTCTCCATAGCGATATCCGGTTCGGCCCCACCAAATCGGACGCCTCGTTCCAGCAAATTGGTAATCGGCATCGTGGCCCATAAAGCGCCTCATACGGTGCCATTCGAATCGACACGTGCCAACTATTGTTGTACGTGAACTCGATCAATGGCAAATGCTCATCTCAATCACTGCTCCAATCGAGAGCACAAGCACGCAAAATATCCTCAATTGTCAGGATTGTGCACTCCGACTGCCCATCCGTCTGAGGATGAAAAGAAGTACATAGACGCAAACGAGTGCCCAACGACTTATGTACCGCCTGCCAAAAGTGCGATACAAAACGGCCATCACGATCCGAAACAATAGACTTCGGAGTACTGTGAAGCCTCACAATCTGCGCAATAAACACACGAGCCAACTTCTCCGGACCCCAAGTATCCTTGATGCCCAGAAAGTGTGCCGACTTTCTCAGACGATCCACAATCATCCAAACCATATTCATACTACACTCCAATCTCGGAAAGCTCGTGACGAAGTCCATCGAAATATCTTCCCATTTCCATTCCGGAACAGGAAGTGACTGCAATAACCCAACCGGTCGCTGATGCTAGATTTTAACCTGCTGACAAGTCAAACATCTCGCTACAAACTGTGCGACCTCCTCCTTCATGTCGTTCCACCAAAAGTTCATCCTTAGGTCCTTGTACATCTTACTCGAACCAGGATGAACAGAGTAAGGCGTAGCATGGGCCTCACGCAAAATACTCTACCTCAATTCCAAGTTGTTCGGTACACAAAGCCAACTCTGGAATCTCAACACATCATCCTCGTGAATCACAAACTCATGAGACTTTCCCTTAGGAACATTCTCTCGGATTTGAGCAATCATCGGATCCTTCAACTGCTTTAGTTTAATTTCATCGATCAGCGACGACGAAATCTCCAAAGCGAAAAGCTGCCCGGCACTTCCTGGCAACAAAATCTCCACACTCAACTTGATCAGATCCTGCTGAAGCTCAGATCGAGATGTAAGGATCTCAAGCATCCGCAACGCAACCGATCTCCGACTCAAGGCATCCGCCACGACGTTCGCCTTGCCCGGATGATAAAGGATCTCGAGGTCATAATCCTTAATCAACTCCAACCACCTCCTCTGCCTCATATTCAACTCCCGCTGAGTGAATATGTACTTAAGACTTTTATGATCGGTAAAAATCTGACATGCAGAGCCAAAAAGATAGTGACGCCAAATATCAAACCAAACATACCCAGTGTATCCCGCTCAGAGCAGGGTCTGGGGAGGGTAATGTTAGGAATACTTGTTAGATTTTGATGATGTCATCAGTATAAAGTCAAATGTTTATTACTTGGCAAAATGTAAGGAAGAACCAAATGAGTATCTTCCATAAGCCAAATATGTTAAGTATAAAACTTGGCGAAATGTAAAGAAGAACCAAATGAGTATCTTCTATAGGCCAAAAATAAGTTAGGCTAAAAATCGGCTAAGTACTAAGTACAGCTAAGTCCATCAGAGAGGATCAGCCGAGTCAAGTCAGAGTAGTTCTGGTCAACAAAAATTATCAGGGATGTTTGACCAGACTGCAGCCAAGGTACCTCAGACAAGTCACCTGATTAGTGAAGTCATAAACAGTGAACATCAGAGAGGTCCAGACTGCAGAGAAGTTAACTGCTCATCAGCCTAGTCGAGATCAGCCAAGTACTCCAAGTCCACGTCAGCATGCGTTGAAAAGTCAAGTATTACGGAAAGTCACATGCAACGTGAAGAGACAAATTGGAGTGATTCCCGCAAAAGATATGGTCTCAGCCAAGATTTAGAAATGGCCCACACTATCAAAATTTTGAGGAATATCCAGTATACAATCCCAACAGGAGATTCAGACCTCGACCTTACACACCTTATGAGGGTTATAATAATAATAACAACTTTCACAATCCAAGGAGAAATCAATTCTCCAGGAAACCAGCTAACCCCAAAGGACCCACACAGATTTGGGTACCTAAATCTCTGCTTGTCTGATTGCAGAAAAGGTGGAAGGACTACAACCACATCTCCACAAATTCAAACTTTGGAGGTGAAGAATGGTTTGTAGATTCTGGATGCTCGAGGAATATGACCGGGAACAAGAAGATGCTGTCCAAATACACCAAAGAAAGAGGTCCTGATGTAACCTTTGTAGATAGCTCTAGAGGACAAACAAAAGGCTTTGGAGAGCTACATCGAGGAAATATTGTGATATCCAAAGTTCATTGTGTCAAAGGGCTCAAGTACAACCTTCTGAGCATAAGCCAGTTTTGCGACGAGAAGAACCTAGTAGTCTTCACCATCTGGAAATGTATGGTGATAGATATCCTGTCTGGAGAAGTGAAGCTCCAAGGTTTCAGAAGGAGAGATGTCTACATGATAGATTGGAACACAGGAACACCTAACTCCTGTTTTCTATCCAAAACAGTAGCTGAGAATGGATGGATGTGGCACAAAAGATTATGTCACCTGAACTTCAAAGCCATCAACAAGATAAGTTCTCAGAAGCTGGTCAGAGGACTTCCAAATGAAGCATTCAAGAAGGAAGCGCTTTGTGATGCATGTCAGAAAGGAAAGCAGACCAGAGCATCATTTAAGCCAGTCCAGCCTACAACTCTCACAACAAGGATCTTAGATCTACTCCACATGGATCTATTTAGTCCTATCAAGCCAAGGACTTTGAGCGGCCGAAAG
This sequence comes from Orobanche coerulescens, assembly GCA_033398695.1. Taxonomy (NCBI): domain Eukaryota; kingdom Viridiplantae; phylum Streptophyta; class Magnoliopsida; order Lamiales; family Orobanchaceae; genus Orobanche; species Orobanche coerulescens. Next base: position 190,393,359 of record CM065804.1, on the reverse strand, counting down.
CATGCACTTGTTATAGAATATGATTATTCAAGGTACACTTGGATTATCTTCTTGTATAAGAAAAGTGAAACCTTGACCAAGCTACCTGAGCTGCTGAGAAGGATCCAGAATGAGAAATCCCTATCCATCATCAAGATCAGATCAGATAGAGGAGGAGAGTTTCTCAACAAGGCGATCACCGACATACGATCGAATGGGATCGGCAGATGAGCTCTGCGGCCAGGACTCCCAGCAGAATGGCGTTGAAAGAAGAAACAGAACCTGAAGGAAGCAAAGAAGGTCCATGATTGCGAGCGGACTGCTTAAGAGGTTCGGGTCAAGTCACAACACAGCTTGCCACACCCAGAACATGAGTATGATAGTAGGGAGACATGGCAAAACTCCCTATGAGGTTTGGAATAATAGAACTCCTACTGTTGCTTACTTTCACGTTTTTGGTTGTAAGTGTTTCATCCAAAACAACGGTAAAACACAACTAAATGCCTTTGATGCTAAAACTGATGACGGTCTCTTTATGGGATACTCACAAAGAAGCAAGGCATATAGAGTCTTCAACAAAAGAACCTTAGTTGTGGAAGAAACACCCCATGTTGTTTTTGATGAATCTACTGTTGAGTACAGGAAGCAAGTTGAGTTAATTGAGTACAGCAACCCTTGAAGAAGTCATTGTACATGACACTGGAATGGTGGACTCACCTGCAAACCAGCCTGAAGATCCAACTGTAGCTGTTGAAGACCCAACTGCAGATCAGACAGGATCACCAAACCTATCTGATCCAGTTGCCGCAGATGAAGACCCAGCTGTAGCTGATAAAGACTCATCTGCAGATCAGACCCAAGCTGCAGATGACAAGACGGTAGCTGATCCAGTTGCAGACCGGAACCCAGCTGATGCAGAAATCCACCAGAGCAATCCAACAGGGGGAACAAACCCAGAAGAAGACGATATCCCCAAGTGGCTCAAAGAACACCCAATCCAGCAAATCATCGGGAAGCTGACTGATGGAGTCAAGACGCGACAGTCAACTCTACCCGCAGGAATGGCTATGTTCTCATGCTTTATGTCACAAATAGAACCTAAAACAACAGAACAAGCTTTGGAAGATTATTCTTGGATAAATGCCATGCAAGAGGAATTGGAGCAGATGGAAAGAAACAAAGTTTGGGAACTAACAGACAGACCTGATCACAAGAAGGTTATTAGCACCAAATGGGTGTACAAAAATAAGAGTGATGAAGACGGAGCTATTGTTAGGAATAAGGCCAGACTTGTAGCAAAAGGTTATGCACAGTGTGAAGGAATATATTTTGATGAAACCTATGCACCTGTTGCAAGATTAGAGGCCATCAGACTATTCCTCGCATATGCTGCATTCAAAGATTTTGAAGTTTATCAAATGGATGTAAAGAGTGCTTTTCTAAATGGCATCTTAGAAGAAGAAGTCTATGTAGAGCAACCCCCAGGTTTTGTCAAAGGAGACAAAGTCTACAAGCTGTTGAAGGCTCTCTATGGACTTAAGCAAGCACCGAGAGCGTGGTATGAAACATTGTCTATGTTTCTTGAGAAGAATGGTTTTTGCAAAGGGAAGGTGGACAAGACCCTATTCAGAGTGGAGCACAAAGGCCACATATTAATAGTCCAGATATATGTGGATGACATCATATTCGGCTCAACCAATCCAGAGTTATGCGAGAAATTCTCCAACCTCATGCAAGGAGAATTTGAGATGAGTATGATGGGAAAGCTTAACTTCTTTCTCGGACTACAAGTTAAGCAGATGGAAAAAGGAATTTTCATCAACCAAGCTAAGTATACCAAAGACCTAATCAAGAGATATGGAATGGAATCAGCCAAGCCAGCAAGAATCCCTATGAGCACAAGTACTCACCTGGATGCATACGAGGCAGGCATATCAGTGGACTCAACCCACTACATAGGACTCATTGGATCTCTTCTGTACCTCACTGCAAGCAGGCCAGACATATCCTATGCCGTAGGAGTTTGTGCACGATTCCAGTCTAAGCCGAAGAAATCACACCTAGATGCAGGCAAGAGGATAATAAAATACCTTAAGTCTACAATCAATGTTGGACGATGGTATCCCAAGGATGATAACTTCGAGCTGTCAGGATATTCAGATGCAGATTTCGCAGGTTGCCAAATCATTAGGAAAAGCACTATTGGAACGTGCCAATTCCTAGGAACCAGACTGATATCCTGGTTTAGCAAGAAGCAGGTTTCTAACTCTATCTCCGCCACAGAGTCAGAATACCTAGCTGCAGGTAGCTGTTGTGCACAGATTTTATGGATCAGACAATAGCTAAGGGATTATAATATCACTGCCAATGAAGTTCCTATCTGGTGTGACAACAATAGTGCTATTGCAATAACCAACAATCCGGTTTTGCATTCAAGGACGAAGCACATTGATGTTAAGCACCACTTCATCAAAGACCATGTGCTTAAAAAAAGGGTAAGAGTTGAAAGAGTCAGCACAGACTACCAAATAGCTGACATCTTTACCAAACCCTTGCCAGAAGAAAGGTTTTTGGAGCTGAGCAGAGATCTTGGATTACTAGATTGGGAATCTAGTACAGAAGTAAGATGAAGAATCAGATCCTAGCTGATGCAGGCAAGAAGACAAAGGACGGACAAAGGAACCTAGCTGATCAGAATATCAGGCGAGAAGTCCATGAAGTCAACTCACCTGATGCAGAGCGGTCAACAGTCAACAAGTCAGACCATCTAAGTTTTCTAAACTCAACCGACCTCTGAATATTTAATTATTATCTGCCATATGTATAATATTATTATATTAATTTTGGTTCATAAGTGGCATTTAAATATATTAATGTTCGATTCACAAGTGGCATTTTAAATACACGTGGCAATCGCTTATTAAATCGACCTCCACGGTGGCCAATTAAAACCAACCGTCAAATTTTAAAATGGACCACCGATTCAAATTTGAAATTTAAAAGAATCTCAAAAGGCGTACCACCATTTCAAATATATAATAATTTAATCCATACGTCTTTTCATCTTCTTTATAAGGAAAGAAACCTCTTCACTTTACCTTTTACGCTTACCCTAGATCTACAGAGCAAAAATTTCTTGAACTCCAAATACACTAAAAATCCTTTATTTGCAGAAATGGAATCGTACTTCGAAGGCGTCAACCTGAAGGCGGTCAAGGACTAGATTATTTTCTCGCTGGTCGTCGATTTCGAAGGCTTATTGGAAGCAAATCTGGCGGATTACGACGTGCTTAACCTAATCCGATCGATGAAGCTCAATGGGATCTACCCATTTCTGGACATGTGGCATTTGGCATGTCTGACTGGATGAGCAGAATAGAGCAGCAATTGACTACCTTAGTTGATGCTGGCAAAAAGGGGGAAGATAGAATTCAGGGGGAAGGAAATGATCATGAAGAGATAAGGATGGAGATGAGATCGAAGAAGAGGCAGGATGTCCAGATGATCACTGCTGGGACATCCTCAGCCAAGAGGAAGGTAGGAACAGAACCAGAACAGGCTAACCAGCCTGAAGGCAAGAAGAGGAGGACTAGAGGAGGTTTTGAGCCTACTCTAGAGTGGGAAGGAAAGGAGTTGTGGTTTGTGGAGGATTTTGTTCCATATGAAGCTCTGGACATGTGGGGATCTGCAAGAAAGAAATTCATCAGAGACTACTACATCTAGGAAATACTCCACGATGATAACCTCTCCCCACAACAGATCTTCATAAATTTTATGGAAGAAGCTCATCCGCAACTCTGGGCTATTCTGAAGAAACATGCGGAGGAACTAAATGCCTATCCCATGATCCCTCCATTCAGTGCCAAAGATCCTCCTACTTTGGAAAGAGGAGGTGCGTTGGATGAACTTGCGCTACAAAGGAAAATCAAGAAGCTATGTCTTGAGAACAAGTTTTCATCCCAAGAAGAGCAAGCCTTCGCAGCTCTTGTTGTGAAGAGGAAGTATGGTCTTGCCCCAGTCAAGACAAGACCAATCGGAGCTAAACCCTTCAGACCTGCCAAACAGCCTATTCGAAGAGGCAGAGGAAGAGGCAGATGATTCTCACTTATTTTATATTTGTAATGATTTATGTACTTGAAACTTTTCTTGTAAAATTCAGCCATGTACTTGTAATCAACAGAAAATTAATTTGATAACAGTCTTTTTGAATGACAATTCCCAGTTGTCTCAAAAATTAGACTGACTTTAGTTCGTGTCTTGCACTTAAGTGCAGACTTGATCATTTGATTACTTGTTTAAAGTTTTGCCATCATCAAAATAGGGGGAATTTGTTAGGAATACTTGTTAGATTTTGATGATGTCATCAGTATAAAGTCAAATGTTTATTACTTGGCAAAAATGTAAGGAAGAACCAAATGAGTATCTTCCATAGGCCAAATATGTTAAGTATAAAACTTGGCAAAATGTAAAGAAGAACCAAATGAGTATCTTCTATAGGCCAAAAATAAGTTAGGCTAAAAATCGGCTAAGTACTAAGTACAACTAAGTCCATCAGAGAGGATCAGCCGAGTCAAGTCAGAGTAGTTCTGGTCAACAAAAATTATCAGGGATGTTTGACCAGACTGCAGCCAAGGTACCTCAGACAAGTCACCTGATCAGTGAAGTCATAAACAGTGAACATCAGAGAGGTCCAGACTGCAGAGAAGTTAACTGCTCATCAGCCTAGTCGAGATCAGCCAAGTACTCCAAGTCCACGTCAGCATGCGTTGAAAAGTCAAGTATTACAGAAAGTCACATGCAACATGAAGAGACAAATTGGAGTGATTCCCGCAAAAGATATGAATTAAAAAAGCTATCCAGACCCACCTTGAAGACTTTAATCGTTTTATATTCAAAAGATTCGGCGCATAACATGCAGAGTCTTCACAACGGTCGGAAGATAGATTAAAATATGGGAATCCAGCCTTGCAACGTTCAGAAAGAAAACAATGAAGTCTACCTCTCCAACGGACGGATTTGTTCAAAAGATTTGCAACGGCTATAAGGAAAAGCTCAGAGATCGTGACCTATATATATCCGAAGATTTGAAAGCTGAGAATACCTTACGATAACAACATACCGGTGCGAACATACTTTCAAGCGATCAAAGCATTCAAGCTATCAAAGCGAAATACAGCATCGTAAAAAGAGCGGTTCTAAAAGTTCATACTTGAAGAAGCTCTTAGTTGGAGAAGACAAAAACTCTTGTCTATCATCCTGAGTTCAGGGTACTTCACTGGTTGAAGTTAGAGACTGTAAAGGCATCCAAGGATCTAGAATCAAGAGGTGCAAGGCAGTCAAGTGTGGTACAACGGCATGAATTTCCACTGGTTGGAAGCTGTTGTAGTTTGTTGAATCACTGTAATATTTATCACTGGTTGAGAATTATAGTGAATTCATCTCCAACTGGTTTGGAGAAAAGTGGATTAGTAGAGGATTACCCCACCTCTGAGACCACTATAATTTCCTGCGTTCTTTACTGTTTTATAGCATCATATTTTAACTGCTGTATTCATTGTTAAGTGTTTCATTAGTTGCTTTATATTCGTCATCAGCTGACTTCCGCACATATTAAGAACAAACGACTACAAGTCATTTGTTTACCTATCAGCTGAAGTAACTCACTCTTTGAGAAAAAGAGTTTAAGAGTTTCAACAAGTCTATTCACCCCCCTCTAGACTTGTTCCTGGACGACTTGTGACCTACAGGTAAGATGTACGCGGACCATGCCCCTACTTATTACGGTAGGGAGGATGTTTCCGTGAAGACCCCCAGCTTAGTGCACTACAGAATATTGAGTGATAAATACAAAGGAAAGTATATGATTGGAAAAAGCTCGATACCATACCTAAGCCCATGGCTTAATCCACATGGGACTTAGCTAAGCCGAATTTGGCTACATAGTGACGCCAAATCTTGAGTGCAAAAACAACCGCCGCTAACTCCAAATCGTGAGTAAGGTAGTTGAGCTCATACGGCCTCAACCGTCTCGACGCATACGTAATAGTCTTGCCGTTCTGCATCAGCACGCACCCAAGACCCTGACACAAAGCATCACTATAAACAGCAAAACAATCGTTGCCAGATGGCAACGCTAGAATTGGGGCTGAAGTCAAACGCCTCTTCAGCTCCTCAAAACTCGACTGTCTTTCGTCATTCCATATGAACTTCTCGGATTTATGAAGCAACTGTGTAAGTGGACGAGCCAGTTTCGAGAACCCTTTGACGAACCTACGATAGTAGCCAGCCAAACCCAAGAAACTACGGACCTCCTTCACATTCTTAGGCGGTGCCCAATCCAACACTGCCTCAATCTTCCGTGGATCCACACGGACCCCCTCGGCTGAAATCACATGACCCAGAAACATCACCTCCTTCAGCCAGAACTCACATTTCGAGAATTTCGCATAGAGTCGCTCGGTTCTCAAAATGTCTAACACCACATGTAGATGATGCGCATGCTCCTCCTCATTCTTCGAATAGATAAATATCGTCAATGAAGACGACGACACACTTATCCAAATACTCTATGAAAACTTTGTTCATCAACTGCATGAACACTGCCGGTGCGTTGGTTAGCCCAAAGGGCATGACCACAAACTCCTAATGTCCGTATCTCGTCCGAAAAGCAGTTTTCAGAATATCGGACTCCTTCACCCGAAGCTGATAGTACCCCGATCTCAAGTCGATCTTCGAGAATACCGCAGCCCCCTGCAACTGATCAAACAAGTCATAAATCGTCGGCAAGGGATACTTGTTCTTGATGGTCACCTTATTTAGCTCGCGGTAGTCGATACATAAACGCAGTGAACCATCCTTCTTCCGCCCAAATAGAACCGGTGCACCCCAAGGTGAAGCGCTCAGTCGAATATACCCTAACTCAAGAAGCTCACTCAACTGATTCTTCAACTCAACCAAAACTGAAGGTGCCATGCGATACGACGCCTTCAAAATCAGAGCCGCACCTGGCTCTAACTCAATAGCAAACTCAACCTCACAGTCCGGTGGTAACCCCGGTAACTCGTCAGGAAATACATCAGGGAACCCACTTACGACTGGGATCGATGAAAACTCGACCCCACCATCCTCCGCCTTCAAGGTGTAGAACCAGTAACCAGTACACCCCTTCCGCAGGAGTCTCATCGCCTTTAAGGCGTTAATCATGAACTTCTGGTTTCCACTCTTTCGCCCTGCGAAAGAGTGTTCGGTGCCGTCCTCGGCTAACATGGTGATGATTCTCATGCGTTAGTTCATGATTGCAATATGCCGCTCGAGCCAATCATACCCGAGAATCAAATCATCACCCTCAACACTCACAACAATACGATTAGAGAGCCAAACCCTCTCACAAATAAACACAGAACAGTCTCGGACCTCCTGATCACCAAGGATCCTATCACCGCTAGGAAGCTTAATGATGAAAGGCTCACAAAGCATCAAACAGTCGAGACTCAAACGGCGCACACACTATAGAGAGTTGAATGAATGCGTAGCACCCAAATCAAAAAGCACACTGACAGGATGATACTGGATATGAACGGTTCATGTGGCCACGGTGGCTGCTGGATCATCGGACCTCCTCTTCTCGTAAACTCACGGATGAGCGGATCCGACACTGGAATCTCCCCCTCTAGCGGGTTGACCCCGACCTCTTCCTTGACTGGCACTTGGCGGAGGCTGCAGAGCAAACAACCCCTGGTTCACACTCGGTTCCCTAGGCGCTGGGAAGGAAGCATGGGCACCAAGAGTTCTCTCTCTAAGCATAAAAGCAGCCTCGTGGCCCGGATGGCCACACTGATTACACGTCAGCAAAGGACTCAGACAAGTTCGACTGACGTGGCCCGATCGGCCATAGTTAAAACACTTCACATCATGGGAAGGAGTACTGGCTGTTAGGAGTATGCCCTCGAATGCCACTCAGAGGATGTTGACTGAGGGCATTGTACTTGTAATTATGTAAAATATTTATATAAGGCAATGAATGTTTCTTTATTTACTGGCAGTTACTGGCATTCCGAACTCGTAAATATACATATAGAAACTAGTCCGTGTATTTGAGAGCAAAACGTTCCACTCCTTATTTGATAAGGGGGTCAGCACTGGAAAGGTTTATAGCTCAAATACTTAATCGTTCGCAAGTCGATGAAACTTGACTGGGCGTTAAGTTTATGTGAAGACTTGTATGACGTGTTTTTTGACATGGAGAGTGCCTGTCGAACATTATTGGTTAGTGGGAGCACACGTTACAGGTATGCTAATTGGATTAGTATACTCGAACCGACTCACCCTCGATTCGTCACACGGATTTCACTCCGGGACGGTCAATGACGGAATCGAAAGGTTGTGATAGGTATTTGTGAACCTTCGACTTGAGGATTTAGTAGGGATGTGCTTGTGATGTTAAGATATTCATAAGAGTAGTTCGACCCTATAAATCGGGAGGTTGGGGTCAACCTCGACGTGCATCTCAACGGGCAAGTAGCAGGTCCTACTGAATACCAAGATAGAATTCTTTCTCCCGTTAGTGAGCGGGTTATTGTAATATCCGCAATTTCGGATTTCCGGTAATTTTCATTTTTCGGCGGAGGTCCGTTTCGATGACTCGTTTTTGACCTTTTCATTATTATGAGAATATTTAATTCTGCACTTTTTGTCATCCGAGTTCGTTTCGGTATCGTTTTGTTGAGTTCCGTGTTCTTAAACGACTTTTCCGCACTTGAGTTCGATTCTCGCAAATCTCGTCCGAAACTATTGTTTCGAGTTTCTCGGAAGTTCATTTAATTTTATTATTCATGTTGTAAGCTTCGGTTTGGTGTTTCGATCGTGTATCATGTATTTCGAACGTTTTGGGCCATTTTCGTAATTTCCCAAAGTTTGGGGTAATTACTTCCGTTGTCGAATTTCGAGCCCTCGGGTGGTTGGAATCGTGTGTTCTGTTAGTGCTCGGATTCATCTTTGCGAGTATTTCGTAACTGTATCTTCGATTCGTATTCAGGTTCGGGTTTCGGGGTCGTTCGGGCCGTCGGAGTTGGCCCCGACCGAGTCATGGCCGGCGATGCAGGCCAGGCCGGCATCGCCGAGTTACGCCCGGTAGTGCTCGCGATTCGCACGTAAGGCCCGCACGTACGTAAGGCCCTGGCCGGTAACGTACGTAACGTTTCCGGCATTTCTAGGCAGCGAGTTCGGCCATGGCCGGTTACGTACGTAAGCCATGGCCGATTACGTACGTAAGGCGGCCGGCAGGCTGCCTATATAAGGCCAGCAGACGTTTTCTTCAGCCATTTTCTCACTCGTTTTCTTCCCTTCTGCGGCTGGAGCTTGGGTAATCATGGAGGCATGTTGTTATACAATTAATCCATGAAGTTTTGAGGTTCATATCATCAATCATCCGTCCTATAACATCCGTTGATCGAGCGAATCAGGTCAGATTTTCTAGAAATCTAATTTTGGGGATTTTGGGTATTTTGTTCGATTTCGTCCGTTTAATCCGATTTAACTTAGGATTGTGATGGATTGATGATTATTTAGATGTATTATATCATTTCCTTTATTATTCCATGGTTGGATCGTATCGATTCGTTGTTTTGGTCGAGTTCTTGATCGACGCCTTGAAGGTGTCCGGTAAAATGTCATAGAGGGGTTTTCGGGCGTTCTATCATTATTCTTCCTCGTATGATCGATGATTTATTGATTATATGTTGTTAGGGTCGAGTTTCTTGCGAAGAAACCAAGTTGAACCCTTTCGTTCGTTGTCGTCTTTCTTTTCGATAGCATCGGGCATTTCGAAGCTTCCGGTTGAACCGCGTTCGTTGGAATACTTGCGTGCTGATATCGAGGAAAGTATCTTACTATACGACTTGTATCTTGCGACTAGTAATCACGTATGAGATTTATGATGATTTTGCTTGCCTTTGTAAATATGTTCCGTTTGAGTCGGTTGTGTTTTCCGCAATTTGAAAGCTTTGTGATAATAGTGTTATATTGGTATACGTGTTAGGCGTTGTGCCATTTGTGCAGGATTGCGATGTACATATGAGATGGTTGTACACGTGGTTGTGCAATGTATTGTGTATCGAACGTGTGTTATGTTGGTTAAGTGCCGTTGATTGATGATAGTTGTTGCGAGTGTTGAGGTTGTGTTATGAGCGTGCGATGTACGATTTTGTGGTGATCAATGTGATTGATTAATTGTGTTCATTGTTGTATGTAATGTGAATGTTTATGTGAATATGTGTGTGACCGCTAAGTTCACTCGTGTTGGTTCGACGGGACCTACGAGGATTCGTGGCAGTGGACTACGGGGTCAGAACTTAGTGAGGTACTGAGGTCCAATCGTACTGGTCTGACGAGGCCTACGATAACGCATGGCAGTGGACCATGAGTTTCGGACACAGTGCGTCCAACCGGGTGAGCTCGACGGGGCTTACGGTGACACGTGGCAGTGGACTATGGTGTCAGGACTGTGTGTGTGATTGTTGTGATTGATATAGTCCGTGCGGGTTGTTATGCCTACGGAGACACGTGACAGTGGATCACGGTGTCGGAATTGGTTATGTCTGGTTAATAGTCCGTGTGGGTTGTTGAACCTACGGAGACACGTGACAGTGGATCACAGTGTCGGAATTGATTATGTTTGTTTAATTGTGCGTGATGTAGTCCGTGCGGGTTGTTGAACCTACGGAGACACGTGACAGTGGATCACGGTGTCATGAGCATGATACTTTTCAAATCAAAGTTTTGAAAGGAAAAGTTTTATGTAAATGAATGATGGATCGAGTCCTAAGCTTGAATAGATGTTTCCCGTATTGTAAACTGCTGAGTTATGGAACAAGATTTGGGTTAAGGCACTAAAGTTTTTCGAAAGGTTTTGTGAATCAGGACTTGAGGTCTTAAAGGTTTTGAAAATCTAAAAATTCCCGAGATGATAATCTTATTTTCGAATGCGTCATAGCTTATCTTCCCTTGTGAAAACCTCCCGGGAATAATTTGATACTTGATTATTATATTGGATTCACGATTATTATTTGCTTGTTACATTTCGTATGATTTGATACTTTCACTAGTAAAACAGTAGAGTTTTACTAACCCCCAAGTAATCGGGGGGTGGATGTCTGTTTTGCGTCCAGGTACATGCAGATTCAGGGGAGCAGTCACAGGATTGGCACAAGAGGATGACGAGCTGTGATACTAATCATGATTCGAGAGTTGTTTTGATTTTTGTTGTGTTGTCAGAGTTGATTTCAGTTTTCCGCTGTATTGTATTTCGACCCCTGTGTGGGTAATGTTATTTAAGTCAGTTTTGTCGATTGGGTTGTGTGACCTCATCGGTCTGTGTATTCACATGTAAGTGACCATATCGGTCTGTATCATTTTATTGTTTGACCCTAGCTGGGCAAGCATTTGGTTGTTTATAGATGTTTAGCCTGGTAGATCCTTGTGGAAAGGGTCTACGGCGTGTAATATTCCCATATGGTTTTGGGGGTGTTACATTTATGGTATCAGAGCTTAGGTTGCGGAAACCTAGGCTGTCGGGTCGAGTCAAGTCGTGATTTGTCGAGTAATGTGTTGTCATGTCGTTCGAGTCGTCAGGTGACAAGTTGAGTTGTGCGTAGTCACAACGTGTCGGATATGTTGTCGGATGAGATTAGTGTCGTGGGCGACCGTCATCTCCATGCGACCTGTGGTTGTAAGTCTCCCTTCGTTGTGATAGTGCCTCGTCTGTTGCGAGTTACTGGTATGATTATGTGTTGTTAAGTGACGGAATCCTCCTATGGGTTCTGATTTCTTGATATGTGGTTATTTACTCTCATATTTTGTTTATATGAGGAGTGTTGGTGGTTATGTATTCTTGACTGCTGGTTTCGTCCGCTGCGTGTATATTTCAAACTGATTTGTTCATTTGCAAGTGTTTTCGTGAAACCTTGTGCTCAATATGGTGTGGAAATGTTTATGGGTGCGATTTACTCAGTCCGTAGGGGCTTCGGATGGACCAGTGGTTTAGCCCCAGTCCTAAGCAAGTTTGAACTGCGATGTGACTGTCTGTTTTCCGGTAAAAGACATGTATTGTCTTGATTTTGTATGATTTGATGCGTATATTATAATATGTTTAAACGAATATTGTTACATGAGCATTTTTGGGCATTCTAGCCAATTGAATTATTTTTGAAAACCTTGAGTATCTTAGAAAATAAATTTCGAGACGTACTTTTAAAATGAATTGTTTTCTCGTGGTGCTTCCAAGGTGCCACAATATGTTTCAAAATTCTTCTACCTCGAAGACCAAAATGTTTTGAGATATTTCCAATGTTTTATAAACACTTTTACTTAGACCCGAGGGTCGAATATTTCCAAAAGTTTTTCACAAAAAGAAAGTGTCCTCATTTTTATCGAATGCGAAATAGTTTTCCAAAGTCTCGATAACGATGTTTCACGATTGTACTTTTTTTGAAGGGTGATACTCAAGATCAATCGGTATTTCCAAAATTATTTTCAAAAGTAGGTTTTCGTTTTTAAAACCTATCCATTCCCATTTGAGGGCTGGGTATGTATGTATGATGTTCGTGTTGTCGTTATGATGTTTGCTCCCGAGTATGATCGAATTGGTGGCATGAACGTCGAGGCGTTGCCACGCATTTGTTGTACTAGCCCTCTGTGATAGGTGTGAACTGGTGTTTACTGTTTATCGCCTCGTGGTGATTTGCGTGTTGTCGCACGAGTGTGAGCTGTTGAAGCTTGGGTTTGTACGTTTGTGTACATGTGTGATTGTTCATAATGTTTGTAATTATGTGCTGGTTATCGTTCGGGCCGTTGAGGTCGCCGAACGATACCGTCGTTGTTGTAGTGTTTGTGTGTGTATTACTTTACGATGGTAATCGTTGTATATGATATGTATTATGATTCTTTGTTGTGCTGAGCTGGCATCTCCGCTATATTGTTTTGCGACGTTATGCCCCATTGTATCTAGCATTTGTATTTTCGGTATGCCGAGCCGAGGTGTTTCCACCGTGATGTGCCGGGGCATGCACGTGTAAATTGTCCTTCTCGTCAGTAACGCGTTTCAAGTGCGGACTCGAGGGACACCGAATTCAGTTTTGCGAATTGGCTACTGAGACTTTCGGAGTTCGCGCTTCAGCACAGATATCAGGATCGGCTCTGAGAGACCCATGGGAGATTTTCCTGTCGGATGCTTTTTGTGTTGTGACCTTATTTCCATTGTTGTGAGTTGCGGGGACGACATTTCTTTTATAAGAGGTCGGATGTAATACCCGTACTATATTTGACTTCTGCAGTTTCTCCTTCTAAATTCTATCGACTTACACGTGTTCGTCGATACTTTTTGAACTTGTTTGATGTCTCAGTTGTCACCGTTCGAACTGGTTGTGACCTTGTTTCAGATTGACCTGTTTATCATCGTGACCTTTCCGAGTTCGGTTCGATTCTTGTGAACCTTGTTTGGAAGTAACGTCTTTCACTTTCTACCAGTTCTTTTAATGTCTGGAGTTGAAGTGGGCACTTCAGAGTCATTGTTCGACTGTTGTCATTCAATCATTGTTGTTTGATCGTTGTTGTTCGATCATTGTTATTTGATCATTATTGTTCGATCATTGTTATTTGATCGTTGTTGTTCGATCATTGTTATTTGATCATTGTTGTCCGATCATTGTTATTTGATCGTTGTTGTTCGATCATTGTTGTTCGGTCGTTGTTGTTCGAATGTTTTTGTTCGATCGGGGTTGTCTGACTGTTGTTGCCTGATCTCGTACTGCGAAGAATTGTCGTTCACCATTAGTCAACTGTTTCGAGTGTGGCCAAGTGGGTCACCGAGCCGTGCATTGTGAGACGGTAGTTGAGAGATTTGGGGATTGAGGTTCGTCTCTGCCCCGAAAGGACACAGAAATGCCTAGTGTAGTTTTTGAGGACTTCGGCGTATTCCGAATTGTTTGGGGTTGTCCTTGTGTATCGTTTGTGTGCTTATTTCTGTTTTCTTGATTGTGCGTGTTTCCTTGTAATGGGTGCTTTGGGTTTTGTGATTGTTCGGATAATCGACTGTAACACCCCCATGATTTACAGGGATATTACAGCGCCGTAGATTCTTTTTAGAGAATCTACCAGGCTAAGACCAACACAAAATACATTAAACAATAACAAAACTAGGACATTCATCCATTAAAAGACACCAAATTCAACTCGATAAGTTGTACACCACAATACCAAATAACAAATCGTCTCGTAGGATCATAAAACACAACCATTTCAACGGGAGTACAACAACATCATTAACCATCAAATCTGACCCGACGTACAACACAGACAGTACCCGCGCGAGTACAAAACCAAAACATGACTTTGACCATGACCAAACAACCACCAACTCAAATTAGCACACGATATCACTGCTGCCCACCAAGCTCGTGTTCGCCCTGTGCTAGTCCTCCCTCTGGACCTGTACCTGAATACACAAAAGTATATCCACCCAAAAGGGGTCAGCAAGAAGCCGGTGCAAGTACAATGATTCTAGAATATGTACAACAAGTGAATAATCAACAAAAAACCACAGAAGTCACAGTGCCATCACAGATATTCCGGAATACCACATCACAGTCATCATCACAAAACAACCTCCCGAGCTATACTGGCCCTGTACCTCTCAAGCAAGATACACACCCCAGAGACACCTCGTCAGGCCCTCCCTGGTGTATAGCCCAACCGAGTGATCCGTAGGGATACACGGCCTACCGGACCCCAGGGGACCCTCACTGGTTTTACTCGGCTCACACACACTGGATCAACAATTGGCACAAATCACATTTTTACATATTCACACGAAGTACATTAAACACAATCAAAGTACTTGCCTCAATTTGAACGACACGAGAAATGGCGAACGGATGAATGTACGGTCCGAACTTCCTTCAACGATTCGATCCTAACACATCGAAATACCGAATTAAAACACAACACCACGGAAGAGGAAGGATTCCCTTCAAATTCTACTCTTAGGGACAAATTATCAAACACTACTAAGGTGGAGTTGTTCCTACTCCAATCAATAGGTGGGAACTCAAACAAAATACGTAGACTTCAAGAAAAACAAGGGATTATGGTCTCACAATCATAATCTGACCCAATTCAAGGTTTAAAACGGACTAGAAGGACGAGATCTAAACAAAACCCTCAAAATTCCAAAAAAGTAGGGATTGAACAATCTTACCTTGATTTGGATGATACACTGGATGAAATCTTGTTAGATTGAGACTAGGAACTCGAAAATGTTGTTGGATAATGAAAACTGGTCGAAAACCACGTCTAACCACACTCCAAATCGCCCAGCCGCCGAAGGGAAGAGGAAGAGGTGAAAAAAAATGACGTTTCTGGAACCTGCCCCCCATATATATACTGGGAGGCATTAGAGCACGCTACGGCTACAGGATTAGCGTGCGCTAACGAGCTGAGGGCGGTGCACTGCTGAAGAAAAGACAGTCCAAAACTTTCTGTCAGACTCCGGTAGCGTACGCTAAACCATCTGTTAGTGTGCGCTATCGATTGCCACTAGCGCGCGCTAACTCCATACAGTAGCGTGCGCTACCTGCAAGTACCTGCAGTCGAGAAACGTTTCTGCCCTCACTGACCTGACATCCTAGCGCGCGCTATCCTACAAGTAACGTGCGCTAGTACATCGAAATAGCGTACGCTAGTCCTTCCATAGCGTACGCTAACGCTCCATTCCAGAGTCCAGAAAGTTCACTGTCCAGCGGGCCTAACGCACGCTATTGCACAAGAGTAGCGTGCGCTACTCAAACCTGGTTAGCGTGCGCTAGACATACAGTCTTAGCGTGCGCTAACTGCTATTAAATTCGCAAAAAGTCCGGCTAAAATGAGCACAATCCAAGAATCACAGAACCCAACAATTATCAGCCATGAACATACCAAGGTCAATCATCAATATATACGGTCCAAATAACCACAATACCACAAAATACATCCAAAACAACACTCATAAAATACACGGGTATTACACCCTTACCCCCTAAAAAGAAGTTTTATCCCGAAACTTAAGATACAAAAAGTTCGGGGTATCGAGCACACATACTATCCTCGGTCTCCCAAGTGGCCTCCTCAATTCCATGCTTAGACCATTGGACCATTACTAACGGGATCACTTTCCATCGCAATTGTTTCACTCGTCGCTCTAGTATGGTTACCAGTTGTTCTTCATACGTAACATCGTCACTAACCTCAATCTCTTGATAATCAATAACATGGCTGGGATCGGGAACATACTTACACAGTTGTGAAACATGAAACACATTATGAACATGACTAAGCGTCAGAGGTAATGCTAGTCGATAAGCTACATCGCCTACCTTGTCCAGGATCTCGAAGGGGCCAATATAACGAGGACTAAGCTTCCACTTCTTACCAAACCGAAGAACTCCACGAGTCAGCGATACTTTCAACAACATATGGTCTCCCGCCTGGAACTCTAATGGTCGACGACGAACGTCGGCATATGACTTTTGTCGACTCTGAGCAGTCAACAACCTTTGCTGAATAATTGCGACTTTTTCCCGTGTTTGAACCACCAAGTCCGGTTCTACTCCAAGTAAATCGTACAGTTCGTTCCAACAGATTGGCGATCTACACCGTCTTCCATATAATGCTTCAAACGGAGCCATCCCAATCGAACTATGCCAACTGTTATTGTACGCAAATTCAATCAATGGTAAATGAGTCTCCCAATCTTCTTTCCAATCCAACGCGCAAGCCCTCAACATGTCTTCCAGTGTTTGGATCGTCCTCTCCGACTGTCCGTCCGTCTGGGGATGATAAGCAGTGCTGAAATTCAATTTGGTACCGAGTGCTCGATGTACTGCTTGCCAGAAATGTGACACAAAACGCCCATTGCGATCAGACACTATACTTTTTGGGGTACCATGGAGTCTCACAATCTCCGCAATGAATAACCGAGCCAACCTATCCGGTCCCCAAGTATCTCTAATGCCCAGAAAGTGTGCGGATTTAGTTAGCCGATAAACAATTACCCAAATCATATTCACTCCAGTTTGCGTCTTTGGCATTCCCACAATAAAATCCATCGCTATATCTTCCCACTTCCATTCCGGAATTGGTAGCGGTTGCAATTTACCGACAGGTCTCTGATGTTCCGCTTTAACCTGTTGACAAGTCAAGCATTTCAACACGAACTCTGTTACATCTTTCTTCATGTTTGGCCACCAAAATTTTTTCTTCAAGTCCTTATACATTTTACTCACACCCGGATTAATCGAGTATGGAGTAGAATGTGCTTCATTCAAAATCACTTGTTTGAGATCATCCCGATTAGGTACACAAGTTCTGCCTCGAAATCGAAGAACTCCATCTTCATCGATTAAGAATCCAGGAGCTGTTCCTCTAACACTGTATTCCCGAAGCTGCACAATTGAGAGATCATCTAACTGTTTGGACTTAATATCTTCCATCACGGAGGACGTAATCTCAAGGAAACGCAACTGTCCTTGAGTTCTGTGAGGCCAAACTTCAATTTCCAGATCAATCAACTCTCGTCTAAGCTTCGGTTGAATGGTAAGTAGTTCCAACTTCGCAACACGGTGACTTGCGGCTTAACGCATCGGCAACGACGTTCGCTTTACGGATGGTAAAGAATGTCAAGATCATAATCTTTAAGCGGTTCCAACCATCGCCGCGACGCATATTTAGCTCCTTCTGCGTAAATATGTACTTCAAGCTCTTATGATCCGTATACACTCGACAAGAAGAACCATACAAGTAATGCCTCCAAATTTTCAACGCAAACACCACAGCGGCTAACTCAAGATCATGAGTAGGATAATTCATCTCGTATGGCTTTAATTGTCGAGACGCATAAGCCACTACTCTCTCATTTTGCATCAATACACATCCCAATCCTTGTTTAGAAGCATCACTATAAATAATGAAACCTTCCGTTCCTTGTGGTAAGGCTAGGATCGTAGACGTAGTCAACCGCTTTTTCAACTCGTCAAAACTCTTCTGACACTCATCACTCCACTCAAATTTCTGTGTCTTCTGCAATAATAGGGTGAGAGGTCGAGCACCTTTCGAGAATCCTTCAACAAATCGACGATAATAGCCCGCTAATCCTAAAAAACTCCGAACTTCCTTAACATTTCGTGGAGGCTCCCAAGCTAAGACTGCTTCAACCTTTTGAGGGTCTACTCTAATACCATCTAATGAGATTATGTGTACCAGAAAATAAACTTCTCTAAGCCATAACTCGCACTTAGAAAATTTAGCATAAAGCTTATCAGCCCTCAAAATACTCAATGCGATTCTCAAGTGTTCGGCATGCTCCGTCTCACTTTTGGAATAGATTAATATATCGTCGATAAACACCACTACAAATTTATCGAGATATTCGATAAAAGATTTGTTCATAAACTGCATAAAGGCCGCCAGAGCATTTGTTAAACCGAATGGCATAACTACGAATTCGTAATGCCCATACCTCGTTCGAAATGCTGACCTGGGGATATCCGAATCTCGAATTCGCAGATGGTAATATCCTGACCTCAAATCAATCTTGGAGAAAACCGTAGCCCCTTGTAATTGGTCAAATAGATCATCGATTCTTGGCAACGGGTACTTGTTCTTAATAGTGAGTTTATTCAACTCACGATAGTCAATACATAGCCGTAATGACCTATCTTTCTTTCGTACAAACAATACCGGTGCACCCCATGGAGACACGCTAGGCCGAATATAACCTTTGTCCAACAATTAGCCCAATTGTTTCTTCAATTCTAGCATTTCCGATGGGGCCATTCTGTACGGTGCCTTGGATATTGGCGCCGCATTGGGCTTTAGTTCGATGACGAACTCCACTTCACGACGTGGTGGCAATCCCGGCAAATCATCCGAAAATACGTCTGGAAATTCATTCACAACTGGAACAGAGGATAACTGTACCTCGCCAACTTCCGACTTCAACACGTAACACCAATAACTGGTACAACCTTGTCGCAATAATTTCATCGCCTTCATGGCTCGAATAATCTTCCCAGAAGTACCAGGTTTTTGCCCTTCAAAAACGTGTTCAGTACCATCCGGTGCGACTATCGAAATTATTTTCCGACGATAATCTATTATCGCTCCATGCCGATTTAACCAATCATCACCGAGGATTAAATCCTCTCCCATCATATCGATCACAATCAAATCGGATGACCAATCTTTAATGCCAATGGTTACAGGACAATTGGCAATCTCTTGATCCCCAACTATCCTTTCCCCACTTGGTAGCCCAACAGTAAAAGGTTCACATGTAGAGAGACCGTCTAGGCCCAAACGGTTCACACAAGACAATGATATAAAAGAATGAGTAGCTCCAGAATCAAACAATACATCTACCGGGTGCATCGAAATATAAACAATACCTGTCGTAGTGGCAGTCCCTACGTCATCAGTCCGCCTCATCTCATACAATTGGGGTGGGGCTGATCCAATGCTAGATGCATCCTTATGCTCGGTTTTACCTCTGCCACTGCCACGTTCGACACTCGGAGTTGGCTGACCATGCTTGTGCCAAAGGAATAGGAGACTGTTTAGAGAAGATTCTGCCCACTGACTCACAATATAATGCGCGATGACCCTACTTCCCACACTTAAACAATCAATGGGGCGAGAAGTGCAACGAGAACTGACATGTCCCGGATTTCCACAATTAAAACAAACTCTCGGCACTCCTCCACTAGGCTGGGGGGAACCGACAGAAGATTGCATAGAAGATTGAGGCATACGCGATCCACTGCCTCGGAAACTACCAGAAAATTTCGGTTTCTTCGAGCTCAGCTATGGAACCGGAACTGACACCATTTCGTAAGCAAGTGCTCTATCCTGATATTCTCTCAAAGTAGTACACCCAAGGCCCGCCATATACTTTCGGACCTCCGGTTTCATTCTTGCGTCGAAATGAAGTATCTTGTCTATCTCATCCTTAACCTGATCTTGGACATACACTAACTGCTTGTTGTATGTCCTAATTTCCTCAGAAATAGGAACATCTTCGGGTTGAGCTCTGAAGAACTCATTGACTCTTTCTAGCTATACCGGCGTTGGACAATACTGAGCTTCCATCAATTCTTTAAATTCTTCCCAAGTGACATCACGGTCCTTGGGCTTAACAGCTCGCCACCAGTCTAAAGCGTCATCAGGCATCGGATATTGAGCAATCGGAACTCTCTTGGCTTCAGGACAACCAATACCGTCAAAGATCTTCTCCCGCTCAACTAACCAATGATCCTAGTTGTTCGCATCACCGGAACCATTGAATCTGGGAGGGTTCATCTTTGACCATGACCAAACAACCACCAACTCAAATTAGCACACGATATCACTGCTGCCCACCAAGCTCGTGTCCGCCCTGTGCTAGTCCTCCCTCTGGACCTGTACCTGAATACACAAAAGTATATCCACCCCAGAAGGGGTCAGCAAGAAGCCGGTGCAAGTACAATGATTCTAGAATATGTACAACAAGTGAATAATCAACAAAAAACCACAGAAATCACAGTTCCATCACAGATATTCCGGAATACCACATCACAGTCATCATCACAAAACAACCTCCCGAGCTATACTGGCCCTGTACCTCTCAAGCAAGATACACACCCCAGAGACACCTCGTCAGGCCCTCCCTGGTGTATAGCCCAACCGAGTGATCCGTAGGGATACGCGGCCTACCGGACCCCAGGGGACCCTCACTGGTTTTACTCGGCTCACACACACTCGATCAACAATTGGAACAAATCACATTTTTACATATTCACACGAAGTACATTAAACACAATCAAAGTATTTGCCTTAATTTGAACGACACGAGAAACGGCGAACGGATGAATGTACGGTCCGAACTTCCTTCAACGATTCGATCCTAACACATCGAAATACCGAATTAAAACACAACACCACGGAAGAGGAAGGATTCCCTTC
This sequence comes from Orobanche coerulescens, assembly GCA_033398695.1. NCBI lineage: Eukaryota > Viridiplantae > Streptophyta > Magnoliopsida > Lamiales > Orobanchaceae > Orobanche > Orobanche coerulescens. Next base: position 190,372,356 of record CM065804.1, on the reverse strand, counting down.
AAATTCTACTCTTAGGGACAAATTATCAAACACTACTAAGGCGGAGTTGTTCCTACTCCAATCAATAGGTGGGAACTCAAACAAAATCCGTAGACTTCAAGAAAAACAAGGGATTATGGTCTCACAATCATAATCTGACCCAATTTAAGGTTTAAAACGGACTAGAAGGACGAGATCTAAACAAAACCCTCAAAATTCCGAAAAACTAGGGATTGAACAATCTTACCTTGATTTGGATGATACACTGGATGAAATCTTGTTAGATTGAGACTAGGAACTCGAAAATGTTGTTGGATGATGAAAACTGGTCGAAAACCACGTCTAACCACACTCCAAATCGCCCAGCCGCCGAAGGGAAGAGGAAGAGGTGAAAAAAAAATGACGTTTCTGGAACCTGCCCCCCATATATATACTGGGAGGCATTAGCGCACGCTACGGCTACAGGATTAGCGTGCGCTAACGAGCTGAGGTCGGTGCACTGGTGAAGAAAAGGCAGTCCAGAACTTTCTGTCAAACTCTGGTAGCGTACGCTAAACCATCTGTTAGCGTGGGCTATCGATTGCCACTAGTGCGCGCTAACTCCATACAGTAGCGTGCGCTACCTGCAAGTACCTACAGTCCAGAAACGTTTCTTCCCTCACTGACCTGACATCCTAGCGCGCGCTATCCTACAAGTAACGTGCGCTAGTACATAGAAATAGCATACGCTAGTCCTTCCATAGCGTACGCTAACGCTCCATTCCAGAGTCCAGAAAGTTCACTGTCCAGCGGGCCTAACGCACGCTATTGCACAAGAGTAGCGTGCGCTACTCGAACTTGGTTAGCGTGCGCTAGACATACAGTCTTAGTGTGCGCTAACTGCTATTAAATTCGCAAAAGGTCCGGCTAAAACGAGCACAATCCAAGAATCACAGAACCCAACAATTATCAGCCATGAACATACCAAGGTCAATCATCAATATATACGGTCCAAATAACCACAATACCACAAAATACATCCAAAACAACACTCATAAAATACACGGGTATTACACCCTTACCCCCTAAAAAGAAGTTTTATCCCGAAACTTAAGATACAAAAAGTTCGGGGTATCGAGCACACATACTATCCTCGGTCTCCCAAGTGGCCTCCTCAATTCCATGCTTAGACCATTGGACCATTACTAACGGGATCACTTTCCATCGCAATTGTTTCACTCGTCGCTCTAGTATGGTTACCAGTTGTTCTTCATACGTAACATCGTCACTAACCTCAATCTCTTGATAATCAATAACATGGCTGGGATCGGGAACATACTTACACAGTTGTGAAACATGAAACACATTATGAACATGACTAAGCGTCAGAGGTAATGCTAGTCGATAAGCTACATCGCCTACCTTGTCCAGGATCTCGAAGGGGCCAATATAACGAGAACTAAGCTTCCACTTCTTACCAAACCGAAGAACTCCACGAGTCAGCGATACTTTCAACAACATATGGTCTCCCGCCTGGAACTCTAATGGTCGAAGACGAACGTCGGCATATGACTTTTGTCGACTCTGAGCAGTCAACAACCTTTGCTGAATAATTGCGACTTTTTCCCGTGTTTGAACCACCAAGTCCGGTTCTACTCCAAGTAATTAAATGCGATTCGTTCCAACAGTTGGCGATCTACACCGTCTTCCATATAATGCTTCAAACGGAGCCATCCCAATCGAACTATGCCAATCATATTGTACGCAAATTCAATCAATGGTAAATGAGTCTCCCAATCTTCTTTCCAATCCAACGCGCAAGCCCTCAACATGTCTTCCGGTGTTTGGATCGTCCTCTCCATTGTCCGTCCGTGCGGGATGATAAGCGATCTTGAAATTCAATTTGGTACCGAGTGCTCGATGTCTTGCTTGCCGTAAATGTGACACAAAACGCCCATTGCGATCAGACACTATACTTTTTGGGGTACCATGGAGTCTCACAATCTCCGCAATGAATAACCGAGCCAACCTATCCGGTCCCCAAGTATCTCTAATGCCCAGAAAGTGTGCGGATTTAGTTAGCCGATAAACAATTACCCAAATCATATTCACTCCAGTTTGCGTCTTTGGCATTCCCACAATAAAATCCATCGCTATATCTTCCCACTTCCATTCCGGAATTGGTAGCGGTTGCAATTTACCGACAGGTCTCTGATGTTCCGCTTTAACCTGTTGACAAGTCAAGCATTTCAACACGAACTCTGTTACATCTTTCTTCATGTTTGGCCACCAAAAATTTTTCTTCAAGTCCTTATACATTTTACTCACACCCGGATTAATCGAGTATGGAGTAGAATGTGCTTCATTCAAAATCACTTGTTTGAGATCATCCCGATTAGGTACACAAGTTCTGCCTCGAAATCGAAGAACTCCATCTTCATCGATTAAGAATCCAGGAGCTGTTCCTCTAACACTGTATTCCCGAAGCTGCACAATTGAGAGATCATCTAACTGTTTGGACTTAATATCTTCCATCACGGAGGACGTAATCTCAAGGAAACGCAACTGTCCTTGAGTTCTGTGAGGCCAAACTTCAATTTCCAGATCAATCAACTCTCGTCTAAGCTTCGGTTGAATGGTAAGTAGTTCCAACTTCTGCAACACGACTGACTTGCGGCTTAACGCATCGGCAACGACGTTCGCTTTACCTGGATGGTAAAGAATGTCAAGATCATAATCTTTAAGCAGTTCCAACCATCGCCGCTGACGCATATTTAGCTCCTTCTGCGTAAATATGTACTTCAAGCTCTTATGATCCGTATACACTCGACAAGAAGAACCATACAAGTAATGCCTCCAAATTTTCAACGCAAACACCACAGCGGCTAACTCAAGATCATGAGTAGGATAATTCATCTCGTATGGCTTTAATTGTCGAGACGCATAAGCCACTACTCTCTCATTTTGCATCAATACACATCCCAATCCTTGTTTAGAAGCATCACTATAAATAACGAAACCTTCCGTTCCTTGTGGTAAGGCTAGGATCGGAGACGTAGTCAACCGCTTTTTCAACTCGTCAAAACTCTTCTGACACTCATCACTCCACTCAAATTTCTGTGTCTTCTGCAATAATAGGGTGAGCGGTCGAGCAACTTTCGAGAATCCTTCAACAAATCGACGATAATAGCCCGCTAATCCTAAAAAACTCCGAACTTCCTTAACATTTCGTGGAGGCTCCCAAGCTAAGACTGCTTCAACCTTTTGAGGGTCTACTCTAATACCATCGGCTGAGATGATGTGACCCAGAAAAGAAACTTCTCTAAGCCATAACTCGCACTTAGAAAATTTAGCATAAAGCTTATCAGCCCTCAAAATACTCAATGCGATTCTCAAGTGTTCGGCATGCTCCGTCTCACTTTTGGAATAGATTAATATATCGTCGATAAACACCACTACAAATTTATCGAGATATTCGATAAAAGATTTGTTCATAAACTGCATAAAGGCCGCCAGAGCATTTGTTAAACCGAATGGCATAACTACGAATTCGTAATGCCCATACCTCGTTCGAAATGCTGACCTGGGGATATCCGAATCTCGAATTCGCAGATGGTAATATCCTGACCTCAAATCAATCTTGGAGAAAACCGTAGCCCCTTGTAATTGGTCAAATAGATCATCGATTCTTGGCAATGGGTACTTGTTCTTAATAGTGAGTTTATTCAACTCACGATAGTCAATACATAGCCGTAATGACCTATCTTTCTTTCGTACAAACAATACCGGTGCACCCCATGGAGACACGCTAGGCCGAATATAACCTTTGTCCAACAATTAGCCCAATTGTTTCTTCAATTCTAGCATTTCCGATGGGGCCATTCTGTACGGTGCCTTGGATATTGGCGCCGCATTGGGCTTTAGTTCGATGACGAACTCCACTTCACGATGTGGTGGCAATCCCGGCAAATCATCCGAAAATACGTCTGGAAATTCATTCACAACTGGAACAGAGGATAACTGTACCTCGCCAACTTCCGACTTCAACACGTAACACCAATAACTGGTACAACCTTGTCGCAATAATTTCATCGCCTTCATGGCTCGAATAATCTTCCCAGAAGTACCAGGTTTTTGCCCTTCAAAAACGTGTTCAGTACCATCCGGTGCGACTATCGAAATTATTTTCCGACGATAATCTATTATCGCTCCATGCCGATTTAACCAATCATCACCGAGGATTAAATCCTCTCCCATCATATCGATCACAATCAAATCGGATGACCAATCTTTAATGCCAATGGTTACAGGACAATTGGCAATCTCTTGATCCCCAACTATCCTTTCCCCACTTGGTAGCCCAACAGTAAAAGGTTCACATGTAGAGAGACCGTCTAGGCCCAAACGGTTCACACAAGACAATGATATAAAAGAATGAGTAGCTCCAGAATCAAACAATACATCTACCGGGTGCATCGAAATATAAACAATACCTGTCGTAGTGGCAGTCCCTACGTCATCAGTCCGCCTCATCTCATACAATTGGGGTGGGGCTGATCCAATGCTAGATGCATCCTTATGCTCGGTTTTACCTCTGCCACTGCCACGTTCGACACTCGGAGTTGGCTGACCCGTAACTGTGCCAGCCGGAATAGGAGACTGTTTAGAGAAGATTCTGCCCACTGACTCACAATATAATGCGCGATGACCCTACTTCCCACACTTAAACAATCAATGGGGCGAGAAGTGCAACGAGAACTGACATGTCCCGGATTTCCACAATTAAAACAAACTCTCGGCACTCCTCCACTAGGCTGGGGGGAACCGACAGAAGATTGCATAGAAGATTGAGGCATACGCGATCCACTGCCTCGGAAACTACCAGAAAATTTCGGTTTCTTCGAGCTCGAAACTGCTGGAACCGGAACTGACACCATTTCGTAAGCAAGTGCTCTATCCTGATATTCTCTCAAAGTAGTACACCCAAGGCCCGCCATATACTTTCGGACCTCCGGTTTCATTCTTGCGTCGAAATGAAGTATCTTGTCTATCTCATCCTTAACCTGATCTTGGACATACACTAACTGCTTGTTGTATGTCCTAATTTCCTCAGAAATAGGAACATCTTCGGGTTGAGCTCTGAAGAACTCATTGACTCTTTCTAGCTATACCGGCGTTGGACAATACTGAGCTTCCATCAATTCTTTAAATTCTTCCCAAGTGACATCACGGTCCTTGGGCTTAACAGCTCGCCACCAGTCTGAAGCGTCATCAACTGTCAGATATTGAGCAATCGGAACTCTCTTGGCTTCAGGACAACCAATACCGTCAAAGATCTTCTCCCGCTCAACTAACCAATGATCCTAGTTGTTCGCATCACCGGAACCATTGAATCTGGGAGGGTTCATCTTTGACCATGACCAAACAACCACCAACTCAAATTAGCACACGATATCACTGCTGCCCACCAAGCTCGTGTCCGCCCTGTGCTAGTCCTCCCTCTGGACCTGTACCTGAATACACAAAACTATATCCACCCCAGAAGGGGTCAGCAAGAAGCCGGTGCAAGTACAATGATTCTAGAATATGTACAACAAGTGAATAATCAACAAAAAACCACAGAAATCACAGTTCCATCACAGATATTCCGGAATACCACATCACAGTCATCATCACAAAACAACCTCCCGAGCTATACTGGCCCTGTACCTCTCAAGCAAGATACACACCCCAGAGACACCTCGTCAGGCCCTCCCTGGTGTATAGCCCAACCGAGTGATCCGTAGGGATACGCGGCCTACCGGACCCCAGGGGACCCTCACTGGTTTTACTCGGCTCACACACACTCGATCAACAATTGGAACAAATCACATTTTTACATATTCACACGAAGTACATTAAACACAATCAAAGTATTTGCCTTAATTTGAACGACACGAGAAACGGCGAACGGATGAATGTACGGTCCGAACTTCCTTCAACGATTCGATCCTAACACATCGAAATACCGAATTAAAACACAACACCACGGAAGAGGAAGGATTCCCTTCAAATTCTACTCTTAGGGACAAATTATCAAACACTACTAAGGCGGAGTTGTTCCTACTCCAATCAATAGGTGGGAACTCAAACAAAATCCGTAGACTTCAAGAAAAACAAGGGATTATGGTCTCACAATCATAATCTGACCCAATTTAAGGTTTAAAACGGACTAGAAGGACGAGATCTAAACAAAACCCTCAAAATTCCGAAAAACTAGGGATTGAACAATCTTACCTTGATTTGGATGATACACTGGATGAAATCTTGTTAGATTGAGACTAGGAACTCGAAAATGTTGTTGGATGATGAAAACTGGTCGAAAACCACGTCTAACCACACTCCAAATCGCCCAGCCGCCGAAGGGAAGAGGAAGAGGTGAAAAAAAAATGACGTTTCTGGAACCTGCCCCCCATATATATACTGGGAGGCATTAGCGCACGCTACGGCTACAGGATTAGCGTGCGCTAACGAGCTGAGGTCGGTGCACTGGTGAAGAAAAGGCAGTCCAGAACTTTCTGTCAAACTCTGGTAGCGTACGCTAAACCATCTGTTAGCGTGGGCTATCGATTGCCACTAGTGCGCGCTAACTCCATACAGTAGCGTGCGCTACCTGCAAGTACCTACAGTCCAGAAACGTTTCTTCCCTCACTGACCTGACATCCTAGCGCGCGCTATCCTACAAGTAACGTGCGCTAGTACATAGAAATAGCATACGCTAGTCCTTCCATAGCGTACGCTAATGCTCCATTCCAGAGTCCAGAAAGTTCACTGTCCAGCGGGCCTAACGCACGCTATTGCACAAGAGTAGCGTGCGCTACTCGAACCTGGTTAGCGTGCGCTAGACATACAGTCTTAGTGTGCGCTAACTGCTATTAAATTCGCAAAAGGTCCGGCTAAAACGAGCACAATCCGAGAATCACAGAACCCAACAATTATCAGCCATGAACATACCAAGGTCAATCATCAATATATACGGTCCAAATAACCACAATACCACAAAATACATCCAAACAACACTCATAAAATACACGGGTATTACATCGACTTGGTTGTATTATCAGTTTGATGACGCTTTTCACTTGTTGGTTTTATTATGTCTCTATCGGTGGCGTTGTTATGGTCGTCGTGGGGCGTGTTTTCACGCTATATATTCTTTCGCGTTGCTTGTAGCGTTTCACCAATGGGCGAAAGTTACGCGTTTCTTGTGTATCTCGTTGAGTTTTCCTGTCGGAATATTGCTTCTCCCTACTTATTTTAAGTTTCGGGATGAAACTTCTTTTAAGCAGGGTAGAATGTAATATCCGCAATTTCGGATTTCCGGTAATTTTTATTTTTCGGCGGAGGTCCGTTTCGACGACTCGCTTTTGACCTTTTCGTCATTCTGAGAATATTTAATTCTGCATTTTTTGTCATCCGAGTTCGTTTCGGTATCGTTTTGTTGAGTTCCGTGTTCTTAAACGACTTTTCCGCACTTGAGTTCGATTCTCGCGAATCTCGTCCGAAACTGTTGTTTCGAGTTTCTCAGAAGTTCATTTAATGTTATTATTCATGTTGTAAGCTTCGGTTTGGTGTTTCGATGGTGTATCATGTATTTCGGACGTTTTGGGCCATTTTCGTAATTTCCCAAAGTTTGGGGTAATTACTTCCGTTGTCGAATTTCGAGCCCTTGGGTGGTCGGAATCGTGTGTTCTCTTAGTGCTCGAATTCATCTTTGCGAGTACTTCGTAACTGTATCTTCGATTCGTATTCAGGTTCGGGTTTTGGGGTCGTTCTGGCCATCGGAGTTGGCCCCGGCCGAGTCATGGCCGGCGATCAGGCCAGCCAAGATCGGCCGAGTTACGACCGGTAGTGCTCGGAAGTTACGTACGTAAGGCCGGTTACCTACGTAAGGCCCTGGCCGGTAACGTACGTAACGTTTCAGGCATTTATAGGGAGCGAGTTCGGCCATGGCCGGTTACGTACGTAAGCCATGGCCGATTACGTACGTAAGGCGGCCGACAGGCTGCCTATATAAGGCCAGCACACGTTTTCTTCAGCCATTTTCTCACTCGTTTTCTTCCCTTCTGCGGCTGGAGCTTGGGTAATCATGGAGGCATGTTGTTATACAATGAATCCATGAAGTTTTGAGGTTCATATCATCAATCATCCGTCCTATAACATCCGTTGATCGAGCGAATCAGGTCAGATTTTCTAGAAATCTAATTTTTGGGGATTTTGGGTATTTTGTTCGATTTCGTCCGTTTAATCCGATTTAACTTAGGATTGTGATGGATTGATGATTATTTAGATGTATTATATCATTTCCTTTATTATTCCATGGTTGGATCGTATCGATTCGTTGTTTTGGGTGAGTTCTTGATCGACGCCTTGAAGGCGTCCGGTAAAATGTCATAGAGGGGTTTTCGGGCGTTCTACGATTATTCTTCCTCGTATGATCGATGATTTATTGATTATATGTTGTTAGGGTCAAGTTTCTTGCGAAGAAACCAAGTTGAACCCTTTCGTTCGTTGTCGTCTTTCTTTTCGATAGCATCGGGCGTTTCGAAGCTTCCGGTTGAACCGCGTTCGTTGGAATACTTGCGTGCCGATATCGAGGCAAGTATCTTACTATACGACTTGTATCTTGCGACTAGTAATTACGTATGAGATTTATGATGTGCTTGCCTTCGTAAATATGTTCCGTTTGAGTTGGTTGTGTTTTCCGCAATTTGAAGGATTTGTGATAATAGTGTTATATTTGTATACATGTTAGGCGTTGTGCCATTTGTGCAGGATTGCGATGTACATATGAGATGGTTGTACACGTGGTTGTGCAATGTATTGTGTACCGAACGTGTGTTATGTTGGTTAAGTGCCGTTGATTGATGATAGTTGTTGCGAGTGTTGAGGTTGTGTTATGAGCGTGCAATGTACTATTTTGTGGTGATCAATGTGATTGATTAATTGTGCTCATTGTTGTATGTAGTGTGAATGTGAATGTGAATATGTGTGTGACCGCTAAGTTCACTCGTGTTGGTTCGACGGGACCTACGAGGATTCGTGGCAGTGGACTACGGGGTCAGAACTTAGTGAGGTACTGAGGTCCAATCTTGCTGGTCTGACGAGGCCTACGATAACGCATGGCAGTGGACCATGAGTTTCGGACACAGTGCGTCCAATCGGGTGAGCTCGACGGGGCTTACGGTGACACGTGGCAGTGGACTATGGTGTCAGGACTGTGTGTGTGATTGTTGTGATTGATATAGTCCGTGCGGGTTGTTATGCCTACGGAGACACGTGACAGTGGATCACGGTGTCGGAATTGGTTATGTCTGGTTAGTAGTCCGTGTGGGTTGTTGAACCTACGGAGACACGTGACAGTGGATCAAAGTGTCGGAATTGATTATGTTTGTTTAATTGTGCGTGATGTAGTCCGTGCGGGTTGTTGAACCTACGGAGACACGTGATAGTGGATCACGGTGTCGTGAGCATGATACTTTTCAAATCAAAGTTTTGAAAGGAAAAGTTTTATGTAAATGAATGTTGGATCGAGTCCTAAGCTTGAATAAATGTTTCCCGTATTGTAAACTGCTGAGTTATGAAACAAGATTTGGGTTAAGGCCCTAAAGTTTTTCGAAAGGTTTTGTGAATCAGGACTTGAGGTCTTAAAGGTTTTGAAAATCTAAAAATTCCCGAGATGATAATCTTATTTTCGAATGCTTCATAGCTTATCTTCCCTTGTGAAAACCTCCCGGGAATATTTTGATACTTGATTATTATATTGGATTCACGATTATTATTTTCTTGTTACATTTCGTATGATTTGATACTTGCACTAGTAAAACAGTGGAGTTTTACTAACCCCCGAGTAATCGGGGGGTGGACGTCTGTTTTGCGTCCAGGTACATGCAGATTCAGGGGAGCAGTCACAGGATTGGCACAAGAGGATGACGAGCTGCGATACTAATCATGAGTCGAGAGTTGTTTTGATTTTTGTTGTGTTGTCAGAGTTGATTTCAGTTTTCCGCTGTATTGTATTTCGACCCCTATGTGGGTAATGTTATTTAATTCAGTTTTGTCGATTGGGTTGTGTGACCTCATCGGTCTGTGTATTCACGTGTAAGTGACCATATCGGTCTGTATCATTTTATTGTTTGACCCTGGCTGGGCAAGCATTTGGTTGTTTATGGATGTTTAGCCTGGTAGATCCTTGTGGAAAGGGTCTACGGCGTGTTATATTCCCATATGGTTTTGGGGGTGTTACAGTTATATGTCTTATGCGGTTATTGGCAGATGAGATCATAAGTCTTTGGCCAAAGCATTGGAGCTAGTTGTATTAGATACACGAGAGCTTGATGATCTCGATTTGAATTAATGCATGCATAGCATCAAGTACAGATAAGGTTTGACTGATCGTGACCCTATAACTTGATCGGGACATTTGAAAGAAGGGTTTATACGTATACTGGTATTCACGACAGAATGGTTCTTGGATGATCCCAATCATTCGTTCTCAGTTGGGGTACAGTGTAGGCCGCCAGGCTGGCTAGGTGGTACTACTACTCTTTGGTTCCTCCCATTGCTGACTGAGACGGACCTACCGAGTCGTGCAATTGGATTGACGACGGAATTAATCAAGCTAATTCTCTCATTATGAATATTAGATATTGGATATCTAAATTTGGGACATTGGATGTTTAAATTGATTTATTGGATAAATTGTTACGGCCTAATGAAATAAATAAATTACTGGGTGATTTATTTAATTCATGAATATAATTATTTCTTGGAGAAATTAATTATATTATTTTGTATTTGATATGTTTAATTAATTTGATTAATTAATCGATATAAATGCATCGGACCGGAATTGGAGTTTATCTGTTTGGACTCACCGGAGTCCGAAACGGACCGAACTCGTCCGATTCCTTCTAGAGGCCGCCCCACCCACCTACCTCCTTTTGTATTGGTCTTTTGTCTCCACCTTAAGTGGTGTTGTGTCAAGATTTAACACCTTCCGACCGGCGATCGCCTCGGAGGTCGGGCGACCGAGTCACTGCCGAGCGACCAAGGCAGATCTGCCGAGCAGCGACCAGGCGACCGAGCCTTAACCCAGTGGACGAGCTACATCGACCGACCGAAGGTCTCAGGACCAGTCCCGGTGCCGAGCGATCGACATCAAAGACGATCGCCTCTCGGTACTCGGCGACCGACTCCTGGCGACCGACAAGCGGACGACCATCCCTCGGTACTCGGCGACCGACTCCTGGAGACGATCGCCTCATGTCGATCAGGGCCGATGGCCATCCAATCGGCAAAGGTCGAGCCTCAAGACTGGCACCACGTGCAAAGGCCGAGACAAGATCCGCGAATCACGGGCCATTGACCACAGCCTGACAGAATCTCTCCACCAGCCGACAAGCCGCCGAAAGCTTGTCAGTAGGGCCACATGTTGACTGATTCCGGACACGTGATGGCTCCTTATTGGACCGCCCAGCTGGCGCCAGCCACTGCCTTGGACTTTAGCCCGACAGCCAGCATCCTCCTTGGACTTTAGCCCGACAGCCAGCATCTTCCTTGGAATTTAGCCCGTGATCGCCCCATTATAATAATGGCCGGCAGGCGATCGGCACATTATTATAATGGCCGGAAGGCGATCGCCCGCCTAAGGACAAGACCCGGCTGTCCCTATATAAACGAGGCTCCCAGCACTTGGACACTTCTTCAACTTCCCTCGGATTTCATACAATACAGAAGCAAAATACACACACTTGGCTAATCTCCAACTCTTGGCAACAGCTATCATTCGGTCTTACTTCTCCTACTATCTCATCCAAAGCATTATCAAGGGACGAAGAACACCAAGCTTCGCTCAAGAGCCGGATTAACAGAGTCTTTTTACACTCATTGTATTTAGATTTCTCTCATTAATACTTGTATCCACGAATATTTGTATTAATAACATCTCGCGAGAGCATTCAAGCCCGGGCCTAACAAACCCGACAAATCTTGTATTATTTATCTACTCTCGGAAGTGCTCCCGCAATTGTTGTTTGTTGTCCGTCTTCCAGTAGTATTAGTCTTCGGATAAATATTTTGGGCAACAACAATTGGCGCTAGAAGAAGGGGATCCAACCCTCGAATTTTTATACCTACCGTCCCGAAGAACACTCACTGTTCTCGGGGCAGATACTTGAAGTGACACTCACTGCACTTCAAATAAATCCTTCAGAAATCATGTCTTCCGCCTCCGCGTCGAAGAAGGCCACTGACCAGCCGGCCAGACCCCCCGTTCCGTCCCAGTCCGAGCCGCAGACGATGGTGGAAGGTAGCCGCCGCGGTCAGAGACGCTCGATCCCGTCCCGGGACGGCGGCCCGAGCCTCTCGCTCGATCAGTTCCGAACCAATGAACAGATCGAAGAGGCCATAGCCGCCCTTCAGGAACGACGGAGTGCTCTCGACGCGCCTCCTGCTATCACTCCCTCGGTCTCCCGCCGGAAGTCCAAGCGGAAGCTCAAGGCATTACTGGCCGAGCGAGCGCTAGGAGGCTCTCGCCCGCGAGAAGAGGCGCTCGGCAGCCGGGGCACGTCTGTCTTCGATCGCCTGGGCAGTGACCCGACCTGGCGACCGGGGCAATCCAGCCCCAGCTACGAGACGACGGAATTTGAGTCCCTCACCAGGAGCTCGGCCTACCCGGCTCCCACAAGACGATCCAGCCGCCTGGCTCCCGCTCGTCAAATTCCCGAGGTCGGCAGCAGCGGAGTCCGGAGGTCGGTACACGATCGCCTGGGCCCCCGCTCCCAAAGCCGATCCGCAAGCAGCCGAGCCGCGGCGATTGCCGCTTTGCAACGTCAGCTCGACGACGTGAAGGCGCTCCTGCAATCCGGGGCAGGCGCCATGAAGACGATCGCCGAGCCAAGCGAGCCGCTCGCGATCGACATCGAGCTCGCCCCCGTGCAGCACAAGATCGCTCCTCCTCATACACCCGTGTACGAGGGGCGATCGGACCCCCAAACACACCTGCACAAGTTCAACATCTACATGACCGGGTGTGGGGCATCGGACGCGACCAGGTGCCGGATGTTCCCTCTGACGCTGGACGACATCGCCCACCGGTGGTACACCTCATTGCCACCTCGGTCCATTAGCTCCTTTAACGAGCTGGCGCACGTCTTCACGGAGTACTTCGCCACTAGGGTCGTCCGGCCAGAAGGTCGCTTTCGCATGATGCAAATCAAGCAGGGAGAAGAAGAGACCGACTCGGACTACATCGACCGGGTAGACGTGATCATCCTCAACGGCGAGCCCGTAAGCGATGAGACCGCCCTCTACGCGGTCCTAGGAGGTTTTCGTGGCTTCTCGCCTATGTTCGAGCATCTCACGAAGACCCTACCGACGACCTACGCAGCCTTAGGGCTAGAGCCGCAGATTTCTGTCTGTGCAAAGGCTTCTTCTTAGCCTAGGAGTTCGCGATCGGCGCCCGGCGACGACCTCCAGTCTCCCCGGCGGCGACCTCCGGTCTTCCGGCCGGTCACTACTATCGAGCAGAGCCGGAGGACTCGCTCACCGCCTACAGTCCAACATTCTAAATAAGGGACTAACTCACGCCGATCGCCGATATCGACCTACGAATAAAGCGATCGGCTGCCGAGTGGCGATCGCCGGCCTTTCGGCCCGATCGCCGATCATCACGCTACATCATCAGCAACCCGGTGGACACGATCGCCATCTACAGTCCAGCATATAACATGACGGACTAAGGCACGAGATCGCCTCCACCGCGCATCATAAAGCCATGGCCCTCGTAGTCGATGGAACCGACTGCTTCGGCCATGCAAGGTCCCTTTCGGCCGAGATCGCCCGCCCTTCGTTTAAATACGAGGCCGGCGTAGTCTGAGGGCTCTCCAACATTAATCAGTGGACACATGCCACAACCCCCGTCTCAACGTACACCGTCGAGGTCGGCCATCTCCATGGCTGGCCGAGGTGGAAGCAGAGCTAACAAGCCACGGGCGTGGAGTTGATTCATCCGACGCCGCTTGCGCAAGGACTCCTCTAGACCGAGACCGCATGCCCTTCGTTTAAATACGAGGCGGCGCACCTAACAGAGGACCCTCATAATAAAGTGAGTCACGAGACACTCAATGTCTTCGCGCACCAAGACACGGTCATGGAGTCGGTCCATCGATCTCCGCGACTGTGCACGATTCCTCAAACAAGCGAAACCACCAAGTTTCCGTGGGGATCGCCAATGTTGTTTTTGCGGTACAAGACCGAAAGATAGCTAAGCCAATCGACTATGATAGCCCAAGTCCGAATCCTAAGTCGGCTCGGATCGCCCGTCCTCATCCGGACACGGTCACCGGCAAAGAACCACCTCGCCCCATGTCTTCAACATAGGAGCAAGGCTGGGGCAATTGTTGTGTCAAGATTTAACACCTTGGCCGCGATCGCCTCGGAGGTCGGGCGGCCGAGTCACCGCGAGCGACCAAGGCGGATTCGCAGCGGCGACTGTGCGGCCGAGCCTTAACCCGGTGGGCGAGCTACATCGACCGATCAAGGTCTCGGGACGATCCGGTGCCGAGCGATCGACATCAAAGACGATCGCCTCTCGGTACTCGGCGACCGACTCCTGGCGACCGACAAGCGGACGACCATCCCTCGGTACTCGGCGACCGACTCCTGGAGACGATCGCCTCATGTCGATCAGGGCCGATGGCCATCCAATCGGCAAAGGTCGAGCCTCAAGACTGGCACCACGTGCAAAGGCCGAGACAAGATCCGCGAATCACGGGCCATTGACCACAGCCTGACAGAATCTCTCCACCAGCCGACAAGCCGCCGAAAGCTTGTCAGTAGGGCCACATGTTGACTGATTCCGGACACGTGATGGCTCCTTATTGGACCGCCCAGCTGGCACCAGCCACTGCCTTGGACTTTAGCCCGACAGCCAGCATCCTCCTTGGACTTTAGCCCGACAGCCAGCATCTTCCTTGGAATTTAGCCCGTGATCGCCCCATTATAATAATGGCCGGCAGGCGATCGGCACATTATTATAATGGCCGGAAGGCGATCGCCCGCCTAAGGACAAGACCCGGCTGTCCCTATATAAACGAGGCTCCCAGCACTTGGACACTTCTTCAACTTCCCTCGGATTTCATACAATACAGAAGCAAAATACACACACTTGGCTAATCTCCAACTCTTGGCAACAGCTATCATTCGGTCTTACTTCTCCCGGCCTATCTCATCCAGCAGATTATCGGCGGGGACGAAGAACACCAAGCTTCGCTCAAGAGCCGGATTAACAGAGTCTTTTTACACTCATTGTATTTAGATTTCTCTCATTAATACTTGTATCCACGAATATTTGTATTAATAACATCTCGCGAGAACATTCAAGCCCGGGCCTAACAAACCCGGCAAATCTTGTATTATTTATCTACTCTCGGAAGTGCTCCCGCAATTGTTGTTTGTTGTCCGTCTTCCAGCAGTATTAATCTTCGGATAAATATTTTGGGCAACAACAAGTGGTGGAAGACCAATGACTTATTGAGGGGACACATATCTCTTTTATTATGATAAATGTGATTTGGTCTTTGGGAAAAAAGGGAAAAGAGGAAGACTCCCACTCACTCCACATGTGGCATCCGTGAGTTTGAGAGTGTAAAGGAGAGAGAAAAGAAAAAATAGTTTTTCCTAGTCTTCTTGTTCTTCTTCTTTATATTATCCTTTCTTGAAGAAAATAGAGAGTGATAGAGATTAAAACACTTAGAGTGTTACAATCAAAAGCTTTATCACTTGATTCTATCCATAACCTTAGAGGTTAATCGAGTGTTGTCATTCCGGTCATTTTTCCGACGCGTGGCAAGTAGAGAGGCGGTGATTTCGGCGTTGGATCGTTCAAGAGCTTGGAGCGGATTGGATTCGTAGAGATCAATCAAAGATTGGGGAATAGCTCAAGAGAAGGTTTCCATTTAAATCAACGGACTACAAGGGTGAGTTTCTATATCTCTTGTAGTTCGTTTATTTATTCGTATATACGTAGCTCGATCGATCCTCGTAGGGATTCGGCATCGAATTAATTTTCGTTTTACTGCTTCCGTTGGGCCTTCGTTTTAGGCACCGAATCCCAACAGTGGTATCGGAGCGTAGGTCTTGCGATCGTATATACGATATTAGCATTTGGAATGCTTGATTAGATGGTGTATGATTTGGAATCATAATCGTATTAATCGTTGATTTTCTATTATTCATCTAAAAATTAATTTTTCATGATTTTATGTTACAATATAAATCTATTTTTCTTTTGAAAAACTGATTTAAATGAGTAATATAAAGATTAGAAAAATATTATTTTTGGAATCGGGACAAAAAAACGAGCCGAAAACGTAAACGGACCCCGCAGCTTGGAGCTGCCAGGGCACTCCCACGCGGTCTGCCTGTATGGACCGCGGTCTGGCAGCAGGAGCGAGTCCTGATCGGCAGCCTTCCGGCCGTGCTCGGCAGCCTGTGCAGGCCCTGCTCGGCAGCCTGCTGGGCAGTGTCCCGGGCTTGGCCCGGTCGTGTTTTCCGACTCCGTTTTTTATATTTCGTTCGATAATTAATTTTCCACAAATTCAATTGGATTTAATTTGACTAAGATTTAATTATGGTAATTTTATTCTTAGGGGAATTAATTTAATGAAATATTTTCTCATCCGGAACAAGTTAAAATTGACGGTTTTTTGAATTAATTGGATTAATTCGTTTTGGATGGATTGTTTTATATTGATTGGATCAATATTCAGATTCATTATGGATGCCATTTATTTAATGTGTTGGATGCATTATTTTTGAATGGTGATGTGGTTCATGGACCTAGTTTTTGAATCGTTCATTTTATTCGATTGGGTTGTAAAAGCCGTTTTGAGACTATTTATTTTACTAGAAATATTTGTATCTAGAATGTAATTTTTAATGTAAAATTTATATGTAATGAAGAAGACCGGAGGGAGATCCATTTCGAGAAGACGAAGATTCAAGACGAAGACTTGTAATTAGATTATGGAGTTTTTGTTTTCTGGGAACGGTCCATGAACCACATGTTGGTAGCAACTAGGTTGTGAATGATTTTTTTCATATTATATGAATGCCACAAACGCGCTAAAATGATTAATGTGCAAAGTGTAACGTTAATCGCGATAATTCTCCCACAACAAATTATTAAGTTTATATGGTTTCAAGGTTTTCCTTCCCTCCATCGAGCTTTCGGGAAATTGAAATCCAAACGGGATGTGTTATGCTTTCGAGTTATCGGGGTAGTCGTTCGGGGAGGACGGATAAATTACCGGGAGCGCATTGGATGCCTTTGGTTGGAGCAAATTTTATCCCTAGAAACCTGATAGGTTGCCGGATAAGATTCTATTTTGAAACTGATTTGCGTCGATGGTATTAACTTAACTTGTTCACGAACCATAGAAACCATATAGGTTGAGGGGAGTGAACAAGGGGAAAAAGAAGATCGAATCATCCATTAGATGGTTGGTGTTGGACACCACTTTATGAAAATTAATAGACTAGAAACCTGTTCGGTTGCCCTTTATTAAGATTTATAAAGAACTCGATCACCACTATGAAGTAGAGCGACGATACTTCCGGATTTCACATGGGAGTGTGTTATTCCGATAAAAATAGTGGGAGATGGGTAACAAGAATAGAAAAGACCTTAATTCTATACTCAGAACATAATATAACGAGTCACTAATTAATCTGTTATACTTTATGCAGACATAACTCTCAATATGACAATGAATCCACTCGCAATTTTACTCGAAAAGAACACCTTAATGGGACCTAACTTTGTGGACTGGCTCTGCAATCTGATGATTGTCCTCAGCATAGAGGCACTGGGATACGTCTTGAAGACGGACATTCCGGCGCCTCCTGTGCGGACCAGAGCCAATCAGGAAGAGATCGAAAACCACGAAAAGTGGGTTAAGGATGACATAAAAGTCCGTGCTTACATGATGGCTTCTATGTCTAATGAGCTTCAGAGAGCTCATGAGAAAATGACTTCTGCTAGGTAGATTCTATCTCACTTAACCAAGCTTTATGGTGAACACAGCAGAACTGCTAGATATGAGATATCCAAGCAACTATTCGGTGCAAGGATGAAGGAAGGTGAGAAGGTTGGGGAACACGTCCTCAAAATGATATCTACGATTGAGAGATTGGAGGTTCTTGATTTTAAAATGGATACTTCTCTCCAAACCGACCTTATCCTTCAGTCTCTCCCTGATTCCTTCTCACAGTTTGTTATGAACTTCAACTGCAATGAGATTGCATGTAACTTAGCTGGGCTAATGAACAAACTGGTGACTGCTCAGTCTTAGATGAAGACTCTGCGGATGAAGGAGTCTGCCCTTGTGATTTCTTCTGGACTTCGGAAGTCTAAGAATAAGAAGAAAAAGACCAAGAAGCAGACTGGACCACAAGTTAAGGACCTTAAAGGAAAGGGCAAGGCCCCGATGGTTCCAAAAGGCAAGAAGTAGAAAGATACTTGTCTCAAGTGCGGTGAGCTGGGCCACTGGGCTAGAGACTGTCCGATTCTTCATGGCACTTCACATACAGAACTTTTAGTTTTGGAAACAAATTGTTCTGCTACTGTATTTTCTACTTCTGAATCTTGGATTACGGTGCTAGTTCTCATATTTGTACCATGAATCAGGATCTGGAACAAAGTAGGAAGCTTGGAGCTGGAGAAGTTATGATCACAGTCGGAAGCGGGCATAGTGTCGAGGCGACCGACATAGGATCACTTCTTTTGGGTTTAGAATCCGGCTTTGTTTTGACTTTAGAAGATGTACTTGTTTTGCCCAAGGGGCACAAAAACATTGTATCCATTCCGGTCATGGACCGAAAAGGCTTTTCATTTTTCATTGGGGATGGTTCCTGCAAAATTTATTTAAGAAATAAACTAGTGGGTACTGCTACATTGTTAAATGGATTGTATCATCTAAATCTCAGCAACAAAGTAGTTGTGAATACTATGACTAGAAAACGTGGTAGGGATGAAACCAATCAAGTTTTTAAATGGCATCTTAGACTTGGCCATGTTGGTCAGACCAAGGTTTACAAGATGGAAAAGGATGAACTTATGGGTCCATTGGGATCGGATCCCTTTCCTACTTGTGAATCTTGCCTTTAAGGCAAAATGACTAAGGGTGCTTTGGAAGCAGCACGTGACGGATATCAGCACGTGATCGGATCCCCTTCACAAGGGCTTTTGGAGCCGCTGATAAACTGGGATTAATCCATACCGACGTATGTGGTGCTTTGGAAGCAGCACGTGACGGATATCAATATTTCATTACGCTTACGGATGATCATACTAGGTTTGGTTATGTATACTTAATGAAACATAAATCCGAGGCCTTTGAGAAATTCCAGGAATTCAAGGCCCTAGTCGAGAAACAAACTGGTAATCATATCAAAGCACTTCGGTCGGACTTAGGTGGCGAGTATATGAGTATGGAGTTTGACGAGTTCCTTAAGGAACATGGAATAGTTTCACAACTAACACCTCCAGGTACTCCTCAGTTAAATGGTGTGTCAGAAAGAAGGAATCGGACCTTGTTGAACATGGTCCGTTCCATGCTGGGCTATACTGACTTACCGATTTACTTGTGGGGATATGCACTCCTGACTGCCTCTTACATCTTGAACAGATGTCCTTCCAAATTCATTCCTAAAACTCCACATGAGATGCGGGAGGGCAGGAAACCAAGTCTTAATCATATTAGGATCTGGGGATGTCCCACCTATGTCAAGAAGACTAAGGTGGAGAAGTTGGAAGCTAGGTCCGTGAAGGGACGTTTCATTGGATTCCCGTCTGGGATGATGGGATATCTATTCTACATGCCTGAAGATCGAAAGATCGTTGTTGCGTTACAAGCACACTTCCTAGAAGATGAGTTCATTCAGGAAGGTGGAGCAGGTAGAATTATTTCTTTAGAAGAATACAATGAAACTCCTCGGGAGACACCTGTGCAAGAAAATGGAACCAAACCTTCTGAAACACAAGTACAACCACCTCGTAAGTCTAGTAGGGTGTCTCATTTACCTGAGAGGTATGGGCTTGTGCACTTAAAGGAGCTGGGTCTCCATGAGGTTCCAAGTGATAGCCAAGAGACTGACCCAACAACCTATGACCAAGCAATGGTGTATGTAGACTCCGCGAAATGGCATGAAGCTATGGAAGCTGAGATAGACTCGATGCATATCAATCAGGTCTGGACTCTAGTAGACTGCCCCAAGGGCATAGTGCCTATTGGAAACAAGTGGATCTACAAGAGAAAGACTGATGGTGATAGCAAGGTTGACGCCTATAAGGCCAGGCTTGTGGCAAAGGGTTATACCCAGAAAGAAGGGATCGATTACCACGATACCTTCTTTCCCGTAGCCATGATCAAGTCTATTCGCATGATGCTTGCTATAGATGCCTACCACGATTATGAGATATGACAAATGGACGTAAAGACGGCTTTCCTTAATGGATTCCTCGAGGAGGAAATCTATATGGAGCAGCCTAAAGGCTTTGTGTCCGAAGTCGATATTCAGAAAGTGTGCAAGCTTCAGCGTTCCATTTATGGACTTAAGCAAGCGTCGCGTAGTTGGAACCTTCATTTTGACGAGGCGGTCAAAGAGTTTGACTTCGTGCAAAATGAAGAGGAACCTTGTTTATACAAGAAGGTAAGTGGGAGCAAGATCGCATTCTTAGTACTATATGTAGATGACATTCTACTAATAAGAAATAATGTGGGAATGCTCAGTTCTGTGAAAGCTTGGCTTTCGAGTAATTTCTCCATGAAAGACTTAGGAGAAGTAACCTATATTCTTGGTATTCGGATCTACCGGGATTGCAAAGAGAACAATAGGTCTTTCCCAAGCCCTCTATATAGATAAGATCTTAAAGCGATTTAAGATGGATGATTCTAAAAGAGGGTTCTTACCGATGCGACATGGAATAAAACTCTCCTTGAAGATGTGTCCTCAAAGTGAGGAACAAAGAAATGAAATGAGTAATATACCATATGCTTCGTCCGTGGGTAGCCTTATGTATGCTATGTTGTGTACAAGACCTGACATCGTGCATGCTGTAAGCATGGTGAGTAGGTTTCAGGCAAACCCAGGTAGGGAACATTAGATTGCCGTAAAGAACGTTCTCAAGTACTTGAGAAGGACTATAGATATGGTTCTGATGTATGGCGGTGGAGAATTAGATGTGGTGGGATTCACTGATTCGGACTTCCAAGGAATGAAGGACGACTCGATGTCTACTTTTGGCTACATATTTACTCTTAATGGAAGAGCAGTATCTTGGCGTAGCGCCAAGTAAAGCGCGACTGCTGATTCCACCTGTCAGTCTGAGTATCAAGCAGCTTCGGAGGCTTCCAAGGAAGGGTTCTGGATTAA
The DNA here is from genome assembly GCA_033398695.1 of Orobanche coerulescens. Taxonomy (NCBI): domain Eukaryota; kingdom Viridiplantae; phylum Streptophyta; class Magnoliopsida; order Lamiales; family Orobanchaceae; genus Orobanche; species Orobanche coerulescens. The sequence goes on along the minus strand of CM065804.1, from coordinate 190,350,921 downwards.
GAGGTTTCTGGGAGAACTTCAAGTGATACCATGTGCTGAGATGCCTGTTCCGCTGTACTGCGATAACGACGGAGCTGTAGCGCAGTCCAAGGAGCCGAGGTTTCATAACAGCACCAAACATATTGAGAGGAAGTATCATCTCGTAAGAGAATTTGTTTGCAAGGGATACATTGTGCTGCATAGAGTAGACTCGGCCGACAACGTCGCTGATCCACTGACCAAGCCACTTTCTCAGACTAGCTTGGAGCGTCATCTAGAGAACATTGGTATTAGATACCACAGTGTGTGGCATTGAGTGCAAGTGGGAGATTGTTAGGAGTATGCTCTCGAATGCCACTCAGAGAATGTTGAGTGAGGGCATTGTACTTGTAATTATGTAAAACATTTATATAAGGCAATGAATGTTTCTTTATTTACTGGCAGTTACTGGCATTCCTAACTTGTAAATATACATATAGAAACTAGTCCGTGTATTTGAGAGAAAAACATTCCACTCCTTATTTTGATAGGGGGTCGGCACTGGAAAGGTTTATAGCTCAAATACTTAATCGTTCGCAAGTCGATGAAACTTGAATGGGCGTTAAGTTTATGTGAAGACTTGTATGACGTGTTCATTGACATGGAGAGTGCCTGTCGAACACTAATGGTTAGTGAGAGCACACGTTATAGGTATGCTAATTGGATTAGTATACTCGAACCGACTCACCCTCAATTCGTCACACGAATTTCACTCCGGGACAGTCAATAACGGAATCGAAAGGTTGTGATAGGTATTCGTGAACCTTCAACTTGAGGATTTAGTAGGGATGTGCTTGTGACGTTAAGATTTTCATAAGAGTAGTTCGACCCTATAAACCGGGAGGTGGGGGTCAACCTCGACGTGCATCTTAACGAGCAAGTAGCATGTCCTACTGAATACCAAGATAGAATTCTTTCTCCCGTTAGTGAGCGGGTTATATGTCCTATGCGGTTATTGGCAGATGAGATCATAAGTCTTTGGCCAAAGCATTGGAGCTAGTTGTATTGGATACACGAGAGCTCGATGATCTCGATTTGCATTAACGCATGCATAGCGTCAAGTACAGATAGGGTTTGACTGACTGTGACCCTATAACTTGATCGGGACATTTGAAATAAGGGTTTATACATATACTGCTATTCACGATAGAATGGTTCTTGGATGATCCCAATCATTCGTTCTCAGTTGGGGTACAGTGTAGGCCGCCAGGCTGGCTAGGTGGTGCTACTACTCTTTGGTTCCTCCCATTGCTGACTAAGACGGACCTACCGAGTCGCGCAATAGGATTGACGATGGAATGAATCAAGCTAATTCTCTCATTATGAATATTAGATATTGGATATCTAAATTTGGGACATTGAATGTTTAAATTGATTTATTGGATAAATTGATTTACGGCCTAATGAAATAAATAAATTACTGGGTGATTTATTTAATTCATGAATATAATTATTTCTTGGAGAAATTAATTTTATTATTTTGTATTTGATATGTTTAATTAATTGGATTAATTAATCGATATAAATGCATCGGAACGGAATCGGAGTTTATCTGTTTGGACTCACCGGAGTCCGAAACAGACCGAACTCGTCCGATTCCTTCTAGAGGCCGCCCCACCCACCTACCTCCTTTTGTCTTGGTCTTTTGTCTCCACCTTAAGTGGTGGAAGACCAATGACTTATTGAGGGGACACATATCTCTTTTATTATGATAAAGGTGATTTGGTCTTTGGAAAAAAAGGGATAAGAGGAAGACTCCCACTCACTCCACATGTGGCATCCGTGAGTTTGGGCATGCAAAGGAGAGAGAAAAGAAAAAAATAGTTTTTCCTAGTCTCCTTGTTCTTCTTCTTCATATTATCCTTTCTTGGAGAAAATAGAGAGTGACAGAGATAAAAACACTTAGAGTGTTACAATCAAAAGCTTCATCACTTGATTCTAGACGTAACCTTAGAGGTTAATCGAGTGTTGTCATTCCGGTCTGTTGGTAAAGCAAGAACCCTGTATCGAAACAGCCGGATATCCAATCCCTGTATCGAATGGTATTTGATAAGAGGTTTTGACATATATGCCAATCCGCATACAGTAAAGGAAACTGTATCGAAGTATTGAGGCATTATTCTGTATCGAAGACCTACCTCGAATCAGCATATAGTGAAGCCCTTCAGTACAGCAAGAAGTCTTATAAAAGACCAAGTATGGAAATTGTCTCGAATCTCCAATACAGTTATCTTCCATACATCTCACAACAGGACAAAGAAGGAATCTTCAGAAGTCAAGTCCCGTTGAAATAAAGAAGTATTTAAATACTCAAGGATAAAGTATTTAAATACTGTCAGTCAACAAATCTTCAAATCCCGCTAAATTCGGATCGTGTTATAATCCCGTTGGAACGGAATCTCACTCAAACGGATACATCTCAAAGGATATATATTTCAAAGTCTATATATATCACATCAAGATGTTGAAGATCAGTTACCCAAGCTATCGAAATTATTATCAGAGCAAAACATATCTCCAAAGCTTACTGCAACTCAGATCAAAAGAGATATACAGTGCTCATCATCTTGAACAACACTTCATCAGCTGAAAGCTCTTAAAGTCAAAGTTGTTGTTCACCCACTGTTTTATACTTTGAACAAAACCCAGATCAGCCCTGTGTGGACTGAGCAATCTGTGCTTCTCCGGAACTATGTGTGAAGGATTTGCATTGAAGAATACGAAGCTTCAGAACTGTGTGTGAAGAAGCAAGTCAAAGCATTAGCTCAAAACTAATCTGTGTGAACGGTTGAAGCTAAGATCTTTATATCAATCTGTGTGAACCATATATTGATTGTGTGTTGTTATAATTACGTAGTTGTGTACGTAGTAATTATAATAAACTTTTTACTCCTGTGTGGAGGACCAATGGACGTAGAGGGGTTTACCTCGAACCACTTTAATTACTGTGTTATTTACCTTCAGTTTTTACTGTTTTAATTATTGTGATTAATTAAGTATACACTATACATTTAGTTGATGTATCCACAGCAGCCTACTGTATCTAAGACTTACGCTACGCACTCAGATTTAAAATCATTACAGTTTGTTGTTTAAACTATTTCCCAAACTGTATCCAGTATACTTAGTGGCCAACAAGTGGTATCGGAGCGGTTGATTCTAAAAAGAATCAGTCGTATTTTTAACCGAATCAGATCCAAAATCACTTATTTTCAAAACAGTCTTCTTTCATTTCTGTATTATCACATGGATACTTCTATGATCAACAAAGTGCCTATGTTATCTATTAACGAATTCGATGATTGGAGAATTAGGATGGAGGCTCATCTTGCAGCAATGCACGAAGAGATGATTTTTGTGATGCAGGATGGTCCCATCAAGATCATGAAGGTAAACACGGCCGCAAGGATTGAAGGCCAAGCCCATGCTGAGATGCTCGAGAAGGATCGCGAGCAATGGACCACAGATGAAAGAAAGCGAGCAAATCTCGACAATGTAGCTAAGAACGCGTTATTTGTCACTCTTGACAAAGGCACGTTCTCAAAGGTAAAGAGCTGCAAAACAGCCAAGGAAATCTGGGATAAACTCAAGTTGATTTGTGAGGGAACTGAGCTCTCAAAAGAAAACAAGATTTCAAACCGGCTCAAGAATTTGAATCTTTCGAAATGAAACCAACTGAGACACTTGAGGAACTTGACCTCAGATTCACTGGTATTGTTGGTGAACTTGAAGCGTTGGGCAAAATTTATACCTAAAAGGAGAAGAATTTAAAATTTTTCAGATCTCTCCCAGCCCGATGGGACATTAAGACCACGGCTATGCGTGTATCCTGCAATCTTAATGAAATATCTACTTTTGATCTCTTCTCTGACCTCAAAGCTTTTGAGTATGACATTTACAGAAGAGAGAAAGCTGAAGAATCTCTTTCAAAGGTCACAGCACTAGCCGCTGTATCGAGCCGTCGACACAGCATGCCCAGCTCGTCGAAGCCTAGTCACAAGAATGCTGACAGTGACGACGACTTCCTGTCTCAAGATGAAATGGCGCTTCTCATGCACAAATTCAAAAAGTTCATCAAACAGTCTGGAAAGACTCCCTATAGGCCCAAACCTGTCCACAAGGTAAGTACCGAAACATCATCTGGTGATGCTAACCTGTGCTATAATTGTAGGAAACCAGGGCATTATGCAAATAAATGTCCTCATCCCAAAGTCCAAAGGTTGCCGGAGGCCGAGCAACAAGAGAGAGATGAAAAAAGACGTGCTTGGAAAGACAAGCTCAAGGCCCTGATTGGAGAATCAGAAGCCTCCCCCACACAATCCAAATCAGCAGAATGTCTTCAGGTGGTCACTGAAAGTGATTCATCTGACGATGAGTTCGATGATAAATCATATATGTGCTTTATGGCCAAAGACATTCCCGAAGGTGAAGATAGCGATGATGAGGTAAGTTCAACCTCAGCTATTCCGTCAAATGCATCTCATACTTTTGAAAACATGATGAATGAATTTAAAAACATTCAAAAGGCCCATGAGACACTGAAAACTGAGAATATACAGCTTCAATTAACAAATTTAGAGCTGAAAGATGAAAATGACTTGCTGAAAATAAATTATGAAAATATGTCTCTTGACTGTGAAACCAGCAAAGTCGATTTTGAAAAACTCATGGAGAGCAATCATCAACTTGCTCATGAACTAAGTGAGGTTAAAACTCACAACGAGAGCAAGACAAATGATTTGGTTCTACTTCAAGCCAAAATCACAACTCTCGAAAAGCGAGAAAGTAAACTTGAGACCACTCTGAAATCGTTCGAGAAATCGTCCAAAAAAATGGAAGAAATTCTGAGCACTGGGCAAAATGCTCATGATAAACGTGGCTTAGGATACAGCTCATGTTCAAACAAAGGGAAAACTAGTACAGTGTTCGTCAAGAGTGTGGAACACATTACAGAATCGGAAGAAACCCCTAGTCCCGTGAAGGAACTCGCCAGACCGAGAAAACCGAAGGCTGCTATTCCGCCCCCGCAATCCTATTCCAGACAGCGGAATCATAAGCCATTCCAACCTGTGAGGCGCACTCAACAGCATGCTCCCAGAGCATATCAACAGCGCCAACAGCCGTTCAGAAAGAAGGCTGTATCCAACCACCAAAGGCCCGCACGGCAGTACTATCAGTACAACATGCCTAGGTATTGGATACAGGAGCCCCGTTATCCCTCGAGACAGCAGATGCCGGTTCAGTATCAACAACATCATTGGGAATCCAACTGGAGACCCAGAAGGCAAGCTGTTAGGCCTAAGAAAATGGCTCCACCTCCAAGACGGCACTCGTACTGGATTAATAATAATAATAACCCTGATTTCTTCATGCATAATAATTATCATGGTTATAACAACTACGGATATGCCCCCCGTAGATATCGCAACATTGTACCGAGTATGACCTACAGTAAACCAATTGCTGCCAGGAAAACTTGGGTACCTAGAGGAACTAACATACATGGACCCAAAAATCAAAGGGGACCTAAATCTACTTAATTTCATTATAACAGGACATTCAAGAAGAGGATACCTGGTACTTTGATAGTGGATTCTCTCGGCACATGACCGGAGATAGGAGCAAGCTATCAGATTTTGTAGAAGGTCGCGGTCCAAAAGTTCGTTTTGGTGATAAATCTAAAGGAAGAACAAGAGGGAAAGGAAACCTACTTGTCGGAAAATTCAAAGTCACTGATGTTGCATATGTTGAAGGCTTACAGTATAATCTACTTAGTATTAGCCAGTTCTGTGATAAACAGTTCTCGGTGAAATTCTATATAGATCGCTGTAGAGTCAAGAACATCCAAACCAAGGAAGTTGTGCTTACAGGAAGCAGATCAGGTAACATGTATATTCTTTGGAAGCCTATGAGCTCCTCAATTCCATGCTTTGTTGCCAAAGGCACTGCAGATCTTAGCTGGTTATGGCACAAGAGGATGTCTCACGTCAACTTCAAGACGATCAACAAGCTCTAAAGACAGGGAATGGTTAGAGGTTTGCCAAATGTGTCATTCAAGAAAGACAGCGTCTGCGGACCATGTCAGAAAGGCAAGCAAATCAAGTCAACCCTGAAGATCAAATCCTACCTTTCAACCCAAAGAGTGTTGGAAATGCTACACATGGATCTCTACGGTCCTGTAGACCCAGTAAGTTTGGGAGGTAAGAAATACTGCATGGTTGTTGTTGATGATTATTCCAGGTATGCTTGGACGATCTTCCTTAGCAAGAAGAAGGAAACAACATCAAAGCTGCCCGAGCTCCTGAGAAAGTTGCAAAATTAAAAGGCATCGAGTATCATGTGCATTCGTTCCGACAGAGGTACAGAATTTACTAACCGCTTTATAGAGCAATACTGTTCGGAGAATGGAATACAGCACGAATAGTCAGCTGCCCGTACACCTCAACAAAATGGTGTTGTTGAGCGAAAGAATAGGACGTTGAAAGAAGCAACAAGGACAATGATTGCCGCAAGCAAGTTGCCACAGCGTTTATGGGGTGAAGCAACCAATACAGCATGCTACACTCAAAACCGTTGTATCGTCAACAAACACCACAACAAAACAGCATATGAGGTATGGAACAACAAAACTCCGTTAGTTTCGTATTTCCACATTTTTGGATGCAGGTGTTATGTATTGAATAATGGGAAGGACCAACTTAGAACCTTTGATGAGAAATCTGATGAAGGAATATTCATAGGATACTCCTCCGTCAGCAAAGCTTTCAGAATCTTTAACAAAAGGAAGCTGACGATCGAGGAATCAGTTCATGTAGTGTTCAACGAACCACACCATAACCCTACAGGAGTAGATGATATCACTCAGAACATCCACCATCTATCTATCTTGGATCTTCCAACTCACATAGAACATGTCGTTGATTTAGAAATCAACCCCGCAGCTGTAAGAATCGATGTGGATGAAAACGCTGTACAAGCTGAAGCTGTATCCACAGAATCTTTCGATACAGTACAGGATCCTGAATTAGAACCCGACCGAAGATGGTTGAGAGATCACCCGCAAGAGCTGATCATTGGAAACATAAATGCTGGTGTTTCGACTCGTAGGAGAATACAGAGTACACAAGAAAATGTACTTTGTGCACAAGAAGAATCTGACACTGAGAAATCACAGTTTCCTGAATGGAAATCTCAATCTGAGCTTAGAAGACTCAATATGTGCACTATTGCTGTATTCTTAGCCCAGTCCGAACCTGTTTCGACCATAGACGCTCTTAATAATTCTCATTGGATAACATCTATGGAAGAAGAGCTTAACGGTTTCGAAAGAAACAATGTATGGTATCTTGTACCCAGACCTACACATCAATCGGTTATAGGAACCAAATGGGTATTTCGAAACAAAAAGGATCGAAATGGACTTATTATAAGGAATAAATCCAGACTAGTCGCACAAGGCTATAGTCAGGAAGAAGGCATAGACTATGATGAAACCTTCGCCCCTGTAGCGAGACTAGAAGCCATTAGGATATTTTTAGCCTTTGCCGCCCATAAGAGCTTTATTGTATACCAAATGGACGTCAAGAGTGCATTCCTGAATGGAGACCTTGCCGAAGAAGATTATGTTGAACAACCACCAGGGTTTGCCAACACAGACGGTATCGATCTAGTTTACAGGCTAAGGAAAGCGCTGTATGGACTTAAACAAGCCCCTAGAGCCTAGTACGAAACCTTGTCCCAGTATCTAACCAACAACGGATTTGAGAAAGGTGCTGTGGACAAGACCTTGTTCAAAATACAAGAAGGTGATGACCTTCTTATGGTGCAAATCTATGTGGATGATATTATTTTTGGTTCAACTAACCTTGCTTTGTGTCAAAGGTTCTCTCATCTCATGCAAAGTAAATTTGAAATGAGTATGATGGCGGAACTTAGTTATTTCCTAGGATTGCAGGTAAAGCAGTTACCTACAGGTATTTTCATCAACCAGGAAAAATACAGCAAGGAGCTTCTCAACAAATTTGGAATGAACACTTCCAAATCTTCGCCAACCCCCATGAGCACTTCCGTGCAAATTAGTGCTGATGAAGCCGGAAATCCGTTTGACCAATCACTCTACAGGAAGCTCATTGGTTCGCTCCTGTACCTAGCGGATCCAGTTTGCTGTTGGAGTGTGTGCGAGGTATCAAGTAGCACCAAAGGAATCACACTTCAATACAGCTAAACGAATCCTGAAGTACATTAAAGGAACAGTCGATGCAGGACTATGGTATCCTAAAGAAGGCGGATTCGATTTAGTTGGATACAGCGACTCGGATCTCGGAGGCTGCAAGCTAGATAGGAAGAGTACAAGTGGAACTTGTCACTTTCTTGGACCTAGACTCGTTTCTTGGTTCAGTAAGAAGCAATTGGCTAATTCTCTTTCCACGGCTGAATCAGAGTACTATGCTGCTGGTAGTTGCTGTATGCAGATCCTTTGGATGCAGCAACAATTGTCAGACTATGGAATCGATGCCAGAGAGACTCCAATCATGTGTGATAGCACGAGTGCAATTGCAATCACGCACAATCCTGTCCTGCACTCGCGCACTAAGCATATCAACATGAAGCATCATTTTATAAGGAATCATGTCGAGAACAAGGATGTTCGCCTTGAGAAAGTTCATACAGACGTTCAGTTGGCCGACATCTTCACCAAGCCGCTCGACACAACCAGATTCAACATGCTCAGACAAGAATTGGGAATGCTACAGTCGAACTCCCTGTAAGTAAATTACTGTTTTACTCAACAATTGAGGGGGAATGCTGTAAGACCCAAGAATACAGTATCCCACGTTAATTATTTGTACACTCAGAACCATCAATACAGCACTGTAGTGAGCGAAGACATATGAATCCTACAGCTGACGTGTGCAATAATTAAGGGGGAATACAGTATGACCCATGAATACAGCATTAATCCAAAAATTGCTGTATGGAATCTAAAACATATACTTACCTTTTAAGGGGTAACGCTGTATCGACGCGGAAACAGCACATACTATAGGATTTCGATTCAGTATATATATAATATAATATTATTTCTTTTCAAAATGATTTTTGTCCACATGCCCTGTTTTTATGTCAAACGTCATGTACATTAAATGCCTTACACGACATCTGGGCAACAGAATCTCAAAAGCCGCGATGTTTTCAATTGTTTATTGTTTTAAAACGGCCGTTTCAGGCATTTAGGGTGACACAAATGTTAGAAGTGGGACCCGCTCATTTTTAAACATTTTAATGGATTAGCGTACCAGTTACACTCAGTCCATCTTAACCGTTGATTTCAAAAACCGGTTCCCATCCCTTGATATCTGACCATTCGTACTCTGCAAAACCCTATTTCGCCGCCCAACTATAAAAGGACTGAATCTGCCATTAGAGACTCTTTACGCTTTCTGCAAATTCAAGAGTTCTCAAGCAAAAACAGCATACATACTTTTCTGCATTTTACTGCATATTTCGGTTATTTTCTTGCACTTTTTCTTGAGAAATCATCTAATGGCTGGACAAACTTCTTCTCCCGCTCTGAAGAAAACTGCTAACATCATCGATGGACGGATCTTCTCAAGATCTGTTATCATTGAGCATATTCTGTCTAAAACCAACGACGCAGAACCCATGGAGTACATCATAACTCGTCTTCGTCAACAAGGCCTCTATCGCCTTGGAAGTCAGACTGCTGATAAGTACGATGCTCATCTGGTTGAGGAATTTTACCTCAACGCCGCCGTACGCTTCTTGTCACTGGCCCAAGGAGGTCATGTTGCTGATCCAAGGAGTTGAGATCTGTGTTGATAACGATCTGCTCCAGAATATCTACAGGCTACCCGCTGATGGCCTGACAATGGATCAACTTGAGACATTTGGGTCTCAAGAGCTAATAACTAAATTTTATGGACTGTTCACAGGCTCCAAAGTTGTTGACATGGTTCAGACCACATGTCACAAGAAAAATTTTTGTCTCCCTTATGTGTATCTTCATGATTTTTGCTGCAGGATCATTGAGAATCGAACCGGTGCATTCGAAATGTGTACCAATCTGAGGTTCAGGATGATGGTGGCTATTCTGACCTGTGAAAAGTTCAACTGGTGCCAGATAATCCTGAAGCGCCTGCAAGAGGAGGTGTGCAAGCCTGCCACCCAGAAGAAATCTTTTGGTTTGATGTTAAACCATATCCTGACGAAATGCGGACTGCCGCAATCCGCTGATGCTAAGAAGAATAACTCCAGGATATACCTAGGAGGCGTCAAGCCTACTGCGTATAATCAAACCACTATGGTCTGCAACCACCCAAAAATGGAAGTATGCCAGTTTCCGCAAATCCACGAGATGAGTCTTTGAAGTCCCAGGACGTGGAATCTTCAAAGAAGAGAGAGATCTCATAGCAAGAAACCCATTGCTGGTGAGAAGCCCAAGAAGAAACTTAGGAGGCTTTCTAAATTCAAATCTGCCAAGCCCTCCGAAAAAGTTTCCCCCGTGGCTCAACCCACTGAAGAACAACCCCAGGGCCCAACCCCTGTGGAAGAGGTGTCCACTACTGTATCGATAGTAGATCCTGAGCCTTTGGCGGATAGGACGGATGATGAGACATCTGCCAACGAACAAGACTTTAGCGAGTCGGCTGCCCATTTGGAGCCAAAATCTACTTCTCCTCTGCGGGATCCCACACCTATACAGGATCCATCTTCCTTCAGGGCACCATCCCCTGTAAGGAATCCCATTTCCATACAGGATCCCACACCTGTACAGGAATCCCTCGCTACAGCGTCTCCAGACGTTGTACGTAGTCCCTCCCCTAACACCATTATTCATAAGACCCTTCTCTCTGTTCAAATTGAACATGCTTACGAAAGATTTCTAACATGGAAAGGCTACAGGCTCGGTCCGTATGAAACATTGTATAACTGGAGCGATTAGAGCCAAGAAGAAAGATTCGTATCAGAAGTGACAGACTCAATGGAAATTGAAGCCCTGATCCGATGGGACAATCCCTTCTGTAAGGAGCTGATTGAAAGCCATCTTTTGCAGAAATCTGACGCAAGAAGGAAAGGAAAGGACAAGTCAGAGGACTCTCCCAAAAAATCCAAAAGACAATGAAAATGACTCAGACGACGACGACAAAGCTTTTAAAGCTGGTCTGAGGATAAGTCATGAAGAGGCTCAAGCTAGAGACGCCTCTCCACCAAAAGGTGACGAAGGGCCATCGACTCGAAGCAATCCCCCTTCACCACAGCAAGAGATAATTCCCAACGAAGAGGAATCAGTCCCTCAAGTCGAGGAAGTTGAAGCAGTTTTGGAACAGGCACCTGAGCCTGCTGCCACTGAAGAAGTAGTTGCCCGCGCCGTCCAGCAAGAGGAATCAGTCCCTCTGCCGGAACAGGCGGAAGCTGAGAGACAACAGGAGGAATCAGTCCCTCCTGTATCCATGTCTACCGAGGAAACTTCGCAACAGGAAGCCACTCAACCCCCTGCCGCCGAACCAGAACAAGCTGCTCCCGCCCCTTCAACCGTGGAATCCGAGGACGGTGTCGTACCTGAGGATGTCCAACTTACTTCATGCCCAACCATGAACGTAAGAAGGTTGAACAGCTCTGAAGACTTTGCTCAACCAGATTCTCCGATTTCTGCCGCTAGGAAAGAACGCCTGCGTGCACTTGGTCTTCGAACTGTATTCATCTAGGATGCAGTGAATGCTCTGTCTTCCGTTGAGAAAGCATTGAATTGGATGCATACTTCTGCCGTGGAGAAGATGACCACTCTACAACATGAAGTATCTCGTGTTGTCGAGGCATTCGTCATTTTGCCATAAGTGTTCAAACAAGCTCTGAAAATCATGGAAGACAAGCAGGAGCAACTCCTGAAGGAAGAAGCAACCAAAACGCGAATAGCTGAAGCCAAGACCGCATGTGCTATGATTGAAAACAGCTCTCAATTGCGCGTCCACGACAAATGTATCCAGGACATGTCGCAAACACTTTCCGCCCTTGTAGAAAGAATGACTAACATCGAGACGAAACAGGATGCTGCATTAGAGATCCTAGAACGTCTTGATGAAGCCAAAAAGGGGGAAGAGGCAAGAGAAGCTGCTAGGAGAATCAGGATACAGCAAGAAAGGGAATTCGAGGCCGCTCAAGACAGCATCACTGCCGAATTAAACAAGCTAGCCCCTCCTTCCCAGAGTTTTAAGATTTCAGGCTCCCGACCTGAATTTCATGATCCAAATGTTCCGTGGCAAAATCTAATCCAGAGACCTTCTGAAATTCGTCTGCCGACCAACCGTCATCCTACTGCCGATGAAGTGAAGCAATGGAGGAAGAACGAACTGATGAGATACTTTGTCAAACTCATCAGGGAATCCGCCATCTTCAAGAGCTATAAAACTGTAGCAGAGGCCGCAGACAAATTTACGAAGATGCTAGAAGACGGAAAACTCCCTCTCCAGATCGAGATGAAGAGCAAGCACAGAAGAGGAGACCGGATCACCCATCCAGAAGACTGGATTCTTGCCTTTGATAGATCCTATGAAGGAAGAGCTATATACCAGGATCGAGGCAATGATTCCCTACAGAACTGGTGGCGTGGTACCGAGAATGATCCAGGGAGAAAACCATGGAGGTATGCGGACTACAGATAGGAGCTGAAATCTCTGTATATTATTTTTGATTTGTAATTTTTCTCTTCGAAACAGCAAACCATGTACTCAATTTATTTTGAAATATCAATAAAAGTGTTTGTTTGTCTTAAAAGATTACAACTCGTAATCTACTGTGTTGATGTATAATTACTTAAATTGTTTGATAACAATCTCAAGTATAGAAACTTGATTGAAAATTAAGCTGTACGAACTAGTCCACGAACAGTTCATGAATTCAGTTGTAAGCTTAGAAAACATTGTAAGATTGTGCCTGCGCGCCAATCATAAGCTTAAGTTGTAAAAATTCTTAGCTGTATCGAACTCGCCTGCGAGCAGTTCATTATTTAGACTAAGTTGCTGAAAGACAGACCTTTTGACAAAAGACCGAGAAACCAGCCAGAAGACATCAAAGAAGATCACTTCATGAAGAAGGTTTTGGCATCATCAAGAAGACTTGAAAAGTTAAGAAAGTAAGTCTTGGCAAATTGTCAAAAAGGGGGAAATTGTTGGGAAAACAAGAACCCTGTATCGAAGCAATGTAGGATATCGATCCCCGTATCGAATGGTATTTGATAAGAGGTTTTGACATATATGCCAATCCGCATACGATAAAGAAGCGTATCGAAGTATTGAGGCATTATCTGTATCGAAGACACGCCTCGAATCGGCATATAGTGAAGCCCTTGATCTGACAAGAAGTCTTATAAAAGACCAAGTATGGAAACTGTCTCGAATCTCCAATACAGTTATCTTCCATACAGCTCACAACAGGACAAAGAAGGAATCTTCAGAAGTCAAGTCCCGTTGAAATAAATAAGTATTTAAATACTCAAGGATAAAGTATTTAAATACTGTCAGTCAACAGATCTTCAAATCCCGCTAAATCCGGATCGTATTATAATCCCGTTGGAATGGAATCTCACTCAAACGGATACATCTCAACGGATATATATTTCAAAGTCTATATATATCACATCAAGATGCTGAAGATCAGTTACCCAAGCTATCAAAATTATTATCAGAGCAAAACATATCTCCAAAGCTTACTGCAACTCAGATCAAAAGAGATATACAGTGCTCATCATCTTGAACAACACTTCATCAGCTGAAAGCTCTTAAAGTCAAAGTTGTTGTCCACCCAGTATTCTATACTTTGAACAAAACCCAGATCAGCCCTGTGTGGACTGAGCAATCTGTGCTTCTTCGGAACTATGTGTGAAGGATTTGCATTGAAGAAGACGAAGCTTCAGAACTGTGTGTGAAGAAGCAAGTCAAAGCATTAGCTCAAAACCAATCTGTGTGAATGGTTGAAGCTAAGATCTTTATATCAATCTGTGTGAACGATATATTGATTGTGTGTTGTTATAATTACGTAGTTGTGTACGTAGTAATTATAATAAACTTTTTACTCCTGTGTGGAGAACCAGTGGACGTAGAAGGGTTTACCTCGAACCACTTTAATTACTGTGTTATTTACCTTCAGTTTTTACTGTTTTAATTACTGTGATTAATTAAGTATACACTATACATTTAGTTGCTGTATCCACAGCAACCTACTGTATCTAAGACTTCCGCTACGCACTCAGCTTTAAAATCAGTACAGTTTGTTGTTTAAACTATTTCCCAAACTGTATCCAGTATACTTAGTGGCCAACACGGTCATTTTTCCGGCGCGTGGCAAGTAGAGACGCGGTGATTTCGGCGTTGGATCGTTTAAGAGCTTGGAGCGGATTGGATTCGTAGAGATCAATCAAAGCTTGGGGAATAGCTCCAGATAAGGTTTCCATTTAAATCAACGGACTACAAGGGTGAGTTTCTATATATATTGTATATCGTTTATTTATTCGTATATACGTAGCTCGATCGATCCTCGTAGGGATTTGGATCGAATTAGTTTTCGTTTAACCGCTTCCGCTGGGCCTTCATTTTAGGCACCGAATCCCAACACTGGCAGCCCCGCAGAAACCCCCAGTAGAACGAGCTGGACCACCACCAGCGGGAAAATTAGCAGACTGAGATTTCTACTGACCTCCACCCTTGTGGCCAGAAAAATTTCCGACAGACTTCTGTTTCTTGCTCTCACGAGCCACCTCACTGTCCGTCAGAGACATATCGTATGCAAGAGCTCTACTCTGATAATCCTTCAAGGTGGTGCAGGCAAGCCCAGACATGTATTCACGAATCTTCAGTTTCATCCGTCTGTAAAAGTGGAAAATCTTGTCTCTCTTCTCTCTAACTTGGGCCTTAACGAAGCCCAACTCCCGATTATAATCAGCAATAGCCTGGGAAACAAAAATATCCCGAGGCTGAGTATCATAGAAAGCATGGACTTGAGCCTGTTTAACTGGCCACAGGCAATATTCGGTCTCCATCAAGTATTTGAACTCGACCCATAAAGCAACATGCTCCTTAGGCTCAACAGCCTCCCACCAGTCGGTAGCGTCCCATTTGAGAAAGTACTGGGCAATAGAGACCTTGCGATCCTTGGGACAGTTGGTGGCAAAAAAGACCTTGGATATCTTCTTGATCCACCCCTCCCACCCAGTCGGGTCTGAAGCCCCCGAAAACTGATGAGGATGCATCTTGATGACATACTAAAGACAACGATCTACTCTGCCCCGAGTAGCATGGGATGGAGTCGGGTTCTAAACCGCCTGAGCTATCGCAGCTATTTGGTTTACCATTTGTTGCATCACAGTTGCAACACCAAGATCGTCGCCACCACCGGTTGCACCCTCCTGAGTAGCACTATGGCTCTGATGATCATCAGTACTACCAACCCTAGAATTGTGTGACGTGGCCGCCTCACTGGCTGCCCCATGTCCCCGACCGCATCCACGACCACGGCCGTGACCCCTACATCGGCCTCTACCATTCTTCATACTAAAGATAAGAGGTAGCAATTACAATTTGATGATAAGTACGAGAGGAAAACAGTCACAATTCAAGAATCGAAAGTACGATACAAAGAAACAAGGAATCGGGTAAGGAAAACTTACAAGCACTGGAAGTACCGAGATGATGGCAGCGGGGTGACAATGTGCAAAACAAAACATAACTAGACTCAATAAACCGACAAGCCTAGGTATCCATAAACCTAGTTCTCTGATACCATTTTCTGTAACACCCCCAAGATATTCGGGGAATATTACAGCACCATGGACCCCTACATAGGACCCACCAGTCTAATTAAGAAATACCACTCGTCTAACTATCTTAGTTAGCGAGAAAACACACATCACCAGAACGAAAAATAAATGGAACGCCCGGTATAACCGACAAAACGGACATCACTGTCAATCATAAATAATAATTAATAATACAAACCATAATCCCAGTAGAAATGCCTAAGTACTCGCGAGTACGTTCTATAAGTTCACAAGTTCAAAAAAAACAACCGCATCAAAAAGGATAACGGAAATAAAGAGACTCAATTGCACACTTCATCAACCCTGGCCAGCATCCACGTACTGCACCAGTGCCCGATCGTCTGGCTGAACATGACCTGAAATTCATAACAAGAATTTCCCCAAAATGGGTCCCCAAAGGGGTTAGCAATTACGCCAGTACAAGTAACCAAATGAACAACTTACACCTTACACATATAGTCAAAGCATGCAATTGATAAAACATTAGTTTAAAAAACACATTTCCGGAAACGCCATAACTCAAAACACATTTATAAAATGCACCACAATTAACCATCGATCCACGCCTCTGTGGACCCCTACCGAGACCCCGTCGGATCTAACCCGTAGTGGTTAAAAGCAAAGCTTGTTGATCCACGCCTCTGTGACCCCTATCGAGACCCCGTCGGATCTAACCCGTAGTGAGCATACACACACACACACGTTATTCTTTCAATACTACCATGTTAAGAGTGTAAGTTCATAAGAGTGCTTGCCTCGATTATCACGACGAAAGGACGGAATGAAATAAGCGGTTGCGAGAAATTGGACACACCGAACCTAGATGATTCATCAAACACCAGTACAACCAACTCGACAAGAATAACGATAATGGAAGACACCCGAAACCCTACCTACGATTTATATAAGTTCGTACAAAACAACAACGAGGACAGATCGCAACTGAACCCTCTCGATTCCACAAATATCACGAAACATACCATGAACTCGTAGGGAAAACAAGAATACTACCAAGATTAATCATATACATCATGGATTAATCAAAAATACAGAACAAACTGGACGAAAAATAAAAACCCCCCAAATTTCCCAAAATAGAGTTCTAGGAGATTACCTTGGATTAAGGATGAAGAACAAGTGTTGGTGTTGTTAATCTACACCAAGATCTCAAGGAAGATGATAGCTTGAAGTTACAAGACTTCGAATCGTTCGGAAATCGCCCACGAATCGCCCTAGATCGGAAAGAGAAAGAGAAATGAAGAATCTGGGTCAACTCTCTCGTTTTTATAACTAGAGAGATGTAGCGTGCGCTAAAGATAAAAGTTAGCGTGCACTACCCAGCCAAAAACCAGTCCAGAACCTACGGTTCTGGCCCGTTAGCGTGCGCTACTAGAGAATAGCGTGCGCTAACGGCTTCTCGATAGCGCGCGCTATCGCGCCATAGCGTGCACTACCTGGGCACCAGACTGAGTCCAGAAACATTCTGCCCAGTCTGGACTACCGAGTTATCACGCGCCACCAGTCATCCAGCGCGCGCTAAGTCTAAACCATAGCATGCGCTAATATACAAATGTAGCGTACGCTAGGCTGCTCGTCCAGAGAGCAGAGAGCAGGAACAACTCACTGTCACTGCTGTGCTCGAGTCGTTAGCGCGCGCTACTAAACGAACGTAGTGATAGTGTGCGCTACACAACAACGATAGCGTGTGCTAACGAGTGCGGACAGCAGCACAGACAACACTCAAGGATGGAAAACAGCGAACTCCATCTCGGATGAAAACAACGCGCATCCGACGCCAAACAACAGGATGAAGAAGACACACGAACAACAAGATCGAGTCAGAACTAAAGCAATAAATGAAAACACGATTCCGACTACCCGAGGGTTCGGAAAACTACAATGTTAGAAATCACCCCAAAACTTTGGGAAATTACAAAACGGCCCAAGATATCCGAAATACACGATACATGATCGAAACAACAAATGAAAGCTCACAACATACATAACAACATGATACGGATCTGTGACAACCCCAAAACGGCAGTTCCGAACAACGGTTACGAGAATCGAACGAATTATTGATGGAAATGACATTAAACACGGAATTGAGTAAAACAAGTCTGAAACAAGCTCGGATGACAAAAAGTCCAATATTAAATATTCTCGAAATATCAATTCGATTACAAGCGAGTCGCTAAAAATGAAAAATACACCAAAAATGAAAATACCGGGAAAATAAAAACGCGGATATTACAGATCAGGTGTTGTTGCTTGCTGAAGAACGTCGTCCTTTCTGCCATCGCGTTTCAGAAAAGTCGAATTGATTGAATTCAACACTTGAGGTAAGTTATCTTGCTTGGTTATAATGATGACTGAATTCTGAACATTATACGTTTCGTATATATAAAATGTCTTATAAATTTATGATTCGTACCGTAATATTATTCTTGATCGTAGTACCGTTTCATGTGGGATTGTATTCCCAAGTTCATCACATTTTATTGTTGGTCTCGTTGATCATTTTATCACTTCTGAGTTTTCTTGATTCTTGATTGAATGTGGAATTTATTGAGTTTCGTTGTCATATTGTATATATCTGGAATCATATCTGCGTGCCGATTGGTTATGTGTATGATTTTTAGCCAGGCACATATGGTCATACGTTGATGTTTCGAAATTAGACTGTGCACACGAGACGTAGTTCGTGAGGCTAATTAGGTACATTGTCTCATGTATATTTTGGATTCCGTATACGGGGTGGACATATGCACGGATACATTTCCGGATCGGGCGTATAGTGATGTCCGTCTTGAGCCATGTTGATTGGTCATTCATATTCCATGAATGATTGGGTATGTCCGACGATTTGCGACTAGTTGATCATATGCCCGAGGGGTATGATCAATAGTCGGGTTGTTTCCTTGAAGATCCTATATATATGAATTGTGTAATGTCTTGAGAATTATTATCATGTATATCTGACCCTGTGGTTTTGGGCAAAATACTTGTGTTGTATCTTAGGTCGGGACAAAGGCAAGGCACGGGAAGAGCACGGCTACGGCGAATGGTTTGAAGGATACTAGTTCGGGGGTCCAAGTCTTTTGTTGTCCGGTTATGACTAAACTGTGTAATGTTACTTTTTGTTTCATTTAAACTATTGTCGATTGTGCCGTTATTTTAGGCATATACCATCTTCATATGGTTTATACTAATATTTGGATCATGTGTATTCTGATGCTAATAGCCGTACTACTTGGAGGCTCCTAATCGGAGCAATGATTATCGTATTGTGATTCAGTATCACGATAATGTTATGTTTTAATTGTGTTTTGGTATTGCCTGGTGGGTCCCAGTGTGGGGTCCACAGCACTGTAATGGCTGCAGTATTTGGGGTGTTATGGAAGATGGTATCAGAGAGTCATTTCCCTTTATGAGTCGTTGTGGATTGAACTAGTATCAAGAACCTCCGCGTCGTGTGTGACCTGTGCAAGCGCCAGACCCTACGAACCAAATATGGTATATTACTTTTGTGTCATGATTTATGTAATACCTCCGGTATTCCATGCTTGATTACTTTGTACTGTGTGAATGTTTGGTAATGTGACGTCATTTCTATTTATGTATTCCATTGAGTGCTATATAAATGTACGATGTGAATGAAACGGGGGTGACACGCCTTGACGCCGTGGGACGATCGTCGGTGCTAATATGACGGTGGCCAACGTCTTGTTCCCCGATAATTGTTGACGAGTGGAAGGGATGGTCACCCCGAGATGGTTAGAATGTGGTATGAGGCTAAAGAGTTTATGTCTAACGCACGTTAGAGTTCTGTCTAACGCGCGCTATAACCCATGCCTAACGTACGCTATAATTCGATTGTTACGTACGTTAGGGTAGCTACATTACATACGTAACGGGTGGGTCGGTCTCCCGACCAGAATCTTTCTTTTGACACGGACGAAGCTACTTTCGGCGGGCTAGAGGACAAACGAGTCAACTATTCGTAACGTACGTTACATCCCAAATTTAACGTACGTAACACTTGGGCACATTTCGGGCAGTGAGTTCTTTACGTACGTTGTCATTACACTGTTATGTACGTAATACACCTTACGTACGTAACACTCTTATCGTTAACGTACATTACCAAAACCAAGTTTTATAAAATGGCAATCCCCTTTTTCATTTGCACGACCCAACATCACAAACTATCACCCTTGGAGAAATTCCTAGCCCTATACCCGGTTCTTAAGCCTCTTATACACTTGAATTAACATTGAGGAGGTGGATTCTTGAGCTCCGGTGAAGATTATCCAAGTCGTTCAAGTCACTTCTCGTTCTTCTCGTAGTTCTTGTAAATCCGCCAACTATCTTCATTATTCTTCTTCCAATAAGGTAAGCCACCAATCCCTGGAGTTATATCTTCGATGTTTTCTTATTTATACTTACTAGATTGCGGGTATTGGTTAGATTTTTACTAAACTTCATAGACAATCTTGTCGGATGGAATTGTAGTGACCGGAATTATTGTTTCTCACATGTTTCGTTTCATGCAAATCATACCTATCATACGAAATTCCATTTCAAATCATCGCTAGGAATGTAAAATTTGACGAATCAATTGTGGGAGAATTCGTAGTAATCCGTCACCGTATGTTCCATTGTTCGTAGCCACCCTTACCTTGTGATTTTTGACACTTAGAAAACTAAGGAAAACAATTCGATAGTATAATCAATATTGGGTATCAAACCACCAAAGTTATTATGCAATAGAATCCGTCAATTGTAGTATTCGGAATATAGAATTGAATTAGAAAGCATGAGATTCGATTACGCCATAATAATTCGTTGACAACCGAAAAATGATAGGATTATCTTCTTGAGTAAATCGATATACATGTTAATTATAGGATTGAACGGGATAATGGTACACAATACTTAAAAACTTAGAAACGATACTCATATCGACGATCAAAACTACACTAGGAATCCGATTAGGAAAGGGAGACTAGTTTTATTCATCATAATCCGTACGAGGTGTTAATCGGATATTTCGTGGCTAGGTTAAGCTCGAGTGGGCGTGGGGACTCCGTTATCACAAAGCACCTACTGTCGGATCACAGGCAAGTAAAATCTTGCTCGAGAATTTTCTAATATCAATGTTATACCGTATGTGCGTATGTGCCATTTTGATAAATGCCGACGTTTGTCTTTCTCTAAAAATGTTATAAATGGGCCGATGTGTTGGGGATAAAACCTGTATGGTACCCGTGTGGAAATGTGTTAGGGGGTAAGACCCGAATTGGGCACCTATGTTCCGGGGTATCCCCGTGTGGATACTTCTGTGACCCTTGGTTGTGACCTTGGGGCTTATGTGATAAAAGAGAGAGACAACGTCGGTTGAGTGATGAGATATTCCCTGTGATTACTAGATACTGTGATTGTAAAGATGACGTATATCGTTGTTAGTAGCTGTTATTTGGTATGCATTCTCTGACCCTGGTTACCTGGTATGATTCGTCGTACCAGGTAAAATTGTTCATCATGTGCAGGACATTCCCGAGGGGTCCGGTCAGACCTGAGCGGTGTTGGAATTATATCTAGTCGCTGCTTAAATTGGAATAAATTGTTGTCTTTGGAAAAACTTTTGTTGTGTAATAATTGGACTTCAAATTACATTTTTCCTTAAATCTTTTGACTCACGTTATGTAAACCTTGAATTTAATGTTTTATCGCGATTTTCTTAAAATGCCTATTTTCTAACTAGCCTTGTGGGTCCCACGTGGGATTCACGGCACTGTAATACCTCAAGATACTTTGGGGGTGTTACAGAAAATGGTATCAGAGTGAAACTCCTGGTTTGAATAAACTTTCTCCTATTTCTTTTTCAAAGTCCAACACCCCAAGCGATCGAAACTCCTCATGGGAATGCAAGTAAGTGATATGTGTGTGTTTCTACTTTTGTACAACATTTAATTGTAAACCGTGCGTGAAACTGGCTTTAGATTGATACCGTTAGTGATGGCACGCCGAGGAGCTAGGAGAGTGGTGAATGACGCTCAGGGTTCAGCCGTGAACCACAATGAGAACGGGAACACTGCCGAGACCCATCCTGCTGGGGGACAACCGCCACCATTTAATCAAAACGATCAGGAGGCGGAACGCCAGAATAACAACCCGGGGGGCATGGACCCAGCTTTTGTTCAGGCCCTTGCCCAGGCTATCGCCATGGGAATTGCTCAGGTCAATCAGGCGGAACGGATACCGGTCATCAATGTGGAAGAAAACGTAGGAAGAGATCGGTGGTTGGGAGAGATGTTGAAGGCTAGGCCTCCATTATTTGACGGAACAGGAGAGAAACACGTGGACGACTGGATTTCTGAAATGGAGACTGCCTTCGAAGTAATCGGATGCCCAGAGAACAGAAAGGTGCCGCTCGGAATTAATCAACTCCGTGACACTGCTGCACGTTGGTGGAGGACTTACAGGCCAGAGGACTGAGTGGTCGGGTGGACCGAATTTGCCCGACTACTACGGAGCGAGTACTGTCCCAGATCAGCCCGAACCGCTCGCGCACGAGACTTTTTCATTGTCGGGCCTCAAAACATGCCAGTACCAAAGATCATTCGGGCCTACCGAACCGAGCTAAGTTACATCTCCCAGATGGTTCTATCATAAGATCAACGAATATGCCATCTTGCACAGAGGTTACCGGAGGATGTACAACGCTATGCCGCCGGATTTCACTGCACGACCCTGAGAGCATACGAAGACGTAGTCACAGCATATGTCGGTACAGTTGTTAATACCGACATTGGGCATAACTCGAAGAAGCAAAAGACATCAGTTCAGCCTGGGAGCAACAACAAAACAAATTCGGGGCCCGCATCTTCTTTTAAGTCGGCAGTCTCGTACCAACAGAAGGGTGTATCTGATCGGCCTTACCGTAGGGACTGTTTCAATTGTGGCATGACCGGGCATACTAAGGATCGGTGTCAGAAGATGGCTACCAAATATTTCACTTTCGGAAAGAGTGGACACATGTCTCGTTACTGCTGGCGGGCCAATTCCACTCATAGCCCAGCTCCCCAACCAAGTCAACAAGGCTCTGTGCAATCCCCTAGGACGCCTGCCGTTTCCAACTACCGAGCTCCATCCCACCAGAACCAACCACCACTACACGGTGCTGGACGAGGCCGTGGGCGCGGCGGAGGTACCTCGTCCTTTTCGGAGTCAGTGCCGTCTCGTGTATTTGAGCTGAGGGCTACGGATGGTCAGTCTGCGCCAGCTATCTCAAGTACTCTTCTTGTTAACTCTCAGCCAGTGCATGTACTATTTGATACTGGAGCCACCCATTCGTTTATATCTGTGGAATGTGTTGAACGCTTAAATCTTGTTTGTGCACCTTATGATCCCTTTACTGTTAGACTACCCGAGGGTAGTAGATTAAGCAGCGATCAAAAGGTTCGAGACTATCGGATCTGCATCAACAATCATAGTTGGACCGCTGATCTTATGGTCTTTCCGCTCCAGAATGAAGATATCATATTAGGTATGGACTGGATGCCATTGCACAGAACGATCTTGGATACCTACCACTTGACTATTTCCATTTCGGCTCATGACGGTACCACACATGTCATCAGCGGACGTGAACACTTTAGTACAAAAGGGTCTCTCATCATTATCGCATCAGAAGCCTCCTGCAGCTCTCGAAGTGAGTACTATTGGTGTTATGTTCTTCGAGAGGACACTTCACAACTTGCAATCACAAACATTTCGGTGGTGAATGAGTTTCCAGACATTTTCCCTGATGAACTACCAGGGCTGCCACCGCACCGAGAAGTTGACCTTTCCATTGAACTCGAGCCAGGGACGAGACCTATTTTCAAAGCTCCTTATAGGATGGCACCGGCCGAGATGAAGGAATTAAAGATACAGCTCGAAGATCTGTTGGAGAAAGGGTTGATCCACCCAAGCACCTCGCCGTGGGGCACGCCGGTACTTTTCGTTAAAAAGAAAGACAACTCTCTACGCTTGTGCATCGACTATAGGGAGATGATTAAGGTTACTATCAAGAATCGTTATCCACTACCAAGAATTGATGACCTCTTGGATCAGTTACAAGGGGCAGTCATGTTTTCAAAGATCGATTTACGGTCCGGATATCACCAATTGAGGATTCGGGAGGAAGATATACCCAAGACTGTATTTCGGTCGAGGTATGGGCATTACGAGTATATCGTGGTATCATTCGGGTTGACTAATGCCCCAACCGTTTTCATGGAACTGATGAATAGAGTTTTGATTGATTTCCTCGATAAATGCGTGGTGGTTTTTATCGACGACATCCTGATATATTCTCGAAGCCGACAGGAACACGAGGAACATTTGAGGCAAGTGTTGAGCGTGTTAAGGCAACACCAACTTTATGTGAAACTGTCCAAGTGCGAATTCTGGATGTCGGAGGTAATTTTTCTCGGACATGTTGTCTCGGCAGAAGGTGTCAAGGTCGACCCACAAAAGATCGAGACAATAACGAGTTGGGAACCGCCGAAAAATGTCAAGGAGGTTAGGAGCTTCCTAGGACTGGAGGGTTACTATCGAAGATTCGTCGAGGCTTTTTCCTGTATCGCCCGACCGTTGATGAACCTATTGAGAAAGAGCACCAAATTTGTATGGACTGCAGACTGCCAGAAGAGCTTCGACGAGCTCAAGAGTAGGCTAACTCACGCCCCGATACTAGTGTTACCACGAGTGCATGAAGGATTCATTATATACACGGATGCATCCAAGCATGGACTAGGGTGTGTCTTCATGCAGAATGGCAGAGTCGTTGCGTACGCATCCCGACAACTGAAGCCGTACGAAGTAAATTACCCGACACATGACTTGGAGCTAGCCGCGGTGGTGCATGCCCTCAAGATTTGGAGGCACTATCTCTACGGAGTTACTTGCAAAGTTTTCACGGATCATAAGAGTTTGAAATATATCTTCACGCAGAGAGAATTAAACATGAGACAGAGGCGTTGGTTGGAGCTAATCAAGGACTACGATGTGGAAATCTCCTATCATCCCGGAAAAGCCAACGTGGTAGCTGATGCTCTTAGTCAGAAAACTACACAAGAGGTGATGGTATCAAGCATAACCGTTCAGCCCAAACTGCAGCAAGATATCAGGAGAAGCAACACCGAAGTATGGGTACAACGTAGGCAAGGACGATTATGCTCAATCAATATACTTTCGTCCTTACTCCCACCAAAAAAAAAATATACTTTCGTCCTTACTAGACGAGATACGTCTAGCACAGATGGAAGATCCTGAATTATGTGCGATTGGTGCAAGAATCGAGGAAGGAGATGTTTCCGACTATAAGATTCAGGGTGATTTGGTGAGGTTCAAGAACAGGATATGTATTCCACCGAATGACGGACTGAAGCAAACTATACTGAAGGAGGCGCACTCTACTCCCTATTCTATTCACCCCGGAGCAAGCAAGATGTACAAAGATTTGCGACAGAGTTTTTGGTGGAAGAATATGAAATGGGAAGTTGCTAGGTTCGTCGCTCGATGTATGACGTGCCAACAAGTGAAAATTGAACACCGCAGACCAGCTGGAATTATGCAACCCCTACCCATCCCGGAGTGGAAATGGGAGAGCATATCAATGGACTTTGTCACTAAGCTACCTACGGCGGTGGGAGGAAAGGATACGATTTGGGTCATTGTTGATCGATTGACAAAATCAGCACATTTCATTCCTATTCAAGAGACAACCGGGATAGAGCAGCTGGCCGTCATTTTCATCAGAGAGATCGTAAGAGTACATGGTGTTCCCTCATCCATCATTTCGGATAGGGACACCAGATATGTGTCTCGTTTTTAGAAAGCCGTCCATAAAGCTATGGGGACCCAAATACACTTTAGCACGGCTTATCACCCTCAGACAGATGGACAGACCGAGCGTACGATTCAAACCTTGGAAGATATGTTGAGGGCATGCGTGCTCGATTGGGGAAAGGATTGGGCTAGACATTTGGGATTAGTGGAGTTCTCGTACAACAGCAGCTGGCATGCAAGCATAGGCATGGCACCATTTGAGGCCCTGTATGGGCGAAGATGTAAGTCACCGTTATGCTGGGATGATGCCTCCGACACCGCGGTTACCGAGTTGGATCTTATCCAGGAGTCCACTAAGAAGATCTCTATCATTCGGAAACATATGCTAGCCGCACAGAGCCGGCAGAAATCTTATGCCGAAGCGGCAACAGTTAGAATTTACGGTCGGGGATCATGTTTGGGTCAAAGTATCACCTATGCGAGGTATTCGGCGTTTCGGCCAGAAGGGCAAGTTAAGCCTGAGATTTATAGGTCCGTTTGAGATATTGGACCGGGTAGGGAAACTCGCGTATCGATTAGCTCTACCGCCGCATCTGGATGGAGTGCATAATGTTTTTCACGTCTCCCAGTTAAGGAAGTATGTCTATGACCCGAGTCACAAGCTCAATTTCGAAGAAGTGGAAATTTCCGATGACGCTACCTTTAGAGAGATACCGACCGCCATTTTGGATCGGCGTGTGAAGATGTTAAGAAATAAAGCCATACCCCTCGTGAAGATTCAGTGGTCGCACCACGGCACAGAAGAAGCGACTTGGGAAACCGATTCAAGCATGAAGGAGAGTCCCGAGTTATTTTCTTAAGTTTCGTGACGAAACTATTTTTAAGAGGGGTGATATGTAATACCTCCGGTATTCCATGCTTGATTACTTTGTACTGTGTGAATGTTTGGTAATGTGACGTCATTTCTATTTATGTATTCCATTGAGTGCTATATAATTGTACGATGTGAATGAAACGGGGGTGACACGCCTTGACGCCGTGGGACGATCGTCGGTGCGAATATGACGGTGGCCAACGTCTTGTTCCCCGATAATTGTTGACGAGTGGAAGGGATGGTCACCCCGAGATGGTTAGAATGTGGTATGAGGCTAAAGATTTTATGTCTAACGCACGTTAGAGTTCTGTCTAACGCGCGCTATAACCCATGTCTAACGTACGCTATAATTCGATTGTTACGTACGTTAGGGTAGCTACATTACGTACGTAACGGGTGGGTCGGTCTCCCGACCAGAATCTTTCTTTTGACACGGACAGAGCTACTTTCGGCGGGCTAGAGGACAAACGAGTCAACTATTTGTAACGTACGTTACGTCCCAAATTTAATGTACGCAACACTTGGGCACATTTCGGGCAGTGAGTTCTTTACGTACGTTGTCATTACACTGTTACGTACGTAATACACCTTACGTACGTAACACTCTTATCGTTAACGTACGTTACCAAAACCAAGTTTTATAAAATGGCAATCCCCTTCTTCATTTGCACGACCCAACATCACAAACTATCACCCTTGGAGAAATTCCTAGCCCTATACCCAGTTCTTAAGCCTCTTATACACTTGAATTAACATTGAGGAGATGGATTCTTGAGCTCCGGTGAAGATTATCCAAGTCGTTCAAGTCACTTCTCGTTCTCCTCGTAGTTCTTGTAAATCCGCCAACTATCTTCATTATTCTTCTTCCAATAAGGTAAGCCACCAATCCCTGGAGTTATATCTTCGATGTTTTCTTATTTATACTTATTAGATTGCGGGTATTGGTTAGATTTTTACTAAACTTCATAGACAATCTTGTCGGATGGAATTGTAGTGACCGGAATTATCGTTTCTCACATGTTTCGTTTCATGCAAATCATACCTATCATACGAAATTCCATTTCAAATCATCGCTAGGAATGTAAAATTTGACGAATCAATTGTGGGAGAATTCGTAGTAATCCATCACCGTATGTTCCATTGTTCGTAGCCACCCTTACCTTGTGATTTTTGACACTTAGCAAACTAAGGAAAACAATTCGATAGTATAATCAATATTGGGTATCAAACCACCAAAGTTATTGTGAAATAGAATCCGTCAATTGTAGTATTCGGAATATAGAATTGAATTAGAAAG
The DNA here is from genome assembly GCA_033398695.1 of Orobanche coerulescens. Taxonomy (NCBI): domain Eukaryota; kingdom Viridiplantae; phylum Streptophyta; class Magnoliopsida; order Lamiales; family Orobanchaceae; genus Orobanche; species Orobanche coerulescens. The sequence continues at coordinate 190,323,063 of CM065804.1, read as the reverse complement.
CATGAGATTCGATTACGCCATAATAATTCGTTGACAGCCGAAAAATGATAGGATTATCTTCTTGAGTAAATCGATATACCTAATGTTAATTATAGGATTGAACGGGATAATGGTACACAATACTTAAAAACTTAGAAACGATACTTATATCGACGATCAAAACTACACTAGGAATCCGATTAGGAAAGGGAGACTAGTTTTATTCATCATAATCCGTACGAGGTGTTAATCGGATATTTCGTGGCTAGGTTAAGCTCGAGTGGGCGTGGGGACTCCGTTATCACAAATCACCTACTGTCGGATCACAGGCAAGTGAAATCTTGCTCGAGAATTTTCTAATATCAATGTTATACCGTATGTGCGTATGTGCCATTTTGATAAATGCCGACGTTTGTCTTTCTCTAAAAATGTTATAAATGGGCCGATGTGTTGGGGATAAAACCTGTATGGTACCCGTGTGGAAATGTGTTAGGGGGTAAGACCCGAATTGGGCGCCTATGTTCCGGGGTATCCCCGTGTGGATACTTCCGTGACCCTTGGTTGCGACCTTGGGGCTTATGTGATAAAAGAGAGAGACAACGTCGGTTGAGTGATGAGATATTCCCTGTGATTACTAGATACTGTGATTGCAAAGATGACGTATATCGTTGTTAGTAGCTGTTATTTGGTATGCATTCTCTGACCCTGGTTACCTGGTATGATTCGTCGTACCAGGTAAAATTGTTCATCATGTGCAGGACATTCCCGAGGGGTCCGGTCAGACTTGAGCGGTGTTGGAATTATCTCTATCCGCTGCTTAAATTGGAATAAATTGTTGTCTTTGGAAAAACTTTTGTTGTGTAATAGTTGGACTTCAAATTACATTTTTCCTTAAATCTTTCGACTCACGTTATGTAAACCTTGAATTTAATATTTTATCGCGATTTTCTTAAAATGCCTATTTTTCTAACTAGCCTTGTGGGTCCCACGTGGGATTCACGGCACTGTAATACCTCGAGATACTTTGGGGGTGTTACAATTTACATGCTGGCAAGATATTTGTGGTGAAATTTATCTTATTGATATTCCGAGGGAAATTTTGGATTGATTATGTGATTGAATTTGTTTCGACTTGATGTTGATTTGATATTTTGTGTAGCACTAATGGTGCCGATAATTCGTGATGAACTGTTTCATTGAATATATAGGTTCATTGTTGCTATTAACTTAGCGTGAATTTTGGTCGGTCGTAAAGACGATCATGAACTGTACTTATGATTATTGTTTGATTCTTTCAGTATGGAAAGAAATCTGAGAGGCCGTGGTAGAGGGGGTCTAGGCCGCAGAAGGGGCCGAATCCCGAGACCAAAAGCCAATGCACGTTTGAATGTAGAACAAATCTCAACGGGTAGTGATTCACATACTGAGAACCAGTCACACCACACAGAGCGACACGAGGGCGAGCGTGTCGACCCATATGTTGTTATGAAGGGCTTGGTGACCCAGATGACCCAGATGGGTCAATTGATTGAAGCTATGCAGAGAGATACGACTGGCCAGCAATAGGGACCTCATCCACCACCTCCTGTGCACGGCGGATCCGTGAGTCATTAGCGACATCTCTCGTCAGCGGCCTCCAACTTTTGAAGGCTTCTCTGAGCCTGTAGATATTGTACACTAGATCAAGCCTTCGAGAAGTTGTTCGAGATCGTAGAATGTCCGAAAGAGAACCGTGTCTCTGTGGTGGCTAACTACCTTAGTAAGAGCGCCCAGACTTGGTGGCTTTTGGTGAGACCAGCTGATGGTGTATACACTTGGGAAGAATTCAAGAACCACATGCTGGATCGTTATTATCCAGGTCCACTTCGTGAGGCCAAGCTGTCAGAATTGTTGAACCCAGACCCATCTGAGGAGGAGGATGTGTTATCGATTGCTGAAAAAATTCAGGCACTTCTTCCGTTCGCTACGTCGATTGTTCGGACGGAAGCGGATAATATCAAGTATTTTCTCAAAAGGTTGAAACCCCTGATGGGGATGCCTTAATCACCAGTGCACGACTCTGCCGGAGTTCATCGAGAAAGCTCTGGAATATGAACTTACTGCGAATGAGATTTACAAAAAGCAGCCACAGTCCAACAATAAGAGATCCAGGAACCAGACCCAGGCTGACAGTAATCAGGGAACGTTCAAGAAACACAATTTGTACCTACTTTTCTGAACGGTCACCTATGGCGCCAAAACCAGCAGGTTCACATTCTCGAGTGGCCATCTCGTCTATTGTGTGTTTTAACTGTGGAGATCAGGGGCACGTCAGCTCCAAGTGTCCAAAGCTGGGCATTGTATGTCATACTTGTGGGATTACTGGACATCGTGCTCGATTTTGCAGAGGTGGTCGATTTACTTTTGTTGGGCGAAATACTTGCGTTGTATTTTAGGTCGGGGCAAAGGCAAGGCACAGGAAGAGCATGGTGACTGCGAAGGGTTTGAAGGATACTAGTTCGGGGGGTCCAAGTCTTTTGTTGTCCATTATGATTAAACCGTGTAATATTACTTTCCGTTTCATTTAAATTATTGTCGAGTGTACCATTATTTTAGGTATATACCATCCTCAAATGGTTTATACTAATATTTAGATCCTGTGTATTCTGAGGCTAATAGCCGTACTACTTGGAGGCTCCGAATCGTAGTAATGATTATTGTATTGTAATTCGGTATCACGATAATGTTATGTTTTAATTGTGTTTTGGTATCGCCTGGTGGGTCCCAGTGTGGGGTCCAGAGCACTGTAATGACCGCCGTGTTTGGGATGTTACATTGCTATCCTATTTCTCAGATATGTTTTGAATGCATTTTTCGAGGCTTGGAAATATTTCCTGGATTTCTGAATGAACTAACTTGTGTTTCAGAATTGCGAATAACTTGTTCAGGCTCGTGTCTAGTAGTAACTCTCTCTTTCGAGGTTAGTATATGATTTTCTTAAGGTTATCGGCTCGTCCTATACTGTGTTTTACTCTCATTTATGCAGTCTTCTTCCGGATTTCATTTATATGCCTGGATGACACCTACATTCCGTTTACGGCTTCTTTTACGATTTTTCACTGTCCTCTGAGTTTGTCTAGGTCTTCTCTTACTTTTGGTTATATGAAATGATTGCTTCTGTTCAAAAAAGGACATGAACGTCTGCTGTCTTTTAAGGGGTCAATGATTGGGCCTAAATAGATTGCATTGACAGCCGGACACTATAATGGTGTTATATGTTTGAACATGGCCACACACGAACTCAGGATTGAAGATTTTTTTGTCTTTGTTGCTCAGGTTTTGCAGGTAGCTTTTTTTTTCTTTATTTTGTCTCGTGCTTTCGATGATCTTTTTTCTTCTTTATTTGTTTCAAGATTTTTCGTGCATTACAGATTTTATTTATCTTCTCTGCTCAGACTTTGTTAGGAAAATGTACTTTCTTGGAATATAAATTATCTACCGGTTTGTTTTTTTGGTTTGTTTTCGGAAATTTCATGTGTCCTGTGAAGAAACGCAATTTCCCAGTTGAATTTTGTCAACTACCGAAACTGTAACTTTTTCATATGGCGCACTCTATCTCTCTACTATATGATTCTTTCGAATGAATGTTTACCAGAGGTTCTTTAGGATAATACGATTATCTTTGTGATATATACCTGTGTAAAATGGCATGTAGGTGATATAGTCAATATAAATTATGAAGTCATCAAATATACTTTCATTTTGTAGCTATTGTTTGCTGCTGAACTCATCAGGTTCATTCATTGTGACTTTTGAATTTTCAACTTGAAACCTTTAGATGGGAAACTATGTTAAACATTAAAAGGTACAGTCGGTTCAACAAATTCTCTGCCACTGAAAAATGAGGTTTGGATTTTGTTTTTTCATATGATTAGTAGTTCATTTGTGCCCTTATTTTCCTGGATTAGTTTTTTGTTGTACTACCTGACTCTTTACTAGGGCTTCTGTTTTGAGGGTTTTACTATTTACTATGCTACTTGTACTGAAATATTGAAAAAGTGTGCTTACAAATCATTGAGTTGTTTTTAGTAAGGGTTTGGCTTATCAGTTACAATATTTTAAAGATTTCTGCATATTCTACTATATATATATGCATATATATATATATATATATATATATATATGTAATAATAGATTTTTGTATTTGTGTCTTTGGAATATCCGACTCTTTAATTTATTTCAGCATGATTTTGTTCGGTCAACTCCCATTTGTTGTGTGCATGTACAGTAGGTTTGTGCATTGTATTATGGTCTGTCACGCCTGTGTTTACTGTTATTACTCAGGTGCATTTTGTTGATTCCAAAATATAGTTAAACATGACATATTCTTTTATAAATAGTAATTGTTATCTAATTTATCATTTGCTTGACAGATTTCTGTTCTTCACTGATAGTGACCGGTGTTTTGCTATCCTCTTTCTCAGGTACATTTTGAATGCATGCATTTTTCCAGTCTTGGAAATATTTCCTTAATTTCTGCCTTTATTTTACGAAATGTTGTTTTACCTACAGAACTAACTCACTTGTGTTTTAGAATTGTGCATAACTTGTTCAGGTTCGTGTTTAGTATGTAACTCTCTCTTTCGAGGTTAGTACATGCTTTTACTTAGGTTGTCGGCTCGACCTATACTATGTTCTACTACTCATGTATGCAGTCTTCTTCCGAATTTTATTTATATGCCTGGATGGCTCCTACATTCCGTTTGCGGTTTCTTTTACGATTTTCCACTATCCTTTGAGTTTGTCTAGGTCTTCTCTTGCTTTTGGTTATATGAAATGATTGCTTCCGTTCAAAAAAGGACATGAACTTCTGTTGTCTTTTGAGGTGTCAATGATTGACATCCAGACACTATAATGGTGTTATATATTTGAACATGCCCCACATAAACTATGAATAGAGTTTGGGCTTAAATGGGTGTACATTACCATGAACAAATACATTTGACATCTATTTCAGGCTTAATTTAAAATTTGCCAGTCGTGTTCTGGCGTACGCCTAAAAAATTCTGCTTTTTTTTGTGGCTCGATAGATTTTTTGAATTGGGCATAAAGAAATGACATTGGTGAACGGACACTACAATAGTGCTATATGTTTGAGTTTATCGGCCACAAAAACTCTGAATAGAGCCTAGCTCTAAGTAGGTGCAACAATGCCACGAACAAAAATATATGACATTCATTTGGTGTTTCGTTTAGGATTTTCTTCCTGGCATTCGTTGTTTGTATAGATGGGCTGTACCTGAGGTCGGACTTGCTTAAGCTGGTGTTTGTTTGAGTTTATTGGGTGAAACCTGACATGGCCCCACATAAAATCCGAATGGAGTTTCGGCCTAAGTGGGTGTAACAATGCTATGAACAAATGCATACGACACTGCACCGTCTACGTTCTGTGATTTTTTTCACACCTGCATTTAAATGTAAACCAAATCCCAATTTAGTTGGAAATTTATACCGATCCATTTATTTGGGTTCTCAATATATAATCAGTTATTACTATGGCTTTATTACAATGGAGCAACATATTACAAAACTACTCAGGGAAATGATTCAACCATATTAACTTAATCAGGTTTGTATTAAATATTTATGTATCTCTTGCAAGGTGGTTGCAGGTTCGTACTTAGCTCGTCCCATTATGTTCTTTTTTTTTTTTTATCCTTTATCTGGATTTTACTTGTGTGCCAATGTCATTCATTTCTTTACTGTCCATTATAATATTATATACTAGGACTTATGTAACAATATAATAATATATAGTATCATATAATAGCTATCATTTATGCCATACATATGCTATTGCTAACTTTGAATCAGGAAAATTCCTGTTTTAAAAAATGTTGAATTTTCAGTCTGAAAGAAAATTCCACATTACTTCATTCACTAAAAAGGACGCGTTTGTGTTCGATCGATTTAGGGTCTTCTCTTATATTAGCATAATTTCAACTGGAAAAAGGGGCTCCATTAAGTTCTTCCATCTTCTCTGTCGCAGGCTTTCTTATTTTTATGTCCTTTCAATTTTAACTTAGGTCCTTGTTTTGTGATTTATTGATGTGTGTTCTCTCCCTTGTATTTGTTTTTGTGCGTAGCCTGCTTTTTTCTACTCTTGCATTTATTATTTTCATTGATTTTGTATAAAATTTAAAAATGGTGTTAATTTATTATGTGCGTATGACTGCCTGCATAATTTCTGATTTTAATAATATAACAATATGTAATGTTGCGCCTGTTATTTTTTAATCTAAAAACTAGAGCTGGTTTGCAGATTGCTTCCCATTAACGACGTTCTATGCTGAACCTAATCAAACTGGATGTGGCCTCTGAATTGCTCTACCATATCTTGCTACAAGTGTAAGTCAACGGTCTCTTGACTATATTTGATACTATGTTACTTCAACTTGGACAGAGACATTGGGTACTAATGATTATTTATGTCGAGGCCGGACAATTCATGCCATTATAACTACAACACTTAACTCCCATTAAATGATACCTTTTCGTCTCCTACTTTAAACATCTACAGAGATAGTAACATACTATTTGATTTGCTGCAATCGTTGTAGATGCAGTCGACTCAATCTAATTCTCTTTATTTCACCCTTTCAGGGTCACAGAGTTGATGACAAAGTATAATATTTTACTTCGATGTGTTTGATTTTTGAGGTGGTTGATATGCAACCTTTGATGTGTTTGATTTTTGATTGATTCAGAAAGTACAAAATGTGGCCTAAACTCCAATGGCTATATTACTCATGTCCATTTCGTAGAATAAAAAAAAGCTCGCAAATATCTTATTCATGGCCCGTGTTTCCCTTGGAGCCTCTATTTCGATTTTGACTCTAGATTCCAAATCCAATATGAAAGCAATGTTTCTTTAGAGTTTTATGTCGTTACACCTCTCATCTTTTGCTCTGTAGGCTATATTTACTTTCATTTTTTTTCAATGCCAAATTGAATATCATCTTGCTCAAAATATTTGCACGAAATTAAGGTTTACCTCCCAAAGAATATAGATATCTGTTTTCATAGGTATTCATTTTCATCATTCCAATTGTATACATTGGTATCATTTTTTATTGAACAAAGTATTCCACCTCTATTTGGATATCTAATAAACAAGGAATCAAGATAAATGCCATTTAGTGTAAAAAGCCAAACTGAATATCATCCACCGCAAAATAATTCCTCCACACGCTCCTCATTAAGAAATGGTTTCCTCACTTTTATCTTTATATATGATTGAGGTTTTGAGGTATACCATACTGTTTAGGGTTAAAAACCGGATTAGTGTGCGTGTAAATGTAAAAATAGAAATATCATTGAATATATTGTTAATATAGATAGGTTATGCAATACTTTTCAATATATATTGTGTTGCTTTCTCGCTGATTACACACTGCCTCAGGCTTCTTAATATGACAGTGTGTGTACTGTGGGTTTTTTGGCATTTTAGGGTTCGACTATTTCTCATGGTAGTCATTTGAAAAAAGGCCCGTCTTTGCTTAGTCGTCTTCCTATTTATTTCTGTTTTTTCTTGTTCTGATTTTGATTGTGATTTCTAGATGCCACCTTCAACTGTTGCTGCCGGAAGGTTTCTATTTGCTGCTTTCAACAATACGTGTTCCTTGATTTTTTGTACTTCTCAGGTGAGTATTGTTTTGTACTTTTGTTTGTGGCCCAGTTTTTTTATGTGTGTATGTGTGTCTTTTCGCATGTATATCCGTGATATCAAAGGGCTTCGCCAGTCTAGGCTCTATACATGTGCGAATTTTTTTTGGGGGGTGGAAATTCACTTCTTTGTTTTTTGGTTCTCTGCTGCAGGAGTTATCTTGTGCATTTTACAACTTTTATTTGTATTTTTTGAATTTAGGCTTTCAGGTTTGGGCTGCCTCGATTTGTGTTTTTTTTACAATACTGTGTAGAAATTTGTTGAAAAACTCATTTGAATTCTACGTAGAATGTGTTCTTGTTTATTTGGTGATCAGATCAAACTCAATACACAACAGGCGTGTAAATCTCTTATTTGCTAATACTTGTTCCTTCAATCATTTGGTTGAGTTTTATGTTAGCTTGCAATAAATAAGGTATGTTTTTTATGTGATTTTATGTATACGTGGTTGTACGTTCATATGTCGTGTACTGTGTATCGTTTGTCTGCTCTGAATTCTATGTCAGGAAATAGGTGTGCAGAGTATGTAGTGTGTTTAAGTGTATGTATGTGGTTGTGTTTGTAACAAACTATTATACGACAGAACGATCCTCTTAAGTGTATTTTTTTTAAACTACCATCTGCCACATCAAAAAGTCATGTTGAATTTGCAGAATTGAGAAAATGTACTAATTATTGCAATAGCACCTATGATAAAGGTTGAGGTTTTGTTGATTGAACCATCAGAATATTTTTCTAAACATTGTTTCAAGAGGACATGAAATGAAAATTCACAGTAGATCCCTAGTGTCAGGTAATCTAGACAAAAAAATGTTGGACATTCACTTCTAAAATCTAATGGCCTCTCTTTAGGCCTAAACTATTCTCACATATAAGGATTTTACCCACCTTACTTGTTTCCAACCATTGTTGTTCGAAGAGGCTGAGAGCTTTCCACTTCATTAATCTCCGAATTCCTTTCCGTAATGACTTTCGATCTGGCAGATATCTGAGAATAAAAAAATTCCACACATTAGTAATGCAATATGAAAGAGATTGCCAAACAATAAAAATATGCTTATTTAAAAGTAAACCTTTTTGATAGTGTGGCAGTATTTATAACTATGCTACAATATTTCAAATGTTTGTGGTGAAAAAATTTTGTTGGCTGTATTTGGTGAGGCTGTGGTTTTCACATTAGCTGTGAAACTTTACATTTGGTCGCAGGATTTGTGATTTTGATATTTCAAAGTAAGGGTTTTACCCTCCCGGCCCTTCTTATTTCTGGTGTTTTAAAGTTTCCGCCTTCTGCAATGGCTTGTATGCTTTTTGCTCCTGGTGTGACTGCAATGGCTTGTATGATTTTTGATCCTACTACGGAATTGATAGTGCAAATATTTCATGTGCCTCATTTTTTTCCCTGTTATCTTTTGGGTGGAATTGCTCAAGGACCTGTTATCGTGCTCTGCCAAACTTTATTAGGGAACCCCTAAAATCATATCTTCCTCCATTTATTTCATTGACCTTTTCAACTAATATTTTCCAGCCTCATTAATGTTAAAGGCATCTGGTCTGTGTCATTATTTTTTCCTGCCTCATTTACGTTGTTTGAAACTACTGCAGTCTTTTGAAATAACAAATATTACATCAAGGTTTGTATTCAAGTTGCAAAAGATCTCATGAGGTTTATTCTAATTACAGCGTAGCCTGTTTATGTTTTAGAAATATAGGTTAATTTTTTTGGTAGATTTTGTTCTTGTTTATTTGATGATGAGAGGTCGGGCGGTCCTTTCCTAAAATTCCAACTTGATTATATCTTTGTTTGTGCATATCGTTATTCTTCTCTTTTTCCTTATTCAGCCTGTCAGGTAAACCGTGTTGTTTAATTGTTCATGCTCATTCTTCAAAAGTTAATTTTTTTCCCAACTCGTTATCATCAGCGTGTTTCTTTATTTTCATATCTGCCAAATGAATTGTTGTTGGCGTTTTTTGGACTATTTACATCTCCAAACTGATACTTCGATGTACAAATTCAACACCCAACCACCGTGTAAATAATCAAACAGTCAAACAGTCAATCAAGTAATCAAACAATTCGGTTAGGTTTATCATGTTGCCTTGCTATAAATGAGGTAGTTTTTTTATTTCTTTCATGGTTTTATGTATGCGTGGTTGTACGTCCATGGATCGTGTAGTGTGTATCATTTGTATGCTCCTGATTTTATATCAGGAAATATGTGTGTGACTGTGTATTGTATTTGTGTACATTCATGGTTTCATGGTTCTTTTTTATTATACAGGGGAATGATCTTTTTACATGTGGGGAAAGTCCCCAACAACATTTATTTTACTAAATCTTTGGGTTATGTTTTCGGCTCGGGTAGTTTTGTAAATTTCAGATTTGCTCTCTCATCTGCTTGCTTGTCTATATACTGAGATATGGTTCAAGTTTATCACATTAGTGGCTGGATTCTATATCAGGAAATATGTGTATGGCTGTGTCTGTAGCAAATTATTATACAGAGGAATGATCTTTTTACATGTGGAAAAAGTCCTCAACAACAATTATTTTTCTAAATTTTTGGATTACGTTTTCTGCTGAGGTAGTTTTAGTGGGAAGGGGGGGTAGCCCATTTGATTTTGCAGCGTTTATGAGTATCGCACATTACTGCAAATGTTTGTGGTGATAAATATTTTGAGATGTGTTTGGTGAGGATGTGGTTTTTCCATTGGTCGTGAAACCTTACATTTAGTCTCGGAGTTTGTGATTTTGAAACAATGAATTTCATACTGTTATTACTCGGGACGCATTTGATTGATTCCAAAATATAGTTATACATAGCAGGGTGATTAAAAAATTGATTTTTTTTATAAATTGTATCATCATTGTTCCATCATTTGCATACACCAACAGGAACACACTTTCTATTGTTGAAAAATGAAGGCCTGTAATTTTTTTTTTTTGCTTCGTATTTGTTTGAGCCTTTTTTTTTTTCTGGATCTGTAGATTTTTTTTGGGTAATCAATTAGGGGCTGGGCTGCATGACCACATCAGAAATTAATTTGATGAGTTTCATTTGATAGGGTGTTAAACATGAGTTTTGTTATTTTTCTCGACAACTTCGTGTTCTTCGCTGATAGCAACAGCTGCTCCACTACTCTCTTTTCCAGGTATATTTTGATATTAGAATTGCATTTACTTTTTAGGATATGCCATATTTCCATTGAAAACCTATGACCATATTGTTCGATAATGTATGGATTACAGCGAAGCATTCATCTATAGCCTGCCTCGACGATCCTGCTCCTCAGCGTTCGTCTTCAGGCTGCCTCAATTCCCTGCCTCATGTAGGTCACAAGTCCTCAGGAATAAGTCTAGAGGGGGGTGAATAGACTTATTAAACTCTTTCCTGAATCTCAGATGAGTTTCTCGATTAAGTGCAGATGGCTTATGTCGACTGCAAATAGATAATGCGGAAGACAGCTGATAATAATGCAGATAACAAGTATCGAATGCAGATAACTTTTTAATAGAATAGTAAATATGTATGTAGCAGTTATGTATGATGTTTAAAGCAGTAAATCACACAAGCACTTATAGTGGTTTTAGAGGTGAGGTAATCCTCTACTAATCCACTTCTCTCCAAACCAGTTGTAGATAAATTCACTATAATGGTCAACCAGTGATAAAGGTTACAATGAATTCTTCCTTGTTACAACAGTGGAAACGCGTGGCCATTGCAACTCCCTTAACTGCCTAGCACCTCTTGATCGAAAATCCGTGGATGCCTCAACAACTCTCGACCTGTCTATCACCTTCCAATCAAGAACCCATGGATGCGTTTACAGTCTCTTTACTTTCAAGAACCTTGTTCAAGAAAGTAACCTCGTACTTAAACTTTTAAGACAAGAGTGTTTGTCTTCTCCAACTAAAGACCTTCTTTGAATATGACTGTTTAAGCTTTGCTATTCACGATGCTATTTGTTCACTATGATTGCTTTGATTGCTTTGATCGCTTGAATGTATTGTTCGCATCGTACTTTGCTCAATTCATATCCTCAGATGTTTATAGTACGATTTTTTGATCTTCCTTCATAGCCGTTGCATCACTGTAACAAATCCGTCCGTTGGAGTGTGGACTTCTTTGTTTATCTTATCATTCTGTTGCACGGCTTGATTCCCTTTTCATTTCCGACCGTTTGAAAGACTTCTTTTGTTAGCACCGTTATTCTTGATTAGAATAATCATAAGTCTTCAGAACACGGATCTCAAGGAATATTTTATTCCTAACTTTCGGAATCTTTTCGGTTTATCTCCTTACGTCTGCATGTGGATTTATTGTTAACTTAAACGCTTTGCTGACGTGGACTTAGTTACTTGGCTGATATCTTATCTGAGAGCTTATTTGATATCTCTTGGTCAAACCTGTCTGATGCTAAATCCGAGGGTTCTCCTTCTTTTTCATACCTTAAGAAAATAATTAAGCAACAAATGAGTCATGAACAAGGGAAATGGACGTGCTACTTCGGTTATAAGGACTACAATATTCAGAGATTGCCAAGAAAATATCAAAATAAAATCAACAAAAAAGTTTCGGGATAATAAAAAAACCGAGATTTTGGAGTACATACCAAAAAAAGTCGAACTGTAATTAAAAAAATGAGTTGTCTTAAAAGTGAGGGGGTAATTGTAATATTTTACAAATCTAAGGGGTTGTTTGAAATGTTTATGCTTATGAAGGGGCAGTGAAATACTAACAAGAATTAATAAACAAACCATAAGTTTTTTTTTTTTTGTAAATTTCAAAATTATCTGGGTGTTTATGTAACTAACCCAAACCTCAGGGGGTATTTGTAATTTATCCTTAAATTTTATGAAGTGTGAATTATGCTTGTTTTAAGGGTAGAAGAGGAAGGGAGGGAGAGTTAATGTATAAGAATATTACATGTCTCAAAAATTCGAAAAATCGAATGAATTTACAATCTTCCCAAGAAAAGTAGACGTACTTAAGAGACAACCGATCAAGATATGTTTCTCGTTCGATAAGATACCATTTTGGAAACCGGTCGAGTATCCAAGATACACCAAACCAAATTTCACAAATAACTGATGTCATCCACAAGGCATACGCGTCGGGACGGGATTCAGAATCCTATAGTGAAAGAATAATCCAGGAACTGCAAGACGTAGCATAATGATCATTCTGTACGGGTTTATCTTGCTTGAAGCGATCGATATTTTTCTTGAAAGTGGCTGCCTCCCATCATCCATCCTACCAATCGCAAATATCTATGTGAGAGAACACAAAAGTAGTAATCCAAGAAGCATATCTTGCATAATATTTATGAATAATTAAAAAATTCATATGTGGAGTACAATAACTGCAAAGAGTCTACAATGCAGGGGCGGATTTACCTGTTGCCTGATGGTGCCCAGGCACCACCCCCAACAAAAAAAAATTATAAGACATAAATACCTCCATAAATCCCTCCCATAAAGATGTTAATCGTGCTCGGACTCGGCGGGCTGGACCGTTTAACCCGCTAAAAAATGGGTTAGGGCCAGAATAATAAAGGGTACTTTAAAGTTGAATCCCACACACACCCATCGGCATCTATATATAATTGCCTATTGACCTTTATTTTCTATAAGCCAGCGATGTGGGATAAAATAACTCCCACTATTCCCTTCCTAAGCAATTGATTTTGTCCCACATCGGATGACTATTAAACAACCACCATCACTAATCTTCTATATATATGTAGTTATAGTTCCTCCCAGTTTCAGCTTTGTCCAACATGGCTTCGCTATTGCCTGTAGGGTCATTATAGTTATTTTATAAAGTGAAGTCAATGCTACTTCTGGTGCTAAGGTGGCTTTGCCCCAGTATGTATAACTTATATATTATTAGTATATATTCGAACGGTTCGAAAATTCAAGCCGAAACTCAAATTCCAAAGTTCGAAATTTTGAACTATAAAAAAACTATAATGAGGTTCGAACTATTAAAAAAACTAGCATTCGAGCCTAACCTCAAATTCTGAGGTTCGAAATTTTCGAGCGAACCTAAGGCTCCTTCCCGTCGATCCCCTCCCCTCCCGCCGGCACCACTAATATTTTAGGTGTACATCCGCCATTACTACAATGTACCAAACTCCAAGAACATTCAACTCGTATGAGATGTGAGCCACTGGATAGTTGCCGGCACGAAGCCTAGGTGACATCTGTTTGTGGGTGGACCAACTTTTTGCGATTTTTGCTCCAGAATGGTGGGGAAGTGCACCATACACAACGACTTTTGTTCCCATAAAATTAGATCTGAAAAAAAATACAAATTGATTTAAGCTTTTTGTTAGAAATTTTTGTTCCGACTTAAAACAGCTAAGATTTGATAATCACCTTAATTTTCCTATGTAAGCGTCGTTTCACGTTGAAGCATCATTAGCCTGTAGAGAAATTACATAGTTTGTACATCATCGGCCTGCATCATACAAAGTTTTTTTTCTTCAATCTATTTGGAATTATTTTTTGTTGTTGTATGGTTCTAATTTTAATTAGCTTTGCTGATTTATTTTCAATTAAGCATTATGTTAGGGAATCCAAAGACCCATTGTAAGTTGTTGGGGACTGAGTAATTATGGGAAAATCATGTAAATGAAGGTTGCCCGATCAAGAATTGTTGATAGTCCATCCATCTTGGCATCCACGTAAGCGCTCCCCGCCAGCTCAACCGCCCCGATTGAGAGGACCAGAAGGCAAAAGAATCGATTTTCGGATAGACTGGCCGAGCAGAGCAATGAGGATGACCGACCAAGCACGCATCAAATTTACTCCCAGGTCTGTTAAAGACCATACCGAACAAAAACATCGGGGCCGACCTGATGACCAGACCGGAAGGGCCGACTAGATACAGGATAAATATTCTCCAAATCACCCTCATGACACGACTGATCAGAGCAGCGGGAAACCAGATGGCCGACCCCAGAGTCGTCCTCAACGGATAAGTATCGCCAAACGCATGAGGAACACGCAGACAGGACATGCGGAACAGGCACACATGATAGTTAATGCATTCTGTCCTCCCTCTTTCCAAAGCAGTCCCCAAAGGCCGCCACGTGTCTAAGGGACATTCTCCCTCTGACAAGTGTCTGGACCCATTTCCAGAGATCCTCCAGTTGTCGCCCGCTGATTGGCCCAGATTCTCCATATATAGAAGGAATGTACAAAAAGAAAGGACTTTTAGATTTTGTCAGAAAATAGATAAAAAGAGAGAGAGAAAAACAAAAGAGGACTTGTAATAAAACAAGCAATTAATATAGACCAGCTAAAAAGTTCAGCTCGGCTCTATATCAGAATAATAAAATCACTTAAATCCAATTGTCTTATTAATTCATATTTTTCTGTTTTCTTCGTGGCTTCGACCCACCTAGTCCAGGTCAGCACACGTCACGTTGGTCAAAGCAGTAATCAACAAATTGGCACTAGAAGGAGGGGCCCCTTGCTGCCCACAGCTACATACGTTCTCACCATAATCCTGACAACATTGTCCCAATAGAGATGTCTCAGGAAAGTTCCAAACACCATCAGCCCGCCACGGAGGAAGAAAACCTCCTCAAGGTGGCAGAATGCTTTAAACACTCCGCGTTCATCCAGGGAATGACCGACCTCATGGCGCGGGTCAGGCGGAATCCTTCAGAAGCCCGAAGACCAAATGGAGGCCCAGTCTCAGACAACCCGTCCAGCCGCCCCCAGGCGGGATCAAAAGAGAACCATCTCTCGAGTTGTCGAGGAAGAGGCGGAAAGCCATGGAGAAAGCCCTCACCCTTCCCGAAAAAGTCGGTTTTCTCGCCCCATATCGGTTTTCGATCGACTGGGGACAGGGAAGAAAACTGAAAAAAAGTACCGGCCCGGACCACTCAGAGTTAGGGCCACAAAGAAGAGAAGGCTCCCCTAGTCCCGATGCAAACACTACCGCAAACTCCAGGCGACAACTCGAGTGAAACCGAGTTCCTCAAAAAACGCCTCACGGAGCTTGAAAATAAACAAATCCATCCATATCAAAGTTCGGAATGGCTCAACAGCCACGAAAGTCCCCTTGCCTCTAGTGTTTTGGCGGAGCCTCTCACGGAGAAGTTTAAGGTCCCCAAATTCCCCCATATAATGGGGAGACCGACCCCAATGCTCATATTGGACATTACAACTCCTGGATGGACCTGCACGGGTCTCAAGACGCATTCCGATGCCGGATGTTCTCCCTGACTTTGGGGGAAAGGGCCCCAAAGGTGGTATCGCTCGCTACCCCACCACTCTATCCAGATATGGGCTCAGTTAACTGTGATGTTCCGATCCCATTTTATGGGATCTCTAGTGCGCGTCGCCCCGCGATCCTCCATCGCCTCCGTCGTGTAGGGGCCAAACGAATCCCATAAGGATTATATATCCCGTTTTAATAAATGGGTATTCGAAATAGAACCCATGTCCGATGATGCACTGGCCATAATTGCTCAGGCCGATCTCCTGAAAAAAAATTCCGCTGGACGGTGTGCCAGAACATCCCCCACACCTATCAAGAGTTCTTAGAGTGCGCCAGCTCCCACATCGCTGCCAAGGAAGCTATGCCGGCACCAGTCCTAGTCATGCCCGCCGATCAGAAAGGATCGTACAAAAAGAAAGAAGACAGGCATGACTCCAGGGAAGCCCGCCAAGAACCCCGCCAGGAGAATAAGGCCATCGGATCCTCTTCGACAGCCCCATCAACCCGGAATTACTGGGAGCATAGGCCCGAGCTCATGGCCAGCTTCGCCGAGATATACTCTATTGGGGCCGCATCCATATTCGACCAAATAAAGGGTAAGAATTTGCTTTTGGTCCCTCAGTCGATCTACAAAGACCAGAAAGACATGGATCAGACCCGCTTCTGTATATACCATGAACCTGCGGGTCATAACATCGAGCAGTGCCGAGACCTCATCGTATCTTTGATCGTAGTGTGCGACGATATCGGGTTGAGGCGATTTACCCGGAACCCACCCCGGGATCGCCAGGATCGGGCCGACCCGGCAAAAGAAAAAAACGATCGGGTGCCTCCGCCCCTAAATCTCCCCGGGAAATCCTTACTGTCATGGGGACGGCCGAAGTCGAGGACCATCAGTCTAAGTGGTAGAAGAAAGCCTGTATTCGAGAGGCCACTACATCCTATCAGCGGACCGAACGCCAACCCGAAGGATTTCTTTCAGTGGCCGAAGAAACCCCCAGAAACCCCCAGCTGGCCGTCACTTTCGAGGAATCAGATGTTGTTGGTCGGGATGGCGAGAAAACCCAAACCCGACGGGGAAATCCGAAACCCGATCTTAACGGATCGGGTCGGGGCAGGCATTATCGGGTTACGGGGCGGGGATCGGGGCGTTAACGGGGATTTTTTCGGGGTTCGGGGTAGTGACTGGGGTGACCGTGCCCTGCCCCGCCCCGATATTATATTATATATATTTTTTTATATTTATATATATATATATAATATAATTCTATATAAATATAAAAACGTGGCAAATCATGAATGGGGAATGGAGCGGGGTTCGGGGTAAGCTGTAGCCCCAATGGGGCGCCCCGATAAGATCCCCGATTGGGAACGGGGTAGGGACGGGGCAGATTTCGGGTTCGGGGACGGGGATAGCCTGCCCCGAACTCGCCCCATTGCCATTCCTAGCTGTTGGTTTGGATCATCCCCATTCCGATGCTCTCGTCATCACTCTGCCCATAATGGGAATCCCTGTACACAGAGTGTTTGTGGATTCAGTGGCCTATGCCAGCATCATCTACCTTCATACCCTTCGCCGGATGAAGGTGGACCAATCCTATGTCCGGCCATGCAAGGAGGACATCCGAGGGTTTGCCAACTGCCGCACCACACCGTTAGGAGAAATCGACCTCGCCCTGGAGTTCGGTCAGGGGCCTATCAAGAGAACGATGATCACCACATTTTAGATCATCGACGTGCACATTGACTACAATGCCATCATAGGCCGACCTGTGATGTCGAGGTTGAGGGCCACTCAGTCCACTTATCACTTGTGCATGAAATTTCCCACCTCGGATGGTGTCGGGGTACACAGGGGAGATCAACGTGCCGCCCAGGAATGCAATCTTAGCATCCGGGCTCGTGAGATAAATGCCGCAGAGGGCACGCCAAGAAGTATGTCGGAAGAAATGGGAGCAACCGGATTTGAACAGCTTGGAGAAGGCGCCGGGCTAGAACAAGACGCTGAAGGTTCCGGGGCTCTAGCCCTTGAAATAGAAATTAACCAGGATGCAGACCGAGGCCGTAGGCCAAGAAAAGAACCGATCCTTGAGGAGGATCCCGTCGACCCGTGACTCCAGAAACCAAAGAGAAAAATTCGCCATGCTGAGCCGACAAAAGAGCTGGATCAGGTCGACATGGATACATATAATCCCATCCGACAGCTTAGGATCGGCCACAATATCCATTCCGAGCTAATCTCCCACCTGAGACAAAATTTGGACGTCTTTGCGTGGATCCATTCAGACATGCCTGGGATTGATTTGGAATTTGCGTGCCACCGGCTGAACATTGACCCCAGTTCGAAGCTGGTCATTCAGTTGGGGCCTGAGCGGCAGAAAGGATTAGAAGAAGAAGTGGGGAAGCTAATCGACAACGAATTTATCTGGGAAGCCAGATATCCAACCTGGGTGGCCAACCCGGTCCTGGTTAAAAAGCCGACCGGGCTGTGGCAGCTCTGCATTGACTTCTCCGATCTAAATAGAGCCTGCTCAAAAGATAGCTATCCTCTGCCCCACATCGACTACATGGTGGACGCGATAGCCGGACACGAGCTGATGAGTTTCATGGACGCATACTCCGGATATAATCAGATCCGGATACATCCCACTGATGAAGAAAATACCTCCTTCTACTCAGCCCGCGGCCTATATTGCTACCGCATGATACCTTTTGGGCTTAAAATGTGGGTACGACCTATCAACGCCTGGTAAATAAAATGTTTTGTAGCTTGATAGGTCATACAATGGAGGTATATGTAGATGATATGCTTGTAAAATCTTTGCGTTCGGTCGACCATGTGAATTACCTCAATAAAATGTTTGCGATCTTACGAGAGTACAAAATGAAGTTAAACCCAAACAAATGTTCATTTAGGGTAGGCTCCGGGAAATTCCTCGGCTACATGGTAAGCCATGGAGGAATTGAAGTTAACCCCGATAAAATCAGGGCCGTGACCGAACTTGTTCTGCCAAATTCAATCAAAAAAGTGCAGAGCCTCACCGGCCGACTAGTCGCGCTAAATCGCTTTATCTCTCGCTCAATCGACAAATGCAAACCTTTATTTGAGGCGATAAAAAAGAACAAAGATTTTCAATGGACCGACCCCTGCCAGAAAGCCTTTGAGGCCATCAAAGAAATCTTGGCAGAAGCACCGATCCTACAACAACCGGCCTGCGAAGAGCCTCTCAACTTATATCTCGCGGTGTCTGACTCAACAATCAGCACTGCTCTTATCCGGATGGAAAATGCGGTTCAACATCCGATATATTATGTTAGCCATGCCCTTCATGATGCCGAGCTCCATTACGCCCTAATGGAAAAGTTGGTTTATGCGCTCATAATGGCGTCCCGAAAACTAAGGCCTTACTTTCTTGAACATCAGGTAGTCGTCTTAATGAACCACCCCCTAAAACAAATCATGCACCGACCGGACGCCTCCGGATGGATGATTAAGTGGGACATGGAGCTCAGACAGTTCGACCTAGCCTTTGAATCGTGCACAGCCATAAAAGGTCAAGTCCTGGCAGATTTCATCGCGGAGTTCACGCCAGCAATCACCCAAGAGAACGACCGATCCGAGGAGTGGTCACTCTACGTAGACGGGTCATCGACTGCCGACCGAGCAAGTGCAGGAATAGTCCTTGTCAATCCTGATCAACGGTTGTTCGGTTTAGCCATTCGCCTAGGTTTTTCAACCACTAATAATGAGGCAGAATATGAAGCCCTCCTGGCCGGACTGGAAATGGCAACCTCCCTCGGTCTCACTCGCCTCATCCTCTTAAGCGACTCCCAATTGGTAGTGAACCAAATTAAGGGCGAATACGAGGCTAAGGAGCCTAAACTAGTCAAGTACCTCCACCTAGCGTGAACCCGGTTGCAAGATTTCCGAGGAACTATACAACACATTCCTCGAACTGAGAACATCCAGGTCGACTCCTTGGCAAAGCTCGCATCCAGCTCTGGAGCCGAGCATATGGACGAGGTCAGCATTGGGTACCATGCGTCATCGGCCCTAGAAATGGCCGAAGTCCAAACAGTCGATCAGTCAGATCCGCAAGGATGGATGCAACTGATAGTTCAATATCTTCAGAACGGCGATTTACCCGTGGACCGACCCAGGCACGATCACTTCGAACTCAGTCCGCCTGGTTCACTATCGTGGATTGAACCTTATACGAGAGAGGGTATTCGGTTCAATTGCTAAAGTGCCTGTCCGAGTCGGAGGTAGACTACGCCCTCAAAGAGGTGCACGAGGGTATATGCGGCAACCACTCCGGTGGCCAGGCACTGGCCTTCAAAGTGATCCGGCAAGGGTATTACTGGCCAAATCTCAAAATAGATGCCATCGCGTCCGTACGAAAGTACGTCCGATGCCAAATCTTCGCTCCTCAGATCCGATCCCCGCCGGAAACACTCACTTCCATTTATTGCTCGTGGCCATTCGCCAAGTGGGGGATTGATATGAATGGCCCCTTGCCTAAAGGACGGGGAGGAGTACAATATGCCATCATCGCAGTCGATTATTTTACAAAGTGGGCGGAGACCGAACCCATGGCACGGACGACCGAACAGAAAATAGTCGATTTTGTTTGGAAGTCCCTCATTTGCCGGTTTGGGATTCCTCAGTCCATTGTCTCCGATAATGCCAAGCAATTTGATAATAAGAAATTTCGGGTATTCTGCGACGGCCTCCACATACGGAACAACTTCTCCACGCCATACTATCCGCAATCCAATGGATAGGTCGAGGTGGTCAACAAAATTATAAAGCAATACCTCAAGACCCGCCTCGAAGAACTTAAAGGTTCATGGCCATAAGAACTTCCTGGAGCATTATGGGCTTATAGAACAACGCATCGGTCCGCCACCGGAGAAACTCCTTTCTCCTTAGCTTTCGGCACTGAAGCCGTCATCCCGGTCGAAATTGGGCACCTACCTACCGAGTGACCCATTTTGAAGAGCGAGATAACGACTTGGCCCTCCAAGTAAACCTAGACCTCATTGCTGAAAAACGGGCCCAAGCAGAAATGCGAAACGCCATCTACAAAAGAAGATGCGAATGCTATTACAACTCCAAGGTTCACCAAAGAAATTTCCAGGTAAACGAGTATTGGGACCGGATCCCGGGCCACTTAAGCCAAAATGGGAAGGACCATACAAGATTAGCGAAGTCCTTCCTAATGGGGCCTACCAGCTGGAATATCTGAGCGGCCAGAAAGTTACTTACCCATGGAATGCCATGTATTTAAAGAGGTATTATCAATAAAATTTGGCTCTTTTTTCGTTTACTAAAATTTACTTATCAATGAAATCTACTGTAAGACCGAGCTCGACTCGGCACAATGAATGACCGGCTCCCCCGGCACTATAAGACCGAGCTCGACTCAGCACAATAAATGACCGGCTCCCCCGGAACTATAAGACCGAGCTCGACTTGGCACCATGAATAATCGGCTTCCCCGGCACTATAAGACCGAGTTCGACTCGGCACAATGAATGACAGGCTCCCCCGGCACTATAAGACCGAGCTCGACTCGGCACCATGAATGATCGGCTCCCCTGGCACTATAAGACCAAGCTCGACTCGGCACCATGAATGACCGGCTCCCCCGGCACTATAAGACCGAGCTCAACTCGGCACAAAGAGTGACCGCCCCCCCCAGCACTATAAGACCGAGCTAGACTCGGCAATATGAATGACCGTCTCCTCCGGCACTAAAAGACCGAGCTCACCTCGGCACCATCATTGACGGAAGATATCAAAAAGAAAATACAACGGTCGAACCAACCCAGCGAGAACATCCAGAACAAAACAAGTAAATAGGTACTGAAAATAAAAGTTTATTCATTCAATGAATATTTTTACAAAGAACATCTAGAAAAGACTAAGGAAAAGAAAAGACTGAGGCACGCAGGCCATACATAAGACAAAACCTAAAGCTACTCGGCTCTGCCACTCCGGCCAGCTGTTACGTGCTATTTTTGTACGCTTTATTGTCATCATTTTATCTCTATTTTGATCTAATTCTGCGTAAATGAGCTCCTAATGCATTATGTTTACAGGTTTTGTAGGAAATTGGAGTCCTTGAGCTTGAACGAGGCAAAAAGGACAAAAACGACATTTATTGGTATAGAGACACGTCACACGAAGCTGGTCCGCGTCGCAGACTCAACACGCAGCAAACTGGCACAATCTATAACGAGGGTCGCGGCACACTTACTACGGGCCACGACCCGTACTGAATGTACGCCCAGACAGGGCAGTTTTGTAATTGGGGCCGCGGCACACTTACTCTAGGTCGCGGCCCACAGCGGCGAAAAACCTAATACGATTCTGTGACTTTGGCCGTTTTGGAGTCAGACAAGATCTAATTTTCTGGACGCGATTTGGAGAGAGGAGAGGGTTATAAAAGCTGAGACAAAGACACAAACAAAGGAGGGAGGATACGATATACAAAACCTATTTTTAAAGAGGGGGAGCTCAAGGCATCCAAGGAGGAATTTGACGGAGGCTTCGACGAGGACTTGGACAGGACGAGCACGAATTCAGATCTTCTCTCTAGTGTTTGAATATTCTGAACTCATGTCTTATTTCTATAATTTGTTGATTAATTCTAGCATGTTAGGCTAGATCCTTTTGTTCTAGGGAAGAGATGAAACATAATTTATGAGGAATTGTTTGTTCCTGCCATATATCTAAATTATTGTGGTTGATTGAGTTTTAATTCTTGATCGTAATGCTTTTCATTTACTGGCCAATTGTGAACTGAAATAATTACTCGTTTTGAATTAGGAAAGGATAATCAAGTAACGACATAGGGAATTAAAACCAATCGGATATTGTGGGATAGGAATATACCCTCAAGGTGATTGTAGTCAAAATTAGATTATAAGTGCTTTTTAGGCCTTTAATGAAACAAGTCACATAGGAATATAGTGATTTGCTAGTTCTCGGTACATTTTAGCGACCTCGGGAGGGGCGGTGGGATTAAACTAGATAATCTAGACTTACATCCAACTCGATAATCATCTTTAGAACTCGAGCAAATCAATTCTGAATAACTGTGGTGGATTCTCGACCCTGGACGCTTTTAAAACCAGCAAACTCTTTCTTTAGAACGTAGCGTTTATTATTCCTTAATTTGCAATTTTCAGCCTTTATTTATTTTATTTATTTTCTTGCAAAACCAAACCAATTATTCGATCACCCAAATAATAATGAAGATGACAAATAAAGTGGTACTTAGTTAGACAGTACTCGTGGGAACGATACTCTACTTTTCACTTTATTACTTGTACGATAACGTGCGCTTGCGTTTGCTATTTTTAACATCAAGTTTTTGGCGCCGTTGCCGGGGACTGTTTATTAACTAATATCAGTTTGAGCATTTTTGGTCTTACTTTGGACATTTTTTCTCATTTTATTATCTGTTTTTTTTAATTGATTCGGACATAGATTTTTCTTCGAAGGGATTCTTACTAGTGTATGAGAAAACTTGGAACAAAAGGCTTACTCCCTTTTGATCCCGAAATAGAATGCACCCTTAGGAAATTCCGCGAAGAAAAATGCTTAATTCCAATTCCATTCACTATGGAGCATAATATCGATCCGAATAACGACAATGTCACTCCGCCAGCTTTGGCTCTTCGCGATTATGCTTTTCCTCAAATAAATGTCAATCATTCGGGGATCACACGCCCAACTGTTCAAGCAAATACTTTCGAGATTAAATCGGCCGTCATCCAAATGGTCCAGGGTAGTCAGTTCTGCAGGTTGGCGGATGATGATCCTAATGCGCACATCTCTACTTTTCTTGAAATTTGTGATACTTTTAAAACTAATGGAGTCATCGACGATGCCATTCGTTTGCGGATTTTACCATTATCTCTCTCGGATAAAGCAAAAATTTGGATAAATTCTCTTCCGCCGGGTTCTATAACGACCTGGGCTTAATTGGCACAAGCTTTCCTAGCCAAATTCTTTCCACCTGCCAAAACCGCAAGGCTAAGGAATGAAATTACTACTTTCAGGCAGTTTGAGGTGGAGTCGCTCCATGAGGCTTGGGAACGGTATAAGGATCTTATGAGGAAGTGCCCCCATCATGGTCTACCGTATTGGCTGCAGATTCAAACATTCTATAACGGATTGAGTGCTTCTACACGCACTCTAGTAGATGCAGCAGCTGGGTGTGCTTTAATGGGAAAAACTATGGCTGAAGCTTATTCCTTACTTGAAGCTATGGCTGCGAATGCTTATCAGTGGCCTTCTGAGCGTGTGAATCCAAAACGAGTTATGGAAATTTCTGACAATGATCCAATATCTACGCTATCAGCTCAAGTTGCAGCTTTAACTCAACAAATGCAAGTTTTATCACACGCTTCTTCTATCGGTACCACGAAAACTTGCAATTGGTGCAGCGGCTCTCATCCAAGTGCTGAATGTCAAGTCGGGAATCCATTTGAGCAATCTCAGGTGGAACGAGCTCAATTTGTGGGGAACGGAAATCGTCAAAATAACCCGTATTCTAACACCTACAACCAAGGGTGGTGAAATCATCCAAATCTTTCATGGAGGAACGGACAAGCGTTGAACAAACCTCCACAAGCTCAATTCACTCAGCCACAATAGCAGCCCTATCAACCACCGAAAGTCTCTTTAGAAGATGCACTTGCTCAAATGGCGGCTAATACGAGTCAATTCATGACTCACGCTAAAACTACTCTACATAATCATTCCGCTTCTATTCGCAACTTCGAGGTTCAAATGGGGTAGATTGAAAATCTATTATCATCTAGACCCCAACGTGTATTATGAAGTGCTACCGAGACGAATTCCAAATAATATATGCAAGCTATTGAGTTACAAAGTGGAAAGGAACTACACGAGCAGTCCAAGAGTAGCAAAGAAAAGAGCATTCCCTTTGCGAAAGTGAATGATGAGGAGCCCACTCAAGTAGAGACCAATATGTCCTCAAAGCCCAAGTCAAAAGTAGTCTCGGCCACTCATCCTACTTATGTGCCACCAGTCCCGTTTCTACAGCGTCTGCAAAAGCAGAAGTTTGACAAGCAATTCTCTAAGTTTCTCGATGTCTTCAAGAAATTGCATATTAATATCCCATTTGCCGACTCTTTGGAACAAATGCCGAGCTATATGAAATTTATGAAGGAGATTTTATTTAACAAAAGAAAGCTCGAAGAATATGAAACGGTGGCACTAACTGAAGAGTGCAGCGCCATTTTGCAGAAAAAGCTCCCACCTAAATTGAAAGATCCAGGAAGCTTCATGTTGCGATATTTCTTACAGGCAAGTGCACGTTATCGTTTACAAGTAATAAAGTGATAAGTAGAGTATCGTTCCCACGAGGACTGAATCTCTAACTACCGATCTTTATGTATTCCAGTTTTATTCGAACAATCGAATATGGGTTTTTGCAATTAATAACTAAAAGAATTAATAACAGACTAAACAGTAGAAAACGATAGCTAGAAGAAAGGGAAATCAAATGATTAATAAGTCTAGGATTCTGAATCCACCTCGGTTTATCCGAATTTACTCTCGATTATCCGAATGAAGGCGGAGATTGCTAATATATTCTACCGCCTCTCCCGAGGTCAATAGATTTATCTAAAGGCGAATAACGCACTCTATCCCTAGGTGAATTAATTCGTCAATAGGCGAAAAGCATAAAATCTCCAAAAGGCCACGTAGTTTCTATGAGTATATTCCTATCTCACAGAATAAAACGGTCCTCACCAATAGTTCCTCACCAATTCTCCTCTCCCGATTCGAATTGAATGATTAAATCAATACAACTATTGGCCAGATAATTGCAAGCATTAAACACAATTGGGAAAACTCAACAAAAAGGTAATTAATTGGATAATCTCAAGCAATTCGTCAAAACATAGGTTTCATCAAAACCCTAGATTAGGGTTTTAGCATGACATACTAATAAATAAAAATACAGAATAAATGAATGAAAGCATTAAAATCAAACGCAGATGAAGCTCGGATTCCTCCGTTCTTCGGCTTCCGCCCTCTGCCTTTGAAGTCTTCTGCTTCCCTCTTCTTCTGCCGTCTCCAAGCTTAAGATCCAAAAGATAAAAGATCAAAGATAATTAATTAGGGTCTTAACCCTTATTTATAGCTTTTACATCCTCCAAATCGCGTCCGTATCAGTAGGTCGAAAACTGGCTTCGAAACGGACCAAATCCGCGCGGAGATACAAAAACCGCCTAGTGTGCCGCGGCGCACTAAATGTCTGCGACACCTTGCCTTCACTGGATGCACAGGCGTCCTTAAATTCTTACGTGCCGCGGCTCACTGGGCGTGCGCGGCACAGAGTACGATTACTCTGCGCTCATTGGTGTCTTCCTGTGCCGCGGCCCTGCTTCCTTGTGCCGCGGCTCATAGCCCAGATTTTCGTTTTCGCCCGTTTTGCCTCGTTTTAGCTTCCGGACTTCAATTTCCTGACAAATATACAAAATTAAGGCATTAAAGGCTCATTTAAACAATTTCACTCTCCAAAATAATACAAAATAATGATAAATAAGCGTATAAAAATACGCCTAACAAATACCCCCAAACTTAAGCCTTTGCTTGTCCTCAAGCAAAAAGAATTAATTTCAATAAAAGAATGTCGTGAATAATCGTGCGACTCGTAGTGTTCAACCTAATCAATACTATCCTGTAATTCTCTCTGAATAATACGAGTGTCGTAATAGCGAGCTACACTCAGAACACTGATCCCACAAAGTAATCAAGTTCAGTCCTAATTACTCGTTCATGAAGAAAATCTAGCTCAAAGATTAACAAACGTGAATCAAATCGACCGTCAATATGAAAGGCTAAAATAAACAAGCTAGTTCGTCCCGTTCCACAGTCTAATGGCAAAATTTTCACGAGTTTCATAAAAATAATCCTCGGACAGTATTCCCTTATATATATATGCTCAAGAAATTGATTCGAGTTGACCACTAGGTTCGGATCTCGGGATGTTTCATCGGGATAATCCTAGGGTGGAACTTCCATTCTCATGTATTGGGAAACCGTTTGACGTAAAAGACACTCATGGGGCACATGGATGCTTCTAGTTACTAAGTTCCCTTCTACAGCGGAGAAACAACTCGAATATATAATTCCGCATGCCCGAATCAAGGTCGCCGTTTTACGCGAGAGTAAACAACGGGTCACGCGAATACCCCCGGTTACTAGGCTCCCTATCATCGGCACATGTGAAATTTCTAAATCACTAGTCTAATCAGGTTCGTCGTTTTACGCGAGAGTAAACAACGGTTCACGCGAATACCCCCGGTTACTAGACTTCCCCTCATAGAACAACATTATATCGACTTTTGGGAAAAACTGACCGACTCTAAACTCACTCTAAGTGCCAACACGACTAATGTAACTGTACGACTCACTAATCGGAAAATGTAACCAAACGTATCGATGGTGATTTTAAAACAAGTATGTATCCTCTCTTATCCGCCAAGACCTCTACAATCACGAAAAAATTTCGGACCTAAATGAATACTAAGCAGAAACAGAAATCTCTGACTACAACGCGACTAGAACTCGACCGTTTATTCAGAGAGAAAAACAGTGTCGTAACATCAGTATCACACAAATAGAAGCACGAAAAATTCACGAATAAAGAAGAATTAAGACAAGCAAGGCTATCGGAAAAAAATTACGCAAAGTAATGAAAAGTGCAACAAAATAAAGTGCAGCAATGAATGTAGCAACTGAAAGTAACCCCCCCCCCCAAACTTAGGACGTACATTGACCTCAATGGACAAAATATGATATGCAATAAAAGTAAAAGGTCAAGTACTCCCCTCCAGTCCTCTCACGAGCTGGTGCCGGCATCATCCGGTGAGCTTGCACGCTTCTTGACTACATCATGCGGAGTGTGAATAAATGAGCTTGCATCATCAAAAAGGAAGTTAAGTACGAGCTCTCAAGTTTAAAATGATGTAAGGGTTGGGGATAATGTAATTCGATAACATGATTCATTGCATATAATTTGAAAATGTCTCGCTTACCAATTTTTCATTGCTGCAATTTATCAAACACTTTGTGTGCACCAGTTAAAATGAAGAACAAACATTTTGATGGTTAACTCCAAATCCCAAAAAATAATAACACAGATAATAACCCTGACTAACGACAACCATCATCACCACTTCGTTCATAAATATCAATTTCATCACAATATCAAATTCCCCATATTCCAACTCCATTTTAGAAACAACATTGAAGAACAACTAGCAATATATAACTTCAATTCTTTTCAAATCAAGTATCACTTATGATTAAGAAATCAAGAATTACCTGAAGAATTTAAGAGGGAGACAAGGATAAGGTTATCGAATGACCTTATTGCCGTCAAAAATTCGAGGGAAGGGCCCTCAGGCCGCCGATCAACCGAAAGACGCATACCAGCCGTTCTTATAATGCGGCGGGGCCGCGGCACAATATAAGTGAGCCGCGCCCAAAGTACATAGGCACAGGACATTTTGTAATACCGCCAGGTGCCGGCTCGGTTTGGCGTGCCGCGCTCAACGTGTTAGTGTGTCGCGGCTCAGTGCCGTGCCGCGCACAAATCTGATCTCTGGCGTTTCTTGGACATTTGGTGTGCCGCGGCTCAGGGTATGTGTGCCGCGGCTCAGTGACCTGGTGTGCCGCGGCTCAGTAAGATCGTGCCGCGGCACCGAGTACAGTTTGTTCGGCCATGTTTCATCAGCTGGTGCGTGTCGCGGCTCACTTTTGTTGTGCCGCGGCCCATCATTGAATTCCTCCCCTTGGCTGATTCCTGCACAGAATTTTTACACGAAACATCAAGACGAGAGGGAAGGACGGATCAAAGAAGAATGACGACAAAGAAAGACTCTAAAAATGCAAGAAAACAATAAAGAATCTACAACTAATACTCGGGTTGCCTCCCGAGGAGCGCTAAGTTTATAGTCTTCATCCGGACTTTTCTAGCATTCATCCGGCGGTAGATAAGGCGACGCTCGTTTTCTGCGTGTCTATTGGATTTCCCAAGTATGCCTTCAACCGTTGTCCATTAACTTTGAATTTTCGGGCATCTTTTTGTACTTCTACTGCACCATGTGGAAACACTTGAACTACGGTGAACGGTCCCGACAATTGTGAACGCAATTTCCCGGGAAATAACTTTAAGCGAGAGTTAAATAGCAACACCTCTTGTCCCAGGACAAATTCTCTCTGCGTGATGTGCTTATCATGCCAAATCTTTGTCCGCTCCTTATAAAGTTTCGCATTTTCGTATGAGTCGTGGCGAATTTCTTCCAACTCGTGCAGCTGCAAACAACGCTTTTCACCAGCGGATTTCAGATCAAAGTTTAGTTTCTTTATCGCCCAGTAAGCACGGTGTTCCATCTCTACGGGTAAATGGCAACCTTTCCCATAGACCAATATGTAGGGCGACATTCCGATAGGTGTTTTATACGCAGTCCGGTACGCCCAAAGTGCATCATCGAGTTTAAATGACCAATCTTTTCGAGACGAGCTGACCGTCTTTTCTAGAATCTACTTCAGCTCTCGATTTGATATCTCGACTTGACCGCTCGTCTGAGGATGGTATGCTGTAGCAACACGATGAGTGACTCCGTATTTTCTCAAAACCGCATCAAGAAATTTGTTGTCGAATTGTGACCCACCATCACTGATAATAGCACGTGGAGTCCCAAAGCGTGTGAAGATATGTTGTTTAATAAACTTGATTACGACATTGGACCCATTCGTAGGTAGTGCCACCGCTTCAACCCATTTTGAGACATAATCTACGGCCACCAAAATATAGAGATTCTTGTTTGATGGAGGAAATGGACCCATGAAGTCGATCCCCCATACATCGAACAATTCAACTTCAAGTATGGTGTTCAGCGGCATTTCGTGTCGTCTTGAGATGTTTCCCGTCCGTTGACATCGATCACACGCGGACACAAAGGAGTGAGCATCTTTGAATAAGGACGGCCAATAGAATCCCGATTGTAAGACCTTCGCCGCTGTTCTATTTCCACTAAAATGTCCACCGTAGGGTGATGCATGGCAATGGTTCAGCACACTGTGGATTTCCTCATCCGGAATGCATCTACGGATAATTTGATCGGGGCATCGCTTGAAAAGAAAAGGATCGTCCCACAAATAGTACTTAGCATCCGAGATTAGCTTCTTCTTTTGATGGCGTGAGAGGTCGTCTAATTGTTTTACTTGCCAAGTAGTTCACCGGATCAGCATACCAAGGCGCGTGTTTTGAATCCAACTTGTAGAGCCGCTCGTCGGGAAGGTTTCTATAATTTGTGGTGACTTTCTTCCTTCTCGAGGACTCTCTAATCGTGAAAGGTGATCGGCTATAACATTTTCAGTCCCTTTCTTGTCCCGAATCTCCAAGTTGAATTCTTGAAGGAGTAGCACCCACCGAATCAACCTTGGTTTGGCATCCTTCTTCTCCAAAAGGTATTTTATTGCTGAATGGTCGGTCCACACTATCACTTTCGTTCCCAGTAGATAAGCCCGGAATTTATCAAATGCAAAGATCACCGCCAACAATTCCTTCTCCGTTGTGGCATAATTTCTTTGGGCGTCATCGAGTGTTCGGCTCGCATAGTATATGACATGGAACACCTTCCCTCGTCTCTGCCCCAAAACAGCCCCAATGGCAAAGTCGCTAGCATCACACATTAACTCGAACGGAAGGTCCCAATCCGGAGCGACTATCACCGGTGCCGTGCTTAGAGCTTTCTTCAACAATTCGAAACTTTCTTTACAAGACTCGTCAAAAGTAAATGGAACATCCTTCATGAGAAGATTGCACAGCGGCTTCGTGATCTTCGAAAAATCCTTAATAAATCGGCGATAGAAACCGGCGTGTCCCAAAAAACTTCTAATCCCCTTGACCGAAGTGGGCGGAGGCATCTTCTCAATTGTTTCAATTTTCGCTTGGTCGACTTCAATTCCATGTGAGGATATTCGATGGCCAAGCACAATGCCCTCCTGCACCATAAAATGACACTTCTCCCAATTCAAGACCAAATTTGTCTCTTCGCATCTTCTCAAGACTTTCTGCAAATTTTTCAAACAAATGTCAAACGAATCTCCAAAAACAGAAAAATCATCCATAAAAATCTCAATACACTGCTCTACCATGTCAGAAAAAATAGCCATCATACACCGTTGAAAAGTAGCCGGCGCATTACACAATCCAAAAGGCATGCGCCTATAAGCGAAAATGTCATAAGGACATGTAAACGCCGTTTTCTCTTGGTCTTCGGGGGCTATGTAAATCTGATTATACCCCGAGTAACCATCGAGAAAGCAATAGAAATCGTGTCCGGCCAATCTATCTAACATCTGATCAATAAAAGGCAAAGGGAAATGATCTTTTCTAGTGGCCTTATTTAATTTCCTATAATCTATGCACATACGCCACCCCGTGACAATCCTAGTGGGAATTAATTCATTATTATCGTTTTGAACAACTGTTATCCCACCCTTTTTCGACACAACTTGGACCGGACTTACCCACTTGCTATCAGAAATTGGAAAGATCATACCTGCGTCGAGGAGTTTTAAAACCTCGACTTTTACCACCTCCTTCATGTTAGGATTCAGCCGGCGTTGATGCTCCACGGATGGTTTGTAGTCTTCCTCCATCAAAATCTTGTGCATGCAAATTGACAGGCTGATCCCTTTAATATCCGCAATAGACCATCCAAGAGCAGATTTGTACTCCCTCAAAACTCTTAATAATTTCGCCTCTTGATCTCCCGCTAAAGTGGCCGAAAGAATAACTGGAAGGGAGTTGTCGGGCCCCAGGAATGCATATTTTAAATGAGGCGGCAGCTTCTTGAGTTCCAACTTTGGAGGTTTTTCGATCGATGGGGTTGGTCGAGTTAGTGAACTTCCGAGCTCCTCGAATGGTTTACGAATAAAAATTGGCGGGGAAGCATCCATGTGTCGTACGTAGGCTGCATGCTCTCAATTTAGTTCGGAAACAGCCCCAATCAAAACGGATTCCAATGGATCGGGTGGATAATTTTCTCGAAAAGTTCTACTCACGCACGAGTCAATGACGTCAACTTGGAAACAATTTTCAGCGTCACTCGGATATTTTACGGATCGAAAGATATTGAATGTTACTTGCTCCTCTTGAACACGTAGAGTCAGCTTCCCCTTTTCCACATCGATCAAAGTTCGGCCGGTCGCCAAGAACGGTCTTCCCAAGATAATCGGGATATTTGATCTTCCTCCATATCGAGCACAATAAAATCCGCTGGAAAGATGAATTTGTCAACCTTTACTAACACGTCCTCTATTACTCCCCTTGGATATTTGATAGATCGATCCGCTAATTGCAAGGAGACCGTCGTCGGCTTGGCTTCCCCAATGTCCAGCTTTTTAAAAATAGAAAGGGGCATAAGGTTTATACTGGCCCCGAGATCGCATAGGGCTCTTTCAAAAGACGAATTTCTGATGATACAAGGGATGGTAAAACTTCCCGGATCTCTCAATTTAGGTAGGAGCTTCTTTTGTAAAATAGTGTTGCACTCCTCCGTTAAAGCGACCGTCTCATATTCCTCGAGCTTTCTTTTGTTTGACAAGACTTCTTTCATGAATTTAACATAACTCGGCATTTGTTCCAACGCATCGGCAAATGGAATGTTTATGTGCAATTTCTTGAAGACGTCGAGGAATTTTGAAAACTGCTTGTCCAATTTTTGCTTTTGGAAACGCTGTGGGAATGGAATTTGAGGAGTGGGCTGAGTAGTCGATACTTCCTTTGGCTTGGGCGCCTCATCCTTTTCCTTCTCGTTCTGCTCGATCGGCTGCTCTTTGTTATTAATAGGCTGCCCATTCAACTCCTTTCCACTTCGTAATTCGATCGCTTGCACATTTTTCTTGGGTTTCACTTCGGCTACTGGCGATGCACCTTGAGACCGAGAAGACAATAAATTAGCAATCTGCCCCATTTGTGTTTCTAGATTTCGGATGGAGGTAGAATGATTTTGGAGGGTCGTCTCGGTGCGGGTCATGAATTGGCTCGTGTTAGCCGCCAATTGAGCAAGAGCATCTTCCAATGATACCTTTTGTGATTGAGGGGGCTGTTGTGGGGGCTGCGCGAAGTGAGCTTGTGGAGGTTTCAAAGCTTGCCCGTTTCTCCACGAAAAATTTTGTTGATTTCGCCACCCTTGATTATAAGTGCTGGGGTAAGAATTATTTTGTCGATTCCCGTTTCCCACGAATTGAGCTTGCTCCATCGGATGTTGTTCGAACGGGTTTCCAACTTGACATTCCGCGCTCGGGTGAGATCCGTTACACCAATTGCATGTCTCAATGGTAACGGGGGAAGGTGCGTGCGAAAATGCTTGGAGTTGTTGGGTCAAGGCGGCGACTTGAGCTGACAATGTGGAAATCGGATCATTACTTGAAACTTCCATAACTCGCTTCGGCGTCAATCTTTCCGATGGCCATTGATATGCATTTGCGGCCATAGCTTCCAACAGCGAGTGTGTCTCGGCCATAGTCTTCCCCATCAAAGCCCCACCGATGGCTGCATCCACGAGAGTGCGTGTAGAGGCACTCAAACCATTGTAGAACGTCTGAATCTGAAGCCAATCAGGAAATCCGTGATGAGGGCATCTCCGTAACAAATCTTTATATCGCTCCCAAGCCTCGTGGAGCGATTCCATATCGTACTGACCGAAAGTGGTGATCTCGTTTCTTAATCTCGCCGTTTTAGAAGGTGGAAAGAATTTGGCAAGGAAGGCTTGCGCTAACTCTGCCCAAGTTGTGATCGACCCCGGCGGTAGGGAATTTAACCAAAATTTCTCTTTATCCCTCAAAGAGAAAGGGAAAAGCCGTAATCGGATCGCATCGTCGGTGACACCATTATTCTTGAACGTGTCACAAATTTCCAGAAAAGAAGCAATATGAGCGTTTGGGTCGTCATTCGGCAGTCCACAGAATTAGCTCGCCTGCACCATCTGAATAATAGCAGGCTTGATCTCAAAATTATTGGCTTGGATAGTGGGACGCCGAATTCCCGAAAAATTTGCGTTGATCTGCGGCATGGCATAGTCTCTAAGAGCTAGTGCCGGTTGCACTTGCTGCACATGGTTATCTCCTCCTTGAATCTCGATATTCTCGGCCATGATCACCGTCGTCTGTAACTCTCGTTTCTCCTTCTTGTTCCTTCTCAGAGTGCGCTCGAGCTCAGTATCCAAAGGTAGTAGGCCTTCGTTACCGAGTTTTCTCATGCACTACACGAAAGGTCCTGAAAGGAAAAACAAATAAACAAAATTAAATACAAAAAATAATAAAATAATAACGTTCAAACTAAGACTAGAAATACTGAAATCGATATTAGAAAATTTCAGTCCCCGGCAAAGGCGCCAAAAACTTGTTGCGATATTTCTTACACGCAAGTGCACGTTATCGTTTACAAGTAATAAAGTGATAAGTAGAGTATCGTTCCCACGAGGACTGAATCTCTAACCACCGATCTTTATGTATTCCAGTTTTATTCGAACAATCGAATATGGGTTTTTGCAATTAATAACTAAAAGAATTAATAACAGACTAAACAGTAGAAAACGATAGCTAGAAGAAAGGGAAATCAAATTATGAATAAGTCTAGGATTCTGAACCCACCTCGGTTTATCCGAATTTACCCTCGATTATCCGTAATAAATAATTTTTCCCAATTTATTGAAGGCGGAGATTGCTAATATATTCTACCGCCTCTTCCGAGGTCAATAGATTTATCTAGAGGCGAATAACGCACTCTATCCCTAGGTGAATTAATTCGTCAATAGGCGAAAAGCATAAAATCTCCAAAAGGCCACGTAGTTCCTATGAGTATATTCCTATCTCACAGAATAAAACGGTCCTCACCAATAGTTCCTCACCAATTCTCCTCTCCCGATTCGAATTGAATGATTAAATCAATACAACTATTGGCCAAATAATTGCAGGCATTAAACACAATTGGGAAAACTCAACAAAAAGGTAATTAATTGGATAATCTCAAGCAAGTCGTCAAAACATAGGTTTCATCAAAACCCTAGATTAGGGTTTTAGCCTGACATACTAATAAATAAAAATACAGAATAAATGAATGAAAGCATTAAAATCAAACGCAGA
This sequence comes from Orobanche coerulescens, assembly GCA_033398695.1. Taxonomy (NCBI): domain Eukaryota; kingdom Viridiplantae; phylum Streptophyta; class Magnoliopsida; order Lamiales; family Orobanchaceae; genus Orobanche; species Orobanche coerulescens. The sequence goes on along the minus strand of CM065804.1, from coordinate 190,287,929 downwards.
TGAAGCTCAGATTCCTCCGTTCTTCGGCTTCCGCCCTCTGCCTTTGAAGTCTTCTGCTTCCCTCTTCTTCTGCCGTCTCCAAGCTTAAGATCCAAAAGATAAAAGATCAAAGATAATTAATTAGGGTCTTAACCCTTATTTATAGCTTTTACATCCTCCAAATCGCGTCCGTATCAGTAGGTCGAAAACTGGCTTCGAAACGGCCCAAATCCGCGCGGACATACAAAAACCGCCTAGTGTGCCGCGGCGCACTAAATCTGTGCCGCAGACACCGCTTCACTTGGATGCACAGGCGTCCTTAAATTCTTACGTGTCGCGGCTCACAGGGTTGCAGCGGCACGAGTACGATTTACTCTGCGCTCTGGTGTCTTCTTCTGTGCCGCGACTGCTTCCTTTGCTGCGCTCATAGCCCAGATTTGCCGTTTTCGCCCGTTTTGCCTCGTTTTAGCTTCCGGACTTCAATTTCCTGACAAATATACAAAATTAAGGCATCAAAGGCTCATTTAAACAATTTCACTCTCCAAAATAATACAAAATAATGATAAATAAGCGTATAAAAATATGCCTACCACTTCACTATACCTTGCACTATTGGAAACTCGTCCTTTGATAGATCTTTGTGTGATCTTGGCGCCAGTATTAATCTTATGCCTCTCTCTATTTTCAAGAAACTAGGTTTTGGGGAGGCCAAGCCTACTACGGTCTCTTTACAACTAGCAGATTGATCCATCAAGTATCATAGAGGAGCAGTGTTCTAAAAATCGGCCTGGGCGGCCGCCTAGGCGGCGCCTAGGCGCTAGGCGGCCCCCAGGCGCTCCGATTATGCCCTAGGCGTTTGTCATGGGCGGTCGGGTGATTATTCGGCCGCCTAGGCGGGCGGGCGCCAGGCGGCTGGCGGCGCCAGGCGGGGCGGGCGCTAGGCGGATAAACATTTTATTTTTTTATTTTTTTATATTAGCGGTACTATAAATTCCTGAATTGAGATACTATGGACTATGTTATGCTTATGTCAATATTTAACAATTTAATATATGATCTATTATATGTTTGTTTAAATTTTAAATATTAGATGTTTTTTATTCTTTATATATATAATTATTTATATATAAAAATAATTATTATAATAATAATAAATAAATCCACCTAATCCGATTAATCCCCGACTAATCCTCTGGGCGCTAGGCGTTAGCAATCCGAACGCCTAGCGCCTAGCGTTTTTTAGAACCTTGTAGAGGAGTGATAGAAGATGTCTTGGTCAGGGTTGATAAATTCATTGTCCCTGCTGATTTTATTGTGCTCGATATGGAAAAAGATCATGAGATTTTGATTATTTTGGGTAGACCGTTTTTAACTATTGGTAGAACCCTTATTGATGTTCAGAAGGGTGAATTGATGCTTCGGGTTCAAGATGAACAAGTAACATTCAAAGTGTTTCGATCTCTCCCGCATCTAAGCGATGTCGAGAAGTGTTCTCAGACTGAAAGCTTAGATGTTTCTGTGAAAGACACACACCGAGAGAGTTTTCTGTCGAAATGTTCAGAATATGTTTTAGTTGCTCTGACATCTAAGAAAAATTTACAACTAGTCGTGTATCTTAGGCATTTGGACGTGTCGTCTTCATCATCCGTTCGCCCACCATTAAAAAAATCTAATGCTGCCGTAAATTCGTCCGTTGAAAAGAAAACTAAGCCAGAAGTGAAACGGTTGCCAAGTCATTTGCAATATGGGTGTTTCGGGAAGTTACTATGGTTCAAGTATTTTTGTAAAGAACGTTGGATGTCCAAACCAAAAGTCGAACGGTTAAAAACTAATGGTCAAAAATTTAAAATACGTAATAACGGTTCGATGGACTTTGCGGAGTCCAAATGGTGTTTGCGAATAGCAAATTGATTTTCAAAAGGTCCGGCTGGAGATGATAAACTTAACCCTTCTCGGAAGGCAACCCGAGTAGTAGTAGTAGTTTTTATTTTCTTTTTGTTATATTTTTATTCTATTATATGAGTATAGTTTTCTAGTATTTTACACATATTGTGCTGTTCACACTTGTATTCTTTGGATACAGTTGTAAAATTTTCGCAGAAATCACTCCAGGGCTATGTCCTAGCTAGGGCCGCGGCGCATATAGACTCAATCCAAGCATCGTTCTTTCTGTACCGCGGGCCGCGGCACACTTACTACGGGTCGCGGCACCTGCTGAAGCTATTAAACCTGCGCACTGTGCCAGAATTCTTTCGGTCGAGAGAGAACACACAATTTCAGATCGATTCTGCTTCCTGGCCTTCATCTTTGATTCTCAACTATCCAAGTCCAGGAACTCGTGATGGCTCGTGACTGGCCATATCCTCCCCCCAAAAGGACCATTCGTGCCTCCGATCATGCCTCCGACCCCACCATCTTCACCAGACGAGGATGCCCGCGCCTTATGATCTCCACTTCTTCCAGGGGAGTCTTCTATTATTTACTTGTTCATTGAGGACAATGAATATCTTAAGTTTGGGGGGGGGGGGGGGGGAGTTAGCTTGTTTGGTTTGTCTTGCTTGATTTTCGATATCTTTGTCTCTTGCTTGTCTTCTTTCGTATTTTGGATATTTTTAATATTTCGTGAGTATGTCGTGCAACCAAGCGTAAGACTGAATATATAATTCTGAATTCTATTTGAAGAACCGGATAAGTCTAGTCGAGTTCACCTTATGCTATTTTATACTCGAGTACTCATTTCAGTCTGGTTTTTTGCGTCATTGTGAAAGCCTTGGCATTCAGGAAATGAGACAGACGTGTTTGTAGTGTTCGCATTACACGAGCCGTTGTATATATTTGTTTGGTTGCACTGTTCACCTAGCTAGTGATCTAGTGACATTGGCCTTGTAAGCATTAAACTAAGCACCTACGATTATGCATTGGTTCGGACAGTTTTAATTCCCATAAAAATGAACAACCTTGCATGTTCTAGGATGGGAAGTCAAGTAACTGGATGTATTCACGTAACCCGTAGTTTACATTTACGTCAAACGACAACCTTGAATAGACATGTGTAACAGGTAGAATAATTGTTCAGAAAAATCGCATCTCCTATGATAGGAAGCCAAGTAACCGGATGTATTCACGTAACTCGTAGTTTACATTCGCGTAAAACAACAACCTTGAATCGGACGTGCCAAAAAAAACTAAAAAAAAAATAAAAAACTCGAGTTTTTTCTCCGCTCTGGAGGGAGACTTAGTAACTAGGAGAATTCATGAGCCCCATGAGTGTCTTTTACGTCAAACGGTTCCCCAATACATGAGTATGGTGTTGGGATTCCGGAAACAAAACGAAATACGCAGCGGAATAATAAAAAAAAAGAATCCCAAACAGGATCGATCAAGTAACGTATATACGAAGAATAAAAATACAAAGATGAAAGGTTAAAGATCCAATACCCTTGAAGCCTTTGATAATATCTTCGTAAGTTGATGTTGTTCACGAACCCAGTCACGAACATGAATTTCCTTCGTTCCAAGCACCAAAAGTACGATGTCTCTACTTCACCACGCGACGGAACTTGACGGAAAATTCAACACAACTCTGTTCTCCAAGAACACGGCTAGAAAGTTATCGTAGGAATTTATATCTCTATTTTTGTATCACCTCAAAGATGAAAAATGAAGAAAAAGTTTCAGTCCCTCTTCCTTGAAAAAACCCCTCGGCCGAACACACACACATGCACAAAACAATGTTTGTTGTTGTGTGTTGATTTGCAATATAAAGGAAACATGATTCTTTTACATCAACCACATGGCATTATTGAGGAATCTCAATCCAGGTGAGATCCCACACACATGGAAATAATGCTACACCAAGTCAAGGGTGAGGTGTGAGGCGGCTACTAGGAAATTTCTAGGAAACGAGCCGAGTCACTCGGTTCGTGTCCCGGACGTTCGTCAAACAACTCCGTTTAATCTCCAATATATTTTTATAAATTAATTAATCCAATTAATTAATTATATCAAATACAAAAATATTTCTCTAGGAAAATATAATTATGAATTAAATTAATTACCCAGTAACCTTTCAATTCATAATACCACTATTTAATTTATCCAATAAATTATAATTAGATATCCAATATCTATTATAAATATAGAGATGATAAATACATATTTATCGGTCAACGATCCTGATCCGCGACTCTGTAGGTCCGTCTCAGCCGGCATTGGGAGGAACCAATGAGTGCGGACAGCACTTAGCCAGTCTAGCAGGCCACACTGTAAATCCCGATCGAGAACGAATGAAGGGATCATCCAAGAACCATTATGTCGTGAATACCATATACGTATAGACCCTTCACAAGATGCCCCGGTCAAGTCTTCGGGTCACGGTAAAGTCAAACCCTACTATTGACTAAACTCTATACATGTGTTAATGCAAATCAAGACCGACTGATTACTAGTGTATCTAATACGACTAGATCAGAATGCTTTGGCCAAAGACTTATGATCTTATTTACCATTAACCGTGTAGGACATTCGCCTGCTCACTAACTGGAGATAGAATCCTTTCTTGACGTACAGTAAAGACTGCTACCTGTCCGTATAGTCCACACTTCAAGGTTGACTCAGCAATTAAGTAAATGAGTCTAACTACTCTAATGACAAACTAAACGTCACAGGTACATCTTCTACTGAACCCTCAAGTCAAAGGTCCATGTATACTATCACAACCTTTCGATTCGTCATCGACTATCCGAGAGTGAATGCCGTGTGACTCAATCAAGTATGAGCCGTGTTCGAGTATACTGGTCCCACCAATATACTTATAACTATGATATCAAGACAAGCACACGTCCTAGCATCAGTTATACAAGTCTTACTCAAAACTTAATGCCCATTTAAGTTTATCGACTTGCGAACGGTTTATGTAAATAAACTTTAAACACTTCCAATGCATTTTCTCTTATCCGATAACGAGAATGGAATGTTCGATTTGTTTACATGGACTTCACTTCAATGTTTACCAAATCAAGAATGCATTTGAAATACAATAAACAGTGAATGAATCATATTATCTTTTATTGATAATTCCATAATTATAAGTACACTGCCCCTATTCTCTCATCCCCTGAGTGGCATTCGAGGGCATATTCCTAACAATCTGCCACTTGCACTCAATGCCACACATTATGGTATCCAATACCCATGTTCTTCAGATGTCTTTACAAGACAACGTGAGATAATGGCTAAGTCAGCGGGTCAGAGACATTGTCTTCTGAGTCTACTCTTTGCAACAAAACATATCCTTTTTCAACCATCTCTCGAACGATGTGATACTTTCTCTCTATATGCTTAGTGTTGTGGTGAGCCCTAGGATCCTTGGCTTGGGCGACAACTCCATCATTATCACAGAATAGTGATATAGACAGCTCCGCATTAGGCACCACTTGAAGTTCTTGTACAAAGTTCTGCATCCAAAATGCTTCCTTGCTAGCCTCTGAGGCAGCTTGGTACTCTACTTGGCAGGTGCAGATCCTCTGAGGCAGCTTGGTACTCTACTTGGTAGGTGGAATCTGCAGTAGCAGTTTGTTTGGAGCTTCTCCAAGATACTGCTCCTCCATTGAGAGTAAACAAATACCCAGATGTCGATTTAGAGTCGTCATTGTCTCCTTGAAAATCAGAATCGGTGAATCTAATCACCTTCAGTTCTCCACCACCGTAAGTAAGAACCATATCTCTAGTTCTTCTCAAGTACTTAAGAATGTTCTTGACGGCAGTCCAGTGTTCCCTTCTCGGGTTTGCTTGAAATCAGCTTACCATACTCACAGCGTAGGCTAAGTCCGGTCTCGTACACACCCACTGCCGAGGCATAGGGTACCTTACTCGTCTCTCTCTTGTCTTCCTCACTTTGAGGACACATTTTCGTGGTGAGATGAATTCCATGTTGCATGGGAAGGAACCCTCTTTTAGATTCATCCATCTTGAATCTTCTCAGGATTTTATTTATATAGAGGGCTTGGGAAAGTCTTATCATTCTTCGCGGTCTATCTCTATAAAGATGGATCCCTAGAATATAGGAAGCTTCTCCCAAGTCTTTCATAGAGAACGTTTAGAAAGCCAAGCTTTCACAGTGCTGAGCATTGCTACGTTATTTCCTATAAGTAGAATATCATCTACATATAGTACTAAGAACACAATGTTGCTCCCACTAACCTTTTTGTAAACACATGGTTCCTCCTCATTTCGCACGAAGTCAAAGTCCTTGGCTGCTTCGTCAAATCGAAGGTTCCAACTCCGAGAAGCTTGCTTCAGCCCATAAATGGCTCGTTGCAGCTTACACACCTTATGAATATTAGCTTTGGACACAAAACTCTTAGGCTGTTCCATATAGATTTCCTCCTTGAGGTATCCATTTAGAAAATCCATTTTGACGTCCATTTTCCATATTTCATAGTCGTAATAGGCAGCAATGGCAAGCATCATGTGAATCGACTTTATCATAGCTACGGGCGAGAAGGTATCATGATAATCGATCCCTTCCCTTTAGGTATAACCCTTTGCCACAAGCCTGGCCTTATAGGCGTCAACCTTGCCATCCCCATCAGTCTTTCTCTTATAGATCCATTTATTTCCAATAGTCCTCATGCCAGTTGGTAGATCTACTAGAGTCCAGACCTGATTGGTATGCATTGAGTCTATCTCATCTTCCATTGCTTCTTGCCATTTATCGGAGTCTACATCAACTATCGTTTGGTCATAGGTTACAGGGTCGTCCTCACGGCTATCAGGTGCATCATGGAGACCTAGTTCCTCGATATGTGTATAGCCATACCTCTCAGGTAAGTGAGACACCCTATCAGACGTTTGAAGTGGAGGTTGTGTTACAATAGGTTCGGTTCTTGATCCCTGATCAGATGTCTCCTTAGGACTTTCATTATGCTCTTCCAAAGAGATATTTCTACCCGAGCCGCCTTCTTGAATGAACTCATCCTCAAGGAAGTGTGCTTGTAAAGACACAATGACCCTATGGTCTTCTGGCATGTAGAATAGATAACCCATCGAGTCCTTTGGGTATCCAATGAAACGTCCCTTGATGAACCACGCTTCCAATTTGTCCACCTTAGCTTTCTTGACATAGGCTGGACATCCCCAAATCCTTATGTGGTTAAGACTTGGTTTCTTACCCTTCCACATCTCATGCGGAGTGATAGGAAAGGATTTGGAAGGACATCTATTAAGGATATAGGCAGCAGTTAGTAATGTAATATCCATATTTTTCTTTCCCTTGTATTTTCGTTTTTGGTGTCTTTCTCGATCGTAGTGACCCTCGTGTACTTCTCAGCGTGTCCTTCCTGTCAAACTGTTGAACTGTATTCTCGTTATTGTTGTGCGGAACCTCCGTTTCGGGGTTGCCGTGGATCCATTTCGTGTTGTTGGTTCCCAAATATTGATTCCTATCGTTTTATTCTCTTTCCGGATCATTTTTATCATTTTGGAACCCAAAAGGGGGTGTGGGCCGCGGCACAAGGTGTGTGCGCCGCGGCACACAAATCCCTTCAGTTGTTGGTCGGACAAACTGTACTGTGTGCCGCGGCACACCCATCCGGTGCCGCGGCACAGTGCCAGGCCGGTGCCGCGGCACGCCTGTCCGGTGCCGCGGCACACTCGTGTGTCTTCTGCGACCAAAACCCAACTGTACCGTGTGCCGCGGCACACGCAGGCTGTGCCGCGGCACAATGCCGAAACCTGGGAGTAAATTTTTGGCCTGTGCCGCGGCACACGAAGCGGTCAACCGTGCAACTTCGTCTTTATTAGACGAAATCGACCATTTCTTCTTCATTTCACCTGCATCGCGAGAGAGAGTGAGAGAGAGAGGAAGAGTTCTTCATCTTCATCCATTGGGGGGTTGATTTTCACCATTTTTCTTCGGTAGTGAAGCCCGGGCAATCAATCTAACGCGTGTTCTACGGATCTTGGTACTTGAATCTCCTAAGGTAATATTCTAAAACCCTATTTTCGATTAATTTGGGGGTTTTGGGTTTTTCTTCCGATTCGTTCCGTTTTGTTGGTGGATTCTTGATGTATACGATTAATATTGTTAGTATCTTTAGTTTTCCTACGGATTCATGGATATTTTGTGGATTTTTACGGAATCGGGAGGGTTTGGTTGTGGTCCGCCCTCGTTGTTATTTTGGTACGAATATACATGAATCGTAGGCGGGTTTCCGGGTGTATTCCATTTCCATAATCGTTTAGAAGTGGTTGTGATTGTGCTATTCGAATCGTTAGGTTCATTCATCGGTTCCTCACGGTCGTGCTTGATTCTTCCGTTCCGTTCGCGTCAACGTCTATTAATCGAGGCAAGTATCCTTATGAACTTACAATCTTGACATAGTAGTTTTGTATGAGAAATTGTGTGTGTGTATGCTCACTACGGGTTAGACTCGACGGGGTCTCGGTAGGGGTCCACGGAGGTGTGGATCGACGAGCTTTGCTTTTAACCACTACGGGTTAGATCCGACGGGGTCTCGATAGGGGTCCACGGAGGTGTGGATCGACGGTTAATTGTGGTGAATTTTACAAATGTGACTTATTTATGGCATTTCCGGAAATGAGTGTTTCGAACGGTTTTTCTCTATTGCATACATTTACTATATGTGTAAGATGTAAGTTGTTCATCTGGTTACTTGTACTAGCGTAATTGCTAACCCCTTTGGGGACCCGTTTTGGGGAAATTCGTTTTATGAATTTCAGGTCAGGTTCATCGGGACGAGCGGGCGCTGGACCAGTATACGGATGATGGTCATGCGTGATGATTGTGCATAAGTGACGTCTTAATGTCTTTTGTCTTTTCATCTTTTGTGGCTTTTGAACTAATAGTTGTACTCGAGTACTTAAGAGTTCTTGTTCGTTCGGATTGTATTGTTACCTATATGTTTGTGTTGATTGATGATGTTATGTTTGACCGGTTGAACCGGGTGGATTATTCTGTTTTGCGTCTTTATGACATGGTGTTGGGTTGTAGTTTATGTGAGTCGATGAGTATGATCTTTGTTCGGCTGGTGGGTCCCATATAGGGATTCACGGCGCTGTAATATACCTCGAATATCTTGAGGGTGTTACAGAAAATGGTATCAGAGATCTAGGTTTATGGATACCTAGGCTTGTCGGTTTATTGGGTCTTGTGGTGTTTTGTTTTGCACATTATCGTCACGCTGCCATGATTCCAGATTTACCAAAGTGTCCGTAAGTTTTTCCTTCCTCTGTTCATTATTTCCTTGTATCGTACCTTTGATTCTCGACTTGTGATTGTTCTTTTCTCGTACTTACCCTCGTATGGCTTCTGCTACTTATTTAACTCCAGTATGGATGCTGGAAGAGGACGTGGTCGTGGTCGTGGACGCGGCCGGGGACGTGGGGCAGCCGGTGGGGCGGCCACGTCACAGTCTTCGGGAGCCGGCAGTACCGGCGACCGTCATAGCCATGCTTCTTCTCAGGAGCGTGCCGATCTTGGTATTGCGGCCGTTATGCAGCAAATGGTGAACCAAATGGCGGCGATAGCTCAAAGTGTTCAACCCGGATCAGGCCCACGCTAATCGGGGCGGAGCGGATCGTTGGCTCCAAGATGTTATTAAGATGCACCCTCCTCAGTTTTCGGGAGCTTCAGACCCGATTGGCTGGGAAGGGTGGATCAAGGAGATATCTAAGGTCTTCGTTGCCACTAACTGTCCCGAGGAACGTAGAGTCCCTATTGCTCAATACTTTCTCACAGGGGACGCCACGGACTGGTGGGAGGCCGTTGGGCCCAAAGATCATGCTGCTTCGTGGGCTGAGTTTCAAGAGTTGATGGAGACTGAATATTGCCCGTGGCCAGTCAGACAGGCTCGGGTACATTCTTTTTATGATGCTCAACCGCGGGATATCCCCGTATCTCAAGCTATTGCTGATTTTAATAAGGAGTTGGGTTATGTGAAGACCCAAGTTGTCGAGGAGAGCGACAAAATTTTCCATTTCTCCAGACGGATGAAGTTGCCGATTCGGGACTATATGTCGGGACTTGTATGCACTACCTTGAAAGATTACCGAAAGGTGGCCCTTGCTTATGATATGTCTCGTGACGGCGAGTGAGGCGGCCCGCAAGAGTAAGAAGCGAGTCCGCCGGGAACTTTTCGGGCCACAAGAGTGGGGGTCGGCAGAGATCCCAATCTGCTAACTTCCCGCCGGTGGTCGGCTCGTTCACTGGGGTCCTCGTGGAACTACCAAGGTGCTCCTTTCGTGATGTGAAGTGTTTCAATTGTGGTCGTGTGCCACATCCGTACTTGTTTGAGCCCTTTGTTGACGTGTAATCAGTGGCACCGGCCACAAGGCTGCTGTCTGGCCGAGAGGGAGAAAATTCTTGGTGCCCGGGCTTCCATTCCAGCGCCTAGGGAACCAAGTGTGAATCAGGGATCGTTTGCTCCTCAATCCCCGCCGAGTGCTAGTCGGGGGAGAGGTCGGGGTCAGCCCTCTAAGGGGGGAGCTTCCAGTGTCGGCTCAGCCCACCCGCGTGTCTATGAGATGCGGAAAGCCGATGACCCAGCGGCTACCGTGGCGACAGGTACCGTTTATATTCTTTCTCATACTGTCAGTGTGATTTTCGATTCCGGTGCTACGCATTCATTCATATCTTTGGATTGTGTACGCCGTTTGAGTCTCGATTGTTTGATGCCTTGTGAACCCTTCATCGTTAAGCTTCCTAGCGGTGATAGGATCGTTGGTGATCAGGAGGTTCGAGACTGTTCTGTACTTATTTGTGAGAGGACTTGGCCCTCTAATCTTATTGTTGTGGATATTGAGGGTGAGGATTTGATTCTCGAGTATGATTGGCTCAAGCGGCATGGTGCAATTATGAACTAACGCACGAGAATCATCACCATGTTAGCCGATGATGGCACCGAGCACTCTTTCGCCGGGCGAAAGAGGGGGAACCAGAAACTCGTTATTAACGCCTTGAAGGCGATGAAACTCCTGCGAAAGGGGTGTACCGGCTATTGGTGCTACGCCTTGAAGGCGGAGGATGGTGGAGTCGAGCTTTCGTCGATTCCAATCGTTAATGAATTTCCTGATGTTTTTCCTGACGAGTTACCGGGATTGCCACCGGATCGTGAAGTCGAGTTCGCTATAGAGTTAGAGCCGGGTGCGGCTCCTATTTCGAAGGCACCCTATCGCATGGCACCTTCAGAGATGTCCGAGTTGAAGAAGCAGTTGAGTGAGCTTCTTGAGTCGGGGTATGTTCGACCGAGCGCCTCGCCTTGGGGCGCACCGGTCCTGTTTGTGCGGAAGAAGGATGGTTCACTACGTTTGTGTATCGACTATCGCGAACTAAACAAGGTGACCATCAAGAACAAGTATCCTTTGCCGAGAATTGATGACTTGTTCGATCAGTTGCAGGGAGCTGCAGTATTCTCGAAAATTGATTTGAAATCGGGGTACTATCAGCTTCGGGTGAGAGAGTCCGATGTGCCGAAAACAGCCTTTCGGACGAGGTACGGACATTATGAGTTCGTAGTCATGCCTTTCGGGTTAACTAATGCGCCGGCGGTGTTCATGCAATTGATGAACAAAGTTTTTATCGAGTATTTGGATAAGTGCGTCATCGTCTTTATTGACGATATTCTTATTTGTTCGAGGAATGAGGAAGAGCATGCCCATCATTTGCGGGTAGTATTAGACATTTTGAGGACCGAGCAACTCTATGCAAAGTTCTCGAAATGTGAGTTCTGGCTGAAGGAAGTGATGTTTTTAGGTCACGTGATTTCAGCCGAGGGGGTTCGTGTGGATCCGCAGAAGATTGAGGCCGTGTTGGATTGGGCACCGCCCAAAAACGTGAGAGAGCTCCGAAGTTTCTTGGGTTTGGCTGGCTACTACCGTAGGTTCGTCGAGGGTTTCTCGAAACTGGCTCGACCACTTACACAGTTGCTCCAGAAATCCGAGAAGTTCGTCTGGAATGACGAGAGGCAGTTCAGTTTTGAGGAGCTGAAGAAGCGTTTGACTTCAGCTCCGGTTTTGGCGTTGCCATGTGGCAACGAGGGATTCGCCGTTTATAGCGATGCTTCGGGTCAGGGTCTTGGGTGCGTATTAATGCAGCACGGCAAGACCATTGCCTTTGCGTCGAGACAGTTGAGGCCGTATGAGCTTAACTACCCTACTCATGATTTGGAGTTAGCGGCAGTCGTATTTGCGCTCAAGATTTGGCGTCACTATCTTTTCGGCTCTACATGTCAGATTTTTACCGATCATAAAAGTCTGAAATACATATTTACTCAGCGGGAGTTGAATATGAGACAGAGGAGGTGGTTAGAGCTGATTAAGGATTATGACCTCGAAATCCTTTATCATCCGGGCAAGGCGAACGTCGTGGCCGACGCCTTGAGTCGGAAACCGATTGCATTGCGATCGCTTGAGATCCTTACGTCTCAGTCCGAGCTTCGGCGAGCTTTAATCGAGTTAGATGTTGAGGTTCTGTTGCCGGGAACTGTCGGACAATTTCGTGCTTTGGAAATTTCGTCGTCTTTGATTGATGAGATTAAGCTGAAGCAGTCAGAGGATCCGATGATTACTCAAATCCGAGAGAATGTTCTTAAGGGAAAGTCTCCTGGGTTTGTGATTCACGAGGATGGTACGTTGATATTTCAGAGTCGGCTTTGTGTGCCGAACGACTCAGAGTTGAGACAGAGTATTTTGCGTGAGGCCCATTCCACACCCTATTCCGTTCATCCTGGTTCGAGTAAGATGTACAAGGACCTGAGGAGGAACTTATCGATGGATTTCGTTACGAGTTTGCCGAGATCGAGGTCGGGCATGAATATGGTATGGGTGATTGTTGATCGCCTGACCAAGTCGGCACATTTTCTGGGCATCAAGGACACTTGGGGCCCGGAGAAACTGGCTCGTGTGTTTATCGCGCAGATTGTGAGACTTCACGGTACTCCGAAGTCTATTGTTTCGGATCGTGATGGCCGTTTTGTATCGCACTTTTGGCAGGCGGTGCATAAGGCGTTGGGTACCCGTTTGCATTTGAGTACCTCTTTTCATCCCCAGTCAGATGGACAGTCAGAACGCACTATCCAGACATTCGAGGACATGTTGCGTGCTTGTGCCCTCGATTGGAGTAGTGACTGGGAGGAGCATTTGCCATTGATCGAATTCACGTACAATAATAGTTGGCACGCGTCGATTCGGATGGCGCCGTACGAGGCACTTTATGGGCGGCGATGTCGATCACCGATTTGTTGGAATGAGGCGTCCGATTTGGTCGGGACCGAGCCGGATGTCGTTTTAGAGACGAGGCGGAAGATAGAATTAATTCGGGAACGGATGTTGACTGCCCAGAGTCGACAGAAGTCGTATGCCGACGTCCGTCGTCGACCTTTGGAATTCGAGGTGGGAGACCACGTTTTGCTAAAGGTGTCGCCGACGAAGGGAGTTTTTCGTTTTGGGAAAAAAGGGAAGCTGAGTCCGAGATTTATTGGACCCTTTGAGATTCTCGAGCGAGTCGGTGAATTGGCGTACCGTTTGGCGTTACCTCCAGCCTTGAGTCATGTTCATAGCGTTTTTCATGTTTCCCAGTTGAGGAAATATGTCCCGGATCCTAGTCACGTCATCGATTATGGCGAGATTGATATTGCTGAAGATATTACTTTTGAGGAGCGTCCTTTGAAGATTTTGGAGCATCGTGAGAAACGATTGAGGCATAAAACCATCCCTTTGGTCAAAGTGCAGTGGTCGAGACACGGTGTCGAGGAAGCAACTAGGGAAACCGAGGATAGCATGCGTGCTAGGTACCCGGAGTTGTTTGTTTCTTAAGTTTCGGGACGAAACTTATTTTTAGAGGGGTAGAATGTAATATCCGTATTTTTCTTTCCCTTGTATTTTCGTTTTTGGTGTATTTCTCGATCGTAGTGACCCTCGTGTACTTCTCAGCGTGTCCTTCCTGTCAAACTGTTGAATCAGTATTCTCGTTATTGTTGTGCGGAACCGCCGTTTGGGTTGCCGTGGATCCATTTCGTGTTGTTGGTTCCCAAATATTGATTCCTATCGTTTTATTCTCTTTAGGATCATTTTTATCATTTTGGAACCCAAAGGGGGTGTGGGCCGCGGCACAAGGTGTGTGTGCGCCGGCACACAAATCCTTGATTGTTGGTCGGACAAATCTTGCTGTGCCGCGGCACACCCATCCGTGCCGCGGCACGGTGCAGTCGGTGCCGCGGCACGCCTGTCCGGTGCCGCGGCACACTCGTGTGTCTTCTGCGACCAAAACCCAATCAGACTGTGTGCCGCGGCACACGCAGCCGTGTCGCGGCACAATGCCGAAACACAGGAGTAAATTTTTGGCTGTGCCGCGGCACACCTAAGCTGCGCGCTGCACACGGCTGCCAACCGTGCAACTTCGTCTTTATTAGACGAAATCGACCATTTCTTCTTCATTTCACCTGCATCGCGAGAGAGAGTGAGAGAGAGAGGAAGAGTTCTTCATCTTCATCCATTGGGGGGTTGATTTTCACCATTTTTCTTCAGTAGTGAAGCCCGGGCAATCAATCTAACGCGTGTTCTACGGATCTTGGTACTTGAATCACCTAAGGTAATATTCTAAAACCCTATTTTCGATTAATTTGGGGGTTTTGGGTTTTTCTTCCGATTCGTTCCGTTTTGTTGGTGGATTCTTGATGTTTACGATTAATATTGTTAGTATCTTTAGTTTTCCTATGGATTCATGGATATTTTGTGGATTTTTACGGAATCGGGAGGGTTTGGTTGTGGTCCGCCCTCGTTGTTATTTTTGGTACGAATATACATGAATCGTAGGCGGGTTTCCAGGTGTATTCCATTTCCATAATCGTTTAGAAGTGGTTGTGATTGTGCTATTCGAATCGTTAGGTTCATTCGTCGGTTCCTCACGGTCGTGCTTGATTCTTCCGTTCCGTTCGCGTCAACGTCTATTAATCGAGGCAAGTATCCTTATGAACTTACAATCTTGACATAGTAGTTTTGTATGAGAAATTGTGTGTGTGTGTATGCTCACTACGGGTTAGACTCGACGGGGTCTCGGTAGGGGTCCACGGAGGTGTGGATCGACGAGCTTTGCTTTTAACCACTACGGGTTAGATCCGACGGGGTCTCGGTAGGGGTCCACGGAGGTGTGGATCGACGGTTAATTGTGGTGAATTTTACAAATGTGACTTATTTATGGCATTTAAAATGAGTGTTTGACAGTTTTTCTCTATTGCATACATTTACTATATGTGTAAGATGTAAGTTGTTCATCAGTTACTTGTACTAGCGTAATTGCTAACCCCTTTGGGGACCGTTTTGGGAAATTCGTTTTATGAATTTGAGTCGTTCATCGGACGACGGCTGGACCAGTATACGGATGATGGTCATGCGTGATGATTGTGCATAAGTGACGTCTTAATGTCTTTTGTCTTTTCATCTTTTGTGGCTTTTGAACTAATAATTGTACTCGAGTACTTAAGAGTTCTTGTTCGTCCGGATTGTATTGTTACCTATATGTTTGTGTTGATTGATGATGTTATGTTTGACCGGTTGAACCGGGTGGATTATTCTGTTTTGCGTCTTTATGACATGGTGTTGGGTTGTCGTTTATGTGAGTCGATGAGTATGATGTTGTTCAGCCTGGTGGGTCCCATATAGGGATTCACGGCGCTGTAATATACCTCGAATATCTTGAGGGTGTTACAAGTAAGGCGTACCCCCATAGGTAAATTGGTAAATTAGTGTAATTCAACATGGAGCGGACCATGTCCAACAAAGTCTGATTTCTCCTTTATGAAACACCATTTAACTGCGGGGTTCCTTGTAACGCCTCGATTTCGTATATACATTTATTGTGAATTATAGAAAACATGTTCAATTTTATTAAATTATTGCCCGAATAATTTTATCATTTAATCCAGTTTTATTTCATGATCATGCAAATCCATTTATGTTCATGACAAGTCATGTGATTCGTTTCGTTTCATTTCTAATTTTAAATTCATCATGTCATATCGTCATTTCTAGGCCCAAGTAAAATTTTAAACAATATTAATTGTTACCCAAAAGATTTTACAAGATAAATAATAATATTATTTATTATTATTATTACTATTACTATTATCTCTATTATTTATTAGTAGTAGTAGTAATATTAATATTATTATTTAATTTAGCCTAATTATTTTGGATCACTTTAATTTTTATTCTTGCGGCCCAAGCCCTTCTTCCTAACCCAATTGGATTCTCCTAAACCCATAAACTATACCCTAAACCGAATAATTTACACTATAAATACTGTATAATGCAGCCAGAATACACAAACATATTTTTTCCTCTGCCTCCAGTCGTTCCCTTCTTGAATTCTCACGTTCTGCAATTTTTCATCTTCCTCAACAAAGGTAAATTATCAAAAATTTAATCTCGTATATGATTTTATGTTTTGTCACACTACTAGTATAATCATGTTTCATTTTTTTTTATTGAAAAATCAGACCTCAAAAAGTCTGCAGAAAACTAGTTCTCCAAATCCCACCATAGAAAACCCAGTCCAGAATTTAGAAATCTGACGGCCTACCACCAGAATTTCACAACCATCATCCACCACCATATTTTCAGTAGCCTTCAAACCCGCGGCCCAAACCCGCAAGCACAGCCCGAATCCAAACATCATGGTCAGAACCAGAAACCACCTGAACTAAAACTGAAACCCTTCGGTTTCAATCATCAGATGTCTGTGAAATCAAAATCATCAAACCCCAAACCAAGAAACCACTTCACCCTGAACCTCCACAACTTGAAACCCGGCCTGAACTCATGGACGAATCCCAATCGTGACTCTCCAGGCCAAACCCAGTCAAGCCAGTGTTTCCTTGCCCTGGCCCGCCGTGGCAACCCATCTCTGCCGCTCCGGACGCCACCTTCCAGTCATTCGACACCTCCAAATCACTGACCCTTACCAGAAACCACGACCGTCTTCGTCGGACCAAATTCCAGATGAGGATCTGTGTGTACTGGTGTTGAATTTATGTGCGTGTGTGTTTGCTAGAGGCGAGATAGCGATTTTTTTGGTTTTAGAGAGAGAGAGTTGGGAACAGCAGAGAGGTCTTGAGAGAGGTGAATCAAGAGAGAGGAGAAGTGAGGATGAGGGAAATTCGGCCGACTTCTTTGAGGCCAAGGGTTTTATAGCCAGTTTCTTTTTAGGGTTATGCAATTTTAACCCCAAATTTCTAGACACTTCGATTTTAACCCCATCTTTTTGCAGTCCTTCTTGATTGACCCCAACAAGCTTTTGAGTATCTCAAATTAACCCCATCATGTTTATAACTCCTGTAATTTCAGTCCTTAAATATTTATTCCCGTCAATTTTACTTCAATCAACTTTTCAATAATTAAAATCCAATCTTTTTTTTTTCGAGCCATTAAAATATTAATTATATTCATTAATAGTAATAATTCAATTTTAATTTATGCCTCGTATTTTATTCCCATTTATTATATGTTTTTAAATTAAAATAATAGTGATTATTATTATTATTATTAATTCTAGATAACAACAAGAATTTACGGGCCTAGAATTGTCGAGTCAAGCATCTTCATCACATTCAAGTCAAGAACTGCATTTTATCCAGGTGTGGGAATTTATTACGCTTTTGTTTATTTTAATTGCTATATATTGTCTCGTATGTGTACGTGAAATCAGTCAAAAGCACTTAAATGTGCAATCAGTCAAAGCACTTAAATGTGCAATCAGTCAGAAGCACTTAAATGTGCAAATCAGTCGGAAGCACTTAATTGTGCATAAAGCCTTCGGGCTAGCCGAGGGGCTTCAGAATTTACCAGTTATGTTGTTTATACTTGCTAATATATTTAGTAATTAATGTAGACATATTGCGTACTCTCCACACTAAGCCAGTCGGAAGCTCACCCCACTATTTACCCCTTTCAGGTTGAGGAGCTCGATGTGGCATGCGCTTGAGTGTGGATGATCAAGCTTCATGATTATATGTTTATTTACTTAATGTTATTTCTCTCAAACTACGCTTTATGAACCATTCTTCAATTTGTTTTATTTTCACGTCAAAGTACGTTTGGTTTTAACGATGACTCAAGAATATTACTTGCGATTATTAAGTTTGTCTTTTTAAAATATATTTCCGCTGCAAAATTTTTATTTATTCTTCTTAAAATTAGAAGAATTATTTTTCTAGAAAAGTGGTCGCTACATAAGTGGTATCAGAGCAGATCTACGGTTCTGTAGACTCGTTAAAATGGTTTCTTTTCTAAACTGAAATTTTATTTTCGCAAGTAGTCAAATATTTTTAGCAATTATGATCATCCACCTCGGTCGCTCCACGTCGACTCCAAGGTACATTAAGTTATGATTATTCATTATGTGGTAAATGCAGTTTCCCATATCAACCATGATTCATGTATTAAATATGCATCTTCAGTCTATTTTGTACATAAAAATTTTATGATAAAGTAGTCTAAGGAAGGAGAAATGTCAGGGTTACTTGGTGAGTTTAGTCGACAATCGTACTAATGAGGTGTCCCCTACATACGTACCTATAGCACGGGAGTTTTTGGATGTGTTTCCAGAAGATTTTCCGGGAGTCCCACCCGACCGGCAAGTGGAGTTTAGTATTGATTTGGTCTCTGGGCGGCCCCAACATCCAAAGCCCCATATAAAATGGCTCCGAAGGAACTTCAAGAATTGAAGGTCCAAATTCAAGAGCTGCTGGAGCTCGAATATGTTCGTCCTAGTGTGTCACCATGGGGTGCACCAGTGCTGTTTGTAAAAAAGAATGATGGGTCACTTCGGATGTGTATAGATTACAGAGAGCTGAATCGATTCACGGTGAAGAACAAGTACCCATTACCGAGAATCGAGGATCTGTTCGATCAGTTGAGGGGAGCCGGAACCTTTTCGAAGATCGATTTGCGTTCGGGGTACCATCAACTGAAGATTAGGGAGTGTGACATTCCCAAGACGGCTTTCAGGACCCATTATGGGCATTTTGAATTTGTAGTGATGCCACTTGGTCTGAGTAATGCACCATACTCCGCTCACCTGGGAAGTACAAAGATGTACCACGACCTGAAGAAGTTCTTTTGGTGGAGAGGAATGAAACGGGATATTGGTGTATTTGTGGAGAGGTGTATGATATGTCAGTAGGTAAAGGCAGAACACCAACGGCCACGAGGTCTACTTCAACCGTTGGAAATCCCAGAATGGAAATGGGAGCATATCACAATTGATTTTGTGGTTGGTTTGCCACAAACAGTGAGGAAGAACGATGCTATATGGGTGATAGTAGATTGTTTGACGAAGTCATCTCATGATGACTTACAGTATGGAACAATATGCGAAGATTTATATTCGGGAGATTGTGAGGTTACATGGTGTTCCAGTGTCGATCGTCTCGGATAGGGATCTGCGATTTATGTCGAAATTTTGGAAAAGTCTGCAAAGTGCATTGGGCACTAAAGTAAATTTCAGTATTGCATATCATCCGCAAATCGATGGTCAATCTGAACGGACTATCAAGACACTTGAAGATTTGTTGAGGGCGTGTGTTCTTGATACTGGTGAGAATTGAGAGAATATTTTGACTTTAGTAGAGTTTGCTTATAACAATAGTTACCAAGCGACTATACAAATGGCCCCGTATGAGGCTCTGTACGGAAGGAAATTTCGATCGCCCCTTTATTGGAGTGAGGTTCGAGAAGGAAAGATCTTGGATCCAGAATTGATCGAACAGACTATAGATAAGATAGCCGAAATCAAAAGTAGAATTAAGACTGCCCAGGATCGGCAGAAGTCTTATGCTGATAAATGAAGGAAAGATATCCAATTTGCGATTGGAGAAAAGGTGTTCTTGAAGGTAGCGCCGATGAAAGGAGTGAAACGATTCGGTAAAAAGGAAAAGCTACAGCCTCGTTATATCGGACCATTTGAGACCTCGGGTCATGTTGGTGATCTTGCATATAGTTTGGCATTGCCGTTGGAGTTATCGAGAGTGCACAATGTCTTTCACGTCTCCATGCTGAGGAAGTACATACATGATCCTGGTCACGTATGCAATTTCAAAGAGTTGCATGTAGCCAAGAACCTGACTTATGAGGAGGTACCTACGACTTTTTTGGAGCATAAGGTACATCAGTTACGGAATAAAGAGGTTAAATTGGTGAAAGTTCAATGGAGTCGTCATGGACCAAATGAGGCAACTTGGGAACGTGAAGAGGAGATCCGTTCTAAGTACCCAACATTCATTCTTCAAGGTACGTAACTTAATTTTCGAGGACGAAAATTTGTTAAAGGGAGTAGGTTGTAACGCCCCGATTTCGCCTATACATTTATTGTGAATTATAGAAAACATGTTCAATTTTACAAAATTATTGACCGAATAATTTTATCATTTAATCTAGTTTTATTTCATGATCATGCAAATCCAATTATGTCAATATAATCATGACAAGTCTTGTGATTCGTTTCGTTTCATTTCTCATTTTAAATTCATCGTTTCATATCGTCATTTCTAGGCCCGAGCTAAATTTTAAACAATATTAATTGTTACCCAAAAGATTTTACAAGATAAATATAATAATATTATTTATTATTATTATTATCCCTATTATTTATTATTAGTAG
The DNA here is from genome assembly GCA_033398695.1 of Orobanche coerulescens. NCBI lineage: Eukaryota > Viridiplantae > Streptophyta > Magnoliopsida > Lamiales > Orobanchaceae > Orobanche > Orobanche coerulescens. The sequence goes on along the minus strand of CM065804.1, from coordinate 190,267,276 downwards.
TAGTAATATTATTATTATTATTTAATTTAGCCTAATTATTTTGGATCACTTTAATTTTTATTCTTGTGGCCCAAGCCCTTCTTCCTAACCCAATTGGATTCTCCTAGACCCATAAACTATACCCTAAACCTAATAATTTACAGTATAAATATTGTATAATGCAGCTAGAATATAGAATATACAAACATATTTTTTCCTCTGCTTCCAGCCGTTCCCTTCTTGAATTCTCACGTTCTGCAATTTTTCATCTTCCTCCACAAAGGTAAATTATCAAAAATTTAATCTTCTATCTGATTTTATATTTTGTCACCCTACTAGTATAATCATGTTTCATTTTTTTTAATTGCAAAACCAGATCTCAAAAAGTCTGCAGAAAACTAGTTCTCCAAATCCCACCATAGAAAACCCAGTCCAGAATTTAGAAATCTGGCGGCCTTATACCAGAATTTCACAACCATCATCCACCACCATGTTTTCAGTAGCCTTAAACCTCGCGGCCCAAACCCGCAAGCACAGCCTGAATCCAGACATCATGGTCAGAACCAGAAATCCCACCTGAACCAAAACTGAAACCCATCGGTTTCAATCATCATATATCTGTGAAATCAAAATCATCAAACCCCGAACCAAGAAACCACTTCCCCCTGAACCTGTACAACTTGAAACCCGGCCCGAACTCATGGACGAATCCCAGTCATGACTCTCCAGGCCAAACCCAGTCGAGCCGCTGTTTTCTTGCCCTGGCCCGCCGTGGCAACCCATCTCCGCCACTCCAGACGCCACATTTCAGTCATTCGACACCTCCAAATCACTGACCCTTACCAGAAACCACGACCGTCTTTGTCGGACCAAATTCCAGATGAGGATGTGTGTGTGCTGGTTTGGATTTTTGTGTGTGTGTGTGTGTTTGGCAGATGGGAGATAGCGATTTTTTTTTGTTTTTAGAGAGAGAGTTGGCAACAGCAGAGAGGTCTTGAGAGAGGTGAATCAAGAGAGAGGAGAAGTGAGGATGAGGAAAATTTGGCCGACTTCTTTGAGGCCAAGGGTTTTTATACCCAGTTTCTTTTTAGGGTTATGCAATTTTAACTCCAGATTTCCAAACACTTCGATTTTAACCCCATCTTTTTGCAGTCCTTCTTGATTGACCCCAACAAGCTTTTCAGTATCTCAAATTAACCCCATCATGTCAGTCCTTAAATATTTATTTCCTTCAATTTTACTTCAATCAATTTTTCAATAATTAAAATCCAGTCTTTTTTCCCGAGCTATTAAAATATTGATTGTATTCATTAATAGTAATAATTCAATTATAATTTATGTCTCGTATTTTATTCCCATTTATTATATGTTTTCAAATTAAAATAATAGTGATTATTATTATTAATTCTAGATAACAACAATAATTTACGGGCCTAGAATTGTCGAGTCAAGCATCTTCATCACATTTAAGTCAAGAACTGCATTTTATCCAGGTATGGGAATTTATTACGCTTTTGTTTATTTTAATTGCTTTATATATTGTCTCGTATCAGTCAGAAGTACTTAAATGTGCTATCAGTCAAAAGCACTTAAATGTGCAATCAGTCAGAAGCACTTAAATGTGCAAATCAGTCGGAAGCACTTAATTGTGCATAAAGCCTTCGGGCTAGCCGAGGGGCTTCAGAATTTACCAGTCATGTTGTTTATACTTGCTAATATATTTAGTAATTAACGTAGACATATTGCGTACTCTCCACACTGAGCGAGTTGGAAGCTCACCCCACTATTTACCCCTTTCAGGTTGAGGAGCTCGATGTGGCATACGCTTGAGTGTGGGATGATCAAGCTTCATGATTAGATGTTTATTTACTTAATGTTATTTCTCTCAAACTACGCTTTATGAACCATTGTTCAATTGTTTTATTTTCACATCAAAGTATGTTTGGTTTTAACGATGACTCGAGAATATTACTTGCGATTATTAAGTTTGTCTTTTTAAAATGTATTTCCGCTGCAAAATTTTTATTTATTCTTCTTAAAATTAGAAGAATTATTTTTCTAGAAAAGTGGTCGCTACACAAGTGGTATCGGAGCAGATCTACGGTTCTGTAGACTTGTTAAAATGGTTTCTTTTTCTAAACTGAAATTTTATTTCATAAGTAGTCAAATATTTTTAGCAATTATGATCATCCACCTCAGCCGCTCCACGTCGACTCCAAGGTAGATTAAGTTATGATTATTCATTATGTGATAAATGCAGTTTCCCAGATCAACCATGATTCATGCATTAAAGATGCATCTTTAGTCTATTTTGTACATAAAAATTTTATGAAAAATATTTGGGTATGAAATTATTTTCTTATAAATTCATAAGTATATGTGTGACATGCGTAAATCATCATTGCTAGAAATCTCTGGTTCTCAACCTATAGATGCAATGTAACTCCCCATTTTATTTCTCCCTCTCGTTGGGTAAGTATTGAAGGATCGTTGCGTGTGGTATGCCTTAGGATAATGGCAACTCGTGGATATAGACGCCTAGCTAACTGAGGTGCAGATAATCTCGATGGTCAGAATACCAATCCTGGTGGTGGTGATAGAGGTCATGATAACCACAATAATAACGTGCCAGCTCATACTCAGGCACAAGTCGTGTAACAGTTCCAGCGTTTCACCCCACCAACATTCAACGGTTGAGAAGGACCTGCTTTTGTTGACGAATGGTTTATGTCGCTCGAGCGCACCTTTGAGCTCATTGGGTGGACTGATGCACAAAGAATTCTTTGCGGCCAATACCAAATGGTGGAGGATCTTTGGGCCAGTGGATAAGCTATTGGCGTTTGAGGCCGGTGGCCGAGCGTGCTGCTTTAACTTGGGATCGATTCAAGGAAATAGTGATGGAGCAGTACTACCCATAGCATTACCGAAAGAAGATGGAGAGAGAGTTTTGGAATCTCGAGCAAGGAGGAATGACGGTTGAAGAATATGAGAGAAAATTCAACCAAATCAGCTTCTTTGTGGAGCACATGGTGGATACTGACCGCAAGAGGGCCCTTAAGTTCCGGAGTGGTTTACGCCGAGAATTCGTCATATCGTCACTGGTCATGGGGTGCTACCGTATATCAAGACAGTGTTTCGAGCTCAAGAGTTTGAGGCTAGCCATAATCTGGATCAACAATAGTCTACGAAGCCTAGTACTAGTAAGAGGCATTGGAATGGAGACCAAAATAAGGTTGTGGTTTCTAAGAAGCAAGCAAAGATTGATCCTCGTTGGGACCTAAGCCTCAAACCAATAAGCAGAGTGCTCAAAGTGTGGTAAAAATCACGGCGGAGAGTGTTTGTATGGAAAAGGTGTCTGCTATAGATGCAAGGAATCAGGACATTAATCTTCGAACTGTCATCTCCAAAGGGCCAAAGGTCAAGGTTCTGGAGGAAAATCTCGTATTTATTCTCTGACCCAAAAGGACGCAGATGAGAATCTCGGCATGGTGTCAGGTATGCTTATGATCTCTAATGTGCCTGCTTTCGCTTTATTTGACACTGGTGCCACACATACTTTTATGTCTGCAAAGTTTTATCATGCCATTGGTTATAGAAGCGTTAGAACTGTTGAGTATCTTGAGGTTAGCTTACCGTCAAGAAATACGATCCTCACTAATACAATGATTGACAAGAATATTGAGATAGGAGGTAGAGAATTTGACGCTAGCAGGTATTTGATTAGCTCGGTGGATTTTGACGTGATCCTTGGTATGGACTGACTTGATAGACATGATGCCGATATAAGGTTCCGTGAGAATAAGGTGACATTGAGGTGTTCTGAAGGCGAGTCGATCACCTTTTATGGTACTAAGAGTAGGGTAGTACCAACAGTAATCACAGCCATGAAAGCACTAAGAAGTCTAAGGAAGGAGAAATGTCAGGGTTACTTGGTGAGTTTAGTCGACACTCGTACTAATGAGGTGTCCCCTACAGACGTACCTATAGCACGGGAGTTTTTGGATGTGTTTCCAGAATATTTGCCTGGAGTCCCACCCGACCGGCAAGTGGAGTTTAGTATTGATTTGGTCCCTGGGGCGGCCCCAACATCCAAAGCCCCATATAGAATGGTTCCGAAGGAACTTCAAGAATTGAAGGTCCAAACTCAATGGATTTCGTGGTTGGTCTGCCACAAACAATGAGGAAGAACGATGTTATCTGGGTGATAGTAGATCGTTTGACGAAGTCATCTCATGATGACTTACAGTATGGAACAATATGTGAAGATTTATATTCGGGAGATTATGAGGTTACATGGTGTTCCAGTGTCGATCGTCTCGGATAGGGATCCGCAATTTACGTCGAAACTTTGGAAAAGTCTACAAAGTGCATTGGGCACTAAATTGAATTTTAGTACTGCATTTCATCCGCAAATCGATGGTCAATCTGAACGGACTATCAAGACACTTGAAGATTTGTTGAGGGCGTGTGTTCTTGATACTGGTGAGAATTGAGAGAATATTTTGCCTTTAGTAGAATTTGCTTATAACAATAGTTACCAAGCGACTATACAAATGGCCCCGTATGAGGCTCTATACGGAAGGAAATGTCGATCGCCCTTTTATTGGAGTGAGGTTGGAGAAGGAAAGAATTTGGGTCCAGAATTGATCGGACAGACTGTAGATAAGATAGCCGAAATCAAAAGTACAATTAAGACTGCCCAGGATCGGCAGAAGTCTTATGCTGATAAACGAAGGAAAGATATCCAATTTGCGATTGGAGAAAAAGTGTTTTTGAAGGTAGCGCCGATGAAAGGAGTGATACGATTCGGTAAAAAGGGAAAGCTACAGCCTCATTATATCGGACCATTTGAGATCTTGGGTCATGTTGGTGATCTTGCATATAGTTTGGCATTGCCGTTGGAGTTATCGAGAGTGCACAATGTCTTTCACGTCTCCATGCTGAGGAAGTACATACATGATCCTGGTCACGTATGCAATTTCAAAGAGTTGCATCTAGCCAAGAACCTGACTTATGAGGAGGTACCTACAGCTGTTTTGGAGCATAAGATACATCAGTTACGGAATTAAGAGATTAAATTGGTGAAAGTTCAATGGAGTCGTCGTGGTCCAAATGAGGCAACTTGGGAACGTGAAGAGGAGATCCGTTCTAAGTACCTAACATTCATTCTTCAAGGTACGTAACTTAATTTTCGAGGACGAAAATTTGTTAAAGGGGGTAGGTCGTAACGCCTCGATTTCGCATATACATTTATTGTGAATTATAGAAAACATGTTCAATTTTACAAAATTATTGCCCGAATAATTTTATCATTTAATCCAGTTTTATTTCATGATCATGCAAATCCAATTATGTCATTATAATCATGACAAGTCATGTGATTCGTTTCGTTTCATTTCTCATTTTAAATTTATCGTTTCATATCGTCATTTCTAGGCCCGACTCAAATTTTAATCAATATTAATTGTTACCCAAAAGATTTTACAAGATAAATAATAATATTATTTTACAAGATTTTGCAAGATTATTACTATTATTATTATTATCCCTATTATTTATTATTAGTAGTAGTAATATTATTATTATTATTTAATTTAGCCTAATTATTTTGGATCACTTTAATTTTTATTCTTATGGCCCAAGCCCTTTTTCCTAACCCAATTGGATTCTCCTAAACCCATAAACTATACCCTAAACCTAATAATTTATAGTATAAATATTGTATATTGTATAAATACTGTATAATTTACAGTTACGGGCCTAGAATTGTCGAGTCAAGCATCTTCATCACATTCAAGTCAAGAACTGCATTTTATCTAGGTATGGAGATTTATTACGGTTTTGTTTATTTTAATTGCTTTATATATTGTCTCGTATGTGCACGTGAAATCAGTCAGAAGCACTTAAATGTGCAATCAGTCAGAAGCACTTAAATGTACAATCAGTCAGAAGCACTTAAATGTGCAAATCAGTCAGAAGCACTTAATTGTGCATAAAGCCTTCGGGCTAGCCGACGGGCTTCAGAATTTACCAGTCATGTTGTTTATACTTGCTAATATATTTAGTCATTAATGTAGACATATTGCGTACTCTCCACACTGAGCAAATTGGAAGCTCACCCCACTATTTACCCCTTTCAGGTTGAGGAGCTCGATGTGGCATGCACTTGAGTGTGGGATGATCAAGCTTCATGATTAGATGTTTATTTACTTAATGTTATTTCTCTCAAACTATGCTTTATGAACCATAGTTCGATTTGTTTTATTTTCACGTCAAAGTATGTTTGGTTTTAACGATGACTCGAGAATATTACTTGCGATTATTAAGTTTGTCTTTTTAAAATGTATTTCCGCTGTAAAAATTTTATTCATTCTTCTTAAAATTAGAAGAATTATTTTTCTAGAAAAGTGGTCGCTACATTCCTGGCGGCGTGAATTGTAAAACTATTCTCTTCCTTAAGGAATTCATCAAACTCTGTGCTCATATATTCACCGCCTCGGTCCGACCGAAGTACTTTGATATGACATCAGTCTGTTTTTCAACTAGGGCCTTAAATTCTTTGAATTTAGTAAAGGCTTCGGATTTATGTTTCATCAAGTACACAATCCCATACCTAGTATGATCATCTGTGAACGTTATGAAATATTGATATCCGTCTCGGGCTATTTCTAAAGCACCACAAACGTCAGTGTGTATCAACCCAAGTTTTTCAGCAGCCCTTTCGAAAGTCCCTATGAAGGGGAACTTAGTCATTTTGCCTCTAAGGCAAGATTCACAAGTTGGATAGGGTTCTACACCCAATGGAGTTAAAAGTCCATCTTTCTCCATTTTCTGAACCTTGGTTTGACCAACATGACCAAGTCTAAGGTGCCACTTAAGAGCTTGATTAGTATCTTGCCTACCACGTTTCCTAGTTATAGTGTTCACTGCTGTTTTGTTTTGTAAGTTCAGATGATATAAACCATTCAACAATGTAGCTATGCCAACTAATTTATTTCGAAAATAAATTTTACAACTACCATTTCCAATGATGAAACAAAATCCTTTCCAGTCCAAGAGTGGAATGGATACAATGTTTTTGTGCCCCTTGGGAAGAACAAGTACTTCATCTAACGTCAAAATAAAACCAGATTCTAAACCCAGTAGGAGTGATCAAATATCGGTTGTCTCGACACTTTGTCCGCTTCCGACAGTGATCATCACTTCCCCATCTTCAAGATGCCTACTTCGTTGCAGATCCTGATGTATAGTACATATATGAGAAGTAGCACCTGAATCCATAATCCATGAAGCATAATATACAGTAGCGGAACAATTGGTTTCAAAAACAAAAAGTTATGTACCTGATGCGTCATTAATATTGGGATAAGTCCTACGCCAGTGGCCCAGCTCACCGCATTCAAGACATTTGTCCGTAAGTTTTGGACCGCCTACCTTTTAAACCTTTTGGGTCTTGACCTTTCCTTTCTGCACCCCTTTCTTGGGTTTATACTGCTCGTAGGTCTTTTTCTTCTTGTTATTGGACCTCCAAGGCCCAGAAGAAATCACAAGAGCAGCCTCCCTCAGTTTAGTCTTCATGTTAGACTGCGCCGTCACCAGTTTATTCCTTAGCCCAGCTAATGTGCATGAAATCTCATTACAGTTGAAATTCATTACAAATTGTATGAAGGAGTCAGGCAGAGATTGAAGGATGAGATCAATCTGAAGGGATAAATCCATATGAAAGTTGAGCACCTCGAGCCTCTCAATCATAGAGATCATCCTGAGGACGTGGTCTCCCACTTTCTCCCCTTCTTTCATCCTAGCACTGAACAACTGCTTCGATATCTCATATCTAGCAGTCCTACTGTGCTCTCCATAAAGTTCGGTCAAGTGCGCGAGAATCTGCCTAGCAGAAGCCGTTTTATTGTGTGCTCTTTGCAGCTCATTAGTCATTGAGCCCGTCATAAAGCCACGGACTAGCACGTCATCCTTGACCCATTTTTTATGGACGTCAATCTCTTCCTAATTACCCCTAGTCCGGATTGGAGTCGATGCCTCAGTCATTTCACGAGCCTTGCCCCTCCAGATATCGGCCTCGCAAGCCCGACTCTCAATAATCTCCATCTCTCCCTTGATGGAGGCTATCTCCTCCTCCAGAGACTTAATCATTGACGGACAGAGATGGTGCTCCTCCCTTAAAGTTTCAAGCTCGTCCGACATATTTTTGTGCTTTTCAACGATGGCCTGGAACTCCCCAACAGCCTTCACATAAGTTCCCAATGCACGACCAAGCTGAGCATTTCCGAATTAGATCTGCTCGGCCGGATCCGTATCATTGATCACCAGCTCCAATTTTTGCGTCCAGCCCCGAATAGGGACATGGATGGATTCGGCCACGGCCGGAGGGATCCGATCGAGCATCTCGGTGGTCGGAGTAGCCGCCCAGACATAGTTAAGGAACCAACACGGTCTCCGCCCCCTCATCTCGGCTAAGGGGTCCTCCCGGTCCTTGTTAACCGGAAGGTAGTGCCCCTCCAAATCAATCACGGCCTCCTTCTCAGTTGCGCGGCCTACCCGGATAGGACTCGGCATAGACGGAAGGAATTCGGGAGCGGGCTGAGCCTCCGCCTTATTAACACTGCCCTCAGGCTCAGTCTCTTCCCTTTTTCGCTTGGCCCCCGTGCACTTCCTCCGCTCGACGACCTCGGCAGCTAACCTTTCCACACGCTGCGTGGGCGTTTCTCTCCTCCCAGATGCAGTCCTGACCCTGCGAACTGGAAAAGGAAGAGAAAATTAAATCAAAAAAATATTACAAATTACCTGAATCAGACATATTATTCGGGTTGGTGGATCGAAGACTGGCAACCCAAAGATTATCCAAGGTGGCAAGAAGGTGCGACATTCTCTGCTCGGGGGAAAGCTCCAAAAGCTTCTCAATACGGTCGTCGAACTCGGAAGATGTCTCATGCGCCGGGATACGACCTGCACAGGAAGCAAATGATGAGCTTTAGATAAAAAACGAACAGAACTGAAAGCATAACACTTACGCATTTTTGCAATAAAATGCACAGGGATCTGAAGCTCCGCGTCCACGACGCCGGGCTCGAACTCATCCACCGGGCTCCTCCAAGATCCCCGGATGTAAAACCATTGCTCCTTCCAGTTGTGTATGGTGTCTGGCACATCCACCACCTACTTGTGCATGGCATGCCGAGCTGTTAAATAAAACCAGTCCGAGCCGGATCTTCCGACCGACCTCTATAAGAAGAGGCTATTGAACTCCTCAAAACTGGGTTCGGGCCAGCTGTGCTGGTTAAAGAGAATGAAGAGACCCACCACCTGAGCCCAGGAGTTGGGATGAATTTGGGCAATGGGAAGACCCCACTGCCTCAGCCATCGGGACAAAGCTAAGGGAAGCGGGAACCTCAGCCCTGCTAATAGAGAGCGGTAATATACCGCCGTGCAACCGATAGGCGGAAGGTGAGGCCTCTCCTCGGGATACGGGACAAACATCCGCACTGCCGCCGGGATCTTAAACCGCCGCCGCCAGGCCACCAGTTGATCCTCCGTAATTGCACTGCGGATCGAGGCTGAGTCCCACTCCGCCTCCACGTAAAGGGCCGGTCGAGGCCGAACCCAGGACATCTCCGTCTCAACTTCTCCTCCTTCATCCGAAGCCTGGCCGACTACCGTTAACGGCGCCACCACCTCCGCTTCCTCATATCCCGACGACCTTGCAACCTCGCAACCTCGCCGCCTCCCTCCTCGCCACTCCAGTTGATGGGAGTCCCTCCTAGGGACAAATCCGCCACCCCCGTGCGGTCCGGCGACACGGTCAACTCTGCCGCCCTCTCATCCCCCATATTCGACATCTCGATTTGAAAGAAAAGAAAAGAAAGGGAAACAAGAAAAAACTCACCAGATTTTTCTCTGCAAGAAATCTCACGAAGATGGCGAAGGAAGAAGAAGAAGAGAGAAACCCTTTATTTATAGGGGAAACCAGGCATTAAATGCTCGGCGCGTGGCACGTCGATTCGCACTAAACCGTCGCGAGAACCAAGGGCGCGTGGACGTATCGCCGAATCGAATCCAGCCATGTGTCCCTCATCATGACACGAAGATGCGGAAATCGAACCAACACGTCTCTCGAAGAGACGTCCTTTCGAGAATCTTATCCTCCTTAACAAGCCGGCTCGGCCTAGCTATGAACCGACTCCAGCCCCGACCACCCGGCACGGCCCTGGACTCGGGGGCCCTTGTTGATAGTTCATCCATCTTGGCATCCACGTAAGCGCTCCCCGCCAGCTCAACCGCCCCGATTGAGAGGACCAGAAGGCAAAAGAACCGATTTTCGGATAGACCGGCCGAGCAGAGCAATGAGGAGGCCCAACCGAGCACGCATCAAATTTACTCCTAGGTCCGTTAAAGACCGGACCGAACAAAAACGTCGGGTCCGACCAGATACAGGATAAATATCCTCCAAATCACCCTCATGACATGACCGATCACGAGAAACCAGAGGGCCGACCCCAGAGTCGGCCACAACGGATAAGTATCGCCAAACGCATGAGGAACAGGCAAACAAGACATGCGGAACAGACACACAGGACAGTTAATGCATTCTGTCCTCTCTTCCCAAAGCAGTTCCCAAAGGCCACCACATGTCGAAGGGACACTCTCCCTCTGACAAGTGTCTGGACCCATTTCCAGACATCCTCCAGCTGTCGCCCGCTGATTGGCCCAGATTCTCTATATATAGAAGGAATGTACAAAACGAAAGGACTTTTGGAATTTAGAAAATAGAAAGAGAGAGAGAGAGAGAGAGAGAGAGAGAGAGAAATAAAAGAGGACTTGTAATAAAACAAGCAATTAATATAGACCAGTTAAAAAGTTCAACTCAGCTCTATATCAGAATAATAAAATCACTTAAATCCAGTTGTCTTACTAATTCATATTTTTCTATTTTCTACGTGGCTTCGACTCACCTAATCCAAGTCAGCACACGTCACGGTCAAATCAGTAATCAACAAGAATAATAAATGTGGAGTATCAAGCTATGAATACATAGAGGTGTTTTGTTCACTTTTTATTTATGCTTTTTATTTCTTTATGACATGAATAGCTGTCATCGTTCCATAGGCACACACAAAAGTCTCATTATTTAAGGAAAAAATTGAATACTCCTATTAATTATCATCCTGATTTAAACACAAATTTAAATTTATTTGAAGCAAGTGAATCAAAATTTTAAAATTCGAATATTAATTTATCTATAGATATCTTTTTTGGATGATAACTAACTAAATTTAAGAAATATACAAAAATTAAATTAATTTAAATAGTACTAATTGTTATCTGTTTCAGGATAAAGTAAAAGACAGCAAATCAATTGTATTGATAACATGAATAGATATATAGGCATTACAATGAGAGTCCTTCCATACATAGGATTCCTAGTTAAGGTAAGACATCTAATAGGATCCTACTACTTTTGGAAGGGCCTAGAACATTCCATCTTTGTATCCCCCTACAACCAGTATTAGGTAAGACACCAATAAGGGAAGGATATCTTGGAACACTCCCCCTGTGTCGAGCACTAATACTATCATGGTGCATAAGATGTTGCCTCGGTAAAAAATCTTTCCAAGTCAAACAAAACCCCGTGGGAAAAACAAAGACTTGGTGAGGAAAAAGAGCACAATGCACCAACTATAGATGTCAGAATCATGTGAAGTGTACTCCCCCTGAGGTATACATGACAGCTCATCCCGACGAGCTATCATTAGTTGAGCTCGGATAATCGACACATGCCGATGCTTATCACATGTTTCTCAAATGTAGATTTTGGCAGAGACTTAGTGAAGAAGTCTGCGGTATTCTCATCGGAACTCACTTGTTTCACTTTGATATTCAGCATTTTCTGCTGTTGCTGATTATTAAAGAACTTCGGCGCGATATGCTTGGTATTGTCACCCTTAATGAAACCTAACTTCATATGCTCAATGCATGCCTCATTGTTCTCAAAGATGCCAGTAGGGGTTGCTGTAGTGGGATCTAATCCACAAGTTCCTCATATATGGTCTATGACTGACCGAAGCCAAATGCACTCCCTTACGGATTCGTGCAATGCAATTATCTCTGCATGGTTCGAGGAAGTAGCAACCAGGGTCTGCTTGGTAGATCGCCAAGATATCACCGTATTCCCAATGGTGAACATATAACCAGTTTGGAAACGTCCTTTATGCGGGTCAGAGAGATAACCGGCATCAGCAAATCCAACTAACATATTGTTAGGATTCTCTGCATAGGGGGTAAGTTTGCTCGCATTAACACTTTTGGTAGTCAAGCTGTCATGCTTAGCTGCAATATCAGAGGAAGATCGACGGTCGGTATGCATCGTCTTAACCTCAACAATTCCTTTCGGAATATCGCTCTCTCTTGCATAGGGAAAGAACAATCCAAGATCACTGGAGCCTTTCAAGTATCGAAAGATGTGTTTTACTCCATTCGAATGCCTTATCGTGGGAGCGGAGCTAAATCTTGCTAACAGATTCACAGAGAATGCGATGTGTGGACGAGTACATTGATCCAGATACAACAACGCACCGATTGCGCTAAGGTACGGTGTTTCTTCTCTAAGGACCTCTTCATCCTCCTCTTTAGGACGAAACGGATCCTTGTTCATTTTCAGACTTCGACCAACCATGGGGGTAGCAAGAGGATGTGCCTTGTCCATACTAAATCGCCTGAGCATTTTCTGGACATAGGCAGATTGATGAATGAGTATACCATCATATCGATGTTCTAGCTATAAGCCCAAGCAGAGTCGAGTCCTCCCCAGGTGTTTCATCTAGAATTCGGATTTAAGGTAGCGGGCCGTCTCATTGACCTCATCTATGGTACCGATAACGTTCATGTCATCTACATAAATGGCTACAATCACGAATCATGTATCTGTTTTTTTCACAAAAATGCATGGGAAGATATCACTGTTCTCGTATCACTTCCCAACCAAGTATTCACGTAGGCGGTTGTACCACATCCTTTCGGATTGTTTCAACCCATACAGTGAACGACGCAGTTTCACAGCGTAAGGGATCCGTGGTTTAGAGCTACTTGATTTGGACAATGAAATCCCTTCGGGGACTTTCATATAAATATCCATATCTAGATCCCCATAAAGATACGCTGTGACCACATCCATAAGCTTCATATTCAATTTTTCGGACACTACCAAACTGACTAAGTAGCAGAAAGTGATGATGTCCATAATGGGAGAATATATCTCCTCGTAATCAATACCAGGGCGCTGCGAGAATCCTTGGGCAACTAGTCTCGCTTTGTAACGCATGACCTCATTCTTATCATTGCGTTTACGAACAAAGACCCACTTATGTCCAACTGGTTTAACGCCCATGGGTACTGACTCGATACGGCCAAATACCTCACGTTTAACCATTGAGTCTAGTTCAACTTGCATTGCATCTTTCCATTTCGGTCGATCAGTTCCTCGTTGACATTCAGCAATCGATCGCGGCTCAGCATCATCGTCTTCAATAATTTCTTGAGCGACGGAGTAGGCAAAAGCATCATCGACTAGCGTGGACGACCTGTACAATAGTACGTATTCACTCGTACAATGCATCGAGATTTTTTTATTCTCTGACATCAACAAAGTTTCCGATGCGTCCGTCGATTGTTCCATTGTTGATTCGGGGACATATCCGTAGTCAGAGATAATCTCGTATGACGGAGTCACTGTATCGATAATGAGAGGATTTTGTGCCTCTGTTACTCTTCTCTTTCGAGGTTCGGTATCCTTTCTACCCACTGGCCTCCCCCTCTTTCGAGCAGGGATAAGAGCAGCCGAAGCAGCCGTCCCATCACTAAGGTCGATGCCGGGGGCATAATTCCTTTGGGCGGCTGAACCTTGCCCTATAACTGGGACTTCTAACCTTGCAGGAACATTCACAGCGGGAATGGTATATCTTGTCACTTTCGCAGTATCAGTAAAGCTGTCGGGCATCGAATCCGCAACTTTCTGAAGACTGAGAATATGTTGCACTTCTAGCTTGGATTCAGATGTGCATGGATCTTGATGAGGCAAGGAGGGAGCACACCAGACAATTTCCTGGCGTTCAACTAGAATCATTTGATTCCTCTCTCCCCCTAACAACGGGAAGTTTGTCTCATCAAAGTGACAGTCTGCAAACCATGCAGTAAATAGATCTCCTGTCAAAGGTTCCAAATAGAGGATAATTTTAGGCGATTCATAGCTAACGTATATACCTAATCGTCTTTGCGGACCCATTTTAGTATGTTGTGGAGGCGTAATTGGCACATAGACTGCACAACCAAAAATACATAAGTGTGAAATATCACGCTCATATCCAATTACCAACTGGTACGCACTAAACAGTTGATTGGAAGTGGGTCGAAAGTGAATAAGTATAGCCGAATGCAAAATTGCATAACCCCAGGCAGAAATCGGCAAGTTGGTGCGCAATATCAATGCTCGGGCGATAAGCTGTAACCGCTTAATCATAGCCTCAGCAAGGCCTTTCTGCGAATGAATATGGGGGACGGGATGTTCAACTTCAATCCCAATCGACATGCAATAGTCGTGAAAGGATTTTGACGTAAACTCACCAGCATTGTCCAATCTTAATGACGAGATTGGAAAGTCGGGGTGGTTAGCCCGTAACTTGATGATTTGTGCTAGGAGTTTAGCAAATGCAGCATTTCTTGTGGATAGCAGAGTGACGTGTGACCATCGCGTCGATGCATCAACCAGAACCATAAAGTATCTTAATGGTCCGCACTTTGGTTGAATAGGTCCACAAATGTCCCCTTGAGTTCTTTGTAAGAAGCGAATATTTTGTGTTGAGTCTTTAGCAAAGGACGGAGAAGGTATCAACTTTGCTAGTGAACAGGCTTTTCAAAACGATTTATGGGCATTGGAAATTGCCACGGAAGCCTCAGGATTTACGAGAGATGCACTGTCAACCTTATCAGGGCGTGCGATCTTTAATCCCAGTGATACGGTATCAGACTCACTCACATATTTCTGGACTTGGAAAATGGATGACCGTGTGAGTTTTTCAAAATGCAAATCATTATGTCGCATCCAGGGTGACTGAGTCGGTCATGCCATAGTTGGTATGCTTCGGAATCACAAAGTTCGTGACTCACAGTGTAGGATTCAATAACCCTTATTGTAGTCTGGTATAAACCACTACTTAGACTCATAAGTTTCTCGAGAACGTGGCGTCTTCCGCATTCTGCAAGAGTAACACACAAAAATTCTATCCCATTCTCACAGTGTGTATCAAGGTGATAACCGTTGGCACGGATGTCCCTAAAACTTAGCAAGCTTCGGTTTGCTCTTGGGGCATAGAGAGTATTTGTGACATTAATATGCGTGCCAATAGGTAGCAAGAAATGAGCAGGTCCCCTCCCTTGACTTACTTGGGAGGAACCAATCATTGTTGTCACTGAGGATATATATGGCACAATATCCTTAAATAATTGCTTATTCCGAAGAATAGTGTGGGTTGTTCCACTATCATCAATGCACTCAATTTCGCAATGAGACATCTACAATAAGACATGAAACTCAATTAGTCTTGTGATGAAAGACATAGCGAAAACTCATTAACTTCGAGTTTGGGGAAATTCGACCAAGTTGGTTAGGATCAAAGTTAGCACAATCGCTGGAAATAATTTCCATATAGTTTTACCTTTTGTTCACTAAAACAGTAATAACTTCTTCGTTAAGAAGCCTATGGACGAACGGTCAGTTGTTCTGGAAACTAAACTTCTGTATCTTTCTGTCCATAGGTCGTGCACTTTCTGGATCATTAAACTCAGATCTCAGTGCTCGTTTCAAGTTGCTATTTTGGTATTTCCCTATTATTGAGTGATAGAGCAAGGTTGAAGCCTTTTTCAAAGGCATTATTGTTGATACAATACTATGGCAATATGGCCACAGGAGCGTTTAAACGTTTCAAAACGCATTGGGGTGTTTGATTTATATCTCGACTAATGATCCTTTCGGTAACTCCAACTTGGTAGACTTGCAGAGAAAGTAGGAATGTCGGTATAGCTAAGGCTGTTTAAAAACCACGGATTCCGTTTGAACTTTCAAAGCATAAACAAATACCAAGGAGGATGCGCCTAGTCTTGATCAAAAGTTTTGATGAAATCCACCAATGTATTAAATTAACCAAGCAATTATTTACTGAGCAATTGTTTTGTGATAAACCAAACATGCTTTTGAAGGAAAAAATAAAATTTGTTTTCTGAACAATCACAGCAATTAAAAGAATTCCTCGGCTACATGGTAAGCCATGGAGGAATTGAAGTTAACCCCGATAAAATCAGGGCCGTGACCGAACTTGTTCTGCCAAATTCAATCAAAAAAGTGCAGAGCCTCACCGGCCGACTAGTCGCGTTAAATCGCTTTATCTCTCGCTCAATCGACAAATGCAAACCTTTATTTGAGGCGATAAAAAAGAACAAAGATTTTCAATGGACCGACCCCTGCCAGAAAGCCTTTGAGGCCATCAAAGAAATCTTGGCAGAAGCACCGATCCTACAACAACCGGCCTGCGAAGAGCCTCTCAACTTATATCTCGCGGTGTCTGACTCAGCAATCAGCACTGCTCTTATCCGGATGGAAAATGCGGTTCAACATCCGATATATTATGTTAGCCATGCCCTTCATGATGCCGAGCTCCATTACGCCCTAATGGAAAAGTTGGTTTATGCGCTCATAATGGCGTCCAGAAAACTAAGGCCTTACTTTCTTGAACATCAGGTAGTCGTCTTAATGAACCACCCCCTAAAACAAATCATGCACCGACCGGACGCCTCCGGATGGATGATTAAGTGGGACATGGAGCTCAGACAGTTCGACCTAGCCTTTGAATCGCGCACAGCCATAAAAGGTCAAGTCCTGGCAGATTTCATCGCGGAGTTCACGCCAGCAATCACCCAAGAGAACGACCGATCCGAGGAGTGGTCACTCTACGTAGACGGGTCATCGACTGCCGACCGAGCAAGTGCAGTAATAGTTTTTGTCAATCCTGATCAACGGTTGTTCGGTTTGGCCATTTGCCTAGGTTTTTCAACCACTAATAATGAGGCAGAATATGAAGCCCTCCTGGCCGGACTGGAAATGGCAACCTCCCTCGGTCTCACTCGCCTCATCCTCTTAAGCGACTCCCAATTGGTAGTGAACCAAATTAAGGGCGAATACGAGGCTAAGGAGCCTAAACTAGTCAAGTACCTCCGCCTAGCGTGAACCCGGTTGCAAGATTTCCGAGGAACTATACAACACATTCCTCGAACTGAGAACATCCAGGTCGACTCCTTGGCAAAGCTCGCATCCAGCTCTGGAGCCGAGCATATGGACGAGGTCAGCATTGGGTACCATGCGTCATCGGCCCTAGAAATGGCCGAAGTCCAAACAGTCGATCAGTCGGATCCGCAAGGATGGATGCAACTGATAGTTCAATATCTTCAGAACGGCGATTTACCCGTGGACCGAGCCCAGGCACGATCACTTCGAACTCAGTCCGGCTGGTTCACTATCGTGGATGGAACCTTATACGAGAGAGGGTATTCGGTTCAATTGCTAAAGTGCCTGTTCGAGTCGGAGGTAGACTACGCCCTCAAAAAGGTGCACGAGGGTATATGCGGCAACCACTCCGGTGGCCAGGCACTGGCCTTCAAAGTGATCCGGCAAGGGTATTACTGGCCAAATCTCAAAATAGATGCCATCGCGTCCGTACGAAAGTACGTCCGATGCCAAATCTTCGCTCCTCAGATCCGATCCCCGCCGGAAACACTCACTTCCATTTATTTCTCGTGGCCATTCGCCAAGTGGGGGATTGATATGAATGGCCCCTTGCCTAAAGGACTGGGAGGAGTACAATATGCCATCATCGCAGTCGATTATTTTACAAAGTGGGCGAAGACCGAACCCATGGCACGGACGACCGAACAGAAAATAGTCGATTTTGTTTGGAAGTCCCTCATTTGCCGGTTTGGGATTCCTCAGTCTATTGTCTCCGATAATGCCAAGCAATTTGATAATAAGAAATTTCGGGTATTCTGCGACGACCTCCACATACGGAACAACTTCTCCACGCCATACTATCCGCAATCCAATGGATAGGTCGAGGTGGTCAACAAAATTATAAAGCAATACCTCAAGACCCGCCTCGAAGAACTTAAAGGTTCATGGCCATAAGAACTTCCTGGAGCATTATGGGCTTATAGAACAACGCATCGGTCCTGTAACACCCCCCGAGATATTCGGAGAATATCACAGCGCCGTAAATCCCGACCTGGGATTTACTAGGCTTATCTCACTCACAACGTATTGAATTTAATAAAATCCACTTGGGAAACAATAAACTCGATACAACCAAGGAAGTTCAACCACGGACAAACAATACCATGAAGAAATACAAGAAGTTGTACGACAATGGAAAAGGACTTTCCTAAAGTACTCGAGTACCACTTATTATTACAAGGATAAAATGGACCGAAGAGAACAACGACCAAACAAAGTAGAACACAACTAGCCACAGTATCACGCCTCGCCATCCTCATCGTATCGTCCCGGCGCTCGCTCGTAAGGTTCCTTAGGACCTGAAAAACACAAAAGTAATTTTCCCCAAACGAGAGGGGTTAGGGCAAGTATTACAAGTGAAATGTCAAGTCTTATACATAAAAGCATATGCACCAATTCAAAGCCATGATAATGATTTTCCGGAAAATACAATTATCCAAACATATTTGGAAATGATGATATCTCTTGATTAACCGTGGACTCGACAATGCGCGAATCCCTCCTCGACCCCGTCGGATCATCTCGGAGTGGCTAACCCAAATGTTCACGGAACCGACATAAGCGGAACCCTCCTCGACCCCGTCAGGTCCTCTCGGAGTGAACGAAAGCAACTCTCACAATCACATGCATTGCTTTTCACATTTAAGAACATAACTTTCACAAGAATCACTTGCACGAAACGAGAGGAGAGGGTACAAACGACAAGGTACCAAGATCGTAGGATTCAAAAAGTCCGTTCCTAAACAAGTTAGTAATTCAATTATCAAAACCCCATCGGTATGAAAATAAGTTGGAATCACCCGAATATACTACCCGATACATGTGTTAGGAATAATTCTCTTGGATAGTGAATCGCAAGTCAAATATCCCAAACACTCAAGAACTCCAGAAATACACCATTAAATCCATAGGAAAACATGTATCCAAGGTAGATAACTCGTAATCGATATATTCTAACATCACAACAAGCTGGATCGAAGAAATCGGATGGAAAATCCCCAAATCCCGAAAATCTAGGGTTGTGAGAATTTTACCTTGATTTGGAGCGGTGGAGAGGATTAAACGTTGATAAATCCGAACTAGAAACTCAAAGATGTTGCTAGATAATTGCAGCTCGAAGAACTCCTCACAAATCGCCCGGAATCGCCTAGAATCGCCCAAGGAGGTGAAGGTAGGTAGAAATGACGATTTGGGAACGGAAATGTCCTATTTATACTAATTAGGGACTAGCGTGCGCTAGTCATGAAAAATAGCGTGCGCTATCGGACTCATCAGGCAATCCAGTAGCCTCTGCCAGTTACGTTAGCGTACGCTAACACCTGCTCATAGCATGCGCTAGTGACTTCAATTAGCGTGCGCTAATTATTTCTAATAGCGTGCGCTACCTGGTAGTCAGTGCCCACCCGAACCTCATCCCCGGCTCTGCTCTCTTTAGCGCACGTTACTCTAGTAACGTGGCGTGCGCTACCACCAAAATCTAGCGTACGCTACCGGTCACACCTAGCGTACGCTAGGAATTCCCTTTTCGATCCGGTAGCTCCGGATCGTGTCCCAATACATTAGTAGCGTGCGCTAATGATAATGGATAGCGTGCGCTACCCTCACTAAATTAGCGTGCGCTACAAGGTGTGCGTAGCGTGCGCTACCCATTACACGAAGGTAGTATGATCGCATCAAGGATCCGAAAACAGCGACGATCCGAACAAGAAAAAGGGTAAATCCAATTGACAAGAGTTCCAAGATCCATATAAGCTTACCAAACACTTATACGAGCATAAAAATTACAAAGTACAAGAGTAGAATATTTACAAAAAGTACGGGTATTACATCCTCCCCCTCTAAAATGAAGTTTCGTCCCGAAACTTAAGAAATGAATAACTCGGGGTATCTAGTGCGCATGCTCTCTTCGGTTTCCCACGTCGCTTCCTCAACTCCGTGTCGTGACCACTGAACTTTAACCAACGGTATGGTTTTGTGCCGAGTCGTTTACTCGATGCTCTAGTACTTTCACTGGCTTCTCTTCAAATGTGACATCCTCTGCGATCTCGATGTCCCCGTAATCAATGATATGACTCGGGTCAGGGACGTACCTCCTCAGTTGGGAAACATGGAACACACTGTGAACATGGCTAAGGGCTGGAGGTAAAGCCAATCGATAGGCCAGTTCCCCAATTCTGTCAAGAATCTCAAAAGGTCCAATATATCTCGGACTAAGTTTGCCCCTTTTTCCGAACCTGAAGACTCCTCTAATCGGTGATACTTTGAGTAGGACATGATCACCCACATCAAATTCCAAGGGCCGACGACGATTGTCAGCGTAGGATTTTTGTCGACTCTGAGCGGTTAACAGTCGGTCTCGGATGATGGAAATCTTCTCTTTAGTTTCCATCAACATATCGGGTTCCGTCCCGACTAAATCTGAAGCTTCATTCCAACAGAGTGGAGATCTACACCGCCTACCATACAATGCCTCAAAAGGTGCCATCTTGATCGATGCGTGCCAGCTATTATTGTAAGTGAACTCGATCAAAGGTAGGTGTATTTCCCAATCGGTACTCCAATCCAGAGCACACGCCCTCAGCATATCTTCCAATGTCTGGATCGTCCGCTCAGTCTGACTGTCAGACTGAGGGTGGAAGGAAGTACGCAACTTCAATTCGGTGCCCAAGGCTTGATGGACCGCCTTCCAAAAATGCGACACGAAACGGCCATCACGATCGGAAACAATAGACTTTGGCGTACCGTGTAATCTCACAATCTCCGATATAAAAATCCGGGACAATCGCTCCGGTCCCCACGTGTCCTTAATGCCAAGAAAATGTGCCGACTTAGTCAATCGGTCAACAACAACCCAAATCATATTCATCCCCGACTTAGTCCTCGGCATCCCGGTGATGAAATCCATGGTAATATCCTCCCATTTCCATTCGGGAATAGGGAGAGGTTTCAACAGCCCGGCCGGCCGTTGATGCTCAATTTTGACCTGTTGACATGTCAAACACCTTGACACGAACTCGGTGACATCTCTCTTCATATTATTCCACCAAAAACTCCTTTTAAGATCCTTGTACATCTTACTCGTCCCAGGATGGATCGAGTAAGGTGTAGCATGGGCTTCTCGGAGTATTCTCTGTCTCAGCTCTGAGTCATTCGGAACACAAATCCTACCTTGAAATTTCAGAATGCCATCCTCTTGGATCATAAATCCAGGGGCTTTCCCTTTTTCCACGTCCGCCTTCAGTTGAACAAGCATTGGGTCATTCTCCTGTTTTTCCCCGACGTCGTCAATCAAGGACGGAATAGCCTCCAGAGTACACATCGACCACGAACCGTTGGATCCGTATTTCGACTCCTGCTCAATTAACTCCCGTCGATCTTAACTTGAGGCGTAAGGCCCTCAAGCATATGAAGAGATATCGATTTCGGCTCAACGCATCGGCTACAACGTTAGCCTTTCTGGATGGTAAAGGATTTCCGGATCATAATCCTTTATCGGCTCTAACCAACGTCGTTGTCTCATATTCAGCTCTTTCGGCTAAAAATATACTTTAGGCTCTTATGGTCGGTATAAATTCGACATGAAGAACCGTACAAATAGTGACGCCTTGAGATCTTGATTACAAACACTACAAAGACTAATTCCAAATCATGGGTAGGATAATTCAGCTCATATGGTTTAAGTTGCCGTGAAGCATAGGCAATCGTCTTATCATCTTTGCAAAAGTACGCACCCAAGTCCTTGTCTGATGCGTCAAAATAAACCGAATACCCACCGACTCCACGAGGTAGGGCTAAAACCGGCGCGGTAGTCGCGCCTTTTCGGCTCTTGAAACTCCGTTGTCTCTCTTCATTCCATTCGAACCTTTCGGACTTCCGGAGTAATTGAGTAAGTGGTCGAGCAAGTTTGGAGAACCCCTCGACGAACCTCCGTAGTATCCGGCCCAGCACCCGAGCTACGAATCTCCTTCACGTTCCTGGGTGGAGCCCAATCTAACACTGCCTCAATTTTCTGGGGATCTACCCAAACCCCTTCCGCTGAAATCACATGTCCGAGAAACATGACTTCCTTCAGCCAGAATTCACACTTAGAAAACTTTGCATAGAGGTGCTGAGTCCTCAAAATCTCCAGCACCAATCGCAAATGCCGAGCGTATTCCTCTTCATCTCGAGAGTAAACCAAAATATCGTCGATAAAAACGACTACACAATTATCAAGATGCTCAATAAATATTTTATTCATCAATTGCATAAATATCGCCGGTGCGTTGGTTAACCCAAAAGGCATAACCACAAACTCATAGTGTCCATACCTCGTACGGAAGCGGTTTTAGGAACGTCGGATTCCTTAATGCGAAGTTGATAGTGCTTAGGACCTCAAATCAATTTTCGAGAACACTGCGGCTCTGCAATTGATCAAACAAATCATCGATACGCGCAAAGGGTATTTATTCTTAATGGTCACTTTGTTCGGTTCGATAATCAATACACAAACGTAGTGAACCATCTTTCTTCCTTACGAACAAGACCGGTGCACCCCATGGCGAGGCACTGGGTCTAATATACCCTTTATCCAATAATTCTCCCAGTTGTTTCTTCAACTCTTGAATTTCTGAAGGTGCCATACGATACGGTGCCTTAGAAATCGGGGTTGCTCCTGACTCCAAATCAATTGTAAATTCAACTTCCCGTCCCGGTGGTAGTCCCTTAATTAAATGCGGAAAAACATCCGGAAAATCTCTTACAATAGGAATCGAGGGAAGTTCAGCTTTCCCATCTTCGACTTTCATGGCATAACACCAATACCCAACACAGCCCTTTCTAATAAGTTTTGTCACCTTCAAGGCACTAATCAAAAATTTCTGACATCCCCTCTTGTACCCCGCAAAATGGTGTTCGGTACCGTCTTTGGCTAACATTGATATGATCTTCGTGCGATAATTCATTACCGCACCGTGTCTATCGAGCCAATCGTCACCGAGGATTAGATCTTCATCAACAATGTCTACGACTATCAAATTCGAAAACCACACTCTCTCAGCGATAAACACCGGACAATCTCTAACTTCCTTGTCTCCCACGATTCTATCACCACTGGGCAACTTAACCACAAAGGACTCACAAGGAGACAAGCCCTCAATATTCAATCGACGCACACAATCCAAAGAGATGAACGAATGAGAAGCACCAGAATCAAAAAGCACTCTAACTGGATGAGACAAAAGAGAAATGATACCTGTCGCCACGGTAGCCTCTGGATCTCCAGCTTTCCTCATCTCATAGACACGAGGTTGCACCGAACCAGCACTGGGAGCTCCCCCTCTAACAGACTGACCACGGCCTCTGCCTCGACCGTAACTCTGGGATGGTTGACCCGTAGATGACTTCTGATTAACACTCGGTTCTCCCGGGCATAGAAATTGCACGAGTTCCAAGTGGGGTTTCTTCTTCCGTACAGTACATGGCTCTGTGGCCTTCCTGGCCGCAATTAAAACACCTCAATGGGGGTAGACCACAATCACGATTAATATGGCCCTACTGGCCACAATTAAAACATGTCACAACCCGGTTGGACGCATTAGCACCAGCTCTGAAATTATGTTTACCTCCCGATGCACGGGAAGTCCCTTTGGTTGTATAGCTTGCCGACTGCGATCCCCGCGGGTTGCCACCTCTACCGCTAGAAAACTTTCCAGTGGTCTTCTGCTTCTTACTCTCACTTGTCGTTTCGGTAGTAGTGAAGGACATATCATATGCTAGTGCCCTATCTTGATACTCCTTCAATGTGGCGCAAGCGGCTTGACATATAGTGCCGAACTTTTGGCTTCATTCGCATGTCAAAGTGACGAATTCTATCTCTCTCTTCCCTCACTTGATTTTTCACATGGTTGAGTTGACGGTTGTATTCAATGATTGCCTGAGATACAGGGACATCCTGGGGTTTAGCTTCATAAAAGGCTCGAATCCTGGCCTCCTGAACAGGCCACGGGCAGAACTCGGCCTCCATCAATTCCTTAAACTCGTCCCATGAAACCTCACGATTCTGAGGTGCAACAGCTTGCCACCAGCTAGCCGCATCTCTTGATAGGAAGTACTGGGAAACTGGCACCTTACGCGCCTCTGGACAATTCACGGCCATGAAAACTTTATTCATCTCATTAATCCAATCTTCCCAACCGATCGGATCATTTGCACCAATAAATTAGGGAGGGCGCATACGAATAACATCTTGTAACCACTTCTCGGCCCGATGTCGATGTGAGGTGGTTGGTTAAGCTGTACCGCTTGGGTTAAAAGAGCCATTTGGTTCGCCACTTGCTGCAGTATGGTGGCAACACCCACATCCGGTTGGCTCCCTGTAGAAGTTCCCAGACTAGCTGATGGTTCCTGATGACTACCGGTGCTAGGTCGAATAGAGTCCGACAATCTAGGCATAGCTGAGCCTTCTACCGAGCTCAGGGACATGGCCGCTCCACCGGCTGCGCCGCGCCCTCGGCCACGACCACGACCACGGCCGCGTCCACGTCCTCTACCAGTTGACATTCTAAAGAAAAATGTAAGTGAAATCATAAGAATAGCTCAAAGCAATGCCATCTAGAATATGAACTTCTCATGTCCCATAATCGAATGATAGTGAGTGAATGAAGAGGGTAAATAAGATAGGGAACTTACGAGTACCGGTCGTACGAGATGACGGCAGCGCGATGATACTGTGTCCTTGGAATAGTACATTTAGACCCAGCAATCCGACAGCCTAGGTATCCATAAACCTAAGCTCTAATACCAAATTCTGTAACACCCCCCGAGATATTCGGAGAATATCACAGCGCCGTAAATCCCGACCTGGGATTTACTAGGCTTATCTCACTCACAACGTATTAAATTTAATAAAATCCACTTGGGAAACAATAAACTCGATACAACCAAGGAAGTTCAACCACGGACAAACAATACCATGAAGAAATACAAGAAGTTGTACGACAATGGAAAAGGACTTTCCTAAAGTACTCGAGTACCACTTATTATTACAAGGATAAAATGGACCGAAGAGAACAACGACCAAACAAAGTAGAACACAACTAGCCACAGTATCACGCCTCGCCATCCTCATCGTATCGTCCCGGCGCTCGCTCGTAAGGTTCCTTAGGACCTGAAAAACACAAAAGTAATTTTCCCCAAACGAGAGGGGTTAGGGCAAGTATTACAAGTGAAATGTCAAGTCTTATACATAAAAGCATATGCACCAATTCAAAGCCATGATAATGATTTTCCGGAAAATACAATTATCCAAACATATTTGGAAATGATGATATCTCTTGATTAACCGTGGACTCGACAATGCGCGAATCCCTCCTCGACCCCGTCGGATCATCTCGGAGTGGCTAACCCAAATGTTCACGGAACCGACATAAGCGGAACCCTCCTCGACCCCGTCGGGTCCTCTCGGAGTGAACGAAAGCAACTCTCACAATCACATGCATTACTTTTCACATTTAAGAACATAACTTTCACAAGAATCACTTGCCTGGAAACGAGAGGAGAGGGTACAAACGACAAGGTACCAAGATCGAAGGATTCAACAACTCCGAACCTAAACAAGTTCGTAATTTAATTATAAAAACCCCATCGGTATGAAAATAAGTTGGAATCACCTGAATATACTACCCCGATACATGTGTTCCGGGAATAATTCTCTTGGATAGTGAATCGCAAGTCAAATATCCCAAACACTCAAGAACTCCAGAAATACACCATTAAATCCATAGGAAAACATGTATCCAAGGTAGATAACTCGTAATCGATATATTCTAACATCACAACAAGCTGGATCGAAGAAATCGGATGGAAAATCCCCAAATTCCGAAAATCTAGGGTTGTGAGAATTTTACCTTGATTTGGAGCGGTGGAGAGGATTAAACGTTGATAAATCCGAACTAGAAACTCAAAGATGTTGCTAGATAATTGCAGCTCGAAGAACTCCTCACAAATCGCCCGGAATCGCCTAGAATCGCCCAAGGAGGTGAAGGTAGGTAGAAATGATGATTTGGGAACGGAAATGTCCTATTTATACTAAATAGGGACTAGCGTGCGCTAGTCATGAAAAATAGCGTGCGCTATCGGACTCATCAGGCAATCCAGTAGCCTCTGCCGATTAGTTAGCGAACGCTAACACCTGCTCATAGCGTGCGCTAGTGACTTCAATTAGGGTGCGCTAATTATTACTAATAGAGTGCGCTACCGGTAGTCGGTGCCCGTCCGAACCTCACATCCCCAGCTCTGCTCTCTTTAGCGCACGTTACTCTAGTAACTTAGAGTGCGCTACCACCAAAAACAAGCGTACGCTACCAGTCACACCTAGCGAACGCTAGAATTCCCTTTTCGATCCGGTAGCTCTTGGGTGTCCGCCTCCAATACATTAGTAGCGTGCGCTAATGATAATGGATAGCGTGCGCTACCCTCACTAAATTAGCGTGCGCTACAAGGTGTGCGTAGCGTGCGCTACCCATTACACGAAGGTAGTATGATCGCATCAAGGATCCGAAAACAGCGACGATCCGAACAAGAAAAAGGGTAAATCCAATTGACAAGAGTTCCAAGATCCATATAAGCTTACCAAACACTTATACGAGCATAAAAATTACAAAGTACAAGAGTAGAAGATTTACAAAAAGTACGGGTATTACAGGTCCGCCACCGGAGAAACTCCTTTGTCCTTAGCTTTCGGCACTGAAGCCGTCATCCCGGTCGAAATTGGGCACCTACCTACCGAGTGACCCATTTTGAAGAGCGAGATAACGACTTGGCCCTCCAAGTAAACCTGGACCTCATTGCTGAAAAACGGGCCCAAGCAGAAATGCGAAACGCCATCTACAAAAGAAGATGCGAATGCTATTACAACTCCAAGGTTCACCAAAGAAATTTCCAGGTAAACGAGTATTGGGACCGGATCCCGGGCCACTTAAGCCAAAATGGGAAGGACCATACAAGATTAGCGAAGTCCTTCCTAATGGGGCCTACCAGCTGGAATATCTGAGCGGCCAGAAAGTTACTTACCCATGGAATGCCATGTATTTAAAGAGGTATTATCAATAAAATTCGGCTCTTTTTTCGTTTACTAAAATTTACTTATCAATGAAATCTACTGTAACACCGAGCTCGACTCGGCACAATGAATGACCGGCTCCCCCGGCACTATAAGACCGAGCTCGACTCAGCACAATGAATGACCGGCTCCCCCGGAACTATAGGACCGAGCTCGACTCGGCACCATGAATAATCGGCTTCCCCGGCACTATAAGACCGAGTTCGACTCGGCACAATGAATGACAGGCTCCCCCGGAACTATAAGACCGAGCTCGAATCGGCACCATGAATGATCGGCTCCCCTGGCACTATAAGACCAAGCTCGACTCGGCACCATGAATGACCGGCTCCCCCGGCACTATAAGACTGAGCTCAACTCGGCACAAAGAGTGACCGGCCCCCCCAGCACTATAAGACCGAGCTAGACTCGGCAATATGAATGACCGACTCCTCCGGCACTAAAAGACCGAGCTCGCCTCGGCACCATCATTGACGGAAGATATCAAAAAGAAGTCTCTATGTGTCGGAAGGTTCCGGAAGGTTCTAGATTGATCAAGAAAGACCAAGAGATCTCTACATACTTGTAAAATTGTAGATGACTCTAGAAACATACTTCTTACACACTTGTAGAATACTCATGTAAATGCCCATGTAAGGTACTAAAAGTATCTAGAGTGTTCTATCTAGAAAGTTCTATCTAGAGAGTTCCACTCCAGAACTCTCCTAGGTTGGTATAAAAGGAGGAGGAGCCTCATTTGCTCACTCCATCCAGAAATCCTCAAGCAATCAAGCATTGTAAAGCTCTCTTGTACCCAAAGCATTCATACTTAATAAAATCCTTTTGTGCCATTGCCCCTTTTCTCGTTACTTTCAGGCTTACTTAGCAACTCGACTCAGCTTAGTTGTTTAAGTGCCGCACGGGTTAAAGCCAAAACTCCCATCCCGTGACAAGTGGTATCAGAGCCACGGTTTGCACACAACCGACTCATATCACACGAGAACAATGGCCAACACTCAGGATGTCCCTATTGATGCTACTCAAGAGCAGCAACGCGGTCGTGAGGAGCAACGAGGTAACAAGGTCCGAGGCAAGTCCAAGGGACCCTCTGCCGACGCCTTCGAACCTCGGATTGCCACTCTAGAAGCCTCGATGGCTAGCTTGGAGGAGAACCTTGATCAAGTCCATGACAGGTTCGACACTCTGGAGACGGAATACGCCGACATCGCTGGCGTGCTGAAGAAACTTATGATAGACCAGTCGGATATGTTGTGTGGGCAACTTATTGAATTCCAGAAGGAGATTCATGGTCTCCGTGGCTTTGTCCAAGAAGAGCTACGCTCTATTCGCTCGGAAGTGGAAGAAGTTCGGTCGGAATGGGCTAAACACAAGCGAGCCGCATCATTTAATTCATTGCCCGTTCGCTTTTGATGCACGCCGCTTGGATGTGCCGAAGCGAAACCTATGATGGCACTCGGAATGCCCGTGGTCGATAACTTCTTATTCGGCTCAGGCGTTACTTTGACGCTATGGGCGTAAAGATGAGGAAGAAGGTCAGCGGCGCACCAAATTACTGCGTGGTGCCGCACAACTCTGGTGGCATCGGAAGTATGGCGATATGGGCAAAGGGATCTGCACCATTGACACTTGGGCAGACTTCCAAAGAGAACTCCGAAAACAATTTGCCCCAAGCAATGCTGAACGAGATGCGAGAGCTCGCCTCCGAAGACTCAAGCAGACAGGTACGATTCGTGACTATATCAATGAATTTACAACTCTCATGCTTGAAGTTGAAATGTCCGATAGAGATGCACTTTTCTATTTCACCGATGGCCTTAACAATTGGGCCAAAACCGAGCTAGATAGGCATGGTGTTCAGACCCTTGACGAAGCTATCGCCAAGGCTGAATCACTCACTGACTACTCTGGGCAAGGTAAAGATAAACGGCCCATTCATGGCAAAGGTGGGGGAGAAAGTCGCAAGGAAGGATATGGCGGTAATCGCAAGAATTGGGGAACTAACCGACCCCCAAGCGGCAAGATCAGGCAACAAAATTTCCCAGGAAGGAAGGAGCAATCAAAGCCCAAAAGCCCTTGCTTCATATGCAATGGCAACCATTGGATACGCGACTGCCCTGAAAAGAAGACCCTAAACGCCCTTGCTGCCCACTTAAAAATCAATACCGATGATACCTCGGCCATTCCATTAGAAGAACCCCGACACAGCATGGGTTCTCTTCAGTACATGTCCGCTCTTAAGGGACAAGCCCCGACGCCCGTTACTCCGAAGAAAGGGCTCATGTTTGCTCGCACCACTATCAACGGTCAAACTGTTAGCGCATTACTCGACACTGGAGCATCTCATAACTTCATGTCCGAGGAAGAAGCCAAACGCCTAGGGCTCAAGACAGTCTATCGCGGAGGTGCGATGAAGGCAGTAAACTCACATGCCAAGCCTATAGCCGGAATTGCTCATGACGTCCCACTCTCTCTTGGGACATGGTCCGGAAAGCTCGACTTCTCTGTCGTCCCCATAGACGACTTCAAGATGGTTCTAGGCATGGAATTCTTCGACAGATTCCAAGCCTTCCCTATTCCGGCCACAAACACACTCGCCATCTACGACGGGGACAAGGCATGCATGGTCCCTATTGAACGAGCCCATGTTGAGAAGAAACTAATCTCGGCCATGCAATTTAAGAAGGGGATGCGGAAGTACCCCAACTACTTGGTGACAATTCGGCAGCTCAATGACGAAGAAAAACTCGACTCATCGCGGACTGACCACCCGCAAATCTTGAAGAATATTCTTGAAGAATACAAGGATGTGATGCCTAAAGAGTTGCCTAAGAAACTTCCACCCAGGCGAGAGGTGGATCATTGTATCGAGTTGGAGCCCGGTGCCAAACCCCCAGCTGCTACTCCCTACCGCATGGCACCGCCCGAACTCGCGGAACTACGAAGGCAAATCAAGGACCTTCTAGAAACAGGATACATACGTCCCTCCAAGTCTCCCTACGGTGCACCCGTACTGTTCCAGAAGAAGAAGGATGGCACCCTTCGAAAGTGCATCGACTACAGGGCACTCAATCGGATCACTATCAAGAACAAATACCCAATACCATTGATAGCTGATCTATTCGATCAACTTGGCAAGGCGCGGTACTTCACCAAACTTGATCTGCGCTCGGGGTACTATCAAGTGCGAATTGCTGAAGGAGATGAGGCCAAGACCACATGTGTGACTCGTTACGGTGCTTTTGAGTTCCTTGTCATGCCCTTCGGTCTCACGAACGCACCTGCAACCTTTTGCACCCTCATGAACAAGGTACTTCACCCTTTCCTTGACCAATTTGTTGTTGTTTACTTGGATGATATTGTGGTGTACAGCTCGACTCTTGAAGAACATATTCAACACCTTAAACAAGTCTTCCAAGTACTACGCGAGAATGAGCTCTATGTTAAGAAGGAGAAATGTTCATTTGCCCAAGAAGAAGTCGAATTTCTCGGTCACAAGGTTAAAGGAGGCAAAATCATGATGGAAAATGCAAAGGTGAAAGCTATTCGGGATTGGCAACCCCCGACCAAGGTCCTAGAACTTCGGTCATTTCTCGGCTTGGTGAACTACTACCGCCGCTTTATAAGAGGATACTCGGCTAAAGCAGCCCCACTGACCGATCTACTTAAGAAAAACCAAGTATGGCATTGGTCCAGCAAGTGTCAGCAAGCTTTTGAAGAACTCAAACAAGCGGTGTCCGAAGAACCCGTACTGGCCTTGCCGGATCACACAAAAGCTTTTGAGGTACAAACTGACGCCTCTGATTTCGCTATTGGGGGAGTGCTCATGCAAGATGGACACCCCATTGCCTTTGAGAGCCGGAAACTCAACGAGACGGAAAGACGGTATACGGTGCAAGAAAAGGAAATGACTGCGGTCATACACTGCCTGCGAACATGGCGACACTACCTGCTTGGCTCACACTTTGTCATTATGACGGATAATGTTGCTACGAGTTATTTTCAGACGCAAAAGAAGTTAAGTCCCAAGCAAGCTCGATGGCAAGACTTCTTGGCGGAATTCGACTACCGACTCGAGTACAAGCCGGGGAAAGCTAATGTAGTCGCGGATGCCCTAAGCGGGAAGGCGTAACTGCCACTATGAGTTCAAGTATGCCAAAGTCCGACCTCATCCAACGGATTAAGGAAGGAGTCAACAAGACGCCTAACCGAAAGATCTTTTGGACAAAATAAGGCAAGGCAAAACAAGGCGATTTTGGGAAGAAGATGGTATAAATCGCACCATCGGCGATCGGATATTTGTGCCTAAGTGGGGAAAGCTTCGGAAGGAAATCATAAAGGAGTGCCATGATACCAAGTGGGCTGGTCACCCAGAATCGAACGCACCACCGCACTCGTGCGAGCCTCATACTATTGGCCGCAAATGAGGGACGAGATTGAAGCCTACGTGAAGACTTGTCTTGTGTGCCGGCAAGACAAGAATGAGCGAATCTGCCGGCGAGGATTGTTGGAGCCCACGCCCATTGCATCAAGGCCACAGGAGAGTGTGTCTATGGACTTCATCACAACTCTCCCGAAATCGGAAGGATTCGGAAGCATCATGGTGGTGGTGGACCGATCTGATAAGTATGCTACTTTCATTGCCACATCACCCGATTGCAATGCTAATGAAGCTGCCCGTCTATTCTTCAAACATATCATCAAACTTTGGGGGATTCCTTTAAGCATTGTGAGTGATCGAGACCCTCGATTCACTGGACGATTTTGGAGAGAACTATTCGAGCTATTGGGAACCGACCTCAAGTTCTCGACAAGTTTCCATCCCCAAACAGACGGACAGACCGAACGAATCAATGCTCTGCTGGAACTATATCTAAGGCACTATGTGAGCGCCCATCAGAGGGACTGGCCAAGATTACTTGATGTGGCCCAGTTTTCTTACAATCTGCAGAAAAGCGAGGCAACGGGTAAGTCCCCTTTCGAAATCATTATGGGTTTTCAGCCACTAACCCCAAATGCTGTAGCCTCGACACATGAAGGGAAAAGCCCATGACTCACCGCATTGCCCGAGAATGGCATGAGGAATCAGACATTACGCGCGCCTACCTTGACAAGGCCGCCCGGAAGATGAAAAAGTGGGCTGATCCTAAAAGAAGAGACATTAAATTCCAAGAAGGTGATCAGGTCATGGTCAAACTTTCTACCAACCAATTCAAGGCATTGCGCAAAGTACACAAAGGATTGGTGAGGAGGTACGAAGGACCATTTACAATAATCAAACGTGTTGGAAATGTCTCTTATATATTGCAACTCCTCCGAAACTTAAAATACATCCGGTCTTCCACGCGAGCCAATTGAAACTCTACCATGCCGACTCGGAAGACCCGCACCGAGGAGTCAAATCATGCACCTACTGCCGTAATCACCTCATTCGACAAGGAGGTGGACTATATTGTGACCGAACGAATTACTCGGAAGAGAGGTGTGCCTCCCGGCACGGAATACTTGGTAAAATGGAAAAACCTCCCTGATAGCGAAGCAACATGGGAACGAGAAGACGAACTCTGGCAATTTCAAGATCACATAAAGAGGTTCAAACAAGAGAACGCGCCGAGGACGTCGCTGAAATAGGTGGGGGAGGATGTGACGGGTCGGGCGAAAGCGACCCGGATGACCCTAACAGGAGTCTCTATGTGTCGGAAGGTTCCGGAAGGTTCTAGATTGATCAAGAAAGACCAAGAGATCTCTACATACTTGTAAAATTGTAGATGACTCTAGAAACATACTTCTTACACACTTGTAGAATACTCATGTAAATGCCCATGTAAGGTACTAAAAGTATCTAGAGTGTTCTATCTAGAAAGTTCTATCTAGAGAGTTCCACTCCAGAACTCTCCTAGGTTGGTATAAAAGGAGGAGGAGCCTCATTTGCTCACTCCATCCAGAAATCCTCAAGCAATCAAGCATTGTAAAGCTCTCTTGTACCCAAAGCATTCATACTTAATAAAATCCTTTTGTGCCATTGCCCCTTTTCTCGTTACTTTCAGGCTTACTTAGCAACTCGACTCAGCTTAGTTGTTTAAGTGCCGCACGGGTTAGCTGCGCAAAACTCCCATCCCGTGACAGTGCGCTACCCTCACTAAATTAGCGTGCGCTACAAGGTGTGCGTAGCGTGCGCTACCCATTACACGAAGGTAGTATGATCGCATCAAGGATCCGAAAACAGCGACGATCCGAACAAGAAAAAGGGTAAATCCAATTGACAAGAGTTCCAAGATCCATATAAGCTTACCAAACACTTATACGAGCATAAAATTACAAAGTACAAGAGTAGAAGATTTACAAAAAGTACGGGTATTACAGGTCCGCCACCGGAGAAACTCCTTTGTCCTTAGCTTTCGGCACTGAAGCCGTCATCCCGGTCGAAATTGGGCACCTACCTACCGAGTGACCCATTTTGAAGAGCGAGATAACGACTTGGCCCTCCAAGTAAACCTGGACCTCATTGCTGAAAAACGGGCCCAAGCAGAAATGCAAAACGCCATCTACAAAAGAAGATGCGAATGCTATTACAACTCCAAGGTTCACCAAAGAAATTTCCAGGTAAACGAGTATTGGGACCGGATCCCGGGCCACTTAAGCCAAAATGGGAAGGACCATACAAGATTAGCGAAGTCCTTCCTAATGGGGCCTACCAGCTGGAATATCTGAGCGGCCAGAAAGTTACTTACCCATGGAATGCCATGTATTTAAAGAGGTATTATCAATAAAATTCGGCTCTTTTTTCGTTTACTAAAATTTACTTATCAATGAAATCTACTGTAACACCGAGCTCGACTTGGCACAATGAATGACCAGCTCCCCCAGCACTATAAGACCGAGCTCGACTCAGCACAATGAATGACCGGCTCCCCCGGAACTATAGGACCGAGCTCGACTCGGCACCATGAATAATCGGCTTCCCCGGCACTATAAGACCGAGTTCGACTCGGCACAATGAATGACAGGCTCCCCCGGCACTATAAGACCGAGCTCGAATCGGCACCATGAATGATCGGCTCCCCTGGCACTATAAGACCAAGCTCGACTCGGCACCATGAATGACCGGCTCCCCCGGCACTATAAGACTGAGCTCAACTCGGCACAAAGAGTGACCGGCCCCCCCAGCACTATAAGACCGAGCTAGACTCGGCAATATGAATGACCGTCTCCTCCGGCACTAAAAGACCGAGCTCGCCTCGGCACCATCATTGACGGAAGATATCAAAAAGAAAATACAACGGTCGAACCAACCCAGCGAGAACATCCAGAACAAAACAAGTAAATAGGTACTGAAAATAAAAGTTTATTCATTCAATGAATATTTTTACAAAGAACATCTAGAAAAGACTAAGGAAAAGAAAAGACTGAGGCACGCAGGCCATACATAAGACAAAGCCTAAAGCTACTCGGCTCCGCCACTCCGGCCAGCTGTTACGTGCTATTTTTGTACGCTTTATTGTCATCATTTTATCTCTATTTTGATCTAATTCTGCGTAAATGAGCTCCTAATGCATTATGTTTACAGGTTTTGTAGGAAATTGGAGTCCTGGAGCTTGAACGAGGCAAAAAGGACAAAAAAGACATTTATTGGTATAGAGACACGTCACACGAAGCTGGTCCGCGTCGCAGACTCAACACGCAGCAAACTGGCACAATCTATAACGAGGGTCGCGGCACACTTACTACGGGCCACGACCCGTACTGAATGTACGCCCAGACAGGGCAGTTTTGTAATTGGGGCCGCGGCACACTTACTCTAGGTCGCGGCCCACATCGGCGAAAAACCTAATGCGATTCTGTGACTTTGGCCGTTTTGGAGTCAGACAAGATCTAATTTTCTGGACGCGATTTGGAGAGAGGAGAGGGTTATAAAAGCTGAGACAAAGACACAAACAAAGGAGGGAGGATACGATATACAAAACCTATTTTTAAAGAGGGGGAGCTCAAGGAATCATCAAGGCATCCAAGGAGGAATCTGACGGAGGCTTCGGCGAGGACTTGGACAGGACGAGCACGAATTCAGATCTTCTCTCTAGTGTTTGAATATTCTGAACTCATGTCTTGTTTCTATAATTTGTTGATTAATTCTAGCATGTTAGGCTAGATCCTTTTGTTCTAGGGAAGAGATGAAACATAATTTATGAGGAATTGTTTGTTCCTGCCATATATCTAAATTATTGTGGTTGATTGAGTTTTAATTCTTGATCGTAATGCTTTTCATTTACTGGCCATTTGTGAACTGAAATAATTACTCGTTTTGAATTAGGAAAGGATAATCAAGTAACGACATAGGGAATTAAAACCAATCGGATATTGTGGGATAGGAATATACCCTCAAGGTGATTGTAGTCAAAATTAGATTATAAGTGCTTTTTAGGCCTTTAATGAAACAAGTCACATAGGAATATAGTGATTTGCTAGTTCTCGGTACATTTTAGCGACCTCGGGAGGGGCGGTGGGATTAAACTAGATAATCTAGACTTACATCCAACTCGATAATCATCTTTAGAACTCGAGCAAATCAATTCTGAATAACTGTGGTGGATTCTCGACCCTGGACGCTTTTAAAACCAGCAAACTCTTTCTTTAGAACGTAGCGTTTGTTATTCCTTAATCTGCAATTTTCAGCCTTTATTTATTTTATTTATTTTCTTGCAAAACCAAACCAATTATTCGATCGCCCAAATAATAATGAAGATGACAAATAAGGTGGTACTTAGTTAGACAGTACTCGTGGGAACGATACTCTACTTTTCACTTTATTACTTGTACGATAACGTGCGCTTGCGTTTGCTATTTTTGACATCAAGTTTTTGGCGCCGTTTCCGGGGACTGTTTATTAACTAATATCAGTTTGAGCATTTTTGGTCTTACTTTGGACATTTTTTCTCATTTTATTATCTGTTTTTTTTTTAATTGATTCGGACATAGATTTTTCTTCGAAGGGATTCTTACTAGTGTATGAGAAAACTTGGAACAAAAGGCTTACTCCCTTTTGATCCCGAAATAGAATGCACCCTTAGGAAATTCCGCGAAGAAAAATGCTTAATTCCAATTCCAATCACTATGGAGCATAATATCGATCCGAATAACGACAATGTCACTCCGCCAGCTTTGGCTCTTCGCGATTATGCTTTTCCTCAAATAAATGTCAATCATTCGGGGATCACACGCCCAACTGTTCAAGCAAATACTTTCGAGATTAAATCGGCCGTCATCCAAATGGTCCAGGGTAGTCAGTTCTGCAGGTTGGCGGATGATGATCCTAATGCGCACATCTCTACTTTTCTTGAAATTTGTGATACTTTTAAAACTAATGGAGTCATCGACGATGCCATTCGTTTGCGGATTTTACCATTATCTCTCCCGGATAAAGCAAAAATTTGGACAAATTCTCTTCCGCCGGGTTCTATAACGACCTGGGCTCAATTGGCACAAGCTTTCCTAGCCAAATTCTTTCCACCTGCCAAAACCGCAAGGCTAAGGAATGAAATTACTACTTTCAGGCAGTTTGAGGTGGAGTCGCTCCATGAGGCTTGGGAACGGTATAAGGATCTTATGAAGAAGTGCCCCCATCATGGTCTACCGTATTGGCTGCAGATTCAAACATTCTATAACGGATTGAGTGCTTCTACACGCACTCTAGTAGATGCAGCAGCTGGGTGTGCTTTAATGGGAAAAACTATGGCTGAAGCTTATTCCTTACTTGAAGCTATGGCTGCGAATGCTTATCAGTGTCCTTCTGAGCGTGTGAATCCAAAACGAGTTATGGAAATTTCTGACAATGATCCAATATCTACGCTATCAGCTCAAGTTGCAGCTTTAACTCAACAAATGCAAGTTTTATCACACGCTTCTTCTATCGGTACCACGAAAACTTGCAATTGGTGCAGCGGCTCTCATCCAAGTGATGAATGTCAAGTCGGGAATCCATTTGAGCAATCTCAGGTGGAACGAGCTCAATTTGTGGGGAACGGAAATCGTCAAAATAACCCGTATTCTAACACCTACAACCAAGGGTGGTGAAATCATCCAAATCTTTCATGGAGGAACGGACAAGCGTTGAACAAACCTCCACAAGCTCAATTCACTCAGCCACAACAGCAGCCCTATCAACCACCGAAAGTCTCTTTAGAAGATGCACTTGCTCAAATGGCGGCTAATACGAGTCAATTCATGACTCACGCTAAAACTACTCTACATAATCATTCCGCTTCTATTCGCAACTTCGAGGTTCAAATGGGGTAGATTGAAAATCTATTATCATCTAGACCCCAACGTGTATTATGAAGTGCTACCGAGACGAATTCCAAATAATATATGCAAGCTATTGAGTTACAAAGTGGAAAGGAACTACACGAGCAGTCCAAGAGTAGCAAAGAAAAGAGCATTCCCTTTGCGAAAGTGAATGATGAGGAGCCCACTCAAGTAGAGACCAATATGTCCTCAAAGCCCAAGTCAAAAGTAGTCTCGGCCACTCATCCAACTTATGTGCCACCACCTGCTTTCTACAAATATTCTGCAAAGCAGAAGTTTGACAAGCAATTCTCTAAGTTTCTCGATGTCTTCAAGAAATTGCATATTAATATCCCATTTGCCGACTCTTTGGAACAAATGCCGAGCTATATGAAATTTATGAAGGAGATTTTATTTAACAAAAGAAAGCTCGAATAATATGAAACGGTGGCACTAACTGGAGAGTGCAGCGCCATTTTGCAGAAAAAGCTCCCACCTAAATTGAAAGATCCAGGAAGCTTCATGTTGCGATATTTCTTACAAAATTAAATACAAAAAATAATAAAATAATAACGTTCAAACTAAAACTAGAAATACTGAAATCGATATTAGAAAATTTCAGTCCCCGGCAACGGCGCCAAAAACTTGTTGCGATATTTCTTACACGCAAGTGCACGTTATCGTTTACAAGTAATAAAGTGATAAGTAGAGTATCGTTCCCACGAGGACTGAATCGCTAACTACCGATCTTTATGTATTCCAGTTTTTGAAATTAATAACTAAAAGAATTAATAACAGACTAAACAGTAGAAAACGATAGCTAGAAGAAAGGGAAATCAAATGATGAATAAGTCTAGGATTCTGAATCCACCTCAGTTTATCCGAATTTACTCTCGATTATCCGTAATAAATATTTTTTCCCAATTTATTGAAGGCGGAGATTGCTAATATATTCTACCGCCTCTCCCGAGGTCAATAGATTTATCTAAAGGCGAATAACGCACTCTATCCCTAGGTGAATTAATTCGTCAATAGGCGAAAAGCATAAAATCTCCAAAAGGCCACGTAGTTCCTATGAGTATATTCCTATCTCACAGAATAAAACGGTCCTCACCAATAGTTCCTCACCAATTCTCCTCTCCCGATTCGAATTGAATGATTAAATCAATACAACTATTGGCCAGATAATTGCAAGCATTAAACACAATTGGGAAAACTCAACAAAAAGGTAATTAATTGGATAATCTCAAGCAATTCGTCAAAACATAGGTTTCATCAAAACCCTAGATTAGGGTTTTAGCCTGACATACTAATAAATAAAAATACAGAATAAATGAATGAAAGCATTAAAATCAAACGCAGATGAAGCTCGGATTCCTCCGTTCTTCGGCTTCCGCCCTCTGCCTTTGAAGTCTTCTGCTTCCCTCTTCTTCTGCCGTCTCCAAGCTTAAGATCCAAAAGATAAAAGATCAAAGATAATTAATTAGGGTATTAACCCTTATTTATAGCTTTTACATCCTCCAAATCGCGTCCGTATCGGTGGTCGAAATCAAGCCAAACGGCCCAAATCCGTGCGACATACAAAACCGCCTAGTGTGCCGCGGCGCACTAAATTGCGTGCCACGACACCGCTCACTGGATGCTCGGGCGTCCTTAAATTCTTCTGTGTCGCGGCTCACCTGGGCTGTGCCGCGGCACAGAGTACAGTTTACTCTGCGCTCGCTGGGTGTCTTCCTGTGCCGCGGCCCTGCTTCCTTGTGCCGCGGCTCATAGCCCAGATTTGCTGCGCCTGCTTTGCCTCGTTTTAGCTTCCGGACTTCAATTTCCTGACAAATATACAAAATTAAGGCATTAAAGGCTCATTTAAACAATTTCACTCTCCAAAATAATACAAAATAATGATAAATAAGCGTATAAAAATACGCCTAACAAATACCCCCAAACTTAAGCCTTTGCTTGTCCTCAAGCAAAAAGAATTAATTTCAATAAAAGAATGTTGTGAATAATCGTGCGACTCGTAGTGTTCAACCTAATCAATACTATCCTGTAATTCTCTCTGAATAATACGAGTGTCGTAATAGCGAGCTACACTCAGAACACTGATCCCACAAAGTAATCAAGTTCAGTCCTAATTACTCGTTCATGAAGAAAATCTAGCTCAAAGATTAACAAACGTGAATCAAATCGACCGTCAATATGAAAGGCTAAAATAAACAAGCTAGTTCGTCCTGCTCCACGCCTAATGGCAAAATTTTCACGAGTTTCATAAAAATAATCCTCGGACAGTATTCCCTTATATATATATGCTCAAGAAATTGATTCGAGTTGACCACTAGGTTCGGATCTCGGGATGTTTCATCGGGATAATCCTAGGGTGGAACTTCCATTCTCATGTATTGGGAAACCGTTTGACGTAAAAGACACTCATGGGGCACATGGATGCTTCTAGTTACTAAGTTCCCTTCTACAGCGGAGAAACAACTCGAATATATAATTCCGCATGCCCGAATCAAGGTCGCCGTTTTACGCGAGAGTAAACAACGGGTCACGCGAATACCCCCGGTTACTAGGCTCCCTATCATCGGCACATGTGAAATTTCTAAATCACTAGTCTAATCAGGGTCGTCGTTTTACGCGAGAGTAAACAACGGTTCACGCGAATACCCCCGGTTACTAGACTTCCCCTCATAGAACAACATTATCTCGACTTTTGGGAAAAACTGACCGACTCTAAACTCACTCTAAGTGCCAACACGACTAATGTAACTGTACGACTCACTAACCGGACAATGTAACCAAACGTATCGATGGTGATTTTAAAACAAGTATGTATCCTCTCTTATCCGCCAAGACCTCTACAATCACGAAAAAATTTCGGACCTAAATGAATACTAAGCAGAAACAGAAATCTCTGACTACAACGCGACTAGAACTCGACCGTTTCTTCAGAGAGAAAAACAGTGTCGTAACATCAGTATCACACAAATAGAAGCACGAAAAATTCACGAATAAAGAAGAATTAAGACAAGCAAGGCTATCGGAAAAAAATTACGCAAAGTAATGAAAAGTGCAACAAAATAAAGTGCAGCAATGAATGTAGCAACTGAAAGTAAACCCCCCCCCCCCCCAAACTTAGGACGTACATTGACCTCAATGAACAAAATATGATATGCAATAAAAGTAAAAGGTCAAGTACTCCCCTCCAGTCCTCTCACGAGCTGGTGCCGGCATCATCCGGTGAGCTTGCACGCTTCTTGACTACATCATGCGGAGTGTGAATAAATGAGCTTGCATCATCAAAAAGGAAGTTAAGTACGAGCTCTCAAGTTTAAAATGATGTAAGGGTTGGGGATAATGTAATTCGATAACATGATTCATTGCATATAATTTGAAAATGCCTGGCTTACCAATTTTTCATTGCTGCAATTTATCAAACACTTTGTGTGCACCAGTTAAAATGAAGAACAAACATTTTGATGGTTAACTCCAAATCCCAAAAAATAATAACACAGATAATAACCCTGACTAACGACAACCATCATCACCACTTCGTTCATAAATATCAATTTCATCACAATATCAAATTCCCCATATTCCAACTCCATTTTAGAAACAACATTGAAGAACAACTAGCAATATATAACTTCAATTCTTTTCAAATCAAGTATCACTTATGATTAATAAATCAAGAATTACCTGAAGAATTTGAGAGGGAGACAAGGATAAGGTTATCGAATGACCTTATTGCCGTCAAAAATTTGAGGGAAGGGCCCCTTGTGCTGGCCGATCAATCAAAGACGATACCGCCGTTTATATCAGACGGGGCCGCAGACAATATAAGTGAGCCGCGCCCAAAGTACAAGAGTTCAGGACATTTTGTAATACCGCCGGGTGACGCGGCTCAGTTTGGGCGTGCCGCGGCTCAACGTGTTAGTGTGCCGCGGCTCAATTGCCCCGTGCCGCGGCACAAAGTACAGTCTCCTGGGCGTTTCTTGGACATTTGGTGTGCCGCGCTCGGGGTATGTGTGCCGCGCCTGACCTGGTGTGCCGCGGCTCGCAAGATCGTGCCGCTGCACCGAGTACGCTTTGTTCGCCATGTTTCATCACCGTGCGTGTCGCGGCTCACTTTTGTTGTGCCGCGGCCCATCATTGAATTCCTCCCTCGCTGATTCCTCGCATGCAATTTTACACGAAACATCAAGACGAGAGGGAAGGACGGATCAAAGAAGAATGACGACAAAGAAAGACTCTAAAAATGCAAGAAAACAATAAAGAATCTACAACTAATACTCGGGTTGCCTCCCGAGGAGCGCTAAGTTTATAGTCTTCAGCCGGACTTTTCTAGCATTCATCCGGCGGTGGATAAGGCGACGCTCGTTTTCTGCGTGTCTATTGGATTTCCCAAGTATGCCTTCAACCGTTGTCCATTAACTTTGAATTTTCGGGCATCTTTTTGTACTTCTACTGCACCATGTGGAAACATTTGAACTACAGTGAACGGTCCCGACCATCGTGAACGCAATTTCCCGGGAAATAACTTTAAGCGAGAGTTAAATAGCAACACCTCTTGTCCTGGGACAAATTCTCTTTGCGTGATGTGCTTATCATGCCAAATCTTTGTCCGCTCCTTATAAAGTTTCGCATTTTCGTATGAGTCGTGGCGAATTTCTTCCAACTCATTCAGCTGCAAACAACGCTTTTCACCAGCGGATTTCAGATCAAAGTTTAGTTTCTTTATCGCCCAGTAAGCACGGTGTTCCATCTCTACGGGTAAATGGCAACCTTTCCCATAGACCAATCTGTAGGGCGACATTCCGATAGGTGTTTTATACGCAGTCCGGTACGCCCAAAGTGCATCATCGAGTTTAAATGACCAATCTTTTCGAGACGAGCTGACCGTCTTTTCTAGAATCTACTTCAGCTCTCGATTTGATATCTCGACTTGACCGCTCGTCTGAGGATGGTATGTTGTAGCAACACGATGAGTGACTCCGTATTTTCTCAAAACCGCATCAAGAAATTTGTTGTCGAAGTGTGACCCACCATCACTGATAATAGCACGTGGAGTCCCAAAGTGTGTGAAGATATGTTGTTTAATAAACTTGATTACGACATTGGACCCATTCGTAGGTAGTGCCACCGCTTCAACCCATTTTGAGACATAATCTACGGCCACCAAAATATAGAGATTCTTGTTTGATGGAGGAAATGGACCCATGAAGTCGATCCCCCATACATCGAACAATTAAACTTCAAGTATGGTGTTCAGCGGCATTTCGTGTCGTCTTGAGATGTTTCCCGTCCGTTGACATCGATCACACGCGGACA
Source organism: Orobanche coerulescens (assembly GCA_033398695.1). Lineage (NCBI taxonomy): Eukaryota > Viridiplantae > Streptophyta > Magnoliopsida > Lamiales > Orobanchaceae > Orobanche > Orobanche coerulescens. Next base: position 190,224,251 of record CM065804.1, on the reverse strand, counting down.
CAAAGTAGTGAGCATCTTTGAATAAGGACGGCTAATAGAATCCCGATTGTAAGACCTTCGCCGCTGTTCTATTTCCACTAAAATGTCCACCGTAGGGTGATGCATAGCAATGGTTCAGCACACTGTGGATTTCCTCATCCGGAATGCATCTACGGATAATTTGATCGGGGCATCGATTGAAAAGAAAAGGACCGTCCCACAAATAGTACTTAGCATCCGAGATTAGCTTCTTCTTTTGATGGCGTGCGAGATCGTTCGGAATTGTTTTACTTGCCAAGTAGTTCACCAGATCAGCATACCAAGGCGCGTGTTTTGAATCCAACTTGTAGAGCTGCTCGTCGGGGAAGGTTTCTATAATTTGTGACTGACTTTCTTCCTTCTCGAGGGGACTCTCTAATCGTGAAAGGTGATCGGCTATAACATTTTCAGTCCCTTTCTTGTCCCGAATCTCCAAGTTGAATTCTTGAAGGAGTAGCACCCACCGAATCAACCTTGGTTTGGCATCCTTCTTCTCCAAAAGGTATTTTATTGCTGAATGGTCGGTCCACACTATCACTTTCGCTCCCGGAGATAAGCCCGAATTTATCAAATGCAAAGATCACCGCCAACAATTCCTTCTCCGTTGTGGCATAATTTCTTTGGGCGTCATCGAGTGTTCGGCTCGCATAGTATATGACATGGAACACCTTCCCTCGTCTCTGCCCCAAAACAGCCCCAATGGCAAAGTCGCTAGCATCACACATTAACTCGAACGGAAGGTCCCAATCCGGAGCGACTATCACCGGTGCCGTGCTTAGAGCTTTCTTCAACAATTCGAAACTTTCTTTACAAGACTCGTCAAAAGTAAATGGAACATCCTTCATGAGAAGATTGCACAGCGGCTTCGTGATCTTCGAAAAATCCTTAATAAATCGGCGATAGAAACCGGCGTGTCCCAAAAAACTTCTAATCCCCTTGACCGAAGTGGGCGGAGGCATCTTCTTAATTGTTTCAATTTTCGCTCGGTCGACTTCAATTCCATGTGAGGATATTCGATGTCCAAGCACAATGCCCTCCTGCACCATAAAATGACACTTCTCCCAATTCAAGACCAAATTTGTCTCTTCGCATCTTCTCAAGACTTTCTGCAAATTTTTCAAACAAATGTCAAACGAATCTCCAAAAAAGAAAAATCATCCATAAAAATCTCAATACACTGCTCTACCATGTCAGAAAAAATAGCCATCATACACCGTTGAAAAGTAGCCGACGCATTACACAATCCAAAAGGCATGCGCCTATAAGCGAAAATGCCGTAAGGACATGTAAACTCCGTTTTCTCTTGGTCTTCGGGGGCTATGTAAATCTGATTATACCCCGAGTAACCATCGAGAAAGCAATAGAAATCGTGTCCGGCTAATCTATCTAACATCTGATCAATAAAAGGCAAAGGGAAATGATCTTTTCTAGTGGCCTTATTTAATTTCCTATAATCTATGCACATACGCCACCCCGTGACAATCCTAGTGGGAATTAATTCATTATTATCGTTTTGAACAACTGTTATCCCACCCTTTTTCGACACAACTTGGACCGGACTTACCCACTTGCTATCAGAAATTGGAAAGATCATACTGCCGAGGAGTTTTAAAACCTCGACTTTTACCACCTCCTTCATGTTAGGATTCAGGCGTTGATGCTCCACGGATGGTTTGTAGTCTTCCTCCATCAAAATCTTGTGCATGCAAATTGACGGGCTGATCCCTTTAATATCCGCAATAGACCATCCAAGAGCAGATTTGTACTCCCTCAAAACTCTTAATAATTTCGCCTCTTGATCTCCCGCTAAAGTGGCCGAAAGAATAACTGGAAGGGAGTTGTCGGGCCCCAGGAATGCATATTTTAAATGAGGCGGCAGCTTCTTGAGTTCCAACTTTGGAGGTTTTTCGATCGATGGGGTTGGTCGAGTTAGTGAACTTCCGAGCTCCTCGAATGGTTTACGAATAAAAATTGGCGGGGAAGCATTCATGTGTCGTACGTAGGCTGCATGCTCTCCATTTAGTTCGGAAATAGCCCCAATCAAAATGGATTCCAATGGATCGGGTGGATAATTTTCTCGAAAAGTTCTACTCACGCACGAGTCAATGACATCAACTTGGAAACAATTTTCAGCGTCACTCGGATATTTTACGGATCGAAAGATATTGAATGTTACTTGCTCCTCTTGAACACGTAGAGTCAGCTTTCCTTTTTCCACATCGATCAAAGTTCGGCCGGTCGCCAAGAACGGTCTTCCCAAGATAATCGGGATATCTTGATCTTCCTCCATATCGAGCACAATAAAATCCGCTGGAAAGATGAATTTGTCAACCTTTACTAACACGTCCTCTATTACTCCCCTTGGATATTTGATAGATCGATCCGCTAATTGCAAGGAGATCGTCGTCGGCTTGGCTTCCCCAATGTCCAGCTTTTTAAAAATAGAAAGGGGCATAAGGTTTATACTGGCCCCGAGATCGCATAGGGCTCTTTCAAAAGAAGAATTTCCAATGATACAAGGGATGGTAAAACTTCCCGGATCTCTCAATTTAGGTAGGAGCTTCTTTTGTAAAATAGCGTTGCACTCCTCCGTTAAAGCGACCGTCTCATATTCCTCGAGCTTTCTTTTGTTTGACAAGACTTCTTTCATGAATTTAACATAACTCGGCATTTGTTCCAATGCGTCGGCAAATGGAATGTTTATGTGCAATTTCTTGAAGACGTCGAGGAATTTTGAAAACTGCTTGTCCAGTATTTGCTTTTGGAAACGCTGTGGGAATGGAATTTGAGGAGTGGGCTGAGTAGTCGATACTTCCTTTGGCTTGGGCGCCTCATCCTTTTCCTTCTCGTTCTGCTCGATCGGCTGCTCTTTGTTATTAATAGGCTGCCCATTCAACTCCTTTCCACTTCGTAATTCGATCGCTTGCACATTTTCCTTGGGTTTCACTTCGGCTGCGCTGGGCGATGCACCTTGAGACCGAGAAGACAATAAATTAGCAATCTGCCCCATTTGTGTTTCTAGATTTCGGATGGAGGTAGAATGATTTTGGAGGGTCGTCTCGGTGCGGGTCATGAATTGGCTCGTGTTAGCCGCCAATTTAGCAAGAGCATCTTCCAATGATACCTTTTGTGATTGAGGGGGCTGCTGTGGGGGCTGCGCGAAGTGAGCTTGTGGAGGTTTCAAAGCTTGCCCGTTTCTCCACAAAAAATTTTGTTGATTTCGCCACCCTTGATTATAAGTGCTGGGGTAAGAATTATTTTGTCGATTCCCGTTTCCCACGAATTGAGCTTGCTCCATCGGATGTTGTTCGAACGGGTTTCCAACTTGACATTCCGCGCTCGGGTGAGATCCGTTACACCAATTGCATGTCTCAATGGTAACGGGGGAAGGTGCGTGCGAAAATGCTTGGAGCTGTTGGGTCAAGGCGGCGACTTGAGCTGACAATGTGGAAATCGGATCATTACTTGAAACTTCCATAACTCGCTTCGGCGTCAATCTTTCCGATGGCCATTGATATGCATTTGCGGCCATAGCTTCCAACAGCGAGTGTGTCTCGGCCATAGTCTTCCCCATCAAAGCCCCACCGGCGGCTGCATCCACGAGAGTGCGTGTAGAGGCACTCAAACCATTGTAGAACGTCTGAATCTGAAGCCAATCAGGAAAGCCGTGATGAGGGCATCTCCGTAACAAATCTTTATATCGCTCCCAAGCCTCGTGGAGCGATTCCATATCGTACTGACCGAAAGTGGTGATCTCGTTTCTTAATCTCGCCGTTTTAGAAGGTGGAAAGAATTTGGCAAGGAAGGCTTGCGCTAACTCTGCCCAAGTTGTGATCGACCCCGGCGGTAGGGAATTTAACCAAAATTTTGCTTTATCCCTCAAAGAGAAAGGGAAAAGCCGTAATCGGATCGCATCGTCGGTGACACCATTATTCTTGAACGTGTCACAAATTTACAGAAAAGAAGCAATATGAGCATTTGGGTCGTCATTCGGCAACCATTGACCGCTCGCCTGCACCATCTGAATAATAGCAGGCTTGATCTCAAAATTATTGGCTTGGATAGTGGGACGCCGAATTCCCGAAAAATTTGCGTTGATCTGCGGCATGGCATAGTCTCTAAGAGCTAGTGCCGGTTGCACTTGCTGCACATGGTTATCTCCTCCTTGAATCTCGATATTCTCTGCCATGATCATCATCGTCTGTAACTCTCGTTTCTCCTTCTTGTTCCTTCTCAGAGTGCGCTCGAGCTCAGTATCCAAAGGTAGTAGGCCTTCGTTACCGAGTTTTCTCATGCACTACACGAAAGGTCCTGAAAGGAAAAACAAATAAACAAAATTAAATACAAAAAATAATAAAATAATAACGTTCAAACTAAGACTAGAAATACTGAAATCGATATTAGAAAATTTCAGTCCCCGGCAACGGCGCCAAAAACTTGTTGCGATATTTCTTACACGCAAGTGCACGTTATCGTTTACAAGTAATAAAGTGATAAGTAGAGTATCGTTCCCACGAGGACTGAATCGCTAACTACTGATCTTTATGTATTCCAGTTTTATTCGAACAATCGAATATGGGTTTTTGAAATTAATAACTAAAAGAATTAATAACAGACTAAACAGTAGAAAATGATAGCTAGAAGAAAGGGAAATCAAATGATGAATAAGTCTAGGATTCTGAATCCACCTCGGTTTATCCGAATTTACTCTCGATTATCCGTAATAAATATTTTTTCCCAATTTATTGAAGGCGGAGATTGCTAATATATTCTACCGCCTCTCCCGAGGTCAATAGATTTATCTAAAGGCGAATAACGCACTCTATCCCTAGGTGAATTAATTCGTCAATAGGCGAAAAGCATAAAATCTCCAAAAGGCCACGTAGTTCCTATGAGTATATTCCTATCTCACAGAATAAAACGGTCCTCACCAATAGTTCCTCACCAATTCTCCGCTCCCGATTCGAATTGAATGATTAAATCAATACAACTATTGGCCAGATAATTGCAAGCATTAAACACAATTGGGAAAACTCAACAAAAAGGTAATTAATCGATAATCTCAAGCAATTCGTCAAAACATAGGTTTCATCAAAACCCTAGATTAGGTTTTAGCCCGACATACTAATAAATAAAAATACGAATAAATGAATGAAAGCATTAAAATCAAACGCATGAAGCTCGGATTCCTCCGTTCTTCGGCTCCGCCTCTGCCTTTGAAGTCTTCTGCTTCCCTCTTCTTCTGCCGTCTCCAAGCTTAAGATCCAAAAGATAAAAGATCAAAGATAATTAATTAGGGTCTTAACCCTTATTTATAGCTTTTACATCCTCCAAATCGCGTCCGTATCAGTAGGTCAAGATCGGCTTCAAACGGCCCAAATCCGCGGACATACAAAACCGCCTAGTGCCGCGGCGCACTAAATTGTGCCGCGAACACCGCCTTCACTGGATGCTCAGGCGTCCTTAAATTCTTCTGTGCCGCGGCTCACCTGGGCTGTGCCGCGGCACAGAGTACAGTTTACTCTGCGCTCGCTGGGTGTCTTCCTTTGCCACGGCCCTGCTTCCTTGTGCCGCGGCTCATAGCCCAGATTTGTTGTTTTCACCCGTTTTGCCTCGTTTTAGCTTCCGGACTTCAATTTCCTGACAAATATACAAAATTAAGGCATTAAAGGCTCATTTAAACAATTTCACTCTCCAAAATAATACAAAATAATGATAAATAAGCGTATAAAAATACGCCTACCACTTCACTATACCTTGCACTATTGGAAACTCGTCCTTTGATAGATCTTTGTGTGATCTTGGCGCCAGTATTAACCTTATGCCTCTCTCTATTTTCAAGAAACTAGGTTTTGGGGAGGCCAAGCCTACTACGGTCTCTTTACAACTAGCAGATTGATCCATCAAGTATCATAGAGGAGTGATAGAAGATGTCTTGGTCAGTGTTGATAAATTCATTGTCCCTGCTGATTTTATTGTGCTCGATATGGAAAAAGATCATGAGATTTTGATTATTTTGGGTAGACCGTTTTTAACTATTGGTAGAACCCTTATTGATGTTCAGAAGGGTGAATTGATGCTTCGGGTTCAAGATGAACAAGTAACATTCAAAGTGTTTCGATCTCTCCCGCATCCAAGCGATGTCGAGAAGTGTTCTCAGACTGAAAGCTTAGATGTTTCTGTGAAAGACACACACCGAGAGAGTTTTCTGTCGAAATGTTCAGAATATGCTTTAGTTGCTCTGACATCTAAGAAAAATTTACAACTAGTCGTGTATCTTAGGCATTTGGACGTGTCGTCTTCATCATCCGTTCGCCCACCATTAAAAAAATCTAATGCTGCCGTAAATTCGTCCATTGAAAAGAAAACTAAGCCAGAAGTGAAACGGTTGCCAAGTCATTTGCAATATGGGTGTTTCGGGAAGTTACTATGGTTCAAGTATTTTTGTAAAGAACGTTGGATGTCCAAACCAAAACTCGAACGGTTAAAAATTAATGGTCAAAAATTTAAAATACGTAATAACGGTTCGATGGACTTTGCGGAGTCCAAATGGTGTTTGCGAATAGCAAATTGATTTTCAAAAGGTCCGGCTGGAGATGATAAACTTAACCCTTCTCGGAAGGCAACCCGAGTAGTAGTAGTAGTTTTTATTTTCTTTTTGTTATATTTTTATTCTATTATATGAGTATAGTTTTCTAGTATTTTAGACATATTGTGCTGTTCACACTTGTATTCTTTGGATACAGTTGTAAAATTTTCGCAGAAATCACTCCAGGGCTATGTCCTAGCTAGCGCTGCGGCGCATATAGACTCAATCCGACCACCGTTCTTTCTGTACTGCGGGCCGCGGCACACTTACTACAGGTCGCGGCACCTGCTGAAGCTATTAAACCTGCGCACTGTGCCAGAATTCTTTCGGTCGAGAGAGAACACACAATTTCAGATCGATTCTGCTTCCTGGCCTTCATCTTTGATTCTCAACTATCCAAGTCCAGGAACTCGTGATGGCTCGTGACTGGCCATATCCTCCCCCCAAAAGGACCATTCGTGCCTCCGATCATGCCTCCGACCCCACCATCTTCACCAGACGAGGATGCCCGCGCCCTATGATCTCCACTTCTTCCAGGGGAGTCTTCTATTCTTTACTTGTTCATTGAGGACAATGAATATCTTAAGTTTGGGCGGGGGGGAGTTAGCTTGTTTGGTTTGTCTTGCTTGATTTTCGATATCTTTGTCTCTTGCTTGTCTTCTTTCGTATTTTGGATATTTTTAATATTTCGTGAGTATGTCGTGCAACCAAGCGTAAGACTGAATATATAATTCTGAATTCTATTTGAAGAACCGGATAAGTCTAGTCGAGTTCACCTTATGCTATTTTATACTCGAGTACTCATTTCAGTCTGGTTTTTTGCGTCATTGTGAAAGCCTTGGCATTCAGGAAATGAGACAGACGTGTTTGTAGTGTTCGCATTACACGAGCCGTTGTATATATTTGTTTGGTTGCACTGTTCACCTAGCTAGTGATCTAGTGACATTGGCCTTGTAAGCATTAAACTAAGCACCTACGATTATGCATTGGTTCGGACAGTTTTAATTCCCATAAAAATGAACAACCTTGCATGTTCTAGGATGGGAAGTCAAGTAACTGGATGTATTCACGTAACCCGTAGTTTACATTTGCGTCAAACGACAACCTTGAATAGACATGTGTAACAGGTAGAATAATTGTTCAGAAAAATCGCATCTCCTATGATAGGAAGCCAAGTAACCGGATGTATTCACGTAACTCGTAGTTTACATTCGCGTAAAACAACAACCTTGCATCGGACGTGCCAAAAAAAACTAAAAAAAATAAAAAAAACTCGAGTTTTTTCTCCGCTCTGGAGGGAGACTTAGTAACTAGGAGAATTCATGAGCCCCATGAGTGTCTTTTACGTCAAACGGTTCCCAAATACATGAGTATGGTGTTGGGATTCCGGAAACAAAACGAAATACGCAGCGGAATAATAAAAAAAAAGAATCCCAAACAGGATCGATCAAGTAACGTATATACGAAGAATAAAAATACAAAGATAAAAGGTTAAAGATCCAATACCCTTGAAGCCTTTGATAATATCTTCGTAAGTTGATGTTGTTCACGAACCCAGTCACGAACACGAATTTCCTTCGTTCCAAGCACCAAAAGTATGATGTCTCTACTTCACCACGCGACGGAACTTGACGAAAAATTCAACACAACTCTGTTCTCCAAGAACACGGCTAGAAAGTTATCGTAGGAATTTATATCTCTATTTTTGTATCACCTCAAAGATGAAAAATGAAGAAAAAGTTTCAGTCCCTCTTCCTTGAAAAAACCCCTCGGCCGAACACACACACATGCACAAAACAATGTTTGTTGTTGTGTGTTGATTTGCAATATAAAGGAAACATGATTCTTTTACATCAACCACATGGCATTATTGAGGAATCTCAATCCAGGTGAGATCCCACACACATGGAAATAATGCTACACCAAGTCAAGGGTGAGGTGTGGGGCGGCTACTAGGAAATTTCTAGGAAACGAGCCGAGTCACTCGGTTCGTGTCCCGGACGTTCGTCAAACAACTCCGTTTAATCTCCAATATATTTTTATAAATTAATTAATCCAATTAATTAATTATATCAAATACAAAAATATTTCTCTAGGAAAATATAATTATGAATTAAATTAATTACCCAGTAACCTTTCAATTCATAATACCGCTATTTAATTTATCCAATAAATTATAATTAGATATCCAATATCTATTATAAATAGAGAGATGATAAATACATATTTATCGGTCAACGATCCTGATCCGCGACTCTGTAGGTCCGTCTCAGCCGGCATTGGGAGGAACCAATGAGTGCGGACAGCACTTAGCCAGTCTAGCAGGTCACACTATAAATCCCGATCGAGAACGAATGAAGGGATCATCCAAGAACCATTATGTCGTGAATACCATATACGTATAGACCCTTCACAAGATGCCCCGGTCAAGTCTTCGGGTCACGGTAAAGTCAAACCCTACTATTGACTAAACTCTATACATGTGTTAATGCAAATCAAGACCGACTGATTACTAGTGTATCTAATACGACTAGATCAGAATGCTTTGGCCAAAGACTTATGATCTTATTTACCATTAACCGTGTAGGACATTCGCCTGCTCACTAACAGGAGATAGAATCCTTTCTTGACGTACAGTAAAGACTGCTACCTGTCCGTATAGTCCACACTTCAAGGTTGACTCAGCAATTAAGTAAATGAGTCTAACTACTCTAATGACAAACTAAACGTCACAGGTACATCTTCTACTGAACCCTCAAGTCAAAGGTCCATGTATACTATCACAACCTTTCGATTCGTCATCGACTATCCGAGAGTGAATACCGTGTGACTGAATCAAGTATGAGCCGTGTTCAAGTATACTGGTCCCACCAATATACTTATAACTATGATATCAAGACAAGCACACGTCCTAGCATCAGTTATACAAGTCTTACTCAAAACTTAATGCCCATTTAAGTTTATTGACTTGCGAACGGTTTATGTAAATAAACTTTAAACACTTCCAATGCATTTTCTCTTATCCGATAACGAGAATGGAATGTTCGATTTGTTTACATGGACTTCACTTCAATGTTTACCAAATCAAGAATGCATTTGAAATACAATAAACAGTGAATGAATCATATTATCTTTTATTGATAATTCCATAATTATAAGTACACTGCCCCTATTCTCTCATCCCCTGAGTGGCATTCGAGGGCATATTCCTAACAATCTCCCACTTGCACTCAATGCCACACATTATGGTATCCAATACCCATGTTCTTCAGATGTCTTTACAAGATAACGTGAGATAATGGCTAAGTCAGCGGGTCAGAGACATTGTCTTCTGAGTCTACTCTTTGCAACAAAACATATCCTTTTTCAACCATCTCTCGAACGATGTGATACTTTCTCTCTATATGCTTAGTGTTGTGGTGAGCCCTAGGATCCTTGGCTTGGGCGACAGCTCCATCATTATCACAGAATAGTGATATAGACAGCTCCGCATTAGGCACCACTTGAAGTTCTTGTACAAAGTTCTGCATCCAAAATGCTTCCTTGCTAGCCTCTGAGGCAGCTTGGTACTCTACTTGGCAGGTGCAGAGCCTCTGAGGCAGCTTGGTACTCTACTTGGTAGGTGGAATCTGCAGTAGCAGTTTGTTTGGAGCTTCTCCAAGATACTGCTCCTCCATTGAGAGTAAACAAATACCCAGATGTCGATTTAGAGTCGTCATTGTCTCCTTCAAAATCAGAATCGGTGAATCTAATCACCTTCAGTTCTCCACCACCGTAAGTAAGAACCATATCTCTAGTTCTTCTCAAGTACTTAAGAATGTTCTTGACGGCAGTCCAGTGTTCCCTTCTCGGGTTTGCTTGAAATCAGCTTACCATACTCACAGCGTAGGCTAAGTCCGGTCTCGTACACACCCACTGCCGAGGCATAGGGTACCTTACTCGTCTCTCTCTTGTCTTCCTCACTTTGAGGACACATTTTCGTGGTGAGATGAATTCCATGTTGCATGGGAAGGAACCCTCTTTTAGATTCATCCATCTTGAATCTTCTCAGGATTTTATTTATATAGAGGGCTTGGGAAAGTCTTATCATTCTTTGCGGTCTATCTCTATAAAGACGGATCCCTAGAATATAGGAAGCTTCTCCCAAGTCTTTCATAGAGAACGTTTAGAAAGCCAAGCTTTCACAGTGCTGAGCATTGCTACGTTATTTCCTATAAGTAGAATATCATCTACATATAGTACTAAGAACACAATGTTGCTCCCACTAACCTTTTTGTAAACACATGGTTCCTCCTCATTTCGCACGAAGTCAAAGTCCTTGACTGCTTCGTCAAATCGAAGGTTCCAACTCCGAGTAGCTTGCTTCAGCCCATAAATGGCTCGTTGCAGCTTACACACCTTATGAATATTAGCTTTGGACACAAAACTCTTAGGCTGTTCCATATAGATTTCCTCCTCGAGGTATCCATTTAGAAAATCCATTTTGACGTCCATTTTCCATATTTCATAGTCGTAATAGGCAGCAATGGCAAGCATCATGTGAATCGACTTTATCATAGCTACGGGCGAGAAGGTATCATGATAATCGATCCCTTCCCTTTAGGTATAACCCTTTGCCACAAGCCTGGCCTTATAGCGCCAACCTTGCCATCCCCATCAGTCTTTCTCTTATAGATCCATTTATTTCCAATAGTCCTCATGCCAGTTGGTAGATCTACTAGAGTCCAGACCTGATTGGTATGCATTGAGTCTATCTCATCTTCCATTGCTTCTTGCCATTTATCGGAGTCTACATCAACTATCGTTTGGTCATAGGTTACAGGGTCGTCCTCACGGCTATCAGGTGCATCATGGAGACCTAGTTCCTCGATATGTGTATAGCCATACCTCTCAGGTAAGTGAGACACCCTATCAGACGTTTGAAGTGGAGGTTGTGTTACAATAGGTTCGGTTCTTGATCCCTGATCAGATGTCTCCTTAGGACTTTCATTATGCTCTTCCAAAGAGATATTTCTACCCGAGCCGCCTTCCTGAATGAACTCATCCTCAAGGAAGTGTGCTTGTAAAGACACAATGACCCTATGGTCTTCTGGCATGTAGAATAGATAACCCATCGAGTCCTTTGGGTATCCAATGAAACGTCCCTTGATGAACCACGCTTCCAATTTGTCCACCTTAGCTTTCTTGACATAGGCTGGACATCCCCAAATCCTTATGTGGTTAAGACTTGGTTTCTTACCCTTCCACATCTCATGCGGAGTGATAGGAAAGGATTTGGAAGGACATCTATTAAGGATATAGGCAGCGGTTAGTAAGGCGTACCCCCATAGGTAAATTGGTAAATTAGTGTAATTCAACATGGAGCGGACCATGTCCAACAAAGTCTGATTTCTCCTTTATGAAACACCATTTAACTGCGGGGTTCCTTGTAACGCCTCGATTTCGTATATACATTTATTGTGAATTATAGAAAACATGTTCAATTTTATTAAATTATTGCCCGAATAATTTTATCATTTAATCCAGTTTTATTTCATGATCATGCAAATCCATTTATGTTCATGACAAGTCATGTGATTCGTTTCGTTTCATTTCTCATTTTAAATTCATCATGTCATATCGTCATTTCTAGGCCCGAGTAAAATTTTAAACAATATTAATTGTTACCCAAAAGATTTTACAAGATAAATAATAATATTATTTATTATTATTATTACTATTATTATTATGTCTATTATTTATTAGTAGTAGTAGTAATATTAATATTATTATTTAATTTAGCCTAATTATTTTGGATCACTTTAATTTTTATTCTTGCGGCCCAAGCCCTTCTTCCTAACCCAATTGGATTATCCTAAACCCATAAACTATACCCTAAACCTAATAATTTACACTATAAATACTGTATAATGCAGCCAGAATACACAAACATATTTTTTCCTCTGCCTCCAGTCGTTCCCTTCTTGAATTCTCACGTTCTGCAATTTTTCATCTTCCTCAACAAAGGTAAATTATCAAAAATTTAATCTCGTATCTGATTTTATGTTTTGTCACCCTACTAGTATAATCATGTTTCATTTTTTTTATTGCAAAATCAGACCTCAAAAAGTCTGCAGAAAACTAGTTCTCCAAATCCCACCATAGAAAACCCAGTCCAGAATTTAGAAATCGACTACCGCCACTGCAATTTCACAACCATCATCCACCACCATATTTTCAAGAGCCTTCAAACCCGCGGCCCAAACCCGCAAGCACGGCCCGAATCCAAACATCATGGTCGAACTTAAACCACTGAACTAAAATCAAACCCTTCGGTTTCAATCATCGATGTCCGTGAAATCAAAATCATCAAACCCCAAACCAAGAAACCACTTCACCCCGAACCTCCACAACTTGAAACCCGGCCCGAACTCATGGACGAATCCCAATCGTGACTCTCTGTGCCAAACCTACCAAGCCGTTGTTTCTTGCCTGCCTGGCCCACGTGGCAACCCATCTCTGCCGCTCCGGACGCCACCTTCCAGTCATTCGACACCTCCAAATCACTGACCCTTACCAGAAACCACGACCGTCTTCGTCGGACCAAATTCCAGATGAGGATGTGTGTGTACTGGTGTTGAATTTATATGTGCGTGTGTGTGTTTGCCAGAGGCGAGATAGCGATTTTTTTGTTTTTAGAGAGAGAGAGTTGGGAACAGCAGAGAGGTCTTGAGAGAGGTGAATCAAGAGAGAGGAGAAGTGAGGATGAGGGAAATTCGGCCGACTTCTTTGAGGCCAAGGGTTTTATACCCAGTTTCTTTTTAGGGTTATGCAATTTTAACCCCAAATTTCTAGACACTTCGATTTTAACCCCATCTTTTTGGCAAATTCTTCTTGATTGACCCCAACAAGCTTTTGAGTATCTCAAATTAACCCCATCATGTTTATAACTCCTGTAATTTCAGTCCTTAAATATTTATTCCCGTCAATTTTACTTCAATCAACTTTTCAATAATTAAAATCCAGTCTTTTTTTTTCGAGCCATTAAAATATTAATTATATTCATTAATAGTAATAATTCAATTTTAATTTATGCCTCGTATTTTATTCCCATTTATTATATGTTTTTAAATTAAAATAATAGTGATTATTATTATTATTAATTCTAGATAACAACAAGAATTTACGGGCCTAGAATTGTCGAGTCAAGCATCTTCATCACATTCAAGTCAAGAACTGCATTTTATCCAGGTGTGGGAATTTATTACGCTTTTGTTTACTTTAATTGCTTTATATTGTCTCGTATGTGTACGTGAAATCAGTCAAAAGCACTTAAATGTGCAATCAGTCAAAGCACTTAAATGTGCAATCAGTCAGAAGCACTTAAATGTGCAAATCAGTCGGAAGCACTTAATTGTGCATAAAGCCTTCGGGCTAGCCGAGGGGCTTCAGAATTTACCAGTTATGTTGTTTATACTTGCTAATATATTTAGTAATTAACGTAGACATATTGCGTACTCTCCACACTAAGCCAGTCGGAAGCTCACCCCACTATTTACCCCTTTCAGGTTGAGGAGCTCGATGTGGCATGCGCTTGAGTGTGGATGATCAAGCTTCATGATTATATGTTTATTTACTTAATGTTATTTCTCTCAAACTACGCTTTATGAACCATTCTTCAATTTGTTTTATTTTCACGTCAAAGTATGTTTGGTTTTAACGATGACTCAAGAATATTACTTGCGATTATTAAGTTTGTCTTTTTAAAATATATTTCCGCTGCAAAATTTTTATTTATTCTTCTTAAAATTAGAAGAATTATTTTTCTAGAAAAGTGGTCGCTACATAAGTGGTATCAGAGCAGATCTACGGTTCTGTAGACTTGTTAAAATGGTTTCTTTTCTAAACTGAAATTTTATTTTTGCAGGTAGTCAAATATTTTTAGCAATTATGATCATCCACCTCGGTCGCTCCACGTCGACTCAAAGGTACATTAAGTTATGATTATTCATTATGTAGTAAATGCAGTTTCCCATATCAACCATGATTCATGCATTAAATATGCATCTTCAGTCTATTTTGTACATAAAAATTTTATGATAGAGTAGTCTAAGGAAGGAGAAATGTCAGGGTTACTTGGTGAGTTTAGTCGACAATCGTACTAATGAGGTGTCCCCTACATACGTACCTATAGCACGGGAGTTTTTGGATGTGTTTCCAGAAGATTTGCCGGGAGTCCCACCCGACCGGCAAGTGGAGTTTAGTATTGATTTGGTCCCTGGGGAGGCCCCAACATCCAAAGCCCCATATAAAATGGCTCCGAAGGAACTTCAAGAATTGAAGGTCCAAATTCAAGAGCTGCTGGAGCTCGAATATGTTCGTCCTAGTGTGTCACCATGGGGTGCACCAGTGCTGTTTGTAAAAAAGAATGATGGGTCACTTCGGATGTGTATAGATTACAGAGAGCTGAATCGATTCACGGTGAAGAACAAGTACCCACTACCGAGAATCGAGGATCTGTTCGATCAGTTGAGGGGAGCCGGAACCTTTTCGAAGATCGATTTGCGTTCGGGGTACCATCAACTGAAGATTAGGGAGTGTGACATTCCAAAGACGGCTTTCAGGAGCCATTATGGGCATTTTGAATTTGTAGTGATGCCATTTGGTCTGAGTAATGCACCATACTCCGCTCACCTGGGAAGTACAAAGATGTACCACGACCTGAAGAAGTTCTTTTGGTGGAGAGGAATGAAACGGGATATTGGTGTATTTGTGTAGAGGTGTATGATATGTCAGTAGGTAAAGGCAGAACACCAACGGCCAGGAGGTCTACTTCAACCGTTGGAAATCCCAGAATGGAAATGGGAGCATATCACAATGGATTTTGTGGTTGGTCTGCCACAAACAGTGAGGAAGAACGATGCTATATGGGTGATAGTAGATTGTTTGACGAAGTCATCTCATGATGACTTACAGTATGGAACAATATGCGAAGATTTATATTCGGGAGATTGTGAGGTTACATGGTGTTCCAGTGTCGATCGTCTCGGATAGGGATCTGCGATTTATGTCGAAATTTTGGAAAAGTCTGCAAAGTGCATTGGGCACTAAAGTGAATTTCAGTATTGCATATCATCCGCAAATCGATGGTCAATCTGAACGGACTATCAAGACACTTGAAGATTTGTTGAGAGCGTGTGTTCTTGATACTGGTGAGAATTGAGAGAATATTTTGACTTTAGTAGAGTTTGCTTATAACAATAGTTACCAAGCGACTATACAAATGGCCCCGTATGAGGCTCTGTACGGAAGGAAATTTCGATCGCCCCTTTATTGGAGTGAGGTTGGAGAAGGAAAGATTTTGGATCCAGAATTGATCGAACAGACTGTAGATAAGATAGCCGAAATCAAAAGTAGAATTAAGACTGCCCAGGATCGGCAGAAGTCTTATGTTGATAAATGAAGGAAAGATATCCAATTTGCGATTGGAGAAAAGGTGTTCTTGAAGGTAGCGCCGATGAAAGGAGTGAAACGATTCGGTAAAAAGGAAAAGCTACAGCCTCGTTATATCGGACCATTTGAGACCTCGGGTCATGTTGGTGATCTTGCATATAGTTTGGCATTGCCGTTGGAGTTATCGAGAGTGCACAATGTCTTTCACGTCTCCATGCTGAGGAAGTACATACATGATCCTGGTCACGTATGCAATTTCAAAGAGTTGCATGTATCCAAGAACCTGAATTATGAGGAGGTACCTACGGCTTTTTTGGAGCATAAGGTACATCAGTTACGGAATAAAGAGGTTAAATTGGTGAAAGTTCAATGGAGTCGTCATGGACCAAATGAGGCAACTTGGGAACGTGAAGAGGAGATCCGTTCTAAGTACCCAACATTCATTCTTCAAGGTACGTAACTTAATTTTCGAGGACGAAAATTTGTTAAAGGGGGTAGGTTGTAACGCCCCGATTTCGCCTATACATTTATTGTGAATTATAGAAAACATGTTCAATTTTACAAAATTATTGACCGAATAATTTTATCATTTAATCTAGTTTTATTTCATGATCATGCAAATCCAATTATGTCATTATAATCATGACAAGTCTTGTGATTCGTTTCGTTTCATTTCTCATTTTAAATTCATCGTTTCATATCGTCATTTCTAGGCCCGAGCCAAATTTTAAACAATATTAATTGTTACCCAAAAGATTTTACAAGATAAATATAATAATATTATTTATTATTATTATTATCCCTATTATTTATTATTAGTAGTAGTAATATAATTATTATTATTTAATTTAGCCTAATTATTTTGGATCACTTTAATTTTTATTCTTGTGGCCCAAGCCCTTCTTCCTAACCCAATTGGATTCTCCTAAACCCATAAACTATACCCTAAACCTAATAATTTACAGTATAAATATTGTATAATGCAGCTAGAATATAGAATATACAAACATATTTTTTCCTCTGCTTCACTGCTTCCCTTCTTGAATTCTCACGTTCGCAATTTTTCATCTTCCTCCACAAAGGTAAATTATCAAAAATTTAATCTTCTATCTGATTTTATATTTTGTCACCCTACTAGTATAATCATGTTTAATTTTTTTAATTGCAAAACCGGATCTCAAAAAGTCTCATAAAACTAGTTCTCCAAATCCCACCATAGAAAACCCACCTGCATTTAGAAATCGGCCTTATACCAATTTCACAACCATCATCCACCACCATGTTTTCGTAGCCTTAAACCTCGCGGCCCAAACCCGCAAGCACACTGAATCCAGACATCATGGTCGAACTAAATCCCACTGACCAAAATCGAAACCCATCGGTTTCAATCATCATATATCTGAAATCAAAATCATCAAACCCCGAACCAAGAAACCACTTCGAACTCGTACAACTTGAAACCTGCCCGAACTCATGGATTTAATCCAGTCATGACTCTCCGTGCCAAACCTGGGCCGAGCTGTTTTCTTGCCCTGGCCCGCCGTGGCAACCCATCTCCGCCACTCCAGACGCCACATTTCAGTCATTCGACACCTCCAAATCACTGACCCTTACCAGAAACCACGACCGTCTTCGTCGGACCAAATTCCAGATGAGGATGTGTGTGTGCTGGTTTGGATTTTTGTGTGTGTGTGTGTGTGTTTGGCAGATGGGAGATAGCGATTTTTTTTTTTTAGAGAGAGAGTTGGGAACAGCAGAGAGGTCTTGAGAGAGGTGAATCAAGATAGAGGAGAAGTGAGGATGAGGAAAATTCGGCCGACTTCTTTGAGGCCAAGGGTTTTTATACCCAGTTTCTTTTTAGGGTTATGCAATTTTAACTCCAGATTTCCAAACACTTCGATTTTAACCCCATCTTTTTGCAGTCCTTCTTGATTGACCCCAACAAGCTTTTCAGTATCTCAAATTAACCCCATCGTGTCAGTC
Organism: Orobanche coerulescens; assembly: GCA_033398695.1. Classification (NCBI taxonomy): domain Eukaryota; kingdom Viridiplantae; phylum Streptophyta; class Magnoliopsida; order Lamiales; family Orobanchaceae; genus Orobanche; species Orobanche coerulescens. The sequence continues at coordinate 190,206,229 of CM065804.1, read as the reverse complement.
CTTAAATATTTATTTCCTTCAATTTTACTTCAATCAATTTTTCAATAATTAAAATCCAGTCTTTTTCCCGAGCTAATAAAATATTGATTGTATTCATTAATAGTAATAATTCAATTTTAATTTCTGTCTCGTATTTTATTCCCATTTATTATATGTTTTCAAATTAAAATAATAGTGATTATTATTATTAATTCTAGATAACAACAATAATTTACGGGTCTAGAATTATCGAGTCAAGCATCTTCATCACATTCAAGTCAAGAACTGCATTTTATCCAGGTATGGGAATTTATTACGCTTTTGTTTATTTTATTGCTTTATATATTGTCTCGTATCAGTCAGAAGCACTTAAATGTGCTATCAGTCAAAAGCACTTAAATGTGCAATCAGTCAGAAGTACTTAAATGTGCAAATCAGTCGGAAGCACTTAATTGTGCATAAAGCCTTCGGGCTATCCGAGGGGCTTCAGAATTTACCAGTCATGTTGTTTATACTTGCTAATATATTTAGTAATTAACGTAGACATATTGCGTACTCTCCACACTGAGCGAGTTGGAAGCTCACCCCACTATTTACCCCTTTCAGGTTGAGGAGCTCGATGTGGCATACGCTTGAGTGTGGGATGATCAAGCTTCATGATTAGATGTTTATTTACTTAATGTTATTTCTCTCAAACTACGCTTTATGAACCATTGTTCAATTTGTTTTATTTTCACGTCAAAGTATGTTTGGTTTTAACGATGACTCGAGAATATTACTTGCGATTATTAAGTTTGTCTTTTTAAAATGTATTTCCGCTGCAAAATTTTTATTTATTCTTCTTAAAATTAGAAGAATTATTTTTCTAGAAAAGTGGTCGCTACACAAGTGGTATCGGAGCAGATCTACGGTTCTGTAGACTTGTTAAAATGGTTTCTTTTTCTAAACTGAAATTTTATTTCATAAGTAGTCAAATATTTTTAGCAATTATGATCATCCACCTCGGCCACTCCACGTCGACTCCAAGGTAGATTAAGTTATGATTATTCATTATGTGATAAATGCAGTTTCCCAGATCAACCATGATTCATGCATTAAAGATGCATCTTTAGTCTATTTTGTACATAAAAATTTTATGAAAAATATTTGGGTATGAAATTATTTTCTTATAAATTCATAAGTATATGTGTGACATGCGTAAATCATCATTGCTAGAAATCTCTGGTTCTCAACCTATAGATGCAATGTAACTCCCCATTTTATTTCTCCCTCTCGTTGGGTAAGTACTGAAGGATCGTTGCGTGTGGTATGCCTTAGGATAATGGCAACTCGTGGATATAGACGCCTAGCTAACTGAGGTGCAGATAATCTCGATGGTCAGAATACCAATCCTGGTGGTGGTGATAGAGGTCACGATAACCACAATAATAACGTGACAGCTCATACTCAGGCACAAGTCGTGTAACAGTTCCAGCGTTTCACCCCACCAACATTCAACGGTTGAGAAGGACCTGCTTTTGTTGACGAATGGTTTATGTCGCTCGAGCGCACCTTTGAGCTCATTGGGTGGACTGATGCACAAAGAATTCTTTGCGGCCAATACCAAATGGTGGAGGATGCTGGACGCTGGTGGATAAGCTATTGGCGTTTGAGGCCGGCGGCCGAGCGTGCTGCTTTAACTTGGGATCGATTCAAGGAAATAGTGATGGAGCAGTACTACCCATAGCATTACCGAAAGAAGATGGAGATAGAGTTTTGGAATCTCGAGCAAGGAGGAATGATGGTTGAAGAATATGAGAGAAAATTCAACCAAATCAGCTTCTTTGTGGAGCACATGGTGGATACTGACCGCAAGAGGGCCCTTAAGTTCCGGAGTGGTTTACGCCGAGAATTCGTCATATCGTCGCTGGTCATGGGGTGCTACCGTATATCAAGACAGTGTTTCGAGCTCAAGAGTTTGAGGCTAGCCATAATCTGGATCAACAATAGTCTACGAAGCCTAGTACTAGTAAGAGGCATTGGAATGGAGACCAAAATAAGGTTGTGGTTTCTAAGAAGCAAGCAAAGATTGGTCCTCGTTGGGACCTAAGCCTCAAACCAGTAAGCAGAGTGCTCAAAGTGTGGTAAAAATCACGGCGGAGAGTGTTTGTATGGAAAAGGTGTCTGCTATAGATGCAAGGATCCAGGACATTAATCTTCGAACTGTCATCTCCAAAGGGCCAAAGGTCAAGGTTCTGGAGGAAAATCTAGTATTTATTCTCTGACCCAAAAGGACGCAGATGAGACTCCCGGCATGGTGTCAGGTATGCTTATGATCTCTAATGTGCCTGCTTTCGCTTTATTTGACACTGGTGCCACACATACTTTTATGTCTGCAAAGTTTTATCATGCCATTGGTTATAGAAGCGTTAGAACTGTTGAGTATCTTGAGGTTAGCTTACCGTCAGGAAATACGATCCTCACTAATACAATGATTGACAAGAATATTGAGATAGGAGGTAGAGAATTTGACGCTAGCAGGTATTTGATTAGCTCGGTGGATTTTGACGTGATCCTTGGTATGGACTGACTTGATAGACATGATGCCGATATAAGGTTCCGTGAGAATAAGGTGACATTGAGGTGTTCTGAAGGCGAGTCGATCACCTTTTATGGTACTAAGAGTAGGGTAGTACCAACAGTAATCACAGCCATGAAAGCACTAAGAAGTCTAAGGAAGGAGAAATGTCAGGGTTACTTGGTGAGTTTAGTCGACACTCGTACTAATGAGGTGTCCCCTACAGACGTACCTATAGCACGGGAGTTTTTCGATGTGTTTCCAGAATATTTGCCTGGAGTCCCACCCGACCGGCAAGTGGAGTTTAGTATTGATTTGGTCCCTGGGGCGGCCCCAACATCCAAAGCCCCATATAGAATGGTTCCGAAGGAACTTCAAGAATTGAAGGTCCAAACTCAATGGATTTCGTGGTTGGTCTGCCACAAACAATGAGGAAGAACGATGTTATCTGGGTGATAGTAGATCGTTTGACGAAGTCATCTCATGATGACTTACAGTATGGAACAATATGTGAAGATTTATATTTGGGAGATTATGAGGTTACATGGTGTTCCAGTGTCGATCGTCTCGGATAGGGATCCGCGATTTACGTCGAAACTTTGGAAAAGTCTACAAAGTGCATTGGGCACTAAATTGAATTTTAGTACTGCATTTCATCCGCAAATCGATGGTCAATCTGAACGGACTATCAAGACACTTGAAGATTTGTTGAGGGCGTGTGTTCTTGATACTGGTGAGAATTGAGAAAATATTTTGCCTTTAGTAGAATTTGCTTATAACAATAGTTACCAAGTGACTATACAAATGGCCCCGTATGAGGCTCTATACGGAAGGAAATGTCGATCGCCCTTTTATTGGAGTGAGGTTGGAGAAGGAAAGAATTTGGGTCCAGAACTGATCGGACAGACTGTAGATAAGATAGCCGAAATCAAAAGTAGAATTAAGACTGCCCAGGATCGGCAGAAGTCTTATGCTGATAAACGAAGGAAAGATATCCAATTTGCGATTGGAGAAAAAGTGTTTTTGAAGGTAGCGCCGATGAAAGGAGTGATACGATTCGGTAAAAAGAGAAAGCTACAGCCTCATTATATCGGACCATTTGAGATCTTGGGTCATGTTGGTGATCTTGCATATAGTTTGGCATTGCCGTTGGAGTTATCGAGAGTGCACAATGTCTTTCACGTCTCCATGCTGAGGAAGTACATACATGATCCTGGTCACGTATGCAATTTCAAAGAGTTGCATCTAGCCAAGAACCTGACTTATGAGGAGGTACCTACAGCTGTTTTGGAGCATAAGATACATCAGTTACGGAATTAAGAGATTAAATTGGTGAAAGTTCAATGGAGTCGTCGTGGTCCAAATGAGGCAACTTGGGAACGTGAAGAGGAGATCCGTTCTAAGTACCTAACATTCATTCTTCAAGGTACGTAACTTAATTTTCGAGGACGAAAATTTGTTAAAGGGGGTAGGTCGTAACGCCTCGATTTCGCATATACATTTATTGTGAATTATAGAAAACATGTTCAATTTTACAAAATTATTGCCCGAATAATTTTATCATTTAATCCAGTTTTATTTCATGATCATGCAAATCCAATTATGTCATTATAATCATGACAAGTCATGTGATTCGTTTCGTTTCATTTCTCATTTTAAATTCATCGTTTCATATCGTCATTTCTAGGCCCGAGTCAAATTTTAATCAATATTAATTGTTACCCAAAAGATTTTACAAGATAAATAATAATATTATTTTACAAGATTTTACAAGATTATTACTATTATTATTATTATCCCTATTATTTATTATTAGTAGTAGTAATATTATTATTATTTAATTTAGCCTAATTATTTTGGATCACTTTAATTTTTATTCTTATGGCCCAAGCCCTTTTTCCTAACCCAATTGGATTCTCCTAAACCCATAAACTATACCCTAAACCTAATAATTTACAGTATAAATATTGTATATTGTATAAATACTGTATAATTTACAGTTACGGGCCTAGAATTGTCGAGTCAAGCATCTTCATCACATTCAAGTCAAGAACTGCATTTTATCTAGGTATGGAGATTTATTACGGTTTTGTTTATTTTAATTGCCTTATATATTGTCTCGTATGTGCACATGAAATCAGTCAGAAGCACTTAAATGTGCAATCAGTCAGAAGCACTTAAATGTACAATCAGTCAGAAGCACTTAAATGTGCAAATCAGTCAGAAGCACTTAATTGTGCATAAAGCCTTCGGGCTAGCCGACGGGCTTCAGAATTTACCAGTCATGTTGTTTATACTTGCTAATATATTTAGTCATTAACGTAGACATATTGCGTACTCTCCACACTGAGCAAATTGGAAGCTCACCCCACTATTTACCCCTTTCAGGTTGAGGAGCTCGATGTGGCATGCACTTGAGTGTGGGATGATCAAGCTTCATGATTAGATGTTTATTTACTTAATGTTATTTCTCTCAAACTATGCTTTATGAACCATAGTTCGATTTGTTTTATTTTCACGTCAAAGTATGTTTGGTTTTAACGATGACTCGATAATATTACTTGCGATTATTAAGTTTGTCTTTTTAAAATGTATTTCCGCTGTAAAAATTTTATTCATTCTTCTTAAAATTAGAAGAATTATTTTTCTAGAAAAGTGGTCGCTACATTCCTGGCGGCGTGAATTGTAAAACTATTCTATCTTCCTTAAGGAATTCATCAAACTTTGTGCTCATATATTCACCGCCTCGGTCCGACCGAAGTACTTTGATATGACATCAGTCTGTTTTTCAACTAGGGCCTTAAATTCTTTGAATTTAGTAAAGGCTTCGGATTTATGTTTCATTAAGTACACAATCCCATACCTAGTATGATCATCTGTGAACGTTATGAAATATTGATATCCGTCTCGGGCTATTTCTAAAGCACCACAAACGTCAGTGTGTATCAACCCAAGTTTTTCAGCAGCCCTTTCGAAAGTCCCTATGAAGGGGAACTTAGTCATTTTGCCTCTAAGGCAAGATTCAAAAGTTGGATAGGGTTCTACACCCAATGGACTTAAAAGTCCATCTTTCTCCATTTTCTGAACCTTGGTGTGACCAACATGACCAAGTCTAAGGTGCCACTTAAGAGCTTGATTAGTATCTTGCCTACCACGTTTCCTAGTTATAGTGTTCACTGCTGTTTTGTTTTGTAAGTTCAGATGATATAAACCATTCAACAATGTAGCTGTGCCAACCAATTTATTTCGAAAATAAATTTTACAACTACCATTTCCAATGAAGAAACAAAATCCTTTCCAGTCCAAGAGTGGAATGGATACAATGTTTTTGTGCCCCTTGGGAAGAACAAGTACTTCATCTAACGTCAAAATAAAACCAGATTCTAAACCCAGTAGGAGTGATCCAATATCGGTTGTCTCGACACTTTGTCCGCTTCCGACAGTGATCATCACTTCCCCATCTTCAAGATGCCTACTTCGTTGCAGATCCTGATGTATAGTACATATATGAGAAGTAGCCCTTGAATCCATAATCCATGAAGCATAATATACAGTAGCGGAACAATTGGTTTCAAAAACAAAAAGTTATGTACCTGATGCATCATTAATATTGGGATAAGTCCTACGCCAGTGGCCCAGCTCACCGCATTCAAGACATTTGTCCGTAAGTTTTGGACCGCCTACCTTTTAAACCTTTTGGGTCTTGACATTTCCTTTCTGCACCCCTTTCTTGGGTTTATACTGCTCGTAGGTCTTTTTCTTCTTGTTATTAGACCTCCGAGGCCCATAAGAAATCACAAGAGCAGCCTCCCTCAGTTTAGTCTTCATGTTAGACTGCGCCGTCACCAGTTTATTCCTTAGCCCAGCTAATGTGCATGAAATCTCGTTACAGTTGAAATTCATTACAAATTGTATGAAGGAGTCAGGCAGAGATTGAAGGATGAGATCAATCTAAAGGGATAAATCCATATGAAAGTTGAGCACCTCGAGCCTCTCAATCATAGAGATCATCCTAAGGACGTGGTCTCCCACTTTCTCCCTTTCTTTCATCCTAGCACTGAACAACTGCTTCGATATCTCATATCTAGCAGTCCTACTGTGCTCTCCATAAAGTTCGGTCAAGTGCGCGAGAATCTGCCTAGCAGAAGCCATTTTCTTGTGTGCTCTTTGCAGCTCATTAGTCATTGAGCCCGTCATAAAGCCACGGACTAGCACGTCATCCTTGACCCATTTTTTATGGACGTCAAGCTCTTCCTAATTACCCCTAGTCCGGATTAGAGTTGATGCCTCAGTCATTTCACGAGCCTTGCCCCTCCAGATATCGGCCTCGCAAGCCCGACTCTCAATAATCTCCATCTCTCCCTTGATGGAGGCTATCTCCTCCTCCAGAGACTTAATCATTGACGGACAGAGATGGTGCTCCTCCCTTAAAGTTTCAAGCTCGTCCGACATATTTTTGTGCTTTTCAACGATGGCCTGGAACTCCCCAACAGCCTTCACATAAGTTCCCAATGCACGACCAAGCTGAGCATTTCCGAATTGGATCTGCTCGGCCGGATCCATATCATTGATCACCAGCTCCAATTTTTGCGTCGAGCCCCGAATAGGGACATGGATGGATTCGGCCACGGCCGGAGGGATCCGATCGAGCATCTCGGTGGTCAGAGTAGCCGCCCAGACATAGTTAAGGAACCAACACGGTCTCCGCCCCCTCATCTCGGCTAAGGGGTCCTCCCGGTCCTTGTTAACCGGAAGGTAGTGCCTCTCCAAATCAATCACGGCCTCCTTCTCAGTCGCGCGGCCTACCCGGATAGGACTCGGCATAGACGGAAGGAATTCGGGAGCGGGCTGAGCCTCCGCCTTATTAACACTGCCCTCAGGATCGGTCTCTTCCCTTTTTCGCTTGGCCCCCGCGCACTTCCTCCGCTCGACGACCTCGGCAGCTAACCTTTCAACACGCTGCGTGGGCGTTTCTCTCATCCCAGATGCAGTCCTGACCCTGCGAACTGGAAAAGGAAGAGAAAATTAAATCAAAAAAATATTACAAATTACCTGAATCAGACATATTATTCGGGTTGGTGGATCGAAGACTGGCAACCCAAAGATTATCCAAGGTGGCAAGAAGGTGTGACTTCCTCTGCTCGGGGGAAAGCTCCAAAAGCTTCTCAATCCGGTCGTCGAACTCGGAAGATGTCTCCTGCGCCGGGATACGACCTGCACAGGAAGCAAATGATGAGCTTTAGATAAAAAACGAACAGAACTGAAAGCATAACACTTACGCATTTTTGCAATAAAATGCACAGGGATCCGAATCTACGCGTCCACGACGCCGGGCTCGAACTCATCCACCGGGCTCCTCCAAGATCCCCGGATGTAAAACCATTGCTCCTTCCAGTTGTGTATGGTCTCTGGCACATCCACCACCTCCTTGTGCATGGCATGCCGAGCTGTTAAATAAAACCAGTCCGAGCCGGATCTTCCGACCGACCTATACAAGAAGAGGCTATTGAACTCCTCAAAACTGGGCTCGGGCCAGCTGTGCTGGTTAAAGAGAATGAAGAGACCCACCACCTGAGCCCAGGAGTTGGGATGAATTTGGGCAATGGGAAGACCCCACTGCCTCAGCCATCGGGACAAAGCTAAGGGAAGCGGGAACCTCAGCCCTGCTAATAGAGAGCGGTAATATACCGCCGTGCAACCGATAGGCGGAAGGTGAGGCCTCTCCTTGGGATACGGGACAAATATCCGCACTGCCGCCGGGATCTTAAACCGCCGCCGCCAGGCCACCAGTTGCTCCTCCGTAATTGCACTGCGGATCGAGGATGAGTCCCACTCCGCCTCCACATAAAGGGCCGGTCGAGGCCGAACCCAGGACATCTCCGTCTCAACTTCTCCTCCTTCATCCGAAGCCTGGCCGACTGCCGTTAACGGCGCCACCACCTCCGCTTCCTCATATCCCGGCGACCTTGCAACCTCGCAACCTCGCCGCCTCCCTCCTCGCCACTCCAGTTGATGGGAGTCCCTCCTAGGGACAAATCCGCCACCCCCGTGCGGTCCGGCGACACGGTCAACTCTGCCGCCCTCTCATCCCCCATATTCGACATCTCGATTTGAAAGAAAAGAAAAGAAAGGGAAATAAGAAAAAACTCACCAGATTTTTCTCTGCAAGAAATCTCACGAAAATGGCGAAGGAAGAAGAAGAAGAGAGAAACCCTTTATTTATAGGGGAAACCAGGCATTAAATGCTCGGCGCGTGGCACGTCGATTCGCACTAAACCGTCGCGAGAACCAAGGGCGCGTGGACGCATCGCCGAATCGAATCCAGCCACGTGTCCCTCATCATGACACGAAGATGCGGAAATCGAACCAACACGTCTCTCGAAGAGACGTCCTTTCGAGAATCTTATCCTCCTTAACAAGCCGGCTCGGCCTAGCTATGAACCGACTCCAGCCCCGACCACCCGGCACGGCCCTGGACTCGGGGGCCCTTGTTGATAGTTCATCCATCTTGGCATCCACGTAAGCGCTCCCCGCCAGCTCAACCGCCCCGATTGAGAGGACCAGAAGGCAAAAGAACCGATTTTCGGATAGACCGGCCGAGCAGAGCAATGAGGAGGCCCAACCGAGCACGCATCAAATTTACTCCTAGGTCCGTTAAAGACCGGACCAACAAAACGCTGGTCCGACTGCATACGTGATAAATATCCTCCAAATCACCCTCATGACATGACCGATCACGAGAAACCAGAGGGCCGACCCCAGAGTCGGCCACAACGGATAAGTATCGCTAAACGCATGAGGAACAGGCAAACAAGACATGCGGAACAGACACACAGGACAGTTAATGCATTCTGTCCTCTCTCTTCCCAAAGCAGTTCCCAAAGGCCACCACATGTCGAAGGGACACTCTCCCTCTGACAAGTGTCTGGACCCATTTCCAGACATCCTCCAGCTGTCGCCCGCTGATTGGCCCAGATTCTCTATATATAGAAGGAATGTACAAAACGAAAGGACTTTTGGAATTTAGAAAATAGAAAGAGAGAGAGAGAGAGAGAGAGAGAGAGAGAGAGAGAGAGAGAGAAAAAAAAAAGAGGACTTGTAATAAAACAAGCAATTAATATAGACCAGTTAAAAAGTTCAACTCAGCTCTATATCAGAATAATAAAATCACTTAAATCCAGTTGTCTTATTAATTCATATTTTTCTATTTTCTACGTGGCTTCGACTCACCTAATCCAAGTCAGCACACGTCACGGTCAAATCAGTAATCAACAAGAATAATAAATGTGGAGTATCAAGCTATGAATACATAGAGGTGTTGTGTTCACTTTTTATTTATGCTTTTTATTTCTTTATGACATGAATAGTTGTCATCGTTCCATAGGCACACACAAAAGTCTCATTATTTAAGGAAAAAATTGAATACTCCTATTAATTATCATCCTGATTTAAACACAAATTTAAATTTATTTGAAGCAAGTGAATCAAAATTTTAAAATTCGAATATTAATTTATCTATAGATATCTTTTTTGGATGATAACTAACTAAATTTAAGAAATATACAAAAATTAAATTAATTTAAATAGTACTAATTGTTATCTGTTTCAGGATAAAGTAAAAGACAGCAAATCAATTGTATTGATAACATGAATAGATATATAGGCATTACAATGAGAGTCCTTCCATACATAGGATTCCTAGTTAAGGTAAGACATCTAATAGGATCCTACTACTTTTGGAAGGGCCTAGAACATTCCATCTTTGTATCCCCCTACAACCAGTATTAGGTAAGACACCAATAAGGGAAGGATATCTTGGAACACTCCCCCTGTGTCGAGCACTAATACTATCATGGTGCATAAGATGTTGCCTCGGTAAAATATCTTTCCAAGTCAAACAAAACCCCGTGGGAAAAACAAAGACTTGGTGAGGAAAAAGAGCACAATGCACCAACTATAGATGTCAGAATCATGTGAAGTGTACTCCCCCTGAGGTATACATGACAGCTCATCCCGACGAGCTATCATTAGTTGAGCTCGGATAATCGACACATGCCGATGCTTATCACATGTTTCTCAAATGTAGATTTTTGGCAGAGACTTAGTGAAGAAGTCTGCGATATTCTCATCGGAACTCACTTGTTTCACTTTGATATTCAGCATTTTCTGCTGTTGCTGATTATAAAAGAACTTCGGCGCGATATGCTTGGTATTGTCACCCTTAATGAAACCTAACTTCATCTGCTCAATGCATGCCTCATTGTTCTCAAAGATGCAAGTAGGGGTTGCTGTAGTGGGATCTAATCCACAAGTTCCTCATATATGGTCTATGACTGACCGAAGCCAAATGCACTCCCTTACGGATTCGTGCAATGCAATTATCTCTGCATGGTTCGAGGAAGTAGCAACCAGGGTCTGCTTGGTAGATCGCCAAGATATCACCGTATTCCCAATGGTGAACATATAACCAGTTTGGAAACGTCCTTTATGCGGGTCAGAGAGATAACCGGCATCAGCAAATCCAACTAACATATTGTTAGGATTCTCTGCATAGAGGGTAAGTTTGCTCGCATTAGCACTTCTGGTAGTCAAGCTGTCATGCTTAGCTGCAATATCAGAGGAAGATCGACGGTCGGTATGCATCGTCTTAACCTCAACAATTCCTTTTGGAATATCTCTCTCTCTTGCATAGGGAAAGAACAATCCAAGATCACTGGAGCCTTTCAAGTATCGAAAGATGTGTTTTACTCCATTCGAATGCCTTATCGTGGGAGCGGAGCTAAATCTTGCTAACAGATTCACAGAGAATGCGATGTGTGGACGAGTACATTGAGCCAGATACAACAACGCACCGATTGCGCTAAGGTACGGTGTTTCTGCTCTAAGGACCTCTTCATCCTCCTCTTTAGGACGAATCGGATCCTTGTTCATTTTCAGACTTCGACCAACCATGGGGGTATCAAGAGGATGTGCCTTGTCCATACTAAATCGCCTGAGCATTTTCTGGACATAGGCAGATTGATGAATGAGTATACCATCATATCGATGTTCTAGCTATAAGCCCAAGCATAGTCGAGTCCTCCCCAGGTCTTTCATCTAGAATTCGGATTTAAGGTAGCGGGCCATCTCATTGACCTCATCTATGGTACCGATAACGTTCATGTCATCTACATAAATGGCTACAATCACGAATCATGTATCTGTTTTTTTTCACAAAAATGCATGGGAAGATATAACTGTTCTCGTATCACTTCCCAACCAAGTATTCACGTAGGCGGTTGTACCACATCCTTTCGGATTGTTTCAACCCATACAGTGAACGACGCAGTTTCACAGCGTAAGGGATCCGTGGTTTAGAGCTACTTGATTTGGACAATGAAATCCCTTCGGGGACTTTCATATAAATATCCATATCTAGATCCCCATAAAGATACGCTGTGACCACATCCATAAGCTTCATATTCAATTTTTCGGACACTACCAAACTGACTAAGTAGCAGAAAGTGATGATGTCCATAACGGGAGAATATATCTCCTCGTAATCAATACCAGAGCGCTGCGAGAAGCCTTGGGAAACTAGTCTCGCTTTGTAATGCATGACCTCATTCTTATCATTGCGTTTACGAACAAAGACCCACTTATGTCCAACTGGTTTAACGCCCATGGGTACTGACTCGATACGGCCAAATACCTCACGTTTAACCATTGAGTCTAGTTCAACTTGCATTGCATCTTTCCATTTCGGCCAAACAGTTCCTCGTTGACATTCAGCAACCGATCGTGGCTCAGCATCATCGTCTTCAATAATTTCTTGAGCGACGGAGTAGGCAAAAGCATCATCGACTAGCGTGGACGACCTGTACAATAGTACGTATTCACTCGTACAATGCATCGAGATTTTTTTATTCTCTGACATCAACAAAGTTTCCAATGCGTCCGTCGATTGTTCCATTGTTGATTCGGGGACATATCCGTAGTCAGAGATAATCTCGTATGACGGAGTCACTGTATCGATAATGAGAGGATTTTGTGCCTCTGTTACTCTTCTCTTTCGAGGTTCGGTATCCTTTCTACCCACTGGCCTCCCCCTCTTTCGAGCAGGGATAAGAGTAGCCGAAGCAGCCGTCCCACCACTAAGGTCGATGCCGGGGGCATCATTCCTTTGGGCGGCTGAACCTTGCCCTATAACTGGGACTTCTAACCTTGCAGGAACATTCACAGCGAGAATGGTATATCTTGTCACTTTCGCAGTATCAGTAAAGCTGTCGGGCATCGAATCCGCAACTTTCTGAAGACTGAGAATATGTTGCACTTCTAGCTCGGATTGAGATGTGCATGGATCTTGATGAGGCAAGGAGGGAGCACACCAGACAATTTCCTGGCGTTCAACTGGAATCATTTGATTCCTCTCTCCCCCTAACAACGGGAAGTTTGTCTCATCAAAGTGACAGTCTGCAAACCTTGAAGTAAATAGATCTCCTGTCAAAGGTTCGAAATAGAGGATAATTTTAGGCGATTCATAGATAACGTATATACCTAATCGTCTTTGCGGACCCATTTTAGTACGTTGTGGAGGCGTAATTGGCACATAGACTGCACAACCAAAAATGCATAAGTGTGAAATATCACGCTCATATCCAATTACCAACTGGTACGCACTAAACAGTTGATTGGAAGTGGGTCGAAAGTGAATAAGTATAGCCGAATGCAAAATTGCATAACCCCAGGCAGAAATCGGCAAGTTGGTGCGCAATATCAATGCTCGGGCGATAAGCTGTAACCGCTTAATCATAGCCTCAGCAAGGCCATTCTGTGAATGAATATGGGGGACGGGATGTTCAACTTCAATCCCAATCGACATGCAATAGTCGTGAAAGGATTTTGACGTAAACTCACCAGCGTTGTCCAATCTTAATGACGAGATTGGAAAGTCGGGGTGGTTAGCCCGTAACTTGATGATTTGTGCTAGGAGTTTAGCAAATGCAGCATTTCTTGTGGATAGCAGAGTGACGTGTGACCATCGCGTCGATGCATCAACCAGAACCATAAAGTATCTTAATGGTCCGCACTTTGGTTGAATAGGTCCACAAATGTCCCCTTGAGTTCTTTGTAAGAAGCGAATATTTTGTGTTGAGTCTTTAGCAAAGGACGGAGAAGGTATCAAGTTTGCTAGTGAACAGGCTTTGCAAAACGATTTATGGGCATTGGAAATTGCCACGGAAGCCTCAGGATTTACGAGAGATGCACTGTCAACCTTATCAGGGCGTGCGATCTTTAATCCCAGTGATACGGTATCAGACTCACTCACATATTTCTGGACTTGGAAAATGGATGACCGTGTGAGTTTTTCAAAATGCAAATCATTATGTCGCATCCATGGTGACCGAGTCGGTCATGCCATAGTTGGTATGCTTCGGAATCACAAAGTTCGTGACTCACAGTGTAGGATTCAATAACCCTTATTGTAGTCTGGTATAAACCACTACTTAGACTCATAAGTTTCTCGAGAACGCGGCGTCTTCCGCATTCTGCAAGAGTAACACACAAAAATTCTATCCCATTCTCACAGTGTGTATCAAGGTGATAACCGTTGGCACGGATGTCCCTAAAACTTAGCAAGCTTCGGTTTGCTCTTGGGGCATAGAGAGTATTTGTGACATTAATATGCGTGCCATTAGGTAGCAAGAAATGAGCAGGTCCCCTCCCTTGAATTACTTGGGAGGAACCAATCATTGTTGTCACTGAGGATATATATGGCACAATATCCTTAAATAATTGCTTATTCCGAAGAATAGTGTGGGTTGTTCCACTATCATCAATGCACTCAATTTCGCAATGAGACATCTACAATAAGACATGAAACTCAATTAGTCTTGTGATGAAAGACATAGCGAAAACTCATTAACTTCGAGTTTGGGGAAATTCGACCAAGTTGGTTAGGATCAAAGTTAGCACAATCGCTGGAAATAATTTCCATATAGTTTTACCTTTTGTTCACTAAAACAGTAATAACTTCTTCGTTAAGAAGCCTATGGACGAACGGTCAGTTGTTCTGGAAACTAAACTTCTGTATCTTTCTGTCCATAGGTCGTGCACTTTCTGGATCATTAAACTCAGATCTCAGTGCTCGTTTCAAGTTGCTATTTTGGTATTTCCCTATTATTGAGTGATAGAGCAAGGTTGAAGCCTTTTTCAAAGGCATTATTGTTGATACAATACTATGGCAATATGGCCACAGGAGCGTTTAAACGTTTCAAAACGCATTGGGGTGTTTGATTTATATCTCGACTAATGATCCTTTCGGTAACTCCAACTTGGTAGACTTGCAGAGAAAGTAGGAATGTCGGTATAGCTAAGGCTGTTTAAAAACCACGGATTCCGTTTGAACTTTCAAAGCATAAACAAATACCAAGGAGGATGCGCCTAGTCTTGATCAAAAGTTTTGATGAAATCCACCAATGTATCAAATTAACCAAGCAATTCTTTACTGAGCAATTGTTTTGTGATAAACCAAACATGCTTTTGAAGGAAAAAATAAAATTCGTTTTTTGAACAATCACAGCAATTAAAAGAATTTTATTCATCATGGCCGATTTTATTACATTCATAGAAAATACCAAAGTAGTTCTCGAAAGAAAACTAGAAACAAGACAAAACATAACCAAAGCGTAAAAACTAGTCAAACTACAATGATCTAGTCAAAGTCAGCAACATCCAAATATTGGTCTTTGTCCGCAATGGTGAGAGGAGGGATCTCAATATGGTTCACCTTCGTATTCTCATTATCTTCCTGCATGTAATTTGACTCTTGAGTCAAGTACTGTTTATAGTGCTTGTAGTAAGCTTGGATGTTCTTTGGCGCCTTGCAATTGCGGTAAGTATGCTTCTTTGAGCTGCAAGTATAGCAATTCTGGTCTTCCTTTGGAGTGGTTCCAATCCCGATGGCAGGAGGCGGTCCACGTGGTTGGGCTCCACTAGGACCCGTGGCCGAGCCACCTTGCCTCTTCCACACATTGGAACGACGACCTCGTCTTTTTCCTCGCTTGCTCGAGTCATGCACCCGTGGTGCTTGCAAAAACTGAGTAGCGTTGCCTTTGCTAGTTTGTCGTGGTGCCTTCCTGTGGGTAGCCTGATTCACTTTCGGAATCGGCTTCGTACAAGTTGGGCGCGCATTGCTGTTGAGAATAATCTCATGGTGCCTTTCTTTTTTTCGCGAGGTGGGAGATAAGGTCACTAAAATTTTTAATTCTCCCTTCCTCATAGGCAACGCGCACACTACAAAAAAAACAGTTTTTACCGACGCCAAAATGGCGTTGGTAAAACAGAAAATGGCGTTGGTAAAAAAATTATCGACGCCATTACCGACGGCAACCCGCCGTTGGAAAAACGCTCGACGGTAATTTTTTACCGACGCCATTTTCCAACGCCGCCATTTACCGACGCCATTTTTGGCATCGTTAAATTAAAAAAATTTAAAAAGTCGGTCGGGACTCAAAGGGGCTCAAAGTAGTTAGGTCCGGCTCAAAGTGAGGGTCTTGGCCAGTCCAGTCGGGGTCCGGGCGGGTCGGGTGCGGGTCCGGGCAGATCAGGTTCGGGCTCCATTCAATTTCAAATGGTTGAGAAGGATTTTGGTTTATAAACCACCAAAAACATTGATGTTTTTTCGATGTGGGATTGTGTTAAAAAATTACCGACGCCGAAATGGCGTCGGTAATGGCGTAAACGGCGTCGGTAAATTTAAAAAAAAAAAAAATTACCAACGCCAAAATGGCGTCGGTAATGGCGTTGTACTGGCGTCGGTAAAAACTGTTTTTTTGTAGTGGCAGCTGATGAGCAATCACACTTGCTCCTACGGGAAACGTGTTAAGGGTCTTCTCGATCAAGTCTTGATCAGACTTCTTGACACCACAAAAACCAAGATCAGCGCGAAGATCAAGGATGGCTTGGTTATAGGCCTCCACATTCGCATAATCCAAAAATCGGATTTGCTCCCACTGAAGTTGCAATTCGGGGAAGCACTGATCATGCACATTATTAAATCATTGTTCGAGTGTATCCTATAGTTCTTTGGGGGTTTGCAAATTCATGTAAAACTTTTTCAACAACGGATGTATATGTCTACGCAAGTACATCAGTACATTAGCCTTAGTTTTCTCGCTCGGTTCTTGAGCGGTAGGCTCGTTAGAGAGAAAGATGGTGGTGGTGAATCTCTTACCGACGAACGTCAAGCGAACGTCTGAGACCGACCTATGGTACTCCTTACCAGTTACCATCATGGTCAAGGATGTCGAACTCCGGATGAACATTAGAGCTTTGTGCCATATACAAGATATAAACAAGAGGAAGTTAGTCTTGTTGGATTTTCAGTGACAATGTAAACGGTCATAATCAATGCTTTTAAAAGTGTGTAACATAACCATTACTCGATGTACTTCCCTTAATTGTTGTTTACTAAAGTCGACAAAAAAACGGCGATATCAAATTGCACCCAGATATGTGGTGTATGCAACAACCACAAGTATCGACTTTCAACAATTCCGTGACTCCCCCAGGACAGTCACACAATTTTCTTCAACACGCAGAGATACCGACTTTTCTCGCGGTCTCATCCACCGCAAAGTAGCGTGGGAGATAAAGAACCCAATAACCCATGTCCCCAAAAGAAAAAATTCCCAAAAAGAGAGAATTGAATAGCGACAAGTTCAGATAATTACCTCGATTATAAAATTAGGCACGTGATATGGATGAATTTGTGGTGTGCTTCGATCTACCGGTTGGTACTCGATGCGACGACGTGAAACTGGGGGCGCAATTTTGGCAGTTTTCGAAAATAAATTAAGTCGATGTTCGGATTTTTGGTCTGAGATTCTGAACTGGGTCGGACTTGGCTGGGCTGGAGCTGGCCGCCGGCGGTGGTCAGCGACGGTGGTCGGCGGCGGCGGTGGTCAACGGCGGTCAGGGCTGGACTAGATCGGCCTGTGTTGGTCGGCGGCGGCGGTCCGGCGGTGGTGGCTGGACTAGATCGGCGGCGGTGGTCGGCGGCGGCGGTCCGGCGGTGGTGGCTGGACTAGATCGGCGGCAGTGGTCGGCGGCGGTGTTGGGCAACGGCGGTGAGCAGTGGCGGTGGTCGGCGGCGGTGCTGGGCAGCGGCGGTAGTGCTGGGCCGATTTTTTTTCTTTCTTCGAGCTACGTGCTGATAACGTGTTTCAGGAGAAAGTAAAAACCAGCAAATCAATTGTATTGATAACAATGAATAGATGTGCCTCTATATAGGCATTATAATGAGAGTCCTTCCATACATAGGATTCATAGTTAAGGTAGAACATCTAATAGGATCCTACTACCTCTGGAATGGTCTAAAACCTTCCATCTTTGTATCCTCTACAATCAGTATTAGGTAAGACACCAATAAAGGAAGGATATCCCGAAACATTATCCTAATTTTATAGTAATTTTTTAATTGTAGATACTATTTCTTCATGAGCCACTTTCAAACAATTAAGTAGTTATCCATACCTTAAATTTAGCAACGAACAGATCTCTGTGCTTTTGGGTGAGTAGGTAGGGAATACTAGGGGTGTTCAAAATCGGATATCCGGACTTTCGGATATCCGAAATTTCGGATATCCGGACTTTCGGATATCCGAAATTTCGGATATCCGAAAATTCGGATACTAGATTTTGATATCCGATATCCGTATCCGAAATTTTGGATATCCGGTTTTCGGATATCCGAAATTTTGGATACGGATATCGGATATCCGAATATCCTGAAAAAAATAAAAATTTTATTCGGATATCCTTATATTCGAAAAAAAATCGGATTTGGATATCGGATATCCAAATATCCGAAAAAAACTTCGGATATGGATATCGGATATCCGAATATCCGAATACTTTTTATTATTTAAAATATAAAAAAAATAAAAATTTTAGGATTTTCGGATATTTCGGATATCCAAATATCCGATTTTTCTGAAAACTACTATCCGATATCCGAATCCGAAGTTCCGGATATCCGAACTTCGGATATCCGAATTATCGGATATCCGAATTTTCGGATATCCGGAACTTCGGATTTTCGGATATTTCGGATCGGATATCGAATATCGGATATTTTTGAACACCCCTAAGGAGTACATAAATTAACACATGTTTTTTATAAAGTCCAAATAGAATATTATTATACTACCTCCGTATAAAAGTTGAGTACTTAAATGGGGCATTTACCAAAAAACAACTTTTGAAAGATGTAAATTGCAAAAAATAAAAATAGAAAATATATAGGTTGGAAATTATATATATATATATATATATATATAGGATAGGTTCAGGTAGGAAAACTTTTTTCCGTAAGAAATAAGAATGATTTTGGGCCCTTGATCTTTGATGATTAATGGCTGCGATTTGTGCACGTTGTGCTAAAGAGTTAGCCTAATTGTGCTACGCGGAATATTTTTGAGGGGATATTTTTGTAATTATACAGATTTTATGTTTGGTATTTCCTACAATCATGGGATTTCATATCCCACTTCTTATCTCTTCCCAAATTTTAGCACCTTTGATAATATTATTTTGATAATTATTGTGATGTCATTTGTGTGATAGTTAGCACTTAAATCTGTAAAATTTTGTATTGTTAATACATTGTATTTCTGTTAATGTTTTAATAGTAGAATTTAGCATTAAAATGTTATTTGTATTAGCACATTTAATAGGTAATATTAGCACATATGGTATGTAATGCTTGCATAGCAGCTTATGGGATTTACAAATGGAGTCTTATTGTATTTATTGTATTTTTTTAGTAAATAACGTGAAAATTATTTTGTACCTATACTTGAAAACGAGTATGATTATTTATCTTCCAAAAAAATAAAGCACAACACATTGTATCAAAATTGACTGTATTGTACACAATAAAGCATAACAAAAAAATTACATAATTGGAATATAACCAGAACCGCACTCTGTTTTCCAATTTGCAGCACACACAAAACAAATGATTAGCACAACAGTTCCGATTTTTAAAAATACAAATCAAATAAAAAAAGATAATGTTAGTTTTTAAAAAAATAAAAATAAATACACCAAAAATATAAAATATTTGAACAACTAAAAAACATGAAATCCCATAAAAAAATAGATATTAACCTAAAATATGAAATCTCATGAATATAGGAACTTCCCATGATTTTAGTAACTTCCCATAAGATAAATTAGTCAAATTACATTGGTACCCCCAATAATTAAATTCGTTAGCACTCCTAGTTTTCGGTGTTAGCACACCAGAACGAAATCTGGGTCATTAATCTCCAAGGATTAATGGCTTACAATTATTCCTATTTCTTACACTTATACCATTTCACTCCATAACCCACCCCTATATATATATATATATATATATATATATATATATATATATATATATATATATAGTCTTGCTCCAATGAGAACCGTTTAAAATGAGAACCTTGAGAACCACTTGTATGCAGTAGATACTTAGTTAATATATAGAAGTATATATAGTAGACTGTATACATATATAGAGGACCAAAGCTAATGAACCTTATTGTTCAAGATGGTTTGAGAATTGCAAGTGAAATCTTACGCAAAATTAGGGATAGTGTAAAGTATATTAAGGGCTCTGAAAGTAAACGAACAAAGTTTGTAGCGTGTTGTGAACAATTGAATGTGTCGGTAAAATCGGGATTGCGTTTGGACTGTGTAACTAGATGGAATTCTACGTGGATGATGCTTGATTGTATTCTAAATTTTAAGGAAGTATTCTCTCAATATGCCATGGTTGAATCCAGTTTCACTACTTATCCATCAACCAAAGAGTGGGAACTAGCACAAGCTATCACTATATTTTTGAAACCATTCGCACAGATTACTGAACCTTTTGCGGGCACCAAATACCCAACAACAAATATGTATTTGTTACATATTTTGAGAATTAAATAGTTTTTGATGTGAAACAGGTACTCGGAGACTGGGGTCATTAAAAATATGGCAAATGAAATGTTGCCGAAGTTTGAGAAATATTGGAACGACTATATTGATATCTTGTCCATAGCTACTCTTCTTGATCTGAGGTATAAAATACAGTTTGTTAAATTTAAATTGAAAAAAGTTGAGCCGACTAAGGAAGTAATAAATCGAAAAATAGGCCAAATTTTGAGTGTGATGAAATCTTTGTTCATGGAGTATGTGACGGAGTTTTCAAAAGATGGTTCACAACCAGAAGATGGTGTTGGGACTTCAACTATTGGCACTAGGACGAGCGAACATAATGAAGATGAATTCGATGTAAGCAAATTTTTTATGTTAGAATATTTTTAGTCATATTTACTTTTATATATATTTTGTTACTTGTTCGGTGTTTGTTGATATAACTTTATATGAGTTTTTTGTAGGATTTTTTGAAGGGAAGTTGAAGGTAATGCATCAACAAGAATTGAATTGGAACTATACTTAGAGGAGGATCCCTGACAAATGTTCTTTCAACATTCTTCACGAGTGGAAAAAACTTTCTGAACGGTACACTTTATTGTTATCTTTGAACTTATGTACTTGATTTTTAAATATTGGTAGTCATACCTAGTCCTTTCTAATTGAATACTATTATAGATATCAAATATTAGCTAGGATGGCATATGATTCTCTATTACAATTACAACGACTGCCTCGGAATCGGCATTTAGCGTTGGAGCAAAAGTTCTCGCAAAATATCATAGTTTGCTCCTACCGGACAATGCACAAGCATTAATTTGTGGGGGTAATTGGATTTGTGGTTATGAAATTTAAGGTTTGCTATATTTGAAATTAAAGTTGATTGTGTGTTTAGATTTTTGCGTTGATATATTACTATTGAATACAGATGATGAACCACATGATGAGCTACTTTCTGTGTCGCTTGTTGAAGTGCAAGAATCAAGCGATTCTACTAGTATTAAAACGGATGGTTGAACTTTTGGAAGTGGATGACGATTTTTTTTTACATTATTGATATTTTTAGTATATTTTGGTTAATTAGATCGGAAGAAAGACTTTGTGTTTCTGTAATATTGCTGGGAGTCGTGACTTGCTGCAGTGCTGCATCTTTAGTCTTACTAGTCATTCAGACCCGTGCGTTGCACACGGGCTAATTGGTCATAGTGTAATGTGTGGTATTTATTTTCGTCATTAGGTTTGTAAGTTGTGATGGTATCACAACTTTTGTAAGCATCGCATGAGTTTAAGATGAATGAGTTTAATTAGTTGTTTGGTGACTTTTATATTTAGACCGAGTCATTCAGACCCGTGCGATGCACACGGACTTAATCTAAATGTTCATAGTGTATTGTTCAACACTAATTTTCGTCATTACATGGGCTGTATATAAGTGTTCATAGCGTAATCTTTGGCACTTATTTTCGTCATTATATATCTAAGTTGTGATGGTATCACACCTTTTCTAAGCATGACACACATTTAAAATAGTTTATTGACATTAAAAGAGTATATGTGAAGAGACTTTTTTCAAGATGCTACATTTAAAAGAGTCTATTCACATGTAACTTTTTAATATGTATAAGTTACATACTAAATGTCAAAGGGAGGTTAAACGCATACGGTTCTTCAAAATAAATGTAATCCTTATATAAAATCGTAACAAAGTGGATATTGGCTATATTTTGAGATCTCGCTTGTGACAATTAATTATCCTTTTGGTTTATCATATCAAATACGGTAGTTCCACATTACTACGCTTAATTAATCGAACTTTATTTTATGCACAAAAACCATTTAAGTTTCAATATTTTTTATCGTTGTGAAAATCGGTCCAATATTGTTAGTATATTTAATTTGTACCAGGTTGCATATATAAATATATTTGAAGACATCAATCTCAACATATAATTTTTCTACTCTTAATAACTAATATAACAATTTCATTTTGCCAAATTTGTTTGTCATTCTACAAATGAAACTAAAATTATATTAAGATAATCAATTAATCTCCATAGTGATATTACTTATTGAGTAAGATTTAAATTTAATTTATAATAGATTATATAAATGGTATATCTATATTGTTTAAACTATATAAATCGTCAAAATGATATTATTTATTATGTAAGATTTAAACTACAGTAAAATTATATAAATAATAAATTCTCAAAATAACATAATCACTTAATTGCCGATACTAATTGTGGATATGATTACCCGAATCATTAATACGTATTTGTTTTATCTATAGTCTATTGCTTTGCACCATTTATGGATAAAAATGATACTGTGAGGATATTTTTATTATATACTACCATTTTCAATATGTAACATCGACATAACTTACACAATCATATCAAGTATCAAAGTCACGCAATATTTCAAGACATTTAATTAAGAAAGTGACATTAACACACCGCAAGACAAAAAACTAAATTAAGAGCAAAAATATTAAAATGCACCAACAAAGTGTAGTAATAATTATTGACTAAAAATTGAACTCGTCACATTATTTTCAATAAACTTACTTGCTAACGAATCAATAGTATTAGCCCATTTATCGGTATTACATGAAGCAAAATATTGCATGTTTAATTTGTAACATATATTAATATGAATGCTAAGTATTCATCCCACCGATGGCCATGGCGTCGTTCTTGTTTTTGTTGTTGTTCTTGTTGTTGTTGTTGTTGTCTTTGTCGTTGTTGTTCATTGGCCTTTTTCATGTTTTGTTCTTGATACAATTTTTGTGACTTCTCGATATCTTTCTTTAATGCTTCTTGACGCGCTACAAAAAATAATTAGATATAGTTTTTTTTTTTTTTTTTTTTTAAAACAACATCACATATATTAAACGGAACAAAAGGACTGTGGGGGGACGAGCCCCACTACACG
This sequence comes from Orobanche coerulescens, assembly GCA_033398695.1. Classification (NCBI taxonomy): domain Eukaryota; kingdom Viridiplantae; phylum Streptophyta; class Magnoliopsida; order Lamiales; family Orobanchaceae; genus Orobanche; species Orobanche coerulescens. The sequence goes on along the minus strand of CM065804.1, from coordinate 190,182,801 downwards.
CCCAAAACAAAAATTGAGGGCGGACGAACCCCTCTACACGTCCCCAATTAAATCAAAAAGCGATGGCTACGAAGACTCCAACTAAAAAGAAAACAATTTTTTACATCTCAAGTAAGGGTAGCACATTTTATCTAACCGAATAAGACCAAGGATCCTCCCCTTGAGATCAAGGCCATCCGAACAAAAATAATCTCGATGGTGGCATCCTTGATTAGCAAAATAATCGGCCACCGCGTTCCCTTCCCTATAGATATGAGAAAAGCGAACATTAATGCAAGTAGAAAGTTTGTGAATTTTGCAAATTAAGCTTTGGACATTCCAAGGAGATGAAGAATTCTCCTTGAGTAATTTGAGAGATATGGAGGAATCCACTTCAACCCAAACATTAGAAAAACCTTTCTCCACACAAAGGAGAAGCCCTCTCCAAATGGCATGAAGCTCCGCGAAGGTGTTAGTTTGCGAACCAACAAATTCCCAAAAATAAAAAATGGCCGACCCGAGATGATCCCTAAGAACCCGCCCGGCGGCGGGACCCGGTTCCTTGGCCGCCTGGTCCGTGTTGAGTTTAAACCACCCGGGCGTTGGTTTCATCCAACGAACACTAACCACTTTGCGAGTGAAATTGACCTTAGCATTGTGGCCGAGAAAGGCCGCCAAAATGTCGGCCCCTTTCCAAAAATATATCCGCTTCTTCCCCTCGGCTTTGATGGATTTTAAGTACGCCCAAATCCGGGAACACACACGATCAACCGTAAATGGAATTTGCCTCATTCTTTTATCATTCCTACAACACCATAAAAACCAACATATAAGCACGGGAATGATATGAAATATATGAGTCTTACCAAAAGTTTTGTTGAACCAAGAAGGAAAGATAAGATTGAGATCCTTGGTGATGAGTTTGACCATCCCACCAAAGAATGGAAATAGTCCCACACTTTGCTAGCGACGGGCCCATCCCACAACAAGTGGATGAGAGTTTCGTCCCCGTTACAACAATAACAATGGGCGTCCACAACCATCCCCCTACGAATTAAACAATCGGGCGTGGGGATCCAATTATTAAAAACCCGGACCATAAACACCGAGATGGTTGGAGTGATAGCAAAATTCCAACACCTTTTAAGAATCAAGTGGGAGGGTTTTTTTTGGCGGACTTTCTCCCAAGTATTATTAAATGAGAAATCCCGTTAGAGGAAAGCTTCCAACTCGGATTGTAATTGGATAAATTACTTGGAAGTGAACAAATATTATCACAATAGCCTTGAGGAAGGATCCCCTAAGCTTGGAGTAGTTCCATTCCCGTTATTCCAAAATTTATTAAGACACTCTTTAGATTTCGTGGGAAATAAATTCGAAAGGGGACTAAAATCGCACCAATTATCATGCCAAAAGATGAATTAGCATTGCCACTATTCCAAAAAATGAATTTATCAACCTCCCCACGAATGGCACATAACCTTTTCCAATTGGGGGAATCAAAAGGATTAGGTTTGACCACCATGGGGTGGAGCCTTTTGCAATATTTAGCCATAAGAAAGTTAGACCAAATATTCTTATTGGTCCTAAATCTCCACCACATTTTATACTCCGCTTGGATTAAATCATTTAAATCACGGCACCCTATCCCACCTTCATGAGTAGGGTAACAAAGCCTTTTCCAAGCGGCCCAATGCATTTTTTTCTTACGCTCGTTAGAACCCCAAAGGAATTTATTAAAAGCCTCTCAAAAAATAATATAACATTGGCCGGGGTTTAATAACTTGAAGATTATAAAAGAGGATGGAATTGAGAACCGACTTGATAAGCTCGATCCTCCCTCCTAAAGAAAGGAGGTGATGATTCCAAGTGCAAATTTTGTTTTGGATTTTAAGGATGGCGTTACTAAACATATTGAAAGTGGGTTTGCCTTTCCAAATAGGCACACCAAGGTAAATCATGGGAAGCTCCGAAAAGAAAATCCCATGATATCCTTAACACGAGCGACCACGCCGCGGTCGGGTTATGCATAAGGAAAGTACTTTTAGCATTATTAATTTTTTGCCCCGAAACCGCTTCAAAATGATGGAGGCACCGTTTAAGCAAAATAAGGTTATTATGCGACGCATTAACAAAAAGGAGCATGTCATCGGCAAACGCAAGATGAGTAATTTGAACATTTTTGCGAATAGTGAAAAACATAGCCGGGTTTTTTTTGAAAGTATGATCGATTTTCCTCGAAAGGTAATCCTCGGCCAAAATAAAAAGAAGGGGGGATAAAGGATCCCCTTGTCTAAGACCCCTCTCACTCTTAAAAAAACCCACGGACGAGCCATTAATAATAATAGAAAACCAAGCATTGCAAACACATTGTTGAAATAATTTAATAAGATTAGGGGAGAAACCAAAACTAGTAAGCACTTTGAAGAGAAAACCCCAGTTAATCCTATCATAAGCTTTTTCCATATCAAGTTTAATAACCGAGTTATCCTTAGAACGAGATATGTCATGGACGACTTCTAAGGCCGTGAGAATATTATCCGTGATTAAACGGTCCTTTGTGAAACCCGATTGAGCGGGATTGATGATCCTCGGGAGGATAGAGCTCAACCGTTTGCTAAGAATTTTCGAAATGATTTTGTAAGTAGTATTGCACAAACTAATCGGTCTAAAGTCTTTCCAAGAGTTAGGGGAGGGGATTTTGGGAATGAGCGTTATAGACGTAGAGCAATACGCTTGCGAGAGATCGGCCCCACCAAAAAAATCTAGCACCGCCTCCAAAACATCACCTTTAATAATATCCCAACAAGATTGAAGAAATTTCGCATTAAAGCCATGGGGCCGGCCACACTATCCCCTCCATATCAAAAACAATTTTCTTAATCTCACCGAGGGTAGGGGGCAACACAAAAAGATTGTCACCCAAGGATAATGTTAGAAAAATATCCTTGTCAAATTGATCAATGTCAACCGTTCATTATTGAATAAATTCGAAAAGTAAGCCACGGCCGATTGATGAATACCAATCTCATCCGAGATGATGGACCCATTATCATGAATGCTATGAATGTGGTTGTTGTGCCTTTTTTCTTAACCAAATCATGGAAGAATTTGCTATTTCTTTCCCCTTCCATTATCCATTTCATACGGGCCTTTTGTTTCCAAAAGGACTCTTCCATGGATAATGTGTGAACAAGGGAAGCGTTTAGTTTTTTAAGATTAACCATGTTGGCAATGGTAGGATCCGAGTCAAACACCCCTTCGGCCTCGGCAACCTCCCTTTGGATTTTCTCAACGTTTTTAAAAATGTTGCCGAAAGTGAACTTATTCCACTCTTTAAGGGTGAGTTTGAGACGTAAAAGCTTGTTCGACAATTTAAGAAGGCCCGGGTAGGGCGAGGGAATGTCCCAAGAATCTTTAACCGTTTGTAAAAAAAGATGGTGTTGGACCCACATGTTTTGAAACCGAAAGGACGCTTTAGGCCGATTGGAATCCGGGCTAAAAGTGCACAACAGGGAATTATGGTCAGAGGTATGCCTCGGGATGTTGATAACTTAAATACAGTTAATCAATATATTGCATTTTCGATCAAAGTAAAAATATTCGTGCATGTACCACATAATTGATAAGACAACGATGTGTAGGATCTCTTAAACCATTAGAGAAGATGACGTTACTACCAAACCTCCCAAGCACCATCTTTATGTCCTACATTGTTACACACACAAAACACACGTGAAATTTACATAAAACAATATAAATCAATATGCTAATTAAGCTAGACGATATGATGCTTACTTTACCACCATAAGTTGTAGCGATGTACAAATTGTGTGGAGGAAGTTGTGTTTTGTTGTGTGTGATTTTTGATACATTATATAATTGATAAAATATTTGTAACTCATGGACGGAAAGGTAAAAAGACTAACACTAATTGGTGTGTTTAATTTATGCATTCATGGCACCAAACACTTCATCTCCACATTTCACTTTCAATTCGTGAGCCATTTATTATAACCACTTTACATTTATAACTGACAAATGCTTCATATACTTAACATATAAATGGCCATTATGTGAATATTCATTGTACACTTAACGAAAGTTGCTTGACATGCCCGGAAATCAATATGGAATAACAAATATGATACAATCAATTCATCAAGCATTAATCATGACCACTTATATTTATAAGGCTTCTTAAGCTTTATATATAAGATGTTTAGATGGCAGTGGTAGTTAGTGGCAGTTTAAATTGTGTCAATTCAGTATTTATGTTAACATTCAATGTTAAATTGTGTTAATCCAATTTATATTACTGTTGAATGCTCGAAGTGGCAGCCTAGAACTTCACAATTTGCATTGTAGTTGGAAAAAAAATGTGGCCCAAGAGTTGGGCTAGGACGGTCCTGTATGGTCCAGAGGCCTCAATATTTAGGCCTAAAATATCTTGGGCCTTTTTGGTCGAGTCTAAAATTAACCCGCCTGTTGGCCATTTGGACTAGTCCAGCACGTTTGTCATATCTATCATCTCCCATTTATATTATGATTTCTATAGCCGCTCATTATATTTGCTTAATAATAGTATTGTAAACATTAAAATTTATTTATTTAATTAAATTACATACAAGAGTGATAACATAGGGCAAAATACAAATATGTTACTTCTATTATTATTTTTATTCCAGGGTTCAGATAAATAAAACAATTTAAAGAACAACTTGAGTAACCGTCCCGAACATAGAACCGATGGGTTTTGGCACTATTCGGATCGATTCTCATGGTTTTGGTGCCGGTTCTAGGTCTAGTTTCAGTCTGTAGTTCTAGGGATGGATAATGCCTACCCGGACCCGACCCGCCGCATTGCTATCCCTACTCGTCGTCATACCTCTGGAGGCCAGTCAATTTTTTATTTTATGTCCTTTATTCTTTTGTATTTTTATGATAGGCCGCCTGCCTGTTTTCCCGCGGAACACCGCCGCCATCACACATCCGGCTACCGACTATTTTTTTTTCCTTTTTCTTTTTCTCGACAGGCCCGCCGGTCTGTTTTCCAGCGGGCCACCCCGGGTTGCCAGCTATTTTTTTATTTTATTATCTTTTTTATTTTTTTACGACCACCAGCCTGCTTTTTAGCGGTCCACCGCCGGCGGCTGAACAATCTTTTTGTTTTTTTGTTTTGTTTTTTACGACAGGCCTATCAGCCTGCTTTTGGGCGGGCCACCGCCAACGACCAGCAGACCTCAAACAGTCGATCATTTTTTTTATTATTATTTTTATTTACGCTAGACACACCGGCCTTCTTTCCCACGGGCCACCGGCGGACGAGTTTTTTATTGATAGAGAATCTTTGTATTTTATTTTATTCTAATTACCATAGAATAACTGAAGATGAATCTTTGTATTTTATTTTAGAGAGAAGACATGGACTAGCCAAATAGCTTAGTAAGTTTTAATATTTGTCATGCAACTTAGTTTGTACAAATTGTAGCCAAAAAGAGCAAATGCGGACCAATTTACCCTCACCCCCTTATTTCTTTCTCCCCCTCCCCTCTCTCTCTCATTCCCCCCACCACACACGTCTCTCTATTTCTCTCTCTGTCTTTCTTTCTCTCCCCCCATGTCTCTCTCATTCCCCCCACCCCCCCACGTCTCTCTCTTCTCTCTTCTCTCTCCTTTCTCTCTCAATCCCTCCCTTCCCATTGAATGACCGCGCCACCCATCACCGTCGTCGGTCATGTTCTCAGGTGACCACGATGGCTCTCACAACCATCTTCATATCTCGCCGGAATCTAGCTATTTCCGGAGCCGACTTCGCTGGAGTTCCAGTTCTTTCCGAATCTTCCCTACTCTGAATCTTCCCTATGACCGCCAACAGCTCCGACGACCGCCAGCAGCTCCGAATCTTCCCTACTCTCTCATTGGATTTTATTTCTCTTTCTCCAACTTTCTCTCTCTCTAGAAAAATCCTAGATCTATCTTGAAATAATGTTATTTTTATATTTATTTTTGATGATTTACAAGTTTTCATATGATTTCTGGTGATTCGTGGTATATTTGGAGTGATTCAGATCGATTTGTATGTATTGGTGTTTTAGATTTAGTTTTTGGCAAGTTTGCATACGTGGTTACGAATTTACAGTTGGTACGATTTATTCATTTCGTACTGGGTTACCATGTTACAATATTGTCATTTCGTATCACTATGCCTTGATTTTCTGTTAAGATTTTATCATTTCATATCAGTATGAAGTTACGAAATTCGAATTTCATAACACATTTATGCCGATTTGAAATTTTCGTATTGGAGATTTGGTATACATGTTACGAATTCGTAACTGTTACGACTGGTAAGAAATTGTAACTTCTTACCAAGTGTAACTAGTACGAAGTTACGAATTAATGACTTCGTATTAGTGTAACCGTAACTATTTCTAGCTATGAATTAGTAAGGGTGTCACTGTTTACACTCTGGTATATTTGTAAGAAATTGTAACTTCTTACCAAGTGTAACTAGTACGAAGTTACGAATTAATGACTTCGTATAGTGTAACCGTAACTATTTCCAACTACGAATTAGTAAGGGTGTCACTATTTACACTCTGGTATATTGGTAAGAAATTGTAACTTCTTACCAAGTGTAACTAGTACGAAGTTACGAATTAATGACTTTGTATTAGTGTAACCGTAACTATTTCCAGCTACGAATTTGTAAGGGTGTCACTGTTTACACTCTGGTATATTGGTAAGAAATTGTAACTTCTTACCGAGTGTACCATTTAAACTTAACATGTTACTATATTGGTAACGAAACGTAACGAAAAACAAATAATAAATGATCAATTATTAATCGGGTAATGTAACGAAAAACAAATATCGTATCCGACATCGTACTCGTGTGCAATATTCCGACACGGTAAATAAGATATGAAGTTACGATACAATAACACAAAAGGTAAATAACACATGGTAGCGAGACAAGATTTAAATACATATGTCAGAACCTTAAACTCGGAAAGATAAGGAGAGATATAGTGGGTTAGTTTTATTAAAAAGTAAGGGTATATTGTCAAACCATGCCATTTTTTCTTTAGAATTTAGATAAACCAAGTTCTGTGACAAATATCATTAAGCTATGTGAAGTTAAAGTAGTAGATACCTCTTTATTTTATGTCCGTCAATATCCATGGAGGTTTAGGCGGTTTGACGAGAAGGGAGGGTATACGACAAAGACGCGCCACCAATTATAGCCCTTCTCTATCCCTGGTTTGAATGGTGATGACGGTGATGTCCGAATGAGAAGAAGAAATGAAGATAGGTGGTGTGAATTTTTTGTCGGAAAAGATGGTATAGTGCATAAGTTGTCGTTGATAAACAAAATTCGGGGAAACTAAAAGTTTTAGAGGGGTGTATTCAATTCAGATTTTGGTGGATTAATAATAAGATTTTTAAAAATTTTGACGGATTAATAATAATGCATGAATTAATAATAATTATCGTAGAACCTTATAAAGTTGATGAAAAGTCTTTTGGATTTAGAAATGAATTTTTAGAAATCCTTCAAAATCTCATTGATTTTGGTGAGATTTCAAAATTTACAAAAAACACTAATAAATCCATCAAAATCCACCATTTTAATGAATCCAAAAAAATCCATGGATTTTTGAATACCCTCAGATTTCAATGGATTGTTTTAAATCCAGATTGAACACACCAAGATTTTAAATGACATTTTGAAATCCTAATTGAATACATCAATATTTTAAATATCATTCTGAAATTCAAATTGAATACATCAAGATTTTAATGGATTCAAAACAATTCAAATTAAATACCCTATAATTTCTAAAATCAAAAAAAAAATCTCACAAAACCTCAATCGAATATACCCTCTTAGTTATCATTTCTTAAATATCATAAATCATGGGTATTAGTTCCCAATCATGTGCTACCAAGGTAGGAATATAAATATTTCTCTTTTGTTTTATTTATGTAAATATCCCGTAAAAGTTGTACACTTATGTAAATTACCAAATATTTTGTCTACTGACCAATCTATATAGGTTCAATATTTTCTAGAATATGGGTTAGACTTTTCCGAAATTCTAAGAAATGAAAGAAATGTATAGAATGTATACGTTTAGATTTTTAAGATATAGCTGTGTTTAGCATTAAAACATCAAATTTATGTTCTCTATGAGCCTTATTTGATCATCGACTAAAAAGTTCGTTCAAAACGACTAAATTCTCAAATCACCGAATTTGGTTGATAGTAATTTTTCAAGCTTATGAAAAAAAAGCTATCTTCTCATCTTTATATATCCCATATATGTCCGTGACCTAAATAAAAATATACTTCCCTGAATAAAGTTCATGACGACATTGCAGCTTTGATACGGGGAAGTGACGATCTAGCTTAGTTTGTTCTTTTTAGACCACATGGAAGTTCATTAAAATTTTGTGCTCGGTTTATCTTTTATATTTTACGGAATCTTTTTGATACCTATTGTAATTGTGAACTTGTTCGTAACTATAACTATTATTATACACATAAGTCTTATTCAACGGCAATTTTAAACCATCAAAAACAAATTATCAATGACTTTTCAAAGTGACAGTGAACTGTGGATAGTACATATGTGTAATTTATAGGTAGTATATATTAAAATAATAATAGACATAATTTTATTTATTTTATTTTATAACAATAATTGTTATAATATAATGAGAAAGTTTAAAAAATAATAGAAAAATAAAAGTGATGTCATTTTATGTAATTTTATAAGAAAAAAATCTGCTAGCTTATCAGCTAATTTGTTAAACATCCACATTAAAATCAGATAGCTTATCAACTACCTAATCAGTTACATAATCAGCTAGCTTATTAGCTACTCAATCAACTACCAAATAACTTATCAGCTAGTTTTACTAAACACAGTCTAAATTAGGATTTTGGAAATATGAATTAGGATGTTCATAAATGGAGGTTTGTTTAAGATACCATTTATTATTAAGAATGTTTCGGCTATAGCTTTTCCACAACCTAATACACAAATATTATAGGCTAAATTACATAAAAATTGCCCACTTTTTTTGCAATTCTGGTTTATTTCCTCACATTTTAATTTTAGGTTAAAATTGCCAACCTTTCAATTTTTCTCAATTTTCACCCGATTTATCATTTCCCCCAAATCAAAGCTGAGCTGGACATCGGCGTTGCTTACATGGCAAATCGGTCTGATTCGATAAACGACGTCGGTTAAAGGAAGGGAAACGTCTATTTGGCCACTTTGCATAAAAATTGTTCACCTTTTTTGAAATTCTGGTTTATTTCCCCACCTTTTTTTTTATTTTGGGCTAAATTGCCAACCTTTCAATTTTTCTCAATTTTCACCCACTTTTAGATTACCCCAAAATCGAAGCTGAGTTGGACATCAGCGTTGCTTACGTGGCAAATCAGTCCGACTCAATAAACGACGTCGTTTAAAAGAAGGGAAACATTATCATAACCTCTTTGTCACTTTTTAGTAATTTGTATGACTCAGATTCAGGAACTTTAATCTGTAACACCCCAAAAAGGCGGCTATTACAGTGTCGTGGACCCCACATTGGGACCCACCAGGCGATACCAAAAACAGATTAAAAACGCAATACTTGTGATACCGTACCACAAGAAATAGTCTTTACTCCGATTAGGAGTTTACAATAACATGGCCAACGGCCTTATTATACACAGGATCTAGAAACGCAAGTATAAACCATATGGAGATGGAATATACCTCAAATAATAATACACTCGATCAACAATTTAAATAAAGCGGAAAGATAAAATTACACGGTTTGAACATAACCGGACAACAGAAAGACTTGGGCCCCCCAAACTAGTATCCTTCGAATCCTTCGCCGCCACCATGATCTTCCCGTGCCTTGCCTTTTCCTCGACCTAAAATACAGCACAATGGTCAAATATACATGATAAATGGTTTCTCAAGACATTATACAATTTGCCACGTAAGCAACGTTGATGTCCAACTCAGCTTCGATTTTGGGGAAATCTAAAAGTGGGTGAAAATTGAAAAAAGTTGAAAGGTTGGTAATTTAACCTAAAATATAAAAAAGGTGGGGAAATAAACCAGAATTTCAAAAAAGGTGAACAATTTTTATGCAAAGTGGCCAAATAGACGTTTCCCTTCCTTTAACCGACGTCGTTTATCGAATCAGACCGATTTGCCATGTAAGCAACGCCGATGTCCAGCTCAGCTTTGATTTGGGGGAAATGATAAATCGGGTGAAAATTGAGAAAAATTGAAAGGTTGACAATTTTAACCTAAAATTAAAATGTGAGGAAATAAACCAGAATTGCAAAAAAAGTGGGCAATTTTTATGTAATTTAGCCAATATTATAATACCTACTGTAAAAATAACTAATGAAACAATATGATTCAAATAAACCGGGACATTTTGTCATCGACCTGCTGTCCGGCGGTCCATCGTCGACAGCTGGTCATTTTTAAAAAAAAAAAAAAAAATCAAGCCCGTCGGCCTGTTTTTCGATGGTCGGGCATTTTTTTTCCTGCCAACATGCTTTCCGGCGCTCCGTCAACTTTTTTTAAAGGCAGACCCGTCAACCGCGATAAATTTTTAGGAACTAACATGTTTTTTAATAAAATAATCTAATAATTTAATTATTTTACTTCAATTATGCCACGACACAGTAACATTATGATATGGGTAGGACGTGTATTATACAGAGGAATAGAGTAGTAAAAGTTATAAAACCAAGCCATTTTACCACGGATGCATTGCCATTCTAACATGCTCCTCGAGGACCTCGACAGCGGGCAAACAACCACAAAAAATAGTTACTATTACTGCTAATTAGTTGAACTTATCTCCATTTGCACTCTCTTAAAAAAAGCAAGAGGAAACTCTTTTTCTTCTTCTCTCATTTTCTTTTTCCCCATCTCTGAATCAGCAAACTCTAAATTCCTTTTCTGCTTCCATCCGCCACCCCTCGGAAAAATAAACAAACACTTGGTGCGCAGTACATCCCCTGTATGTGCTAATTAAGAATGGGAGGTATCATTAATGGCCACCTCCTGGCCGTGGCCCTGCTGATTCTCTACGCCATGGCGGATCCAAATGACGAGAGGTGCCTAACCCAAATCAGCCATTCGATAACAGACCCCTTCAAGAACCTCCAAAACTGGACAAAAGCCACCTTCGCCACTCCCTGCCAGGGTTTCACCTCTTTCCTCCAAGGCGCCACCTGCAACAATGGCCGCATCTATAAGCTCTCTCTCTCCAACCTCTCTCTACGAGGCTCCATCCCCCCTTTCCTATCCAACTGCACCAATTTACAAGCCCTCGACCTCTCATCAAATCAGCTCACCGGCCAGATTCCGCAGGACTTACAGTACCTGGTCAATCTGGCAGTCCTCAATCTCTCTGCCAACCAGCTCTCTGGCCCGATTCCCGATCAATTGGCCCTCTGCGCTTATCTAAACGTTATCGATCTCCACGATAACCAGCTGTCGGGCCCTATCCCACAGCAGCTCGGGCTGTTGGTTAGGCTATCGGTTCTTGATGTGTCGAATAATAAGCTTTCCGGGACCATTCCGGCTTTGTTGGGGAACCGGACCGGGAACTTGCCTCGGTTCAATTCTAGCTCTTACGAAGGGAATAAGGGTCTTTACGGATACCCGTTGCAGGCCAGGAGGAGTAAAGGGCTCCCCATTATGGCAATTGTTGGGATTGGGCTGGGCAGTGGGCTCATTAGCTTGGTCCTCAGTTTCACGGTGGTCTGTATTTGGTTGAGATCTAAGGACAAGAAATTGGAAAATGCTTAAAGCAAGATGAGCGGCGGGATCATGCCTGATTACTGAGATTATGATGATTTCAGACAACTCAATTGGAAAATCAAGAAGATTAGGTTTCTCTTTTCTCCTCTTTTCTTTTTTAATAAAAAATATATATTTTTCCTATTTTTTAGAATTTTTAATTGCTGGTTAAATGTATTTATGGCCTGTTTTTTCTTCATGTACTATGATTTTTCCCCCCTATGTTCGAGTTTTTTCATATATTTTAGGAATTCATTTGACACTAATATTACTACTTGTCGGGTTTTTACACCACGAGGATTTATTCAATAATAACGGTGGCTGTTTTCCGTTATTAAAAAATCTTGCTACTCGGTACAAATGTGTAAAGAATGGAATGAATTAGTTATGGAATTCTTTTTTTTCAACTCTACTATCAGCACTAGAATTTATGCAATACGAAAAATATGGTTCTTAAAAAATTATGACTACTAGGTACAAATGTGTAAAGATTGAATGAATTAATTATGGAGTTCTTTTTTTCAACTCTAAATTACGGTTTGTCTCCATCTTCAGTCAAACCACAGCTTGATTACCTTCATTGGTACTGTTCTGTTTTCTTGCCTGTTTTGCCCTTTTATTTGGAGTTTATTTCTCCGAGCAGCAATTACACTGTTACATACACATGATCAAGATATATGGAAAAAAAAAGATTATAGTAAATCAGATTTTTCAACACGTTTATTATTATTAGTATTATTATTTATTTTAAAAACTAATACTCAGAAGTTTGCATTCCTACCAAAAAGTATAAGTTTAAAAATATAATTTTTGTAATTAATTCAAACAATCATCTTTATTTTTTAATTTTTACCACACATTTATCATCGATATTTTTTATTTTTTAATATTCATCACAATTTAATAGAAATTATTACTTAAAATACACTTAAAATTGTCTGTTAATATTTAGTTGGGAAAGAGAAAGTTGTTACTGGTGGAGTGAACATCCCGTAATCATTTTTTTTAGAGGCATCATCCCGTAATCATGACAATGATATTAAAATGTCTCGTTTTTAATTATTACTATTAGTATTTTAATGGAGACAATCGAATAAAATCGACTTTTTAGTTGTTAAATTAATTAATTAATGCTCTTGTTTGCTTTTTCGTTTCGGACATTTTTAATGCTTCTCCGTTTCTTTATCTTTTCCTTTTCAATAAAGAAGTACTCATTTCGTCCATTGTTGATACTATTTTTTTATTTCGATGTCCACAATTTATTAAATCTTTCTATTTTAGAAAGTAAATCTCATAATAAAATTTATATTTATACCATTCAATTACATAAATTATTGTTAAAATACCTGATGCCCCACAAATGGGACCCAAAGAATTCATTTTAACACATCACCCAATAATTAAAATAGTTAATCTACTCTTATAAATGGGACCAAAAAACATCACTTTAACACATCATCACAATATATTAAATACCGTGTCCAACATTTTAGGTCAATAGATCATGGACGAAGGGAGTAATAAACATAGCCCAGTTGTCCTTAAGCTTGTTAGTGGCATTTTTGTATTTTTTAAATAAATGATTGTGTTCCGGGAATTATTATTTCTGTGATCTGTCTTACCTAATACTGATTAGATATGTATCATAGATGGTAGAGATTCTAGATCTAGAGGTAATAGAATTCTATTTGATGTCTTTCCTTGTAAAGAATCATATGTATGGAAGGAGTCTCATTGTTAAGCCCATATAAAGCCCTTCTATCAGTATTATCAATACAATGCTTTACATCTTTTGCTTTCTACTGTCTTTATTACTTTTCCTTAAACACGTTATCAGCACGTTGCTCTAACAGTAGATTTTTTCTCCTCTCTGAATTTTCGAAATTCCAAAAAAAATAGCGATTTCCGCGCGTCAATTTTCTACAGTGCAAGACCGCTCGGAAATTGCGTTTTCCGCTTCGTTAACCGTCATATCAGCCTGAAATTTTGATATCATGTTAATGATATACATAACTACAAGTTCAACGGTGGAGATATGATCCAGAACAGTATTTCTCGATGAAACTGTACGCGAACAGAAGTAGATTTTTACACACAAAAAAGGGAGATCCGACCCGATCCAACCGAGCTCCAGCCCCGATTGCCCGCGCTATGCCAATCCCGCCTCCCGTGCCCAATCCAACCGAGCTCCGTCATGATCAGCCCAGCCCGGATCGTCCAGCCGATTGTTGCCTAAAGCTGCGACCCGATCTGATCGAAGCACCGCTGGATCGTCCAACGACTTTATGAACATGATATTCATTATTTGAAAACCTAGTGTCGTCGATCCAACTCCTCCAGGCCAGACCTCGCCAGGTGCAGTCGAGACAAAACCTATCAAAATCGAGAAAAAACGAGAGATGAGAATTTCCGCGCGTCAATTTTCTGCACTGCGTAGTCGTACCAAAATCATGTTTCCCGATTCGTTAACCGTCAGATCGGTGTGAAATTTTAACAGCAACCTCCCAACACAAATATATGTATATTCAACTGTGGAGGCCGGATTATGAGTAATATTACTTGCTGAAACTGTTGCCGAATAGAAGCAGATTTTTATAAGGAAATTTGAAGATTGGACCTCATCCAATACCGAGCTGATGCACCGCCGCGCCCGAGTCCCTTTTCGGTCGATTATCGAGCCCAACAGCCCTTTGAGACATTTCTCAACTCTCTCTTTTCCTAATTATGATTCATTTACAATTAACTTGTATGTTTATGAATCTAACTCTGTTTATGCTTTACGTGGCATGTAGGAAAATATGTTGCTCATGATGATGTGCGCTATGGACAAGTCATATTTATTATCGCTTTCAAGGATCAAAGCAAATATGAAATCGAGTACCCATGAAAATATGTTGCTCATATGGGGAGAACCCAAATTTATTATCCCGTTCAAGGATCAAAGCAAATATGGAACCGGGTACCCACATAAGATTTTATTAAAGTTCCCATTTTTCAATTTCTCTCTTTTGAGAATTTTGTTTGGGGGGGGGGGGGGGGAGGGTAATTGGGTATTTATGTTCTTTATCTCATATGCTACTTTGTGGTGGATGAGACTATGAGATGTGGTATCACTCTCATATGTCGAAGTAAACTGTGTGATGGTCCTGGGGGAGTCACGGATAATTATTGAAAGTCGACATTTGTGGTTGTTGCATACACCACGTTTTGGATGCAATTTGATGTCGCCGTTTTGTTGATTTTAAACCAATAATTGAAAAAAAATGAATATTATCGGTAATGGTAAAGTTATAACTTGCTCATGATTAGTCACGAATCTGTGACGTACAAATGGGACAAACGACGGATATGTCGTGGTTAAAATCGATTTGTGACGGATTTATCATTTGAATTGAGGGACCACCACGTTGGTCTTGACCTAGTCCCATACTTGAAAACCTCCATCTTTCATTTAGTTAAAATAAAATATTGCATGTGGGTATAGTCATGCACCGTCTCCTTGTAATATGATATATGAAAGAATGTAAGAGTAATTTTCATGAATTTTAACATGTAAAGCAATGGCATATTGCGGTAAATACATGAATTCGTTGACCTCGATTATAGTTCGTGTGACTATAGGTCCGAATATTTTTTCAAGCATTTGTAAAGGCATGCGCCTTACACATTTGACTATGTTTAATCTATCTTATTGGACGGTCAAGACAATTTGGTTATGGTATATCATTATGTCTCATGGTTCAAAATGTTTAATTATGATGCACCGTGTTGCATCCACATAACATAGCTATTATGACGTATACTGGCAAATTGAGAATTAAAATACTTGGTTGATTTGATGCATTTTGGTGGATCTTGTCTACACTTTTGATCATGACTAGGCGCATCCTCCTTGGTATTTGTTTATATTTTGAAAGTTCAAACGGAATCAGTGAGTTTTAAACAGCGTTAGCTGTACCGACATTCCTACTTTCTTTGCAAGTCTACCAAGTTGGAGTTACTGAAAAGGATCATTAGTCGAGATAATAAATTGAACACCCTGCTGCATTTAAACGCACCTATGGTTGTCATTGCCATGTTTTTTCATCAACACTTATGCCATTGGATATGGTGTCAACCTTATTTTCTCACTAAAATTGTGAAAGTCTAAAGCAGCCACTTAAAACATGCACTGTGATCTGAGTTTTATGATCCGTGTGGTGCACGACATATGTATAGAAAGATACGAAAGTCTATTTTCCAGAACATTTTACCGTTCGTCTATAGCCTTCCTAACGAGGGAGTTATCGCTGTTTTAGTGAACAAAGGTCAAGCTGCGCAGAATTTTACTTTCAGCGATTGTGCTAACTTTTGTCCCAACCAACTTGGTTTTCATCTTAAATTTACAAGCGGTCTTATGACACACGTTTTTCAACCTCTTTTTGGATGAAGTTTCCATAGATGATGTGATTTTTGGTATGCATTGTACGCTAAAATATCATCTTTCAAATGTTGAAAAATAGTTTTCTTGGGGAAACCCAAAATACGCACTCTTATAAGAAGGTAGAGTGTGTGCATGGTAGTTTTACACCATGCTTGTGTCGTAATTTTGCCTCTTAGGCATATAATCTTGCCATGTTATGCACTCAATATGATAGATCATCTTGATCGTATCAGGTATAAAATCTCTATGTTGTTAGAGTATTCGGTATGCTCATGTTTATAAAAGAAATTGCAAGCGAAATTGAGTGCGGATTAAGCTATTTCCAAGGAACACAATATTTTTGGATTTCGATTTATAAATCTATTGTGGCTATGATGACTAGGTCATCACAATCAATGAGTGGTACAATCCTCAAGTTGTGGAATGCCGAATGGCATTTTCTAGTCACATATGTTTCATAAAAATTGAACCATGTTATGACTGGATGGTATTTATGCCAAAGTGTACACTCATAGCATCTCATTGTAATTTGTGAAAAATAAAATCTTATGCATCACTTGTATTGGATATGTGAAAGAATATTCATGCGTCAATATGGTCCGACTTGCATCGGTTTTCTAACTAGAAGATGTATTGGGATATTGACACATTTAGGCTTTACTAGTCTGTAGTTTGGACAGTTTGATGATCCACATACCACGATATTGCCACGAACATTATTTTTTCTTTGAACAAAGAAATTAGCTGGATCAAAGACAACTAAGTACGTTGGTGGAGTCGTGAGCAGGGCTCATGACCGATGATGATATTTATGTCATCCGCGTCTTGCTTTCATAAGCATGTGTGACGCCAAAGACTCTCCCTCAATGATCATTCTTAGTCATGTTCATTGATTAAGCCTATTCTTTGGCCAATTAGGAGAAGACACCCTCATGTGCTAAAGAGAATAATGTAGCGACTCGCATAATTATGGTGCTGAGTCTTCCCTTTCACCGAGTCCTCATACATGCATGATCATAACTATTAGCCTGAGTGGCTTATGCTGCTATGATGGTGTTCATAAATGGTCGTACTCGAGTGATAACATTTATATGTTATGCGGTTCCTTTGACAATGATTGATAAGTTGATGAAACTTGAGTTTATGGTTGTCCAACTTGCGGACCAGTCATTGTAAAGGTCAGTTCACCCACTTTTAGACCAAGTCTTAAAGTGGAATTTTAACCAGTACTTCCTAACATTCAAGACTACCTTCTCAAAAATTTTTGGTACCATTGGAGACTTGCAAGGAGGTGAACCACTCAAATGAAATTTTCATATACCGCCAGCCATTCCAACGACCAATTCGATGTATTTTTGACCAGCTTTCAACCACAAGATTGATAGTTTTGAAAACCTAACACCCGTTTATACATGCTCATGAAATATTGTGGTGTTTGGGGATGGTGTAGGGAGTGAACTCTTCAAGAAAGCACCAGAGGTTCGATAAAACCAATGGCCTATCATCGGTTCAATCGCTTCTTTATGTTCGATCCCAGTGGTGCATGGTGGCAGTTTTATTGGATTCTCAAGACTAATAGCTAATGTTATATAGCACAGGCCAACATGTCGTACTCACCTATACCTATCATCATTCAAATGCTTAGTTACAAGTGTAACAATATATATTTTGTTAACTGGATTGTGTTAACAATGAAAAACCTTTATTGTCCACATGTTCATGTGCCAAAATGTGTCACCTAAATGCATTATGATGGGTTATAAATGATGAATATGACATGCACTTTCACTCATAGTCCGCTTAAAATATACCTTAGCAGATGATCTCGTAAGTCACTTTGATGAGCCAGTCTTCCTATTGTTAGGGGGAGATGCGAACGATCATGTTCGAGTACAATGACTTGGAATTGTCATATTTTGTCCCTACTGTGCCTCACAAAGTTCGCTAAAGTGACGAGATTAAATACATGCTGCAAACATGTCTGTGTAATTCCCAGGATTTTGGCGTCCGGACATCTTGAATTATTTACCGATTCAGGTGGATATGTGGTGCCTATGTTTATGTGATCGTATGTCGTGCTTCGTTATTTGTTTGTTTTCATTCAGATCATTGTTGCGTTGGGTTTTGGTGCGATCCAACTGCCTGTGCAGTAGGTATAGCACACGCTATTTAGCTTCATAGCGTGTGCTACTGGTGCAGCAGTTGGCGCACACTATGGGAAGGGTAGCGCACGCTAACTGGTAGTTCGGGGGCAGTCTTGAAGCTACTGGACTGGGGCTGAAGGTCTCATTAGCGCACGTTAATGCTTGTGTTAGCGCACGCCAATCCGTCCGGTATATAAACCAGACAACAATCGTGTTTCATCTTTTCCACTTCATTTCCTCGTCTCTCCCCGCGGGTGTGAGTCGAGGGCGACTAAGGTTCGTGATCTTGGCCAATCTTGTTCCATTCAAAGGTGGTTTGGAGTATCCTAGGTGATTATAACATCATCTAATCTATTGTTCTTTGCCGTATTGAGGTAATCCCTTGATTTTTCTTGAGTTGACCATTTTGTAGATTTTGTTCTTGATCTCATTTCCAATCTGATTTTGATGAATCGATTGGTGTTAAATGTTGTTGTTGATCATGTTATATGGATTGTATAACCATAATTTCGACTTGTTCAACTCGGTTGACAATTCTAGGGTTCATGAGAAACCGTGTAGATTTAATGTTCAATTAAATGTTCATATGAGTTTTCACTCGTTGGTTTGAGGCTATTTCCGTTGTTTTTGGTCTTTCTCCTCGTTGTGATCGTGTTTTCATTGTTTTTTGCGGAAGTTGTAGGTTTCGAGGCACTTCGGCCGAGCTGTGTTCGTCGGAGTATTTGCATGCTGATTTCGAGGCAAGTATCTTGCCGATACACTTCGTGTTTCGTAGATATAATAGTTGATAATTGACCATGTGTGCTATTTGAATATTTTTAATGAACTTTCAAAAGAATCAGTATATTCTCGATAAAGGTTTTCTTCAAAATTAACTCGTGTGTTTGTGAATGAATGTGTCGTTCTCAGAATGTGTATTAGTGTTGTATATTGGAATGCCTTGTTTTCGTTTGGTACTGTTGTGTGCAACTATATCGCTAGTGGACTTAAAGTTATATCCTTTCGGCAAGGAGTGTGTGCGTGGATATGTGTGCTTATTGACGAGTATGTGATGTTGTGTGATATTGGTTGTGAATCCTTTGTGAGGAGGTTGTGACGTTTGGTGTTGTTGGGAAAGTGTACTTCCTTGTTGATGTGTGATTGTTGTAAAGTGATGTTCCGCCGGGTAGGGTTTGCCGAACCTCCGGGATCCGTCCTTGCTAGTACGGGTCGAGTTTGACCATAGGGTTATCTAAACTGGGTATGTCTCGAGAAGGCTTCGAGGTTCGTGGCTTGCTAGCACGATGACTGGATAACTTATGGTTGTGATTTGGTCGTGTGACGTACGTGTCATGGGTTATCCAAACCGAGTATGTCTCAAGGAGGCTCCGAGGTTAGTGGCTTGCTAGCACGATGCCAGGGTAACTATGAACGTATGTTATGGTTATGTTGTAGAGCTGCAGTCTCTGAGTTGTTTATGTGACTCTTGTCATGGTGATTTGTGATACTGTGTATTTTTCTATTGGGTTATTCACTCGGGTATGTTCTGTGGGAGCATCCGAGGTTCGTGGATTGCTAGCACGGAACGCGAATAATTATTGGGAGTATGTTGATGTTTATGATTGGGTTGTATACCCCGTGTTTTGTGATCAAATTTGTATTTTGAAAAATAATCTTTGGGCTGTGTCCCTAAGTGGTTTTCGATAAATTGAGGATTATTCAATCCCAAATGTTTTCAAAACTCCCGAGATCTTAAAATATTTTGCAAGGTGTATATTGGTTTCATTCCTACCTTTCATGGTTCAAAGTGTTTTACTTAAGTAAATTATCCCGGGAACTCTTTTATTACGTTTAACTGGTTTGCTGTTCATGATTATTATGTTCTCGGAGTATGTTGTGTATGGCTCGTATTTGTATTTTATACTTGCACTAGCAAAAAAAGTGGAATTTTGCTAACCCCTGAGTAATCGGGGGTGGATGTCTGTATTGCGTCTAGAGGTCCTTGGGGAGCTAAACACAGGACCGTTATGAACGATGATGGAAGACGAATGATACTAATCACATGGTCGGAGTTCATTGTATTGTCTTTTCTACTATCGTATTTTCTGTTTGTGAGTGTATTTGACCCTTGCATGAGTATGAGTCCTGAAAGAGATGTGTATATATAAGTAGTATGTTTGTGGTGAAAGACTAAATCGGTCTAATAATTTGTTATTTATACTTGTCTTCATGTAATGTGGTGCCTTGTTTCTGTATTTAGTCTGGTAGATCCTTACGGAGAGGGTTTGTGGCGCTGTAATATTCCCGAGTGGATCGGGGGTGTTATAGAATATGGTATCAGAGATTATGTTGCGAAAATCTCGGTTGTCGGACTGAGTCGTGTCGCGACGCGTTGTCTGAGATTTCGGTCGTGATTAGTACAAGGTGCAGCCATCATCTTCGTGGGATCTGTGTAGGTAAGTCTCCCTACTATATGTTCTGCCTCACATTATATGAGTTTGTGTGATTCTGTATTATGGGGTGGAGTTTAAATGTGAATTGTGAATACGTGACCTATGCTTGTTTGATTCTCGTATTGTGTTGGAATGACGAGTGGTACCGGCGTATATATCTTTGTATAAACCATTTTTATAGGAGTAATAACTTTGGTATTTTAAGGCTTTGAATGTTTTTAGGGAGTCACGTAATTTTATTTCAAAACATCCTCCAATGGAGGAAAAATTTTGATTTTCGTATGATGACCTCCAGGCCGAAAATTTTTGAGAATTCAAACTATTGATATTTTATTTTCATCTTGTATTATAATTTTTCGAAACATGATTTTTAAGCTCAAATGAGGTCTACCAAATTTACTCAAGACGTCACCCTAGATTTTAACTTTCCGGCTCATGGCTAACAGTCAGGAAGTAGGTGATAATGATGACATTGTTTTTTGGGCAATAGCGCTTAGAATTGTGATTAAGTTGGTGGTGTGAACGTTAAGTCGTTCTGTATGCACTCGTTGTGATAGCCTTCTTTACTGACAGGTGGGATTTCAGTTTTAGATGTTAATTGTCTTTTGATGGTTGCTTGTGTGATGTTGTACATATGCGAACCGATGGCGTTTGGATTTGTATATTGTTGTTTATTTGTAACCTTCGGTTCTAATACTGTTTGGGATGTGTTTACGAAGAACGGTTAGAGCACACTAAATATGAGGCTAGCGCGCGCGGATGTGGCATTGGTAGCGCACGCTAATCTTTGTTGTAGTGCGCGCTAATCAAGCTGGGCAGAAGCTATGGGACTGTGTTTTTAGCCGTTAAGTCTAACTTTTACAGTCGTAAAACCCATCACCTGTGACTGTATTCTATATGTGCTGTCTGGTGATAACAATTGTTGTATGTGATTATGTATTATAATTTTCATTTTGCTAAGTGGTTACTTATTAGTATGCCGAGAGGCAGAGGTCGTGGTCATAACCGTGGTACAGATGACCACGGGGATCAATTGTGGGACCAAGAGAATGTTTTCAGGAATGACATTGGCCTTGGTATTGCTACTATATTGCAACAAGTAGCGACACAAATGACTCAGTCGACCCATGTGGTCCAACGTAACACAGATGCGATCAAAACGTCGGTGCAAACCAATGGCTTCGAGAGGTAGTTCGATGAATTCCCCTCGATTTGCTGGTGATGCAGATGCATTGTGCTGGGATGGTTGGCTTTTTCAGTTGGGAAAGATATTCGAGGCAGTTGATTGTCCTGAAGATCGAAAGGTGCCTATCACTCAGTACATTCTTCTTCTTGACAAAAATGTCGCTAATTAATAGGAAGCTGTTAAACCTCGGGATCGTGTCGTCACGCGAGCATAATTCCAGGAGTTTATGAAGAATGAGTTTTGTCCGGAACCGATCAAAGATCAGAGGATTCGTGATTTTTATTTGGCAGAACCGCGAGATATATCGGTGTCGCAATCTATCATCGACTATAGCAAACAACTTAGTTATATGCGAGATCAGGTGAGGAAAGAAGAAGATAAGATCCATCATTTTGACATGTGGATGAAGCCGGAGATTCGCCGGTATATGGCGGGACTCACTTGCACCACGTTGAGAGAGTATCAGAATCGAGCATTAGCCTACGAGCTAGCTTCGCTACCAACTAAACGTGTGCTCGAGTCGAAGAAATAGAGAAAGTCTGGTGATCTTGTGGTCAGTTCAAGAGCTGGAGGTTTTGCAAGATCGTGGTCTTTCTGTCGTGAAACTTCATTGTTCGACGAGTGGAACTGAGAGTTCCAAGTCGTCAGCTTTGACTCCTGGTAAGGCCAGAAGGTGTTTCAACTGTAATGTGCCGGGGTGTGTACGTGCACATTGTCCTTCCCCGCTAGTAATGTGTTACAAGTGTGGCCACGAGGGACACAGAATTCAGTTCTGCGAGTTGGTCATCGAGTCTTTCGAGGCACGGACTCCAGCACTGATATCAGGATCGACTCTGAGAAGTTCTTGAAAGGTGTTGTCTGCGAGTTGCTTGTTATGTTATTACCTTGTTTTCGTTGTTTTAAATTTCGGGGACAAACTTCTTTTATTGGAAGTGGATCGTAATACCCGTATTTTTAATATTTGTATTTTTCAATTCTATCGACTCGCTTGTGTTTGTTGATACTTTATAAACTTGTTATGTTATTCGGTTTTTGCTGTTTAGACGAGTTGTGATATTGTTTTGGATTAATCCATTTATCGTTATGACTTTTCCAAGTTCGGTTCGATTCTCGTGAGCCCTATGAGAAATTAACATCTTTTTAGTTTTTACAAGTTCATTTTATGTCTTGAGTGGAGGTGTGAACTTCGGAGTTGTTGTTTGATCGTTGTTGTTCGATCATGGTTGTTCGATCGTTGTTGTTCAATCATGGTTGTTCGATTGTTGTTGTCCGATTGTTGTTATTCGATCTCGTATTGTGATTATTGAGCGTCTGGGCTATTTCATAATTTCCTTAATTTTTGGGTTATTGTTCCCCTATGTGATCTTCCAAACCTCTGAGGTTATCGGAATTACATACTTGTTCAGCATTAGACTCGCGTTGGGATTGTTGTACTGCTCGGATTTATCAACCATAGTGATTCATGTTCGTTGCATTTCGTAAATATTCTTGCGTATTGAATCGGACTGCAGCAGCTCTGTACTGCATGGAACTTTTGTACGATGTCAGCAGCAGATAACGTGTGTTATCTAGGTTTGCCCTGCCATGATTGTTTCATATTTTAAGTTTCGAGACAAAACTATTTTTTAGTGGGGTAGAGTGTAATACCCAGGATCTTGGCGTCTGGACATCTTGAATTATTTACCGATTCAAGGGGATATGTGGTGCTTGTGTTTATGTGATCGTATGTCGTGCTTCGTTATTTGTTCGTTTTCATTCGGATTGTTGTTGCATTGGGTTTTGGTGCGATCCTACTGCCTGTGTAGTAGGTACAGCGCACGCTATGTAGCTTCATAGCGCGCGCTACTGGTGCAACAGTTAGCGCATGCTATGGGGTGGGTAGCGCACGCTAACTGGTAGTTTGGGGGCAGTCCAGAAGCTACTGGACTGGGGTGAAGGTCTCGTTAGCGCACGCTAATCTATCTGGCATATAAATAGGACACAGTCGTGTTTCATCATTTCCACTTCATTTCCTCTTCTCTCCGCGAGTGTGAGTCAAGGGCGACTAGGGTTCATGGTCTTGGCCGATTTTGTTCCATTCAAAGGTGCTTTGGAGTATTATAGATGATTATAACATCATCTAATCTGTTGTTCTTCGTCGGATAGAGGTAATCCCTTGATTTTTCTTGAGTTGACCATTTTGTGGATTTTGTTCTTGATCTCGTTTCCAATCCAATTTTTATGAATCAATTGGTGTTAAATGTTGTTTTTGATCATGTTCTATGGATTGTATATCCATAATTCCGACTTGTTCAACTCGGTTGACGATTCTAGGATTCTTAAGGAACCGTGAACATTCAATGTTCGATTAAATATTCATATGAGTTTTCCTTCGTTGGTTTGAGGCGATTTCCGTTGTTTTTGGTCTTGCTCCTAGTTGTGATAGTGTTTTCGTTGTTTCTTGTGGAAGTTGTAGGTTTTGAGTCCCGAGCTATGTTCGTCGGAGTATTTGCATGCCGATTTCAAGGCAAGTATCTTGCCCATATACTTTGTGTGTCGTATATGTAATAGTTGGTAATTGACTATGTGTGCAATTAGAATGTTTTAATGGACTTTCAAAAGAATCGGTATATTCTCGATAAAGGTTTTCTTCAAAATCATCTCGTGTGTTTGTGAATGAATGTGTCGTTCTGAGAATATGTATTAGTGTTGTATATTGGAATGCCTTGTTTTCGTTTGGTACTGTTGTGTGCAACTATATCGCTAGTAGACTTAAAGTTATATCCTTTCGGCATGGGGGGTGTGCGTGGATATGTATGCTTATTGATGAGTATGTGATGTTGTGTGATATTGATTGTGACACCTTTGTGAGGAGGTTGTGCTGTTCGATGTTGTTGGGAAAGTGTACTTCCTTGTTGATGTGTGATTGTTGTAAAGTGATGTTCCGTAGGGTAGCGTTTGTTGAACCTCCGGGAACCGTCCTTGCTAGTACGGGTCGAGTTTGACCATAGGGTTATCCAAACTGGGTATGTCTCGAGGAGGCTCCGAGGTTCGTGGCTGTAACACCCCCAGATACGTCCGGAAATGTTACACGCTGTAGGCCCTTCTCACAAGGATCTACCAGGCTAAACTCCACTAGACTACACAATGATTGACCGACCGGGGTCAATCTAAATGCAACGCAAACCGACAAGGTCATTAAACAATTCAGAAACTAATGGATTTTACATCTCAATGACAAAAAGAAACTTTCACACAAAAAGGGATGACAACTCCATTTAATAAATGAAAACCTACACCCGTGCAAGGGTGAATACTCAACCAAATGGGAAAATACCGACCCAGATGGAATAAAAGAAAAAGACCCTGACTCTTGTGTGATTAGCATCGTCGTCTTCCATCTCCTTCCAAGCCAATCCCATGACTGCTCCTGAGCTGCCAAAACCTGAGCACATAACAGGCACTCACCCCCTGAAAACTCGGGGGTTAGCAAACTGGAATTTTGCTAGTGCAAGTACATAATATACAAGATATACGAACAATAACCACACAAAACTCAACCGTCGTGAAGCCTTAACACAAACCACACATTCCCATAGTCAACATATAATAGCATCACATACACAAGGTGAAAGATAATCACATTGTCATATTCTCTTTACGGAACATAACATCAATGAAACTTTAAACGAGCCCAAGGAGTCAGAAAAATCCCTTTTTGTAAAAGGAAAAGTATTTTGATAAGATAGTTTGCAAACGTTATTATTGACTCGGGCCCTCTTGGGGTTTTGAAAATCGAATGGGAACACTTTTAGAAAATACTTTAAAAGCTCTCGGGTCCTCGACCCAACATATGGAAAACAATTACACGAAAGCCATGTCAACGTTATTCGGGGTCCTCGACCCAATTTATAGAACACTGTCACAAACGAAATCATTACAACATCTCACAGGGTTCTCAACCCAATCCAAATAACATCATCACGAGATCAATCATCTCAACATTTCGCAGGGTCCTCGACCCAATACACAGAATAGCACCACAATACAATCAAAGGCACAATCTCTCATTCGACATATCCTGCTCAAGACCCCCGATTAATTAACCCTCAGAGATTTCGTCAAACCTCCTTGGTTAATTAACCCTGATACCAACGCTTTAAAAACAAGTTGAAACAAACTTTCAAAAAAAACACGAATCGCGGTCTATAACAAGACAAACATTTAAAAGTGAGTTGAAAGAATTTGAGATACGAACATCGTTCGGTAACGGGGTCTTAGCTATCACTCAAATACCCGTAACCAATAAGCCTGTCAGGTGCCTCCCTTGCGCACCTATGCACCGACGTTCACTCCACTATGTTGGCCGCTCCTTGAACATGTCACCGCGCCGGCGATCACTCCCGTAAGAGCCGCCCCTTGCGCGCGCATTAGGTAACACCAACGTTCACCACCCATATGGAGCCGCACATTGCAGCATACACCAGGCCGGAGTGCACGCTCCGCTCTCAGAGGTTCCCAGATACGACGTTTCTCACAACAAGTATCCATATTGTTTCAAACATCAAGCACACAGACAAACGTTACAACAATTATCAACTCAGTACATCAAGTCACACAATTTATCCGACATTCCGTAACCACAGAAATAAACAATAACACGCACGTTATCAATCAAAACTCAATCACAATAAGCCTTCAGGTATAACCAACCAACACCGCACATATATCCCTATATTGCGACTCAACCGAATATATATATATATATATATATATATATATATATATATATATAACCTTACTATATTATATGAATAAGTATAGTTCATCCATCAATCCAAGTTGAGTACGTCAACTAGTGTTAGCATTCATCACTCGTCATTCACCGACATAGGCATATATATCAATATACGTATATACATACACATATTTAACATATAAATATATATATACACACATATATATATATATACACACATATATACATCCGTATAAATTCATACACTTCGACAACAATGATTTCACGCAGTTACAATTCGTATATCAAGGTACTTGCCTTGGTAATCTCTCGCGAATACTCCGAAAATACGGTCGATTGGAAAAATCCGGAACACCAATGAAAACAACGATCGGAAGGGCTCAACACCAGATTTTTGTAGGGAATTCATCCCTAATATCCTATCATCAAATAAACAATCAATCACACGAGGAAAAACATCACAAACGACCGAATCTCCCTCAACGACATTTTCCCAGACACCTTGAAGGCGTCAAGTGAAAACTCATATAAACGACGAATCGGACATGACAAAACCGTGGAAAGATGATGAAATTGATAGAATACAACTTAATCTACAATTATCCATCAGTAATCTAAGTTCATATGGCTCGAACGGACGAAATCTACCAAGATACCCAAATTTCCCAAAGTTTGGATTTTAGGAAAAACTAACCTTGATTCGGTCGATTGAAGGATGTTATGGAATGATCAATCAATGATATGAACTCAGGAACTTCGTGGATTTGTTGTTCAACAACATGCCTCCTTGCTCTCAAAACCTCTGGCCGCGGAAAGAAAAGAATGAAATGAAAAATATGTTGAAACAGGGCTGCTCGGTCAAATATATAGGCAGACCGCCCTAGCGTGCTGTCACGGGATGGGAGTTCCGAAGCCCGTGCGGCGTCCCGGGGGCCCTCACACCCCGGGACCAGCCTATCCCACATAGCATGCCAACTGGTTTCGCCCTGCCATAGGCTCATCAGGGAGACGGCATTAGTCCCCGACCAGTTGTGCCCTACCCGCAACGATCCCCTTCATAGTCAAGTCCTCGACCAGCGACAAGCTCTCCGGACTAAACTGGGTCGGCATGCCTGACTCGGCCAGACCGATGCATCCGGGCAAACAACGCCTTAACGCTAATGTCGCCCCCTTTACCCCACTTGTGGCAAGCTAACCAGAAGGCACGCCTCAATTGGACGGTCAACACAGACACGACATATCGGGTCGTGACATCCTCCCCACCCAAATCACAGCACGTCCTCGTGTTGGGGAAGAATGTTTCTTTCCGCACACTGTATTGACTCACGCACACAAAACGATCGTGGCCAAACACATACGGCACCTTCCCCAGATGGACAGGCTCTTCACTCGCGCACCTCGCGCTAGCCCGCAGTGCGCCACGCACATACCGCATCACCAATCGACATCAACCTTCACCCTACGCGCTTCCTGGCGTTAGTACCTCGGTTGAACGGCATTCCCTCGCCGCTGCATTTTTCCCGCATGTCGAGGTTCCCACAGTGGCCCACGATGATCCACGCTCTTACACCCCGGTCACCGAAAGGTGGAGCTACCAAAAGTGCACAATACAAGTGTGTCCACATTCCGGACCGTCTGATCTCACAAGCCTAGGACCACCTCTCATTCCGGCATAGAATCGGTTCATGTTCTCCGCCTAGAAGCCTTGTCAGGAGCCGCACTTTGACCGTGCCTTCCTTGCACCGGCGTTCACTCCCCGCCCTCATCGGTTTCGGCAGAACTTGACCACACCCGAACCATGCCGTACTGAGAGAGGTTTCGGCTCCTATACCATCTGTCACGGGATGGGAGTTCTGAAGCCCGTGCGGCGTCCCGGGGGCCCTCACACCCCGGGACCAGCCTATCCCACATAGCATGCCAACTGGTTTCGCCCTGCCATGGGCTCATCAGGGAGACGGCATTAGTCCCCGACCAGTTGTGCCCTACCCGCAACGATCCCCTTCATAGTCAAGTCCTCGACCAGCGACAAGCTCTCCGGACTAAACCGGGTCGGCATGCCTGACTCGGCCAGACTGATGCATCCGGGCAAACAACGCCTTAACGCTAATGTCGCCCCCTTTACCCCACTTGTGGCAAGCTAACCAGAAGGCACGCCTCAATTGGACGGTCAATACAGACACGACATATCGGGTCATGACAGTGCGCTAGCTTGCCGGCAGCGTGCGCTAGTGTGCCGGCAGCGTGCGCTATCGGGCCGACCATGGTACAGTCCAGAGGCTCCTGGACTGATCACCTCGCCCAGGTAGCGCGCGCTAGCTGCCGAGTAGCGTGCGCTACATCTGCCGGTTAGCGCGCGCAGCGACCGGCCTTAGCGTGCGCTACCGGCCAACTCTCCGGAGTCCAGAACCTCAGGGCCTCACTGCCCGGCCCAGGTAGCGTGCGTTGGGTGCCGGTCCCTGCCGCCTCCCGGCAGTAGCGTATGCTATGCCGGTCCCTGTCGCGCCTGTCATCCGGTGCGCCCGGTATCGTGCGGTTTCTCCATAGCCGTCCGGCGGCGCCCGATTGCGATTCCACGACGACTCGATTCTTAAAAACGCACGGAACGAATGCGACGAAACGCTCTCGGACAACAACATCGATCCGAAATGAAAATAATATACAACAAATCACCACATATGGCCATAAACACAAAATTGATTGTCGAGAAAAACAATACCAACGCTTGAAAACCGAGAAATTTCCGGTCTAAAAAAGAAAAATTCGAATTAATGAGAATAAAAATCTCGGATATTACAATGGCTTGCTATCATGATGCCAGGATAACTTATGGTTGTGATTTGGTCGTGTGACGTACGTGTCATGGGTTATCCAAACTGTAACACCCCCAATCCGCTCAGGGATATTACACGCCGTAGAACCTTTCCTCAAGGATCTACCAGGCTGGTAAGAACATATAACAACTCAACCATGCCTTTAAGGCTAAAATGACTCAGTAGACCGATTTGGTCTTTCAATAAATACATACAACTCAAATACAACTCATGCCCACGCAGGGGTCAAAATATAACCACACCCGTACAACGGGAAAAAATATAGCAGCGGAAAATAAAGTACAACTGAACCAATAAACAAAGTACGGTTCCTCATGTGATTAGTATCGATCATCTTTCATCATCCTTCGTGCCGACCCTGTGTTATGCTCCAAAACCTGAATGCAAAAATAGACATCCACCCCCCGAATACTCGGGGGTTAGCAAAACTCCACTGTTTTGCTAGTGCAAGAACAAAGTACAAATACGAGCCATACAATTCACATTCCACGAATAACAATAACCAGGAATCCTCAAAGATTCAAACGTAACGAAAAGCACTTCCCGAGGCAAGAGTTTGGGTAAATATTTCCAAAACCCAAAGATCACAAATAAAGGGAAACAATTTATAAAACAGTTTCAAATGCCATCGAGAGTTTTAATAGCAAACAATTTAGGATTACTGAATCCTTCTCTTTCCAAAAATCAACAGGGTCACAGCCCAAAGGTTTTGTTTTCGCAAATAGAAAACCAACAGCAATTCACAGGGTTAAAACCCACGTCACGTGTCCTCGACGGACATAAAATCAATACAATATAATCGCCCAAGATACGTAAACCTTGGTCCCCAAAAATACAACACCAACTCGTGAATCCAGGGCTATACCATTGGATTCCCTTCGTGGCCCCGTCGGACCCTCCCAATGTGAGCAGAATGCGTTTTCGAAATTATATACACCAACTCGTGAAGTTTTTACTCGTGAACCCAGGGCTATACCATTGGACTCCCGTCGTGGCCCCGTCGAACCAACCCACGGTGAGTAAAATACATTCACTAACACATACCCACGCACTCGTGAAGTTCTACTCGTGAATCCAGGGCTATACCATTGGACTCCCGTCGTGGCCCCGTCGAACCAACCCACGGTGAGTAAAATACATTCACTAAAACATAAGCAACCGCACTCGTGAATCCAGGGCTATACCATTGGACTCCCGCCGTGGCCCCATTGGACCAACCCACGGTGAGCGAAATACATTCACATAATTAACACGTCACAACAAGGATATTCATACAATCTACCAAAGGCAACAGACACAAAGCACGACATAATCGTCAAATCACAATGCATCGAAATGAGTTAATATATGCACACACGCATTATCAAGCGCAACATCAACACCAAACATATTCAAAGAATTCACGTAGTCACTTACAACCCACACAATTTACAAAACACACGCGTTTTGAAAGCAAGCCTTTAACAAGGCTAAACCGAATCTTTGAAAGTGAAATTCAAACGATCAAATAAACACAAGGAGACGATCACTAATTATCATATCCATAAAACAAGAATTATATGGACAAGGTACTTGCCTCGAATACGAACAACGCGAAGAATCGACCAGAGTAGGTTGGCACGAACCGACTACGAACCCGCCGACTCCACCGAAAGCCAACTCGCGATAATAAACTACGAAGGACAATAACGACAATGGAAATGAATTCCATAGCACGACTTAAAGCCGTTGAATTCAAAGAACGAATGACGAAAGTTCAAGTGTTTCCCCCAAAACGGCCAAGAACACGATTCGGCCCGACAAAACACGAAAACGGAATTCCAAGTCGAAATATGGATATACAATCCATAGAATATGTTTAACAACATCATTTAACCACAATTTATCCAACAAAAACGGATGGAAAACGAGATCGAGAATAAATCCCCCAAAAAGTCGATTCGAAGGAAATCAAGAAATATACTTTGATTCGATGAAGAACAATGGATTAAATGATGTTAAACACAAGAATACTACCAAGATTAATCATACCCATCATGAATTAATCAACAACACGGAATGAATCGGACAAAAATGCAAAAACCCCCAAATTCACGAAATTAGGGTTCTAAGGAAGATTACCTTGATTTGCTGGATCAAAGGACGATATAGGATGATTGATTGATGTTATGAACTCAAGAACTTCATGGATTTGTTGTTAAACAACATGGCTTCGTCACCTCCGAATCGCCAGCTGCGGACAGAGAAGGAAGGAAGTGAAAAATGAATGAAAATGCGACTGCTCTGTCACATTTATACTGGGCCGGAACTAGCATGCGCTAGCCTTCCCGGACTAGCGTGCGCTATCGGCCAGTATCGGCCCAGTACCCTCGGCCAGGGCCCGCACGACCACCGCTAGCGTGCGCTATGGCCGGAAGCCTGCGCGCGCTAGCCGACCTGTCCAGTAACCTCTGGACTAAACAGCTCGCCCAGGTAACGTACGCTAGTCGGCCGACAGTGTGCGCTACCCCTGCTGGTTAGCGTGCGCCATGACCGACAGTAGCGTGCGCTACCTGCCGATCCTACCCGAGTCCAAAACCTCAGAACCTCTCTACCCTGACCCGATAGCGTGCGTCGGCCGGCCGCGTAACGTGCGCTACTCCTGCCGGTTAGCGCACGCAACCTTCCGGCAGTAGCGCGCGCTATGCCGGTTCCTGCCGTCTTAGCCCGGCCAGTGCCCGCAACCGTCCGTCCAGGACCCGCCACCGTCCGGCCAGCTACTCAGCCGTCATGATCCGGCGACTCGATTTCCGAAAACGTACGGAACGAACACGACGAAAATCTCGCGGACAACATCAACGACCCGAAATGAAAACATAATGCAATAATTAATCATACGCGACCAAGAAAAGGGTCGAGACAACAATTACAGATACGGATACCCATAACTTTGGGTAAATTACAAAAATGGCCCAAAATGCCCGAAAATCACGATACGTGATCGAATAACCAAACCGAAGTTCACAACACGTCTAACAAAGTTAAACGGACTTACGGGAAACTCGAAACATCAATTTCGAACGATATTCGCAAGAATCGAACTCAAGTGCGGAAAAGTCGCTAAAAAGCACGGAACTCAACAAAACAACACCGAAACGAACTCAGATGTCAAAAAGTGTAGAATTAATCATTCTCAAAATGATGAAACGATCATGAGCGAGTCATCAAAACGGACTTCCGCCAAAAAAAAGAAATTACCGGAAATCGAAATTACGGGTATTACACAAACCGGGTAAGTCTCAAGGAGGCTCCGAGGTTCGTGACTTGCTAGCACGATGCCAGGGTAACTATGAACATATGTTATGGTTATGTTGTAGAGCTGTAGTCTCTGAGTTGTTTATGTGACTGTTGTAATGTTGACTGTTTTCGTGGCTTGGTAGCACAGAACGCGAATAATCCTTGGGAGTATGTTGATGTGGATGATTGGGTCGTGGACCCAGTATTTTGTGATAGAATTTGTATTTTGGAAAATAATCTTTGGGTTGTGTCCCTAAGTGGTTTTCGATAAGTTGAGGATTCTTCAATCCCAAATGTTTTCAAAACTCTCGAGATCTTAAAATGTTTTGCAAGATGTATATTGGTTTTATTCCTACCTTTCATGGTTCAGAGTGTTTTACTCAAGTAAATTACCTCGGGAAGTCTTTTGTTACGTTTAACTGGTTGGCAGTTCATGATTATTATGTTCTTGGAGTATTTTGTGTATGGCTCGTATTTGCACTTTATACTTGCACTAGCAAAAAAAGTGGAATTTCGCGAACCCCCGAGTAATCGGGGGCTGGATGTCTGTATTGCGTCCAGGTACAGCAGGTCCTTGGGGAGCTAAACACAGGACCGTTTCGAAGGATGATGGAAGACGACTGATACTAATCACATGGTTGAAGATCGTTGTATTGTCTTTTCTACTGTCGCATTTTCTGTTTGTGAGTGTATTTGACCCTTGCATGGGTATAAGTCCTGAAAGAGATGTGTATATGTAAGTAGTATGTTTGTGGTGAAAGACCAAATCGGTCTAATAGTTCGTTATTTAGCCTTGTCGGCATATAATGTGATGTCTTGTTTCTATATTTAGCCTGGTAGTTCCTCTCGGAGAGGGTCTGCGGCACTGTAATATTCCCGAATGGATCGGTGGTGTTACAGTTTGCAATGATTGTTAGGGTTGTATACGTCAAAGCATACTTTATGCTTGTATTATCTAATTTCCCGGTCTTTATCTATGAGAATATTTAATTCATTTATCACATGTTTTGCATATTTATTCACGCTATGGTTATGCAAATGCAGTCTAAATTACCTTATATTGTAGTAATGTGGTGTGTCATGTCACACAGAAGATCACTTTATCGGTTTCTTATATAGTAATATTTAGTTCACAACCTATATAACATTAGACAGTTATGTGAGAGGTTGTAATATATGCTTGAGATTGGTTGGTCTTGACCATTGGCATATATTAGCGTATTCGGTATACGTTGAACAGGATCGAGGTAAGATAGATTCTTCTGTACTGACTATAAGAAGAACGTACATCTCGGACAATTATTATTTCCTAATTCTAGTGATTAATATTTAATTATATATATTTAATATTTATTGCTTTGATTTATCATGGGTGAGAGGCACAATGATTGACTCAATATGCTCGATATTTTGGGCAATATTATTATTTATATGATAATTAATATTATGGCTAGAATTCGTGTCCCGACCAGTCGAGTTGATTATGTCCCTTGAGGCACTCGAAAGGATTATTATATTAAACCCTACATGTGGAATTAATTTTTGATATAATAATAAATGTCGAGTGGTATACTCATGAATTACATATTAATTAATTAAAAGCTGTCAGTAGCTTAAATTAATTAATGGACATGAAATATCTTAAACACGGGAAATAATTAATTCAAAAGGAGCCCAATTTCGTAATTTGGGATTTTGGTAGGAAGTGCAATATTAACTTATTAGTGGACTAAGTTGATATTAATAGAGTCTTCATATTAGGAAGAGTCCTAATATTGGAAGGAAGATATCTATTGGGAGTCCTTGCCATATCCCCTTTTACCTAGAGTAGCCCAAACACCTATACATAAGAGACTTGGGATGGCCGATTTTTCTACCTTCAATTTCCCAAGAAAATCGATTTTTTTTTGCTTGTGTGTTTAATTGTGGATCTTGACTTGTGTCTTGGATTCCATAATTTAGTTAACACAATATTTTTCTAAAATACATAAATATTCAAGAAAAATAGAGAGAAGAATTTGTGAGGTAAATTTTGAAGAAAAGTGTTTATGCCGATTCCCCTTGCAGTCCAAGTTTAGTCCGGTATATTGTTGCCCACACGACATCCGGACGTAGGCGGGATATACTTTAGACGATCTTGAGGTAGAAATACAAGAAGATCGGAGAGGAACACGAAGAGGACATAAATCGATCAAAAAGGGATTTCCTACCACTTCGCGTCAAAGGTAAAAATTACCGACTCCCATGCGTAAATATGTTTATTTATTTATTTATTAATCTGTTTAGTTAATTAGTTGACAAGCCTAAATAGATCCGGTTTTTCTGTTGGTTAGTTTATAAAACCTTTAATTAAATTATTCCCACAAACTTGCTCCGCTGCGTTTTATATTCCAACAATTGGTATCGGAGCCGTTTTTTAGGTTCTGTTCAATTTAATTAATTTGGTGATTAATATGCTAACAATTAAATATTCGTATAGTATGATTTTTTGGAATATTTTGCTAGAATTTGTCTTGCAAGAAAATATGATCCAATTATCATGGCTATGTGATGTTTTTATTTATTTACGCATTTTGGTAATTTGGCCCGTTTTTGTGGCATGTATAAGTTTTTCCCGTGAGAAAATCCACGAGTAGAATATGATTTATTTTTCTTGTAATTTGATGTTAATTCGATGTATTTTATTTCGAATAAAATTGTAATAGAATTGGAACACTCAAAGTACGAAAGAGAAAGAAGTCCAGCGCGAAGAGGAGTCCGTCGGACGAACGACCGAGACCGGCAAGAGCCGATCGGCGCTCGGCGGCCGCTTTGCCGGCCACGGCTTTCTTGCACTCGGCCGGTGGCGGCTCGAGCGGTCGAGGCGTGATTCGGGCGGCCAGTCGGGCAGCGGCCATCGGGTCAAGTTGTCCAGTTCGGGTCGTTCGATTCATTTTTCCGCGAGATGCTTGAAGTAGTGGGAGCAAACGAGCCGAAGATTTTCTCGTTATTCAAAACGAGGAATAAAAGCCATGATAATTGGATTTAATTATCTAATTTTTTATTATTTGTTGGTTTTTATTGTTTTGATGTATGGCATGTATGGATGTATGCGTGATATGTTTTCTTGCATGTTAGGACGAGAAAATTAAAAACCTTAATTTTTCAAAATAACTAAGTGATTTTAAATTGGTTTTTCAAAATCAAACTGGCCTCCATAATTGGTTTAAATTGTGAAATAATTAGCATGCGCGTTGACATTAGAGTCTTCCTCCACATCGGATGAGCTAATTATTGGCTCACTGATTTTAAACTTCAGATTTGATAACAAAAAGGTGAATATTATTTTTTATGATAAGACTTCTCCATCTGTAGGACTATTATCATTAAATGATATTCTAAGGTTTGTTAAATTATGGTGTTCACTTAGGTGTATTAATTAATAAGCTCCCCATCGGAGTCTATGTTAATTAAATACATGGCCAAGAGGAACCAACTATTAATTTTACTTGTCAAAACGCATCTTGGCTAGATAGTAAAATTAAAGATGTTAAAATCTACTTGAAAATGTATGTGTAAACGTCCACACTATCGTGGCTTGTATGTGCGGTTTTTCAAGGTGTTGGTTGATTGCATGTATATTGTGTTGTAAGGTTTTTCAACATATTATGCATCGAATATGTGATGAATGGTGTTTTTAATTTTATTCTCAGATGTCTTTCAATCCACTAGCTGTTATTCTCAAAGAAAACAAACTTGATGGCACTAACTTTGCCGACTGGAAAAGAAATCTTGATATTGTCTTGACTGCCGAGCGGCATAAATTTGTTTTAACTGAGGAGAGTCCTTTGGAACCAGAACCGGATGCCACTCCTGAAGAGTTGGCTGAATTCCGGAAATGGAAAAAGTCTGATGAGATGGCTCGCTGTTACATTTTGGCTTCATTGACAAATGTATTGCAGCATCAGCATCAGGCGATGGGCTCGGCCGCGGAAATGATGAAAAATCTCACTGAGATGTTTGGTCATCAGAACCGGATAGCTAGACAAAATGCAATGAGGGTTTTGATGACAACCCAATATGCGAAGGACCCGATGAGGATCACGTTCTTAAAATGATGTCTCATTTGAGCAGGCCCGAGCATCTTGGGGGCCACTATCGATCTTGGTCGCAAGTCGATATTATCTTGGGCGGTTACCAAGAAGCTTTGAGCATTCCGCCTCAACTACAATATGAATCGTAGGACTTACAGTTGGCGGAACTTCCGTGAGCTTGATCTGCCGAAGGTCTCTTCAAACAAGGTTATCATCAAATTCTTGCGGCAACCGGTGCTGCTTCTTCAAAACGCAAATGAGGAAAGAAGAAAAAGCAGATTGGCCAGAAGCAAGTGGCAACCTTCAAAGCTAAGGGCAAGGCTCCTCAGTCAAAGGCTCCTCAGTCGGAAGCGAACAAAAAGCCGAAGGGCAAGTGCTTCAACTGCGGTCTGAAAGGGCATTTCAAGAGTGACTGCCCTAAGAAAGGTACGTCTCATATACTAGTAGTCAAAACATGTTTGGCTGCCTGTTCCACCACATCGTGGATAGTGTATTCGGGCTCCACTGATCATGTTTGTTATGACTCGCAGGGGTTCCAAGTAACCAATGTACTTAGTGCGGATGAGATTACAATAAGCTGGGGCGACTATTCGAGGATGAAGGCGGTTGCAGTGGGAGTCGTGCAGCTAAAAGTTGATGATAGGATTTTAGTTCTTAATAATGTATTATTGGTACCCGATTTTAGAATGAATTTGATTTCAGTTTCTAAATTGCGTCGTGATGGATATTCAGTTTCTTTTGAAGATAATGCAATTATTAAAAGAAATGGTGAATATATTTGCGGGAGTACTTATAATGAACAACTTTATATCATCAATGTTGCACCAGCTCCCTTGCATAATTATAAATCGCTTAATTCTTTGACTAATCCTAATAAAAGAAAAGAACCTTCGAGCATAAATCCAACATATTTGTTGCATTTACGATTGGGTCATATTAACCTTAGAAGGATTCAAAGATTGGTGAGCGATGGCCCATTGGATTCGCTCCAAGTTGAGTCATTTCCAACCTGCGAATCCTGTCTAGAAGGTAAAATGACTAAAAGGGCTTTTCAAAGCAAAGGAAATCGTGCACAAAATGTGTTGGAATTGGTTCATACCGATGTATGTGGTCCAATGAACATCCAGGCTAAGGGTGGTTTCGAATACTTCATCACGTTTATAGATGATTATTCAAGATATAGATACATCTATTTGATGCGACGTAAGTTTGAATCTTTTGATAAGTTCAAAGAATTCAAGGCTGAAACGGAGAAGCGTCATGGGCAGAGTATCAAGTCACTACGATCTGATCGTGGTGGCGAATACCTTAGTGGAGAGTTTTTGGATTTCTTGGCAAATGAGGGGATTACTTCCCAGCTCAAAACGCCTGGTACACCACAACAAAATGGTGTTGCTGAACGAAGGAATCGTATTTTATTAGAGATGGTTAGGTCAATGATGAGTTATTCTGATTTGCCTATTTCGTTTTGGGGATACGCCTTGGAAACATCGGCGTACATTCTAAACTTGGTGCCTTCGAAATCAGTTCCAAAAACACCCATAGAGCTGTGGAATGGGCGCAAGCCCAATCTAGGACATGTTCGGATTTGGGGTTCACCAGCACATGTGCTGAATAAAGAAGCTGATAAGTTGGCATCTCGTACAGAAGTATGAGTGTTTGTAGGATATCCGAAGGGAACGAAGGGTGGCTTATTCTACAGTCCTAAAGAACAGAAGGTCATTGTTAGCACCAATGCCCGGTTCTTAGAGGAGGACTATGTGATAAGCCACAAGCCTAGGAGTGAGGTCATTCTAGAAGAACTTAGGGGCGAGATTTCGACAATACCAATTGTGCAAACACCTAGTGTACCACGTATCGACACTATTGTGGATACGCAAACTAAGGACATGCCTCGTCGTAGTGGGAGGGTTGTTCGTCAACCTGAACGTTTCATCGGCGTGGGAGCATCTTCAGACCACTCTCCGGACCAGGATGAAACGGATCCATGTACATACAAACAGGAAGTTCAAGAGAAGGATGCTGAATCCTGGAAAACAGCAATGGAATCCGAAATGGGATCTATGGATTTTAATCAAGTGTGGGAGCTAGTAGAGCTACCCAATAGGGTAAAACCCATTGGAAGTAAGTGGGTCTACAAGCGTAAGAGAGGATCGAAAGGGAAGGTTGAAACCTTCAAAGCAAGGCTTGTTGCGAAAGGTTACACTTAGAAGGAGGGCATCGACTACGATGAGACCTTTTCGCCAGTAGCTATGCTTAAATCAATCCGGATTCTCTTAGCTATAGCTGCACATTTGGATATGGAGATTTGGCAGATGGATGTCAAGACTGCGTTTCTGAACGGGAGTCTTGATAAGGAAATCTATATGCGCCAACCTGAGGGATTCATTGCTGAAGGAGATGAGCACTTAGTGTGCAAGCTTAAGAGAGCCATTTATGCTCTTAAGCAAGCATAAAGGTCTTGGAACATGCGATTTGATGAAGTCATTCAATCGTATGGTTTTGAACAGTGTCCTAGTGAGGTTTGTGTATACAAAAAGTGCGATGGAAACGTGCTGGTGTTTCTTGTACTATACGTAGATGATATACTTCTAATTGGAAACAATGTGAAGATATTATCAGACGTAAGGGTATGGCTGTCTGAGCAGTTCGATATGAAGGATTTGGGAGAAGCTGGGCACATCCTTGGTATTAAGATCTTTCGAGATCGCAAGAAAAGGATGTTGTGCTTATCTCAGGCATCCTATATCGATACGGTGCTAAAGCAGTTTAGCATGGAGAATTCCAAGAAAGGTTTCTTACCTTACAGACATGAAATTCAACTATCTAAAGATATGTGTCCTAAGACACAAAAGGAGATAGATGAGATGAAGCTGGTCCCTTATACTTTGGTAGTGGGAAGCCTCATGTATGTTATGCTTTGCACTAGGCCTGATATCTGTCATGTTGTAGGCATGGTGGCGAGATATCAGTCGAACCCCGGACCGGGACATTGGATTGCTGTCAAGCATATACTCAAGTACCTGAGAAGGACTAGGGAGCATATGCTTGTATATCAATCAGATACACTTTGTCCTTTGGGTTACACTGACTCAGATTTCAGTGCGGATAAAGAAAAGTCGAAATCAACTTCCGGATATGTTTTCACTTTGGGAGGTGGAGCCATCAGTTGGAGGAGTGTAAAGAAGAAATGCATAGAGGACTCTACCATGGAAGCTGATTATGTACCAGCCTCAGAGGCAGCTAAAGAGGCGGTATGGCTCAAGTACTTCCTAAAGGATTTGGGTGTGATTCCTGATTTGCCTAGGAGTATTACACTTTATTGTGATAATACCGGTGCTGTAGCAAATTCGAAGGAACCACGGGCCCACAAAGAAAGCAAACATATCAAGCGCAAATATCATATCATTCGAGATTTTGTGAAGAGAGGGAAGATTGTTGTCTCCAAGATAGCATCTGAAGACAACCTAGCAGATCCTTTCACGAAAGGGTTGCCCTCAAAGTCATTTGAAGGGCATGTGGAAGGAATGGGGTTGAGATGTATGGCAGCATTGCTTTAAGTATAAGTGGGAGATAGATAGACATAGTCTAGATAATATATGTAACACCCCCAAATCCCATTGGGTTATTACAGTGCCGTGGACCCCACACCAGGAGATCCACCAGGCGAACATGACTAAAACACAACAAACTGACCGAAAGGGGAATCACAATCCCTACACTGACACCCAACACAATATTCCGATATGGAATTTCAATGACAACAGTGGGCCTACATGGCCAAAATAAGATACAACAACATCCACGAGCCTTGCTCGGATAATACAAAATGACAAGGGAGAACAAAGCGGAGTACTCCAAGCTGCCCGACATGAACACCAAAACATCTCGGACTAGTATCGCTTGAATGCCTCGTCGCCACCGTCATGCCCCGTGTCTCAACTCTCTCCTCGCAAACACCTAAAACATGAAAACATGTTCCGCCCCCAAGTCGATCATCCAGATAATGATTATCAAATACATGTACAACATGATATGCATCCAAAGGGCAGAATGAATAGTATAGTAATGGTAATACGAAATGCTCACAAACCAAAGTAAGAATCGAGCATTCGTGGAATACTATGCCCAAGGCATCCGATCAATACCGCTCAACAGGTTAGAACATAAGTGCCCAACGGCGAATCATCAATCTGAGAACAACAATACATCACCCGAAGGTAACCCAAGCCAAACACCGAAATAGATACGAATCACAATGCCCGAAGGCTCCACCAGAATACCGATACATCACAATGGCCTAATGTAGAAACGGCATTTGTTTATCATCATAATACCCTAAATGTCACTCGGCCAGTCATCGATCACCACAATGGCCCGAAGCCAAAACAGCCCATTTGTATCAATGAGGGCGAAGCCGCACGGCCGTATCACAATGAGGGCGAAGCCACGGCACGGCCGTATCACAATGAGGGCGAAGCCACGGCGGCCGTATCACAATGAGGGCCGAAGCCACGGCACGAAGCCGTATCACAATGAGGGCCGAAGCCACGGCACGAAGCCGTATCACAATGAGGGCCGAAGCCACGGCACGAAGCCGTATCACAATGAGGGCCGAAGCCACGGCACGAAGCCGTATCACAATGAGGGCCGAAGCCACGACATGAAGCCGTACCACAATGAGGGCCGAAGCCACGGCACGAAGCCGTATCACAATGAGGTCATCCAATGACCGTGACCTGCTGAATTGCAGGTGCTGGGAAACAAACCGCGAAGGTTCAAGCCCCAGACTTACCCATAATGAGATCACCCAGTGACCGTGACCTACTGAACTGTAGGTGTTGGGAAACCAACCACGAAGGTTCAAGCCCCAAGCTTACCCATCGAGCACTAGCCGAGACTAGTCTCCAAAACATAATTAATCACAACAGTAACAATCCCAAGATTATCAAATTCACAAGAATAATAGTGTGCTACCTTGAGTCGGCCAACACGACGACAATAACTCATGGATAGGCACCGTCCACGGCGGTCCCAATTCAATACGTCGATTACCTTAGAACGGTTAATCGATAACGATGATACATCGGATGGGAATTATCTTCGATAATCCCAATTAAATACATCGATTACCTTAGAACGGTCAATCGATACACAATGATACATCGGATGGGAATTATCTTCGATAATGCCAATTAAATACATCGATCACCTTAGAACGGTCAATCGATACACAATGATACAACGGATGGGAATTATCT
Source organism: Orobanche coerulescens (assembly GCA_033398695.1). Classification (NCBI taxonomy): domain Eukaryota; kingdom Viridiplantae; phylum Streptophyta; class Magnoliopsida; order Lamiales; family Orobanchaceae; genus Orobanche; species Orobanche coerulescens. The sequence continues at coordinate 190,140,618 of CM065804.1, read as the reverse complement.
TCGATAATCCCAATTAAATACATCGATTACCTTAGAACGGTCAATCGATACACAATGATACGGTAGAATAGATGTCCCAGCGTCTTAAACCGACCACCGAAACAGATATGATAAACGAATATATCAAATGCCTTCAATCGGCCAATGCAATATCATAATGTGATTCGATTCGATAATAACGATTCAACGATGCCTCGAGCGACATTAACGTCAACAATAATAATCGATACATCGGCGCGCGAACCGGCTATCGACAACAAGAATCTCAATGCCTAAATCCGGCCGTTAACGAATAACAATCACGTCTGGCATAATCACCGAAGGGTATTGCATCAAACAATTCCCGAATATCAACAAATCACGAAGAGACTAAGTCTCGAAATGATACAATACATTCATACACATATATGATAACATTAATCTCATTGACCAGTACAAGTATAAAACTTGCCTCAAGCGAAGGCGAGAAAGTCCTTCCACGATCAACGTCTGGCACGAAGCAGCCAGGCGCCTCCCGACGATCACAATACTCGAACAACCTTGAATGAAAACGATTCATTCAAAAACACAAAATCAATAGAAAACAACGACAAGGACAAAGCCCGATTCAAACACGAATCGATCACACCGCACGAACTGATATCATAGTTCTCAACTATGAATTCTAACATCCTCCAACACCTCGATGATCAATTAACATGATCATCACGTTCTTAACACTTGTGAAATCCATTCAACAAGATTCATTTAAGAACAATCATCGAAACAAACATCTCAAAGTGATAATATCACCAATATCATCAAATTGATCCTCCTACAATGATAATATTATCAATATTATCATTATCACCCCAAGAACATCATCCACTCAAATAACCATGATGTCTGAAACAAAAATCCTTCATCAATGCATCATGAATTCGGATTAAACAACAAGATTCACTCAACCATTTTCAAATTATGATAATCACCTCCTGGATCATCATAAATCCTTACTAAATGGTTAAAATCTTACAAGAACACCACCAACAATAATAATCATCTCAAGACTATGTTAATCATATAACAATCTTAACATAATCTTTCCTAGACATGATTAAAACCTCCAAACAATCTAAAACATCAAGAACATAATCATCCTCAAGCTATACCAACATGTTCTTCATCAAAATTTTATCAAAACCATGAAGAATCATGATATACTCCATGAATCAAACAATACCCGAAGAAAACAACAACAACTCGAAAATCACTTGAAGAACAAGAGGTTGAGGGAACTTACCAAAGAAGAACAAGAAGAAGCCTACAAACACCAAAGGAGCACCAACAAGCTTCCAACTTCAAGGTTCAATCCAAGCTAGGATGATCAAGATCGAGTTGGAAGAGGCTAAACATCAATAACAAGTCCAAACGGACGATTCTAGGGAGAGGAAATGTGATTTCGTTCGTGAGGAAATGAAAGACGAAACCAAGATAAATAGACTGACCAAATCGTTACGTACGTTATACACTTATGGTTAACGTACGTAAGAGGCATTACGTACGCTATACTAAGACATTAACGTACGTAATGAAAAATCCAGAACTAACTGGACTAAAATACGAAGGCCTTAACGTACATAAACAAGAACTTATTACGTACGTTAACAAGACCTACATTACGTACGTAGAGCTCGCCTCTAAGGGTCCGTTGAATGCAATAGTGAGATCCGATCGGAAGATGCTCGGGACCCACCGGCCGAAAGCGACTACGGGGAAGGTTCCTGCCACCTACCAAGCATTACGTACGTAACCTTACAGGCATAACGTACGTAATACTCAGCCCATAACGTACGTAAGTCTACCCATGTAGCGTACGTTAAGGCTAGTGTACTTAGCCAAAAATCCAAACTCTCCAACCAACATCCAAGCAGCCGAAACTAACCCGACGACAAGTATAATATTTCGATCCCGAAATATTCCAATACAATATACATTGTATCGATCGAAACAACAACACTTGTACAATTCCAAATGAATATGTACAACTCAACAGTAACACGAAAAAAAAATTATCCCCGGATATTACATACTCCCCCCCTTAAAAAGAGTTTCGGCCCCGAAACTCAGGGTGCAAAAACACGGGGTACGAACTATCCATTAGGATAAGAAAACTACATCTCCAGGAATACTCCTCAATGCGAACCACTTCGCCTGAGTAATCGGGCCAACCCCACGGGTTCCCGCATCTCCTGTCCGATCACAGCGAAAAAACAGGGAATAAAACACTCAACCAACTGCGAGATCAGTCGAATCGTAACTCTCCTGCTAGAGACCAGCCAGGAAGTCGTACCAACTGTATGACTAGTGGCGCCGGCGTACACATCCCTTGTTCTCATTAGCATCGAACGCCAATGCAAACACTGACTCATGCCACAAAAGGAAAGTAACAACGCATATGTGGTCCTCGGGACCATATCAACTGCACACCCAAGTCCTCACGACTCGGCGTCTCGGATTGAAATGAACAATTACCCAGATTATTACAAAATCTTGGGTATAACACCAAAAAGGAAGGAAAAACACATCACACGACCTCAAATCCCAAGATTCTCAGATACAATCATTACAAGATAGATCAACCATAAATGGTTCGCAACCACAGTACTAAAGTACAGATCGAGTCAAACATCAATCCGAAAAATAAAGAAAGGAATTAAGGCTACATCTCAAATGTATCCAAAATCAACATCCTCCGGGTCATCGAACTCCTCGATCTGATCGACTCAAGGAAAATCCAAATCTAAGCTCGCCGCTCCTCCTCGGGTGTCCATACCTCTGGCTCCCGAAGCCCGATATGACCCCTTGGATGGAGTACGGACTGAAGCAACAAAATCTCTCGAGGCCCGTGAGCTTCCTTGAGATCTACTGGCACTAGAACTCCTGCAGTATTTCTGAAGGTGTCCCGGCTTCCCACACAGAAAACAAACAATAGCTGGCACCGTACAACGGGTGCTAACGTGCCCCGCTGAATCACAATTAAAGCAAACAACAGTCGAACTCGTCACCGGAGAAGAAGATGATTTCCCAGCACGAAGACGACTAGAAGACGACCTCTTGGACGTCGGAGCCCGATGTCCTTCTGAACGAACCGGCATCCTAGTCCTCTCACCGGAAGAAACTGAAGGGTTCTTTCGAGCAAGCTCCTTGATCAAAAGCTCTGCTCCAAGAGCCTTCTCGATGAATTCACCAAGTGAATTGCAATTATGGTTGAACAGCTGCATCCTCAACTGCGGGTTCAGCCTCTTGCTAAAATACTTGATCTTATCCGCCTCAGTACGGATAACAGATGAAGCAAACTGAAGGAGTCCCTGAAACTTCTCCACAATAACAATAACACCCTCGTCCTCGACGGATTCGGGGTTCAAAACCTCTGACAGCTTGGCTTCACGAAGTGGAGCCGGATAATATCTCTCTAACATGAGAGTCTTAAACTCGCTCCAAGCACAATCACGATCGGTGGGTTTCACGGAAAGCCACCAAGAATAAGCGCCTTTACTCAAATAATAAGCCGCTACTGCCACCTTACTCTCTTCCGGATACTGAACCATGTCGAAGAGTTTATCAAAATGTTCAAGCCAATGAACAATATCAGCTGGTTCCGACGAACCCTCAAAAATAGGTGGCCTCTGACGAGAGATGTCGCCGATAATCTGACTCACTCTCCTGGACTGTCCATAAAACGGCACCTGGGATCGTTGCTGCGGTGGACCACGTACCACTGAGGTCTGCATGGTTTCCATTATCTGCGTCATCTGAGTCATCTGGGTCATCATGCCCCTCATAAGCAAGTAAGGGTCGATGTGATCACTCTCAGTCTGATCGACTCCTCGAGTATGACGTTCCGAAGGGGAACCGGTCGCATAAGTCACATCTCCGGCTGAATTCTGATCCATCTCAGCATCCGCTCGAGCATAAACACGAGGTTCTGGGTTTCATCCTACTCTGCAGACTTTACCCCCTCTGCCACATCCTCGGTTTCTTCTTTACATACTGAAAGAATAACGCTCGATCATGAACAAAGCTCAAATATGCCTCAACGGCTAATCCCCAATGCTATGTCAATAGCCAAACACGAGTATATATACTCAACAAATAAACAATCACTTCAAACATGTTAATTATAGCTAATACTGATCCGACACACTCCAAAGCAATTAATCATGAATGGGTCGTAAAACAATGTTACATAAAGATTTCAACAAAACATGTATAATCAATGGCATAATGAATGTATGAACATACAAGAGAATCGAGTCCTTACATAGGTCATACGAAGCTTCGAGGTCTTGCGATACTAGTCTTCACCGATGACGACTCGATGAAAGAATGACTCATACAGTCGTCCAATTACCACGACTCACAAAACCCGACTGTCCAGATTGTCATAACCTGACAGTTCACTACTACCGCGTCGGTAGAACCGCATAACTCACATATAAGGGTATCTCACAACCCAACTCTCTGATACCATCTTCTGTAACACCCCCAAATCCCATTGGGTTATTACAGTGCCGTGGACCCCACACCAGGAGATCCACCAGGCGAACATGACTAAAACACAACAAACTGACCGAAAGGGGAATCACAATCCCTACACTGACACCCAACACAATATTCCGATATGGAATTTCAATGACAACAGTGGGCCTACATGGCCAAAATAAGATACAACAACATCCACGAGCCTTGCTCGGATAATACAAAATGACAGGGACTGAACAAAACTGGAGCACTCCAACTGCCTGACTGACATGAATACCAAAACATCTCGGACTAGTATCGCTTGAATGCCTCGTCGCCACCGTCATGCCCCTGTGTCTCAACTCTCTCCTCGCAAACACCTAAAACATGAAAACATGTTCCGCCCCCACGGGGTCAGTCATCCAGATAATGATTATCAAATACATGTACAACATGATATGCATCCAAAGGGCAGAATGAATAGTATAGTAATGGTAATACGAAATGCTCACAAACCAAAGTAAGAATCGAGCATTCGTGGAATACTATGCCCAAGGCATCCGATCAATACCTGCTCAACAGGTTAGAACATAAGTGCCCAACGGCGAATCATCAATACAGAACACAACAATACATCACCCGAAGGTAACCCAAGCCAAACACTGAAATAGATACGAATCACAATGCCCGAAGGCTCCACCAGGAATACCGATACATCACAATGGCCTAATGTACCCAGAAAGCCATTGTTTATCATCATAATACCACAGAATGTCACTCACCGGTCATTAATCACCACAATGGCCCGAAGCCAAAGCAAATTTGTATCAATGAGGGCGAAGCCACGGCGGCCGTATCACAATGAGGGCGAAGCCACGGCACGGCCGTATCACAATGAGGGCGAAGCCACGGCGCGGCCGTATCACAATGAGGGCCGAAGCCACGGCACGGCCGTATCATAATGAGGGCGAAGCCACGCGGCACGGCCGTATCACAATGAGGGCGAAGCCACGGCACGGCCGTATCACAATGAGGGCGAAGCCACGGCACGGCCGTATCACAATGAGGGCGAAGCCACGCGCACGGCCGTATCACAATGAGGGCGAAGCCACGGCGGCCGTACCACAATGAGGGCGAAGCCACGGCGAAGCCGTATCACAATGAGGTCATCCAATGACCGTGACTGCTTGAATTGCGAGTCTTGGGAAACCAACCGCGAAGGTTCAAGCCCCGACTTACCCATAATGAGATCACCCGGTGGCCAGTGACCTCTTGAATCGTAGGTGTTGGGAAACCAACCGCGAAGGTTCAAGCCCCAAGCTTACCCATCGAGCACTAGCCGAGACTAGTCTCCAAAACATAATTAATCACAACAGTAACAATCCCAAGATTATCAAATTCACAAGAATAATAGTGTGCTGCCTTGAGTCGGCCAACACGACGACAATAACTCATGGATAGGCACTGTCCACGGCGGTTCCAATTCAATACGTCGATTACCTTAGAACGGTTAATCGATAACGATGATACATCGGATGGGAATTATCTTCGATAATCCCAATTAAATACATCGATTACCTTAGAACGGTCAATCGATACACAATGATACATCGGATGGGAATTATCTTCGATAATCCCAATTAAATACATCGATCACCTTAGAACGGTCAATCGATACACAATGATACAACGGATGGGAATTATCTTCGATAATCCCAATTAAATACATCGATTACCTTAGAACGGTCAATCGATACACAATGATACGGTCGAATAGATGTCCCGGCGTCTTAAACCGACCACCGAAACAGATATGATAAACGAATATATCAAATGCCTTCAATCGGCCAATGCAATATCATAGCAACAATTCCAATTCGATAATAACGATTCAACGATGCCTCAGAACGACATTAACGTCAACAATAATAATCGATACATCGACGCCGCGAACCGGCTATCGACAACAAGAATCTCAATGCCTAAATCCGGCCGTTAACGAATAACAATCACATCTGGCATAATCACCGAAGGGTATTGCATCAAACAATTCCCGAATATCAACAAATCACGAAGAGACTAAGTCTCGAAATGATACAATACATTCATACACATATATGATAACATTAATCTCATTGACCAGTACAAGTATAAAACTTGCCTCAAACCGAAGGCGAGAAAGTCCTTCCACGATCAACGTCACAGGCAAGCACGAACGGCGCCTCCCGACGATCACAATACTCGAACAACCTTGAATGAAAACGATTCATTCAAAAACACAAAATCAATAGAAAACAACGACAAGGACAAAGCCCGATTCAAACACGAATCGATCACACCGCACGAACTGATATCATAATTCTCAACTATGAATTCTAACATCCTCCAACACCTCGATGATCAATTAACATGATCATCACGTTCTTAACACTTGTGAAATCCATTCAACAAGATTCATTTAAGAACAATCATCGAAACAAACATCTCAAAGTGATAATATCACCAATATCATCAAATTGATCCTCCTACAATGATAATATTATCAATATTATCATTATCACCCCAAGAACATCATCCACTCAAATAACCATGATGTCTGAAACAAAAATCCTTCATCAATGCATCATGAATTCGGATTTAACAACAAGATTCACTCAACCATTTTCAAATTATGATAATCACCTCCTGGATCATCATAAATCCTTACTAAATGGTTAAAATCTTACAAGAACACCACCAACAATAATAATCATCTCAAGACTATGTTAATCATATAACAATCTTAACATAATCTTTCCTAGACATGATTAAAACTTCCAAACAATCTAAAACATCAAGAACATAATCATCCTCAAGCTATACCAACATGTTCTTCATGAAAAGTTTATCAAAACCATGAAGAATTATGATATACTCCATGAATCAAACAATACCCGAAGAAAACAACAACAACTCGAAAATCACTTGAAGAACAAGAGGTTGAGGGAACTTACCAAAGAAGAACAAGAAGAAGCCTCCAAACACCAAAGGAGCACCAACAAGCTTCCAACTTCAAGCTTCAATCCAAGCTAGGATGATCAAGATCGAGTTGGAAGAGGCTAAACATCAATAACAAGTCCAAACAGACGATTCTAGGGAGAGGAAATGTGATTTCGTTCGTGAGGAAATGAAAGACGAAACCAAGATAAATAGACTGACCAAATCGTTACGTACGTTATACACTTATGGTTAACGTACATAAGAGGCATTACGTACGCTATACTAAGACATTAACGTACGTAATGAAAAATCCAGAACTAACTGGACTAAAATACGAAGGCCTTAACGTACGTAAACAAGAACTTATTACGTACGTTAACAAGACCTACATTACGTAGAGCTCGCCTCTTAACGCGTAAGTCCGTTGACCGCAATAGTGAGATCCGATCGGAAGATGCTCGGGACCCACCGGCGAAAGCGACTACGGGAAGGTTCACGCCACCTACCAAGCATTACGTCGTAACCTTACGGGCATAACGTCGTAATACTCAGCCCATAACGTCGTAAGTCTACCCATGTAGCGTGCGTTAAGGCTAGTGTACTTAGCCAAAAATCGAACTCTCCAACCAACATCGAGCAGCGAAACTAACCCGACGACAAGTATAATATTTCGATCCCGAAATATTCCAATACAATATACATTGTATCAGTCCAAAACAACAACACTTGTACAATTCCAAATGAATCTGTACAACTCAACAGTAACACAAAAAAAAAATTATCCCCGGATATTACAATATACTTCAAAAGCATGCTTTGAGTATAAGTGGGAGATTGTTAGGGTTGTATACGTCAAAGCATACTTTATGCTTGTATTACCTAATTTCCCGGTCTTTATCTATGAGAATATTTAATTCATTTATCACATGTTTTGCATATTTATTCACGCTATAGTTATGCAAATGCAGTCTAAATTACCTTATATTGTAGATAATGTGGTGTGTCGTGTCACACAGAAGATCACTTTATCGTATCCTTATATAGTAATATTTAGTTCACAACCTATATAACATTAGACAGTTATGTGAGAGGTTGTAATATATGCTTGAGATTGGTTGGTTTTGACCATTAGCATATATTAGCATATTCGGTATACATTGAATAGGATCGAGGTGAGATGGATTCTTTTGTACTGATTATAAGAAGAACGTACATCTCGGATAATTATTATTTCTTAATTCTAGTGATTAATATTTAATTATATATATATATATAATATTTATTGCTTTGATTTATCATGGGTGAGAGGCACAATGATTGACTCAATATGCTCGATATTTTGGGCAATATTATTATTTATATGATAATTAATATTATAGCTAGAAATCGTGTCCCGACCAGTCGGGTTGATTATGTATCTTGAGGCACTCGAAAGGATTATTATATTAAACCCTGCAGGTGGAATTAATTTTCTGATATAATAATAAAGGTCGAGTGATATACTCATGAATAACATATTAATTAATTAAAAGCTGTCAGTAGCTTAAATTAATTAATGGACATGAAATATCTTAAACACGGGAAATAATTAATTCAAAAGGAGCCCAATTTCGTAATTTGGGATTTTGGTAGGAAGTGCAATATTAACTTATTAGTGGACTAAGTTGATATGAATAGAGTCTTCATATTAGGAAGAGTCCTAATATTGGAAGGAAGATATATATTGGGAGTCCTTACCATATCCTCCTTAAGGTCCCTAGAGTAGCCCAAAATACCTATAAATAAGAGAATTGGGATGGCCGATTTCTCTACCTTCAATTGCCCAAGAAAATCAATTTTTTTGCTTGTGTGTTTAATTGTGGATCTTGGCTTGTGTCTTGGATTCCATAATTTAATTAACACAATATTTTTCTAAAATACATAAATATTCAAGAAAAATAGAGAGAAGAATTTGTGAGGTAAATTTTGAAGAAAAGTGTTTCGACCGATTCCCCTTGCAGTCCAAGTTTAGTCCGGTAGATTGTTGCCCACACGACATCCAGACGTCGGTGGGATATACTCTGGAAGATCTTGAGGTAGAAATACAAGAAGATCGGAGAGGAACACGAAGAGGACATAAATCGATCAAAAAGGGATTTCCTACCACTTCGCGTCAAAGGTAAAAATTACCGACTCCCACGCGTAAATATGTTTATTTAATTATATATTAATCTGTTTAGTTAATTAGTTGACAAGCCTAAATAGATCCGGTTTTTCTATTGGTTAGTTTATAAAACCTTTTATTAAATTATTCCCACAAATTTGCTTCCGCTGCGTTTTGTATTCCAACAAGGATTGTGTCCAGTCATGGACGTTCGTCACCAATAACTGGTGATATGGTAAACACCACGAATTGTGGTATACGGTGTTACTAGGCCATGGATCTGATAGAGTATTAGGATTCCACTTGATTCGGTAAATACTCTCGCTAAGAATGTTTGCAAGTTTAGTACATGAAACTTGATCATCTGATCAAATGAACTCATCCGTCTCATGTGATTTTGGATTATAATTATCATTGGGGGACGCCTCAATGAATGTCAATCCATAAAGAGTACTCTATGAATATAGCCAGTTCATGAGGACGTGGAATGTGAATTTAATTGAACCATACTTCGTTGAAAATCTACAACGTTGTAGCGTTGGCCTAAAATGGAAACATATGCGACTCCAGTATGAACAAAGTGATAGCCCTTTGTTGAAGTGGTGCCGACACTCCAAAGATAAGATTTATTCATATACTTTGTTAAAGCGAGTGAGAGAAGGAGTTAAATTCACCTCATAGAGCGAGGTTTCTTATGAACGCACCGGAATCGACTACGAGAACATAAAACTTAGTCGTGCTATCGTAATGAGTGTTATAACATCCATTATCTTTTCAGTTAGATAGTTCCCCAAAAACCGATATGTAGTTTGTGGTTAAATCTTATCTTAGTGGAGAACTAAGTTAAGTGATAAAAGGATCTCCTGGTGGATCAGACTCAAATCAAGTGGCTCTTAACCACAGAGCGCATTGACAAGTGATTGTCGGGAATGCATATTAAGTATATACTTGATTTGGAAGAGATGTGAAGCTTTTGCGTGTAAAACTAAGGGTCTATACTGATGTACTCTTGTGAGACTAAGAGATTCTTCTAAATCCAAACTTAAGAATGAAAGGATCTTGTGGACATTTGATGATGCGTATTCATCAATTGGTGTAATGCAATCTAAGGGACGGTTTCCCTAAGAAATGATAAAGTAATTATGATTCCCGATGATTAGTCGAAGTCATGATAAGACTTGGCTCACTTAACTAATGATGCAGTCTTAAGAGAAGTTCTCTCTATTAAAGTACCATAGTATGTACTCACATTTGACTCGACAAACTCATTCGTAATAATCCGATAAAGCCAATGTGATGATGGCCTAGGATGCGCTCACGCAATTTCTGTGATTTACAAGAAGCTTGAAACTTGCTCTATCTCAATAAAAGGACACTTGAAACCCAATACCCGAATGTGCCCAGAATGTATTGGTCTATCTCCCATATGGCCTATAGAGCAGCCACTTGTTGTAAAATGATAAAATTGGTACCATTGAAAAGATTTGTCTATATTCAAGAAAACCAACTATTTGATCACATCCGTCATGTTGAGTGACATATGAATATTGTTGCAAAGTAGGACAGGGTATGTCCGGTAATTTACTGAGTCAACTTTGATAGAGCTTTGTGATCTGCTCAGGTCGACCTAGATTACGTATTCTATGTGAATGAAAAGTTCGGTGTCTAGTTTTCATAAGTTCCTACAGTTTCGTTGATACCTATTGAATCGGAGATGTTATGACTCATTTAGTGCATGAAGGTCAAGATTTTGGAAAATTTGATTTTTGGATAAGTCTTTAGCGACTCTTGCACTTTGGATGTGTCGCGCTCTTTTTGTCCTTAGACCAAGGTTTATTTTTCCCATTGGGATTTTACTTGGTAAGGTTTTTAACGAGGCAACCTATGAGAACATCCATACAATGATGCGTTGTACATCTGTTCAACTTAGACGAAGAGGTATTTTTCCCACTAGGTTTTTTCTTGGCATAGTAGTGAGGGTAACTTGGCATCTGACTCCTATGATTTGAGGCACTCATCAGGGAGAGTCATTATGTATACATCAGGGGGAGTATACATGACATGTTATGTCGCCGTTATTTCCTCATCAAGACTTTATTTTTTCCATGGAGTTTTATTTTGGCTTGGATAGGTTTTGCGAAGGCAACATCTTCTGCACCATTGTTGTATTAGTGCTCGACACATGAGGAGTGTTCCGGGAATTATTATTCCCGTGATGTGTATGATCTAATACTGATTAGATATATCATAGATAGTAGGGATCCTAGATCCTTCTAGAGGTAGTAGGATTCTACTTGATGTCTTTCCTTGTAAGGAATCTTATGTATGTAATGGGTCTCATTGTAAAGCCTGTATAAAGGCCCCCTCTATCAGAGTCATCAATACAATGCTTTTACATCTTTTGCTTTGTACTGTTTCTTTACTATTTTTCCTGAAACAAATTGGATATAATAGATTGATAAGTGGTTTAAAGAGTGGTGAGTGTGGTAGAAATTAAAAATAAACATATTGATATAAGTGTATAATAATCTAAGAATAGTTACATATTCTACCCTTGTTGAATTGTTCCAAATCAGATTAGTATCACAGTTGAACAATTATGAATTCGCCCAAATATTGTATTTTGTTTTCAAACTTATTACAAGTAAATCCAAAATTCAAAGACAAAGGTGATGGCAGCTCTAAGAGACATGCTCACATATACCTTGTCCTGCATGGATGTTCATATCATTAATATTTAAGAATTAATTGTTGGTGAGAGAAATTTATTTGTGCATAATATATTAGTAATTAAAATAGTTTATTATTTGTTCACTTTCTACTATTTTATTTTTCATTTTTTGTTTTCGGCCCCCACCCCTGTTAAAACTCTGATTTCTCTCTCATTTTGAATCTTCATGGCAATTACACGCACATGATGAAACATTCACAGATAGGGCTTAGCTTAAATGGACCGGATCCGGTTTTTAATCGAACCCAGATTGGACCCAGATCGGGCCTGTTAATCAGATTCGGATCTCAACTCTGTACTTTTACAAAATTCGAGTTTCGGGCTGGACCGGGTCAAAATCCAGGAAATTCGGGTCCAACCCAGAACAACCTGGTAAAAATAAAAATGCATGAACAATATTTTTTTTCTTGTAATTTATCCTCGGTGGTGATGAAATAATGATGACTAATGGCGCGATTATGATTGCACATTATTCTCATTAGGTTTATTTATCCTAAAATATTATTGAACTTGAGAGTTTGGTGACTAAATGAAGATATTAAAATTGATAACTGTATTTTAAGGGAGTATTTAAATAAGAAAGAATTTTGAATGTAATAACATGACACTTAATATGCAAAAAAAATTATTTTTTTATTAAATCGGGCTCGAACAAGGCCAGCCTGGACCGACCTGGTTTTATCGAGTTCGGACTGGGTTGACCCGGTTCCGAACAGGTCCGGCCTTTGGGTCGATAAAGTCCGACCATTTATATTCTGGTCCATTCCGGACCGAGTCGGTCCAGGACGGGTCATTTATATCTCTCCCTCACACACACACACACACAGACACACACACACACACACACATATACATACATATATATATATATATATCCTGGCTGCACACCTCGGACGACTCTCGGCAGCTGGACACCAACCAGTACAAGAAGGCACCGGCCATTACAAGAACGACGGCGGGTGGAGGCTCGGTTCATCGGCCGGTTCATCAAGCAAATTCAGGTCTGGGTCGGGTCAGCAGTGGGCTCAATTAGTCGGGCTTTGCAACTGGGTTTTGGTCCCAAAATCAAAACTGAGAATGAATCGAACAATCTAGGGTTTTGGTTCATTGATTTCTGCCATGTATTTTATGGTATAAGGCTTCAGCCTACGATTGTGTTGAACGGGCTGAGTATTGGGTTTTGAGTCTTGGGTCAAGCTTTTGCTACTGCCACGTTGCACGTTGCAGGTAGTCAGGCTAGCTTCTCGGCAGGAACGCAGAGTGCCCGTTGGGGAGGCTTTCTGTCAAAGATACTAATGAGAAAAGGGCTCGTATTAAACAATGTTTGCGAAAGGTGGCGGACGGGCACTTCACGGCTGCGGTTAAGATCTTATGTTCTTCTGGTGTTGCCCCGATTGGGGATACCACCTTGAAAGCCATGATTGATAAACATCCCATCCTGTAACCCCCTAACTTGCCTACTTTCTCGCCTTCTGAACATGCCCTACAGGTTGATGCCGATTGTGTTTTGGGATGTGTTAAATCCTTTCCCAAAGGGACTTCATGTGGGAAGGATGGTTTGAGGGCTCAACATATTTTAGACGCCTTATCAGGAAAAGGGGCTTCGACAGCTTCGAGTTTGCTTGCGGCTATTACCGAGGTGGTTAACCTTTGGTTGGGAGGGTTTTGCCCCAGGGTTCTTGCAGAGTTCATTGCCTCTGCCCCTCTAACCCCATTGCTTAAGCCTGATAATGGGATTAGGCCTATCGCGGTCGGAGCTATCTGGAGGAGGTTAGTCTCAAAAGTCGCTATGCATAAGGTTGGAAAAGAGATGGCTAGTCATCTAGGAGATTATCAATTTGGGGTTGGAGTTCCTAACGGGGCCGAGGCCATACTTCACAGTGCAAACAGGTTCTTGAATGCGTTTCATGATAATGCATCATTGGCCATGCTCACGGTTGATTTTTCTAACGCCTTTAACCTGGTTGATCGTACGGTTCTCCTGCGGGAAGTGTACTCTCGTTGTCTATCTATATACCCTTGGGTTCAATTTCTGTACTCCCGAACTGCAAGATTGTATGTCGGGGACACTTATATTGGTTCCACCACAGGAGTCCAGCAGGGGGACCCCCTCGGGCCCCTACTTTTTGCGCTTGTCTTGCACCCGCTTGTTCTTAGGGTGCAAGAGTGTTGCTCTCTCCCTTTTCATGCTTGGTACTTAGACGACGGGACGATTATTGGGGAAGTGAATGAAGTTGCTAAGGCTTTGAATATTATTAGAGCCGAGGGGCCGACCTTGGGCCTTGTGCTTAACATTAAGAAAACCGAGGTCTCTTGGCCGTCGTGTAATGGAGAAAAAGTGCAGTCGGGGGCCTTTCCGAGTGGGATTGGGAGACCAGTAAGGGGAGTGAAACTCCTTGGGGGAGCTGTCATCCGAGATGAGGGTTTTATTAGTACTTTAGCCGTCAAAAGGGCTCAGCGAGCGGTGGACCTGATGGAGAGTCTACGGGAGTTATGTGACCCCCAGAGCGAGCTTCTTTTGCTCCGTTCATGCATGGGTGTTGCTAAGCTGTTGTTCGGCCTCCGAACTTTTCAATCGGTTTTTGTTGCTGATGCCGTATCCCTCTTTGACAAGGGGCTTCGGGGTGCGTTAGAAGATATTGTTGTGTGTGGAGGTCCATATTTTGGAGATTTCCAGTGGAGGTTGGCGTCTCTGCCAATACGATCGGGAGGGTTAGGCCTTAGTTCGGCAGAGGACTTGTCAGCTTACGCTTTCGTGGCTTCTAGGGTGCAGTCTTGGAAGTTACAGGACCACATTCTATGAAATAGTGGTGTTGTGGGAATGGACTCTGATTACAAGGTTGCGCTAGACAACATTCACATCTCTCTTCCTGAGTTAGACCCGAGTGTCTTTACTGATAAAGACACTTCTCCCATGAAAGCACAAAAAACTTTGGCGAATGCTTTTTACAGTAAAACCCTTCAAACTTTGGGAGAGAAGTTTACTATGTCCTCGCGCCAGGCAGCAGTGCTTGAATGTCTACAAGGGGCCCATGCTCAAGACTTTTTAAATATTCATCTCGAAATATACTTTCAAAATATCAAATTCTTATAATTTTTATAAATAAAGAATTGAAGATATTACTAATCAAAGTTGTGCATTGGCAAGCGTGAAAGTATAGATGTTACAGTTCTAACAGAATGGATGTAGTATTCATTTGGCGAGATTATTCATTTACCGAGAGAAAAGTTTAACATATTATAAGGAGTTGAGACCGGAAAAAATTATTCATTTGGCGAGAGTATTCGTTTATCGAATATTCATTTATCGAGGTTTTATTATATGCAAAAGAAAAAGGCTCAGTATTTGGAATTTTTATAGATACCTTAATTAGAACAATCGTAAAAAAATATATTTAAAATTAGGAAAATACAATTTCTACACAATTCCAAAAAGACAATCCCTTCAATTTTATTATCAAAAGTATAAATTTTTAACAAATAACCGATTATACCCCTTATTATATATACTAGAGGTAACACACGTTAAGCCTGTTTGGTAGCCATGTTTCGACAAGTTAAGATAAATTAACCTGCCGAAACATGCGTTTAGTAGTCATGTTTAGTTAACTCATCGGCCCGGATTTAAGCCAAGGCCCGTCCTTATTCACTGTTACAATTTGATTTTATAACCCACCAAATTGGTGGGTTAAGTTAACATTACTGAATAGTAACCTCCAATTCTAAATTGCCCTTTCTTCTTCTCTCCCCATTTCTGTCCTCTGCTCCAGCTCCTCCTCTGCTCCGACCTCCGACCTCCAGCTCCTCCTCCTCCCGCCGACCTCCAGCTCCGACCTCCGACCTCCAACTCCTCCTCCTCCCACCGGGTTAACACCATTAGAAATGGCCCGCACGAAGCAAACCGGAGCTTCACTTTATGATGTAACAATTATATAAAGAAGAAAAAACAAGTGAATATTGATTTGAATGATGGTGTAAGAAAAAACGAAAAGAAGAAGAAAAACCTGGGAGCCGATAGGCATGGGGCCGCAGTGGGGAATCGGAGATTTGGAGCTTTTGGTGGAATTGATTAGAAGAGAGGGGGCAAGAGAGGGGACAAAAAAGTAATTTTACATATTGATGTATCCGAGCTGATCGGCCACCAAGAATCAGATTGCTCCCTCTGTTCCGAGCTAGAAAACCACCAGGGTTCCTGTAGAAGACGCCGGAATGGTCCTGGCACAAACTCTCCGATGCTTAAGCTGGAACAGGTTTCTGGAGAAATCCAAATGTAATGTATGTGTGTTTTCTTCTCTTGGCCCTGAAGGAGGACAGGCCTTCCGATATTTATAGAAGAGAGGGGAACTTGTCCCTGAATCCTGCCTTTGATTGGGGGAGATCCCTGATTTTCAGGGGTATGTCCCTGAGAATCAGGGATTCTACTTTAATGATGAAATCCAAGCTTTCCAGGACCTTGTCCTTTTTGAGCTGGACTCTTTCTAGTTTGCCTAATTGACGATGCCGAGGTCTATCTGGTTATGAGCTCAGAAAATAGACTTAGGGGTCGGATCTCCTTTTCGGGAAAGTTCTTCTCTGGGAATGCCAAGCTCATCCGCCCTCCGACCTACTCCAGATCGGTAGTTCAGTTGGGTTTGCTTAAGAGCTGGGTTTAGTGGACCAAGTTCTTTAACAGACCTGAATATGATGTCTTCTAGGAGAGTTGACCTGTGGGATGACCTGCTGGTCTAGACCTAGCAGGTCTACACCTGTTGGGATAGACTTGTAGGGACCGAGTGTTATTTATCATTATTTTATATTCATTTGAAGTGTAAATCTGCATAAATGAGCTTTTAATGCACTATTCTTTTATGTTTTGCAGGAACTTGGAGTCCGGAAGCTCGAACGACGAAAAATAGGCGAAAACGGCAATTTTTGGCCTGGGGCCGCGGCACGAACCAAGTGAGCCGCGGCACACGAAGAGGACTAGCAAGTGTCGAGCGGACTGTACCCTGAGCCGCGGCACAAGGATGCTGAGCCGCGGCCCAGGAGGAAAAATAAGCGCCCAGGTATAGGCGCTGAACAACGTGAGCCGCGGCCCACGAGGCAGTTTTGATGTGTTGGCCGCGGTTCTGGGCCGTTTTTGGAGCCTGTTCCCAACCTAATTCCCGGACGCGTTTTGGAGGCTGAGGATAGTTATAAATAGGGGTTTAAGGACTGAAGACATCATCATCAAATCTGAGGAAGACATCGCGGGATCGAAGAACACAAGGAGGAGATTTGTGGGCGACGACAAGACCACGGATTCCTTACGGTTTTTCTTAATTTTTCCGTATCTGATTTTCTAGATCTGTTCGAGTAGGATTGTGATTGTAACCGATTACATGACGGTTTGATTTATTTATTTTTATTTCAATTTACTCGTTATTCGTATTGAGTTGGATTTTTCTCATTGTTCTTATTGCTTTTTAATTGTCTGGCCAACAATTGAATTATTTTGAATGTCTTTATGGATTCGGGAGATGAAATTTAGGCATAGTTCTTGTGAGAATAATCATGATTTTCGTGAGATAGGGATATACTCATGAGAATTGTGAAGCCTATTTATTGTGGGAATTCATGAACTGTTTTAGCTATTAATTATCTAATTCGAATAGGTATATATCGAGTTAATAATTCTTAGTATTTTCTATCGACCTTGGGAAAGGCTTTAGAATAATTTAGGAATTCATGGCTTACAATCAATTGAATAAAGGTGAATTGAGATAAATAAAAACCATTCCTGATTGTTTGAGGTGAAAATCATAATCCTACACCCTTATTATTATTATTATTATTATTATTATTAGTTTCTATTTATTTTTCTGCAATTAGTTTAGAAATAATTTCTATATAATTGTTCTTCAAATAAAATTACGAGTCGACTATATTTTGGTACTTAGTGAAATCAGTCCTCGAGGGAATGATATCTTACTTATCACTTTATTACTTGTTGACACCGTGCACTTGCGGCATAGTGTGAGGGATTTCCTCACAACAAGTTTTTGGCGCCGTTGCCGGGGATTGATTTTTCGCTAATATCATTACCAAGCGACTCTAATTTTAATTTGAAGTTTCTTTTCTTTAGCCTCTATTTTTTTTCATTATGTTTTCCGTTGATTATCGTGACCCTTGGCATTTCATAAATTTCGATGATCTTAATAATTTGCCTAATAGGGTCAGTCAGCCCCCTCCCCCGAAACAAAAGACCATGCTTAAACAATGTGTAGACGTTCTTAAAAATCCTGATAGTACCCCTCTTGAGCGAGAATGTGCACGTCGTGGTCTTGAGATTCACTATGGTTATTTTCCAGCTCATATATTTAGTAGTAAAGTTGAGGGGGAGATTGAGAAGAAAGACATGTTGAGTTTTAGGGTCGATCCCCAGCACCTGATAATTACATAAAGTGTGATGAGATTGTAGAAGAAGTTACTATTGATGATGTTTCCAAAGAAATTTTATTAAATTATCATCAAACTTCGACTAATAAGGTGAACACTTTTGTGCCAAAAATTTTATTAACAGTGCCACGCATAATTTTTCCTAAATCCATAATGGGAGAGATTGACCCCATTACTCTTGATTTTGTTGAGGCTGATTCCTTGAGTTCTAATGAGGTTGTTCATGATATGTCTTTATTATCTACCCATTCGACCTCTGCTTATTTTTTTATGCCTTATTATTATTATATTCTTCCACTATTTTTTGGTTGTCCGCATAATTATTCTTACTCATTATTTTTGGCAACCAGGCATGAACCAAAGCCTCCCTTGTGGAATAAGAGGCTTATAAATTGAAAGAAGGGGGTATTTGGCAATCTCCCTAAAAAGAAGCCACATTAATTTTTTTTTGCCACGTCGTGCTCAAGACATAAAATAGAGCGCTTGATGGGAGGCAACCCGTCAATTTTACTTGCTTTCTAGTTAGTTGTTTTTATTTGATTTTTAGTTAATATTTTTTTTCCTTTGTTTTGTTTTTTCGTTTGGATTCGTGTATTCTTGTGGCCCTTATTTCTCTAATATTATTATATAACCCCAATGAGTTATTATTCTTCATATTCTAGTCTTTCTTGACTTAATGTCTTTAGTTATTTCATGACTAGAGACAAAGTTTGGGGGTCCCTGGTGATGTTGAGCATCAATTGAAGTATGGATTGACAGACGATTCCACTCAGACATGTGCTGGCGTTCAAGAAGACATTTGGAATAAGATTCTCTTTTCCTTATCTCTTTTATTTTCACATGAGTTTTATTGTTGATGATTTTATATGTAGTGGAATAGATTGAAGCATGCGTTATTTTCTTAATTTTTCTTGGTTATAAATTGCGATCTCATCATTGCTTTACTTTTCGTGAATTTTTCGTGCTTTCGTGTGTAAAACTGATGTTACGATACTGATTTTGTTTTGAAGAAACGGTTGAGTTTTAGTTGAGTTGTAGTCAACGATATCTGTTTCTGTTGAGTATTCATTTAGGTCCGAAATTTTTCGTTTTTGTAGAAATCTTAGCAGATAAGAAAGGAGACACGTGTTTTCAAATCGCCGTCTATATGTTTGGTTATACTTTTCGCGTAGCTAGTTATCCAGTCACATGAGTCGTGCTGGCACTTAAATTGAGTTTAGAGTCGGACAGTCTTTCCCAAAAAGTCGAATATTATATGTTCTATGATGGGAAGTTTAGTAACCGGGGGTATTCACGTGACCCGTTGTTTACTCTCGCGTAAAACGACAACCCTGAATAGACTAATAATTTAGAAATAACGCATGTGCCGATGATGGGGAGCCTAGTAACCGGGGGTATTCGCGTGACCCGTTGTATACTCTCGCGTAAAACAGCGACCTTGAATCGGACACGCGGGAATAGCTATTCGAGTTTTTTCTCCGCTGTAGAGGGGGACTTAGTAACTAGAAGCATACATGTGCCTCATGAGTGTCTTTTACGTCAAACGGTTCCCAAATACATGAGAATGGAAATCCACCCTAGGATTATCCCGATGAAACATCCCGAGATCCGAAACCTAGTGGTTAACTCGAATCATATTATTGATCATACATAAGGGAATGCTGTCCGAGGTTTATTTTTGACGATGAAACTCTTGAATTTATGCCATTAGACTGTGGGACTGGGCGAATTGGCTTGTTTAATCTAACCCTTCATATTGACGGTCGGTTAAATTCACGCTTATTAATCTTTGAGCTTGATTTTTTTCATGAACGGTTGGTTAGGACTGGAAATGATTACTTCTTGGAATCAGTGTCCGTGGATGTGACTCACTATTACGACACTCGTATTATTCTTTGAGATTTTCAGGGTAGTATTGATTAAGTTGAGCACTATGGATTTGCACGATCATTCATGAGACTTTTTATTTGAAAATTGATTTTTGCTTGAGGACAAGCAAAGGCTCAAGTTTGGGGGTATTTATTAGGCGTATTTTTGTACGCTTATTTATCATTATTTTATATTCATTTGAAGTGTAAATCTGCATAAATGAGCTTTTAATGCACTATTCTTTTATGTTTTGCAGGAAATTGTAGTCCGGAAGCTCGAATGACGAAAAGCGAAGTGAAAGCAATTTTGGCACAGGCACGAACCAAGTGAGCCGCGGCACACGAAGAGACTAGCAAGTGCCGAAGCGATCGCAGGCCGCGGCACAAGGATGCCGAGCCGCGGCCCAGAGGAAAAATAAGCACCAGTATAGGCCGAACAACGTGAGCGGCCTGGCGGTTTTGATGTGTTGGTCGCGGTTCTGGGCCGTTTTTGGAGCTTGTTCCCAACATAATTCCCGGACGCGTTTTGGAGGCTGAGGATAGTTATCAATAGGGGTTTAAGGGCTGAAGACATTATCATCAAATCGGAGGAAGACATCGCGGGATCGAAGAACACAAGGAGGAGATTTGTGGGCGACGACAAGACCACGGATTCCTTACGGTTTTCTTAATTTTTTCGCATCGATTTTCTAGATGCATTCGAGTAGGATTGTGATTGTAACCGATTACATGACGGTTTGATTTATTTATTTTTATTTCAATTTACTCGTTATTCATATTGAGTTGGATTTTTCTCATTGTTCTTAATGCTTTTTAATTGTCTGGCCAACAGTTGAATTGTTTTGAATGTCTTTATGGATTCAGGAGATGAAATTTAGGCATAGTTCTTGTGAGAATAATCATGATTTTCGTGAGATAGGGATATACTCATGGGAATTGTGAAGCCTATTTATTGTGGGAATTCATGAACTGTTTTAGCTATTAATTATCTAATTCGAATAGGGATATATCGAGTTAATAATTCTTAGTATTTTCTATCGACTTTGGGAAAGGCTTTAGAATAATTTAGGAATTCCTGGCTTACAATCAATTGAATAAAGGTGAATTGAATTAAAGAAAAATCATTCCTGATTGTTTGAAGTGAAAATCATAATCCTATACCCTTATTATTATTATTATTAGTTTCTATTTATTTTTCTGAAATTAGTTTAGAAATAATTTCTATATAATTGTTCTTCAAATAAAATTACGAGTCGACTATATTTTGGTACTTAGTGAAATCAGTCCTCGAGGGAACGATATCTTACTTATCACTTTATTACTTGTTGACACCGTAATTTTATTTGAAGAACAATTATATAGAAATTATTTCTAAACTAATTGCAGAAAAATAAATAGAAACTAATAATAATAATAATAAGGGTGTAGGATTATGATTTTCACTTCAAACAATTAGGAATGATTTTTATTTAATTCAATTCACCTTTATTTAATTGATTGTAAGCCAGGAATTCCTAAATTATTCTAAAGCCTTTCCCAAGGTCGATAGAAAATACTAAGAATTATTAACTCAATATATCCCTATTCGAATGAGATAATTAATAGCTAAAACAGTTCATGAATTACCACAATAAATAGGCTTCACAATTCCCATGAGTATATCCCTATCTCACGAAAATCATGATTATTCTCACAAGAACTATGCCTAAATTTCATCTCCTGAATCCATAAAGACATTCAAAACAATTCAACTGTTGGCCAGACAATTAAAAAGCATTGAGAACAATGAGAAAAATCCAACTCAATACGAATAACGAGTAAATTGAAATAAAAATAAATAAATCAAACCGTCATGTAATCGGTTACAATCACAATCCTACTCGAACAGATCTAGAAAATCAGATGCGGAAAAATTAAGAAAAACCGTAATGAATCCGTGGTCTTGTCGTCGCCCACAAATCTCCTCCTTGTGTTCTTCGATCCCGCGATGTCTTCCTCCGATTTGATGATGATGTCTTCAGCCCTTAAACCCCTATTTATAACTATCCCCAGCCTCCAAAACGCGTCCGGGAATTAGGTTGGGAACAGGCTCCAAAACGCCCGTAACTGCGGCCAACACATCAAAACCGCCGTGGGCCGCGGCTCACTTAATCGTGCGGCTCACGTTGTTCAGCCTATACAGGCGCTTATTTTTCCTCCCGACCGCGGCTCAGCATCCTTGTGCCGCGGCTCAGGGTACAGTCCGCTCGGCACTTGCTAGTCCTCTTCGTGTGCCGCGGCTCACTTGGTTCGTGCCGCGGCCCCAGGCCAAAAATTGCCGTTTTCGCCCGTTTTTCGCCGTTCGAGCTTCCGGACTCCAATTTCATGCAAAACATAAAAGAATAGTGCATTAAAAGCTCATTTATGCAGATTTACACTTCAAATGAATATAAAATAATGATAAATAAGCGTACAAAAATACGCCTGACAAATACCCCCAAACTTGAGCCTTTGCTTGTCCTCAAGCAAAAATCAATTTTCAAATAAAAAGTCTCAAGAATGATCGTGCAAATCCATAGTGCTCAACTTAATCAATACTACCCTGAAAATCTCAAAGAATAATACGAGTGTCGTAATAGTGAGTCACATCCACGAACACTGATTCCAAGAAGTAATCATTTTCAGTCCTAACCAACCGTTCATGAAGAAAATCAAGCTCAAAGATTAACAAGCGTGAATTTAACCGACCGTCAATATGAAGGGTTAGATTAAACAAGCCAATTCGCCCAGTCCCACAGTCTAATGGCATAAATTCAAGAGTTTCATCGTCAAAAATAAACCTTGGACAGCATTCCCTTATGTATGATCAATAATATGATTCGAGTTAACCACTAGGTTTCGGATCTCGGGATGTTTCATCGGGATAATCCGAGGGTGGATTTCCATTCTCATGTATTAGGGAACCGTTTGACGTAAAAGACACTCATGGGGCACATGGATGCTTCTAGTTACTAAGTCCCCCTCTACAGCGGAAAAAAAACTCGAATAGGTATTCCCGCGTGTCCGATTCAAGGTCGCTGTTTTATGCGAGAGTAAACAACGGGTGACGCGAATACCCCCGGTTACTAGGCTCCCCATCATCGGCACATGCGTTATTTCTAAACCATTAGTCTATTCAGGGTTGTCGTTTTACGCGAGAGTAAACAACGGATCACGTGAATACCCCCGGTTACTAAACTTCCCATCATAGAACATATAATATTCGACTTTTTGGGAAAGACTGTCCGACTCTAAACTCAATTTAAGTGCCAACACGACTCATGTGACTGGATAACTAGTTATGCGAAAAGTATAACCAAACATATAGACGGCGATTTGAAAACACGTATGTCTCTTTTCTTTTCTGCTAAGATTTCTACAAAAACGAAAAATTTCGGACCTAAATGAATACTCAATGCAAATGTATATCGCGACTACAACTCAACAAAACTCAACCATTTCTTCAAAAGAAATCAAGATCGTAACATCGATTTACACACTAAGCACGAAAAATTCACGAAAAGTAAAGCAATGATGAAATCGCAATTTATAACCAAGAAAAATTAAGAAAATAACGCATGCTTCAATCTATTCCACTACACATAAAATCATCAACAATAAAACTCATGTGAAAATAAAAGAGATAAGAAAAAGTGAATCTTATTCCAAATGTCTTCTTGAACGCCAGCACATGTCTGAGTGGAATCGTCTGTCAATCCATACTTCAAGTAATGCCCAACATCACCAGGGACTCCCAAACTTAGTCTCTAGTCATGAAATAACTGTAGACATTAAGTCAAGAAAGACTAGAATATGAAGGATAATACTCATTGGGGTTATATAAAAATATTAGAGAAATAAGGGCCAACAAGAATACACGAATCCAAACGAAACAACAAAACAAAGAAAAGAAAATTATTAACGAAAAATCAAATAAAAACAACTAACTAGAAAGCAAGTAAAAATGATGGGTTGCCTCCCATCAAGCGCTCTATTTTACGTCTTGAGCACGACGTGGCAAAAAAAATTTAACGTGGCTTCTTTCTAGGGAGATTGCCAAATACCCCCTTCTTACAATCTATAAGCCTCTTATTCCACAAGAAAGGCTTTGGTTCATGCCCGATTGCCAAAAATAATGAGTAAGAATAATTATGTGGACAACCAAAAAATAATGGAAGAATATAATAAATGTAAGGCACGAAAAAATAAGCAGAGTTCGAATGGGTAAATAATAAAGACTTATCATGAACAACCTCATTAGAACTCAAAGAATCAGCCTCAACAAAATCAAGAGTAATGGAATCAATCTCTCCCATTATGGATTTAGGAAAAATTATGCGCGGCACCGTTAATAAAATTTTAGGCACGAAAGTGTTCACCTTATTGTTCGAAGTTTGATGACAAATTAATGAAATTTCTTTGGGAACATCATCAATGGTAACTTCTTCTACAGTCTCATCACACTTTATGTAATTATCAGGTGCTGGGGGATCGACCCTAAAACTCAACATGTCTTTCTTCTCAACCTCCCCCTCAACTTCACTACTAAATATATGAGCTGAAAAATAACCATAGTGAATCTCAAGACCACGACGTGAACATTCTCGCTCAAGAGGGGTACTATCAGGATTTTTGAGAGCGTCTACACATTGTTCAAGTATGGTCTTTTGTTTTGGGGGAGGGGGCTGACTGACCCTATTAGGCAAATTATTGAGATCATCGAAATTTATGAAATGCCAAGGGTCACGATAATCAAAGGAAAACATAATGAAAAAATAAAAATATAGAGATTAAAGAAAAAAAAACTTCAAATTAAAATTAGAGTCGCTTGGTAATGATATTAGCGAAAAATCAATCCCCGACAACGGCGCCAAAAATTTGTTGTGAGGAAATCCCTCACACTATGCCGCAAGTGCACGGTGTCAACAAGTAATAAAGTGATAAGTAAGATATCGTTCCCTCGAGGACTGATTTCACTAAGTACCAAAATATAGTCGGCTCGTAATTTTATTTGAAGAACAATTATATAGAAATTATTTCTAAACTAATTGCAGAAAAATAAATAGAAACTAATAATAATAATAATAATAATAAGGGTGTAGGATTATGATTTTCACCTCAAACAATCAGGAATGATTTTTATTTAATTCAATTCACCTTTATTCAATTGATTGTAAGCTAGGAATTCCTAAATTATTCTAAAGCCTTTCCCAAGGTCGATGGAAAATACTAAGAATTATTAACTCGATATATCCCTATTCGAATTAGATAATTAATAGCTAAAACAGTTCATGAATTCCCACAATAAATAGGCTTCACAATTCCCATGAGTATATCCCTATCTCACGAAAATCATGATTATTCTCATAAGAACTATGCCTAAATTTCATCTCCCGAATCCATAAAGACATTCAAAACAATTCAACTGTTGGCTAGACAATTAAAAAGCATTAAGAACAATGAGAAAAATCCAACTCAATACGAATAACGAGTAAATTGAAATAAAAATAAATAAATCAAACCGTCATGTAATCGGTTACAATCACAATCCTACTCGAACAGATCTAGAAAATCAGATGCGGAAAAATTAAGAAAAACTGTAAGGAATCCGTGGTCTTGTCGTCACCCACAAATCTCCTCCTTGTGTTCTTCGATCCCGCGATGTCTTTCTCCGATTTGATGATGATGTCTTCAGCCCTTAAACCCCTATTTATAACTATCCTCAGCCTCCAAAACGCGTCCGGGAATTAGTTTGGGAACAGGCTCCAAAAACGGCCCAGAACCGCGGCCAACACATCAAAACCGCCTCGTGGGCCGCGGCTCACTTAATCTGTGCTGCGGCTCACGTTGTTCAGCGCCTATACCTGGGCGCTTATTTTTCCTCATGGGACGCGGCTCAGCATCCTTGTGCCGCGGCTCAGGGTACAGTCCGCTCGGCACTTGCTAGTCCTCTTCGTGTGCCGCGGCTCACTTGGTTCGTGCCGCGGCCCGAGGCCAAAAATTACCGTTTTCGCCCGTTTTTCGTCGTTCGAGCTTCCGGACTCCAATTTCCTGCAAAACATAAAAGAATGGTGCATTAAAAGCTCATTTATGCAGATTTACACTTCAAATGAATATAAAATAATGATAAATAAGCGTTCAAAAAAACGCCTAACACCGAGATGCACCTAGTATAGCTAGGCTCTGAGCTCCACTCTCCAAGTTTGCTGTTCTAGACTTGCCTGGTCTACACCTGTTGGGGTAGACTTGTAGGGACCGAGCTGTACCTAGTAGACCTAGGCTCTGAGCTCCACTCTCCAAGTTGTATACTAGGTCGGTCGGACCTACTGGAACTTCACACAATAAGCTGGGCCTTTTGTAATCGGACTTTGTTCCGCTATTTCGAGATGAACCGTAATAAACCGGGCATGTATATTTTGGGTCATATCAGCCAATCTCCCCTACTCTAGTCGAGCGAAGAATGAAACCGAGTAGAGTAGACTAAATATTTATTTATTTATTTATTTTTTTTATTATTTTTTTATCCATAAGCGCAAAAAGTTAAGCTCTAAAACATGACAAGACCCAATGCAGTTGTTCAAAGCTAAGAGTATAATAAGGGGCCTCATAGACACACTGCCCTGGACTCGTGATATAGATGGGGCGATCTTAAGATCGAGGTGCTGATAGGCTAAGCTAAGACCAAGAGGAAAGGATTCCGAGCTGAGGCCTTCTATACCGAGAGACATGGCAGAGGCCGAGCTGAGCTGTATATTAAGGTCAGTTCACCCGATCAAGTTTTTCAAATTTGAGGGCAGCTTACACAATCAAATTTATGGGCAGGTCACCAGTCTTCAAATTTGAGGGCAGATCACCCGATCAAATTTATGGGCAGGTCACCCAGTCTTCAAATTTGAGGGCAGCTCACCCGATCAAATTTATGGGCAGGTCACCCAGTCTTCAAATTTGAGGGCAGCTCACCCGATCAAATTTATGGGCAGGTCACCCAGTCTTCAAATTTGAGGGCAGTTCACCCGATCAAATTTTTTGGGCAGGTCACCTAGTCTTCAAATTTGAGGGCAGTTCACCCGATCAAATTTTTGGGAAGATCACACTGTAATATCCGTATTTTTCTTTCCCCATGTATTTTCGTTTTTGGTGTATTTCTCGATCGTAGTGACCCTCGTGTACTTCTTAGCGTGTCCTTCCTGTCAAACTGTTGAACTGTATTCTCGTTATTGTTGTGCGGAACCGCCGTTTCGGGGTTGCCGTGGATCCATTTCGTGTTGTTGGTTCC
Source organism: Orobanche coerulescens (assembly GCA_033398695.1). NCBI lineage: Eukaryota > Viridiplantae > Streptophyta > Magnoliopsida > Lamiales > Orobanchaceae > Orobanche > Orobanche coerulescens. The sequence continues at coordinate 190,112,683 of CM065804.1, read as the reverse complement.
CAGATATTGATTCCTATCGTTTTATTCTCTTTCCGGATCATTTTTATCATTTTGGGACCCAAAAGGGGGTGTGGGCCGCGGCACAAGATGTGCGTGCCGCGGCACACAAATTCCTTCAGTTGTGGGTCGAACAAATCAGATCGTGTGCCGCGGCACAAGCAGCTGTGCCAGCTGCGCACACTGCTCGTGCCGCGGCACACTCGTGTGTCTTCCGCGACCAAAACCCAACTGTACCGTGTGCCGCGGCACAATGCCGAAACCTGGGAGTAAATTTTTGGCCTGTGCCGCGGCACACCTAAGCTGTGCCGCGGCACACGAAGCGGTCAACCGTGCAACTTCGTCTTTATTAGACGAAATCGACCATTTCTTCTTCATTTCACCTGCATCGCGAGAGAGAGTGAGAGAGAGGGGAAGAGTTCTTCATCTTCATCCATTGGGGGGTTGATTTTCACCATTTTCTTCGGTAGTGAAGCCCGGGCAATCAATCTAACTCGTGTTCTACGGATCTTGGTACTTGAATCTCCTAAGGTAATATTCTAAAACCCTATTTTCGATTAATTTGGGGGTTTTGGGTTTTTCTTCCGATTCGTTCCGTTTTGTTGGTGGATTCATGATGTATACGATTAATATTGTTAGTATCTTTAGTTTTCCTACGGATTCATGGATATTTTGTGGATTTTTACGGAATCGGGAGGGTTTGGTTGTGGTCCGCCCTCGTTGTTATTTTGGTACGAATATACATGAATCGTAGGCGGGTTTCCGGGTGTATTCCATTTCCGTAATCATCTAGAGTTGGTTGTGATTGTGTTATTCGAATCGTTAGGTTCATTTCGCCGGTTCCTCGTGGTTGTGCTTGATCCCTCCGTTCCGTTCGTGTCATCGTCTATTTAATCGAGGCAAGTATCCTTATGAACTTACAATCTTGACATAGTAGTTTTGTATGAGAAATTGGGTGTGTGTGTATGCTCACTGCGGGTTAGACTCGACGGGGTCTCGGTAGGGTTCCACGAAGCTGTGGGACCGCGAGCTTGCTTTTAACCACTGTGGGTTAGATCCGACGGGGTCTCGGCAGGGATCCACGAAGCTGTGGGTCCGCGGTTAATTGTGGTGCATTTTACAAATGTGGTTTTGATTATTGGCATTTCCGGAAATGAGTGTTTTGGAACTATGTTTTTCTTGAATTGCATGCATTACTATATGTGTAAGATGTAAGTCGTTCATCTGGTTACTTGTACTAGCGTAATTGCTAACCCCTCTGGGGACCCGTTTTGGGGAAATTCGTTTTATGAATTTCAGGTCAGGTTCATCGGGACGAGCGGGCGCTGGACCAGTACACGGATGATGGCCATGCGTGATGATTGTGCATAAGTGTCGTCTTAATGTCTTTTTGTCTTTTCACCTTTTATGGTTTTTGAACTAATAGTTGTACTCGAGTACCTAAGAGTTCTTGTTCGTCCGGATTGTGTTGTTGCCTATTATGTCTGTGTTGATTGATGAAGTTGTGTTTGACCGGTTGAACCGGGTGGATCATTCTGTTTTGCGTATTTATGACGTGGTGTTATTTTAGTGTTCCTGTGAGTCGTTGTGTATGATGTCATCCACTGGTGGGTCCCATATAGGGATTCACGGCGCCGTAATATACCTCGGATATCACGGGGTGTTACAGAAAATGGTATCAGAGCTCTAGGTTTATGGATACCTAGGCTTGTCGGTTTATTGGGTCTTGTGGTGTTTTGTTTTGCACATCATCGTCACGCTGCCATGATTCTGGTACTACCAGTGTCCGTAAGTTTTTCCTTCCTCTGTTCATTATTTCCTTGTATCGTACCTTTGATTCTCGACTTGTGATTGTTCTTTTCTCGTACTTACCCTCGTATGGCTTTTGCTACTTATTTAACTCCAGTATGGATGCTGGAAGAGGTCGTGGTCGCGGTCGTGGTAGGGGACGCGGCCGGGGACGTGGGGCATCCGGTGGGGCGGCCACGTCACAGTCTTCGGGAGCCGGCAGTACCGGCGACCGTCATAGCCATGCTTCTTCTCAGGAGCGTGCCGATCTTGGTATTGCGGCCGTTATGCAGCAAATGGTGAATCAAATGGCGGCGATAGCTCAAAGTGTTCGTAACCCGGATCGTGCCCACGCTAATCGGGGCGGAGCGGATCGTTGGCTCCAAGATGTTATCAAGATGCATCCTCCTCAGTTTTCGGGAGCTTCAGACCCGATTGGCTGGGAAGGGTGGATCAAGGAGATATCTAAGGTCTTCGTTGCCACTAACTGTCCCGAGGAACGTAGAGTCCCTATTGCTCAATACTTGCTCACAGGGGACGCTACGGACTGGTGGGAGGCCGTTGGGCCCAAAGATCATGCTGCTTCGTGGGCTGAGTTTCAAGAATTGATGGAGGCTGAATATTGCCCGTGGCTAGTCAAACAGGCTCGGGTACATGCTTTCTATGATGCTCAACCGCGGGATATCCCCGTATCTCAAGCTATTGCTGATTTTAATAAGGAGTTGGGTTATGTGAAGACCCAAGTTGTCGAGGAGAGCGACAAAATTTTCCATTTCTCCAGACGGATGAAGTTGCCGATTCGGGACTATATGTCGGGGCTTGTATGCACTACCTTGAAAGATTACCAGAGTAGGGCCCTTGCTTATGATATGTCTATGACGGCGAGTGAGGCGGCCCGCGAGAGTAAGAAGCAGAAGTCCGCCGGGAATTTTTCGGGCCACAAAGGTGGGGGTCAGCAGAAATTTCAGTCTGCTAATTTTTCCGCTGGTGGTGGCCCAGCTCGATCTACTGGGTTTCCCCGTAGGGCTGCCAGTGCCCCTTCTCGAGAGGTGAAATGCTTTAACTGTGGCCAGCAGGGCCACATCAGTCGTATTTGTCCGAACCCTTTGCTGACGTGTAATCAGTGTGGCCAGTCGGGTCATAAGGCTGCTTTCTGTGCTGAGAGGGAGAAACTCCTTGGTGCCCGGGCTTCCATCCCAACGCCTAGGGAACCAAGTGTGAATCAGGGATCGTTTGCTCCTCAATCCCCGCCAAGTGCTAGTCGGGGGAGAGGTCGGGGTCAGCCCTCTAAGGGGGGAGCTTCCAGTGTCGGCTCCGCCCACCCGCGTGTCTATGAGATGCGGAGAGCCGAAGACCCAGCGGCTACCGTGGCGACAGGTACCGTTTATATTCTTTCTCATCCTGTCAGTGTGCTTTTCGATTCCGGTGCTACGCATTCGTTCATATCTCTGGATTGTGTGCGCCGTTTGAGTCTCGACCGTTTGACGCCTTGTGAGCCCTTCATCGTTAAGCTTCCTAGCGGTGATAGGATCGTTGGTGATCAGGAGGTTCGAGACTGTTCTGTGTTTATTTGCGAGAGGGCTTGGCCCTCTAATCTTATTGTTGTGGGTATTGAGGGTGAGGACTTAATTCTCGGGGATGATTGGCTCGAGCGGAATGGTGCAATTATGAACTACCGCACGAGAATCATCACCATGTTGGCCGATGATGGCACCGAGTACTCTTTCGCCGGGCGAAAGAGGGGGAACCAGAAACTCGTTATTAACGCCTTGAAGGCGATGAAACTCCTGTGAAAGGGGTGTACCGGCTATTGGTGCTACGCCTTGAAGGCGGAGGATGGTGGAGTCGAGCTTTCGTCGATTCCAATCGTTAATGAATTTCCTGATGTTTTTCCTGACGAGTTACCGGGATTGCCACCGGATCGTGAGGTCGAGTTCGCTATAGAGTTAGAGCCGGGTGCGGCTCCTATTTCGAAGGCACCCTATCGCATGGAACCTTCAGAGATGTCCGAGTTGAAGAAGCAGTTGAGTGAGCTTCTTGAGTCGGGGTATGTTCGACCGAGCGCCTCGCCTTGGGGCGCACCGGTCCTGTTTGTGCGGAAGAAGGATGGTTCACTACGTTTGTGTATCGACTATCGCGAACTAAACAAGGTGACCATCAAGAACAAGTATCCTTTGCCGAGAATTGATGACTTGTTCGATCACTGCGTGGAGCCGCAAGATTCTCGAAAATTGATTTGAAATCGGGGTACTATCAGCTCCGGGTGAGAGAGTCCGATGTGCCGAAGACAGCTTTTCGGACAAGATACGGACATTATGAGTTTTTAGTTATGCCTTTCGGGTTAACTAATGCGCCGACGGTGTTCATGCAGTTGATGAACAAAGTTTTTATCGAGTATTTGGATAAGTGTGTCGTTGTCTTCATTGACGATATTCTTATTTATTCGAGGAACGAGGAAGAGCATGCCCAACATTTGCGGATAGTGTTAGACATTTTGAGGGCCGAGCAACTCTATGCGAAGTTCTCGAAATGTGAGTTCTGGCTGAAGGAAGTGATGTTTTTGGGTCACGTGATTTCGGCCGAGGGGGTTCGTGTAGATCCGCAGAAGATCGAGGCGGTATTGGATTGGGCACCGCCCAAAAACGTGAGAGAGCTCCGTAGTTTCTTGGGTTTGGCTGGCTACTACCGTAGATTCGTCGAGGGTTTCTCGAAACTGGCTCGACCACTTACACACCGCCCGTAAATCCGAGAAGTTCGTCGGAATGACGAGAGGCGATTGATTTTGAGGAATCAAGAAGCGTTTGACTTCAGCTCCGGTATTGGCGTTGCCGTGTGGCAACGAGGGATTCGCCGTTTATAGCGATGCTTCGGGTCAGGGTCTTGGGTGCGTATTAATGCAGCACGGCAAGACCATTGCCTTTGCGTCGAGACAGTTGAGACCGTATGAGCTTAACTACCCTACCCATGATTTGGAGTTAGCGGCAGTCGTTTTTGCGCTCAAGATTTGGCGTTACTATCTTTTCGGCTCTACATGTCAGATTTTTACCGATCATAAAAGTCTGAAATACATATTTACTCAGCGGGAGTTGAATATGAGACAGAGGAGGTGGTTAGAGCTGATTAAGGATTATGACCGCGAAATCCTTTATCATCCGGGCAAGGCGAACGTCGTGGCCGACGCCTTGAGTCGGAAACCGATTGCATTGCGATCGCTTGAGATCCTTACGTCTCAGTCCGAGCTTCGGCGAGCCTTAATCGAGTTAGATGTTGAGGTTCTGTTGCCGGGAACTGTCGGACAATTTCGTGCTTTGGAAATTTCGTCGTCTTTGATCGATGAGATTAGGCTGAAGCAGTCAGAAGATCTGATGATTACTCAAATCCGAGAGAACGTTCTTAAGGGAAAGTCTTCTGGGTTTGTGATTCACGAGGATGGTGTTTTGAGATTCCAGATTCGGCTTTGTGTGCCGAACGATCCAGAGTTGCGACAGAGTATTTTGCGTGAGGCCCATTCCACACCCTATTCCGTTCATCCTGGTTCGAGTAAGATGTACAAGGACCTGAGGAGGAACTTCTGGTGGAATGATATGAAGGATGAGGTCGCACAATTTGTAGCGAGATGTTTGACTTGTCAGCAGGTCAAGATCGAGCATCGCCGACTACTGGCTTTTGCGATCACTTCTGCTCCGGAATGGAAATGGGAAGATATATCGATGGATTTCGTTACGAGTTTGCCGAGATCGAGGTCGGGCATGAATATGGTATGGGTGATTGTTGATCGCCTGACCAAGTCGGCACATTTTCTGGGCATCAAGGACACTTGGGGCCCGGAGAAACTGGCTCGTGTGTTTATCGCGCAGATTGTGAGACTTCACGGTACACCGACGTCTATTGTTTCGGATCGTGATGGCCGTTTTGTATCGCACTTTTGGCAGGCGGTGCATAAGGCGTTGGGTACCCGTTTGCATTTGAGTACCTCTTTTCATCCCCAGTCAGATGGACAGTCAGAACGCACTATCCAGACATTCGAGGACATGTTGCGTGCTTGTGCCCTCGATTGGAGTAGTGACTGGGAGGAGCATTTGCCATTGATCGAATTCACGTACAATAATAGTTGGCACGCGTCGATTCGGATGGCGCCGTACGAGGCACTTTATGGGCGGCGATGTCGATCACCGATTTGTTGGAATGAGGCGTCCGATTTGGTCGGGACCGAGCCGGATGTCGTTTTAGAGACGAGGCGGAAGATAGAATTAATTCGGGAACGGATGTTGACTGCCCAGAGTCGACAGAAGTCGTATGCCGACGTCCGTCGTCGACCTTTGGAATTCGAGGTGGGAGACCACGTTTTGCTAAAGGTGTCGCCGACGAAGGGAGTTTTTCGTTTTGGGAAGAAAGGGAAGCTGAGTCCGAGATTTATTGGACCCTTTGAGATTCTCAAGCGAGTCGGTGAATTGGCGTACCGTTTGGCGTTACCTCCAGCCTTGAGTCATGTTCATAGCGTTTTTCATGTTTCCCAGTTAAGAAAATATGTCCCGGATCCTAGTCACGTCATCGATTATGGCGAGATTGATATTGCTGAAGATATTACTTTTGAGGAGCGTCCTTTGAAGATTTTGGAGCATCGTGAGAAACGACTGAGGCATAAAACCATCCCTTTGGTCAAAGTGCAGTGGTCGAGACACGGTGTCGAGGAAGCAACTTGGGAAACCGAGGATAGCATGCGGGCTAGGTACCCGGAGTTGTTTGCTTCTTAAGTTTCGGGACGAAACTTATTTTTAGAGGGGTAGAATATAATATCCGTATTTTTCTTTCCCCTTGTATTTTCGTTTTTGGTGTATTTCTCGATCGTAGTGACCCTCGTGTACTTCTCAGCGTGTCCTTCCTGTCAAACTGTTGAACTGTATTCTCGTTATTGTTGTGCGGAACCGCCGTTTCGGGGTTGCCGTGGATCCATTTCGTGTTGTTGGTTCCCAGATATTGATTCCTATCGTTTTATTCTCTTTCCGGATCATTTTTATCATTTTGGGACCCAAAAGGGGGTGTGGGCCGCGGCACACAAATTCCTTCAGTTGTGGGTCGAACAAACTGTACTGTGTGCCGCGGCACACCCATCCGGTGCCGCGGCACACCTGTTCGGTGCCGCGGCACACTCGTGTGTCTTCTGCGACCAAAACCCAACTGTACCGTGTGCCGCGGCACAATGCCGAAACCTGGGAGTAAATTTTTGGCCTGTGCCGCGGCACACCTAAGCTGTGCCGCGGCACACGAAGCGGTCAACCGTGCAACTTCGTCTTTATTAGACGAAATCGACCATTTCTTCTTCATTTCACCTGCATCGCGAGAGAGAGTGAGAGAGAGGGGAAGAGTTCTTCATCTTCATCCATTGGGGGGTTGATTTTCACCATTTTTCTTCGGTAGTGAAGCCCGGGCAATCAATCTAACTCGTGTTCTACGGATCTTGGTACTTGAATCTCCTAAGGTAATATTCTAAAACCCTATTTTCGATTAATTTGGGGGTTTTAGGTTTTTCTTCCGATTCGTTCCGTTTTGTTGGTGGATTCATGATGTATATGATTAATATTGTTAGTATCTTTAGTTTTCCTACGGATTCATGGATATTTTGTGGATTTTTACGGAATCGGGAGGGTTTGGTTGTGGTCCGCCCTCGTTGTTATTTTGGTACGAATATACATGAATCGTAGGCGGGTTTCCGGGTGTATTCCATTTCCGTAATCGTCTAGAGTTGGTTGTGATTGTGTTATTCGAATCGTTAGGTTCATTTCGCCGGTTCCTCGTGGTTGTGCTTGATCCCTCCGTTCCGTTCGTGTCATCGTCTATTTAATCGAGGCAAGTATCCTTATGAACTTACAATCTTGACATAGTAGTTTTGTATGAGAAATTGGGTGTGTGTGTATGCTCATCAGGGTTAGACTCGACGGGGTCTCGGTAGGGTTCCACGAAGCCGTGGGACAATGAGCTTGCTTTTAACCACCGTGGGTTAGATCCGACGGGTCTCGGCAGGGATCCACGAAGCTGTGGGTCCGCGGTTAATTGTGGTGCATTTTACAAATGTGGTTTTGATTATTGGCATTTCCGGAAATGAGTGTTTTGGAACTATGTTTTTCTTGAATTGCATGCATTACTATATGTGTAAGATGTAAGTCGTTCATCTGGTTACTTGTACTAGCGTAATTGCTAACCCCTCTGGGGACCCGTTTTGGGGAAATTCGTTTTATGAATTTCAGGTCAGGTTCATCGGGACGAGCGGGCGCTGGACCAGTACACGGATGATGGCCATGCGTGATGATTGTGCATAAGTGTCGTCTTAATGTCTTTTTGTCTTTTCACCTTTTATGGTTTTTGAACTAATAGTTGTACTCGAGTACCTAAGAGTTCTTGTTCGTCCGGATTGTGTTGTTGCCTATTATGTCTGTGTTGATTGATGAAGTTGTGTTTGACCGGTTGAACTGGGTGGATCATTCTGTTTTGCGTATTTATGACGTGGTGTTATTTTAGTGTTCCTGTGAGTCGTTGTGTATGATGCTGTCCAGCCTGGTGGGTCCCATATAGGGATTCACGGCGCTGTAATATACCTCGGATATCCTGGGGGTGTTACACACACAGTCTTCAAATTTGATGGCAGTTCACCCGATCAAATTTATAGGCAGGTCACCCAGTCTTCAAATTTGAGGGCAGCTCGCCCGATCAAATTTATGGGCAGGTCACCCAATATTCAAATTTGAGGGCAGTTCACCCGATCAAATTTATGGGCAGGTCACCCAGTCTTCAAATTTGAGGGCAGTTCACCCGATCAAATTTTATGTGCAGGTCACCCAGTTCTCAAATTTGAGGGCAGTTCACCCGATCAAATTTATGGGCAGGTCACCCAGTCTTCTAATTTGAGGGCAGTTCACCCGATCAAATTTTTGGGCAGGTCACCCAGTCTTCTAATTTGAGGGCAGTTCACCCGATCAAATTAATGGGCAGGTCACCCAGTCTTCAAATTTGAGGGCAGTTCACCCGATCAAATTTATGGGCAGGTCACCCAGTCTTCAAATTAGAGGGCAGTTCACCCGATCAAATTTTTGGGCAGGTCACCCAGTCTTCTAATTTGAGGGTAGTTCACCCGATCAAATTATTGGGCAGGTCACCCAGTCTTCAAATTTGAGGGCAGTTCACATGATCAAATTTATGGGCAGGTCACCCAGTCTTCTAATTTGAGGGCAGTTCACCCGATCAAATTTTTGGGCAGGTCACCCAGTCTTCAAATTTGAGGGCAGTTCACCCGATCAAATTTATGGGCAGGTCACCCAGTCTTCAAATTTGAGGGCAGCTCACCCGATCAAATTTATGGGCAGGTCACTCAGTCTTCAAATTTGAGGGCAGCTCACCCGATCAGATTTATGGGCAAGTCACTCAGTCTTCAAATTTGAGGGCAGTTCACCCGATCAAATTTTTGGGCAGGTCACCCAGTCTTCTAATTTGAGGGCAGTTCACCCGATCAAATTTTTGGGCAGGTCACCCAGTCTTCTAATTTGAGGGCAGTTCACCCGATCAAATTAATGGGCAGGTAACCCAGTCTTCAAATTTGAGGGCAGTTCACCCGATCAAATTTATGGACAGGTCACCCAGTCTTCTAATTTGAGGGCAGTTCACCCGATCAAATTAATGGGCAAGTCACCCAGTCTTCGAATTTGAGGGCAGTTCACCCGATCAAATTTATGGGCAGGTCACCCAGTCTTCAAATTTGAGGGCAGTTCACCCGATCAAATTTTTGGGCAGGTCACCCAGTCTTCTAATTTGAGGGCAGTTCACCCGATCAAATTAATGGGCAGGTCACCCAGTGTAACACCCCCAAGTTATTCAGGGTATATTACAGCGCCGTGAGCCCCGCCATGGGACCCACAAGGCTATTCATGCGCGGAACTGTAAAACTTGACCGAGAAGGTCTAGATTCAATAAAAAGAGGGACAATACAAATGATATTCAAAACCATAACCAATGAAACTATATATATCACCACACAAATCAATACCTCGGCAACACAGGCCGGAACATCAAGGAAAACTGAAAACAATACTCGAGTATTCAATAACCATTCCAGTACAACAACACTGAAGGGAAAAACACGAAACACAACCAGAGGAAAGACACAGTATCACACTTGCCCATCATATTGATGCCGATCCGATACCTGCCTGTCCGCTCTCCTGGAACCTGAAATACATGAAAAGTATTTCCCCCATAAAGGGGTTAGCCGTCGAATTGCTAGTGCAAGTATATCAAGTATGAACTACAATACTTCTCGACAATAAAGTAAATGTAACCGTCAATTCATCAATTCAAGACTAGTATTCTGGAATAACTAAATCTCATAGCATCACATCAATATATATGAATACCGTGGAACCGCACCAGAGGCTACGGAACCCTCAGAGGACCCGTTGGTCCGTCCCATAGTGGTTCGTTCATATCATCCGTGGAATCGCACCAGAGGCTACGAAACCCTCAGGGGACCCGTCGGCCCGCCCCAGAGTGGATAGAAATAATCCTAACATTAATATTTCATACTTTCAAAGTCGAGAACGCACATTCATAAATATATACTTGCCTTTGAGACATCGAGAAATTGAACGGAAAAACGGTATGAGTTCGGTAGGTCCAAGAACGTGGTTCCGACACCTAAACGATTTGCAAGGAATATGATAATCAATTATCCATACTCAAATTACATGAAGAAATTCCCGAAACCCGTCTACGATTCATGAAAATACACGGATAAACAACTAGAGGTTGGAAAATCGCCCAAACTCCCACAAGTTCGAAAACGGCACAATCAAATCCGTAAAATCATAGGAAAAGCATGCATACGGTATAGATACATCATAATATCAAGGTTCTCAAGCTTCAAATCGGATAAATCGGACGAATCTACGAAAAACTTCAAAATCCAACACAATATTCAAAGTGTTCTTGAATAATTCTTCAATAATCCAATGAATAATCAAACATGCCCATAATCATGCGTATATCACTTCATACAACATGATCTTAACACCCAAAACATCATTACTCAACACAAAATCGAAATCCAAGATGTTTGATGAAATTATCTTTGAAGATCCAAGTACTTTGATCCGAAGAATACGCGATAGATCGATGATCCGAGCTTCACAACCGGATGAAAATGATGAAAATCCAACTCTCAAGTGATAGATAAAGAAGATTCTCTCCCTCAAGTCTCCTCTCTCGGATGAAGGTGAGGAAATGGAAAAAATATCGGTTGAATCGCACAAAGAACACAATTATAGGGCTGACTGTCGAGTGTGCCGCGACACAGTCCCAAAAACTGCTCCCAGGGCTCGGCAGTGTGCCGCGGCCCGGCCGACATGTGCCGCGGCACAAGGTACAGATGGGTCGGCCAAAGATTGAAAATGTGTGCATGCCGCGGCTCGACCAAGTGTGCCTCGGCCCTTCCGGCAGGCTGCTCGGCCAAAACTGGAACATGTGAGTGACTTAGATATATCGACCATAACTCCTTTGTCCGGACTTCGATTGACTCACCGTTTAAACCATTGGAAAGCTAACTTGATGCTTTATAATATTGCAAAGATTCAAAATTTTTGGAGTTTCCAAAAATTAATGGTGATTTAACAAAGTCGAACTCAGACTTGGAAAAGTCGTTTAATAACATTGAACTCAAGAAAATGACACCGAAACCCGAACCTGAATACGAATCGAAGATATGGTTAAGAAGTACTCGCAAAGAAGAATCTAAAAGCTAAGAGAACACACGATTCCGACCATCCGAAGGCTCGAAATTTGACAACCGAAGTAATTACCCCAAACTTTGGGAAATTACGAAAACGGCCCAAAACGTCCGAAAATCACGATACGTGATCGAATAACCAAACCGAAGTTCACAACACGTCTAACACAGTTAAAAAGACTTACGGGAAACTCGAAACAGTAATTTCGAACGAGATTCACAAGAATCGAACTCGAGTGCGGAAAAGTCGTTAAAAAACACGGAACTCAACAAAAGAATACCAAAACGAACCCGGATGTCAAAAAGTGTAGAATTAATCATTCTCAGGATGACGAAACGGTCCCAAGCGAGTCGTCAAAACGGACTTCCGCAAAAATTGAAAATTACCAGAAATCAAAATTACGAGTATTACATTCTACCCTCCTTAAAAGAAGTTTCGTCCCGAAACTTAAAACAAGTAGGGAGAAGAAATATCCCGCCAGGAAAAACTCAACGAGATACACAAGAACCGAAAACTTATGCCCAAACGGCGAATCATCAATATAGAACACAATAATACATCATCCGAAGGTAAACCAAACCAATGCCGAAATAGATACGAATCACAATGCCCGAAGGCCCCAACGGAAAATACTGATACATCACAATGGCCTGAAAGCCCCTCAGCCGAAGTTGTAAATCATCACTATACAGATTTCCAAGAAACAAACCTGACTGTCGAACATACCCCTCGGCGTATGAACAACCAGTCGCAAATCGTCGGACATATCCAATACAACATGGACTACGAACGACCAAACAATAAGGCTCAAGAGGGACATCACAGTACGTCCGATCCGGAAATGTGTCCGTGCACATGTCCACCCAGTATACGGCATCCAGAATATACGGGTGACAATGTACCTAATTAGCCTCACGAACTACGTCTCGTGTGCACGGTCCAATGCGGAAACATCCACGCATGACCATCGTGTGCCTGGCTAAAAATCCTACACATAACCAATCGGCACGCAGATATGATTCCAGATATGCCATGATACAACATGACAACGAAACTCAAAGGATAATATATCCAATACGGATCATACGACTCACCAAGTGAACGATGACACATGAATAATGAAAGATCGACACGACCAACAATATTCAAAACAACCATCCTGGGATCAAAATATCTAAGGACCGATTAACACGAACAACAATCACAACATAACCATCCGGGAAATCCTCAACCTTCAACGATCTCAAAATTACCGAGTTCATAAGAATAATAGTGTGCTGCCTTGAGTCGGCCAACACGACAATAATAACTCACGGATGGGTACATCCTCGACGATTCCAATTCAATACCTCGATTGTCTTAGAACGACCAATCGATAACGACTCAACGGATGGGAACTATCTTCGACAGTCCCAAATCAATACTTCGATTACCTTAGAACGGCAATTCGATAACAACGATACAACGGACGTCTCAGCACATTTAATCGGTTACCGATGACGAAGATGATAATCGAATACATCAATGCCTTCAATCGGTTAATATAACATCAGTAGAAAAACACCGATATCAATAACGACGATCACCACAATATCTCAATGGAACATACATCACAATCACAATCGATACGTCGATACCGCGAACCGGCTATTGACAGGAACTTTACCAACAAGTATCGCAATGCCTTGACTCGGCCATTTACGAACAACAGTAATATTTGGCATAATTTGCCGACGGGTGTCGTATCAAACAATCCCCTGATATCAACAAAATCATAAAGAGACCAAGTCTCGAAATGATACACACATTCGTACACCTACATGATAACATTAATCTCATTGATTAGTACAAGTATAAAACTTGCCTCGATATCAATACAACGAACTGTTACCAATTCAGTTAATTTCGTCTACGAGTTCCTCAGTCCCGACCAAGCTAATTACGAACTCTTCAACCTCAACCGCAACACAACAGTCATAATCCATGATCAAACATCATATCTTATTGTAAAACGAAGGATTAATAATCAACAGGTTCGATGACGATCAATATCAATATAACAAGGCCATCACTCATCGATTCCACAATATCTCGATTAAACACAGTCTGAACTATCTAACTCAGACCCTCACGAATCCATGTCCATAATACGAGCCGAAATCCGATGATCATATCAGCAACCAATTCGGACCAATAATAAGGGTCTAAATGTTATCGATTCCAAACTCAACTCTTAAATACGAATTGACAAGGTTCCCTTCTCGTAAATCCATCGTTAAAATTTACCTATGACTATCATTAATTCGAACCATCCGATTGGTTCAAAATAATAGATAATCATATTAAAAAGGTTATCAAACAATCCAATCATTCGACTTGAATATTTGCTCCAGACGTATGAGCTTCCAAATTCAGAGATGAATAATAGTCTCATCAAACTCATAATCACATTCGTATTCCTATGCGAATATTATTTCAAACATATAATTTATCTCTAGATATGAATATTCCATATTCATTTTCAGAACATCAACACTTATAAATTTTCATCACCTCGTATAATTCAGGAGTTCTTCAAGAACATGAAATATCCGAAATCACGTTCAGAACAACATATCCGAGGTATATATCTCCATGTTGCCATTTTCTTCATCATGCCTTTCATACGACCTCAAGAATCGCAACAAAACCATTATCATCATATGAAGAAGATGTCCATAATCATATCAACATCCGAAATCTCTTATTACAATTCCAATAAATATCATATAACATTATCACATGATGATCCCAACATGCTCCCTCCCTTGTAGTAATCCTTTAAAAAGAAACGAACCACTATCAAAGGGATACGAGGATTACCTTGTATGGACGAACCACGAAGAAGAATAATTGAACTCCATTCCAAGAATCATCAAAACTTCAAGAACAATACTTAAATCCGAGCTCTCCATCTTAATCTCGTTTAAGAGGATTATCTGTCAATGTTTAGGAACTTCAAGTACTTCCCAAGGCTCTCTCTTTTGACTGAAGGAAGGAGAATGGACAAAATGTCTCTCATCACTCGTCTATCCTCTTTATAAAACACATCATTAGCGCACGCTAGACCTTATATTCAGCGTGCACTACAAAACTAGCGTGCACTATCCTTCCTTGATACCATGCGCTATCGGGCAGTCCAGAAGCTACTGCATTGCTTCGAAATTCGTATAACGTACGTAATGCCCATCCATTAGCGTACGCAAATAGGCGTTGACTTGATACAGTGAAATGCTCAGTAGCGTGCGTTATTCCTCGACCTTAGCGCGCGCTAATCGTCGTTGACCCGACAACCTGTACCTTCCCAGAAGATGCCCGGGTCCTACACGCCGAAAGCAACCAATAAAGCCAAGATTCCCTGTTGACGATCTGAAATTAGCGTGCGCTACCAACATGCATTAGCGTGAACTAATCGCCGATAATAAACAGTCTGGGCCTACCTGTCGGCCACCTTCCGGACCTTATCCAGAATACCTTGCGTACATTAGGGGTCCTCCTTAGCGTACGTAACTCAAACCTCTTAGCGTGCGCTAAGTATGCACCGTGGCGTACGCTAAGTATATATATCTTAACGTGCGCTAGGCATACCTTGTAGCGTGCGCTAACGTGGCTGTACTTAGCCATTTCCCGCTATTCTTATCCGTCGTCTTGATATACTAGATGTATATACACGACATATTGAATACATATATACAACCTGATAATATTCTCATATGATATACCCAATATCAAAAGTACGATAACATGATACACGATATATTCAAATGTAATTGTCGACCAACTACGACAATTATACTAATACAACTATCTCAGACTTCCAATTATTTTATCCATACTGTATAGACACCAATCTATCCAGTATACCTTAGATAAAATAGCGCGAAAATTTATACTGAAATCTGGATATTACATACTAAAAGTCGGGATATCGCCTTAAAATAAGTTTCGTCCTCGAAACTTGCAATCTTGTCACAAACAATAGATCAATCCAAAATTTCCAAACTCATCACGAAAGCAATCAAACACCGCCACCAGCGAATAACCAAAACAGTATACTTACAGGTAAGTGAAGTCGATGATCTCCCGTGATATTAGCATGCGACTCCCAAACAAGGTCTCAACACAATACCGATACACACTAATATCGCAATTAGCAATTTGACAAAATCTCAAGGAAGAGTTTACGTCTGTGACCACGGCCACGACTCCTCCTCACATCCAACATTCTGAAGGGCACACACGTGCGTAAGTATAATCCAAATCGCACATTCTCGAAGTGACCAATTCCCAAGAATACCAAGCTAATAACGAAACGATTAAGAAAAATACAAGAAGAGTGAGAGGACTTACAAGTACCGGTCGCACTGTGATGATGGCAGAGTAGTGATACTGTGGGCAAATGAGGACTCAATCGACCCAAAAGACCGACAACCTAGGTATCCATAAACCTAAGCTCTGATACCATATTCTGTAACACCCCCAAGTTATTCAGGGTATATTACAGCGTAGTGAGCCCCGCCGTGGGACCCACAAGGCTATTCATGCGCGGAACTGTAAAACTTGATCGAGAAGGTCTAGATTCAATAAAAAGAGGGACAATACAAATGGTATTCAAAACCATAACCAATGAAACCATATACATCACCACACAAATCAATACCTCGGCAACACAGACAGGAACATCAAGGAAAACTGAAAACAATACTCGAGTATTCAATAACCATTCCAGTACAACAACACTGAAGGGAGAAACACGAAACACAACCAGAGGAAAGACACAGTATCACACTTGCCCATCATCTTCATGCAGATCCGATACCTGCCTGTCTGCTCTCCCGGAACCTAAAATACATGAAAAGTATTTCCCCCATAAAGGGGTTAGCCGTCGAATAGCTAGTGCAAGTATATCAAGTATGAACTACAATACTTCTCGACAATAAAGTAAATATAACCGTCAATTCATCAATTCAAGACTAGTATTCTGGAATAACTAAATCTCATAGCATCACATCAATATATATATGAATACCGTGGAACCACACCAGAGGCTACGGAACCCTCAGAGGACCCGTCGGTCTGTCCCAGAGTGGTTCGTTCATATCATCTGTGGAATCGCACCATAGGCTACGAAACCCTCAGGGGACCCGTCGGCCCGCCCCAGAGTGGATAGAAATAATCCTGCCATTAATATTTCATACTTTCAAAGTCGAGAACGCACATTCATAAATATATACTTGCCTTTGAGACATCGAGAAATCGAACGGAAAAACGGTATGAGTTCGATAGGTCCAAGAACGCGCTTCCGGCACCTAAACAATTCACAAGGAATATGATAATCAATTATCCATACTCAAATTACACGAAGAAATTCCCGAAACCCGTCTACGATTCATGAAAATACACGGATAAACAATTAGAGGTTGGAAAATCGCCCAAACTCCCACAAGTCCGAAAAAGGCATAATCGAATCCGTAAAATTGTAGGAAAAGCATGCATATGGTATAGATACATCATAATCTCAAGGTTCTCAAGCTTCAAATAGGATAAATCGGACGAATCTACGAAAAACCCCAAAATCCAACACAATATTCAAAGTGTTCTTGAATAATCCTTCAATAATCCAATGAATAATCAAACATGCCCATAATCATGCGTATATCACTTCATACAACATGATCTTAACACCCAAAACATCATTACTCAACACAAAATCGAAATCCAAGATGTTTGATGAAATTACCTTTGAAGATCCAAGTACTTTGATCCGAAGAATACGTGATAGATCGATGATCCGAGCTTCACAACCGGATGAAAATGATGAAAATCCAACTCTCAAGTGATAGATAAAGAAGATTCTCTCCCTCAAGTCTCCTCTCTCGGATGAAGGTGAAGAAATGGAAAAAAATATCGGTTGAATCGCACAAAGAACGCAATTATAGGGCTGACTGTCGAGTGTGCCGCGACCCAGGCCGAGTGTGCCGCGGCACAGGCCCAAAAACTGCTCCCAGGGCTCGGCAGTGTGCCGCAGCCCGGCCGACATGTGCCGCGGCACAAGGTACAGACAGGTCGGCTGAAGATTGAAAATGTGTGCGTGCCGCGGCTCGACCAAGTGTGCCGCGGCCCTTCCGGCAGGCTGCTCGGCCAAAACTGGAACATGTGAGTGACTTAGCTATATCGACCATAACTCCTTCGTCCGGACTCCGATTGACTTACTGTTTGAACTATTTAAAAGCTAACTTGATGCTTTATAATACTGCAAAGATTCAGAATTTTTGGAGTTTCCAAAAATTAATGGTGATTTAACAAAGTCGAACTCAGACTTGGAAAAGTTGTTTAATAACACTGAACTCAAGAAAACGACACCGAAACCCGAACCTGAATACGAATCGAAGATACGGTTACGAAGTACTCGCAAAGACAAATCTAAAAGCTAAGAGAACACACGATTCCGACCACCCGAAGGCTCGAAATTCGACAACCGAAGTAATTACCCCAAACTTTGGGAAATTACGAAAACGGCCCAAAACATCCGAAAATCACGATACGTGATCGAATAACCAAACCGAAGTTGACAACACGTCTAACAAAGTTAAACGGACTTACAGGAAACTCGAAACAGTAATTTCGAACGAGATTCACAAGAATTGAACTCGAGTGCGGAAAAGTCGTTAAGAAACACGGAACTCAACAAAAGAATACCGAAACAAACTCGGATGTCAAAAAGTGTAGAATTAATCATTCTCAGGATGACGAAATGGTCCCAAGCGAGTCGTCAAAACGGACTTACGCCAAAAATAGAAAATTGCCAGAAATCAAAATTACGGGTATTACACACAGTCTTCAAATTTGAGGGCAGTTCACCCGATCAAATTTATGGGCAGGTCACCCAATCTTCAAATTTGAGGGCAGTTCACCCGATTAAATTTATGGGCAGGTCACCCAGTCTTCAAATTTGAGGGCAGCTCGCCCGATCAAATTTATGGTCAGGTTCATCGGGACGAGCGGGCGCTGGACCAGTACACGGATGATGGTTATGCGTGATGATTGTGCATAAGTGTCGTCTTAATGTCTTTTTGTATTTTCACCTTTTATGGTTTTTGAACTAATAGTTGTACTCGAGTACCTAAGAGTTCTTGTTCGTCCGGATTGTGTTGTTGCCTATTATGTCTGTGTTGATTGATGAAGTTGTGTTTGACCGGTTGAACCGGGTGGATCATTCTGTTTTGCGTATTTATGACGTGGTGTTATTTTAGTGTTCCTGTGAGTCGTTGTGTATGATGCTGTCCAGCCTGGTGGGTCCCATATAGGGATTCACGGCGCTGTAATATACCTCGGATATCCTGGGGGTGTTACACACACAGTCTTCAAATTTGATGGCAGTTCACCCGATCAAATTTATAGGCAGGTCACCCAGTCTTCAAATTTGAGGGCAGCTCGCCCGATCAAATTTATGGGCAGGTCACCCAGTCTTCAAATTTGAGGGCAGTTCACCCGATCAAATTTATGGGCAGGTCACCCAGTCTTCAAATTTGAGGGCAGCTCACCCGATCAAATTTATGGGCAAGTCACCCAGTCTTCAAATTTGAGGGCAGTTCACCCGATCAAATTTTTGGGCAGGTTACCCAGTCTTATAATTTGAGGG
The DNA here is from genome assembly GCA_033398695.1 of Orobanche coerulescens. Taxonomy (NCBI): domain Eukaryota; kingdom Viridiplantae; phylum Streptophyta; class Magnoliopsida; order Lamiales; family Orobanchaceae; genus Orobanche; species Orobanche coerulescens. The sequence goes on along the minus strand of CM065804.1, from coordinate 190,093,447 downwards.
CAGTTCACCCGATCAAATTTTTGGGCAGGTCACCCAGTCTTCTAATTTGAGGGCACTTCACCCGATCAAATTTATGGGCAGGTCACCCAGTCTTCAAATTTGAGGGCAGTTCGCCCGATCAAATTTATGGGCTGGTCACCCAGTCTTCAAATTTGAGGGCAGTTCACCCGATCAAATTTATGGGCAGGTCACATAGTCTTCAAATTTGAGGGCAATTCACCCGATCAAATTTTTGGGCAGGTCACTCAGTCTTCTAATTTGAGGGCAGTTCACCCGATCAAATTAATGGGCAGGTCACCCAGTCTTCAAATTTGAGGGCAATTCACCCGATCAAATTTATGGGCAGGTCACCCAGTCTTCAAATTTGAGGGCAGCTCACCCGATTAAATTTATGGGCAGGTCACCCAGTCTTCAAATTTGAGGGCAGCTCACCAGATCAAATTTATGGGCAGGTCACCCAGTCTTCAAAGTTGTGGGCACTTCACCCGAAATAAAGCTGACGTATAACTGCGATTTTAGATCATTTAATTTAGACCTAAAAATAAAAAGTTTTGTCCCGATTCCTATCCAAACCAACACATATGTTCTTCTTACCCCATAACTATAAGAAGATATGAAATATTCTTGAAGAATTTCACCTTGCAGCAATGGATAATGATTAAAACTTATCTCCAAGGAAAATTCATGGCTGATAAAAACTTATCTTTGCAGCTAATGAAAGAATCCGTGTTTGGTTGAATCCAGGTATGAATAATAAGTCTCACATCTCAACTCAATGAATGACTCGATGTCACTCGTTCCCACAGACGGCGCCACTTGATGTATCCGAGCTGATCGGCCACCAAGAATCAGATTGATCCCTCTGTTCCGAGCTAGAAAACCACCGGGGTTCCTGTAGACGACGCCGGAATGGTCCCGGCACAAACTCTCCGATGCTTAAGCTGGAACAGGTTTCTGGAGAAATCCAAATGTAATGTATGTGTGTTTTCTTCTCTTAGCCCTGAAGGAGGACAGGCCTTCCGATATTTATAGAAGAGAGGGGAACTTGTCCCTGAATCCTGCCTTTGATTGGGGGAGATCCCTGATTTTCAGGGCTATGTCCCTGAAAATCAGGGATTCTACTTTAATGATGAAATCCCAGCTTTCCAGGGACCTTGTCCATTTTGAGCTGGACTCTTTCTAGCTTGCGTAATTGACGATGCCGAGGTCTATCTGGTTATGAGCTCAGAAAATAGACTTGGGGGTCGGATCTCCTTTTCGGGAAAGTTCTTCTCTGGGAATGCCAAGCTCATCCGCCCTCCGACCTACTCCAGGTCGGTAGTTCAGTTGGGTTTGCTTAAGAGCTGGGTTTAGTGGACCAAGTTCTTTAACAGACCTGAATATGATGTCTTCTAGGAGAGTTGACCTGTGGGATGACCTGCTGGTCTAGACCTGGCAGGTCTACACCTGTTGGGGGTAGACTTGTAGGGACCGAGCTGCACCTAGTAGAGCTAGGATCTGAGCTCCACTCTCCAAGTTTGTTGTTCTAGACTTGGCAGGTCTACACCTGTTGGGGGTAGACTTGTAGGGACCGAGCTGCACCTAGTAGAGCTAGGCTATGAGCTCCACTCTCCAAGTTTGCTGTTCTAGACTTGGCAGGTCTACACCTGTTGGGGGTAGACTTGTAGGGACCGAGCTGCACCTAGTAGAGCTAGGCTCTGAGCTCCACTCTCCAAGTTGTATACTAGGTCGGTGGGACCTACTGGAACTTCACACAATAAGCTGGGTCTTTTGTAATCGGACTTTGTTCCGCTATTTCAAGATGAACCGCAATAAACCGGGCAGGTATATTTTGGGTCATATCACATGTTATCTAAGAAGAACAGTAATTTTATCATTTCGCTACCAAACAACAAAATAACATGTATGTTTTAACTATCTTCCATATCCTAATAGGGCTACCAAACGAGCCCTTAATGTCAGATTATTTTGATACAAAAAAATATCTTCCCCCGACATGCAGACCAGCAGACTGTTGCACGCAAAAAAAATAACTGTTGTGGGAGGTTTGTGAGCGTCCCACCGAGAAGCAGGTCAATAGGCCAGCCGTAGAAAAAAGGGTTGTCTCTAATATTTGTCGGGGGCTGGTAGTGGACCTAGAGGTGGCCAGACACCGGTCCGGATCCGGGTCTGGCACGCGGAATCCACGGGTCGGCCAGCCAGGACCCAAACTCCACCCGTACATATGAAATGTAAGGGTTGGGGGTTCATGGGTCGGCCACGGGTCCGGGTCTGGGTTCGACCCGCCAGGTCACGGGCCCGACCCATTTTTTACTTTTGAAAAGTATTTATAAAATTTTATTTATTATCATTTTATACACGAAAAAACAACTAATGAACAAAGAAAATAATTGGAAAAAAATGGGTTTCTCTTTAATTTTAAGTTTTGACTTAAAAATTAAATTGCCTACGTTTCTTTGTAAGGAATCAAAGCTCTACGTAGTTTTTTACTTAAAAAAAATTAAAAATCGGGCGGAGATTGGTTTTGAGGCTCCCAAATTATTATGCCAGATGATTTCTTCGATGCCCCAAAGAGCCATTCGTTCAAACTTGAAGATTTTGGATTTTTTGGGAGACGTGCCAATACCCTTTTCCTTGTCAGAACTCGACATAATGATTAAATGATAGTAAAAAGAAAGAGATAAAAGATTATATCGATAATAGTTGAGAGATAGATAGATTAGCATGAATGAGTGTGATAAATGAGAGAGGTTGGGAGAGTATTTATAGATATAATTTTTGTGTTTTTTTTTTGAAAAATTTAATGATAAATTCGTTGGATCCGCCGGGTTACGGGTCCGACCCGATGGGTCCAACAGTCACTTTTTTATTTTTTTTTTAAATCCCCAGCCGGGTCATCCGAGTTGGACCCGGCTGGTCGACGTGTCACGAAATGTAGGACCCAGAACCCACCGTGTATACCACGGGTCCAGGTCCGGGTCCTACACGGGTCTGGCGGGTCCGGTTCGAGTCGAGTCCGGGTTTTCTGGGCATGTTTAAGTGGACCATACGGAAAGCGGGTCGCAAAAAAAAAAAAAAACAGATTCGGCGCCCACAACCCGTTGGATGTCCACCGGAGAACTCGGTCAATTTTTTGAAGATTAGTTGTTCCTTTAGTTCAATATTTCAAAGGAACTTTTGTAAATTTATTATTGTTGAACATTTAATATTATTAAATTTAACACAAAATAAATTAAGGAGTATAATGGTCTTTTTGGATGCGGACGACAACGATGACCAAATAATACCAATCTCTCTCTCTCTCTCTCTCTCTATATATATATATATATATATATATATATATATATATATATATATATACACACACTTCATACAAACCCTCCAACCACTAGGGGAGCCAGTATAGGGCAAGAGGGGTTGTCTGATCCCTTGAAAAAAAATATTATTTTACGTATTATATTATAAAAATATATAAAAATAAATTAAAAGTCCAATATTTGTTAAAGATTTGGCTAAAGCCCACACCCCAACCCAATTACCCATTTAACCCAACATAACTAATACAAGAAAAGGAAGAAGAAAAAGGCACGGGAGAAAAAAAGGCACGCCGCTGCTGCTAGGAGAAAAAGAAGTCGCTGACTCTCCGACCGTTGTTGCCTTGCCTTGCCTGGGAGGCTGGGAGAAAATTGGACGCCCGTACCCGCTGCTAATTGCAGGTGTTTTTCGTTCTTTTCAATTCGGGTGGGGACTGCCCTGGGGTGTGTTTTTGATATTTAGTTGGAGGTGAAATTTTTTGTTTGAAGGATTTTGATATACTCATTAGATTTAGTTATTTTGTTTATCTTTTGTTTGTTTGTGCTTTGATGAATTCTCCAAGGACTAAGGGATATCATGCTCATATTTATGAAATTTTCTAGGTCAGGACCGTCAGGTTCTAAATCGATTCAGTTTTTAAATAACATGAAATTTCGAGTAGTGTTTTCTCTCAATTGGATGAGATTAGTGATCTTTTTGAAAAGATGGTGGAGAAAAAAATGCATGAAATATTTTCATATATGTATTTGCTTCTTACGTTGGCTTTAGTGTTACCGGTTGCAACAGCTTCAGTGGAGGGCATTTTCCGCCATGAATATTATTAAAAGTCCACTTCGCAACAGAATGGGCGATGAGTTGTTGAATAACAGCTTGATTGTTTACATTGAGAAATATATTTTTGCTTGTGTTGACAATGAGACTGTAATGCAACATTTTCAGAATATGGGAGAACGTCGTGGACATTTATAACATGTATTATTCTTTTTGTTTTGACTTATGGATGAAACGATAATGTTTATCTTTTGAGTATTATCTCTTTTGTTGGAACTTTTGATTTTTTTTATCGTGCCCCCTTGATCATGTAATCCTGGATCCGCCACTGCCTCCAACGCAAGCCCATTTCTTTATTACCCACCCGAGCCCTCCCTCTTTATCTCTCTTGATTTGCTTATTTCTCGTCCGATGTCGTACTCCAGTCTGACGGTCGAGAAGACTGCGACCATGGCACACTATTCCTAAAGAATGTTGCGGCGACTATGGAGAACATTGTGGAGAACACCGCCGCGACCGCCGTGCTCCATCAACACCACAACTCTCTATCGCGGCGTTTGTACAAGATTTTTGACAAATCTATCTCTGACATATACCAAAATGACATGTCAAAATTGAGAATCGAGTTTAAATATTTATAGATTTGAAATATATAGAATTTATATTTATGTGTACATCAAACTAATTAGTTAAACATTGTAATAATATTTAATAATGTATACATAGAGAAGTATCTTTATTAAAAGGACATGTATAACAAACCATGAGGCCTTACTAATTCCGCCGTATATATAGTGGTGGGTTCAGGTGAGAATGCAATTCAAGTTAAGAAATAAGAATGAATTTCATTCATAAATATTGATAAATGGATGGCTTATATTTATTCTCACAAAAAATTGATGCATATAATACAATATTTTAATGTATCGATATTTTGATGCATATAATGCATATTTTAATGCGTTGCAGTTTTGATGCACGAAATGCATATATTTCATGCATAATTAGTACAAAACTCATGCATATTCGCAATTCGCAGGATAAGAACCATGCTCATTTGATCATATATATATATATATATATATATATATATATATATATAATACCGGACTTAAAGCACCCCTTAATGTAACACCCCGAGATATTCGGAGTATATTACAGCGCCATGGACCCCTACATGGGACCCACCAGGCTACAACAAGAAAACATCACTCGACTAACCATCTCGGTTAGCGGGGACACACATTTAAATAATATGACATATAACGATACGCCCGGAGCAACCGGCGAAATAAGCATCAACCGACAATGTAACAATTTAAAGTAATACAATATGGAGTTTGAAATGAAAAGCCTAAGTACTCGCGAGTACAATCTATAAGTTTATAACTGTGGAAACAACCATATCGAAATGGACAAAATAAATAAGAAGACCCAAATGCACATGTCAACGACCCTGGCCAACATCCTCGTACTGTCCCGGTGCTCGCTCGTCCGGATAATCATAACCTGAAATCCATAACAAGAATTCCCCCAAAACACGGGTCCCCAAAGGTGTTAGCAGTTACGCTAGTACAAGTAATCAAGGCAAACCAATCGCTTACACATTTCATAGTACAATGCAGCAAAATCAATTTCAAAAGCCAAAACCAGACATGTCTTTTCCGGAAACAAACAGTCAAACAATTTGCCTTGGGAACAGGGTAATACCATTGATCCCGCTCGAGGCCTCTAAGGACCCTCCCGAGCTGGCCATATCATAAAACAAATCACGCACATGCATCGCCTTGGGAATAGGGTAATACCATTGATTCCGCTCGAGGCCTCTAAGGACCCTCCCGAGCTGGCTAGCTAAACAAACTCATGAATCCAGGACTCAACCCTTTGGACTCCCTCCGTGATCCCGTCGGACCATCCCGAGGTGAGCAAATCACACACAAAATACATTACCATTTCACGTTAAGCATAAAGGTTCCCAAAAATACTTTCCTTGAATAATTGACGACACAACGAACAGAAGGAAAAACACCGACGAACGCTAGGAACCGTCAAACACGAAACTAACGATTCAAAGAATACAATCACAACCAACTCTAGACGAATACGTAAATGGAATACACCCGAAAACCCGCCTACGATTCATGTATATTCGTATAAAAACAACAACGAGGGCGGACCACGACCAAACCCTCCCGATTACAAAAATACCACGAAATATACCATGAATCTGTAGGGTAACCAATAATACCAACAAGATTAATCATATACATCATGAATTAATCGATCATACGGAACGAATCGGACGAAACATGAAAAACCCCCCAATTTACCCAAAACAAGGTTTTAGGAGATTACCTCGAATTAATGACGAAGAACACGATTCGATGTTGATAATATACTCCAAAAACTCGAAGAAGATGATGGCTCGGAGTTACAAAGCTTCAAATTGCCGGAAATGCCAAGAGAATCGCCTAGGAGTCGGATGAGGAGGAGGAAAAATGATAATGGCCGAAATCGGTCAACTCCTGGGTTTATAAACCCAGGACGCGTTACGTACGTTAGCCTCCACTTGCTAACGTACGTAAGATGTGTTACGTACGTAAGCCATAAGGTCCTTACTACGTAACCAAAAAGGCAGAAATGCCTGTACCATTTTGCACAGGCCGTTACGTACGTAACCAAAGGTGTGTTACGTACGTAACATCCCTTCCTGGGGAGTACAGGCCAGAATTAGACAAGAGAGGGGTTACCGAAAAGAGTCGAAATACAACGGTGAACAATTCATGATGGAACGAACGTAAAGGATTCGAGGCGACGAATGAAAGTGTTAAAAGAAAACATATTCCTGACTACCCAAAGGTTCGGAAAACAACAACCATCGTAATTATCCCAAAACTTTGGGAAATTACGTAATGGCCCAAAACATCTGAAATGAACGATACATGGTCGAAACACCAAACAAAAGCTCACAACACGCATAATAACATGAGATGGATCCTCGGCAACCCCAAAACGGCGGTTCCGAATGACAATTTACGAGAATACCCGAAATAGCAACGAAAACAACATAAAACACTGAATCGAGTAAAACGAGTCCGAAACAAGCTCGAGCGACAAAAAGTCCAATATTAAATATCCTCGAAATGTCAATACGGTTACGAGCGAGTTGCCAAAAACGAAAATACACCAAAACGAGAATATCAAGAGAAAGGAAAAATGCAGATATTACATTCTACCCCTCTAAAAACAAGTTTCGTCCCGAAACTTAAGAAATAAACAACTCGGGGTACTTAGCACGCATGCTATCCTCGGTTTCCCAAGTTGCCTCCTCGACACTATGTCTCGACCACTGCACTTTGACCAAAGGGATGGTCTTATGCCTCAGTCGCTTCTCACGGTGCTCCAAAATCTTTAAGGGACGCTCCTCGAAGGTAATGTCCTCGGCAATATTGATCTCGCCAAAGTCGATGATGTGACTAGGATCTGGAACATATTTCCTCAGCTGCGAAACATGGAAAACGTTATGAACATGACTCAAGGCCGGAGGTAACGCCAAACGGTATGCTAACCCACCGACTCGCTCGAGAATCTCGAAGGGTCCAATAAATCTCGGACTCAACTTCCCCTTTTTCCCGAAACGGAAAAATCCTCTCGTTGGCGACACCTTTAGCAAAACGTGGTCTCCCACCTTGAATTCTAAAGGTCGACGACGGACATCGGCATACGACTTCTGTCGACTTTGGGCAGTCAACATCCATTCTCGAATTACTTCTATCTTCTGCCTTGTTTCTAAAACGATATCCGGCTCGGTCCCGACCAAATCGGACGCCTCATTCCAACAAATCGGCGATCGACAACGCCGCCCGTAAAGTGCCTCATACGGTGCCATCCGAATCGATGCGTGCCAACTATTGTTGTACGTGAATTCGATCAATGGCAAATGCTCCTCCCAGTCACTGCTCCAGTCGAGAGCACAAGCACGCAACATATCCTCGAACGTCTGGATAGTGCGTTCCGACTGTCCATCTGACTGAGGATGAAAAGAGGTACTCAAACACAAACGAGTACCCAACGCCTTATGCACCGCCTGCCAAAAATGCAATACAAAAAGACCATCACGATCCGAAACAATAGACTTCGGAGTACCGTGAAGCCTCACAATCTGCGCGATAAACACACGAGCCAACTTCTCCGGGCCCCAAGTGTCCTTGATGCCCAGAAAATATGCCGACTTGGTCAGATGATCAACAATCACCCAGACCATATTCATGCCCGACCTCGATCTCGGCAAACTCGTAATGAAATCCATCGATATATCTTCCCATTTCCATTCCGGAATGGGAAGTGACTGCAATAACCCGGCCGGTCGCTGATGCTCGATTTTGACCTGCTGACAAGTCAGACATCTCGCTACAAACTGCACGACCTCTTCCTTCATATCATTCCACCAGAAATTCCTCCTCAGGTCCTTGTACATCTTACTCGAACCAGGATGAAGGGAGTAAGGTGTAGCATGAGCCTCACACAAAATACTCTGTTTCAGCTCTGAGTCATTCGGTACACAACGCCGACACTGGAATCTAAAAACACCATCCTCATGAATCACAAATCCAGGAGACTTTCCCTTAAGAACGTTCTCTCGGATTTGAGTAATCATCGGATCCTCTAACTGCTTCAGCTTAATTTCATCGATCAAAGACGACGAAATCTCTAAAGCACAAAGTTGCCCGACAGCTCCAAGCAACAAAACCTCAACATCTAACTCGATCAAAGCCCGCCGAAGCTCAGACTGAGACGTAAGGACCTCAAGCGTTCGCAACGCAATCGATTTCCGACTCAAGGCATCGACCACGACGTTCGCCTTGCCCGGATGATAAAGGATTTCGAGGTCATAATCCTTAATCAGCTCTAACCACCTCCTCCGCCTCATATTCAACTCCCGCTGAGTAAATATGTATTTCAGACTTTTATGATCGGTAAAAATCTGATATGCAGAGCCGAAAAGATAATGACGCCAAATCTTGAGCGCAAAAATAACTGCCGCTAACTCCAAATCATGAGTAGGATAGTTAAGTTCATACGGCCTCAACTGTCTCGACGCATATGCGATGGTCTTGCCGTGCTGCATCAATACGCACCCAAGACCCTGACCCGAAGCATCACTATAAACAGCAAAATAAATTAGGAAATTACGTAACGGCCCAAAACATCTGAAATGAACGATACATGGTCGAAACACCAACCAAAAGCTCACAACACGCATAATAACATGATATGGATCCTCGGCAACCCCAAAACGGCGGTTCCGAATGACGATTTACAAGAATACCTGAAAGAGCGATGAAAACAACATAAAACACCGAATCGAGTAAAACGAGTCCGAAACAAGCTCGAGCGACAAAAAGTCCAATATTAAATATCCTCGAAATGTCAATACGGTTACGAGCGAGTTGCCAAAAATGAAAATACACCAAAACGAGAATATCAAGAGAAAGGGAAAATGCGGATATTACAGTTAACTCTCTCTCCTACATAGTATTCTCTTAATTTTGGATTCTTATTTCTCTAAAATCTTAAATATCACATCGATTTAAAATAGTACTTAATTGATGGATGATCTAAATAAATCGAATTCAATGTCTTGAATCCCACAACTATTAAAATAGAACTCCACCAATGGAGAATCTAAATAAATACTTAGAATTCAATCTGTATTTTTTAACCCTATAGTTATTTCACAAACAAGCTTAAGAATTCGTTTTTGTTGTATTTAACTTGACCAATTATTAAGAGGAACAAATAAATAGTTTAACTTTTTAGTGAAAATTTAATTTGACCAATTATTAAATATACATTAATTCTATTTATCTAAAATTTGAATCTCACATTTGTTTTATTAAGTAGTTTTATTTAAATTAAAAAATTTCCTTTGACCAATATTAATAATATTAATTATTATGTTAGCTAAATAAATTGCTTTATTTTCTACTGGATAATCAATTTGATAAGTTACCGAATTTGCATTAATCGTATTTACTAGAATTTTGAATACCACATCGATCTTAAATGAGGCTCTGTCGATCGGAGAACCTAAATAAGTATTTAAAATTAATATATATTTTTTAATCCATAATTATTTTGCACCATGAATTTAGTAGTTTTATTTTTATTGAGAAAAATAATATGACTAATATTAATTTGGCCAATTATTGAGCCAAATGAATAGTTTTATTTTTCTTGAAAAATTAATTTGGCCTATTATTAGGTTTCCATTAATAGTGTTTATATATAAATGTGTGTCCCACATTGATTTAAAATGAGATTCTATCGATGGATAACCTAAATAAATACTCACAATTAATATGTACTTCACAATTATTCTGCACCACTCTGTTAACAATTTTATTTTTATTAAAAAACTTAATTTGATCAATATTTTTTCTGCCCACGCATAATAAGTTTGCTTAATAGTAATTGAGTCATTTTTTATGTTGACTGAAGAAATAGTTTTACTTACACATACACACATATTATATACATAGGGTTAGGATCCAGGAAAAAATAAAAAATTTCGAGAAAAAAAAAGTAGACGAACAGGCGCTTAAAATCAACGAACATACACTTAAATCAAACGAACAGGAAATAAATTAATAAATATAAAAATTTGGCACCCTCCAAAATTCAAACCTAGGTGTTCCATTCATCCAATAAGGAGATGCATCTACCGTAGATTATCGTGATCAATAAGCTGGAAATGATTCTCATTTCTCTCTCAAAATTTCCTCTCTCCAGACCTCTCCCTATATACATATAAATAGCAAAATATATTCGGACCACCACTTTAATTCTCTCTCATATGTGGTATTTTTTAAATTTTAGATTTTTGTTTATCTAAAATATTCCATGCCATATTGATTTTGAATGAGACTCCACCGATTAGAGAACAATAAATATTTATAATCAACTGAAAATCAAATTTTTAATACCAAACCATAAAATTAATAAGCTATATATCTCCATTCATAAGGGTATAAATTATTGATATATTTTGCTTAAAAAGACTAAAATATCCTCCAAAAAGTTGTTGATGTTTGATTTTTTTGTTTGCATTTTATTTAATTTGATTTTATTTTTCTCATCTCCTCCATTTATAACAATTGAAATTAATGTCTAACTAAAATTTAAGTACAACAAATCACAGTACACTCACGTTATTTTTGACAAATGACTCTTTCAAAATCCTTATAAAATCACATGATTATTCGAAAAAGAGAAGGTATGCAGCTATATTTTATCATCATATTTTTTATTTTGACAAGTTCTTCTGCACACGATGGCTGCACGCGATGGCAGCCATCGTGTGCATCCTGCCCACGATCATCGTGTTGTTAATTCAATACATAACTTTACAACTAAGTATATTGTTAATAAGTACTTGTTAATATATAAGTAACAACATGCAAATTGGCGAGTTATTTTAGAAATTAGTGAAAAGTATGCATGTTCTTGTGCACACGATGGCTGCACATGATGGCTGCACACTATGGTTGCACAGGATGGCTGAACATGATGGCAGACATAACTGTGTCCACGACGGGACTAATCATCGTGTGCACAAGAACATACACATTGACTAATTTCTAAAATAACTCGTCAATTTACATATTGTTACTTATGTATTAACAAGTATTTGTTATCAATATACTTATTTGTAAACTTATATAATGGATTAACATAATCTATTGCATATCATGTGTAATTCATTAGTATATGAACTATTTCATACAGATGATGGACTTATAATACGAACTTATACAAGCATCAATTTATGTTAATTCAGTCTATAACCTTACAAATAAGTATTGTTAACAAATACTTGTTAATATATAAGTAAGAACACGTAAATTAGAGAGTTATTTTAGAAATTAATAAAAAATGTGAATATTCTTGTGCACACGATGGTTAGTCTCATTGTTTGCAGCCATCGTTTGCACAAGAACCTTCATACTTTTCACTAATTTCTAAAATAACTCGCCAATTTACGTGTTGTTACTTATATATTAATAAGTATTTGTTAACAATATACTTATTTGTAAAGTTATATATTGAATTAACAACACGATGATCGTGGACATGATGCATACGATGGCAAGACACGATGACTGTCATCATGTGCAGCCCAGGAGTACAAACTTGGTCTTTTTTTTGAAAGAGAGAAAGATTGGGTTGGTGGGATCATGTAATTAGATTATGCTATGTTATTACTTTTCTATTTATGTTATTTTTTTATCTTTTAGTGGTAGACTTACGGATACTAATGTCTTTTAATGTATTTTGCTATCAAAAACTTATATTCTTATAAATGAGGATATATAATTTGTTACTTTTATGGTTTGGTATTAAAAAAGCTAGAGGCCTATAATCAATGTGTATTTTACCATCACATTTCTCATATGCAATTAATTTGACCTATTATTGAGTTGGCCAAATAAATAGTATTATTTTTATTAGAAATAAAATTTGGTCAATCACTGAGTTGGCCAAATAAATAATCTTATTTTTATTGAAAAATAATTTGGCTAATTTATTATTATTCAATTTAATTGTCCATTTTATCAACATCTAACAATTTGAGCAAATTTAGTTTTTTAAAGTCAGAGGTAATAACTAGTTATCATAACAACTTATATTTGATTATATAGATTTTATAAGTTTTAATAGATTTAGGTAATTATTTTATATAATCAATGTGTATTTTACCATCATATTTCTCATGTTAATTCATTTGACCAATTATCGAGTTAGCCAAATAAATAGGGTTATTTTAATTGAAATATAATAGGCCAACCATTAAGTTGGCCAAATAAATGATTTTTATTGAAAACAGTAATTTAGCTAATTTATTGACGTTTAATTTAATTTTTTCCAATGTATCAACGTATAACAATTTAAGCGAATTTAAATTTTTTTTGAAGTCAGATATAACGACCAATTATTATAACAACTTATATTGGATTATTTAGATTTTACATATTTTAATAGATTTCTGTAATTAGTGCATATAACTAACGAGGAGAATATGTACTAAAAATATCTTTGCTAGATCTGGTATTATATGTATCACTGTCTTCTTATTCATTATAATTTGGTTCTTGTTGGCGTAACTCGGCTTTCACCCAATCATTCCATAATGCTTGGGCTTCAAGATTTTGAGGCGTCAATTGAGATCGTCGCTCATCCAGAATGTATCCTCCTACACTGAAGGCTTGTTCAACAGAAACTGTTGAGGCGAGGACATCTAGTATTTCTTTTGCGATCGTGGCAACTACAGGAAAGATTGTAAACCTTTTCGCCCACCACTTAAGAAGATAGTTATTACCATCCGGTCCATGTTCCAAAGCTCCCAAATCAAAAGTAGTTAAATAATTTTCAAGTTCTTGATATGCATTAATATGGTACCTTGTTTGTTTTCGAGATAAATCTTCTTGATAGGCATTCCACTCACCAAGATTCAGAATAGCAAAACCAAAAGAAGACATACTACTACTACTACTATAAGGAATGTGAACAGGAGAAGAAGAACTCGTACCAAGATCAAGACTACCACTATAACTACAAGCATATGTAATATCCGCAATTTTCGATTTCCGGTAATTTCTTTTTTTCGGCCGAAGTCTGTTTTGACGACTCGCTCATGACCGTTTCGTTATTCTGAGAATGATTAATTCTACACTTTTTGACATCCGAGTTCGTTTCGGAGTCGTTTTGTTGAGTTCCGTGCTTTTTAACGACTTTTCCGCACTTGAGTTCGGTTCTTGCGAATCTCGTTCGAAACTGCTGTTTCGAGTTTCTCGTAAGTCCGTTTAACTTTGTTAGACGTGTTGTGAACTTCCGTTTGATTATTCGATCACGTATCGTGATTTCCGGGCGTTTTGGGCCATTTTGTAATTTCTTGAAAGTTACGGGTATCCGTATCTGTAATTGTCGTCTCGACCCGTTTCTTGGTCGCGTATGATTGAATATGGTATTATGTTTTCATTTCGGGTCGTTGATGTCGTCCGGGAACTTTTCGTCGTGTTCGTTCCGTGCGTTTTGTGTCGGTCGCCGAGCCACGGCAGTTGCGGGGATCGCCGGACGGTTGCAGGAGGCCGGACGTTGCAGGGGCGCCGGACGATTGCAGGCACCGGCCGGACGGTGCGGCGAGAACCGGCGTAGTGCACGCTTCGGCCGGCGGAAAAGGCTGCCGCGCTAACCGGCAGTGTAGCGTCTGTTGCCGGGTGGCCTAGCGTCGCTTCTCGGGCACAAGCGATGGGGTTTCGAGGTTACGGACTCGGTCGGGATCGGCGAGTAGCGCACGCTTCGCCGGCGTAGCGCGCGCTAGTCGGCGGCGTAGCGCACGCCGGTCGGCCGGCTAGCGTCGTTACTGGCAGGCGATTCGATCCGGTGGCTCTTTGGGCCAGTCGGCTAGCGCGCGCAGGCTTCCGGCCGTAGCGCACGCTAGCGGGAGTCGGGTCGACAGGTTTGGTCGGCAGGGTTGGTCGGTGATGCCGGGTTGTGTGGGCCCTGGCCGAGGGTACTCGTCCGATAGCGCACGCTAGTCCGGGAGGGTTAGCGCACGCTAGGCTGGCCCAGTATAAATGTGGCTGAGCAGTCACATTTCACTTCGTTTTTCACTTCTTTCCTTCTCCGTCCGCGGGTGGCGATTCATGGGTGACGAAGCCATGTTGTTTAAAAACAAATCCATGAAGTACTTGAGTTCATAACATCAATCAATCGTTCGTTATCAACCTTTGATCCAGCGAATCAAGGTAATCTTCCTTAGAACCCTAATTTCGTGAATTTGGGGATTTTTGTATTTTTATCCGATTCGTCCCGTGTTGTTGATTAATTCATGATGGGTATGATTAATCTTGATAGTATTCTTGTGTTTAACATCATTTAATCCATTGTTCTTTGTCGAATTGAAGTATAATTCTTGATTTCCTTCGAGTTGACTTTTCGGGGGATTTGTCCCCGATCTCGTTTTTCTTCCGTTTTCGATGGATCGATTATGGTTAAATGATGTTGTTAAACATATTCTATGGATTGTATATCCATATTTCAACTTGGAATTCCGTTTTCGGGTTTTGACGGGACGAATCGTGTTCTTGACCGTTTTGGGGGAAATCCTTGAACCTTCGTCATTTGTTCTTTGAATTCAGCGGCTTTGGGTCGTACTTTGGAATTCATTTTCATTGTTATTGTTTTCGTTCGTAGTTCATTGTTGTGGATTGTCGTTCGGTGGAGTCGGCGAGTTCGTAGTCGGTTCGTGCCAACCTACTTCGGCCAATTCTCCGCGTTGTGGTCATTCGAGGCAAGTACCTTGTCCATACTTTTCTTGTTCCGTGGATATGATGATTGGTGATCGTCTTGGTTTGTTTGTTTGTTTGAAATGAGTTTTCAAAAGATTTGGTTAGCCTCGTTAAAGGCCCCTTTCAAACCGTGTGTGTTTTGTGATTGGTGTGGTTCGTGAATAACTATGTGAATTCTATGTATATGCTTGGTGTTCATGTTGCACTTGGTATTGTGTGTGGGCGTATATTATTTCATTTCGGTGCGTTGTGGATTGACGTGGTGTTTTGCTAAGTGTTTGATGCCTCTGGGCGAATTGTTTGAATATCCTTGATGTGATATGTTATTTGTGTGAATGTGTGGATATGGTTGAAGGTCTACGGTGGCACATGGCATGTGATCATGTGGCCAGGATGCAACAAGTGATTGATCCAACCGTGAGAGCCTGAGATAATCTACGGTGGCACATGGCATGTGATCATGTGGCCAGGATGCAACAAGCGATTGATCCAACCGTGAGATGTGTGTGATTTGTTTCGCTAGCCACCGGGAGGGTCCTTCGAGGCCTCGAGTGGGATGTCGGTGGTATCGTCCGATCTAGGCGATGCGCGTGCGTGATTATGTTTCGTTGATTTTACGTCCGTTGAGGACACGTGATGTTGGGCTCTGACCCTGTAAATTGTTGGTGATTTCCTATTTGCGAAAACAAAACCTTTGGGCTGTGACCCTATTGATTTTTGGAAAGAGAAGGATTTTATAATCCTAAATTGTTTTCTAGTAAAACTCTCGATGGCATTTTAAAGCTTTGTAAATTGTTTCCCATAATTGCGATCTTTCGGTTTTGGAAATGTTTACCCAAACTCTTGCCTCGGGAAGTACTTTTCTTTACGTTTGGATCTTTGAGGATTCCTGATTATTATTGTTCTTGGAACTTGTATTGTATGGCTCGTATTTTTGCACTTGTACTTGCACTAGCAAAACAAAGGAGTTTTGCTAACCCCAGTATTCGGGGTGGATGTCTATTTTGCATTCGTGTTTTGGAGCATAGCACGGTCGGCACGAAGGATGATGAAAGATGAACGATACTAATCACACGAGGATCTGTTGACGTCGTTTTGGTCTAGTTGTATTTTCTTTTCCGCCGAGATCTTTTCCCGTTGTACGGGAGTTTATTGTATTTTGACCCCTGCGTGGGTATGTGTTTGGAATTGAGTTGTATGTTATTATTGAAAGACCAAATCGGTCTGCTGAGTCATTTTAGCCTCGAAGGCATTGTCGAGATGTTAAATGTTGTTACCAGCCTGGTAGATCCTCGAGGAGAGGGTCTACGGCGTGTAATATCCCTGAGTGGATCGGGGGTGTTACAGCATATTCGTGATAAAGAGCAGATAAAGAAATTTTTGCCTTTTGAACAATATCGTTTTGAGGAATAAAATTAGGAATAGGATTAGGATTAGGAAATAAAGCATTGTAGTAAAGTGTAAGTAATTTTAGCAAGTCTTCCTCTCTAACTTGAGGATCTAAAAGTTTAGCAACTAAAAAACTGGAGGAATGTAGGCGATATATTTTATCTTTTTCTCTCATTTTTTATACAATCAAATAAATCGGGAACTTTAATTAAAGACTTGAATACAAGTAAAATTTTAACACAATGTGGAAGTGGGATAATAATCACCGAACAAAGACTCAGTTGCCTCTTCAAATTTTTTTTAAAAGTGCCATTAAACTAGAGCACTTATCCCATTGACTTGGCAATAAGCAAACGGGTACTTGTTCTTCATTATAAAAATTGCACAATGCAATACGATATTTATAACTATCATTTAATAAATTGTAAGTAGATTCCAACGATTTGGCACATCTTTTGAAAATTTCTTTGGATGCATATTATTTTTTATGCAACATCTCCTTCATTTTTTACCTAGGGAAGAATGTCTAATTAAATACATTATTGCTTCACGGATAGGAGCATATACTTCTTGTTAAACAGCTAAACCATCTTGAACACATAAATTAAGAACATGACGAATGCACCTAACATGAAAAAATTTTACCACCAAGAGATGGCTCACATACTGAAATAAGTGATTCTAAACTAGCTATATTGGAGTTAGCATTATCAAAAGAGCTTGAATTTTTTTACTAAATTATTCAGATAAAATTGTATGAATTTTATGCGAAATATTTTAGGCGGTATGTGTGGTATTAAACTCTCTAAAACCAATTAGATGTTTTTGCATTGTCCAAGAATCATCAATCCAAATACAAGTAATTCCCATATATGAATTTGCTTGCCAATGATCACTCCAAGCATCGGAGCATATACAAACTTTATGATCTAGTTTTAAAAACATATTAGCTAAAATTAATTTTGCCTTGCTAGCAGTTTTTCTAACATCACGAGTCAGAGTAGAGCACGAAATTTTTTTACTAGCAGGATTAAACTTAGTTGAGTAAATTTTCTTACATTTGGCCGTCGGAAAACTTAAAAGGAAGAGATTTACCACAAACAAATCTAGCTAATTCTTTTCTAGCGGTAGTTGGATTAAATTTAAATAAAGAACTAGTACCGTGCCTCGGAGTTAAGTTTGATTAAACTCTATGAGAACTTTGTTGGGATGTTGTCTTTGTATATGGCCATTTATTGTACTGTAACATCCTCCTTTTTTAAACTTGTAAGATTTCTCGCAATAGTTGCACTTGGACAAGAAATGACCGGGGCCGGAGGCAACATCGTCCATTTTTGTATAATACACCACAAATAATGGAGATTTGAGCTCGGACAGTTTCCTTTATTTTTGGTTTTGTTGGTTCCTCATCATCTTCATCGTATTCGATATTATGAATCGATTTTGAGGCTTCAATACTCTTGTGGCCAAGGCTAATGTTGTGGAAGTGGGACATGCTTCCAAGAAAGGCAACAATGGGAAAATGTCCAAGCTGGCATCTAGGAGTTTCAAAGAAGAAAGAGAAGTTCCTGGAAAAATGCTTCAATTGTGAGAAGATGGGTCATACGGTAGCTGACTACAGAGAGTCAAAGAAACCAAAAAGAAAAGATAGCCACGCAGTTCATGTGATTACTGAGGGGCTGACAAACATCGATTTATGTGATGTGATATCTGAAGTGAACTTGGTTGGTTCAAATTTCAAGGAGTGGTGGGTCGATACTGGAGCAACTAGACATCTCTGTTCTCCTCCTTGGAAGAGACAGATGCTGGTGAAAAATTGTTCATGGAAAATTCTGCAACTTCAACTATTCTAGGTGAATGCACGATGATTCTGAAGATGACATAGAGAAAAGAAGTGACTCTTAAGCATGTATTTTATGTGCCTGATATTCGCAAGAACCTTGTCTCTGGTTCCTTGTTGAATAAGCATGGTTTTATATTAGTTATTGAGTCAGATTTAGTTGTTTTGTCTAAGAGTGGGTTGTTTAAGCTCAATGTCATGACCGTGAAACAAGATATTAATAAAATGAAGAATTTTTATGCTTACTTGCTTGAGTCTCCTAATTTATGGCATGCTAGATTAGGACAAGTTAATTTCAATACAGTGAAAAGGCTAATTATATTGGAAGACATACCAAAATTTACATTTGACTTGAACCACATATGTGAAACTTGTGTAGAGGCAAAATTAACTCGATCATCATTCTGACATGTGGAAATAACACCAAACCTTTAGATCTAATACATATTGACCTATGTGATTTGAAATCTGTTCAAACTAGAGGCGGGAATAAACATTTTATTACTTTTGTGGATGATAGTATTAAATATTGCTATGTATATTTGTTTAAAAGCAAAGATGAAACTATAGAGAAATTTATTCTTTATATAACAGAAGTTGACAATCAATTGAATCCAAAGATAAAAACGATAAGAAGTGATCGTGGAGGTGAATATGTTGAACCATTCAGTGAATACTGTTTCCATCATGGCACTATTCATGAGGTCACTGCCCCATATGCACCACAATCTAATGAAGTGGAAGAACATAATAATCGCACTCTAAATGAAAGGATGAATGGGATGTTGCTAAACTCAGGGCTATCACAAAATATGTGGGGGGAAAGCCATCTTATAGGCTAATTATGTTTTACGCAAGAGAATTCGTAAAAAGAAAGATAAAACTCCTTATTAATTGTGGAAGGAAGTCAAGCCTTCCTATAATTATATGAAAGTGTGGGGGTGTCTAACAACAGTGTTGGAAGTAAAACCCAACGGAAGCGACGGGTTTGGATTTACTAAAATCGGCCCTCAAGAATTGGATCTATTTAGGCTCGTCGAACAATTAATTACATAGATTAATAAGCAATTTAAACGAGCAATATTTATCTACGCATCTAAACATGATAATTTATAGTATTCTACCTATATCTAAGAGATCTAAGAATACGTTACCTTTGAAGCAAAGTCTTCGGATTTCTCCTTGATCTTCTTGTATTTCTACCTTTAGATCTTCTAGAGTATGATCCGCCTTAATCCGGACGTTATGTGGGCAACGAGATACCAAATCTTGCTTGGATAACAAAGTGGATTGGCCGACCAAGTTCCTCACAACTCTCGATTTTCTTTTTTTCTTCAAGTAATTCCGATTTGCAACCAGAATTAAAATGTTATCTCAATTATGGAATCAAAGACACAAGTCAAGATCCACAATTAAACACTTGAAAGAAAAAATCGAAACTCTTGTGTTGGATAGATAATCATGGCCGAAATTTCACTTACAAGTCCTTTTTATAGGTTTTGGACTACTCTAGGGATCTTAAGGAGGATTAGGGAAAGTACTCCTAATAGACCTCAAATTTCCATATTGGGCCTTTCCTAATATATTGAGTCTATTATATATCAACTCAATCTACTAAAGAGTTAATATTGCACTTCCTATCCAAATCCCAATTTACGAAATCGAGCTCTTTATTTAAATATATTATTTCCCATGTTTATGATACTAAATGTCCATTAATTCAAATTTAAGCTACTGACAACTTTAATTAATTAATATCTTATCCAAGAGTAGTAGCACTTGAACCTTATTATTATATCGGAATTAAATATACATGTAGGGTTTTAATATAATAATCGTTACCGAGCTCCTCAAGGGGACATCATCAACCCGCACGAGTCAGGACACGATTTTTAGTAATAATAATAATTGTCATATAAATAATATTATTGCCCATGATACGAAGCTTATTGAGTCAATTATTTTGACTCTCACCCATGGTAAATCAAAGTAATAAATATTATAAATACCAATTAAATATTATATGCTTAGATTAAGAAATAATAATTATCCGAGATTTACGTTCTTCTTACAGTCAGTATATAAGACACTACCTCACTTCGATTCAGTTCAACGTATGCATATACGCTAATGCATGCGAATAGTCAAGACCAGCTAATCTCAAGCACATACTACAATCTTTCATATAATTTGTCTGATAATTATATAGGTTGTGAACTATTGTATTATTTTATCAGGCACCGATTGTAATATACTGAATTTTAGGAATACATACCGACTAAATACGGGACTTGTAAATTTATTTGAATGTATTGGAGATACATTTCTGGTCTTGGAACATTTAAAATAAAAAAGGGATACCGGAAATGTTAGTAGAAACAAGATTGGACATTTTTTCGGAGGTGTCGTGGATAAGTATCAACTTTGAAAAATCACCACGGATTCTTGGGATGTTTGAAAATTCTGAAAATTAACAATATTATATATATTTGAGTTAACTTTCCAACGGTTCAAACGACAAGCCAATCGGAGTTTGGACGAAGAAGTTATGATCGAATTAGTCGAAGACTACCAGCTGTCGGGAACCGTGCGTCAGCGCCCGACAGGCGTCCGGGAATCCCGCATGAGCGAGGCACGGGTCATCACTCATAATGCCTAGTCATGATGCTGTCTTGACCAACTAGCAGAATTTGAACCCGGAAAGAGCGGCCTTACCTTTAAGACTTTCCCATACCAGTTATCGATACCTGTAGAAAATTTACATGACTTAAAGGTCATACTTTTATATCCTATATTGAGATTTTTATATCCTCCAAAATGCTCAAACACTCAGCGAATCTGAGCAGCGTCAAGGAGACGCCCGGTAGATGTTTGATGAAATTCCCAGAGTCTGTGAATTCCAGTCTGGGTTGCCTTCTTTGAACTCGATTACCTCTCAATCGGTAAGTTATTTTACAGGTACATCACGATCAGATTCTAAAGAAAATCCATATAAGTATAAATATTGTTTGGACTGTAGGTATTGAGTCGGAATACTTGGATAATATGAACCGTTTTATAGTGAGTCAGCCCTGCTATTTTCAGTCACTTCCAGCAACATTTCTTTTGAAGTTGTCGGGTTGTCTAGTTTGAACACGTATATCTTTGAACATGCAAGTCTATTCTTGATAAAGTTTCATGAAATTTGTACCCGAGATACATGTTATCACAAATAAGTTTTTATTTTGATTTTTATGAACTGTTTAGACTCCTATATTTATCAATAAATTACCGAGTCAGCTCTATATTTTTCGTTTGTATCGAACGAGTTGAATACCTTATATTTGTGTTAAGGATGGAAAATTTAATAACGATGATTATTAATATTTTTCTATATGAAAATCATGAGTTTTCAAAATTGATGACTTTGGAATATTTTTCGTATTTAAATAGTACGAAGTTTTTATTCGATCAAATAATGGTTATATAATAAATACAACCGAAAAATATTGAATATTATTTTTATATTTAAAATAATATTCTGAAGTTTTTGTAATGAACTTGTTAAAGTTCGAATCGTCACTTTTGAGAAAGAGGAGAACAAAATTATAAAATTGGGATAGCCGTTGATCGTGGAAATCGAATGTCGTAGTATACTGTTATTGATATCAGGATATAAATATTTTGTCAAGGTGTGGGAATCGAACCTCAGGGCAGATTTGCTTTACCGACCCGGCTATTAGGCAAGTTGTTACTTGTTAAGTTATAGTGTTCCGATAAGTAATTTCAATTACATGTCATAAGCATTCTGTGTTGTATTGCATATTGACGAATGTATAAATGGAATCTTGTGAGGATTGTAGTATACAGTAGATGTTGTTGATGATATTTGGATATTCTTGGTCGATGAGGTGCGTTTGGGAGGAATCTGAACCGAGGTATGTTTTTATGGTAAATTCGGGGGGAATCCGAATAGAGGTATGTTTTGTGGTAATCGTACATAGAGGATTGTGTACGGGAAAGCATTCGGTATTGAGGTATTATACGGTATTGTTGTGATATTGGGATTTTGACGAGAATCGTTGGATTAACCGGGAGTGGTAAGGTAATTTTTTGTGGTTATCATTCTCACGATGCATGACATATGATTAATTATGTTTACGTATTTGCGGTTATTTGTCGGGCATTATGGCTGACCCCATTGTGGGACTTGTTTTTCAGGTATTGAGGATTTTGATGGTAGCATTCGTGAAGAGACGAGGATCTCAGATGATACTGGCTATGACATATGTTGGGCAATCATGGATTTGATTGTTTATATTTGTAAAATGTATATTTCGAACGGTATTCTTATCCGCTGCGTAAATATTTTTAAAATGGCTTTCGATATTTTGCAAACTGAGTTCTTACTTCGTAAAACCGATTCCCTATCGAGTTTTGACATTTCGGCTTTGAATGTTTAAACGAGATTCTTATGACGGTATTTGATATTTGTAAAATGATTTTTTTTAGTATTTGAAAAATATTACCGTCATCGTTTTTTTGCATTTTTGAAATGACGTGGAAAATTGTGTTTAGCCTGGTAAATCCTTGTGAGAAGGGTTTACGGCGTGTAATATTCCCAGGAGGATCTGGGGGTGTTACACCGATAATATGATCTTCTGTGTGACACCAACACACCATATTATCTACAATATAAAAAAAATTAGACATTTCATTTGCATAACCATAACGTGAATAAATATGCAAAACATGTGATTAAATATAATTAATATTCTCATAGGTAGTTACAGGAAAATAAGGTAATACAAGCATAAAGTATGCTTTGCAGTACAACCCTAACAATCTCCCACTTATACTCAAAGCATGCTTTTAAGTATACTACTCTATTACATAGTCTCTCATTTCTCCCACTTATACTCAAAGCAATGCTGCCATACACCGTAATCCCATTCTTTCCACATGCCTTTCAAAAACTTTTGAGGGTATGTCTTTCGTGAAAGGATCAACAAGATTATCTTTCGATGCAACCCTGGCTACAACTACGCATCCTTCCTTTATGAAGTGTCATATGATGTGGTACTTGCGATTGATATGTTTACTTGCTTTGTGGTCTCGTGGTTCCCTAGAATTTGCGATTGCACCAGTATTATCACAATAAAGTGTAATACCCTTTGGCAAATAGAGAATCACATCTAATGTAATACCCCGATTTTTCGGATATATTTTTCGTTTATATGTTGGATATCGTTGATGGATATTTGTGCTTGAGAACATTCTGAACGTTTGATAATGTTATTGAATGCGTATATGTATTCATTATGCCGTATGTTCGATTGGTATGTCGAGATATTGGTTGAGGATAAGTGAATATGGCTAGGCACAGCAACGATAGCGCACGCTATAAGTGTTCATTAGCGCACGCTACTGGGTACAGGTAGCGCACGCTACGAAGTATTGATAGCGTACGCTAATAGGTTCGGTTACGTACGCTAAGGAGGACCCCTAACGTACGTAACGACTTGCTGGGTTAGTTCCGGAAGGTGGCCGGCTGGTAGGCCTGTGTTGATTTTTATATTCAGTTAGCGCACGCTAACGCATGTTGGTTAGCGCACGCTAACATCGGGATCGCCAATAATGGAATCTTAGCTTTCGGCGGGTGGACCCGGCCATGTTCGATGCGTGTCCAGATAAGGTCAACGAGTGTTTGTCGTGTAGAGCTAGCGCACGCTAAAACCGTATGATTAGCGCACGCTAATTCCAGATCGGTCAAAGGAATCCCGGTAATCGCGGATGCTTTCAGCATGTGGGGGCACGATACTGTAGCAAGTCAACTTCAGATAGCGCACGCTAAGGTCAAGGACTTGCGTACGCTAGGCATGATGTTTTACGTACGTTAATGCATGGGCATTACGTACGTAAGCTAGTTTACGAAGCGAGGCAGTAGCCTCTGGGCTTCGATAGCGCACGCTAACAAAGTCAGTTAGCGCACACTAAGGCGGTAGCGCACGCTAAACATGAGATGTTAGCGCACGCTAATAATGTTTATTATAAAAGGTGGACAGACGGGTATTGTGAAGCATTTCGTCCATTCTTCTTCCTTCAGTCGGGAGAGAGAGAGTTGGGATATATTTGGGATTCCCAAACACGGTATAATGATAATCTTTAACAACATTAGATTGAGAGCTTGGATTCAAGCCTTGTCCTTCAATTTGTTCATGATTCTTTGGATGGAGTTCTAGTGTTCTTCTTTTTGGTTCGTCTAAACCAGGTAATCTTCATACTCCTTTGTTAATGGTTTGTTTTTCTTGGATGATTACATGTGAGGAACATGTTGGATAATCATATAACGATGTTATATGGGATTTTATGGATTTTGATAAGAACTTCGAATGTTTCTTCATATTATTAAAGATGATGATTCGTTTAAATCGTTTTGAGATGGATTTCTGGATCATAATGCGAGGTTGAATTCCAGATTGTGCATGTTATGATCCTTGTTACCGAGTTGGTCCGATTATTGACATGATTATTGTTCTAGGGTGATTAATCAATAGGTATAACTGTTGTGCTTCGTTGGAAGACAGATGGGTCGTTCGATCGGGTGAAGAGCTCGTGAGACGAGGACGATGAGTTCGGTGTTGGTTTTATCATGTTGGTATCCAGGCAAGTGTTTACTTGTTCGGTTGTAATGTTTTGATGAGTAATTCCATTTACATTTCATAAGTATTTTATGTTGTATTGCATATTGACGAATGTTCAGTGATGTTCTAAAAGGATTAGAATGCACAGTTGATGATTGTTGAGATACTTGGACAATCTTGGGAAGATTGTAGTATTTGGATATTGTTGATGTCATTTTGGATATTCTTGGTCTATGGTATACATTTCGGAAGGAAGTCCGGATAGAGGTATGTTTTGTGGTAATCGTACATAGAAGATTGTGTACGGGAAGGTATTCGGTATTGAGGTATTATGTGGTATTATCGTGATATTGGGATTTTGATGAGAATCGTTGGATTACCGGAAGTGGTAAGGTTAACGTTGAGGTTATTATTCGCATGATGCATGGCATGTGAATATTTATGTTTATGTACTTGTGGTTATTTGTCGGGCATTATTGCTGACCCCGTTGTGGGACTTCTTTTTCAGGTATTGAGAACTTTGATGGTTGCAGTCGTGAGGCGAGGATTCCGGACGATACTGGCTATGGCATACTGTTGGGGAATCGTGTATTTTGTTGTGTATATCATTATTGATGTATATGTATCTTGGAATGTATTTCTATCCGCTGCGTGAGTTCTTTCAAATGGCTTTCGGCTTTATGCCAACTGAATTTGATTTCAAAAACCGATTCCCTTAACCGAGTTTTTGGCCTTGATCGTCTTGACGGTAGTTGGGTGTTTTCAAATGATTTTGTGAGTTTTGGAAAATACTACCGTCATCGGCCTTTTTGGCATTTTTATAAATGGTTTTTAGCCTGGTGGGTTCCGGCGCGGGGCCCACGGCGTGTAATATTCCCGGATGGATCTGGGGGTGTTACAAATATGGTATCAGAGCCCAAGGTTTTGTTATAACCGGGCATGTGTGTTATGTGGCTCTACCGGTGTGGTAGTAGCGTGATGTTTGTGATGTTTTGGAACTGTGTGATTTTTGAGTACTGTCGTGGTGATGTGTGGGTTTGGGGATTGTTGGTGTTCCCGAGACCGACGAGGCAGGGAGTGAACGCCTGTGCCGTGGTCATGTGCAATGTGCGGCTCCAATCGGGAAGTGAACGCCGGTGCGAGGCACGTGCAATGTGCGGCTTTCGATGTGGAGTGGAACGCCGGTGATACGTGCATGTGACAAGGAGCGGCTCATGCGCTTTAGGTGAGGTGACACAGCGTCACAGATCCCACAAAACTCGACTGGGCTCTAAACTTGTTGTGGTCTTGGCGGAGACCAATCGTTTTCAAATTGTGATTATTCCTGTTTTGGCATTCTCGTTGTGTCGAGATTTTTTTTAAATGGTGTCATATGCTAGTATCACGGGAGATCTTCGTCTTCACTGACCTGTAAGTATATTATTCGGTATTTATTTGGTTGCCTTGGTGATTTGGATTTTTTTCTGTTGAGATGTTTGTACAGAGATTGCAAGTTTCGAGGACGAAACTTATTTTTAAGGGGGTAGAGTGTAATACCCCGATTTTTCGGATATATTTTTCGTTTATATGTTGGATATCGTTGATGGATATTTGTGCTTGAGAACGTTCTGAACGTTTGATAATGTTATTGAATGCGTATATGTATTCATTATGCCGTATGTTCGATTGGTATGTCGAGATATTGGTTGAGGATAAGTGAATAAGGCTAGGCACAGCAACGATAGCGCACGCTATAAGTGTTCATTAGCGCACGCTACTGGGTACAGGTAGCGCACGCTACGAAGTGTTGATAGCGTACGCTAATAGGTTCGGTTACGTACGCTAAGGAGGACCCCTAACGTACATAACGACTTGCTGGGTTAGTTCCGGAAGGTGGCCGACAGGTAGGCCCAGGTTGATTTTTATATTCAGTTAGCGCACGCTAACGCATGTTGGTTAGCGCACGCTAACATCAGATCGCCAATAATGGAATCTTAGCTTTCGGCGGGTGGACCCGGCCATGTTCGATGCGTGTCCAGATAAGGTCAACGAGTGTTTGTCGTGTAGAGCTAGCGCACGCTAAAACCATATGATTAGCGCACGCTAATTCCAGATCGGTCAAAGGAATCCCGGTAATCGCGGATGCTTTCGGCATGTGGGGGCACGATACTGTAGCAAGTCAACTTCAGATAGCGCACGCTAAGGTCAAGGACTTGCGTACGCTAGGCATGATGTTTTACGTACGTTAATGCATGGGCATTACGTACGTAAGCTAGTTTACGAAGCGAGGCAGTAGCCTCTAGGCTTCGATAGCGCACGCTAACAAAGTCAGTTAGCGCACGCTAAGGCGGTAGCGCACGCTAAACATGAGATGTTAGCGCACGCTAATAATGTTTATTATAAAAGGTGGACAGACGGGTATTATGAAGCATTTCGTCCATTCTTCTTCCTTCAGTCGGGAGAGAGAGAGTTGGGATATATTTGGGATTCCCAAACACGGTATAATGATAATCTTTAACAACATTAGATTGAGAGCTTGGATTCAAGCCTTGTCCTTCAAGTTGTTCATGATTCTTTGGATGGAGTTCTAGTGTTCTTCTTTTTGGTTCGTCTAAACCAGGTAATCTTCATACTCCTTTGTTAATGGTTCATTTTTCTTGGATGATTACATGTGAGGAACATGTTGGATAATCATATAACGATGTTATATGGGATTTTATGGATTTTGATAAGAACTTCGAATGTTTCTTCATATTATTAAAGATGATGATTCGTTTAAATCGTTTTGAGATGGATTTCTGGATCATAATGCGAGGTTGAATTCCAGATTGTGCATGTTATGATCCTTGTTACTGAGTTGGTCCGATTATTGACATGATTATTGTTCTAGGATGATTAATCAATAGGTATAACTGTTGTGCTTCATTGGAAGACCGTAGATTCGTTCCAGTCGGGGCTGAAGAGCTCGTAGACGAGGACGATGAGTTCGGTGTTGGTTTTATCATGTTGGCATCCAGGCAAGTGTTTACTTGTTCGGTTGTAATGTTTTGATGAGTAATTCCATTTACATTCCATAAGTATTTTTATGTTGTATTGCATATTGACGAATGTTCAGTGATGTTCTAAAAGGATTAGAATGCACAGTTGATGATTGTTGAGATACTTAGACAATCTTGGGAAGATTGTAGTATTTGGATATTGTTGATGTCATTTTGGATATTCTTGGTCTATGGTATACATTTCGGAAGGAAGTCCGGATAGAGGTATGTTTTGTGGTAATCGTACATAGAAGATTGTGTACGGGAAGGTATTCGGTATTGAGGTATTATGTGGTATTATCGTGATATTGGGATTTTGATGAGAATCGTTGGATTACCAGAAGTGGTAAGGTTATCGTTGAGGTTATTATTCTCATGATGCATGGCATGTGAATATTTATGTTTATGTACTTGTGGTTATTTGTCGGGCATTATTGCTGACCCCGTTGTGGGACTTGTTTTTCAGGTATTGAGAACTTTGATGGTTGCAGTTGTGAGGCGAGGATTTTGGACGATACTGGCTATGGCATACTGTTGGGGAATCGTGTATTTTGTTGTGTATATCATTATTGATGTATATGTATCTTGGAATGTATTTCTATCCGCTGCGTGAGTTCTTTCAAATGGCTTTCGGCTTTATGCCAACTGAGTTTGATTTCAAAAACCGATTCCCTTAACCGAGTTTTTGGCCTTGATCGTCTTGACGGTAGTTGGGTGTTTTCAAATGATTTTGTGAGTTTTGGAAAATACTATCGTCATCGGCCTTTTTGGCATTTTTGTAAATGGTTTTTAGCCTGGTGGGTTCCGACGCGGGGCCCACGGCGTGTAATATTCCCGGATGGATCTGGGGGTGTTACATCTAAGTCCTGCAGGAAGTACTTGAGTCATACCTTCTCTTTGGCTGACTCAGAGGCTGCCACGTACTCGGCTTCCATGGTAGAGTCTGAGATGCATTTATGCTTCACACTCCTCCAACTAATGGATCCACCTCCCAGGCTAAACACATAACCCGAAGTAGACTTGAACTTTTCTTTGTCAGATGAAAAATCTGAGTTAGTATAACCCACTAGACATAGGTCATCTGATAATTATACTAGAATATACTCCCCAGTCCTTACCAGGTATATGAGTATGTGCTCGATAGCAATCCAGTATCCTAGTCCGGGGTTCGACTGATATCTCGCAGCCATGCCTACGACATGACATATATCTGGTCTAGTGCAAAACATAGCATACATGTGGCTTCCCATAGCTGACGCATAAGGGATCAGCTTTATGTCATCTATCTCCTTTTGTGTGTTAGTACATATCCTTAGATAGTTGAATTCCATGTCTGTAATGTAGAAAACCTTTCTTGGAATTCTCCATGCTAAATTGCTTTAGCACTGTATCGATATAGGATGCTTGATATAATCACAACATCCTTTTATTCCGATCACGAAAGATCCTAATTCCAATGATGTGTCCTGTTTCTCCCAAATCCTTCATACCAAAGTGCTCAGATAGCCATACCCGTACGTCTAACAACTCCATCACGTTGTTTCCAATAAGAAGGATATCATCTACATACAGTACAATAAACACCAACACATTTCCATCGCATTCTTTGTACACACAAATATCAATCAGACATTAGATGAATCCATATGACTGGACAACCTCATCAAATCGAGTGTTCCAAGATCTAGATGCTTGCATAAGTCCATAAATGGATTTCTTAAGCTTACACACTAAGTGCTCTTCTCCTTTAGAAATTAATCCCTCTGGTTGGCGCATGTAGATTTTCTTGTCTAGACTTCTATTCAAGAATACAGTCTTGACATCCATTTTCCAAATCTCCAGATCCAAATGCAGAGCTATAGTTAAAAGAATCAGAATTAACTTAAGCATAGATACCGACGAAAAGGTTTCATCATAATCGATACCCTCTTTCTGAGTATAACCTTTCGCTACAAGCCTCACTTTGAAGGTTTCAACCTTCCGGTGACTTCCTTTCTTTCGCTTGTAGACCCACTTATTCCCAATGGCTTGTACCCCATTAGGTAGTTCTACTAGCTCCCGCACTCGATTGGGATCTGTAGATCCCATTTCTGATTCCATTGCTACTTGCCAGGAGTCAGCATATTTATCTTGGATTGCCTCCTTATAAGTCCAGGGATCTGATCATCTTCTCCTGGGATTGAGTCCTAAGACTGTCCCATGCCTATGAATTGTTCCGGTTGACGAACAACCCTCCCACTACGACGAGTCAAATCCCGAGTTGGTGTAAAAGTCTCAAAATCGATACATGGTGCAGTGTTAGTTGGGTCTTGTACAATTGGTATAGACGAAGTCTCGCCCCTCAACTCTTCCAGAATTATTTCGCTCATGGGCTTGTGACTAATCATATAATCTGTTAGAATATTTTATTCCATATTAATGATTTCAATGATAAGTTGATGGAATCAAACCAAAAAAACAAAGGAAACATCATTAAATCAAGAAGGAGTCGAAGACAAACGAGTTGGACAAAATATCATTGATATGAAGCAAAAACACATATAATGTACGCTATGAACTATATATAACATATGTAATAATAACCCAGCTGAAGACAATTGAGTTCTGGCAAAGCTTAACGTACGCAACACATGAAGAATAACGTACGCTAAGCATATGAGCTAACGTACGTAATGCTGTGTACTTAACATACATCATGACAAGTCAATTTGAATTCAAACAAATCAATCCATTGGATTGATTCTATAAGGTCAAAGCATGCAACGGATATGTGAAGATAACGTACTCTACGAAGCAACATAACATACGCTACAAGGTATACTTAACGTACAATATGATATGAGCTAACACACGTAATGGGAGAGACAGAAGCTACTCGACTGGAATGATGAGCAGTTAACGTACGCTACATGGAAGTATTACGTACGCTAACAAGCATAACGTACGCTATAGATGCAGCATAACGTACGTAAGGAAGAGGTAGTAGCTAACGGCTAGTTGAGGCTTTATGCCTATAAATACCATTGTATTTGGTATCATTCAACACAACAACTCCAAGCAAAGCATATATACTTCATATATTGTTATGTTCATCTTTGTTGGTGTAATCGAGCTATATTGTCAGGTGTTTAAGTGTTCATACACTCAACCATATACACGAGAAGAAAGAAAGGATTGTATATTGATTCAGTGTTATTAGGATCGTTGATCCGGCATTATTAGAATCGTATCTAAATCTAAGTGAGGTTTGTCTAGTACCAATCGAAAGCTAGATAGGTTTATTCCTTGTCTGATAGAAAAGAAAAACGGTTTAGCATGGACCGACAAAAATACAAGAGCATAACGGTTTATCTTGGACTGATAGAAGATAAGATTGTAATGGTATCACTCGGACTGATAGAATACGAGGTGAAGAGGTTTATCTTAAGCCTAAGGAAAAAGGTACAAAGAGAGGACATAAACATATTTGGCCGAACCTCTATAAATCTTATGTCGTTTATCTTCCGCTATTTAATGACGCTTCCGCAAAAGTAAAAGAGTTTGAAAACTCTACTCCGCACTATTATCCCACATTCAAGTGGCGGTACCAAACTCAACAATTATTATCGGAGCGGGTATCCGCATTATTCGGCTTATCATCCGAGGATAAAAAGATCCAATGGCACTTCATTTTGCCCCGGTCGAATGTCTTGCCTTAAAAAGACCTATTTTCTTTGACGGATCAAATTTTATGATGTGGAAAAAGAAGATGTCTATTTTCATCCGAGACTATGATATTGAGCTTTGGAAAGTTATATGTCTTGGTCTGAAAATTCCCACAAATTTCAACGGTACTCTACAAAGCTTCGAAGAGTATGATGATACTGATTGGAAGATCGACCATTACAAGTGTAAAGCAATGCAATTGCTTTATTGCGCTTTAAATTCGGAAGAACACAACCGGATATCATCATGTGATAGTGCCAAAGAGATTTGGAAAATGCTTGAGGTAACTCATGAAGGAACATCACAAGTCAAGGAGACGAAGATCACTATGCTTCTCCACGACTACGAGCTATTTATGATGAAGAATGACGAGCCCATAACGAACATGCTCGACTGATTTTCGGTCATTACTAATGGACTAGCTTGTTTTGGGAAACCATTATCAAGTAGTGGAAAGGTGAAGAAAATCTTACGATCACTACATGTTGAATGGCACAGAATGGTTATGGATATAATGGAGTATAAAGATCTCAACACACTCGATTTTAGCGCACTCATTGGTGTAATATCCGCATTTTTCTTTCCCGGTATTTTCATTTTTTTTTGGTATATTACCGTGTTGTTATTTTGAGAACACTTATTTTAGACTGTTGTCATCCGATTCTCGTAATTGTTATTCGGAACCGCCATTTCGGGGTTGCCGTAAATCCATCCTATGTTATTAGGCTTATTGTGAGTTCCGTTGCTGTTTTGTTCGTGTTTCGGTGTTTTGGGGCCATTATTATCCTGTGCCTAGCGCGCGCTATCATTGTTGTATAGCGCACGCTAAGCATCATTTTGTAGTGCATGCTTCGTAGCGTATGCTAACGATTCGAGCCTAGCAGTAGCTGTAAGTTGTTTCTGCTCTCTGCTCTCTAGACGAGCAGCTTGGCGCACGCTAAGATTTTGTTTTAGCACATGCTATTGTTGAGGCCTAGTGCACGCTGCGTGTCCAGTAGCGCGTGCTAATCCAGCAGTCTAGTACTGGGCAGATTGTTTCTGGACTCGGTCTGGTGCCCAGGTAGCGTACGCTATAGCACGATAGCTTGTTTGTGGTTATGCCCTTTGGAAAATAGCTTTTCGGACGAGATACGGACATTACAAGTTTGTGGTTATGCCCTTTGGGATAACCAACACGCCGACAATGTTCATGCAGTTGATGAACAAAGTTTTCATAGAGTATTTGGATAAGTGTGTCGTCGTCTTCATTGACGATATCCTTATCTATTCGAGGAATGAGGAGGAGCATGCGCACCATCTACGTGTGGTGTTAAACATTTTGAGGACCGAGCGATTTATGCGAAGTTCTCGAAATGTGAATTCTGGCTGAAGGAGGTGATGTTTCTGGGTCACGTGATTTCAGCCGAGAGGTCCGTGTGGATCCACAGAAGATTGAGGCAGTGTTAAATTGGGCACCACCTAAGAATGTGAAGGAGGTCCGTAGTTTCTTGGGTTTGGCTGGCTACTATCATAGGTTCGCGAGGGGTTCTCGAAACTGGATCAACCACTTACACAGTTGCTCCAAAAATGCGAGAAGTTCGTCTGGAATGACGAGAGACAGGCGAGTTTTGAGGAGCTGAATAGGCGTTTGACTTTAGCCCCAATTTTAGCGTTGTCGTGTGGCAACGAGGGTTTTGCTATTTATAGTGATGCTTCAGGTCAGGGTCTTGGGTGCGTATTGATGAAGCACGGCAAGACCATTGCGTATGCGTCGAGGCAGTTGAGGTCGTACGAGCTCAACTACCCTACTCACGATTTGGAGTTATCGGCAGTTGTCTTTGCACTCAAAATTTGGTGTCACTATCTTTTTGGCTCTGCATGTCGGATTTTTACTGATCATAAAAGTCTGAAGTACATATTCACTCAGCGAGAGTTGAATATGAGGCAGAGGAAGTGGTTGGAGTTGATTAAGGATTATGATCTCAAGATCCTTTATCATCCGGGCAAGGCGAACGTCGTGGCGGATGCCTTGAGTCGGAAACCAATTGTGTTGCGGATGCTCGAGATACTTACGTCTCGATGTGAGCTTCATCGGTATTTGATTGAGTTGAGTGTTGAGATTGTGTTTCCAAGAGCTGCCAGGCAACTTTGCGCTTTGGAGATTTCGTCGTCGTTGGTCGATGAAATTAAGCTGAAGTAGATGGAGGTTCCGATGATTACTCAAATCCGATAGAATGTTCTTAAGGGAAAGTCTCATGGGTTTGTGATTCACGAGGATGATGTGTTGAGATTCCAGAGTCGGATTTGTGTACCGAACGACTTGGAATTCAGGGAGAGCATTTTGCGAGAGGCCCATGCTACGCCTTTACTCAGTTTATTCTGGTTCGAGTAAGATGTACAAGGACCTGGGGAAGAATTTTTGGTGGAATAACATGAAGTAGGAGGTCACACAGTTTGTAGCGAGATGTTTGACTTGTCAGCAGGTCAAAATCGACCATCAGCAGCCAACTGGGTTATTGCAGCCGCTTCCCTTTCCGGAATGGAAATGGGAGGATATTTCGATGGACTTCGTCATGAGCTTGCCGAGGTCGAAGTCTGGTACGAATATGGTTTGGGTGATTGTGGACCGTTTGACCAAGTCGACATAATTTCTGGGCGTCAAGCATACTTGGGGTCCGGAGAGGTTGGCTCGTGTGTTTGTCGTGCAGATTGTGAGGCTTCACGGTACTCCGAAGTCTATCATTTCGGATCGTGATGGCCGTTTTGTATCGCATTTTTGGCAGGCAGTACATAAGGCATTGGGTACTCTGGTTGCGTTTGAGTACTTCTTTTCATCCTCAGTCAGATGGGCAGTCGGGACGCACTATCCAGACATTTGAGGATATGTTGCGTGCTTATGCTCTCGATTGGAGCAGTGATTGGGAGGAGCATTTGCCATTAATCTAATTCATGTACAACAATAGTTGGCATGCGTCGATTCGAATGGGCGGTGATTTTGATCGCCGATTTGCTGGAACGAGGCGTCCGATTTGGTTGCGACCGAACTGGATATCGCTATGGAGACGAGGCGGAAGGTGGAATTGATTCGGGAGAGGATGTTGAATTCTCAGAGTCAACAGAAGTCATATGCTGATGTCCGTCATTGACCTTTGGAATTCGAGGTAAGAGACCATGTTCTGCTAAAGGTGTCGCCGACGAGGGAAGTTTTCTACTTCGAGAAGAAGGGAAAGTTGAGCACGAGATTTATTGGCCCCTTTGAGATTCTCGAGAGAATCAGTTAGTTGGCATATCGTTTGGCGTTGCCTCCGGCCTTAAGTCACGTTCATAGCGTTTTCCATGTTTCCCAGCTGAGGAAATATGTTTCGGATCCTAGTCACATCATCGACTATGGTGAGATTGTTGTCGCTGAGGATATTACCTTCGAAGAACGTCTCTTGAAGATTTTAGAGCCCCGTGAGAAGCGACTGAGGCATAAGACCATTCCCTTGGTCAAGGTGCAGTGGTCGATGTAACACCCCCAAAACCATATGGGAATATTACACGCCGTAGACCCTTTCCACAAGGATCTACCAGTCTAAACATCCATAAACAACCAAATACTTGCCCAGCCAGGGTCAAACAATAAAATGATACAGACCGATATGGTCACTTACACGTGAATACAGAGATCGATGAGGTCACACAACCCAATCGACAAAACTGACTTAAATAACATTACCCACACAGGGGTCGAAATACAATACAGCGGAAGACTGAAATCAACTCTGACAACACAACAAAAATCAAAACATCTCTCGACTCATGATTAGTATCGCAGCTCGTCATCCTCTTGTGCCAATCCTGTGACTGCTCCCCTGAATCTGCATGTACCTGGACGCAAAACAGACATCCACACTCCGATTACTCGGGGGTTAGTAAAACTCCACTGTTTTACTAGTGCAAGTATCAAATCATACGAAATGTAACAAGCAAACAATAATCGTGAATCCAATATAATAATCAAGTATCAAAATATTCCCGGGAGGTTTTCACAAGGGAAGGTAAACTATGAAGCATTCAAAAATAAGATTATCATCTCGGGAATTTTTTTAGATTTTCAAAACCTTTAAGACCTCAAGTCCTGATTCACAAAATCTTTCGAAAAACTTTAGGGCCTTAACCCAAATCTTGTTTCATAACTTAGCAGTTTACAATACGAGAAACATTTATCCAAGCTTAGGACTCGGTCCAACATTCATTTTCATAAAACTTTTCCTTTCAAAACTTTGATTTGAAAATAATCATGCTCATGACACCGTGATCCACTGTCACGTGTCTCTGTAGGTTCAACAACCCGCACGGACTACACCACGCACAATTAAACAAACATAATCAATTCCGACACCGTGATCCACTGTCACGTGTCTCCGTAGGTTCAACAACCCGCACGGACTATTAACCAGACATAACCAATTCCGACACCGTGATCCACTGTCACGTGTCTCCGTAGGCTTAACAACCCCCACGGACTATATCAATCACAACAATCACACACACCGTCCTGACACCGTAGTCCACTGCCACGTGTCACCGTAAGCCCCGTCAAGCTCACCCGGTTGGACGTACTGTGTCCGAAACTCATGGTCCACTGCCATGCGTTATCGTAGGCCTCGTCAGACCAGCACGATTGGACCTCAGTACCTCACTAAGTTCTGACCCCGTAGTCCACTGCCACGAACCCTCGTAGGTCCCGTCGTACAAACACGAGTGAACTTAGCGGTCACACACATATTCATATTCACATTCACATTACATACAACAATGAGCACAATTAATCAATCACATTGATCACCACAAAATCGTACATCACACGCACATAACACAATCTCAACACTCGCAACAACTATCGTCAATCAACGACACATAACCAACATAACACACGTTCGGTACATAATACATTGCACAACCAAATGTACAACCATCCCATATGTACGTCGCAATCCTGCACAAATGGCACAACGCCTAACACGTATACTAATATAACACTATTATTGCAAACCCTTCAAATTACGGAAAATACAACCAACTAAAACGGAACATAATTACGAAGGCAAGTAAAATCATCATACATATCATACGTAATTACTAGTCGCAAGATACAAGTCGTATAATAAGATACTTGCCTTAATAACCGCTACCGAATACTCCGAAGAACACGGTTCGACCGGGAAGCTCGGACCCCGAAGAAGACAACGAACGGAAGGGTTCTGACTCGAGTTCTTCACAAGAATTCGACCCTAACAACATATAATCAATAAATCATCGATCATACGAGGAAGAATAATCGTAGAACGCCCGAAAACCCCTCTATGACATTTTACCAGACACCTTCAAGGCGTCGATCAAGAACTCGACCAAAATAACGAATCGATACGATCCAACCATGGAATAACAAGGGAAATGATATAATACATCTAAATAATCATCAATCCATCACAATCCTAAGTTAAATCGGATTAAAGGGACGAAATCGAACAAAATACCCAAAATCCCCAAAATTAGATTTCTAGAAAATCTGACCTGATTCGCTCGATCAAAGGATGTTATAGGACGGATTATTGATGATATGAACCTCAAAACTTCATGAATTTATTGTATAACAACATGCCTCCATGACTGATTAATCTCCACCCGCGGAATGGAAGAAAACGAGTGAGAAAAAATGAGTTAAACCCGACTGCTCTGTCATATTTATACCCCTGCCGAACACGGCGCAGCAAACGGCCCAGACCAGCGCCGGGTGTCTCGGCCGTGTCTCGGCAGGCTGCTGGTCCTGGCCGACCCGGCGCAAGACACGGCGCTGGGCATCGCCGTTTCAGACTGCTTTCGCATGTGTCCGCCGGCCATGACTCGGTCGATCCGACGGTCCGAAAAATCCCGAAACTCAGACCTGAACGTAAACCAAAAGCACGGTTACGAAGTACTCGTAAATACGAATCCGAACACTGAGAGAACACATGATTCCGACCACCCGAAGGCTCGAAATTCGACAACGGAAAGTAATTACCCCAAACTTTGGGAAATTACAAAAATGGCCCAAAACGTTCGAAAATCACGATACGCGATCGAATAACCAAACCGAAGTTCACAACACGTCTAACAAAGTTAAACAGACTTACGGGAAACTCGAAACAGTAATTTCCAACGAGATTCGCAAGAATCGAACTCAAGTTGCTGAAAAGTCGCCAAAAAGCACGGAACTCAACAAAACGACACCGAAACGAACTCGGATGACAAAAAGTGCAGAATTAATCATTCTCGGAATGACGAGACGGTCCCAAGCGAATCGTCCAAATGGACCTCCGCCGAAAAAAGAAAATTACCGGAAATCCGAAATTGCGGATATTACATTCTACCCTCCTTAAAAGAAGTTTCGTCCCGAAACTTAAATCAAGTAGGGAAAAGCAATATCCTGCCAGGAAAACTCAACGAGATACACAAGAACTGAAAAAAATCACGCCCAACGGAGAAACGTTACAAGTAACGCAAAGGAATATACGGCGTGAAAACACACCCACGACGACTAACACAACGCCACCGACTATGTTTCAAAACAACAACGAGTAATTAACAACACATCACATGCACACATTTAATCAAAGAAACGCACACGACAACAAGTCGCCCCCGACCACAACGACTATGCGGTAGAAACAAATATAGTATTATGATAGAATTCACTCCGATTCTCGTCAACAAGAAAATGTCCGACGTCAAGACACAAACAATTCAAGATAATAGAAAACGAGAATACCGGACATTACATTCTATCCTATTAAAAATAAGTTTCGTCCCGAAACTTAAAATAAAACATCATGGTAGAATACAAACAAAACCAAAAAGTTCACGCAACAAATATCAATTTCTACACGAATTACAGCACGAAGTACGATACACAACTACATGGCACTCCCCGAGTAGGAACGAAAACCCAATTCCCAAACATCTGGGCAACGGTCTCACAATGCACCGCTCGGTAACCCACTTGGCCACACTCGAAACAAGTTGACTAACGGTGAACGACAATTCTTCGCAGTACGAGATCAGGCAACAACAGTCAGACAACCCCGTTCGAACAACAACGATCAAACAACAACGATCTAATAACAATGATCGAACAACAATGATCAAACAACAATGATCGAATGACAACAGTCGAACAATGACTCCGAAGTCCCCACTTCAACTCCAGACATTAAAAGAACACATTAAAAGAACTGGTAGAAAGTGAAAGATGTTACTTCCAAACAAGGTTCACAAGAATCGAACCGAACTCGGAAAGGTCACGATGACAGGCAGGTCGATTTGAAACAAGGTCACAACCAGTTCGAACGATGACAACTGAGACATCAAACAAGTTCAAAATGTATGGACGAACACGCGCAAGTTGATGGAATTTAGAAGGAGAAACTGCAGAAGTCAAATATAGTACGGGTATTACATCCGACCTCTTATAAAAGAAATGTCGTCCCCGCAACTCACAACAACGGAAACAACGTAACAACACAAAAAGCATCCGACAGGAAAATCTCCCATGGATCTCTCAAAGTCGATCCTGATATCTGTGCTGAAGCGCGAACTCCGAAAGTCTCAATAGCCAATTCGCAAAACTGAATTCGGTGTCCCTCGAAACGCGTTACTGACGAGAAGGACAATTTACACGTGCATGCCCCGGCACATCACGGTTGAAACCCCTCGGCTCGGCATACCGAAAATACAAATGCTAGATACAATGGGGCATAACGTCGCAAAATAATATAGCGGAGATGCCAACTCAGCACAACAAAGAATCATAACACATATCATATACAACGATTACCATCGTAAAGTAATACACACACAAACACTACAACAACGACGGTATCGTTCGTAGACCTCAACGGCCCGAATGATAACCAGCACATAATTACAAACATTATAAAACAATCACACATGTACACAAACGTACAAACCCAAGCTTCAACACCTGACACTCGTGCGACAACACGCAAATCGCCACGAGGCGATAAATAGTAAACACCAGTTCACACCTCTCACATGTAACACCCCGAGATATTCGAAGTATGTTACAGCGCCGTGGACCCCTACATGGGACCCACCAGGCTACAACAAGAAAACACCACTCGATTAACCATCTCGATTAACGAGGACGCACATTTAAATGATATGACATATAAAGATACGCCCGGAGCAACCGGCGAAATAAGCATTATCCGACAATGTAATAATTTAAAGTAATACAATACAGAGTTTGCAATGAAAAGCCTAAGTACTCGCGAGTACTATCTATAAGTTTATAATTGTGGAAACAACCATATCGAATTAGACAAAGGAAATAAGACGACCCAAAGGCACATGTCAACGACCCTGGCCAACATCCTCGTACTGTCTCGGTGCTCGCTCGTCCGGATAATCATAACCTGAAATCCATACAAGAATTTCCCCAAAATGGGTCCCACAAAGGAGTTAGCAATTACGCTAGTACAAGTAATCAAGGCAAACCAATCGCTTACACATTTCATAGTACATGCACCAATATCATTTCAAAAACCAAAACCAGACATGTCTTTTCCGGAAACAAACAGTCAAACAATTTGCCTTGGGAACAGAGTAATATCATAGATCCCGCCCGAGGCCTCTAAGGACCCTCCCGAGCTGGCCACATTATAAAAACAAAACACACACATGCATCGCCTTGGGAACAGAGTAATATCATTGATCCCGCCAGAGGCCTCTAAGGACCCTCCCGAACTGGCTAGCTATACAAACTCATGAATCCAGGACTCAACCCTTTGGATTCCCTCCTTGATCCCGTCGGACCAACACGAGGTGAGCAAATCACACACAAAATACATTACCATTCCACGTTAAGCATAAAGGTTTCCAAAAATACTTGCCTTGAATAATTGATGACGCAACGAACAGAAAGGATAATCACCGACGAACACTAGGAATCAACGGAACTAAACCTAACGATTCGAAGAACATAATTACAACCAACTCTAGACGAATACGGAAATGGAATACACCCGAAAACCCGCCTACGATTCATGTATATTCGTACAAAAATAACAACGAGGGCGGACCACAACCAAACCCTCTCGATTTCGCAAAACCATGAAAATATACCATGAATCCGTAGGCAAACTAAGAATACCAACAAGATGTAACACCCCCAGATCAAACCGGGAATATTACACGCCGCAGACCCTCTCCGTGAGGATCCACCAGGCTAGACATCAAAACAACACATTACATTACATACCGACGAATCAAAATAACGGACCAATAGACCGATTTGGTCTTTCGTCACAGACTTACAAATCAAAATACATAAACTCATCCAGACTCATACCCACACAAGGGTAAAATACTTGCAACAATGAACAATAAGACAGCGGAAAAGACAATACAATGGACTCACTAATCGAACCCGAATCGGCCTTCGTGTGATTAGTATCATTCGTCTTTCATCATCCCTCGTGCCGATCCCGTGTCTTGCTCCGAAAACCTGCATGAACACGGACACAATACAGATATCCACCCCCGATTACTGGGGTTAGCAAACTCCTTTGTTTCGCTAGTGCAAGTATAAAGTGCAAATACGAGCCATACACAACACATTCCGAGAATATAACGAAAGACTTCCGAGATGTATTTAGTAAAAAAATAGTTCAAGTCTTGAAAGCGAAACAAAGCAAGTAAGCATTTTGAAAACATTGCAAAATCTCGGAGTTTTGAAAACATCAAAATTTGAGAATGTTCTTAATTCCTCGAAAGCCATTTAGTGGTCACACCCAAAGTTCATTTTTCAAAATACAAATCATTTAACAAAACACGGGGTCCACGACCCAACCATTCCGATCACAAAACACAGGTCCACGACCCGATCATCCACTTCAATTCACTTTTAAAAGAACACAATACACATAACACATTATTCTTATGCCATTCTAGCCAAGCACCAAGACTCGATATATAATGTCTCTCGACCCCAAGCACAAAGCATTGTGATACTCCTGACAATATCACAATTAACGAAAACATCAACGTCATCCTCAAGATGAAAACCACAACCAGTAACCCGCGGCCGTACCCCTTAGTATCGACCCCCGGACATCCCGTCGGACACTCGGGTGAAACCACTTCCGCGGCCGTACCCCTTAGTATCGACCCCGGACATCCCGTCGGACACTCCGGTGGAAGTTCATCCACACACGCACCCGATCCGCTTAGTGGCCGTACCCCTTAGTATCGACCCCGGACATCCCGTCGGACACTCCGGTGGAAGGAACAACACACACACGTTCCAAAAATCACGCTTGCAAACCACAAGCCTCGAAGGTCAATCACAGATATATAGTCGAGGTACCTTACTAGAATGGCGATTCATCCAAAGATATACTAACGACCAAGTAATGATACAATGCACAAGGACGCGCAAGATTTCAACAGCACCGAACGACACAACTAATATCACACAAACTCACATATCCAACTAAACATATTAATTCCCGACACACACGGTTCACCTTTACGAAAAACATGATGGTAAATATACCGATTCCTTTGAAAAATGGTTATAAATATTTATTTAGCACATATCGACGATTAACAACCATAATATCCACAAAACACGTAATGTATGGGCAAGATACTTGCCTCGATACCACGAGCACCGAACCACGACGGATACGGCTCAACCGAAGCTTGGGCGCCCGATGCTAACGAAAAGGAAGACGACAATGAACGGAACGGAAGAATCAAGCACGGCCGTGAGGAACCGAAAAATGAACCTAACGATTCGAATAGCACAATCACAACCACTTCTAAACGATTATGGAAATGGAATACACCGGAACCCGCCTACGATTCATGTATATTCATACCGAAAACAACAACGAGGGCGGACCACAACCAAACCCTCTCGATTCCGTAAAATCCACAAAATATCCATGAATCCATAGGGAAACTAAAGATACTAACAAGATTAATCATATTCATCATGAATCCATCAACGAAACGGAAAGAATCGGACAAAACCCCAAAATCCCCAATTATCCAAAAAGGTAGGGTTTCAAGAGATATTACCTTGAGTGATTCAAGTGTTAAGATCCGTAGAACACGCGTTAGATTGATTATCCGAGCCTCACAACCGAAAAGAAATGATGAAAATCGACCCCGGATGAAGAACTCTCCCCCTCTATACTTCTCTCGTGACGCGGTGGAAAATGGGGAAGGAAATGAGCTTCACGCTCAAAACAACACATTTATAGTGTAACACAGTGAGAACCTATCGGCCAGCCTATCGGCCGATAGCCCAACCGATACCCATACGGAAT
Source organism: Orobanche coerulescens (assembly GCA_033398695.1). Taxonomy (NCBI): domain Eukaryota; kingdom Viridiplantae; phylum Streptophyta; class Magnoliopsida; order Lamiales; family Orobanchaceae; genus Orobanche; species Orobanche coerulescens. Next base: position 190,050,076 of record CM065804.1, on the reverse strand, counting down.
GCCGGCGAGAGTCTATCGACCCCCTATCGGCCGAAAGGCTCTGGAAGTGCTCGCCAAAAATCAAACGACCATAACTCTCTCGTCCAGGACTCGATTGACTCACCGTTTGAACCATTGGAAAGCTAACTCGATGTTCTATAATATTGAAATGATTTATAATTATTGTTGTCATCAAAAATTAATGTAGATATAAAATAGACGCACTCATACTTAGAAAAGTCGTTTAGTAATCCCGAATTCAACAAAACGACACCGAAACCCGAACACGAATACGAACCGAAGATACGGTTACGAAGTACTCACAAAGACGAATCTAAGAGCTAGTAGGACACACGATTCCGACCACCGAAGGCTCGGAATTCAACAACGAAGTAATTACCCAAAACTTTGGGAAATTACGAAAATGGCCCAAAACGTCCGAAAATCACGATACGCGATCGAAACACCAAACCAAAGCTCGCACATTAAAAATAACATTAAATGAACTTACGAGAAACTCAAACGCAGCTGATTTGACGAGATTCGCAAGAATCGAGCTCAAGTGCGGAAAAGTCGCTAAAAAGTACGGAACTCAACAAAACAACACCGAAACGAACTCGGATGACAAAAGTGAAGAATTAATCATTCTCGAAATGACGAAATGGTCATGAGCGAGTCGTCAAAACGGACTTCCGCCGAAAAAGAAAATTACCGAATTAAATTGCGGATATTACATTCTACCCTCCTTAAAAGAAGTTTCGTCCCGAAACTTAAAACAAGTAGGGGGAAGCAATATACCCTGCCAGGAAAACTCGACGAGATACGCAAAAACCGAAAACTCGCGCCCGACGGCGAAACGCTGCAAGAAACGCAAAGAGACATACGGCGTGAAAACACGCTCCACGACGACCAATACCACGTCGCCGTTAGGAACATAATAAAGTCAACAAGTGACAAGCGTCAACAAACAGATAGTATAATCAAGTCGATTATCCAGACAATCACAAAACACAACGAACGAAAATCAACAGGATTGACCAACCCAACGGTACATCAATCAAAACGCGGCCAACCGCTGAACAAATACAGAATTCCACCGCCCAAGGGTTGGAAGATTGAAAACGAGACTAACTTCCCGAACTTAAGGAAATTTCGACAATCACGAAACGAGATCAACAAAAACTGAACAATCAAACGATCGAACCACAAAGATCGAGACAACAAAAATCGAACGATCATGTTCGGATCACGAAGAACAATAAGGTTCAACCGACAATTCCGAGGTCCACATCTCGACTCAAGACAAAACATGATCCGGTGAAAACAACAAGATGCACACTCGTATAAGATCCACAGGAAAGGGATTAATAATTGAAAAGTCACAACGACGAACGAGTAATTCCGAAATAATACCACCCTCGTTCGATCAACAAAAGCAAGGGGCAGGACAAGCTCAGAAAATGTCAATGAACATAAACGAGTCGACAGAGTCGAAAATACAGAAGTTCCAAATCCGATCCACTTCGAATAAGAGAACTAGTAAAACCAGATGATGTCACTTCCGAACAAGGTTCACAAGAATCGAATCGAACTCGAAAAGTCACAGCGATAACCCAGTTGACCCAAAACAAGATCACGGCTCGTTCGAGCAGCCGAAGCGAAATACGTAACAAGTTCAAAGTATCAACGAACACGAGCGAGTCGATAGACTCGAGAAAGAGAAAATGCAGAGTCTAAAAACAACACGGGTACTACATTCGACCTCTTATAAAAGAAGGTCGCCCCGCAACTCACAATAAATCAAGGTGGCACAACAAGCAACCGTGAAACATCCTTCAAAGGCCTCTCAAAGCCGATTCCGATGATCTTTGAGCGCGAACTTGAAAGTCTCGGTAGCTAATTCGCAAAACGGAATTCGGTGTCCCTCGAGTCCACACTTGAAATGTGTTACCGACGAGAAGGACAGTTTACACGTGCATGCCCCGGCACATCACGGTTGAAACGTCTCGGCTCGGCATACCGAAAATACAAATGCTAGATACAATGGGGCACAACGTCGCAAAATAACATAGCGGAGATGCCAACTCAGCACAACAAAGAATCATAACACATACCATATACAACGATTACCATCATAAGGTAATACACACACAAACACTACAGCAACGACGGTATCGTTCGGCGACCTCGACGGCCCGAACGATAACCAGCACATAATTTCAATCATCATGAAACAATCACACATGTACACAAACGTACAAACTCAAGCTTCAACAGCTCACACCCGTGCGACAACACGCAAATCACCACGAGGCGACAAACAGTAAATACCAGTTCATACCTCTCACAGAGGACTAGTACCACAAATGCGTGGCAACGCCTCGACGTTCATGCCACCATTTCGATCACAATTCGGGGTTAACACCGTAACGAAAGTTCGAAAACCATACACGCATTTCCGGTCCATAGCAGAATGATAGGTTTTAAAAACAAAAACCACCTTTGAAGACAGTTTGGAAACACCAATTGATCTTGAGTATCATTTTACAAAAAGTTGAACAAACATCATTTTCGAGACTTTGAAAATCATCTTGCGTTTGAACAAAAAATGAGGACACCTTCTCGTAGTGAAAAACTTTCAAAAATATTCGACCCTTGGGTCTAAGCAACTGCATTTGAAAATATCTCAAAAATATTTTTGGTACTCAACCGGTAATTTTTTGAAATGTATTGCGGCATTAGAAAACACCTTTAAAACACCGCCATAAAATAATTCGTTTTAAAAGTACGTCTCGAATTTTAATTTTCTAAGACAATCAAGGTTTTCAAAATAATTCAATGGGCTAGAATGCAAAAAAATTTAATGTAATTACAAGGAACAATATAGCCCCGTGGGTCCCGCGCCGGAACCCACCAGCTAAAAACCATTCACAAAAACGCCAAAAAGGCCGATGACGGTAATATTTCAAAACTCATAAAATCCATTTACAAAATACTAAATACCGTCATAAGAATTTCGCCAAAATGATCAAGGCCATAATGCCAAAAACTCGGTTAATGGAATCAATTTTCGAAATAAAACTCAGTCGGTAAAATACCGAAAATCATTACAAAGGAACTCACGCAGCGGATAAAAGAAATAAAGTCAAACATGCACAATCCATCAACACTACTCCTCATATGAACGAAGTATTAGAGTCAAGTAACCACATATCACGAAATCAAAATTCATAAAAGAATTCCGCTTAACAAATAATCATAAAAATAGCTCGTGTCACACGAGGCACAACACAAAGAAGGGAGACTTACAGCCACAGGTCGCACGAAGATGATGATCGCCCACGATACTAATCACGACCAACAAACTCAGACGACGCGTCGCGACACGACTTAGTCAAACATAATCCGACAAGACAAAACTCAATAGACACCACTGACCCGACAGCCTAGGCTTCCACAACCTAAGCTCCGATACCATAAATGTAACACCCCCAGATCAAACCGGGAATATTACACGCCGCAGACCCTCTCCGTGAGGATCCACCAGGCTAGACATCAAAACAACACATTACATTACATACCGACGAATCAAAATAACGGACCAATAGACCGATTTGGTCTTTCGTCACAGACTTACAAATCAAAATACATAAACTCATCCAGACTCATACCCACACAAGGGTAAAATACTTGCAACAATGAACAATAAGACAGCGGAAAAGACAATACAATGGACTCCGACCAACTGAACCCAGAACTGGCCTTCGTGTGATTAGTATCATTCGTCTTTCATCATCCCTCGTGCCGATCCTGTGTCTTGCTCCCGAAAACCTGCATGAACCTGGACACAATACAGATATCCACCCCCCGATTACTCGGGGGTTAGCAAAACTCCACTGTTTCGCTAGTGCAAGTATAAAGTGCAAATACGAGCCATACACAACACATTCCGAGAATATAACGAAAGACTTCCCGAGATGTATTTAGTAAAAAAATAGTTCAAGTCTTGAAAGCAGAAACAAAGCAAGTAAGCATTTTGAAAACATTGCAAAATCTCGGGAGTTTTGAAAACATCAAAATTTGAGAATGTTCTTAATTCCTCGAAAGCCATTTAGGGTCACACCCAAAGTTCATTTTTCAAAATACAAATCATTTAACAAAACACGGGGTCCACGACCCAACCATTCCCGTCACAAAACACAGGGTCCACGACCCGATCATCCACTTCAATTCACTTTTAAAAGAACACAATACACATAACACATTATTCTTATGCCATTCTAGCCAAGCACCAAGACTCGATATATAATGTCTCTCGACCCCAAGCACAAAGCATTGTGATACTCCGGACAATATCACAATTAACGAAAACATCAACGTCATCCTCAAGATGAAAACCACAACTGGTAACCCGCGGCCGTACCCCTTAGTATCGACCCCCAGACATCCCGTCGGACACTCCGGGTGGGAAACCACTTCTGCGGCCGTACCCCTTAGTATCGACCCCCAGACATCCCGTCGGACACTCCGGGTGGAAGTTCATCCACACACGCACCCCAGTCCGCTTCCGTGGCCGTACCCCTTAGTATCGACCCCCAGACATCCCGTCGGACACTCCGGGTGGAAGGAACAACACACACGTTCCAAAATCACGGTTGCAAACCACAAGCCTCGAAGGTCAATCACAGTATATATAGTCGAGGTACCTTACTAGAATGGCCAGTTCATCCAGATATACTCACGACCAAGTAATGATACAATGCACAAGGACGCGCAAGATTTCAACAAAGACCGAACGACACAACTAATATCACACAAACTCACATATCCAACTAAACATATTAATTCCCGACACACACGGTTCACCTTTACGAAAAACATGATGGTAAATATACCGATTCCTTTGAAAAATGGTTATAAATATTTATTTAGCACATATCGACGATTAACAACCATAATATCCACAAAACACGTAATGTATGGGCAAGATACTTGCCTCGATACCACGAGCACCGAACCACGAACGGATACGGCTCAACCGGAAGCTTGAGCGCCCGATGCTAACGAAAGGAAGACGACAATGAACGGAACGGAAGAATCAAGCACGGCCGTGAGGAACCGAAAAAATGAACCTAACGATTCGAATAGCACAATCACAACCACTTCTAAACGATTATGGAAATGGAATACACCCGAACCCCGCCTACGATTCATGTATATTCATACCGAAAACAACAACGAGGGCGGACCACAACCAAACCCTCTCGATTCCGTAAAAATCCACAAAATATCCATGAATCCGTAGGGAAACTAAAGATACTAACAAGATTAATCATATTCATCATGAATCCATCAACGAAACGGAAAGAATCGGACAAAACCCCAAAATCCCCAATTATCCAAAAAGGTAGGGTTTCAAGAGATATTACCTTGAGTGATTCAAGTGTTAAGATCCGTAGAACACGCGTTAGATTGATTATCCGAGCCTCACAACCGAAAAGAAATGATGAAAATCGACCCCGGATGAAGAACTCTCCCCTCTATACTTCTCTCTCGACGCGATGGAAAAATGGGGAAGGAAATGAGCTTCACGCTCAAAACAACACATTTATAGTGTAACACAGTAGAACCTATCGGCCGGCCTATCGGCCGATAGCCCAACCGATACCCATACGGAATGCCGGCGGAGAGTCTATCGACCCCCTATCGGCCGAAAGGCTCTGGAAGTGCTCGCCAAAATCAAACGACCATAACTCTCTCGTCCGGACTCCGATTGACTCACCGTTTGAACCATTGGAAAGCTAACTCGATGTTCTATAATATTGCAAAGATTTATAATTTTTGGAGTTATCAAAAATTAATGGTGATCTAACAAAGACGAACTCATACTTAGAAAAGTCGTTTAGTAATCCTGAATTCAACAAAACGACACCGAAACCCGAACCTGAATACGAACCGAAGATACGGTTACGAAGTACTCACAAAGACGAATCTAAGAGCTAGTAGGACACACGATTCTGACCACCCGAAGGCTCGGAATTCAACAACGGAAGTAATTACCCAAAACTTTGGGAAATTACGAAAATGGCCCAAAACGTCCGAAAATCACGATACGCGATCGAAACACCAAACCAAAGCTCGCAACATGAATAATAACATTAAATGAACTTACGAGAAACTCGAAACGACAGTTTCGGACGAGATTCGCAAGAATCGAGCTCAAGTGCGGAAAAGTCGCTAAAAAGTACGGAACTCAACAAAACAACACCGAAACGAACTCGGATGACAAAAAGTGAAGAATTAATCATTCTCGAAATGACGAAATGGTCATGAGCGAGTCGTCAAAACGGACTTCCGCCGAAAAAAGAAAATTACCGAAATTCGAAATTGCGGATATTACACAAGATTAATCATATTCATCATGAATCCACCCACAAAACGGAACGGATCGGAAGAAAATCCCAAAACCCCCAAATCGCCCAAAAGTAGGGTTCTAAGAGATTTACCTTGGATTAGGATGAAAGATTCGTGTTGATGTTGATATAATACACCAAGAACTTAAGGAAGATGTTGGATGATATGATTGGAGGAAGAAATCGCCAAGAATCGCCCGAAATCGCCACAGCCGCGGAAGGGAGGAGGAAATGGAAATAATACGCTCATCTCGGTCAACTCCCTGGTTTATATAGCCAGGGAGTGTTAGCGCGCGCTAATCCTCAAGGTTAGCGTGCGCTAACGGGATAAAATTACAGGCCAGACAGTTAGCGTCCAGTCCAGTAGCCAGACTTCTGGCCGTTAGCGTGCGCTACTCCAAATGTAGCGTGCGCTAATAACCTATCGGTAGCGCGCGCTATCGACCAATAGCGTGCGCTATCAGGGCATCAGTCGAGTCCAGTGACAAACTGTCCAGAACTCACCTGATCCGTTAGCGTGCGTTACCATACAAGCGTAGCGTGCGCTTAACCGGCTTTGACCGGTTCGATAGTAAACCCATCGATCTTGGACACTCACGCTAGCGCACGCTACCGGGTATCATCAGCGTGCGCTAGTCTCCCGACATTAGCGTGCGCTAGTCTACGTAGCGTACGCTAATACGGCAGTCCAGAAGGCTGGAAAATAGCACTGCCACTCCCAGGGCTTGCTCTCTAGCGCGCGCTACGAATCAGTCGTAGCGTGCGCTACTAAGGGACCCCTAGCGCGCGTTATGCAGAAAAGATAGCGTGCGCTAGGTTACGAAATATAAACGGTTCACAACACCGGAATACGAACGAAACATCAAACGGAACACCTCAACGCGCATCAAAACATAGAATGGATCCACAGCAACCCCAAAACAGCGGTTCCGCACAACAATAACGAGTCTCAGATCGATAGATGACGGGAAAGATACACTGTAAGGTACATGAGGGTCACTACGACCAAGAAATACACCGAAAAAGAAAATACAAGGGAAAGAAAAATGCGGACATTACATTCTACCCCTCTAAAAACAAGTTTCGTCCCGAAACTTAAGAAACAAACAACTCGGGGTACCTAGCGCGCATGCTATCCTCGATTTCCCAAGTTGCCTCCTCGACACCATGTCTTGACCACTGCACCTTGACCAAAGGGATGGTCTTATGCCTCAGTCGTTTCTCCCGATGCTCTAAAATCTTCAAAGGACGCTCCTCAAAAGTAATATCCTCGGCGACGTCAATCTCACCATAATCGATGATGTGACTAGGATCTGGGACATATTTCCTCAGCTGGGAAACATGAAAAATGCTATGAACATGACTCAAGGTCGGGGATAACGCCAAACGGTTTGCTAACCCACCGACTCGCTCAAGAATCTCGAAGGGTCCAATAAATCTCGGACTCAGCTTCCCCTTCTTCCCGAAACGAAAAACTCCTCTCATCGGCAACACCTTCAGCAAAACGTGGTCTCCCACCTTGAATTCTAAGGGTCGACGACGGACATCGGCATATGACTTCTGTCGACTCTGAACATCCATTCCCGAATCAAATCTATCTTCCGCCTCGTCTCTAAAACGACATCCGGTTCGGTCCCGACCAAATCGGACGCCTCATTCCAACAAATCGGCGATCGACAACGCCGCCCGTAGAGCGCCTCATACGGTGCCATCCGAATCGTCGCGTGCCAACTATTGTTGTACGTGAATTCGATTAATGGCAATTGCTCCTCCCAGTGACTACTCCAATCGAGAGCACAAGCACGCAACATGTCCTCGAATGTTTAGATAGTGCGTTCCGACTGTCCATCTGACTGGGGATGAAAAGAGGTACTCAAATGCAAACGGGTACCCAACGCCTTATGCACCGCCTGCCAAAAGTGCGATACGAAACGACCATCACGATCCGAAACAATAGACTTCGGAGTACCGTGAAGCCTCACAATCTGCGCGATAAACACATGAGCCAACTTTTCTGGACCCCAAGTGTCCTTGATGCCCAGAAAATGTGCCGACTTGGTCAGACGATCAACAATCACCTATATCATATTCATGCCCGACCTCGATCTCGGCAAACTCGTAACAAAATCCATTGATATATCTTCCCATTTCCATTCGAACGGAAGTGATCAGAATAACTCAAATGGTCGATGCTCGATTTTGACCTGCTGACAAGTCAAACATCTCGCTACAAACTGTGCGAACTCCTCCTTCATATCATTCCACCAGAAATTCCTCCTCAGGTCCTTGTACATCTTACTCGAACCAGGATGAACGGAATAAGGTGTAGCATGGGCTTCACGCAAAATACTCTGTCTCAACTCTGAGTCGTTCGACACACAAAGCCGAATCTGAAATCTCAAAACACCATCCTCGTGAATCACAAACCCAGGAGACTTTCCCTTAAGAATGTTCTCTCGGATTTGAGTAATCATCGGATCCTCTAATTGCTTCAGCTTAATTTCATCGATCAAAGACGACGAAACATCTAAAGCGCAAAGTTGCCCGACAGCTCCAGGTAACAAAACCTCAACATCTAACTCGATCAAAGCCCGCCGAAGCTCAGACTGAGACGTAAGGACCTCAAGCGTTCGCAACGCAATCGGTTTCCGACTCAAGGCGTCGGCCACGACGTTCGCCTTGCTCGAATGATAAAGGATTTCGAGGTCGTAATCCTTAATCAGCTCTAACCACCTCCTCTGCCTCATATTCAACTCCCGCTGAGTAAATATATATTTCAGACTTTTATGATCGGTAAAAATCTGACATGTAGAGCCGAAAAGATAGTGACGCCAAATCTTGAGCGCGAAAACAACTGCCGCTAACTCCAAATCATGAGTAGGGTAGTTCAGCTCATACGGCCTCAACTGTCTCGATGCAAAGGCAATGGTCTTGCCGTGCTGCATCAATACGCACCCAAGACCCTGACACGAAGCATCGCTATAAACGGCGAATCCCTCGTTACCACATGGCAATGCCAAAACCGGGGCTGAAGTCAAACGCTTCTTCAGTTCCTCAAAACTCGACTGTCTCTCGTCATTCCATACGAACTTCTCGGATTTCTGGAGCAACTGTGTAAGTGGCCGAGCTAGTTTTGAGAAACCCTCGACGAATCTACGGTAGTAGCCAGCCAAACCCAAGAAACTACGGACCTCCTTCACATTCGTGGGCGGTGCCCAATCCAACACTGCCTCAATTTTCTGCAGATCCATACGAACTCCCTCGGCTGAAATCACGTGACCCAAAAACATCACTTCCTTCAGCCAGAACTCACATTTTGAGAACTTCGCATAGAGTTGCTCGGTCCTCAAAATGTCTAACACTATCCGCAAATGATGGGCATGCTCTTCCTCATTCCTCGAATAGATAAGAATATCGTCAATGAAGAAGACGACACACTTATCCAAATACTCGATAAAGACTTTGTTCATCAATTGCATGAACACCGCCGGCGCATTAGTTAACCCGAAAGGCATAACTACAAACTCGTAATGTCCGTATCTCGTCCGAAAAGCTGTTTTCGGCACGTCGGACTCTCTCACCCGAAGCTGATAGTACCCCGATTTCAAATCAATATTCGAGAATACCGCAGCTCCCTGCAACTGGTCAAACAAGTCATCAATTCTCGGCAAAGAATACTTGTTCTTGATGGTCACCTTGTTTAGTTCGCGATAGTCGATACACAAACGTAGTGAACCATCCTTCTTCCGCACAAATAAGACCGGTGCGCCCCAAGGCGAGGCACTCGGTCGAACATACCCCGACTCAAGAAGCTCACTCAACTGCTTCTTCAACTCTGACATCTCTGAAGGTGCCATGCGATACGGTGCCTTCGAAATCGGAGCCGCACCCGGCTCTAACTCTATAGCAAGCTCAACCTCACGATCCGGTGGCAATCCCGGTAACTCGTCAGGAAATACATCAGGAAACTCACTAACGACTGGAATCGACGAAAGTCCGACTCTACCATCCTCCGCCTTCAAGGCATAGCACCAATAACCAGTACACCCCTTTCGCAGGAGACTCATCGCCTTCAAGGCATTAATAACGAACTTCTGGTTTCCCCCCTTTCGCCCTGCAAAAGAGTGTTCGGTGCCGTCCTCGGCTAACATAGTGATGATTCTCGTGCGGTAGTTCATGATTGCGCCATGCCGCTCGAGCCAATCATCCCCGAGAATCAAATCCTCACCCTCGATATTAACGACAATAAGATTAGAGAGCCAAGCTCTCTCACAAATAAACACAGAGCAGTCTCGGACTTCTCGATCACTGACAATTCTATCACCGCTAGGAAGTTTAACGACGAAAGGCTCGCAAGGTGACAAGCAGTCGAGACTCAAACGGCGTACACACTCTAGAGAAATGAATGAATGCGTAGCACCCGAATCAAAAAGCACACCGACAGGATGAGAATGGATATGAACGGTACCTGTCGCCACAGTAGCTGCTGGGTCATCGGCCCTCCTCATCTCGTATATACGCGGCTGGGCAGAGCCGACACTAGAAGCTCCTCCTCTAGCGGGTTGACACCGACCCCTACCGCGGCCGGCACTCGGTGGAGACGGCGGAGCAAACGAACCCTGGTTCACACTCGGCTCCAAAGGTACTGGTTGAGAAGAATGGGCGCCGCGAAGCTGTTTGATCTGCTCACAAAAGGGGGCCTTGTGGCCCAACTGTCCACAAGTATGACAAGTAAACTTCGGACGAGAACATTGCCGGCTCCTATGGCCCTGCACACCACAGTTAAAACATGTGGGTTCACGAGCGGAGGTTCCGGCGGCACCCCGAAAGCTCCCAGAGAAACGAGCCGAACCGCCCGTAGAAATATTTGCAGCTTGAGATTTCTGCTGGCCTCCACTCTTGGGACCAGAAAAATTTCTGACCGACTTCTGCTTCTTGCTCTCACGAGCCAAATCACTAGCCGTCACTGACATATCATAAGCGAGGGCCCTACTCTGATAATCCTTCAAGGTAGTGCAGACGAGTCCAGACATATAGTCCCGAATGGACAGTTTCATCCTCCTGGAAAAATGGAAAATTTTGTCGCTCTCAGCGACAACTTGGGTCTTCACATAACCCAACTCCTTGTTAAAATCGGCAATAGCTTGGGATACGGGAATATCCCGTGGTTGAGCATCATAGAAAGCATGCACTCGAGCCTGTCTGACCGGCCACGGACAATATTCAGTCTCCATCAATTCCTGAAATTCGGCCCACGAAGCAACATGGTCTTTGGGCCCAACGGCCTCCCACCAATCCGTAGCATCCCCAGTGAGAAAGTACTGGGCAATAGGGACCTTACGGTCCTCGGGACAGTTGGTGGCAACGAAGACTTTAGATATGTCCTTGATCCACCCTTCCCAGCCGATCGGGTCCGAAGCTCCCGAGAACTGAGGAGGATGCATCTTGATGACATCTTGAAGCCAGCGATCCGCTCCGCCCCGATTAGCATGGGTCGGATCCGGATTCTGAACCGCCTGAGCTATCGCTGCCATCTGGTTAACCATTTGCTGCATAACAGCCGCAATACCAAGATCGGCGCGCTCCTGAGAAGAAGCATGACTGTGACGGTCGCCGGTACTGCCGGCTCCTGAAGAATGCGATGTGGCCGCCCCACCGGCTGCCGCACGTCCTCGGCCGCGTCCACGACCACGACCACGGTTTCCTCCGGCATCTATACTGGTGTTAAGAGATAACAGAAGTATATCGAGGATGAGTAAGGAAGGAAAAAGAAACTATGATGATAAGCAAAGGAGGGAGAATAACCACAGTTCAAGAAATGGAATACATTACGAGAAAGTAAAGAATCGAGTAAGGAAACTTACGAACACTGGAAGTACTGAGATGCCGGCAGCGGTGTGACAATGTGCAAAACAAAACACGACTAGACCCAAATAACCGACAAGCCTAGGTATCCATAAACCTAGAGCTCCGATACCATTTTCTGTAACACCCCGAGATATTCGAAGTATGTTACAGTGCCGTGGACCCCTACATGGGACCCACCAGGCTACAACAAGAAAACACCACTCGATTAACCATCTCGATGAACGAGGACGCACATTTAAATGATATGACATATAAAGATACGCCCGGAGCAACCGGCGAAATAAGCATTATCCGACAATGTAAAATTTAAAGTAATACAATACAGAGTTTGCAATGAAAAGCCTAAGTACTCGCGAGTACTATCTATAAGTTTATAATTATGGAAACAACCATATCGAATTAGACAAAGGAAATAAGACGACCCAAAGGCACATGTCAACGACCCTGGCCAACATCCTCGTACTGTCCCAGTGCTCGCTCGTCCGGATAATCATAACCTGAAATCCATAACAAGAATTTCCCCAAAACGGGTCCCACAAAGGGGTTAGCAATTACGCTAGTACAAGTAATCAAGGCAAACCAATCGCTTACACATTTCATAGTACATGCACCAATATCATTTCAAAAACCAAAACCAGACATGTCTTTTCCGGAAACAAACAGTCAAACAATTTGCCTTGGGAACAGAGGACCCTCCCGAGCTGGCCACATTATAAAAACAAAACACGCACATGCATCGCCTTGGGAACAGGGTAATACCATTGATCCCGCCCAAGGCCTCTAAGGACCCTCCCGAGCTGGATAGCTAAACAAACTCATGAATCCAGGACTCAACCCTTTGGACTCCCTCCGTGATCCCGTCGGACCATCCCGAGGTGAGCAAATCACACACAAAATACATTACCATTCCACGTTAAGCATAAAGGTTTCCAAAAATACTTGTCTTGAATAATTGATGACGCAACGAACGGAAAGGATAATCACCGACGAACACTAGGAATCAACGGAACCGAACCTAACGATTCGAAGAACATAATTACAACCAACTCTAGATGAATACGGAAATGGAATACACCCGAAAACCCGCCTACGATTCATGTATATTCGTACAAAAATAACGAGGGCGGACCACAACCAAACCCTCTCGATTTCGCAAAACCATGAAAATATACCATGAATCCGTAGGGAAACTAAGAATACCAACAAGATTAATCATATTCATCATGAATCCACCAACAAAACGGAACGGATCGGAAGAAAATCCCAAAACCCCCAAATCGCCCAAAAGTAGGGTTCTAAGAGATTTACCTTGGATTAGGATGAAAGATTCGTGTTGATGTTGATATAATACACCAAGAACTTAAGGAAGATGTTGGATGGTATGATTGGAGGAAGAAATCGCCAAGAATCGTCCGAAATCGCCACAGCCGCGGAAGGGAGGAGGAAATGGAAATAATACGCTCATCTCGGTCAACTCCCTGGTTTATATAGCCAGGGAGTGTTAGCGCGTGCTAATCCTCAAGGTTAGCGTGCGCTAACGGGATAAAATTACACGCCGCACGCTTAGCGTCACCCAAAGAGCGACTCGCCGTTAGCGTGCGCTACTCCAAATGTAGCGTGCGCTAATAACCTATCGGTAACGCGCGCTATCGACCAATAGCGTGCGCTATCAGGGCATCAGTCGAGTCCAGTGACAAACTGTCCAGAACTCACCTGATATGTTAGCGTGCGCTACCATACAAGCGTAGCGTGCGCTAACCGCACTGACCGGTTCGTGAGTAAATCGGCCCGATCGACACTCATGCTAGCGCACGCCACCGGTATCATCGGGCGGCGCTAGTCTCCGACATTAGCGTGCGCTAGTCTACGAGCGTACGCTAATACGGCGATCGAAGGCCGGAAAATAGACCGCCACTCCCGTGGCTTGCTCTCTAGCGCGCCATTTAATCAGTCGTAGCGTGCGCTACTAAGGGACCCCTAGCGCGTGTTATGCAGAAAAGATAGCGTGCGCTAGGTTACGAAATATAAACGGTTCACAACACCGGAATACGAACGAAACATCAAACGGAACACCTCAACGCGCATCAAAACATAGAATGGATCCACGATAACCCCAAAACAGCGGTTCCGCACAACAATAACGAGTCTCAGATCGATAGATGACGGGAAAGATACACTGTAAGGTACATGAGGGTCACTACGACCAAGAAATACACTGAAAAAGAAAATACAAGGGGAAAGAAAAATGCGGATATTACATCACAGAGGGCTAGCACAACAAATGCGTGGCAACGCCTCGATGTTCATGCCACCAATTCGATCATACTCGGGAGCAAACATCATAACGATAACGCGAACATCATATATACATACCCAGCCCTCAAACGGGAATGGATAGGTTTTAAAAACGAAAACCTCCTTTTGAAAATAATTTTTGATACACCGATTGATCTTGAGTATCACCCTTCAAAAAAAGTACAATCGTGAAACATCGTTATCGAGACTTTGGAAAACTATTTCGCATTCGATAAAAATGACGACACTTTCTTTTCGTGAAAAACTTTCGGAAATATTCGACCCTCGGGTCTAAGTAAAAGTGTTTCTAAAACATTGGAAATATCTCGAAACATTTTGGTCCTCGAGGTAGAAGAATTTTGAAACATATTGTGGCACCTTGGATATACCATGAGAAAATAATTCATTTTAAAAGTACGTCTCGAAATTTATTTTCTAAGGTACTCAAAGTTTTCAAAGATAATTCAATGGGCTAGAATGCCCAAAAATTTCAGATAATTACACGGAACATTGTAGCGCCGTGGGTCCCGCGCCGGAACCCACCAGGCTAAAAACCATTTACAAAACACCAAAAAGGTCGATGACGGTAATATTTCAAAAACTCACAAAAGCCATTTACAAAATACTAAATACTGTCATAAGAATTTCGCCAAAATGATCAAGGCCATAATGCCAAAAACTCGGTTAAGGGAATCGGTTTTCGAAATAAATCTCAGCCGGTAAAATACCGAAAGCCATTACAAAAGAACTCACGCAGCGGAAAAAGGAATACAGTCCAACATGCACAATCCAATTGAATACATCTCACAGCATCTAGTTTAAACATACGACAAAACTATTCCTCGGAGTTTCTCACGAACTCAATCGTCGATACCTTATTCGAAACCCAACAAGGTTCTCAATTTTCACACCATACCACCCCTCACAGTGGTTCAAAGGTAAAACAACAATAGGCCGAGTTTTATACATATACTATATGTCACACGTATTAAATACAACTATATTCACAACACCGTGCAAATAAAATTATGCACCGCAATTAACTCATTTATATAAAATCATGATACACAAGTACTTCGCATAAAAGATGAGACTTACGTCCACAGGTCGCACGGAGGTGACGGTCGCCCACGATACTAATCTCGTCCGACAACATAACCGACATGTTGTGACTATGCACAACTCAACTTGTCACTTGACGACTCAAACGACAAGACAACACATTACTCGACAATTCATGACTTGACTCGACCCGACAGCCTAGCTTTCCGCAACCTAATCTCCGATACCATAAATGTAACAACCCCAAAACCATATGGGAATATTACACGTCGTAGACCCTTTCCACAAGGATCTACCAGGCTAAACATCCATAAACAACCAAATGCTTGCCCAGCCAGGGTCAAACAATAAAATAATACAGACCGATATGGTCACTTACACGTGAATACAGAGACCGATGAGGTCACACAACCCAATCGACAAAACTGACTTAAATAACATTACCCACACAGGGGTCGAAATATAATATAGCGGAAGACTGAAATCAACTCTGACAACACAACAAAAATCAAAACATCTCTCGACTCATGATTAGTATCGCAGCTCGTCATCCTCTTGTGCCAATCCTGTGACTGCTCCCCTGAATCTGCATGTACCTGGACGCAAAACAGACATCCACCCCCGATTACTCGGGGGTTATAAAAACTCCACTGTTTTACTAGTGCAAGTATCAAATCATACGAAATGTAACAAGCAAATAATAATCGTGAATCCAATATAATAATCAAGTATCAAAATATTCCCGGGAGGTTTTTACAAGGGAAGGTAAACTATGAAGCATTCGAAAATAAGATTATCATCTCGGGAATTTTTTTAGATTTTCAAAACCTTTAAGACCTCAAGTCCTGATTCACAAAACCTTTCGAAAAACTTTAGGGCCTTAACCCAAATCTTGTTTCATAACTCAGCAGTTTATAATACGAGAAACATTTATCCAAGCTTAGGACTCGGTCCAACATTCATTTTCATAAAACTTTTCCTTTCAAAACTTTGATTTGAAAATAATCATGCTCATGACACCGTGATCCACTGTCACGTGTCTCCGTAGGTTCAACAACCCACACGGACTACACCACGCATAATTAAACAAGCATAATCAATTCCGACACCGTGATCCACTGTCACGTGTCTCCGTAGGTTCAACAACCCGCACGGACTATTAACCAGACATAACCAATTCCGACGCCGTGATCCACTGTCACGTGTCTCCGTAGGCTTAACAACCCGCACGGACTATATCAATCACAACAATCACACATACCGTCCTGACACCGTAGTCCACTGCCACGTGTCACCGTAAGCCCCGTCGATCTCACCCGGTTGGACGTACTGTGTCCGAAACTCATGGTCCACTGCCATGCGTTATCGTAGGCCTCGTCAGACCAGCACGATTGGACCTTAGTACCTCACTAATATCTGACCCCGTAGTCCACTGCCACGAATCCTCGTAGGTCCCGTCGAACCAACACAAGTGAACTTAGCGGTCACACACATATTCATATTCACATTCACATTACATACACAATGAGCACAATTAATCAATCACATTGATCACCACAAAATCGTACATCACACGCACATAACACAATCTCAACACTCGCAACAACTATCGTCAATCAACGACACATAACCAACATAACACACATTCGGTACATAATACATTGCACAACCAAGTGTACAACCATCCCATATGTACGTCGCAATCCTGCACAAATGGCACAACGCCTAACACGTATACTAATATAACACTATTATCGCAAACCCTTCAAATTACGGAAAAGACAACCAACTAAAACGGAACATAATTACGAAGGCAAGTAAAATCATCATACATATCATACGTAATTACTAGTCGCAAGATACAAGTCGTATAATAAGATACTTGCCTTAATAACCGCTACCGAATACTCCGAAGAACACGGTTCGACCGGGAAGCTCGGACCCCAAAGAAGACAACGAACGGAATGGTTCTGACTCGAGTTCTTCACAAGAATTCGACCCTAACAACATATAATCAATAAATCATCGATCATACGAGGAAGAATAATCGTAGAACGCCCGAAAACCCCTCTATGACATTTTACCGGACACCTTCAAGGCGTCAATCAAGAACTCGACCAAAACAACGAATCGATATGATCCAACCATGGAATAACAAGGGAAATAATATAATACATCTAAATAATCATCAATCCATCACAATCCTAAGTTTAATCGGATTAAAGGGACGAAATCGAACAAAATACCCAAAATCCCCAAAATTAGATTTCTAGAAAATCTGACCTGATTCGCTCGATCAAAGGATGTTATAGGTTGGATTATTGATGATATGAACCTCAAAACTTCATTAATTTATTGTATAACAACATGCCTCCATGATTGATTAATCTCCAGTTGCGGAATGGAAGAAAACGAGTGAGAAAAAATTAGTTAAACCCGACTGCTCTGCCATATTTATACCCCTGCCGAACACGGCGCAGCAAACGGCCCAGACCAGCGCCGGGTGTCTCGGCCGTGTATCAGCAGGCTGCTGGTCCTGGCCGACCCGGCGCAAGACACGGCGCTGGGCATCGCCGTTTCCAGGGCCGTTTCGCACAGGTCCGGCCAGCCAGGACTCGGTCGATCCGACGGTCCGAAAAATCCCGAAACTCAGACCTGAACGTAAACCGAAAGCACGGTTACGAAGTACTCGTAAAGATGAATCCGAACACTAAGAGAACACATGATTCCGACCAGCCGAAGGCTCGAAATTCGACAACGGAAAGTAATTACGCCAAACTTTGGGAAATTACGAAAATGGCCCAAAACATTCGAAAATCACGATACGTGATCGAATAACCAAACCGAAGTTCACAACACGTCTAACAAAGTTAAACGGACTTACGGGAAACTCGAAACAGTAATTTCCAATGAGATTCGCAAGAATCGAACTCAAGTGCGGAAAAGTCGCCAAAAAGCACGGAACTCAACAAAACGACACCGAAACGAACTCGGATGACAAAAAGTGCAGAATTAATCATTCTCAGAATGACGATACGGTCCCAATAGAGTCGTCGAAACGGACCTCCGCCGAAAAAAGAAAATTACCGGAAATCCGAAATTGCGGATATTACAGTCGAGGCATGGTATCGAGGAGGCAACTTGGGAAACCGAGGATAGCATGCGTGCTAGGTACCCCTAGTTGTTTGTTTCTTAAGTTTCGGGACGAAACTTATTTTTAGAGGAGTAGAATGTAATATCTGCATTTTTCATTCCCGGTATTTTCATTTTTTGGTATATTACCGTGTTGGTATTTTGAGAACACTTATTTCTACACTGTTGTCATCCGATTCTCATAATTGTTATTTGGAACCGCCGTTTCTGGGTTGCCGTAAATCCATCCTATGTTATTATGCTTATTGTGAGTTCCATTTGATGTTTCGTTCGTGTTTCGGTGTTTTGGGGCCATTGTTATCCTGTGCCTAGCGCGCGCTATCATTTTTGTATAGCGCACACTAAGCATCATTTTGTAGTGCATGCTACGTTTGCTTCGTAGCGTACGCTAACGAGTCGAGCCCAGCAGTGGCAGTAAGTTGTTTCTGCTCTCTGCTCTCTGGACGAGCAGCTTAGCGCATGCTAAGATTTTGTTTTAGCGCACGCTATTGTTGAGGCCTAGCGCACGCTGAGTGTCCAGTAGCGTTCGCTAATCCGGCAGTCCAGTACTGGACAGATTGTTTCTGGACTCGGTCTGATGCCCAGGTAGCGTACGCTATAGCCCGATAGCGCACGCTAACGGTCCGGAATCGTAGGTTTTGGACTGGATTATGGCTGGGTAGCGCACGCTAACCTTAATCGTTAGCGCACGCTAAATCTCCCTGAGGGGTGGATCGACGGTTAATTGTGTTGCATTTTTACAAATGTGTTTTGGATTATGGCATTTCCGGAAATGTGTGTTTCAACTAATGTTTTTTCTAAATTTCATGCTTGACTATATGTGTAAAGTGTAAATCGTTCATTTGGTTACTTGTACTAGCGTAATTACTAACCCCTTCGGGAACCCTTCTTTGGGAAATTCGTTTTATAAATTTCAGGTTATGTTCAACCAGACGAGCGGGCATTGGAACAGCACGAGGATGCTGGCCAGGGTTGTTGACATGTGCAAGCGAGTTCTTTATTTTCTGTTGTCCATTTCAATATGGTTGTTTTCTCAACTTGTGAACTAATAGACGTACTCGAGTACTTAGGAGCTCTTGATTTTCTTTGAAAAATGTATTGGGTTGTCCGTTATGTTTTCGTTGGATTATTGCGTTGCTCGAATGACCGGTCGAACCGGGTGGATTTTATTGTTTTGCATCTTTGTGATGTGGTGTTTTTGCGTCGACTCCATGAGTCGATGAGTGAAGTTGATTACCTAGCTTGGTGGGTCCCATGTAGGGGTCCATGGCACTATTATATTCCCGGCAGTTCTTGGGGGTGTTACAATTGGTTTGCTAATAAGCTGTGAGATAGTTTTAAAATCTCGAAATGCCAAGCCAAAACCAAAGGAAAGATCGATAGCTTTAAAAGCTAAGATGTCAAGAAACGGAGAAATCATCCCGTTGGACGATAATGATGAAGAATCGGCATTTAATGCCAAGAACATAAATAAGTTTCAAAACTTATTAAACCGGCAGAGAAAAGACATCAACACAAACGAGTAAAAAAGATTCGATAATAATTGTCGAAACTGTGGAAAACCAGGCCACTTTGCTAAAAGTTGTCGAGGCTCTAATTCCAATAAGGAAGTGCTTATAGCCACGTGGAGTGACAAAGAAGAGGAAGAAGATTATATTCAAACTAAACTCACAGTCATGGCAAGAAGTTCATTTGAAGAAAGTGACGAGGAAAGCCAGGTAAGTACCTCGTCTCACGACAAACTTTTTAATGCTTTCGAGTTATTACATATAGACTTTCAATGTGCCTTAATTGATAACGAATCCCTCAAAGCGAAAAATAAATTGTTGGAAATTGAAATTTCCAAAATGAAAGAAAAAGGGGAAGTTTTTGAAAACCATCATTTTATGTGCCTTGACAAGGAAAATAATTTAAAGAACGATTTACTAAAAGTCCAAAACGAACTTAAAGACTTAACGAACAAATCTTCTTGTGGAAATGACAATTTAAAAAATTGCTTTCAGTTCACAAATTTTCGTTAAACAAACAAGGATTAAGATTCAAACCGAGTTTTAAAAACGAATTCAATGAATCCTTAAATTTTAAAATACCCAAGGTACACTAAGCATATGAGCTAAGCATATGAAGAATAACGTACGCTAAGCATATGAGCTAACATAGGTAATGCAATGTACTTAACGTACATAATGACAAGTCAGTTCGAATTCAAACAAATTAATCCGCTGGATTGATTCTAGAAGGTCAAAGCATGCAACGAATATGTGAAGATAATGTACGCTACGAAGCAACAATAATGTACACTATAAGGTATACTTGACTTACATAATGATATGAGCTAACGGACATAATGGGAGAGACAGAAGCTACTGGACTGGAACGATGAGCAGTTAATGTATGCTACACGGAAGTATTACATACGCTAACAAGCATAACGAACACTATAGATGCAACATAACGTACATAATGAAGAGGCAGTGGATAAAGGCTAGTTGAGGCTTTATGCCTATAAATACCAAGGCATTTGGTACCATTCAACACAACTCCTCCAAGCAAATCATATATACTTCATATATTGTTATATTCATCTTTGTTGTTGTTGTCGGGCTATATTCTCAGGTGTTTAAGTGTTCATACACTAAACCATATACACGAGAGGAAAGAAAAGATTGTAGATTGATTTGGTGTTATTAGGATCATTGATCCGGCATTATTAGAATCATATCTAAATCCAATTGAGGTTTGTCTAGTACCAATCGAAAGCTAGATAGATTGATTCCTTTTCCGATATAAAAGGAAAACGGTTTAGCTTGGACCGACGAAAAGACAAGAGCATAACAGTTTATCTTGGACCGATAAAAGACAAGATTGTAACGGTATCACTCGGACCGATAGAAGACGAGGTGTAGAGGTTTATCTTAAGCCAAAGGTAAAATGTACGAAGAGAGTACGTATGCATATTTGGCCGAACCTCTATAAATATTATGTCGTTTATCTTCCGATATTTAATTATGCTTCCACAAAAGCAAAATAGTTTAAAAACTCTACTCCACACTATTATCCCACATTCAAGTGGCGGTACCAAACTCAACCTCTTCTAGGAATCGGGCATTGGTGCTAACAACCTTCTGATCCTGGGTATTATAGAACAAGTCACCCTTCATTCCCTTAGGATATCCTACAAACACTCGTACCTCGGTACGAGATGTCAACTTATCAGCTTCCTTATTCAGCATATGTGTTGTAGTACCCCAAATCTGAATGTGTCCTAGACTGGGCTTTCGCCCACTCTACAGTTTTATGGGTGTTTGGAACTGATTTCGAAGGCACCAGGTTTAGAAATTACACTGCTGTTTCCAAGACATACCCCCATAATGAAATAGGTAAATCCGAGTAACTCATCATTGACCTAACCATTTCTAAAAGAGTTTTTTTCTTTCTCTCAGCAACACCATTTTGTTGTGGAGTTCCCGATGCAGTGAGCTGGGATGAAATCCCCTCATTTGCAAAGAAATATCAAAACTCTCCATTAAGCTATTCGCCACCACGATCAGATCATAGTGACTTGATACTCTTACCATGACGCTTCTCCATTTCTACCTTGAAGTCTCTGAACTTGTCAAAGGCTTCAAACTTAATTCGCATCAAATAGATGTATCCATATCCCGAACGTGATGAAATATTCGAAACCACCCCTAGCCTGGATGTTCATTGGACCCCATACATCAGTATGAACCAATCCTAACACACTCTGAGCACGGTTTCCCTTGGTCTTAAAAACCCTCTTGGTCATTTTACCTTCCAGACAGAATTCACAAATTGGAAATGATTCAACTCGGAGGTCATCCAATGGGCCATCATCTACCAATCTTTGCATCCTCTTAAGGTTTACATGACCTAACCTAAATTCCACAGATATGTTTGGTTTATGCTCGAAGGTTCTTTTCTCTTTTTAGGTTTAGACAAAGAGTTAAGTAATTTATATTTATGCATGGGAGTTTGTGTAGTATTAATGACACCCAGTCCATCACTATAAATACCATTGCAAATATATTCACCATTTCTTCTAATAATAACATCACCATCAAGAGAAACCGAATAACCATCACAACTTAATTTAGAAACTGAAATTAAATTCATTCTAAAATCTGGTACTAGTGATAGATTATTAAGGACTAATATTTTATCATTAATCTTCAACTGCGACTCCCACTGCAACAGCCATAAGCCTGGAATAATCTCCCCAGTTGATGGTGATCTCGTCGGCACTAAGCTGCTTGGTTACCTGAAAACCATGCGAGTCAAAGCAAACATGATCAATGGAGCTTCAATCAACTATCCATGAAGTGGAAGAACAAGCTGCCAAATATGTTTTGACTACTAGTGCACGAGACATACCTTTATTAATAGCAGCACAATCCGCTTTGAAATATCATTTCTGACCGCACTTGTAACACTTTTGTTGGCCACTAAGTATACTGGATACATCTTGGAAAGTGTTTTAAACAACAAGCTGTACTGTTTTAAATCTGAGTGCGTAGCGGAAGTCTTAAATACGATGAGTTCTTTGTGGATCTGACAACTCGATGTGCAGTGTATACTTAAATAATCACAGTTAAGATAAAACAATAAAAGCAGAAGGTAAATAACACAGTATTTAAGTGGTTCGAGGTAAACCCCTCTACATCCACTGGTCCTCCACACAGGAGTAAAAAGTTTATTATAATTACTGCGTACACAACTACGTAATTATAACAACACTTAATCAATATATCGTTCATACAGATTGATATAATGATCTTAGCTCTCAACCGTTCACACAGATTGGTTTGAGCTTTTGCTTGACTTGCTTCTTCACACACAGTTGTGAAGCTTCGTCTTCTTCGATGCAAATCCTTCACACACAGTTTGGGAGAATCAAAGATTCCTCAGTCCACACAGGGTTGATAAGAGTTTGTTCAAAGATAGAACAAGGTTGAACAACAGCTATGACTATCTGGGCTGTAAGCTGATGATGTGTTGTTCAAGGTTTTGAGCACTGTATATCTCTTTATATCTGAATAGCAGTGAGCTTTGGAGATATGTTTTGCTCTGATGTATATGATAATAACTTCATAAGTTGGTTTTCGATAACTGATCTTCAAAGACTTGAGGGGATATATATAGTCTTCTGAAATATATCCGTTGAGATAAATCCGTTGAGCAAGATTCCGTTCCAATGGGATGATGTGTTTGAATAAAACACGATCTGGATTTTGCGGGATTTTAAGATCTCTGACGACTTTGATATTTAAATACTATATCCTTTAGTATTTAAATATATCTCTTCAACAGGAGTTTGACTTTCGCGAATAACAAAGATTCCTTCTTGTCTTGTTTGAAGTTGTATGGAATGATAGCTGTATTGTTGATTCGAGACAACTTCCATACTTAGTCTTTATGAGACTTCTTTGTTGTATGATAGGTTCCACTGTATGCTGGATCTACGAGAGGTCTTCAATACAGGTTGACACTTTTGATCAGCTTATCAATACAGTTTGCTTACTGTATGCTGGATTGGCATATTTGTCAAAACATCTTATCACCACTATTCGATACAGGGATTGTTAATCCTAACTGTTTCGATACCGAGTATTGTTATCCCAACAATTTCAGATAAAGGTTGTTATCCCAACAATTTCCCCCTTTTTGACAGTTTGCCAAGACTTAAATCTTTCAAGCTATCTTGATGATGCCAAAACCTTCTTCATGAAGCGAATAACCTTCTTGATGACTTCGGGCAGATATCTTGGTTTTGTGTCGAATGATATGGCTTTCAGCAACTTAGACTAATTTATGTACTGCTCGCAGGCGAGTTCGATACAGCTAAGAGTTTTTACAGCTTAAGCTTATGATTGGCGCGCAGGCACAATCTTACAGTGTATTCTAGATGCATATAACTTAATCTATGAACTGTTCACAGACAAGTTCGTACATCTTTAATTTTTAAACAAGTTTCTATACTTGTGGTTAATTTTAGCAATTAAATTAAATTACGTAATCATACAGTAACACAGTAGATTACGAGTTGTAATTTTTCAAGACGGGCAAACATTTTATTGATATTCAAATAGAGTACAAGGATTGCTGTTTTGAAAGAAAAATTACAAACAAAAATACAAGGAATTTAACTCATATAATCTGAGTGTCTCCATGGTATCTTGTCGGGATCGTTCTCGGTTGCACGCCACCAATGCTGTAGGGAATCATTGCCTCGATCTAAGTAGATTGCTCTACCATCGTATGATTTGTCGAAGGCGAGAATCCAGTCCTCTGGATGGGTGATACGATGTCCTCTTCTATGTTTGGACTTCATTTCTTGTTGGAGAGGAAGGCTTTCCTTCTTCTAATAACTTTGTAAATTTATCTGCAGCCTCCGCAAAGGTTTTATATCCTTTAAAGATGGCGGATTCCCTGACGAGTTTTGCAAAATATCTCATCAGTTCATTTCTCCTCCATTGCTTCACTTCTTCATCAGTGGGATTGCGGTTGGTTGGCAGACGAATTTCAGAAGGCCTTTGGATCATGTTTTTCCATGGGACGCTTAGATCATGGAACTTAGGTCGAGAACCTGAAATCCTGTATCCTTGAGCGGGTGCAGCCAATTTGTTTAGTTCTGCAGTAATGTTGTCTTGAGCAGCATTGAACTCTCTTTCTTGCTGAAGCCTCGTTCTCCTCGCGGCTTCTCTCGCTTCTTCCCCCTTTTTGGCATCATCAAGGTATGATACCATTTCATCAAGACGTCCTAGGATTTCCAGAGCGGTATCCTGCTTTGTCTCGATATTTGAAATTCTCTCAACCAGGGAGGAGAGCACCTGCAACATATCCGCAATGTTCTTGTCATGGATTCACAGTTGAGAACTTGTTTCGATCATAGCTGATGTTGTCTTGGCCTCGGATATACGAGTTTTAGATTCCTCTTCTCTCATGATCTTCTCCTGTTTTTCTTGTAATTGGCTCAGGGCCTGCTTGAAGACGTGGCAGAATAGTGAAGGCTTCCACCACTCGGGAGACTTCATGCTGCAGTCTAGTCATTTCTTCAATGGCAGAAGTGTGCATACAATCAAGAGATTTTTCAACTGAGTGCAGAGCATTCACTGCATCCTGAATGAATACAGTTTGTAGGCCAAGAGCTCGCAATCGCTCTTTTCTTGTTGTAGTATAAGGAGAATCTGGCTGGGCAAAGTCTTCTACTGCATTCAACCTTCTCAAGTTCACGTTTGGGCGTGAAGTGAGTTGGACATCCTCAGGTGTAGTACCATCGTTGGATTTCAAGACGGTTGGTGGGGCGGCATCAGCTGTTTTGATTTCGGCAGAAGGAGGTACGACATCCTCCTGTTTCGAATTGGTTTCTGAAGACATGGGTACAGGAGGGACTGATTTCTCTTGGTGTCTCTCAGCTTCCGCCTGTTCCGGCAGAGGGACTGATTCCTCTTGCTGGAAGGCGCGTGATTCTTGTTCTTCGGCGGCGAGAGCAGGCTCGGGTGCCTGTTCCGCTGTTGATTTCTCCTCGATGACAGGCGCGGGTGCCTGTTCCGAAACGGATGATTGAACCTCCGCGACAGGAGGGACTTATTCCTCCTACTCGGGAACAATATCTGGCTGTTGCAAGGGGGGCTCATTGTGGTTTGATGGTCCTTCATCATTTTGTTGAACTTGGGGGACTTCTCTTTCGTGAGCCTCCTCACGGCTCATTCTCAGACCTTCTTGAAAGGCATCGTCGTTGTCGTCGTCTGAGTCGTGGTATTCTTTTGAACTTTTGGGAGATTCCTCGGACTTATCCTTTCCTTTTCTTCTGGCCTCTGTTTTGTACAAAAGATGGCTTTCAATTAACTCTTTCCAGCATAGATTATCCCATTGGATCAGGGCTTCAACTTCTGTGGAGTCCGTCACTTCCAACACGAATCTTTCTTCATTGCTCCAGTCGCTCCAGTTGTATAGTGTATCGTATGGATCTAGCCTATAGCTTTTCCATTGAAAAAATCTTTCATAGGCCTGTTCAATTTGTGCAGAGAGAAGGGTTTTATTGATAATAGTGTCCGGGGAGGGACTTCATACAATGTTTGTGTCCGTTGTAGCGATTTGTTCCTCTACAGGTGTGGGATCCTGTATGGAAGAGGGATTCCTTACAGGGGATGATACCCTGAAGGAAGGTGGATCCTGTACGGGTGTGGAATCCCGCCTAGGAGAGTTAGCTGTTGGCTCCAAAGGGGTAGCCGACTCGCTAGAGTCTTCCAAGTTGGCAGATGTCCTCGTACCCGTCGTTGCCGCCAAAGGCTCAGGATTTACTGTCGATACAGTAACAGGCATCTCTTCCACAGGGGTTGGGCCCTGGGGTAATTTATCAGTGGGTTGCGCCACGATAGAAGCATCCTCGGAGGGTTTTATGAATTTAGCTTTTGAGAGTCTCCTAAGCTTCCTTTTCGGCTTCTCAGCAGCAACAGGTGTCTTGCTGTGAGATCTCTTTCGTTTCTTTGAATATTCAACACTCTGGCATTTCGAAGAAACATCCCTTGGATCTTCAGATAGCGGCAAGTTCCGGATGAAAGGCCTGTCTGCGATCAGAATACTTTGTTTGAAGGCAGTGGGCTTGACTCCTCCCAAGAATATCTGGGAACTTATCTTCTCTGCATCTGCGAATTGTGGAAGTCCATACTTCATCAAAATGTGGTTTAAGAATAAACCAAAAGATTTCTTCTGAATAGCAGGTTTGGACACTTCTTCCTGCAAGCGTTTCAGAATAATCTGACACCAATTGACCTTTTCACAGGTCATAATAGCTACCAGCATCCTAAATCTAAGATTTGTGCACATCTCAAATGCACCTGTGAGATTTTCAATGATGTGACAACAAAAATCATGCAAATAAACAAACGGTAAGCAAAATTGTTTCTTATGGCATGTGGTGTGAACCACTTCCACCGTTGTCAAACCGGTGAACAAGCCATAATATTGAGTCAGCAACTCTTGAGACCCAAATGTCTCAAGTTCTTCCATGGTCAGGCCTTCATAGGGTAGCCTGTAAATATTTTTGAGAAGATCTCGGTCGATGCGGATCTCTACTCCGCGAATGACTGCTGTGATATCAGCAATATGTCCTCCTAGGGCTAGAGGCAGAAAACGAACCACTGCATTGAGGTAGAACTCCTCAACAAGATGAACGTCATAACTTTCAGCGGTATGGCTCCCAAGGCGGTAGAGGCCTTGTTGACGGATTCTGGTGATGACGACCTCCATCGTATCGACGTCATCAGTCTCAGCATGAATGCATTCCATCACGACAGATCTGGAGAAGATCCGTCCATCGATGAAGTTCAGAGATTTCTTGAGGGTGATGGAAGATGTCTGAGCAGATGCCATCGATGAATCTCAAGAAAAGATGAAAAAGATTCAAGAAGAGTAAAGAGTCTCAAATGGCCGATTTGCTTGAGTGCTCTTAAAATATGCAGAAAGCGTAAAGAGTCTCAAATGGCAATTGCAGTCCTTTTATAGTGGGCGGCGAAGAAGGGTTTTTCAGAGAACGAATGGTCAGATTTAAGGTATGGGAACCGGCGTTTAAAATGAGCGGTTATGATGGACTGAGTGTAACTGGTACACTTATCCATGGAATATTAAAATAGGAACGGGTCCGACTTCTGACATTTGTTGTTACCCTTAATGCCTGAAACGACGATTTTAAATATTAAACAATTTGAAAACATCGCGGTTTTTGAGATTTGATTGTCCAGATGTCGTGTAAGGCATTTAATGTAAACGACGTTTGACATGAAAACAGGGCACGTGGACAAAAATTATTTTTAAATGAAATATTATAATATATATAATGAATCGAATTCCCATAGTATGTACTGTATCCGCGACGATACAGCGTTCCCCCTTAAAAGGTACATATAGGTTTCAATTCCATACAACAACTTTTGAATTAATGTTGTAGTCATGGGTCATACTGTATTCCCCCTTAATTATTGCACACGTCATCTGTAGGATGATTCATATTGCTTTGTTCCCTACAATGCTGTATTGAAGGTTCTAAGTGTACAGATAATTAATGGTGGATACTGTATTCTTGGGTCTTACAGCATTCCCCCTCAATTAGAGTAAAAATAGTAAATACTTACAGGGAGTCGGGCTGTAGCAATCCCAATTCTTGTCGAGACATGTTGAATCTTGCTGTGTCGAGAGGCTTGGTGAAGATGTCGGCCAACTGAATATCCGTATGAACCTTTTCTATCCGAACATCCTTGTTCTCGGCATGATTCCTTATGAAATGATGCTTCATGTTGATATGCTTAGTGCACAAGTGCAATACAGGGTTGTGCGTTATAGCAATTACACTCGTGCTATCACACATGATTGGCGTTTCCTTGGCTTCGATCCCATAATCTGACAACCGTTGCTACATCCAAAGGATCTGCATACAGCAACTACCAGTAGCATAATATTCTGATTCAGCAGTGGAAAGTGAGTTTGCCAATTTCTTCTTACTGAACCAAGAGACAAGTCTAGATCCAAGAAAGTGACAAGTTCCACTTGTACTCTTCCTATCTAGCCTGCAGCCTCCGAGATCCGAGTCGCTGTATCCAACTAAATCGAATCCGCCTTCTTTAGGATACCACAGTCCTACATCGACTGTTCCTTTAATGTACTTCAGGATTCGTTTAGCTGTATTGAATTGTGATTCTTTGGGTGCTACTTGATATCTCGCACACACTCCAACATCAAACTGGATATCAGGCCTGCTAGACGTTAGGTACATGAGAGAGCCAATAAGCTTCCTGTAGAGTGATTGGTCAACCGGCTTTCCGGCTTCATCAGCACTAATTTGCACGGAAGTGCTCATGGGGGTTGACGATGATTTGGAAGTGTTCATTCCAAATTTGTTGAGGAGCTCCTTGTTGTATTTTTCCTAGTTGATGAAAATTCCTGTAGGCAACTGCTTTACCTGCAAACCTAGGAAATAACTAAGTTCTCCCATCATACTCATTTCAAATTTACTTTGCATGATATGAGAGAACCTTTGACATAAAGCAAGGTTAGTTGAACCAAATATAATATCATCTACATAGATTTGAACCATTAGAAGGTCATCACCTTCCTGTATTTTGAACAAGGTTTTGTCCATAGCGCCTTTCTCAAATCCATTATCGGTTAGATACTGGGACAGGGTCTCATACCATGCTCTAGGGGCTTGCTTAAGTCCATACAGTGCTTTCCTCAACCTGTATACTAGATCGATGCCGTCTGTGTTGGCGAACCCTAGTGGTTGTTCAACATAAACTTCTTCGGCAAGGTCTCCATTTAGGAATGCACTTTTGACGTCCATTTGGTATACAATGAAGCTCTTATGGGCGGCAAAGGCTAAAAATATCCTAATGGCTTCTAGTCTGGCAACAGGGGCAAAAGTTTCATCGTAGTCTATGTCTTCTTCCTGTCTATAGCCTTGTGCGACTAGCCTTGATTTATTTCTTATGATCAATCCATTTCGATCCTTCTTGTTTCTAAATACCCATTTGGTTCCTATAACCGATTGATGCGTAGGTCTGGGTACAAGATACCATACATTGTTTCTTTCGAAACCGTTAAGCTCTTGTTCCATAGATGTTATCCAATGAGAATTATTAAGAGCTTCTATGGTAGAAACAGGTTCGGACTGGGCTAAGAATACAGTAATAGTGCACATATTGAGTCTTCTAAGCTCAGATTGAGATTTCCGTTCAGGGAATTGTGATATCTCAGTATCTAGTTCTTCTTGTGCACATAGTACATTTCCTTGTGTATTCTGTATTCTCCTTCGGGTAGAAACACCAGAATTTATGTTTCCAATGATCAGCTCTTGCGGGTGATCTCTCAACCATCTTCGGTTGGGTTCTAATTCAGGGTCCCGTACTATATCGAGAGTTACTATAGTTTCAGCTTCAGCTTGTACAGCATCGGCTTCATGTACTTCGATTCTTACAGCTGCTGGGTTGATTTCTAGGTCAACAACAGGTTCTATGGGGGTTGGAGGATCTAAGATGGAGAGTTGTTGGATGTTCTGAGTAACAGCCTATACTCCTGTAGGGTCATGGTGAGGTTCGTCGAACACCACATGAACTGATTCCTCGAACGTCAGCTTACTTTTATTAAAGATCCTGAAAGCTTTGCTGACGGAGGAATATCCTACAAAAATTCCTTCATCTGACTTCTCATCAAAGGTTCTAAGTTGATCCTTCCCATTATTCAACACATAACACCTGCATCCAAAAATGTGAAAATACGAAACTAACGGAGTTTTGTTGTTCCATACCTCATATGCTGTTTTGTTGTGGTGTTTGTTGACGACACAACAGTTTTGAGTGTAGCATGCTGTATTTGTTGCTTCACCCCAGAAATGCTGTGGCAACTTGCTTGCGGCAATCATTGTCCTTGTCGCTTCTTTCAGTGTCCTATTCTTTCGCTCGGCAACACCATTTTGTTGAGGTGTATGGGCAGCTGAGTATTCATGTTGTATCCCATTCTCCGAACAGTACTGCTCTATAAAGCGGTTAGTAAATTCTGTACCTCTGTTGGAACGAATGGACACGATACTCAATCCCTTTTCATTTTGAGGATTTCTCAGGAGCTCGGACAGCTTTGATGTTGTTTCCTTCTTCTTGCTTAAGAAAATTGTCCAAGCATACCTAGAGTAATCATCAACAACAACAAGACAGTATTTCTTACCTCCCAAACTTACCGGGTCTACAGGACCGTACAGATCCATGTGTAGCATCTCCAACACTCTGTGGGTTGAAAGGTAGGATTTGCTCTTCAGGGTGGACTTGATTTACTTGCCTTTTTGACATGGTCCACACACACTGTCTTTTTGGAATGAGACATTCGGCAATCCTCTAACCAGTCCCTGTCTTGAGAGCTTGTTGATCGCCTTGAAGTTGACGTGTGACATCCTTTTATGCCATAGCCAGCTTAGATCTGCAGTGCCTTTAGCAACAAAACAAGGAATAGTGGAGCTCGTAGGCATCCATTCAGCAATATACATGTTACCTGATCTGCTTCCTGTGAGCACAACTTCTTTGGTCAGGATGTTCTTGACTCTACAGTGATCTATATAGAATTTCACCGAGAATTGTTTGTCACAGAACTGGCTAATACTAAGTAGATTGTACTGTAAGCCTTCAACATAAGCTACATAGGTGACTTTGAATTTCCCGACAAGAAGGTTTCCTTTTCCTCTTGTTCTTCCTTTAAATTTATCACCAAAGCGCACTTTTGGACCGCGGCCTTCTACGAAATCGGATAGCTTGCTTCTATCTCCTGTCATGTGCCGAGAGCATCCGCTGCCGAAGTACCATATGTCCTTCTCTAAAATGTCCTCATCATCGCTGTCTTCTTCTTCCGGAATGTCCTTTGCCATAAAGCACATGTATGCCTTATCTTCGAACTCATCGTCAGATGAATCACTTTCAGTGACCACCTGAAGTCATTCTTCGGATTTGGATGGTGTGGGGGAGGCTTCTGATTCTCCTATCAGTGCCTTGAGCTTGTTTTTCCAAGCACGTCTTCGTTCATCCCTCTCTTGTTGCTCGGATTCTGGCAACCTTTGAACTTTGGGATGAGGACATTTGTTTGCATAATGCCCTGGTTTCCTGCAATTATAGCATAGGTTAGCATCACCAGAGGAAGTTTCAGTACTTACCTTGTGAACAGGGTTGGGCCTGTAGGGAGTCTTTCTAGACTGCTTGATGAACTTTTTGAATTTGTGCATGAGGAGCGCCATTTCATCTTGTGACAGAATATCGTCGTCACTATCAGCATTCTTGAAATTTGGCTTTGATGGGCTGGGCATGCTGTGTCGACGGTTAGATACAGCGGCTAAGGTGTAACACCCCCAATCCGCTCAGGGATATTACACGCCGTAGAACCTTTCCTCAAGGATCTACCAGGCTGGTAACGACATATAACAACTCAACCATGCCTTTCAGGCTAAAATGACTCAGTAGACCGATTTGGTCTTTCCACAAATACATACAACTCAAATACAACTCATGCCCACGCAGGGGACAAAATACAACCACACCCGTACAACGGGAACAATATAGCAGCGGAAAAATAGAGTACAACTGAACCAATAAACAAAGTACGGTTCCTCATGTGATTAGTATCGATCATCTTTCATCATCCTTCGTGCCGACCCTGTGTTATGCTCCAAAACCTGAATGCAAAAACAGACATCCACCCCCGAATACTCGGGGTTAGCAAAACTCCCTTTGTTTTGCTAGTGCAAGAACAAAGTGCAAATACGAGCCATACAATTCACATTCCACGAATAACAATAACCGAGGATCCTCAAAGATCCAAACGAAACGAAAAGTACTTCCCGAGGCAAGGGTTTGAGAAAACATTTCAAAATCGAAATATCATATCAATGGAAGTAATTTATAAAACGGTTTAGAATGCCATCGAGAGTTTTAATAGAAGACAATTTAGGATTATCAAATCCTACTTTTCAAAATCCAAAAGACAAAAGGGGTCACCGCCCCAAAGGTTTACTTTCCGAAAAATGACATTTACCAAACCGTTGGGATTTTAGCCCCAAATCCGTAAAACGACTTTTATAAAACCATTGGGATTTTAGCCCCAAATCTCATCAACTCACAGTACACGAGAACGACAACAAGGTTCGTCTTCCAACATCAAAATCCACAAATAAAGGATTTAAAACCAACAACAAAATACTCTAGTGCCATCCTAGCCAAGTAAGCCAAACGAACACTTACCTCTTACACACTTAGTCAATGCATGCAATCAGGAAAACCGTTCAAAAGCGCTCATTTCCGGAAATGCCATTATCAAATCACATTTGAAAAATGCACCACAATTAACCGTCGATCCACGTCTCTGTGGACCCCTACCGAGACCCCGTCGGATCTAACCCGTAGTGGTTAAAAGCAAGCTCGTCGATCCACGTCTCTTGTGGACCCCTACCGAGACCCCGTCGGATCTAACCCGTAGTGAGCATACACACACACACGTTACTCATGCAATACTAATATGCTAAGAATGTAAGTTCATTAAGAATACTCACTAGAGATGGCCATTAACTCGACACCAATATCAAATTCTTCAAAACACCACAACAAGATTAAATACGGAATCCACGATTCCATAACTTAAACAATAGGAGTATCATCATAAAATCCTTCAATGTTCAAAATAACCAAATCATAATCAATTCTCAAAACACCGTTCACAAATCACACTCGCTTTGAAAGAAAGTCTTTAACGAGGCCAAACCGAAATCCTTTGAAACTTCATTTCAAATAACCAAACAAACACATCAAGACGACCACCGATCATCATATCCATAAAACGAGAAAAGTATGGGCAAGGTACTTGCCTCGAATAACCACAACACGGAGAATCGGCCGAAGTAGGTTGGCACGAACCGACTACGAACTCGCCGACTCCACCGAACGACAATCCACAACAACGAACTACGAACGAAAACAATAACAACGAAAATAAATTCCAAAGTACGACCCAAAGCCGCTGAATTTAAAGAACAAATGACGAAAGTTCAAGGATTTCCCCCAAAACGGCCAAGAACACGATTCGTTCCGTCAAAACCCGAAAACGGAATTCCAAGTTGAAATATGGATATACAATCCATAGAATATTTTTAACAACATCATTTAACCATAATCGATCCATCGAAAACGGATGAAAAACGAGATCGGGGACAAATCCCCCAAAAAGTCAATTTGAAGGAAATCGAGAAATATACTTCGATTCGACGAAGAACAATGGATTAAATGATGTTAAACACAAGAATACTATCAAGATTAATCATACCCATCATGAATTAATCAACAACACGGAACGAATCGGACAAAAATGCAAAAATCCCCAAATTCACGAAATTAGGGTTCTAAGGAAGATTACCTTGATTCGCTGGATCAAAGGATGATAACGGATGATTGATTGATGTTAAGAACTAAAGAACTTCATGGATTGTTCTTGAACAACATGGCTACGTCACCCATGAATCGCCAAACGGACGGAGAAGGAAGGAAATGAAAACGAAGGGAAATGTGGTGTCATCATATATATCTTGGGCGGAACTAGCGTGCGCTAGCCTTACCGGACTAGCGTCTTGCTGTCGGCCCGGCAGGCCGAGCACTCTCGGCCATGGCCCGCATGACCCGGCACCACCGACCAGTCTGCCGACCATGGTGGTCCACTCCGACTCCGCTAGCGTGCGCTACGGCCGGAAGCTGCGCGCGGCCGACATTGCCCGATAGCCACCGGACTAACAAACTTACCCGGGTAACATACGCTAGTCGGCCGGCGTGCGCTACCCTGCCGGTTAGCGTGCGCTCGGCCAAACGATGGCCAGCGCTACTGCCGATCCTGACCGAGTCCAGAACCTCAGAAACCCCACTGTCCGGCCCGATAGCGTGCATTGGTCGACCAGGCTAGCGTGCGCTACACCTGCCAGTTAGCGCGCGCAGCCTTCCGGCAGTAGCGTGCGCTACGCCGGTTCCTGCCACATCTGTCCGGCCGGTGCTCGCAATCGTCCGGCCAGTCCCGCAACCGCTAGGGCTCGACGACCCGATTTCCGAAAACGTACGGAACGAACACGACGAAAAGTTCGCAGACAACATCAACGGCCCGAAATGAAAACATAATACCATAATTAGTCATACGCGACCAAGAAAGGGGTCGACGCAACAATTACAGATACGGATACCCGTAACTTTCAAGAAATTACAAAATGGCCCAAAACGCCCGGAAATCACGATTCGTGATCGAATAACCAAACCGAAGTTCACAACACGTCTAACAAAGTTAAACGGACTTACGGGAAACTCGAAACAGCGATTTGAGCGAGATTCGCAAGAATCGAACTCAAGCGCGGAAAAGTCGCTAAAAAGCACGGAACTCAACAAAACGACACCGAAACGAACTCGGATGTCAAAAAGTGTAGAATTAATCATTCTCAGAATGACGAAACGGTCATGAGCGAGCCGTCAAAATGGACTCCGATCGAAAAAAGAAATTTACCGAAAATCGAAAATTGCGGATATTACATTCTACCCTCCTTAAAAGAAGTTTCGTCCCGAAACTTAAAACAAGTAGGGAGAAGAAATATTCCGCCAGGAAAAACTCAACGAGATACACAAGAATGCGCAACTAACGCCCAACGGCGAAATGTTACAAACAACGCGAAGGAATATACGGCGTGTAAACACGCTCCACGGCGACCAACACGACGTCGCCGTTAGGGATATAATAAAACCAACAAGTGACAAGCGTCATCAAATGGATAATACAATCAAGTCAATTATCCGAACAATCGCAAAACACAACGAACGAAAATCAATACGATTGACCAACCTAACGGTACATTGATCAAAACGCGAGCCAAACGCTGAATAAATACGGAATTCCACCGCCTAAGGTTGAAAGATCGAAAACGAGACTAATTTCCCGAACTTAAGGGAATTAGGAAGGAGCCTGAATGCTCAACAATCACGAAATGAGAACAAAAACTGAACAAGCAAACGATCGAGACAACAAAGATCGAACAATCATGTCCGAAACACGAAGGATAATAAAATTCAAACAACAACTCCAAGGTTCACATCTCGACTCGAGACAATATATGATCCGGTGAAAACAACAGGATGTGCATTCACATAAGATCCACAGGAAAGGAAATAGCAATTAAAAAGTCACAACGACAAACGAGTTATTCCGAAACAATACCACACTCGTTCGATCAACAAAAGCAAGGGGCAGGACAAGCTCAGAAATGTCAACGAACATAAATGAGTCGACAGAGTCGAAAACACAAGAGTTCCAAATCCGATCCACTTCGAATAAAAGAACTAATAGAACCAGATGATGTCACTCCCAAACAAGGTTCACAAGAATCGAACCGAACCCGAAAAAGTCACAGCGATAACCAGATCGACCCACAACAAGATCACAGCTCGTTCGGACGATGAAACCGAAATACAGAACAAGTTCATAAAGTACCAACGAACATGAGTGAATCGATAGACTGGAGAAAGAGAAAATACAGAAGTCAAAATAGTACGGGCATTACCTCCGACCTCGTCCACGAAATTCACAAAAACGGAAGCAAGGTCAACAAGACATTATACAACCGACACATAACGGAACCATCACCGATGCACACGGTCATACCAAACCAAGCTCTAACAGCTCGCACATGCGCGACAACGCAGAAATCACCACGAGGCGACAACATTCAACACCAACATCCTGCCTCTCACAGGGGGCTAGCACAACCAATATGTGAAAAGCGACTCAACGCTCACACCGCCAATTCGATCATACTCGGGAGAAAGTATCAAAATGACAACGCGAACATCATACATACATACCCAGCCCTCAAACGGAAATGGATAGGTTTTAAAAACAAAAACCTCATTTTGAAAATAATTTGAAGAATACTGGTTGATCTTGAGTATCACCTTTCAAAAAGTATAAACGTGAAACATCGTTATCGAGACATTGGAGAACCATTTCGCATTTGATAAAAATGAGGACACTTTCTCTTAGAGAAAACTTTCAGAATATTCGACCCTCGGGTCTAAATAAAAGTGTTTCTAAAACATTGAAAATATCTCAAAGCATTTTGGTCCTCGAAGTAGAAATTTTTTTGAAATATATTGTGGCACCTAGGATGTACCACAAGAAAATAAGTCATTTTAAAAGTATGTCTCGAAATTTATTTTTCTAAGATACTCAAGGTTTTCAAAAATTCAATAGGCCAGAATGCCCAAAACTCACACATATCGATGTTCACTTAAACAACTCCTAGCACACGCATCAAAAAGTTTAAAATCAAGACAATACATGTCTTTAAACGGAAATAAACGATAAAATACCACATTCAGAACAAAACCACTGATAAAATACTCTCCCGCACTGGCTAGTGAACAAGTCGAACGCGTATAAGCACAAAGCTTCCACAATAGAACTTGTAAAACGTGCAGATCGATTCGAAATTCATCAGCCACGGACAAAAACAACAATTAAAAGACATCAAAAGCGACGACACCCCTCGTATAAATCAAATACGAGAGTCGACTAAATACATATCGTGAAATCAAAATCTACATAAGGATTCCACCACTTAACAAATAATCATGAAAATAGCTCGTGTCACACGAGGCACAACACAAAGAAGGGAGACTTACTTCCACAGGTCGCACGAAGATGATGATCGCCCCACGATACTAATCACGACCAACAAACTCAAACGACGCGTCGCGACACGACTCAGTCAGATAAAATCGGACGAGACAAGACTCAAACAACACGACTTGACCCGACAGCCTAGGTTTCCTCAACCTAAGCTCCGATACCATTTATGTAACACCCCCAATCCGCTCAGGGATATTACACGCCGTAGAACCTTTCCTCAAGGATCTACCAGGCTGGTAACGACATATAACAACTCAACCATGCCTTTCAGGCTAAAATGACTCGAGAGACCGATTTGGTCTTTCCTCAAATACATACAACTCAAATACTTCTCATGCCCACACAGGTGACATAATACTTGCACACCCGTACAACGGGAACAATATAGCAGCGGAAAAATAGAGTACAACTGAACCAATAAACAAAGTACGGTTCCTCATGTGATTAGTATCGATCATCTTTCATCATCCTTCGTGTCGACCCTGTGTTATGCTCCAAAACCTGAATGCAAAAACAGACATCCACCCCCCGAATACTCGGGGGTTAGCAAAACTCCACTGTTTTGCTAGTGCAAGAACAAAGTGCAAATACGAGCCATACAATTCACATTCCACGAATAACAATAACCGAGGATCCTCAAAGATCCAAACGAAACGAAAAGTACTTCCCGAGGCAAGGGTTTGAGAAAACATTTCAAAATCGAAATATCATATCAATGGAAGTAATTTATAAAATGGTTTAGAATGCCATCGAGAGTTTTAATAGAAGACAATTTAGGATTATCAAATCCTACTTTTCAAAATCCAAAAGACAAAAGGGGTCACCGCCCCAAAGGTTTACTTTCCGAAAAATGACATTTACCAAACCGTTGGGATTTTAGCCCCAAATCCGTAAAACGACTTTTATAAAACCATTGGGATTTTAGCCCCAAATCTCATCAACTCACAGTACACGAGAACGACAACAAGGTTCGTCTTCCAACATCAAAATCCACAAATAAAGGATTTAAAACCAACAACAAAATACTCTAGTGCCATCCTAGCCAAGTAAGCCAAACGAACACTTACCTCTTACACACTTAGTCAATGCATGCAATCAAGAAAACCGTTCAAAAGCGCTCATTTCCGGAAATGCCATTATCAAATCACATTTGAAAAATGCACCACAATTAACCGTCGATCCACATCTCTGTGGACCCCTACCGAGACCCCGTCGGATCTAACCCGTAGTGGTTAAAAGCAAGCTCGTCGATCCACGTCTCTTGTGGACCCCTACCGAGACCCCGTCGGATCTAACCCGTAGTGAGCATACACACACACACGTTACTCATGCAATACTAATATGCTAAGAATGTAAGTTCATTAAGAATACTCACTAGAGATGGCCATTAACTCGACACCAATATCAAATTCTTCAAAACACCACAACAAGATTAAATACGGAATCCACGATTCCATAACTTAAACAATAGGAGTATCATCATAAAATCCTTCAATGTTCAAAATAACCAAATCATAATCAATTCTCAAAACACCGTTCACAAATCACACTCGCTTTGAAAGAAAGTCTTTAACGAGGCCAAACCGAAATCCTTTGAAACTTCATTTCAAATAACCAAACAAACACATCAAGACGACCACCGATCATCATATCCATAAAACGAGAAAAGTATGGGCAAGGTACTTGCCTCGAATAACCACAACGCGGAGAATCGGTCGAAGTAGGTTGGCACGAACCGACTATGAACTCGCCGACTCCACCGAACGACAATCCACAACAACGAACTATGAACGAAAACAATAACAACGAAAATAAATTCCGAAGTACGACCCAAAGCCGCTGAATTCAAAGAACAAATGACGAAAGTTCAAGGATTTCCCCTAAAACGGCCAAGAACACGATTCGTTCCGTCAAAACCCGAAAATGGAATTCCAAGTTGAAATATGGATATACAATCCATAGAATATGTTTAACAACATCATTTAACCATAATCGATCCATCGAAAACGGATGAAAAACGAGATCGGGGACAAATCCCCCAAAAAGTCAATTTGAAGGAAATCGAGAAATATACTTCGATTCGATGAAGAACAATGGATTAAATGATGTTAAACACAAGAATACTATCAAGATTAATCATAGCCATCATGAATTAATCAACAACACGGAACGAATCGGACAAAAATGCAAAAATCCCCAAATTCACGAAATTAGGGTTCTAAGGAAGATTACCTTGATTCGCTGGATCAAAGGATGATAACGGATGATTGATTGATGTTAAAAACTCAAGAACTTCATGGATTTGTTGTTAAACAACATGGCTTCGTCACCCATGAATCGCCAGCCGCGGACGGAGAAGGAAGGAAATGAAAAACGAAGGGAAATGTGGCTGGTCTGTCATATATATACTGGGTCGGAACTAGCGTGCGCTAGCCTTACCGGACTAGCGTGCGCTATCGGCCAGTACCGGCCGAGCACTCTCGTCCATGGCCCGCATGACCCGGCACCACCGACCAATTCTGCCGACCATGACTGGTCCACCCGACTCCCGCTAGCGTGCGCTACGGCCGGAAGCTTTGGCGCTAGCGGCCGGCTGTCCGAGAGCCCGGACTAACAAACTTACCTGTAACGTCGCTAGTCGGCCGGCGTGCGCTACCCTGCCGGTTAGCGTGCGCTACGGCCAAGCGATGGCGCGCGCTACTGCCGATCTGGCCGAGTCGAGAACCTCGAAACCCCACCGTCGGCCCGATAGCGTGCGTTGGTCGACCAGGCTAGCGTGCGCTACACTGCCCGGTTAGCGCGCGCCTTCCGGCGATGGCGTGCACTCGCCCGGTTCTGCCGCATCTGTCCGGCCGGTGCCCACAATCGTCCGGCCGATCCAACCGCCGAGGGCTCGGCGACCCGATCTAAACGTACGGAACGAACACGACGAAAAGTTCGCGGACAACATCAACGGCCCGAAATGAAAACATAATACCATAATTAGTCATACGCGACCAAGAAACGGGTCGAGGCAACAATTACAGATACGGATACCCGTAACTTTCAAGAAATTACAAAATGGCCCAAAACGCCCGGAAATCACGATTCGTGATCGAATAACCAAACCGAAGTTCACAACACGTCTAACAAAGTTAAACGGACTTACGGGAAACTCGAAACAGCAGTTTCGAACGAGATTCGCAAGAATCGAACTCAAGCGCGGAAAAGTCGCTAAAAAGCACGGAACTCAACAAAACGACACCGAAACGAACTCGGATGTCAAAAAGTGTAGAATTAATCATTCTCAGAATGACGAAACGGTCATGAGCGAGCCGTCAAAATGGACTCCGATCGAAAAAAGAAATTTACCGAAAATCGAAAATTGCGGATATTACATAAGGCTGTAGTCCTAGCTGGAGATTCTTCAGCTTTTTCTCTCCTCTCTACATCATACTCGAAAGCTTTGAGATCAGAGAAGAGATCAAAGGTAGATATTTCACTAAGGTTACACGACACACGCATAACTGTGGTTTTAATATCCCATCGGGCAGGGAGAGATCTGAAAATCTTTAAGTTTTTCTCCCTTTGAGTATAAATTTTGCCCAAAGCTTCAAGTTCACCAACAATTCCAGTGAATCTGAGGTCAAGTTACTCAAGTGTTTCAGTTGGTTTCATTTCAAAGGTTTCAAATTGCCGAGTTAATTTTGAAATTTTATTTTCTTTGGAGAGCTCAGTTCCCTCACAAATCAACTTGAGTTTATCCCAGATTTCCTTGGCTGTTTTACAGCTCTTTACCTTCGAGAATGTGCCTTTGTCGATAGTGACAAACAACGCATTCTTCGCAACATTGTCGAGGTTGGCGCGCTTTCTTTCATCTATGGTCCATTGTTCAGGCTCCTTCTCGAGCATCTCAGCATGGGCTTGGCCTTCAATCCTTGCGGCTGTGTTTACCTTCATGATCTTAATGGGGCCATCCTGTATAACAAAAATCATCTCTTCGTGCATTGCTGCAAGATGAGCCTCCATCTTGATTCTCCAATCATCAAATTCGTTAATAGAGAACATATGTACTTTGTTGATCATTGATGTACGTTGTTAAAAGTGATTTTGGATCTGATTCTGTTAAAAATACGAATGATTCTTTTTAGAATCAA
This sequence comes from Orobanche coerulescens, assembly GCA_033398695.1. Lineage (NCBI taxonomy): Eukaryota > Viridiplantae > Streptophyta > Magnoliopsida > Lamiales > Orobanchaceae > Orobanche > Orobanche coerulescens. The sequence continues at coordinate 190,007,919 of CM065804.1, read as the reverse complement.
CCTCTCCGATACCACTTGTTGGCCACTAAGTATACTGGATACAACTTGAAAAGTGTTTTAAACAACAAGCTATACTGTTTTAAATCTGAGTGCGTAGCGGAAGTCTTAAATACAGTAAGTTGCTGTGGATACACAACTCGATGTGCAATGTATACTTAAATAATCACAGTTAAGATAAAACTATAAAAGCAGAAGGTAAATAACACAGTATTTAAGTGGTTCGAGGTAAACCCCTCTACGTCCACTGGTCCTCCACACAGGACTAAAAAGTTTATTATAATTTTTGCGTACACAACTACGTAATTATAACAACACTTAATCAATATATCGTTCACACAGATTGATATAATGATCTTAGCTCTCAACCGTTCACACAGATTAGTTTGAGCTTTCGCTTGACTTGCTTCTTCACACACAGTTCGGAAGCTTCGTCTTCTTCGATGCAAATCCTTCACACACAGTTCGGGAGAAGCAAAGATTCCTCAGTCCACACAGGGCTGATAAGAGTTTGTTCAAAGATAGAACAAGGTTGAACAACAACAATGACTTTCTGGGCTGTAAGCTGATGATGTGTTGTTCAAGATTTTGAGCACTGTATATCTCTTTATATCTGAATAGCAGTGAGCTTTGAAGATATGTTTTGCTCTGATGTATATGATAACAACTTCGTAAGTTTTGGTTTTCGGTAACTGATCTTCAAAGCCTTGAGGGGATATATAGTCTTCTGAAATATATCCATTGAGATAAATCCGTTGAGCAAGATTCAGTTCCAACGGGATGATGTGTTTGAATAAAACACGATCCGGATTTTGCAGAATTTTAAGATCTCTGACGACTTTGATATTTAAATACTATATCCTTTAGTATTTAAATATATCTCTTCAACAAGAGTTTGACTTTCGCGAATAACAAAGATTCCTTCTTGTCCTGTTTGAAGCTGTATGGAATGATAGCTGTATTGTTGATTCGAGACAGCTTCCATACTTAGTCTTTATGAGACTTCTTTGTTGTATGATAGGTTCCACTATATGCTGGATCTACGAGAGGTCTTCGATACAGGTTGACACTTTTGATCAGCTTATCGATACAGTTTGCTTACTATATTCTGGATTGGCATATTTGTCAAAACATCTTATCACCACTATTCGATATAGGGATTGTTAATCCTAACTGTTTCGATACCAGGTATTGTTATCCCAACAATTTCAGATAAAGGTTGTTATCCCAACAACTTTCTCTTTGGCATTTTGCTAGCCTCAGGATGAGGAGCCTTACTCTTTACCTTGAGAGTTGTCACTCGATTCTGGCCCACTTGTTTCTTATTCTTCCCCCACTTGGGTTTAGAAGTCCAAACACCAGTAGCCACAAGAACTTGATACACTTGCCTAAAGAGACTTTACGCAGCTTGAAGCTCTGTCAGCAATTCCGCAAAGGTATAATCCCTATGATTCATATTGTAGTTTAGGCGGAACTGCTCAAAGCTCCTAGGTAAGTTGCCTAGGATGATATCGACCTGCGTTTCCGCGCCGATAGTTGCCCCTAAGATATCAAGTTCGTTTAGATGAGAAATCATCTTTAGAACATGATCCCTTACCGGGTTCCTTCAGGCATTTGTGTCGTCATCAAGACCCTCGTAGCTTTTTGCCTAGCCACCTGGTTCTGATGACCAAACATCTCATCGAGATTTTTCATCATTTCTGCGTCCGTGCCCATACTCTGATGTTGATTCTGCAATACATTTGCTAAAGAAGCCAAGATGTAACAGCGAGCCATCTCATCCGATTTTTTCCATTTGCGGTATTTTTTACCTCATCGGGTGCCGAATCCGCATATGGTTCCAATGGGCATTCCTCAGTTATAACAAACTTATGTTCCTCAGCAGTCAGGACAATATTAAGATTACATTTCGAATCAGCAAAGTTACTACCACCTAGTTTGTTTTCTTTGAGAATTACAGCAAGTGGATTGAAAGACCTCTGAGATAAAATTATAAAACAATCATCACATAATGCATAGCAAAATATATCAAAAAATCTCAATACACAATATATATGCTAGTAACCAACACCTCAAAAAACCCGCAAATACAAGCCACGATCGTGTGGACGTTTACACACATATTTTTCAAATAGAATTTTACGTCTTTAATTTTACCATCTAGTTAACTTACGTTATGACAAGTAAAATTAATAGTTGGTTTCTCTTGGCCATGTATTAATTAATATAGACTCCGATGGGGAGCTTATTAATTAATAAACCTAAGTGAACACCATAATTTAACAGTGTTAAAATATTATCTTTTAAATAATAGTCCTACAGATGAAGAGTCCTATCATAAAAAATAATATTTACCTTTTGTTATCTTTTGAAATTTAAAACTAGTTAAGCTATATTTAGCACATCTGATATGGAGGAAGATCCTAATATCAACGCGCATGCTAATTACTTCACAATTAAATTAATTATGGAGGCTAATTTGATTTTATTTTAAAAAATAAATTAATTTAATCACTTAGTTAATTTTCTCGTACTAACATGCAAGAAACATATCACGCATATATTCATACATGTCATACATCCAAAACAATAAAAACCAACAATAAAAAAATTGGATACTTAAATCCAATTATCATGACTTTTATTCCTCGTTTTGAATAACTAGAAAAACTTTGGCTCGAAATCTCCCACTGCTTCAAGCATCTCGTCACCTCTTCTCGGTTGGCCCACGAAATTTCCAAATTCAGAAACTTTCTTTTCCATGCAAAATTAAATGCACAAGAAAATTCCAAATTTAAATATTGTGCACCAAACCCGACCAGTAGCCTGGACAGGACCCTGTACCGGATGACCTGACCCGGCTCGACCAGTAGCCTGGACCGCGTTCTGGACCACGATCCCGCGGCCTGACCGCACGATAGGGGTTTTGGTCCCAGTCGGTTCGTCTGATTGGGACTCCTTTTTCGTGCGGAACTCCTTTTCCTTTGTACTTTGTGTACTCCAACTCGATTAGAATTTTACACAAAATAAAATACATCGAATTTATCAAAAATATAAGTAAAAATAAAATCCTATTCTACCCATGGATTTTCTCAATTTAAAAACTTTTACATGCCTCAAAATCTGGCCAAATTACCAATATGCATAAAAATAAAATAAAATCATATAGCCATGATACTTGTACCATATTCACGTGCAAGACAATTCTAGCAAAAATATTTCAAAGATCATAATATGAATATTTTTAAATTGCTAATAATTAGTCACAAAATTAATTAAATTGAACGGAACCTAAAGACCGACTCTGATACCAATTGTTGGAAATAAAACATAGCGGAAGCGGAGGGTTTGGATTTACTGAAATCGGCCCTCAAGATTCGGATCTATTTAGGCTCATCGAATAATTAATTACACAGATTAATAAGCAATTTAAAAGAGCAATATCTATCTACGCGACTAAATATGATAATTCGTAGTATTCTACCAAGATCTAAGAGATCTAAGAGTACGTTACTTTTGAAGCAAAGTCTTTGAATTTCTCCTTGGCCTTCTTGTATTTCTACCTTTAGATCTTCTAGAATATGATCCGCCTTAATCCGGGCGTTGTTTGAGCAACGAGCTGCCGAATCTTACTTGTACAACAAAGTGGATCGGCCGAACCAAGTTCCTAACAACTCTCGATTTTCTTTTCTTCAAGTAATTTCAATTTGCAACAAGAATTAAAGTGTTATCTCAATTATGGAATCAAAGACACAAGTCAAGATCCACAATTAAACACTTGGAAGAAAAAAATCGAAACCCTTGTGTTGGATAGATAATCACGGCTGAAATTCCCCTTACAAGTCCTATTTATAGGCTTTGGACTACTCAAGGGATCTTAAGGAGAATTATGGAAAGGACTCCTAATAGAACTCAAATTTCCATATTAGGCCTTTTCTAATATATTGAGTCTATTATATATCAACTCAATCTACTAAAGAGTTAATATTGCACTTCCTACCGAAATCTCAATTTACGTAATCGAGCTCCTAATTTAAATATATTATTTTCTGTTTAAGATATCGAATGTCCATTAATTAATTTAAGCTACTGACATCTTTAATTAATTAATATCTTATCCAAGAGTAGTACCACTCGAATCTTATTATCATATCGGAATTAAATCTACCTGCGGGTTTTATTATAATAATCACTATCGAGCTCCTCAAGGGGACATCATCAACCCGCACGAGTCGGGAAACAATTTCTAGTAATAATAATAATTGTCATATAAATAATAGTATTGCCCAAGATACGAAGCTTATTGAGTCAATCATTTTGACTCTAACCCATGGTTAACCAAAGCAATAAAATATTATAAATACATAATTAAATATTATATACTTAGATTGTCCCGAAATAATAATTATCCGAAATTTATGTTCTTCTTACAGTCAGTACAGAGGACACTATCTCACTTCGATCCGGTTCAACGTATGCAAATACGCTAATGCATGCTAATAGTCAAGACTAACTAATCTCAAGAATACACTACAACCTTTCATATAATTTGTCCAATAATTATATATGTTGTGAACTATTGTATTATTTTATAAGGCACCGATAATGTGATCTTCCATGTGACGTCAACACACCACATTATCTACAATATATAATAATTAGAAATTTGATTTACATAACCACAACGTGAATAAATATGCAAACTATGTGATTAAATGTAATTAATATTCTCATAGGTAGTTACAACAAAATAAGATAATACAAGCATAAAGTATACTTTGCAGTATACAACCCTAACAAACAGTGTTTATACCTACACCGAAGAAAGTAAAGATAGGCCCAAAAATAGTTGAATGTATCTTCATTAGATATGCGCACAACAACAATGCCTATCGATTTTTCTTGTACATGAATATAAAGTGCCTGAGATTCATAAGAACACAATTATGGAGTCAAGGAATTCATCATTCTTCGAGAATATATTTCCTTGTGAGTCAGTGGATGAAGATAATGAGGAGCAAAGGATAGAAATTGAGGATGAACCAAGAAGGAGCGCGACAAAGGACGGAGAAATCTTATGGACTAGAATTCTTCGCCTATTTGCTCGAAAAGGGACCTCCAACCTTTAAAGAGACCGTGAACTCAAATGAGGGACCTCTATGGAAGGAGGCGATCGAATATGAAATGAATTCTATATTACAGAATCACACTTGGGAACTAGTGGATTTGCCTCCAAAATATAAACCCTTAGGATACATATGGATTTTTACAAAGAAAATGAATAATGGAACTGTTGACAGGTATAAGGCTAGGCTTATAATCAAGGGTTACAGACAACGTGAAGGCCTAGACTATTCGATACATACTCTCTAATAATAAGAATAAGTTCCATCACGATGATACTTGCTATTGTTTCACTGTGGAGTTTAGAAGTTCATCAAATGGATGTTAAGATTGTCTTTCTCAGTGGGGACCGAGATGAGGAAATCTATATGGAACAATCTGAGGGGTTTTCTGCCCATGGACAAGAAAGAAAAATTTATAAGTTGGTAATGTAATATCCGGGGATAATTTTTTTTCCGTTTCACTGTTGAGTTGTACATATTCATTTGGAATTGTACAAATGCCGTTGTATTGTATCATTCGTGTTTGTTGAGGTGCGTTGGATTGTAGTTTGTTCATTCCGGCTGAGAGTTGGTGGAACAACTTGGTTGTCCATTTTCTTGAGCTAACGTACATTAGCTTGTGTGCTTAACGTACGTTAGGCTTGTAATATCCGCAATTTTCGATTTTCGGTAAATTTTTTTTTCGGCCGGAGTCCATTTTGATGACTTGCTCATGACCGTTTCATCATTTCAAGAATGATTAATTCTGCACTTTTTGTCATCCGAGTTCGTTTCGGTATCGTTTTGTTGAGTTCCGAGCTTTTTAGCGACTTTTCCGCACTTGAGTTCGATTCTTGCGAATCTCGTCCGAAACTATTGTTTCGAGTTTCTCGTAAGTTCATTTAATGTTATTATTCATGTTGCGAGCTTTGGTTTGGTGTTTCGATCGCGTATCGTGATTTTCGGACATTTTGGGCCATTTTCGTAATTTCCCAAAGTTTTGGGTAATTACTTCCGTTGTCGAATTCCGAGCTTTCGGGTGGTCGGAATCGTGTGTTCTATTAGCTCTTAGATTCTTCTTTGCGAGTACTTCGTAACCGTAACATTGATTCGTATTCAGGTTTGGGTTTCGGGGTCGTTCGGATCGTCGTTGTGGTTCGGACGTAATTTTCGGTCTGTCTGGAGGTGGCTGCCCAAACCTGTGCGACACGGCCCTGAAAACGGCGCTTCTGAGCGCCGTGTCCTGCGCCGGGTTAGCCAGGACTGGCAGCCTGCCGAGACACGGCCGAGACACACGGCGCTGTCTGGGCCGTTTGCTGCGCCGTGTCCGGCAGGCCTATAAATATGGCCGAGCAATCGTTTTTTTCACTCATTTCATTTCCTATCCTTCCTGTCCGCGGCTGGAGTCTTTGGGAAGTCGAAGACATGTTTTTATACTATGAATCCACGAAGTTTTGGAGTTCATAACATCAATTGATCATCACGTAACATCCTTCAATCCAGCGAATCAAGATTTCTCGCAAAGAATTCGAGTCGGAACCCTTCCGTTCGTCGTTTTCTTTAAGCTTTTCGATCGTGGGTGTATTCTTTGTCTTCGCCGGAGAATCGTAGGTGTTCGAGGTGTCCCGACTGATCCGTGATTGTGGGAGTGTCCGGTATCGATTATCGAGGCAAGTATCTTGCCCATACATTACGTGTTTTGTGGATATAATGGTTGCTAAGTGTCGATATGTGCTAAATAAATATTTATAATCATTTTTCAAAAGAATCGGTATATTTACCATCATGGTTTTCGTAAAGGTGACCCGTGTGGGTCGGGAATTTATATGCTTAGTTGATTATGTGTGCTAGTTTCGAGTATAGGATCACCTTACTTTCGTGTGATGTCATTATGTATGATTATGGCGTCGGTAAATGTAAAGTGTAATTCTCTTGTCAAATTATGTGCTTGGAGTCCCGTGGTTATGGATGAATATGTGAGTTTTTGTGATATTAGTTGTGTCGTTCGGTGCTGTTGAGATCTTATGCTCCCTTGTGAATTGATATAGTTCTGGGTCGTGAGTACGTGTTGGATAATTTGGCCATTCTAGCAAGGTACCTCGACTATATATATTTTGTGTGTTTGACCTTTGAGAGTCGTGGTTTTGTAATCTGTGAATTGTTACTCTTCCACCCGGGGATGGCATGTGGCCTCTGGGGGCCGATACTAATGGGTACGGCCACGGAAGTGGACTTGGGCGCGTGTGTTGATGTTCTTCCACCTGGGGATGGCATGTGGCCTCTGGGGGCCGATACTAATGGGTACGGCCACGGAAGTGGACTTGGGTGCGTGTGTTGATGTTCTTTCACCTGGGGACGGTTCGACGGGACCTGCGGGGCCGATACTAATGGGTACGGCCGCGAGTGGTTTCCCACAGGGACGGTCAGCGGGGGCCTGCGGGGCCGATACTAATGGGTACGGCCATGGGTTACCAAGTGTGGTTTCGTGATATTGATGTTGATGTTTTGATGATTAATTGTGATATTGTCCGAGTATCACAATGCTTTGCGCTCGTCGAGACATTATATATCGAGTCTTAGTGCTTGGCTAGAATGGCATAAGAATAATGTGTTATGTGTAATGTGTCCTTGTTAGTGAATTGCAGTGGATGATCGGGTCATTGGCCCTGTGTTTTGTGATCGAAATGGTTGGGCCGTGGACCCCGTATTTTGTTAACGGATTTATATTTTGGAAAAAGAACTTTGGGGTTGTGACCCTAAATGACTTTCGAGGAATTAAGAACTTTTCAATTTCAAATGTTTTCAAAACTCCCGAGATTTGGAAGTGTTTTCAAAGTGCTTACTTACTTCGTTTCTACTTTCAAGACTTGAACTATTTTTAACTAAATATACCTCGGGAAGTCTTTCGTTGTATTCTCGGAATGTGTTGTGTATGGCTCGTATTTGCACTTTATACTTGCACTAGCGAAACAGTGGAGTTTTGCTAACCCCCGAGTAATCGGTGGGTGGATATCTGTATTGTGTCCAGGTACATGCAGGTTTTCGGGAGAAAGACACAGGATCGGCACGAGGGATGATGAAAGACGAATGATACTAATCACATGAAGGTCAGTTTTGGGTTCAGTTAGTTGGAGTCCATTGTATTGTCTTTTCCGCTGTCTTATTATTCGTTGTTGCAAGTATTTTACCCTTGCGTGGGTATGATTCTGGATGAGTTTATGTATTTTGATTTGTAAGTCAGTGACGAAAGACCAAATCGGTCTGTTGGTCCGATATTTTGATTCGTCGGTATGTAATGTAATGTGTTGTTTTGATGTCTAGCCTGGTGGATCCTCACGGAGAGGGTCTGCGGCGTGTAATATTCCCGGTTTGATCTTGGGGTGTTACATTTATGGTATCGGAGCTTAGGTTGAGGAAACCTAGGCTGTCGGGTCGAGTTATGTGTTGTTGAGTCTTGTATTGCCAGATTTTGTCTGACTGAGTCGTGTCGCGACGCGTCGTCTGGGATGTCGGCCGTGATTAGTATCAAGGTGCAGCCATCATCTTCGTGCGATCTGTGGATGTAAGTCTCCATACTACATGTTGTACCATGAGCTATACGAGCCTGTAAGATTCTGTGTTATGTAGTAGTATTTGAAGGTGCATCGTGAGTAAGTGACATATATTTGTTAATTCCCGTTTTGTGCTAGAATGAAGAATGATATGGCCAAATGTATCCTTGTATGAACTGTTTTTCTTGCAAGAGCAACAACCTTGGAATTTTTAGTTTCGAAGGCTTCTGGGGAGCCACGTAAATTTTTAAAATGTTCTCCAAGGGAGGAAAAATTTTGATTTTTGTATGATGACCTTAAGGTCGAAAATTTTTAGACTTCAAACTACCGATATTTCATTCTCATCTCATACTATAAGTTTTCAAAACTCGAGTTTTTAACTCAAATAAGGTCTTCAAAATATACTCAAGACGTGACTCTCGTTTGTAACTTTTCGGTTTCATGAATGTTGGTCAGAAGATGCGTATTGATGATGCTCTCTTTGTTGAGCAGTGGTGCCAGTTTTATGATTAAAATAGTAACGTGAATGTTGAGTCCATCGGTATGTATGTGTTGAGATAGTCCTCTTTATTGAGAAGTAAAATTTTCGTTTTTGTAGGATGATTTTCTTTTGATGGTTGCTTGTGAGATGTTATAATTATGTGAATCGATGACATTTAGACTCGTATGTTGTTGCTTATTTGTAACCTTCGAGTCTAGTATTACCTCATATATGTTTGCAATCGTGTTGGTGATTAGAGCAGTTAGCACAGGCTTAATACGAGCCTAACGCGCGCTAACGTGGCGTGTTTAGCGCACGTTAATCTTTGTTGTAACGCGCGCTAATCAACCTGGGCAGAGGCTATGGAACCGCATTATAGCCGTTAGGTCTAACTTTTGCGGCCAATCACCTGTAGTTGTATTCTCTACGTGGTGTCTAGTGATAACAACTGTTGTGCGTGAATGTGTGTTAAGACTTTTCGTATTGCTAGGTGATATTTGATTGTGTTTGATGAATTAATAAATTATATCTGCTGTGTGTGTTCAAAAACACTTTCCTGGAAACTTCACAAGGTTTTGACGGTTCGATTAATTGGCGGCTCCGTGTATACTTTGAAAATTATTTGGAATTGGCAAGCCGGCCTTGGATTCTCAAATAAAACCTCGATGGTATTTGAAAGAGTTGTTTTAAAGTACATGTAGACATTTTGTAAAATATTACCGTCGTTGATGTTTGTGAAGTGTTGGGAGAATTTTCGAAAATGATTTTTAACGTATTGTTGTATTTTCAAATAATTCGAGTGAATGATTTTCAAAAATCTTTCACACCATAAAAATATTTTATTTCAAAAACCAATGCGATTTTTATTTTAAAAAAAATATAGTGAAAGATGAAAAATCTCACTCGATGTAAAGTTCAAACTCGGATTTGGAAATGTTAGAGTATGTAAGAGTGATTTGATGATCTTGCATGGTTAACTTGTTAGTTGTTAATGGTGATGATGATACGTAGAGGCATGATGACTTCAAATGATTTCAAATGAGACGGTTAAAGTATGTTGTTTACAAGTTTTGATGAAACAACCCGAGGTACCAAAAGTACTTTTAAAGTTTATTTTAAATAGCATACAAATCCAAGGATTTTCAAAAAATTTCCTTTAAAAGGATACCTCGTATGTCGTGCTGAGTTGGTACTTTAGTATAATATTTTGAGAAGTTGTGCAATCGTATTGAGTGGGAATCCGCTTAGTATGCCGATGGGCAGAGGATACAGTCGTGACCACGATACTAATGGCCATGAAGATCGGATGTGGACCAAGAGGATATGGTCGGGAAGGTTGCTATTCCAGCACTTCGTTCTCGTTGTTTAGGTTTCGGGACGAAACCTATTTTAAAGGTGATATGATGTAATACCCACATTTTTCTTTCTTTCTCTTCTGTTTCGTCCAACCGTAACGACTCGACTGTGTTCGTTGATGCTTCTGACCTGGTGTTGTTTCTCACCTTTGTCATTCGAGCGAGTTCTGATATTGTCCCAAATTGATCTATATATCGTTGTGACCTTTCCAAGTTCGGAAAATTAGTCTCGTTTTCGATCTTCCAACCCTTGGGCGGTGGAATTCCGTATTTGTTCAGCGATTGGCTCGCGTTTTGATTGATGTACCGTTGGGTTGGTCAATCATATTGATTTTCGTCCGTTGTGTTTTGTGATTGTTCGGATAATTGACTTGATTGTATTATCCATTTGATGACGCTTGTCACTTGTTGGTTTTGTTATATCCCTAACGGCGACGTTGTGTTGGTCGTCGTGGAGCGTGTTTTCACGCCGTATATTCCTTTGCGTTGCTTGTAACGTTTTGCCGATGGGCGTAAGTTACACATTTCCTTGCGTATCTCGTTGAGTTTTCCTGGCGGGATATTGCTTCTCCCTACTTGTTTTAAGTTTCGGGATGAAACTTCTTTTAAGGAGGGTAGAATGTAATATCCGCAATTTTCGATTTTGGGTAAATTTCTTTTTCGGACGGAGTCCGTTTTGACGACTCGCTCATGACCGTTTCGTCATTTCGAGAATGATTAATTCTGCACTTTTTCTCATCCGAGTTCGTTTCGGTATCGTTTTGTTGAGTTCCGAGCTTTTTAGCGACTTTTCCGCACTTGAGTTCGATTCTTGCGAATCTCGTCCGAAACTGTTGTTTCGAGTTTCTCGTAAGTTCATTTAATGTTATTATTCATGTTGCGAGCTTTGGTTTGGTGTTTCGATCGCGTATCGTGATTTTCGGACGTTTTGGGCCATTTTCGTAATTTCCCAAAGTTTTGGGTTATTACTTCCGTTGTCGAATTCCGAGCCTTCGGGTGGTCGGAATCGTGTGTTCTATTAGCTTTTATATTCGTCTTTGCGAGTACTTCGTAACCGTAACATTGATTCGTATTCAGGTTCGGGTTTCGGGGTCGTTCGGATCGTCGTTGTGGTTCGGACGTAATTTTCGGTCTGTCTGGAGGTGGCTGCCCAGACCTGTGCGACACGGCCCTGAAAACGGCGCTGCTGAGCGCCGTGTCCTGCTCCGGGTCGGCCGGGTAGCGGCTGCAGACACGGCCGAGACACTGCATTTATGCGGGCGTTTCTTTGCGCCGTGTCGTGAGCCTATAAATATGGCCGAGCAGTCGTTTTTTTTCACTCATTTCATTTCCTATCCTTCCTGTCCGCGGCTGGAGTCTTTGGGAAGTCGAAGACATGTTGTTATACTATGAATCCACGAAGTTTTGGAGTTCATAACATCAATTGATCATCACATAACATCCTTCAATCCAGCGAATCAAGATTTCTCGCAAAGAATTCAAGTCGGAAACCTTCCGTTCGTCGTTTTCATCAAGATTTTCGATCGTGGGTGTATTCTTTGTCTTCTCCGGAGAATCTTAGGTGTTCGAGGTGTCCCGACTGATCCGTGTTTGTGGGAGTGTCCGGTATCGATTATCGAGGCAAGTATCTTGCCCATACATTACGTGTTTTGTAGATATAATGGTTGCTAAGTGTCGATATGTGCTAAATAAATATTTATAATCATTTTTCAAAAGAATCGGTATATTTACCATCATGGTTTTCGTAAAGGTGACCCGTGTGGGTCGGGAATTTATATGCTTAGTTGATTATATGTGCCAGTTTCGAGTATAGGATCACCTTGCTTTCGTGTGATGTCATTATGTATGATTATGGCGTCGGTAAATGTAAAGTGTAATTCTCTTGTCAAATTATGTGTTTGGAGTCCCGTGGTTATGGATGAATATGTGAGTTTTTGTGATATTAGTTGTGTCGTTCGGTGCTGTTGAGATCTTGTGCTCCCTTGTGAATTGATATAGTTCTGGGTCGTGAGTACGTGTTGGATAATTTGGCCATTCTAGCAAGGTACCTCGACTATATATATTTTGTGTGTTTGACCTTTGAGAGTCGTGGTTTTGTAATCTGTGAATTGTTACTCTTCCACCCGGGGATGGCATGTGGCCTCTGGGGGCCGATACTAATGGCTACGGCCACAGAAGTGGACTTGGGTGCGTGTGTTGATGTTCTTCCACCTGGGGATGGCATGTGGCCTCTGGGGGCCGATACTAATGGGTATGGCCACGGAAGTGGACTTGGGTGCGTGTGTTGATGTTCTTCCACCTGGGGACGGTTCGACGGGACCTCTGGGGGCCGATACTAATGGGTACGGCCGCGGAAGTGGTTTCCCACCTGGGGCCGGTCCGACGGGGCCTCTGGGGGCCGATACTAATGGGTACGGCCACGGGTTACCAAGTGTGGTTTCTGTGATATTGATGTTGATGTTTTGATGATTAATTGTGATATTGTCCGGAGTATCACAATGTTTTGCGCTCGGGGTCGAGAGACATTATATATCGAGTCTTGGTGCTTAGCTAGAATGGCATAAGAATAATGTGTTATGTGTAATGTGTCCTTGTTAGTGAATTGCAGTGAATGATCGGGTCGTTGGCCCTGTGTTTTGTGATCGAAATGGTCGGGCCGTGGACCCCGTCTTTTGTTAACGGATTTATATTTTGGAAAAAGAACATTGGGGCTGTGACCCTAAATGACTTTCGAGGAATTAAGAACTTTTCAATTTCAAATGTTTTCAAAACTCCCGAGATTTGGAAGTGTTTTCAAAGTGCTTACTTACTTCGTTTCTACTTTCAAGACTTGAACTATTTTTAACTAAATATACCTCGGGAAGTCTTTCGTTGTATTCTCGGAATGTGTTGTGTATGGCTCGTATTTGCACTTTATACTTGCACTAGCGAAACAGTGGAGTTTTGCTAACCCCCGAGTAATCGGGGGGTGGATATCTGTATTGTGTCCAGGTACATGCAGGTTTTCGGGAGCAAGACATAGGATCGGCACGAGGGATGATGAAAGACGAATGATACTAATCACATGAACGCCAGTTTTGGGTTCAGTTAGTTGGAGTCCATTGTATTGTCTTTTCCGCTGTCTTATTGTTCGTTGTTGCAAGTATTTTACCCTTGCGTGGGTATGAGTCTGGATGAGTTTATGTATTTTGATTTGTAAGTCAGTGACGAAAGACCAAATCGGTATGTTGGTCCGTTATTTTGATTCGTCGGTATGTAATGTAATGTGTTGTTTTGATGTCTAGCCTGGTGGATCCTCACGGAGAGGGTCTGCGGCGTGTAATATTCCCGGTTTGATCTGGGGGTGTTACAAGGCTTTAGGCATTACGTACGTTATGATGTTCATGCTACGTACGTAATGAGTGGTAGGTAGAGGGAACCTTCCTCGGACTCGACTTTCGGACGATGGGTCCCGGGCATCTTTGATCCGATCTTACTATTGCAGTCAACGGATCCTTACGTACGTTAAGAGGTGAGCTCTACGTACGTAATCTATGTAGCTTGCTAACATACGTAAATGGTTTTTATTTACGTACGTCAAGGTCTTCGTATTTTTGGTCAGTTGGTTCTGGAGTTAGCATTATGTACGTTAATGTTTTGACGTAGCTTACGTAATGGCCCTTACGTACGTTAACCTTGGTGTATATCATACGTAATGTGTTTGTCAGATTATATAACTTGGTTTCGTATTTCATTTCTTCAAGAACCAAAATCATTTTTCTCTCCCTAGAATCGTCCTTATGGACTTGTTCTTGATATTTAGCCTCTTCCAACACGATTTTGATCATCCTAGCTTGGATTGAAGCTCGAAGTTGGAAGCTTGTTGGTGTTCCTTTGTTGTTTGGAGAGTTCTTCTTGTTCTTCATTGGTAAGTTCTCTTAATCTCTTGTTCTTCAAGTGATTTCCGAGTATGATGATGATGTTGTTGTTGTTTTCTTTGGGTATTGATTGATTGTTGGAGTATATCATGATTCTTGATGGGTTTTCATAACTTGTAATGAAGAACATGATGATTTTGTATTGATGAGGAGTTGTTCTTGATCTTTTAGAATGTTTGGAGGTTATAATCATGTCTATGAAGGATTATGTTAAGATTGCTATATGATTAACACAGTCTTGATATGATTGTTGTTGTTGTTTGTGTTTTTGGAGAGATTATAACCATTTTAGTAAGGAATTATGATGAATTATGTAATGATTATCATAATCTTACAATGGTTGATTTAATCTTGTGGTTTAATCCGAATTCTTTATGAATTAGTGATGGATTATTGTTCAGATATCATGTTTGTTGAGATGATGTTCTTGGGGTATTGATGATGATATTAGTGATATTATCATTTTGAGATGTTTGTTTTGATGATTGTTCTTAAGCGATTCTTGTTGAATTGATCTCACAAGTGTTAAGAACGTAATGATCATGTTAACCGATCATTGAGGTGTTGGAGGATGTTAGAATTCATAGTTGAGAACTATGATTTTTGTTTGGGGAGTTTAACCGATTCGGGATTGAATCGGGATTGTTTTGGTGTTTCTTTCCATTGATTTTGTGTTATTGAATGAATTGTATTTCATTCAAGGTTGTTCGAGTGTTTGCGATCGTCGGAAGGCGCCGTTCGTCGTTTCGTGGGAGGACGTTGATCGTGGAAGGACTTTCTCGCTTTCGGTTTGAGGCAAGTTTTATACTTGTACTGGTCAATGAGATTAATGTTATTATATATGTGTATGAATGTGTTGTATCATTTCGAGACATAGTCTCTTCGTGATTTGTTGATATATGGGTAATGTTTGATGCAATACCCTTCGGCAATTATATCAGATGTTATTGTTATTCGTTAACGGCCGGGTTAAGGCATCAAGACTTTTGTTGTTATTGTTGTTGTCGATAGCCGGTCTGCGGTATCGATGTATCGATTATTATTGCTGACGTTGATGTCAGTCTAAGATAGTGTTGGGTCGTTGTTATCAATTGGTATTGTTGCTATTGTATTGGACGATTGAAGGCATTTGACGTATTCGATTATCATCTCTATTTTCGGTGGTCGGTGTAAGGCAACGGGACATCTATTCTAATTGAGTCATTGTTATTGATTGGTCGTTCTAAGACAATCGAGGTATTGAATTGGGATTATCGAAGATAATTCCCATCCATTGTGTTGTTATCGATTGACCATTCTAAGGCAATCGAGGTATTGAATTGGGATTATTGAAGATAATTCCCATCCGGTGTATCATTATTTATCGATTGACCGTTCTAAGGTAATTGAGGTATTGAATTGGGATTATCGAAGATAACTCTCATCCGTTATATCATTGTTTATCGATTGACCGTTCTAAGGTGATCGACGTATTGAATTGGGACTGTCGAAGATATTTCCCATCAGTTGAGTCGTCGTCATCGATTTACCGTTCTAAGGTAATCGAGGTGTTGAATTGGGACTGTCAAGGATAGTTTCCATCCATTGAGTTGTTGTGATCGATTGGCCATTCCAAGGCAGCCGAGGTATTTGAATTGGGACCGCCGAGGACGGTGCCCATTCGTGAGTTATTGTTGTCGTGTTGGCCGACTCGAGGCAGCACACTATTATTCTTGTGAATTCGGTAATCTTGGATCGTGGCCATTTATGATTAATTGTGTTTGGAGAATAGTTGCGGCTAGTGCTAGATGGGTAAGTTTGGGGCTTAAACCTTCGCGGTTGGTTTCCCAACACCTACAGTTCAGTAGGTTACGGTCATTGGATGACCTCATTGTGATATGGCTTCGTGTCGTGGCTTCAGCCCTCATCGTGATACGGCTTCATGCCGTGGCTTCGGCCCTCATTGTGATATGGCTTCGTGCCGTGGCTTCGGCTCTCATTGTGATACGGCTTCGTGCCGTGGCTTCGGCCCTCATTGTGATACGGCTTCGTGCCGTGGCTTCGGCCCTCAGATGATACAGCTTCGGGCTGATTTGGCTTCGGTCCACAGTGGTGTTTGATAGTTTCGGATGAGTAGTTTTCAGAGCATTATGATATTGTGGTAGCTTCGGCTGAGTGGCTTTCAGACAATTGTGATATTGTGGTAGCTTTGGCTGAGTGGCTTTCAGTCCATTGTGATGTATTGGTATTTCCGTTGGAGCCTTTGGGCATTGTGATTCGTATTTATTTCAGTTCTGGTTTGGTTTACCTTCGGGTAGTTCATGGTTGTGTTCTATATTGATGATTCGCCGTTGGGCACTTGTGTTCTAACCTGTTTAGCAGGTACCGATCATATGCCGTGGGCATAGTATTTCATGAATGCTCAATTCTTACTTTGGTTTATGAGCATCTCGTATTATCATTGTTGTACCATTCATTCTGCCTTTTGGATGCATATCATGTTGTACATATATTTGATATTCATTATCTGGATGACTGACCCCGTGGGGGCGGAACATGTTTACATGTTTTGGGTGCTTGCGAGGAGAGAGTTGAGGCACATGGGCATGACGATGGCGATGAGGCATTCGAGCGATACTAGTCCTAGATTTTTGGTGTTCATGTCGGTCAGACAGTTTGGAGTACTCCAGTTTTGTTTAGTCGTTGTCATTTTGTATTATCCGAGCAAGACTCGTGGATGTTGTATTTTTATTTTGGCCATGTAGGCCCACTTTTGTCGTTGAAATTCCATATCGGAATATTATGTCGGATGTCATAGTAGGGACTGAGATTCCCCTTTTGGTCAGTTATTGTATTTTGGTCGTGTTCGCCTGGTAGATCTCCTGGTATGGGGTCCACGACACTGTAATGACCCAATGGGATTTGGGGGTGTTACAGAAGATGGTATCATAGCATTGGGTTGTGAGATACCCTGATATGTGAGTTATGTGGCTCTACCGACGCGGTAGTAGTGGGGCTGTCAGGTTATGACAATCTGGACAATCGGGTTTTGTGAGTCGTGATAGTTGGACGACTGTATGAGTCATTCTTTCATCGAGTCGTCATTAGTGAATACTAGTATCACAAGAACTCGAAGCTTCGTATGACCTGTGTAAGGACTCAATTCTCTTTTATGTTCACACATTCATTATGTCATTGATTATAAATGTTTTGTTAAAAACCTGTATGTAACATTTGTGTTACGTTTCATTCATGATTATTTGTTTTGGAGCGTATGGGCTCAATATTGGCTATAATTAGCATGTTTGAGGTGATTGTTTATCTGTTGAGTATGTATACTCGTGTTTGGCAATTGACTTAGCATTGTGGATTGGCAGTTGTGGCATATTTAAGCTTTGTTCATGATCGAGCGTTATTCTTTCAGTATGGAAAGAGGAACCCAAGGACGTGGCAGAGAGGGTAAAGGCTGCAGGGCAGGCCAAAACCCAGAACCTCATGTTTATGTGCGTGCGAATGCCGAGATGGATCAGAGTTCGGCCGATGGTGTTACCTACGCGTCCGATTTCCCTTCTGGACGTCATACTCGAGAAGTCGATCAGACTGAGAGTGGACACATCGACCCTTTCTTGCTTATGAGGGGCATGATGGCCCAGATGACTCAGATGACGCAAATAATGGAAACTATGCAGACCTCAGTGGTTAGTGATCCACCACAGCAAGGATCCCAAGGTTCATGATGGCCAAGAAATCTCACCATTGTGCCTCCATTGACTCCCTCACATCACCCAGATCATTAACATCTCCATTTCCTTTCGGAAATCTTCGATGCTCCTTGAACCTTGATTTAAGGATTGAAGACGAGATTATAGTTCCTTATGATAATGATTAGGAACAAATCTTCTACGCATTACAATCTTTAGTTCCTCCCAACTATTAATTGGTCTCTCTCCATTCCTCTTTCTATCCATCACAAGTTGGTCCCACCAAATGCTTGCATATTCGGAAAATTCAGTTATTGCTAACCTCATCTTCTCAGTACTAGCATAGTTGTGGTAGTCGCATATGGTTTCCGACTTCCTCTCTCTGTCAAGGTATGTGTCCGGATCGCTCCGCCCTGCGAAGGCTGGAATTTTCATTTTTTTCTCATACTTCGATCTTTCTCATTTTGTCCTTCCCTTTTATACAGTCTACGTTGCTCTCTCAGACCTCCTCGACCATGTCCTCCACAGTTTTGATAAGTTTCATCCTCGGAGAATGTTTCATCCTCCCACCCTCTATATGAGATGGGACCCGAATTCCTTCTTCAACGGTGGTGCTCGTCCTCTTTATTTTTTTGTAAATTTTTTATCACTTTTTCTTGTCGATCTTGTATTGTAATTAATTGGGAGCGAATTTCATGAATATTTTGAAGGGCTTCAGTTTTTATTTTTCTCAATATCGGAATTCGACATTTTTTTGGGTAAGAAACTTCCTCAGCTCGATCACTCAGCGCTAGTGTATCACTCTTTTAGACTTTTTTTTGCATGGTTCTTGTCTTTCATCACTCGACTTATATAAATATCCCACAGCTCACAAGGTGATTATATAGAGGAGTATCGTGATAAGTTTTATTTTTACAAGGGCGGTAATCCACACCCTAGTTTTATATTTATTTTATATTTCACTGTGGTGGTAGAACCGACCTTCGTGACATATATATCAATGTGGTGATCGAACTGACCTTTGTGATAAATAGGTATATTTTTTTATATATATAGGTATTTTTTATATACTTTTTCTGTTTTGTATATTTTTTTGTGTATACTCTTTTTTTTGGTATACCTTTATTCTTATAATTCTATTTTTTATACTTTATTTTTTTGTATAATTTTTTATCTACATTTTTAATAGATATTCAACCACATGATCTTAATTAACCAACGCTCAAAGGCAAAGGATTAAAAATCCTTTGGCTGTATACTTGATGATTTATATCAAATATTGTATACTATCTATGTTCTCTTATAATTACAACATCTCGATTTTTATACTTGTCAATACACAACTTTGACTATTAATATCTATAATTCTTTATTTTTAAAAATTCTAAAAAGTATATTTTGAAAAAATATTTCGAGATGGATCCAATAAAATCTAACATGACTTTATTTTGCAGTATGTATAAATCACTAAAGGTGGTCAAAATGTGAACAGTGCAATATTTAACATATTACAATAATAAGAGAACAGAGGAAGTATATTTTTTATGATCATTGTGATGGTAAAACCGATCGTAGTGATCTTCATATATATATATATATATATATATATATATATATATTGTAACATCCGCAATTTCGATTTCCGGTAATTTTCTTTTTTGGCGAGAGTCCATTTTTGACGACTCGATTGTGACCGTTTCGTCATTCTAAGAATGATTAATTCTACACTTTTTGACATCCGAGTTCGTTTCGGTGTCGTTTTGCTGCGTTCCGTGCTTCTTAGCGACTTTTTCGCACTTGAGTTCGATTCTTGTGAATCTCGTTCGAAACCACTGTTTCGAGTTTCCCGTAAGTCCGTTTAACTTTGTTAGACGTGTTGGGATCTTCGGTTTGGTTATTCGATCACGTATCGTGAATTTCGGGCATTTTGGGCCATTTTGTAATTTCCTAAAAGTTATGGGTATCCGTATCTGTATTTGTTGTCTCGACCCTTTTCTTGGTCGCGTATGATTAATTATTGCATTATGTTTTCATTTCAGGTCGTTGATGTTGTCCGCGAGCTTTTCGTCGTGTTCGTTCCGTACGTTTTCGGAAATCGAGTCGTCGGGTCATGTCGGTACCGAAAGTGGCCGGACAGCGGCAATCGCCGGATTTGCTGGGCACTGGCCGAGCAGGCACGGCAGGAACCGGCGTAGCGCACGCTATGGCCGGAAGGCTGCGCGCACTAGCTCGGCAGGTGTAGCGCACGCTGTCGACCGGCCCAGCGTACGCTATCGGGTCTGGGCAGAGGGGTTCTGAGGTTCTGGACTCGGGTAGGATCGACAGGTAGCGCACGCTACTGTCGGTCGTGGCGCACGCTAACCGGCAGGGGTAGCGCACGCTTTCGGCCGACTAGCGTACGTTACCTGGGCGAGCTGTTTAGTCCAGAGGTTACTGGACAACTCGGCTAGCGCGCGCTAGCCGAGTAGTCCAGAGGTTTCCGCGCAACGCACGTTAGCGGGGGTCGGGCGGGCAGGTCACGGTCGGCAGGTTTGGTCGGCAGTGCCGGGTTGTGCGGGCCCTGGCCGAGGGTTCTGGGCCGATACTGGCCGATAGCGCACGCTAGTCCAGGAAGGCTAGCGCACGCTAGTTCCGACCCAGTATATATATGAAAGAGTAGCCTCATTTTCACTCGTTTTTCATTTCCTTTCTTTTCTGTCCGCGGCTGGAGGTTCGGAGGCGGCAAAGCCATGTTGTTAGACAACGAATCCATGAAGTTCTAGAGGTTATGTCATTGATCAATCATCTTATAACATCCCTCGATCTAGCGAATCAAGGTTAGATCTTTAGAACCCTACTTTTGGGGAGATTTGGGGGTTTTCGCGTTTTTTGTCCGATTCGTTCCGTTTTGTTGATTAATTCATGATGAATATGATTAATATTGTTGGTATTCTTAGTTTCCCTACGGATTCATAGTATATTTCGTAGTTTTGATGTAATCAAGAGGGTTTGGTTGTGGTCCGCCCTCGTTATCGTTTTTATACGAATATACATGAATCGTAAGCGAGTTTTCAGGTGTATTCCAATTCCGTATTCATTTAGAAATGGTTATGATTGTATTCTTCGAATCGTTAGGTTAGGTTTCGTTGGTTTTTAGCGTTCGTCGGTGACTTTTCTTTCCGTTCGTTGCGTCCTCAATTATTCAAGGCAAGTATTTTTGGAAACCTTTATGCTTAACGTGAAATGGTAATGTATATTGTGTGTGATTTGCTCACCTCGAGAGGGTCCGACGGGATCACGGAGGGAGTCCAATGGTTTGTGCCCTGGATTCATGAGTTTGTTTAGCTAGCCAGCTCGGAAGGGTCCTTAGAGGCCTCGAGTGGGATTTGTGGCTTCTTACCGGTCCTAGGCGATGCATGTGCGTGATTTGTTTTATGATATGGCCAGCTCGGGAGGGTCCTTAGAGGCCTCGAGTGGGATTTGTGGCTTCGTCCCTGTCCTAGGCAAATGTGATTGACTGTTTGTTTTTGGAAAAGACATGTTTGGTTTTGGTTTTGAAATGTTTTGGTGCATTATACTATGAAACGTGTAAGCGAATGGTTTGCCTTGATTACTTGTACTAGCGTAATTGCTAACCCCTTTGGGGACCCATTTTGGGGAAATTCTTGTTATGGATTTCAGGTTATGTTCAGCCAGATGAGCGGGCGCTGGGATGGTACGAGGATGTCGGCCAAGGTTGTTGACATGTGCAATTGAGTCTTATTATTTCTACTGTCTCTTTGATATGGTTGTTTTCCAAATTGTAAACTTATAGATTGTACTCGCGAGTACTTAGGCTTTTCCTTTCGGGTTGTGATTGGTCTCCGTTAAAGTTACTATATTTGGCAGTTGATGTTATTATGCCGGTTGTACCGGACGTGTTATTTTATGTTCTTGTTTTTAACAATTGTTTCCTTGCTAACCGAGACAGTTAGTCGAGTGGTATTTCCTTGTTTTAGCCTGGTGGGTCCCATGTAGGGGTCCACGGCGCTGTAATACACCTCGAATATCTCGGGGGTGTTACAGAAAATGGTATCGAAGCTCTAGGTTTATGGATACCTAGGCTTGTCGGTTATTTGGGTCTAGTTGTGTTTTGTTTTGCACATTGTCACACCGCTGCCGGCGTCTCAGCACATCCAGTGCTCATAAGTTTTCCTTACTCGATTTTATTGTTTTCTCGTATTGTATCTCCACTTCTTGAACTGTGATTGCCTCTCTCGTACTTATCGTCGTGGTGTCTTTCGATCCATCCGGTCCGTGTACTTTTGATTCTAGTATTGCGCAGTCGTTTATCTCTCTGGAGTATGTGCGCCGTTCTGGGCTTGACCATTCGTCGTCTTGTGAGACTTCCATCGCTAAACTTCCTAGCATTGGTAGGCTCGCTGGTGATCGGAAGATCCGAGATTTGCCCCTTGGTATATTGTGAGGGGGGGCTTGACTCTCTAATCTTTTGTGGTATGATGGAATCTGTGTTTGGTAATTGCGATATACTAAATGTATGTTGAGCCGAATGTACTGATAGTTTGGACACCGAGGGGTGCAGTATGATGAGGAAGTTTTGAGCATTGATATGTTCCGGGAAAGGTATTGACGGTAGAGTTTGTTGAGAAACTCACATCGATAGTTTCGACATGTGTTCGAATCGGTGTTCATTAGTTATGTTGTTAAACTTGAGGAGAGTCTGGCATATGCTTAAAATTAGTGTTTTCGAGTTGCGCTTGTTGAACTGGTGATTTTTGAATGCCGTATATGCGTGTGTTCGGGAATTGATGGTACTCAGCTAATTGTTGTTATTTACAACCAATGTGTTTCTATTAATAATAATACATGCGGCGTGCATGCTTGAATTTTTTTTTAGACTTGATCGTATTGTGGGTTTTTGAAAAGTGAATGAATTTAGGCGAGCCAGCCTTGTATTTTCAAATAAAACCTGGTGTCGGTATTTAAAAGTCGTGTTTAAAAGTGTTTTAGGACACTTTATAAAATGCTACCACTGTTAAACCCTTATCGTGTTTGAAAGGGTCTTGAAAACGATTTTTAACTTATCGGTTTTATTTTCGAATAACTAGAGTATACGATTTTAAAAATCAGATTAGCTTGGGGAAACCTAGGCTATCGAGTCAAGTTGTGTTTGTTGAGTTTTATCTCGTCGGATTTTGTCTGACTTAGTCGCGTCGTGATGCATCGTCTGAGTTCGTTGGTCGTGATTAGTATTGAGGGGCGATCGTCATTTACGTGCGACCTATGGATGTAAGACTCCCTTCCTTGTGTTGTGCCTCGTGTGATACGAGTTATTTGTATGATTAGTTGTTAAATGATGTAATCCTTCTGTGGATTTTGATTTCACGATATGTGTTTATTCGACTCTCATATTTGGTTTATACGAGGAGTGTCGTCGCTGCTGATGTATTTTCGAACCACATTTTATCCGCTGCGTGAGTTCTTTCAAAATGACTTTCGGTATTTCGCAAACTGAGTTTTGTTTCGTAAAACCGATTCCCTAAATCGAGTTCTGGCATTCTAACCTTGAACATTTTATAACAGTTTGACAAATGATTTTGTGAGTTTTGGAAAATATTACCGTCATCGGTCTTTTTGGCATTTTTGAAATGACGTGGTAAATTGTGCTTAGCCTGGTAAATCCTTGTGAGAAGGGTTAACGGTGTGTAATATTTCCAGGAGGATCTGGGGGTGTTACAATTTTCTGAGATGTTCTGTTGCTGTCTCTCTGAGTCATTAGCGCACGCTACGCTTTGCGGCTAGCGCGCGCGAAAGTGCATTGGTAGCACGCTAAGGGGAGGATAGCGCATGCTACCTGGTAGTTCAGGGCAGTCCAGGAGCTACTGGACTGGGTCTGAAGTTCTCGTTAGTGCATGCTAACACTTGGGGTTAGCGCACGCTAATAGTGTATTTTTGGTCAGGAGTTTTATTTGGTGCCGTGATAGCGCATGCTAACCTTAATGATTAGCGCACGCTAATTGTGTCCAGTATAAATACTGGACACCAGTCTGGAATCTGCATTTTCTCCATTTCTTCTTCTTCCTCCGTGAGTTCGAGACGTAGCGATTAGGGTTCGCATTTGGGCTGATTTTCTTCCATCCAAAGGTGTTTTGGAGTATCCTAGTGAATATAACATCATATAATCCATTGTCCTTCGCCGGATCTAAGTATTTTTCTTGAATCCCTAGAATTGACTTTTTGGAGTTTTGTTCTTGATTTCGTTTTTCATTCGGTTTTGATAAACCGAGTGTTGTTTAATGATGTTGTTAAACATATCCTAGGGATTGTATGTCACTGTCTTGATTTTGAACGATTTGATGCGTGTGCTATGATGTGTTTAAGTGAATATTAATACGTGTGAATTTTGGGCATTTTGGCCTATTGTACTTATGAAAAACCTCGAGTATCTTAGAAAATAAACCTCGAGACGTACTTTTAAAATGAATTATTTTCTCGCAGTGTTCTCAAGATGCCTACTAGCGCCACGCAATGTTTCAAACTTATTCTACTTTGAGGATCAAAATATATTGAGATATTTCTAATAATTTAGAAACGCATTTGCTTAGACCCGAAGGTCGAATATTGCCGAAAAGTTTTAATTTAAAGAAAGGTGTCCTCATTTTTTTTATCAAATGCAAGATGATTTTTTTTCAAAGTCTCGATGACGATGTTTGTACTACTTTTTTTTTATATATGATACTCAAGATCAACTAGTGCTTCCAAATTATTTTCAAAAGGTGGTTTTCGTTTTTAAAACCTATCGTTCCTATTTGCGGTCTGAGAATATATGTGTGATATTCGTACTATCGTTAGGGTGTTAACCCACGAGTTGTGATTGAATTGGTGGTGTGAGCGTTGAGTCGTTCGCCACGCAGTTGTTGTGGTAGCCTATGGGAGAGGTATGATGTTGGTATTGGATGTTGTCGCCTCGTAGTGATTTATGTGTTATCGCATATATGCGAGCTGTTAGAACTTGGGTTGGTATGATTGTGTGCATCGGTGATTGTTCCGCGTTGTGTCGGTTGCTTGTTGTATTGTTACCTTGGTTCCGTTGTTGTGAGTTTCAGGGGCGAGGTCGAAGGTAATACCCATATTATTTTTGACTTCTGCATTTTCTCTTTCCCAATTCTATCGACTCGCTCGTGTTCATTGTTATTCTCTGAACTTGTTCTGTATTTCGGTTTTTATCGTTCGAACAAGCCATGATCTTATTTTGGTTCGATCTGGTTATTGTTGTGCCTTTTCCAAGTTGGTTCGATTCTTGTGAACCTTGTTCGAAAGTAACATCTTTTAGTTCCTACCAGCTCTTTTCGTCTTGAGTCGAAGTGTGAACTTCGTAGTTGTTGTTCGATCGTTGTTGTTCGATCATTTTTTTCGATCGTTGTTATTCGATCATTGTTTTTCGATTGTTGTTGTTCGATCATTGTTGATTCTATCGTTGCTATTCAATCATTGTTGTTGGATCATTGTTGGTCGAACATTGTCGATTCGATCGTGGTCACCTTTGCAGATTGATGTACGCATCATTCTATTTTTAGACTGTTCGTGTTTCCTTGTAATAGGTGCCTTGTGTTTTGCGACTGTCCAGATAATTTACTTGATGATATTATCTATTTGGTGATGCTTGTCACTTGTTGGTTTTATTATGTCTCTACCTGTAGCGTTGTGTTGGTCGTCGTGGAGCGCGTTTTCACGCCGTATGTTTCCCTTGCGTTGTTCGTAACGTTTCGCCGTTTGGGCAAGAGTTTTCGGTTCTTGTGTACCTCGTTGAGTTTTCCTGGCGGAATATTGCTTCTCCCTACTTGTTTTAAGTTTCGGGACGAAACTTCTTTTAAGGAGGGTAGTATGTAACATCCGCAATTTTGATTTCTGGTAATTTTCTTTTTTGGCGAGAGTCCATTTTTGACAACTCGCTTGTGACCGTTTCGTCATTCTGAGAATGATTAATTCTACACTTTTTGACATCCGAGTTTGTTTCGGAGTCGTTTTGCTGAGTTCCGTGCTTCTTTGCGACTTTTTCGCACTTGAGTTCGATTCATGCGAATCTCATTCGAAACCACTGTTTCGAGTTTCCCGTAAGTCCGTTTAACTTTGTTAGACGTGTTGTGAGCTTCGGTTTGGTTATTCGATCATGTATCGTGAATTTCGGGCATTTTGGGCCATTTTGTAATTTCCTAAAAGTTATGGATATCCGTAACTGTATTTGTTGTCTCGACCCTTTTCTTGGTCGCGTATGTTTAATTATTGCATTATGTTTTCATTTCGGGTCATTGATGTTGTCCGCGAGCTTTTCGTCGTGTTCGTTCCGTACGTTTTCGGAAATCGAGTCGTCGGGTCATGGCGGTTGAGCAGCTGGCCGGACAGGTGCGGCACTGTCGGAAGTGTTGGGCACTGGCCGAGCAAGCACAGCAGCAACCGGCGTAGCGCACGCTACGGCCGGAAGGCTGCGCGTGCTAGCTCGGCTGGTGTAGCGCACGCTGTCGACCGGCCCAGCGTACGCTTTTGGGTCTGGGCAGAGGGGTACTGAGGTTCTGGACTCGGGTAGGATCGGCAGGTAGCGCACGCTACTGTCGGTTGTGGCGCACGCTAACCGGCAGGGGTAGCGCATGCTGTCGGCCGACTAGCGTACGTTACCTGGGCGAGCTGTTTAGTCCAGAGGTTACTGGACAGGTCGGCTAGCGCGCGCTAGCGTCCGCGCAGCGCCCGCTAGCGGGGGTCGGGCAGCCAGGTCACGGTCGGCAGGTTTGGTCGGCAGTGCAGGGTCGTGCGGGCCCTGGCCGAGGGTTCTGGGCCGATACTGGCCGATAGCGCAAGCTAGTCCAGGAAGGCTAGCGGACGCTAGTTCCGGCCCAGTATGTATATGACAGAGCAGCCTCATTTTCACTCGTTTTTCATTTCCTTTCTTTTCTGTCCGCGGCTGGAGGTTCGGAGGAGGCGAAGCCATGTTGTTAGACAACGAATCCACGAAGTTCTAGAGGTTATATCATTTATCAATCATCCTATAACATACCTCGATCCAGCGAATCAAGGTTAGATCTTTAGAACCCTACTTTTGGGGAGATTTGGGGATTTTCGCGTTTTTGTCCGATTCGTTCCGTTTTGTTGATTAATTCATGATGAATATGATTAATCTGGTTGGTATTCTTAGTTTCCCTACGGATTCATAGTATATTTCGTAGTTTTGACGGAATCGAGAGGGTTTGGTTGTGGTCCGCCCTCGTTGTCGTTTTATACGAATATACATGAATCGTAGGCGGATTTTCGGGTGTATTCCAATTCCGTATTCGTTTAGAAATGGTTATGATTGTATTCTTCGAATCGTTAGGTTCGGTTTCGTTGGTTTCTAGTGTTCGTCGGTGACTTTCCTTTTCGTTCGTTGCGTCGTCAATTATTCAAGGCAAGTATTTTTGGAAACTTTTATGCTTAACGTGAAATGGTAATGTATATTGTGTGTGATTTGCTCACCTCGGTAGGGTCCGACGGGATCACGGAGGGAGTCCAATGGTTTGTGCCCTGGATTCATGAGTTTGTTTAGCTAGCCAGCTCGGGAGGATCCTTAGAGGCCTCGAGTGGGATTTGTGGCTTCATCCCGGTCCTAGGCGATGCATGTGCGTGATTTGTTTTATGATATGGCCAGCTCGGGAGGGTCCTTAGAGGCCTCGAGTGGGATTTGTGGCTTTGTCCCGGTCCTAGGCAAATGTGATTGACTGTTTGTTTCTGGAAAAGACATGTCTGGTTTTGGTTTTGAAATGTTTTGGTGCATTGTACTATGAAACGTGTAAGCGAATGGTTTGTCTTGATTACTTGTACTAGCGTAATTGCTAATCCCTTTGGGGACCCGTTTTGGGGAAATTCTTGTTATGGATTTCAGGTTATGTTCAGCCAAATGAGCGGGCGCTGGGATGGTACGAGGATGTCAGCCAAGGTTGTTGACATGTGCAATTGAGTCTTATTATTTCTACTGTCTCTTTTGATATGGTTGTTTTCCAAATTGTAAACTTATAGATTGTACTCGCGAGTACTTAGGCTTTTCCTTTCGGATTGTGATTGGTCTCCGTTAAAGTTACTATATTTGGCAGTTGATGTTATTATGCCGGTTGTACCGGACGTGTTATTTTATGTTCTTATTGTTAACATTTGTTTCCTTGCTAACCGAGATGGTTAGTCGAGTGGTATTTCCTTGTTTTAGCCTGGTGGGTCCCATGTAGGGGTCCACAGCGCTGGAATACACCTCGAATATCTCGGGGGTGTTACATATATATATATATATATATATATATATATATATGAAATCTTTATCATTCGGCGTAGTCTGCCGTGGTTGTAATAACTCCATGATATTTGAGGTATGTCACAGCGCCGTGAATCTCTACTTGGGACCCACAAGCCTAAATTCGTACACAACACATTCCAACCTTCAAGATTATAATAACACTATCTAAACAATAGTCAAACCAATCGGATCAACAGATGAAATCTCCAATGACAATACAACATACCTCAAGAAACAACAAATCCCACATAAACAACTAGAAAGAACAAATGCTATAGTACTCGAGTACCAACAAATGATTTAAGATAAAATAATCCCAAAAAATAAGACTCGAAGATAATAACATAATTCATCCAAGTATCACGCTTGGCCGTCATCGTTGTACTGCCCCGGTGTTCGCTCGCTCGGATTCTTCATACCTGAAATACATAAAATGTATTTCCCCCAAATGGGGTTAGCCGTGGAATAGCTAGTGCAAGTTATACAGATAAACCATCACATCTTACAAATTAAAGTGCATGCATCAATATTTCCGGCTTTGTCCTGATACTGTCGCAAGGTGGTACATTCAAATCCGAACATATACTGCTGAATTTCCGGCTTCATTCGCATGTCGAAATGAAAAATCCTCTCCGCCTCGGTTCTGACCAAGTGGCGCACATAAGTCAGCTGGTGATTAAAAGTCTTAATCACGTCTATCACAGATGCTTCTGAATTTTGTGGTGAGAAAAACTCCCGGACTCGGGCCTCTCTAACTGGGCGAGGACAATATTGCGCTTCCATCATTAATTTGAACTCCGTCCAGTCAACATTATGCTCCTCAGGTCGAATGGCCTCCCACCAATCGAAAGCCTCCCCCGTCAGAAGATACTGGGCGACCGGAACCTTTCTGTCGTTGGGACAGTTAATCCCCGCAAAAATCTTCTCTAACTCCTTCAGCCAGTGGTCCCAAGAAAGCGTCTCAGCAGAACCGTCAAATTTCGGAGGGTGCAATTTGACCACCTCAGTAAGCCATTTGTCTCCCCGATTGTCCACGTTATGCTGCTGTCCCATCGCCGTCTGCATGCGATCAATAACTTGAGCAAACTGGTTTATCTGAGCAACCACCTGCTGAAGCACTCCCGGCACATTAGGATCTGCATTATTATTTGCTGATCCCTGCTGTCCTCCAGAATGGGAATCGGTTCGACTAACAGATATCTCCGGGGTAGACGCCGAATCCTCCTGTCTCATATTTCCACGTCCGTGTCCACGACCACGTCCGCGTCCACGACCTCCTCTCAACATACTGTAAACACAAATACTCAATATCCAGGGCAAACTTTCTAAAAGGAAGTACATCAATGTTTACAAAACATGAATTAAATAAAACGGTAGTATTTGAGATTAGGAAACTTACAACCACAGTCCACACGACGATGCTGGCTCAGCAGTGATGTTACAAACGACCAATAATCAAATAACGTAAATAGACCCAACTGACCCGACTGCCAAGATATCCATCAATCTTAGCTCCGATACCATATTCTGTAACACCCCGAGATATTCGGAATAATTACAGCGCCGTAAACCCTTTAAGTAAGGATTTACAAGGCTAAATAAAAGAAACGCAAATATAATTCAACCTTACAACTGAAGTTCAAAATACAGAACTGGTTCAACTGATCCAAAGAGTTAACTTATACAACCATATCGAAAATGACGTTATTAAAACACACGTACTCGAGTACTAAAGTGAACCAAGAAGACAAATCATAATAACAATAGACATCAACCACATCACTGAGCCATTTCATCGTCCTGTCGGTACTGTGGTTGCTTCCCCACTCCTCGGCTACCTGAACATCAAAACAATGTCCACCCCCAAAGGGGTTAGCAAAACAATGCTAGTACAAGTATCATAATACATAAATCATCGGTGCATCATAAATCATGCAAAATGGACTTCCGTCATCGGAATCCAACGATGTGAATCCTCACGATTCCATCAACACAATACAGGGTAATCCAACGATCCAGCGCCCTTGGTATAGCTCCCCATGATGATCCCGTCGGACCAACGCATGGTGGAAAACCCGTCCAGCGATCCAGCGCCCTCAGCATAGATCCCCATGATGATCCCATCGGACCAACGCATGGTGGACATTCGATCCAGCGCCCTCAGCATAGATCCTCATGATCCCCTCGGATCATTTATACCATAAACCAATCAATTATGCATACATATATACATTTCAATATGTTCATCAATACGAACAATTAACAATGAATACCACGAGAAATTAAAGAAATACATCTCATATTCGACAACATGAACAAAACCATAAGCATGATCAAAGTTCCAATATAAATCAAACTCAACATATTATACTTGCCTCGAAAATGGCAAGAATGGAAATACTCCAACAAATGACACGCGTCCGTAAGTCACCGCCCCTCGATCGTCCCCTATGAAAGGCTTGGACCTAAGAAATAATAAAGAATTCCTCACACGTCGTACGAACGTCTAAAAATCCGGTTTACGGCCACAAGTTCTAAAAATGAATTCTGCATGAACTACTTAGCGTGCGCTACGTACTCTACGTAACGTGCGCTAAGCCTGCCTGTTAACGTACGCAAATGACCAAGTCTAGCATACGCTAGCTGTGTACTGACAGTCCTCTCTGATCAGCCGACTATCCTGCCTGATGACATAACGTACGTTACGTACCAAACGTAGCGTACGTTATTCATTCCCGATAGCGCACGTTAACACGCCTATCTTAGCGTGCGCTAACTGTGCATGGCAGTTTACTACTGGGCAGAAAACTTGAGCTAAATGTGATGAAACTCATGAAATCTTCAGTGTTAATACATGCCATATCCGTGCATATCATGCTCATACGGTTTGTGAAAGATCTTTTACGTATTAAATGACTATGAGATACAAGGATACGTATAATCATCACAACACCATAATTCATCTTTGATCTTCAAGAAATATCCTAAGTCCAATCCATTTCATGTCCCAAAACGTATGATTCCTTTAGGTAAAGACATAAAAACTTGGTAATCTCCATATACTAGTCATAATCGGTTTTGAAGATACATGAATATGCTTAGGAGTCCACATACTAAAAAGGTTCAATGGATTATACGATGAATAAGTGCCGAAATGTCAAAAATATCCTTCTAACACATGATGTTCGACTACTTACGAATTTAACTGACTAGATAATCAAGATCAAAACGTCCTTCATACTAGTACTTAATATTGGTGAAGAATCACCTACCTCAAAGTAGTGAAGAACAAGGAGGAACTCGAAGCAATCCAACGCCGAAGGCTTGAACACCAATCTCCAATGATCTACAATCTTCAACTCGAGCTAGGATGCTGATATGAAGGGTTTAGGATGAAGAGAGTGACTCTCTAAGTCCAAGAATTCGGATGTGGGAGTGAAAAGGCTGAAAATATGAAAAAGGATGCTGTCCTATTTATAGAAAGTGGTTATTAGCGCGTGCTAGTCCATATTCATAGCGTGCGCTAATGGCTTACTGACTTCACTGTACTCAGCGTTTAGCGTGCGCTATCCTCATATTGTTAGCGTGCGCTACCGCGTTGACTTGGCTTTTCCCGAAAGCCGTCCAGGTTCATCCCGACACAATCCGACCAAGATCCGCGGCCTGATCTCACCTACCAACACGTCTCAATCATGCTGACTACGTATAGCGCGCGCTAAGGTTCATAAATAGCGTGCGCTACAATACCCAGATTAGCGTACGCTACGCCTAGTCGATAGCGTGCGCTACACGTGCAAAATCACAATATTGAACGAAATCATGCAATCATGCGCTCAACAACACCGGATCATGAAATACGGAAACTAATACTCAGATCAAAATACAACAAATACAATATCACAAGGTTCAAAAACACATCAGAAATCTCGGGTATTACATAAATAACACTAAACCATAATCAATATGGAATACTTGCCCCTAGTCCTTCGGGAGAAACCTCGATGTCCAATCATCATCGACGATTATCCACAACACTCGACGATCCAAACATCTCATGAACCACAAATACTCGAATCCTTATCTTTATCACGATGTATCCTCGATACCCAAATATACCAATAACCGAAATAAATCATGTACATTATGATTTAACTCCCAGAATTGGAAGAACGATATTCAGTTCAAATACCCAGAGTTCACAATAATAATCATCGTTATATGCATTATAAACGAAATGAAACTGAAATCATTCATTAAACATTATAACTGAGCAAGTAATAACTTACCTCGATACCGATACCACGAAGCTGCTACCGAACACATTGCCTTTGTCTACGAGCTCCTCAGCCCCGATCAAAAGCAATACAATGGACATACTCGAACATGACCGCAACATCCGGCTATAATCACCGATCAATAATCTCAACCTATCGAAGTAATCAAATAACACATATCCGATAACAATCAACAACCGACAAAACTAACCAATCGAACTCAATGGTTCAACAAAAACCTCGAATAAACGCAGTCAGAACAAACCAAATCAAACCATCACGAATTCATAATCAAAACACGAAAATACTGCACTGACTGCCTATTTAGCGCACGTTAAACGCATAACGTAGCGTGCGCTAAATTGCTCCCATTAGCGTGCGCTAGATAGTAAGCTTAGCGTGCGCTAATGCTGTGCAGTGGCATGCATTCCAGGCATCGTCTTAACACTTCCATCATATCAATGATCAACTCATCTCGATATTAAGGATTTCATAACATATTCGATTCCAACTTTTATCTTTAAACACGAATCAACAAGATATCTTCTTGTTCATATTTGGTAACTTCATAGAACAATTTACCGGTTATTATCATGAATAATCATATTCCAAAGCCATCCGTAACCTTTCCAATTTCCAGTTCTTATTCATAACAATCATGACATATATAATTCAATAGTTCTTCAAGAACACGAATTATCCGAATTCACGTTCATTATCCATAAAATGATAAAATCCGATCTGTTCTAACATCTAAAAATCCTTATTCATCATGTTCTTCGACATACAATTCATATAACTTCAAGAATCACAATAGCACCACCATAATCGTCACCATACGAAGTAACCAACGACAAAACATCAAAAATCCGAATTGAAGAAGGGAATTACATCAACATATCTCTTGAATTCCTTCCAAAACCATACGAAACATATCAATACTCATATATTGATAACACACTAACTTAGTACGGTAATCCAACTCGTTATCATGCTCATCAACTCGACTATATGATTATCATCAACTCAAGAACATCAATAATCAATCCAAATGAAATCCAAAAGTGAAGAACTATTACCTTTTATAGACGAACCATGAAGGAGAACAATCAACTTCATTCCAAGAATCATCAATAATTTCAAGAACAAGACTTTAATCCATGTTCCTCAGATTAATCTTTGTTAAAGATTATCATCTCTCAGTGTTTGGGACCTCAAACTTCTCTCTAAAAATCTCTCTCGGTTGCAAGGAAGGAATGGACGAAATGCTTCATAACACCCTTGTCCCTTTTTATAAAGTATATTACTAGCGTGCGCTAAACCTTATGTTTAGCGTGCGCATGACTTTAGCGTGCGCTAACTGACTTTGTTAGCATGCGCTATCGCAGTCCAGAGGCTACTGTCTGGCTTCGTACATGTGCTTACGTACGTAATGCCCATGCATTAGCGTACGTAACTTACACTGTCTAGCGTACGCAAGTCCTTACATTTAGCGTGCGCTAATACCAGTTGACTTGCTACAGTCTACACCTACCACGAAGATGCTCGTGACCCCACATGCCGAAAGCAACCAATAAAGCCAAGATTTCCTGTTGACCGATATACAGTTAGCGTACGCTAATCAACATGCATTAGCGTGCGCTAACACTACATTACCACATCCGTTGACTTATCAGAACGTGCGCCGAAAGTGACCTGGTCCACGCGTAGATTCCTTTAGATCGGACTGCATTAGCGTGCGTTATCTTATATCCGTAGCGTGCGCTAAACCTGCACGATAGCGTGCGCTACTCATGATTATTAGCGTGCGCTAATAATGTTACACTTAGCCAATTTCAGCTATTCTTGTCCAACGTCTCGACATACCAAAAACGAACATAAGACACACTGAACACGAGCACTGAATCCAATAATATTCTTAAATACAATTGTCGACCAAATACAACAATTATACCAATACTGACATCTCAGTCCTTCATTATTTTATCCATACTGTACAGATTTCACGCTGTACAACATAACTCGGATAAAATAATATTAAACATCAGTAGTAGAAATTCCGGATATTACATTCTACACCACTTAAAATAAGTTTCGTCCTCGAAACTTGCAATCCGTCATAAAACAAACAAACATACCGTTCAACCCAAAATATCCCAAAACCATCACGACAATGATCAATCATCATCACTATAGAATAACCACAATAGCATACTTACCAATGCGCAAAGTCGAGGATCTCCCGAGATACTAGCTAGTGACCTCACTATAAAGTCTCAATACACTTTACAATCACAATTCCTTGAGTCTCAACAAAATATATCATCTTCGGATGAAGCAATCCGCCCGAATCAAATTCTGTCTGCCTGGTTACATA
Organism: Orobanche coerulescens; assembly: GCA_033398695.1. Taxonomy (NCBI): domain Eukaryota; kingdom Viridiplantae; phylum Streptophyta; class Magnoliopsida; order Lamiales; family Orobanchaceae; genus Orobanche; species Orobanche coerulescens. The sequence continues at coordinate 189,972,891 of CM065804.1, read as the reverse complement.
ATCAGGTCTCAATTCCGATAAGGCGGATAATATACAATACATCTGCGAAACAACTGCCCAAAGCAACGATACGAATCCCGAAACATTGACACAAAATCCGAACGCTCAAATGATCACCAACAATGATCAAAAATCAACCGAATTTATCATCGACATGATAAATTCCAATATGACCAACCAGAGGTCAAAACACAATCGAGAATATCATCAACGTGATAAACTCCAACACGATCAACACAGAACCACAGAAACAAATATACGAAAGAATAACATTCTCAAAATGACACACCAATCACATACAGTGTATCTCAATAAACATACCCGACTGGTGAGCATACCCCTCGGCGTACGAACAACCAATCACAACCCGTCGAACATATCCAAATTATACATGGAGTGGAAACGACCAATCGATACTCAAAACAACCAGCATGAGGTCAACAACCCCAAATCTGCACCTACAAAGAAATCATTCGAAGATCACTATGGTAAAGTCGAGATACTACCATACCAAAGTTCAAATCTCTATTCATCGTACCATAGGAATGTCATAACCAGTTCGTGAGTCACACTCGCAACTTCACTATGTTATGTACTATGCACCAAATGCGTATGTATATCAATCATACTTTCAAAACCAGTATGAAATCATACAGCCTCGTCAAGAAGACAAATTTTCAAAAGTTCTTCCAAAGTTTTCAAAACTCAAAACATAAATTTTGGTAAGACCACGAAATAAATTTTCGAACCCACCGGCTCCCTCGTGTCAAGTTCTCGATAAAAATTCTTTTCAAATACACACGATTAAATAAAATGGGATTTATGCAAATGCTTGACCATATCCATACTCCTGTTTATCAGTTCAGCTCGTCACCAATATCCACCGATATTCCATCGGGAAAACCACACGATAGAGTTCCAAAATCTCAATATATAAAAATTCTGTTAAAACTCCTTTTTCCTCACATATGACTCGCAACGTCAATTATTAATCCATCCTGGATCACCTCAAATATGCTATGACAAAACATTGAATAATCGACAAATCAAATACAGCGAAAGACTACCCGAGAAGTTTCATTTGAACAAGTAAACCAAAACCTCAAAAGGTAGGAACAAAATAAATAAACGATTGATAAAGAGTTTTACAAATCTCGGGAGTTTTAGAAAATAGAAAAGCTTTACTTTGAAACATTAGGGTCTCAGCCCGTATCTTGTTCCGCATTACAAGAAGTTTAAAAAGTAAAAAACTCTTTTCGGACTCCAAGTCCTGAGTTACAAATCTATTTCAAAATCGATTGGGTCTCGGCCCAAAAATCATTTTCCGTAAAACATCCGTGAAATATTCATTTTGAAAAGTATCATTTTCAAATGCTCAAAAGCAGTTTCACGTATCACAAAATGAACTAAATGACTACATGTTCTTTCTCAACCATGCACAACATTTCTCCCAAATGCACAATTCCGTTCCAAAACTTAACCGACATATTGATTTCCGAAATCATAGTTTCCCAAATCATCAATCCTGTCCCAATTCTGACATCTCATACTGTAACGCATGATATCTGCTTAATCTCAAAACATATCAACTTAGAACGGCAATAAATCTCAATGAAATTCAAAAATCCAAATACTTACAGATCGTGAAGCCGACGATTCCCCGTGATACTGCACATGTCTCGACTCAAGGAAATACTCGATACAGATATTTTCAAAACACACGTTTTGCCAAATCAGTTCGACTCAAGAACACAATATATCTCATTCCAGAGAATCTCGTTAACACCATTTGGAAAAGTTTACAACAAACCCAGCACCACGCTGGTAAATCACATAACGCACAAGCCCGAGTGAACAACAAAAAAAACTCACGGCTCTAGTATTAGTCAATCGACAACTCGAATGACGCGACCAAAACACGACCCAACTCGACCCAAATGCCTAGGTTTTTTCAACCTAAGCTCTGATACCATATTCTGTAACACCCCCAGATTTAACCGGAAATATTACAGCGCCGTGGGCCCCGAGATGGAACCCACAAGGCTAAAAGAATTTTTCGCAAACATTTACAAATGCCCAAGAGGCCAACAACGGTACTATCTTTAAAAATGCACAAAGGTTTATAAAATCCATTTAACAAAAACCGTCGTAAAAACTCATTTGAAATCGCAAGGCCAAACAGCCGACACACAAAAGTTTAGAAAATGATTTCCAAAGTAATCTCACTTACCAGATACCGAAAGAGCACTTCAAAATACTCACGCAGCGGAAAAAGACCAACCATAAAGAAACTCTAGCAGCAGAATACAAGAACCAATCAAGAAAATCAAAGCACAAAACACGTCCTAGCCAGTATCCTCCGGGAAGCTCATCTCTTCACGACCGCTACAAGCTCGATACTCCCAGAACCTAAAAAGAAATCCCACGACGGGGTCAGCCATAATATCCAACAATGATAACCGTCACAATACATTAATAATTACATACAAATGAGAATACAACATAAGAATACGACCAACGTAATCTTACTGTCATAACTTTACTTACTCGAGTAATTCTCATCAGAATAATCATTATCACAGTTCGCATCTCGGACTCGATTAACCAATAAACTCGAACATAATATCTGTATTGTACCTCAAACAATACTCAAGATTCTCAAACTATCATCATCAACTCACGATACGGAAATATACCATTTCTGACCAATATGATCTATCGAATAACATCATCAAATCCCAAGACGATAACCGATTGTCCATCAAAGACAAATACCAAGGAAATACGGAACATACCACGAGATATGATGTGCCACGACAATCATATCAGTCTAATCCGAGATCAGATCAATGCAATACGAACACGGTCCTAACACAAGACCTACAAATGCATACTCATATGACCACGTCAATATGCTCAAAACAATAACAATGATGTATACTCAATGGAAATCCGACGATCCAGCGCCCTCAGCATAGATCCCCTTGATGATCCTATCAGATCATCATAAGGTGGATAACCAACAATACACATGTGAATAACAACACATGATAAAATCAATGATGCAAATTCACAAGATTTCATCAACACAATACTGGTAATCCAACGATCCAGCACCCTCAGCATAGATCCCCATGATGATCCCGTCGAACCAACGCATGGTGGAAAACCTGTCCAACGATCCAGCGCCCTCAGCATAGATCCCCATGATGATCCCGCCGAACCAACGCATGGTGGACATTCGATCCAGCGCCCCCAGCATAGATCCTCATAATCCCATCGGATTATTTACACAACATAAACAACACAATATGCATACACATATGCAAATCAACACGTTCATCAACATGAACAACATAACATGCACGACAACATGACAATTTACTAGGACGACTCTATGTTCAACAACATGAAAGAAAATGTAAGAGACCAAAATAAATAACACTAAACCATAATCAATATGGAATACTTGCCCCGAGTCCTTCGGGAGCAACCTCGATGTCCAATCATCATCGACGATTATCCACAACACTCGACAATCCAAACATGTCATGAACCACAAATACTCGAATCCTTATCTTTATCACGATGTATCCTCGATACCCAAATATACCAATAACCGAAATAAATCATGTACATTATGATTTAACTCCCAGAATTGGAAGAACGATATCCAATCCAAATACCCAGAGTTCACAATAATAATCATCGTTATATGCATTATAAACGAAATGAAACTGAAATCATTCATTAAACATTATAACTGAGCAAGTAATAACTTGCCTCGATACCGATACCACGAAGTCTATCAACACATTGCCTTTGTCTACGAGCTCCTCAGCCCCGATCAAAAGCAATACAATGGACATACTCGAACATGACCGCAACATCCGGCTATAATCACCGATCAATAATCTCAACCTATCGAAGTAATCAAATAACACATATCCGATAACAATCAACAACCGACAAAATTAACCAATCGAACTCAATGGTTCAACAAAAACCTCGAATAAACGCAGTCAGAACAAACCAAATCAAACCATCACGAATTCATAATCAAAACACGAAAATACTGCACTGACTGCCTATTTAGCGCACGTTAAACGCATAACGTAGCGTGCGCTAAATTGCTCCCATTAGCGTGCGCTAGATAGTAAGCTTAGCGTGCGCTAATGCTGTGCAGTGGCATGCATTCCAGGCATCGTCTTAACACTTCCATCATATCAATGATCAACTCATCTCGATATTAAGGATTTCATAACATATTCGATTCCAACTTTTATCTTTAAACACGAATCAACAAGATTCCTTCTTGTTCATATTTGGTAACTTCATAGAACAATTTACCGGTTATTATCATGAATAATCATATTCCAAAGTCATCCGTAACCTTTCCAATTTCCAGTTCTTATTCATAACAATCATGACATATATAATTCAATAGTTCTTCAAGAACACGAATTATCCGAATTCACGTTCATGATCCATAAAATGACAAAATCCGATGTGTTCTAACATCTAAAAATCCTTATTCATCATGTTCTTCGACAGACAATTCATATAACTTCAAGAATCACAATAGCACCACCATAATCGTCACCATATGAAGTAACCAACGACAAAACATCAAAAATCCGAATTGAAGAAGGGAATTACATCAACATATCTCTTGAATTCCTTCCAAAACCATACGAAACATATCAATATTCATATATTGATAACACACTAACTTAGTACGGTAATCCAACTCGTTATCATGCTCATCAACTCGACTATATGATTATCATCAACTCAAGAACATCAATAGTCAATCCAAACGAAATCCAAAAGTGAAGAACTATTACCTTTTATAGACGAACCATGAAGGAGAACAATCAACTTCATTCCAAGAATCATCAATAATTTCAAGAACAAGACTTTAATCCATGTTCCTCAGATTAATCTTTGTTAAAGATTATCATCTCTCAGTGTTTGGGACCTCAAACTTCTCTCTAAAAAATCTCTCTCTCGGTTGCAAGGAAGGAATAGACGAAATGCTTCATAACACCCTTCTATCCCTTTTTATAAAGTATATTACTAGCGTGCGCTAAACCTTATGTTTAGCGTGCGCAACAGCCTTAGCGTGCGCTAACTGACTTTGTTAGCGTGCGCTATCGCAGTCCAGAGGCTACCTCTGCAGCCGTACATGTGCTTACGTACGTAATGCCCATGCATTAGCGTACGTAACTTACACTGTCTAGCGTACGCAAGTCCTTACATTTAGCGTGCGCTAATACCAGTTGACTTGCTACAGTCTACACCTACCACGAAGATGCTCGTGACCCCACATGCCAAAAGCAACCAATAAAGCCAAGATTTCCTGTTGACCGATATACAGTTAGTGTACGCTAATCAACATGCATTAGCGTGTGCTAACACTACATTACAACATCCGTTGACTTATCAGAACGTGCGCCGAAAGTGGCCTGGTCCACGCGTAGATTCCTTCCGATCGGACTGCATTAGCGTGCGTTATCTTATATCGGTAGCGTGCGCTAAACCTGCACGATAGCGTGCGCTACTCATGATTATTAGCGTGCGCTAATAATGTTACACTTAGCCAATTTCAGCTATTCTTGTCCAACGCCTCGACATACCAAAAACGAACATAAGACACACTGAACACAAGCACTGAATCCAATAATATTCTTAAATACAATTGTCGACCAAATACAACAATTATACCAATACTGACATCTCAATCCTTCATTATTTTATCCATACTGTACAGATTCCATGATGTACAACATAACTCGGATAAAATAATATTAAACATCAGTAGTAGAAATTCCGGATATTACAGAGTGCGGGTCCATTGAAAGTGCGGCGGTATAGGAGCGGGGTTGGCAATGTCGAAAAGGTTTTATATTTTGATTCTGTATGTGTTGTCGGATTTAGGGGTTTCGTCCGTTTAACATTGAACGACATGCCGTTTCCATCAGTGGAGGATTCTGACATTGGACTCATGAAGATCGCAAATTAGATTTTTAAGGACGGGGCATATACATTTCAGTGAAGATTATGTTTTAGAAATTGATTATAAATTGCATAACCTTGATTTCTTTTGGAAGAACGTCTACAAATTATTCCCTTCGTCCCTTAATACTAGTTTGTAAAATACATGTTATTTTTTATTCATACAAATTTATAAAAAAAAAATCAAGAATATCCTTAATTTATTATGGGCTCTACAACTTCAATATATACAAACACATTAATTAAGATAACTGGTTTATTAAATTAATATAATTAATAAGATCAAATATGAAATTAACAAATTATCATTAAATTTTCTTAATATTTGTGTAATTTTAAAACATGATTAATATTAAGGGACGGAGAAAGTATTATTGAGAAAACGATACAAACAGGCCTTGACCTTGTAATTTAACTCTTTCTTCTTTCACCTATTTAAATTAACATATCCACTACTGTAAAAATTCACCAGAAACCCGTTGATTGTGCACGTGGTATAATGCGACTTCTTAAAACGAACACATAAATTATACACTTCTCATCCAAACCCGTTGATTTGACAAGTGTTTTATTGGAGCCCAAATAAAAAAATTGAACCTCAAAATATTAATTTCCGGTCTCAAGACATACACTTCGCTATTGTAAATTTTTTTGGTAAAAAATAAAATTTCGCACTTTTTACTTTAGTAATTATCAAATTAGCGAAGTCTTTGTAACTTAAAATTTCTAACTAGCTCCTGCTTTTTTGTTTGGTACCATTTACTGAAGTCTATGTGAGTTTTTTACTTCAATAAATTGAAAAGCGAAGTTATTGTTTGTTTTTACTTTGCTGATATACATTACCGAAGTGAGACGTACCGAAATCTTTGATGTTTATTCTACTAGTGACACGATGGCGCACACGATGGCTGCACACGATGGCGCACACGATGTAACACCCCGAGATATTCGGAATAATTACAGCGCCGTAAACCCTTTAGGTAAGGATTTACAAGGCTAATTTTAAAAGGAGTGTAAATATAAACCAGTCGTACAACTGAAGTTCAAATACAGATTTGATTCAACCGATCAAATGAGTTAACTTATACAACCATATCGAAAGGACATTATTAAAACAGACGTACTCGAGTACTAAATAGACCAAGAAGACAAATCACAATAATAATAACATCAACCACATCACTGAGCCATTTCATCGTCCTGTCGGTACTATGGTTGCTTCCCCGCTCCGCGGCTACCTGAACATCAAAACAATGTCCACCCCCGAAGGGGTTAGCAAAACAATGCTAGTACAAGTATCCTAATACATAAATCATCAATGCATCATAATTCATCTTAGATCTTCAAGAAATATTCTAAGTTCCGTTCGTCCTACGTTTCAAAACGCATGATTCCAATGTGTAAAACGTAACAATCTAGGTAATATCCGATTACTGATCATAAATCGATTTGAAAATGCTTAGGAGTCCATATACTAAGATGGTTCAAAGGTTCATACGATAAATAGTGCCGATACATCAAAAGTATCCTTCTAACATGTGATGACCGATTATAATGAAATAACTGGCTATCAAAACATGATCAGACGTCCTTAAGAACATTACTAACATCGGCGAAGAATCACCTACCTCAAGTAGTGAAGAACACGGAGGAAATCGAAGCAATCCAACACCGAAGGCTTGAACACCAATCTCCAACGATGTACGATCTTCAATCACGAGCTAGGGTGTTGATATGAAGTGTTTAGGATGAAGGAAGTTATGTTCTAAGTGTAAGAATTCGGGTAATGGGAGAAGAAAGAACTGAAATCACGAATAGGATGCTGTCCTATTTATAAGAAATGGCTATTAGCGCGCGCTAGTCCACCTTTCGTAGCGTGCGCTAACGGCTCACTGACTTAACTGTATTCAGCACTTAGCGTGCGCTACGCATATACCTGTAGCGTGAGCTAAGGCGTTGACTTGGCTTTTCCCGAAAGCCGTCCAGGTTCATCCCGACACGATCCGACAGGGGTCCCCCGGCCAGATCTCACCTACCGCACGTCTCAATCAAATTGACCACGCATAGCGTGCGCTAATAATCCTTTGTAGCGTGCGCTATTGAGTCTATGTTAGCGTACGCTACACATAGCCGATAGCGTGCACTACATGCGCAGAATTACAATTTGTAAATCACATACATGAAATCATACGCTCGACAACATCGGATTATGAAATACGGAGAAAAAACTCAGATCAAGTACAACGATTACAATATCACAAGTTCCAAATACAAGTCAGAAATCTCGGGTATTACATCCTTCCTCCCTAAAAAGAAGTTTCGTCCCGAAACTTAAGATGAAAACAACTCTGGATATCTAGCCTTCATACTGTCCTCCATTTCCCAAGTGGCCTCTTCGACTCCGTGTCGTGACCATTGTACTTTAACCAAGTGTATTGGTTTATTCCTCAATTGTTTGATCCGACTCTCAAGTATCTTGATTGGTCTCTCTTCGAAGGTGCCATCATTAGCTATCGCGATCTCGTCGAAATCAATGACGTGACTGGGGTCCGGTACATACTTCCGCAATTGGGATATGTGAAACACATTGTGAACGTGACTCAGCGATGGCGGTAAGGCCAACCTGTATGCTAAATCTCCAACCCTCTCGAGGATCTCGAATGGTCTGATATATCTAGGATTAAGCTTGCCCCTCTTCCCAAAACGGAAAATCCCTCGAGTAGGAGACACTTCAATAGCACATGGTCCCCAGCGTCGAACTCTAGAGGACGACGACGTACGTCTGCGTAAGACTTTTGCCGACTCTGGGCAGTCAACAGTCTTGCTCGAATCAAAGCTATCTTCTCTTGAGTCTGGATAATCAATTCCGGTTCCGTCCCGATCAAATCCGAAGAGTCATCCCAACACAGGGGTGATCGGCATCTCCTCCCGTACAAAGCTTCAAATGGTGCCATTTTGATAGAAGCATGCCAACTATTATTATAAGTGAATTCAATCAAGGGCAAGTGAACTTCCCAATCAGTTGACCAATCTAATGCACAAGCTCTAAGCATGTCTTCTACTGTTTGTATAGTCCTTTCGGACTGACCGTCCGTTTGGGGGTGATAAGCCGTGCTAAAGTTGAGCTCAGTCCCCAAAGCCCTGTGAACTGCTTTCCAGAAGTGCGACACGAAGCGACCATCTCGATCCGAAATAATGGTCTTCGGCGTCCCATGCAATCTGACTATCTCCGCAATAAATACTCGCGCCAATCTCTCGGGTCCCCATGTATTTTTAATTCATAGGAAATGAGCCGACTTGGTTAGTCGATCAAATATAACCCAAATCATGTTCATTCCCATTCTAGTCCTTGGCATACTGGGGATGAAATCCATCGAGATGTCCTCCCACTTCCATTCAGGGATTGGAAGCGGCTTTAACATTCCGGCAGGTCGCTGATGTTCAATCTTAACATGCTGACAAGTCAAACACCTCGAAACATACTCTGCTATGTCCTTCTTCATATTCCCCCACCAGAAGTTTTGTTTTAAATCCTTATACATCTTACTGCTGCCCGGGTGAATAGAATAGGGCGCGCTGTGAGCTTCCTTCAGAATAGTCCTTCTCAAATCATCATCATTGGGAACGCAAAGTCGACCCTGAAATCTCAGAACTCCATCATCTTGTATCACGAATCCTGGGGCTTTTCCTTTCTTTACTTCGTCACATAATCGAAGGATCAGAGAATCGTCCAACTGCTTAGACTTGATCTCCTCGACTAGTGATGAAGTCCGTTCCATCACATAAAGTTGCCCTTGGATTCCTGGTGCCCATACTTCAATCCCCTCGCGGATCAGTTCTCGTCGAATACTGGTTTGGGATGTAAGTGCTTCCAACACTCGAAGATAAACAGGTTTACGGCTCAATGCATCGGCTACTACGTTTGCTTTCCCCGGATGATAGAGAATTTCCGAGTCGTAATCCTTGATCAATTCCAGCCACCTTCTCTGCCTCATGTTTAATTCTTTCTGACTGAAAATGTACTTGAGGCTCTTATGATCGGTAAAGATCTGACAGTGAGTGCCATACAAATAATGTCTCCAAATTTTCAATGCAAAGACCACAGCTGCTAACTCCAGATCATGAGTCGGGTAGTTAACCTCGTATGGTTTCAACTGCCGAGAAGCATAGGGAATCACCTTATCTCTTTGCATCAACACACATCCCAGACCCTGATTTGAAGCATCGTTGTACACCATGAACCCATTAGTTCCATCTGGCAATGCTAAAATAGGTGCTGTCGTCAGTCTCTTCTTAAGTTCATCAAAACCAGCCTGGCATTTCTCATCCCACTTAAACTTTTGAGTTTTCTGTAACAGTTGAGTGAGCGGACGAGAGATCTTGGAAAATCCCTCTACAAAACGGCGATAATATCCAGCAAGTCCTAAGAAACTCCGGACTTCTTTCACATTATTAGGAGCTTCCCATTCCAAGATTGCTTCGACTTTCTTCGAGTCCACCTGAACTCCGTCAGCTGATATCACATGCCCAAGGAAAGTTACTTCCTTGAGCCAGAATTCGCATTTTGAAAGCTTTGCATACAGTTGTTCCTTCCTCAAAGTGCTCAAAACCACATGCAAATGTTCGGCATGCTCCTCTGCGTCCCTTGAATATATCAAGATGTCATCAATGAAGACGACCACAAATTTATCCAAGTATTCCAAGAATACCCGATTCATCAATTGCATGAACACTGCAGGAGCATTGGTAAGTCCAAACGGCATCACTACGAACTCATAATGCCCGTACTGGGACCTGAAAGCAGACTTCGGTATATCCGATTCCTTAATTCTCAACTGGTGGTATCCCGATCGCAAGTCAATCTTCGAGAATACCCTCGCCCCTTGCAGTTGATCAAACAAGTCGTCGATCCGAGGTATAGGGTACTTATTCTTGATCGTCATCTTATTGAGCTCCCTGTAATCAATACACAGTCGGAGGGATCCGTCTTTCTTCCGGACAAAGAGAACGGGCGCTCCCCAAGGAGAAACACTAGGTTGGATATAGCCCTTCTGTAACAATTCCTCCAGTTGCTTCTTGAGTTCATACATCTCGGTTGGCGCCATGCGGTATGGTGCCCTGGAAATAGGAGCTGCTCCAGGCTCTAATTCGATAGTGAATTCCACTTCTCTCTGCGGAGGTAACCCAGGTAGTTCGTCAGGAAATACATCTGAGAACTCATTCACAACTGAAATAGACAAGAGCTCTACTCTTTCCTCTTTCCTCATGGCATAGCACCAAAGTCCGTGACATCCCTGCTTCAGTAATTTCACGGCTTTCATTGCTTTGATCAATTTTCCCGAGCTTCCTGGTCTCCATCCTCGGAATAAGTGTTCAGATCCGTCATCAGCAATGATGGAAATGACTCTCTCTCGGTAGTTCAGAATAGCTCCATAACGGTTGAGCCAATCGTCTCCGAGAATTAAATCGTCACCGTAGATGTCAACCACAATAAGGTTCGATAGCCAATTTCTCCCTCCTATAGTTACTGGAAAATCCCTAGCTTCTAGGGTTCCCACAATTTTCTCTCCGCTCGGTAATCCCACAACATAAGGTTCACAATCATACAAGCACGAGATTTTCAAACGCTTAACACAGTTCAAAGATATAAAAGAATGTGTAGCTCCCGAATCGAACAAGACACTAACTGGTTGAAAAAGGATCTGAATCGTACCTGATGCAACAGCTGTGTTCTGATCATCCTTCTTCATCTCGTAAATACGTGGAGGAACGGACCCAGCGATGGATGTCTATCTTTTCCCCACGTTCTGCTGCGGGAAACCGCTCTGCTGCGTCTGGTTTACACTAGTGTCCTTCGGAACTGGTACAGGAGTGCGAGCACCAAAAGATCGGGTCGCATTCCCACAAAATGTTGCGCGATGTCCTTCCTGTCCACACTCGAAACAGGTCACAGCAGGCGCGAAACAATCACGTCGAACATGTCCCGCTTTGCCACAGTTATAACACTTCTTCCCTGCGTCTGAAACAGTTGGTGCTGCCTGGAACTTCTTTCCACCTCGAGAAGGATGCGGAGGTCTCTTGGATGAATGAAAAGAGGACTGACCCCTATGAGGCCCGCTACTCTTATTCTCCGTGAAGTTGCCAGACACCTTTTGTTTCTTTGCTTCCGTCGATTTCTCTACTGCTGCCTCCTTCATATCATAGGCCTACGCCTTGTCCTGATACTGTCGCAAGGTGGTACAATCAAATCCGGACATATATTGCTGAATTTCCGGCTTCATTCGCATGTCAAAATGGAAAATCCTTTCCGCCTCGGTCCTGACCAAGTGGCGCACATAAGTCAGCTGGTGATTAAAGGTCTTAATCACGTCCGTCACAGATGCTTCCGAATTTTGTGGTGAGAAAAACTCCCGAACTCGGGCTTCTCTAACTGGGCGAGGACAATACTGCACCTCCATCATCAATTTGAATTCCGTCCAGTCAACATTGAGCTCCTCCGGTCGAATGGCCTCCCACCAGTCGAAAGCCTCCCCGGTCAGAAGATACTGGGCGACCGGAACCTTCCTATCGTTGGGACAGTTAATCCCTGCAAAAATCTTTTCCAATTCCTTCAGCCAGTGATCCCAAGAAAGCGTCTCAGCAGAACCGTCAAATTTCGGATGATGCAATTTGATCACCTCCGTAAGCCATCTATCTCCTCGATTATCCACGTTATGCTGTTGTCCCATCGCCGTCTGCATGCGATCCACAACTTGAGCAAACTGGTTTATCTGGGCAACCACCTGCTGAAACACTCCCGGCACGTTAGGATCTGCATTATTATTTGCCGATCCCTGCTGTCCCCCGGAGTGGGAATCCGTTCGACTAGCGGTTACTTCTGGGGTAGTTACCGACTCTTCTTATCTCGCATTTCCACGTCCGCGTCCACGACTGCGTCCGCGTCCACGACCTCCTCTCAACATACTGTAAATATAAATACTCAATATCTAGGGCAAACTTTCTAAAAGTACATCCATCAATGTTCACAAAACATGAATAAAATAAAACGGTAATATTTGAGATTTAGGAACTTACAACCACGGTCCACACGACGATCTTTGGCTCGCAGGTGATGTTACGAACGACCAATAATCAAATAACGTAAACTGACCCAACTAACCCGACTGCCAAGATATCCATGAATATTAGCTCCGATACCATATTCTGTAACACCCCGAGATATTCGGAATAATTACAGCGCCGTAAACCCTTTAGGTAAGGATTTACAAGGCTAATTTTAAAAGGAGTGTAAATATAAACCAATCGTACAACTGAAGTTCAAATACAGATTTGATTCAACCGATCAAATGAGTTAACTTATACAACCATATCGAAAGGACATTATTAAAGCAGACGTACTCGAGTACTAAATAGACCAAGAAGACAAATCACAATAACAATAACATCAACCACATCACTGAGCCATTTCATCGTCCTGTCGATACTGTGGTTGCTTCCCCGCTCCGCGGCTACCTGAACATCAAAACAATGTCCACCCCCGAAGGGGTTAGCAAAACAATGCTAGTACAAGTATCGTAATACATAAATCATCAATGCATCATAATTCAAATTAGATCTTCAAGAAATATTCTAAGTTCCGTTCGTCCTACGTTTCAAAACACATGATTCCAATGTGTAAAACGTAACAATCTAGGTAATATCCGATTACTGATCATAAATCGATTTGAAAATGCTTAGGAGTCCATATACTAAGATGGTTCAAAGGTTCATACGATAAATAGTGTCGATACGTCAAAAGTATCCTTCTAACATGTGATGACCGATTATAACGAAATAACTGGCTATCAAAACATGATCAGACGTCCTTAAGAACATTACTAACATCGGTGAAGAATCTATCGGTGAGGATGCAATTTGATCACCTCCGTAAGCCATCTATCTCCTCGATTATCCACGTTATGCTGTTGTCCCATCGCCATCTGCATGCGATCCACAACTTGAGCAAACTGGTTTATCTGGGCAACCACCTGCTGAAGCACTCCCGGCACGTTAGGATCTGCATTATTATTTGCCGATCCCTGCTGTCCCCCGGAGTGGGAATCCGTTCGACTAGCGGTTACTTCTGGGGTAGTTACCGACTCTTCTTGTCTCGCATTTCCACGTCCGCGTCCACGACCGCGTCCGCGTCCACGACCTCCTCTCAACATACTGTAAATATAAATACTCAATATCCAGGGCAAACTTTCTAAACGTACATCCATCAATGTTCACAAAATATGAATAAAATAAAATGGTAGTATTTGAGATTTAGGAACTTACAACCACGGTCCACACGACGATCTTTGGCTCGTGTTGATGTTACGAACGACCAATAATCAAATAACGTAAACTGACCCAACTAACCCGATTGCCAAGATATCCATGAATCTTAGCTCCGATACCATATTCTGTAACACCCCGAGATATTCGGAATAATTACAGCGCCGTAAACCCTTTAGGTAAGGATTTACAAGGCTAATTTTAAAAGGAGTGTAAATATAAACCAATCGTACAACTGAAGTTCAAATACAGATTTGATTCAACCGATCAAATGAGTTAACTTATACAACCATATCGAAAGGACATTATTAAAACAGACGTACTCGAGTACTAAATAGACCAAGAAGACAAATCACAATAACAATAACATCAACCACATCACTGAGCTATTTCATCGTCCTGTCGGTACTGTGGTTGCTTCCCCGCTCCGCGGCTACCTGAACATCAAAACAATGTCCACCCCCAAAGGGGTTAGCAAAACAATGCTAGTACAAGTATCGTAATACATAAATCATCAATGCATCATAATTCATCTTAGATCTTCAAGAAATATTCTAAGTTCCGTTCGTCCTACGTTTCAAAACGCATGATTCCAATGTGTAAAACGTAACAATCTATGTAATATCCGATTACTGATCATAAATCGATTTGAAAATGCTTAGGAGTCCATATACTAAGATGGTTCAAAGGTTCATACGATAAATAGTGCCGATACGTCAAAAGTATCCTTCTAACATGTGATGACCGATTATAACGAAATAACTGGCTATCAAAACATGATCAGACGTCCTTAAGAACATTACTAAGATCGGTGAAGAATCACCTACCTCAAAGTAGTGAAGAACACGGAGGAAATCGAAGCAATCCAACACCGAAGGCTTGAATACCAATCTCCAACGATGTACGATCTTCAATCACGAGCTAGGGTGTTGATATGAAGTGTTTAGGATGAAGGAAGTTATGTTCTAAGTGTAAGAATTCGGGTAATGGGAGAAGAAAGAACTGAAATCACGAATAGGATGCTGTCCTATTTATAAGAAATAGCTATTAGCGCGCGCTAGTCCCTGCTCGTAGCGTGCGCTAACGGCTCACTGACTTAACTGTATTCAGCACTTAGCGTGCGCTACGCATATACCTGTAGCGTGCGCTAAGGCGTTGACTTGGCTTTTCCCGAAAGCCGTCCAGGTTCATCCCGACATGATCCGACAGGGGTCTGCCGGCCAGATCTCACCTACCGCACGTCTCAATCAAATTGACCACGCATAGCGTGCGCTAATAATCCTTTGTAGCGTGCGCTATTGAGTCTATGTTAACGTACGCTACACATAGCCGATAGCGTGCGCTACATGCGCAGAATTACAATTTGTAAATCACATACATGAAATCATACGCTCGACAACATCGGATTATGAAATACGGAGAAAAAACTCAGATCAAGTACAATGATTACAATATCACAAGTTCCAAATACAAGTCAGAAATCTCGGGTATTACACACGATGGTTGTAATATCCGCAATTTCGAATTTTGGTAATTTTATTTTTTCAGCGGAAGTTCGTTTTGACGACACGCTCCTGACCGTTTCGTCATTATTAGAATGTTTAATTCTGCACTTTTTGTCATCCGAGTTCGTTTCGGTGTCGTTTTGTTGAGTTCCGTGTCGTTAATCGACTTTTTCACGTGGGAGTTCGAATTTGTAAAGTCACCATTAATTCTTGGAAACTCCAAAAATTCTGAATCTTTGCAACATTATAGAGCATCAAGTTAGCTTTCCAATGGTTCGAACGGTGAGTGAATCGGATTCCAGACGAAGGAGTTATGGTCGAAATAGCCAAGACTACACGGTGTGCCTTTTTGGTGTTGAAGGGGGCTGTACCGTGTGCCGCGGCACACTCAGGCTGTGCCGCGGCACTAAGCTGATTCCTGGGGGTTTTTGGTGGCGCCCACAGGACAAGTGTGCCGCGGCACACGGGCTTTTTCTGCGTTTTTTAGCAGATTTTCGAGGAGAAAACTTCATTTTTCTCCTCTCTTCTTCCTCCTTCCATCTAGGGCGATTTGTGGGCGATTTTTGGGCGATTTGAGTGCTCCCAAACTTGTAGAGATCATCCACCTCAAGTCTTGTTGTAGATTTTTGGCCTCTACTTGAATCCTTCATCCAAATCAAGGTATTTTTGGCTTGAACCATTGTTTTTGTAGATTTGGGGATTTTGCTTTTTGATTTCGATTCCAATCCATTTTTAATCAATTAATTGTCGTATAAACATTGTTTTGAACTTGTTCTACGGATTGGATACTCGTATCTTTGGTTCGTTCAACCCGAGGGGTGATTTCTTTGTTCTTGAAGGGTCTTGAACATTTAATGTTCGATTAAATGTTCGAATGAGTTCCCTTTGATAGTTTGTTGGGATTTCCGTTGTTTTCGGCCTTGATTCTCATCGTAATCATGTTTTATTATTCCCTACGGAGGATTCTAGGTGCTCGATGATTCCGATGTTGAATTCCGTTGGTGATTGATGATTCATGTGGTGTTTTCCGTAGTAATTTTGGTGCTATCGCGTTCTAGATAGTGTTCGGGAATTTGAGGACTACCCGGCCGTATCCGTTCACTTTTCCATTGCTCGTGATATCGAGGCAAGTACCTTGCCCATACTTTTCTTATTTTATGGATATGATGATCGGTGATCGTCTTGGTGTGTTTGTTTGGTTGTTTGAAATGAAGTTTCAAAAGATTTCGGTTTGGCCTCGTTAAAGGCTTTCTTTCAAATGCGTGTGTGTTTTGTGAACGGCGTGTTTTGGGAATTGATTATGATTTGATTATTTTGAACGTTGAAGGATTTGATGATGATACTCCTAAAGTTATGGAATCGTGTATTCCGTATTTAATCTTGTTATTGTGTTTTGAAGAGTTTGATAATGGTGTCGAGTTAATGGCCATCTCTAGTGAGTATTCTTAATGAACTTACATTCTTAGCATGTTAGTTTTGCATGAGTAATGTGTGTGTGTGTATGCTCACTACGGGTTAGATCCGACGGGGTCTCGGTAGGGGTCCACAGAGACGTGGATCGACGAGCTTGCTTTTAACCACTACGGGTTAGATCTGACGGGGTCTCGGTAGGGGTCCACAGAGACGTGGATCGACGGTTAATTGTGGTGCATTTTGCAAATGTGATTTGATTATAACATTTCCGGAAATGAGTGCTTTCGAACGGTTTTCATGATTGCATGCATTGACTAAGTGTGTAAGAGGTAAGTTGTTCGTTTGGCCTACTTGGCTAGGATGGCTCTAGAGTATTTTGACGTTTATGTTAAATCCTTTATTTGTGGATTTTGATGTTGGGAGACGAACCTTGTGGTCGTTCTTGTGTACTGTGAGTTGATGAGATTGGGGCTAAAATCCCAACGTTTTGTAAAAGTCATTTTTACGGATTTGGAGCTAAAATCCCAACGGTTTGGGTAAAGGTCGTTTTTCGGAAAGTAAACCTTTGGGGCGGTGACCCCTTTCGTATTTTGGGTTTTTGAAAAGTAGGATTTGATAATCCTAAATCATTTTCTATTAAAACTCCCGATGGTATTTCAAATCATTTTATAGATTGTTTCCCTTGATATTTTGATCTTGAAATTTTGGGAAGTCTTTACTCAAACTCTCGCCTCGGGAAGTGTTCATCTTGTTGTATTTGAACCTTTGAGGATTCCGAATTATTATCGTTCGTGGAATGTGAATTGTATGGCTCGTATTTGCACTTTGTTCTTGCACTAGCAAAACAGTGGAGTTTTTGCTAACCACCGAGTATTCGGGGGGTGGATGTCTATTTTTGCATTCAGGTTTTGGAGCATAACACAGGGTCGGCACGAAGGATGATGAAAGATGAACGATACTAATCACACGAGGATCCGTTGATGTCGTATTGGTCTAGTTGTATTTTCTTTTCCGCTGCAGTATCTTTTCCCCGTTGTGCGGGAGTTTATTGTACTTTGACCCCTGCGTGGGTATATGTTGTAATTGAGTTGTATATTTTCATTGAAAGACCAAATCGGTCTACTGAGTCATTTAGCCTTGAAGGCATTGTCGAGATGTTAAATGTTGTTACCAGCCTGGTAGATCTTCGAGGAGAGGGTCTACGGCGTGTAATATCCCTGAGTGGATTGGGGGTGTTACATAAATGGTATCGGAGCTTAGGTTGTGGAAACCTAGGTCCGCCGGGTCGATGGTGTCTATTGAGTTTTGTCTCGTCGGATTTAGTCTGACTGAGTCGTGTCGCGACGCGTCGTTTGAGTTTTTTGGTCGTGATTAGTATCGTGGGGCGATCATCATCTTCGTGCGACCTGTGGAAGTAAGTCTCCCTTCTTTGTGTTGTGCCTCGTGTGACACGAGCTATTTTTATGATTATTTGTTAAGTGATGGAATCCTTATGTGGATTTTGATTTCACGATATGTATTTAATCGACTCTCGTATTTGATTTATACGAGGAGTGTCGTCGCTTGTGAAGTCTTTTATTGTTGTTTTTGTCCGTTGCTGATGATTTTCGAATCGATTTGCACGTTTTACAAGTTCTCTTGTGGAAGCTTTGTGCTTATACGTGTTCGACTTGTTCACTAGCCAGTGCGTGAGGGTCCTTAGAGGCCTCGAATGGGGCCAGTGGTTTTGTTATGAATGTGGTTATTTGACTCTAATATTTTGTTCTTATGAGGAGTAGTGTTGCTGGATTGTGCATGTTGAACTGTATTTCTTTTATCCGCTGCGTGAGTTCTTTTGTAATGACTTTCGGTATTTTACCGACCGAGTTTTATTTCGAAAACCGATTCCCTTAACCGAGTTTTTGGCATTATGGCCTTGATCATTTTGGCGAAATTCTTATGACGGTATTTAGCATTTTGTAAATGGCTTCTGTGAGCTTTTGAAATATTACCGTCATCAGCCTTTTTGGCATTTTTGTAAATGGTTTTTAGCCTGGGGTTCCGACGCGGGACCCACAGCGCTATGATGTTCCGTGTGATTACTTGAAATTTTTGGGCATTCTAGCCTTTTTGGCATCGTCCTTTTTGGCATTGAATTATTTTTGAAAACTTGAGTATCTTAGAAATAAATTTCGAGACATATTTTTTTCAAATGAGTTATTTTCTTGTGGTACATCCAGGTGCCACAATATATTTCAAAAAATTTCTGCCTCGAGGACCAAAATGTTTTGAGATATTTTCAATATTTTAGAAACACTTTTATTTAGACCCGAGGGTCGAATATTCTGAAAGTTTTCACTAAGAGAAAGTGTCCTCATTTTTATCAAATGCGAAATGGTTCTCCAAAGTCTCGATAACGATGTTTCACGTTTGTACTTTTTGAAAGGTGATACTCAAGATCAATCGGTGTTCTTCTAAATTATTTTCAAAATGAGGTTTTCGTTTTTAAAACCTATCCATTCCCGTTTGAGGGCTGGGTATATATGTATGATGTTCGCATTGTCATTTTGATGTTTGCTCCCGAGTATGACTGAATTGGCGGTGTGAGCGTTGAGTCGTTTTCCACACATTTGTTGTGTTAGCCCCTTGTGAGAGGTGGGATGTTGGTGTTGAATATTGTCGCCTCGTGGTGATTTCTGCGTTGTCGCGCATGTGCGAGCTGTTAGAGCTTGGGTTGGTATGGCCGTGTGCATCGGTGGACTGCCTGCTATGTCGGTTGTTTAATGTCTTGTTACCTTGCTCTTGTTTTTGTGAATTTCGTGGATGAGGTCGGGGGTAATACCCGTACTATTTTGACTTCGGTATTTTTTCTTTCTCCAGTCTATCGATTCGCTCATGTTCGTTGAAACTTTATGAAATTGTTCTGTATTTCGGTTTCATCGTCCGACGAATTGATCTTGTTGTGGGTCGATCTGGTTATCGTTGTGACTTTTTCGAGTTCGGTTCGATTCTTGTGAACCTTGTTCGGAAGTGACATCATTTGGTTCTATTAGTTCTTTTATTCGAAGTGGATCGGATTTGGAACTCTTGTGTTTTCGACTCTGTCGACTCGTTTATGTTCGTTGACATTTTCTGAGCTTGTCCTGCCCCTTGCTTTTGTTGATCGGACAAGTGCGGTATCGTTTCGGAATAACTCATTTGTCGTTGTGACTTTTCAATTTCTATTCCCTTTCATGTGGATCTTATGTGAATGCATATGTTGTTGTTTTCACCGGATCATATATTGTCTCGAGTCGAGATGTGAACCTTGGAGTTGTTGTTTGAATTTTATTGTTCTTCGTGATTCGAACATGATTGTTCGCTTTTTGTTGTCTCGACCGTTGTGGTTCAGTCGTTTGTTTGTTCGGTTTTTGTCCTCGTTTCGTGATCGTTGAGCATTCAGGATCCTTCCTAATTCCCTTAAGTTTGGGAAATTAGTCTCGTTTTCGATCTTCCAACCCCTGGGCGGTGGAATTCCGTATTTGTTCAGCGATTGGCTTGCGTTTTGATTGATGTACCGTTGGGTTGGTCAATCGTATTGATTTTCGTTCATTGTATTTTGTGATTGTTCGGATAATTGACTTTATTGTATTATCCATTTGATGACGCTTGTCACTTGTTGGTTTTATTATATCCTTAACGGCGACGTTGTGTTGATCGTCGTGGAGCGTGTTTTCACGCCGTATATTCCTTGCGTTGCTTGTAACGTTTCGCCGATGGGCATAAGTTACGCGTTTCCTTGCATATCTCGTTGAGTTTTCCTGGCGGGATATTGCTTCTCCCTACTTGTTTTAAGTTTCGGGACGAAACTTCTTTTAAGGAGGGTAGAATGTAATATCCGCAATTTCGAATTTTGGTAATTTTATTTTTTCGGCGGAAGTTCGTTTTGACGACTCTCTTCTGACCGTTTCGTCATTCCGAGAATGATTAATTCTGGACTTTTTGTCATCCGAGTTCGTTTCGGTGTCGTTTTGTTGAGTTCCGTGTCCTTAATCGACTTTTTCACGTGGGAGTTCGACTTTGTAAAGTCACCATTAATTCTTGGAAACTCCAAAAATTCTGAATCTTTGCAACATTATAGAGCATCAAGTTAGCTTTCCAATGGTTCAAACGGTGAGTCAATCGGAGTCCATACGAAGGAGTTATGGTCGAAATAGCCAAGACTGCACGGTGTGCCTTTTTGGTGTTGAAGGGGGTTGTACCGTGTGCCGCGGCACACTCAAGCTGTGCCGCGGCACTAAGCTGATTCCTGGGCGTTTTTGGTGGCCCTGGGCCGTGGCACACTTGTCCTGTGCCGCGGCACACGGGCTTTTTCTGCGTTTTTTAGCAGATTTTCGAGGAGAAAACTTCATTTTTCTCCTCTCTTCTTCCTCCTTCCATCTAGGGCGATTTGTGGGCGATTTTTGGGCGATTTGAGTGCTCCCAAACTTGTAGAGATCATCCACCTCAAGTCTTGTTGTAGATTTTCGGCCTCTACTTGAATCCTTCATCCAAATCAAGGTATTTTTGGCTTGAACCCTTGTTTTTGTAGATTTGGGGATTTTGCTTTTTGATTTCGATTCCAATCCGTTTTTAATCAATTAATTGTCGTATAAACGTTGTTTTGAACTTGTTCTACGGATTGGATACTCGTATCTTTGGTTCGTTCAACCTGAGGGGTGATTTCTTTGTTCTTGAAGGGTCTTGAACATTTAATGTTCGATTAAATGTTCGAATGAGTTCCCTTTGATAGTTTGTTGGGATTTCCATTGTTTTCGGCCTTGATTCTCGTCGTAATCATGTTTTATTATTCCCTACGGAGGATTCTAGGTGCTCGATGATTCCGATGTTGAATTCCGTTGGTGATTGATGATTCATGTGGTGTTTTCCGTAGTAATTTCGGTGCTATCGCGTTCTAGATAGTGTTCGGGAATTTGAGGGCTACCCGGCGGTATCCGTTCACTTTTCCATTGCTCGTGATATCGAGGCAAGTACCTTGCCCATACTTTTCTTATTTTATGGATATGATGATCGGTGATCGTCTTGGTGTGTTTGTTTGGTTGTTTGAAATGAAGTTTCAAAAGATTTCGGTTTGGCCTCGTTAAAGGCTTTCTTTCAAATGCGTGTGTGTTTTGTGAACGGCGTGTTTTGGGAATTGACTATGATTTGATTATTTTGAACGTTGAAGGATTTGATGATGATACTCCTATTGTGTAAAGTTATGGAATCGTGTATTCCGTATTTAATCTTGTTATTGTGTTTTGAAGAGTTTGATAATGGTGTCGAGTTAATGGCCATCTCTAGTGAGTATTCTTAATGAACTTACATTCTTATCATGTTAGTTTTGCATGAGTAATGTGTGTGTGTATGCTCACTACGGGTTAGATCCGACGGGGTCTCGGTAGGGGTCCACAGAGACGTTGATCGACGAGCTTGCTTTTAACCACTACGGGTTAGATCCGACGGGGTCTCGGTAGGGGTCCACAGAGACGTGGATCGACGGTTAATTGTGGTGCATTTTGCAAATGTGATTTGATTATGACATTTCTGGAAATGAGTGCTTTCGAACGGTTTTCATGATTGCATGCATTGACTAAGTGTGTAAGAGGTAAGTTGTTCGTTTGGCCTACTTGGCTAGGATGGATCTAGAGTATTTTGACGTTTATGTTAAATCCTTTATTTGTGGATTTTGATGTTGGGATACGAACCTTGTGGTCGTTCTTGTGTACTGTGAGTTGATGAGATTGGGGCTAAAATCTCAACGTTTTGTAAAAGTCATTTTTACGGATTTGGGGCTAAAATCCCAACGGTTTGGGTAAAGGTCGTTTTTCGGAAAGTAAACCTTTGGGGCGGTGACCCCTTTCGTATTTTGGGTTTTTGAAAAGTAGGATTTGATAATCCTAAATCATTTTCTATTAAAACTCCCGATGGTATTTCAAATCATTTTATAGATTGTTTCCCTTGATATTTTGATCTTGAAATTTTGGGAAGTCTTTACTCAAACTCTCGCCTCGGGAAGTGTTCATCTTGTTGTATTTGAACCTTTGAGGATTCCGAATTATTATCGTTCGTGGAATGTGAATTGTATGGCTCGTATTTGCACTTTGTTCTTGCACTAGCAAAACAGTGGAGTTTTTGCTAACCCCCGAGTATTCGGGGGGTGGATGTCTATTTTTGCATTCAGGTTTTGGAGCATAACACAGGGTCGGCATGAAGGATGATGAAAGATGAACGATACTAATCACACGAGGATCCGTTGATGTCGTATTGGTCTAGTTGTATTTTCTTTTCCGCTGCAGTATCTTTTCCCCGTTGTACGGGAGTTTATTGTACTTTGACCCCTGCGTGGGTAAATGTTGTAATTGAGTTGTATATTTTCATTGAAAGACCAAATCGGTCTAGTGAGTCATTTAGCCTTGAAGGCATTGTCGAGATGTTAAATGTTGTTACCAGCCTGGTAGATCTTCGAGGAGAGGGTCTACGGCGTGTAATATCCCTGAGTGGATTGGGGGTGTTACAATGGTTGCACACGATGGCAGAACTGCACACGATGGTTGCACACGATGGATGCACACGATGGCTGCACACGATGGCAGCCATGATCGTGCACACGATGGGACTAGCCATCGTGTGCACATGAACTTTTTGGTTTTTTGGCCAATTTGATTGAATGTGTTGCCAATATGGATGTTTTATGATTCTAAAATTGATTGTTTAAACATTAACAACTACATAGCATCGTATGCAAACTCATATATGTTATTTCGTGTAATTCAATAGTGTATGAGCTATTTCATACAAATGATGAACTTATATATACGAACTTATATATTGAGAACATATAGACTACACATGATATGAAATAGATCATGTTAATTCAAGCTATAACTTTACAAATAAGTATATTGTTAGTAAATACTTATTAATATATAAGTAACAACACGTAAATTGGCGAGTTATTTTAGAAATTAGTGAAAATATGCATGTTCTTGTGCACACGATAGCTAATCCCATCGTGGGCACGATCATGACTGTCATCGTGTGCACATGAACTTTGGACTTTTGGGTCAATTTGATTGAATGTGTTACCAATATGGATGTTTTGTGATTCTAAAATTGATTGTTCAAACATTAACAACTATTTGACATCATATGCAAACTCATATTTGTTATTTCATGTAATTCAATAGTGTATGAGCTATTTCATACAGATGATGAACTTATATATACGAACTTATACATTGAGAACATATGGACTACACGTGATATGAAATAGATCATGTTAATTCAATCTATAACTTTACAAATAAGTATATTGTTAATAAATACTTATTAATATATAAGTAACAACACGTAAATTGGCGAGTTATTTTAGAAATTAGTGAAAATGTTCATGTTCTTGTGCAGACGATGGCTAATCCCATCGTGGGCACGATCATGACTCGCATCTTGTGCACATGAACTTTGGATTTTTGGGTCAATTTGATTTAATGTGTTATCGATATGGATGTTTTGTGATTCTAAAATTGATTGTTCAAATATTAACAACTATTTGACATCATATGCAAACTCATATTTGTTATATCATGTAATTCAATAGTGTATGAGCTATTTCATACAGTTGATGAACTTATATATACGAACTTATACATTGAGAACATATGGACTACATGTGATATGAAATAGATCATGTTAATTCAATATACTTATTTGTAACATAATCTATTTCATATCATGTGTAGTCTATAGGTTTTCAATGTATAAATTCGTATATATAAATTCATCATCTGTATGAAATAGCTCATACACTATTGAATTACACGAAATAACAAATATGAGTTTGCATACGATGTTATGTAGTTGTTAATGTTTGACCAAAAAATTTTAGAATCACAAAACATCCATATTGGTAACACATTCAATCAAATTGGCCAAAAAAACTAAAAAGTTCATGTGCACACGATGGCTAGTCCCATCGTGTGCACGATCATGGCTGCCATCGTGTGCAGCCATCGTGTGCAGTTCTGCCATCGTGTGCAGCCATCGTGTGCAATTCAGTCATCGTGTGCGCCATCGTGTGCAGCCATCGTGTGAGAAAGAACTCCTCAAAAAAAAAAAGTGATAATGAGATAATTATTTGATTTGGTAAATTATCAATAAAAATGGCACACAATTTACTGTTTACTTTTTTTTTTATATATATATAATTTAGATCTTATGTGGTGAGTTCTTTGAATAATTAAATTACCACAACAAATTAGTTCTGTTAAAGTAATAATACCCAATGTGTGCTTAAATCTGTTAGTTTATGAGCTTAGGATTAAGTATACTTGTATGTATCTCTCCCTATTTAAAGAGATATCATCAATGAGAATAATACACTGTTTTGCCCTACTTTACTGTTAAGTTATTTTTCCTTCAACACGTTATCAGCACGTAGTCCCCCAACTGAGCAAAGAAATCCCCTTCCATTTTTCAGCAAAATTCCGGAAAAAAAATCGGATTTTTCTTTCTGCAGAAGCCCTAGCCGCCGAACGCCGTCGCCATCTGCAAATCAAAAGAAAAAAAAAGTTCGTCCAAAATTCTGAAAATTCAAAAATAAAAATAAAAATAATAAATCAGACGTGTTGATCGATCGGGCAAAGACGCTGATCCGTGGAGCTGCGCCGAGTCTGAGCCAGATAGGAAATTCGCCAGCGCCTCCGTCGAACCCTAAGGCTACTTCGTCTTTGCCCCAGCGCCGCCGCCGCTTCGGAGCCTTAGATCTGCAGCTACTGGCAGATCCACCTTGGGGCAAAATGGGTCAACAGACCCCTTGAAGACAAAAAAAAATTAAAAGATTTTTTTTAAAAACAAATTATACTAAAAACAATTGATACTTTTATTTCTTTCAGTTAGTCCGCTACCTTCTTTCGTTTCATACAGGAAAAAATAATTTTACCAAGAGAGTCTTGTTTTCTCTAAAAAAAACTTCTCAAAATTTGGCATAAATTTTAAGCACCGTATTAAATCCATCTCGAAAGTACAAAAAATAATTGCACATTTGCTTGGAATTTTTCTATTTTATATTTGAATAGTTGAGCCTGAAAAAATAAACAAAAATATAAAATATATATCAAAACGACTACAACTATATTGGAGAACGAATGAATTATTAAAAAAATTAGTTCACTCGTGGTCGAACGATATCTTGAATATGTGGCAATTGACTTGTATTATTGATTTGTTACTGTTTATGAATGAAACTACGATTTTTTTTATATTTTTAATTTATAAAAAATTTCAAAACTTTGCACTTTGTCCGCGTGGCCTCATAATTCTGGATCCGCCACTGTCTGCAGCCTCTGCTCCATATTCCTGTTAGGTCCGACCCCTCCCTGCAGAGCCCACGAACCAGAACCATCGCACCCAGCCCGCCTCAAACCTAAATCCTCGACCGCAACCGGGCCCCGGATCCCTCAACCCCGTACGCCAGAATCCAATCGTCCGTAGCAGTCAACCTTTGAAAAAA
Organism: Orobanche coerulescens; assembly: GCA_033398695.1. Classification (NCBI taxonomy): domain Eukaryota; kingdom Viridiplantae; phylum Streptophyta; class Magnoliopsida; order Lamiales; family Orobanchaceae; genus Orobanche; species Orobanche coerulescens. The sequence goes on along the minus strand of CM065804.1, from coordinate 189,946,128 downwards.
AACAGGAAACAGATTGGGAAGAAGAGTAGCAAGATCGCAAGCGAATCAGTCAAATAGGAGAAACGTGATGATGAAATTTCTCGAGTGTGTAACGGTGTTGGAAAGCAAGTCAGAATAGGCTCTCTGTCAACTCATCTGGCATATCACGAAGTAGCTATATATATTTTATCATAAATGATACAAACTTCAGAACGAGAAAAATTCAAACCTGGAACCTACACTTGAAGAATTATTTTGTTGAGAAAAAATGATTAACCCTAAAGTCCGACCCGCCGGACACAAGGACCCGACCCGTTTTCAATTGCAGGCCCAGTTCAGATTCGATATCCGCCCCATACCCCGCAGTAAGGTACACCAACCCGAACCCTACTACATGCAACGCGCAATTTCACATGCTTTAATTACTCTAATTGCATTTTTATATTTCATAAACTTGTTTATGCTTATTAAACCAATTAAAGCATGACACATTAATAATTTTAATTAAATTAAAGCGCATTGCTTACATCAACTTGAATTATACATCTCACCAGTCGATCGGCACAGAGACCGGGCGACCGAGCCAAAGCCCAACAGCCAAGGCACATTGGCCGACCGAAGGTCCCAGGACAAGTCCCGGTGCCGAGCGATCGACATCTAAGGCGATCGTCTCTCGGTACTTGGCGATCGATCCCTGGCGACCGACCAAATGACGACCGTCCCATGCCACGCGAAGCCATCGCCCGTCCAGTTGGCGACGGCCGAAGCTCAAAGCAAGAACCCACATGCAGATCCGGAAAAGGCGCCGCAGAACATGGATCGTTGACCACAGCCTGTCAGCATCTTTTCACCAATCGACAGACCCGCCGAAAGGTGTACAGTGGGACCGCCCGTGACAGCGACTCAGGATGCGTGCCGACTCCTCATTGGACCGCACAGCTGGCTGCCACCAGCAGCCGCAGACTTTAAGGCAGACAACCCATGTGATATAAAGACGATCGCCCCTTATTATATTACATGAAAGGCGATCGCCCGTCAGTAAACAGAGCATCCCAGCTCCTATAAATAGAAGGCTTCCTACACTTGGAAATCTGTCGGACTCTCTCTGATTCTCAGTTCAGAAGTTCAGAATCTCAGCTCATAACTTGGCTTTCTCACTCTTGGCCACAACTATCTCTCGGCTTTTCTCTCTCTCAGCATCTCTCAATCCTGAGACGGTCGGCAGAAACGAGAACAAGAACATCCAGAGCTTCGCTCAAGAGCTAGATACATAGAATCTTCTACACTCATTGTAATCGCATTCTTACATTAATATTTGTACTCAAACGTATTCTTATTAATAACATCTCGCGAGAGCATTCAAGCCCGGGCCTAACAAACCCGACAAATCTTGTGTTATTTCCATTCCCTCGGACGTGCTCTCGCAATTTGTTGTTGCTCGACCATTCCAGCAATATCTTTCTTTGGATAATATTTTGGGCAACAACAATTGGCGCTAGAGGAAGGGCATCTTAACCCTCATTTTTATTCCTACCATCTCGAAGAACACTCACTGTTCTCCGGGGCATATACTTGAAGTGACACTCACTGCGCTTCAAAGAAAACTTTCAGAATCATGACTTCTGCCTCCACATCGAAGAAAGCCGCTGGCCGATCCGCCGGACGCCTCATTCCGTCTCAATCCGAGCTCCAGCCTATGGCAGAGGACAGCCGCCGCAGTCCGAAACTCTCGATCCCGCCCCCGAGGGACGGCCCAAGCCTCTCGCTCGATCAGTTCCAAACCGCGGAACAGATCGAAGGAGCCCTGGCCATCCTACGGGAGCGACGGAGAGCTTTCGACGCGCCGCCCGCTATGACCCCCTCGGCCATCCGCCGCGTGACCAAACGGAAGTTCAAGGGGCTAATGTCCCAGCGATCGCCAGGAGGCCCCGATTCACAAGAAGAGGCGCTCGCAAGCCGGGGCACCTCTGTTTTCAGGCATCTTACGAAGGACCTCCCCCCGACCTACGCGATTTTCCGCGCCAAAGCCGTAGACTTTCTGGCCAGGCAAAGGTTACTTCTCAACCTATGAGCAGCGCGATCGACAACCGAATGACGATCACCAGTCTTCCAACCCGATCGCCATTATCAAGCAACATCTCAGAAACTGGAGGACTCGCTCGCCATCTATAGTTCATCATCTAACATGTTGGACTAAGGCACGAGATCGCCTCCCCCGCACAACGTACACCGTCGAAGGTCGGCATTTAACATGACGATCCGAGGTGGAAGAGTGCAGCCATAGTCCTGGTGGTCGATGGAACCGACTGCTTAGGCCATGCAAGGTTCCTTTGGGCTGAGATTGCTCGCCCTTCGTTTAAATACGAGGCGGGCGTAGTCGAAGGACCCTCCAAACAAATCAGTGGACACGTTCGCCCGCCCTCAAAGGTTCATCATCTAACTTGGTGAACCCGGACAATGCGTCGCGTAACTACCCCCGTCTCAACGTATACCGTCGAGGATTGCCGTCTAACATGACAATCCGAGGTAGAAAAGAGCTAACAAGCCGCGGATGTGGAGTCGATTCATCCGACGATGCCCCGTGCAATGACTCCTCCAGACCAAGCACGCCCTTCGTTTAAATACGAGGTGAGGTGCAGCCTAACAGAGGACCCTCACAATAAAATGAGTCACGAGACAGACAATGTCGCTCGCGCACAAGACATGGTCATGGAGTCGGTCCATCGAACTCCGCGACTGTGCACGGTTCCTCAGCGACGAAACTATCAAGTTTCTACGAGGGATCGGCAAAATTGTTTATTGCAGGTACAAGACCGAAGATAGCTCGCCAATCGACCAGATCGCCAAAAGTTTGAGACCAAAGTCCGCTTAACGGATCGCCCGTCTTCATCCTACACGATCGCCACCAAGAACCACCTCACCCCGTGTCTTCAAACATCGGAGCAAGCTGGGGGGCAATTGTTGTGTCGAGATTTATACATCTCACCATCGATCGGCACAGAGACCGGGCGACCGAGCCAGAGCCCAACAGCCAAGGCACATTGGCCGACCGAAGGTCCCAGGACAAGTCCCGGTGCCGATCGATCGACATCTAAGGCGATCGTCTCTCGGTACTTGGCGATCGACCCCTGGCGACCGACCAAATGACGACTGTCCCATGCCACGCGAAGCCATCGCCCGTCCAGTCGGCGACGGCCGAAGCTCGAAGCAAGAACCCACATGCAGATCCGGAAAAGGCGCCGCAGAACATGGATCGTTGACTACACTGCACAAGATCTTTTCACCAACCGGCTGCACCCGCCAAAGGTATACAAGTGGGACCGCCGTGCGCGACTCAGACGCGTGCCGCTCCTCATCGGGATCACAGACAGCCGCCAGCAATGCAGACCTTAAGGCAGACAGCCCATATGACATAAAGACGATCGCCCCTTATTATATTACATGAAAGGCGATCGCCCGTCAGTAACAGAGCATCCCAGCTCCTATAAATAAAAGGCTTCCTACACTTGGAAATCTGTCGGACTCTCTAATTCTCAGTTCAGAAGTTCAGAATCTCAGCTCATAACTTGGCTTTCTCACTCTTGGCCACAGCTATCTCTCGGCTTTTCTCTCTCTCAGCATCTCTCAATCCTGAGACGGTCGGCAGAAACAAGAACAAGAAAATCCAGAGCTTCGCTCAAGAGCTAGATACATAGAATCTTCTACAGTAATCGCATTCTTACATTAACATTGGTACTCAAACGTATTCTTATTAATAACATCTCGCGAGAGCATTCAAGCCCGGGCCTAACAAACCCGGCAAATCTTGTGTTATTTCTGTTCCCTCAGACGTGCTCTCGCAATTTGCTGTTGCTCGACCATTCCAGCAATATCTTTCTTCGGATAATATTTTGGGCAACAACAGGTACACCAACCCGAACCCTACTACATGCAACGTGCAATTTCACATGCTTTAATTACTCTAATTGCATATTTATATTTCATAATTATTAAACCAATTAAAGCATGATACATTAATAATTTTAATTAAATTAAAGCGCATTGCTTACATCAACTTGAATTAAAGTAAATTCACGTTGAATTAATATATATTATGGCATAAGAAACCTAGTTGATTGCATATTATGCGTATAGATATATTTCTAGGATTATATGTCTATATCTATAAATATACATATATTTTGCATGCATATATAGATATCGCATGTAATTAGGGTTCATGAATAGTAGACTTTAATTATATATTTTCTATTACATATCATAAACCAAACCATGATAAAGCAATTTTATGGGTAATTCTCAAAAGGCATCCAAAGTAATTTTGACTATATATTGGTTCGAAAAAATAATAATGCTCTATTAAAATTTTATCATGAAAGTACTCATGATAAACTGTGAAAACTCATTTCCATATTCTTGTATCAAGATAGATGATCCAACTCATCTCAAATTTCATATCTTGGACTCAAAAAATGCATGAGTACCATAGATGGGTTTTCTATGTCGAGACCACATTTATCACTAAAGAATATAGTGGTACGCTCCTTAACACCACAGACCAAGCAACGTCTCATAATATAAAAGCGAGTGTACTTCTATTCCTTAGATGAAACATCGAATCCAACTTCAGATGGAAGTATCTATAATGGAAATCCCCAAAGAACGTGGGATGTCCTTAAGGGCCGTTTTGGGAACATTTACAATACTTTGCTCCGAAAGTTGACCGTGCATTGGAATGAAATCCGTTTGCTTGACTATAAACGAATCAACCACTTCAACAAATATATGCTCCGCCTCAAGGCACGCCTAAATTCTGTAGGAAGGACATCACAAAAGATGATATGATTCAGAAAATGCTTTCCACCTTTCCTACTTCGGCCCTTATACTAGCGAACCAGTATAAACTGGAGTATGACAACAACTGCATCACTACCTTCAATAAGCTCATCAACCTACTTCAAGTGACTGAGAGGCATAATGAAGTGCTAGTGAGCAACAATGTCAGGCCCGCTGGGACAAAGAAAATTCCCTAGGCCAATTATGGCAAAGTGAAGGATGGAAACTACTCCAATGAACAGGGGACTGGACGTAGCAGACGTCGTGCTCAAGGACGTGGGGGTATTTTCAATGTAATGCGAAGACTTGGTGCTCCCGGTTCTACTAGCCAAAGGAACCAAAAAGCACATACCCATCCTATCGCCTCTAATGCTCGAGTTGACAATGAATCGTGCTATCATTGTGGAGATGCTGGACATGGTACAAGAACTGCCATGCAAGCAAGCAAGTCGCATATAACTACAAGAAATATAGAAAGTCCAAAGAAATGAGAACTCAGTATATGGAAGAATATGATCTAGACAAGCCTGTTATGTCAATTTCACAGTCACCAGTTGCCGAAATGAGTCATACGAGCCACAGTCTATAGAGGCACCCCCTTTAATATTGAATCTCAGTATTATGTTCACTTTCTCGTTTATATTTGGTATAGTTTCCTCAAGACAACTGTGTTGGTGTTTTCTTTTCAATAATGACGTGATGCAACATTATTTCATGAACAAGATACTAATATTGCTTACGTTAGATTTTTAGCTTTATTTCGAAGTACTGAATAATGCTTGAATGCGTATGGTTCAAAATTGCAATCTCTTCTAAGGAATGAATCAAGGTGAACTTGAATGTTTTTAGAATCAGGCTTCTACTCATCGAATATTTCGTCTGCCAAACCTCGGTAACTACGATGATAGGTCCTCCCAACTCATCAAAGGGCAAGGTAATGCCCAATTCTTGATGCCTAAACGGCAGTCTTCCAAGTTACCGATGCTCTATATGCACCTAGAGCCCTTCGAACCTTACTTAGCTTCAATAATATAAGTAGCAATGGTTTCCATGTTTAAACTCACTCTGAGAATGGAATATAGTTTCTTTTATTAATTCTAATGAATGCGGACGTAAACGCATTTTAGAAAAACTGATGAGTCGATCTAGTGGATGTACCTAACTACTATTAGATTTTTAAAATCCTATGTTGTCACCAACAATGTACTTTGGGACATAGACTCATATTGGCTTTGGCATGATAGACTAGGTTATCCTGGTCGATCTGTATACTAATGAACTTGTACGAACATCATTCTTTTCGAGTGATAAGGTGGCAACAACTCGACATAAAGAACAATGTTGATGTTAATCATGTTATGTCATCCAAAGAACCGGATGCATATCAAATGCGCACCACTCATTTTTGCAAAGCCTACTCTTTAATCAATGTGGGAGCGAGACCTTCCTACGCTAAAGAAACAAAAGCAAGCATTCCATTCTTACGTTGAATATAAAGAGATATTTATGGATCCATCCACCTAATATGCGGACCATTTATGTACTTTATGGTATTGGTGGATACTCCGACATGTTGGTCACATGTCGCTCTCCTGTCCACTCAAACTGCTGCAGAACTTCCAAGATAACTTATAAGGGCTCACATCTCTTATCACATCTAAAGGACTCAATGATTTTGGAGAGTTCACATCAAGTATTTGATGTTTATTGCATGATAGAGATCAATGAATAGTATCTCGTCCCATGTGCATATGCAAACGGTCTTACATAAACAATCGTCGAAAGAATATGTATGGTGATTATGTCATTAGTTATGCGCACCAATTTGCTTATTTTTGCGTGGAATTATGCATTATTGCACGCAACCTTACTTAAATCATTCATTCTTAGACCCTCTGTTAACCAATTAGTTTATGCGTACCACTTGGTAACTGGTGTAATACCCGGTTGTAATTCATTCATTATCATTTAGTAATTATCAGTCAGTAATTGTCACTCAGTAATTTTCACTCATTAATAATCACTCATCATTCATGATTCATTCATTTGCGTTCATTGTTGGCATGTTGTAACCGTGTATCAGTTACCGATCGTCATTTCATCTCCGTTTGAGTGTCGAGACGGGAGTATTATCATTATCATCGTGATGGGTAGTCTTGTGCTGGAAGTTTCGTCTTTGGCATGTGTTGGGCTTGTTCACTTTCACATACGTATGGTGTGTCGGATCATTCATCAATCGTAGCGAGAAATCGGAGTTGTCGGAATTTCATCTTGTCCAGCAATGAGTTACGGCCGTAACTAGTCATACATTACGGCCGTAACTTGCATTCGTTGGATTAAGGTGATTTTGGACGAAGGCGAGTTACGACCGTAAGGATTGTCAGATACGGCCGTAACAGGCGCTCGTTGATTTCAGGCCAGTTCGGCCGAATGGGACTTACGGACGTAAGGGTTTCGGCATACGGCCGTAAGATGAGGAGTTACGGCCGTAAGGTGGGCAGGCTACGGCCGTAAGGTGTGTTCGTGATTTTCAGGATTTGTCGGACGAGAAGGACTTACGGCCGTAAGGGTTGCGGCATACGGCCGTAAGATGAGGCAGGTACAGCCGTAAGATGAGGTAGGTACGGCCGTAAGGCTTGGCCGGATACGGCCAGACGCATGTGCAGTGGTGCCCAGTCGGGCTGACGAAGGGGGCTTACGCCCGTAAGTTTGGCCGGATACGGCCGTATCGTTCGAGTTACGCCCGTAAGGTGTGCGGGTACGGCCGTATGGATGTCGGCAGGTGTTTTGGACGAGGGCGAGTTACACCCGTAAGTTAGGTGCGGGTACGGCCGTAAAGCTGTCGGCAGGTGTTTGGACGAAGCCGAGTTACGGCCATACGAGTTGGCTGGTTACGGCCGTAAGGCCGTTGACCTGGGATGTTACGGCCGTAAGTAGGCCGAGTTACGGCCGTAACTTTCGGCAGTTTATAAAGGATTGGACGGGACTTTTTCCTCATTTTCTCATTTCTACAACTTATATCCGATAGAGAGGGCTTGAGGGAGAGATTTTCCATCATCTATCACTTGAATGTTAGATTTTCATCATCTTCATTCGTTTGGGAAGCTTGGATACTCGATTTAACTCGCGTTCATCGGATCGAAGTGTTTGGATCTTCAAGAGGTAATTTCTTCAACATCTTGGATTTTGATTTTGTGTTGAGATATGATGTTTTGGATGTTATAATCATGTTGTGTGAAGGGATATGCATATGATTATGAGTTTGTATAAAGATTCATTGGACTATTGAAGGATTATTCAAGAACACTTTGAATATTAAGTTGGATTTGGGGGGTTTCGATTAATTATTGTTGAAATCACGAATTTGGATTTTCATATTAGATTATTGATTGTATTGAAGATGTTTTGTTGGTTTGAAACACTTCTTGGGGATTTGATATTGGTATAATTGAGGTTTGATTGTAAACAATCGGAGATTGGCCACAACGTGTTTGATATAATGCCCCAATGAACTTGGTTTAGTCGTATCGACGTTTTGAGTTCATTATATTCGTGTTTGATACGTATATTGAGCAGATTGTTGGTAATTGTGTTATTCAAGGTTGTTCGAGCGACCGACATCTCATTTAGGACGTTTGTTCGTGGAAGGACAATTGTCACCGGTGTTGTGTAAGTTAATTCTTACTCGGTTAAAAGGATATTCATTCCTTTTGTTGTTGTTCATTCATAATCATAACTCATTCATCATTGTATTAATCGTATTGAGACTTGTAATTGTCGAATAATCACTTCATTCACGAGGAACGACGGTTCCAATCATTTCATTGAACTACCAATCACTTCACTATTATTTTCATCTCGGTCAGTCATTCTTGACTTTGTCGGATTATTATTCATTGATATTCATTATGGTCATTCTCGTTCATATGACCTTCTGGGTTCATATTGCGTGGCCGGGTGCGGATGTGTGGAGTTTTTAGTCGAGCACGCGATGGTCATGTATTGGGTCACCGATACATTGGACTGTGCACACGGTAACGATTACCTCCGTGAGACTAATTAGGTACAAGGACGGGTGTGTCCGGTCATTCGTCTTGTACACTTGCACAGAACATTACGGGCGTACTATGATGCTCCTCTTCAGCTTAATTCATAAATAAAGATATTTCTTAACTAAAGATATATCATGATTGTGTATTTTCAACCCTTGAGGATTGTTGTTCTGTGTAACTGACCCCGTTAGGGGATACTGTTTTCAGGTCACGGCAAGGCAAAGGCACGGGAAGAGCATGTTGACGGCGAGGAGTCTCAGTGATACTAGTAGGGGGGCCCAGTCATTTCTGTCATCCTTATTTCTCTTCATTGTAATTCCGCTGCAAATTCCGTTTGAGATGTTTATTTATTCAGGGTGGTGTATTTTATCTTCATATAAAATATACTAGTATTCTGTATTGTCCTGGTGTATTGTACTTAAGCTCCTCATCGGAGTATTTGGTAATATAATGTGGTTCGGTACTACAATTATATTATTTAATTCATCAGTTTTCATTCGCCTGGTGGGTCCCAGTCGGGGGTCCACGACACTGTAATATCCGCCTAGTTTGGGGTGTTACAGAGTTGGTATCGGAGCGTGGTTTTGAATACTACCTTCCGAGTCATGTCTCATTTGAAATCATCGTCATCGGACTAGTATCATTGGACTTTCGCGTCACGTGTGACCTGTGCAAATGCCGAGCCAATCGCATCAAAGAACTGTAAGACTTCTAACGCCATGGTATAATTTCTGGCAATAATCATTCATTCATAATTCATCAGTTAACAATCCTCAATCATCATTTTCAATTTGATCAGGACGATCATGTCAACTCATTAATCACTCAGTTCATTTCACAGTTTAGTTGTTGATCTTGAGGATCATATCATTAATCTTGTTAACTTGTTCAAAATAATCATTTCAAGAATTTCATCAGATAATCATGTCACCTCAGTTAATCATTCATGTAATCACTGTGTTAGAGCGCGTATGCTCATTTTCATCATCTCATGACGTAATCATAACGTGATATTCATGCGGGAGATATAATTATCATTGTGACTTTCCTACTTCAGTATGGAGAGAGCAGGCAGAGGACGCGGAGGACGAGGCCGCGGTGCGGGCCGAATTCCGAGAGCTCGTGTGAATACACGTGCGAACGCGAGGAATAATGCTAACTCATCTAGCAGCGACGCTGCCACTCATTCATCTGGACGTGATCATTCACTATCGGGGAGTCGTACCCGGGACACAGCTCAGTCAGAAGGTGTTCGGGTTGACCCACTCGCTTTTATGCAGGGCATGATGGCCCAAATGACTCAGATGGCACAACTGATGGAGACGATGCATAACTCAGCTAATCAGAATCAACGGTCTCCTCCGCTGCCACCTCAGAGGCAAGAGAGGAGTGTGGGCAGTATCATCGACGACATCTCTCGCCAAATACCACCTACCTTCGAGGGTTCATCTGAACCGGCGGATATTGTTCATTGGCTCGAGCATTTCGAGAAGTTATTTGCTATGGTAGAGTGTCCCGAAGGACACAAAGTTTCAGTTGTGGCTTACTATCTGGGTAAGAGCGCTCATTCTTGGTGGTTGTCGTTGAAGCCCACCGACGGATCAGGTACTTGGGATCAATTCAAGACTCTCATGATGGAGAGGTATTATCCGGCCCCACTCAGAGAGGCCAAGCTGTCAGAATTACTCACTCCCGACCCCTCAGCAGATGAGGATGTTCTCGCCATTGCCGAGAAATTTCAGGAACTTCTTCTGTTCGCCTCATCTATCATTCACTCCGAGGCAGATAAGATTAAGTATTTCAGGAAGAGGTTGAAACCCCGTATGCGGATGCAGTTACTTAATCATAATTGCACCACTCTAGCCGAATTCATTGAGAAAGCTCTTACTTATGAGCTTACTGCTAAGGAAATTGCTAAGCAGCAACCTTCATCTGCTAGCAAGAAGTCCAAAAATCATAATCAGTCTGAAGGCGGTCAGACAACCTTCAAGAAGCCACGTGCGGGCACTACTTTCTCTGAGCGACCTCCTGTGGCGCCCAGACTGGCGGAATCGCAGTCCCGAGCAGCCAGTTCGGCCATCACCTGTTTTAACTGTGGGGATCTTGGTCATGTCAACACCAAGTGTCCGAGACAGACTGTCACGTGTCATAACTGTGGGATTGTTGGGCATAAGGCCCATTTTTGCCGAAGGGACTCCAAACCTACTCCGGCGTCATCTCAGGCCCCGGGCCACTGTTCATAATCGAGCCACTCCCACGCTGCTCAAGACGACAGGAGCGAACAAAGGCGGAGCAAAGAGCTATCAGACGGGAGCGTCCAGTTCGGGGGCCGGCAAGCCCCGAATTTATGAGATGAAGAAGACCGACGATCCGGAGGCCTGGATGATCTCAGGTACACTCGATATTCTATCTCAACCTGTGTGTACCCTTTTTGATACTGGTGCATCTCATTCATTCATTTCCGAGTCATGTTTGAGTAGGCTACGTCTGGGTAGTGCTACTAGTTGTGAGCCGTATGTCATTGGTCTACCTGATGGTAGACGAATTATTGGAAATCATGAGATTCAGAATTGTCCGATTCAGCTTCATGGCCGTGTATGGCTAGCAGACCTAATCGTGGTGGATTTACCGAGAGACGACGTCATCTTGGGTATTGATTGGATGGATTGTCACGATGCCATCATTAGTGTCCCTAAGCGTATAGTCACTATCATTTCTGACGATGGGGTCGAATGTGTTTTTCAGGGAGGTAATCCCGGTTGTTCTGGTAAGGTCATTAACTTGATGAAAACAGTGAAATTACTTAGTCAGGGGTGTGTTGGTTATTGGTGCTATATGACCAAAACCGAGAAATCACCTATAATGTTGACGGATATTCCGGTAGTGAGAGAATATGCTGATGTATTTCCAGACGAGTTACCTGGTTTGCCTCCACATAGAGATTTGGAATTCACGATTGAGTTGGAGCCTGGTACGTCTCCATTATCGAAGGCACCGTACTGGATGGCCTCGACCGAAATGCAGGAATTAAAGAATCAACTTGAGGAGTTGTTCGAGAAAGGTTATATCCGACTGAGTGCGTCCCCGTGGGGAGCAACAGTGTTGTTTGTCAAGAAGAAAGATGGTTCTTTTCGCTTGTGTATTGATTATCGGGAATTGAACAGGGTGACGATCAAGAATAAGTATCCTCTACCCCATATTGATGATCTCTTAGATCAACATCAGGGAGCTTCAGTATTTTCCAAGATCGATTTAAGATCTGGATATCATCAGTTGCGAATTCGAGAGTCGGATATCGCAAGGACAGCGTTTCGTACACACTATGGTCATTATGAGTTCGTGGTAATGCCGTTTGGGTTAACTAATGCACCTGCGGTATTCATGGAGTTAATGAATCGGGTTTTCATCGAATTTTTGGATCAGTTTGTTGTTGTCTTTGATGACATTTTGATTTATTCTCGTGACCGAGAGGAGCACGAGGTTCACCTTCATCAGGTTCTCGACGTGCTGAGACGAGAGCAACTTTATGGAAAGTTTTCCAAATGTGAGTTCTGGATGTCCGAAGTGACGTTTCTCGGGCATGTAATTTCATCAGATGGAGTGCGTGTTGATCCTCAGAAGACGGAGGCTATCCAAGATTGGTTACCTCCGAAGAATGTTAAGGAAATCCGAAGCTTTCTCGGATTAGCCGGTTATTATCGGCGGTTTGTGGAAGGATTTTCTAAAATCGCTCAACCAATGACGAACCTTTTGCGAAATGATAAGAAATACACGTGGTCCGACGCGTGTCAATGGAGTTTTGAGGAACTCAAGAGCCGGTTAATTTCAGCACTTGTACTTTCCTTGCCACAAGGGACGGAAGGATTCGTGGTTTATAGTGACGCGTCCGGACACGGTCTCGGATGTGTATTAATGCACAATGGGAAGGTTATTGCCTATGCTTCACGGCAATTGCGACCTTACGAGGTTAATTATCCGACCCACGACCTGGAGCTAGCAGCCGTGGTTTTCGCGTTGAAGATTTGGCGTCATTACCTTTATGGCATCACCTGTCAGATATTCACCGATCACAAGAGTTTGAAGTATATATTTACTCAGAAGGAGTTAAATATGCGACAGAGGCGGTGGTTAGAACTAATCAAAGATTATGATATCGAGATCCTGTACCACCCGGGCAAGGCAAACGTGGTTGCCGATGCCTTGAGTCGTAAGTCCGTTCAGGAGCAAATGCTTGCTCGTTTAACAGTTCAGAAGGAGCTTCAGCAGAAATTCCTTAGACCCGAGATCGAGGTCTGGCTTCAGCGAGTGCAAGGGAAACTTTGCATGTTAGAGATTTCATCGCCACTTGAGGAGGCAATCAGAGTGAATCAGGGTTCAGACCCATCATTGTTGCGCATCCGTGAGGATGTGGCTCAGGGGAAAGCCCCTGGATTTGTGGTCCACGAGGATGGACTTTTGCGATTTAAGAATCGGTTGTGCGTACCGGCTAATGACGAGTTGAAAAACTCGATTTTGAGAGAAGCCCATGCTACCCCTTATTCCGTTCATCCGGGGTCTAGCAAGATGTACAAGGACTTGAAACAAAATTACTGGTGGAGTAATATGAAGCGAGAAGTCGCAGAATTTGTTTCGAGATGCTTAACCTGTCAGCAAGTCAAGATAGAACATCAGCGACCGGCAGGTATGCTGAAACCGCTCCTTATTCTAGAGTGAAAGTGGTAAGATATTTCTATGGACTTCATCACGAGTTTACCGACGAGTCGTCGTGGCATGAATACAATCTGGGTGATTGTGGACCGCTTAACTAAATCAGCTCATTTCCTTGAGATTAAGGATACGTGGGGTCCCGAGAGACTGGCCCAGTTGTTCATCAAAGAGATAGTGAGATTGCATGTACTCCTAAGAGTATCGTTTCCGATCGTGACGGACGTTTCATGTCACATTTTTGGAAATCAGTTCATTGGGCTATGAGAACTCAGCTTAATCTCAGTACCGCTTTTCATCCTCAGTCCGACGGACAATCAGAGAGGACTATTCAGACATTGGAGGACATGTTGAGGGCATGCGTCCTCGATTGGAAAGACGGTTGGGAAGCCCGATTACCGTTGATTGAGATCACGTACAATAATAGTTGGCATGCTTCGATTAAGATGGCACCTTACGAGGCCTTGTACAGTCGTCGTTGTCGATATCCTTTGTGTTGGGACGACTTATCAGAATCAATCGGCACCGAGCCCGATATGCTTATAGCCGCCCGGGAGAAGGTAGCTTTGATCAGGAGTCGTATGTTGACAGCTCAGAGTCGACAGAAATCATATGCAGATAATCGTCGTCGACCACTAGAGTTCGAGACGGGTGACCACATTTTGGTCAAAGTATCACCGAGTCGAGGTATCTTCCGTTTCGGGAAGCGGGAAAAGTTGAGTCCGAGATTCATTGGACCGTTTGAGATTTTGGATCGAGTAGGCGAGTTAGCTTATCGATTGGCTTTACCTCCGGCGTTGAGCCGAATTCATAATGTGTTTCATGTCTCTCAATTGCGGAAGTATGTTGCCGACCCGAGTCACATACTTCAGTTCGAAGAAATCGAGATCGCTGATGATCATTCGTATGAGGAGCGTCCTATACAAGTTTTAGAGCGGCGAAGCAAACAGTTGAGGAACAAGACGATTCCTTTGGTCAAGATTCAGTGGTCTAGACACGGAATCGAAGAGGCTACTTGGGAAACCGAGGAGAGTATGCGGGAGAGTTATCCCGAGTTGTTTGAACCTTAGTTTCGGGGACGAAACTCTTTTTAAGGGGGGGAGTATGTAATACCCGGTTGTAATTCATTCATTATCATTCAGTAATTATCAGTCAGTAATTGTCACTCAGTAATTTTCACTCATTAATAATCACTCATCATTCATGATTCATTCATTTGCGTTCATTGTTGGCATGTTGTAACCGTGTATCAGTTACCGATCGTCATTTCATCTCCGTTTGAGTGTCGAGACGGGATTATTATCATTATCATCGTGATGGGTAGTCTTGTGCTGGAAGTTTCGTCTTTGGCATGTGTTGGACTTGTTCACTTTCACATACGTATGGTATGTCGGATCATTCATCAATCGTAGCGAGAAATCGGAGTTGTCGGATTTTCATCTTGTCCAGCAATGAGTTATGGTCGTAACTAGTCATACATTACGGCCGTAACATGCATTCGTTGGATTAAGGTGATTTTGGACGAAGGCGAGTTACCGCCGTAAGGATTGTCGAATACGGCCGTAACAGGCGCTCATTGATTTCAGGCCAGTTTGGCCGAATGGGACTTACGGTCGTAAGGGTTTCGGCATACGGCCGTAAGATGAGGAGTTACGGCCATAAGGTGGGCAGGCTACGGCCGTAAGGTGTGTTCGTAATTTTCAGGATTTGTCGGACGAGAAGGACTTACTGCCGTAAGGGTTGCGGCATACGGCCGTAAGATGAGGCAGGTACGGCCGTAAGGCTTGACCGGATATGGCCGTACGTTACAGGTAGGGTGCCTGGTCAGTTTCGACGAAGGGGGCTTACGCCCGTAAGTTTGGCGGGATACGGCCATATCATTCGAGTTACGCCCGTAAGGTGTGCGGGTACGGCTGTATGGATGTCGGCAGGTGTTTTAGACGAGGGCGAGTTACGCCCGTAAGTCAGGTGCGGGTACGGCCGTAAGGCTGTCGGCAGGTGTTTGGACGAAGCCGAGTTACGGCCGTACGAGTTGGCTGGTTACGGGCGTAAGGCCGTTGACCTGGGATGTTACGGCCGTAAGTAGGCCGAGTTACGGCCGTAACTTCCGGCAGTTTATAAAGGATTGGACGGGACTTTTTCCTCATTTTCTCATTTCTACAACTTATATCCGAGAGAGAGGGCTTGAGGGAGAGATTTTCCATAATCTATCACTTGAGTGTTAGATTTTCATCATCTTCATTCGTTTGGGAAGCTTGGATACTCGATTTAACTCGCGTTCATCGGATCGAAGTGTTTGGATCTTCAAGAGGTAATTTCTTCAACATCTTGGATTTCGATTTTGTGTTGAGATATGATGTTTTGGACGTTATAATCATGGTGTATGAAGGGATATGCATATGATTATGAGTTTGTATAAAGATTCATTGGACTATTGAAGGATTATTCAAGAACGCTTTGAATATTAAGTTGGATTTGGGGGTTTTCGATTAATTGTTGTTGAAATCACGAATTTGGATTTTCATATTGGATTATTGATTGTATTGAAGATATTTTGTTGGTTTGAAACACTTCTTGGGGATTTGATATTGGTATAATTGAGGTTTGATTGTAAACAATCGGAGATTGGCCACAACGTGTTTGATATAATGCCCCAATGAACTTGGTTTAGTCGTATCGACGTTTTGAGTTCGTTATATTCGTGTTTGATATGTATATTGAGCGGATTGTTGGTAATTGTGTTATTCAAGGTTGTTCGAGCGACCGACATCTCATTTAGGACGTTTGTTCGTGGAAGGACAATTGTCACCGGTGTTGTGTAAGTTAATTCTTACTCGGTTAAAAGGATATTCATTCCTTTTGTTGTTGTTCATTCATAATCATAACTCATTCATCATTGTATTAATCGTATTGAGACTTGTAATTGTCGAATAATCACTTCATTCACGAGGAACGACGGTTCCAATCATTTCATTGAACTATCAATCACTTCACTATTATTTTCATCTCAGTGAGTCATTCTTGACTTTGTCGGATTATTATTCATTGATATTCATTATGGTCATTCTCGTTCATATGACCTTCTGGGTTCATATTGCGTGGACGGGTGCGGATGTGTGGAATTTTTAGTCGAGCACGCGATGGTCATGTATTGGGTCACTGATACATTGGACTGTGCACACGGTAATGATTACCTCCGTGAGACTAATTAGGTACAAGGACGGGTGTGTCCGGTCATTCGTCTTGTACACTTGTACAGAACATTACGGGCGTACTATGATGCTCCTCTTCAGCTTAATTCATAAATAAGGATATTTCTTAACTAAAGATATATCATGATTATGTATTTTCAACCCTTGAGGATTGTTGTTCTGTGTAACTGACCCCGTTAGGGGATATTGTTTTCAGGTCACGGCAAGGCAAAGGAACGGGAAGAGCATATTGATGGCGAGGAGTCCCAGTGATACTAGTAGGGGGGCCCAGTCATTTCAGTCATCCTTATTTCTCTTCATTGTAATTCCGCTGCAAATTCCGTTTGAGATGTTTATTTATTCAGGGTGGTGTATTTTATCTTCATATAAAATATACTAGTATTCTGTATTGTCCTGGTGTATTGTACTTAAGCTCCTCATCGGAGTATTTAGTAATATAATGTGGTTCGGTACTATAATTATATTATTTAATTCACCAGTTTTCATTCGCCTGGTGGGTCCCAGTCGGGGGTCCACGGCACTGTAATATCCTCCTAGTTTGGGGTGTTACAACTGGATAGCCTGGTTTTTGTATTTTGGACCCAGACGGACTTGAGTGCCAATTGCGCATATTTGGTTACACATTATATGTGCCTTCTGAGCCCCACAGTGCCTTGGTCTTTAGAAACGATTAAGTATTCACGTTGGATAAGAATCTCCAGACGTTTATCCGCTATTTAGAACCTTCACAGTGATCACTTTACCGCAGGATTTGCGGATTGTCACTTTAATGAGACAACCTTCCTGTCGTTAGGGGGAGGAGAGAAAACGTAATTTCTCGGGGAACGACAGGAATTGTCATCGTGTGTCCCCATTTTGTCTCATTATGATCCCCGAACTTCACAGAGTTACCGTGAAGCACAAAGAACAATCGATCTTCAGGATGTAGCAGATTCGATGTCTGATGCATTTCCTAATATCGTTCAAGTGACAAGGTCTCACATTACAGCTGCAAATGTGTCTGTAAGGTTAGAAGTCCCCTGTAAGGGGCACATCACCAATGGACCGGGTGATGCAACTGCACCTGGTGGAGGTGTGGTTGAGGCCATGGAGTGGAAGCCTCATGGTTCGACTAAATACTCACCCACGGAAGAGGTAGAGTATGGCATAAATTAACATGTTAACCATCAATGAACTCGTTTCATGAGATCATGCTTGATTTTATTATGTCCATGGGTCATGACGAGGGGGACGCCCTGAAGATATGATTCAGAAAATCAAGAATCTCGATGAAATTATGAGGGTGTCGCTTGATCAACCACCCACTTTGATGACATGTCATGAATCATATAATACGATGATGTCTAACCTCGCTCAGTTGGATGAAATCAACATATAGACGATTGGCCTAGAGAAACATTCCAGGTAGAACTAGATTCTCTGACAAAGAGTCAGGTCAGGTATTTGGTGTAGGTAGTGCTAACCTAACCAAGCGTAAAGCCTATAAAACATAAATGAACCTTTGTCATAAAGTGTAGTGAGAATAATAGAGTCCTAATGTACAAGGTTCACGAAGTAATGCTTCTCACAACGCCCTGGAATTGATTACGAGGAAATGTACTCCCACGTATACATTCCGCTGTTTGATTAGCATAGTAATTTCCGAGGGATTGGAAATGTAGCTAAATGGATGTGGTTACTGCGTATCTCTATGGGGATCTAGATACGAAAATATATATGGAAGTGTCCGATGGCATTTCATTACCCAAATCAAGTGACTCTAGACCACGAAGTGCGTATGCAATTTGATTGAAACGCTCAACTTTACGGTTTTGAAGCAATCCCTAAGGACATGGTATAACCGTCTAAGTGATTACTTGATTGAGAATGGATATAAGAACGATGAACTGTGTCTCTGCGTCTTCACAAATAAGTTCTGTATTCACGATCATCAGAATGTATGCCGATGACATGAACATAATCGGTCTTGTGAAATAAGAGAAAGCACCGGACAGTGGAAATCTGAGTTTGAGATGAAATATCTTGGGAAAACTCGGTTCTGTTGAGGCATTGACATAGAACATCGAGTTTATGTAATTTATTCCACCGGTCTTCCTATGTCCAGAAGATTCTCAGGCACTTTAATATGGACAAGGTACATCTGACTAGCAATCCCATGATAGGTCGAATATTTGGATGCAAATGAAAGATCCATCTCGTCTAAAGGAAAGTGACGAAGAGCTTTGGGAGCTGAAATTCCCTACTTGAGTGCAATAGCGCATTATTGTACTTGGCTCAATGTACATGGCTTGATATCACTCAGTTAATTCGCTGACTAGATTTACTTCAGCATCGACGCAACATCAATGGAATGGTATCAAGAATATATTTTGATACTTAAAAGAAACTATTGACTTGGGACTATTCTTTCCCTACAAGCAGGCAAATGAAGCTGCTTACGAAAAGACAATTACTAAAGTAAATGTTGATGTCGAAGCAACTACCACAAAGATTGTGTTGGTATGACTTGCTTCTGTTTTGAAAATCGACCATGCAAACCCCTTTTGGCTACCTCCTCGAATCACGACATGATTATTGCTTTGCATGAATCAGTCCGTGAGTGTACATGATTAGGAACTATCATTCTACACTTGTGAGGAACTAGTGGTTAAGTACTACCACTGATGAGCATACTTACATTTACGAACATGATGTAACTTGTAAATCCCCTTGATTGATGGAATGATCATAACGGGAAATATGTGAGATATAAGGGAACATACTCAAATAAGTTGCACTCTTTTCCTTAGACCAAGGTCTATTTTTCCCATCGAGTTTTGTTACTTGGCAAGGTTTGTAACGAGGCAACGATATATGAATGTAAGCATTAGGGGGAGTTGTAGAGTTTTCCAACTTCCGAGATTGATGCAAAGATCACAAGGAAATGATGATTTATAAAGAAACTTAATCACATGTGTTGTACTCTTGTCTTTGATCAAGGTTCATTTTCTCCCATTGAGTTTTGTTACTTGGCGAAATTTTTAATGAGACAACGACTACTTGATTGATGTATAAATCAGGGGAAGATGTAGACTTGAGGGGGGGTCTTACATCCACATCGTACGTTATACTCTTTTCCTTCCAAGGATCATTTTTCCCACAGGGTTTTTATCACTTGAAAAGGTTTCTAACGAGGTGACAAGATGTACGATTTTAGGGATCTATGGAATGGTCACTTTAGTAGCGCTATGATTAATGTAACGATCATATGAAATGATAGATTCAAAGGACGAAGTCTAAACTTGATGTGTCTAGATGATGTACTCTTTTTCCTACGATCAAGACATTTTTCCCACTAGCTTTTTGCTTGGCGAGGTTTTAACGAGGCAACATGACATGCGCTTGTAGACTAGGCACAAGGGGGAATGTTAAAATAATAATATCCAATGTGTGCTTAAGTCTGTTAGTTTATGAGCTTTTCTAGTTAGGATAGGATTAGGCCTACTTGTATGTATCTCTCACTATTTAAAGGGATATCATCAATGAGAATAATACACTGTTTTGCCCTACTTTACTGTTTAGTTATTTTCCCTTCAATAGTTCTTATTTTAAAATTTCAGAATCTACACAATTCTTGGATTGCTAATTTGGGAACATAATAAATTAAATAGGTAAATATATAAATAAATCAATAAATCAGTCGTAGATAATTTCTGTATGTAAAATAAATAATATATATGTAACATTCTAAAGATAAAGATAAATTAATGATAGATATGTTATTATTGTCAACCAAGAACCTTCTGCCACAAATGATAAGGGTAGTGGCAGTCGCAGCGGTATGGCCAGTGGTTTGGGCCATACCGGCGGTGAACACCGCCGCCATATAGGCGGTATAGCTCGGCGGCATGGCTGGGTGGCATTTGATGATTCAACGGCATGGACAAATTGGACCGTTGGAGTATTAAAGAGATATGACCGTTGGAGGCAAAAGGGACATTGGGAACGGTTTAAAAAAAAAAATCCTTCTATATATACATATGAGATATCAAAAAAACATAATCAATATTAAACCAAATCTATCCTAAAAAATCACTTTCAATAAAATTTCTAGACTCAACCGGTTCATATAATAGATCAGCCGGTCGCGCCAGTTTATGACGATAGTGTACTAGAGGAGTTACTCGACGAACAAATCCATTACCGTCTCCTATATGATCTTACGGAGCACGTAGAGGCTCAAAACTTAGCATACCTCGATGACTAGTTATTTTTTTTTTTAAGAATTATGTAATTTTCTTTTAATTATGTGTATTTTTTTAAGTATTATGTAATTTTCTTTTAATTATTAATGAAATATTTATGTTTTTATTAAATTGTTTAATATAATTTATGAAAATAAAAAATAAAAAAATAAAATTAGTTGGTGGGTTGGGAGGTATGAAAAAAATATGGTTGCCACTAAAAAAGGGTTGAGAGGTATGAAAAAAGTATAAATGAGGTGGAATGATATTATTGGTGGGTTGGGAGGTATGGAGTTTTTTGGGAGCCATGATTGCCACCAGAAACAAACATACAATTCTTATGTATATGGATTAGGGGTGGGCACAAAAAATCAAAATCCCAATCCCGTCCCGGTCCCGTCCCAAAATTACCCGGGATGGGACGGGATCCAAAATTAAAAACACTAGGCTCGTCCCGTCCCGTCCCATTAGAGTAACTACGGGACGGGACACGGGACAAAAAATTTGAGGCCCGTAAGGCCCGTCCCGTCCCGCTTAGTTTTTAATTCTTTTTAAAACTATATATTTTTATTATTTGTAATCCTTTTTTAATTAATTTTTAACAATAAACTATTTTTATTCTTTACTATATGTATATTATAATTATACACAAACCTAATCAACCGATATAAAGTTAATAACTAATGTTTTTTCAAAAAAAAAAATGGATATGTTATATTCAATGTTAATAATTGATATTTTAAAAGTTTAATTTAGGCTAGTAAATTAATTTGTTGGATATTTTTCCCGAATTTAGATTTATAAAATTATAGATATTCTTACTTTTTCTAATTTATAGTTTGAACTTTTTTATGCGGGACTAAACCCATCTTGTCCCGTTCCGTCCCGTCCCAACCGGGATAAGGCCCGCGTGGGATGAAATTATGAAATCATCAATCCCGTCCCGTCCCGTCCCGCTTGTTATTACACAGGACGGGACGTGGGATGACCCCATACCCGTCCCATCTCGTCCCATGCCCACCCCTAATATGGATTATATTATATGCCAAACAAATATTCTCGGTCACTACTGAATTAGTATGAAAATAATAACAATAATAATAATGGTAATAATATAATTTGTAGTATTATAACTATATTATTATATTTGAATAATAATCTATAATTAAAATTCAACTTAAAAAATAAAACGAAACCAAATCAAACCAAACATACCCAGTATATCCCGCTCAGAGCAGGGTCTGGGGAGGGTAAGATGTACGCAGACCATGCCCCTACCTATTACGGTAGGAAGGCTGTTTCCGTGAAGACCCTCAGCTTAGTGCACAACAACATATTGAGTGAAAAATACAAAAGGAAGCATATGATATAAAAAAAAAACTCAATACCATACCTGAACCCATGACTTAATCCACATGGGACTTACCTAAGAGGAATTTGGCTACATCACTCCCGATGAACGCTGCTCAAACAGAAGAGATGTTAACTCTGCGCACAGCTCCCTGTCAAAAATACACCACACGCAAAAGACAATAAGATAAAATATACAATAAATGTAAAAATGCAATGCTCTAGGTCAAAGCTAACCGAGACAACCCAACCCTGAGGCTCTCAACTACAACAACGCTCCCAACTAAAGAATCCACAACTCTAATCTGGCGCCTCCAAGCGCACCTATCAACAGTCATGGTCTCGGAAAGGTTTAAGGCCTTCAAATCTAATCTCAGCTGCTCCTCCCACGTCCTCCTCGGTATGCCTCTCCTCCTCTCCCCGACAACTACTAAACTCTCGACCCTCCTCACCGGAGCAGATGCCTGCCTCCTGCGGACGTGGCCAAACCATCTCAATCTCCCTTCCCTAACTTTCGCTGAAATGGGCGTCACTTCTAGCGCGTTCCTGAAGACCCCGTTCGAGATTCTATCTAACATTGTGCGACCACACGACCAGCGTAACATTCTCATTTCAGCCGCTTCTAACTTGCTCTCAAGCGACTTCTTCATCGCCCAACATTCAGAGCCATACAACATTGCAGGTCGGATTGCCGCTCTATAGAATTTACCCTTCAACTTTAGAGGGACTTTCTTGTCGCACAGGACCCCTGTCGCTGCTCTCCACCTTAGCCACCCCGCCTTGATGCGATGAGTGACATCATCTTCACACTCACCTTCCTTCTGAATGATCGAACCCAAATATTTGAACTTATCCGTACGGGGAACGATCTGATCCGCAATCATTACCTCTACATCTTCCTCGTTGGCCTCACCACTAAAATTACACCATAGATACTCTGTCTTAGACCGGCTCACACGCAATCCCTGGGATTCTAACTTAGACCTCCATAGCTCCAACTTCGAGTTCACCTCCCTCCTCGACTCCGCCACTAACACAATGTCGTCAGCAAAAAGCATGCACCACGGGATGCCATCTTGTATCCTCCGCGAAATGATGTCAAGGATCAGAGCGAAGAGAAGAGGGCTTAGCGCCGATCCCTGGTGTAGCCCTATCTCAACCGGAAAATACTGGGTGTCACCAGTTGGGGTCCTAACGCACGTCCTAGCTTGGGAATACATGTCTTGGATCGCCCTAACGAACGGCAACGACACCCTCCTCTCTACTAGGCTCCTCCAAATAACATCGCACGGAATGCTATCATAAGCTTTCTGTAGATCTATGAACACCATCTGGAGGTCCTTACGCCGCTCTCTAAACTTCTCCATAAGGCGTCTGACGAGATGAATGGCCTCAGTCGTGGACCTCCCCGGCATGAAGCCAAATTGGTTCTCTGAGATCTCAACTTCTCTTCTAACCCTGCATTTCACCACTCTTTCCCAAAGTTTCATAGTATGACTGAGGAGTTTAATACCCCTATAGTTACTACAACTCTGAGCATCTCCTTTGTTCTTGAAAAACGGCACGACAATACTATGCCTCCACTCCGTCGGCATCTTAGAACCTCTGAGTAGGATGTTGAACAGCTCTGCTAGCCACTGAACTCCGACTTCCCCCAGACAAAGCCAAACTTCAATAGGGATCTGATCCGGGCCTACCGCCTCAGAGAAAAAATAAAACGACATTTAACATAAAACATAGGGCATAAATTAGCAATATTGGATACTCGACATCTTCTTTAGACACATGTTAGGATGAACAGCTTTTCTAAGAAAAAACGGAACAAGTTAATATATAGTGCCTATATTTCAGTACAATCAATTCCTAGTTATAGTAATTTAGGGGGCGTTTGGTAGGGGCAGAAAACAAAGGGATTGGGTCCATAGTACATCCCCATATAGTGTATCTCTTACCGGATGCACTACACGTGGCGTGCATGGACGGTGCAGATCGATGCTGTATCAATTTGTACCGTCCATGCACGTCACATATAGTGCATCCAACAGGGAATGCACTACATGGAGATGTACCATGGACGGCACCAAACAAAGGGCAAGAGAAACAACTACTTTCATTCCTTTTCTTGTTGTTTGTTATATAATAAAAATTATCATTCCTTTTCCCCTTTTTATTTTTGGAATATACCCAAAAGTAAAAACCCTTCTACTCTAATTCCCCCCCTCTCCCCAGGTATTTCTTCTCTTTCCCGCTCTTTACCCCTTTCATCCTCTGTAACAATAAACCCTAAACTAGGATAGCTAAATATTAAATTCCAACCTCTGCTGTACAATCCAACATCAAATCTCCATCATTCAATTTCTGAGGTATAGTTTCTCTTCTCTCTCTTCATCTCTTTCTTATTTGTTTTTTTTTCATGAGTTTAATATCTTTATCTTTAAAATTTACCTCATTTTTTCATGGGTTTTTGATGTTATACATACACACACACACACACACATATATATATATATATATATATATATATATATAATTATTTCATTTTTTTGTACAGAAATGGATCAATTTGGTACTCCCTTGCGAAGGAGAAGGAATTGGGATTTCATTCGTATCATAGTTACCATGATCAATTGTGTTGTGTTGTTACATTTGATGTGCTACTCTGTTAGAAAAACATTACATAATTCTCAATGTATACAACTTGATAAAAGGACTAGAAGAAAAAAGGAGATTGTATAACTTGAATCATATGATAAGGGAGAGTGACACTTTTGTGTAGAAATTATCTTCGTATAAATCGAAAAACATTTGGTGTTCTTCTTGAGATGGGTAGAGATATTGGTGGGCTAAATGAGACAAGAAATATGTGTTTAGAGGAGATCCTGGCAGGTTTTTTTGTATACACTAGCTCACCATAAAAAAAAATAGAACAATTGCTGCTTATTTTTATAGAAGTGGTGAAACTGTTAGTAGACAATTTCATGCATGTTTATTAGTAATCTTGAAGTTACATGGTGTGCTTCTTAAGAGACCAACTCCTATACCTGGAGATTATGATGATGAGAGATGGAAGTATTTTAAGGTATAATAATTAAACTTTTGTTCCATAGAGATGTTGTATAGAAGCATTACATAATCTAAAATGGTTATTATTTGTTTTATAGAATTCTTTAGATGCGCTTGATGGTACAATGATTAATGTAAATGTACCTTCTGATGAACGATCAAAATATCGAACAAGAAAAGGTACCCTTGCGATGAATGTGTTAGGAGTATGCTCGCCTGATACGGAATTTATATATGTACTACCTGGTTGGGAGGGATTTGCACATGATGGTCGGGTTTTTCGCGATGCTATTTGTAGGCCTAATGGTTTAAAAGTTCCAAAAGGTAACTAATCTAATTAGTAAAATACATTTTATTATTAGTACAACATATATAATAAAGTGAATAACCACATTTTTTTATTTGTGACAAGGTTGTTATTATCTATGTGATGGAGGATACACTAATGGGGAGGGATTTCTTTCACCATATATCAACCACACTCAGCTGAAGAGTATTTCAATTTAAAGCATGCAAGAGCTAGAAATGTCATTGAAAGATGTTTTGGATTATTGAAAGGAAGATGGACAATTCTTAGAAATCCTTCTTGGTTTAGTTTACAAACACATTATCGTATTGTGCTTGCTTGTGCCTTATTGCATAATTTGGTAAAAAGATATATGTATCTAAGATCATTCGACGACATTGAACTGTATGAGGAGGTTAATAGTGACGGTGATGAAGATGGTGAAGATGATGATGCAGAGTACATAAACTCTATTGCTGTGTCTGACCCATGGACTAATTTTAGAAATCAGATGGCTCAAAACATATTCAACGAATGGAGAGCTAGACATAATCGTAGATTTCCTTTGTGATCCTACTTTATTTTGCTTGTTTTTTTATTGTTTTAAATGAACCCATCACTTGTATTTTATTTGTACTTCTTCAATGTATGTGTTTTACTTAAACTTCGATTTTAGTGAATGTGTTTTATTTTGCTGACATATATAATGATTTCTTATATTCATTTTATTTGTTTTGATATTTAGATTTCAATGTATTATTTTGCGTCGTTTATGTGGTTTGATTGTTATATAGGATGGAAGAGAATAGTGGTTTGGATTTCTATGATGAACCATGTATCCATCCCTAAATCCATTATCACATTTCCAATGTGGAAATGTGATGTCACGTGAATGTTCATCTTTCTACCATGACTAATGTTACGTCACGTGCTGATGATAGAGAGCAAAAATTAGCCGATAAAAGTGAGAAAGTGGTAGAAGAACTACTCTCTTTTTAACTTAGAAGGTGTTAGTCCCTGTTCTTTTAGACTTACTTTTCAGTTGCTCAGCTCTTCTTTTTATTATTATTATTAATCTTAATTATTATTATTGTTATTATTAATAATAATATTCAGTTCAATTCAGATTCATTCAGTCCAAAAGAATAGAGCCTTACTCCTACTCAAGTTTTTGAGGTCGCCGATATTCTAACTGCACAACCGAACAAGGTCATGATTTTTAACAAGTGTCCAGCTGCATTGAAAGCTTCCTTTGTCAAAAGTCTTCTGGGTGGAAATAATGTCAATCGTCTTTAAATCACTTGTTTATGTTTATTGCTTGACAAACTAGTAGATGATATTTGGAGTATTGTTTTGCTATGAGTAATATGTAAAGTATGTTCATATTTTGTCATTTATTTTATGTGTTTTTTGAAGACATATTTTTTAGAGATAAGGTTTTGATTTATGGAAAAAAAATTGTATTTTAGAATACATATTATACTAAATTGCATGTTATATACTTATGAATGGAGTAATTAAAATAAACAAGTATTTGTATCAAACGGATTTTAACAAAAAAAATATATATATATTTTTTCTCTACTTTGAACCAAACAGAAACAAAGGGAATCAATTAACTGTTCATTCCGTTTCCAGATCAGGACCAAACAAGGAAAACAAATCAGGGTCGTTATTTTCCTTTCTCCTTATTTCCTTTTCTGAATTTCATTCCGTTTACCCGGTGTGAACCAAACGCCCCCTTAGTTAATTATTTGACCAGAAAATCCAAATACAATTATACATCACATACGTGTTATATTAAAATAATAATTTCATATTCTGGTCATATGCGTGTCCTGCAATGCACACAATATTGAATGTTATCTATTTTTTCTTTAGAAAAAAAAAATGTAAATGTGGATGATTAGGTTCATCTTTTTACTATTACTGATATAATACCATGTTTCTTACTTCTCCACATATCATAACTCAAAAAAATACTTACTGATTTTAATTACTAATAGTGTCATATTTTACTCGTTTCAGAAATTTACTTTTAATCATCAACGTTTACATTTTATTTTTAGATTTTCAAAAAAATATTTTAATAATTTATGTTATTTTTAAATTTTTTAATAACTTAAAATCCTTAAAAAAGCTTGTGTGTGTGTGTGTGAGAGAGAGAGAGGTGGTCATCAGTTTCCATACAAAATTTATACAAACGTCATGTTCCATGATGTATGTGTTGATTTTACAATATCAATCACGTATTGTGACATGACAATAGCAATTATCTCAAACTCATCGCCGTCTCATGATATTTTCCATATAAATGGAAAAACCTATGATGTTGACGGTTTTGGAATTTCGTTCTATTTCTCCTTCATATGAAGGTTGCGACAGGAAGGGCATCCGGCGTAAAACTTTGCCACTTTGTTATTTGCATGAGTTATGGTGTTAACTAATTTTAGACAATTAGACGACACTATAATCTTCATGCCACCGACCCCAACATAGTTGGGATTAAGGTGTTGTTGATGATGATGACGATGATGGGCATAGATGAGCTTTGATGCAGTTTTTTTCTTTCTCATTTTCGGTGTGGGTTAAATATTTTGGGCTGATGAATTAGAAATGACAGGAACGGCAGAACCTTTAATAAATTAAGAAAAAAATAATACTCAACTCCAGTGTCATATAGTCACAGAAGGATTTGAAAAGAAGGGGGAATCTTCTGGTGTGTTAGTGACCACCATCCTTGGTTTGACCTTTCCTCTTCATTCCAGCAGCTCGACGTCCCCGTTTTGGTCCCTGAGTGAACCCATCAAAAATATCAGAGCAAAAAGAGTATAGCTGAATTCTGTGATGCTGAGTTTTTAGGAAATCATGGTTTCTTTAAAATAATTAATAGACAATATTTATTTTTTACCTCAGCAGAAAATGTTTTAAGAGGATCTCCACCTCTTTTAGATTTTTTTCCATTAAACCTTCTACGCCGATTATCAGAGCTGGTATTTCCCATGGCAGCTCTAGCAAGCTTTACAATCTTGCTAGCTTCTTGTGTCGTCGGGTCCAATAAGTACCCGGGCAGATCACGCAAGTGGGGCGCAGGTTCCTTTTTGCTCAAAACTTTGTCGTGTTTCAGAAGATCTGTTTAAACATGAGCAGCAGCAGCAGCAGCAGTCATATATTTGTTTTTTAATTATCAAGTGAATTGCATATGAATATTAATTCCATAAAAGCTTTTACCCAAGTCCCTTGGGTTATCTTGAAAATGAGCCTTCAACCTACACATTTTCAGATAAATGACCGACGGCTTATCAGGAGGAAATTAGTTATTAAGTAGCCTTAATATGAAATGAAAAGTCGGGATAAAATAGTTCAAAAAAAGACCTTGTCAGAAAATAACTCACTTTTCAGAATTGAGAATTTCATTTCTCAGATCCTGAGCGCGGGATTCCCTCACTGCAACTTTCGTCACACTCCTAGCAACATCCTGCAAAAGATATGGTCAATATTATGCAATCTATCGCATTTGTCATAAAAGATGAAATATGGAAACTAAGTGTTTAACCAATCGGTAATCACCCGAAAACAAGATTTTTCAAATACATTCAGCAGCAATATTCATTACATTGAGCAAATGAAGGTAAAAAGTAAAAGTAATACCTACACCTAAACAAGTTCTAAAAGTTGTGGTTTAGGGGGAAAATGGTGGGTACTTTTTTTTTTTTTTTTGGTTCTTTATAGCCTACAGCAGAATTTGGCAAAACTTCAATACCACAGTCTCAATGTTAAAACTTAAAAGATATCTTGGATTAGAATAATTGTTGGAAGCAACAAAAACAAACCTCACCGAGAACAGGACCAGACCTAAATACAAAGATGATATTCGAACCAACAATTTGTTTTCCCAGTGGGTTGGAGAGTGGAAGTTAGAGTCTCGTGGTTGTTAAAATAACAGGCCACAAAACTGTTTGGAATACGAATTATGAGATAGTAAAATTCAACAAGCCTCCCTTGGTAAGATCTTTCTTAATGAATCAATTTACGCCTCCAATACCCCTCACTTGGAAAAATTACATAATTCAACATATATTACATTATAATACCAGATTATTTTATCCACGATGTAAACTCCATATTCTTGCAAGCCATATCCAGAAACATACAAAAAACTTCGTCAAGGAGATCTTCCACTTTGTTATTTGCATGAGTTATGGTGTTAACTAATTTTAGACAATTAGACGACACTATAATCTTCATGCCACCGACCCCAACATAGTTGGGATTAAGGTGCTGTTGATGATGAAGGAGATCTTCCACTTGTTTGAAACTTCTCCTTAGATGAATAAAGAATTACCTCGGCTCTGTATCGTAAGGACTCCACAGCATTCTTACTAAGCAAAGGGAATGGAGCAATAAATTTTGAATCCTCGCTGTCATTTTCACCCAAAAGAGATTTTATCTCTTCAAAAATCTCCATCTCCTCAGGAGATACCTATTTTAAAATCAACAAGATGTGAAATTGTGCAAAAATGGGAATTTTACACCAAAATACGAGGAAAGTTCTAGCATACTATGATATATCATGCAACTAACGCATACAATATCATTCACATTGGCCCGAGCAATTTGGGAGTAAAATGTTAATATGCTGAAGGTCAACATTTCTATTTCATCGGGCCATATTACTAGCCAAGAAACTTACAAGAGATACAGATGCACCAGTATTATATGCCCTTCCAGTACGTCCAATCCGATGCACATACCCCTCTGGCGTTTGAGGCATCTCGAAATTTACTACCTAATATTAGCAAGTAAAAGATCGATCATGTATGGGTGTAACTATTTACCTACTAAAATTATCAATTTAATTAGTATATGATAGCACGGAAAGTGAGCTAAACGAGCAAGAATATAAATCAATAATATCACCAAGGTCAAAGCAAGTTGGTGTATAATCAATTATGTTACTGCAGTATTTAAAAGTATCTAAACTTGAGCAAATTCAGATGTCTGCAATATCTCTTACTACAGGTAAATAATCTATGTAGGAAGCTTTTGCAAAATCTTCTTTATAGTTGTATAAGGAAGTAGGCAGAAAGACAAACTAATTACTGTTTCCTTTTAGAAACTCCTAATTAGTGCATAAAAAAGAAACATGTAAATAGCATATTACATTTACACTCATCAACCATGTTATGAAGACAAACTGACTCAAATAGCCCCCCTCAACTGTCAAGTTGCCAGCAGACTAAGTTGAAGGTCTTAGACAGTTGAGAATAGTCTGAAATAATCAATCACTGAATAGAGTGGTCACTTTATCCATCCAGGAATTCCCCCAGCTCAAGAAGATCTACTCAAATTCATTAGGACACAAATACCCAGATATACATATACATTTCTTAATAGCAAAAAGAAAAGGCATATACATGTCTTTCAAACTACCTTAGGCAGCACATGATATCCACATCTTTATAATCTTATGAACTTATTTCAACTATGTCCCCAAACGATCATCTCGCTTAAACAATCGAATCACTAGTTTATCCTTCCATAAACGGACCTCAACAGACAAACATAAACTCCAAGTTCAATAAATATTAATATATCAAGGGGGCAACGTTCATACTTTCAGTTCGAAAAACTGCTTCCAACCCAAACTACTACGTACTTCAAATCTATAATCTGCAGATAAATCATCTTTGCGTAGTTGCAAAATTCAAGGTCTAATAAGTAGTGGCTCCACCACCTTCGATCCATATCAGAACACACAAGAAAATTCAGATAACAAAATAGGAAATGAAATTGCTGTACTTTTTCCAGTCATTCAAATTCAATAAAATCCACCAGACAAGCAGAACACTCATGCAAGACTTCTGACGAAGCATCGGCTCACCGTGTGCACGTTTTTAAAGTCTATCCCTCTAACTACACCAAATTCTGCATCCAACTTCCGCTTGGAATGTTTTTTAGATTTTTTTTTAGGAGGCTGACTTTCCTTCTCATTATGCTCTTCTGCTGATTTACTGACATCAGCTGCAATAAGGTAATCAAAAAGACCAGCATTGAATTCCTGCAAGAAAAACAAAAAAGTTAAAAGACGAACCAGAACATCATTTGCACAACTTCGACTAAACAAGCCACAGAACAAAACAAAAGCTCTGAAATAAACAAAACACAAGAAGAAAAAACAAGTACCCCAAGAATGTGTAGACGAGAATTTTGAGGTAGCTCAGCATTTAAAACAGCAGATTTAATTCCAAACTGCCAGATCAAAACAGTAGTCAGCCTTGTACTCCAATAAGTAAATTACCAAAAGCAAGCTCCCATGACAATATGATGCTACATCATTAGACATTGTGAAGTACATAATATGGGCAAAGCTTAAACTAAACAACACGTGGAGGAACACTAAAACACTTGCTATTGATAATGAAGAAACAAGTCTGCATTATCAGTTTCAGCAATTAGTTTGAAAGAGACAAGTCTAACTATTTTCTAATCTCGAAACAATATTTGGAAAGGGTAGATCCTGAAACATTTCAGGTTTCATATTTATACACTTTTGTTTGTATAATGGCCTAAAGCCTGCATTATCAGTTTCAGCAATTAGTTTGAAAGAGACAAGTCTAACTATTTTCTAATCTCGAAACAATATTTGGAAAGTGTAGATCCTGAAACATTTCAGGATTCATATTTATACTTTTGTTTGTATCAGTGTTTTCAAACTCGCGCTTCCGCGCGCTACCAAGCTTTAACTCAATGCTCGGTTTGCGCACGCTTTTTTACTGTAGCGCACGTAGTAGCGTAAATAGCGTACGCTATTACGCTAAATACCATATAGCGCACGCTATATGTTCACAAGGAAAACGGGCTGAAATTTTGGAGGGCAGTTCTGTAAAACCCCAACTTCAGCAAAATAAAACCCTCGCGATTGTTCAGAACTCCTCGCGACACTTCTTCAGAAGTCCGACCTCCGTCCCCCGTCTCCCGTCTCCACCGAATCCCTTCTATAAATCACAACCGGCTCCACGTCTGCCACCGAGAGACACCACCCAGCATCCACCCTCGCATTCACCCGTCGCCTCCAATAGCCAGCACAGGCCGGATCAAATTTTGATCAAATTTTCAAAGCTCCAACAAACTTTGATAGCGGGAATTTTCCAATTATTGATACTATTGATGATGATGATAGTGATATAATATTGGACGATAATGATTACATCTAGATATGATGTAAAACCTTTCATATTGGTGTTTTTGGATAATTAGATTGAGTTATTTTGGAATGTAATGATTAACTATATGGTTGTATGGTTATTTATCTCATATATTTGCTAATATAAATATATATTATATATATTATTTTAAATAATTAATTGACATGCTCGAATAGCTTACGCTATGCGCTACGCTATTTACGCTACACTATGGTGGAATAAAAACGCCACGCACATGAAAAGCGCTATTGAAAACACTGGTTTGTACATGTTTAAATGCGTGCATGTACATGTGTGGTATTCAGCTTTCATGTGAATTTCTTAATTGTGAATGTTGGAAATGCTTCTTTTTAATTATCATTAATTATTAAGAATATTAGACACAAGAAACGCACAACATATGGAGACACTTAAACAATTATCTTTATAGCCCTTTTTGATTCCCAATGGTCAAAAGAGCTTATGAGATAGACAATGATATCATTTCTTCAAATTTATCAATTACTTCTCAAAGTTCATCAAATACATGGGAGCTGCCTATAGGCTGGCTTTATCAGAATTTAGCATCGTTCCAATGATGGCACATAGTGAACCATTTTACCTGTTCAAAAAACAGCTTCAGTCTAAAACTCATGTCAATTGAATTGGTGAAAATAAGCACTTTCTTTTGAACCAGCTCCAACTTCAATAGAGCAAGGATATGCAAAAGCCTATCGTGGGTACTGCATGAAATCTATACAGGTAATTAGGTCAGTAACAATAACTAGAAGAACATAACAATGTGAAACTTCAGCTTTTCAGAGACACATTATACTGAAGAACACAATTCTGCAGTCCACATGTATCAAATATTTTAGGATAAAGGAACTTCAAATATATTTAATATGTAAGGATAACTTACATAAAATTGCTGAACATTTCTGGGGATAATGTCATCCTTTACATTTCCCACTTCAGGTAAGGATAAATCGTGGGGATTATGCAGTATAAGCTTTTTCAGCTTTTCAACATCATCACTGAACATCCAAGTAAAAGAAGCATTAGAGCTGGTTATATTTTATTCCCAAAAATGAGGAGAGCTATATATGAAGCAAATGCGCTTGAGATCAGATAAGCTTCTCAAAAGACTTAGCAAGAAAATAGGTCCACTTTCATGAAAGGGATGTCGAGACATGAGTTTACAAGTTCCAACTTCCAACCAGCCTCACACACAATAAGCTAACAAGAGAAACATGAGTTCGTTGAAACACTATTACTAAATTTATACAAGAATAAACACGCCTACACTCTGTAGTTAGAGCCTACGAGAAAACAATCCAAATATCCAATTTCCCACTCATACAAGTTATAGCTAAATGCAAAATACTCATCACAGGCAACTGAGCTGATGTTCAGAAATTACTATGATCAAGTCATTTGGGTGTGAATACATAGTACACACGCACGCACACCATGGTTATCGTCAACTTGTCGCCGACCAGTCGTCCAGTCGGTTTTTGAAAGAAATCATCCATCGACTTATTGATCAAACAACAACACCACCACCAACACCACTGTTGTTACGGCGCTCGACTAGTCGCGACTAGTCGACCAGGCGATGAAGGATGGTCGTCGTGCCACTCCGACTCGCCGTGTGTGAAAATGTCGCCCGACTTGGACGACATGGGTCGCCTGGTCGACGACTTGGGTCGACTGGGCGACGACTCGGGTCCGACTTGGACCCGCAGAATAGTTTTTTTTTTTAGCGCAGGGCAGAATACTTAAAAAGAAAAAAAAACGTCAACTCTCACAAGTCACAACCCTAATTGCAAAACGAGCCGACTGAAGAAACCTGAAATTTCCACTTCGGTCCCGTCGCCAGTCTGAGTCGACCGCCGCCCGCCGCCGTACGCCGATTTGCCGCGCCGCTAATAAACAGGTACGTTTTCTGATTCGTCTATTTTTCTTTCTTCTTTCTTTTCTATTTCTTCCGATTTGCTGTACCCTTCTTCTTCCTATTTCTATTGATATATATATATATATATATATATATATAAAATAGCAGTATCAGCCGACTCCTATATGATCACCGACTCCTACATGATCAGACTATATATATATATATATATATATATATATATATATATAGTGTATACATCCAGTATATATATTACTTTATATATAATCAGTATATATATATAATTATATATTAATATATAGTACATACACTAGTATACATATTACATATAATCATATATAATGATTATGTTCGATTGTTTTTCAAATTGTAGATGGCAGAATCAAATGAAGTTTATGATCCGGCTAAGGATCCAAAACGGAAGGCTAAATCCGGGGATGTTGGGTGGAAATATGGATTTTGGCTAGATTTAACAAATAAAGATGTGGTTCAAAGCATTCTTTGTAGTAAGGTAATGCATTCGGGGGTAAGAAGGTTGAAACAACATCTTGCGGGCGGATTTCCGGATATAGCAATGTGTACGAAAACTACACCGGCAATCATAAAAGAAATGAAAGACTATATTCAGAAGAATGCAAAGAAGTCTGTGCCACTTGATGACGATCTAGATGATGATGATAATAATAATGAAGATGACGAAGATCATGAAAATCCAACACATCCACATGAGTCCTCAACAGCTGGTTCTAATACTTTGTCAAGTTCCAGGACAACAGCGAAAAGAAAGAAGATGTCTTTCATAGTACCACAATCAAAACCAACAAAGACAATTGCTTCTATGATTCGAAAAACTCCCGAAGAAGTCATTGAGGAAAGACATAGTAAGGGTCCATCTCAAACTACTCTTGAGAATTCTACAAAGACCGAAGAAGAAAAAGAAAGGGTGAAGATGCACATAGCAAACTTCTTCTATGAATGTGGGATACCATTCAATGCCGCTAACTCCAGGAGCTATGAGATCATGGTCGAGTCTATTGGACAATTTGGACCGGGTTTGAAGTCGCCCACCTATCATGAATTGCGGCTACCATTACTTGAAAAAGCAAAGAAAGAGACAGACAAGTTGAGAGAGAAACATGAAAAAGCTTGGAAGCAGTATGGTTGTACACTTATGTCTGATGGATGGACCGATAAAAGGAGTATGGTTGTACTTCTTTAATTTTTAAATTCATTCATTTGTGAAATGAAAGTAAAATATCAAGATGTGTGTATAGGGATGCTTTGAGGAAATTGTTTGGTGGTGAAGAGTGGTTCAATTCTAACTCGCTAAAAGCACATGCGGGAGGGAAAGTGCATGATGTTGTCCTCTCAACAAGGTTTTGGAATAGTGTTGAGGATTGCATTAGAGCATCACAACCATTGTTGGTTGTCTTGAGGATTGTTGACGGAGATGAAAAACCGGCTATGCGTCAATGGATCTTTGATATCAAAGAAGATGATTATGCATACTCTGCACGATTGCGAATAAAGTTTAATGATGTTCTTGAAAGGATGGTTCGTGATACAAGTGTGGTGGAAAAGATTAGTGACCAAGCCGATCAATACGAAAATTCAAGGAATTCTTTCGGAAAGCAATTATCAATTCGTCAAAGGAAAACTAAGAATCCACGTAAGTAAATTAAGTTAATGTTTATAAATTAAATTTATAACTTGTTGTACTTGTACCATCACAGTAGAAATGCTTATTAGTATACATTATCTGTATTCGTTCTAATTGATTGGTGGTGGCATTAGCATTGAGCTTGCAATGTTTGCAAAGAGAGTTGTTAGATTTTGTTGTTCTTCATCCGGTTGTGAACGTAATTGGAGTACTTTTGAGTTTGTAAGTAGCTTTATTATTTTCTTCTATATAATCAAAATTGTATTTTTCAGTTTATAAGTTACATGTCATTGATTCATTGTTATTTATGTTATATATTGTATCTAGATTCACACCAAGAAAAGGAACAGATTGGAGCATCAACATTTGAATGATTTGGTGTATGTTCAATACAATCGGAAAATTGCAACAAGGTTCCAAAAGAGACGTGAAGATGGTAAAAATTTCGATCCATTGCTTCTAGATGATTTCCAATGGGATGATGAGTGGGTGAATGGAGAAGTCGTTGATCCCGGTGATGTGGATTGGCTTGCTGTAGATAGAGCTTTGGAGGTATCGGAAGGCATTGATGGACGTCGGAATCCTAGTAGAGGTTGTGGTGGGGATGTTGCTAGGCTTACCTACAGTAGGCGTCATGGCAGTGGTTCTTCTAAAATTGATGCATCATCCGATAATGAGATGGAACCGGATCCCATCATTTTAAATGATGATGAGGATGTGGATCATGATTATGGACATAGGCCACCAACTACTTCTACTCACGAAACTAGTGATCGCGACACATATGACTTGGAGCTTGATGAATATGTTTGATCATGATTGTGTTTTTTTTATTTTGCACTCTATTGGATTCTACTTTTCTTTTGTTGAAACTTGCAACTTAAAATTGGATGATTATTGTTATTCTATTTTGCAATGTGGTATTTGTCAATTGTCATTACATATTTACATAACAATTTCATATATATTATATATATATATATATATAATTAGTCGACTAGTCTCGACTAGTCTACGACTAGTCTACAACTCGCCATGCCGGACCTCCGTCGACTCGACTCGACTTACCGCCGTAACAACCATGACCAACACCATCATCTGAGCGTTAACCCCAAAATGATTTGAAGTCAGCTTCAAATCATCCTTGAAACCATCAACGCCGGGTTACGTAATAAAATAAAAGAGAAAAAAGTAAAGGAGAACATAATAAATAGTCAATCTACCAGTGTTTTAAAAAACACTCGACTCGTATGAGTCGACTCGCGAGTCGAGCCGAGGCGGAAGACCCGTGAGTCGAGGCTAACGAGCCATGTGTTTTTTTAATTCTTCAGAGTTTTCTGTGTGAGGCGTACATAAAAAAAATTATGTAACACAGTACAAATATAAAAATATAAGAAATCATCTAACAGAAATTATTCACTACAATATAT
Organism: Orobanche coerulescens; assembly: GCA_033398695.1. NCBI lineage: Eukaryota > Viridiplantae > Streptophyta > Magnoliopsida > Lamiales > Orobanchaceae > Orobanche > Orobanche coerulescens. The sequence goes on along the minus strand of CM065804.1, from coordinate 189,908,228 downwards.
GTTGCAGAGTAATTACTGAAGTTGTCAAATTAAAAAATATGTTAAAAAAACTACATAGAGGGTTGGAGTGCTGTGCAATTAAAAAAATTATTAGCACAATTAGTACTTTGATAACAAAGTTCATAATTTACAACTTACGAAAAAGAAGAGGGTTGAAAAAAAAAGATCAGCTGATGAGAGACCCCCAGGATGAAAAAGTAAACATGGAGAAAGTAATCACAAAAAACTAAAAAATATATCTGGTCAAAGAGAGACGTTGGCGAAGATCAAATCAATGGATACCTTCTCCGAGAGCACCCAACAACAACGAATGGGAAACTTTGCAGCAGAGCGAGAGAGAGAGGGAGAGAGAGAGAGAGAGAGAGAGAGAGAGAGAGAGAGAGAGAGAGAGAGAGAGAGAGAGAGAGAGAGAGAGAGAGTTGTGTGAGAGAGAGAGAGAGGCCGGCGATTGCAGCAGCGTGAGAGATTTTTTTGTTCAACAAAGTTGAGGCGTATACCTAGTTCCGCCTCGAGGCGTACGTCTCGTCTCATTTACGCAAAACGCCTTGAATACGAGTTGCGAATTCTAAAACATTGCAATTTACAAATAAAGCTACAACATAAAAAGTGGAAAATGTCTTTTTCAAAGAGATTTATAAAAAATCAATTAAAAGCAATATTTAATAAATTAATAAATAAATAAATGAAATTACGAAGTGTAAAGAAAAAGTAGATCGACTCAAGAGAAAAAATCATTCAAATAATGAAAATGATAGTAGAAGATTAGTGAAAAAGTATGAAAAGTATGAAAACAATCCCAAAAATAAAATATAATAAAACAAGAATAAAAACAATAAAAATAAATAAGAATCAAACTTCATCGTCCACCCGTGTATTTTCCCTCCACACTGTCCTCTCTGTTCATATTTTCTCCAATCCAAAGGAACCTCGTCATTTTCAATCACCTTCTCATATTTTCTTGGGTCTTTTGCCCCTCACAATCTTATTTATTCCCCAATCATTCTTACTCTACCCCCTACAATCTTATATGTTCCCCAGTCATTAAGCCCCCTATCTCGGGCATCAACATGTCTCCATCTCACATGATCAAACCATAGTTGTCAATAGTGCTCATAGCGAGCACTATCGCGAATAGCGACGCGATGCAGCGGGTTGCGGCTATTAGGCCCAATGGGCTACGGACTTTCCAGTAGCGCGCGCTATCTACGCGATTGCCGCGATAGCGCAACTCGACGTACCGCCTTATAGCTGCGTTATTCCATGTATCTGTCCAGATTTATTTTTTTCCTTTTTTATTTTATTTTAAGGTTTTTGGCCAAAACGTGTTCTATTTTCTTAAACATTTCTTGGTCAAAGATACCCTAGTACCATTCTCCTTCTTCTGTATCCCGCAGTCCAGTTCTCCCCTTTTCACCTTCGCTGCGGAGACTTCAAATCTCATCTAGTTCTCCACCTGCCTGCGCACCAAAATTTTCAGCGGCTCACCTTCACGGCATGCGACCATTCACATCGGCGGCGGTCCAGTCCAGTTCTTCCTTCCGGCGGTTTCATCATCTTCAGATTTCCGGTGGTTCTTCCATCTTCTGTATACGTTCTTGTCGCATTTTCTTTTCTTTTTTTCTTCACATTTCAGTTTCTTCACATTTTCGATATTAGAAGTTTAGAACAGTAACTTAGTTTTTGTTTTTCATTTCAGTTCTTAACTTAGTTTTTTTTTTTTTTTAATTTTCAGATTTTTGAAGATGGAAAATTTACAAGATGAAAGAAAAAGAGATATTGGATGGAACTATGGGAGGATGATAAATCCCAAAGAGATATTGATGTTTCGTGTGTTTTGAAGTTATATTACTATTACTTTTTAAAATTATGCATGAACTCGTAAATTGGATTTAGTATATGTAATATATTATGCATTTTTATACTGGTGGCGCTTTTTTTTTTCAAATAGCCCTCGCTATGCACTATAGCCATAAGGGACCTCGTCATGCGCGATTAACAACTATGGATCAAACCATCTTAACCGACTCTCCATCATCTTATATTCTATAGATGCACAACTCTTACCTTCTCCCTAATCACCTCACTTCTGAGTAAAAAAAATTGTATAGCCACACATCCATCGTAGGTCCATGCCTACACATCTCTGTCCCATTCATCTTCTGAACAAGACACTATTTTACAGCCCAAGCACTCGGTGCCACAACATCAACTTTTTGATCCCAAACAATAATTCTTTTTTTACCCGAAAAAATGGATTCACCCAAATATAGACCCAAATAACCAGATCCGAAATAAGAACTATATCAAAACTTGTGCGTATTTGCGTCTCGTTCTTCCCCCCAATTAGGTCTTTTCGTTCTCATCTCTGTGGGCCGCGGATCTTCATATCTCCAATAGCCCGGAGTCGCCTTCTTCTTCTTCTTCTTCTTCTTTTTCTTCTTCTTCTTTTTTCATATCTCCGACGGTTTCTTCCTCTCCTTCGTGTCTCGGCGGCAGCCGGCGGCTGTTTCTATTGTACACGGTTGTTTCTCCAAGTGGATCTTTTTTCTTTGACAGCACATGAACGATTTGTGGCATGTGACATTGTGAATACCAACTCTTCTAACCCTAATATCAGTATCACTAAGGCTTTGGGCCATAGTTGTTAAATATCGTGATACGCGATACGTATCGGCGATACGATACGCGATACGTATAGTGTCGATACGTATCACATGGGAATATCGATTTCCTCCTCCGTATTGCGCGTATCGTATCGTAAATATCGCCGATACGGCCGATACGTACGATACGCAAATTCAGGGTTTAAATCATATTTGGGTCGGTTTTGGGTCGAGTTAGGATCTGGTTAGGGTTCAATTGATATATCATAAGTAAATAGGCAGCATCGGTCCGTTTCTTCTTCTTCTTCACCCGCCGCTTCTTCTTCTCCTTCTTCAACCGCCGCTTCTTCTTCTTCTTCTTCAACCGCCTGAGCCGCCCGCCTCCGCCGCTTCTTCTTCTTCTTCTTCAACCGCCGCTTCTTCCCTCCGTCGCGGCTTCTTCTTCTTCTTCTTCTTCTTCTTCTTCTTCAACCGCCGCCGCACAGGTCCGTTACCTTCCTCTCTTTTCATGCTTTCAATTTGATTATTAATTATTATATGTAAATTTTTTCTAAATTGGATTATTATATGTCATTATATAGCGATGAAGAAGATGTTAATGATTTTGATGACATTGGGGTTGATGAAGATGAAGATGAATGAGTCTTGAATACATTATTTAGAAAGTGGAATGTTTAGTTTTTAATTGGTGACTTAGTAATTAGTATTTAGTATAACAATATAGACTATTTCTTGAAGTTATGACCTTTTGGTACGTTGTTAATGTTAACATAACTACTACTTTGGTTTTTCAAGTAATTATTTCCATTGTTTACTTTATTTTTGATATTTTATAAAGTTTTTGAATTTTTTTTGTCATTGTGTTCCGTATCTCCGATACGATACACGATACAATACGCGATACGATATTTAGGATCTCCGATACGCGATACGATACAGGATATGACAACTATGCTTTGAGCTTGTATTTGGGCTTTTATTTTAATACCATTTCTTTATATCTCCAGCCCGGTTATATTTTTTGATTTCGGCCCACGTTTTGTCATTTTGAATTTTAATACCTACTTGGTAAGATAAAAACAATTTAATTATATATATATTGATTTCGGCCCACATTTTGTCATTTTGAATATTAAGACCTACTTGGTAAAATAAAAACAAATTATTATATTTATATCAAATCTAATAAATGTATATATATGAACTTCTTGTCTACTTGACACAACTTGTCGGACAACTTGCCGACTTGTCTTCCTGACAGTACATAAGCGTCTTGGCTCGAGTTGGCATCGTGATAAGCATGATGCAGACACATGCACATGCACACACAGAAGATATATATAGAGGGTTAGAATCTAGGAGAAATGAAATTTTCGGGAGAAAGACGAATAGGCGCTTAAAATCAACGAACATGAGCTTAAAATCAAACAAAGAGGAAACAAACGGATAAATATAATAATTTTGCTCCCTCCATAATTCGAATCCAGGTGCTCCATTCATCCAGTAAGGAGATGCATCGACCGTAGACCACTGTGATCAAAAGGCTGGAAATGATTCTCCTTTCTATCCCAAAATTTCCTTTCTCTCCGGATCTCATCGCTATATATATATTTAACTAAGAGCAGTGTTTTTAATAGCGTTTAATAGCGCGCGTTAGCGCATATTTTTTGTAAAACGCGTTGTAGCGCAGGTCTAGTTGCGCTCAGGCTCCCTTTGCGCACGCAAACGGTTGACATGGCGCCGATTTCGCACGATTGCACGCGCTATACACGCGATAGCGATTAATACCTGCGCGAAATCCCTAATATGAAATCTGAAACTTCCGAAACGGCGCGATGACATCCATCTCTGTTTCAGACTGAGAAAACCCTGCTCTATTTAAGTACTTATAACCCTGCTCTATTTAAGTACCTATAACTATTAGGGTTTTAACGGAAAAAACTGTCCAGCGAGCAAAATCGCAGCAGAAAAAAAAAATCATCCCTCGTGGAATCGGCGCCATGTCACGCTCATGAACGGCTACTACTAGAAATTAGAATTTTTAAGTGTTTCTAGAATTGAATATTTTTATATTGTGGCTTATTTAAGTTGTTATTTTGGATTATTATAATTGTTCTAAATTGTTTTGTTTATTTGAAATTATTTCATGGCTATTTTACTTGGGTTATTTACCTATTGATCTTACACAAGAATAATTATTTTATTTTTTCACTTAAAAATGTCATGTTCGAATTACCTACGCTATGCGCTACGCAATTCTTTACAAAAACGCTACAGACTTACGCAACGCAACTGAAAACACTGACTAAGAGTAAGACCAAGTTGTTGCAGCAGGGTTATAAGTGAAGCAAACCTTGAAGTAGCAGACATGAGAAGGCATTGGCAACGTCTTGGAACATGATCTGTAAGTGCCTTTAGATCATCCTCATATCCATATGACAAGAGAAGATCCGCCTGATACAATAAGTAAAGACAATCAAGTGTCTGGATAAAATTAGACAAATTCATATACATCTGGAAAAAAATATGAGAATATAAATATATGACATGCAAGACTATAATGGGAAACTGCGATTATTCATTTTATACACTATGAAATTAAGTTAGGCTGCACATGACACACTCTATATAGATCCCGAATTAGCTTGGACAAAAAAATGATCCTTTTTTCTTATGAATAAATAGGTTTCATTTTTTATTCAGTACAAGTCCATGTTAAGTGATAACAAATTTTGAATAACCAATAAGTTGGGAATTTGTGGATGGTTATACAATAAATTTAATCAGTACTATATTACAAATGACATTTAAAATACCAAATACTAAAAAAAAAAGTTAAAGATATTTGAACATTATTAGCACCATATGCACCGAATATACACAAACTAATAGGTGCATGCCGTGCCTTAAGTCTACGATTATTGAACTCTGTCTGCGTCTGCATAATTTCTTAGCCGAACTTTTAACATAAGTTTCAAAAAAGAAGTTCCATTATATTGGCGTAATGGAAGCGAATAAGACTTCAGTGTTGTTAAAGGTATTTATGTGACTAAAAAGTTGGAATGTGATAGAAGTGAAATGCAGACCTCATCAAGGACAAGAACCGAAAGTGATTCCTGAAGAGCTTTTGATTGAAGGATGTTGTTTGTCAAGCACGTTTGTACGCAAGCAGGAGTTGACACAACAATATCAGGAAGCCCCACCAAAGATGTTCTCTATTGAAAAAAAAAAAACATTAACGAGTGTCGCCATCAAACTGATTGCATAAACTACATTTGAACTAATTACCAACCAAGTCAGAAGTAGACATCATAGTCCTCAACTGAACAACTTTCAGTTGCACTCTGCATAATTCAATTAGCGACACAACCTCCGCGTAAACCTGAATAAAGCAACACATGAAGACCGCATATAATAACATGAACAAACCCAAACACGCTAAAAAAGAATGCATTGTCAAACTCGTTTTAAGAGGTTTACTTGTTGGCATAATTCTCGAGTTGGAACAAGAATAATCGCGGCAGGAGCAAGGTTTTTTCTCGAAGGTGAATCAGCGAAAAGTTTCTGAAGCAGTGGAAGCAGATAAGCTAATGTCTTACCAGAGCCAGTTTTTGCTCGGGCCACCACATCTTTGCCTTCCTGCGAAAAACACAGTCGCGTAGAACAAACCAAACCTAAAATATAACAAAGAAAACACAAACACAAACTGAGCAAGAGAAATTAATAAGAGAAATATACGAGGATACGAGGGATGGCATCACGCTGAATTGGAGTGGGCTTTTCGATTGATTTTTTGAATAGGGCACGAATGAGGCGGGAATCCAGCCCCAATCCTTCGAAGGTCTTCTTTACTTCATCCAGTTCTTCTTCCCCTGCTACAACGGGTTCACCTTCTGCTTTTTTGTGTGGTTTGTCCTGTTCCTTTTTCTGTTCTCCGTTATCATTCTGAGGATTCCTTTTCCTTTTCGCCATTGGTGATTGGAATTTTGAGCGAGTGGAAATATGAAGGTGACGACTGTGGAAACGCGCCAAGGGATTAAGGTTTTAGGGTTCTGCGTCGGAGATGTGGTGGGTTGCAAACGAGCCGAGCCGCTCGCGAGCAGGCATAGACTCAAATTCGAGTTGATCAAACTCGACTTGAGCTCGGCTAAAGTTTGTGAATACTTAACTCGAGAGTTCGGGAGCGAGTATTTAAATTACTTTTAAAAACTTTGTTATATATGTTTAAATTTGTATATTTATTATTAATGATAATAATTATTATATTCATTAAAATTGATAGTTTTTTATTATTTTTCAAAAATTGAAAGAAAAAAAAAGATGCTCACGAGCGCTCGAAATACTGCTCGAGCTCGAATTTCGCAGCTCGAGCACGAACTAGAATGAATTGTAACAAGCATCACTCGTCAATGCTATCGACTCTCGTTTGCAGCTCTAGATGTTGGACTGTGTATTAAGAACATTTTTAATAGTGGGGGTGAGGGTTTGGGTAAGTTTGCAAGTCCAAATCTCTCCATAATTATTTAGATGGTGGAATTTAGGTTTGGCTTCACATATACGAATTTGGAAATTCAAAATCAAAAACTTAAAAAGCAAAAGAAAAAAATGCATGTGGGGCGTATGCAGAACATATCCAAATGAATATTCTTTCGGGCACATGCATCACACGAGACCCGGATTGCGTGAGCAGCTGCCATGTGTGGCCAACTGCATTTCATTTTTGTTTGTTTGTTTTCTTTACTAAGAAGTAACCCATTGAAAATCGAAGGGACTTTAGCATAAGTAGGTTGAAATTCGTCGGAACAACAGATACATAGAAAGATGGTTTAATATACATTATAAATAGAAAAGATTATATTCAATAATTAATGAAAAATATTCATAATAATACAATAATTATCAAGCTGAATTGGTACAAATATATTACTTTAACCGAAATAATACATGTAAACTAAGACTATTTGAAGTTAAAAAATATTCTAAATCAAAGTGTCTCAAATTTGACCGAGCACTTCCACACAATATTAGTGTTTGTATTGTGCGCCTCTCCGTCCTTGTCGCGTATTAAAACTTTTAAGCCCTTCTTGCTGGTTACCATAGACATATAACTGACTATGGGTGAAGACAGATTGGGAAAGATAGGGATCTACATGGGAAATATATTGTGCCTAACTCTTGTTTATAGTCATGGCAAAACAAACAGCGACGGGAAACTGCATTCTTAGAAAGCTGGCGGAGAACTTCGAGAAATATGTCGGACTCATCACATATGTAATCAGCACATTCTAAACTTTATCTTTGCCAAAGATGAGCGATGGCTCGATTATTTGCTCTGGAGTCCAGTAACCACCATCATCATTCTATTGCACATGCCTCAACTTTGGCGATCGAGAACATAATATCGTGTTAAAAACTTTAGGACAAAATACATCCTACTCTGACAAATCCTCCTCTATTTTGCAAAGACTATCTCCCAATACTATTAGAACTAAGATAGTCCACATCCCCACTGACATCTACAACATCACGTGATCATTAAACTTATCGATAATATCAGTAGTCAGGGCGAATATGGATCTATCGAGATCAAGTTGTGGACCAGATATACCTTGTAGAATGGATGGATATGTGTTTTCCACAACAGACATAAGACCGACAATATCTCATATAATAATGTCGTCTCATAAGGTAACGCAAACATCCTCGTTGATTTCCTCGCTAGCAACCCATTCCCTATCTGCAATATTCAGTCACCAAACTCTCTACTCTTATTTACATAGAAGCACCAACCTAAAAAAGTAGATACATCACATAATATTATATTCATAACGAATAAAGTTTGATGACCAACTTGGCAATATGAATAAAGCATAATGTAGAAGCATATGAAGTATGTGAAGATGCATGTTCCTTGTTAATTTAAGGACACGACACTCGTTCCACAGTGTTGTTACTCAAAATATTATCCGGAGATAATATTGCTGGAATGATCGAGTAACAAACAAATGCGAGAACACTTCCATGGGAAAATAAATAACACAAAATTTACCGGGGTTGTTAATCCCGGGCTTGAATGCTCTCGCGAGATGTTATTAATATGGATACTTTGGAGTACAAATATTAATGTTAGAATCTATTACAATGAGTGTAAAGACTTCTAGTTATCTAAGGTGTAGAGTGTGTAGATTGCCGGAAGAACCAGATATGAAGCTCTGTGAGTTCTTACTTTGGATGTTCTGTAAGTGTGTATGAATATCACTATGAATGTGTAAGTAATTGCCAGATGAGTCTTTATTCTCTCTCTGTATGTTTCTCACGGTATTCACGATGATGCCTAAGCCACTGTTGTAAGCCCCCTATTTATAGGAGACAAGGTTGTTGGGTCCTCTCCGGCGATCGCGGGCGACCGCCGTATTCTATATTAGAATAAGGTGGGCGATCGTCCCGTCACGTGGGGCTGTTCCCTTATAGTCCGAGGCTGCTGCTGGCAGCCAGCTGTGTGAGCCAATGGGAAGCCTGCACGCGTCCTGAGTCGCTGTCCGGGGAGGTCCCACTTTGTACCATTCGGCGGGCCTGTCGGTAGGTGAGGTAGGTGACAGGCTGGGGTCAAAGGCCTTATCTTCGACGACTTTGACGGATGTTGGATTCATACGTGGCACGAGACGATCGTCTATTGTCGGACATTATAGACGATTGCCAGATACCGAAAGACGATCGCCATGGGTGCCGACTGCTGAGTGTTTGCCCAGCGTATGTCTTCTATGGTTGGCTCTCAGACCATTATGCCGATCGCCATGAAGGCGTATGAATTGCCGCACAACAATTGCCCCCCAGCTTGCCTCGATGTTGAAAACACGGAGTGAGGTGGCACTGTTGGCGATCGCCAGTGTTTAGACGATTGGCTCGTTTGTTCATGACAAGGACGATCGTCAGGACGTTCTGATTTCAAATCTGGACGATCTCCTTTTGCGCTGGAAACAGCGGGAAATGAAGGCGGGCTCTCGAAACGTTGCAAGGACACGCGTCGCGCTACCATTGGGGGAGTCCGATGGTTTGTCAGTCTTGTCGCCTGGCGTGCCCTTGAAAATACACGTACGCGGGTTTCGAGGGCTGCATTTAATGTGTCCCCCCCAACGGTTGCACTCCAGCCCTCAGGATTTCGCCTATTTGTACAGAGACCCCTGCTCCTGCCTATAAAAGGGGCTATGGCTTCTTCATTTCCACTCTTCACGCACCCTTGCTTTCTAGCCGAGACTCTGTAGAATTTTTCCGACGATCCTTGTGCTGACCGTCCTTCCTTTTAGGTAAGAACACAAATCTTCTCTCCCCCTTTATTTTTAAGAACATGTCTGGCGGATCTAAAACATTCGAGGCCGGTAGCTCCTCCGCCGCCGCGGCTTCGCCTGACTGGGAGGAGATTCCCGTGGGTCTTCATATGGAAACGGCCGTCGAGGCCATTCGTGCGGGGATTGCACCCGCGGAACTTGAAGAGCTCTTCAATGAGGCCAAAGTGGCGAGATCTGCGGCGGCGGCGGAGCACGGGGGCTCGCCGGTGGATGAAGATGAAATGGTACGGTTGTCTTGGGAAAAGAATAGCGAATTTGGCCCCGGTTATTTAGACATTGCCAAGCTTATGGAGGGGATCGCCGGACCCTGTCCAGAATTTGATTTCGAAGCGTATTCCGCCGCTTATCCCTACGAACATGTGAAGCGGACGGCGTTTCAGGCCGTTGACTCCTCTCTGTGGACTCTCGGTCAGAGTCAGAGTTCGGCGACCCGGAAAGACTTGAGCCGCTGGAGGGCGAAATATCATATTCCTTCTGATGTTTTATTGCACGTGCCCTCCGACAACGAACGTGCCGACTAGCCTCCCGGGGGTATGGTCGCTGTTAATGAAATGACCCTGGCGGCCGGATTGCGGTTTCCCTTGCCGTTCACCGTCTCGTATTTGCTGATCGCCTGGAATCTGGCGCCTCTCCAGTTGACGTCGAACGCTGGCTGCATATTATCAGTACCTTGACGTTGTTCGGCGGTCATCGGCTGTTTCATATACCTTCTGCGCTGGAAATGAACTATCTTTTCAAGCTGACCGCGCAGAAGGGATCGGTCGGAGGCTACCATATCCAGGGTAGGGTGGTCCTTGGGGTGCCGAACAAGGTTCGGGGCGATCTGGCAAAGTGGTGCTGGGTCGGCGGAGCATGGAGGTCGGCATCGAGCGATAAGCCGGAGGAAGAGTTGGATATCCCCACCAATTTTCGGGAGAGGAATCCGAGTAAGGGTTTCAATTCTCCCTTTATTTGGATACTCTTTGAATTGATCTAATTTGGTTTTCTTTTTGCAGGATTCCTTATTCCAGCGATCGGCGATCTCCCCTTTGATTTCTTGATCGTCTGGGAGCGAATTCGCGCCTTGCCGGACTCCTACATCGACGTTCAATCAGTCAGCCACGAACTTCATCGGTTGGGAGCTCGACTGTTTCGCTACCCTCGCCACCTGAAGGCCCCGGGTATGAATTTTTACTTCCTCTTCCCTGCATGACGATCGCCTGATTGAGGTAGATGTTTAACTTGTCTGAATTCCTTCCTTGACAGAGATTCATTTTCCCCGCTACACCGAGCCACCGCAAGAGATCGCAATGTCTAACCCTGGTCTCATCGGTCGTCTTCACCAGGGAAAGAAAATGGGTTGTGTCCCTGCAACGACGTCTCGCCCCGTCCCTACGGTGAGGCCCGCTGTGGTGCCGGTCGCTGAGCCGGAAATTCAGGAGGAGGAACAACTCCAGTGCAACCGCAAGAGGCGGAGGCCGGAGGGGTCCCTGCCGGCAGCTGAGGCGGACGTAACTATCTTGGAGCTACCGGTTGCCGCTCCACCTATCTATGTTGTTCCGATGGTGGAGGGGTATGGCTCCAGGCCCTCGGCCGGCTTTTTGAAGGCTGCGGCGATCGCCGAAGCTGAAACTCCTCGGGGCAAGCCCTATTTTGGCCGCGACCCCGAGTTGGTCAACAGGTAAGACCGGTTTGATCTTTCCGAGTTAGGAAATTTGTGTAAGGTATATACTAACTCCTTTGTTTCTTCTTGTTTGTGTTGCAGGGTCCGTCTTGCTGATCCGGACATCTCGCCGATGGTGCTGGATTTCCTGGCGAGCAAGCCTCCGCACAAGTCCCTTGATGTCCCTTCTTACGTCTCCAAGGCCATCACCTCTCTGCCTAAGGCTTGGACGACCGACCTCGACGCGATTGCTGGTCGGCGGTCTGGAGATGCCATGCAGGCGACGTTCGCCCTGACTCTCCAGGCGGCGGCGATGGCCGCCCAAGCTGTTAAGGATTATGAGGGGCGGCCCTCTAATGCACACCTTCATCAAGACCTCGAGGCCGCTCGGAACAAAAACGTCGACTTCGCTAACCGGATCCAGGCCATGGAGAAGGAACACTTAGAGACGGCCAAACGAGCCAAGCAGGACATCGATCGGATGAAGCAGGAGCTGAGCCGCTCCAAGAAAGTGGCCGATATGTTCCGCGACCAGGTGACGGAAGCTCTCCGGATGCATGTGGCCTCACAGGAGGAGGCGACTGGGCTGAAGGCGACTGTGGATTGGCTCAACAGCGAGCTGGAGAAGGCAAAGGGAGAGCTGGAGAAGGCAAAGGGAGAACTGGCCACCAAGGTCGTCGAGCTGGCGGATGCTGAGAAGACGACTTCGGATCTGAAGGGGCAGATCAAGGCGATCGAGACCGACCCCTACCTCAATGTGGCACTCGTCGGCGAGTTCGCCTACTATATGGCCTACGTCGCTTTCCGGGCCGCCAAGAAGGTAGGGATCGAGGTCGGTCCTATGATGGAGAGCTTCAAGGCCTACGCACTCGAGCACCCTCTGCATCCGGAATTTTCCCTGCCGATCCTCGACCTCACTGACTTGGGGATCGATTTGAGTTGGTATCCTTATCCGGATAAACTTATCTATCCCGAAGCCGATGAGGGAGCACGTGCCGATCCGCCACCTGGGGGCGAAGACCAGCCGGGGGGAGTCTGAGTGTTTCTTTTGTCTTCATTTGCTTTGTAATTTTCTGCTTTTTCTTTGTATTGCCTTCGGGCTTTGTATTGTACGAACTTCTTGATTTGAATAAAATACTCCTTTTTCGCATCTGATTCTTTACATGTACGATCGCCTTTGAATGTTTGCATGTGAATTTATACAAGCGTGTATATAATTGCTTTTGATGCCTTGTTTGCCTGATCGATTGTTTGAATGTTGAATGTATTGACATGCTTGGAAATTCTTACTTGTAAATATTGTTGAACAAAACCGATCGTCCTGCGTGTGTTTGAACGAAGTCGATCGGGTACGGTCCCTTCTTTCCGATCGTATCTAGGACTAGCTCCACTTCTTTGCCCCTTGTTTTTGTTTACTTATTGTAAGTAAGGGAACAAAAATAGTATGTTTGGTGAGCTATCTTCAGTTTTGCTGATTTTGAGGAACCATGCATGGTCGCGGAGTTCGATGGACTGACCTCCACAACCGTGTCTTTGTGTGCGAGGGACATTCCCGCGACTCATTTTATTGTGAGGGTCCTCCGTTAGGCTGCGCCCGCCTTGTATTTAAATGAAAGGTGGGCGATCTTGGTCTGGAGGAGTCCTTGCACGGGGCGTCGTCGGTTTATTCGACTCCACGTCCGCGGCTTTGTTAGCACCTTTCTACCTCGGGTCGGCATGTTAGATGGCGACCCTCGACGGTATACGTTGTGATGGGGTAGGGACGCGCCGCCTTGTCCGGGTACATCATGTTAGATGATGTACTTTGAGGGCGTGCGAACGTGTCCACAGATTAGTTTGGAGGGTCCTTCGGCTACGCCCGCCTCGTATTTAAACGAATGGCGGGCGATCGCAGCCCAAAGAAACCTTGCATGGGCGAAGCTGTCGGTTCCATCGACCTCCAGGACCATGGCTGCACTGTTTCTACCTTGAATCTCCATGTTAAACGACGATCCTCGATGGTATACGATGTGCCTGGTGGGGCGATCTCTCGAATAGATAGGATAGAAAAAATCTCATTATATTCTTTGTACATTGGGTAGTTGAAACTGAATACAAAGTTTTCACTGGTAGTATTTCTTCAAATGTACGGCGTTCCAGGGATATTGGTCCGGAGTACCATCAGGGTGTTCAAGTTCGTAGGCTCCCTTAGTTAGCCACTTAGATATCCTGAAGGGGCCTTCCCAATTCGGGCCAAAAACTCCTGTGGTCTGGACCTTTTTGAGGACTAGGTCGCCTACTTGGAACCTTCTTTCCTTGACCTTCGAATTGAAGAACTTCTCGGATCTCCTTTTTTGGATTGTGTTCTTCATTTCTGAGGTCAGTCGTCGTTCTTCGAGCATGTCAAGGTCAATCCGCTGGGCCACATCATTGTCTGTCATCATCTCTTGTTCGGTTCGGTGGCTGAGGACGGCGATCTCCGAGGGGATCACCGCTTCTGTTCTGAAGGCGAGGGCGAATGGGGTTTCGCCGTTTGAATTTCGGGCCGTCGTTCGATAAGACCACAAAACGTCTGGGAGCTCGCTCGCCCATCGCCCTTGCCTAGACTCGAGTCGTGCTTTAATCGTGTGTTTGAGGATTTTGTTTACGGCTTCTACCTGCCCGTTCGTCTGAGGGTGATAGGGTGCCGAGAATAACTTTTTGATTCCCCACTTCTCGCAGAATTGCATGACCTCTAAGCCGTCGAACTGCTTTCCGTTGTCGGAGATTATTGCCTCGGGCAGGCCGAATCGGCATATGATATTCTTCCAAATGAACTTAATTACTTGTTCTTGGCCGATCTTGTTGAGTGGTTCGGCCTCAGCCCATTTTATGAAATAATTGACCCCTACGATGGCAAACTTACAGCCCCCTGGAGCCGTCGGCAAGGGACCTATGAGGTCGATGCCCCATTGGGCGAATGGCCATGGGCTGTACATTGAGGTGAGCTGCTCGGGGGAGAGCTTGATGTTTGGGCCCATCACTTGACACATGTGACACGATCTGGCATAGGCGACCGTGTCTTTTTGTAGTGTAGGCCAGAAAAAACCCTGCCTGATTGTTTTGTGGATGAGATCTCGCCCGCCAGCATGGTTTCCACAGATCCCGTCATGAATCTCGGCTAAAACGATCCGGCCTTCCTCCGGCGTAATGCACTTGAGGAGGGGAAGGCTGAAAGCTCCCTTGTAAAGCCGGTCGTCCAGTAGGGTGTATCTGGTTGCACGGAGTTAGAGCTGGCGAGCTTTGATACGATCGTCGGGGACCATCCCGTCCTTTAAGTATTTAATGAAAGGAGTCATCCAGTTCTCCTCGGCGACAGCGACCGCGGTAATCAGGTTTCTGTCGATCGCCAGTTTCACTGACTTTGTAATTTGGATGTTAGAGAAATCGGCTGTGTAATATCCGGGGGTAATTTTTTTTTTTTTTTTTCCGGCAAGGTGGAGCTGAAGGATGGCAGCCGACTTCTTCATTTTCCGGCGACGGACTGGAGTTGACGACCGGAGTTTACTGACGTCTCCGGCGACGATTGAAGCTCGGCGGCGGGTGGCTCGTGGCTATGCGGCGACAGTCGATCGGAATTCCGGATCGGAAGGCGTTGCAATCCGGTCGATTTATTCGGCATTTTTACGGCGAGGACGGAGCTCGGGCATCCGGCGTTCTTCATGGTTTCCGCCATGGACGCGGCTTCATTGTTTCCGCGGCCGGAGGTAGTTTCGTCCGAGCAGACGGCGGCGGAGGCTTGGCAATTCCGGCGAGGAGTTGCGGGCGGAGATGGAGTTGGGTGAAAACCGCCATGGGCGAGGCAGGCCGAGGTTGGGCCAGTCAAGCGGGTCGGAGTTTTCGGCAGTAATTTCCGGCATGGGAGTTTTTTTCGGACACGCCGATCGGCTTTAGTAAGCTTTGTGTGTGTTTTACGGTATATATATATATATATATATATATATATATATATATATATATATTGTGTGTACTGTGTTAGGTGCAGTGTGTGTTGAGTATATATATATATATAATGTGTAAGTGTGTGGGTGTGTTAAGTGTATAAATATATATATTGTGTGTGCAGTGTATGTGTCATGTGAATATATATATATATATATATATATATATATATATTATGTAAGTGGGTATATTATATATATATTGGGTATTGTGTGCGTGATGTATGTATACTATATATATGTGTGTATACGGGTAAATACGAGTATAATATGTATTTCGTGTTGGAATCGGAGTTATCTATTATGTTGTTTTCGGTCGATATCGTGTTATCGAATGAATTGTATTTCATTCAAGGTTGTTCGAGTGCTTGTGATTGTCGGAGGACGCCGTTGATCGATTCGTGGTAGGACGTTGATCGTGGAAGGACTTTCTCGCCTTCGGTTTGAGGCAAGTTTTATACTTGTACTAGTCAATGAGATTAATGTTATCATGTATGTGTATGAATGTGTGTATCATTTCGAGACTTGGTCTCTTTATGATTTTGTTGATATCAGGGGATTGTTTGATACGATACCCTTCGACAAATTATGCCAAATATTATTGTTGTTCGTAAATGACCGATTTAAGGCATTGCGATACTTGTTGGTAATATATTTGTCGATAGCCGGTTCGCGGTATCGACATATCAATTGTTATTGTTGATTGATGTTCCTTTGAGATATTGTTGTCGATAGCCGGTTCGCGGCATCGACGTATCGATTGTTATTATTGATTGATGTTCCATCAAGATATTTTTGTGAATCGTCGTTATTGATATCAGTGTTTTTCTATTGATGTCGTTTTGGCCGATTGAAGGCATTGACGTATTCGATTATCATTTTCGTTCTCGGTAACCGATTAAAGGTGCCGAGACATCCGTTGTATTATTATTATCGATTGTCCGCTCTAAAGGTAATCGATATATTGAATTGGGATTATCAAAGATAATTCCCATCCGTTGTCAAAAATATAATTCCCATCCGTTGTATAATTGTTATCGATTGGTCGTTCTACGGTAATTGAAGTATTGAATCGGGACTGTCGAGGATAGTTCCCATCCGTTGAATTATTATTGTCGTGTTGGCCGACTCAAGGCAGCACACTATTATTCTTGTGAACTCGGTAATTTTGTAATCGTTGAGGATTGAGGATTCCCGAATTGTTGTGTTGTGATTGTTGCTCGTGTTAATCGGTCCTTAGGGATTTTGATCCCAGGATGGTTGTTTTGAATATCGTTGGTCGTGTCGATCTTTCATTATTCGTGTGTCATCGTTCACTTGGTGAGTCGTATGATCCGTATTGGATGTGTTATCCTTTGAGTTTCATTGTCATGTTGTGTCGTGACATATCCGGAATCATATCTGCGTTCCGATTGGTTATTGTGTAGGATTTTTAGCCAGGCACACGATGGTCATGCGTGGATGTTTCCGCATTGGACCGTGCACACGAGACGTAGTTCGTGAGGCTAATTAGGTACATTGTCCCACGTATATTTCTGGATTCCGTATACGGGGTGGACATGTGCACGGACACATTTTCGGATCGGGCGTACTGTGATGTCCATCTTTGAGCCGTACAATTTTTGATCGTTCATAGTCCATGTTTGATTGGATGTGTTCGACGTTTTGTGATTAAGCGTTCATACGCCAGGGGTATGTTCGGCGGTCGGAGTTTGTTTCTTTGAGATCTGTATTGTGATGATTTACTGACTTGGTCATTGGCTTTCAGGCCATCGTGATATTTTGGCAGCTTCGGCTGAGGGATTTCAGGCCATTGTGATGTAACGGTATTTCCGTTTGAGCCTTCGGGCATTGTGATTCTTATTTATTTCAGCGTTGGTTTGATTTACCTTCGGGTAATGTATTGTTGTGTTCTATATTGATGATTCGCCGTTGGGCATATATGTTCTAACCTATTGAACAGGTATTGATCGTATGCTGTGGGCATAGCGTTCCACGAATGCTCGATTCTTACTTTGGTTTGTGAGCATCTCGTACGACCATTGTTGTACTGTTTATTCTGCCTTTAGATGCATATCATGTTGTGCATGTATTTGATATTCATTATTCTGGATTACTGACCCCGTGGGGGCGGAACATGTTTTCATGTTTTAGGTGCTTGCGAGGAGAGAGTTGAGACACAGGGGCATGACGATGGCGACGAGTCATTCGAGCGATACTAGTCCGAGATATTTTGGGTTCATGTCGGTCAGACAGTTTGGAGTACTCTAATTTTGTTCAGTCGTTGTCGTTCTGTATTATCCGAGCAAGGCTCGTGGATGTTGTTGTATTTTTATTTTGTCCATGTAGGCCCATTCTTGTCGTTGAAATTCCATATCGGAATAGTATGTCGGACGTCATAGTAGGGTCTGTGATTTCCTATTTTGGTCAGTTTGTTGTATTTTAGTCGTGTTCGCCTGGTGGATCACCTGATGTGGGGTCCACGATACTGTAATAACCCAATGGGATTTGGGGGTGTTACAGAAGATGGTATCAGAGAATTGGGTTGTGAGATACCCTGATATGTGAGTTATGTGGCTCTACCGACGCGGTAGTAGTGAAATTTGTCGAGTTATGACAACCTGGGCAGTCGGGTTTTGTGATTCGTGATAGTTGGACGACTGTATGAGTCATTCTTTCATCGAGTCGTCGTCAGTGAAGACTAGTATCGCAAGACCTCGAAGCTTCGTATGACCTGTGTAAGGACTCTATTCTCTTTTATGTGCATACATTCATTATGTCATTGATTAAACATGTTTTGTTGACACTTGTATGTGACGATCGGGTGCGATTGATTTATGATTATTTGCTTTGGAGCGTGTGGGCTCTGTATCGGCTATGATTAGCGCGATCGATGTGATTCTTTATCTGTTGAGTATGTATACTCGTGTTTGGCGTTGACCTAGCATTCTGGCCATTGAGGCATATTTGAGCTGTGGTCATGATTGAACGTTATTCTTTCAGTCTGGAAAGAGGACGTGACAGAGGGGGGTAGAGGTGGGCCGGAACCCAAAACCTCGTACCAATACTTTGGTGGCTGACGAATCATTTTTGGAGTCGTGCTCGAGAACCCACCGATCGTGATTGTGCTTGGAGTGAGTTCAAGACTCTCATGTTAGAGAGGTATTATCCGGCTCCACTTCGTGAAGCCAAGTTGTCGGAGGTTTTGAACCCCGAATCCGTCGAGGACGAGGGTGTTATTGTTATTGCTGAGAAGTTTCAAGGACTTCTTCAGTTTACTTCATCTATTATCCGTACTGAGGCGGATAAGATCAAGTATTTTAACAAGAGGTTGAACCCGCGGTTGAGGATGCAGTTGTTCAATCACAATTGTAACTCACTTGGCGAATTCATCGAGAAGGCTCTTGGAGCAGAGCTTTCGATCGAGGAGCTTACTCAGAAGGATCCTTCAGTTTCTTCTGGTGAGAGGACTAGGATGCCGATTCGTTCAGAGGGACATCGAGCTCCGACGTCCAAGAGGTCATTTTCTAGTCGGCTTCGTGCTGGGAAAGCATCTTCTTCTCAGGCGATGAGTTCGACTGTTGTTTGTTTTAACTGTGATTCAGCGGGGCATGTTAGTACTTGATGTACAGTGCCAGCTATTATTTATTTTATGTGTGGGAGGCAGGGACACCTTCAGAATACTGCATGAGTTCTAGTGCCAGTAGGTCTCGAGAGAGCTCACGGGCCTCGAGAGATTTTGTTACTTCAGTCCGTACTTCATCCAAGGGGTCATATCGGGCTTCGGGAGCCAGAGGTATGGACACCCGAGGGGAAGTAGCGAGTTCAGATTTGGGTCTTCCTCGAGTCGATGAGATCAAGGAGCTCGATGATCTGGAGGATGTTGATTTCGGGTACATTTGAGATGTAACCTTGATTTGTATTTTCCTTGTCTTTTGGATTGATGTTTGACTTGGTCTGTATTTTAGTATCATGGTTGCGAACCATTTATGGTTGATCTATCTTGTAATCATTGTATTTGAGAATCTTGACACTTGAGTCATTTGATGTGATTTTCTTTCCTTTTGGTCCTGTACCCGAGATTTTTGTGATGATCTGGGTAATTGTTCATTGTGATTTAAGACATCAAGTCGTGAGGACTTGGGCGCGCGATTGATATGGTCCCGAGGACTATTCGTGCGTTGTTATTTTCTTTTGTGGTGCGAGTCCGTGTTTGCATGGGCGTCCGATGCTGACGAGAATGGGGAAGTGTACACCGATGGTTGTAGGCATGTACAATGAGCGGCTCCCTCGGGATGTGTATGCCGGTTTTACTAGTCATGCGGTTAGTACGACTTCCTGGCTGGTCTCTAGCAGGAGAGTCATGATTCGGCTAATCTCGCATTTGGTTGAGTGTCTTTATCACTTGATTTTTTCGCCTTGTTCAGGCAGAAGAGACGTGGGGACCCGTGGGGTCGGCCCAGTTACTCGGGCGGAATTGCTCGTATTGAGGAGTATTCCTGGAGATGTTGTTTTCTTATCCTGATGGATAGTCCGTGTCCCGACTTGTGCACCCTGAGTTTCGGGGACGAAACTCTTTTTAAGGGGGGGAGTATGTAATATCCGGGGGTAATTTTCTTATTTTATTTTTATTTTTTTTTCGTGTTACTGTTGAGTTGTACGTATTCATTTGGACTTATACAAGTGTTGTTGTTTGGACCGATACAATGTATATTGTATTAGAATATTTCGGGATCGAAATATTTATACTGGTCGTCGGTTTGGTTTCGTCGTTTGGTTATTGCTTGGCGAGTTTGGAATTTTGGCTAAGTTTATAGCCATAGTGTACGCTACCTGTGTAGCATTACGTATGCTAATTTGTTATGATTACGTACGTTACGCCCTGAGGTTTTCGTACGTAATACGTGGTCGGTGGTAGGAACCTTTCTCGTAGTCAACTTTCGGCTGGTAGGGCCAAGATATCTTTAGGGTATCATTTATATATATATATATATATTATTACTTTCACATGTTACATTCTCTCACTTCCTCACCTTATTCCCTCACGTTATATATATATACATATATATATATACATATATACATATATATATATATATGTTCACACCTCTCTCCTCCTTTTCTCTCACGGGTTGTCTTCTCTCTCTCTCGTCCGTCACCTATCCCTCTCTCGCCATCCTCTTTCTCTCGTCCTCTCTTCTCTCCATCTCTCCCGTTTCTTTTTTTTTTCCGGCGAGGTGGAGCTGAAGGATGGCAGCCGACTTCTTCATTTTCCGGCGACGGACTGGAGTTGACGACCGGAGTTTACTGACGTCTCCGGTGACGATTGAAGCTCGGCGGTGGCAGGTGGCTCGTGACTGTAGCAGCGACGGTCTGATCGGAATTTCCGGATCGAAAGGCGTTGCAAATCCAGTCGAGCTATTCCGGCATTTTTTTCTGGCGAGACGGAGCTCAGGCATCCGGCGTTCTTCATGGTTTCCGGCCATGGACGCGGCTCCATTGTTTCCGGCGACAAGAGGTAGTTTCTGTCCGGAACGGACGGCGGAACGGAGGCTTGACAGATTTCCGGCGAGGAGTTGCAGGCGGAGATGGAGTTGGGTGAAAACCGGCCATGGACGGGAACGGCCGAGGTTGGGCCGAAGTCCCGTGGTCGAGTTTTCCGTGGCGAATTTCCAGCATGGGAGTTTTTTTTCGGACCTGGCCGATCGGCTTTTAGTAAGCCTGCGTGTGTTTTTGCAGTATATATATATATAATGTGTAAGTGTGTGGGTGTGTTAAGTGTATAAATATATATATTGTGTGTGCAGTGTATGTGTCATGTGAATATATATATATATATATATTATGTAAGTGGCTATATTATATATATTGGGTATTGTGTGTGTGATGTATGTATACTATATATATGTGTGTATACAGGTAAATACGAGTATAATATGTGTTTCGTGTTGGAATCGGAGTTATCTATTATGTTGTTTTTGGTCGATATTGTAATACCCGTAATTTTGATTTCCGGTAACTTTCTATTTTTTGGCGGAAGTCCGTTTTGAAAACTCGCTTGGGACCGTTTCGTCACCCTGAGGATGATTAATTCTACACTTTTTGACATCCGAGTTCGTTTCGGTGTCGTTATGTTGAGTTTCCTGCTTTTCAGCGACTTTTCCGCACTTGAGTTCGATTCTTGCGAATCTCGTTCTAAACTGCTGTTTCGAGTTTCCCGTAAGTCCGTTTAACTTTGTTAGAAGTATTGTGAACTTCGGTTTGGATATTCGATCACGTATCGTGATTTTCGGGCGTTTTGGGCCATTTTGTAATTTACCCAAAGTTATGGGTATTCGTATCTGTATTCGTTGTCTCGACTCTTTTCTCGGTCGCGTATGATTAATTATTACATTACGCTTTCATTTCGGGTCGTTGATGTTGTCCGCGAACTTTTCGTCGTGTTCGTTCCGTACGTTTTCGGAAATCGAGACGTCGAGCCACAGTGGTCGCACCTGGCCGACGGCCGCGGGTTACGGCCGGACGATGGCCGCATCGACCGAGCAGTGCAGCAGAACCGCGTAAGCGCACGCTCTGGCCGGAGCCTTCTGCGCTAGCTTCAGCGGTGTAGCGCACGCTGTCGAGTCGGCCAGACGCTTCTCGGGCACAGGCGAGAGGATTATGAGGTTACGGACTCGGGTAGGATCGGCGGGTAGCGCACGCTCTGCCGGGCCGTTCTGCCAGCCGGCGAGGGTAGCGTCTGTCGGCCGACTAGCGTGCGTTACGGGATGAGCTTGCTAGTCCGAGGCTCTTGGGCCAGTCGGCTAGCGCGCACGAGCTTCGGCCGTAGCGCACGCTAGCGGGAGTCGGGCGGATGAGTCATGGTCGCGGGGTGGTCGGTGGTGCGGGTCATGCGGGCCATGGCCGAGTCTTTGGGCGATCTTGGCCGATAGCGCACGCTAGTCCGGAAGGCTAGCGCACGCTAGTTCCGGCCCGATATATAAATGACAGAGACCACTTTTTCATTCATTTTTCATTTCCTTTCTCTCACGTCAGCGGCTAGATCTTTGGAGGAGATGAAGCCATGTTGTTAAACAACAAATCCATGAAGTTTCGAGTTTATATCACCGATCAATCATCTTATAATATCCTTCGATCCAATGAATCAAGGTTAGATCTTTAGAACCCTACTTTTGGGGAGATTTGGGGATTTTCGCGGTTTTGTCATTCATTCGGTTTCTTTGAGTAATTCATGATGAATATGATTAATCTTGTTGGTACTCTTAGTTTCCCTACGGATTCATGGTATATTTCGTGATTTTTACGAAATCGAGAGGGTTTGGTTGTGGTCCGCCCTCGTTGTCGTTTTTATACGAATATACATGAATCGTAGGCGGGTTTCCGCGTATTCCAATTCCGTATTCGTTTAGAATCTGTTGTGATTGTATTCTTCGAATCGTTAGGTTCGGTTTCGATGGTTCCTAGCATTCGTCGGTGACTTTCCATTCCATTCGTTGCGTCGTCGATTATTCAAGGCAAGTATACATTTATGATTATGCGTTCGACTTTGAAAGTAAGTGGTATTGATGGTATGATATGAGCGAACCGTTTTTACGGCATTCATAGATATATTGATGGCATATTATGAACGAACCGTTTTTACGGCATTCATATATGTATTGTTGGCATGTAATGAACGAACCGTTTTGACGGCATTCCTACATGTAACGGCGTATGATATGAACGAACCGTTTCTACGGCATTCACATACATCATGAGATTTTAGTTATTCCGGAATACTAGTCTTGAATTTATGAATTGACGGATTACATTTACTTTATTGTCGAGGAGTATTGTGTTTCATACTGTTATACTTGCACTAGCTATTCGACGGCTAACCCCTTTATGGGGGAAATACTTTTTATGTATTTCAGGTTCCAGGAGAGAGGACAGGCGGGTATCGGGTCGGCATGAAGATGATGGGCAAGTGTGATACTGTGTCTTGTCTACGGTTATTTTTTTGGATTCCTCCATTCAGTGTTGTTATACTGGAATGGATTTTAAATACTCGAGTATTGTATTTCAGTTTCCTTGATGTTCCGGCCTGTGTTGCCGAGGTATTGATTTGTGCAGTGATGTATATGGTTTCATTGGTTATGGTTTTGAATACCATTTGTATCGTCTTTCTTTCCATTGTATGTAGACCTTCTCGGTCAAGTTTTATAGTTCCGCGTATGTTTAGCCTTGTGTGTCCCACGGCGGGGCTCACGGCGCTGTAATATACCCTGAATAACTTGTGGGTGTTACAGAATATGGTATCGGAGCTTAGGTTTATGGATACCTAGGCTGTCGGTCTTTTGGGTCGATTGAGTCGTCATTTGCCCATAGTATCACTATTCTGCCATCATCACAGTGCGACCGGTACTTGTAAGTCCTCTCACTCTTCTTGTATTTTCTTGACCGTTTCGTTTTTAGCTTGGTATTCTTTGGAATTGGTCACTTCGAGAAGGTGCGATTTGGATTATACTTCCGCACGTGTGTGCCCTTTAGAATGTTGGATGTAAGGAGAAGAAGTCGTGACTGTGGTTACAGACGTGAACCCTTCCTTGAGATTTTGTCAAATTGCTAATTTCGATATTAGCGTGTATCGGTATTGTGTTGAGACTTTGTTTGGGAGTCGCATGCTAGTACCACGGGAGATCATCGACTTCACAGACCTGTAAGTATGTTGTTTGGATTATTCGATAATTCTTGGTTATCTTGGTGATTTTGGATTTATATGTTGGATAATTGTGCTTGAGGATGATGTGAACGTATGACAATGTTGCTGAATGCGTATATGTATTCATTGTGCCGTATGATCGTTTGGTATGTCGAGATGTTGGTAGAGAATAGCGGAAAATGGCTAAGAAATGACTACGTTAGCGCACGCTACAAGATATGCCTAGCGCGCTAAGATATATACTTAGCGTACGCTACGGTGCATACTTAGCGCACGCTAAGAGATTCGATTACGTCGCTAGAGGACCCTAACGTGCGTAACGACTCTTTGGGTTAGTTTCGGAAGGTGGCCGACGGGTAGGCCCGGTGTTGATTTTTATATTCGATTAGCGCACGCTAACGCATGTTGGTTAGCGCACGCTAACACCGGATCGCCAATAATGGAATCTTAGCTTTGCGGGTGGACCCGGCCATGTTCGACGCGTGTCCGGATAAGGTCAACGAGTGCTTGTCGTGTAGAGCTAGCGCACGCTAAAACCATATGATTAGCGCGCACGCTAATTCCATATCGGTCAAAGGAATCCCGATAATCGCGGATGCTTTCGGCATGTGGGGGCACGATCTGTAGCAAGTCAACGGCGATTAGCGCGCGTTAAGGTCGAAGAATAGCGCGCCGCTCGAGCATTTCACCGTATCAAGTCAACGCTGTTAGCGTCGCTAATGCATGGGCATTACGTGCGTTAGATGAATTTCAAGCAATGTAGTAGCTTCGATCGCCGATAGCGCACGCTATCAAGGAAGGATAGCGCACGCTAGTCATGTAGCGCATGCTAAATATAAGGTCTAGCGCGCGCTAGTGATGTGTTTTATAGAGAGGATAGACGTGTGCTGAGAGGCATTTTGTCCATTCTCCTTCCTTCAGTCAATAGAGAGAACCTTGGAAAGTACTTGAAGTTCCTAAATATTGAGAGATGATTCTCTCAAACAAGATTAAGATGGAGAGCTCGGATTTAAGCATTGTTCTTGAAGTTTTTGATGATTCTTGGAATGGAGTTCAAATTATTCTTCTTCGTGGTTCGTCCATACATGGTAGTCCTCGTATCCATTTGATAGTGG
Source organism: Orobanche coerulescens (assembly GCA_033398695.1). Taxonomy (NCBI): domain Eukaryota; kingdom Viridiplantae; phylum Streptophyta; class Magnoliopsida; order Lamiales; family Orobanchaceae; genus Orobanche; species Orobanche coerulescens. The sequence continues at coordinate 189,882,862 of CM065804.1, read as the reverse complement.
TTCATTTTTTTTAAGGATTACTACTTGGGAGGGAGTATGTTGGGAATCGTGTATTTTGATGTTCGTCTTATTTCAATGAAGATGCATAAATTAGACTGTACTTTTATCCGCTGCGTGAGTATTTTGAAAGGGCTTTTGGTATTTTGCCAACTGAATTTTATTTTGTAAAACCGATTCCCTAAACTGAGTTTTTGGCATTTTGGCCTTGATCATTTTGACGATATTTGGAAAATGATTTTTTCTTAATATTTGAAAAATATTACCGTCATCGGTCTTTTTAGCATTTTTGAAATGACGTGGAAAATTGTGCTTATCCTGGTAAATCCTTGTGAGAAGGGTTTACGGCGTGTAATATTCCCAGGAGGATCTGGGGTGTTACAATTATGGTATCATGTGATAATGTTATACGAGATTTATTGGAATTGTAATAAGAGATTTCGGATGTTGATATGATTATTGAGATCTTCTTCATATGATGATAATGGTATTGTTGCGATTCTTAAGGTTGTATGAATGGCATGATGAAGAAAATGGTAACATGGAGATATATACCTCGGATATGTTGTTCTGAACGGGATTTCAGATATTTCGTGTTCTTGAAGAACTCTTGAATTATACGAGGTGATGAATTTTTTTAAGAAGTGTTGATGTTTTGAAAATGAATATGGAATATTCATATCTAGAGCTAAACTATGTGTTTGAAATAATATTCGTATAGGAATACGAATATGATTATGAGTTTGATGAGACTATTATTCATCTCCGAATTTGGAAGCCCATACGTATGGAGCAAATGTTCAAGTCGAATGATTGGACTATTTGATAATCTTTTTAGTAGGATTATCTATTGTTCTGAACCAGTCGGATGATTCGAATTGATGACGGTCATAAGTAAATTTTAAGGATGGATTTACGAGAAGGGAACCTTATCAATTCGTATTTAAGAATTGAGTTTGGAACATTTAGACCCTTATTATTGGTCCTCATTTGTTGCTGATATGATCATCATATTTCGACTCGTATTGTGGACAGGATGCGTAAGTGTCTGAGTTGGATTGTTCAGATTGTGATTAGTCGAGATATGGTGAAACGATTGAGTTTGTGGTTTGGTGGTATTGATATTGGTCGTCATCGAACCTGTTGATTATTAATCCTTCGTTTTACAATAAGATATGATGTTTGATCGTGAATTATGACTGTTGTGTTGCGGTTAAGGTTGAAGGGTTCGTAGATTAACTTGGTCGAGACTGAGGAATTCGTAAGACGAAACCAACTGAATTGGTAACAGTTCGTTGTATTGATATCGAGGCAAGTTTTATACTCGTACTAATCGATGAGACTAATGTTATCGTGTAAGTGTACGAATGTGTGTATCATTTCGAGACTTGGCCTCCTTATGATTGTATTGATATCAGGGGATTGTTTGATACGACACCCGTCGACAAATCATGCCAAATGTTATTGTTGTTCGTAAACGGCCGATTGAAGGCATTGATGTATTCGAATTTCATCTTCATTATCGGTAACTGATTTAAGTGTGCCGAGACATCCGTTGTACCGTTGTCATCGAGTTGCCGTTCTAAGGTAACCGAAGTATTGAATTGGGACTGTCGAAGATAGTTCCCATCCGTTGAGTCGTTATCGATTGGTCGTTTGAAGACAATCGAGATATTGAATGGGGATCGCCGAGGATAGTGCCCATCTGTGAGTTATTATTGTCGTGTTGGCCAAATCAGGGCAGCACACTATTATTCTGGTGAACTCGATAATTTTGTGATCGTTCACTTGGTGAATCGTATGATCCGTAATGGGTATTTTATCCTTTGAGTTTCGTTGTCATGTTGTATCATGGCATATCTGGAATCATGTCTGCGTGCCGATTGGTTATGTGTAGGATTTTTAGCCAGGCACTCGATGGTCATGCGTGGATGTTTCCGCATTGGACCATGCACACGAGACGTAGTTCTTGAGGCTAATTAGGTACATTGTCACACGTATATTCTGGATTCCGTATACGGGGTGGACATGTGCATGGACACATTTCCGGATCGGGCGTACTGTGATGTCCCTCTTGAGCTATATTGTTTGGTCGTTCGTAGTCCATGTCGTATTGGATATGTCCGACGATTTGCGGCTGGCTGTGCATACGCCGAGGGGTATGTCCGACAGTCAGGGTTGCTTCTTTGAGAATCTGTATTGTGATGATTTACAGCTTTGGGTGTTCGGCTTTCAGGCCATCGTGATACACAGCTTCGGCTGAGGGGTTTTCAGGCCATTGCGATGTATTGGTATTTTGTTGGAGCCTTCGGGCATGGTGATTCGCATCTCTTTCAGCATTGGTTTAGTTTACCTTCGGGTAATGTATTGTTGTGTTCTATATTGATGATTCGCCGTTTGGGCGTAAGTTTCGGTTCTTGTGTATCTCGTTGAGTTTTTCCTAGCGGGATATTTCTTCTCCCTACTTGTTTTAAGTTTCGGGACGAAACTTCTTTTAAGGAGGGTAGAATGTAATACCCGTAATTTTGATTTCCGGTAACTTTCTATTTTTTGGCGGAAGTCCGTTTTGAAAACTCGCTTGGGACCGTTTCGTCACCCTGAGGATGATTAATTCTACACTTTTTGACATCCGAGTTCGTTTCGGTGTCGTTATGTTGAGTTTCGTGCTTTTCAGCGACTTTTCCGCACTTGAGTTCGATTCTTGCGAATCTCGTTCTAAACTGCTGTTTCGAGTTTCTCGTAAGTCCGTTTAACTTTGTTAGAAGTATTGTGAACTTCGGTTTGGATATTCGATCACGTATCGTGATTTTCGGGCGTTTTGGGCCATTTTGTAATTTACCCAAAGTTATGGGTATTCGTATCTGTATTCGTTGTCTCGACTCTTTTCTCGGTCGCGTATGATTAATTATTACATTACGTTTTCATTTCGGGTCGTTGATATTGTCCGCGAACTTTTCGTCGTGTTCGTTCCGTACGTTTTCGGAAATCGAGTCGTCGAGCCCTGGTGGTCGCACCGCCAGACGGCCGCGAGTTCTCGCCGACGATGGCGGGCATCGACCGAGCAGTGCACAAGCAGAACCGGCGTAGCGCACGCCACGGCCGGGACGCCGCGCGCGCTTAGCTCAGCAGTAGCGCACGCCGCCGAGTCACCAGCCAGACGCTATCGGCCCGGGCAGAGGGATTACGAGGTTCGGACTCGGGTAGGATCGGGCAGTAGTGCACGCCATCACGGCCGGCGCACGCCGACCGGGCAGGGGTAGCGACGCCGTCGGCCGACTAGCGACGCACGGATGAGCTTGCTAGTCCGAGGCTACCGACAGTCGGCTAAGCGCGAGCTTCCGCCATAGCGCACGCTAGCGGGAGTCGGGCGACGAGTCATGGTCGGCGCACTGGTCGGTGGTGCCGGGTCATGCGGGCCATGGCCGAGAGTCCGGGCCGAGCATCGCCGATAGCGCACGCTAGTCCGGGAAGGCTAGCGCACGCTAGTTCCGCCCGAGATATAAATGACAGAGCACCACTTTTTCATTCATTTTCATTTCCTTTCTCTCATTCGCGACTAGATCTTTGGAGGAGATGAAGCCATGTTGTTAAACAACAAATCCATGAAGTTTCTGAGTTTATATCACCGATCAATCATCTTATAATATCCTTCGATCCAGCGAATCAAGGTTAGATCTTTAGAACCCTACTTTTGGGGAGATTTGGGGATTTTCGCGGTTTTGTCCGATTCATTCGGTTTTGCTGAGTAATTCATGATGAATATGATTAATCTTGTTGGTACTCTTAGTTTCCCTACGGATTCATGGTATATTTCGTGATTTTTACGAAATCGAGAGGGTTTGGTTGTGGTCCGCCCTCGTTGTTGTTTTTATACGAATATACATGAATCGTAGGCGGGTTTCCGGGCGTATTCCAATTTCGTATTCGTTTAGAATCTGTTGTGATTGTATTCTTCGAATCGTTAGGTTCGGTTTCGATGGTTCCTAGCATTCGTCGGTGACTTTCCATTCCATTCGTTGCGTCGTCGATTATTCAAGGCAAGTATACATTTATGATTGTACGTTCTCGACTTTGAAAGTAAGAGGTATTGATGGTATGATATGAACGAACCGTTTTTACGGCATTCATAGATATATTGATGGCATATTATGAACGAACCGTTTTTACGGCATTCATATATGTATTGTTGGCATGTAATGAACGAACCGTTTTGACGGCATTCCTACATGTAACGGCGTATGATATGAACGAACCGTTTCTACGGCATTCACATACGTCATGAGATTTTAGTTATTCCGGAATACTAGTCTTGAATTGATGAATTGACGGATTACATTTACTTTATTGTCGAGGAGTATTGTGTTTCATACTGTTATACTTGCACTAGCTATTCGACGGCTAACCCCTTTATGGGGGAAATACTTTTTATGTATTTCAGGTTCCGGGAGAGAGGACAAAGGGTATCGGGTCGGCATGAAGATGATGGGCAAGTGTGATACCGTGTCTTGTCTCCTGTTATTTTTTGATTCCTCCATTCGGTGTTGTTATCTTTGGAATGGATTTTAAATACTCGAGTATTGTATTTCGCTTTCTTGATGTTCCGGCCTGTGTTGCCGAGGTATTGATTTGTGCAGTGATGTATATGGTTTCATTGGTTATGGTTTTGAATACCATTTGTATCGTCTTTCTTTCCATTGTATGTAGACCTTCTCGGTCAAGTTTTATAGTTCCGCGTATGTTTAGCCTTGTGTGTCCCACGGCGGGGCTCACGGCGCTGTAATATACCCTGAATAACTTGGGGGTGTTACAGAATATGGTATCGGAGCTTAGGTTTATGGATACCTAGGCTGTCGGTCTTTTGGGTCGATTGAGTCGTCATTTGCCCATAGTATCACTATTCTGCCATCATCACAGTGCGACCGGTACTTGTAAGTCCTCTCACTCTTCTTGTATTTTCTTGACCGTTTCGTTTTTAGCTTGGTATTCTTTGGAATTGGTCACTTCGAGAAGGTGCGATTTGGATTATACTTCCGCACGTGTGTGCCCTTTAGAATGTTGGATGTAAGGAGAAGAAGTCGTGACTGTGGTTACAGACGTGAACCCTTCCTTGAGATTTTGTCAAATTGCTAATTTTGATATTAGCGTGTATCGGTATTGTGTTGAGACTTTGTTTGGGAGTCGCATGCTAGTACCACGGGAGATCATCGACTTCACAGACCTGTAAGTATGTTGTTTGGATTATTCGATAATTCTTGGTTATCTTGGTGATTTTGGATTTATATGTTGGATAATTGTGCTTGAGGATGATGTGAACGTATGACAATGTTGCTGAATGCGTATATGTATTCATTGTGCCGTATGATCGTTTGGTATGTCGAGATGTTGGTAGAGAATAGCGGAAAATGGCTAAGTACAGCTACGTTAGCGCACGCTACAAGATATGCCTAGCGCGCGCTAAGATATATACTTAGCGTACGCTACGGTGCATACTTAGCGCACGCTAAGAGATTCGGTTACGTACGCTAGGGAGGACCCCTAACGTACGTAACGACTTCTTTGGGTTAGTTTCGAAGGTGGCCGGCTGTAGGCCTGTTGATTTTTATATTCGATTCGCGCACGCTAACGCATGTTGGTTAGCGCACGCTAACACCAGATCGCCAATAATGGAATCTTAGCTTTCGGCGGGTGGACCCGGCCATGTTCGACGCGTGTCCAGATAAGGTCAACGAGTGCTTGTCGTGTAGAGCTAGCGCACGCTAAAACCGTATGATTAGCGCACGCTAATTCCATATCGGTCAAAGGAATCCCGATAATCGCGGATGCTTTCGGCATGTGGGGGCACGATACTGTAGCAAGTCAACGACGATTAGCGCGCGTTAAGGTCGAAGAATAGCGCACGCTACTGAGCATTTCACTGTATCAAGTCAACGCCTGTTAGCGTACGCTAATGCATGGGCATTACGTACGTTAGATGAATTTCGAAGCAATGTAGTAGCTTCTGGACTGCCCGATAGCGCACGCTATCAAGGAAGGATAGCGCATGCTAGTCATGTAGCGCACGCTAAATATAAGGTCTAGCGCGCGCTAGTGATGTATTTTATAGAGAGGATAGACGTGTGCTGAGAGGCATTTTGTCCATTCTCCTTCCTTCAGTCAATAGAGAGAACCTTGGTAAGTACTTGAAGTTCCTAAATATTGAGAGATGATTCTCTCAAACAAGATTAAGATGGAGAGCTCGGATTTAAGCATTGTTCTTGAAGTTTTTGATGATTCTTGGAATGGAGTTCAAATTATTCTTCTTCGTGGTTCGTCCATACATGGTAGTCCTCGTATCCATTTGATAGTGGTTCATTTTTTTTAAGGATTACTACTTGGGAGGGAGTATGTTGGGAATCGTGTATTTTGATGTTCGTCTTATTTCAATGAAGATCCATAAATTGGACTGTACTTTTATCCGCTGCGTGAGTATTTTGAAAGGGCTTTTGGTATTTTGCCAACTGAATTTTATTTTGTAAAACCGATTCCCTAAACTGAGTTTTTGGCATTTTGGCCTTGATCGTTTTGACGATATTTGGAAAATGATTTTTTCTTAATATTTGAAAAATATTACCGTCATCGGTCTTTTTAGCATTTTTGAAATGACGTGGAAAATTGTGCTTATCCTGGTAAATCCTTGTGAGAAGGGTTTACGGCGTGTAATATTCCCAGGAGGATCTGGGGTGTTACAATTATGGTATCATGTGATAATGTTATACGAGATTTATTGGAATTGTAATAAGAGATTTCGGATGTTGATATGATTATTGAGATCTTCTTCATATGATGATAATGGTATTGTTGCGATTCTTAAGGTTGTATGAATGGCATGATGAAGAAAATGGTAACATGGAGATATATACCTCGGATATGTTGTTCTGAACGGGATTTCGGATATTTCGTGTTCTTGAAGAACTCTTGAATTATACGAGGTGATGAATTTTTTTAAGAAGTGTTGATGTTTTGAAAATGAATATGGAATATTCATATCTAGAGCTAAACTATGTGTTTGAAATAATATTCGTATAGGAATACGAATATGATTATGAGTTTGATGAGACTATTATTCATCTCCGAATTTGGAAGCCCATACGTATGGAGCAAATGTTCAAGTCGAATGATTGGACTATTTGATAATCTTTTTAGTAGGATTATCTATTGTTCTGAACCAGTCGGATGATTCGAATTGATGACGGTCATAAGTAAATTTTAACGATGGATTTACGAGAAGGGAACCTTATCAATTCGTATTTAAGAATTGAGTTTGGAACATTTAGACCCTTATTATTGGTCCTCATTTGTTGCTGATATGATCATCATATTTCGACTCGTATTGTGGACAGGATGCGTAAGTGTCTGAATTGGATTGTTCAGATTATGATTAGTCGAGATATGGTGAAACGATTGAGTTTGTGGTTTGGTGGTATTGATATTGGTCGTCATCGAACCTGTTGATTATTAATCCTTCGTTTTACAATAAGATATGATGTTTGATCGTGAATTATGACTGTTGTGTTGCGGTTAAGGTTGAAGGGTTCGTAGATTAACTTGGTCGAGACTGAGGAATTCGTAAGACGAAACCAACTGAATTGGTAACAGTTCGTTGTATTGATATCGAGGCAAGTTTTATACTCGTACTAATCGATGAGACTAATGTTATCGTGTAAGTGTACGAATGTGTGTATCATTTCGAGACTTGGCCTCCTTATGATTGTATTGATATCAGGGGATTGTTTGATACGACACCCGTCGACAAATCATGCCAAATGTTATTGTTGTTCGTAAACGGCCGATTGAAGGCATTGATGTATTCGAATTTCATCTTCATTATCGGTAACTGATTTAAGTGTGCCGAGACATCCGTTGTACCGTTGTCATCGAGTTGCCGTTCTAAGGTAACCGAAGTATTGAATTGGGACTGTCGAAGATAGTTTCCATCCGTTGAGTCGTTATCGATTGGTCGTTCGAAGACAATCGAGATATTGAATGGGGATCGCCGAGGATAGTGCCCATCTGTGAGTTATTATTGTCGTGTTGGCCAAATCAGGGCAGCACACTATTATTCTGGTGAACTCGATAATTTTGTGATCGTTCACTTGGTGAATCGTATGATCCGTAATGGGTATTTTATCCTTTGAGTTTCGTTGTCATGTTGTATCATGGCATATCTGGAATCATGTCTGCGAGCCGATTGGTTATGTGTAGGATTTTTAGCCAGGCACTCGATGGTCATGCGTGGATGTTTCCGCATTGGACCATGCACACGAGACGTAGTTCTTGAGGCTAATTAGGTACATTGTCACACGTATATTCTGGATTCCGTATACGGGGTGAACATGTGCACGGACACATTTCCAGATCGGGCGTACTGTGATGTCCCTCTTGAGCTATATTGTTTGGTCGTTCGTAGTCCATGTCGTATTGGATATGTCCGACGATTTGCGGCTGGCTGTGCATACGCCGAGGGGTATGTCCGACAGTCAGGGTTGCTTCTTTGAGAATCTGTATTGTGATGATTTACTGACTTTGGGGCTCGCTTCGAGCCATCGTGATACAGCCTTGGTGAGGGGTTTTCGTGCCATTGCGATGTATTGGTATTTTGTTGGAGCCTTCGGGCATGGTGATTCGCATCTCTTTCAGCATTGGTTTAGTTTACCTTCGGGTAATGTATTGTTGTGTTCTATATTGATGATTCGCCGTTTGGGCGTAAGTTTCGGTTCTTGTGTATCTCGTTGAGTTTTTCCTAGCGGGATATTTCTTCTCCCTACTTGTTTTAAGTTTCGGGACGAAACTTCTTTTAAGGAGGGTAGAATGTAATACCCGTAATTTTGATTTCCGGTAACTTTCTATTTTTTGGCGGAAGTCCGTTTTGAAAACTCGCTTGGGACCGTTTCGTCACCCTGAGGATGATTAATTCTACACTTTTTGACATCTGAGTTCGTTTCAGTGTCGTTCTGTTGAGTTCCGTGCTTTTCAGCGACTTTTCCGCACTTGAGTTCGATTCTTGCGAATCTCGTTCTAAACTGCTGTTTCGAGTTTCCCGTAAGTCCGTTTAACTTTGTTAGAAGTATTGTGAACTTTGGTTTGGATATTCGATCACGTATCGTGATTTTCGGGCGTTTTGGGCCATTTTGTAATTTACCCAAAGTTATGGGTATTCGTATCTGTATTCGTTGTCTCGACTCTTTTCTCGGTCGCGTATGATTAATTATTACATTACGCTTTCATTTCGGGTCGTTGATGATGTCCGTGAACTTTTCGTCGTGTTCGTTCCGTACGTTTTCGGAAATCGAGTCGTCGAGCCACGGTGGTCGCACCGCCGGACGGCCGCGTTCTCGCCGACGATGGTCGCACCGACCGAGCAGACAACAGAACCGGCGAGCGCACGCTACGGCCGGACGCTGCGCGCGCTTAGCTCGGCAGCAGTAAGCGCACGCTGCCGAGTCACCGGCCAGACGCCATCGGCACAGGCGGAGGGATTCGAGGTTCGACTCGGGTAGGATCGGCAGTAGCGCACGCCATCGCCGGCCGTTGCGCACGCCGACCGGGCAGGGTAGCGTATGGCCGTCGGCCGACTAGCGTACGCACGGATGAGCTTGCTAGTCCGCAGGCTACCGACAGGTCGGCTAGCGCGCGCAGGCTTCCGGCCGTAGCGCACGCTAGCGGGAGTCGGGCGGACGAGTCATGGTCGGCAGAATTGGTCGGTGGTGCTGGGTCATGCGGGCCATGGCCGAGAGTGCTGGGCCGATACTGGCCGATAGCGCACGCTAGTCCGGGAAGGCTAGCGCACGCTAGATCCGGCCCAGTATATAAATGACAGAGCAACCACTTTTTCATTCATTTTTCATTTCCTTTCTCTCCGGTCCGCGACTAGATCTTTGGAGGAGATGAAGCCATGTTGTTAAACAACAAATCCATGAAGTTTCTGAGTTTATATCACCGAATAATCATCTTATAACATCCTTCGATCCAGCGAATCAAGGTTAGATCTTTAGAACCCTACTTTTGGGGAGATTTGGGGATTTTCGCGGTTTTGTCCGATTCATTCGGTTTTGCTGAGTAATTCATGATGAATATGATTAATCTTGTTGTTACTCTTAGTTTCCCTACGGATTCATGGTATATTTCGTGATTTTTATGATATCGAGAGGGTTTGGTTGTGGTCCGCCCTCGTTGTCGTTTTTATACGAATATATATGAATCGTAGGCGGGTTTCCGGGCGTATTCCAATTTCGTATTCGTTTAGAATCTGTTGTGATTGTATTCTTCGAATCGTTAGGTTCGGTTTCGATGGTTCCTAGCATTCGTCGGTGACTTTCCATTCCGTTCGTTGCGTCGTCGATTATTCAAGGCAAGTATACATTTATGATTGTACGTTCTCGACTTTGAAAGTAAGAGGTATTGATGGTATGATATGAACGAACCGTTTTTACGGCATTCATAGATATATTGATGGCATATTATGAACGAACCGTTTTTACGGCATTCATATATGTATTGTTGGCATGTAATGAACGAACCGTTTTGACGGCATTCCTACATGTAACGGCGTATGATATGAACGAACCGTTTCTACGGCATTCACATACATCATGAGATTTTAGTTATTCCGGAATACTAGTCTTGAATTTATGAATTGACGGATTACATTTACTTTATTGTCGAGGAGTATTGTGTTTCATACTGTTATACTTGCACTAGCTATTCGACGGCTAACCCCTTTATGGGGGAAATACTTTTTATGTATTTCAGGTTCCAGGAGAGAGGACAGGCGGGTATCGGGTCGGCATGAAGATGATGGGCAAGCGTGATACTGTGTCTTGTCTCCGGTTATCTTTTTGGATTCCTCCATTCAGTGTTGTTGTACTGGAATGGATTTTAAATACTCGAGTATTGTGTTTCAGTTTCCTTGATGTTCCGGCCTGTGTTGCCGAGGTATTGATTTGTGCAGTGATGTATATGGTTTCATTGGTTATGGTTTTGAATACCATTTGTATCGTCTTTCTTTCCATTATATGTAGACCTTCTCGGTCAAGTTTTATAGTTCCGCGTATGTTTAGCCTTGTGTGTCCCACGGCGGGGCTCACGGCGCTGTAATATACCCTGAATAACTTGGGGGTGTTACAGATATCGTGTTATCGAATGAATTGTATTTCATTCAAGGTTGTTCGAGTGCTTGTGATTGTCGGAGGACGCCGTTGATCGATTCGTGGTAGGACGTTGATCGTGGAAGGACTTTCTCGCCTTCGGTTTGAGGCAAGTTTTATACTTGTACTAGTCAATGAGATTAATGTTATCATGTATGTGTATGAATGTGTGTATCATTTCGAGACTTGGTCTCTTTATGATTTTGTTGATATCAGGGGATTGTTTGATACGATACCCTTCGACAAATTATGCCAAATATTATTGTTGTTCGTAAATGGCCGATTTAAGGCATTGCGATACTTGTTGGTAATATATTTGTCGATAGCCGGTTCGCGGTATCGACATATCAATTATTATTGTTGATTGATGTTCCTTTGAGATATTGTTGTCGATAGCCGGTTCGCGGCATCGACGTATCGATTGTTATTATTGATTGATGTTCCATCAAGATATTTTTGTGAATCGTCGTTATTGATATCAGTGTTTTTCTATTGATGTCGTTTTGGCCGATTGAAGGCATTGATGTATTCGATTATCATCTTCGTTCTCGGTAACCGATTAAAGGTGCCGAGACATCCGTTGTATTATTATTATCGATTGTCTGCTCTAAAGGTAATCGATATATTGAATTGGGATTATCAAAGATAATTCCCATCCGTTGTCAAAAAGATAATTCCCATCCGTTGTATAATTGTTATCGATTGGCCGTTCTACGGTATCGAAGTATTGAATTGGGACTGTCGAGGATAGTTCCCATCTATTGAATTATTATTGTCGTGTTGGCCGACTCAAGGCAGCACTCTATTATTCTTGTGAACTCGATAATTTTGTAATCGTTGAGGATTGAGGATTCCCGAATTGTTGTGTTGTGATTGTTGCTCGTGTTAATCGGTCCTTAGGGATTTTGATCCCAGTATGGTTGTTTTGAATATCGTTGGTCGTGTCGATCTTTCATTATTCGTGTGTCATTGTTCACTTGGTGAGTCGTATGATCCGTATTGGATGTGTTATCCTTTGAGTTTCGTTGTCATGTTGTGTCGTGACATATCCGGAATCATATCTGCGTTCCGATTGGTTATTGTGTAGGATTTTTAGCCAGGCACACGATGGTCATGCGTGGATGTTTCCGTATTGGACCGTGCACACGAGACGTAGTTCTTGAGGCTAATTAGGTACATTGTCCCACGTATATTTCTGGATTCCGTATACGGGGTGGACATGTGCACGGACACATTTCCGGATCGGGCGTACTGTGATGTCCATCTTTGAGCCGTACAATTTTTGATCGTTCATAGTCCATGTTTGATTGGATGTGTTCGACGTTTTGTGATTAAGTGTTCATACGCCAGAGGGGTATGTTCGACAGTCAGGTTTGTTTCTTTGAGATCTGTATTGTGATGATTTACAGCTTCGGGCTGTTCGGCTTTCAGGCCATCGTGATATTTTGGCAGCTTCGGCTGAGGGCTTTCAGGCCATTGTGATGTAACGGTATTTCCGTTTGAGCCTTCGGGCATTGTGATTCTTATTTGTTTCAGCGTTGGTTTGATTTACCTTCGGGTAATGTATTGTTGTGTTCTATATTGATGATTCGCCGTTGGGCACATATGTTCTAACCTATTGAGCAGGTATTGATCGTATGTCGTGGGCATAGTGTTCCACGAATGCTCGATTCTTACTTTGGTTTGTGAGCATCTCGTACGACCATTGTTGTACTGTTTATTCTGCCTTTGGATGCATATCATGTTGTGCATGTATTTGATATTCATTATTCTGGATGACTGACCCCGTGGGGGCGGAACATGTTTTCATGTTTTAGGTGCTTGCGAGGAGAGAGTTGAGACACAGGGGCATGACGATGGCGACGAGGCATTCGAGCGATACTAGTCCGAGATATTTTGGGTTCATGTCGGTCAGACAGTTTGGAGTACTCTAATTTTGTTCAGTCGTTGTCGTTTTCAGACATTCCGAGCAAGGCTCGTGGATGTTGTTGTATTTTTATTTTGGCCATGTAGGCCCATTCTTGTCGTTGAAATTCCATATCGGAATAGTATGTCGGACGTCATAGTAGGGTCTGTAATTTCCTATTTTGGTCAGTTTGTTGTATTTTAGTCGTGTTCGCCTGGTGGATCACCTGATGTGGGGTCCATGGCACTGTAATAACCCAATGGGATTTGGGGGTGTTACAGGCTGCCCCATATGACGACGCTAGCTTGGATAGGGCATCGGCCTGGGAGTTGTGCTCTCTCGGGATTTGTTCGATTAGCACTTCCTCAAATTTCGTGCACATTTCGGCGACTAATTCTTGGTATTTGACCATCTGTTCACCGTGCGCCTCATATTCTCCCTTGACTTGGTTCACGACCAAGAGGGAGTCCATGAATATATGGAGGCGACGAACATCTAGGGCGAGGGCTAGATCTAGCCCGCCTACCAAGGCTTCGTATTCGGCTTCATTGTTGGTCGCACAAAACCCGAAACGCACAGCATTTGTGAAACTTTGCCCATCGGGGCTGATGAGGACAATCCCTGTCCTTGCTCGCGAGTTGGTCGCCGAGCCATCCACGTATAGCTCCTAGGCAGGGCGGCCGATCTGGGTCGGACTGTGAGGGAATGTTAATTCCACCACAAAGTCTGCCAGAGCTTGGCCTTTGACCGCTGTGCGAGGAGCGTATGTGATACCGTATTGGGCGATCTCCAGTGACCACTTGAGGAGTCGCCCGTTAGTGTCTGGCCGGTGTAGAACTTGCCTTAGAGGTAGAGTCGTCAGAACTTCCACTTGATGTTCGAAGAAGTAAGCCCTTACCTTGCGAACACTCATGACTAGAGCGTAGGCGATCTTCTCCAATGGTGTATAACGTGTTTCTGCGTCATGGAGCGCTTGACTAACGTAGTAGATCGGCAAGTGGGTCTGCCCCTCTGCTCGTACTAAAACAGCACTCAGCGCGATCTCCGAGGCTGCCAGGTAAAGGAATAGCTTTTCGCCGGGGATCGGCTTTGCTAAGATCTGGGGATTAGATAGATATTCTTTGATTTTGGCGAACGCTACTTGACTCTCCTTCGTCCATGTGAACTTCTTGTTCTTTATGGTCGCGAAGAAAGGCTTGCTTTTATCGCCGAGCCGAGATATGAAACGGTTGAGGGCGGCTAGACAACCTGTGAGTCGTTGCACCTGCTTGACATTCCGTGGCTCCTGCATGTCGAGGATCGCCTGAATCTTGGTGGGGTTCGCCTCGATCCCCCTTTGGCTCACGATGTGCCCCAGGAATTTTCCGGAGCCCACCCCAAAGTTGCATTTCTTGGGGTTCAGTTTCATGTTGAACTTCTCGAGGATGGCGAACGTCTCGGCAAGGTCATTGAGGTGGTCTTCCTTCTTGAGGCTTTTGACCATGATGTCGTCAATGTAGACTTCCATGGTCTTGCCGATCTGATTGGCGAACATTCCGTTGACTAGACGCTGGTAGGTTGCCCCCACATTCTTCAAGCCGAACGGCATTCAGACCCAAAAATATATGTCTTTTTCCGTGTGGAAAGATGTGTGCTTTATGTCTTTTTCTGCCATTGGGATTTGATGGTACCCGGAGAAGGCATCCATGAATGACATCATTTCGCAACCTGCTGTACTATCGACCAGGTGATCGATATGAGGCATTGGAAAGTGATCTTTTGGACATGCCGCATTGAGGTCGGTGAAGTCGATGCATAACCTCCAGGAGCTGTTCGGCTTTTTGAAGAGCACCGCGTTGGCTACCCATTGTGGTTCGTCTGTAGCTACTCCGATTAATTTGTTGTTGATTAGCTTTTTGACTTCTATGTCGAGCGCTGCATACTTCTGAGGACCGAATTTCCTACGTTTCTGGTGAACAGGCTTCCTTGCCGGGTCAATCTTTAGATAGTGGCAAGCGTGTTCAGGACTTATGCCAACCATATCTTGATGCGACCAGGCAAAGACTCCGATGTTCTTACGTAGTAAATTGATCAGACCCTCTTTTAATTCGCGGTCGATGCTTGCGCCGATCTGTACTTCCCGCTCCAGACGAGCCGGATCTATCGTTATACTCTCCAACTCTTCAACGGGGACGGTCGCTTCTCGTTTGGAACGATTTCCGGACTCGATCCTTGGATCGATGTCGAGACTTAGCTCGAAACCGATCCTTGGCTCGATGTCGTCCGTTAATCGATGTGAGATGGCGTCCTCTGAATTGGGTTGGTACGATGTGCTTGGCTCGTCGATCTCCATCTGTTGATTGTCGATCGTCTCGACGTTACAAATAGCATGGGAAGTATTGAAAGAAGTTACGACATAGGAGTAATTCAAACATTTCTTTTCCATTAGCTGATCTCCTTTTACAGTACCGACCGTCCCATCGGCAGTGGGGAATTTGATACAGTAAAAGAAAGAAGAGGCGACCGCCTCAAAGGTTTCTAGAAATGGACGACCTAGGAACCCATTATAGATGCTGGGCCTATCTATGATTACAAAATTTAGGTTCCTAGTAATCCTAACCTTGGGATCGTAAAAGCATATTAGCTCGACAGAGAGCTTGATCCTTCCGTAGGCTTGGACTGTGCTGTCGCCGAACCCTTGGAGCACGGTGTCGAATGGTTTAATGAACTTGGTCAGGTTGCCGAGCTGGTCAAGAGCGGACTTGAATATGATATTGCAGAAGCTCCCATTGTCAACCAGCACGCGATCGACCATTTTCCCAAGGATACATGCAGAGATCACCAATGCATCCTCTTTAGGGCACTGCACTCCCTCCCTATCCTTGTTGGAGAAAGTGATGAGCGCGTCTTTAGAGATGGTCGGCTCTGGGGGTACCACAACATGGACCCCGGCGAACGCCCTCAGTTCGGCCTTTCGCTTTCTATTCGACATGGTGGAAACCGGGGAGAGGCCCCCGAGGTTTCCACCTCCCGCCTGAAGCATATTTATCCGGCCGCCAGGGTTGATCGGAGGAATTGATTCGTCAGAATACTCCGGCTCATTTTGCTCGATCCTGGAGACCGGATTGGGAGGGATTCCATCGTTCAGTCGGCGCTCGCGCCCTCCGGTCCTCTCTGTCCGAGGTTCTGGCTTGGTGACCAAGTTGTCCAATTTGCCTTCCTCAAACAGTCGCAGAGTTGTCTGAGGAGGTCGCGGCACTGACTGGTGTTGTGGCCGGGACTCTTGTGGTAGGCACAAAACTTGCTGCAATCTAGATGACCGTGGTCCCTTATCGACTTTGGTTTGTTAAGCCACTCGCGCCCCTTGATGGCATTAAAGATGTGGACTGGAGATAAGTTGAGGTTGCGGAGGAGGTGGACCTCCACATTCTCGAAGGCTTTGAACTCACCAGGCGGCTTTGCGACCGCCTTTCTGGGCTTGGCGACCGCCTTCTTATGGATGTGGGATGGCGTCTTCCCTTCTCCAACAGATCCTTCGCCCAAGCGGAGGGTGAGCATTGTAACACCCCAAACTAGGCAGATATTACAGTGCCGTGGACCCCCGACTGGGACCCACCAGGCGAATGAAAACTGATGAATTAAATAATATAATTGTAGTACCGAACCACATTATATTACCAAATACTCCGATGAGGAGCTTAAGTACAATACACAAGGACAATACAGAATACTAGTATATTTTATATGAAAATAAAATACACCACCCTGAATAAATAAACATCTCAAACGGAATTTTGCAGCGGAAATACAAATGAAGAGAAAAGAAGAATGACTGAATTGACTGAAATGACTGAAATAACCGGAATGACTGGGGCCCCCTACTAGTATCACTGGGACTCCTCGCCGTCAACATGCTCTTCCCGTGCCTTTGCCTTGCCGTGACCTGAAAACAAAATCCCCCAACGGGGTCAGTTACACAGAACAACAATCCTCAAGGGTTGAAAATACACAATCATGATATATCTGAATTTATGAAATATCCTTAATTATGAATTACGCTGAAGAGGAGTATCATAGTACGCCCGTAGTGTTCTGTGCAAGTGTACAAGATGGATGACCGGACACACCCGTCCTTGTATCTAATTAGTCTCACGGAGGTAATCGTTACCGTGTGCACAGTCCAATGTATCACTCCCAATACATGGCCATCGCGTGCCCGACTAAAAATTCCACACATCCGCACCCGGCCACGCAATATGAACCCAGAAGGTCATATGAACGAGAATGACCACAATGAATATCAATGGATAATAATTCGACAAGGTCCAGAATGACTCACCGAGATGAAAATAATAGTGAAGTGATTGATAACTCAATGAAATGATTGGAACTGTCGTTCCTCGTGAAAGAAATGATTATTCGACAATTACAAGTCTCAATACGGTTAATACAATGATGAATGAGTTATGATTATGAATGAACAACAACAAAAGGAATGAATATCCTTTTAACCGAGTAAGAATTAACTTAAAACAACACCGGTGACAATTATCCTTCCACGAACAACGTCCTAATTGAGATATCGGTCGCTCGAACAACCTTGAATGATACAATTATCAACAATCCGTTCAATATACGAATCAAACACGAATATAACGAACTCAAAACGTCGATACGATTAAACCAAGTTCATTGGGGCATTATATCGAACACTATGTGGCCAAACTTCGATTGTTTATAACCAAGCCTCAATAATACCAACATCAAATCCCCAAGAAGTGTTTAAACCAACAAGACATCTTCAATACGATCAATAATCCATTATGAATATTCAAATTCGTGATTACAACAACGATTAATCGAAAACCCCCAAATCCAACTCAATATTCAAAGTGTTCTTGAATAATCCTTCAATAATCCAATGAATAATCAAACATATCCATAATCATGTGTATATCACTTCATACAACATTATCTTAACATCCAAAACATCATAACTCAAAACAAAATTGAAATCCAAGATGTTGAAGAAATTACCTCTTGAAGATCCAAGCACTTTTGATCCGAAGAACACGCGTTAGATCGACTATCCGGGCTTCACGATCGAAAGGAGATGAAGAAAATCAAATACTCAAGTGGCAGATGATGGGAAGTCTCCCCCCTCAAGCCCTCTCTCTCGTATGGTGGATGAAATGAGAAAAAATGAGTGAATCTCGCTGAAAAAACGCAATTAGAATGCCTTGTTGCTGTGTGCCGCGGCCGGCGAAGTGTGCCGCAGCCGGGGCCAAAATTTCGGCCGATCGGCGTGCCGTGCGCACGAGTGTGCCGCGGCAGTGACTCGGCAGTGTGCCGCGGCCCCGTCGGCATGTGCCGCGGCCCACGGTACAGAGGGGTTGGCCGATAAGTTGCAACACGAGTGTGCCGCGTCAGTGACTCGGCAGTGTGCCGCGGCCCTGCCGGCATGTGCCGCGCCCACATCTGTTTGCCGCGGCCAAAATCGGAACGTGTGTGCCGCGGCGCACACTCCTTGTGCCGCGGCTCACACCCCCTTGGGTTCTAAGATGATAAAAAATGATCCGGGAAGAGAATAAAAGCAATAGGAATCAATATTTGGGAAACAATAACACGAAATGGAAGTACGGAGACCCTAAAACGGTGGTTCCTAGCAATGATTATAAGGATTCGCCCAACAAAACACAATTCGAACAATGAGGAGATTAGAAATGACTTGAACTCCAACGTCAACAACGACTAATGAATCAATAACCACGATCAAGATAATACTCTTGTCTCGATTCCTGAGTAAGGTTGAAAAAAATGAACAATATCGATACACAACTCGAAGTTATTCCGAACGGTGAACACGGATGAATGATTATTAGCAAGTGAAAAATTACATAATGACAATTACCGAATGATAATGACTGAATTATGACCGGGTATTACATACACCCCCCCTTAAAAGAATTTCATCCCCGAAACTAAGGGTCAAACAACTCGGGATAACTCTCCCGCATACTATCCTCGGTTTCCCAAGTAGCCTCTTCGACTCCGTGTCTAGACCACTGAATTTTAACCAAAGGAATCGCCTTATTCCTCAACTGTTTGATTCGCCGCTCTAAGACTCGTGTGGGACGCTCTTCATACGAATGATCATCAGCGATTTCGATTTTGTCGAACTGAAGTATGTGACTCGGGTCGACAACATACTTCTGTAGCTGAGAGACGTGAAATACATTATGAATTCGGCTCAATGCCGGAGGTAAGGCCAATCGATAAGCTAGCTCGCCTACTCGTTCGAAAATCTCAAACGGTCCAATAAATCTTGGACTCAACTTTCCCCGCTTTCCGAAACGGAAGATACCTCGACTCGGGGACACCTTGACCAACACGTGGTCACCTGACTCGAACTCTAAAGGTCGGCGATGATTGTCTGCATAAGATTTCTGTCGACTCTGAGCGGTCAACAAACGACTCCTGATCAAAGCTACCTTCTCACGGGCGGCTATAAGCATATCGGGCTCGGTGCCGATTGATTCTGATAAGTCGTCCCAACACAAAGGAGATCGACAATGACGATCGTACAAGACCTCGTAAGGTGCCATCTTAATCGAAGCATGCCAACTATTATTATACGTGAACTCGATCAATGGTAGTTGGGCTTCCCAATCGTCTTTCCAATCGAGGACGCATGCCCTCAACATGTCCTCTAATGTCTGAATAGTTCTCTCTGATTGTCCGTCGGACTAAGGGTAAAAAGATGTGCTGAAATTAAGCTGAGTTCCCATGGCACGATGAACTGATTTCCAAAAATAAGACACGAATCGCCTGTCACGATCAGAAACGATACTCTTAGGAGTACCGTGCAGTCTCACTATCTCTTTGATGATCAGTTGGGCAAGTCTCTCGGGACCCCATGTATTCTTAATCTCAAGGAAATGAGCTGATTTAGTTAAGTGGTCCACAATCACCCAGATCGTATTCATGCCATGACGACTCGTCGGCAAACTCATGATGAAATCCATAGAAATGTCTTCCCACTTCCACTCTGGAATAGGGAGAGGTTTCAGCATACCCGCCGGTCGCTGATGTTCAATCTTGACTTGCTGACAGGTTAAGCATCTCAAAACAAATTCTGCGACTTCTCGCTTCATATTACTCCACCAGTAATTTTGTTTCAAGTCCTTGTACATCTTGCTAGACCCTGGATGAACAGAATAAGGGGTAGCATGAGCTTCTCTCAAAATCGAGTTTTTCAACTCGTCATTCGCCGGTACGCACAACCGATTCTTAAATCTCAAAAGTCCATCCTCGTGGACTACGAATCCAGGGGCTTTCCCCTGAGCCACATCCTCACGGATGCGCAACAATGATGGGTCCGAACTCTAATTCTCTCTGATTGCCTCCTCAAGTGGCGATGAAATCTCTAACATGCAAAGTTGCCCTTGTACTCGTTGAAGCCAGACCTCGATCTCGGGTCTAAGGAATTCCTGTTGAAGCTCCTTCTGAATTGTTAAACGAGCAAGCATCTGCTCCTGAACGGACTTACGACTCAAGGCGTCGGCGACAACGTTCGCCTTGCCCGGGTGGTAAAGGATCTCGATATCATAATCTTTGATTAATTCCAACCACCGTCTCTGTCGCATATTTAACTCTTTCTGAGTAAATATATACTTCAAACTCTTGTGATCGGTGAAAATCTGATAGGTGACGCCATAAAGGTAATGACGCCAAATCTTCAACGCGAAAACCACGACTGCTAACTCTAGGTCGTGGGTCGGATAATTAACCTCGTAAGGTCTCAATTTCCGTGAAGCATAGGCAATAACCTTCCCATTCTGCATGAGCACACATCTGAGACCCTGCCCAGACGCATCACTATAAACCACAAATCCTTCCGTCCCTTGCGGCAAGGAAAGTACATGTGCTGAAATTAACCGGCTCTTGAGTTCCTCAAAACTCCGTTGACACGCGTCGGACCATGTGTATTTCTTATCCTTTCGCAAAAGGTTCGTCAAGGGCTGAGCGATTTTAGAAAATCCTTCCACAAACCGCCGATAATAACCGGCTAATCCGAGAAAGCTTCGGATTTCCTTAACATTCTTCAGAGGTAACCAATCTTGGATAGCCTCCGTCTTCTGAGGATCAACACGCACTCCATCTGATGAAATTACATGCCCAAGAAAAGTCACTTCGGACATCCAGAACTCATATTTGGAAAACTTTCCATAAAGTTGCTCTCGTCTTAACACGTCGAGAACCTGATGATGATGAACCTCGTGTTCCTATCGGTTACGAGAATAAATCAAAATGTCATCGATGAAGACAACAACAAACTGATCCAAAAAGTCGATGAAAACTCGATTCATTAACTCCATGAATACCGCAGGTGCATTAGTCAATCCAAACGGCATAACCACAAACTCATAATGACCATAGCGTGTTGGAAACGCCGTCCTCGCAATATCCGACTCTCGAATCCGCAATTGATGATATCCAGATCTTAGGTCGATCTTGGAAAATACTGAAGCTCCCTGAAGTTGGTCCAAAAGATCATCGATACGGGGTAAAAGATACTTATTCTTGATCGTCACCCAGTTCAATTCCCGATAATCAATACACAAGCGGAACGAACCATCCTTCTTCTTGACAAACAACACTGGTGCTCCCCACGGGGACGCACTCGGACGGATATAACCTTTCTCGAACAACTCCTCAAGTTGGTTCTTTAATTCCTGCATTTCGGTCGGGGCCATCCGGTACGGTGCCTTCGATATCGGGGACGTACCGGGCTCCAACTCAATCATGAATTCCACATCTCTCTGTGGAGGCAAACCAGGTAACT
Organism: Orobanche coerulescens; assembly: GCA_033398695.1. Classification (NCBI taxonomy): domain Eukaryota; kingdom Viridiplantae; phylum Streptophyta; class Magnoliopsida; order Lamiales; family Orobanchaceae; genus Orobanche; species Orobanche coerulescens. The sequence continues at coordinate 189,860,952 of CM065804.1, read as the reverse complement.
CGTCTGGAAAAACATCGGCATATTCCCTTACTACCGGAATATCCGTCAACATTACTGATGATTTCTCGGTTTTGGTCATATAGCACCAATAACCAACGCACCCCTGACTGAGTAATTTCACTGCTTTCATCAAGTTAATAACTCTTCCAGAACAGTTGGGATTACCTCCCTGAAAAACACATTCAACCCCATCGTCTGAAATGATAGTGACCATACGCTTACGGACACTAATGATGGCATTGTGACGATCCATCCAATCAATACCCAAAATGACGTCGTCTCTCGGTAAATCTACCACGATCAGGTCCGCTGGCCATACACGGCCATGAAGCTGAATCGAAAAATTCTGAATCTCACGATTTCCGATAATTTGTCTACCATCAGGTAGACCAATGACATAAGGCTCACAACTAGTAGCACTACCCAGACGTAGTCTACTCAAACATGACTCGGAAATGAATGAATGCGATGCACCAGTATAAAAAAGGGTACACACAGGTTGAGATAGAATATCGAGTGTACCTGAGATCATCCGGGCCTCTAGATCATCGGTCTTCTTCATCTCATAAATCCGGGGCTTACTAGTCCCAGCACCGGATGCTCCCGTTTGATGGCTAAAGGATCCACCTTTATTCGCTCCTGTCGTCTTGAACGACACAGACTGAGTGGCCTGATTTTGAACAGCTGATTGTTTTGGGGCCTGAGATGATGCCGGAGTAGGTTTGGAGTCCCTACGGCAAAAACGGGCCTTATGCCCAGCAATTCCACAGTTATGACACGTGATAGTCTGTCTCGGACACTTGGTGCTGACATGACCAAGATCCCCACAGTTAAAATAGGTGATGGCCGAACTGGCCGCTTGTGATTGAGATTCCGCGGGTTTAGGCGTCGCAGGAGGTCGCTCAGAAAAAGTAGAGCCCACCCGAGGTTTCTTGAAAGTGGCCTGACTGCCGTCAGACTGATTACGGTTCTTGGACTTCTTGTTAGCAGACGAAGGTTGCTGCTTAGCAATCTCCTTAGCAGTAAGCTCATAGGTAAGAGCTTTCTTAATGAATTCGGCCAACGTGGTGCAATTATGATTAAGCAACTGTAGTCTCATACGAGGTTTCAGCCTCTTGCTGAAATACTTAATATTATCCGCCTCGGAATGAATGATAGATGAGGCGAACGGAAGAAGTTCCTGAAATTTCTCGGCAATGGCGAGAACATCCTCGTCTGCTGAGGGGTCGGGAGTGAGTAATTCTGACAGCTTGGCCTCTCTGAGTGGGGCCGGATAATACCTCTCCATCATGAGAGTCTTGAATTGATCCCAAGTACATGATCCGTCGGTGGGCTTCAACGATAACCACCAAGAATGAGCGCTCTTACCCAGGTAGTAAGCCGCAACTGAAACTTTGTGTCCTTCGGGACACTCTACCATAGCAAATAACTTCTCGAAATGTTCGAGCCAATGAACAATGTCCGCCGGCTCAGATGAGCCTTCAAAAGTAGGTGGCCTTTGGCGAGAGATGTCGCCGATGATACTGCTCACATTCCTCTCCTGCCTCTGAGGTGGCGGCGGAGGAGCCTGTTGATTTTGATTAGCTGAGTTATGCATCGTCTCCATCAGTTGTGCCATCTGAGTCATTTGGGCCATCATGCCCTGCATAAAAGCGAGTGGGTCAACCCGAACACCCTCTGACTGAGCTGTTCCCCGGGTACGACTCCCTGATAGTGAATGATCACGTCCAGGTGAATGAGTGGCAGCGTCGCTGCTCGATGAATTAGCATTATTCCTTGCGTTCGCACGTGTATTCACACGAGCTCTCGGGTTTCGGCCCGCACCACGGCCTCGTCCTCCGCGTCCTCTTCTTGCTCTCTCCATACTGAAGTAGGAAAGTCACATGATGATTATATTCCCCACATGAATATCACGTTATGATTATGACATGAGATGATGAAAATGAGCATACACGCTCTAACACAGTGATTACATGAATGATTAACTGAGGTGACATGATTATCTGATGAAATTATTGAAATGATTATCTTGAACAAGTTAGCAAGATTAATGATATGATCTTCCATATCAACAACCGAGTAATGAAATGAATTGAGTGATTAATGAGTTAACATGACCGTCCTGGTCAAAATGAAAATGATGATTGAGGATTGTTAACTGATGAATTATGAATGAATGATTATTTCCATAAATTATACCATGGCGTTAGAAATCTTACAGTTCTTGGTCTGATTGGCTTGGCATTTGCACAGGTCACACGTGACGCGAAAGTCCAATGATACTAGTCCGATGACGATGATTTCAAATGAGACATGACTCGGAAGGTAGTATTCAAAACCACGCTCCAATACCAACTCTGTAACACCCCAAACTAGGCGGATATTACAGTGCCGTGGACCCCCGACTGGGACCCACCAGGCGAATGAAAACTGATGAATTAAATAATATAATTGTAGTACCGAACCACATTATATTACCAAATACTCCGATGAGGGGCTTAAGTACAATACACCAGGACAATACAGAATACTAGTATATTTTATATGAAGATAAAATACACCACCCTGAATAAATAAACATCTCAAACAGAATTTTGCATCGGAAATACAAATGAAGAGAAAAGAAGAATGACTGAAATGACTGAAATGACTGAAATAACCGGAATGACTGGGGCCCCCTACTAGTATCACTGGGACTTCTCGCCGTCAACATGCTCTTCCCGTGCCTTTGCCTTGCCGTGACCTGAAAACAAAATCCCCCAACGGTCGATACGTAACAACAATCCTCAAGGGTTGAAAATACACAATCATGATATATCTGAATTTATGAAATATCCTTAATTATGAATTACGCTGAAGAGGAGTATCATAGTACGCCCGTAGTGTTCTGTGCAAGTGTACAAGACGGATGACCGGACACACCCGTCCTTGTACCTAATTAGTCTCACGGAGGTAATCGTTACCATGTGCACAGTCCAATGTATCACTCCCAATACATGGCCATCACGTGCCCGACTAAAAATTCCACACATCCGCACCCGGCCACGCAATATGAACCCAGAAGGTCATATGAACGAGAATGACCACAATGAATATCAATGGATAATAATTCGACAAGGTCAAGAATGACTCACCGAGATGAAAATAATAGTGAAGTGATTGATAACTCAATGAAATGATTGGAACCGTCCTTCCTCGTGAATGAAATGATTATTCGACAATTACAAGTCTCAATACGATTAATACAATGATGAATGAGTTATGATTATGAATGAACAACAACAAAAGGAATGAATATCCTTTTAACCGAGTAAGAATTAACTTAAACAACACCGGTGACAATTATCCTTCCACGAACAACGTCCTAATTGAGATATCGGTCGCTCGAACAACCTTGAATGATACAATTATCAACAATCCATTCAATATACGAATCAAACACGAATATAACGAACTCAAAACGTCGATACGATTAAACCAAGTTCATTGGGGCATTATATCGAACACTATGTGGCCAAACTTGGATTGTTTATAACCAAGCCTCAATAATACCAACATCAAATCCCCAAGAAGTGTTTCAAACCAACAAGACATCTTCAATACGATCAATAATCCATTATGAATATTCAAATTTGTGATTACAACAACGATTAATCGAAAACCCCCAAATCCAACTCAATATTCAAAGTGTTCTTGAATAATCCTTCAATAATCCAATGAATAATCAAACATATCCATAATCATGTGTATATCACTTCATACAACATTATCTTAACATCCAAAACATCATAACTCAAAACAAAATCAAAATACAAGATGTTGAAGAAATTACCTCTTGAAGATCCAAGCACTTTTGATCCTAAGAACACGCGTTAGATCGACTATCCGGGCTTCACGATCGAAAGGAGATGAAGAAAATCAAATACTCAAGTGATAGATGATGGGAAGTCTCCCCCCTCAAGCCCTCTCTCTCGTATGGTGGATGAAATGAGAAAAAATGAGTGAATCTCGCTGAAAAAACGCAATTATAATGCTTGCCGACGTGCCGCCGGCCGGCAGTGCCGCGGCACGGGGCCAAAATGCCCCGATCGCGGTATGCCACGGCCGGACGGTGTGCCGCGCGATGACTCGGCAAGCAGCCGCCCCGTCGGCATGTGCCGCGCCCACTGATGCAGGGGGTTGGCCGATAAGTTGCAACACGAAGTGCCGCGGCGGACGAGTATGCCGCGGCGATGACTTCAGCGGTGTCGCGTCCCGCCGGCATGTGCCGCGCCCACGACATGTGCCGCCGCCAAAAACTGGAAAACGTGTGTGCCGCGGCGCACACTCCTTGTGCCGCGGCCCACACCCCCCTTGGGTTCTAAGATGATGAAAAATGATCCGGGAAGAGAATAAAAGCAATAGGAATCAATATTTGGGAAACAATAACACGAAATAGAAGTACGGAGACCCCAAAACGGTGGTTCCAAGCAATGATTACAAGGATTCGCCCAACAAAACACAATTCGAACAATGAGGAGATTAGAAATGACATGAACTCCAACATCAACAACGACTAATGAATCAATAACCACGATCAAGATAATACTCTTGTCTCGATTCCCGAGTAAGGTTGAAAAAAATGAACAATATCGATACACAACTCGAAGTTATTCCGAACGGTGAACACGGATGAATGATTATTAACAAGTGAAAAATTACATAATGACAATTACCGAACGAAATTACTGAATGATAATGACTGAATTACGACCAGGTATTACAAGCATCCTCTGCCTGGCCAGGAAATCAGCGGCCCTGACGCAGAAGACCGAGTAGGTCGGGGGGATGTCCTTTGTAAGGTGCCTGAACATGTGTGAGTGGCCGTAGAATCCCCCCAGGACTGAGTAGAGAGCGAGCTCGTCGCTAATGGGTTCGCCGGTGAGGACTATTTCGTCCACCCGGTCGATGTAATCTTCATCGGGCTTGTAATATCCGCATTTTTCTTTCCCTTATATTTTCATTTCCGGCGTATTTTTTTCGATTGTAGTGACCCTCGTGTATCTTTTAGTGTATCTTTCCTGTCATCTATTGATCTGATTCTTGTTATTGTTGTGCGGAACCACCGTTTTGGGGTTTCCGTACTTCCATTTCGTGTTATTGGTTCCCAAATATCGATTCCTATTGCTTTTATTCTCTTCCCGGGTCATTTTTCTTCATTTTAGGACCCAAGGGGGGTGTGGGCCGTGGCCCAAGGATTGTGCGCCGCGGCACACACATTTTCCAGTTTTTGGCCGAACGGCCTGTACTGTGTGCCGCGGCACATGCCGACGGGGCCGCGGCACACTGCCGAGTCAGTGCCGCGGCACACCCGTCCGGGCCTCAGCACACTCGTGGCATCTTCGACCAAACCCGTCTGTACCTTGTGCCGCGGCACATGCCGGCCGGGCCGCGGCACACTGCCGAGCCCTCGGAGCAGTCTTTGGGCCTGTGCCACGGCACACTTCAGCTGGGCCGCGGCACACAGTGCAGTCAACCCTATAATTACGTTTTTTTGAGCGAGATCAGCTCATTTCTTCCTTCTTCTTCAACACATACGAGAGAGAGAGGCTTGAGGGAGAGGATTTTCATCATCTATCATTTGAGTGTTTGATTGTCTTCATCTCCTTTCGATCGTGAAGCCCGGATAATCAATCTAACGCGTGTTCTACGGATCATAGTACTTGGATCTTCAAAGGTAATATCTCTTAGAACCCTACTTTTGGGTAATTTGGGGATTTTGGGATTTTCGTCCGATTCATTCCATTTTGTTGGTGGATTCATGATGAATATGATTAATCTTGTTGGTATTCTTAGTTTCCCTACGTATTCATGGTATATTTCGTGGTTTTTACGGAATCGAGAGGGTTTTGTTGTGGTCCGCCCTCGTTGTTGTTTATATACGAATATACATGAAATCGTAGGCGGGTTTTCGGGTGTATTCCATTTCCGTATTCGTATAGAGTTGTTTGTGATTGTATTCTTAGAATCGTTAGGTTTGATTCCGTTGGTTCCTAGCGTTCGTTGGTGATTTTCCTTCCGTTCGTTGCGTCGTCAATTATTCAAGGCAAGTAATTCTTGGAAACCTTTATGCTTAACGTGAAATGATAATGTATATTGTGTGTGCTTTACTCACCTCGGGAGGGTCCGACGGGGCCTCGAGGGAATCTATGGCTTCGTCCTGGATTCACGAGTTTGTTTCGCTAGCCAGCTCGGGAGGGTCCTTAGAGGCCTCGAGTGGGATTCGTGGCTTCGTCCCGGTCCTAGGTGACGTGTGGTGCTTGATTTGTTTTATGAATGTGGCCAGCTTGGAAGGGTCCTTAAAGGCCTCGAGTAGGATTCGTGGCTTCGTCCCGGTCCTAGGCAAATTAATTGTGACTATTTGTTTCCGGAAAACACATGTCTGGTTTTGGTTTTTGAAATGATATTGGTGCATGTACTATGAAATGTGTAAGCGATTAGTTTGCCTTGATTACTTGTACTAGCGTAATTGCTAACCCCTTTGGGGACCCGTTGTGGGGAAATTCTTGTTATGGATTTCAGGTTATGATCATCCGGACGAGCGAGCACTGGGACAGTACGAGGATGTTGGCCAAGGTCGTTGACATGTGCATTTGGGTCTTCTTATTTCTTTCGTTTACTTCGATTTGGTTGTTTCCCATTTTTATAAACATATAGATTGTACTCGCGAGTACTTAGGCTTTTCATTTCGAACTCCGTATTGTATTACTTTAAATTGTTACACTGTCGGTTGATGCTTATTTCGCCGGTTGCTCCAGACGTATCTTTATATGTCATATTATTTAAATGCGTGTCCTTGCTAACCGAGATGGTTAGTCAAGTGGTGTTTTCTTGTTGTAGCCTGGTGGGTCCCATGTAGGGGTCCACGGCGCTGTAATAGACTCCGAATATCTTGGGGCGTTACAGAAAATGGTATCAGAGCGCTAGGTTTATGGATACCTAGGCTTGTTGGTTATTTGGGTCTCGTCGTGTTTTGTTTTGCATATTGTCACACCGCTGCCAGCATCTCGGTACTTCCAGTGCTCGTAAGTTTTCTTATTCGGATTTTCTGTTTCTTGCATTGTAATTTCACTTCTTGAATCGTAGTTGCTTTTTCCTCCTTTACTCATTATCGATATACCTCTGTTACCTCTTAACACCAGTATGGATGCCGGAGGAAACCGTGGTCGTGGTCGTGGACATAGTCGTGGACGCGTCCGAGGACGTGGGGCAGCCGATAAGACGGCCACGTCGCATTCTTTGGGAGCCGGCAGTACCGGTGACCGTCACAGTCATGCTTCTTCTCAGGAGCACGCCGATCTTGGTATTGCAGCTGTTATGCAACAAATGGTTAACCAGATGGCGGCGATAGCTCAGGTGGTCCAGAATTCGGATCCGACCCATGCTAATCGGGGAGGAGCGAATCGCTGGCTTCAGGATGTCATCAAGATGCATCCTCCTCAGTTCTCGGGAGCTTCAGACCTGATCGGCTGGGAGGGATGGATGTAACACCCCAACTGGCGGTAATTACAGTGCCGTGAATCCCACACTGGGACCCACCAGGCGATATCCAAAACAGGTTAAATAAATATTATTTGTGATACCGAATCACAACGAAAAGTCATTTCTCCGATTAGGAGTTTATTAAAATGTGGCCCACGGCCTTACAACACACAGGATCCGAAAAGAACAAGTATAAACCATATGGAGATGGAAAATACTTCAAATGTCAAATACAACCAAAAGTAATTTAAACGGAACAGGAAATAACACAACACGGTTTAACATAACCGGACAACAAAGATGAGGGGCCCCCGAACTAGTATCCTCCGAATCCTTCGCCGTCGACATGCTCTTCCCGTGCCTTGCCTTTACCTCGACCTAAAATACAATACAAGTATTTCGCCCAACACAGGGTCAGATATACATGATAATCAATTCTTCTGACATTATACAATTCACATATATAGATTTCAAGAAAATCATTCCGATTATTAATCATACCCCTCGGGCGTATGAAACAATCAGTCACAAAATATCGAACACATCCAATCATACATGGTCTGTGAACGATTAACATTATGGCTCAAGATGGACATCACAGTACGCCCGATCCGGAAATGTGTCCGTGCACATGTCCACCCCGTATACGGAATCCAGAAATATACGTGGGACAATGTACCTAATTAGCCTCACGAACTAACTTCTCGTGTGCACGGTCCAATGTGGTGATATCCACGCATGACCATCGTGTGCCTGGCTAAAAATCCTACACAATAACCAATCGGCACGCAGATATGATTCCGGATATGTCACGATACAACATGACAACGAAACTCAAAGGATAACACATCCAATTAAGGATCAAGAAAGACTCACCAAAGTGAAAATAAGGATCAACGAAATCAATGATTCAAAGGGACGTGTTTGGGAATGCAACACCCATGATGAAACGAAACAACGTCAAGGACAATGTCAAATCACGACAAGCATTTCATAAACATTTCATACACATGAAATATATAACCATCACAAGAATCTAATCATCATTATAACCAAGCAAGATAACTTGCCTTAATACGGAGACGAGAATAGTCCTCTTCTTATCGGAACGAACGAACGGTCCTCGACAAGTTTTACCCGAACAATCAACCTTAAACGAAATACATTTTACTCAAAACATATTCGTATAATTATTAATATAGGATTAGTAAGACGTCAACCTACAATCCTTTAGAATAGTTTGATACTACGATTATTGAAACCTTATGCCATGAATCCTTCTAACATCAACACAACTATAAGAATCGGTTTACAAAATTTACCGAATGTTCGCATGGTTCATCATAAACAAGAGTTCTATCGAGGGTATGTTGAATAACTAATCATGATGTTAAGATCATCTTATGATGATTAAACTTTCCAAAAACACTAAAAGGTTGAAAGGTAAAATCGCACATTATGATTATTCTCCTCTCATTAAATTGACTTTAAGCTAACAACAAGTTCATAAGTTCCGAGATTACACCACACTAATGAAGGTTATCAAAGTCTTTGATACAAGGTGGAGGGTTCATTAACATGATGGGGAATTCACCAATTCTAGTATGATGATCAAAATGTTCTAAGTTCTCAATACATTAGATTAATGAAAAGTTATTGTTGTAATTATCAAAACCTTTATCAATCTTCAAAGACTAGTGAAGTGAACAATCATGATTTGTTAAAGCTTCTAAAGTTTCGGACTAGATCACCTAATCTCATATTTAACATCATCAAGTTCTTCTCAAGGTAAATAAATACTTAAAATGGTGTTTAATCATTTTATGATATTAAGTTCTTGATTAAATCCGATTATGAAGAAGCTAACCTATCCATCAAAGTTCTCTTGAGCTAAATTCGTCCGAGTTGAGTAATGACAGACTACAAACATGATTAAAATCACTATATCATCAAGAACACCTCCAACAAACCCTTATTTAACATATTCATCAAAAGTGCTTAAAGAGTTTTATTATAACCATGTTTTACTTGCTTAATCTACTCTAGGTGAAGTATATTTCGACATTAATAATCAATATAAGAAAATAATGCAGAGAAGAAAACACACCAACCTCTAGAAATGAAGAATAACTTCAATGATATGAGAGAATATATCCCGAACTTAAAAACAACTCCAAGTTTCCAAGAAATGAGCTCCACTCCGAGATTCAAGGCTTAGAAACAAGTTGATGAAGGTTTATATTGTTTTTAGAGTGTAGAGGGATGATATGTGAAGAGAGAATTTCGGTTTGGTTCGTGGAGAAATGAAAAGCAGGCTGGTCCTATAAATAGATCATGCGAGACCTAGCGCACGCTATCGGGGCGATTTAGCGTCGCTAAGGCCCTTACGTCGCTATCCGGTCGATATAACGTACGTAAGCGGCTTACGGTGGCTCTTGTCTTGAATTATTGCAGGCCGTTAGCGCACGCTAATGAAGAATGGGTTAGCGCACGCTAGAAAAAGTAGATTCTCACCGACATGACAGCTCAGACATAGATCGCATGCATGCTACCGGTTAAAAGGCTCACGTGTTGAAGTCAACTGCTGCCAGATTCCTTCTTAGCGTACGCAACCGAGGAAAACCTTACGCGCTAAGGCACAGAATTAGCGTCGCTAATCTTAATGTGTAGCGTCGCTACACTAACAAAATTTCGAAAATGCACACCCTAATAACAACGAATCGTCACATATGAAATAACAATGATATGATATTCAAGTCTATAATACCTCAACATAATACTAAATTCAACGATTTCTGATAATCAGATTATCCGAATAATACAACGACAGGTAAAAAATGAAAAGTTACAGTCGGATATTACATACTCCCCCTTAAAAGAGTTTCGTCCCGAAACTTAAGGAGTAAATAACTCGGGGTATCTTGCTCGCATACTATCCTCGGTCTCCCACGTAGCCTCCTCGACTCGTGTCGTGACCACCGAACTTTCGGTAGTGGAATCGTCTTGTTCCGCAATTGCTTGATCCTCCTCTCGAGTATCCGTACAGACGCTCCTCATACGAATGATCCTCTGCTAAATCAATGTCTTCGAATTGAAGTCGTGGCTCGGATCGGCAACATATTTCCTCGGTGAGAGACATGAAACACGTTGTGAATCTTACTCAAGGTCGTTGGCAAGGCTAGTCGATAGGCGGATCACCTACACGCTCCCGGAACCTCAAACGGCCCAATATACCTTGGGCTCGGCTTGCCCCTTTTCCGAAACGAAAAACACCTCGAGTAGGAGACACCTTCATTAACACATGATCACCAACCTCGAACTCAAGCGGTCTTCGACGATGGTCGGACATAAGACTTACATCTACTTTGAGTATTAACAACCGACTCCTAATCAAAGTGATCTTCTCACGGGCGGCTAACAACATATCGGGTTCCGTACCCGGAGATTCCGGACGATTCGTCCCAACACAAAGGGGACCTACAGCGACGGCCATATAATGCCTCATACGGTGCCATCCGAATCGAAGCGTGCCAACTATTATTATAAGTGAATTCCACCAAAGGCGGTGGGCTTCCCAATCGTCCTTCCAATCAAGAACACATGCTCTCAACATATCTTCTAGAGTCATATGGTTCTCTCCGATTGACCATCGATCTGTGGATGGAAAGCCGTTGAAATTCAGCTGCGTACCCATCGCACGATGAAGCGCCTTCCGTAAATGTGACACAAATCGCCCGTCACGGTCTGATACAATGCTCTTGGGGGTACCGTGTAGTCTCACAATTTCCTTAATAAGCAGTGGGCCAATCTCTCGGGGCCCCATGTGTCCTTAATTTCCAAGAAGTGAGCTGATTTGGTCGACGATCCACAATCACCCAAATCGTATTCATTCCTCGACGACTCGTCGGCAAGCTAGTGATAAAATCCATAGATATGTCTTCCCATTTCCATTCGGGAATCGGGAGCGGTTTGACATTCTGCGGTCGCCGGTGCTCAATCTTAACACTGTTGACGGTCAAACACCTCAAAGCAGATTCGGCAACCTCACGCTTCATATTCCCCACCAATAATTGCTTCAAATCCTTATACATCTTGCTAGATCCGGGTGAATAGAGTACGGGGTAGCATGGGCTTCTCTCATGATAGAGTTCTTCAACTCTTCGTCGGCGTACACAAACTCGATTTCTAAAGCGTATCAATCCATCCTCGTGGATCACGAATCCGAGGGCTTTCCACAGGTTACTTCATCCGAACCGAGATAAGAATGGGTCCGTAATTTGCTTCGATTTGATCATATCATCAAGAGACGAAGAAATATCAAGGGTGCAAAGTTGTCCACTGAACACGCTGTAACCAAACTTCAATTTACGGTCTCATAAGGTCCAATGCAATTCCTTGTCTTTGTTAAACGACTCAGCATCTGCTCCTGCACTGTCTTTCGGCTCAATGCGTCGGCAACCACATTTGCTTTACCCGGATGATAAAGGATTTCGATATCATAGTCCTTGATTAATTCCAGCCACCTTCTTTGCCTCATGTTCAACTCCTTCTGAGTAAAAATGTACTTTAGGCTCTTGTGGTCCGTAAAGATCTGGCAGGTAACTCCATAAAGATAGTGACGCCAGATTTTCAAAGCAAACACCACGGCTGCCAACTCCAAGTCGTGGGTCGGATAGTTAACTTCATAGGGTCGCAATTGTCTCGATGCATAGGCGATTACTTTCCCTTCCTGCATTAGTACACATCCCAGACCCTGTCTCGACGCGTCACTATACACCACAAATCCTTCCGTTCCCTTTGGTAAGACCAAAACAGGTGCCGAAATCAATCGACTCTTGAGCTCTTCAAAACTCTTCTGACATGCTTCTGACCACAAATACTTCTTGTCCTTCCGCAGTAAGTTGGTCATCGGTTGCGAAATTTTAGAGAATCCCTCCACGAATCGTCGGTAGTAACCTGCTAGGCCGAGGAAACTACGAACTTCCTTCACGTTCTTCGGTGGTAGCCAATCTCGAATGGCTTCCGTCTTTTGTGGGTCCACTCTCACCCCTTGGTGATATCACATGCCCGAGAAAGACAACCTCGGGCATCCGAACTCACACTTAGAAAATTTCCCATAAAGTTGTTCTCGCCTCAAAGTATCGAGAACTTGGTGGAGGTGATTCTCGTGTTCCTCGTGGTCGCGAGAGTAAATCGAATGTCGTCAATGAAAGCGACTACGAAGCGATCCAGATAGTTAATAAAAACTCGATTCATCAACTCCATGAATCTTGCCGGTGCATTAGTCGGTCAAATGGCATCACCACGAACTCATAATGCCCATAGCGAGTACGGAATCTTTGTCTTGAAATGTCGGACTCTCGAATCCTCAATCGATGATAACCGGATCTTAAGTCGATCTTAGAAAACACGGAAGCTCCACGAAGTTGGTCAATAAATCGTCAATACGAGGCAAGGGATACTTGTTCTTGATGGTTACCTGTTCGGCTCACGGTAATCAATACATAAGCGCGAGGATCCATCTTTCTTCCGCACAAATAACCGGTGCTCCCCAAGGGGCGCACTAGGTCGAATATAGCCTTTGTCGATCAACTCCTCAAGTGGCTCTTCAATTCTTGCATCTCGATCGGAGCCATACGGTGCGGTGCTTTTGAGAGCGGGGGCGTACACAGTTCTAACTCAATAATAAATTCCACGTCACGATGAGGAGGTAAGCTGGCGGCTAATGCGGAAATACATCGGGGTAATCTCGGACTACGGAATGTCGGCCAATTCAATCGATCGATCGGTGATTTGGTCATGTAGCACCAATAACCAATACACCCTTGATTAAGCGGTTTATTGCTTTCATAAGCGATGACTCTCCCGAGCAGTGGGATTATCACCTCGAAAAATACACTCGAATCCATCATCGAAGTAGCGGTAACCATCCTTGCGGACACCGAGTATTGCATCGTGACGATCCATCCAATCGATGCCCAAGATTATATCATCCTTAGGTAGATCGACTACAATCAAATTTGACAACCACTCACGGTCGTTCAAGCGAATCGGACATCTGGACTTCACGATTTCCAATAATCCTTCTACCATCGGGTAGACCAATCACGTAGGGCTCACAATTGATAACATGGTTTAGAGGCAACGACTTAAACAAGAAGAAGATATAAAGGAGTGTGAAGCACCGGTATCAAAAAGAACGCACACACAGTGGGAGTGGATCTCGAGTATACACGAAATCATGCGGCCTCGGGATCATCGGCTCTCTTCATCTCGTAAATCACAGGTTTCGCGATTCGGCACTGTGTAACACTTTGATTCCCACGGCCCATTCCCTTATTCGCCGGTGAGTCTGGTAGGAAGCGGACGGAGGCGTCGGTTACAGACGAGAGGATTGAATAGGAGTATGAGACGCTCTGGATTATGTTCGGGCCCACCCTGCAAAAAGCGAGCACGGTGACCAAACTTGCCACAAGTAAGGCGGTGACGGCGAGCTTCGGGCATTTGGTGCGACATGCCCCTGGTCTCATGATTATAGCACACAACGAGATGAAGGGACCGCTCGAGTGCGATCCAGTGGCTTCGACGCCATGGGTGGTCGATCGAGAGGGGTTTGGCAATGGTAGGGCTTCTGAATGTCCCGGTTACTCTCGGTCGATTCGATTCTTAGACCTTTTGTTGTTGGGTGTGGTTGTTTCTTGGAAATCTCCTTCGCGGTGAGTTCGTACTCCAGAGCCTTCTCGATAAACTCGGTAAGGTAGTACAGTGGTGATTCAACAGTGCATTCTCATTCGGGGTTTAAGCCTCTTGAGAAAGTATTTGATCTTGTCGGCCTCTGTTCGGATAATTGTCGTGGCAAAAGGAAGGAGTGCCTGGAATTTCTCGGAACAGATAATACATCATCGTCTTGGACGGGTCGGGGTTCAAAAGTTCCGGCAGTTTGGCCTCATGGAGTGGTCTGGATAGTAACGGTCTAGCATGAGGTTTTAAATTCCTCCCATGTGAAAACACCATCAGTGGCCTCACCGAAAGCCACCAGTATGAGCGCTTTTGCTAAGATAATACGCGGCTACCGAGACGCGATTCTCTTCCGGCGATCCACCATCTGGAAAAGTTTCTCAAAATGCTCGATCCAGTGCACAATGTCGGCCCGGCTCAGGAGCCCTCATAAGTCGGTGGTCGCCGGCGAGAGATGTCGCTAATAATCCGACTCACGGGTCCGCCAATCACAGGAGGAGGATGAGCCCCTTCTGCCGGCGGCGATGGCGGCCCTCTGCATAGCTTCCATTAGTTGACCCATCTGGGTCATACGTGTCATCATGCCTGCATTACGGCGTAAGGATCGACACGTGCATCCCGCGCCCGTGGTGCGATTGTTCCCTAGAAGGTGAACCATCTGGAACTCTGATCCGCATTCGCGCGTCTGTTGGCTCGAGGTATTGGGATTCGGCCCCTTCCGCGGCCTCGTCCCCCTCTGCCACGACCTCTCAGGTTTCTTTCCATACTGAAAGAATTAATCGTAATGATAACCATAAGTACAGTTCAAGATACTAAAATCCATGCCAAGTTAATAGCAACAAGGAATTACATATTAAAGGAAAACGGTTATCGATACCACAAATGTCGCACCGAATATCCTATCGGTATCAAGTCGAACAATTTCGATTATACAATAAATTCAGCATTTACCTCGGATTATCAATCAGATAAATCCTGTCACAATTCCTTGAAATAACATGATCAACAAAGAGATCCATACTGATATCAATATCATGCCAGTAATTAAACCATGGCTCATAAAGTACATACCGCATTTGGCTCGCAGGGTCAGGCGCTTGCACAGGTCACACGTGACACGAAGGTTTCTTGATACTAGTTCATTTCTCAATGACTCATGAAAGAAAACGACTCTCTGATACCATCTTCTGTAACACCCCAACTGGCGGTAATTACAGTGCCGTGAATCCCACCAGGACCCACCGGGCGATATCCAAAACGAGTTAAATAAATATTATTTGTGATACCGAATCACAACGAAAAGTCATTTCTCCGATTA
This sequence comes from Orobanche coerulescens, assembly GCA_033398695.1. NCBI lineage: Eukaryota > Viridiplantae > Streptophyta > Magnoliopsida > Lamiales > Orobanchaceae > Orobanche > Orobanche coerulescens. The sequence goes on along the minus strand of CM065804.1, from coordinate 189,845,375 downwards.
GGAGTTTATTAAAATGTGGCCACGGCCTTACAACACACAGATCCGAAAAGAACAAGTATAAACCATATGGAGATGGAAAATACTTCAAATGTCAAATACAACCAAAAGTAATTTAAACGGAGCAGAAATAACACAACACGGTTTAACATAACCGGACAACAAAGATGAGGGCCCCAGAACTAGTATCCTCCGAATCCTTCGCCGTCGACATGCTCTTCCGTGCCTTGCCTTTACCTCGACCTAAAATACAATACAAGTATTTCGCCCAACACGAGTCGAGATATACATGATAATCAATTCTTCGACATTATACAATTCACATATATAGATTTCAAGAAAATCATTCCGATTATTAATCATACCCCTCGGGCGTATGAAACAATCGATCACAAAATATCGAACACATCCAATCATACATGGTGCGTGAACGATTAACATTATGGCTCAAGATGGACATCACAAGACGCCCGATCCGGAAATGTGTCCGTGCACATGTCCACCCGTATACGGAATCGAGAAATATACGTGGGACAATGTACCTAATTAGCCTCACGAACTAACTTCTCGTGTGCGGTCCAATGTGGTGATATCCACGCATGACCATCGTGTGCCCGGCTAAAAATCCTACACAATAACCAATCGGCACGCAGATATGATTCCGGATATGTCACGATACAACATGACAACGAAACTCAAAGGATAACACATCGATTAAGGATCAAGAAAGACTCAACAAAGTTAAAATAATGATCAACTAAATCAATGATTCAAAGGGACGTGTTTGGGAATGCAACACCCATGATGAAACGAAACAACGTCAAGGACAATGTCAAATCACGACAAGCATTTCATAATCATTTCATACACATGAAATATATAACCATCACAAGAATCTAATCATCATTATAACCAAGCAAGATAACTTGCCTTAATACGGAGACGAGAATAGTCCTCTTCTTATCGGAGCAGGCGAACGGTCCTCGACAAGTTTTACCCGAACAATCAACCTTAAACGAAATACATTTTACTCAAAACATATTCGTATAATTATTAATATAGGATTAGTAAGACGTCAACCTACAATCCTTTAGAATAGTTTGATACTACAGATTATTGAAACCTTATGCCAGAATCCTTCTAACATCAACACAACTATAAGAATCGGTTTACAAAATTTACCGAATGTTCGCATGGTTCATCATAAACAAGAGTTCTATCGAGGGTATGTTGAATAACTAATCATGATGTTAAGATCATCTTATGATGATTAAACTTTCCAAAAACACTAAAAGGTTGAAAGGTAAAATCACATTATGATTATTCTCCTCTCATTAAATTGACTTTAAGCTAACAACAAGTTCATAAGTTCGAGATTACACCACACTAATGAAGGTTATCAAAGTCTTTGATACAAGGTGGAGGGTTCATTAACATGATGGGGAATTCACCAATTCTAGTATGATGATCAAAATGTTCTAAGTTCTCAATACATTAGATTAATGAAAAGTTATTGTTGTAATTATCAAAACCTTTATCAATCTTCAAAGACTAGTGAAGCTGAACAATCATGATTTGTTAAAGCTTCTAAAGTTTCTGGACTAGATCACCTAATCTCATATTTAACATCATCAAGTTCTTCTCAAGGTAAATAAATACTTAAAATGGTGTTTAATCATTTTATGATATTAAGTTCTTGATTAAATCCGATTATGAAGAAGCTAACCTATCCATCAAAGTTCTCTTGAGCTAAATTCGTCCGAAGTTGAGTAATGATACTACAAACATGATTAAAATCACTATATCATCAAGAACACCTCCAACAAACCCTTATTTAACATATTCATCAAAAGTGCTTAAAGAGTTTTATTATAACCATGTTTTACTTGCTTAATCTACTCTAGGCGAAGTATATTTCGACATTAATAATCAACATAAGAAAATAATGCAGAGAAGAAAACACACCAACCTCTAGAAATGAAGAATAACTTCAATGATATGAGAGAATATATCCCGAACTTAAAAACAACTCCAAGTTTCCAAGAAATGAGCTCCACTCCGAGATTCAAGGCTTAGAAACAAGTTGATGAAGGTTTATATTGTTTTTAGAGTGTAGAGGGATGATATGTGAAGAGAATTTCGGTTTGGTTCGTGGAGAAATGAAAAGCGGTAGTCCTATAAATAGGCGTGCGAGACCTAGCGCACGCTATCGGGCGATTTAGCGTCGCTAAGGCCCTTACGTCGCTATCCGGTCGATATAACGTCGTAAACGGCTTACGGTAGCTCTTGTCTTGGTGTGCGGGCCGTTAGCGCACGCTAATGAAGAATGGGTTAGCGCACGCTAGAAAAAGTAGATTCTCACCGACATGACAGCTCAGACATAGATCGCATGCATGCTACCGGTTAAAAGGCTCACGTGTTGAAGTCAACTGCTGCCAGATTCCTTCTTAGCGTACGCAACCGAGGAAAACCTTACGCACGCTAAGGCACAGAATTAGCGTACGCTAATCTTAATGTGTAGCGTACGCTACACTAACAAAATTTCGAAAATGCACACCCTAATAACAACGAATCGTCACATATGAAATAACAATGATATGATATTCAAGTCTATAATACCTCAACATAATACTAAATTCAACGATTTCTGATAATCAGATTATCCGAATAATACAACGACAGGTAAAAAATGAAAAGTTACAGTCGGATATTACAATGGATCAAGGAGATATCTAAAGTCTTCGTTGCCACCAACTGTCCCGAGGATCGTAAGGTCCCTATTGCCCAGTACTTTCTCACTGGGGATGCTACGGATTGGTGGGAGGCCGTTGGGCCCAAAGACCATGTTGCTTCGTGGGCCGAATTTCAGGAATTGATGGAGACCGAATATTGTCCGTGGCCGGTCAAACAGGCTCGAGTGCATGCTTTCTATGATGCTCAACCACGAGATATTCCCGTATCCCAAGCTATTGCCGATTTTAACAAGGAGTTGGGCTATGTGAAGACCCAAGTTGTCGAAGGGAGCGACAAAATTTTCCATTTTTCCAGGAGGATGAAACTGTCCATTCGGGACTATATGTCTGGTCTCGTCTGTACTACTTTGAAGGATTATCAGAGTCGAGCTCTTGCTTATGATAGGGTGACGGCTAGTGCGGCGGTCCGAGAGAGTAAGAAGCAGAAATCCGCTGGGGATTTCTCGGGCAACAAGGGTGGAAGTCAGCAGAAATCTCAACCTGCAAATATTTCTACGGGTGGTTCGGATCGTTTCTCTGGGAGTTTCCGAAGTGCCGCCGGAACCTTCGTCCGGGACCCCAGATGCTTTAACTGTGGCAAGCCAGGCCACGTGAACCGGGATTGTCCTCTTCCACCTTTGACTTGTCATACTTGTGGTCAGTCGGGCCACAAGGCTTCTTTTTGCGAGAAGCTCAGACAGTTTCGCGGCACCCGTTCTTCTCACCCAGCACCTATGGAGCCTAGTGTTAACCAGGGCTCATTTGCTCCGCCGTCACTGCCGAGTTCCGGCCGAGGTAGGGCTCAGCCCGCTAGGGGAGGAGCTTCCAGTGTCGGCTCTGCCCAGCCGCGTCTCTATGAGATGAGGAGGGCCGATGATCCAGCAGCTACTGTGGCGACAGGTACCGTTCATATCCATTCCCATCCTGTCAGTGTGCCTTTTGATTCGGGTGCTACACATTCATTCATTTCTCTAGAGTGTGTACGCCGTTTGAGTCTCGATTGCTTGTCACCTTGCGAGCCTTTCATCGTTAAACTTCCTAGCGGTGATAGAATTGTCGGTGATCGAGAAGTCTGGGACTGTTCTGTGTTTATTTGTGAGAGGGCTTGGCTCTCTAATCTTATTGTTGTGGGTATTGAGGGTGAGGATTTGATTCTCGGGGATGATTGGCTCGAGCGGCATGGTGCGATCATGAACTACCGCACGAGGATCATCACTATGTTAGCCGAGGACGGCACCGAGCACTCTTTCGCGGGGCGAAAGAGGGGAAACCAGAAGTTAGTTATTAACGCCTTGAAGGCGATGAGACTCTTGCGAAAGGGGTGTATTGGTTATTGGTGCTATGCCTTGAAGGCGGAGGATGGTGGAGTCGAGCTTTCGTCGATTCCAGTTGTTAGTGAGTTTCCTGATGTGTTTCCTGACGAGTTGCCGGGATTGCCACCGGATCGTGAGGTTGAGTTTGCTATAGAGTTAGAAACGGGCGCGGCTCCGATTTCAAAGGCACCGTATCGCATGGCACCTTCAGAAATGGCCAAGTTGAAGAAGCAGTTGAGTGAGCTTCTTGAGTTGGGGTATGTTCGGCCGAGCGCCTCGCCTTGGGGTGCACCAGTCCGGTTTGTGCGAAAGAAGGATGGCTCACTGCGTTTGTGTATCGACTATCGCGAACTAAACAAAGTGACCATCAAGAAAAAGTATCCCTTGCCGAGGATTGATGACTTGTTTGATCAGTTGCAGGGAGCTGCGGTATTCTCGAAGATTGATTTGAAATCGGGGTACTATCAGCTCCGGGTGAGGGAGTCCGACGTGCCGAAAACAGCTTTTCGGACGAGATACGGACATTATGAGTTTGTTGTCATGCCTTTCGGGTTAACCAATGCGCCAGCGGTGTTCATGCAGTTGATGAACAAAGTCTTTATCGAGTATTTGGATAAGTGTGTCGTCGTCTTCATTGACGATATTCTTATTTATTCGAGGAATGAGGAAGAGCATGCCCATCATTTGCGGATAGTGTTAGACATTTTGAGGACCGAGCAACTCTATGCGAAGTTCTCAAAATGTGAGTTCTGGCTGAGGGAAGTGATGTTTTTGGGTCACGTGATTTCAGCCGAGGGAGTTCGTGTGGATCCGCAGAAAATTGAGGCAGTGTTGGATTGGGCACCGCCCACGAATGTGAAGGAGGTCTGTAGTTTCTTGGGTTTGGCTAGCTACTACCGTAGGTTCGTCGAGGGTTTCTCAAAACTAGCTCGGCCACTTACACAGTTGCTCCAGAAATCCGAGAAGTTCGTCTGGAATGATGAAAGGCAGTCGAGTTTTGAGGAGCTGAAGAGGCGTTTGACTTCAGCCCCGGTTTTAGCGTTGCCGTATGGCAACGAGGGTTTTGCCGTTTATAGTGATGCTTCGGGTCAGGGTCTTGGGTGCGTATTGATGCAGCACGGCAAGACCATCGCTTATGCATCGAGACAGTTGAGGTCGTATGAGCTTAACTACCCTACTCATGATTTGGAGTTGGCGGCAGTCGTTTTTGCGCTCAAGATCTGGCGTCACTATCTTTTCGGCTCTGCATGTCATATTTTTACCGATCATAAAAGTCTGAAATACATATTTACTCAGCGGGAGTTGAATATGAGGCAGAGGAGGTGGTTAGAGCTGATTAAGGATTATGACCTCGAAATCCTTTATCATCCGGGCAAGGCGAACGTCGTGGCCGACGCCTTGAGTTGGAAACCGGTTGCGTTGTGAACGCTTGAGGTCCTTACGTCTCAGTCTGAGATTCGGGGGGCTTTGATCGAGTTAGAGGTTGAGGTTTTGTTGCCTGGAGCTGTCGAGCAACTTTGTGCTTTAGAGATTTCGTCGTCTTTGATCGATGAAATTAAGCTGAAGCAGTTGGAGGACCCGATGATTACTCAAATCCGAGAGAACATTCTTAAGGGAAAGTCTCCTGGCTTTGTGATTCACGAGGATGGTGTTTTGAGATTTTAGAGTCGGCTTTGTGTACCGAACGACTCAGAGTTGAGACAGAGTATTTTGCGTGAGTCCCATGCTACTCCTTACTCCGTTCATCCTGGTTCGAGTAAGATGTACAAGGACCTGAGAAGGAATTTCTGGTGGAATGATATGAAGGAAGAGATCGCGCAGTTTGTAGCGAGATGTTTGACTTGTCATCAGGTCAAAATCGAGCATCAGCGACTGGCTGGGTTATTGCAGCCACTTCCCGTTCCGGAATGGAAATGGGAAGATATATCGATGGACTTCGTTACGAGCTTGCTGAGGTCGAGGTCGGGCATGAATATGGTCTGGGTGATTGTGGATCGTCTGACCAAGTCGGCACATTTTCTGGGCATCAAGGACACTTGGGGCCCGGAGAAGTTGGCTCGTGTATTTATCGCGCAGGTTGTGAGGCTTCACGGTACTCCGAAGTCTATTGTTTCAGATCATGATGGCCGTTTTGTATCGCACTTTTGGCAGGCTGTGCACAAGGCGTTGGGTACTCATTTGCGTTTGAGTACCTCTTTTCATCCTCAGTCAGATGGACAGTCGGAACGCACTATCCAGACGTTCGAGGATATGTTGCGTGCGTGTGCTCTCGATTGGGGCAGTGACTGGGAGGAGCATTTGCCATTGATCGAATTCATGTACAACAATAGTTGGCACGCGTCGATTCGGATGGCACCGTATGAGGCACTTTATGGGCGACGATGTCGATCACCGATTTGTTGGAATGAGGCGTCCGATTTGGTCGGGACCGAGCCGGATGTCGTTTTAGAAACGAGGCGGAAGATAGAATTAATTCGGGAATGGATGTTGACTGCCCAGAGTCGACAGAAGTCATATGCCGATGTCCGTCATCGACCTTTAGAATTCGAGGTGGGAGACCACGTTTTGCTGAAGGTGTCGCCGACGAGAGGAGTTTTCCGTTTCGGGAAGAAGGGGAAGTTGAGTCCGAGATTTATTGGACCCTTTGATATTCTCGAGCGAGTCGGTGGGTTAGCATACCGTTTGGCGTTACCCCCGGACCTGAGTCATGTTCATAGTGTTTTTCATGTTTCCCAGCTGAGGAAATATGTACCGGATCCTAGTCACGCCATCGATTATGGTGAGATTGATGTCGCCGAGGATATTACTTTTGAAGAACATCCTTTGAAGATTTTGGAGCGTCGTGAGAAGTGACTGAGGCATAAGACCATTCATTTGGTCAAAGTGCAGTGGTCGAGACATGGTGTCGAGGAAGCAACTTGGGAAACCGAGGATAGCATGCATGCTAGGTACCCCGATTTGTTTGTCTCTTAAGTTTCGGGACGAAACTTATTTTTAGAGGGGTAGAATGTAATATCCGCATTTTTCTTTCCCTTGTATTTTCATTTCCGGCGTATTTTTTTCGATTGTAGTGACCCTCGTGTATCTTTTAGTGTATCTTTCCTGTCATCTATTGATCTGATTCTTGTTATTGTTGTGCGGAACCACCGTTTTGGGGTTTCTGTACTTCCATTTCGTGTTATTGGTTCCCAAATATCGATTCCTATTGCTTTTATTCTCTTCCCGGGTCATTTTTCTTCATTTTAGGACCCAAGGGGGGTGTGGGCCGCGGCACAAGGATTGTGCGCCGCGGCATACACATTTTCCAGTTTTTGGCCGAGCGGCCTGTACTGTGTGCCGCGGCACATGCCGACGGGGCCGCGGCACACCCGTTCGGGCCGCGACACACTCGTGTTGCATCTTCGACCAAACCCGTCTGTACCTTGTGCTGCGGCACATGCCGGCCGGGCCGCGGCACACTGCCGAGACCTGGGAGCAGTCTTTGGGCCTGTGCCGCGGCACACTTCAGCTGGGCCGCGGCACACAATGCAGTCAACCCTATAATTGCGTTTTTTTGAGCGAGATCAGCTCATTTCTTCCTTCTTCTTCAACACATACGAGAGAGAGAGGCTTGAGGGAGAGGATTTTCATCATCTATCATTTGAGTGTTTTATTTTCTTCATCTCCTTTCGATCGTGAAGCCCGGATAATTGATCTAACGCGTGTTCTACGGATCATAGTACTTGGATCTTCAAAGGTAATATCTCTTAGAACCCTAATTTTGGGTAATTTAGGGATTTTGGGATTTTCGTCCGATTCATTCCGTTTTGTTGGTGGATTCATGATGAATATCATTAATCTTGTTGGTATTCTTAGTTTCCCTACGGATTCATGGTATATTTCGTGGTTTTTACGGAATCGAGAGGGTTTGGTTGTGGTCCGCCCTCGTTGTTGTTTATATACGAATATACATGAAATCGTAGGCGGGTTTTCGGGTGTATTCCATTTCCGTATTCGTCTAGAGTTGGTTGTGATTGTATTCTTCGAATCGTTAGGTTTGATTCCGTTGGTTCCTAGCGTTCGTCGGTGATTTTCCTTCCATTCGTTGCGTCGTCAATTATTCAAGGCAAGTAATTCTTGGAAACTTTTATGCTTAAAGTGAAATGGTAATGTATATTGTGTGTGCTTTACTCACCTCGGGAGGGTCCGACGGGGCCTCGAGGGAATCTATGGCTTCGTCCTGGATTCATGAGTTTGTTTCGCTAGCCAGCTCGGAAGGGTCCTTAGAGGCCTCAAGTGGGATTCGTGGCTTCGTCCCGGTCCTAGGTGACATGTGGTGCTTGATTTGTTTTATGAATGTGGCTAGCTCGGGAGGGTCCTTAAAGGCCTCGAGTGGGATTCGTGGCTTCGTCCCGGTCCTAGGCAAATTAATTGTGACTGTTTGTTTCCGGAAAAGACATGTCTGGTTTTGGTTTTTAAAATGATATTGGTGCATGTACTATGAAATGTGTAAGCGATTGGTTTGCCTTGATTACTTGTACTAGCGTAATTGCTAACCCCTTTGGGGACCCGTTGTGGGGAAATTCTTGTTATGGATTTCAGGTTATGATCATCCGGACGAGCGAGCACTGGGACAGTACGAGGATGTTGGCCAAGGTCGTTGACATGTGCATTTGGGTCTTCTTATTTCTTTCGTTTACTTCGATTTGGTTGTTTCCCACTTTTATAAACATATAGATTGTACTCGCGAGTACTTAGGCTTTTCATTTCAAACTCCATATTGTATTACTTTAAATTGTTACACTGTCGGTTGATGCTTATTTCGCCGGTTGCTCCGGGCGTATCTTTATATGTCATATTATTTAAATGCGTGTCCTTGCTAACCGATATGGTTAGTCGAGTGGTGTTTTCTTGTTGCAGCCTGGTGGGTCCCATGTAGGGGTCCACGGCGCTGTAATAGACTCTGAATATCTTGGGGCGTTACAGGGCTCGTCCTTCCCCTGCCTGATTTTCATCATGCGGTGGGGGCCTTCTGGGCGAGCAACTTTAGCGGCGAAGTACGACGTGAAGTCGTTCGCCAGCTTCTCAAAGCAATTGATTGAGCGAGGTGGTAGTGAGATGTACCACCTGTGGGCGAGGTCGCCCAGAGTTAATGGGAACATTCGACATTTCGTCGCATCTGATGCTCCGCATCTGGTCATGTAAATCCAGAATTTGCTCAAATGGGTCTCCGGATCCGATCTCCCCTCATATAGAGGTGTTTGTGGGGGAGCAATCTTTGGTTGAACTGGGGCGAGCTCGATCTGGACCGCGAGTGGCTCACTTGGTCCAGTGATCGATCTCCTAGCGCCTGCCCCAGTTTCTAGGAGCGCCTTCATTTTGTCGAGCTGGCGCTGCATGGCGGCCATCGCCGTAGCCTGACTGCTCGCTGATTGGCTACCAGAGCGTGAGCCAAGGCGATCATGCACCGATCCCCTGGCCCCGTGGTGGATAATGAGTTCTCTGCCAGTGGGCTCATTTCTTGGGCGAGTGGGGGGCCGCTGACCGGCTTGTCTTCTGGGAGTCGGATATGTCGAACTCCTGGTAACGGATTCGGACTCCAATATCTCCCGGCTGGGGCCCGAGTGCCCGGGTCGCCATGAGGGATCGCTCCCTAGGCGGATGAAGACGGAATCATCCCGCCTTACGAGAGCCTTTTCTTGCAGCTCGGGGCTTTCTGTTGATTTCACAACATATATCCCTTTGAGCTTCCACTTGCCTGCTCGGCGGATGGTTGACGGAGTAATCGTGGGTGAGTCGCATGCCCTCCGTCGCTCCCTGAGTATGGCTATAGCCTCCTCAATCTGTTCCGCGGTCTGGAACTGATCGAGTGAGAGGCTAGGACCGTCCCTCGGGGGCGGGAGTGAGAGCCTAGCGTCGCCGCGGTCACCTTCCGCCGTAGGCTGGGATTCGGTCTAGGCCGGGATGAGATTTCCGGCAGATCGCAGGGTGGCTCTCTTGGAGGTCATGGCAGATGTCATGTTTCTGAAGGCTTTCTTTGAAGAACAGTGAGTGTTTCTTCAAGTATATGTCCAGAGAACAGTGAGTGTTCTTCGAGACGGTTGGAATAAAAATGAAGGTTAAGTTGCCCTCCTTCTAGCGCCAATTGTTGTTACCCAAAATATTATCTGGAGATAATATTACTGGAATGATCGAGTAACAAACAAATGCGAGAACACTTCCGTGGGAAAATAAATAACACAAGATTTGCCGGGGTTGTTAATCCCGAGCTTGAATGCTCTCGCGAGATGTTATTAATATGGATACTTTGGAGTACAAATATTAATGTTAGAATCTATTACAATGAGTGTAAAGACTTCTAGTTATCTAAGCTGTAGAGCGTGTAGATTGCCGGAAGAACCAGATATGAAGCTCTGTGAGTTCTTGCTTTGGATGTTCTATAAGTGTGTATGAATATCACTATGAATGTGTAAGTAATTGCCAGATGAGTCTTTATTCTCTCTCTGTATGTTTCTCACGGTATTCACGATGATGCCTAAGCCACTGTTGTAAGCCCCCTATTTATAGGAGACAAGGTTGCTGGGTCCTCTCCGGCGATCGCGGGCGACCGCCGTATTCTATATTAGAATAAGGTGGGCGATCGTCCCGTCACGTGGGGCGGTTCCCTTAAAGTCCGAGGCTGCTGCTGGCAGCCAGCTGATAAGTGTCAGTTTTAAACACTTATCCATGGTTTGTATCGATAAAATTCACCCATAATTGAGCTAGTCTACTCGTTTTTTGCTTTTAATTAATTAGTTTTTAATAATTTTATTTTTATCGGATGATGATCGGATTAAATAACTGATTTACTCAAGAAATAACATGTTTATTAAATATTCTCTTTGTTGAATTTTGATATATTCATGTTGTAGGGCTTTCCGAGACGAATTCGGCAGTCTTTCCGAATTCAAAATCAGAGTTATATATCAAAAGTTATCATCCGAAGAAGATTTGGGGCAAAAACGCAATGTCTGAGAAATTCTGGGCTGAAAACATAACTCTCAAAGCAACAAGTGAACAAATTGACGAAGCCAAGTTACGGCCGTAACTACAGAATGTTACGTAGTAAGTCATCAAGTTCTGTAGTAACTTCTTAATGTTACGGCCGTAACTCTTGACAGATTGTTATGATTTGTCTAATTTTTTATACTTTTGTGTATTATTGAGGGGATGGCTGACATTGATCCGATCTATTGTAATAATGCTGGAGTTTTGGAGCTATTAGATGACTTTAGGTGTATAAATAGACCCCTTAGATCCTTCATCATTCATCATTCATCATATAATTTTTCACTTCTTGTAAACTTTTCTTTTTGTGTGAAGAACACACTTGTGTTCTTGAGTGATTTGTGTGAGTGTGGTATAGCATATGTTGTTCAGAGAGTTTATTGCTTCTTTCTCCTTTATCTACTAAGGGAGTGAGGATCAATTCTTTCTTTTGATTCAACTAATAATGACCACCAAAGCTTGTATTATGTATAATAAACCCTTCATGGGCTAAGTTACCTTTAGCTGAGATTATAAACAAGGTTAATCATGTTATTTATGTTTGTATAAAAGATCTATTGTGAATTACTTATTATTGTGTGTGATTTTCATTTTTTTAACAATCTTTATTTATTTGGCCAATAAATGACGATATTTATGGTCTTCATATGTTTCGAAAGAAAATATGTTTGATTAGATCAAATGATCCTCACTCTAAATTGTTTTAGGGGATAGAAATATACCTCTAGACCTTAGATGATTCTTTGAGTTATTTTCATAAATCCTAATGCTATGTATTGAAGCCAATCAACATAGAAATATAGTGGATTGATTCAATATGTAAGGGACGTTTTATAGTTCGAAAGAGAAACCGTCTTTTTAAGGAAAATCGAATCTACACAACATAATAAGTAAATTCATCTTATGATCTCATATACATCTTCTATAACTAATGACGAACTAAGTTTGTAATCCCAACTATTCCATTTTATCGTTAATCAATCTATTATTATTGCAATCTTTTTTTTATTTCCTTAAAAAATTAGAACTATTATTGCATTTACTTTGCAACTATTAAACCAAACTCTTTAATTGTGTGTTTCACTCATCTTAGTATCTATAAAAATAGACTAATATTGTATAATTCAAATTATAACCAAACTTCCTCGTGGGATCGATAAACCGGACTCAAAAAGTCCACTTTACTACTTGATACGATATCGTGCACTTGCGATAGCTACACTAAGAACGTGTCAAGTTTTTGGCGCCGTTGCCAGGGAAGTATAAGTTATATTTGAAATCTTACATTGTAAACTATTTTTATCGGTACAACTTTCTCGACATTGTAACTTAGTACTCAATTGTGTTTGTCCGGTCTAGTGGCGAATAACGGTACTCCGTGACTATTAAAGTCGGATTTTTCAGTTTCCCACAACAACTGATATTTGTAAATATTTCCTCCATTTATTTTCATTTTTATTTTTATCTTTTTATAATGGATGAAACATTGTATAAAATTGAAAAATGATTTCCCTTTCTAAGCAAAAATGCAATTTTAAAAATTTACAAGGCAAGGCTTGAAAGGATGAGGTTGCTTATGAATAAAAGCATACCTTTTGACATAAGATTCATTATTCAAGCCAAAGTAAGAATAGAAGGTGAATTCACAGAAACACCGACTAGATTTTTACCAGGGTTAGGAAAAAGTTCATATGCCAAGAAGCGACGAGCAAAGATGATAGCCGTTTGCTATAAATGTGCTAGATGGAACTGTAATTTAAAATGTCGATCTTTAGGAATTCCATCTACAAACAGAGAAGATAAAATTCAATTCATTAAGGATGGTCTGAATTGTAACACCCCCCGAGATATTCGGAGAATATCACAGCGCCGTAAATCCCGACCTGGAATTTACTAGGCTTATCTCACTCACAACGTATTGAATTTAATAAAATCCACTTGGGAAACAATAAACTCGATACAACCAAGGAAGTTCAACCACGGACAAACAATACCATGAAGAAATACAAGAAGTTGTACGACAATGGAAAAGGACTTTCCTAAAGTACTCGAGTACCACTTATTATTACAAGGATAAAATGGACCGAAGAGAACAACGACCAAACAAAGTAGAACACAACTAGCCACAGTATCATGCCTCGCCATCCTCATCGTATCGTCCCGGCGCTCGCTCGTAAAGTTCCTTAGGACCTGAAAAACACAAAAGTAATTTTCCCCAAACGAGAGGGGTTAGGGCAAGTATTACAAGTGAAGTGTCAAGTCTTATACATAAAAGCATATGCACCAATTCAAAGCCATGATAATGATTTTCCGGAAAATACAATTATCCAAACATATTTGGAAATGATGATATCTCTTGATTAACCGTGGACTCGACAATGCGCGAATCCCTCCTCGACCCCGTCGGATCATCTCGGAGTGGCTAACCCAAATGTTCGCGGAACCGACATAAGCGGAACCCTCCTCGACCCCGTCGGGTCCTCTCGGAGTGAACGAAAGCAACTCTCACAATCACATGTATTACTTTTCACATTTAAGAACATAACTTTCACAAGAATCACTTGCCTGGAAACGAGAGGAAAAGGGTACGAACGACAAGGTACCAAGATTGAAGGATTCGACAACTCCGAACCTAGACAAGTTCGGAATTCAATTATCAAAACTCCATCGGTATGAAAATAAGTTGGAATCACTCGAAATTACTACCCCGATACATGTGTTCCGGAAATAATTCTCTTAGATTGTGAATCGGAAGTAAAATATCCCAAATACTCATGAACTCCGGAAATATACCAATAAATTCGTAGGAAAACATGTATCCAAGGTAGATAACTCGTAATCGATATACTCTAACATAACAACAATCTGGATCGAAGAGATCGTATGGAAAATCCCCAAATCTCGAATATCTAGGGTTGTGAGAAGTTTACCTTGATTTGGAGCGGTGGAGAGGATTAAACGTTGATAAATCCGAACTAGAAACTCAAAGGTGTTGCTAGATAATTGCAGCTCGAAGAACTCCTCACAAATCGCCCGGAATCGCCTAAAATCGTCCAAGGAGGTGAAGGAAGGAAGAAATGACGATTTGGGAACGGAAATGTCCTATTTATACTAAATAGAGACTAGCGTGCGCTAGCCATGAAAAATAGCGCGCGCTATCGGACTCACCAGGCAATCCAGTAGCCTCTGCCAACTCCGTTAGCGTACGCTAACACCTGTTCATAGCGTGCGCTAGTGACTTCAATTAGCGTGCGCTAATTATTTCTAATAGCGTGCGCTACCTGGTAGTCAGTGTCCAGTCCAGAACCTACTGTCCCCAGCTCTGCTCTCTCTAGCGTACGTTACTCTAGTAACGTAGCGTGCGCTACCACCAAAATCTAGCGTACGCTACCAGTCACACCTAGCGTACGCTAGGAATTCCCTTTTCCAGTCCAGTAGCTACTGGGCTGTCCGCCTACAATACATTAGTAGCGTGCGCTAATGATAATGGATAGCGTGCGCTACCCTCACTAAATTAGCGTGCGCTACACTGTGTGCGTAGCGTGCGCTACCCATTACACGAAGGTAGTAGGATCGCATCAAGGATCCGAAAACAGCGACGATCCGAACAAGAAAAGGGATAAATCCAATTGACAAGAGTTCCAAGATCCATATAAGCTTACCAAACACTTATACGAGCGTAAAAATTACAAAGTACAAGAGTAGAAGATTTACAAAAAGTACGGGTATTACATCCTCCCCCTCTAAAATGAAGTTTCGTCCCGAAACTTAAGAAATGAATAACTCGGGGTATCTAGTGCGCATGCTCTCTTCGGTTTCCCACGTCGCTTCCTCAACTCCGTGTCGTGACCACTGAACTTTAACCAACGGTATGGTTTTGTGCCGGAGTTGTTTTACTCGATGCTCTAGTACTTTCACCGGCTTCTCTTCAAATGTGACATCCTCTGCGATCTCGATGTCCCCGTAATCAATGATATGACTCGGGTCAGGGACGTATTTCCTCAGTTGGGAAACATGGAACACACTGTGAACATGGCTAAGGGCTGGAGGTAAAGCCAATCGATAGGCCAGTTCCCCAATTCTGTCGAGAATCTCAAAAGGTCCAATATATCTCGGACTAAGTTTGCCCCTTTTTCCGAACCTGAAGACTCCTCTCATCGGTGATACTTTGAGTAGGACATGATCACCCACATCAAATTCCAAGGGCCGACGGCGATTGTCAGCGTAGGATTTTTGTCGACTCTGGGCGGTTAACAGTCGGTCTCGGATGATGGAAATCTTCTCTTTAGTTTCCATCAACATATCGGGTTCCGTCCCGACTAAATCTGAAGCTTCATCCCAACAAAGTGGAGATCTACACCGCCTACCATACAATGCCTCAAAAGGTGCCATCTTGATCGATGCGTGCCAGCTATTATTGTAAGTGAACTCGATCAAAGATAGGTGTATTTCCCAATCGGTACTCCAATTCAGGGCACACGCCCTCAGCATATCTTTCAATGTCTGGATCGTCCGCTCAGTCTGACCGTCAGACTGAGGGTGGAAGGAAGTACTCAACCTCAATTCGGTGCCCAATGCTTGATGGACCGCCTTCCAAAAATGCGACACGAAATGGCCGTCACGATCGGAAACAATAGCCTTTGGCGTACCGTGTAATCTCACAATCTCCGATATAAAAATCCGGGACAATCGCTCCGGTCCCCACGTGTCCTTAATGCCAAGAAAATGTGCCGACTTAGTTAACCGGTCAACAACAACCCAAATCATATTCATCCCCGACTTAGTCCTCGGCATCCCGGTGATGAAATCCATGGTAATATCCTCCCATTTCCATTCGGGAATAGGGAGAGGTTTCAACAGCCCGGCCGGCCGTTGATGCTCAATTTTGACTTGTTGACATGTCAAACACCTTGACACAAACTCGGTGACATCTCTCTTCATATTATTCCACCAAAAACTCCTTTTAAGATCCTTGTACATTTTACTCGTCCCAGGATGGATCGAGTAAGGTGTAGCATGGGCTTCTCGGAGTATTCTCTGTCTCAGCTCTGAGTCATTCGGAACACAAATCCTACCTTGAAATTTTAAAATGCCATCCTCGTGGATCATAAAACCAGGGGCTTTCCCTTTTTCCACGTCCGCCTTCAGTTGAACAAGCATTGGGTCATTCTCCTGTTTTTCCCGGACGTCGTCGATCAAGGACGGAATAGCCTCAAGAGTACACATCTGACCCTGAATCCGTTGGATCCGTACTTGACTCCTGCTCAATTAACTCCGTCGATCTTAACTTGAGGCGTAAGGGCCTCAAGCATATGAAGAGATATCGTCTTAGGCTCAACGCATCGGCTACAACGTTAGCCTTTCTGGATGGTAAAGGATTTCCAGATCATAATCCTTTATCGGCTCTAACCAACGTCGTTGTCTCATATTCAGCTCTTTACGGCTAAAAATATACTTTAGGCTCTTGTGGTGGTATAAATTCGACATGAAGAACCGTACAAATAGTGACGCCGAGATCTTCGATTGCAAACACTACAATGCCTAATTCCAAATCATGGGTAGGATAATTCGGCTCATACGGCTTAAGTTGCCGTGAAGCATAGGCAATTGTCTTATCATCCGCAAGAGTACACACCCAAGTCCTTGTCACGATGCGTCACAATAAACCGAATACCCACCGACTCACGAGGTAGGGCTAAAACCGGCGCGGTAGTCGGGCGCCTTTTCGGCTCTTGAAACTCCGTTGTCTCTCTTCATTCCATTCGAACCTTTCGGACTTAGAGTAATTGAGTAAGTGGTCGAGCAAGTTTGGAGAACCCCTTGATGAACCTCCGGTAGTATCCGCCAGGACCCAAAAAGCTACGAACCTCCTTCACGTTCTGGGTGGAGCCCAATCTAACAACGCCTCAATTTTACGGGGATCTACCCGAACCCCTTCCAATAAATCACATGTCCGAGAAACATGACTTCCTTCACCAGAATTCACACTTGGAAAACTTTGCATAGAGGTGCTGAGTCCTCAAAACCTCCAACACCAATCGCAAATGCCGAGCGTGTTCCTCTTCATCTCGAGAGTAAACTAAAATATAAATCGATAAAAACGACTACACAATTATCGGATGCTCGATAAATATCTTATTCATCAATTGCATAAATATCGCCGGTGCGTTGGTTAACCCAAAAGGCATAACCACAAACTCATAGTGTCCATACCTCGCACGGAAGCGCTTTAGGAACGTCGGATTCCTTAATGCGAAGTTGATAGTAACCGGACCTCAAATCAATTTTCGAGAACACCGCGGCTCCTGCAATTGATCAAACAAATCATCGATACGCGGCAAAGGGTATTTATTCTTAATGGTCACTTTGTTCGTTCACGATAATCAATACACAAACGTAGTGAACCATCTTTCTTCCTTACGAACAAGACCGGTGCACCCCATGGCGAGGCCTTCGGGTCTAATATACCCTTTATCCAACAATTCTCCCGATTGTTTCTTCAACTCTTGCATTTCAAGGTGCCATACGATGCGGTGCCTTAGAAATCGGGGTTGCTCGACTCCAAATCAATTGTAAATTCAACTTCCCGTCCGGTGGTAGTCCCGGTAATTAAATGCGGAAAAACATCAGGAAAATCACTTACAATAGGAATCGAGGGAAGTTCAACTTTCCCATCTTCGACTTTCATGGCATAACACCAATATCCAACACAACCCTTTCTAATAAGTTTTGTCACCTTCAAGGCACTAATCAAAAATTTCGACATCCCCTCTTGTACCCGCAAAATGGTGTTGATACCGTCTTTGGCTAACATTGATATGATCTTCGTGCGATAATTCATTCTTGCACCGTGTCTATCGAGCCAATCGTCACCGAGGATTAGATCTTCATCAACAATGTCTACGACTATCAAATTCGAAAACCACACTCTCTCGTGATTAACACCGACAATATCTAACTTCCTTGTCTCCCACGATTCTATCACCACCGGGCAACTTAACCACAAAGGACTCACAAGGAGACAAGCCCTCAATATTCAATCGACGCACACAATCCAAAGAGATGAACGAATGAGAAGCACCGAATCAAAAGCACTCTAACTGGATGAGACAAAAGAGAAATGATACTGTTGCCACGGTAGCCTCGGGATCTCCGGCTTTCCTCATCTCATAGACACGAGGTTGCACCGAACCGACCGGGAGCTCCCCTCTAACAGGCCCGACCACGGCCTCTGCCTCGACCGTAACTCGGGATGGTTGACCCGTGGATGACTTCGATTAACACTCGGTTCTCCGGGCGTAGGGCCGTTGCCCGAGTTCCAAGTGGGGTTTCTTCTTCCGTCTGAGACATGGCTCTGTGGCCTTCCTGGCCGCAATTAAAACACTTCAATGGGGGTAGACCACAATCACGATTAATATGGCCCTGCTGGCCACAATTAAAACATGTCACAACCCAGTTGGACGCATTAGCACCAGCTCTGAAATTCCGTTTACCTCCCGATGCACGGGAAGACCCTTTGGTTGTATAGCTTGCCGACTGCGATCCCCGCGGGTTGCCACCTCTACCGCTAGAAAACTTTCCCGTGGTCTTCTGCTTACTCTCACTTGTCGTTTGGTAGGTGTGAAGGACATATCATAGGCTAGTGCCCTATCTTGATACTCCTTCAATGTGGCGCAAGCGAAGCCCGACATATAGTGTCGAACCTTTGGCTTCATTCGCATGTCAAAGTGACGAATTCTATCTCTCTCTTCCCTCACTTGATTTTTCACATGGTTGAGTTGACGGTTGTATTCAATGATTGCCTGAGATACATGGACATCCTGGGGTTTAGCTTCATAAAGGCTCGTATCCTGGCCTCCTGAACAGGCCACGGCGTAACTCGGCCTCCATCAATTCCTTAAACTCATCCCATGAAACCTCACGATCTGGGGTGCAACGACTTGCCACCGGCTAGCCGCATCCCTTGATAGGAAATCTTGGGCAAGCGGCACCTTACGTGCCCCTGGACAATTCACGGCCATGAAAATTTTATTCATCTCATTAATCCAATCTTCCCAGCCGATCGGATCATTTGCACCAATAAATTGGGGAGGGCGCATACGAATAACATCTTGTAACCACTTCTCAGCCCCAGTGTCAGTAACATGAGGTGGTTGGTTAAGGCTTTGCTTTGGGTTAAAAGAGCCATTTGGTTCGCCACTTGTTGCAGTATGGTGGCAACACCCAGATCCGGTTGGCTCCCTGTAGAAGTTCCCAGACTCGTTGACGGCTCCTGATGATTACCGGTGCTAGGTTGAATAGAGTCCGACAAGCTAGGCGTAGCTGAGCCTTCTACCGAGCTGAGGGACATGGCTGCTCCACCGGCTGCGCCACGCCCTCGGCCCCGACCACGACCACGGCCGCGTCCACGTCCTCTACCAGTTGACATTCTAAAGAAAAATGTAAGTAAAATCATAAGAATAGCTCGAAGCAATGCCGTCTAGAATATGGACTTCTCACGTCCCATAATCGAATGATAGTGAGTGAATGAAGAGGGTAAATAAGTTAGAGAACTTACGAGTACCGGTCGTACGAGATGACGGCAGCACATGATACTGTGTCCTTGGAATAGTACATTTAGACCCGGAATCCGGCACCTAGGTATCCATAAACCTAAGCTCGATACCAAATTTAACACCCCGAGATATTCGGAGAATATCACAGTGCCGTAAATCCCGACCTGGAATTTACTAGGCTTATCTCACTCACAACGTATTGAATTTAATAAAATCCACTTGGGAAACAATAAACTCGATACAACCAAGGAAGTTCAACCACGGACAAACAATACCATGAAGAAATACAAGAAGTTGTACGACAATGGAAAAGGACTTTCCTAAAGTACTCGAGTACCACTTATTATTACAAGGATAAAATGGACCGAAGAGAACAACGACCAAACAAAGTAGAACACAACTAGCCACAGTATCACGCCTCGCCATCCTCATCGTATCGTCCCGGCGCTCGCTCGTAAAGTTCCTTAGGACCTGAAAAACACAAAAGTAATTTTCCCCAAATGAGAGGGGTTAGGGCAAGTATTACAAGTGAAATGTCAAGTCTTATACATAAAAGCATATGCACCAATTCAAAGCCATGATAATGATTTTCCGGAAAATACAATTATCCAAACATATTTGGAAATGATGATATCTCTTGATTAACCGTGGACTCGACAATGCGCGAATCCCTCCTCGACCCCGTCGGATCATCTCGGAGTGGCTAACCCAAATGTTCGCGGAACCGACATAAGCGGAACCCTCCTCGACCCCGTCGGGTCCTCTCGGAGTGAACGAAAGCAACTCTCACAATCACATGCATTACTTTTCACATTTAAGAACATAACTTTCACAAGAATCACTTGCCTGGAAACGAGAGGAAAAGGGTACGAACGACAAGGTACCAAGATTGAAGGATTCGACAACTCCAAACCTAGACAAGTTCGGAATTCAATTATCAAAACTCCATCGGTATGAAAATAAGTTGGAATCACTCGAAATTACTACCCCGATACATGTGTTCCGGAAATAATTCTCTTAGATAGTGAATCGCAAGTCAAATATCCCAAATACTCAAGAACTCCGGAAATATACCAATAAATTCGTAGGAAAACATGTATCCAAGGTAGATAACTCGTAATCGATATACTCTAACATAACAACAAGCTGGATCGAAGAGATCGTATGGAAAATCCCCAAATCTCGAATATCTAGGGTTGTGAGAAGTTTACCTTGATTTGGAGCGGTGGAGAGGATTAAACGTTGATAAATCCGAACTAGAAACTCAAAGGTGTTGCTAGATAATTGCGGCTCGAAGAACTCCTCACAAATCGCCCGAATCGCCTAAAATCGTCCAAGGAGGTGAAGGAAGGAAGAAATGACGATTTGGGAACGGAAATGTCCTATTTATACTAAATAGAGACTAGCGTGCGCTAGCCATGAAAAATAGCGCGCTATCGGACTCACCAGCAATCCGGTAGCCTCTGCTAACTCCGTTAGCGTACGCTAACACACATTCATAGCGTGCGCTAGTGACTTCAATTAGCGTGCGCTAATTATTTCTAATAGCGTGCGCTACGGTAGTCGGTGTCGGTCCGAGAACCTCTCCCGGCTCTGCTCTCTCTAGCGTACGTTACTCTAGTAACGTAGCGTGCGCTACCACCAAAATCTAGCGTACGCTACCAGTCACACCTAGCGTACGCTAGGAATTCCCTTTTCCAGTCCAGTAGCTACTGGGATGTCCACCTACAATACATTAGTAGCGTGCGCTAATGATAATGGATAGCGTGCGCTACCCTCACTAAATTAGCGTGCGCTACACTGTGTGCGTAGCGTGCGCTACCCATTACACGAAGGTAGTAGGATCGCATCAAGGATCCGAAAACAGCGACGATCCGAACAAGAAAAGGGATAAATCCAATTGACAAGAGTTCCAAGATCCATATAAGCTTACCAAACACTTATACGAGCGTAAAAATTACAAAGTACAAGAGTAGAAGATTTACAAAAAGTACGGGTATTACATGAATAAAGAGAATCTAGATAATATCGAAATTTCTCTTGACACGCATCCTAGTGGACTCGTACATTACAGAATTCGATGTTTGTGGAATAAATTCAAACCAGAATATGAACAACGTCTTGGGAATCTGACGTTAAAAGACCCTGCTTGCCAATTTGTAAGAAAATTGGATGGGAAGCTTCTCCCCGACTCATAGAAGGCGTTTGAGGTACATTTCGAACGTAAAATCAGAGGAAGATGTGAGCCACAATCACAACTACTATACATACGCATAAGTATCTTTTATTTTTGTCGTGTGGTGAGATTTTCTGAATAAAAAAACGTGATACGCGATAAATGCTTTCATTATTCTATTGAGTAGTTAAAGCGCAATCAACGCAATCACAAACTCGTTAAACAATTTTTACCTTCTTTTTCTTCTATAAATAAACATTGTGCTTGTTTCTTTTATTCATCCCTCAAACTTGCACTTTTTTCTGTTTCTCTCTAAATAATTTCTTTTCAAAAATGGAGTCCTCATCTTCAACAAAAAAATTTAGCACAGTCTGCATTTTTGGTGGAGCTAGTTATGAAAAAAAGGCATGCTTTACTGAAGCAGCCCACAACTTGGGTCGTACCTTAGGAGAAAAATGCATTCATGTAGTTTACGGAGGAGGAAGTCTAGGATTAATGGGACGAGCTGCTGCTTCTGCCTATATGGAATGAGTAAGAGTGTTGGGAATAATTCCAAAACCTCTGGCTGAAAGTAAAATCACCGGGTCAACTATTGGAGATGAGTTTAGATCTGTAAATATGCAAGATCGCATAACTCACATGATAAATAATTCTGGTGCCTTTATCACCCTTCCCGGTGGTTTTGGGACCCTAGAGGAACTTTTTAATGTGGTTACCAGAGCCCAGCTAAATGTTCATCAAAAACCAATAGGTCTGCTTAATGTCAATGGTTTCTTTGATGGTTTACTATCTTTCATCGACTACTCTGCTGAAAAGGGATTTATTTCCGAGCGTGCTAAACGAATCATAGTCGTTGCAACAACACCAGAAGAACTAATCAAAAAACTCAATGAATTTGTTCCTTAACCAGATCCAGCTCTAGCTAAAATTGTCTGGATGGAAGATTTTGCCGTGAGAAAATGAAAAGTGGATTCATTCCTCTCCCTTTGATAACCCATATCGGACCTCTTGTATTTTTACTTTCTGTCGTGTGTAATAATCGTGCTAAATGGTGGCAGCTTAAGGAGTTTCTTCTTGATCTCTTGACGCGCATCTATTCGCGATTTATGCATTGTTATTTTATTGCTGTAATTTTTATTGTGTGTTTCTTTTTATAAAAACTTTGATGGCAGCGTAAGGCGACTCTTCGGACTTTCTTGATGCGCATCTTAAAAATTGTGTTATACTTACGAGTATATTTTATTTTCTTTTTTTGTGTGCCTCGTATATTTATTCTCTTGCAGATTCTAAAAGGCGTTAGCTCAAACATCAACTTTCTTAACAGGGAGTATTCTGCTTTTCTGCATTGCTTTTTATTATTTTTTTTAATTTTTTTATTTTTTTTAAACTGAGGACAGTTTTATTTTCAAGTTTGGGGGTGGTTTGTTTAATTATTTTAAAGTGTTTTGATTGATTTGGTTATTTGCCTTAATTTATATATATATATATATATAGTATTTTGATTTGTGAGATTTCTAGATCTGGCCATAAAACCAATAAATTAGCTATATACAAGTTTCTAAAATCGTTTTAACCGGTAAAAAAAATTGTATATTCCAAAATTTTTTGAGCCTTAATCTCTCTTTCCAAGCCTTGTAGTTATCATATAAAATCGAGTCATTCGTTACCTTGAGAAAAGAAGAATCAGTCGGTTGATGAAAAATAGAACTGAAATTTACTTAATTTATGGAGTTTTTGATTTTTCATGCTTAAACTAAAAAATGATTTTCTGCAAAAATTCTATTCCCTAAAAAAAAAGGAGTCATTGGTGAAAAGAGCTACACGTTAGCAAATAACGGTGTGAAAGCTATCACCTAAAAAAATGACGAAAAGGAGTAGTGTTGAGCAAAGCAATAAATGCCTAATTTTGGGGGTCTTAAATTTTGCGAAAAATAAAAGACTAACCATTGTTGGTGCGTAGCTGCCGTCTCAGAAAAATTGGTGAAAAGAGCTACACGTTAGCAAATAACGGTGTGAAAGCTATCACCTTTTAAAAAAAATGAGATAGAAATTGTGTTAGTGAAAAGAGCTACACGTTAGCAAATAACGATGTGAAAGCTATCACTAAGGGATGTAGTTTATGAGCAGATTTGAATTAATTAGCGGCTGAATTTCAATACACTCAATTTCATGAAAAATCACAATATTTGATGACGCCAATGAAATTCTTCTTCATATTGAGTCAAAAAATAAACGAGTGATCGAGAGCATATATTAAAGGGAGTCGTGTGTATCACGAGTGGGAAAAGAAATAATCAACCTTTTGGGGGGAAAACCCTGAATTTGGAATTACAAAATAAAAACCGTGTTTTAACTTCAAAATCATTAGTAGATTTATTTTGAATCTTGATTCATTTCTATCTACTGTATAAAGCTGGTTGTTATGTATGAATGGTATTTCGATCTCATTTTCTCTTTATTTATAATTATTTTTAATTTTTGTGTGTATTAATTTTCTTATTTTTGTTTTACTTTTATTTTTATTTTTGGAGCGTGAATAATATAGAGTCTTGCTCGGGACTAGCAAGAATTCAAGTTTGGGAGTGTGATAAGTGTCAGTTTTATACACTTATCCATGGTTTGTATCGATAAAATTCACCCATAATTGAGCTAGTCTACTCATTTTTTGCTTTTAATTAATTAGTTTTTAATAATTTTATTTTTATCGGATGATGATCGGATTAAATAACTGATTTACTCAAGAAATAACATGTTTACTAAATATTCTCTTTGTTGAATTTTGATATATTCATGTTGTAGGGCTTTCCGATACGAATTCGGCAGTCTTTCCGGATTCAAAATCAGAGTTATATATCAAAAGTTATCATCCGAAGAAGATTTGGGGCAAAAACGCAAAGTCTGAGAAATTCTGGGCTGAAAACATAACTCTCAAAGCAACCAGTGAACAAATTGACGAAGCCAAGTTACGGCCGTAACTACAGAATGTTACGGCCGTAAGTCATCCAAGTTACGGCCGTAACTCCTTAATGTTACTAGTAACTCTTGACAATTGTTATGATTTGTCTAATTTTTATACTTTTGTGTATTATTGAGGGGATGGCTGGCATTGATCCGATCTATTGTAATAATGCTGGAGTTTTGGAGCTATTAGATGACTTTAGGTGTATAAATAGACCCCTTAGATCCTTCATCATTCATCATTCATCATATAATTTTTCACTTCTTGTAAACTTTTCTTTTTGTGTGAAGAACACACTTGTGTTCTTGAGGGATTTGTGTGAGTGTGGTATAGCATATGTTGTTCAGAGAGTTTATTGCTTCTTTCTCTTTTATCTACTAAGGGAGTGAGGATCAATTCTTTCTCTTGATTCAACTAATAATGACCACCAAAGCTTGTATTATGTATAATAAACCCTTCATGGGCTAAGTTACCTTTAGTTGGGATTACAAACAAGGTTAGTCATGTTATTTATGTTTGTATAAAAGATCTATTGTGAATTACTTATTATTGTGTGTGATTTTCATTGTTTTAACAATCTTTATTTATTTGGCCAATAAATGACGATATTTATGGTCTTCATATGTTTCGAAAGAAAATATGTTTGATTAGATCAAATGATCTTCACTCTAAGTTGTTCTAGGGGATAGAAATATACCTCTAGACCTTAGATGATTCTTTGAGTTATTTTCATAAATCCTAATGCTATGTATTGAAGCCAATCAACATAGAAATATAGTGGATTGATTCAATATGTAAGGGGCGTTTTATAGTTCGAAAGAGAAACCGTCTTTTTAAGGAAAATCGAATCTACACAACATAATAAGTAAATTCATCTTATGATCTCCTATACATCTTCTATAACTAATGACGAACTAAGTTTGTAATCCCAACTATTCCATTTTATCATTAATCAATCTATTATTATTGCAATCTTTTTTTATTTCCTTAAAAAATTAGAACTATTATTGCATTTACTTTGCAACTATTAAACCAAACTCTTTAATTGTGTGTTTCACTCATCTTAGTATCTATAAAAATAGACTAATAGTGTATAATTCAAATTATAACCAAACTTCCTCGTGGGATCGATAAACCGGACTCAAAAAGTCCACTTTACTACTTGATACGATATCGTGCACTTGCGATAGCTACACTAAGAACGTGTCAAGTTTTTGGCGCCGTTGCCGGGGAAGTATAAGTTATATTTGAAATCTTACATTGTAAACTATTTTTATCGGTACAACTTTCTCGACATTGTAACTTAGTACTCAATTGTGTTTGTCCGGTCAAGTGACGGATAACGGTACTCCGTGACTATTAAAGTCGGATTTTTCAGTTTCCCACAACAACTGATATTTGTAAATATTTCCTCCATTTATTTTCATTTTTATTTTTATTTTTTTATAATGGAAAAAACATTGTATAAAATTGAAAAAAGATTTCCTTTTCTAAGCAAAAATGCAATTTTAAAAATTTACAAGGCAAGGCTTGAAAGGATGAGGTTGCTTATGAATAAAAGCATACCTTTTGACATAAGATTCATTATTGAATCCAAAGTAAGAATAGAAGGTGAATTCACAGAAACACTGACTAGATTTTTACCAGGGCTAGGAAAAAGTTCATATGCCAAGAAGCGACGAGCAAAGATGATAGCCGTTTGCTATAAATGTGCTAGATGGAACTGTAATTTAAAATGTCGATCTTTAGGAATTCCATCTACAAACAGAGAAGATAAAATTCAATTCATTAAGGATGGTCTGAGTGAAGAGAATCTAGATAATATCGAAATTTCTCTTGACACGCATCCTAGTGGACTCGTACATTACGGAATTCGATGTTTGTGGAATAAATTCAAACCAGAATATGAACAACGTCTTGAGAATCTGACGTTAAAAGACCCTGCTTGCCAATTTGTAAGAAAATTGGATGGGAAGCTTCTTCCCGACTCATAGAAGGCGTTTAGGCCGTTTCTGAACGTAAAATCAGAGGAAGATGTGAGCCACAATCACAACTACTATACATACGCGTAAGTATCTTTTATTTTTGTCGTGTGGTGAGATTTTATGAATAAAAAAATGTGATACGCGATAAATGCTTTCATTATTCTATTGAGTAGTTGAAGCGCAATCAACGCAATCACAAACTTGTTAAACAATTTTTACCTTATTTTTCTTCTATAAATAAATATTGTGCTTGTTTCTTTTATTCATCCCTCAAACTTGCACTTTTCTCTGATTCTCTCTAAATAATTTCTTTTCAAAAATAGAGTCATCATCTTCAACAAAAAAATTTAGCACAGTCTGCATTTTTGGTGGAGCTAGTTATGGAAAAGAGGCATGCTTTACTGAAGCAGCCCACAACTTGGGTCATACCTTAGGAGAAAAATGCATTCATGTAGTTTACGGAGGAGGAAGTCTAGGATTAATGAGATGAGCTGCTACTTCTGCCTATATGGAAGGAGTAAGAGTGTTGGGAATAATTCCAAAACCTCTGGCTGAAAGTAAAATCACCGGGTCAACTATTGGAGATGAGTTTAGATCTGTAAATATGCAAGATCGCATAACTCATATGATAAATAATTCTGGTGCCTTTATCACCCTTCCCGGTGGTTTTGGGACCCTAGAGGAACTCTTTCATGTGGTTACAAGAGCCCAGCTAAATGTTCATCAAAAACCAATAGGTCTGCTTAATGTCAATGGTTTCTTTGATGGTTTACTATCTTTCATCGACTACTCTGCTGAAAAGGGTTTTATTTCCGAGCGTGCTAAACGAATCATAGTCGTTGCAACAACACCAGAAGAACTAATCAAAAAACTCAATGAATTTGTTCCTCAACCAGATCCAGCTCTAGCTAAAATTGTCTGGATGGAAGATTTTACCGTGAGAAAACGAAAAGTGGATTCATTCCTCTCCCTTTGATAACCCATATCGGACCTCTTGTATTTTTACTTTCTGTCGTGTGTAATAATCGTGCTAAATGGTGGCATCTTAAGGAGTTTCTTCTTGATCTCTTGACGCGCATCTATTCGCGATTTATGTATTGTTATTTTATTGCTGTAATTTTTATTGTGTGTTTCTTTTTATAAAAACTTTGATGGCAGCGTAAGGCGACTCTTCGGACTTTCTTGATGCGCATCTTAAAAATTGTGTTATACTTACGAGTATATTTTATTTTCTTTTGTTGTGTGCCTCGTATATTTATTCTCTTGCAGATTCTAAAAGGCGTTAGCTCAAACATCAACTTTCTTAATAAGGAGTATTCTGCTTTTCTGCATTGCTTTTTATTATTTTTTTTTATTTTTTTTTTATTTTTTTTTAAACTGAGGATAGTTTTATTTTCAAGTTTGGGGGTGGTTTGTTTAATTATTTTGGTGTGTTTTGATTGATTTGGTTATTTGCCTTAATTTATATATATATATATATATAGTATTTTGATTTGTGAGATTTCTAGATCTGGCCATAACACCAATAAATTAGCTATAAACAAGTTTCTAAAATCGTTTTAACCAGTAAAAAAAATTATATATTCCAAAATTTTTTGAGCCTTAATCTCTCTTTCCAAGCCTTGTAGTTATTATATAAAATCGAGTCATTCGTTACCTTGAGAAAAGAAGAATCAGTCGGTTGATGAAAAATAGAACTGAAATTTACTTAATTTGTGGAGTTTTTGATTTTTCATGCTTAAACTTAGAAATGATTTTCTGCAAAAATTCTATTCCCTAAAAAAAAGGAGTCATTGGTGAAAAGTGCTACACGTTAGCAAATAACGGTGTGAAAGCTATCACCTAAAAAAAATGACGAAAAGGAGTAGTGTTGAGCAGCAACAGCTGCCTAATTTTGGGTGTCTTAAATTTTGCGAAAAATAAAAGACTAACCATTGTTGGTGTGTAGCTGCCGTCTCAGAAAAATTGGTGAAAAGAGCTACACGTTAGCAAATAACGGTGTGAAAGCTATCACCTTTTAAAAAAAATGAGATAGAAATTGTGTTAGTGAAAAGAGCTACACGTTAGCAAATAACGGTGTGAAAGCTATCACTAAGGGATGTAGTTTATGAGCAGATTTGAATTAATTAGCGGCTGAATTTCAATACACTCAATTTCATGAAAAATCACAATATTTGATGACGCCAATGAAATTCTTCTTCATATTGAGTCGAAAAATAAACGAGTGATCGAGAGCATATATTAAAGGGAGTCGTGTGTATCACGAGTGGGAAAAAAAAATAATCAACCTTTTGGGGGGAAAACCCTGAATTTGGAATTACAAAATAAAAACCGTGTTTTAACTTCAAAATTATTAGTAGATTTATTTTGAATCTTGATTCATTTCTATCTACTGTATAAAGCTGGTTGTTGTGTATTAATGGTATTTCGATCTCATTTTCTCTTTATTTATAATTATTTTTAATTTTGGTGTGTATTAATTTTCTTATTTTTGTTTTACTTTTATTTTTATTTTTGGAGCGTGAATAATATAGAGTCTTGCTCGGAACTAGCAAGAATTCAAGTTTGGGGGTGTGATAAGTGTCAGTTTTATACATTTATCCATGGTTTGTATCGATAAAATTCACCCATAATTGAGCTAGTCTACTCGTTTTTTGCTTTTAATTAATTAGTTTTTAATAATTTTATTTTTATCGGATGATGATCGGATTAAATAACTGATTTACTCAAGAAATAACATGTTTATTAAATATTATCTTTGTTTAATTTTGATATATTCATGTTGTAGGGCTTTCCGAGACGAATTCGGCAGTCTTTCCGGATTCAAAATCAGAGTTATATATCAAAAGTTATCATCCGAAGAAGATTTGGGGCAAAAACGCAAAGTCGAGAAATTCGGCTGAAAACGTAACTCTCAAAGCAACCGGTGAACAAATTGTGAAGCGAGTTACGGCCGTAACTACGAGAATGTTACGGCCGTAAGTCATCAAGTTACGTAACTCCTTAATGTTACTACCGTAACTCTTGACAGATTGTTATGATTTGTCTAATTTTTTATACTTTTTGTGTATTATTGAGGGGATGGCTGGCATTGATCCGATCTATTGTAATAATGCTGGAGTTTTGGAGCTATTAGATGACTTTAGGTGTATAAATAGACTCCTTAGATCCTTCATCATTCATGATTCATCATATAATTTTTCACTTCTTGTAAACTTTTCTTTTTGTGTGAAGAACACACTTGTGTTCTTGAGTGATTTGTGTGAGTGTGGTATAGCATATGTTGTTCATAGAGTTTATTGCTTCTTTCTCCTTTATCTACTAAGGGAGTGAGGATCAATTCTTTCTCTTGATTCAACTAATAATGACCACCAAAGCTTGTATTATGTATAATAAACCCTTCATCGGCTAAGTTACCTTTAGTTGGGATTATAAACAAGGTTAGTCATGTTATTTATGTTTGTATAAAATATCTATTGTGAATTACTTATTATTGTGTGTGATTTTCATTGTTTTAACAATCTTTATTTATTTGGCCAATAAATGACGATATTTATGGTCTTCATATGTTTCGAAAGAAAATATATTTGATTAGATCAAATGAACTTCACTCTAAGTTGTTCTAGGGGATAGAAATATACCTCTAGACCTTAGATGATTCTTTGAGTTATTTTCATAAATCCTAATGCTATGTATTGAAGCCAATCAACATAGAAATATAGTGGATTGATTCAATATGTAAGGGGCGTTTTATAGTTCGAAAGAGAAACCGTCTTTTTAAGGAAAATCGAATCTACACAACATAATAAGTAAATTCATCTTATGATCTCCTATACATCTTCTATAACTAATGACGAACTAAGTTTATAATCCCAACTATTCCATTTTATCGTTAATCAATCTATTATTATTGCAATCTTTTTTTTATTTCCTTAAAAAATTAGAACTATTATTGCATTTACTTTGCAACTATTAAACCAAACTCTTTAATTGTGTGTTTCACTCATCTTAGTATCTATAAAAATAGACTAATAGTGTATAATTCAAATTATAACCAAACTTCCTCGTGGGATCGATAAACCGGACTCAAAAAGTCCACTTTACTACTTGATACGATATCGTGCACTTGCGATAGCTATACTAAGAACGTGTCACCAACTGTGCGAGCCAATGGGAAGCCTGCATGCGTCCTGAGTCGTTGTCCGGGGAGGTCCCACTTTGTACCTTTCGGCGGGCCTGTCGGTAGGTGAGGTAGGTGACAGGCTGGGGTCAAAGGCCTTATCTTACGGCGCCTTTTGTGGACTGCACGTGGGTCTCCGTCCAAGGTTCGATCTTCGACGACTTTGACGGATGTTGGATTCATACATGGCACGAGACGATCGTCTATTTTCGGACATTATAGACGATCTCCAAATACCGAAAGACGATCGCCGTGGGTGCCAACTGCTGGGTGTTTGCCCAGCGTATGTCTTCTATGGTTGGCTCTCAGACCATTATGCCGATCGCCATGAAGGCGTATGAATCGCCGCACAACACACAGCTTAAGCACTGATGGTATCATGCACAATATCATGCCTTCCCTTTTTGGGAACGGGTAAGATCTGCCGGAAATTATCTCCAAAAACTACAACCAAACTCCCAAATGGCATAGGTAACAATTCCCAATGGGCATTCTCGTAACATCCCTCAAACTTCTATCAAAAGCTCTGAAGAGTGTTTGTGCACCATCGACACCTCGTCGCAAATAATAAGTTTTGTTTTTTTGCGGAGTTCTGACAATTCTATGCCAGGCTTAATCTTGGTACATAAAAATTCCACATCAACCAGAATGTTACGACGAATCTAGAATTTAGAGCTCTAACTTAAGAAGAAGGAATGAAGCAGTACCACTGGAAATTAGGGGAAGGACAATATCACCCTTGCCTCTTAAGGCAGAACATAAGATCCTCCATATAAAAGTCTTTCATGTACCACCATAACTTTACAAAAAAATACTCCACCTGATCTCTCATTGACTGCAGCCATGATCTTATGATAAACTGTCATCTATTTATTAGTCAACACTGGATCCAACTGGGGCTCTTACCGAGCTGAATCCTACCGAATATTAACTAAGTTTGGCTTGATTTGATTTTTTTAACATATTAGATTCGGTCTAACATAAAAAATGAAGGTTTGATTCATGTTTGAAACCTCTTTTTAAGTTCATTATTCAACTCGATTCGGTATTTCGGATAGAACATTCGCAAATAGTTTGATCCAGTTTTGTAAAAAACTATTTTAAAATGGTAAGTTGTTGGCCACATAGTATATAATTAACATCTTAGATGGTAACAGTACAATAACCTGTATGATTTTTGAAGTTAGTTTGCGTAGTGGATGACTGTTAAATGAGTTGATGTAAATACAGCAACTGGGTGTTCTCCTGTTAGCTTGGTGCGTACAGGGTTTTACAATGTAAACTAATAAATCACAGTAGAATGAAAACAATAAAGACTAAAAGTAAATAATACAATTTAAAGTGGTTCGGGGTAAACCCCTCTACGTCCATTGGTCCTCCACACAGGAGTAAAGAGTTTATTAAAATCACTGCGTACACAACTACGTGACTTTAACTAAACCTATCTCTGTATCGTTCACACAGATTGGATTCAAGCTCTTTTCGACTCACTTCTTCTCACACAGATTGAAGCTTCGTCTATATGCTATTCTTCCCACACATGTCGAAATATACAGGGATCTTTAGTCCATACAGGGCTAATGATAATCTCAACGGTAAGGGTAGAACAATACTAAATAGCAGCTAGATCTTCGATGAACGTTCGGTGTATGCTGTGCTGTTTGCATTGAGGACTTGTATATTTCTTTGCTTTAATACTTGTTATATGCTCACGAAATATACTGCTCTTGAATAGCTAGATTGTCAGAGTAAACTGTCAGAGTTTATGCGAGAATGAACAATGCTTCTGTGTTGAAGTCCTCTTACTTGGGGCTATTTATAACCTTGGAAATGTGTCCATTATAAATGTAGCCATTACTGGTTGGTGAGATGTTGACGTATGTCTCTTGATTGGCAGCTGATGAATGTTTGAATTAAAGCAGATCACATTTAATGCTTCAGACATTCTTTATGTCTTTGCTTTAAATGCTCTTCAGAGCGTTCAGACTTATCTCTCTCCGGCTGCATTAAATGTTGTCCCATCAGCAATAAATGCTGCTTTAACCGTGAATACTTTATGAATAAACAAAGTTTATCTCACAATGGCTTAAAGTTTTTTATATTCAGTCCTCTTGGATGTGTTTTCCTTTCCCTAAGTAAAACACATTCAGCCTGTATGCTGTATCCAACGCATTAAGTCTCTTTGATGTAGGGAGTAGATTTTGTAGGATGGACTTATAGAGGATCTCTTTGTTGTAGGTACGGAATATATGACGAGTCCTAACAGCTTCCATAGTTAACGACTTTCTGACTTCTTTGAGACTTCTTTGCTGTATGTTGCCAATTACCAAAACAGGAATGTTTAGGCCAGCAATTTCCCCCTTTTTGATAATGCCAAAACTCTCTTTAGATGTCTTCATCTGGATACAGAGAGTCTGTCTTCGAGTCTTCTGTCCGATTGGTATGATCTTCAATACTTAGTCTAGATATATGAACTGCTCGCACGCAAGTTCAAAAATGAAAGATCCTACATGACTCTGTATTACAACTGAACTTATGATTGGCGCATAGGCATAATCTTACAGTGTGTTCTAGGTTAAATACAACTTAATCTATGAACTGTTCGCAGATAAGTTCTTACAGCTTTAAGACTTAACAAGTTTATACTTGTTCAAATGTAGCAAAAGCTTCGTAATCAAACAGTAAAATAGTAAACGTAGATTACGAGTCGTAATCTTTCAAGAAAACAAACTTTTATTGATAACGATGGGAAAATTACAAGTTATTGAAAAAGTAAAAATATAGAAATGCATACTTCGTTGATAAAACTACAGAAGAAACCAATACAGCAAAAAGAAAAAAGAAAAACAGGCTAGCTCATATACTGAGAGTGCCTCAAGGTCTCTGGTTGGGATCATTTACAGTCCCTTTCCACCAGTTGTCTAGGGAGTCCTTGCCTCGATCCCGATAGATGCTTCTTCCTTTTGGGGATTGATCAAAAGCAAGTATCCAGTCTTCCGGGTGGGTGAGCCATTCACCTTTCTGGTGCCTGGACTTCATTAACATTTCCAGAGGGAGCCTTCCTTCCGCTAACCACCTCGAGAATTCATTTGCAGCATCCTGCAACGTCTTGAATTTGTTGAACATGGCAGACTCCCTGATGAGCATACAGAAATATATCATCAGTTCATTTTTCTTCCAGTTCTTCAGTTCATCGGCTGAAGGCAGTCGGTCACTGGACAACAAAATCTCGATGGGCTTTCACACGTTGTTCGTCCAAGGGATGTTGGGATCCTGGAACTCAGGTAAATAGACAGATACCCTATATCCTCTTGTAGGTGAGGCCAGACGGCCAATCCCAGCATCAACACTTTCTTCCAGTGTTGCGTCCATCTTTCTCTCTCTATTCTCCATCTCCGGGTAGCCTCTCCGGCTTTTTCCCCCTTTTTGGCATCATCAATGTCTGATACCATGGTGTGCATATCCTGTAGAAGCTTGAAGGACTCATCCTGTTTGGACTTCATCTCGTCCTGTTTGGTCTTCAGATCATTGACGGATTGTACCAGTTCACCAACCACTAAGCACAGATCATCGATCTTATGATCGTGCTCAGTCAGTCTAGTTCCGGTCTGTTGTGTAACACCCCCGATACGTTCAGGGATATTACAGCGCCGTAAATCCTTTACTTAAGAATTTACAAGGATGTAAATACGAAATGACAATAACCAACACCAATACATAATAACAAGAAAAATACAACAGTCTGAAACAGTATCGATAGTACAAACATTCAACAGCAAATTATTAATACACAACCATTCTCAAATCATAAAAGGACACGTACTCGAGTACTTAATTAAAACAACATAAATTTTCTGACAAATAAATCTGGCCGGAACATCACTCTGCACCCTCGTCATCATGCAGCTCCAGTGGTTGTTTTTTGCTCTCCTGAAACCCGAACATAAATAAATGTTCACCCCCGAAGGGTTTAGCACAACGATGCTAGTACAAGTATGATAATTATACAACAATGGTTTAATCAACAATAATCATGACAAGGTTCTCCAACGAAAAATAATAACACATAACACATCATGACAATCTCAACATACTCATGGTATTCCAACAATCCAGCGCACACAGCTATAGATTCCCATAATGATCCCGTCG
Source organism: Orobanche coerulescens (assembly GCA_033398695.1). Classification (NCBI taxonomy): domain Eukaryota; kingdom Viridiplantae; phylum Streptophyta; class Magnoliopsida; order Lamiales; family Orobanchaceae; genus Orobanche; species Orobanche coerulescens. The sequence continues at coordinate 189,810,300 of CM065804.1, read as the reverse complement.
GACCAACGCATGGTGGAACTACCTGTCCAACGATCCAGCGCACACAGCTATATATTTCCCATGATGATTCCCGTTGGATCAACGCATGGTGGACAATTTAATCACAACATATGTATACAGTACAATCATAGCATAACCGACATAATACGAACAATTCTAATTAAAGTACTTGCCTCGAATTGATGACAAGAATAAAAACTTCGACGAATATCAATACACTCGAAGGTCGCCCCTTCGATCAATCACATTGCAAATCTTGAACCTTAAATAAAAGAAATAATATAGAGTTCATCTCATGTCGAATAACTAACGTACGAACATCTACAATCCAAGTTACGCCGAAAGTTCAACAAAACGTATCTTGTCTGACATTCCTAACATACGTTACTTACATAGCGTAGCATACGTTAAGTTGGTTCGTTAGCGTACACAAGTTACGAAGCCTTGCATACACTAATCATGCACTTTACAGTTCCTCTCTGATCAGACGACTTACTTGTCTGACGATATAACGCACGTTACGTACCCAAAGTAGCATATGTTAATTCGGCCCGTTAGCATACGTAAGCTACAGAGCTTAGCGCACGCTAAACATGCATCCAACAGTCTCCTCCCTGATACACTCATGAAAACTTGAATGATCTAATGGTGTTTAATGTTTGACAATTTCAAGGATAATCATATCATCATGATGTCATACTCCAATCTTGATTAAGAATTCTCATACGTAATTCCGAAGGTCTATGGTTGATATCAATATCATTATTTCATTCAAACTAACATCTTGAAGATTGGTTAACAATCCACCTTTACAAGATACAACAAATCCTTCCATGATCAACCTTCTAGTCTCGTCTAACAAAATGATGTTAATACCAAGTCCGTGATTACTACGAAGACACCTTCCAAATTTGGATTAGCAATCTCAGAAAACTTCCTTTACTTGTTCATCGTAACAAGATTCAAATTATGATGTTCTTAACTGAGGTACTTAAAGCATAATCATCTCAACTTCCTAGACATAATGTTTGGTTGAATAAATCATCCATGGAACTTAATATCTTGATATCATGATCATAATATTCTTAAGGATACGAATCCAAGGTTGTAGATAGCATTAACATACCTTAAGATGAAGAAAACACCAATACAATAGGTAAAATCCAACTCCGGTTGCTTGTGTGCCAATCCAAGATGTATCTCCAATTCAATGATCAAGTATAAGTAATCTCCAATCTTCAATGACCAAGTATTAAGTAATCTAAAGGTGTTAAAGGTGGCTAGGAACTCTCTAGGGATGAAGTATGTTGAAAGCCAAGTGAAAGAAACGAATGAAATGAAATGGGGTGTTGTCCCATTTATAACTTTCTGAGCATAACGTACGCTAGCCTTTGCTCATAGCGTACGTTATCATCCAAAATAGCTTACTGTCTTGTTTTTGAACTTCATTACGTACGCTACACTTATCATGTTACTTACGTAATCAATACCATTAACGTACGCTATATATTACCTTAGCGTACGTTAATATCCGTTGACTTAAAAAGTGTCCAGGTTCATGCCGTGCGAATCTGGTAAGCATCTGGCCGAGCCCACCACCAGCTGGCTCATGTGCTAGCCGCCCTGCTCAATTATTAGCTGCCTTACATACGCTATGCTTCCTTCGCAGCGTACGCTAAACTTAGCCCATAACATACGCTATGCTCACATCGTAGCGTACGTTATCACGTGTTTGCATGTGAAAATACATATGTTTATATTATCATGCACATAGATACGAATACGAGAAATATCATACTTTGATTATCGATATCACAAATCCGAATAATACAGGGTTCAATTACAGATGAAATACTCAATAATTAATCCGAATATTACATATACTCCTTCTAAAAAGGAGTTTCGTCCCAAAACTCAAGACGAAAATAACTCTGGATATCTGGACCTCATGTTATCTTCCATTTCCCAAGTGGCTTCGTCCACTCCGTGGCGCGACCACTGAACCTTAACCAAAGCGATTGGTTTGTTTCTCAATTGCTTAACTCGACTCTCGAGTATCCTGATCAGTCTCTCTTCAAACGTGCCATTCTGAGTGACTTCGATCTCGCCGAAATCAATGACATGACTAGGATCTGGTATATACTTTCGTAACTGGGATACGTGGAACACGTTATGAACATGGCTCAATGATGGCGGTAATGCCAACCTGTATGCCAACTCTCAAACTATCCCAAGAATCTCGAACGGTCCGATATATCTCAGACTCAACTTTCCCTTTCTCCCGAAATGAAAGATTCCCCGAGTAAGAGAAACCTTTAAGAGCACGTGATCTCTAATACTAAACTCTAATAGGCGACGTCGTACGTCTGCGTAAGATTTCTGTCGAGTATGGGCGGTCAACAGTCTTTAATGAATCAAGGCTATCTTCTCTCGTGTCTGTGCAATCAATTCCGATTCCGTCCCGATCAAGTATGATGAATCGTCCCGACATAGGGGAGATCTGCATCTCCTCCCGTATAATGCCTCAAAGGGTGCCACCTTAATGGAAGTGTGACAACTATTATTGTAGGTGAATTCAATCAACGGTAGATGAATTTCCCAATCAGTCGACCAATCTAAGGCACAAGCTCTCAGCATGTCTTCCACTATTTGAATAGTCCTCTCGGACTGTCCGTCTATCTGTGGATGATAAGCCGTACTGAAGTTCAATTCGGTCCCCAAGGCCTTATGAACTGCTTTCAAAAAATGAGACACAAAGCGACCCTCTCGGTCAGAAATAATGGTCGTACCATGCAATCGGACTATTTCTGCAATAAACACTCGTGCCAACTTCTCTGGTCCCCAAGTGTCCTTTATTCCCAGAAAATGAGCCGATTTGGTTAGATGGTCAACTATCACCCAAGTCATGTTCATTCATGTCTTGGTTCTCGGCATATTAGTGATAAAGTCCATCGATATGTCCTCCCACTTCCATTCAGGATTCGGGAGCGGCTTCAGCATTCCATCAAGTTATTGATGCTCGATCTTAACCTGCTGGAAAGTCAAACATTTCGAGACAGAATCCGCTACATCTTTCTTCATGTTGCCCCACCAGTAATTCTGCTTCAGATAGAATAAGGCGTGCTGTGAGCTCCCTTACTGGTGCCCGTGTGGATAGAATAGGGCGTGCTGTGAGCTCCCTTCATAATTGTCTGCTTCAAAATATCGACATCGGGAACACAAAGTCGGATTTGAAATCTCAAAACTCCATCATCGTGAATTATGAATCCTGGGGCCTTACCTTTACTCACTTCATCACATAACCGAATCTTCATAGGATCATCTAATTGCTTAGATTTGTTTTCTTCGGTTAATGACGAAGTTAGCTCTATTACACACATTTGTCCTTGGAATCTCGGCGGCCATACTTCAATTCCTTCCTTCGTGAATCAATTCTCGTTGAATGCTGGGATGGGAGGTCAGAGTCTCCAGCATCTGAATAGAAACATGCTTGTGGATAAGTGCATCAGACACTACATTTGCTTTGCCTGGATGATAAAGAATCTCCAAGTCGTAGTCCTTAGTCAATTCCAGCCATCTCCTCTGTCACATGCTCAACTCTTTTTGACTGAAGATGTATTTGAGACTCTTATGATCCGTGAAGATCTGACAGTGAGTCCCGTACAAATAATGTCTCCAAATTTTTAAAGCAAAAACTACCGCTGCCAGCTCCAAATCATGCGTTGGGTAATTTAGTTCAGAAGGTTTCAGCTTTCGTGATGCATAGGCGATCACCTTATCATTTTGCATCAATACACACCCGAGACCTTGGTTTGAAGCGTCACTATAAACCGTGAATCCTCCGGTTCCCTGTGGGAGTGCTAAAATCGGTGCCGTCGTCAATCTCTTCTTCAATTCATCAAAGCTGGTCTGGAAGATCTCATTCCACTCAATTTTTTGGGTCTTCTGAAGTAATCAAGTAAGTAGGCGGGAAATTTTGGAAAACTCTTCCACGAACCGACGATAATACCCAATAAGTCCTAAGAAACTCCTGACTTCCTTCACATTCTCAAGAGATTTCCACTCCATAAATGCTTCGATTTTTTGGGGGTCTACTCGGACTCCTTCTGCTGATACCACATGATCGAGTAAAATTACTTCCTTTAGCCAGAATTCACACTTAGAAAGCTTGGCGTATAATTGCTCATTTCTCAAAAGGTCTAAAATAATCTGCAAATGCTGTGCATGCTCTTCCGGGCTCTTGGAATAAACCAGAATGTCATCAATAAATATGACCACGAATTTGTCCAAATATTGTATGAACACTCGGTTCATCAATTGCATGAATACAGCAGGTGCATTAGTGAGACCAAATGGCATCACTACAAACTCATAGTGTCTGTAGCGAGTTCTGAACGCTGATTTTGGAACATCGGATTCCTTAATCCTCAACTGATGATATCCTCAGATCGATCTTAGAAAACACTGTTGCTCCTTGCAACTGGTCAAACAAATCATCAATCCGTGGCAACAAATACTTGTTCTTGATCGTCATCTTGTTCAGCTCTCGATAGTCAATACACAATCAAAGTGACCCATCCTTCTTCTGGACAAAAAGAACTGGTGCACCCCAGGGCGAAACGCTTGGCTGGATATAGCCTTTGTCCAGTAACTCTTCCAGTTGCTTCTTCAATTCGTACATCTCAGTAGGTGCCATACGATACGGTGCCTTTGAAATTGGTGTAGCTCCTGGTTCTAACTCGATGGTGAATTCTACATCCCGTCGTGGAGGTAGTCCCAGTAATTCGTCAGGAAACACATCCGGAAATTCGTTCACAGCAGGAATGGATGAAAGTTCTACTTTTCCGTCTTCCTTCTTCATTGCGTAGCACCAGTATCCAGTACAGCCCTGTTTCAACAATTTGACAGCCTTCATCGCTTTGATCAACTTTCCCGAGCTTCTTGGTCTCCATCCCACAAATAGTATTTCGGAACTATCTTCAGCTATTATTGAGATATTCCTCTTCCGGTAGTTTACAATAGCTCCATAACGATTAAGCCAATCATCTCCGAGAATTAGGTCGCCGCCTTGCATTTCTATCACAATCAGATCTGAGGGCCAATCTCTGCCTCCAATTGATATGGGAAAATCTCTAGTTTCCAAATTCCCCACAATTCTCTCCCCACTTGGTAATCCCACAACATAAGGTTCACAATAATAAATAACAGAAATGTTAAAACGATTTGCACAAGACAAAGATATAAATGAATGTGTAGCCCCTGTATCGAATAAAACACTAACTGGCTGTGAAAGGATCTGAACAGTACCTGATGTGACAGCAGCATCCTGATCATCTGCCTTCCTCATCTCGTACAGGCGTGGAGGAACGGACCCGGCACTCGATATCCCCTTTTGGTCGAACTGTCCTCTGTCCCGTCCTCGACCGAAATTTTGGGGCAGCTGCACACTCTGCTGCGTCTGCTGAATACTTGCTTCCTTCTGATCTGGTTGTGAAGTACGAGTTCCATTAAACTTAGTGACATCCTTGCAAAACATCGCACAATGCCCCTCCTGTCCTCAATCAAAACATGTAACTGGAGTACGGAAACAATCACGCCAAAGGTGGCCTGGCCGACCACAATTAAAATAGTTCTTCACCATGTCTGTCGGTGTTGATACTGATTTGAAGTTCTTTCCGCTTTTGGATGGGTGCGGAGGTTTCTTGAATGAATGAAAGGATGACTGGTCCTTACAGGGCCCACTGCCCTTGTGCTCTGTGAAACTACCAGAGACTTTCTGCTTCTTGGATTCTGCAAATTTGTCCATCACTGCTTCTTTGATTTCATACGCCAACGCTTTATCCTGATATTGACGGAGAGTGGTACATTCGAAACCGGACATGTACCTCTGGATCTTTGGTTTCATTCTCATATCAAAATGGATCATCATTTCTGCGTCTGTTCTGACCAGGTGTCGAACGAATGCCATTTGCTGATTAAACATTTTAATCATCTGGGATACTGGCTCGTCTGACGGCTGTGCAGAGAAAAATTCCCGAATTTTGGCTTCCCTCACTGGACGAGGGTAGTACTGAGCTTCCATCATCAATTTAAATTCTTCCCAATCGGCATTATGATCCAAGGGTCGAATGAACTCCCACCACTCGGACGCTTCCCCTATCAGAAAGTACTGCGCAATAGTGGCTCTCCAGTCGTCTGGGCAATTAATCCCTGTGAAAACTTTATCCAGCTCCCTAAGCCAGTGATCCCACGTCAGCGTCTCCGAGAAACCATCAAACTTTGGCGGATGCATTTTCTCCACCTCCTGGAGCCATCGGTCGCCTCGATTTCCCAAGTCTGGGATGCCATGCTGTCTTTCTTCTTGTTATAATCCTACTGCCACCTGCATTTGGTCCACAACCTGAGCAAACTGAGTCATCTGGTTAACCACCTGACGAAGGATTTCGGTAATGGCAGGTTCTGGTTCATTGTTAATAGATTCCTGTGGCTCGACTGAACTGTGGCTAGCCTGATTTGTCGAAGCTTCTCTCTCAGCATTCCTTTGTCCGCGTCCGCGACCGCGACCACGTCCACGTCCACCTTTCAACATACTGTAAACATAAATGCTCAATATACAGGGAGCAATATTGTTCAAAATTCAAGTACAAAAGGTACATCATGTGAACGACGAGATAGAGCTTAGGAATCTTACAACCACTACTCGCACGAAGACGTAGGCAGTATAGTCATGTTATCCACGGCCGGTTACCTCAAAAGACATACATGACCCCTATTTAAACCCAACAGCCAAGATATCCATAATCTTAGCTCCGATACCATATTCTGTAACACCCGCGATATGTTCAGGGATATTACAGCGCCGTAAATCCTTTACTTAAGAATTTACAAGGCTGTAAATATGAAATGACAATAACCAACACCAATACATAATAACAAGCAAAATACAACAGTCTGAAATAGTACCGATAGTACAAACATTCAACAGCGAATTATTAATACACAACCATTCTCAAATCATAAAAGGACACGTACTCGACTACTTAATAAAAACAACATAAATTTTTTGACAAATAAATCCGCCGGAACATCACTCTGCACCCTCGTCGTCATGCAACTCCAGTGGTTTTTTTCCTGCTCTCCTGAAACCCAAACATAAATAAATATTCACCCCCGAAGGGGTTAGCACAACGATGTTAAGTACGATAATTAGACAACAATGATTTAATCAACAATAATCATGACAAGGTTCTCCAACGAGAAATAATAACAACACATAATACATCATGATAGTCTCAACATACTCATGGTATTCCAACGATCCAGCGCACACAGCTATAGATTCCCATGATGATCCCATCGGACCAACGCATGGTGGAACTACCTGTCCAACGATCCAGCGCACACAACTATAGATTTCCCATGATGATTCCCGTCGGATCAACGCATGGTGGACAATTTAATCACAACATATGTATACAGTATAATCATAGCATAACCGACATAATACGAACAATTCTAATTAAAGTACTTGCCTCAAATTGATGACAATAATAAAAACTTCGACGAATATCAATACACTCAAAGGTCGCCCCTTCGATCAATCAAGTTGCAAAGAACGAACCTTAAACAAAAGAAATAATATAGAGTTCATCTCACGTCGAATAACTAATGTACGAACATCTACAATCCAAGTTACGGCTGAAAGTTCAACAAAATGAATCCTGTCTGACCTTCATAACGTACATTACTTACATAGCGTAGCGTACGTTAAGTTGGTTCGTTAGTGTACGTAAGTTACGAAGCCTTGCATACGCTAATCATGCACTTTATAGTTCCTCTCTGATCAGACGACTGACTTATCTGATGATATAACGCACGTTACGTACCGAACGTAGCGTACGTTAATTCGGCCCGCTAGCGTACGTAAGCTACAGAGCTTAGTGCACGCTAAATAGGTATCCGACAGTCTCCTTCCTGATCAGACAACTGACTCGCCGCACGAAATTCTCAGTGTTTAACGTATGTTTAACTCCATACATGATACACTGATGAAAACTTGAAAGATCTAATGGTGTTCAATGTCTGACAATTTCAAAGATAAGCATATCATCATGATGTCATACTCCAATCTTGAATACAAATTCTCATACATAATTCAGAAGGTCTATAGTTGATATCAATATCATTATTTCATTCAAACTAACATCTTAAAGATTATTTAACAATCCACCTTTACAAGATACAACAAATCTTTCCATGATCAACCTTCTAGGCTCGTTTAACAAAATGATGTTAATACCAAGTCCGTGATTACTACAAAGACACCTTCCAAATTTGGATTAGCAATCTCAGAAAACTTCCTTTACTTGTTCATCGTAACAAGATTCAAATTATGATGTTCTTAACCGAGGTACTTAAAGCATAATCGTCTCAACTTCCTAGACATAATGTTTGGTTGAATAAATCATCCATGGAACTTAATATCTTGATAACATGATCATAATATTATTAAGGATACGAATCCAAGGTTGGAGATCTCATTAACATACCTTAAGGTGAAGAAAACACCAAGACAATAGGTAGAATCCAACTCCGGTTGCTTGTGTGCCAATCCAAGATGTATCTCCACTTCAATAATCAAGTATAAGTAATCTCTAATCTTCAATGACCAAGTATTAAGTAATCTAAAGGTGTTCAAGGTGGCTGGGAACTCTCTGGGGATGAAATATGTTGAAATCCAAGTGAAAGAAACTAATGAAATGAAATGGGGTGCTGTCCCATTTATAACTTTCTAAGCATAACGTATGCTAGCCTTTGCTCATAGCATACATTATCATCCAAAATAGCTTACTGTCTTGTTTCTGAACTTCATTACGTTCGCTACACATATCATGTTACGTACGTAACCAATACCATTAGCGTACGCTACATACTTACCTTAGCGTACGTTAATATCCGTTGACTTAAAAAGTGTCCAAGTTCATGCCGTGCGAATCTGGTAAGCATCTGGCCGATCCCACCACCAGCTGGATCATGTGCTAGCCGCCCTACTCAATTATTGGTTGCCTTATGTACGCTACGCTTTCTTCGTAGCATACACTAAACTTGGCCTATAACGTACGCTATGCTCACATTGTAGCGTACGTTATCACGTGTTTGCATGTGAAAATACATATGTTGATATTATCATGCACATGGATACAAATACGAGAAATATCATACTTCAATTATCGATATCACAAATCCAAATAACACAGGGTTCAATTACAGATAAAATACTCAATAATTAATCCGTATATTACATGTTGAAGGGCGACAACCATTTTGGCCTCGGCGATCCTGAGCTTGTCCTATTCTTGCCTTATGATTTTCTTCTGATGCTGCTTGAGTTGGTTGAGTGCCTTCCATAATGTTGTAGGCATCAGGCGGAATGCTTCCTCAACATTGTTGAATGCAGATTTTAATTTGGGGAGCTCATCCTGGGCAGTCTCTCTCATCCAATCGAGTTCTTTCACGACGTCATACAGTGCTTTTACAGCGTCTTGCAGAAACACTGTATGTCGGTCGATGGCATGGAGTTGGTCTTTGCGGGCTTCGGCGCGTGGGGAGGCAGGGTGCGCGATCTTGGAATCCTCTGGTTCTCCCAGTTGACGAAAAACCACATGGTGACGGGGTCGTCGTAGTCTGTCTTTCGGTAAGAAACCATTATCGAAATCTGATTTGGAGCTCACAGAGATAGGAGATGCAGGAGCATCTTGAGTGGGAGCTTCAGAAGCAGGAGCTTCAGAAGGAAGTGTTGTATGTTCAGTCTCAGAGACAGGAGAGACTGATTCCTCCTATTGGGATTGTTTGTCGGTACTCGGAAGTACAGAAGGGACTGAATCCTCCTGCCTGCTCTCAGCTTCTGCCTGGTCCGGAAGAGGGACTGAATCCTCCTGGCGGATGGCGCGGGCAGCGTCTTCATGTTGCGGGATAGGCTGGGTGTCCTGCGGGGGAGCAGCTGTTAGCGTATGCCCTCGAATGCCACTCTCAGGATAAGAGAGTTAGGGCATCTATATGTGATTATATATTCATTAATAAAAGGTAGTGATTATTTTTTATTTATTGTATATCATTAGTGTTCTTGATTTGGTAAATAAATAGAAATGATGTCCGTACTTTTGAGAAGAAGCATTCCACTCCTTATGAGATAAGAAGTTCTGCACTGGAAGTGTTTAGAACTCAAAAGTTTAAACTTATCCGCAAGTCGATAAAACTTAATTGGGCATTAAGTTATTTTAGGAAGACTCGTATATCGTATGCTTGGACATGTGCATGTCTTCCTCACGAGTACTGGGAGCATTCGGTATAGGTAAATTAATTATATTAATATACTCGGATACGACTCACCTCGATTCGTTCACATGGGTTTCACTCTAGGATAGTCAATAACTGAATCGTAAAGTTATGATAGGTATGCATGAACCTTTGACTTGAGGGTCCAGTAGAAAATGTGCTTGTTTCATGAAGTTAGTCATGAGAGTAGTTCGATCCATTCACCTGTTGGTAGGGATCAACCTCGAAGTGCAACTTAATGGGCAAGTAGCAGTCTTTACTGAATGCCAAGAAAAGATTCTTTATCCTGTGAGTGAACAGGATAATGTCCTATGCGGTTAGTGGCAAATGAGATCAAAAGTCTTTGGCCAAAGCAATTGAACTAGTTGTATTTGATACACGAGAGTTCTGTGATCTTGATTTGCACTAATACATGCATAGAGTCGAGTGTAGATAGGGTTTGATTTAACCGTGACCCTAAAGTTTAATCGGGACATATGATTGAAGGGTTTATACGTATACGATATTCATAACAGGTTTTGGAATGATTCCCATCATTCGTTCTTAGTTGGGTTGCGGTGCGAGCCACAGACTGGTTAAGTGTTCCTCACACTCTTTGGATCCTCCCATTGCTGACTGAGACGAACCTACAGAGTCGCGCATACAGGATTAATGATGGATTAAATTATACTTATTCTCTCTTAACAAATATTGTTGGATGTCTAATTGAATTTAATTTATTGGAAAAATTAGGTCAGATGAATTAAATAATTACTGGGTAATTAATTTAATTCAAATATAATTATTGATTGGAAAAATTAATTATATTGTATTTGACATAATTAATTAATTAGATTAATTAATTTAAATACAATGTGACGGACCAAGGTTTATCTAGCGAACTAGATACATGGGGTCCAGAATACGGACTAAATAGTTGGACTATTTAAAAGTCCATACTAACCGTGCCACATGATATCTGCTCATATGTTGGTAAGTTTAGTCTTACCATGACATGTGATAGATTAAACAAACAATGTGAAAGTGGATTTTGAAAAGAGTTTGGTGTATTTAATACAACCACTCTTCCTTTTGCAAGGGGTGTACGTGAGAACTAAAAGAGAGAAAGAAAAAGGAGTTTAGAACTTGTTTTTCCTTCTTCTGGGTTTTGAGAGAATATAAAGTATACTCCATATCTTTTTATAGCCGTGTTCTTGGAGAACGAGAAGAAGGAGTTTATTCCAGGCATTTTTCCGACGCGTGTTTCGTAGAGACGTTTGGCACTTTCTGTAACACCCCCAGAGCCATCCGGAGATATTATAGGGATGTGGGCCCCGAGACGGAACCCACAAGGCTAAAAGACATTTTTACAAATATTTCACGTATGCCTAAGCGGCAATGACGGTAACATCTTTTTAAAATATGCAAAGACTTTATAAAAATCCATTTATCAGTACCGTCGTAAAATCTTATTTGAATGTACAAGGCTAAAACGCCAAAGCTCAATAGTTTCAAAAGTGTACGCTAAGCCATCACTTGCACGTACCGACAAAATAGTTTAGAAAATGATTTTCCAAAATAACTTAAGTTGCCAAAACCAAAATGGCATTAAAAAAATACTCACACATCGGTATCCTTCGGGAAGCTCATCTCTTCACGACCGCTACAAGTTCGACATCCCAAGAACCTAAAAAGAAAACCCACGACGGGGTCAGCCATAATACTCAACAATGATAATGATCACATTCACATCACGTTAATAATTACATACCAATGAAATTACAAAATAAGAATATGACCAATGTAATCTTATTGTCATAACTTTATCGGCTCGTGATAATCCTCATCAAGATTATCCTTACCATATTCCACATCTCGTAATCTCCATTAAATAATGAACTCATACACGACATCTATGGGGTACCTCAAACAATACTCAGGTTTCTCAAAACATTATCATAACTCACCAATATAGAAATGTACCAACTCTGGCTAATTCAATCCATCGGATAACATCAACAAATATCAACACGATAATCGATTGTCCATGCAAAGACAAGAACCAAGAAGGAAATACAGAACATACCTCAAGCTACGCAATGCCACGACGAATCACATTAGTCTAATCCGAGATCAGATCAATACAACATACAGGCATGGTCCTAACACAAGACCTATAAATGCATACTCACATGACGACATCAATATGCCCACAATAATAACAACAATGTATATTCAATGGAAATCCGATGATCCAGCGCACAAAACATAGATCCGGTCCAAGATGATCCTGTTAGATCAACACGAGGTGGATAACCAATAATATACATTTGCACAACAACTATACATGGTAATCCAATGATCCATCGCACACAGCTATAGATTCCCATAATGATCCCGTCGGACCAACGCATGGTGGAAAACCTGTCCAGTGATCCAGTGCACACAGTATAGATACCCAAGATGATCCCGTCGGACCAACACGAGGTGGACATACGACAAATGCACAAATGCATGTTAACAATAATAAACGAATGCACGACAACAACAATACACGAATGTATCACAACATGATCGACACAAATGATACAAATGATTAGAGTACTTGCCTCGAGTCCTTCGAGAGCAATCTCGATGTCTAAACCATCACTAACAATTTCCTCAATGTTCGACGATCCAAAAGTACCAAGGACTGTAGATAACTTGTATCCTCGCATTTACCCCAATGTATCCTCGGCACCCAACTATACCAATACCAAATGTAAATCATATACATTATGATTAAATTCCCAAAATTCGAAAACAACGTACAATCCCAAACCTCCAGAGTTCACAATTATAATCATTGCTATACGAATTATAAACGAATGAAACTGAAACTATTCATTAAATATTATAAACTGAGCAAGTAATAACTTGCCTCGATACCGATACGATGATAGTGAAGCCGCTACCAATTCCTTGCCTTCGTCTACGAGTTCCTCGACCCTGACCAATGCAATTCCCGAACATATTCGAACTCGACCGCAACATATTATTCTAGTCATCGATCAATTATCACAACATATTGAAGTAATCAATTAACAACAATCAATAACTGGCATAGCCAACCAATCGAACTCAACGGTTCAACGATTCCTCGATCATATACAAAACCAAATAATGCAACTCAACAATTATGAACTCATGTCCACAATACAAACTGCAACTCGATAATTCTAATTAACAATCAATATAACCGATCAACAAACCCAATAGTTCCACAATATCCCGATTAAACACAAATCCGAACAACCCAAATCAATCGATCACGAATCCATAACCAGAATACGATTCCACAATCCAATAATCATATCAATAATTAATTCAACTAAGTGTCTTAACATACTCAACTCCAACTTCAACTTTAAATATGAATTAACAAGGTTCCTTCTTGTTCATATTCGTAAATTCATAGAAAACCAATTATCGGTTATTATCACGAATAATCATATACCAAAATTAACCGTAATCTTTCCAAATTCCATCCCTTATTCATAAAATCATAACATATATAACTCAAGAGTTCTTCAAGAACATGAATTAATCCGTAATCATGTTCATAGCCAACAAAAAGGCATAATCCGATGTGTTCTAACATCTAAATAATCACCTAATTCATAACTCAAGACATGTATCATCATGTTCTTCAATATACACTTCTCATAACATCAAAAATCACAACAATACTACTAAGAACACCAAGAACACTATGATTCCATAACCATGCTCTTGACAAAATAACATAATCAAATATATATCATCATGTCATCATATTCCTTAACAAAATTCCCATGAATACCAAGAATCATCGTAACACCTCCATAAACTATTACCATACGAACTAATCATCAACAAAGAACATCAAATCCGAAATTAAAGAGAGGATTATCCAACACACCTCTTTGAAGATGAACAACACAAGCAACGCCTCAAGAATCAACCATAATCCCATATCTCAAGCTCCAAATCCTTGTCCTCAAGCTCATAATCGACTTAGAAGAACCAAAAATCCATCTTGGAGGGTTGAAGGACGAAGAAATGAAGTGAAACTCTCCAAATATCGAAGTGACGGACATCTCATATTTATATAAACTTCAGTCGTTACGTACGTTACCTGATCTACCTAACGTACGTAACGAGCATTACGTACGTTATCCGACTTTTGTGGCGTACATGACGCTACTCTAGAACCATTGCCTCATTTCGTACCTTGTATTATCTACGTAACACCTGTGCCATAGCGTACGTAACATAGAGTTGACTTTCTACAGTAATATACCCATTTAACGTACGTAATGTACCACTCATAACATACGTTAACTCGGAGTTGACTTCTCCTATCCAAATCTGCGCTGAAAGTTGCAGACACTTCGGATCCTGTTCGATTCTCTTCATAATGTACGTTATATACTCAACGTAACGTACGTTATGTCTGTGTCTTAACGTACTTAAGCTCCTGTGCTTAACGTACGCTACACTTGTATTTTGACAAAGTCCTTTGATCAGACGACTGCGTCTCACCTGATGTTATAACGTACGTAATGCATGATACATAGCGTACATTATACTTACCAACTTAACATACGTAAGCTCCCCAGCTTAACGTATGTAATGGCTTCTGCACTTAGCCAAAAATAGCTGCTCCTGCTTGTCGTCTCAACATACCGAATATGTATACATGACATACTGAATGCATATACTCGTCCCAATGATATACCCGATATCAGAACCAAAACAACCTGATACATGATGTCTTCAAATGCAATTATCGACCAAGTACGACGATTATACCAATTCAGATGTCTCAGTCCTTCAATTATTTTATCCATACTGTATAGATTCCACATTGTGCAGTATAACTCGGATAAAATAACATTAAACAACCATAGTAGAAATTCAAGATATTACATACTACACCACTTAAAATAAGTTTCGTCCTCGAAACTTGCAATCCATTCACAATCAAAAGTTCAACCACAATATCCAGAATCATCACGAAACTGATCAATCATCATCATCATCATCATTAACAAATAACCAAAATAGTATGCTTACAAGTATATGAAGTCGATTATCTCCCATGATTACTAGCAATCAAAGCCTCAACATGCTTACTATCACAATTTCACGAATTCAACAAAATGTGTCGTTATAACTCAATTATGGAATAATCCATCCATGTCAAAGCTTGTCTGCCTAATCGCACAATCAAGTCCCAATCCTGATAAAAACCAATAATACACGATACATCTGTGAAACAATTGCCCAAAACAATGGCAACAAATCCCGAATCATCAACACAAAGTCTGAACGCTCATACGATCAATAATAATGATCAACCAATGAATTAACCGAGAATATCATTGACATGATAAACTCCAATACAACCATCCAAAGGTCAAAACACAACCGAGAATATCATCAGCATGATAAACTCCAATATGACCAACCAAAGGTCAAAACACAACCGAGAATATCATAAACACGATAAACTCCAATACTACCAACGAAGGATCAACAATAATCGAGAATACCCTCACATGGTAAGCTCCAACATGATCAACACAGAACCACAGAGACGGGTATATGAAAGAATAAAATTATCAAAACGTTACACAAATCACATACAGTGGATCTCAAAGAAACACACATGACTGTTGAACATACCCCTTGGGCGTATGAACAACCAGTCACAACCCGTCGAACATACCCAATCATACCTGGAGTGGGAACGGTTAGGAATACTTGTTAGATTTTGATGATGTCATTAATATAAAATCAAATGTTTATTACTTGGCAAAATGTAAGGAAGAACCAAATGAGTATCTTCCATAGGCCAAATATGTTAAGTATAAAGCTTGGCAAAATGTAAAGAAGAACCAAATGAGTATCTTCTGTAGGCCAAAAAATTAGTTAGACTGAAAAACGGCAAAGTACTAAGTGCAGCTTAGTCCATCAGAGAGGAACAGCCGAGTCCAGTAAGAGTAGCTCTGGTCAACAAAATTTGTCAGAAAAGTTTGACCAGACTGCAGCCAAGGTACCTCAGGGAAGTTATCTGATCAGCCAAGTCACAAACAGTGAACAGCCGAGAGGACCTGCCTGCAGAGATGTTAGCTGCACATCAGCCTACTCGAAGGCAACCAAGTACTCCAAGTCCACGTCAGCATGCGTTGAAAAGTCAAGTATTACGGAAAGCTCACATGCAACGTGAAGAGACAAATTGGAGTGATTCCCGCAAGAGATATGATTTAAATAAATCATCCAGACCCACCTTGAAGACTTTAATCCTTTTATATTCAAAAGATTCGGCGCCCACATGCAGAAGTCTTCACAACGGTCGGAAGATAAAATTAAATAATGGGAATCCAGCCTTGCAACGTTCAGAAAGAATAAACAATGAAGTCTCCCTCCAACGGACGGATTTGTTCAAAAGATTTGCAACGGCTACAAGGGAGAATCTCAGAGATCATGACCTATATATATCCGAAGATTTGAAACTGAGCAACTACCGGTGCGAACATACATTCAAGCGATCAAAGCAATCAAGCAATCTAAAGCAATCAATAGCATCGTGGAAAGAGCAGATCTAAAAGTTCATACTTAAGGAAGCTCTTAAGTTGGAGAAGACAAAAACTCTTGTCTATAATCTTGAGTACGGGGTACTTCACTGGTTGAAGTAAGAGACTGTAAAGGCATCCGAGGATCGAGGATCAAGAGGTGCAAGGCAGTCAAGTGTGTACAACGGCTCGGATTTCCACTGGTTGGAAGCTGTTGTAGTGTGGTTTGAATCACTGTAATATTTATCACTGGTTGAAAATTATAGTGAATTCATCTCCAACTGGTTTGGAGAAAAGTGGATTAGTAGAGGATTACCCCACCTCTGAGACCACTATAATTGCTGCGTCATTTCTTGTTTCTTGCATCATACTTTAATCTTTGCATACATTGTTAAGTGTTTCATCAAGTTGATTTCTATTCGTCATCAGCTGACTTCCGCACATATCCAAGAACAAACGACTCCAAGTCATTTGTTTAACTATCAGCTGAAGAAACTCACTCTTCGTGAAAAAGAGTTCAAGAGTTTCAACAAGTCTATTCACCCCCCCTCTAGACTTGTTCCTGGACGACTTGTGACCTACAAGTGGTATCGGAGACAGGTTGGTTCATTTATTTCACGAACCAGATCTATATCAGATATATATATCTTTACTCTCACCTTATAATGGAACACATGCACTCTAGACTCCCTGTGTTTTCAGTTGACGAGTATGATCTGTTGAAGATAAGGATGCAGGCACACTTATCTTCAATTCATGACGACATGTGGTGCATCATTGAAGATGGTCCATTCATCTTTGAGAAGGACAACACAACAGAGGAGATCGCAGCAGGAAGGCCAGAAAAGATCCCCAAGAAGAGGACGGAGCTGACTCCCGAAGAAAGAAAGCTGGCCAATCTTGACAACCGGGCCAGAGATGTGTTATATCAAACTCTTGACAAATCCACCATGGTCAAGATCAAGAACTGTAAGAATGCCAAAGAAATTTGGGACACATTAGCCCTAATGTGTGAAGGAACGGAGCTGATCAAGGAAAACAAGCTGTCAATTGCTATCCAAAAATTTGACAACTTTAAAATGAAGAATGGTGAATCCATAGATCAAGTGGACACAAGGTTCACTGAAATTATTAATGAGATCAACTCCCTGGGTAAAACCTATGGCAACAGGGAAATGGCACTAAAGGTCCTCAGATCTCTCAACCCCGAATGGAGCATGAAGGCCGTAGCCATGAGAGAATCCAAGGACCTGAATAAAATAAAGATTCAGGAGCTGTTCTCTGATCTGAAGGCTTATGAGTTCGAGCTACCAAGTTCATCCTCAACTGAGCCTGCAGAGAAGGGAATCGCATTTGCAGCCGAGTCCCCTGCCAAGAGCCTATCTGATGTGAAACTGTTAGGCGTATTTTTATACGCTTATTCATCATTATTTTGTAGTGATTTGGTGAGTGAAATCATCTAAATGAGCTTTTAATGCCTTAATTTTGTATGATTGACAGGAAATTGAAGTCCGGAAGCTAAAACGAGGCAAAACGGGCGAAGACGGCAAAATCGACTCGAGCCGCGGCACAAGGAATCTGAGCCGCGGCACGAAGACACCGGTGAAGGGCGAGTAAGGCAGACTGCAGGCCGCAAAGACATCCTGTGAGCGCGGCACAGAAGGATTAATTAACGCCCAGGCATTCAGCTTTTTGTGATGTGCCGCGACACAGGTTTAGTGAGCCGCGGCACACTTAGCGGGTTTTATACGTCTGCACGGATTTTGGGCCGTTTGGCCGATTTTCGACCAACTAATACGGACGCGAATTGTGGAGGTGCTGAGCTATAAATAGGGCTAAGACCCTAATTTAATTATCTTGGAATCATTGAATCTAATACCTAGGAGAGCTTAAGCTTGGAGACGGCAGAAGAGGAGGAAAGCAGAAGAATTCAAGGGCAGAAGGCGGGAGCTGAAGAACGGAGGAATCCGAGCTTCATCTGCGTTTGAATTTTATGCTTTCGTTTATTTATTCTGTATTTTCGCTTTTAGTATGTCGCTAAAGCCCTAATCTAGGGTTTTGATGAAACCTTTGTTTTGACGAATTGATTGAGATTATCCAATTTATTACCTTTTTATTGAGTTTTCCCAATTATGTTTAATGCTTGCAATTATCTCGCCAATAGTTGTATTGATTTAATCATTCACTTGAATCGGAGAGGAGATTTGGTGAGGAACTATTGGTGAGGACCGTTTTATTCTGAGATAGGAATATACTCATAGGAACTACGTGGCCTTTAGGAGATTTCATGCTTTTTGCCTATCGACGAGATAATTCACCTAGGGATAGAGTGCGTTAGTCGCCGTTAGATAAATCTATTGACCTCGGGAGAGGCGGTAGAATATATTAGCAATCTCCGCCTTCAATAAATTGGGAAAATTATTTATTACGGATAATCGAGAATAAATTCGGATAAACTAAGGTGGATTCAGAACCCTAGACTTACTCATCATTTGATTCCTTTTTATTCAAGCTATTGTTTTCTGCTTAGTCTTTTATTAGTTCTTTTAGTTATTAATCGCAAAACCCATATTCGATTGTTCAAATAAAATTGGAATACGAAAATATCGGTAGTTAGAGATTCAATCCTCGTGGGAACGATACTCTACTTATCACTTTATTACTTGTAAACGATGACGTGCACTTGCGTGTAGGAAATATCGCAACAAGTTTTTGGCGCCGTTGCCGGGGATTGAAATTTTTCTAATATCGATTTAAGTATTTCCAGTCTTAATTTGAACGTTTTTTTTTATTTTTATTTTTGTGTATTTAATTTCGTTTATTTGTTTTACTTTTCAGGACCTTTTGTGTAGTGCATGAGAAGACTCGGTAACGAAGGCCTACTACCTTTGGACACCGAGCTCGAGCGCACGCTAAGAAGGAACAAAAATGAGAAAAGAGAGTTGCAGACGACGGTCAACATGGCCGAGAATATTGAAATCCAAGGAGGAGACAACCAAGTGCGGCAAGTTCAACCGGAACTCGCTCTTCGAGATTATGCCATGCCGCAGGTCAACGCTAATTTTTCGGGAATTCGGCGTCCCACTATCCAAGCAAATAATTTTGAGATCAAGCCCGCTATTATTCAGATGGTGCAAGCGAGCCCATTCTGTGGACTGCCGAAGGACGACCCGAATGCCCATATTGCTTCGTTCCTTGAGATATGCGACACTTTCAAAACTAATGGTGTCACCGACGATGCCATCCGATTGAGGCTTTTCCCTTTCTCTTTGAGGGATAAAGCAAAGTTTTGGTTAAATTCCCTACCGCCGGGGTCGATTACAACGTGGGAGAGGTTAGCGCAAGCCTTCCTTGCCAAATTTTTTCCACCAGCTAAGACGGAGAGGTTGAGAAACGAGATAACCACTTTTGCCCAGTACGATATGGAAACGCTCCACGAAGCGTGGGAGCGATATAAAGAATTGCTACGAAGATGCCCTCATCATGGCATTCCTGATTGGCTTCAGCTTCATACATTTTATAATGGTTTGAGTGCTTCTACACGCACTCTTGTCGATGCGGCCTCCGGTGGGACCTTCATGGGAAAATCTATGGCCGAGGCTCACGTGCTTTTGGAAGATATGGCCGAAAACGCATACCAATGGCCATCAGAAAGATTGACACCGAAGAAAGTAATGGAAGTTTCAAGTAATGACCCGATTTCCACCTTGTCAGCTCAAGTCGCCGCTTTGACACAACAGCTCCAGACATTTTCGCACGCACCAGCCCCCGTTACCATAGAGACATGCAATTGGTGTAACGGATCACACCCGAGTGCGGAATGTCAATATGGAAATCCGTTCGAGAAAAATCAGATGGAGCAGGCTCAATTCGTAGGAAATGGGAATCGGCCGAATAACCCGTACTCCAATACTTATAATCCGGGGTGGCGAAATCATCCCAACTTTTCATGGAGAAACGGACAGAACGCACACCAGCCCCCTTTCGCCCAGAATCAACAGCAGCCCCCTCCCGCTCCCAAAGTGTCTCTCGAGGAAGCACTTGCAAAATTAGCGGCAAATACGAGTCAATTTATGACTCGTACGGAAGCTACATTACAAAATCATTCTGCTTCCATTCGGAATTTGGAGGTCCAGCTGGGCCAAATCGCTAATGTGTTGACAGCTCGTCCGGAGGGAGCATTGCCGAGTACCACAGAGACGAATCCTAGAGAGAGTCTAAACGCAATTAGCTTGAGAAGCGGGAGAGAGTTGCTGGATCAGCCCGAGCGGGGTAAAGAGAAGAAGGTGATTGAGGAAGAGATGGATTTAAATCCAGAGGAGTCGAAGGATTTGAAGCCGGGTAACTTGAAGACATGTGTTCCCCCCGTTCCGTTTCCGCAGAGACTACAGCAAAGAAGGGTGGACAAACAATTTTCTAAGTTCCTTGATGTGTTCAAAAAGCTTCACATAAATATTCCGTTCGCCGACGCATTGGAGCAGATGCCGAGTTATGTCAAGTTCATGAAAGAGATATTATCGAAGAAGAGAAAGCTTGAGGAGTTCGAAACGGTCACCTTGACAGAGGAGTGCAGTGCTATTCTTCAAAAGAAGCTCCCACCTAAATTGAAAGATCCGGGAAGCTTCAACATACCGTGCACCATGGGGAATCTTTCATTTAATAAGGCACTATGCGATCTTGGTGTGAGTATCAACCTCATGCCTCTGTCAATTTTCAAAAAGCTGAATATTGGGGAAGCTAAGCCAACCACAGTCTCATTACAATTGGCGGATCGATCGATAAAGTATCCGAGGGGAGTGATCGAGGATGTTTTAGTTAAAGTTGATAAGTTCATCTTTCCGGCTGATTTCATCGTACTAGACATGGAGGAAGATGAAAATATTCCGATCATCTTGGGACGACCATTTCTAGCGACGGGCCGAACCCTTATAGACGTGGAAAAGGGGGAGTTAACTCTGAGGGTCCAAGACGAGCAAGTTACTTTTCGAGTATTCAAATCGTTCCCATGTCCAGGAAGTGCTGATAAAGGATCACAAATTGAAGGTGTGGATATTGTTGAAAGAGGAAAGCACCGAAAACATCGTCGGTGGGAAAATGCAGATTTTGTGTTAAATGACCCGAGTTTTAAGAAGGATGTGGAACGAGTGGCGTTCCTCAAGCATGAGGAAAAATCTGCTGCAATCATGAGTTCGTTTGTGAAGGAGGAGAGTGAGCCGGAAGCCAAGTGGAAAATTAGTCATGGAGAAACCGGGTGTTTCGGGAAGTTATTCACGTCGAAACCTTTTCGCAAACAACATTTGATGACCGAACCGAAATTCGAACCACTGATGACCAATGGTCATAATTTTAACCAAAATATAAACGGTTCGATGAATGGGGCGGAAGCCAAATGGAGTTTGCGAAAAGCGAACTAACGTTGTCCTATAGGTCCGGCTGAAGACTATAAACTTAGCGCTTCTCGGGAGGCAACCCGAGTTCGTAGTTGTAGATTTTTGCATTTCTTTATTTTTCTTGTATTCGTGATTCTTATTTTTCATCCTTTTGTGCTTCTATGTGCTTCTGCCTCTCGTTTTTAACGTCTTCTTTTCAAAATTACGTGCAGGAAAGTCCTGTGGAAGAAATCGGAGTATGAGCCGCGGCACAGTATTGTGAGCCGCGGCACACATCAATATCAAAGGGAGGCAAAACCGATCACCTTGTGCGCTGCACGGCATAAATGAGCCGCGGCACACTTGAGCAATGAGCCGCGGCACACGAAATCTGTGCCGCGGCACAGGACAAAACGAGACACAGGTAAAAGGGACTGTACCTTGTGCCGCGGCTCACTTTATCTGTGCCGCGGCACACTATGCGGAATTTGAAAGGCCAGGCAGCATATAACGCGCACTCGGCCGACACTATCAGGTACGCTTTTTCTTCTCCCTTGCCTTCCCTCCCCAGCGCGCGACCAGCCGACCGAAGTTCTTCAAAAATTTTCTTTTCTTCCTGCGATTTTTCTTGAAATCTTCAAAAAGGTACGTTTGAATCTTTAATTCTTATTTGCTTATGGTTGATATATGGAAGTTGTTTATGCTTTGAATGATTGGAACATGCTTATTTTCCTTCAAATAGTGTTATGATTGTTAGAGAATAACAGGGTAGTTTCATCGAATTTTCTTGATTAAATGGGAATATCAATGAGTTGAATGTGTTAAGTTGTTAATGATTGAATTGTATTTCTGTTTTTTGGGGGTTGAATCGAACTATAACTATGTTTATTCTTCAAGTAAACGTGCGCCCTCAAGGTGTCTGATAAATTGCCCAAATGAAAAGTTTTCTTTGAAAAAAACAATCGTTTTGAATTTTCGTGCAACGTATACGTTTTCAATTTACAGCAAGCCCAACCCTTACATCCAGGTTAGACGTTTAAGTCCAAATTCATCTTTCTCTCTCGTATGCGCTAGTGTCTTAAATTCGGAATTTCTGGTTTGATGTCCTTAGCCGCGCATAGATCATTGTTATTATTTTTGCGTAGATAAACCCTCGTGTTGTACTTCTCAGGACTGATTATGGCGCGCACGAAGAAGCTGACCAAGCGTGCTAGGACCGAGTCATCCCCTACGCGAGGGGAGACCTCTCGGGGTCGGGCCGAGGCGGAGGGGCACCAATTTTCGGACCCCGAAATTCACAAAATATTCAACGAAAAGATCCGCCCACGACCTCTTATTCCCGAGAGGGGTTTTACTCCAGCCCCTCAGGACGGGGAATTGCTCACGATGATTGACGAGATGGGATGGGCGGATTTGACACCTCCCGAGCCGGTCATCTCGATCGTCCAGAGTTTTACGCCGGCCTCTGAAGCACATCCGGCGGGGCATACGTTGCCATCTTTAGAGTCTCGGACTCGGGTCGGCGTCAGGGTCACAGCTGATTTCTCCCGACCGCTATTCGGAGGCTTTTTGGGTTTCGGCGGTTGTGAGAGCGGCTATGACCGCGTGATGACCGGCCTCACTAAGGAGGCCCCGCTTGAGACGATTGCACGGCCGTGCCGGGAGCGGCGAGCACAGAGCTCATCCACTTTTCACTTGAGCTCGCGCCTCGGCCCGGCTCGGCGAGCACAGCTTTACTTTATTTGCGCACGCATTGACCCCACCTCCCGGTCCGTGCAGCTTTTCTCTCCGCGCCGGATACTTTTTGCTATCACCTCCGGCCGCGTTTCGATGTGGCCCCCATTACGGTCCGATCTATCTTCGCAGTATCCAGGGGCCAAAGGCGGTGAAGCACCCTCCCTCATCTGCGCCTAATGCGTGATCGGGCCGACGTGGTCCGTCGACGAGCCGATGCTTGCCCACGAGCCCCGATCGACCACCGCATCATATCGCACTTTGACCGGTGGGGCGGAGCGCCGCACACGCCGGGGCGAGGATTTTTGCTCGAGGAGGCTCACGAGGATCCCCGAGCCGCTTTTGTTGACGCACGGAGAGGCGGCCCGCGGCCGTGAGCGAGGTTGGAGGAGCTGTTTGATGGGCTGCGGGAGGATTTGAGGAGACAGAGAGAAGAGCATAGGGAGGAGCTGAGGAGAGAGAGAGGAGCTGAGAGAGGAGTTGAGGAGAGAGAGAGATGAGATGAGGAGAGAGAGAGAGAGCTGGATGGCTGCCATGCGGGAGGAGCAGCGGCGCGCGGAGAGTGTTATTCTTGCCGCGCGAGCCGAGATGAGAGAGCAGTTCACGGCCGACGAGCGGCAAGGCGTCTTGCTGCGAGGGATGCTTATCATCAGGAGCACCTCGCCGCATGGACGGCCCACATCATGCATCCCGACGGGCCATTTATTGCGCCCGCCCGGCCAGCCACACCACCCTCCTCACCGGACGATGCCAGCACCAGCTCCTGAGCAGATTGGAGGGGAGTACTTGACCTTTTACTTCTTGCATATCATTTTTGTCCATTGAGGTCAATGTACGTCCTAAGTTTGGGGGGGGATTTACATTCAGTCTACATTCATTGATGTACCTTATTTTCTTGGTGTACATTATATTTTGTTGCACTTTTCATTTCCTTGCGTAAAATTTTTCTTTTTTTTAGATAGCCTTGCTTGCCGTAGTTTTTCTTTATTCGTGAATTTTCGTGCTTCTATTTGTGTGATACTGATGTTACGACACTGTCTTTCTCTCTGAAGAAGCGAGCGAGTTCTAGTCGAATTGTAGTCAGTTATTTCTGTTCTGCTTAGTATTCAATTAGGTCCAAAATTTTTCGTGATTGTAGAGGTCTTGGCAGATAAGAGACGATACATACTTGTTTTTAAATCCCCATCAATACGTTTGGCTACATTTTCCGGATAGTGAGTCGTACTGTTTCTTTAGTCGTGTTGGCACTTAGATTGAGTTTAGAGTCGGTCAGTTTTTCCCTAAAAGTCGAGAGATAGTGTTCTATGAAGGGAAGTCTAGTAACCGGGGGTATTCGCGTGACCCGTTGTTTACTCTCGCGTAAAACGACGACCCCGATTAGACGAGTGATTTAGTGATTTCACATGTGCCAACGATAGGGAGCCTAGTAACCGGGGGTATTCGCGTGACCCGCTGTTTACTCTCGCGTAAAACGGCAACCTTGATTCGGACATGCGGAAATTATATATTCGAGTTGTTTCTCCGCTGTAGACGGGAACTTAGTAACTAGAAGCATCCATGTGCCCCATGAGTGTCTTTTACGTCAAACAGTTTCCTAATACATGAGAATGGAAGTTCCACCCTAGGATTATCCCGATGAAACATCCCGAGATCCTAACCTAGTGGTCAACTCGAATCAAATTCTTGAGCATATATATATAAGGGAATACTGTTCGAGGGTTTTTTTTGTTATGAGACTCGTGAAAATTTGTGCCTTTAGACTGTGGAACGGGACGAACTAGCTTGTCTATTTTAGCCTTTCATATTGACGGTCGATTTGACTCACGTTTGTTGATCTTTGAGCTGAGTTTTCTTCATGAACGAATGATTAGGACTGAACTTGATTACTTTGCGGAATCATTATTCTGAGTGCAACTCGCTTTTATGACACTTGTATTATTTAGAGAGAATGGCAGGATAGTATTGATTAGGTTGAACACTATGAGTTGCACGATGATTCACGACATTCTTTTATTGACTTTAATTCTTTTTGCTTGAGGACAAGCAAAGGCTTAAGTTTGGGGGTATTTGTTAGGCGTATTTTTATACGCTTATTCATCATTATTTTGTAGTGATTTGGTGAGTGAAATCATCTAAATGAGCTTTTAATGCCTTAATTTTGTATGATTGACAGGAAATTGAAGTCCGGAAGCTAAAACGAGGCAAAACGGGCGAAGACGGCAAAACTGGACTCTGAGCCGCGGCACAGGAAGACACCAGCCGAAGGGCAGAGTAAGCTGTACTCTGTGCCGCGGCACATCCCAGGTGAGCCGCGGCACAGAAGGATTAATTAACGCCCAGGCATTCAGCTTTTTGTGATGTGCCGCGGCACAGGTTTAGTGAGCCGCGGCACACTTAGCGGGTTTTATACGTCTGCACGGATTTTGGGCCGTTTCGAAGCCAGTTTTCGACCAACTAATACGGACGCGAATTGTGGAGGTGCTGAGCTATAAATAGGGCTAAGACCCTAATTTAATTATCTTGGAATCATTGAATCTAATACCTAGGAGAGCTTAAGCTTGGAGACGGCAGAAGAGGAGGAAAGCAGAAGAATTCAAGGGCAGAAGGCGGGAGCTGAAGAACGGAGGAATCCGAGCTTCATCTGCGTTTGAATTTTATGCTTTCGTTTATTTATTCTGTATTTTCAGTTTTTAGTATGTCAGGCTAAAGCCCTAATCTAGGGTTTTGATGAAACCTTTGTTTTGACGAATTGATTGAGATTATCCAATTTATTACCTTTTTATTGAGTTTTCCCAATTATGTTTAATGCTTGCAATTATCTGGCCAATAGTTGTATTGATTTAATCATTCACTTCGAATCGGGAGAGGAGATTTGGTGAGGAACTATTGGTGAGGACCGTTTTATTCTGTGAGATAGGAATATACTCATAGGAACTACGTGGCCTTTAGGAGATTTCATGCTTTTTGCCTATCGACGAGATAATTCACCTAGGGATAGAGTGCGTTAGTCGCCGTTAGATAAATCTATTGACCTCGGGAGAGGCGGTAGAATATATTAGCAATCTCCGCCTTCAATAAATTGGGAAAATTATTTATTACGGATAATCGAGAATAAATTCGGATAAACTAAGGTGGATTCAGAACCCTAGACTTACTCATCATTTGATTCCTTTTTATTCAAGCTATTGTTTTCTGCTTAGTCTTTTATTAATTCTTTTAGTTATTAATCGCAAAACCCATATTCGATTGTTCAAATAAAATTGGAATACAAAAATATCGGTAGTTAGAGATTCAATCCTCGTGGGAACGATACTCTACTTATCACTTTATTACTTGTAAACGATGACGTGCACTTGCGTGTAGGAAATATCGCAACAGAAACCTCCAAATCCACTAGATTTTGAGGAAGAAATGGCTTTCATAATGCAAAGGTTCAGCAATTTCAGAAAGAACTACTCCAAGTACAAGAAAAATTACAAGGAGAATCCAAGAAGGAACCAGAAGGCTGGAAACTGGAAAGTAGAATGCTACAACTGTCACAAAATAGGACACATCCAAATGGATTGTCCCGAGCTCAAGAAGGACGAAACCAAGAAGGAGGTGGGCAGAAAGGAAGATAGAAGAAAGCCCCTCATCGGAGAAGACCAGGAGAATGTCGAATCAAGCAGCGGTTTCTTTTCTGATGAAGACGAGGAATATGATTGTCTGATGGCAAACCTAGCTGATGAAGAGGTAACTTCTAAACCCACCGGTTCAAATAATAGCTCAGCCATGTCACAAGATATGGATCTACATGAATCGGTAAATCAGTTATTTAAAGATTTCGAAACACTCAAATCTGCACACCAAGCTGTATCAGCAGAGAAGACTCAGCTGCAAGATGAGAATAGGCAGCTGAAAAATGATTTCAAAAAACTCAGCCTAGATCTAAATAAGGTTGAGACAACTACAGCTGACTTTAAAAACCAGGCAAATGTCAATACAGCTGAGATAGATGGGCTAACCATTTTACTTAAAGAAAAATCAGCTGCACTTGCTCATGCCAAAGCTGAGTTTACTAAGCTGGATCAGATAAACAAAACTCAGGCGCAGGAAATAACCTCCCTGAAGGCGTCTTCAACTCTGGGAAAATTGTGTACTTATAAAAGGTCACTATATACCAAATCAGGCCTTGGATATGATTCTCACACTCCCTCTAGTTCTGAAACCAAGTTTATCAAGGGAGAAACAATAGTCTCGACTGCTGAGCCTGTATATAAACCGATATTCAAAAACAAGCAACAGCCAAGTCAAACGTCTAGGCTGCAGTCAGGTTACACCAGACAGCCACCTAGACAGGCGACTAGGCGGTGGCCCAGGCAAAAGCGGCAGCCCAGACAACATGCCCACTATTACCAACAACTCCCCAAAAATAGATTTCATAATGGGAGGGGCAGATGGAAACCTCAAGGTTATCCTAATTACCAAAATGAACAAGTGTGGAGACCACAAAGATTTAATAAATGGTCTCAGCCTAGATTTAGATATGGCTCACACTATCAAAATTTTGAGGAATATCCGGTATACAATTCAACCAGAAGATTCAGACCTCGACCACAGACATCTTATAAGGGTTATAATAATAATAACAATTTCTATAATCCAAGGAGAAATCAATTCTCCAGGAAACCAACTAACCCCAAAGGACCCACACAAATTTGGGTACCTAAATCTCTGCTTGTTTAATTGCAGAAAAGGTGGAAGGACTACAACTACATCTCCTCAAGCTCAAATTTTGGAGGTGAAGAATGGTTTGTAGACTCTGGATGCTCGAGGCATATGACCGGGAACAAGAAGATGCTGACCAAATACATCAAAGAAAGAGGTACCGATATAACCTTTGGAGATAGCTCTAGAGGACAAACAAAAGGCTTTGGAGAGCTGCACCGAGGAAACATTGTCATATCCAAAGTTCATTATGTCAAAGGGCTCAAGTACAACCTCCTGAGCATAAGTCAGTTCTGTGACGAGAAGAATCTAGTAGTCTTCACCATCCTAAAGTGTATGGTGATAGACATCTTATCTGGAGAAATAAAGCTACAAGGATTCAGAAGAAGAGATGTCTACATGATTGATTGGAACACAGGAACACCTAACTCCTGTTTCCTATCCAAGACAGTAGCTGAGAATGGATGGCTGTGGCACAAAAGACTATGTCACCTAAACTTCAAAGCCATCAACAAGATTAGCTCTCAGAAGCTGGTCAGAGGACTTCCAAATGAAGCATTCAAGAAGGAAGCACTCTGTGATGCATGTCAGAAGGGAAAGCAGACCAAGGCATCGTTCAAGTCAGTTCAGCCTACAACGCTCACATCAAGGGTCTTAGATCTACTCCACATGGATCTATTTGGTCCTATCAAACCAAGGACCTTGAGCGGCCGAAAGCATGCACTTGTAATAGTAGATGATTATTCAAGGTACACTTGGATCATTTTCCTATACAAGAAAAGTGAAACCCTGACCAAGTTACCTGAGCTGCTGAGAAGGATCCAGAATGAGAAATCCATCTCCATAATCAAGATCAGATCAGATAGAGGAGGAGAGTTTCTCAACAAGGCGATAACTGATTACAGCGATCAGAATGGGATCCAAAGATGAGCTCTGCGGCCAGGGGCCCCAGCAGAATGGTGTTGCCGAAAGAAGGAACAGAACCCTCAAGGAAGCGGCAAGGTCCATGATTGCGAAGCGGACCTACCCAAAAGGTTCTCGGGTCAAGTCAAGTGACTGTCACACCCTGCACAGAGTATGATAGTAGGGAGACATGGCAAAACTCCCTATGAGGTTTGGAATAATAGAACTCCTACTGTTGCTTACTTTCATGTCTTTGGTTGTAAGTGTTTCATCCACAACAACGGTAAAACACAGCTAAATGCCTTTGATGCTAAAACTGATGACGGTCTCTTTATGGGATATTCCCAAAGAAGCAAGGCATATAGAGTTTTTAATAAAAGAACCTTAGTTGTGGAGGAAACACCCCATGTTGTTTTTGATGAATCTACCGTTGAGTACAGGAAACAAGTTGAGCTAATTAAGAACAAGCTCAAGTCAGCAACCCTTGAAGAAGTCATTATACAAGACACTGTAATGGTGGACTCACCTGCAGATCAGCATGATGACCCAACTGCAGCTGATGAAGACCCAACTGCAGATCAGACAGGATCACCAAACCTATCTGATCCGATTCTTTTGAAAGACCAGTATGAGTCGACAAAGACTCATCTGCAGATCGTAACCAAGCCGCAGATGAAAAGGCGGTAGCCGATCCATTCTGGCACTGTAACCAGTGATGCGAGATAACCACCAGGACAATCCAACAGGGGGAACAAACCCAGAAGAGGACGATATCCCCAAATGGCTCAAGGATCACCCAATTCAGCAAATTATCGGAAAGTTGACTGATGGAGTCAAGACGAGACAGTCAACCCTACCAGCAGGAATGGCGATGTTCTCATGTTTCATGTCGCAAATTGAACCCAAGACTACAGAACAAGCCTTGGAAGATTATTCATGGATTAATGCCATGCAAGAGGAATTGGAGCAGATGGAAAGAAACAAAGTTTGGAAACTAACAGACAGACCTAATCACAAGAAAGTTATTGGCACCAAATGGGTGTATAAAAACAAGAGTGATGAAGACGGAGCTGTTGTTAGGAATAAAGCCAGGCTCGTAGCAAAAGGTTATGCACAGTGTGAGGGAATAGATTTTGATGAAACCTATGCACCTGTTGCAAGATTAGAGGCCATCAGACTATTCCTCGCATATGCTGCATTCAAGGACTTTGAAGTCTACCAGATGGATGTAAAAAGTGCTTTTCTGAACGGAATCCTAGAAGAAGAAGTCTATGTAGAGCAACCCCGTGTTTTGTCAAAGGAGACAAAGTCTATAAGGTTGAAGGCTCAGTATGGACTCAAGCAAGCACCAAGAGCGTGGTATGAAACACCTGTCGTGTTTCTTGAGAAAAATGGATTTTGCAAAGGGAAAGTGGACAAGACCCTATTCAGAGTGGAGCACGAAGGCCACATATTAATAGTCCAGATTTATGTGGATGACATCATATTCGGGTCAACCAATCCAGAGCTATGCGAGAAATTCTCCAACCTCATGCAAGGAGAATTTGAGATGAGTATGATGGGAAAGCTTAACTTCTTTCTCGGATTACAAGTTAAGCAGATGGAAAAAGGAATTTTCATCAACCAAGCAAAGTATACCAGAGATCTTATCAAGAGATATGTACTGGAATCACCAAACCCGCAAGAATTCCAATGAGCACAAGTACTCACCGATGCGAGCAGGCGTGCATATCAGTGGACTCAACCCATTACAGAGGACTCATTGGATCTCTTCTGTACCTCACTGCAAGCAGGCCAGACATATCATATGCAGTTGGAGTTTGTGCAAGATTCCAATCCAAGCCGAAGCAATCACACCTAGATGCAGCCAAGAGAATAATTAAGTATCTAAAGTCTACAATTAATGTTGGACTATGGTATCCCAAGGATGATAACTTCGAGCTATCAGGATACTCAGATGCCGATTTCGCAGGATGCAAAATCAACAGGAAGAGCACTAGTGGAACGTGTCAATTCCTAGGAACCAGACTGATATCCTGGTTTAGCAAGAAGCAGGTTTCTAACTCTATCTCCACTACAGAGTCAGAATACCTAGCTGCAGGTAGCTGTTGTGCACAGATTCTATGGATCAGACAACAGTTAAGGGACTATAATATCATTGCCAACGAAGTCCCAATCTGGTGTGACAACAATAGTGCTATTGCAATAACCAAAAATCCGGTTTTGCATTCAAGGATGAAGCACATTGACGTTAAGCACCATTTCATTAGAGACCATGTGCTTAATAAAAGGGTTAGAGTTGAAAGAGTCAGCACAGACTACCAAATAGCTGACATCTTCACTAAACCCTTGCCAGAAGAAAGATTCCTAGAGCTGAGCAGAGACCTTGGATTACTAGATTGGGAATCTAGTACTGAAGCAAGTTAAAGGAAGGACGGACCCTTAATCGGCCTAGCCGATGCAAAGTAGAAGACGAAGGCCGACAAGCAACTTGGGCATTCGTAATACCAGGCGATAAGTCAACTCACCTGTTGCAGAGTGGTCAACAGTCAACAAATCAGATCAGCTAAGTTTTTCTAAACTGACCTCTGAATATTTAATTATTATCTGCCACATTTATAATATTAATCTTGGCTAAACGAATGGCATTTAAATACATATTTTTATAAGCTAAGTGGCAATCTTAATACACGCGTCAAACGCCTATTAAATCAACCTCCACGGTGGCCAATCAGAATCAACCGTCGAATTTTAAATTGGGCCACCGATTCAAATTTGAAATTCAAAAGAATATCAAAAGGCGTACCACCGTTCAAATATATAATAAACTAATACAAACGTCTTTTCATCTTCTTTATAAGGAAAGAAGACTTTTCACTTTACTCTTTACGCTTACAGAAATCCTAGATTTTACAGAGCAAAAATATACACTAAAAATCCTCTATTTGCAGAAATGGCATCTTTCGAAGGAGTGAATTTGAAGGCGGTGAAAGACC
The DNA here is from genome assembly GCA_033398695.1 of Orobanche coerulescens. Classification (NCBI taxonomy): domain Eukaryota; kingdom Viridiplantae; phylum Streptophyta; class Magnoliopsida; order Lamiales; family Orobanchaceae; genus Orobanche; species Orobanche coerulescens. The sequence goes on along the minus strand of CM065804.1, from coordinate 189,777,678 downwards.
AGGTCATTTTCTCGATGGTTGTCGACTTTGAAGGTTTACTCGAAGCCAATTTGGAGGACTACGACATGCTCAATCTGATTCGGGCAATGAAGCTTAATGGGATCTACCCATTTCTCGACATCAACCCGCAACATCTGTTCAAAGAGGATGTCGTTGAGTTCTATCGCAAAACATATCTGATTCAAGACGGAATCCACAGCACAGTCGGCGGAGTACCAGTCAGCATATATCGAGAGACGATTCGTTCTGTCTTCGGGATGAAGCACCGTGGTTTAGCGGTCGAAGCTCTCAAGCAATCCGCCGCCGAAACCTGGAAAAAGATTAAGGTCGAAAATATCCCAGAAAAATTGAAATTCACAGCGAAGAGGAATGAACTCAAGAGAATTTACCGTGTTGCGTTGGACATTACCAACAAGATAATAATGGGGATGACGGGCAGTTATGATCAACTGTCGTCGTCGAAGTTTACGGTGTTGGGTGCATTGATTCAGGAAGAAGAAGTCGATTGGGTAGACTACATCTTCAGGCAACTCGTGCGTGAGGTAAACAAGGTCGAGTGGCTTGACGATGAGAAGAAGTTCAAGACAAAGCTGGCGTTCGGAACGCATCTCAGTTGGTTTTTGGAGAAGACCGGAGTGGCTAAGGGAAACACTGACCCCTTCCACCCAATAAAAGGCTTGGTCATATGGACCATGAGAAGAAGAAAGTCGGAGGCACTGGGAAAGCAGCTCAGTTGTTGAAGGAGCTGCCGGACTCAAGAACATACCCAAGATACTACTCATCAGGAGAGTCGGACAGACCTGCAGCTGATATCCCAACTGCAGTCGAGTCCGACACCGAGTCCGACGATACACCCATTGCAGTCAGATTCAAGAGACGGGGACCAACCCCTGAAGGACCCTCTACTCTGCAGTCATCACCAGAACCCTCTCCTAAGAGGCCAAAGAAACTGCAGTTTAGCGAGGGAGAGCAGTCTGATCACCTTGCCAGCCCCTCAGTCCGATCACCAATCCATCCTAAGACACACTGCACTGCACACCACTGAAACTCGGATTGTACCTGTTCTCACCCCCCCAGTCTACATATCCGAAGAAGAAGAAGCAGGTCTCATAATCTCTATTCCTGAAGCCGATTATACTTTTAACCTGTTAGAAAATAATACTTTCAACCTTTCAATTGAACAACTCCAGCTTGTTAAGCCACAAGCAGTAAAACACTCTTTTGTACATATTTTTGAAGAGTGGAAATTTTTCAAAACTATGACTTTTACAAATCTTCAAACCTACATTGCAACTAGTGGTTGGGAATATCCCCAAGCCACTGAGGAGGTTCTGATTGAATTTTGCAAAGAATCAGACTTAGCTTTAATCCTCCAGGATAAATGGTTCATGTCCCATTTTAAAACAAACATGGACCACTTTATCCATTCTATCATGCTCAGCATTTTTGATGGCATTTTTGGAGAGGAGGAGGAGGAGGCAGTTGAAAAAGAGATTAGGATTGAAGAAGTAGATGGAGATAATGAAATTATTGATTTGGTGGCTGAATAAGAAGAAGAAGAGAGAAAAACAGAAGAAAATATTCCAGTTGAAAAACAGCCAGAAGAAATTGAGAAGACAGAAGAATTGGCTGATGAAGGAGATGAAGAAGAAGGAGAAGAAGTAGATCAAGAAAAAGATGAAGAAGAAAAGGAGGATGAGGATGATGAAGGAGAAAAGAAGGAGCAGGATGATGATACGCATTGTGATGATGATGATGATAATGATGATGGAGGAGATGCAGGAGCAGAGAAAGAAAATGAAAAAGAAAAAGATGAGGATCAGGAGAAAGAAGAAGAGAAAGAGAGAGAAGCAGAAAAGGAGCCGGATCCAGAGCCGGAACCAGAGCCTATTCACGAAGCTGCAGATAGGACTGTGGTACCTGCCCGGTACACCAGCCTAGATGCAGAGTTGGCTGAAGACTCCAGGTCAGGGACCCCGGAGAAAACCCCCTCTGACCTACCAGCTGCAGACAGGAGCCTGCAGTCTAGTGGTTCCTTTGCAGAAGGCTCAGGAGAGCACTCTCCATCAGCTCAGATATCCCCCACCATGACTGAGCTGATTAGGCAAATCGTCAAAGATACTATTGGAGAGTTGCTATCGTCTCAGTCACTCCCGACCTTCATCAATCAATGCCAAGATAGACACCCTTCTACAGAGAGATTCCTCACCCCTCCCCTACTAACAACGAATGCCATTTGGCATGTCCGATTGGATGAGCAGAATGGAACAAAGAATTAACTACCCTTGTTGATCGCAAAAAGGGGAAGAGAGAGTTCAGGTGGAACAGAGAGAAATAAGAAGAAAGAAGAAGCAGTATGTCCTTCAAATTGAAGGACCATCAAGTCTGAAGAGAAAGGAAGCTGTGGATCCAGATGACCAGGCTGACCAGCCTGAAGGAAAGAGAAGGAGGACTAGAGGAGGTTTTGGACCTACTCTAGAATGGGAAGGGAAGGAGCTGTGGTTTGTTGAGGACTTTATTCCATTTGAAGCTCTTGAGATGTGGGGATCTGCAAAGAAGAGGTTCATCAAAGACTATTACATCTGGGAACTACTCCAGGATGATAAACTCTCCCCACAAGAAATTTTCATAAACTTCATGGAAGAAATCCATCCGAAGCTTTGGGATATTCTGAAGAAGCACGCTAAAGATCAAAATGCTTATCCTATGATTCCCTCATTCAGAGCAGAGGAAGCACCGACCCGTCTGGACGGTGAACTTAATGAGTTAGCGCTTCAAAGAGAAATCAAGCAATTGTGTCTTGAGAACAGATTCACATCCCAGCAAGAACAAGACTTCGCGGCACTTGTTGTGAAGAGGAAATATGGTCTTGCTCCAGTCAAGATAAGACCAATTGGAGCTAAGCCATTCAAACCTGCCAAACAGCCTATTCGCAGAGGCAGAGGAAGAGGCAGATAGCTTTATTTCTTTGTACTTTTAATTCTATTTTCTGTACCTGTAAAAACCTTCTTGTAAATTTCAATCATAAACAAGTCAGAAAATCTTATAACAGTCTGTTGAATGACAATTTCCAGTTGTCTCAATATTAGACTGATTTCAGTTTGTGTCTTGCACTTAAGTGCAGACTTGGTCATTTGATTACTTGTTTAAAGTTTTGCCATCATCAAAATAGAGGGAATTTGTTAGGAATACTTGTTAGATTTTGATGATGTCATTAATATAAAATCAAATGTTTATTACTTGGCAAAATGTAAGGAATAACCAAATGAGTATCTTCCATAGGCCAAATATGTTAAGTATAAAGATTGGCAAAATGTAAAGAAGAACCAAATGAGTATCTTCTATAGGCCAAAAAATTAGTTAGACTGAAAAACGGCAAAGTACTAAGTGCAGCTTAGTCCATCAGAGAGGAACAGCCGAGTCCAGTAAGAGTAGCTCTGGTCAACAAAATTTATCAGAAAAGTTTGACCAGACTGCAGCCAAGGTACCTCAGGGAAGTCACCTGATCAGCCAAGTCACAAACAAGGAATGCCGAGAGGACTCACTGCAGAGATGTTAGTGCACATCACCTACTCAAGGCGACCAAGTACTCCAAGTCCACGCGCATGCGTTGAAAAGTCAAGTATTACGGAAAGCTCACATGCAACGTGAAGAGACAAATTGGAGTGATTCCCGCAAGAGATATGATTTAAATAAATCATCCAGACCCACCTTGAAGACTTTAATCCTTTTATATTCAAAAGATTCGGCGCCCACATGCAGAAGTCTTCACAACGGTCGGAAGATAAAATTAAATAAGGGAATCCAGCCTTGCAACGTTCAGAAAGAATAAACAATGAAGTCTCCCTCCAACGGACGGATTTGTTCAAAGATTTGCAACGGCTACAAGGGAGAAGCTCAGAGATCATGACCTATATATATCCGAAGATTTAAAACTGAGCAACTACCGGTGCGAACATACATTCAAGCGATCAAAGCAATCAAGCAATCTAAAGCAATCAATAGCATCGTGGAAAGAGCAGATCTAAAAGTTCATACTTAAGGAAGCTCTTAAGTTGGAGAAGACAAAAACTCTTGTCTATAATCTTGAGTACGGGGTACTTCACTGGTTGAAGTAAGAGACTGTAAAGGCATCCGAGGAACGAGGATCAAGAAGTGCAAGGCAGTCAAGTGTGTACAACGGCTCGGATTTCCACTGGTTGGAAGCTGTTGTAGTGTGGTTTGAATCACTGTAATATTTATCACTGGTTGAAAATTATAGTGAATTCATCTCCAACTGGTTTGGAGAAAAGTGGATTAGTAGAGGATTACCCCACCTCTGAGACCACTATAATTGCCTGCGTCATTTACTGTTTTACTGCATCATACTTTAACTGCTGCATACATTGTTAAGTGTTTCATCAAGTTGATTTCTATTCGTCATCAGCTGACTTCCGCACATATCCAAGAACAAACGACTCCAAGTCATTTGTTTAACTATCAGCTGAAGAAACTCACTCTTTGTGAAAAAGAGTTCAAGAGTTTCAACAAGTCTATTCACCCCCCCTCTAGACTTGTTCCTGGACGACTTGTGACCTACAGGAACGACCAATCAATATCCAAAACAACCATCCTGGGGTTACCATTCCTAAATATACACTTACTAAGAAATCACTCAAAATACCACATGCGAGAAAAATCAGTTGGTTAAAAAGTCAAAAATCACTATAGCAAAATCACACTACTACCATACCAATAGAGCCACATAACACATATGCCCCGGTTTCACAAAACCCGAAGTTCCAAAATCATATCCTGTACTGAGTATACACACGTGACATATTTCTTTTATCTGATCAACCAACCGGTCATCCCTAGATATCCAAACTACCATACTGAAGTTCGAATCTCATTTCATCTTACCATTAATGTGTTATTCAGTATGTAAGTCTCACTCAAAACTTCACAATGGTATGCATTATGTACTACGTTTGTACGTATACCAATCTCATTTTCAAAACAACTTTGAAATCATATAATATTGTCAATTAAAAATCCATTTCCGAGAGTTCTTTCAAGAGTTTCAAAACTCAAAACATAATTTTTTGTAAGACCACGAAATCAATTTTTGAAAAGTTAAACCGGCTCGATTGTGTCAAGTTCTCGATGACAATTCTTTCCGAACACACACGATTAAATAAAATGAAATTATGCAGATGGTTGACCACATCCATACTTCTGTATACCAATTCGGGTTGTCACAAATTCTACTGACATTCGGTTGGAAAAACACACGATAGAATCCAAAATCTTATTATAGAGACGTTTTTAAAATCAAATTTCCCACATATGACTTGATCTATCGACCATTATTCTATTCTGCAACACCTCAACTATGCCATGATGAAACATGTATTTAAAGACAACAATACTCTCTCTCAAAATAAATTTAGGAAAATACATTTTCATGACAACGAGGAAAATAGTTTATTCAAAATATATCATGTTGAAATGTATCATTTTCAAATGTTCAAAAATTATTTCATACGTCTCAAAATGAACTAGCATGACTACATGTTCCTCTCAACAATCCACAACGTTTCTCCCAAATACGCAACTCCGTTTTTAAAGTTTAACCGACATATTGATTCTCCATAATCATAGTTTCTCAAGATCATCAATTCTGTCCCAACTATTATATTCTGTTACCTCATACTGTAACGCATAATATTTTCCCAAATCTCAAAGTACATCAACTTATAACTGAAAATAACCTCAATGCAATCCAAAAATATAAATACTTACAGATCGTGAAGCCGACGATTCCCCGTGATACTGGCACATGTCTCAACTCTAGAAAATACTCGATACAGATATTTTCAAAACCTACATTTTGCAAATCAGTTCAACTCGAGAACACAACACATCTCTTTCCAAAGAATTACGTTAATACCATTTGGAAAAGTTTACAACAACCACATTACCACACCGGTAAATCACATAACACACAAGCACAGGTGATCAATAAAACCCCAAAACTCTAACACTTTTCAACCGACAACTCGAATGACATGACAAAAACATGACTCGACTCGACCCGACAGCCTAGGTTTTCACAACATAAGCTCCTATACCATATTCTGTAACACCCCCAGAATATTATAGCGCCGTGGGCCCCGAGATGGAACCCAAAAGGCTAAAAGATATTTTTACAAATATTTCACGTATTCCTAAGCGGCGATGATGGTAACATCTTTTTAAAATATGAAAAGGCTCTATATAAATCCATTTATCAATACCGTCGTAAAATCTCATTTGAAAGTACAAGCCAAAACGCTAAAGCTAAACAGTTTCAAAAGTGTACGTTAAGCCATCACTTACACGTACCGACAAAATAGTTTAGAAAATAATTTTCCAAAATAACTTAAGTTGCCAAAACCAAAAGGGCATTAAAAAAATACTCACACAGTGGAAATGACAAACGGTTAAAAAAATACTCTCGCAGCGGAACATAACAACTAGTCAAAGTACTCGATTCACAAACACACGCCATAGCCAGTATCCTCCGGGAAGCTCATCTCTTCACGACCTCTACAAGCGAGATATCCCACGAACCTAAAAAGAAAACCTACGACGGGGTCAGCCATAATACTCAACAATGATAACGATCACATCACGTCAATAATTACATACTATGAAATTACAAAATGAGAATACGACCAATATAATCTTATTGTCATAACTTTACCGGCTCGTGATAATCCTGATCAATTCCTTACCATATTCCACATCTCGTAATCTCCATTAAATAATGAACTCATACACGACATATATGTGGTACCTCAAACAATACTCCGGTTTCTCAAAAAATCATCATAACTCAGCAATACGGAAATGTACCAATCTTGGCAATTTAATCCATCGGATAACATCAACAAATATCAACACGATAATTGATTGTCCATCCAAAGACAAGAACTAAGAAGGAAATATAGAACATACCTCAAGCTATGCAATGCCACGACGAATCACGTTAGTCTAATCCGAGATCAGATTAATACAACATACGGACATGGTCCTAACACAAGACCTACAAATGCATACTCACATGACGACATCAATATGCCCACAATAATAACCACAATGTATACTCAATAGAAATCTGATGATCCAGCACACACAGCATAGATCCCAAGATGATCCTGTTAGATCAACATGAGATGGATAACCAATAATATACACATGCACAACAACAATACATGGTAATCCAACGATCCAGCGCACAAAGCTATAGATTCCCATGATGATCCCGTCGGACCAACGCATGGTGGAAAACCCACCCAACGATCCAGCGCACACAGCATAGATACCCAAGATGATCCCGGCGGACCAACACAAGGTGGACATACGACAACAATGCACAAATGCATTTTAACAACAATACACGAATGCACGACAACAACAATACATGAATGTATCACAACATGATCGACAGAAATGATAAAAATGATTAGAGTACTTGCCTCGAGTCCTTCGAGAGCAATCTCGATGTCTAAACCATCACTAACAATTTCCTCAATGTTCGACGATCCAAAAGTACCAAGGACTATAGATAACTCGTATCCTCGCATTTACCCTAATGTATCCTCGATACCCAAGTATACCAATACCAAATGTAAATCATATACATTATGATTAAATTCCCAAAATCTGAAAACAACGTACAATCCCAAATCTCCAGAGTTCACAATTATAATCATTGTTATATGAATTATAAATTAATGAAACTGAAACCATTCATTAAATATTATAAACTGAGCAAGTAATAACTTGCCTCGATACCGATACGATGATAGTGAAGCCTCTACCAATTCCTTGCCTTCGTCTATGAGTTCCTCGGCCCTAACCAATGCAATTCCCGAACATACTCGAACTCGACCGCAACCTATTATTATAGTCATCGAACAATTATCACAACCTATTGAAGTAATCAATTAACAACAATCCGATAATAATCAATAACCGACATAGCCAACTAATCGAACTCAAAAGTTCAATGATTTCTCGATCATATACAAAACCTAATGATCCAACTAAACAATTACGAACTCATGTCCACAATACAAACCGCAACTCGATAATCATAATTATCAATCAATATAACCGATCAACAAACCCAACGGTTCCAAAATATCCCGATTAAACACAAATCCAAACAACCCGAATCAATCGATCACGAATCCATAACCATAATACGATTCCACAATCCAATAATCACATCAATAATTAATTCAACTAAGTGTCTTAACATACTCGACTCCAACTTCAACTTTAAATACGAATTAACAAGGTACCTTCTTGTTCATATTCGTAAATTCATAGAAAACCAATTACCGGTTATTATCATGAGTAATCATATACCAAAATTAACCGTAATCTTTCCAAATTCCATCCCTTATTCATAAAATAATGACATATATAACTCAAGAGTTCTTCAAGAACATGAATTAATCCGTAATCATGTTCGTAGCTAACAAAACGACATAATCCGATGTGTTCTAACATCTAAACAATCACCTAATTCATAACTCAAGACATGTATGATCATGTTCTTCAACATACACTTCTCATAACATCAAAATTGCAACAATACTTCCAAGAACACCAAGAACACTATGATTCCATAACCATGCTCTTGACAAAAACATAATCCAATATATATATATATATATATATATATAAAATCATGTCATCATCTTCCTTAACAAAATTCCCATGAAATACCAAGAATCATCATAACACCTCCATAAACTATTATCATACGAACTAATCAACAACAACATCAAAAGTCGAAATTAAAGAGAGGATTATCCAACATACCTCTTTGAAGATGAACAACACAAGCAACGCCTCAAGAAGCAACCATAATTCCATATCTCAAGCTCCAAATCCTTGTCCTCAAGCTCATAATCGACTTAGAAGAACCAAAAATCCATATTGGAAGGTTGAAGGACGAAGAAATGAAGTGAAACTCTCCAAATATCGAAGTGACGGACATCTCATATTTATATAAACTTGAGTCGTTATGTACGTTACTGACCCACCTAACGTATGTAACGAGCATTACGTACATTATCCGACTTCGGTAGCGTACGTAACACTACTCCAGAACCCACTGCCTCATTTTGTGCCTTGTATTACGTACGTAACACCTGTGCCATAGTGTTCGTAACATAGAGTTAACTTGCTACAGTAGTATACCTATTTAACGTACGTAATGTACCACTCATAACGTACGTTAACTCGGAGTTGACTTCTCCTGTCCACATATGTGCCGAAAGGTGCCGACACTTCAGATCTTGTCCGATTCTCTTCATAACGTACGTTATATACTCAACGTAATGTACGTTATGTCTGTGTCTTAACGTACTTAAGCTCCTGTGCTTAACGTACGCTGTGCTTGTATTTTGACAAAGTCCTTTGATCAGACGACTGCGTCTCACCTGATGCTATAAAGTACGTAATGCATGATACATAACGTACGTTATACTTACCAACTTATTGTATGTAAGCTCCTCAGCTTAACGTATGTAATGGCTTCTGAACTTAGCCAAAAATAGCTTCTCCTGCATGTCGTCTCAACATACCGAATACGTATACATGACATACTGAATACATATACTCGTCCCAATGATATACCCGATATCAGAATTAAAACAACCTGATACACGATGTCTTCAAATGCAATTGTCAACCAAGTACGACGATTATACCAATACAGATGTCTCAGTCCTTCAATTATTTTATCCATACTGTACAGATTCCACACTGTGCAGTATAACTTGGATAAAATAATATTAAACAACCATAGTAGAAATTTAGGATATTACACTTTCGACGTTGGAATATCCAAAAGCTTCACGGATTGGATTCGTGCTCGTCGTCATCCACATAAAGATGTCGGGTCTTTGAGGGTATGATTTCGATTCTCTTATTTATTCGTTTATACGATCCTTTATTGATCCTATTTAGGAGTTTGGGTGATCACGTTTTGTGCGATTTTATTTCCGCTGCATATTCGATTTATGGCCTGAACTCCAACAGCAACTTGCTCTTCGGTGGTGACAGGAGGGACTGCCTGTTGTTGTTCTTTGGCAGCACCCTGTTACGGGGGAGGGGACTGTTGCTTGTCAGATATCCCATGACCCTGTCGGTTTTTAAGTTTGGTCATCTCACCTTCCCTGGCCTCTTCTCGACTAATCATCAGACCGGCCTGTAGGGCGTCAGTAACACCCCCAATCCACTCAGGGATATTACACGCCGTAGACCCTCTCCTCGAGGATCTACCAGGCTGATAACTAAAATCAAACATCTCAACATCGCCTTTAAGGCTAAAATGACTCAGTAGACCGACTTGGTCTTTCAATAATAACATACAACTCAATTCCAAACACATACCCACGCAGGGGTCAAAATACAATAAACTCCCGTACAACGGGGAAAAAATACTGCAGCGGAAAAGAAAATACAACTAGACCAATATGACATCAATGGATCCTCGTGTGATTAGTATCGTTCATCTTTCATCATCCTTCGTGCCGACCCTGTGCTATGCTCCAAAACCTGAATGCAAAAATAGACATCCACCCCCCGAATATTCGGGGGTTAGCAAAACTCCACTGTTTTGTTAGTGCAAGTACAAGTGCAAAAATACGAGCCATACAATACAAGTTCCAAGAACAATAATAATCAGGAATCCTCAAAGTTTCAAACGTAACGAAAAGCACTTCCCGAGGCATGAGTTTGGTAAAACATTCCAAAACCGAAAGACTACAAGTTAAAGGGAAACAATTTATAAAACAGTTTAAAATGCCATCGAGAGTTTTAATAGAAAACAATTTAGGATTACCGAATCCTTATCTTTCCAAAAATCAACAGGGTCACAACCCAAAGGTTTTATTTTCGCAAATAGAAAACCGACAACAGTTCACAGGGCCAAAACCCAAGTCACATGTCCACGACGGACATAAAATCAAATACCAACTCGTGAAGTTTTTACTCGTGATTCCTGGACTCACCCATTGGAATTCCCGTCGTGGCCCCATCGAACCAACCCACGGTGAGTAAAATACATTCACTAAATAACATATCACACCAAGCATCGCCTTGGGAACAGAGTAATATCATTGATCCCGCCCGAGGCCTCGAAGGACCCTCCCGAGCTGGCTAGCTAAACAAATCACACACATATCACAACCATAAGTTATCCCGGCATCGGGCTAACAAGCCACGAACCTCGGAGTCCCCGCAAGACATACCCGATGATAACCCCACTAGTTATCACGGCATCGGGCTAACAAGCCACGAACCTCGGAGTCCCCGCAAGACATACCCGGATTGGATAACCCTACGGTCTCGCCCGACCCATACTAGCAAGTATGGATCCCGGAGATTCAACAATCCTACCCGGAGGCACATCACGTATAACAAGCACACAACAATAATCGAGTATGAAACGAAACAACGTTAAGCATCGCAACCTCCTTTCAAAGGAGTAACAACTAACATCACATCATGTCAAAACCGCAATACACTGCAATGAAGCCATATACGTACACACGCATTATCAAACACCACATCAACTCCAAACATATCCAAAGGATACACGTAGTCACTTACAACCCACACACTTACAAAACAAACGCGTTTTGAAAGAGAGCCTTTAGCAAGGCTAATCGAATCTTTTGAAAATAATTTTCAAATGACCAAACTAACACATTTAGACGATCACCAATTATCATATCCACAAAAAAAGAATAGTATGGGCAAGGTACTTGCCTCAAAACCACAATCGCAACAAGACGACGGATGAAATACGGTCGAACGGCCCCGAACTCCCAAACATTATCAAGAACGCGATAGCACCGCAATTACTACGTGAATAACACCACACGAATCGTCAATCACCAAACGGGATTCAACATCGGAATCCTCGAACACCTATAAACCTCCGGAAGGAACAATAACACATGGTTACGAAGAGAATCAAGGCCAAAACAACGGAAATCCCAACAAACTATCGAAGGAAACTCATTGGGACATTTAATCGAACACTCAATGTTCGATAACTCCCAAGAACACTCGAATCACTAATCGAGTTGAACAAACTTGAAATATGGATATACAACCCATAGAACACGATTAATAAGGTTCAATAACATCAACCAAATCATCGAAATCGGACGAACAACAAAGATTAAAAAGAAATCTCGAAAGTCAACCCTAGGAGATTTCAAGAGATTACCTCGATTCGGCGAAGAACACGGATTAGATGTTGATAAAATCAACAAGGATCTTCCAAAATGCTTTGGAAATGAGTAGAATCGGCCAAGAACACCTCCTAATGGCCACTCGTCGCATTACGTAAACGAGGAAAATGAAAAAATGAAGTCGGCCGAGCCAGCCTATATATGGCCGGCAGGTTACGACCGTAATCGGCAGTGCCTTACGGCCGTAACTCAGCCCTTACGGCCGTACTCGGCAGTCTTACGGCCAGAATCGCATTCGCCAAAAATCGACCAAAGAATCGTCGGGCACTTACGGCCGTAATCGCACACATTACGGCCAGAATCGCCTTCGTCCTAAGATGCCCAAGACCTGCACGGCCATACCCGATCACACGACGGCCGAATCGCACATTACGGCCAGAATCGCACCTTACGGCCGTAACTCGGTGCCAAAGCCCTCGCTTTGGCCGTGACTCGGCCGTGGCCACTCCGACGGCCCGGACGACCCCGAAACCAGAACCTGAGTAAAAATCGGAGATACGGTTACGAAGTACTCGCAAAGACGAATCCAAGCGCTAAGATAACACATGATTCCGACCACCCGAAGTGTTGGAATTCGACAACGGAAGTAATTACCCCAAACTTTGGGAAATTACAAAATGGCCCAAAACGCCCGGAAATCACGATACGTGATCGAAACACCGAACCAAAGCTCGCAACATGAATAATAACATTAAATGAACTTACGAGAAACTCAAACAATGCTGGACGAGATTCGCAAGAATTGAGCTCAAGTGCGGAAAAGTCGCTAAAAAGCTCGGAACTCAACAAAACAATACCGAAACGAACTCGGATGACAAAAAGTGCAGAATTAATCATTCTCGGAATGACGAAACGGTCATGAGCGAGTCGTAAAAATGGACTTCCGCCGAAAACAGAAATTTACCGAAAATCGAAAATTGCGGATATTACATTCTACCCTCCTTAAAAGAAGTTTCGTCCCGAAACTTAAAACAAGTAGGGAGAAGCAATATCCCGTCAGGAAAACTCAATGAGATACGCAAGGAAACGCGTAACTTACGCCCATCGGCGAAACGTTACAAGCAACGCAAAGGAATATACGGCGTGAAAACACGCTCCACGACGACCAACAGAACGTCGCCGTTAGGGATATAATAAAACCAACAAGTGACAAGCGTCATCAAATGGATAATACAATCAAGTCAATTATCCGAACAATCACAAAACACAACGAACGAAAATCAATACGATTGACCAACCCAACGGTACATCAATCAAAACGCGAGCCAATCGCTGAACAAATACGGAATTCCACCACCCAAGGGTTGGAAGATCGAAAACGAGACTAATTTCCCGAACATAAGGAAATTAGGAAGGAGTCTTGAATGCTCAACAATCACGAAACGAGAACAAAAACCGAACAAACAAACGACCGAGACAACAAAAATCGAACAATCATGTCCGAAACACGAAGGATAATAAAATTCAAACAACAACTCCCCGGATTATCTGGTGAGAACAACAAGACATGCATTCCCATAAGATCCACAGGAAAGGGAATAGTGATTGAAAAGTCACAACGACAAACGAGTTATTCCGAAACAATACCACACTCATTCGATCCACAAAAGCAAGGGATAGGGAATGTTCAGAAAATGTCAACGAACATAAACGAGTCGACAGAGTCGAAAATAGAGAAATTCAAAATCTGATCCACGTCGAATAGAAGAGTTAATAGAACCAAATGATGTCACTTCCGAACAAGGTTCACAAGAATCGAACCGAACTCGAAAAAGTCACAGCGATAACTAGATCGACCCACAACAAGATCACAGCTCGTTCGAATGATGAACCCGAAATACAAAACAAGTTCAGACAGTATCAACGAACACGAGCGAATCGACAGACTGGAGAAATAGAAAATACAGAAGTCAAAATAGTATGGGTATTACCCCCGACCTCATCCACGAAATTCACAAAAACAGGAGCAAGGTAACAAGACATTAAACAACCGACACATAACGGAACGATTACCGATGCACACGGCCATACCAAACCAAGCTCTAACAGCTCGCACACGCGCGACAACACAGAAATCACCACGAGGCGACAATATTCAACACCAACATCCCACCTCTCACAGAGGGTTAACACAACAATTGTGTGGAAAGCGACTCAACGCTCACACCGCCAATTCGATCATACTCGGGAGAAAACATCGTAATGAGAACGCGAACATCATGCATACATACATACCCAGCCCTTAAACAGGAATGGATAGGTTTTAAAAACGAAAACCTCATTTTGAAAATAATTTAGAAAAACACCGGTCGATCTTGAGTATCACCTTTAAAAAAAAAATACAAACGTGAAATATCATTATCGAGACTTTGGAGAACCATTTAGTATTTGATAAAAATGTGGACACTTTCTCTTAGTGAAAACTTTCAGAATATTCGACCCTCGGGTCTAAATAAAAGTGTTTCTAAAACATTGAAAATATCTCAAAATATTTTGGTCCTCGAGGTAGAAGAATTTGGAAATATATTGTGGCACCTTGGATGTACCACGAGAAAATAATTCATTTTAAAAGTACGTCTCGAAATTTATTTCTAAGATACTCAAGTTTTCGAAAATAATTCAATGCCAAAAAGGACGATGCCAAAAGGCTAGAATGCCCAAAAATTTCAGGTAATTACACAAAACTTTATAGCGCCGTGGGTCCCGCGCCGGAACCCACCAGGATAAAACCATTTACAAAAACGCCAAAAAGGCTGATGACGGTAATTTTTCAAAAACTTACAAAAGCTATTTAGAAAATACTAAATACCGTCATAAGAATTTCGCCAAAATGATCAAGGCCAAAATGCCAAAAACTCGGTTAAGGAAATCGGTTTTCGAAATAAAACCCAGTCGGTAAAGTACCGAAAGGCATTACAAAAGAACTCACGCAGCGGATAAAAGAAATACAGTTCAACATGCACAATCCAGCAACACTACTCCTCATATGAATGAAATATTAGAGTCAAATAACCACATACCACGAAATCAAAATCCATAAGAGGATTCCGTCACTGAACAAACAATCATAAAAATAGCTCGTGTCACACGAGGCACAACACAAAGAAGGGAGACTTACAGCCACAGGTCGCACGAAGATGATGATCGCCCCATGATACTAATCACGACCAACAAACTCAGACGACGCGTCGCGACACGACTTAGTCAGACAAAATCCGACAAGACAAAACTCAACAGACACCACTGACCCGACAACCTAGGTTTCCACAACCTAAGCTCCGATACCATTTATGTAACACCCCCAATCCACTCAGGGATATTACACGCCGTAGACCCTCTCCTCGAGGAACTACCAGGCTGATAACTAAAATCAAACATCTAAACCTCGCCTTTAAGGCTAAAATGACTCAGTAAACCGACTTGGTCTTTCAATAATAACATACAACTCAATTCCAAACACATACCCACGCAGGGGTCAAAATACAATAAACTCCCGTACAACGGGGAAAAAATACTGCAGCGGAAAAGAAATTACAACTAGACCAATACGACATCAACGGATCCTCGTGTGATTAGTATCGTTCATCTTTCATCATCCTTCGTGCCGACCCTGTGCTATGCTCCAAAACCTGAATGCAAAAATAGACATCCACCCCCCCGAATATTCGGGGGTCAGCAAAACTTCACTGTTTTGCTAGTGCAAGTACAAGTGCAAAAATACGAGCCATACAATACAAGTTCCAAGAACAATAATAATCAGGAATCCTCAAAGTTCCAAACGTAATGAAAAGCACTTCCCGAGGCATGAGTTTGGTAAAACATTCCAAAACTGAAAGACTACAAGTTAAAGGGAAACAATTTATAAAACAGTTTAAAATGCCATCGAGAGTTTTAATAGAAAACAATTTAGGATTACCGAATCCTTATCTTTCCAAAAATCAACAGGGTCACAGCCCAAAGGTTTTATTTTCGCAAATAGAAAACCGACAACAGTTCACAGGGCCAAAACCCAAGTCACATGTCCTCGACGGACATAAAATTAAATACCAACTCGTGAAGTTTTTACTCATGATTCCTGGACTCACCCATTGGAATTCTCGTCGTGGCCCCGTCGAACCAACCCACGGTGAGTAAAATACATTCACTAAATAACATATCACACCAAGCATCGCCTTGGGAACAGAGTAATATCATTGATCCCGCCCGAGGCCTCGAAGGACCCTCCCGAGCTGGCTAGCTAAACAAATCACACACATATCACAACCATAAGTTATCCCGGCATCGGGCTAACAAGCCACGAACCTCCGAGTCCCCACAAGACATACCCGATGATAACCCCACTAGTTATCACGGCATCGGGCTAACAAGCCACGAACCTCGGAGTCCCCGCAAGACATACCCGGATTGGATAACCCTACGGTCTCGCCCGACCCATACTAGCAAGTATGGATCCCGGAGATTCAACAATCCTACCCGGAGGCATATCACGTATAACAAGCACACAACAATAATCGAGTATGAAACGAAACAAAATTAAGCATCGCAACCTCCTTTCAAAGGAGTAACAACTAACATCACATCATGTCAAAACCGCAATACACTGCAATGAAGCCATATACGTACACACGCATTATCAAACACCACATCAACTCCAAACATATCCAAAGGATACACGTAGTCACTTACAACCCACACACGTACAAAACAAACGTGTTTTGAAAGAGAGCCTTTAGCAAGGCTAATCGAATCTTTTGAAAATAATTTTCAAATGACCAAACCAACACATTTAGACGATCACCAATTATCATATCCACAAAACAAGAATAGTATGGGCAAGGTACTTGACTCAAAACCACAATCGCAACAAGACGACGGATGAAATACGGTCGAACGGCCCCGAACTCCCAAACATTATCAAGAACGCGACAGCACCGCAATTACTACGTGAATAACACCACACGAATCGTCAATCACCAAACGGGATTCAACATCGGAATCCTCGAACACCTATAAACCTCCGGAAGGAACAATAACACATGGTTACGACGAGAATCAAGGCCAAAACAACGGAAATCCCAACAAACTATCGAAGGGAAACTCATTTGGACATTTAATTGAACACTCAATGTTCGATAACTCCCAAGAACACTCGAATCACTAATCGAGCTGAACAAACTTGAAATATGGATATACAACCCATAGAACACGATTAATAAGGTTCAATAACATCAACCAAATCATCGAAATCGGACGAACAACAAATATTAAAAAGAAATCTCGAAAGTCAACCCTAGGAGATTTCAAGAGATTACCTCGATTCGGCGAAGAACACGGATTAGATGATGATATAATCAACAAGGATCTTCCAAAATGCTTTGGAAATGAGTATAATCGGCCAAGAACACCTCCTACCGGTCACTCCCGTCCGCAGCCGCACAGAAACGAGGAAAAATGAAAAAAAACGAAGTCTGGCCGAGCCAGGCCTATATATGGCCGGCAGGGTTACGGCTGTAACCGGTAGTGCCTTACGGCCGTAACTCAGCCCTTACGGCCGTACTCGGCAGGCCTTACGGCCGTAACCGGCATTCGTCAAAAATCAGTCCAGCAACTGTCGGGCACTTACGCCGTAACTGGCACACATTACGGCCGTAACCGGCCTTCGTCCGGAAGATGCCCAACGCCCGTACGGCCGTACCCGATCACATGTATGGCCGTAACTGGCACACATTACGGCCGTAACCGGCACCTTATGGCCGTAACTCGGCCAGGCCAGGCCCTGCTCCGGCCGTGACTCGGTCGTAGCCACTCCGACGGCCCGGACGACCCCGAAACTCGAACTTGAGTAAAAATTGGAGATACGGTTACGAAGTACTCGCAAAGACGAATCCAAGTGCTAAGAGAACACACGATTCCGACCACCCGAAGTGTCGGAATTCGACAACGGAAGTAATTACCCCAAACTTTGGGAAATTACAAAAATGGCCCAAAACGCCCGAAAATCACGATACGTGATCGAAACACCGAACCAAAGCTCGCAACATGAATAATAACATTAAATGAACTTACAAGAAACTCGAAACAACAGTTTCGGACGAGATTCACAAGAATCGAGCTCAAGTGCGGAAAAGTCGCTAAAAAGCTCGGAACTCAACAAAACGATACCGAAACGAACTCGGATGACAAAAAGTGCAGAATTAATCATTCTCGGAATGACGAAACGGTCATGAGCGAGTCGTCAAAACGGACTTCCGCCGAAAAAAGAAATTTACCGAAAATCGAAAATTGCGGATATTACAGCGTCGTCGTCATCATCCGAGTCATGGTCGGAGTGGTGGATGTTCGCTGGAGCTTTGTCATCAAACCGTGGCTTCCCTTTCAGTCTAGCCTTCTCTTTTGCCTTGAAATAGTCAGCGATTAGCTCTTCAAAAAAGTGACCCTCCCAGCGGATCAGGAACTCGATGTTCTGGGTGTTCGTGACCTCTAGGGCCAATAATTCCTCGTCCTTCCAGTCAGCCCAGTGGTACAGGGTGTCGTATCCTGTAAGACTTCCATATTTTCAAGCATTTGTATGCTTCCTCTATTTGTACCTAAAGGAGAGTATTATTGATTATGTCAGATGGGGAGGGACTCCGAACAGTAGTTGGGTCTACCGTGCGGATGGGATCCTCAACAGATATGGGAACCTATTTTGGAGAGGGATCCCTAACCGGGGATGGTACCCTGTGGGGAGAGGGATCCTGTATAGGGGTGGGTACCCTGTCAGGAGTAGCGGTTTTTGGCTCCAAGGGGGCAGCCGATTCGCCGGAACCCTCCAGCTTGGCAAACAGTTGATCATCCGTCATGGCCGCCACAGGCTCGGGATCTGCAGTTTTTGCAATAATTGTTTCTTCATATGGGTTATGCCCTGTGGGATATATTCAGCTATTGGAACAGTATGGACTTCTACAATGACCGCTGAAGTCACTGTAGCCTCGGCCTTAGAAGGATTCTTTGTCTTATTCTTCTTCTTCTCTACAGCATGAGGTGACCGGCTGTCAGAGACACTTCTCTTCCTTTTCTTTTCCTCGGTCGAGATTCTCATAATGACGTCCCTCAGGTCACTTGAGATTGGCATGTTTTGGGGTTGCGGCCTCTTGACAATCAATGGAGACTCGTTGAATACAGTGGCTTTCATTCCACCAATGAATTTTCTGGGCCCAATCTTCTTGGCATCGGCAGATTGTTTCACTCCGCTGTGAGTGAGGATATAATTCAGGATAAGGCCGAATAGTTTCTTTGCAGTTTTAGGTTTGGCAGCCTCCTTCTGTATCATTTTCAGCAATATCTGACACCAGTTAACCTTTTCTACGGACATAATGGCGACCATCATTCTGAAGCGTATATTGGTGCACATCTCGGAGGTGCCTGTCCGGTTCTCAACTACCCAGCAAAAGAAGTCGTGAAGATAAACGTAGGGTAGACTGAAGTTTTTCTTGTGGCATAAGGGGTGAACATTCTTGGCATTCTCATCACCCGTAAATAACTTCCAGTAAGCAGATAGAAGACTCTCCGACCCGAAGGTCTCAAACTCTTCCATTTTCAGGCCATCAGACGGCAGCCTGTAAAGTTTTTCCAACAAATCTCTGTTGCAGTTCTAGAAATTTCAGAAATTTCTCTTCCTCTTCGTTGAGATAAGTATTTGAACGAGGCGGTCAAATAAAATTCTTCTACTATATGTTCATCTTATAACTCGACATGGTGGCTCGCAAGGCGGTAAGACCTTGCTGTTTCACACGTCAAAATACCATCTCCATTCTGACAAAGTCTTCTCCTTAGATATTGATTCTTTCCATCACCACGGACCTAGCGAAGATGCGTTTGTTGATGATTGATTCTCTCTTCTTCATGGAAAAGGGAAGAAGTATGGGAAGTCGACATTCTTGCAAAAAAAAAGAGTTGAAGAAACTGGGAAATATCGCAGAAAATTGCAGAAGATATGTAAACTATTTGCAGACTCGTTTAATATTGCTGAAAGCGCAAAGAGTCTAAGGGAGCAAGATACAGTCCTTTTATAGGGTGCAAGGAAGATTTAGGGCTTCATATAATGAACGCCAGATCTAAGGGAAGGGAACCGTCTTTTTAAAGAACGTCCATGATGGATTTAGAGTAACTTGTACGTCTTATCCATCTGTATTTGAAATGATAGCCGGTTCTACTTCTGACATTTCGTCTCCTCTTATTGCATGAAACATCAATTTGAAATTACTAAAATCGTGGTATTTAAGGCAATGAAGTCCATCTTTAAAACCATTAAAGGATAAAAGCATTTGAAATGTAAACATGGCACGTGGAATTGAAACGTTTTCTGGATGAATAGAATAGTATTATAATATTAATTGACATCCTACAGTGTATGTGCTGTATCCATGAATCAATACAGTGTTCCCCCCTTAAAAGGTACATAGATGACTCAATTCTTACATCGATTTTTGAATTAATACTGTATTCATGGGTCGTACTGTATTCACCCTTAATTAATGCACATGTCAGCTGTAGGAAGGTTTTATGCCTTCTTGTTCCTACAGTAAGCTCTGACTTGTTCTGAGTGTACATTTAATTACAGTGGATACTGTATTCTTGGGTCTTACAACATTCCCCCTCAATTGATGAGTAAAAGCGTAAAACTTACATGGATTCACGCTGTAGCATTCCTAATTCTTTATGAAGCATATAGAATCGGGTTATGCTGAGAGGTTTTGTAAAGATGTCGGCCAACTGAATGTCTGTATGAATCTTCTCGATCCGAACATCCTTATTCTCAACATGATTCCTGATGAAATGATGCTTCATATCAATATGCTTAGTTCGCGAGTGCAATAAAGGGTTGTGCGTTATAGCAATTGCACTCGTGCTATCACACATGATTGGCGTCTCTCTGGCACTGGTTCCATAATATGATAATTGATGTTGCATCCAGTGAATCTGCATAAAACAACTTCAAGCGACATAGTATTCCGACTCAGATGTAGAAAGCGAGCTGGCTAATTGTTTCTTACTGAACCATGACACAAGTCTAGGTCCAAGAAAGTTACAAGTAGTGCTTGTACTCTTCCTATCCAACTTACAGCCTCCAGATTTGAGTCGTTGTAACCAACCAAATCGAATCCGCCTTCCTTAGGATACCACAATCCTACATCAACTGTTCCTTTCACGTACTTAAGGATTCATTGGGTTGTCGTGAAGTGTGACTCTTTAGGTGCTACTTGATACCGATCAAACACTCCTACAGCAAACTGGATATCGGGTCTACCAGCTGTTAGGTACAGGAGTGAGCCTATAAGCTTCCTGTAGAGTGATTGGTCAATCGGCTTTCCAGCTTCGTCTGCACTAATTTGCATGGAAGTGCTCATGGGGGTTGACAGGGATTTGGAGTTATTCATCACAAACTTGTTGAGTAGCTCCTTGTTGTACTTATCCTGGTTGATAAAGATTCCTGTAGGTAGTTGCTTAACATGCAATCCTAGAAAATAACTAAGTTCTCCCATCATACTCATTTCAAATTTACTTTGCATGATATGAAAGAACCTTTGGCAATAAAGCAAGGTTAGTAGAACCAAATATAATATCATCGACATATATTTGTACCATTAACATGTTGTCTCCTTCCTGTATCTTAAATAAAGTCGTGTCCACAACAACTTTCTCAAATCCATTATTGGTAAGGTACAGGGACATGGTTTTATACCACGCTCTAGGTGCTTGCTTAAGTCCATACAAAGCTTTCTGTAGTCTGTATACTAGGTCTCCACCTTCGGTGTTGACAAACCCTGGTGGTTGTTCAACATAGACTTCTTCAGCAAGATCTCCATTCAGGAATGCGCTCTTAACATCCATTTGATATACTATAAAGCTCTTATGGGCGGAAAAAGTTAGGAATATCCTGATGGCTTCTAGTCTGGCTACAGGGGCAAAAGTCTCATCCTAATATGTGCCTTCTTCCTGTCTGTAGCCTTGTGCGACTAGACGGGATTTGTTCCTGATCACAAGTCCATTCTCATCATTCTTGTTTCTAAATACCCATTTGGTTCCAATAACGGCTTGATGTTCTGGCCTGGGTACTAGATACCATACATTGTTTCTTTCGAAAACGTCAAGCTCTTCTTCCATAGAAGTGATCCAGTGAGAATTATTCAAAGCTTCATTGGTTGAAACGGGTTCGGATTTAGCTAAGAATACAGCTAGGGTGCACAAACCTAGTCTCTTAAGTCCAACTTGAGATTTTCATACAGGAAATGGAGATTTCTCAGAATAGGTCTCTTCTTGCGCACATAGTATAGTTCCTTGTGTACTCTGTATTCTTCTTTGGGTAGATACACCAGCATCAATATGTCCTATAATCAACTTCTGTGGGTTATGTCTCAACCATCTCCTGTCAGGTTCTAGTTCAGCATCCCATACGATATCTTGTGGTGCTGTAGTCTCCGCTTCAGCTTTATATAGCATCGGCTTCTACTAATTATGATCTTACAGCTGTGGGATTGATTTCTAAGTCTACGACAGTCTCTATTGGAGTTTGAGGGTCATTGATGGAGAGTGTTTGGATATTCTGGGTTAAGTCTTCTACTCCTATAGGATCTTAATGAGGTTCATCGAATACTACATGGACAGATTCCTCTATTGTCAGCTTCCTCTATAGAAAGCTTTGCTGACAGAGGAATATCCTACAAATATTCCTTCATCCGACTTTTCATCGAAGGTCTTGAGTTGATATTTTCCATTATTCATAAAATAACATCTGCATCCAAAGATGTGAAAGTATGCAACTAATGGAGTTTTCATACCTCATATGCAGTTTTGTTGTGATTCTTGTTGATGATACAACAGTTTTGTATATAACACGCTGTATTTGTTGCTTCGCCCCAGAATCACTGCGGCAACTTGCTTGCGGCAATCATGGTTCTTGTTGCTTCCTTGAGAGTCCTATTCTTTAGCTCGACAACACCATTTTACTGAGGAGTCCGGGTTGCTGAGTATTCATGTTGTATTCCATTGTCCGAACAGTATTTCTCTATAAAGCGATTTGTGAAATTCAGTACATCTGTCGGAACGAATGGACACGATACCGAACCCTTTCGCATTCTAAATCTTTTTTAGATGCTCTATCAACTTTGTTGTGGTTTCTTTCTTCTTGCTTAGAAAGATTGTCCAAGCATACCTGTAGAAGTCATCAACGATAACAAGACAGTATTTCTTACCTCCGAAACTTACAAGGTCTACAGGACCGTAGAGATCCATGTGTATCATGTCTAGAACCGTGTGGGTGGACAAATATAATTTGCTTTTCGGTGTGGTTTTGACTAGTTTGCCTTTCTGACAGGGTCCACATATGCTATCTTTATGGAATGACACATCGGGCAAATATGACCATTCCCTCTGGTGAGTTTGTTGATCATCTTGAAGTTAATATGAGACATCTTCTTGTGCCATAGCCAGCTTTGATCTGTAGTGCCTTTGGCAACAAAATAATAAATAGTGGAGCTCGTAGGCTTCCAATCAGCAATATACATATTACCTGATCTGCTTCCTGTGAGGACAGTTTCTTTAGTCTTGATGTCATTCACCCTATAGTGGTCTATAGAGAATTTCAGCGAGAAATGTTTGTCACAGAACTGGCTAATACTAAGTAGATTGTACTGTAAGACTTCAACATATGCTATATTGGTGACTTTGAACTTTCTAACAAGCAGGCTCCCCTCCATCTCGTTCTTCCTTTGGATTTGTCACCGAAACGCACATTTGGACCGCGACCTTCTACATAATCTGACAGCTTGCTGATATCACCTATCATGTGCCGAGAGCATCCGTTGTCAAAGTACCAGATGTCCTTTTCTTTTATATCCTGTAAGAAAAGAGATTAAGTAGATTTAGGTCCCTTTTAATTGTTGGGTCCATGCATGTTAGTGCCTTTAGGTACCCATATTTGCCTGATAACAATTTGTTTGCTGTAGGTGGCTTTTGGTACAGTCTTGCGCGGTCTACGTACGGCAGGAATGTAGTCACTGTAACTTTGATAATCATGCATGTAAAATCTAGGGTTATTATTCCAGTACGATTGTCGTTTTAGAGGTGGAGCCATTTTCTTAGGCCTTGCAGCTTGTCTTCTGGGTCTCCAGTTGGATTTCCAGAGCTATTGTTGATACTGCATGGCGACCTACTTTCTGGATAGATATCGGGGCTCATGTATCCAATATCTAGGCTCGCTGTACTATTGGAAGTACTTCAGTGCTTGCCTTTGATATTTGGGTACAACCTTCTTTCTGAATGGCTGTTGGCGCTTTTGATATGCTCGGGGAGCATGTTGTTGGTCACGCCTTACAGGTCTTGGAGGCTGAGGTTTTTAATGTCTGTGATACGTACTTGCTGGTGGAATTGCAGCCCCTGCTGTACGAGGGGCATCTGTAGCCTTTGCGGGACTTGGAGTCTCTTCAGGTATAGGAATGGGTTCCACACACCTGACGAATATTGTACTAGTTTTTCCATTGTTGGAGAATGAGTTATATTCTAAGCCACTTTTATCATGGGCATGTTATGTTGCCCAGTGCTTAGAATTTGTTCCATCTGTCTAGAGGATTTCTCGAAAGATTTCAAGATGGTCTCTAAATCTCCTTCTCGCTTCTCGAGAGTTTTTACTTTTGGCTTTGAATAAAGCAAATCATTTGTCTTGCTCTCATTATGAGACTTAGGCTCATTTAGATCGTGGGCAAGTTGATGATTTCTTTCCATGAGTTGTTCAAATGTGACCTTGCTCCTTTCGCAATCAATAGACATTTTCATAGTTATTATTGAGCAAGTCATTTTCATCTTTTAGCTCTAAGTTTGAAATTTCAAGTTGTATGTTTTCTCGTTTTAAGGTCTCATGGGCCTTTTGAATGTTTTTGAATTTATTCATCATGTTTTCAATGAGATGCATATACATGAATAGTTGAAGTTGAGCTTACTTCGTCATCGCTGTCCTCATCGTCCTGTATTTCTTTGGCCATAAAGCATATATATGCTTTATCCTCAATCTCATCGTCGGAGGAGTCACTGTCAGTGATTTCCTGAAGGCACTCCTCGGTCTTGTTGGACGCCGGCAAGGCTTCTGATTCACCAATTAGGGCCTTGAGCTTGTTTTTCCAGACATGCCTTCTTTCGTCCTTTTCTTGTTACTCAGCTTCTGGCAACTTTTGTACTTTCGGGTGTTGCCATTTATTTGCATAATAACCAGATTTCTTACAGTTGTAGCATAGGTTAGAATCACCATAGGAAGGAGATTCAGAATTCACCTTGTGAAGGGTTTGGGTCTGTATGGAGTCTTTCCAGAATGTTTGATGAACTTTTTGAACTTATGCATTAGCAGGGCCATTTCATGTTGTGACAGGATGTCATCATTGCTGTCTACAGTCTTGTGTGCGGATTTAGATGTGCTGGGTGCAGAGCTGTGTCTCCTGTCAGATACAACAGCTAGTGCTGTAGTCTTGGCAGGTGATGCTTCCGCCTTCTCTCTCCTGTCAATATCATACTCAAAAGCTTTGAGGTCAGAGAAGAGGTCAAAAGTAGAAATATCATTAAGATTATAGGGTACACGCATAGCTGTAGTCTTAATGTCCCATCGGGTGGGGAGTGATCTAAAGAAAATTTTCTCCTTTTGGGTATATACTTTACCCAATGCTTCAAGTTCACCGACAATGTCAGTGAATCTGAGGTCAAGCTCCTCAAGCGTTTCAGAAGATTTCATTTCAAAAGAGTCGAATTTCTGAGTACGTTTGGAAATTTTATTTTCTTTTGAGAGCTTAGTACCGTCGCATATCAGCTTGAGTTTCTCCCAGATTTCCTTAGGTGTCTTACAACTCTTTTCCTTTGAGAATGTGCCTTTGTCGAGAGTGAAAAACAGCACATTCTTAGCTACATTGTCGAGGTTTGCACGCTTGCGATCGTCAGTTGTCCATTGCTCTCACTCCTTCTCGAGCATTTCAGCATGAGGTTGTCCTTCTATCCTTGTGTCAGGATTAACCTTCATTATCTTTATAGGACCTTCCTGGATGATGAATATCATTTTCTCATGCATGGCTGCAAGACGAGCCTCCATTTTAATCCTCCAATCATCAAACTCATTAATGGAAACATTGGAACCTTGTTTATTAAAGAGGTACCCATTTGAGAAATAGGAAAGATAAGCAAAATATGATACGACTTTCAAGGGCTAGTGATTTGTGGATCTGAATCAGTTCAAAATCGACTGATTCTTTTTAGAATCAACCACTCTGATACCACTTGTTGGCCACAGAGTATATAATTAACAACTTAGATGCTAATAGTACAATAAGTTGTACGATTTTTGAAGTTAGTTTGCATAGCGAAAGACTGTTAAGTGAGTTGCTGTAAATACAGCAACTGAGTGTTCTCATGTTAGCTTGGTGCGTACATGGTTTTACAATATATACTAATAAATCAAAGTATAATGAAAATAGTAAAGACTGAAAGTAAATAACACACAATTTAAGGTGGTTTGAGGTAAACCCCTCTGCGTCCACTGTTCCTCCACACATGAGTAAAGAGTTTATTAAAATCACTGCGTACACAACTACGTGACTTTAACTAAACATGTCTCTATATCGTTCACACATATTGATACAGGGACTGTAGCTTTGGCCGTTCACACAGATTGGCTTCAAGCTCTTTCTAACTCACTTCTTCTCACACAGATTGAAGCTTCGTCTACATTGCTATTCTTCCCACACAGGTCGGAATATGCAAGGATCTTTAGTCCACACAGGGCTAATGATAATCTCAACGGTAAGGGTAGAACAATACTAAACAGCAGTTAGATCTTTGATGAACGTTCACTGTATGTTGTGTTGTTTGCTTCGAGGACTTGTATATTTCTTCACTTTAATACTTTCTGTATGCTCACGAAATATACTGCTCTTGAATGGCTAGATTGTCGGAGTAAACTGTCAAAGTTTATGCAAGAATGAATAATGCTTCTGTGTTGAAGTCCTCTTGCTTGGGGCTATTTATAACCTTGGAAATATGTCTGCTATAAATGTAGCATTGCTGGTTGGTGAGATGTTGACGTCCGTCTCTTGATTGGTGGCTGCTGAATGTTTGAACTAAAGCAGATTACATTTAATGCTTCAGACATCCTTTCTGTCTTTGCATTAAATGCTCGTCAGAGCGATCAGACTTGTCTCTCTCCAGCTGCATTAAATGTTGTCCTATCAGTAATAAATGATGCTTTAACAGTGAATACTTTATGAATAAAGAAAGTTTATCTCACAACAGTTTAAAGCTTTTTATATTCAGTCCTCTTAGATGTGTTTACTTTTCCTAAGTAAAACACCTTCAGCCTGTATGCTGTATCCAACGCATTAAGTCTCTTTGCTGTAGGGAGTAGGTTCTGTAGGATGGACTTATAGAGGATCTATTTGCTGTTGGGACGGACTGTATGACGAGTCCTAACAACTTCCATACTTAACGACTTTCTGACTCCTTTGAAACTTCTTTGATGTATGTTGGCAATTATCAAAACAAGAATGTTTATCTCGACATAAGTCCTTAAGTAAACATGTGTTGGGCTATAAGAAATGAAGAATGGGTTGGGGCCTAGGGTTATAAGAACATCGAACCGAGCTTAATATTCGATCCAATTTGGGTCGAATCTAAAATCAAGGTTCGGCTCTACATTTGATGGGATGAATCGAGCCCAAATCAAGCTTTTTCTAGCTGAATCTCTCAAATCAAATTGAATATTTGGGTTCACTCAAAAGCCTATCCAACTTGGCATGCTCTTCTTGCATCTCATCTAGATTGTAATACATCTCTTCCAGTATCAGACCAACAACGGAAATATCGTCTTATAGAGGCGTGTAATTAAAGTTACACATAGTACTTGAATTATCTACAAGTAACTTTTCGATTTCAACCAAGTTAACATTTTGCATATGTTAATATGTGAGTTATAAATCTGCGGACATCAAGACAAATTATTAGAAAAAATATACAATGCGCACTAGTATTTGTACGCTTATGAAATCATAATAAATAGTTTATTTTAAGTCAACAATAATAAAATAACATGACCTAATAACAATCTATATATTTAACGATAACCATTTCACACTTAATAACAGATAAGGAACTACATAAATACAATATGCAATGACTATTAAATTCTATAAGTGATGTGAATCAAGATGCAGTCAGACGGAAGAGAACTATACATTTTTCATGGGACCTATAACAAGATCACGAGCAAAAGCAATAAAGAATTCATTAACGGTGCTCGTGCAAAATCATTTCAATCAGATCAGTGACAATCAATATAATAGCATCTTTATTTGTGTCATTGAAGTTGTGTCCGTAGTACTTACTTTTAATTATTCTATGATTAATTTATCTTTTCTAAATTGTTTGCATTGTAATAAGAACACATATTAGATCAAAAGTGTTGACGTCATCATTCCAAGCGGTAAGCCTAACTGAAGCAGCTTTTGTAATCCATATGTATCGCCTACATATGATGTCCAATGAATCTCGTATATATTGAAAACTAAGAGAAGCTCCTGAAATTTTTATGTTCTTTATCACATCAAAAATTGAATATTTTCAGTGGTGAAAATACAGTATAAATGAAAGCAGACGATGGAACTTCTAGATATAATATACCTTCGTATTTTTATCATAACTTTCAAGTCTGATATACTATTAAAATGATTCAAGTGGATATGGAAATGTTAAGAGGCAGTACTACAATCACCTAGAAGACAGCAAGATCAAAATCAGAAGTTTAGGAGCCCTAGAAGAACAACATATTTTTGTAACTTTGATTTCTTATTTTCAAAACCTAAGTCTTGGTCTTTCATTTTTGTCCCTCTAAAAATATGTCAACTCCTTGACTTGTGGGATGATTGTCTTTGATCAGATTTTAGGGGCTTTAAATGTTGAATTTATAATTTATTAGTCTTCATAGAAAATTATTAGGAAGTTTTATTTTATACTTTTATATTATAATAATGGTAGGAATTTTTGGCTATAAATAGCTCTCATTTCATTTGTAAGGACACCTTGAAATTTATCAAAATTGTGAGTGTTTGTATTAACAAACTTTCTTATTGTTTTGTTGAGTGTGTCTCCAAAATATAAATCGTGATTTCAATTCACTTATCCAGGCATTAGAAACCTCGCGGTGTGTTTGAATCGCACCTTCCGATTTGCTACGGTGCGTCACGTGGAGGGCTTGAAGTAAAACAACTATTTGCTTAATATTGGAAAGATCTTGGAAACTGAAATCATATTAGCGATAGCGGTTACCACTGTAATATCCGTATTTTTTTACTTTTGGTGATTTTCATTTTTGATGTTATTCCACTTTTTACGACTCAATTGTAATCGTTTTGATATTTTGAAGCTATCTTGTTCTGCACTTTTTGCCATTTGAACAAGTTCCAGGGTTGTTTTAGCTGAATCCGTGTAATATTCTGACGTTTCTGTATTTGGGTTCGGTTTTTGTAAATCTTACTCAAAACTGACGTTTCGGTATTCCTACAAGTTCTTTTAATGTTTTCAGATGAGCTTTGAGATGTGGTATTATCGTTTGATCTTGAATCGTGTTTTTCCGATGTTTTGGTCTGTTTTGTAATTTCCCGAAGTTTTTTGGCCTATGATTATGTATTTGTTTTTCCGTTCCTTTGGGTGGTCGGAATCAGGTGTTCGTTTAGCGCCTGAGTTCGTATTTCAATGCTCTTTGTAAGCGTTTCATAGGATATTGTTAAACTTCGAGTTTTGTGTCTTCGGGGGCTTGTTCGGATTGACCGGGCTGCACAGCTGAACTGCTATGCAGAAGAGTTAGCAAATGCTAATGTAGAGTGATAACGCGTGCTGGTGTGTATAATTAGCGCACGCTATCGAGGCTGTTAGTGCTAGCTAACGAGATGAGGCAAAACGTCCCATTCCTCTATGTATTGCCTCGTTAGGGCACGATAAGGCATGGATTAGCGCATGCTAACTGGTAGGGACAAAATCTTCTGTCCTTCATTGGAGTGCCTCATTAGCGCATGCTCAGGATAGGATTAGCGCACGCTAACGGGCTGAGGCAGAATGTCCAGTTCCTTTTCAGGTTCGTCAGCGCATGCTGATTGGGGAGCTAGCGCGCACTAACAGAGTCCAGTATATAAGTACTGACATCGATGTGTTTTAGAATTTCTTCTCATTTGTCAGCCCTAGCCAATGAGAGAGTTAGAGCGATACGACTTGGAGGTGATTTGATGCAATCCTTCATCATCTATCACCATTGTTTGTTTGATAACGAAGATTAGACACCATTTAATTCGTTTCTCCCTTCCAGATCAATGTAAATCTTCATAGACTATCTTGGGAATTTTTGGACTTTTTCTTAGATTTGTCCGTTTAATCCGTTTTGCAGCTTGAATTCCTCAACATTATGAAAAATCTACTCTATAGCCACATTTTGTTTACGAGTTTACGAATACTTCCGTGTTACTCAGATTTGAGAGGGTTTGGATGATTTCCAGCCTCTATGTGTTATATCGATAGATTTCACAATTCGTAGGTGGGGTCTTCGAGCATATTTCAGTTTCAATTCCAATCTTATGGTTGCTGATAGTTATTTTACAGATCGTATAGGTTCGAAGTTGTCGATTTCCTTTAATTATGGTCGTATACCATCTCGAACATTCCATCATGTCTCAAAGGCAAGTAATTCTTATGAACTTACATTCTTAAATGTGAATTAGTGATGCATATATATGTGTGGGTGTATATGTTCACTCCGGGAGGGTCCAACGGGGCCTCGGAGGGATCCGCTCATAGTTGGGTCCATGGCTAATCATGAATGTTTATACTAGTGTGACATATTTCGGATATTGCATTTCCGAAAATCATTATCTTGGCTTTTGAAAAAAATATTGATGCATGCACTTTAATGTGTAAGATGTGATGTTTCATCTGTATTACTTGCACGAGTTGTTCCACGGCTAACCCCATTCGGGATAAATACGTTTCAAGTATTTTATGTATGAAGAATCCGAGCGAGCGAGCACCGGGGCGGTACAATGATGATGTCAAAACGTGATACTGTGATGAATTATTTTATTATCTTTGGGTCTTGTCCTTTGGGATTATTAGATCTTAAATCATTAGTTGGTACTTGAGTACTATAAGAGTTGTTCTTTCTAGATGTTTATGTGGGATTTGTTGTTTCTTGAGGTATGCTGTATTGTCATTGGAGATTTCATTGGTTAACCAGATTGGTGAAGAGATAAATTCACCACTAGAAGGGGGTTTGAATAGTGGTGATGCGGAATACCGAAATTTCTTGCGAGTAAAAAGAAAATAATGCGGAAAATAAAGACTCAAGAATTTATAGAGGTTCGGCAACTTGCCTACGTCCTCTCTCCGACTTTCTTTTTCTATTGGCTTAAGAAA
Organism: Orobanche coerulescens; assembly: GCA_033398695.1. Lineage (NCBI taxonomy): Eukaryota > Viridiplantae > Streptophyta > Magnoliopsida > Lamiales > Orobanchaceae > Orobanche > Orobanche coerulescens. Next base: position 189,745,906 of record CM065804.1, on the reverse strand, counting down.
AACCACAGCCTTAACTCGTCTTCTATCGGTCCGAGTTCACAACCGTTACAATCCGCTTGTCTTCTATCGGTCCAAGCTCAACCTTTCCCTCAATATGAATAATTGTTTATCTAGTGTTCTATAGGAACTAGATAATCCTCACTATACGAATATGGGAGTATAATCCTAACAATGCCGGATCAAAGATCCTAATAACACCGGATTAGTGACTCTTGATTCATTTCTTTTTCGCTCAAGTGTAAGTGATGCAACACTTACAACCAAATGAAAGAATACAAAGAATAATGGATATTACAATTGAAATCGCTCTTGTATCTTTCTTTTCTCACAACTTGTAATGCAATAAAGTATGTATATCTGAGCTCAAGAATGCTTTGATTGCTTGTATGCTTGAATGCTTGAAGTTGTGTGATTGATACCCAAGTCCTTCGGGTATTTATAGGAGTGAGACAGCCTTCAAATTCTGAAAAATATACTATTAGCGTGCGCTAATAGATCCTTGTAGCGTGCGTTAGCGGATTTTGACTTGAATTCTCTGAACGGTCACAAAGATCATTGCAACGGTAAAATTCTGTGTCTAGCGTGCGCTAGTAATGATATGGTAGCGTGCGCTATCGTCTTGGTCAACTAGTCTTCGATCTTGACTTTGACAAAATCCGATTTCCTCTCCAACGACTCTTTTTCCAACGGCTAAAATTATGATTAGCGTGCGCTAGCAAGTATGCATAGCGTGCGCTAGCATTAATTAAATCCAATATTTCCAGATTTTCCGGATCTGCATTGACTCTTGCTTCCAACGGTTGAATTTCAAACCAGAACTGCAGATTCCATTTAGCGTGCGCTAACACCTTTCCTTTAGCGTGCGCCATCAATTATTTCAATAACGTCGTTACCTTGTGTAGCGTGCGTAAAAACCTAGACGAAGTGAGTCCAGTGGCTCTTTGGACTACTAACCATAATTTCGGTAGCGTGCGCTAGATATGAAAATTAACGTGCGCTAAGTCTTCACTTTAGCGTACGTAAGAATATATGTGTAGCGTGCGCAACGTCCAATTCTGATTTCCTTCCAGACTTCACTGACTTCTGGAGGCTTGCGATAGCGTGCGTTATGTATGTTGTATAGCATGCGCTAACTATAGTTTATTAGCGTGCGCTATCATTCAATAGCTTGCGTGCGCTATCGATCAGGCGACTTGAGTAGGCTGCAGCTGACTTGACTGGTCTGTGTATGAGAGTCTCGATAGCGTGCGCTACGATATGATACGTAGCGTGCGTTAGCCATATTGTGTTCCTTCAAAATATTATCGAGCCGAGATAGATTCAATTAAATGTTTTGTATGTAACCATCATCAAAATACATTTTGTGTCAACAATCTCCCCCTTTTTGATGATGTCAAAACATTTAATTAATACCTGCAAAAACGTTTTGAAATGATTCGAATCAAGATAAACTTGTTCGATATGTTAGTCGGTTTTCGTTTTTGGAGTATTCTCCCCCTTTTTGACAGAAACAAAAAGGAACTCCCCCTTAATTGTTACATTATTAATAAACATTAACGAAATTTTGCCATGACTCAAGGTGCAATCAACAACGATAGTAACAACGATAGTAATAATACTTGTAGATAGCAAATACTTGTACATAACAAATGCCAAATTAAGAAATGCGAATTTCATTAATTATAAAATGCAGTGAATACAACGAGTTTTCCATGGCAAGCGACATATATATTATTCGAAAAAGAAGATTCTACATCAAGCATCAAAGATCATCAAATCTACGGATCGGAGGAGGTCGAAGGGAAAGGGAACGAGGGGTGTGTGAAGCGAATAAACTCGGATAACAGCCCACGAACTTCCCGGACTTCTGAACGCACTTCTCTGACTTCCGAACGCAGAGCCCGAAAGTCCTCTCGTATCTCAGCGTGTGAAGTCTCGATGCCCCGCATCCGAGCAAAGAGATCACTCTCTTCTTCCTCCGTCACCACATTTCGCATCGGGCGTTTTCCTTTCGATGTTGATTTCCTTACGAATTCCCCAGTCTGCATTTCTCGAAGGGTGTGAGGTCCCCGACGAGTGATCATTTCTTCTGCAGTGGGCTTCCGTGACCCTTTCTCAACTTGGTCATCATCGCGAAGGTACGGAAAGAGAATCCAGCCTCTGTTGATCGTACGGACGTAGTGCATAGCTTTAAGTGACGCGTCCGAGATCTCATGCCCGAGGGAGACGGGGACTGCCTTGTCCTTTGACAAGTCCACTTGATGAAAGCTAAAGATAGCCGACAGGATAGAGCCATAAGGCATTCCAGCCTTGCGAGAGCGAGTGGCGTAATTTTTTGACCGAAACAAATCTCCTTTCACCTTCATCCAACTAATGATGATGTCGGAGAAATCAACCTTATCGTCATTTAGAACGCGGTACACCACTTGTTTGTCCACACCGACTAGTTTGTGCTGCGAATTGACCTTTGGCATAAGACATTTTGTGAGGGCTACCAAGAGCAAACGAATATTGATTCCGAAGTCGTTGTTTTCAAAAAAATCATCTGTTATGTCGATAACGGCCTTCGAGCTCAGAAATTCTTTCACATCAATTTCACCAATTTCATTATCGTCGACCAATGATTTTCCAGTGCAAATGAAACCATCTCTGGGCAAACCAAAAATTTGAAACAAGACATCGGAAGAAACTTTGACCCGAGTACCTCCGACAAGACTTTCTAACACAAGGGCTGAAGACCCTTCATTTTCGCCCACATGAAGATTAGCATAGAACTCTCGGACGAGTTCAGGGAAGACGGGGTTTTTGCACTCAACGAAACGAGAAATACCGAGTGAGGAGAAGAAATTGGAGATGTTAACGTTTACCCGTTCGAGACTTAGAAGATTGAAAAAGTAGCAATCCGTGATGTGTTCTTGAGGGAGTATGTCAAAGAACACTCTCGAGGCAGTGGCGGAGACGAACCGGTCCGCATCAAATTGGGCGTTTAGAGGACGCTTCAAATTGTTGTATTGCTTTCCCATAGCGGTTCGATTCTTGCTAGACATGATCGGAGAAGGAGAAAAATGAAGGGAATCGAAGATTTTGAGGGAGAAGATCGCAGATTGGATCGGATGTCTGTCTAGGGTTTTTGCAAGAGAGAAGCCGATTGCGTGCGTTAAGGGATGTGTTGTGATTTAGGGTTGTACGGCATATATATAGTCAGCGAGTTTTAAGTTAGCGTACGCTAGGATTTAAAGGATTAGCGTACGTTAGGCGAAAAAATAGGACTTACTGGACTGTCCACTGAATAACAAAAAACTTTAATTAGCGTACGCAAGAAGGAAAAGTTTAGCGTACGCTATCGAAATAAATTTTTAGCACGCGTTAAGAATATGAAGCTAGCACGCGCTAGCGATTGATCTGATTCACCGATTTTGATGTTTTGAGTAGAATCTTATTTCAAAAGTTGTCTATATGTCCCATGCCAAGTTGCAAACGAATGGAGTTAAAAGATTCTTCGGGAAGAGGTTTTGTAAATATGTCAGCAAGTTGATCCTTCGTCCCGACAAAAATTAAACAGATGTCTTTCTTTTGAACATGATCACGTAAAAAATGATGTCTGATATCTATATGTTTGGTTCGACTGTGCAAAACAGGATTTTTGCTCAAATTAATAGCACTAGTGTTATCACATAAGATAGGGGTATTTTCAAAATGAATGCCGTAGTCGCGTAGTTGATTTTTGATCCATAGCACTTGAGCACAGGCGCTCCCTGCAGCGACATATTCAAATTTCAGCTGTAGACAATGCTACGCTGGTTTGCTTTTTACTTCCCCAAGATATTAAACAAGATCCAATAAAGTGACATGTACCACTAGTACTCTTTTTATCAATTTTGCATCCGCCGAAATCGGCGTCACTATAGGCAATTAAATTAAAATCCAAGCAAGAAGGATACCATAGACCTAGTCCAATAGTTCCTTTCAAATAGCGAAAGATGCGTTTACAAGCAATTAAATGTGATTCCTTGGGATTAGCTTGGAATCGAGCACATAGACATGTAGCAAATATTATATCTGGCCTAGATGCAGTCAAATATAGCAAAGATCCGATCATACCTCGATATAGTTTTTGATCTACGGATTTGCCATTTTCATCTTTCTCGAGCTTTAATGATGACGACATTGGCGTAGATATCACCTTGCTATTTTCCATATTGAATTTCTTGAGGAGGTCGTTTGAGTACTTCGTTTGATGGATAAAAATTCCATCTTCGCATTGTTTGATTTGAAGCCCGAGGAAGAACGTTAATTCTCCCATCATACTCATTTCGAATTCTCCTTTCATACGATTAGAAAAATCTTGGCACAAGGATTCATTAGTAGCTCCAAAAACAATGTCATCAACGTAAATTTGGCAAACTAGTATATCATCATTTAGTATTTTAACAAACAAGGTATTATAGACTTTGCCTCTTTTATAGTCATTTGCAATTAAAAATTGACTTAAACGATCATACCATGCTCGGGGTGCTTGCTTCAACCCGTAGAGTGCCTTGTTGAGCTTGTAGACATGATCCGGAAAAAGATGGTCTTCAAAACCGGGAGGTTGCTTGACGTAGACTTCTTCTTGAATGAAACCATTCAAGAATGCACTTTTGACATCCATTTGAAATAGCTTTATCTTTTTATGAGCGGCAAATGCACAAAGCAAGCGAATGGCTTCGAGTCGAGCCACGGGAGCAAAACTTTCTTCGTAATCAAGACCTTCTTCTTGATTATATCCTTGAGCGACTAAACGAGATTTATTTCGAATAGGATAGCCGTCTTCGTCACTCTTGATTTTATGCACCCATTTAGTTCCGATAATTGTTTTATCTTTAGGCGCGGGAACTAAATTCCATACATTATTGTGCTTGAATTGCACAAGCTCCTCTTGCATTGCCATCACCCAACTTTCATCATCGAGAGCTTCGGATATATTTTTGGGAACTATTTCGGATACAAAAGCACAATGAGCCATAAATTCGGTGGTCCTCCTTCGGGTTTGAACACCGTCTTCAATGTTTCCGATCACGAGATCCTTCGGATGATCCTTGATGTGCCTCGATCTTTCGGTAAATCAACGATTGTGTTTGTTTCGATTTCCGAAATTTTCTTCACTTCGGGTGAGGGATCCGGAAAGGTACCTGCATCATCAAAATATTCTACCTTTCTCGGGGGTGAGATCATATCATTGAATTTAACGTGTATAGACTCTTCAACTTTATTTGTTCTAATGTTATACACACGATATGCTTTGCTATTAGTACAATAACCAAGAAATATTCCGGAGTCGGATTTGGCATCAAACTTGCCCAAGTTATCCTTGCCATTGTTCAAAATAAATACATTGCAACCAAAGGGATGAAAGTAAGCAATATTGGGCTTTTTGCCCTTCCATAATTCATACGGAGTTTTAAGATGAGTTCTACGAACGTGAACTCGGTTAATCACATAGCATGCCGTAAAAATTGCTTCGGCCAAAAAGTATCGTGGAAGAGAGTATTCATTAAGCATTGTTCTCGACATTTCTTCCAAAGATCGATTTTTCCTTTCAACAACACCATTTTGTTGAGGTGTTCTAGGAGCCGAAAAATTGTGATTAATACCGTATTTATCGCATAAAAGTTCAAACGGGGTGCAATCAAATTCACCTCCGTGGTCGGTGCGAATAGAAATTATGGAGAGGTTTTTCTCATTTGATACCAAACGACACCATTTAAAAAACTCGGAAAATGCATCATATTTATGAGCTAAAAATCTAACCCAAGTAAATCGAGAGAAATCATCAACAATAACCAAAGTATAAAGTTTACCATTTAAACTAACATGTCTAGATGGTCCGATCAAATCCATATGCACGAGTTCAAGAACTCGACTAGTGGAAACCTCGAATTTTGGTTTAAACGATTCTCGAGTATGTTTCCCTTTAATGCATGATTCACACAAATGTTTTCTATCGAATTTGAGTTTGGGCAATCCACGAACAAGGTCGTGTCTAGATAAAATAGAAATAATAGGTAGAGAAGTATGCCCCAATTTTCGATGCCATAAATATGCATTGTCATCCAAGGTAATAAGGCATTTTTAATTGAATGAACTCTTATCATTAAGATCAACAATATAGATGTTTCCACATCTCAAACCAATGAATGCAATTTTATTATTTCTAAATGCCGTGCAATGCGTTTGCTCAAATAGAATTTTAAAACCTTCATCACAAAGTTGCGAAACGCTAAGGAGATTATGATGCAAACCTTCAACAAATAGTACTTTGTTGATAGATGGAGAAGGTTCCTTACCGACTTTGCCGATTCCTTTGATTTTTCCCTTTTGGTTATCTCCAAAGGTCACATGTCCTTGATCTTGATATTCGAGGTCTTCAAATAAGTCCTCGGAGCCGCACATGTGCCTTGAGCATCCGCTATCAATGTACCACTTGTTTTTCCTTGGTGCCGGTACCTACAAAAGTAGAATTTCTCGGTTGTTTCGGTACCCAAGCCCGTTTGGGTCCTCCAAAGTTAATTATGCTTATAGCATTCGAACAATCGTCCCTTTCGAACCCATATTTGCTTAACTTTGATAGTTCTTAACTTTGAATGAGTATTAACATTGTGAACTCGTTTGAGCGGATCTTTTGAGTTCTCGGTTTCGGTTTTCTTTATTTTGTCAAGGTTAATAAGGGATTGTTCCCGTTTAAAAGGGTCGAAACCAAGACCGTGTTTGAGCAAGGGCGATTTTTGAATAGATAGGAGCCTTTCGAATTTCTCGTTTCCGAGAGTAAATTTGTTCAAAATATATTTTAGCTCCTTTTGAGTTTTTGTTAACTCGATTTTCAAAACATTTTCTTTTTCAATACATGATGTATGGTCGATCTCAATAGTTTTGCCCTTGTTTTGAAGCGAGGAGTTTTCGAGTTCTAGAGATTTTATTTTTCTCTTTAAAGATATATTTAACTTGACCATCTCGTCATACTCCGTATTTAACGATTCAAACGCACTCAACAACTCATCATCTTGATGAACTTTTTGTGAATCACAAAAATCAAAAGAGTCATATTCATCGTCATTGAGTTTAGAGCTTACCTTGATATTGCTTTCGGAGTCGAGGGCCATGAATGCAAGGTTTGCGTCTAGAGATCTTTCAATCTCCTCCTCGTCATCACTCCAAGAAGCGATTAGAACCTCCTTCTTTTTGAATCTTTCCATTTGCGGTTTTGAAGAGGATCCTCGACATTCTTTGGCATAATGACCGGCTTGACCACATTTCCGACAATTATTGTCGAACTTCTTGATAGGAGTGTACCCACTCTTCTTTTGCTCCGGTTTGCCATCCCGACCAAGAAAACTTCGCCTCTTTTGAATTAGGTTTTTGTACCTTCTAAAGTTTTTGGCATAAAGAGCGAGTTCCTCGTCGTCTTCATCTTCGGCAACATCTTCCTCAACGTCGCTATCAACATTGAATGCGACTACTTTTTCCCGAGGCTTTGGTTTTGTGCCTCTAGACTTGAGAACGATCTCATAGTTGATGAGTGACCCAATGAGGGCACTAAATTCGAGCTTGTTGAGATCCTTGGATTCCATGATCGCGGTGACCGTGGCATCCCATTCTCGTGGCAACGATCGTAGAATTTTCTTAGCTTTGTCGCTGCTCGGTATAGGCTTTCCAAAAGATGCAAGACCGTTTGTTATAGCCGAAAATCGATCCAACATATTTGTGATCGTTTCCTCGTCTTTCATGGAAAATAATTCGTAGTCATGGAGTAACATATTAATTTTAGTCTCCTTGACTTGAGTGGTTCCCTCGTGAGTGACTTCGAGAATTTCCCAAATTTCTTTTGCACTTTCATAGGATGATATCCTATTAAGTTCTTCGGGATTGAGAGCGCAATAGAGGAGTTGAGTAGCTCGGGAGTTGACATGTGTGTTTCTCCAATCCTCATCGTTGAATTCTTCGATCTTTTTCAACGATCCATCTTCTTTCTTAGCAAGTTTAGGACCGAGAGCAATAACTTTCCAGATTTCAATATCGTAGGCTTGTACGAAGATTGCCATCTTCTTCTTCCACGTCATGAAATTGGAACCGTCGAAGAAAGGAGGACGGTTGAGAGCATTTCCTTCAATTTGGCCAAGAAGTGCCATTTGCGGATCTTTTTCTCTTAGGTGGTTAAACCTTTAAAAAGAGACCCGCTCCGCTACCAACTGAAGAGATAAATTCACCACTAGAAGGGGGGTTGAATAGTGGTGATGCGGAATACCGAAATTTCTTGCGAGTAAAAAGAAAATAATGCGGAAAATAAAGACTCAAGAATTTATAGAGGTTCGGCAACTTGCCTACGTCCTCTCTCCGACTTTCTTTTTCTATTGGCTTAAGAAAAACCACAACCTTAACTCGTCTTCTATCGGTCCGAGTTCACAACCGTTACAATCCGCTTGTCTTCTATCGGTCCAAGCTCAACCTTTCCCTCAGTATGAATAATTGTTTATCTAGTGTTCTATATGAACTAGATAATCCTCACTATACGAATATGGGAGTATAATCCTAACAATGCCGGATCAAAGATCCTAATAACACCGGATTAGTGACTCTTGATTCGTTTCTTTTTCGCTCAAGTGTAAGTGATGCAACACTTACAACCAAATGAAAGAATACAAAGAATAATGGATATTACAATTGAAATCGCTCTTGTATCTTTCTTTTCTCACAACTTGTAATGCAATAAAGTATGTAAATCTGAGCTCAAGAATGCTTTGATTGCTTGTATGCTTGAATGCTTGAAGTTGTGTGATTGATACCCAAGTCCTTCGGGTATTTATAGGAGTGAGACAGCCTTCAAATTCTGAAAAATATACTATTAGCGTGCGCTAATAGATCCTTGTAGCGTGCGTTAGCGGATTTTGACTTGAATTCTCTGAACGGTCACAAAGACTGTTGCAACGGTAAAATTCTGTGTCTAGCGTGCGCTAGTAATGATATGGTAGCGTGCGCTATCGTCTTGGTCAACTAGTCTTCGATCTTGACTTTGACAAAATCCGATTTCCTCTCCAACGACTCTTTTTCCAACGGCTAAAATTATGATTAGCGTGCGCTAGCAAGTATGCATAGCGTGCGCTAGCATTAATTAAATCCAATATTTCCAGATTTTCCGGATCTGCATTGACTCTTGCTTCCAACGGTTGAATTTCAAACGGTAAACTGCAGATTCCATTTAGCGTGTGCTAACACCTTTCCTTTAGCGTGCGCTACTGAATTATTTCAATAACGTACGTTACCTTGTGTAGCGTACGTAAAAACCTAAACGAAGTGAGTCCAGTGGCTACTGGACTACTAACCATAATTTCGGTAGCGTGCGCTAGATATGAAAATTAACGTGCGCTAAGTCTTCACTTTAGCGTACGTAAGAATATATGTGTAGCGTGCGCAACGTCCAATTCTGATTTCCTTCCAGACTTCACTGACTTCTGGAGGCTTGCGATAGTGTGCGTTATGTATGTTGTATAGCGTGCGCTAACTATAGTTTATTAGCGTGCGCTATCATTCAATAGCTTGCGTGCGCTATCGATCAGGCGACTTGAGTAGGCTGCAGCTGACTTGACTGGTCTGTGTATGAGAGTCTCGATAGCGTGCGCTACGATATGATACGTAGCGTGCGTTAGCCATATTGTGTTCCTTCAAAATATTATCGAGCCGAGATAGATTCAATTAAATGTTTTGTATGTAACCATCATCAAAATACATTTTGTGTCAACAATTGGTTGACTATTGTTTTGATATTTTTATTATAATCTTGAAGGTTGGAATGTGTTGTGTACGGATTTAGTCTTGTGGGTCCCAATTAGGGATTCACGGTGCTGTGACATACCTCGATTATCTTTAGGGTGTTACAGAATATGGTCTCAGAGATTAGGTTATTGATACCTAGGTTGTTGGTCTTTTGGGTTTAGTCGTGTCGTTTTGTGAGCACAGTATATTGTGCTGCCATCATCTTAGTATAACCAGTACTCGTAAGTTCTCTTATCTTCCTTATTGTCTTTATTGTCTTCTCCTCCAACTTCGTGACATAGGGAACCAGTCATCATGACGGTCACATACTGAACTGTACCGACTTGGAGTTGGCCAGAGTCGTGTTCGCACTAAAGATTTGGCACCATTATTTGTACGGCTTTTCGTGTCGGATTTATACCAATCATAAGAGTTTAAAATACATTTTCAGCCAGAAGGAATTGAATATGAGACATCATTGATAACTGTAGTTGATAAAGGATTACGACCTGAAGATCATTTACCATCCGGGAAAAGCCAATGTTGTGGCAGACGCGTTGAGCCGGAAGCCGGTATCACTTCAGACGTTTTAGGTTCTCACACCTCAAGTTAAGATTCGACGGGAGTTGATTGAGTAGAGGACCGAGGTATGGCTTCAACAAGTGCAGGGTCAATTATGTACTCTCGAGATTACCTCATCCTTAGTTGATGAAATCAAAGGGAAGCAGTGGAGCGACCCGACGATTATTCAATTAAAGGAAGATTTAATTAAAGGAAAAGCCCCTGGTTTTTTATGGTCCACGAGGATAATTATTTTGATATTCTAGGGAAGACTTTGTGTTCCGAATGATTTAGAGTTGAGACAGAGAATACTTTGAGAAGCCCATGATACACCTTACTCAATCCATCTTGGAATGAATAATATGTACACAGATTTGAAGCAAAATTTTTGGTGGAATAATATGAAAAATGATATAACAGAGTTTGTTTGGTGGTGTTTGACTTGTCAACATGTCAAAATCAAGTATCAACGACCAGCAGGGTTGTTGAAGCCGCTTCCTATTCCCGAGTGGAAGTGGGAAGACATTTCCATGGAGTTTATCACTGGGATGCCGAGGACTAGAGATGGGATGTATATGATTTAGATAATCGTAGACCGATTAACCAAGTCAGCACACTTCCTTGGTATTAAAGATACTTGGGGACCGGAGAGGCTGGCTCGGATACTTATAGCAGAGATTGGGAGATTGCACGATACACCTAAAAGCATTGTATCTAATTGGGATGGCCGTTTTGCGTCATATTTCTGGCAGACGGTCCATCAGGCCTTGGGTACCAAGTTGAAGTTGAGTATATATTTTCATCCTCAGTCAGACGGCCAGATCGAGAGGACAATTCAGAGTTGATCGAGTCACTCAATCAGTTTACCGTTGATCGGGCTTGTGCCCTAGACTGAAGTAGTGATTGGGAACTTCATTTATCGCCGATCGCGTTTACCTACAATAATAGTTGGCATGCATTGATCAAAATAGCACCTTTGGAAGCACTTTATGGTACGCGGTTTAGATCGCCATTATATTGGGATAAGGCCTCGGAGTTAGTTGGTACGGAACTGGATATGTTGATGGAAACTAAGGAGAATATTTCTGTCATTCGGGACAGATTTTTGACTGCTCAAAGTCGGTAAAAATTCTATGTTTATATTCATCATCGACCCTTGGAGTTCGAAGTGGGAGAACATGTTCTGCTCAAGTTGTCGCCGAATGAAGGTAGTTTTTCATTTCGGGAAGAAGTTAAACTTAGTCCGAGCTATATCGGACCGTTTGAGATTTTAGACAGGGTTGGAGAATTGGCTTATCGCTTGGCGTCACCTCCAGCTTTGAGCCACGTCCATAACGTGTTTCATGTTTCTCAATTGAGAAAGTATGTACCGGATTCAAGTCATATTATCGACTATGGTGAGATTAATATAGCCAAGGATATTACCTTTGAAGAGAGAACGGTGATGATCCTCGAGCATAAACAAAAATCTCCGGCACAAAATTATTTTATTGGTAAAAGTGCAATGGTCGAGACATGGAGTCGAGGAGGCGACTTGGGATACGAAGAAGAAGATACGTGCGAGATATCCCGATTTTTTTGTTTCTTATGTTTTGGGGCAAAACTTCTTTTGAGGGGAAGAATGTAATATCTCTATTTTCAACTTTTGTTAATTTTCATTTTTGGTGATTTTTCACTTTTGACGAGTCGTTTGTAATTCTTTTGATATTTTGAAGCTATCCTGTTCTGCACTTTTTGCCATTTGAACGAGTCACGTCCGTTTTAGTTGAATCCGTATAACATTCTGACTTTTCCGTATTTGGCTTCTATTTTTATAAATATTGTTCAAGACTGACGTTACGGTGTTTCTACAAGTTCTTTTAATTTTTTCAGATGAGTTGTGAGATGTGGTATTATCGTTCGATCTTGAATCGCATTTTTCGGACATTTTGGGCTGTTATATATTTTCCGAGAGTTTTGGGTGTATGCTTATGTACTTGTTTTTTCATACCTTTGGGTGGTCAGAATCACGTGTTTGTTCAGCAACTGAGTTCATATTTCAATGCTCTTCATAAGCGTTTCATAGGATATTGTTAATCTTCGAGTTTTGTGTCGTCCGGGGCTTGTTCGGACTAACCGGGATGCACAGCTGAACTGGTCTGCAGAAGGCTTTGTGCATGCTAATGTAGAGTGATGGCACGCGCTAGTGCACATAATTAATGCACGCTATCGAGGCTGTTAGCGCACACTAACGAGATGAGGCAGAAAGTCCCATTCGTCTCTGTGTTGCCTCGTTAGCGCATGCTAAGGCAAGGATTAGCAAACACTAACTAGTAGGGATGGAGCGTTCTGTCCTTCACTGGACTGCCTCATTAACGCACGCTAAGGTTAGAATAGCGCACGCTAATAGGCTGAGGTGGAATGTCAATTTCCTTTTAGGCTCGTTTGCACGCTAATTGGGGATAGTGCGTTAACTAGGGGTGTTCAAAATTGGATATCCAGAGTTTCCAAAAATTCGATAGCATATTTTAATATCCGATATCCGGAAAAAAATATAAATTATATCCGGATATCATTATATTCGAAAAAATATTCGGATTTGGATATCGGATATCCTAATATCCGAAAAAAACTTCGGATATGGATATCGGATATCTAAATACATTCTATTATTTAAAATATAAAAAGATAAAATTTTTAGGATTTTTCGGATATTTCGTTTATCCGAATATCCGATTTTTATGAAAATTACTATCCGATATCCGAATCCGAGGTTCCGGATATCCAAACTTCGGATATCCGAATTATCAAATATCCGAATTTTTGGATATCCGGAACTTCGGATTTTCGAATATTTCGGATCATATATCGGATATTTTTGAACACCCCTAGCGTAACTGAGTCCAACATATTGTAACACCCCCAAGATATTCAGGGTATATTACAGTGTCGTGGACCCCTACATGGGATCCACCAGGCTAAATAAGAAATACCGCTCGTCTAATCATCTCAATTAGCGAGAAAACACACATCACCAAGACGAAAATTAAATAAAACGCCCAGTACAACCGGTAAACCAGACATCACCGACAATCATAATTAACATTTAGTAATACAAACCATATTCCAAATCAAAATGCCTAAGTACTAGCGAGTACGGTCTATCAGTTTACAAATTGAAAACAAACATTTAAAATGGCAACTAAAACAAAGGCCTTATTTGCACACGTCAACCACCTTAGCCAACATCCTCGTACTGCCCTAGTGCTCGATCGACCGGATGAACGCAACCTGAAATTCATAACACAAATCTAAAAATGGGTCCCTAGAGGGGTTAGCAATTACGCTAGTACAAGTAATCAAGGCAAACCATTCGCTTACACATTTCATGGTACATGCAGCCAATCAATTCAAAACAAAATCCAGACATGTCTTTTCCCGGAAAATAAACAGTCAAATATCACAATTCGATCTTGCCTAGGATCGGGGTGAAGCCACTGATCCCATTCGAGGCCTCTAAGGACCCTCCCGGACTATCCATAGTTAGAAATGAAAATCACGCACATGCATCGCCTAGGACCGGGGCGAAACCACAGGTCCCATCCGAGGCCTCTATGGACCTTCCCGGACTGGCTAGCCAACAAGCTCGTGAATCTGGAGTGAAGTCACGGATTCTCCCGATGCCTCGTCAGACCCTCCCAGAGTGAGCAAAGCACACACATATACATTATAATTTCACGTTAAGCATAAAGTTTTCAGGAGAATACTTGCCTTGAGTAATTAATGACGAAACGGACGGAATGGAGAAACAGCCACGATCGCTAGGAACCGACAAACTCGAACCTAATGATTCGAAGAATACAATCACAACCATTTTTAAACGAGTACGAAAATAGAAGACACTCAAAAACCCACCTACGATTCATGTAAATTCATACAAAAACAATGAGGGCGGGTCGCACCGAACCCTCTCGATTATCACAAATACCACGAAATTTACCATGAACCCGTAGGGAAAAAATGAATATCACGAATATTAACCACATACATCATGGATTAATCAACAATACGGAACGAATCGGACAAAACTCGAAAACCCCCAATTTACCCAAAGGTAGGGTTCTAAGAGCTTACCTCGGATTGAAGATGGAGAACAAGTGTTGTTGTTGTTAATATACACCAAGAACTCAAGAAAGATGATGGCTTGGAGTTACAAGACTTCGAATCGCCCGGAAATCGCCCAAGAATCGCCTAGTTCGCCCTAGCCACGGAGGAGGAAGAGAAGTGAGTAAAAATGGGTGAGTCTGGGTCCACTCTCGGGTATATATAACCAGGTGTTTAGCGTGCGCTAATGGATCACGGTTAGCGCGCGCTAACTAGCCAAAACTGGTCCAGAACCTGCGGTCCTGACCCATTAGCATGCGCTACCAGAAAATAGCATGCGCTAATAATCCCCCGATAGCGCGCGCTATCGAGCCATAGCGTGCGCTACCTGTTCGTCATCCAACTGGAATACCGCATTAGCGTGCTGCCACACACCTAGCGCGCGCTAAGCTCCCAACTATAGCGTGCGCTAATCCACAGACTTAGCATGCGCTAAACCGCTCGTCCAGAGAGCAGAAACAACCTAATGCCACTGTTGTACTCGAATCATTAGTGCGCGCTACTGGGCGAATTTAGTGTGCGCTACACAATGAAGTTAGCGTGTGCTACACCACGAAATTAGCGCGCACTAACGATTGCAGACAGTAGTACAGACATCACTAAAAGATGGAAAACGACGAATTCTTCCCCAGATGAAAACAACGCGTACCTGACACCAAACAACAGACTGAAGAAGACACACGAATGACGAGTTCAAGTTAGATCTGAAGCACTTAAAAGAAAACATGATTCTGACTACCCAAAGGTTCGAAAAACGACAACGATAGTAATTGCCCCATAACTTTGGGAAATTACGAAACAACCCAAAACATCCGAAATACACGATACACGATAGAAACGCCAAACAAAAGCTCACAACATGCATAATAACATAAGACGGATTTACGGCAACCCCGAAACGGCGGTTCCGAACGATGATTACGAGAATCGAATGAAATAGCGACGAAAAAGACAATAAATGCGGAATTGAGTAAAACAAGTCCGACAAGCTCGGATGATGAAAAGTCCAGTATTAAATATACTCGAAATAATCATACGGTTACAAGCGAGTTACCAAAAATAAAAAATACACCAAAAATGAAAATACCGGAAAAAGGAAAAATGCGGATATTACATTCTCCCCCTCTAAAAACAAGTTTCGTCCCGAAACTTAAGAAACAAACAACTCGGGGTACCTAGCACGCATGCTATTCTAGGTTTCCCAAGTTGCCTCCTGGACACCATGTCTCGACCACTGCACTTTGACCAACAGAATGGTCTTATGCCTCAGTCGCTTCTCACGGTGTTCCAAAATCTTCAAGGGACGCTCCTCGAAGGTAATATCTACAGCGATATCGATCTCACCATAGTCTATGACATGATTAGGGTCGAAACATATTTTCTCAGCTGGGAAACATGGAAGACGCTATGGACATGACTCAAATCCGGAGGCAACGCCAAGCGGTACGCCAACTCGCCAACCCTCTCGAGAATCTCAAAGGGCCCAATAAATCTCGGACTCAACTTCCCCTTCTTCCCGAAGTGGAAAACTCCCCTCGTCGGCGACACCTTTAGCAAAATGTGGTCTCCCACCTCGAATTCCAAAGGTCAACGACGAACATCAGAATAGGCTTTCTGTCGACTCTGAGCAGTCAACATCCTCTCCTGAATCAATTCCACCTTCTTTCTCGTCTCCAAAGCGACATCCGGTTCGGTCCCGACCAAATCGGACGCCTCGTTCCAACAAATTGGCGATCGACATCGCCGCCCATAAAGTGCCTCATACGGTGCCATCTTGATTGATGCGTGCCAACTATTGTTGTACGTGAACTCGATCAATGGCAAATGCTCCTCCTAAGCACTACTCCAATCGAGAGTACAAGTGTAACACCCCCAGATTTAACCGGAAATATTACAATGCCGTGGGCCCCGATATGGAACCCACAAGGCTAAAAGAAATTTTCGCAAACATTTACAAATGCCCAAGAGGCCAACGACGGTACTATCTGTAAAAATTCACAAAGACTTATAAAAATCCATTTATCAAAAACCGTCGGAAAAACTCATTTGAAATCACAAGGCCAAATGGCCGAAACTCAAAAGTTTAGAAAATGGTTTCCAAAGTAACCTCAGTTACCAGATACCAAAAGAGCGTTTCAAAATATACTCACGCAGCGGAAAAAGACCAACCATAAAGATACTCTAGCAGCGGAATACAAGAACCAATCAAGAAACTCAATGCACAGAACATGTCCTAGCCAGTATCCTCCGGGAAGCTCATCTCTTCACGACCGCTACAAGCTCGATACTCCAAGAACCTAAAAATAAATCCCACGACGGGTTCAGCCATAGTATCCAACAATGATAACCGTCACATCACATTAATAATTACATACCAATGAGAATACAACATAAGAATACGACCAACGTAATCTTACCACCATAACTTTACTTACTCAAGTAATTCTCATCAGAATAACCATTATCACATTTCACATCCTGTACTCGATTAACCAATAAACTCGATCATAATATCTGTATTGTACCTCAAACAATACTCAAGATTCTCAAACTATCATAACCAACTCACGATACGGAAATATACCATTTCTGACCAATACGATCCATCGAATAATATCATCAAATCCCAAAACGATAGCCGATTGTCCATCAAAGACAAATACCAAAGGAAATACGGAACATACCTCGAGATATGAAGTGCCACGACAATCATATCAGTCTAATCCGAGATCATATCAGTGCAATACGGACACGGTCCTAACACAAGACCTACAAATGCATACTCATATGACCACGTCAATATGATCACAACAATAACAATCATGTATACTCAATGGAAATCCGAAGATCCAGCGCCCTCAGCATAGATCCCTTTGTTGATCCTATCAGATCAACATAAGGTGGATAACCAACAATACACATATGAACAACAACACATGATAAAATCAATGATGCGAATTCACAAGATTCCATCAACATAATACTGGTAATCCAACGATCCAGCGCCCTCAGCATAGATCCCTATGATGATCCCGTCGAACCAACGCATGGTGGAAAACCTGTCCAACGATCCAGCGCCCTCAGCATAGATCCCCATGATGATCCCGTCGAACCAACGCATGGTGGACATTCGATCCAGCGCCCTCAGCATAGATCCTCATGATCCCATCGGATCATTTACAACATAAACAATACAATTATGCATACACATATGCAAATCAATATGTTCATCAACATGAACAACAGAACATGAACGACAATATGACAAATCCACTAAGACGACCTCATGTTTGACAACATGAAAGACAATATGCATGATCAAATCACTAACACTAACTGAATCGATATAAGATACTTGCCCCGAGTCCTTCGGGAGAAATCTCGATATCAAACCATCACCGACGATTATCCGCAATGCTCGGCGATCCAAATGTATCATGGACTATAGGTAATCATATCCTCGTCTTTACCATAATGTAACCTCGATACCCGAATATGCCAATAACTGAAATAAATCATATACATTATGATTAAACTCCCAGAATTGGAATGACAACATAAAATCATTGCTATAAGCATTATAAACGAAATGAAACTGAAACCATTCATTAAACATTATAATTGAGCAAGTAACAACTTGCCTCGATACCGATACGATGATGATGAAGTCGCTACCAGTCACAATGCCTTCGTCTACGAGCTCCTCGGCCCTGACCATGCAATTCACGAACACGCTCGAACACGACCGCAACATCCGGTTATAATCGCCGATCAATAATCTCAACCTATCGAAGTAATCAAATAACATATATCCGATAGCAATCAACAACCGACAAAACTAACCAATCGAACTCAACGGTTCAACACAACCTCGAATAAACGCAGTCAGAACAAACCAAATCAAACCATCTTGAATTCATAACCGAAACAGAATATATTACCCCGCCTGTTGACTTAGCGCACATTAATCTCTTACCGTAGCGTGCGCTAAGTTGTTCCCGATAGCGTGCGCTAGCCAATAGGCTTAGTGTGCGCTAATGACGTGCAGTTACATGCATTTCGGATACCGATCAACATATGACGATTATCAAAAACTCTAAGTGTTTCTGAACCATGTTCATAGCTATCAAACAACGAAATCTAATATCCTTTAACATATAGGTAATCATCCGATTTTTAATTCAAGTCATATATTCATATTTCATCTTCCTTAATATCAACAACCTAAACACCAAGAACTCATAATCATGCCATGTTCACCATCATATGAAGAAACCAACAACAACAACATCACAGATCCGATATGAAGGAAGACATTAGCCAACATATCTCTTTGAAGATAAACAACACATTCGAAACCATCCCATTCATATCAATATCTTCATATCAACAATAACATCATCATAATCCGGTAATCCAACTCATAATCATACTTATCAACTTGTTTATATGATAATCATCAGCTCAAGAACATCATATACAATCCAAAACGAAATCTCAAAGTGAAGAGTAATTACCTTTTTGAAGGAATGGATTGATTTACAAGGTTGAATCTATTTCCAAGAATCACTAATGATTTCAAGCTTCAAATGTTGTTATGGATGATTAACTCCACCTTAATCCAGTGTTTGGAACCTCAAATACTTCTCAAGGCTCTCTCTCTCTATCAGCTCACATGAAGAAATGGATGAAAATGACGAAAAATAGCCAACTGCACTTATATATATACTGTACATTATTAACGTACGCTAACATCTTCAATTAACATGCGTTACACACTTAGCGTGCACTAACTGACTTTGTTAGCGTGCGCTATCGCAGTCCAGAGGCTACTGTCTGGCTTCGTACATGTGCTTACGTACGTAATGCCCATGCATTAGCGTACGTAACTTACACTGTCTAGCGTACGCAAGTCCTTACATTTAGCGTGTGCTAATACCAGTTGACTTGCTATAGTCTACACCTACCACGAAGATGCTTGTGACCCCACATGCCGAAAGCACCCAATAAAGCCAAGATTCCCTGTTGACCGATATACAGTTAGCGTGCGCTAATCAACATGCATTAGCGTGCGCTAACACTACATTACAACATCCGTTGACTTATCAGAACGTGCGCCGAAAGTGGCCTGGTCCACGCGTAGATTCGTTCCGATCGGACTGCATTAGCGTGCGTTATCTTATATCCGTAGCGTGCGCTAAACCTGCACGATAGCGTGCGCTACTCATGATTATTAGCGTGCGCTAATAATGTTACACTTAGCCATTTTCAGCTATTCTTGTCCAACGTCTCGACATACCAAAAACGAACATAAGACACACTGAACACAAACACTGAATCCTATAATATCCTTATACGATATACCCTATATCGAAAGTACGATAGCCTGATACACGATGTCCTCAAATGCAACTGTCGACCAGATACGACAATTATACCGATACTGACATCTCAGTCCTTTATTTATTTTATCCCTACTGTACAGATTCCAGGTTGTACAATATATCTCGGATAAAATAATATCAAACAACAGTAGTAGAAATTCCGGATATTACATTTTACACCACTTAAAATAAGTTTCGTCCTCGAAACTTACAATCCCTCATAAAACAAACAAACATACCGTTCAACCCAAAATATCCCAAATCCATCACGACAACGATCAATCATCATCATTACTGAATAACCAAGAGAGTACACTTACAAATACGCAGGTCGACAATCTCCTGAGATACTAGCAAGCGATCTCACTGTACAGTCCCAATACGCTTACAATCACAATTCCTTGAGTCTCAACAAAATTATATCATCGTTAGATGAAATAATCTATCCGTGACAAATCCTGTTTGCCTGATCGCATGATCAAGTTCCAATTCCGATAAGACGAATAATATCCGATATATCTGTGAAACAATTGTCCAAAATAATCACAATCAATCTCGAAACATTGACACAAAATTCGAACACTTATACGATCATCAACAATGATCAACCAACAAATTAACTGAGAATACCATCGACATGATAAATTCCAATACGACCAATCCAATGGTTAAAACATAACTGAGAATATCATCAACATGATAAACTCCAATATAACCAACCAGAGGTCAAAGCACAATCGAGTATATCATCAACATGATAAACTCCAATATGACCAACCAGAGGTCAAAACACAATCGGGAATATCATCAACATGATAAACTCTAATATTACCAACGAAGGAGCGATAATAATCGAGAATACCCTCACACGGTAAATTCCAACACGATAAACACAGAACCACAGAGACAGATATACGGATGAATAAAGTTCTCAAAACGACACACCAGTCACATACCATGGATCTCAATAAACATACTCGACTGGTGAGCATACTCCTCGGCATACGAACAACCAATCAAGTCGACGAAAATAACCAATCATACCTGGAGTGGAAACGACCGCTCGACATCTAAAACAACCAACATGGGGTCACCATCCCCAAATATACAAAAGAAATCATTCAAAATCATTATGGTAAAGTCACAATATTACCATACCAATGGAATCACATAGAACATATATCCCGGTTTCACAAAATCCAAAGTTCCAAAATTATATTATGTGCATGATTCTACAACACACGACATATTTCTCTTATCCGATAAATCAATCGATCATCCTTGCATAACCAAACGACCATACCAAGGTTCGTATCCCTATTCCTCGTTCCATACTGATGTCTTATCCAGTTCGTGAGTCACACTCAGAACTTCACCATGATATGGAATATACACTAAATGCGTATGTTTATCAATTACATTTTCAAAACCAGTTTGAAATCATATAATCTCGTCAAGAAGACAAATTTTCGAAAATTCTTTCAAAATTTTCACAACTCAAAACATAAATTTTCGTAAGACCACGAAATCAATTTTAAAATTTAAATCGGCTCGCTGGTGCCAAGTTCTCGATAAAAATTCTTTTCAAATACACACGATTTAAATAAAATAGAATTTATTCAAATGCTTGTCCATATCCATACTCCTGTATACCACTTCGGCTCGTCACCAAATTCACTGATATTCCATCGGAAAACCACACGATGAAATTCCAAAATTTCAATATATAAACTCTGATAAAAACTCCTCCACATACTACTCGCAACGTCAATCCTTAATCCATCCTGGATCACCTCAAATATGATATGACAAAATATTGAAACAAATCAACAAATCAAACACAGCGAAAGACTTCCCGAGAAGTTCCATTTGAACAAGTAAACCAAAGCCTCGAAAGGCGGAAGTAACATAAGTAAACGATTTTTTTACAAATCTCGGGAGTTTTAGAAAACAAGAAAAAGCCTTTTGAAACATTAGGGTCTCAGCCCGTATCTCGTTCCACATTAGAAGAAGTTTAAAAAGTAGAAAACTCTTTTTGGACCCCAAGTCCTGAGTTACAAAACCATTTCAAAATCGATTTGGGTCTTGGCCCAAAAATCATTTTCCGTAAAACATCCGTGAAATATTCATTTTGAAAAGTATCCTTTTCAAATGCTCAAAACAGTTCATATATATCACAAAATGAAACTACATGTTCTTCTCAACAATCCATAGTCCTTCTCCCGATTACACAATTCCGTTCCAAAATCTAACCAACTTACTGATTCTCAAAATTATAATTCCTCAAGATCAACAATCCTGTCCCAACTCTGTCACCTTATACTATAACGTATAATATTCTGCTGAATTTCAAAGCATATCAACTTAGAATAACAATAGATCTCAATGAAATTCAAAAATCCAAATACTTACGGATCATGAAGCCGACGATTCCCCGTGATACTGGCACATGTCTCGACTCAAGAAAATACTCGACACAGATATTTTCAAAACACACATTTTGCAAACTCAGTGCAACTCAAGAACACAATATATCACGTTAACACCATTTGGAAAAGTTTACAACAATCCCAGTACCACACTGATAAATCACATAACCCATAAGCCCGAGTGAACAACAAAAACTCACGGCTCTAGTATTAGCCAATTGACAACTGGAATGACACGACCCAACTCGAGCCAAATGCCTAGGTTTTCTCAACCTAAGTTCTAATACCATATTCTGTAACACCCCCAGATTTAACCGGAAATATTACAGCGTCGTGGGCCCCGATATGGAACCCACAAGGCTAAAAGAAATTTTCGCAAACATTTACAAATGCCCAAGAGGCCAACGACGGTACTATCTGTAAAAATTCACAAAGACTTATAAAAATCCATTTATCAAAAACCGTCGGAAAAACTCATTTGAAATCACAAGGCCAAACGGCCGAAACTCAAACGTTTAGAAAATGATTTCCAAAGTAACCTCAGTTACCAGATACCAAAAGAGCGTTTCAAAATACTCACGCAGCGGAAAAAGACCAACCATAAAGATACTCTAGCAGCGGAATACAAGAACCAATCAAGAAACTCAATGCACAGAACATGTCCTAGCCAGTATCGTCCGGGAAGCTCATCTCTTCACGGCCGCTACAAGCTCGATACTCCAAGAACCTAAAAATAAATCCCACGACGGGGTCAGCCATAATATCCAACAATGATAACCATCACATCACATTAATAATTACATACCAATGAGAATACAACATAAGAATACGACCAACGTAATCTTACCGCCATAACTTTACTTACTCAAGTAATTCTCATCAGAATAACCATTATCACATTTCACATCCTGTACTCGATTAACCAATAAACTCGATCATAATATCTGTATTGTACCTCAAACAATACTCAAGATTCTCAAACTATCATAACCAACTCACGATACGGAAATATACCATTTCTGACCAATACGATCCATCGAATAATATCATCAAATCCCAAAACGATAGCCGATTGTCCATCAAAGACAAATACCAAAGGAAATACGGAACATACCTCGAGATATGAAGTGCCACGACAATCATATCAGTCTAATCCGAGATCATATTAGTGCAATACGGACACGGTCCTAACACAAGACCTACAAATGCATACTCATATAACCACGTCAATATGATCACAACAATAACAATCATGTATACTCAATGGAAATCCTTCGATCCAGCGCCCTCAGCATAGATCCCTTTGTTGATCCTATCAGATCAGCATAAGGTGGATAACCAACAATACACATATAAACAACAACACATGATAAAATCAATGATGCGAATTCACAAGATTCCATCAACATAATACTGGTAATCCAATGATCCAGCGCCCTCAGCATAGATCCCCATGATGATCCCGTCGAACCAACGCATGGTGGAAAACCTGTCCAACGATCCAGTGCCCTCAGCATAGATCCCCATGATGATCCCGTGGAACCAACGCATGGTGGACATTCGATCCATCACCCTCAGCATAGATCCTCATGATCCCATCGGATCATTTACAACACAAACAATACAATTATGCATACACATATGCAAATCAATATGTTCATCAACATGAACAACAGAACATGAACGACAATATGACAAATCCACTAAGACGACCTCATATTTGACAACATGAAAGACAATATGCATGATCAAATCACTAACACTAATTGAATCGATATAAGATACTTGCCCCGAGTCCTTCGGGAGAAATCTCGATATCAAACCATCACCGACGATTATCCGCAATGCTCGACGATCCAAACGTATCATGAACTACAGGTAATCATATCCTCGTCTTTACCATAATGTAACCTCGATACCCGAATATGCCAATAACCGAAATAAATCATATACATTATGATTAAACTCCCAGAATTGGAATGACAACATATAATCATTCCTATATGCATTATAAACGAAATAAAACTGAAACCATTCATTAAACATTATAATTGAGCAAGTAACAACTTGCCTCGATACTGATACGATGATGATGAAGCCGCTACCAGTCACAATGCCTTCGTCTACGAGCTCCTCGGCCCTGACCATGCAATTCACGAACACGCTCGAACACGACCGCAACATCCGGTTATAATTGCCGATCAATAATCTCAACCTATCGAAGTAATCAAATAACATATATCCGATAACAATCAACAACCGACAAAACTAACTAACCGAACTCAACGGTTCAACACAACCTCGAATAAATGCAGTCAGAACAAACCAAATCAAACCATCACAAATTCATAACCGAAACAGAATATATTACCCCGCCTGTTGACTTAGCGCACGTTAATCTCTTACCGTAGCGTGCGCTAAGTTGTTCCCGATAGCGTGCGCTATCCAGTAGGCTTAGCGTGCGCTAATGACGTGCAGTTACATGCATTTCGGATACCGATCAACATATGGAGATTATCAAAAACTCTAAGTGTTTCTGAACCATGTTCATAGCTATCAAACAACGAAATCTAATATCCTTTAACATATAGGTAATCATCCGATTTTTAATTCAAGTCATATATTCATATTTCATCTTCCTTAATATCAACAACCTAAACACCAATAACTCATAATCATGCCATGTTCACCATCATATGAAGAAACCAACAACAACAACATCACAGATCCGATTTGAAGGAAGACATTAGCCAACATATCTCTTTGAAGATAAACAACACATTCGAAACCACCCCATTCATATCAATATCTTCATATCAACAATAACATCATCATAATCTGGTAATCCAACTCATAATCATACTTATCAACTTGTTTATATGATAATCATCAGCTCAAGAACATCATATACAATCCAAAATGAAATCTCAAAGTGAAGAGTAATTACCTTTTTGAAGGAATGGATTGATTTACAAGGTTGAATCCATTTCCAAGAATCACTAATGATTTCAAGCTTCAAATGTTGTTATGGATGATTAACTCCACCTTAATCCAGTGTTTTGAACCTCAAATACTTCTCAAGGCTCTCTCTCTATCGGCTCACATGAAGAAATGGATGAAAATGACGAAAAATAGCCAACTGCACTTATATATATACTGTACATTATTAACGTACGCTAACATCTTCAATTAACGTGCGTTACACACTTAGCGTGCGCTAACTGACTTTGTTAGCGTGCGCTATCGCAGTCCAGAGGCTACTGTCTGGGTTCGTACATGTGCTTACGTACGTAATGCCCATGCATTAGCGTACGTAACTTACACTGTCTAGCGTACGCAAGTCCTTACATTTAGCGTGCGCTAATACCAGTTGACTTGCTACAGTCTAAACCTACCACGAAGATGCTTGTGACCCCACATGCCGAAAGCACCCAATAAATCCAAGATTCCCTGTTGACCGATATACAGTTAGCGTGCGCTAATCAACATGCATTAGCGTGCGCTAACACTACATTACAACATCCGTTGACTTATCAGAACGTGCGCCGAAAGTGGCCTGGTCCACGCGTAGATTCGTTCCGATCGGAATGCATTAGCGTACGTTATCTTATATCCTTAGCGTGCGCTAAACCTGCACGATAGCGTGCGCTACTCATGATTATTAGCGTGCGCTAATAATGTTACACTTAGCCATTTTCAGCTATTCTTGTCCAACGTCTCGACATACCAAAAACGAACATAAGACACACTGGACACAAACACTGAATCCTATAATATTCTTATACGATATACCCTATATCGAAAGTACGATAGCCTGATACACGATATCCTCAAATGCAACTGTCGACCAGATACGACAATTATACCGATACTGACATCTCAGTCCTTTATTTATTTTATCCCTACTGTACAGATTCCACGCTGTACAATACAACTCGGATAAAATAATATCAAACAACAGTAGTAGAAATTCCGGATATTACATTCTACACCACTTAAAATAAGTTTCGTCCTCGAAACTTGCAATCCGTCATAAAATAAACAAACATACCGTTCAACCCAAAATATCCCAAAGCCATCACGACAACGATCAATCATCATCATTACTGAATAACCAAGAGAGTACACTTACAAATACGCAGGTCGACGATCTCCTGAGATACTAGCAAGCGATCTCACTGTACAGTGCCAATACGCTTACAATCACGATTCCTTGAGTCTCAACAAAATTATATCATCGTCAGATGAAATAATATATCCATGACAAATCCTGTTTGCCTGATCGCATGATCAAGTTCCAATTCCGATAAGATGAATAATATCCGATATATCTGTGAAACAACTGTCCAAAATAATGACAACCAATCTCGAAACATTGACACAAAATTCGAACACTTATACGATCATCAACAATGATCAACCAACAAATTAACTGAGAATACCATCGACATGATAAATTCCAATACGACCAATCTAATGGTTAAAACATAACTGAGAATATCATCAACATGATAAACTCCAATATGACCAACCAGAGGTCAAAGCACAATCGAGTATATCATCAACATGATAAACTCCAATATGACCAACCAGAGGTCAAAACACAATCGGGAATATCATCAACATGATAAACTCTAATATTACCAACGAAGGAGCGATAATAATCGGGAATACCCTCACACGGTAAATTCCAACACGATAAACACAGAACCACAGAGACAGATATACGGATGAATAAAGTTCTCAAAACGACACACCAGTCACATACCGTGGATCTCAATAAACATACTCGACTGGTGAGCATACTCCTCGGCATACGAACAACCAATCAAGTCGGCGAAAATAACCAATCATACCTGGAGTGGAAACGACCGCTCGACATATAAAACAACCAACATGGGGTCACCATCCCCAAATCTACAAAAGAAATCATTCAAAATCATTATGGTAAAGTCACAATATTACCATACCAATGGAATCACATAGCACATATATCCCGGTTTCACAAAATCCAAAGTTCCAAAATTATATTATGTGCATGATTCTACAACACACGACATATTTCTCTTATCCGATAAATCAATCGATCATCCTTGCATAACCAAACGACCATACCAAGGTTCGGATCCCTATTCCTCGTTCCATACTGATGTCTTATCCAGTTCGTGAGTCACACTCAGAACTTCACCATGATATGGAATATACACTAAATGCGTATGTTTATCAATTACATTTTCAAAACCAGTTTGAAATCATATAATCTCGTCAAGAAGACAAATTTTCGAAAATTCTTTCAAAATTTTCACAACTCAAAACATAAATTTTCGTAAGACCATGAAATCAATTTTAAAATTTAAATCGGCTCGCTGGTGCCAAGTTCTCGATAAAAATTCTTTTCAAATACACACGATTTAAATAAAATGGAATTTATGCAAATGCTTGTCCATATCCATACTCCTGTATACCACTTCGGCTCGTCACCAAATTCACTGATATTCCATCGGAAAACCACACGATGAAATTCTAAAATCTCAATATATAAACTCTGATAAAAACTCCTCCTCCACATACTACTCGCAACGTCAAGCCTTAATCCATCCTGGATCACCTCAAATATGATATGACAAAATATTGAAACAAATCAACAAATCAAACACAACAAAAGACTTCCCGAGAAGTTCCATTTGAACAAGTGAACCAAAGTCTCGAAAGGCGGAAGTAACATAAGTAAACGATTTTTTTACAAATCTCGGGAGTTTTAGAAAACAAGAAAAAGCCTTTTGAAACATTAGGGTCTCAGCCCGTATCTCGTTCCACATTAGAAGAAGTTTAAAAAGTAGAAAACTCTTTTCGGACCCCAAGTCCTGAGTTACAAAACCATTTCAAAATCGATTTGGGTCTCGACCCAAAAATCATTTTCCGTAAAACATTCGTGAAATATTCATTTTGAAAAGTATCCTTTTCAAATGCTCAAAACAGTTCATATATATCACAAAATGAACTAACATGACTACATGTTCTTCTCAACAATCCATAGTCCTTCTCCCGATTACACAATTCCGTTCCAAAATCTAACCAACATACTGATTCTCAAAATTATAATTCCTCAAGATCATCAATCCTGTCCCAACTCTGTCACCTTATACTATAACATATCAACTTAGAACAACAATAGATCTCAATGAAATTCAAAAATCCAAATACTTACAGATCGTGAAGCCGACGATTCCCCGTGATACTGGCACATGTCTCGACTCAAGAAAATACTCGACACAGATATTTTCAAAACACACATTTTGCAAACTCAGTGCAACTCAAGAACACAATATATCACGTTAACACCATTTGGAAAAGTTTACAATAATCCCAGTACCACACTGATAAATCACATAACCCATAAGCCCGAGTGAACAGCAAAAACTCACGGCTCTAGTATTAGTCAATTGACAACTGGAATGATACGACCCAACTCGACCCAAATGCCTAGGTTTTCTCAACCTAAGCTCCGATACCATATTCTGTAAAACCCCCAGATTTAACCGGAAATATTACAGCGCCGTGGGGCCCGATATGGAACCCACAAGGCTAAAAGAAATTTTCGCAAACATTTACAAATGCCCAAGAGGCCAATGATGGTACTATCTGTAAAAATTCACAAAGACTTATAAAAATCCATTTATCAAAAACCGTCGGAAAAACACATTTGAAATCACAAGGCCAAACGGCCGAAACTCAAAAGTTTAGAAAATGGTTTCCAAAGTAACCTCAGTTACCAGATACCAAAAGAGCGTTTCAAAATACTCACGCAGCGGAAAAAGACCAACCATAAAGATACTCTAGCAGCGGAATACAAGAACCAATCAAGAAACTCAATGCACAGAACATGTCCTAGCCAGTATCCTCCGGGAAGCTCATCTCTTCACGGCCGCTACAAGCTCGATACTCCAAGAACCTAAAAATAAATCCCACGACGGGGTCAGCCATAATATCCAACAATGATAACCGTCACATCACATTAATAATTACATACCAATGAGAATACATCATAAGAATACGACCAACGTAATCTTACCACCATAACTTTACTTACTCAAGTAATTCTCATCAGAATAACCATTATCACATTTCACATCCTGTACTCGATTAACCAATAAACTCGATCATAATATCTGTATTGTACCTCAAACAATACTCAAGATTCTCAAACTATCATAACCAACTCACGATACGGAAATATACCATTTCTGACCAATACGATCCATCGAATAATATCATCAAATCCCAAAACGATAGCCGATTGTCCATCAAAGACAAATACCAAATGAAATACGGAACATACCTCGAGATATGAAGTCCCACGACAATCATATCAGTCTAATCCGAGATCATATCAGTGCAATACGGACACGGTCCTACCACAAGACCTACAAATGCATATTCATATGACCACGTCAATATGATCACAACAATAACAATCATGTATACTCAATGGAAATCCGACGATCCAGCGCCCTCAGCATAGATCCCTTTGTTGATCCTATCAGATCAGCATAAGGCGGATAACCAACAATACACATATGAACAACAACACATGATAAAATCAATGATGCGAATTCACAAGATTCCATCAACATAATACTGGTAATCCAACGATCCAGCGCCCTCAGCATAGATCCCCATGATGATCCCGTCGAACCAACGCATGGTGGAAAACCTGTCCAACGATCCAGCGCCCTCAGCATAGATCCCCATGATGATCCCGTGGAACCAACGCATGGTGGACATTCGATCCAGCACCCTCAGCATAGATCCTCATGATCCCATCGGATCATTTACAACACAAACAATACAATTATGCATACACATATGCAAATCAATATGTTCATCAACATGAACAACATAACATGAACGACAATATGACAAATCCACTAAGACGACCTCATGTTTGACAACATGAAAGACAATATGCATGATCATATCACTAATACTAACTGAATCAATATAAGATACTTGCCCCGAGTCCTTCGGGAGAAATCTCGATATCAAACCATCACCGACGATTATCCGCAATGCTCGGCGATCCAAACGTATCATGAACTACAGGTAATCATATCCTCGTCTTTACCATAATGTAACCTCGATACCCGAATATGCCAATAACCGAAATAAATCATATACATTATGATTAAACTCCCAGAATTGGAATGACAACATATAATCATTGCTATATGCATTATAAACGAAATAAAACTGAAACCATTCATTAAACATTATAATTGAGCAAGTAACAACTTGCCTCGATACCGATACGATGATGATGAAGCCGCTACCAGTCACAATGCCTTCGTCTACGAGCTCCTCGGCCCTGACCATGCAATTCATGAACATGCTCGAACACGACCGCAACATCCGGTTATAATCGCCGATCAATAATCTCAACCTATCGAAGTAATCAAATAACATATATCTGATAACAATCAACAACCGACAAAACTAACCAATCGAACTAAATGGTTCAACACAACCTCGAATAAACGCAGTCAGAACAAACCAAATCAAACCATCACAAATTCATAACCGAAACAGAATATATTACCCCGCCTGTTGACTTAGCGCACGTTAATCTCTTACCGTAGCGTGCGCTAAGTTGTTCCCGTTAGCGTGCGCTATCCAGTAGGCTTAGCGTGCGCTAATGACGTGCAGTTACATGCATTTCGGATACCGATCAACATATGGAGATTATCAAAAACTCTAAGTGTTTCTGAACCATGTTCATAGCTATCAAACAACGAAATCTAATATCCTTTAACATATAGGTAATCATCCGATTTTTAATTCAAGTCATATATTCATATTTCATCTTCCTTAATATCAACAACCTAAACACCAATAACTCATAATCATGCCATGTTCACCATCATATGAAGAAACCAACAACAACAACATCACAGATCCGATTTGAAGGAAGACATTAGCCAACATATCTCTTTGAAGATAAACAACACATTCGAAACCATCCCATTCATATCAATACCTTCATATCAACAATAACATCATCATAATCCGGTAATCCAACTCATAATCATACTTATCAACTTGTTTATATGATAATCATCAGCTCAAGAACATCATATACAATCTAAAACGAAATCTCAAACTGAAAAGTAATTACCTTTTTGAAGGAATGGATTGATTTACAAGGTTGAATCCATTTCCAAGAATCACTAATGATTTTAAGCATCAAATGTTGTTATGGATGATTAACTCCACCTTAATCCAGTGTTTTGAACCTCAAATACTTCTCAAGGCTCTCTCTCTATCGGCTCACATGAAGAAATGGATGAAAATGACGAAAAATAGCCAACTGCACTTATATATATACTGTACATTATTAACGTACGCTAACATATTCAATTAACGTGCGTTACACACATAGCGTGCACTAACTGACTTTGTTAGCGTGCGCTATCGCAGTCCAGAGGCTACTGTCTGGCTTTGTACATGTGCTTACGTACGTAATGCCCATGCATTAGCGTACGTAACTTACACTATCTAGCGTACGCAAGTCCTTACATTTAGCGTGCGTTAATACCAGTTGACTTGCTACAGTCTACACCTACCACGAAGATGCTTGTGACCCCACATGCCGAAAGCACCCAATAAAGCCAAGATTCCCTGTTGACCGATATACAGTTAGCGTGCGCTAATCAACATGCATTAGCGTGCGCTAACACTACATTACAACATCCGTTGACTTATCAGAACGTGCGCCGAAAGTGGCCTGGTCCACGCATAGATTCGTTCCGATCGGACTGCATTAGCGTGCATTATCTTATATTCGTAGCGTGCGCTAAACCTGCACGATAGCGTGCGCTACTCATGATTATTAGCGTGCGCTAATAATGTTACACTTAGCCATTTTCAGCTATTCTTGTCCAACATCTCGACATACCAAAAACGAACATAAGACACATTGAACACAAACACTAAATCCTATAATATTCTTATACGATATACCCTATATCGAAAGTACGATAGCCTGATACACGATATCCTCAAATGTAACTGTCGACCAGATACGACAATTATACCAATACTGACATCTCAGTCCTTTATTTATTTTATCCCTACTGTACAGATTCCACGCTGTACAATATAACTCGGATAAAATAATATCAAACAACAGTAGTAGAAATTCCGGATATTACAACAAGCACACAACATATCCTCAAATGTTTGGATAGTTCGCTCCGAGTGCCCATTCGTCTGAGGAAGAAAAGAAGTACTCAGACGCAAACGAGTACCCAACGCCTTATGCACCGCCTGCCAAAAATGCGATATAAAATGGCCATCACGATCTGAAGCAATAGTCTTCGGAATACCGTGAAGCCTCACGACCTGCGCAATTAATACCCGAGCCAATCTCTTTGGCCCAAAGTATCCTCGATGCCTAGAAAGTGTGCGGACTTGGTTAGACGATCCACAATCACCCAAACCATATTCATACCAGACTTCGATCTCGGCAATCTCGTGACGAAGTCCATTGAAATATCTTCACATTTCCATTCTGAAGCGGGAAGCGACTGCAACAACCCGGCTGGTCGCTGATGCTTGATTTTGACTTGCTGACAAGTCAAACATCTCGCTACAAATTGTGCGACCTCCTCCTTCATATCGCTCCACCAAAAGTTCCTCCTTAGGTCCTTGTACATCTTACTCGAACTAGGATGAACTGAGTAAGGCGTAGTATGGGCCTCACGCAAAATACTTTGCCTCAATTCCGAGTCGTTCAGTACACAAATCCGACTCTAGAATCTCAACACACCATCCCCATGAATCATAAACCCAGGAGACTTCCCCTTAAGAACATTCTCTCGGATTTAAGAAAGCATTGGATCCTCCAACTGCTTTAGTTAAATTTCATCGATTAGCGACGACGAAATTCTAAAGCACAAAGTTGCCCGACAGCTCCCGACAACAAAATCTCAACACATAAATCGATCAAATCACGATAGTCTTCTTGTGTTGTATCAACACGCACCCAAGACCCTGACCCGAAGCATCGCTATAAACAGCAAAACCCTCATTGCCACATGGCAACGCTAGAATCGGGGCTCAAGTCAAACGCCTCTTCAGCTCCTCAAAACTTGACTGCCTTTCGTCATTGCAGACGAACTTTTCGGATTTCTGAAGCAATTATGTAAGTGGCCAAGCCAGTTTCGAGAACCCCTTGACGAATCTACGATAGTAGCCAGCCAAACCCAATAAACTACGGACCTCCTTTACATTCTTAGGCGGTGTCCAATCCAGCACTGCCTCAATCTTCTGTGGATCCACACGGACCCCCTCGGCTGAAATCACGTGACCCAGAAACATCACTTCCTTCAGCCAGAACTCACATTTCGAGAACTTTGCATAGAGTCGCTCGGTCCTCAAAATATTCAACACCACACGCAGATGATGTGCATGATTTTCCTCATTCTTCGAGTATATAAGGATGTCATCAATGAATACAACGACACACTTATCCAAATACTCGCTGAAAACCTTGTTCATCAACTACATGAACACTGCCGACGCATTAGTTAGCCCGAAGGGCATAACCACAAACTCATAATGTCCGTATCTCGCCCGAAAAGCTATTTTCGGAATATCAGACTCCTTCACCCGAAGCTGATAGTATCCCGATCTCAAATCGATCTTCGAGAATACCGCAACTCCCTGCAACTGATCAAACAAGTCATAGATCCTCGGCAGGGGCTACTTGTTCTTGATGGTCACTTTATTTAGTTCGCGATAGTTGTCGTATAAACGCAGTGAACCATTCTTCTTCCGCACAAATAGGACCGGTGCGCCCCAAGGCGAAGCGCTCGGTCGAATATAACCCGACTCAAGAAGTTCACTCAACTGCTTCTTCAACTCACCCATCTCTTAAGGTGCCATGCGATACGGCGCCTTCGACATTGGAGCCGCACCCGTCTCTAACTTGATATCGAACTCAACCTCGCGGTCTGGTGGCAACCCCGGCAACTCGTCAGGAAAGACATCTGGGAACTCACTAACGACTGGAATCGATGAAAACTCTACTCCATCATCCTCCGCCTTCAAGGCGTAGCACTAATAACCAGTACAACACTTCCACAGGAGTCTCATCACCTTCATTGCGTTAATTACGAACTTCTAGTTTCCCCTCTTTCGCCCTGCGAAAGAGTGCTAGGTGCCGTCCTCGGATAACATGGTGATAATTCTCGTGCGGTAGTTCATGATCGCACCATGCCACTCGAGCTAATCATCCCCGAGAATCAAA
Organism: Orobanche coerulescens; assembly: GCA_033398695.1. Lineage (NCBI taxonomy): Eukaryota > Viridiplantae > Streptophyta > Magnoliopsida > Lamiales > Orobanchaceae > Orobanche > Orobanche coerulescens. The sequence goes on along the minus strand of CM065804.1, from coordinate 189,711,296 downwards.
TCCTCACCCTCAATACCCACAATAATAAGATTAGAGAGCCAAGCCCTCTCACAAATAACCACAGAATAGTCTCGAATCTCCCGATCACCAACAATCCTATCACTGCTAGGAATTTTAACGATGAAGGTCTCACAAGATGACAAACAGTCTAGACTCAAATGGCACACACACTCCAGAGAGATAAACGAATGCGTAGCACTAGAATCGAAAAGCACACTGACAGGATGAGAATGCATATGAATGGTACGCCGCTAGATCATCGGCCCTCCTCATCTCATAAACACGCGGATGAGTGTAGCCGACATTGGAAGCTCCCCCTTTAGCGGTCTGGCCCCGACCTCTCCCTCGGCCGACACTCTGCATGGACTGTGGAGAAAACGATCCCTGGTTCACCCTCAGCTCCTTAGGCATTGGAAAAGAAGCCTTGGCACCAAGAGTCTGCCCTAAACGATCACAAAAAGAAGCATTGTGGCCCGACTGACTACAAGTATGACAAGTCAATGATGGACGAGGACACTCCCGGTTCCTGTGGCCCGGCTTGCCACAGTTAAAACATCTTACCTCACGAGTGGAGGCACTGGCAGTACCTTGAAAGCCCCCAGAAAAACGAGTCGAACCGCCTGCAGGAAAATTAGAAGACTGAGACTTCTGCTGAACTCCACCCTTGTGACCTGAAAAGTTACCGACGAATTTCTGTTTCTTACTTTCTCGAGCCGCCTCACTAGCCGTAGAGGACATATCATAAGCAAGAGCTCTACTCTGATAGTCCTTTAGGGTGGTGCAGGAGAGTCCAGACATGTAGTCATGAATCCTCAGTTTCATCTGCCTAGAAAAATGGCAGATCTTGTCACTCTCCTCCTCAACCTAGCCTTCATGAAGCCCAATTCCCGGTTGAAATCTGCAATGGCCTGAGAAACTGGAATATCTTGAGGCTGAGCATCATAAAAAGCAAGGACCCGTGCCTGACGAACGGGCCACGAACAATACTCAGCTTTCATAAGGTCTCTGAACTCGGCCCACGAAGCATCATGATCCCGAGGTCCGACAACCTCCCACCAATCAGCAGCGTCCCTATTGAGAAAATACTGGGCGATTGGGACCTTGCGATCCTCAGGACATTTTGTGGCAACAAATACCTTGGACATCTCTTTGATCCACTCCTCCCATCCAATCGGGTCTGAAGCCCAGAAAACTGAGAAGGATGCATCTTGGTGACATCCTGAAGCCAACGATCCATCCCAACCTGAATAGCATGAGCTGAAATCGGGTTTTGAATCGCCTGGGCTATCGCAGCCATTTAGTTCACCATCTGTTGCATTAAAGATGCAACACTGATGAATCGATTTTTGATATTCTCATTCCATTCTATCGAGTCGCGCTTTCGTTTGTTTTTAAGTGTTTTTGCTCTTTTTACGCGTGGTATGTTGTGTTTTTGTTTTGTAGGTAGCCGGACGACGATTGTGGTGAAATATGCGCTTTTATGGCCAATATTGGAGTTTATGACGATCAAGAGCAAGAAGGGGGCCTAAAACGATAAAGATTGAATCAATGCCGGTCGTATTTTCTAACTTTGAGATTCATTACTTCGAATTGAGGAAGATATCGCTTCTAGACCACGGCTACGCAGTCCGGACCGCGGCCCGAAGAGTTGAGACCACAATCCAAGCCCGGACCACACCCGAACCACTGTCCCAAATCCAGACCGCATGACGACTCCCCCCAAAATCATCTAGATCGCGGTCCCAGTCCTCCAGAACACGGTCCAACCCCCCTGTGTGCAGAAAATGCGATTTTCTGCACTTTTTTTGGCGATTTTTGACAGGTATATATAGGGAAACCTATACCCAACTTCTCCCAAGCCACAAAACACGATCCAAACTCAGTTTTTCTCAGCTTTTGAGTGTTCTAAACATCAAGAAACATAATTTATGAAGGATTTTCATCATTTGTAAGGAGATTTTGTTCGTTTTTGAAAGAAGAACATCAAACCTTCCTCGGGCTTCGATTTCGTTTTCTCAAGGGAAGATTTCTACCATGTTTTATTCCATGATTTTTGCTATTATTGCTGAAATGATCATGAGTAGCTAATCTGATTATATGGGTGTTTAGATTGAACCACACACATGTTCTTAGTTAGTTTTGATTGATATTTCGGGTATGAGTTTGGGATTATTCCTCTTTCTTTGTTCTTAGTAATCTATCGGCGTTCTTGATAATATTTGTACACGAATATTATTTAGACGCAAGAGAACTTATGATTTAGATCATCAAACCTTTTTCATAGTTGTTGTTATTGTCAAAATCGAGGGTTTTTGTCGGTGTTCGCCATCAAACGACCCGATAGAAGTGATTGTGAATGTTCTATATATTTTTCCGCGATCTTTTAGCGAATTACCCCATCAAAGGTATTTAGCTAGTCTATTGTTAGTAGGGATTCATCTACATAAAAGGAGTTTCTCTTGTTTTAGAAAAGGACAATCGCGATTTTTAGAATTTGCCGCCATCAAACGAATTTCTTTTAATTGTGAGCAATCGGTAATTCCAAATCATAAATTCTTTGAGTATCGAAACTAATAATTGATAACGTGTGGGTCAGTGATTCTAAACTCCCATATCATTATCATAATTGTATTCTCTAGAAATCCAACCTTTAATTCAGTGTTTTTAATGCTTCGATTAATTTAATTTTCCGCACTTGTTTTATGAACTTACATCTCAATCGAATCATCCACCGTGTTTTAATTCACTTTACTTTTGTTAATTCGACTATTTGCTTAATATAATCAAACTTCAAACCGTTTCTAATTCCTCGAGGGATCGACCTCGGAGTTACTTGCTGCTTCCTACAAAAGCAATTCGTGTACTTGCGAGTTTTAATTTGTTCATCAAGTTTTTGACACCGTTGCTGGGGAGTTGGCGTTTTATTTTTGATCTTGTTTTAATAATAATTGAATTGTTTTTCTTGATCATTTTTCCATTTTCATTATTTTCGATAAAGTCTAAAAATTTTTGTTTATGCTTGGTAGGAGATCGTTGGGAAACCCAATTCTTCCACCCATAGACGGAGTTCAAAGGATTAGAGCACCAAAAACAATAGCCACATCATCAATGGCAAACAATGGAGAGAATCCGGATCTTGAAGAGCGACTTTTGATACAGGAAGAAATCCCTCGTCAACCGAGGCATGAGAATATTGCACAAAATTTAGATAAAGAAAACATTCATCAATCGAGGTTTCCGAGATATGAGAATGTTGGGCGAAATAAAGGGATACCCTAAGCTCAACAAGGGAGATAGTTTTATCCGAGACAACCACCCGTTGGAGTGCAATATGGAGCGAACTATTATCCCGGGCCTCAATATGGGATGGAAGCAAACTACAATATGCCGCAACAACCTCTGGTTGAGCATCTAATGCGGGACTATTCAAAGCCCGTGGTTAACATCGCCATCTCATGCATCCAATTAGCACCGGCAGCAAGGAACTACCACATCAGTGGATTTCACATCGAGCAATTGCCCTCATTTCACGGATTAGCACGTGAGGACCCGTTGTCGTTCATCCGAGACTTCTATGTGGCGATTGACAACTTCCCATTAAATGGGTTGAGCGAGGATCAACTAACAATGAAGTGCTTCCCTTATACACTCAAGGATGGGGCGAAACAATGGTTGATGACTTTAGCATCGGGCTCACTAAGAACGTGGGATGAAGTTTATGACAAATTCATTACCAAGTACTTCTCTCATTCGAAGACTACACAATTGAGAGCCCAAATTTCAACATTTGGACAACAAGACGGAGAAGCATTTCATGAAGCATGGGACCGATTCAAGATGCTCCTCATTCAATGCCCACACCATCACTATCCGCTTCAACTAATTAATCAATTCTTCTATGATGGGTTGACTCAATATTGCCAAGGTACGATGGATAACGCAGCCGGTGGTTCGTTTTGAGGGTTAACGGAGAGACAAGCTTATGATGTGTATGAAACATTGGGAGCTAATTCACAACAAAAAAGTGTACGTGTTTGTAGGGAATCTGTGAACCAAGTAAGCGAGAAGGACGAGATGCAATCTAAAATCGATGAGTTAATAAGGGAACTAAGACAACTCAAGACTCGAAATAAATCTTCGAGCTCACGAGTTTACGAAATTTGCGGGGGACCCGGACATGATGCTAATTCTTGCCCACATACTTTTCCAGAAGAACAAACCGAACAAGTGAATTGGGCTATTGGACAAAGCACGGGAAGGCCCGAGTGGGAGGAGAGGAGAAATAATTATGGCAGAAATGCAAGAAATGCAACTCTGCTGAACAATTATCATCCTGGGCTAAGAAACCATCCGAATTTCTCATGGAGAAACAACAACCCGATGCCATATGACACAAGTTCCCAAGCTCAATACAACGGAGGAAACCGAGCCCAAAAAACAATGCAAAGTGAACCACCTCCAGAACAAAGGAACTCTCTTGAGGAGAGTATTGCGGCATTCATTAAGGAAAGCAGGGAAAACCGAGTGGAGAACAATAAAAGGTTTGAATCTTTAGAAGCTTCGGTGAAGAAAATAGAGATTCAAATCGGGCAACTTGCTACCGAGTTACGTAGACAAGAAAAGGGTGAACTACCAAGTCAGCCCGAGCAAGCTCAAGCTATTACCACCCTCCGAAGTGGTAAAGTGAGAAATAAAGAGACAATTCCCGAAGCGAAAGAGATGGTATGTGAGAAAGAAGATGAGTCGGGAAATCAAGAAGAGATAGTAGATGAAGCAACTCTGACCTCCAAGCTTCACAAATCCGCTCAACCATATAAGCCATCGGTCCCTTTCCCCAGCCGACTTAGAAAAGCAAAGCAAGATGAGAAATTTTCCGAAATCTACGACATGCTTTCGAAGGTTCATGTCAACTTACCTCTCTTGGATGTTGTGAAGAACATTCCCGCTTACACAAAATTTTCCAAAGAGTTGATCTCCAACAAAAGACGATATTTTAGGAACGAGAAAGTGGTGCTCTACGAGGTAGAAGCAAGGAGTCAAAAAAAGGGTGATCCCGAAAGTTTTATGATCGACATCACTATGGGAGATAAGAAAGTTGCTCGTGGGATGCTCGATTTGGGAGCAAGTGTGAATCTCATGCCATACTTGACTTATTTGAGGCTTGGACTTGGGGGAATCAAACCAACAAGGATGACTCTTCAAATGGCGGATAGGTTGGTGAAATACCCCAAGGGAATCATTGAAGACCTATTAGTGCAAGTGGACAAGTTGGTGATTCCGGCCGATTTTGTTATCTTAGAGATGAGCAATTTCGCAACAAGCGAAAATGAATGGACAATACTTGTAGGACGGCCATTCATGCGTACAACAAAAACAATCATTGATGTTGATGAAGGAAAGGTCACCATGACGGTTTTGGGTGAAACGGTAGAAATCAATATGTTCGGTTCATCTCCTATCCCTTCTCATATTTATGCTGCCCATGATTGTAATTTTATTGATTGCATTGATTCTTTGGTTGATGATACATATTTGCATGATGATGTAGGGGACACGTTGCATGATGCTCTAACCGTTGAGCATGATATGGGGCTGAATAATTTAGAAATTGAAGAATATGTTGCATTGTTAGATCATTCCGAACCATTTGATGAAGTTGATGATCTTAATATGCCTTTGGAATTAAATTTTGAGGATCCCATTGAAATCACCCCGCCCCAACTTGAATTGAAAGAACTTCCGGCACATCTTAAATATGTTTTCTTAGGCAAAAGTGACACTTACCCTGTAATTGTCTCTTCCGAATTAACTCCTTTGCAAGAAAACAAATTAGTAGGAGTTCTGACTAAATTAAAGGAAGCGGTTGGGTGGAGTACTTTTGATATCAAGGGGATAAGTCATGCATAAAATAATTCTTGAGGATAATGTTAAACCTGTTAGGCAAGCCCAAAGGCGTTTGAATCCGAACATGCAAGATGTAGTTAAAAAGGAAGTTTTGAAATTGTTAGATGTCGGAGTCATCTACCCGATATCCGACAGTAAGTGGGTTAGTCTTGTGCATGTAGTTCCTAAGAAATCCGGAATAACGGTGGTTCGTAATGATAAAAATGAATTAGTGCCCACTAGAATAGTGACCGGTTGGAGAATGTGCATTGATTATCGGAAATTAAATGCCGTAACAAAAAAGATCATTTTCCCCTCCCTTTCATTGATCAAATGTTGGAACGTTTAGCTGGGCATGATTATTACTATTTTCTAGATGGTCTTTCAGGTTTCTATCAGATTCCCATTCCTCCGGAGGATCAAGAGAAGACTATTTTACTTGCCCTTTTGGCACTTTTGCCTTTAGGAGGATGTCGTTTGGTCTTTGCAATGCTCCCTCTACTTTCCAAAGGTGCAGGCCTTCCATATTCTCTGACTTGTTGGAAAAGTCCATTGAGGTATTCATGGACAATTTTTCTGTGTTTGGAACAACTTTTGATGATTGTTTACATAATTTGACTGTTGTGCTCGAATGATGTATTGAGTGTAATCTTACATTTAGTTGGGAAAAGAGTCATTTTATGGTGAAACAATGTCTTGTTTTGGGTCATGTGGTTTCTAATAAGGGAATGGAGGTTGATAAGGCTAAAGTTGATTTAATTGTTAAATTACCTCTGCCTTCATGTGTAAAAGAAGTTCGAAGCTTTTTAGGGCATGGCGGATTTTATAGGCGTTTCATTAAAGATTTTTCAAAAATTGCATGCCCTTTAAGTAATCTTTTGTGTAAGGATGCTAAATTCGATTTTACCGAGGAATGTTTGGTTGGTTTTAATGCTTTGAAAGAAAAGTTAACTTCCGCGCCTATTGTTGTTTCTCCCGATTGGTCTTTACCATTTGAAATGATGTGCGACGCGTCTGATTTTGCTATTGGTGCCGTTTTGGGACAGAGAGTGAATAAATTTTTCCATGTAATTTACTATGCTAGCAAGACACTCGATGAAGCTCAGGCCAATTATACCACCACCGAAAAAGAGGTTTTAGCTGTTGTATTTTCTTTATACAAGTTTCGATCCTATTTGGTTGGTTTCAAAGTAATTGTGCATACGGATCACGCCGCACCGAAATATTTGTTAAAAAAATCCGATGCCAAGCCAAGATTGATTCGATGGGTTCTTTTGTTGCAAGAATTTGATTTAGAGTTCAAAGATAAAAAGGGTTCGGAAAACGTAGTTGCCGACCATTTATCTAGATTAACCGAGGGAGATAATTTTAAGATTGATAGCTCTTTGCCGATTGTTGAGACTTTCCGTGACGAACAATTATTCGATTTGACTAAGACACCTTGGTATACCTGTTGTTGCCCAAAATATTTATCCGAAGATTAATACTGCTGGAAGACGGACAACAAACAACAATTGCGGGAGCACTTCCGAGAGAAGATAAATAATACAAGATTTGCCGGGTTTGTTAGGCCCGGGCTTGAATGCTCTCGCGAGATGTTATTAATACAAATATTCGTGGATACAAGTATTAATGAGAGAAATCTAAATACAATGAGTGTAAAAAGACTCTGTTGATCCGGCTCTTGAGCGAAGCTCGGTGTTCTTCGTCCCGCCGGTAATCTGCTCGAGGAGAAAAGGCCGGGAGAAATAAGACCGTAAGAAAGCTGTTGCCAAGAGTTGGATGTTAGCCAAGTGCAAGTATTTGCTTCTGTATAGTGTGAAAAGCGAGAATGCAGAGTGTTTAGAGAGTCAAAATCTCGGTCCCTTTTACAAGTGAAGGCTGCCCTCTTATATATAGAGGCTGAGGGGCCCTGTCCCCTAGTGGGCGATCGCCTTTCGGCATTTAATGTAACGGGGCGATCGTCTAAAGGGCACGTGGGCTGCCTGCCAAAAGTCCATAGATCCAGCCGGCAGCTAGCTGAGTGGCCCAATGAGGCGCTGGCACGCGTCCGGAAATCTTATCACAGGAGGTCCCACTTTGCTATTTTCGGCGGACTTTGTCAGTAGGTGCAGTAGGCGCCAGGCTGTAGTCACATGTCTTGTCCGCCAACTCCTTTCGCAGGCCTGGGCCCTGTTGGTAGGTGAGGTAGGAGACAGGTTTGTCAGCGCCTTTTGTGGATCTGCACGTGGGTGCTGTCCTGTTTGCTCGGCCTTGGCCGACTGGATGGCCATCGGCCGCCATCAAGGTTGGCAATGGTCGGTCACCAAGGGTCGATCGGCGGATGCCTGCAGAGGTCGTCCGCTAGTCGATCGCAGAGTCGGTCGCCAAGTGCCGAGTGATGATCGTATCCGAGGTCGATCGCTCGCACGGGACTTGTCTGGGACCTTCCTTTGCCGATTTAGCTGGTCCATTGGTTGTGGCTCGGTCGCTGTCATTGCCGCCGGCAGATCTGCCTTGGCCGGCGAGAAGTCGGCCGCCTCGGAGGCGATCGCGGTCGGAAGGTGTTAAATCTTGACACAACAATTGCCCCGACTTGCTCCTATGTTGAAGACATGGGGCGAGGTGGTTCTTGGCCGCGATCGCGTCCGGATGAGGACGGCGATCTGAGCCGACTTAGGACTCGGACTTGGGCTATCATAGTCGATTGGCTTAGCTATCTTTCGGTCTTGTACCGCAAAAACAACATTGGCGATCCCCATGGAAACTTGGTGGTTTCGCTTTGTTTGAGTATCGTGCACAGTCGCGGAGATCGATGGACCGACCCCATGACCGTGTCTTGGTGCGCGAAGACAATGAGTGCCTCGTGACTCACTTTATTATGAGGGTCCTCTGTTAGCCGCGCCTCGCCTTGTATTTAAACGAAAGGCGTGCGGTCTCGGTCTAGAGGAGTCCTTGCGCAGGCGGCGTCGGATGAATCAACTCCACGCCCGCGGCTTGTTAGCTCTGCTTCCACCTCGGCCACCATGGAGATGGCCGACCTCGGCGTGTACGTTGAGACGGGGTTGTGGCACGTCGCATTGTCCGGTTCACCATGTCGATGATGAACCTTTGAGGGCGAGCGATCGTGTCCACCGATTAATGTTGGAGAGCCCTCGACTACGCCGGCCTCGTATTTAAACGAAGGGCGGGCGATCTTGGCCGAAAGGGACCTTGCATGGCCAAGCGGCCAGTTCCATTTGCAGGACCATGGCTTTATGATGTGCGGTGGAGGCGATCTTATGCCTTTAGTCCGTCATGTTATATGGCCTTGTAGATGGCGATCGTGTCCTCCGATCGCGGATGATGTAGCGTGATGATCGGCGATCGGGCCGGAAGACGGCGATCGCCGCCGGCCGCCGATCGCTTATTCGTAGGTCGATATTGGCGATCGGGCGGGAGATCGTCGTCGGTGCCGATCGCGCCGCTCACGTGCTAAGAAGAAACCTTTGCACAGCCGGAAAATCTGCGGCTCTAGCCCTAAGGCTGCGTAGGTCGTAGGTTGGGTCTTCGTAAGATGCCCGAACATAGGCGAAAAACCCCGAAAACCTCCTAGGACCGCGTAGAGGCGGTCTCATCGCTTATGGGATCGCCATTGAGGATGATTACGTCTACCCGGCCGATGTAGTCCGAGTCGGACTCTTCTTCTCCCGCTTGATTTGCATCATGCGAAGGGGACCTTCGGGCCGACGACCACAGTGGCGAAGTACTCGGTGAAGCCGTGCGCCACTCGTTAAAGGAGCCAATGGACCGAGGTGGCAATGAAGTGTACCACCGGTGGGCGAGGTCGTCCGGCCGAGGGAACATTCGGCATCCGGTCGCGTCGGATGCCCCGCACCGATCATGTAGATGTTAAACTTCCTCAGTGCACTTGGGGTCCGATCGCCCTCGTACACGGGTGTTTGCGGGGAGCGATCTGTCCGCACGGGCGAGCTCGATGTCGATCGCGAGCGGCTCGCTTGGCCCGGCGATCGCCTTCTTGGCGCCGCCCAGATTCCAGGAGCGCCTTCATGTCGTCGAGTTGACGCTGCATCGCAGCCATCGCCGTGGCTTGGTCGCTTGCCGATCGGCTTTGGGAGCAGGAGCCTAGGCGATCGTGTACCGATCTCCGGGCTCCGCTACCGCCGACCTCGGCAATTTGGCGAGGGGGAGCCAGACGGCTAGGCTGCCTTCTGGGAGTCGGGTAGGCCGAGCTCCTGGTGACGGACTCAAACTCCGTCGTCTCGTAGCTGGGGCCGGACTGCCCTGGTAGCCAGGTCGGGTCACTGCCCAGGCGATCGAAGACAGAGGTGCCCCGGCCGGCGAGCGCCTCTTCCTGCGGACGGGAGCCCCGCGATCGCTCGGCCGCAGTGCCTTGAGCTTCCGCTTGATCTTTCGGCGAGACCGGGGGCGGTAGCCGGAGGCGCGTCGAGAGCACTCCGTCGCTCCCGTAGACGGCCAGGGCCCTTCGATCTGTTCTTGGTTCGGAACCGATCGAGCGAGAGGCTTGGGCCGCCGTCCGAGGGACGGATCGAGCGTCTCGATCGCGGCGGCTACCTTCCACCATCGGCCGTGGCTCGGACCGGGACGGAACAGGGGTCCGGCCGGGCCGGGTCGGCTTTCTTCGACGCGGAGGCGGAAGACATGTTTTCTGAAGGATTTCTTTGAAGTGCAGTGAGTGTCACTTCAAGTATCTGCTCCGAGAACAGTGAGTGTTCTTCGGGACGGTAGGTATAAAAAGTCGAGGGTTGGATGCCCTCCTTCTAGCGCCAATTGTTGTTGCCCAAAATATTTATCCGAAGATTAATACTGCTGGAAGACGGACAACAAACAACAATTGCGGGAGCACTTCCGAGAGAAGATAAATAATACAAGATTTGCCGGGTTTGTTAGGCCCGGGCTTGAATGCTCTCGCGAGATGTTATTAATACAAATATTCGTGGATACAAGTATTAATGAGAGAAATCTAAATACAATGAGTGTAAAAAGACTCTGTTGATCCGGCTCTTGAGCGAAGCTCGGTGTTCTTCGTCCCGCCGGTAATCTGCTCGAGGAGAAAAGGCCGGGAGAAATAAGACCGTAAGAAAGCTGTTGCCAAGAGTTGGATGTTAGCCAAGTGCAAGTATTTGCTTCTGTATAGTGTGAAAAGCGAGAATGCAGAGTGTTTAGAGAGTCAAAATCTCGGTCCCTTTTACAAGTGAAGGCTGCCCTCTTATATATAGAGGCTGAGGGGCCCTGTCCCCTAGTGGGCGATCGCCTTTCGGCATTTAATGTAACGGGGCGATCGTCTAAAGGGCACGTGGGCTGCCTGCCAAAAGTCCATAGATCCAGCCGGCAGCTAGCTGAGTGGCCCAATGAGGCGCTGGCACGCGTCCGGAAGTACTGTCACAGGAGGTCCCACTTTGCTATTTTCGGCGGACTTTGTCAGTAGGTGCAGTAGGCGCCAGGCTGTAGTCACATGTCTTGTCCGCCAACTCCTTTCGCAGGCCTGGGCCCTGTTGGTAGGTGAGGTAGGAGACAGGTTTGTCAGCGCCTTTTGTGGATCTGCACGTGGGTGCTGTCCTGTTTGCTCGGCCTTGGCCGACTGGATGGCCATCGGCCAGTCACTGAAGGTTGGCAATGGTCGGTCACCAAGGGTCGATCGGCAGATGCCCAGAGAGGTCGTCCGCTAGTCGATCGCCAGGAGTCGGTCGCCGAGTGCCGAGTGATGATCGTATCTGAGGTCGATCGCTCGGTACCGGGACTTGTCCTGGGACCTTCCTTTGGCCGATTTAGCTGGTCCGCTGGGTTGTGGCTCGGTCGCCTGGTCGCTGCTCGGCAGATCTGCCTTGGCCGCTCGGCACTAAGTCGGTCGCTCGGCCTCGGAGGCGATCGCCGGTCGGAAGGTGTTAAATCTTGACACAACAATACCGATATTGTTAATTATATTGTTAGTGGTGTTTTGCAGCCCGACTTGACCTTTCAAGGGAAGAAGAGGTTTATTTCCATGTGCAGGCATTACTTTTGGGACGAGCCCTACTTATTCAGGTTGGGGCCCGATCAGATATTCCGACGTTGCATCCCGGAGGAAGAGAACGAAAGCATCCTGTCATTTTGCCGTGACTTGCACTGTGGGGGACATTTTAGCGCGAAGAAAACGGTGCACAAGGTCTTTCAATCGGGATTCTACTGGCCGACATTATTTAAGGAAGCTTATTCCTACTACAAGAGTTGCGATCGTTGTCAACGAACGGGGAACATAAGCAAAAGAAATGAGATGCCGTTGACGAAAAACCTAGTAGTGGAACTTTTCGATGTTTGGGGAGTCGATTTTGTAGGTCCTTTTCCACCTTCCCTTGGTTTTGAATATATTTTAGTTGCTGTGGATTACGTTTCTAAGGGGGTGGAAGCAATTCCAACCCGAACTAACGATGCTAATGTGGTTTGCAATTTTTTTAGAGATGTGATTTTCTGCAGGTTTGGGACGCCTAGAGTTGTGATTAGCGATAGAGGCACGCATTTTTGCAATAGACAACTTGCAGGGTTACTTAAGAAGTATATCGTAACACATAAGGTCGCAACGGCTTACCATCCACAAACTTTCGGGCAAGTCGAAGTGAGTAATAGACAGATAAAGGCAATACTCGAGAAGACGGTGAAACCGACTAGGAAGGATTGGGCATTGAATTTAAACGACACTTTATGGGCATATCGCACGGCCTACAAAACTCCGATTAGAATGAGCTCGTATCGCCCATTTTTGGGAAAGCATGCCAGCTACATGTTGAGTTGGAACACAAGGCGTATTGGGCGATAAAAGCGCTAAATTTAGATCAAGAAAAAATAGGTGAAGAATGACTTCTACATTTAAATGAGCTAGATGAGATGCGATATGAGGCGTATGAAAATGCTAAGTTCTACAAAGAACAAACGAAACGGTATCACGACAAGCATATCATTTGCAAAACTCTCGAACCGGGGATGGACGTTTTGCTACATAACTATCGTCTTAATCTCATGCCGGGAAAATTGGTGTCGCGATGGGGCGGACCTTTCAAAGTCGTTCAAGTATGGCCACACGGAGCGGTAGAACTCCTTGATCCACGGAAGAATGAGCATTTAAAGGTAAACAGACATATAGTGAAGCCGTACTTTGGACGAAGGGAATATATCAATGCGTTTGAGTGCATATAAGTGCATGATGTCGAAGATTGAGAAAGACGGGAAGAAGTCGAGCTAATGACTATAAAAAAGCGCTGCTTGGGAGGCAACCCAAGGGAAGTTCGATTTATCATTTTTTTTATCATTTCATGTTCAAAAAAATCAAAAAATAAAAAAAAATAAAAAATAAAAAAATGTATCAGATCGCGGTCCGAAAATTCGGACCGCATGACAACAAGGTCTGGGAAAATGGCCAGACCGCGGTCCCTGTGTTTTGGAGCGCCCAGTAATTCAGAGAAAATGTCCAGACCACGGTCCGAAGGGCTGAGACCGCAGTCCATTGCTTTTTTTTAAAAAAAAAAGAAAAAAAAGCCCATTGCCCTGCTGTTCATAACAGCCGACCCCCACCACCACCACCACTTTTCCCCTTCCCCTTCATTTCCCACCCCAAACTCTCATCCCTCCCATTCCCCTTCCACATTGAGTCTGATTCAAAATTAATATTTCATCATTTCTTCTTGTGATTTCGACTAGAAACTTGTACTTAACATCTATTTCATCATTAAATTGGAGCAAATCAAAGGTATGAATTCAAAACTCAAGTTTTGTTTTTCAATTTTGGGAATTTCTATGATATTGGAATTTTGTGCCTACATCTTCGAATTGATGATTGGGAATAGTTTGAAAGTGATTGAATATAATAATATTAGGAGTTATGATTTGTTTTTGAGAGGTTTTGTAATCCTAATTGTCCCTCCACAAGCTTAAAACTTTTGTGCACGAAAGGTGTTCGATGAAATGTTTCTATGAACTAATCTCTCAAATCCCTTGGTTGGTGCTACTTTTGCTAGTTCTTGAAATTTATTAATGCTACATTGTCAATTCTTTGCGCCGAACTAACGAGTTTTGCTACTTTATTAAATTTCTTCATTTACGACAAACCTTCGGTATGGGGGTGTTTTGAACTTCACAAATTTGTGGCTTAACAATTATAATTTTGTAGGAAAAATGACTAAGAAAAAGGGAACCACAAAATGTCCTCGGACTGGAGGCGATGTCTAAAAAGGCCAAGGTTCGAGTCATGGACAGGAACAACAAGAACACAATGCTGTTCTTACTCGATTAAATGCGGTGGACAAAAAATATTTCCTTGAGTTGAGCAAGATGAGAATCTTCCTGGAAAAGGGCATGCGGAGTGCTCTTGCGAGGCCTTTCCCCGTTGTCCGGCATTTGTTAAAACGCACAAATTGGAAGGAATTTTTCAAAGGCGATTGGGAATGTGACTTATCAGTGGTTCGCGAATTTTACGAAATCGTGGCTCCGACACCCGATGGGATTCTCGAGGGGAAATTATAAGGGAAACAAGTGCTAATCTCGTCGGAAACGCTTAATGAGAAGCTAGGGTTCCGAGCACCACCCCGTCATAGCGAGGACTTCGTTGATAAATTCTCCGAATTCACCGCCCGCCCCGACATCTTGCAAACTTTACAAAACCATTTTGTCCAGTTGGGAGTTACGTTACATCGAGCTTGCCAGCGCACTCAAATCCTCTCTACCGAAGCCAAAATGTTATATCATATTATCTGCAACATCCTTCTGCCGACTCAGGCCCCATGCCGAATTATTCTTAACCGCCTTGCTTTGGTTTACTCGATCATGGAGGATATGTTGGGGCTTTAATTTACAAGCAGCTGGAAGAAATGACCAAAACAAAGAACTTGCAGGCTATCTTCTTCCCCACGACGATTACGTTCATGTGTTGTCATGATGGGGTCAATATCGAGGACTCCAATCCTTCAAAATTGAATGTCTACAAGGTCAGTGAACTCCTCAAGATCCACGGATACGATGGCCCAGACAAGGGGCAAAATGAGGACGAAGATCAACAGGAAGATGAGCATATGCATGAAGCGGGTGACCCAAATCCTCAAGATGAGTCAGAAGTGCATTCCGAGATACCTAACGCCGACCTACATGCATTCATGAATGAGGTGCGCAGCTCTTTGGCCGCCATGCAAACCTACCAATAGGAGACTAGAGCGATGCAAATGGCATCTTTGACGGAATTGCGTGCTGAGCAAAGAGCGTACTTTGATGGTCTACTCAACGACCAACAACTTCTCTTTGATGAATTCCGGGGTGAGTAGCTAAATCGACAAGAGCAAATGTCCCGCATCGAGCAACACCTAAAAAATCGGCACGGATCCCAGCAGCCCCCTCCGCAAGGGGATTGACCACTTTCTTCAAATGGTACTTTCTTTCCATTTTTGTTTAGTGTTGTTCTATTTTCGGTATTTTTTTTCTTTCTTTATTGTGTTCTAGCATTTTTCCCAACTTATCTCTTTTTGCTTGGGGACAAGAAAATGTTTAGGTTTGGAGGGGGGGCAACTTTTTTGATTTTTATATGTTTTTAGTTTGCGTGATTTTTATTTCTTTTCTTTATTTTTTTCTTGCGTGATGTAGTAGTTGGATTGTAATAACCTTGTTAACTGTTGGGTATATGGATGATTAGTCGTGTTTGAACTTGACTCGTGGAGTTTTATAAATCTAATTGATTGTTTGACCTTGCGTGTGAATGTATAGTTTTGGTTACTTGATTTGATGTGTAAGGCATGTGTGTGGTAGTCCAAAAGCCGTGAGTTCTTGTGCCTAATTGAACCGTTCACTTTTAGCGGTAAAATTCTTTCATGTGTGATTTTTCTTTTTATGGTTTGTATTCTTTAGAACTTTTATGATTCTGTCGGATGATGTGTTGATATCTACATACACGAGAAATGATTAGGGTTGCCCATTTTTTGTCTTGAGCCTACTTATCTAAAAATACCCACCATTTCATATCAATATCCTTTGCTAGCCCCGTTGAGCCTTTAGCCGTATTTTGTTCGAAAAACCTGCATCTTATAGCTCCATATCCAAAAGCCGTAACTTACCCAAGTATTGGTCCACGTAAGAGCATGAGAGGGTATATTTGAAAAACGAGGGTGTGCAAAGTTTGTGGTGTACAAAGGCAAAAATCTTCTCTCCCATTCCCCTGAAAATAGTAAGCCCCACAACAAAAAAAGGGGGGATCCTAATAATAATGATGGGATAAAAAAAGATAGGAGAGGAGAGGAGTGAGCCTAAGAAAAAAAGGGGGAAGTCGTTGGGTTGTGAGAAATAGGCCAGTATCATAAGAATTGCACTTAACATGGCCTAAAAAAAAGATATATATAAGATATATATATATATATATATATATATATATATGGGAGAATTGAAGTAGAATGATCGATCTTGCTTTGAGTGTTTATTTCATATATGTGAGGATCGTACATGCTCTACTTGGACTGAACTTGTAACTACTAGCCAAATTTTCCCAACCTGAGCCACAACCTCGTTACAACCAAAAGTAAGATCCTGTGACTCGTGTTTTGTGAATATTGATGCGTTTGATAAAGATAAGAAGTGCAAGCATATAGTAGAACTTTCCATTCAAATCGAGTTGAACGTATTGACCTATCTAAACACTTGAGAGGTTAGTGAATCGATAGAATTCTGTGAGGGGCTACTAAGATTTGTTTTCTTACATGTTCGATCCATTGCCATTGCTTTCCACTCATTTGTGACTTTAGGCTTCCATGATGAATTACGAGACTTTACGATACTTTCACATTCTCAGTTGATTGTATATATTACCCGATGATTAACTTGATTATTCAATCCTTCTCATCTTTTTTGTCGTGTGTTTTATTTCTTTTTGCTTGGGGACAAGCAAAAGTTTAGGTTTGGGGGGATTTGATGAATCGATTTTTGATCGTCTCATTCCGTTCTATCGATTCGCGCTTTCGTTTGTTTTTAAGTGTGTTTGCACTTTTTACGCTAGGTATGTTGTGTTTTTGTTTTGTAGGTAGCCGGACGAAGATTGTGGTGAAATATGCGCTTTTATGGCCAATATTGGAGTTTATGACGATCGAGAGCAAAAATGGGGCCTAAAACGATAAAGATTGAAGCAATGTCGGTCGTATTTTCTAATTTCCAGATTCATTACTTCGAATTAGGATGTGTTCTATATATGTATGGATTCCTAGTGAAATTAGCTTCGCAACGGTAGGGTGGCATTTCGGAACTGAAGATCGAAAATCGAACCAAAAAACCCAAAAAAAGAACAAAAAAACCGAAACCGAAGAAGACCGAACCGAAAAACGGAAAAATAGAATCGAATCGAACTAATTTGGTTCGGTTCTCGGTTCGGGGTCGGGCGGAACTAAATCGGACCGAAATGGACCGAAGTCAAATTTCAACATACTAAAATAACCTTGTTTTTGTGATTTTAGTGTGTTTTGAATTTTAGTATAATTCGTTTTCCTTTTGTAAGACCCTCATGGGTCCAAGGAGGACCGATAATATTCTTATGTAATTTGCGATTCAATTAATCTAGGTTGAGAGAATGAGCTATTGTGATTTACGATTGTTATATGTTTCGAGAAATTTGTAAATTGCTATGCAACTCTAGCTTTTATCTTGAACATATATATAACTCTTGTTGGCTTGTTGTTATATTTAACTTATTCTATTGCATATAAAATTTGAATTTATATTGTGAAGAACCGAAAAAACATCAAACCAAATCGAAACCGAACCGAATATTTATAAAACTGAACGTAACTGAAGCGAACTTCAAAAAGAACCGAGCCAAACCGAAACCGAATATTTGGTTCGATTCTCGGTTTTGGTCAAAAACCGAACCGAATGAAACCGATTCCACCCCTACGCAACGGTATATTATACGCTAAATTACGAGGTGTATTGAGGGAGATATGGCTTCTAGACTACGGCCATGCAGTCTGGACCGCGGCCCGAAGAGTTGAGACCGCGATCCAAGCCCGGACCGCACCCGGACCGCGGTCCCAAATCCAGACCGCGTGATAGCACCCCCCCAAATCATCCAGACCGCGGTCCCAACCCTCCAGACCGCGGTCCAACCCCCCTCTGTGCAGAAAATGCAATTTTCTGCACTTTTTGGCAATATTTGACGGGTATATATAGGGAAACCCTATACCCAACTTCTCCCAAGCTGCAAAACACGATCCAAACTCAGTTTTTCTCAGCTTTTGAGTGTTCTAAACATCAATAAATATAATTTGTGAAGGATTTTCATCATTTGTAAGAGATTTTGTTCATTTTTGAAGGAAGAACATCAAACCTTCCTCGGGCTTCGATTTCATTTTCTCAAGGGATGATTTCTACCATGTTTTATTCCATGATTTTTGCTATTATTGCTGAAATGATCATGAGTAGCTAATCTTATTATATGAGTGTTTAGATTGAACTACACACATGTTCTTAGTTGTTAGTTTTGATTGATTTTTCGGGTATGAGTTTGGGATTATTCCTCTTTCTTTGTTCTTAGTAATCTATCGGCGTTCTTGATAATATTTATGCGCTGATATTATATAGATGCAAGAGAACTTATGATTTAGATCATCAAACCTTTTTCATAGTTGTTGTCACCGACAAAAATCGAGGATTTTTGTCGGTGTTCGCCATCAAACGACCCGATAGAAGTGATTGTGAATGTTCTATATTTTTTTCCGCGATCTTTTAGCGAATTACCCCATCAAAGGTATTTAACTAGTCTATTGTTAGTACGGATTCATCGCCATCAAAGGAGTTTCTCTTGTTTTCGAAAAGGACAATCGCGATTTTTAGAATTTGTCGCCATCAAACGGATTTCTTTTAATTGTGAGCAATCGGTAATTCCAAACCATAAATTCTTTGAGTATCGAAACTAATAATTGATAACTCCCAACACACTCCCATGTGTCGGTGATTCTAAACTCCCGTATCATTCTCATAATTGTATTCTCTATAAATCCAACCTTTAATTCAGTGTTTTTAATGCTTCGATTAATTTAATTTTCCGCACTTTTTTTACGAACTTACATCTCAATCGAATCATTCACCGTGTTTTAATTCACTTTAGTTTTGTTAATTCGACTATTTTCTTAACATAATCGAACTTCAAACCATTTCCAACTCCTCGAGAGATCGACCTAGGAGTTACTTGTCACTTCCTACAAAAGCGATTCATATACTTGCGAGTTTTAATTTGTTCATCAAACACCAAGGTCGGAGCCATTACCGGCTGCGCTATCTTGAGTAGCAGTATGGCTCTGACGGCCATTAGTACTTCAGGCTCCAGAAGAGTGTGACGTGGCCGCCCCACTGGCTTCCCAGGCCGCATCCACGACCACGATCACGACCTCTCCTAGCATCCATACTGGAGATAGAAGGTAGTAAAAGCAACTTGATGGTAAGTACGAGAGAAAAATAATCACAGTTCAAGAAACAGAAGTACGATACGAGAAAACAAAAGAATCGAGTAAGGAAAACTTACGAGCACTGGATGTACCGAGATGATGGCAGCGGGGTGACGATGTGCAAAACAAAACACAACTAGACCCAATTAAACACAAGCCTAGGTATCCATAAACCTAGTGCACCTATACCATTTTCTGTAACACCCCCAAGATATTCAGGGTATATTACAGCGACGTGGACCCCTACATGGGACCCACTAGGCTAAATAAGAAATACCACTCGTCTAACCATATCGGTTAGCAAGAAAACACATATCACCAAAACGAAAATTATATTAAATGCCCGGTACAACCGGTAAATCAGACATCACCGACAATCATAAATAACATTTAGTAATACAAACTATATTTCAAATCATTTAGTGGGGTCTATCAGTTTACAAATTGAAAACAAACATTTAAAATGGCAACTAAAACAAAGGCCTCATTGGCACACGTCAACCACCTTAGCCAACATCCTCATACTACCCCAGTGCTCGATCGACCCGCTGAACGCAACCTGAAATTCATAACACGCATTTCCCCAAAAACGGGTCCCCAGAGGGGTTAGCAATTACGCTAGTACAAGTAATCAAGACAAACCATTTGCTTACACTTTCATGGTACATGCATCAAATCAATTCAAAACAAAATCCAGACATGTCTTTTCCCGGAAAGAATATCACAGTTCAATCTTGCCTAGGATCGGGGTGAAGCCACTGATCCCATCCGAGGCCTCTAAGGACCTCCCAGATTTGCCATAGTTAGAAATCAAAATCATGCACATGCATCGCCTAGGACCGGGGCGAAACCACTGGTCCCATCCGAGGTCCCTATGGACCCTCCCGGACTGGATAGACAACAAGCTCGTGAATCTGGAGTGAAGTCACGGATTCCCCCGAGACCCCGTAGGACCCTCCCAGAGTGAGCAAAGCACACACATATACATTACCATTTCACGTTAAGCATAAGGGTTTCACGAGAATACTTGCCTTGAGTAATTAACGACGAAATGGATGGAACTGAGAAACAACCACGATCGCTAGGAACCGACAAACCCGAACCTAACGATTCGAAGAATACAATCACAACCATTTCTAAACGAGTACAAAAATAGAAGACACCCGAAAACCCACCTACAATTCATGTAAATTCGTACAAAAACAACAACGAGGGCAGGTCGCGATCGAACCCTCTCGATTATCACAAATACCACGAAATTTACAATGAACCCATAGGGAAAACATGAATACCACTAAGATTAACCACATACATCATGGATTAATCAACAATACGGAACGAATTGGACAAAAACTCGAAAACCCCCAGTTTACCCAAAGGTACGGTTCTAAGAGCTTACCTCGGAATGAAGATGGAGAACAAGCGTTGGTGTTGTTAATATACACCAAGAACTCTAGAAAGATGATGGCTTGGAGTTACAAGACTTCGAATTGCCTGAAAATCGCCCAAGAATTGCCTAGATCGCCCTAGCCGCGGAGGAGGAAGAGAAGTGAGTAAAAATGGGCGAGTATGGATCAACTCTCGGGTATATATAACCAGGTGGTTTAGCGTGCACTAACGGACCACGGTTAGAGCGCGCTAACTAGCCAAAACTGGTCCAGAACCTGCGGTTCTGACCCGTTAGCGTGCACTACCATAAAATAGCGTGCGCTAATAATCCCCCGATAGCGCGCGCTATCGAGCCATGGCGTGCGCTACATGTTCATCATCCAGAGTCCAAAAGCATTCTGCCTCAACTTGAATACTGCATTAGCGTGTGCTGCAACACACCTCTCGCGCGCTAAGCCCCAACTATAACGTGCGCTAATCCATAGACTCAGCATGCGCTAAACTGCTCGTCCAGAGAGCAGAAATAACCTAATGCCACTGCTGTACTCGAATCATTAGTGCACGCTACTGGGTGAATTTAGCGTGCGCTACACCACGAAATTAGCGCGCGCTAACGATTGCAGAGAGTAGTACAGACATCACTAAAAGATGGAAAACGGCGAATTCTTCCCCGGATGAAAACAATGCGTACCTGACACCAAACAATGGACTGAAGAAGACACACGAATGATGAGTTCGATTCAGATCTGAAGCACTTAAAAGAAAACACGATTCCGACTACCCAAAGGTTCGGAAAATGACAACGATAGTAATTTCCCCATAACTTTGGGAAATTACAAAATGGCCCAAAACATCCGAAATACACGATATGAAACCAAAACGCCAAACGAAAGCTCACAACATGCATAATAACATAAGACGGATTTACGGCAACCCCGAAATGGCGGTTCTGAACAACGATTATGAGAATCGAACCAAATAGCAACGGAAAAGACAATAAATGTGGAATCCGAAACAAGCTCGGATGATGAAATGTCCAGTATTAAATATTTTCGAAATATTCATACGGTTACAAGAGAGTCACTAAAAATGAAAAATACACCAAAAATGAAAATACCGAAAAAAGGAAAAATGTGGATATTACACATATAAGTACGGACGTCGGCATTTTTCTGCATTTCTTCTCATTTTTCAACCCTAGCCGATGAGAGAGTTTGAGGGAGATGACTTGGAGGAGAATTGGTGAAATACTTCATCATCTATCACCATTCTTGGTTTGATAACAAAGATTAAACAACATCTAATCCGTTTCTCCCTTCCAAATAAAGGTAAATCTTCCTAGAACCCTATCTCGGGAATTTTAGGAGTTTTTCTTTGATTTATCCGTTTAATCCGTTTTGAAGTTTGAAATCTTCAAGATTATGAAATATCTACTCTGCACTGATGTTTTTGTCACAAATTTACGAATACTTTCATGTATTACTCAGATTTGAGAGGGTTTGGATTATTTCCAACCTCTATGTGTTATATTGATAGATTTTACGATTCGTAGGCGGGATTTTCGGGTGAATTACAGTTTCAATTCCAGTCGTATGGTTGTTGATAGTTGTTTTACGGATCGTTTAGTTTCGCAGTCATTGAGTTCCTTAAATTGTGGTCGTATACCGTCTTGGAACATTCCATCATGTAGGGGTGGGCACGGTCCGGTAAGATTTGGGATTTGGCTAGTCCCGGTCCCAGTGAGATAGAACGGTTCGAAATCGGTCTAGTTTAGCACAAAATTCCGGTTATGCATGTAATTATTCGGGACCGGGACAAATCGGTTCGGTACAATACCATTTCGGGGCACGAAAATAAAAAAATTTAACACTGCCATAAAATAAAATCTAACTAAAACAGTTACAAAAATACATTCCAACTGCCAGGGATATGGTACAAATAATAGAAAAGAAAGAAGTCTAAATTCCAAAATATAATATTACAAGCATTATCAAAAACACAGTCCAGATAATACAGATTCCAGATTAAGCCAGATTAACATAAGTCCAAATACATCATCAAAATCATCATCATCATCATCATAAATTACCCATAAGTTTAAATCCATATTAAGAAAAGAAAGTAATAAGACCAGCCTTGATCTTCATCCACATCAATCATCAC
Organism: Orobanche coerulescens; assembly: GCA_033398695.1. NCBI lineage: Eukaryota > Viridiplantae > Streptophyta > Magnoliopsida > Lamiales > Orobanchaceae > Orobanche > Orobanche coerulescens. The sequence continues at coordinate 189,688,425 of CM065804.1, read as the reverse complement.
ATTATGCATCGTCAAGGTCATCACCACTTGATGAAGCCAACTTTGTATCACTTTCGAGCATGTTTGATATCTGAAAGCATTAAGCATCAAATCAATAAATAAATTTACCAAAATTCGAATCAATATTATGAACATCTACAAAATTCGAATCAATATTATGATATCTACAAACAATTAAAGTTCAGGTTGTCATGTACGAAAAAAACCTAAAATAAATGACGAAATCAAAAAATATTTTCACAATCCAACTATGAAAGAAAAAGTCATGAAATCCAGACATAAAAAAATTTAATAAAATAAAAGGGATGAGAAGTTACCTGTAAACATCTAGGAGGAGAAAAGGAAAAACAATAAAAACTGGAAGAAGATCGAGCGCGAGAATATCTACAGGATCGAACGCGGATCGCGCAATCGTGGAGGCCGAATAATTGTATGTTGATGTTTATCTTTAGCCCTGAAGTGAGATCGCAGAGGTCGAAGAATCAAGAATGGTTATCTCTCTCTCTCTCTCTCTCTCTCTCTCTCTCTTAGTCTCCCTCTCTCTCTCTCTCGCGGTGAAAAATGAAGATGGGGCAGAGGGCTTGGACTGCGGACAAAAGAAAAGAATGAGGAGGATAGGTGTAATACCCGAGATTACTGACGTGTAAGTGAACCTTGTGATATTGTATTGCTGTATTTTGATCTGAGTATTATTCTCCGTATTTCATGATTCGGTGTTGTTGAGTGCATGATTGCATGATTGTGTTCAATATTGTGATTTTACACTTGTAGCGCACGCTATCGACTAGGCGTAGCGTACGCTAATTTGGGTTTAGTAGCGCACGCTATAAATAAACCTTAGCGCGCGCTATACGTAGTCAGCATGATTGAGACGTGTTGGTAGGTGAGATCAGGCCGCGGATCTTGGTCGGATTATGTCGGGATGAACCTGGACGGCTTTCGGGAAAAAGCCAAGTCAACGCGGTAGCGCACGCTAATGATATGAGGATAGCGCACGCTAAATTCTGAGTACAGTGAAGTCAGTAAGTTTCGTATAGCCGTTAGCGTATGCTATGAATATGGACTAACGCGTGCTAATAACCATTTTCTATATATAGGACAACACCCTTTTTCATTTTTTAGCTTCCATCACTTTCCAAACCCGAATTCTGAGACATAGAGAATCACTCTCTCCATCCTAAACCCTTCATATCATCATCCTAGCTCGAGTTGAAGATTGTAGATCATTGGATATTGGTGTTCAAGCTCTCGGTGTTGGATTTCTTCGAGTTCCTTCGTGTTCTTCACTACTTTGAGGTAGGTGATTCTTCACCAATATTAGTAGTATTTATGAAGGACATTTTGATCATGATTTGGGATTATCTAGTCAGTTAAATTCGTAAGTAGTTGAACATCATGTGTTAGAAGGATATTTTCGATGTTTTGGTACTTATTCATCGTATAATCCATTGAACCTTTTTAGTGTATGGACTCCTAAGCATATTCTTGTAGCTTCAAAACCGATTATGACCAGTATGAAGATTACCAAGTTCTTATGTCTTTACATCAAGGAATCATACATTTTGAGTCATGGAATGGATTGAACTTAAGATATTTCTTGAAGATCAAGATGAATTATGGTGTTGTGACGATTATACATATCCTTGAAGCTCGTAGTCGTTTAATCCGTAAAGCTCTTTCACAAACCGTATGAAACATAGTATGCACGGAGATGACATGTTTTATCACTGAAGATTTCATGAGTTTCATCACCATTAGATCAGTTTTCTGCCCAATAGTAAACTGCCATGCACAGGTAGCGCACGCTAAGATGTATATATTAACGTGCGCTATCGGGAACGAGTAACGTACGCTATGTTTAGTACGTAACATACGCTATGTCATCAGGCGAGTCAGTCGGCTGATCAGAGAGGACTGCCGGCACATAAGTTAGCGTACGCTAGACTTCGTCGTTTACGTACGCTAACGGGCAGGCTTAGCGCACGTTAAGTAGAGTACGCAGCGTACGCTAAGTAGTCCAAGCAGATTGCATTTTTAGATCTTTCGGCCGTAGACCGGGTTGTTAGACATTCGTACGACATAAGATAAATTCTATATTATTTCTTTTGTTAAGGTTCGAGCTTGCTACGTTGATCAAAGGAGACGGCCTTCGAGTGTGTTGAGATTTGTTGGAGTGATTTGTTCTTGCCATCTTTGAGGCAAGTATCGTATTTTATGTTTATTGATATTGTATTGTTGATCGTGTGTACGATTTATTCGTGTTGTTGAACATGAGATTATATTCTTTGAGTTGGCATGATATTTACGTCGATGAACGTGTTGATTTTCATATGTGTATGCATAATGGTATTGTTTGTGTTGTGTTGTTGCCCAAAATATTTATCCGAAGATTAATACTGCTGGAATACGGACAACAAACAACAATTGCGGGAGCACTTCCGAGAGAAGATAAATAATACAAGATTTGCCGGGTTTGTTAGGCCCGGGCTTGAATGCTCTCGCGAGATGTTATTAATACGAATATTCGTGGATACAAGTATTAATGAGAGAAATCTAAATACAATGAGTGTAAAAAGACTCTGTTAATCCGGCTCTTGAGCGAAGCTTGGTGTTCTTCGTCCCCGCCGATAATCTGCTCGAGGAGATAGGCCGGGAGAAGTAAGACCGAAAGATAACTGTTGCCAAGAGTTGGATGTTAGCCAAGTTTGTATATTTTGCTTCTGTATAGTGTGAAATGCGAGAATGCAGAGTGTTTAGAGAGTCAGAATCTCGGTCCCTTTTACAAGTGCCTGCTGCCTTGTATATATAGAGGCTGAGGGGCCTTGTCTCCTAGTGGGCGATCGCCTTTCGGCATTTAATGTAATGGGGCGATCGTCCTAAAGGTCACATGGGCTGCCTGCCAAAAGTCTAAAGCTACAGCTGATGGCCAGCTGTGCGGTCCAACGAGGATCCAGCACGCGTCCGGAAGTACCGTCACAGGAGGTCCCACTTTGTTACTTTCGGCGGACTTTGTCAGGGTAGGTGACAGGCTGTGCGCACGCCTTGTCCTCGGCTCCTTCGCAGTGTCCAGGCCTGCTGGTAGGTGAGGTAGGTAACAGGTTTGTCAGCGCCTTTTGTGGATCTGCTCGTGGGGTCAGTTTTGAGACTTGGTCTTTGCCGACTGGATGGTCATCGGTGGAGATCGACATGAGGCGATCGTCTCTAGCTGATCATCCGAGGTCACCATCGGCCAGTGGATGGAGGTCGCCAAGGGTCGGTCGGCGGATGCCGATAGAGGGTCGCCAGATGTCGGTCGCCAGGAGTCGGTCGCCGAGTACCGAGAGACGATCGTATCTGAGGTCGATCGCTCGGCACCGGGACTTGTCCTGGGAACTTCGGTTGGCCAGTCTAGCATGTCCGCTGGGTTAAGGCTCAGTCGCCAGGTCGTTGATCGGCAGATCCGCCTTGGCCGCTCGGCAGTAAGTCGGTCGCTCGGCCTCGGAGGCGATCGCCGGTCGGAAGGTGTTAAATCTTGACACAACAATTGCCCCCCAGCTTGCTCCTATGTTGAAGACATGGGGCGAGGTGGTTCTTGCTGGCGATCGTGTAAGGATGAGGACGGGCGATCTTACGATTTCGGACTTGGGCTTTCATGGTCGATTGGCTTAGCTATCTTTCGGTCTTGTACCTGCAAAAACAACATTGGCCGATCCCCCATGGAAACTTGGTGGTTTCGCTTTGTTTGAAGAATCGTGCACAGTCGCGGAGATCGATGGACCGACCCCATGACCGTGTCTTGGTGCGCGAAGACAATGAGTGTCTCGTGACTCACTTTATTATGAGGGTCCTCCGTTAGGCTGCGCCTCGCCTCGTATTTAAAGGAAGGGCGTGCGGTCTCGGTCTAGAGGAGTCCTTGCGCGGGGCAGCGTCGGATGAATCAACTCCACGCCCGCGGCTTGTTAGCTCTGCTTCCACCTCGGCCAGCCATGGAGATGGCCGACCTCGACGGTGTACGTTGAGACGGGGATTGTGGCATGTGTCCACTGATTAATGTTGGAGAGCCCTCAGACTACGCCGGCCTCGTATTTAAACGAAGGGCGGACGATCTTGGCCGAAAGGGACCTTGCATGGCCGAAGCAGCCGGTTCCATCGACTGCCAGGACCATGGCTTTATGATGTGCGGTGGAGGCGATCTTATGCCTTAGTCCGTCATGTTATATCTTTGGATGTAGATGGCGATCGTGTCCTCGGTGCGGATGATGTAGCGTGATGATCGGCGATCGGCCGAAGATCGCCGATCGTCGCTCGGCCGCCGATCGCTTTATTCGTAGGTCGATATTGGCGATCGGGCGGGAGATCGTCGTCCGGTGCCGATCGCTGCTCACAAAGCTAAGAAGAAACCTTTGCCCGCCGTAAAATCTGCGGCTCTAGCCCGGAAGGCTGCGTAGGTCGTAGGTTGGGTCTTCGTGAGATGCCTGAACATAGGTGAAAAACCCTGAAATCCTCCTAGGACCGCGTAGAGGGCGGTCTCATCGCTTACGGGCTCGCCATTGAGGATGATTACGTCTACCCGGTCGATGTAGTCCGAGTCGGACTCTTCTTCTCCCTGCTTGATTTGCATCATGCGAAGGGGACCTTCGGGCCGGACGACCCTGGTGGCGAAGTACTCCGTGAAGACGTGCGCCAGCTCGTTAAAGGAGCCAATGGACCGAGGTGGCAATGAAGTGTACCACCGGTGGGCGAGGTCGTCCAGCGTCAGAGGGAACATTCGGCATCTGGTCGCGTCAGATGCCCCACACCCAGTCATGTAGATGTTGAACTTCCTTAGGTGCACCTGGGGGTCCGATCGCCCCTCGTACATGGGCGTTTGCGGGGGAGCGATCTTATGCTGCACGGGGGCGAGCTCGATGTCGATCGTGAGCGGCTCGCTTGGCCCGGCGATCGTCTTCTTGGCGCCTGCCCTGGATTCCAGGAGCGCCTTCATGTCGTCGAGTTGACGTTGCATCGCAGCCATCGCCGTGGCTTGGTCGCTTGCCGATCGGCTTTGGGAGCAGGAGCCGAGGCGATCGTGTACCGATCTCCGGGCTCCGCTGCCGCCGACCTCGGCAATTCGGCGAGGGGGAGCCAGACGGCTAGGCTGCCTTCTGGGAGTCGGGTAGGCCGAGCTCCTGGTGACGGACTCAAACTCCGTCGTCTCGTAGATGGGGCCGGACTGCCCGTAGCTGTGTCGGGTCACCGCCGGGCGATCGAAGAGAGGTGCCCCGGGCGAGCGCCTCTTCTTGCGACGGGAGCCTCCTGGCGATCGCTCGGCCAGTGACGCCTTGAGCTTCCGCTTGGACCTCCGGCGGACGGCCGAGGGGGCGATAGCAGGAGGCGCGTTGAGAGCACTCCGTCGCTCCTGTAGGACGGCCAGGGCCCCTTCGATCTGTTCCTTGGTTCGGAACCGATCGAGCGAGATGCTTGGGCCGCCGTCCAGGGACGGGATCGAGCGTCTCTGACCGCGGCGGCTACCCTCCACCATCGGCTGTGGCTCGGACTGGGACAGGGGTCCGCCGGCCGGCCGGGCGGCTTTCTTCGACGCGGAGGCGGAAGACATGATTTCTGAAGGATTTCTTTGAAGTGCAGTAAGTGTCACTTCAAGTATCTGTCCCGAGAACAGTGAGTGTTCTTCGGAACGGTAAGTATAAAAATTCGAGGGTTGGATTGCCCCCCTTCTTCTAGCGCCAATTGTTGTTGCCCAAAATATTTATCCGAAGATTAATACTGCTGGAAGACGGACAACAAACAACAATTGCGGGAGCACTTCCGAGATAAGATAAATAATACAAGATTTGCCGGGTTTGTTAGGCCCGGGCTTGAATGCTCTCGCGAGATGTTATTAATACGAATATTCGTGGATACAAGTATTAATGAGAGAAATCTAAATACAATGAGTGTAAAAAGACTCTGTTAATCCGGCTCTTGAGCGAAGCTTGGTGTTCTTCGTCCCCGCCGATAATCTGCTCGAGGAGATAGGCCGGGAGAAGTAAGACCGAAAGATAACTGTTGTCAAGAGTTGGATGTTAGCCAAGTGTGTATATTTTTCTTCTGTATAGTGTGAAATGCGAGAATGCAGAGTGTTTAGAGAGTCAGAATCTCGGTCCCTTTTACAAGTGCCTGCTGCCTTGTATATATAGAGGCTGAGGGGCCTTGTCTCCTAGTGGGCGATCGCCTTTCGGCATTTAATGTAATGGGGCGATCGTCCTAAAGGTCACATGGGCTGCCTGCCAAAAGTCTAAAGCTACAGCTGATGGCCAGCTGTGCGGTCCAACGAGGATCCAGCACGCGTCCGGAAGTACCGTCACAGGAGGTCCCACTTTGTTACTTTCGGCGGACTTTGTCAGGGTAGGTGACAGGCTGTGCGCACCAGTCTTGTCCCTCAGCTCCTTTCGCAGGTCTGGGCCCTGCTGGTAGGTGAGGTAGGTAACAGGTTTGTCAGCGCCTTTTGTGGATCTGCTTGTGGGGTCAGTTTTGAGACTTGGTCTTTTCCGACTGGATGGTCATCGGTGGAGATCGACATGAGGCGATCGTCTCTAGCTGATCATCCGAGGACACCATCGGCCAATGGATGGAGGTCGCCAAGGGTCGGTCGGCGGATGCCGATAGAGGGTCGCCAGGAGTCGGTCGCCGAGTACCGAGAGACGATCGTATCTGAGGTCGATCGCTCGGCACCTGGGACCTTCGGTTGGCCAGTCTAGCATGTCCGCTGGGTTAAGGCTCAGTCGCCAGGTCGTTGATCGGCAGATCCGCCTTGGCCGCTCGGCAGTAAGTCGGTCGCTCGGCCTCGGAGGCGATCGCCGGTCGGAAGGTGTTAAATCTTGACACAACATGTTGTAAATGATCCGAGGGGATCATGAGGATCTATGCTGAGGGCGCTGGATCGAATGTCCACCATGCGTTGGTCCGACGGGATCATCATGGGGATCTATGCTGGGGGCGCTGGATCGTTGGATGGGTTTTCCACCATGCGTTGGTCTGACGGGATCATCGTGGGGATCTATACCAAGGGCGCTGGATCATTGGATTACCCTGTATTGTGTTGATGGAATCGTGACGATTCACATCGTTGGTTTCCGATGACGGAAGTCTGTTTTGTATGTTTTATGATGCATTGATGATTTGTGTATTGCAATACTTGTACTAGCATCGTTTTGCTAACCCCTTCGGGGGTGGACATTTATTTTGATGTTTAGGTAGCCGAGGAGCGGGGAGGCAGCCACAGTACCGGGATGACGATGAAATGGCTCAGTGATGTGGTTGATGTTTGTTGTTTTTGTGATTTGTCTTCTTGGATCATTTTCAGTACTCGAGTACGCATGTCTTATTATTATCATTTCGATATGGTTGTATTAATTAACTCAATGGATCAGTTGGAACCGGTTTTGTAACTTGAAATTTGTAGTATTGTTGGATTGTAATCACATTTTCTTTTAATTAGCCTTGTAAATCCTTACTTAAAGGGTTTACGGCGCTGTAATTATTCCGAATATCTCGGGGTGTTACAGAATATGGTATCGGAGCTAAGATTCATGGATATCTTGGCAGTCGGGTTTTAGTTGGGCCTGTTTACGTTATTTACGGGTCATTTGTAACATCACTGCTGAGCCAGCATCGTCGTGTGGAGTGTGGTTGTAAGTCTCCTAATCTAAGTTTCTACCCTTATATTTTAAATCCTTTTTGTGAATATTGACGGACTTTCTTTTAGAAAAGTTGCCCTGGATATTGAGTATTTGTGTTTATAGTATGTTGAGGGGAGGTCGTGGACGCGGACGCGGTCGTGGACGTGGATGTGGAAATGCGAGACAGGAAGATTCGGTGTCTACACCAGAAATAACCGCTAGTCGAACAGATTCCCATTCTGGAGGACAGCAGGGATCAGCAAATAATAATGCAGATCATAATGTGCCGGGAGTGCTTCAACAGGTGGTTGCTCAGATAAACCAGTTCGCTCAGGTGGTTGACCGCATGCAGACGGCGATGGGACAGCAGCACCACGAGGATAACCGGGGAGACAGATGGCTTGCTGAGGTGGTCAAATTGCACCCGCCAAAATTTGATGCATCTGCTGAGGCACTTACTTGGGCCCACTGGCTGAAGGAGTTAGAAAAGATCTTTGCAGGGATTAACTGCCCTGACGACCGAAAGGTTCCGATAGCCCAGTATTTCCTGACTTGGGAGGCTTTCGACTGGTGGGAGGCCATTCGACCTGAGAATCATAATGCTGACTGGACGGAGTTCAAATTAATGATGGAAGCGCAATATTGTCCTCGCCCAGTTAGAGAGGCCCGAGTCCGGGAATTTCTCTCACCACAAAATTTAGAGGCATCTGTGACAGACGTGATTAAGACTTTTAATCACCAGCTGACTTATGTGCGCCACTTGGTCAGGACCGAGGCGGAGAGGATTTTCCATTTCGACATGCAGATTAAGCCGGAAATTCAGCAGTATATGTCCGGATTTGAATGTACCACCCTGCGACAGTATCAGGACAAGGCGCTGGCCTATGATATGAAAGAGGCGGCAGTAGAGAAATCAATGGAAGCAAAGAAGCAGAAAGTGTCTGGAAACTTCGCGGAGAATAAGAGTAGTGGGCCCCGCAAGGGCCAGTCCTCATTTCATTCTCCCAGGAGGCCTCCGCATCCTTCTCGAGGTGGAAAGAAGTTCCGGGCAGCACCAACCATTTCAGACGCAGGGAAGAAATGTTATAAGCTGTAAAAGCAGGCATGTTCGACGTGATTGTTTCGCACCTGCTGTGACCTGTTTCGAGTGTGGACAGGAAGGACATCGCGCAACATTCTGTGGGGTGGCGACTAGATCGTTTGGTACTCGCCCTCCAGCGCCAGTTCCGAAAGAGATAAGTGTGAACCAGACGCAGCAGAGTGGATTTCAGCAGCAGAATGTTGGGAAGAGAGAGACATCCAGTGCTGGGTCCGTTCCTCCGCGCCTGTACGAGATGAGGAAATCTAATGATCAGAACACTTCTGTTGCATCAGGTACGATTTAGATCCTTTTGCAACCAGTTAGTGTCCTATTCGATTCAGGAGCTACACATTCTTTCATATCATTGAACTGTATTAATCGTTTGAAAATCTCGTGTTTATTTGATTGTGAACCTTATGTTGTGGGTTTGCCGAGCGGAGAGAGAATAGTGGGTACCCTATAAGCTAGAGATCTTCCAGTGTCTATAGGAGGGAGAGATTAGCCATCGAATCTTATTGTAGTTGACATACATGGTGACGACTTAATTCTCGGAGACGATTGGCTCAACCGTTATGGAGCTATTCTGAATTACCGAAAGAGGGTCATTTCTATTATTGCTGATGATGGATCTGAACACTTATTCAGAGGATGGAGACCGGGAAGCTCGGGAAAATTAATCAAAGCGATGAAAGCAGTGAAATTACTGAAGCAGGGATGTCATGGAATTTGGTGTTATGCCATGAAGAAAGAATAAGGAGTAGAACTCTCATCTATTCCAGTTGTGAATGAATTTTCAGATGTATTCCCTGACGAACTACCTGGGTTACCTCCGCAGAGAGAAGTGGAGTTCACTATCGAATTAGAGCCTGGAGCCGTTCCTATTTCCAGAGCACCATACCGCATGGCGCCAACCGAGATGTAAGAACTAAAGAAGCAACTGGAGGAATTATTGCAGAAGGGTTATATTCAACCTAGCGTTTCTCCTTGGGGAGTGCCCGTTCTCTTTGTCCGAAAGAAAGATGGATCCCTCCGATTATGTATTGATTACAGGGAGTTAAACAAGGTCACGATCAAGAACAAGTATCCTATACCTCGGATCGACGACTTGTTCGATCAACTGCAAGGGGCAAGGGTATTCTTGAAGATTGACTTGCGATCAGGATATCATCAGTTGAGAATTAAGGAATCGGATATACTGAAATCTGCTTTAAGGTCCCGGTACGAGCACTATGAATTCGTGGTGATGCCATTCGGACTTACCAACGCTCCTGCGGTATTTATGCAATTGATGAATCGGGTATTCTTAGAATACCTAGACAAGTTTGTGGTCGTTTTCATTGATGACATCTTGATCTATTCGAAAGACACAGAGGAGCATGCCGAGCATTTGCGTGTGGTTTTGAGCACCTTGAGAAATGAACAGCTTTATGCGAAGCTTTCCAAATGCGAGTTCTGGCTTAGGGAAGTAACCTTCCTCGGGCATGTGATATCAGCAGACGGGGTTCAGGTGGACCCGAAGAAAGTTGAAGCAATCTTGGAATGGGAAGCTCCTAATAACGTGAAAAAAGTCCGAAGCTTCTTAGGACTTGCTGGATATTATCGCTGTTTTGTAGAGGGATTTTCCAAAATTGCTCGTCCGCTCACCCAGCTGTTACAGAAAACTCAAAAGTTCACGTGGGATGAGAAATGCCAGGCGGATTTTGATGAACTTAAGAAGAGACTGACTACAGCACCTATATTAGCATTACCAGATGGTACTGATGGATTCATGGTATACAATGACGCTTCAAATCAGGGTCTGGGATGTGTATTGATGCAAAAGGATAAGGTGATTGCCTATGCTTCTCGGCAAGTAAAACCGTACGAAGTCAATTACCCGACTCACGATCTGGAGTTAGCAGCTGTGGTCTTTGCCTTGAAAATTTGGCGACATTATTTATACGGCACTCATTGTCAGATCTTTACAGATCATAAAAGCCTCAAGTACATTTTCAGTAAGAAAGAATTAAACATGAGGCAGAGAAGATGGCTGGAATTGATCAAGGATCACGACTTGGAAATTCTCTATCATCCGGGTAAAGCAAACGTAGTAGCCGATGCATTGAGCCGTAAACCTGTTTCTCTTCGAGTGCTGGAAGCACTTACGTCCCAAACCAGCATTCAACGAGAATTGATCCGCGAAGGGATTGAAGTATGGTCACCAGAAATCCAAGGGCAACTATATGTGATGGAACTGACTTCGTCCCTAGTCGAGGAAATCAAATCTAAGCAGTTGAACGATTCTTTGATCCTTCGGTTATGTGACGAAGTAAAGAAAGGAAAAGCCCCAGGATTCGTGATACAAGATGATGGAGTTCTGAGATTTCAAAGTCGACTTTGCGTTCCCAATGATGATGATTTGAGACGGACAATTTTGAAGGAAGCTCACAGTGCTCCCTATTCTATTCACCCCGGCAGCAGTAAGATGTATAAGGATCTAAAACAAAACTTCTGGTGGGGAAATATGAAGAAGGACATAGCAGAGTATGTTTTGAAGTGTTTGACTTGTCAGCAGGTTAAGATTGAACATCAGCGACCTGTCGGAATGTTAAAACCGATTCCGATTTCTGAGTGGAAGTGGGAGGATATCTCGATGGATTTCATCACCAGTATGCCAAGGATCAAGACGGGAATGAACATGATTTGGGTTGTAGTTGATCGACTAACCAAGTCGGCTCATTTCCTAGGAATTAAAGATACTTGGGGACCCAAGAGATAGTCGCGAGTATTTATTGCAGAGATAGTCAGATTGCATGTGACACCAAAGACCATTATTTCAGATCGGGATGGTCGCTTCGTGTCGCACTTTTGGAAGGCAGTCCACAGGGCTTTGGGGACCGAGCTGAACTTTAGCACGGCTTATCATCCTCAGACGGACGGTCAGTCCGAAAGGACTATACAAACAGTAGAAGACATGCTTAGAGCTTGTGCTATGGATTGGTCAACTGATTGGGAAGTTCATTTGCCATTGATTGAATTCACCTACAATAATAGTTGGCATGCTTCTATTAAGATGGCACCATTTGAAGCTTTGTACGGGAGAAGATTCCGATCGCCCCTGTGCTGGGATGATTCTTCGGACTTGATCGGGACGGAACCGGAATTGATAGTTCAGACTCAAGAGAAGATAGCTTTGATTCGGGAAAGACTGTTGACTGCCCAGAGTCGACAGAAGTCTTATGCTGATGTGCGTCGTCGCCCGCTAGAATTCGAGATTGGGGACCATGTACTATTGAAGGTGTCTCCTACACGAGGAATTTTCCATTTTGGGAGGAAAGGTAAGCTAAGTCCGAGATATATCGGACCATTTGAGAGCCTCGAGAGAGTTGGGGATTTAGCATACAGGTTGGCCTTACCGCCATCGCTGAGTCACGTTCACAATGTGTTTCACGTATCCCAATTGCGGAAGTATGTACCGGATCCCAGTCATATCATTGAGTTCGATGAGATCGAGATAGCTAATGACGGCACCTTCGAATAGAGACCAATCAAGATACTTGAGAATCGGATCAAACAACTGAGGAATAAACCAATACACTTGGTTAAAGTAAAATGGTCCCGATACGGAGTTGAAGAGGCCACTTGGGAAACGGAGGACAGTATGAAGACTAAATATCCAGAGTTGTTTTCATCTTAAGTTTCGGGACGAAACTTCTTTTTAGGGAGAGAGGATGTAATACCCGAGATTCCTGACGTGTAATTGAACCTTGTGATATTGTATTTTTGTATTTTGATCTGAGTATTATTCTCCGTATTTCATGATCCAGTGTTGTTGAGCGCATGATTACATGATTGTGTTCAATATTGTGATTTTACACTTGTAGCGCACGCTATCGACTAGGCGTAGCGTACGTTAATTTGGGTTTAGTAGCGCACGCTATATATAAACCTTAGCGCGCACTATACGTAGTCAGCATGATTGAGACGTGTTGGTAGGTGAGATCAGGCCGCGGATCTTGGTCGGATTATGTCGGGATGAACCTGGACGGCTTTCGGGAAAAAGCCAAGTCAACGCGGTAGCGCACGCTAATGATATGAGGATAGCGCACGCTAAATGCTGAGTACAGTGAAGTCAGTAAGTTTCGTATAGCCGTTAGCGCACGCTATGAATATGGACTAGCGCACGCTAATAACCATTTTCTATATATAGGACAACACCCTTTTTCATTTTTCAGCTTCCATCACTTTCCAAACCCGAATTCTGAGACATAGAGAATCACTCTCTCCATCCTAAACCCTTCATATCATCATCCTAGCTCGAGTTGAAGATTGTAGATCATTGGAGATTGGTGTTCAAGCTCTCGGTGTTGGATTTCTTCGAGTTCCTTCGTGTTCTTCACTACTTTGAGGTAGGTGATTCTTCACCAATATTAGTAGTATTTCTGGAGGCCGTTTTGATCATGATTTGGGATTATCTAGTCAGTTAAATTCGTAAGTAGTTGAACATCATGTGTTAGAAGGATATTTTCGATGTTTTGGTACTTATTCATCGTATAATCCATTGAACCTTTTTAGTGTATGGACTCCTAAGCATATTCTTGTAGCTTCAAAACCGATTATGACCAGTATGAAGATTACCAAGTTCTTATGTCTTTACATCAAGGAATCATACGTTTTGAGTCATGGAATGGATTGAACTTAAGATATTTCTTGAAGATCAAGATGAATTATGGTGTTGTGATGATTATACATATCCTTGCAGCTCGTAGTCGTTTAATCCGTAAAGATCTTTCACAAACCGTATGAAACATAGTATGCACGGCAAAGAAACAGAAGGTGTCTGGCGACTTCACGGAGAATAAGAGTAGTGGGCCTCGCAGGGGCCAGTCCTCTTTTCATTCATCCAGGAGGCCTCCACATCCTTCTCGAGGCGGAAAGAAGTTCCGGGCACCACCAACCGTTTCAGACGCAGGGAAGAAATGTTATAACTGTGGCAAAGTGGGGCATGTTCGACGTGACTGTTTCGCGCATGCTGTGACCTGTTTCGAGTGTGGACAGGAAGGACATCGCGCAACATTTTGTGGGAATACGACTAGATCTTTTGGCACTCGCACTCCTGCACCGGTCCCGAAGGACACTAGTGTAAACCAGATGCAGCAGAGTGGTTTCCAGCAGCAGAATGTTGGGAAAAGAGAAGCATCTAGTGCTGGGTCCGTTCCTCCGCATATTTACGAGATGAAGAAGTCAGACGATTAGAACACAACTGTTGCATCAGGTACGATTCAGATCCTTTTGCAACCAGTTAGTGTCTTATTCGATTCAGGAGCTACACATTCTTTTATATCTTTGAATTGTGTTAATCGTTTGAAAATCTCGTGCTTGTATGATTGTGAACCTTATGTTGTGGGATTACCGAGCGGAGAGAAAATTGTGGGAACCCTAGAAGCTAGAGATTTTCCAGTATCTATAGGGGGGAGAGATTGGCCATCAAATCTTATTGTAATTGACATACATGGTGACGACTTAATTCTCGGAGATGATTGGCTCAACCGTTATGGAGCTATTCTGAATTACCGAAAGAGAGTCATTTCTATCATTGCTGATGACGGATCTGAACACTTATTCCGAGGATGGAGACCGGGAAGCTCGGGAAAATTGATCAAAGCAATGAAAGCCGTGAAATTACTGAAGCAGGGATGTCATGGACTTTGGTGCTATGCCATGAGGAAAGAGGAAGGAGTAGAGCTCTCATCTATTCCAGTTGTGAATGAATTCTCATATGTATTTCCTGACGAACTACCTGGGTTACCTCTACAGAGAGAAGTGGAGTTCACCATCGAATTAGAGTCTGGAGCCGCTCCTATTTCCAGAGCACCATATCGCATGGCGCCAACCGAGATGTATGAACTAAAGAAGCAACTGGAGGAATTATTAGAGAAGGGTTATATTCAACCTAGCGTTTCTCCTTGGGGAGCGCCCGTTCTCTTTGTCCGGAAGAAAGACGGATCCCTCCGATTATGTATTGATTACAGGGAGCTCAATAAAGCGACAATCAAGAATAAGTATCATATACCTCGGATCAACGACTTGTTTGATCAATTGCAAGGGGCAAGGGTATTCTCGAAGATTGACTTGCGATCAGGATACCATCAGTTAAGAATTAAGGAATCGGATATACCAAAGTCTGCTTTGGATCGATGCAGCATTATGAATTTGTAGTGATGCCATTTGGACTTACCAATGCTCCTGCAGTATTCATGCAATTGATGAATCGGGTATTCTTAGAATACTTGGATAAATTTGTGGTCGTCTTCATTGATGACATCTTGATATATTCGAAGGACACAGGGGACCATGCCGAGCATTTCCGTGTGGTTTTGAGCACCTTGAGGAAGGAACAGCTGTATGCAAATCTTTCCAAATGCGAGTTCTGGCTTAGGGAAGTAACTTTCCTTGGGCATGTGATATCAGCTGACGGAGTTCAGGTGGATGACACGTTTTTAGTGTAACTATCGCAAGTGCACGATATCGTATCAAGTAGTAAAGTAGACTTTTTGAGTCCGGTTTATCGATCCCACAAGGAAGTTTGGTTATAATTTGAATTATACACTATTAGTCTATTTTTATAGATACTAAGATGAGTGAAACACACAATTTAAAGAGTTTGGTTTAATTGTTGCAAAGCAAATGCAATAATAGTTCTAATATTTTAAGGAAATAAAAAAAATAGCAATAATAATAGATTGATTAATGATAAAATGAAATAGTTGGGATTACAAACTTAGTTTGTCATTAGTTATAAAATATGTATAGGAGATCATAAAATGAATTTACTTATTATGTTGTGTAGATTCGATTTTCCTTAAGAAAACGGTTTCTCTTTCGAACTATAAAACGCCTCTTACATATTGAATCAATACACTATATTTCTATGTTGATTGGCTTCAATACATAGCATTAGGATTTATGAAAATAACTCAAAGAATCATCTAAGGACTAGGGGTATATTTCTATCCCCTAAAACAACTTAGAGTGAAGATCATTTGATCTAATCAAACATATTTTCTTTCGAAACATATGAAGACCATAAATATCGTCATTTATTGGCCAAATAAATAAAGATTGTTAAAACAATGAAAATCACACACAATAATAAGTAATTCACAATAGATCTTTTATACAAACAATAATAACATGACTAACCTTGTTTATAATCCCAACTAAAGGTTACTTAGCCCATGAAGGGTTTATTATACATGTTACAAGCTTGTGTGGTCATTATTAGTTGAATCAAGAGAAAGAATTGGTCCTAACTCCCTTAGTAGATAAAGGAGATAGAAGCAATAAACTCTCTGAACAACATATGCTATACCACACTTACTAAAATCACTCAAGAACACAAGTGTGTTCTTCACACAAAAAGAAAAGTTCACAAAAAAATGGAAAATTATAAGATGAATGATGAATGATGAAGGATCTAAGGGGTCTATTTATACACCTAAAGTCATCTAATAGCTCCAAAACTCCAGCATTATTACATTAGATCGGATCAATACCAGCCATCCCCTCAATAATACACAAAAAGTATAAAAAATTAGACAAATCATAACAATCTGTCAAGAGTTACGGCCGTAACATTCAGGAGTTACGACCGTAACAAGGATGACTTACGGCTGTAACCCCTGAATGTTACAAACGTAACTTGGCTTCGTAAATTTGCTCACTGGATGCTTTGAAAGTTACGTTTTCAGCCCAGAATTTCTCAGACTTTGCGTTTTTGCCCCAGATCTTCTTCGGATTATAACTTTTGATATATAACTCTGATTTTGAATCCGGAAAGACTGCCGAATTCGTCTCGGAAAGCCCTACAACATGAATATATCAAAATTCAACAAAGAGAATATTTAATAAACATGTTATTTCTTGAGTAAATCAGTTATTTAATCCGATCATCATCCGATAAAAATAAAATAAAATAAACTAATTAATTAAAAGCAAAAAAACGAGTAGACTAGCTCAATTATGGGTGAATTTTATCGATACAAACCATGGATAAGTGTACAAAAATGACACTTATCACACCCCCAAACTTGAATTCTTGCTAGTCCCGAGCAAGACTCTTTATTAATCACACTCCAAAAATAAAAATAAAAATAAGACACAAAACTAATAATACACACAAAAATTAAAATATAAAAAGAGAAAAGGAGATCAAAATGCCATTAATACACAACAACCAGCTTATACAGTAGATATAAATGAATCAATATTCAAAATAAATCTACAAATGATTTTGATGTTAAAACACGGTTTTAGTATTGTAATTCCAAAATGTAAGGTTTCCCCCCAATAGGTTGATTATTTCTTTCCCACTCGTGATACACACGACTCCCTTTAATGGTTGCTCTCGATCACTCGTTTATTTTTCGACTCAATATGAAGAAGAATTTCATTGGCGTCATCAAATATTGTGATTATTCACGAAATTGAGTGTATTGAAATTCAGCCGCTAATTAATTCAAATCTGCTCATAAACTACATCCCTTTTAGTGATAGCTTTCACACCGTTATTTGCTAACGTGTAGCTCTTTTCACTAACACAATTTCTATCTCATTTTTTTTTAAAAAGGTGATAGCTTTCACATCGTTATTTGCTAACGTGTAACTCTTTTCACCAATTTTTCTGAGACGGCAGCTACGCACCAACAATGGTTAGTCCTTTATTTTTCGCAAAATTTAAGACTTCCAAAATTAGGCATTTATTCGCTCAACACTTCTCCTTTTCGTCATTTTTTTTAGGTGATAGCTTTCACACCGTTATTTGCTAATGTGTAGCTCTTTTCACCAATGACTCCTTTTTTTTTTTAGGGAATAGAATTTTTGCAGAAAATCATTTCTTAGTTTAAGCATAAAAAATCAAAAACTCCACAAATTAAGTAAATTTCAGTTCTATTTTTCATCAACCGATTGATTCTTCTTTTCTCAAGGTAACGAATGATTCGATTTTATATGATAATTACAAGGCTCGGAAAGAGAGATTAAGGCTCAAAAAATTTTGGAATATACAAATTTTTTTTTTTACCGGTTAAAACGATTTAGAAGCTTGTATATAGCTAATTTATTGGTGTTATGGCCAGATCTAGAAATCTCATAAATCAAAATACTATAAATATATATATATAGGGTGGGGTTATTCTAAAAAGGGTCTTATAATAACATGTGTAGGAAGGATTGTGGGAGTGACATGTGTCACCTTGCTACATCATCATGCCACATCATATGACATGTGGCACCCCCACCCCCCCACCCACCCACCCCCCACCCCCACAAAAAAAAAAATTCCCGCCAAAAAAAAAAAATTTGGGGGCCCAAAATTTTTTTTTTCCCGCCAAAAACTTATAAGTGTGATGCACCATTTTTTTGGTGCATCATGGTTATAAGTTTTGGTGCATCACACTAATAAGTTTTACTGCATCACAGTTATAAGTTACTGCATCATAGTTAACAATTAAGTGCATCAACTATGATGCAGTAACTTATAACCTTAATGCACTAAATCATAATTGTGATGCATTAACTTTATAACGGTGATACAGTAATAATAAGTTTTACTGCATCGCAGTTATAAGTTACTGCATCATAGTTAACAGTTAAGTGCATCAACTATGATGCAGTAACTTATAACCTTAATGCACTAAATCATAATTGTGATGCAGTAGCTTTATAATTGTGATGCACTTATAAATTTTGGCGGGAATTTTTTTGGCGGGAAAAAAAAAAATTTTTGCCCCAAAAAAAAAAAAATTTGGCAGGAAAAAAAAAATTTCGCGGGGGGTTGGGGGGTGGGGGGTGGGTGGATGGGTGGGTGGGGGTGGGTGGGGTGGGTGGGGGTGGGGGTTGACACATGTCATATGATGTGGAATGGGGGATGACACATGTCACTCCCACAATCCTTCCTACACTTTTTATTATAAGACCCTTTTTAGAATAACCCAAACATATATATATATATATATATATATATATATATATATAAAATAAAATAAATTAAGTCAAATAACCAAATCAATCAAAACACACCAAAATACTAAAACAAACCACCCCCAAACTTAAAAATAAGACTGTTCTCAGTTTTTTAAAAATAAGAAAAAAAAAGTTTTTTAAAAAATAAAAATAAAATAAAATAAAAATCAATGCAGAAAAACAGAATACTCCTTGTTAAGAAAGTTGATGTCTGAGCTAACGCCTTTTAGAATCTGCAAGAGAATAAATATACGAGGCACACAACAAAAGAAAATAAAATATACTCGTAAGTATAACACAATTTTTAAGATGCGCATCAAGAAAGTCCGAAGAGTCGCCTTACGCTGCCATCAAAGTTTTTATAAAAAACACACAATAAACATTACAGCAATAAAATAACAATACATAAATCGCGAATAGATGCGCATCAAGAGATCAAGAAGAAACTCCTTAAGCTGCCATCATTTAGCACGATTATTACACACGATAGAAAGTAAAAATACAAGAGGTCCGACATGGGTTATCAAAGGGAGAGGAATGAATCCACTTTTCGTTTTCTCACGGTAAAATCTTCTACCCAGACAATTTTAGCTAGAGCTGGATCTGGTTGAGGAACAAATTCATTGAGTTTTTTGATTAATTCTTCTGGTGTTGTTGCAACGACTATGTTTCGTTTTGCACGCTCGGAAATAAAACCCTTTTCAGCAGAGTAGTCGATGAAAGACGTAAACCATCAAAGAAACCATTGACATTAAGCACACCTATTGGTTTTTGATGAACATTTAGTTGGGCTCTGGTAACCACATGAAAAAGTTCCTCAAGGGTGCCAAAACCACCGGGAAGGGTGATAAAGGCGCCAGAATTATTTATCATGTGAGTTATGCGATCTTGCATATTCACAGATCTAAACTCATCTCCAATAGTTGACCCGGTGATTTTACTTTCAGCCAGAGGTTTTGGGATTATTCCCAACACTCTTACTCCTTCCATATAGGCAGAAGCAGCAGCTCGTCCCATTAATCCTAGACTTCCTCCTCCATAAACTACATGAATGCATTTTTCTCCTAACGTACGACCCAAGTTGTGGGCTGCTTCAGCAAAGCATGCCTCTTTTCCATAACTAGCTCCACCAAAAATGCAGACTGTGCTAAATTTTTTTGTTGAAGATGATGACTCCATTTTTGAAAAGAAAAATTTTTTTTAGAGAGAAACAGAGAAAAGTGCAAGTTTGAGGGATGAATGAAAGAAACCAGTAGAAAGTTTATTTATAGAAGAAAAAGAAGGTAAAAATTGTTTAATAAGTTTGTGATTGCGTTTGATTGTGCTTCAACTACTCAATAGAATAATGAAAGCATTTATCGCGTAGCACATTTTTTATTCAGAAAATCTCACCACACGACAAAAATAAAAGATACTTACGCATATGTACAGTAGTTGTGATTGTGGCTCACATCTTCCTCTGATTTTACGTTCAGAAACGGCCTTAACGCCTTCTATGAGTCGGGGAGAAGCTTCCCATCCAATTTTCTTACACATTTGGCAAACAGGGTCTTTTAACGTCAGATTCCCAAGACGCTGTTCATATTCTGGTTGGAATTTATTCCACAAACATCGAATTTCGTAATGTACGAGTCCACTAGGATGCGTGTCAAGAGAAATTTCGATATCATCTAAATTCTCCTTATTCAGACCATTCTTAATGAACTGAATTTTATCTTCTCTGTTTGTAGATGGAATTCCTAAAGATCGACATTTTAAATTACAGTTCCATCTAGCACATTTATAACAAACGGCTATCATCTTTGCTCGTCGTTTCTTCGCATATGAACTTTTTCCTAGCCCTGGTAAAAATCTAGTCGGTGTTTCTGTGAATTCACCCTCTATTCTTACTTTGGCTTCAATTATGAATCTTATGTCAAAATGTATGCTTTTATTCATAAGTAACCTCATCCTTTCAAGCCTTGTCTTGTAAATTTTTAAAATTGCATTTTTGCTTAGAAAGGGAATTTTTTTTCGATTTTATACAATGTTTCTTCCATGACAAAAAAAAAGACAATGAAAATAATTGAAGAAAATATCTACAAATATCAGTTGTTGTGGGAAACTGAAAAATCCGACTTTAATAGTCACGGAGTACCGTTATCCGCCACTTGACCGGACAAACACAATTGAGTACTAAGTTACAACGTCGAGAAATTTGTACCTATAAAAATAGTTTACAATGTAAGATTTCAAATATAACTTATACTTCCCCGGCAACGGCGCCAAAAACTTGACACGTTTTTAGTGTAACTATCGCAAGTGCACGATATCGTATCAAGTAGTAAAGTGGACTTTTTGAGTCCGGTTTATCGATCCCACAAGGAAGTTTGGTTATAATTTGAATTATACACTATTAGTCCATTTTTATAGATACTAAGATGAGTGAAACACACAATTTAAAGAGTTTGGTTTAATTGTTGCAAAGCAAATGCAATAATAGTTCTAATATTTTAAGGAAATAAAAAAAATAGCAATAATAATAGATTGATTAATGATAAAATGAAATAGTTGGGATTACAAACTTAGTTTGTCATTAGTTATAAAAGATGTATAGGAGATCATAAAATGAATTTACTTATTATGTTGTGTAGATTCGATTTTCCTTAAAAAGACGGTTTCTCTTTCGAACTATAATGTAACACCCCCAATCCGCTCAGGGATATTACACGCCGTAGAACCTTTCCTCAAGGATCTACCAGGCTGGTAACAACATATAACAACTCAACCATGCCTTTAAGGCTAAAATGACTCAGTAGACCGATTTGGTCTTTCAATAAATACATACAACTCGAATACAACTCATGCCCACGCAGGGGGTCAAAACACAACCACACCCGTACAACGGGAAAAATATAGCAGCAGAAAATAAAGTACAACTGAACCAATAAACAATGTACGGTTCCTCATGTGATTAGTATCGATCATCTTTCATCATCCTTCGTGCCGACCTTGTGTTATGCTCCAAAACCTGAATGCAAAAATAGACATCCACCCCCCGAATACTCGGGGGTTAGCAAAACTCCACTGTTTTGCTAGTGCAAGTACAAGTGCAAAAATACGAGTCATACAATTCACATTCCACGAACGATAATAATCCGGAATCCTCAAAGATTCAAATACAACAAGATGAACACTTCCCGAGGCGAGAGTTTGAGTAAAGACTTCCCAAAATTTCAAGATCAAAATATCAAGGGAAACAATTTATAAAATGATTTGAAATACCATCGGGAGTTTTAATAGAAAACAATTTAGGATTATCAAATCCTACTTTTCAAAACCCAAAAGACGAAAGGGGTCACCGTCCCAAAGGTTTACTTTCCGAAAAATGACCTTTACCAAACCATTGGGATTTTAGCCCCAAATCCATAAAATGACTTTTACAAAAACCATTGGGATTTTAGCCCCAAATCTCATCAACTCACAGTACACAAGAACGACAACAAGGTTCGTCTTCCAACATCAAAATCCAAAATTAAAGGATTTAACACAAACAACAAAATACTCTAGTGCCATGCTAGCCAAGTAAGCCAAACGAACAACTTACCTCTTACACACTTAGTCGATGCATGCAATCATGAAAACTGTTCAAAACACTCGTTTCCGGAAACGCCAATCTCAAAACACATTTGTAAAATGCACCACAATTAACCGCGGACCCACGCCTCTGTGGACCCGTACCGAGACCCCGTCGGATCTAACCCGTAGTGGTTAAAAGCAAGCTCGCGGACCCACGCCTCTGTGGACCCCTACCGAGACCCCGTCGGATCTAACCCGTAGTGAGCATACACACACACGTTACTCATGCAATACTAATATGCTAAGAATGTAAGCTCATCAAGAATACTTACTAGAGATGGCCACTTATCCGACACCATTACCAAACTCTTCAAAACACAATAACAAGATTAAACACGGAATACACGATTCCATAACTTTAAACAACAGGGATATCATCAAAGTCTTCAACGTTCAAAATAATCAAATCATAATCAATTCCCGAAACACACCGTTCACAAAACACACACGCATTTTGAAAGAGAGCCTTTAACGAGGCCAAACCGAAATCTTTTGAAAACACATTTCAAACAAACAAACAAATACACCAAGACGATCACCAATTATTATATCCACAAAACAAGAATAGTATGGGCAAGGTACTTGCCTCGATACCACGAGAAAATGGAAAAATGAACGGATACGGCCTGGTAGCCCTCAAACTCCCGAACACTATCTAGAACGCGATAGCACCGAAATTTACGACAGAATAACACCACACGAATCATCAAACACCAACGAGATTCAACTCGAAATCCTCGAGCACCTATAATCCTCCGGAAGGAACAATAAAACATGATTACAACGAGAATCAAAGCCAAAAACAACGGAAATCCCAACAATTATCGAAGGGAAACTCATTGGGACATTTAATCGAACTCAATGTTCGATAATTCCCAAGAACACTCGAATCACTAATCGAGTTAAACAAACTTGAAGTATGGATATACAACCCATAGAACACGATTAATAACATCATACTACACCAACCGATGTATCAAAATCGGACTAGAATCGAAATCAAGAACAAATTCCCCAAAAAGTCAACTTGAAGGAAAATCAAGAAATATACCTTGATTCGACGAAACACACGGATTAGATGTTGATATAATCAACAAGGATCTTCCAAAATGCCTTGGAAATGATTAGAATCGGCCAAGAACTCGATTTCCCGAGCCTCCCGTCGCCAGCCGCCGAAAAAGGAAGAAAAAGGGTGAAAAATGAAGGTCTGGCCGAGCCCAGGCTATATATAGCCGGCAGGGTTACGGCCGTAACCGGCAGTGCCTTACGGCCGTAACTCGGCCCTTACGGCCGTACTCGGCAGGCCTTACGGCCGTAACCGGCATTCGTCAAAAATCAGTCCAGCAACTGTCGGGCACTTACGGCCGTAACTGGCACACATTACGGCCGTAACCGGCCTTCGTCCGGAAGATGCCCAGCGCCCGTATGGCCGTAATTGGCACACATTACGGCCGTAACCGGCACCTTACGGCCGTAACTCGGCCAGGCCAGGCCCTGCTCCGGCCGTGACTCGGCCGTGGCCACTCCGACGGCCCGGACGACCCCGAAACCCGAATCTGTGTAAAAACCGAAGATACGGTTACGAAGTACTCGCAAAGACGAATCCAAGCGCTAAAAGAACACACGATTCCGACCACCCGAAGTATCGAAATTCGACAACGGAAGTAATTACCCCAAACTTTGGGAAATTACAAAAATGGCCCAAAACGCCCGGAAATCACGATACACGATCGAAACACCGAACCAAAGCTTGCAACATGAATAATAACATTAAATGAACTTACAAGAAACTCGAAACAACAGTTTCGGACGAGATTCGCAAGAATCGAGCTCAAGTGAGGAAAAGTCGCCAAAAGACACGGAACTCAACAAAACAACACCGAAACGAACTCGGATGACAAAAAGTGCAGAATTAATCATTCTCGAAATGACGAAACGGTCATGAGCGAGTCGTCAAAACGGACTTCCACCGAAAAAAAGAAAATTACCGAAATTCAAAATTGCGGATATTACATTCTACCCTCCTTAAAAGAAGTTTCGTCCCGAAACTTAAAATAAGTAGGGAGAAGCAATATCCCCTGCCATGAAAACTCGACGAGATACGCAAAAACCGAAAACTCGCGCCCGACGGCGAAACGCTGCAAGAAACGCAAAGAGACATACGGCGTGAAAACACGCTCCACGACGACCAACACAACGTCGTCGTTAGGAATATAATAAAACCAACAAATGACAAGCGTCATCAAACGGATAATATAGTCAAGTCAATTATCCGAACAATCACAAAACACAACGAACGAAAATCAATAAGATTGACTGACCCAACGATACATCAATCAAAACGCGAGCCAATCGCTGAAAAATTACGGAATTCCACTGCCCAAGGGTTGGAAGATCGAAAACGAGACCAATTTCCCGAACTTAAGGGAATTACGAAGGAGCCTGAACGCTCAACAATCATGGGGCGAGATCAATAAAAACCGAACAATCAAACGATCGAACCACAACGATCGAGAAAACAAAAATCGGACAATCATGTTCGAATCACGAAGAACAATAAAATTCAAACAACAACTCCAAGGTTCACACCTCGACTCGAGACAATATATGATCCGGTGAAAACAACAGGATGTGCATTCACATAAGATCCACAGGAAAGGGAATAGCAATTGAAAAGTCACAACGACAAACGAGTTATTCCGAAACGATACCACACTCGTTCGATCAACAAAAGCAAGGGGCAGGACAAGCTCGGAAAATGTCAACGAACATAAACGAGTCAACAGAGTCGAAAATATAGAAGTTCCAAATCCGATCCACTTCGAATAAAAGAACTAGTAGAACCAAAAGATGTTACTTCCGAACGAGGTTCACAAGAATCGAACCGAACTCGGAAAAGTCACAGTGATACCAGGCCGACCTAAAAGAAGATCACAACTCGTTCGAATGATGAAACCGGAATACATAACGAGTTCATAAAGTCTCAACGAACATGAGCGAATCGATAGACTGGAGAAAGAGAAATTATAGAAGTCAAAATAGTACGGGTATTACCTTCGACCTCGTCCACGAAATTCACAAAAACGGGAGCAAGGTAACAAGTCATTAAACAACCGACACATAACGGAACCATCACCGATGCACACGGTCATACCAAACCAAGCTCTAACAGCTCGCACATGCGCGACAACGCAGAAATCACTACGAGGCGACAATATTCAATACCAACATCCCACCTCTCACAGAGGGCTAACACAACAAATGTGTGGAAATCGACTCAACGCTCACACCGCTAATTCGATCATACTCGGGAGCAAACATCAAAATGACAATGCGAACATCATACATACATACCCAACCCTCAAATGGGAATGGATAGGTTTTAAAAACGAAAACCTCATTTTGAAAATAATTTAGAAGAACACCGGTTGATCTTGAGTATCACCTTTCAAAAAAAAGTACAAATGTGATACATCGTTATCGAGACTTTGGAAAACCATTTCGCATTTGATAAAAATGAGGACACTTTCTTTTAGTGAAAAGCTTTCAGAATATTCGACCCTCGGGTCTAAGTAAAAGTGTTTATAAAACATTGAAAATATCTCAAAACATTTTGGTCCTCGAGGTAGAAGAATTTTGAAACAGATTGTGGCACCTTAGAAGTACCGCGAGAAAACAATTCATTTGAAACGTACGTCTCGAAATTTATTTCTAAGATACTCAAGTTTTCGAAAATAATTCAATGCCAAAAAGGACGATGCCAAAAAGGCTAGAATGCCCAAAAATTTCAGGTAATCACACGGAACATCATAGCGCTGTGGGTCCCGCGTGGGAACCCACCAGGCTAAAAACCATTTACAAAAATGCCAAAAAGGTCGATGACGGTAATATTTCAAAAACTCACATAAGCCATTTACAAAATGCTAAATACCGTCATAAGAATTTCGCCAAAATGATCAAGGCCCTAATGCCAAAAACTCAGTTAAGGGAATCGGTTTTAGAAATAAAACTCGGTCGGTAAAATACCGAAAGTCATTACAAAAGAACTCACGCAGTGGATAAAAGAAATACAGTCCAACATGCACAATCCAGCAACACTACTCCTCACATGAACGAAATATGAGAGTCAAATAATCACGTATCAAGAAATCAAAATCCATAAGAGGATTCCGTCACTGAACAAACAATCATAAAAATAGCTCGTGTCACACGAGGCACAACACAAAGAAGGGAGACTTACAGCCACAGGTCGCACGAAGATGATGATCGCCCCACGATACTAATCACGACCAACAAACTCAGACGACGCGTCGCGACACGACTCAGTCAGATAAAATCCGACGAAACAAGACTCAAACAACACGACTTGACCCGACAGCCTAGGTTTCCACAACCAAAGCTCTCTGATACCATTTATGTAACACCCCCAATCCGCTCAGGGATATTACACGCCGTAGAACCTTTCCTCAAGGATCTACCAGGCTGGTAACAACATATAACAACTCAACCATGCCTTTAAGGCTAAAATGACTCAGTAGACCGATTTGGTCTTTCAATAAATACATACAACTCGAATACAACTCATGCCCACGCAGGGGTCAAAACACAACCACACCCGTACAACGGGAAAAATATAGCAGCGAAAAATAAAGTACAACTGAACCAATAAATAATGTACGGTTCCTCATGTGATTAGTATCGATCATCTTTCATCATCCTTCGTGCCGACCTTGTGTTATGCTCCAAAACCTGAATGCAAAAATAGACATCCACCCCCCGAATACTCGGGGGTTAGCAAAACTCCACTGTTTTGCTAGTGCAAGTACAAGTGCAAAAATACGAGTCATACAATTCACATTCCACGAACGATAATAATCCGGAATCCTCGAAGATTCAAATACAACAAGATGAACACTTCCCGAGGCGAGAGTTTGAGTAAAGACTTCCCAAAATTTCAAGATCAAAATATCAAGGGAAATAATTTATAAAATGATTTGAAATACTATCGGGAATTTTAATAGAAAACAATTTAGGATTATCAAATCCTAATTTTCAAAACCCAAAAGACAAAAGGGGTCACCGCCCCAAAGGTTTACTTTCCGAAAAATGACCTTTACCAAACCGTTGGGATTTTAGACCCAAATCCATAAAATGACTTTTACAAAAACCATTGGGATTTTAGCCCCAAATCTCATCAACTCACAGTACACAAGAACGACAACAAGGTTCGTCTTCCAACATCAAAATCCACAATTAAAGGATTTAACACAAACAACAAAATACTCTAGTGCCATCTGTAACACCCCAAACTAGGCGGATATTACAGTGCCGTGGACCCCCGACTGGGACCCACCAGGCGAATGAAAATGAATGAATTACACAGGTAAATGTAGTACCGAACCACATTACAACATCAATTACTCCGATGAGGAGTTTTATACAACACACCCAGGATAAAATAGAATACATGTGTATTTTATGTGACGATAAAATACACAACACTGAATGAAATGAGCATTCAAACGGAATGTCTGCAGCGGAATAAAATAAAGGAAACACAAATGACTGAATAAATGATCAATGCATCGGGAGCCCCTACTAGTATCACTGACTCGCCGCCAACATGCTCTTCCCGTGCCTTTGCCTTGCCGTGACTAAAACAAAATCCCCAACGGCCGCCATACGTAACAACAATCCTCAAGAGTTGAAATTACACAATCATGAATTAATCAAGTGATGAAATATTCTTAATTATGAATTACGCCAAGAGGAGCATCATAGTACGCCCGTAATGTCTCGTGCAAGTGTACAAGACGAATGTCCTGGACACACCCGTCCTTGTACCTAATTAGTCTCACGGAGGTAAGCGTTACCGTGTGCACGGTCCAATGTATCGGTGAACCCAATACATGACCATCGTGTGCCCGACTAAAAATTCCACACACCCACACCCGCCACGCAATATGAACCCTAAGGTCACATGAACGAGAATGACCGTGATGAATATCAATGAATGATAATTAAACAAGGCCAAGATGACTCACCGATATGATAGTGATAGTGACGTGATTGATAATCCAATGAAATGATTTGGAACCGCTGTTCCTCGTGAATGAAATGATTACTCGACAATGACAAGTCACGAAATGATTAATATTATGATGAATGAATTATGATTATGAGCAATCAACAACAAAAGGAATGAGTATCCTTTTAACCGAGTAAGATTTAACTTACTCAATACCGATGAAGAATGTCCGTCCACGAACAACGTCCTAACCAAGATACCGATCGCTCGAACAACCTTGAATAACAATAATTACCAACAAACGTTCAATACACGTATCAAACAACAAAACACGACTAACCCAAAGGTCGAAACAACGATAATCGAACTCAAGGCATTCCAACGAATACATAACCGACCGCACAACTACGAAAATATCCAATCCCGAATATGTCGAAACCCACACCAAAATGAGTATTCCGAACTAACAAAACACTTCAATGATATCAATAATCCATTAGGAATCCATAAATCATGATTATAACGACATCCATCGGAAAAATCCCCAATTAACCGAAGTCAACCCCAAGGGTTCTTGAAAACAATTCCGAAAATAACCATTAAATCCGTAGGAATATGTTTATACAAGTTAGATAATCCATAACTAACATATTCCAATGATAATCCAAGCTTACACGAAGAAATCGGAAGGAAAACCCCAAAAATCCGAAATTCTAGATCCAAGAGATTAATACCTTTGATTCGATGTTTCGGAGATGATGAAGTGATGATAAATTCAACTCAAAGACTTGAAGATGATGATTGATGATTACACCTCGAAGAATCCTCTGGATCGCTCGGAATCGCCCAAAAATACCGAAGGAATGAAATGAGATGAAAAATGACGAACTCGACTAAACTGTCAATTTATACTCGGTCGAGTTAGCGTCGCTAGCCCTTGTGCATAGCGTGCGCTAACGTGTAATTTGGGTAGTCCGGTACTTCTGTCCAAACACGGTAGCGCGCGCTACGTACCTATTTGTAGCGTGCGCTACGGCCATACTACTAGCGTGCGCTAATATCCATTGTTAGCGTGCGCTAGCGAAATATTTGACGCCTAGCACCGGAGTCCGTAAAACCATCGCCCTCGATCTAACCTCGATAGCGTGCGCTACAACCATTATTTAGCGTGCGCTAACATATCGGTTGCGTACGCTAACAACAATGCCTAGCGTGCGCTATGAATAAACCCGGTGCAGTCCAGTAGCTACTGGACTCAACCTGATCCGCCCCTAGCGCGCGCTACTCCACACATATAGCGTGCGCTACTACAACCCGTTAGCGCGCTACTTAACACTCGTAGCGTGCGCTACCATTATTCTCACCTGCAGTCCAGTACCTTCTGGACTGCAGCCAAGGTAGCCTTAGCGTGCGCTAAGGCTGAGTAGTAGCGTGCGCTACCTATACTCAATTAGCGTACGCTAAAATGAGTACGTAGCGTGCGCTACTCCTCACGCAAAGTTCGCAACGAAAATGACAATGATGATAAACACGGCACGAAACTCCAATCAGATTAATGATGAATGACGATCGATACCCGATACAATTACTCTGAATGATGAATACCATGACTGAATCTGAGTGATAAATGATCAA
The DNA here is from genome assembly GCA_033398695.1 of Orobanche coerulescens. Taxonomy (NCBI): domain Eukaryota; kingdom Viridiplantae; phylum Streptophyta; class Magnoliopsida; order Lamiales; family Orobanchaceae; genus Orobanche; species Orobanche coerulescens. The sequence continues at coordinate 189,658,424 of CM065804.1, read as the reverse complement.
AAATGAATGAAGTTACTGAGTATCAATTACTGAATGATAAATACTGAATGATAATTACTGAATTACAACCGGGTATTACATACACCCCCCCTTAAAAGAGTTTCGTCCCCGAAACTAAGGGTCAAACAACTCGGGATAACTCTCCCGCATACTATCCTCGGTTTCCCAAGTAGCCTCTTCGACTCCGTGTCTAGACCACTGAATTTTAACCAAAGGAATCGTCTTATTCCTCAACTGCTTGATTCGCCGCTCTAAAACTCGTATAGGACGTTCCTCATATGAATGATCATCGGCAATCTCGATTTCATCGAACTGAAGTATGTGACTCGGGTCGGCAACATACTTCCGCAACTGAGAGACATGAAACACATTATGAATTCGGCTCAACGCCGGAGGTAAAGCCAATCGATAAGCTAACTCGCCCACTCGATCCAAAATCTCAAACGGTCCAATGAATCTCGGACTCAACTTTCCCCTCTTCCCAAAACGGAAGATACCACGACTCGGGGATACCTTGACCAACACATGGTCACCAGCCTCGAACTCTAATGGTCGCATTTACTTATCTCGCATATGATTTCGCCGACTGAAATCAACAAACGACTCGATCAAAGCTACCTTCTCACGGCGGCTATAAGCATATCGGGCTCGGTGCCGATTGATTACGATAAGTCGTCCCAACACAATGGAGATCGACAACGACGACCATACAAGGCCTCGTAAGGTGCCATCTTGATCGAAGCATGCCAACTATTATTATACGTGAACTCGATCAATGGTAGTTGGGCTTCCCAATCGTCTTTCCAATCGAGGACGCATGCCCTCAACATGTCCTCTAATGTCCGAATGGTCCTCTCTCGATTGTCCGCTTGACCGAGGATGAAAAGCGATCGAGATTAAGCCGAGTTCCCATAGCACGATGAACTGATTTCCAAAATGCGACACAAACCGTCCGTCACGATCGGAAACGATACTTTTAGGAGTACCGTGCGATCGACTATCTCTTTGATGAACAGTTGAGCAAGTCTCTCGGGACCCCACGTCTCCTTGATCTCAAGGAAGTGAGCTGATTTAGTTAAGCGGTCCACGATCACCGGATCGTATTCATGCCACGACGACTCGTCGGCAAACTCGTGATGAAATCCATAGAAATGTCTTCCCACTTCCATTCGGGAATAGGAAGAGGTTTCAGATACCCACGGTCGCCGATGTTCAATCTTAACTTGTTGAGTTAAGCATCTCAAACAAATTCTGCGACTTCTCGTTTCATATTACTCCACCAAGAATTTTGTTTCAAGTCCTTGTACATCTTGCTAGACCGGATGAACGGAATAAGGGGTAGCATGAGCTTCTTTCAAAATCGAGTTTTTCAACTCGTCATTTGCCGCACGCACAACCGATTCTTAAACCTCAAAAGTCCATCCTCGTGGACCACAAATCCAGTGGGCTTTCCTCGAGCCACATCCTCTCGGATGCGCAACAATGATGGGTCCGAACCCCGATTCTCCCCGATTGCATCCTCAAGAGATGATGAAATCTCTAACATACAAAGCCGTCCCTGAACTCGCCGGCTGCACCTCGATCTCGGGTCTAAGGAGTTCCCGCCAAGCTCCTTCGAATCGTTAAACGGGCAAGCATCCGCTTCGAACGGACTTACGACTCAAGGCGTCGGCGACAACGTTCGCCTTGCCCGGTGGTAGAGGATCTCAATATCATAATCTTTGATTAATTCCAACCACTGCCTCTCGACGCATATTTAACTCCTTCGAGTAAATATATACTTTAAGCTCTTATGATCGGTGAATATCCGACAGTGACGCCATAAAGGTAATGACGCCAAATCTTCAAAGCGAACACCACTACCGCTAGCTCCGTGTCGTGGGTCGGATAATTAACCTCGTAAGGTCTCAATTGCCGTGAAGCATAGGCAATGACCTTCCCGCTCGCATGAGCACACATCCGAGACCCGTCCGACGCATCACTATAAACCACAAATCCTTCCGTCCCTGCGGCAAGGAAAGTACAAAGCCGACATTAACCGGCTCTTGAGTTCCTCAAAACTCCGTTGACACGCGTCGGACCACATGTATTTCTTATCCTTCCGCAAAAGGTTCGTTAAGGGTTGAGCGATTCGAGAAAATCCCTCTACAAATCGCCGATAATAACCCGCTAATCCGAGGAAACTTGGATTTCCTTAACGTTTCTGAGGTAGCCAATCTCCAATAGCCTCCGTCTTCTCGAGGATCGACACGAACTCCATCTCGATGAAATTACATGTCCGAGAAAAGTCACTGACATCCAGAACTCACATTTAGAAAACTTCCCATAAAGTTGTTCTCGTCTCAACACGTCGAGCACTTGATGAAGGTGAAACTCGTGCTCCTCCCGGTCACGAGAATAAATCAAAATGTCATCGATGAAGACAACAACAAATCGATCCAAAAAGTCGATGAAGACCCGATTCATTAACTCCATGAATACCGCAGGTGCATTAGTCAATCCGAACGGCATAACCACAAACTCATAATGACCATAGCGTGTTCGAAACGCCGTCCTCGCGATATCCGACTCTCGGATCCGCAACTGATGATATCCAGACCTTAGGTCGATCTTGGAGAATACTGAAGCTCCCTGAAGTTGATCTAAGAGATCATCAATACGGGGTAAGGGATACTTATTCTTGATCGTCACTCTGTTCAACTCCCGATAATCAATACATAAGCGGAATGAACCATCCTTCTTCTTGACAAATAACACTGGTGCTCCCCACGGGGACGCACTCGGTCGAATATAACCCTTCTCGAACAACTCTTCAAGTTGGTTCTTTAATTCCTGCATTTCGGTCGGGGCCATCCGGTACGGTGCCTTCGATATCGGGGACGTACCAGGCTCCAACTCAATCGTGAATTCCACATCCCTCTGTGGAGGCAAACCAGGTAACTCGTCTGGAAAAACATCGGCATATTCCCTCACCACCGGAATATCCGTTAACATTACTGATGACTTCTCGGTTTTGGCCATATAGCACCAATAACCGACACATCCCTGATTGAGTAACCTTACTGCTTTCATTGAATTAATGACCTTACGAGCAGTAGGGATTACCTCCACGAAACACACATTCAACTCCATAAATGCGAAATGATAGTGACCATACGCTTACGGACATTAATGATGGCATCATGACGATCCATCCAATCAATACCCAAGATGACGTCGTCCCTCGGTAAATCTACCACGATTAGGTCCGCGGCCATACACGACCATGGCCAGATCGGACAATTCGAATCTCATGATTACCGATAATTCGTCTACCATCGTGTAGGCCAATGACATAAGGCTCACAACTAGTAGCACTACCCGCACGTAGTCTACTCAAACATGACTCGGAAATGAATGAATGCGATGCACCGGTATCGAAAAGAGTACACACAAAGTTGAGATAGAATATCGAGTGTACGAGATCATTCGGCCTCTGGATCATCGGTCTTCTTCATCTCATAAATCCGGGCTTGCTAGTCCCGACCGGACGCTCCGTCGATGGCTAAAAGCTCCACCTTTAGTCGCTCCGTCGTTTTAAGCAGCCCGATTGAGTGGCCTGATTACGAGCAGTGTTGCTTAGGTGCTTGAGATGACGTCGAGTAGGTTTGGAGTCCCTACGGCAAAACGGGCCTTATGCCCAGCAATTCCACAATTATGACATGTGATAGTACGCCGGACACTTGGTACCGAGGTGACCAAGTTCCCAGATTATAACAGTGATGGCGAATCGGCCGCTCGCGGATCGAGATTCCGGGTTTAGGCGACCTTTGGAGGTCGCTCGGAAAAGCGAGCCCGCACGGGTTTCTTGAAGGTTGTCGACCGCCTTGATGATTACGATTCTTCGATTTCTTGCTAGCACGAAGGTTCTTTGCTTAGCAATTTCCTTAGCAGTAAGCTCATAAGTGAGAGCCTTCTCAATGAACTCGGCCAACGTGGTGCAATTATGATTAAGTAACTGAAGTCTCATACGGGGTTTCAGCCTCTTGCTGAAATACTTGATCTTGTCCGCTTCTGAATGAATGATAGATGAGGCGAACGGAAGAAGTTCCTGAAATTTCTCGGCAATGGCGAGAACATCCTCGACTGTTGAGGGGTCGGGGGTGAGCAATTCTGACAGCTTGGCCTCCCTGAGTGGGGCCGGATAGTACCTCTCCATCATGAGAGTCTTGAACTGATCCCAAGTACAAGATCCTTCGGTGGGCTTCAACGACAACCACCAAGAATGTGCGCTCTTACCAAGGTAGTAAGCCGCAACAGAAACTTTGTGTCCTTCCGGACACTCCACCATAGCAAACAACTTCTCGAAATGTTCGAGCCAATGAATAATATCTGCCGGCTCAGACGAGCCCTCGAAAGTCGGTGGCCTCGCGAGAGATGTCGCCGATGATATTACTCACATTCCTCTCTTGCCTCGAGGTGGCGGCGGAGGAGCTGCGATTCGATTGACGGAGTTATGCATCGTCTCCATCAACCGAGCCATCGAGTCATTTGGGCCATCATGCCTGCATAAATGCGAGTGGATCAACCCGGACACCCTCGACCGAGCCGTGTCCCGGTACGACTCCCGATAATGAATGATCGCGTCCGGTGAATGAGTGGCGGCGTCGGCCTGAATTAGCATTATTCCTGGCATTTGCACGGGTATTCGCACGAGTTCTCGGGATTCGGCCCGCTCCACGGCCTCGTCCTCCACGTCCTCTGCCCGGCCCTTTCCATCTCAAGTGGAAAGTCATATGATGATTATACATCTCGCATGAGTATCACATTATGATTATATTATGAAATGATGAAAATGAGCATACGCGCTCAAATACAATGATTACATGAATGATTGATTGACGTGACATGATTATCGATGAAATTCTTGAAATGATTATCTTGGATGAGTTAACAAGATTAATGATCCGATCTTCACGATCAACAATCGAACAATGAAATGAATTGGTGATTAATGAGTTAACTTTGACCGTCCGGTCAAAATGACAATGATGATTGAGGATTGTTAAGCGATGAATTATGAATGAATGATTAATGCCAGAAATTATACCATGGCATTAGAAATCTTACGATTCTTGGTCCGATTGGCTCGGCATTTGCACAGTCACACGTGACGCGAAAGTCCAATGATACTAGTCCGATGACGATGATTTCAAATGAGACATGACTTGGAGGGTAGTATTCAAAACACGGCTCACGATACCAACTCTGTAACACCCCAAACTAGGCGGATATTACGGTCTGTGGACCCCATTTAGGACCCACCAGCGAATGAAAATGAATGAATTACACAGGTAAATGTAGTACCGAACCACATTACAACATCAATTACTCCGATGAGGAGTTTTATACAACACACCCAGGATAAAATAGAATACATGTGTATTTTATGTGACGATAAAATACACAACACTGAATGAAATGAGCATTCAAACGGAATGTCTGCAGCGGAATAAAATAAAGGAAACACAAATGACTGAATAAATGACTGAACAGACTGGGAGCCCCCTACTAGTATCACTGGGACTCGTCGCCGTCAACATGCTCTTCCCGTGCCTTTGCCTTGCCGTGACCTGAAAACAAAATCCCCCAACGGGCCGCCATTACGTAACAACAATCCTCAAGAGTTGAAATTACACAATCATGAATTAATCAAGTGATGAAATATTCTTAATTATGAATTACGCTGAAGAGGAGCATCATAGTACGCCCGTAATGTCCTGTGCAAGTGTACAAGACGAATGTCCGGACACACCCGTCCTTGCACCTAATTAGTCTCACGGAGGTAAGCGTTACCGTGTGCACGGTCCAATGTATCGGTGAACCCAATACATGACCATCGTGTGCCCGACTAAAAATTCCACACACCACACCCGCCACGCAATATGAACCCGAAGGTCACATGAACGAGAATGACCGTGATGAATATCAATGAATGATAATTAAACAAGGCCAAGATGACTCACCGATATGATAGTGATAGTGACGTGATTGATAATCCAATGAAATGATTTGGAACCGTCGTTCCTCGTGAATGAAATGATTACTCGACAATGACAAGTCACGAAATGATTAATATTATGATGAATGAATTATGATTATGAGCAATCAACAACAAAAGGAATGAGTATCCTTTTAACCGAGTAAGATTTAACTTACTCAATACCGATGAAGAATGTCCGTCCACGAACAACGTCCTAACCAAGATACCGATCGCTCGAACAACCTTGAATAACAATAATTACCAACAATCGTTCAATACACGTATCAAACAACAAAACACGACTAACCCAAAGGTCGAAACAACGATAATCGAACTCAAGGCATTCCAACGAATACATAACCGACCGCACAACTACGAAAATATCCAATCCGAATATGTCGAAACCACACCAAAATGAGTATTCCGAACTAACAAAACACTTCAATGATATCAATAATCCATTAGGAATCCATAAATCATGATTATAACGACATCCATCGGAAAAATCCCCAATTAACCGAAGTCAACCCCAAGGGTTCTTGAAAACAATTCCGAAAATAACCATTAAATCCGTAGGAATATGTTTATACAAGTTAGATAATCCATAACTAACATATTCCAATGATAATCCAAGCTTACGAAGAAATCGGAAGGAAAACCCAAAAATCCGAAATTCTAGATCCAAGAGATTAATACCTTTGATTCGATGTTTCGGAGATGATGAAGTGATGATAAATTCAACTCAAAGACTTGAAGATGATGATTGATGATTACACCTCGAAGAATCCCCTCTGGATCGCTCGGAATCGCCCAAAAATACCGAAGGAATGAAATGAGATGAAAAATGACGAACTCTGACTAAAGCATCAATTTATACTCGGTCGTGTTAGCGTGCGCTAGCCCTTGTGCATAGCGTGCGCTAACGTGTAATTTGGGTAGTCCCGGTACCCTGTCCGAACACGGTAGCGCGCGCTACGTACCTATTTGTAGCGTGCGCTACGGCCATACTACTAGCGTGCGCTAATATCCATTGTTAGCGTGCGCTAGCGAAATATTTGACGCCCAGTACTGGAGTCCAGAAAACCATCTGCCCTCTGATCTAACCTCGATAGCGTGCGCTACAACCATTATTTAGCGTGCGCTAACATATCGGTTGCGTACGCTAACAACAATGCCTAGCGTGCGCTATGAATAAACCCGGTGCAGTCCAGTAGCTACTGGACTCAACCTGATCCGCCCCTAGCGCGCGCTACTCCACACATATAGCGTGCGCTACTACAACCCGTTAGCGCGCGCTACTTAACACTCGTAGCGTGCGCTACCATTATTCTCACCTGCAGTCCAGTACCTTCTGGACTGCAGCCAAGGTAGCCTTAGCGTGCGCTAAGGCTGAGTAGTAGCGTGCGCTACCTATACTCAATTAGCGTACGCTAAAATGAGTACGTAGCGTGCGCTACTCCTCACGCAAAGTTCGCAACGAAAATGACAATGATGATAAACACGGCACGAAACTCCAATCAGATTAATGATGAATGACGATCGATACCCGATACAATTACTCTGAATGATGAATACCATGACTGAATCTGAGTGATAAATGATCAAAAATGAATGAAGTTACTGAGTATCAATTACTGAATGATAAATACTGAATGATAATTACTGAGTTACAACTGGGTATTACACCATCCTTGCCAAGTTAGCCAAACGAACAACTTACCTCTTACACACTTAGTCGATGCATGCAATCATGAAAACCGTTCAAAACACTCGTTTCCGGAAACGCCAATCTCAAAACACATTTGTAAAATGCACCACAATTAACCACGGACCCACGCCTCTGTGGACCCCTACCGAGACCCCGTCGGATCTAACCCGTAGTGGTTAAAAGCAAGCTCGCGGACCCACGCCTCTGTGGACCCCTACCGAGACCCCGTCGGATCTAACCCATAGTGAGCATACACACACACACGTTACTCATGCAATACTAATATGCTAAGAATGTAAGCTCATCAAGAATCCTTACTAGAGATGGCCACTTATCCGACACCATTACCAAACTCTTCAAAACACAATAACAAGATTAAACACGGAATACACGATTCCATAACTTTAAACAACAGGGATATCATCAAAGCCTTCAACGTTCAAAATAATAAAATCATAATCAATTCCCGAAACACACCGTTCACAAAACACACACGCGTTTTGAAAGAGAGCCTTTAACGAGGCCAAACCGAAATCTTTTGAAAACACATTTCAAACAAACAAACAAATACACCAAGACGATCACCAATTATTATATCCACAAAACAAGAATAGTATGGGCAAGGTACTTGCCTCGATACCACGAGAAAATGGAAAAATGAACGGATACGGCCGGGTAGCCCTCAAACTCCCGAACACTATCTAGAACGCGATAGCACCGAAATTTACGACGGAATAACACCACACGAATCATCAAACACCAACGAGATTCAACTCGAAATCCTCGAGCACCTATAATCCTCCGGAAGGAACAATAAAACATGATTTCAACGAGAATCAAAGCCAAAAACAACGGAAATCCCAACAATTATCGAAGGGAAACTCATTGGGACATTTAATCGAACACTCAATGTTCGATAATTCCCAAGAACACTCGAATCACTAATCGAGTTGAACAAACTTGAAGTATGGATATACAACCCATAGAACACGATTAATAACATCATACTACACCAATCGATGTATCAAAATCGGACTAGAATCGAAATCAAGAACAAATTCCCCAAAAAGTCAACTTGAAGGAAAATCAAGAAATATACCTTGATTCGACGAAACACACGGATTAGATGTTGATATAATCAACAAGGATCTTCCAAAATGCCTTGGAAATGATTAGAATCAGCCAAGAACTCGATTTCTCGAGCCTCCTGTCGCTAGCCGCCGAGAAAGGAAGAAAAAGGGTGAAAAATGAAGGTCTGGCCGAGCCCAGGCTATATATAGCCGGCAGGGTTACGGTCGTAACCGGCAGTGCCTTACGGCCGTAACTCGGCCCTTACGGCCGTACTCGGCAGGCCTTACGGCCGTAACCGGCATTCGTCAAAAATCAGTCCAGCAACTGTCGGGCACTTACGGCCGTAACTGGCACACATTACGGCCGTAACCGGCCTTCGTCCGGAAGATGCCCAGCGCCCGTACGGCCGTACCCGATCACACTTACGGCCGTAATTGGCAGACATTAAGGCCGTAACCGGCACCTTACGGCCGTAACTCGGCGAGCCAGCCTGCTCGGTAGTGACTGACTGGCCAATCCGACGGCCGGGACGACCCGAAACCCGAACGAGTAAAACCGAAGATACGGTTACGAAGTACTCGCAAAGACGAATCCAAGCGCTAAGAGAACACACGATTCCGACCACCCGAAGTGTCGGAATTCGACAACGGAAGTAATTACCCCAAACTTTGGGAAATTACAAAAATGGCCCAAAACGCCCGGAAATCACGATACACGATCGAAACACTGAACCAAAGCTCGCAACATGAATAATAACATTAAATGAAATTACAAGAAACTCGAAAGAACAGTTTCGGACGAGATTCGCAAGAATCGAGCTCAAGTGCGGAGAAGTCGCCAAAAGACATGGAACTCAACAAAACAACACCGAAACGAACTCGGATGACAAAAAGTGCAGAATTAATCATTCTCTAAATGACGAAACGGTCATGAGAGAGTCGTCAAAACGGACTTCTGCCGAAAAAAAGAAAATTACCGAAATTCGAAATTGTGGATATTACATATAAAACGCCCCTTACATATTGAATCAATCCACTATATTTCTATGTTGATTGGCTTTAATACATAGCATTAGGATTTATGAAAATAACTCAAAGAATCATCTAAGGACTAGGGGTATATTTCTATCCCCTAGAACAACTTAGAGTGAAGATCATTTGATCTAATCAAACATATTTTCTTTCGAAACATATGAAGACCATAAATATCGTCATTTATTGGCCAAATAAATAAAGATTGTTAAAACAATGAAAATCACACACAATAATAAGTAATTCACAATAGATCTTTTATACAAACATAAATAACATGACTAACCTTGTTTATAATCCCAACTAAAGGTTACTTAGCCCATGAAGGGTTTATTATACATGTTACAAGCTTGTGTGGTCATTATTAGTTGAATCAAGAGAAAGAATTGGTCCTAACTCCCTTAGTAGATAAAGGAGATAGAAGCAATAAACTCTCTGAACAACATATGCTATACCACACTTACTAAAATCACTCAAGAACACAAGTGTGTTCTTCACACAAAAAGAAAAATTTACAAACAAATGGAAAATTATAAGATGAATGATGAATGATGAAGGATCTAAGGGGTCTATTTATACACCTAAAGTCATCTAATAGCTCCAAAACTCCAGTATTATTACATTAGATCGGATCAATGCCAGCCATCCCCTCAATAATACACAAAAAGTATAAAAAATTAGACAAATCATAACAATTTGTCAAGAGTTACGGCCGTAACATTCAGGAGTTACGGCCGTAACAAGGATGACTTACGGCCGTAACCCCTGAATGTTATGGCCGTAACTTGGCTTCGTAAATTTGCTCACTGGATGCTTTGATAGTTACGTTTTCAGCCCAGAATTTCTCAGACTTTGTGTTTTTGCCCCAGATCTTCTTCGGATGATAACTTTTGATATATAACTCTGATTTTGAATCCGGAAAGACTGCCGAATTCGTCTCGGAAAGCCCTACAACATGAATATATCAAAATTCAACAAATAGAATATTTAATAAACATGTTATTTCTTGAGTAAATAAGTTATTTAATCCGATCATCATCCGATAAAATAAAATAAAAAAAACTAATTAATTAAAAGCAAAAAACGAGTAGACTAGCTCAATTATGGGTGAATTTTATCGATACAAACCATGGATAAGTGTACAAAAATGACACTTATCAGTGGACCCGAAGAAAGTCGAAGCAATCTTGGAATGGGAAGCTCCTAATAACGTGAAAGAAGTCCGGAGTTTCTTAGGACTTGCTGGATATTATCGCCGTTTTGTAGAGGGATTTTCCAAAATTTCTCGTCCGCTCACTCAGCTGTTAGAGAAAACTCAAAAGTTCACGTGGGATGAGAAATGTCAGGTTGGTTTTGATGAACTTAAGAAGAGACTGATGACAGCACCTATATTAGCGTTACCAGATGGGACTGATGGATTCATGGTATACAGCGACGCTTCAAATCAGGGTCTGTGATGTGTGTTAATGCAAAAGGATAAGGTGATTGCCTATGCTTCTCGGCAGTTGAAACCGTACGAAGTTAATTACCCGACTCATGATCTGGAGTTAGCAGCTGTGGTCTTTGCCTTGAAAATTTGGCGACATTATTTGTACGACACTCATTGTCAGATCTTTACAGATCATAAGAGCCTCAAGTACATTTTCAGTCAGAAAGAACTAAACATGAGGCAGAGAAGGTGGCTGGAATTGATCAAGGATTACGACTTTGAAATTCTCTATCATCCAAGTAAAGCAAACATAGTAGCCGATGCATTGATCCGTAAACCTGTTTCTCTTCGAGTGTTGGAAGCACTTACATCCCAAACCAGCATTCAACGGGAACTGATCCGCGAAGGGATTGAAGTATGGGCACCAGGAATCCAAGGGCAACTATATGTGATGGAACTGACTTCATCACTAGTCGAGGAGATCAAATCTAAGCAGTTGAACGATTCTCTGATCCTTCGGTTATGTGACGAAGTAAAGAAAGGAAAGGCCCCAGGATTCGTGATACAAGATGATGGAGTTTTGAGATTTCAGAGTCGAATTTGCGTTCCCGATGCTGATGATTTGAGACGGACAATTCTGAAGGAAGCTCATAGCGCGCCTTATTCTATTCACCCAGGCAGCAGTAAGATGTATAAGGATCTTAAATAAAACTTCTGGTGGGGGAATATGAAGAAGGACATAGCAGAATACGTTTCAAAGTGTTTGACTTGTCAGCAGGTTAAGATTGAACATCAGCGACCTGCCGGAATGTTAAAACCGCTTCCGATTCCTGAGTGGAAGTGGGAGGATATCTCGATGGATTTCATCACCAGTATGCCAAGGACCAAGACGGGAATGAACATGATTTGGGTTGTAGTTGATCGACTAACTAAGTTGGCTCATTTCCTAGGAATTAAAGATATTTGGGGACCCGAGAGATTAGCGCGAGTATTTATTGCAGAGATAGTCAAATTACATGGGACACCAAAGACCATTATTTCAGATCGAGATGGTCGTTTCGTGTCGCACTTCTGGAAGGCAGTTCACATGGCTTTGGGGACCGAACTAAACTTTAGCACGGCGTATCATCCTCAGGCGAACGGTCAGTCCGAAAGGACTATACAAACAGTAGAAGACATGCTTAGAGCTTGTGCTTTGGATTGGTCAACTGATTGGGAAGTCCATTTGCCGTTGATTGAATTCACCTACAATAATAGTTGGCATGCTTCTATTAAGATGGCACCATTTGAAGCTTTGTACGGGAGAAGATGTCGATCACCCCTGTGCTGGGATGATTCTTCGGATTTGATCGAGACGGAACCGGAATTGATAGTTCAGACTCAAGAGAAGATAGCTTTGATTCGGGAAAGACTGTTGACTGCCCAGAGTCGACAGAAGTCGTATGCTGATGTGCGTCGTCGCCCACTGGAGTTCGATATTGGGGACCACGTACTATTGAAGGTGTCTCCTACACGAGGAATTTTCCGTTTTGGGAGGAAAGGCAAGCTAAGTCCGAGATATATCGGGCCATTTGAGATCCTCGAGAGAGTTGGGGATTTAGCATACAGGTTGGCCTTACCGCCATCGCTGAGTCACGTTCACAATGTGTTTCACGTATCCCAACTACGGAAGTATGTACCAGACCCCAGTCACGTCATTGATTTCGATGAGATCGAGATAGCTAATGACGGTACCTTCGAAGAGAGACCAATCAAGATACTTGAGAGTCGGATCAAACAATTGAGGAATAAACCAATACACTTGGTTAAAGTACAATGGTCACGGCATGGAGCTGAAGAGGCCACTTGGGAAACAGAGGATAGTATCAAGGCTAGATATCCAGAGTTGTTTTCATCTTAAGTTTCGGGACGAAACTTCTTTTTAGGGAGGAAGGATGTAATACCCGAGATTTCTGATGTGTTTTTGAACCTTGTGATATTGTATTTGTTGTATTTTGATCTGAGTATTATTTTCCGTATTTCATGATCCGGTGTTGTTGAGCGCATGATTGCATGATTTCGTTCAATATTGTGATTTTGCACGTGTAGCGCACGCTATCGACTAGGCGTAGCGTATGCTAATCTGGGTATTGTAGCGCACACTATTTATGAACCTTAGCGCGCGCTATGCGTAGTCAGCATGATTGAGACGTGTTGGTAGGTGAGATCAGGCCGCGGATCTTGGTCAGATTGTGTCGGGATGAACTTGGACGGCTTTCGGGAAAAGCCAAGTCAACGCGGTAGCGCACGCTAACAATATGAGGATAGCGCACGCTAAACGCTGAGTACAGTGAAGTCAGTAAGCCGTTAGCGCACGCTATGAATATGGACTAGCGCGCGCTAATAACCACTTTCTATAAATAGGACAGCATCCTTTTTCATATTTTCAGCCTTTTCACTCCTCCCACATCCGAATTCTTGGACTTAGAGAGTCACTTTCTTCATCCTAAACCCTTCATATCAGCATCCTAGCTCGAGTTGAAGATTGTAGATCATTGGAGATTGGTGTTCAAGCCTTCGGCGTTGGATTGCTTCGAGTTCCTCCTTGTTCTTCACTACTTTGAGGTAGGTGATTCTTCACCAATATTAAGTACTAGTATGAAGGACGTTTTGATCTTGATTATCTAGTCAGTTAAATTCATAAGTAGTCGAACATCATGTGTTAGAAGGATATTTTTGACATTTCGGTACTTATTCATCGTATAATCCATTGAACCTTTTTAGTATGTGGACTCCTAAGCATATTCATGTATCTTCAAAACCGATTATGACCAGTATATGGAGATTACCAAGTTTTTATGTCTTTACCTAAAGGAATCATACATTTTGGGACATGAAATGGATTGGACTTAGGATATTTCTTGAAGATCAAAGATGAATTATGGTGTTGTGATGATTATATGTATCCTTGTATCTCATAGTCATTTAATACGTAAAAGATTTTTCACAAACCGTATGAGCATGATATGCACGGAGATGGCATGTATTAACACTGAAGATTTCATGAGTTTCATCACATTTAGCTCAAGTTTTCTGCCAAGTAGTAAACTGCCATGCACAGTTAGCGCACGCTAAGATAGGCATATTAACGTGCGCTATCGGGAATGAATAACGTACGCTACGTTTGGTACGTAACGTACGTTATGTCATCAGGCAGGACAGTCGGCTGATCAGAGAGGACTATCAGTACACAGCTAGCGTACGTTAGACTTGGTCATTTGCGTACGTTAACAGGCAGGCTTAGCGCACGTTACGTAGAGTACATAGCGCACGTTAAGTAGTTCATGCAGAATTCATTTTTAGAACTTGCGGCCGTAAACCGGATTGTTAGACGTTCGTACGATATGTGAGGAATTCTTTATTATTTCTTAGGTCCGAGCCTTGCATAGGGGACGATCGAGGGGCGGTGACTTACGGACGCGTGTCATTTGTTGGAGTATTTCCATTCTTGCCATTTTCGAGGCAAGTATAATATGTTGAGTTTGATTTATATTGGAACTTTGATCATGCTTATGGTTTTGTTCATGTTGTCGAATATGAGATGTATTTCTTTAATTTCTCGTGGTATTCGTTGTTAATTGTTCGTATTGATGAACATATTGAAATGTATATATGTATGCATAATTGATTGGTTTATGGTATAAATGATCCGAGGGGATCATGAGGATCTATGCTGAGGGCGCTGGATCGAATGTCCACCATGCGTTGGTCCGACGGGATCATCATGGGGATCTATGCTGAGGGCGCTGGATCGCTGGACGGGTTTTCCACCATGCGTTGGTCCGACGGGATCATCATGGGGATCTATACCAAGGGCGCTGGATCGTTGGATTACCCTGTATTGTGTTGATGGAATCGTGAGGATTCACATCGTTGGATTCCGATGACGGAAGTCCATTTTACATGATTTATGATGCACCGATGATTTATGTATTATGATACTTGTACTAGCATTGTTTTGCTAACCCCTTCGGGGGTGGACATTGTTTTGATGTTCAGGTAGCCGAGGAGCGGGGAAGCAACCACAATACCGACAGGACGATGAAATGGCTCAGTGATGTGGTTTATGTCTATTGTTATTATGATTTGTCTTCTTGGTTCACTTTAGTACTCGAGTACGTGTGTTTTAATAACGTCATTTTCGATATGGTTGTATAAGTTAACTCTTTGGATCAGTTGAACCAGTTCTGTATTTTGAACTTCAGTGGTAAGGTTGAATTATATTTGCATTTCTTTTATTTAGCCTTGTAAATCCTTACTTAAAGGGTTTACGGCGCTGTAATTATTCCGAATATCTCGGGGTGTTACAATTTATTTTGGTCTCTTACATTTTCTTTCATGTTGTTGAACATGGAGTCGTCCTAGTAAATTGTCATGTTGTCGTGCATGTTATGTTGTTCATGTTGATGAACGTGTTGATTTGCATATGTGTATGCATATTGTGTTGTTTATGTTGTGTAAATAATCCGATGGGATTATGAGGATCTATGCTGAGGGCGCTGGATCGAATGTCCACCATGCGTTGGTTCGGCGGGATCATCATGGGGATCTATGCTGAGGGCGCTGGATCATTGGACAGGTTTTCCACCATGCGTTGGTTCGACGGGATCATCATGGGGATCTATGCTGAGGGCACTGGATCGTTGGATTACCAGTATTATGTTGATGGAATCTTGTGAATTCGCATCATTAATTTTATCATGTGTTTTTGTTCATATGTGTATTGTTGGTTATCCACCTTATGCTGATCTGATAGGATCAACAAAGGGATCTATGCTGAGGGCGCTGGATCGTCGGATTTCCATTGAGTATACATGATTGTTATTGTTGTGATCATATTGACGTGGTTATATGAGTATCATTTGTAGGTCTTGTGTTAGGACCGTGTCCGTATTGCACTGATATGATCTCGGATTAGACTGATATGATTGTCGTGGCACTTCATATCTCGAGGTATGTTCCGTATCTCCTTTGGTATTGTCTTTGATGGACAATCGGCTATCGTTTTGGGATTTGATGATATTATTTGATGGATCGTATTGGTCAGAAATGGTATATTTACGTATCGTGAGTTGGTTATGATAGTTTGAGAATCTTGATTATTGTTTGAGGTACAATACAGATATTATGATCGAGTTTATTGGTTAATCGAGTACAGGATGTGAAATGTGATAATGGTTATTCTGATGAGAATTACTTGAGTAAGTAAAGTTATGGCGGTAAGATTACGTTGGTCGTATTCTTATGTTGTATTCTCATTGGTATGTAATTATTAATGTGATGTGACGGTTATCATTGTTGGATATTATGGCTGACCCCGTCGTGTGATTTCTTTTTAGGTTCTGGGAGTATCGAGCTTGTAGCGGTCGTGAATAGATGAGCTTCCCGGAGGATACTGGCTAGGACGTGTTTTGTGCTTTGAGTTTCTTGATTGGTTCTTGTATTCCACTGCTAGAGTATCTTTATGGTTGGTCTTTTTCCGCTGCGTGAGTATTTTGAGGTGCTCTTTCGGTATCTGGTAACTGAGATTACTTTGGAAATCATTTTCTAAACTTTTGTGTGTCGGCTGTTTGGCCTTGCGATTTCAAATGAGTTTTTATGACGGTTTTTGTTAAATGGATTTTAGAAACCTTTGTGCATTTTTAAAGATAGTACCGTTGTTGGCCTCTTGGGCATTTGTAGATGTTTGCAAAAAATTCTTCTAGCCTTGTGGGTTCCATCTCGGGGCCCACGACGCTGTAATATTTCCGGTTAAATCTGGGGGTGTTACACACTCCTCCAACCCCAACGGTGCGTTAAGTACCACGCGATTCTCCAATCTCAACCCTCTGCTCTCCGAGCTGGTGCTCGAAGCCCTCACCCAAGGCGGCTTCGAGTTCTGCACTCCAGTTCAGGCAGCCACTATCCTGTTGCTATGCAGTTTCAAAGACGTCGCCGTCGACGCTTCCACCAGCTCGGGAAAAACCCTTGCCTTCGTGCTCCCAGTGGTCGAGATTCTCCGACGGGCTTCCACCAATCCCAAACCCAACAAGGTAATTATCAAGAGCTTCAATCTTTATTAGTTGCGACTGAGAAATTGGGGTTTATTCAATTTAGAGAAATAGGTAATCTTCGAGCATTGATCTCTAGGTTTTTTAGCTGCACAGCAAAATTTGGTTTTATTTAATTGACAGAATTAGTTAATCTTCAGAGCTTTAAGTTTTTTTTTAGCTAATAAGAGAGATTCGGGTTTATTTAATTTACATAATTTGATGTGTATATTTTTAGCTACTCGGGGAATTTGGAATTTGTATAGTTTACAGAAGCTTTGATCTTTGTGTTTGTTAGCTGCAGAGAGATGATGGGTTTTATTCAGTTTGAAGAGTTACAAATGTTTCAGTCCAAGATCGACACCATCTACCAGTCAAAGACTGAAAAGGTATAAATAAGGAAAAAAAACTACTGTTGACTATGCTTCTCTTCTAGATTTTACGAATCTCCGTTTTCATCTTACACCCCTCTTAGCTAAATCTACTTCAATTTGATGAAATTATTATACGGAAATACGGCAATAGTTGTAGGATGGGGACGAGTTTCTTGAAACTCGGAGGAGTCTGCATTTCGAGTTATTGCCTAATATCGTGCTGCGAGATTTAAATAACACTGAATGTTTTGAGGTTCTGTCCTTTACCCTGGAGATTGTACTGTTTGTTTTAAAAATGCTTTGGGTGGTCGATTTCTCACTAGAATTAGGGAGTAGCACCCCCCACCCCCCACCCCCTCCTTTCTCTCTGGGGATTGTTTTTGGGTTGGGGAACGGGGGTATATTCCATTAGATACAGTTAGGCTAAGATCTGTCTCAGAAGAACTGAATTGAGCAAAAGCATGTTATGTTCGCCACAAGGTTGCATATTGAATTTGTTAAAGAGGTTTAGATCGCCACTTCTCAACTTGAGTATTATTTCATAATTTAATTTGCTTCATTTTTTGCACCTCAATAAGTGGCTCTTGTCGTTCTCGGTCATCTTTTAAAGTAATTTTGCATTATCAATTTTCTTGTCTTACCATCCATAACAAAATTGTAACTGATTATCTTGTAGGGGATCAGAAAAATCTGTTTCGAGCTTTTGGATCTGAAAGATGCCGTGGAGAATTTGTGCAGCAATACACACACAAAGTATTTGGCTTTCTTAAGGTAATCAAAGACTTGTAGTAACAAAATGAAGTTAGATTTATTGTTCTTGGTTTATCTGCAGTTGCATGCATATAAATTTCTTATAAACTTGTAAGAACAAAATAAATCCGAGTCATATTAAAGGAAACTTAAGATCTTTGTTCTGTGACTACAAGACAATATTAGATGTGAGCTTCTTTATCTATGACCCCTCAAGTCTGCATCAAATTAGCTGAATTGGAAATATGATATTTATTTCCTGACCACAAGATATATTAAATTTCAAGTGTGTGCTGTTGGTTGGTGGGCGGCAAGTGAAAGCTGGCGTGAAGCAAATAGAGGTGGAAGGAGGCAATGTGTTGATTGGCACTGTGGGTAGGATATATGACATAATGGAGCGCATGGAGAATCTGGACTTCCGAGATTTCGAGGTATGCATTTTGGGAGCTTGGCACTGTGTTTAGTGGTATTGGATTGATAGGATGATGGAATCGGCTTATGTTGTATGAATTTTCATGCAGATTCTGATTTTAGATGAGGCTGATAGGCTGTTGGGAGTAGATTTCCAAAAGAAGCTAACTGATATTATATCTCAGTTGCCAAAGCTCCAGAACCGGGTCTTTTTCGGCTACTCGGTCGAGGCGGTTGAAGAGCTTGTCGAAATTTGGTTTGAGGAATCCTGTGAGGGTTGAAGTACATGCAGAAACAAAGTCACAACACTCCAAAACACCTTCCGGCCTTGCCATTGAGGCATGCTCTTAAACTTAATTATAAAAAAGTAAATGTCACATACATAGCAGTTTTTTTTTAATTCATTTGTTTCTCATTTAACTGTACACCTTTTGTACAGTATATTGTGTGTGAGGCAGAAAAGAAATCATTGCAGCTTGTGGATCTCCTTGTTAAAAATAAGTCTAACAAGACCATAGTGTAAGTAACATAATGTGTTAACTTTTAATTTCAAGGGGAGTGATCAACATAGAGTCTAAAAGTGATTGTGTGATTGATATTGTATATCAACACGTACATCACTGAACATGGTTCGTAGATAATCATATTGTTTCTCAGAAAAATAAAACAAAATTATCATCTAAAGTTGCTCCTTGATTTTCCATTTTCTCACATTGTTTTTCTCGACAGGACATTACATTCCTCAGTTAGCTGTTGCTCTTCTGGACTACAATAAACACTCCAAAAATTCAAGTTTAACATTAAAGGGGTTGTTGTAAGAAAACATTTGCTCAACCATTCTGTCTTTATTCATTTTTTCTGATTTTACGGAAACTTGCTTTTAATCTTTTTCACGTATTGGGCTTATATGCGAATGGTTATCTTGGCCTAGATTGGGAATCCACTTCTAAGGCTCGACTGTGATGTTCCATCAACTTATGAGTTTTTCTGGTTGCACGGAATGATTTCCGATGAAATTGGATTCACCATTATGAATGATTGTGATTTTGAATATTACACATTGAAAAATACACACAATGTGTCTGCATCATGTAACAATGCCGTATTCGAGACAAACAAGATTGTTGGTGATTATATAAATAGTTACGATGTTATTATTGATGTGTGCTATCCGGCGATAGTGGAGCAAGAGCTTAGACTCAAAAAGATGGTACATTTTATGTATCATATTCTGTCTGATTTTCTAAATCATGGGCTAAAAAATAAAAAAAATGATGAACAATGCACTATGAAATTGCAGGCAACAAAGACTAGTGTTGGTGTAGATGTTTGCATTAGCTACGAGAGGCACTTCTACTTTAACCTTCCAGAGGTTCAGAAGGCTCTACATGCAAATCGAACCAATCTGCCGTACAGCTGGTCCATGTGCAGTAGGTAAGTTTATCAAATACCTTAGTTTGTAGCAAGTGGCATTAGTTTCTTAAATCTTTCTCCATATATGCATGGTTCTATTATAAATGAAGGGATAATAATTGATGGTGATGTGATTTTGTTGTGAAAAATGTTGACTATTACGTCTAGGGAAGTACAAGTGCAGCAGGAAACTTGTTTGGAAGGTGTCTTTCTTGACCGTCTCCCAACATGAATTATGTTTTAATTTTTGCTGTCGAGAAGATTGTGCAGGAAAAACACATCATTGCTCGCTTGAGTAGAAGTTATTTTTGATTGTTTGATAATGTTGTAGTATGTGTGTGTTACGACATGTTATGCTAACATGTTTTAGTTGGTAATATAATTTTGGCTTTCAGGCAAAACCTTGTAATTTCTTTTTTGGGGAAGAAGATTTATTAAACCAGCAACAAAGTGATTATGTGGATTTGTTTACTTCACGTGCCGATGTTGAAGATTTGAAGAAGAAAGTTGATAAGTATGATCGTCTGATGAAAAGCGATGATGTGCTGAAGAGAGACTTGATCGTTTCGAAGTATATGATTTTTTTTAATCCTTTTTGTCCTCTTTGTGGTGTTCATGATGAAATAGATAGAATTTTATTACACATCGTGTCTTTATTATGATACGTATCTGGTTTTGAATTGGTTGGAACGCATGTTATTTTTTTAGATGGGATGATATGAAATTGTCGGTTCCTATATTATTGAGTTCTTGTGGTTGATGGTTAGTTATAGGTGAATGTAGATTTTGGTAATGAATTTTAAATTGAAATGTGAAATATTAATATATATTACTGCAGAAAATACTAATATATATTATACAATAATTGAAGTAAAAAGTCCTTTTTTACTACGCCAATTATAAAATAACCAAAGTTAAAGACATTCTTTTACTTCACTTACCCCCGCATTTGGATCATAATTAAAAAAAACCCGAGATAGACTTCGGTTATTAGGATATTAGACTTCGCATAAAAAGTGAAGTCTAAAGTATACCTTTTACTACACGAACATA
This sequence comes from Orobanche coerulescens, assembly GCA_033398695.1. NCBI lineage: Eukaryota > Viridiplantae > Streptophyta > Magnoliopsida > Lamiales > Orobanchaceae > Orobanche > Orobanche coerulescens. The sequence continues at coordinate 189,637,094 of CM065804.1, read as the reverse complement.
GACTTCGGTAATTATAACTTTTTTACTTCAGATATTATCCGAAGTCTTTGACGTTTATTCTTATAGTGTGTGCAGCCATCGTGTGCAGTTCTACCATCGTGTGCAGCCATCGTGTGCAGTTCAGCCATCGTGTGCGAAAGAACTCCTCAAAAAAAAAAAGGTATGGCGATAAAATATAGCTGCATACCTACTTTATGAACCCAGGAGCACAATAAATGAAGTATTATTAGAACATCAACTTCTATTTTTCGCAAAATCGTGTGATTTTTATAAGGATTTTGAAAGACCCATTTAGACATTAAATTTTAGTTGTTGGATTCGGTAGTTAGTCATGGAGAAGATGATGGAAAAAAATAAAAAGAAAAGAAAAAGGATTTGAATTAAATAAAATACAAAAAGAAAAGAAATTCAACATCACCAATTTTTGGAGGATATTTTAGTCTTTTTAAGCAAAATGGTATCAAAAACTTATACTCTTATGAATGAGGATATATAACTTGTTATTTTTATGGTTTTATATTACAAAAGATAGAGCCCTTTGCCTAAACACAGCTTCTGTTTTTTAATTTAATTCCAACTATGCCCCGAATAATACGCGCGCGCGAGCGCACACACACACACACACACACACACACACACATATATATATATATATAATTGTCTTAATATATCGATATTTTGGTGCATAAAATGCATAATTTTAATTAGAATTTTATTTAATGAAATGCATATCTTTTTATGCATAATCTAATCTGAACCGTAGATCACGTGAAGAGCGATGGTTCAGTTTTATTCTTATTTCTTACTCAATAAATCATTCTCAAAATAGATATATATGATTTTTAATGTGGTCATGAGCCACAAATATATATTATTTGAGTTACATATTTATGCTAAAATAGAAAAGAATTAAAAAGGTATTTTCTCGATAGACATATGTGCAAAATTTTATACAATAACATAGAAAAAAAACATAAAAAGCATTAGATACAATAACAAAATTAATATTAATGTTTACATTACGTCAAAAAAGTAAGAGTTAATATATATATTTTGAAATCAACATAAGAGTTAATATATAATGTTGTTTTTTTAAGATAACTAGTCTTTTCACCCGTGCATTGCACGGGAAGACATGTCAATTATTAACACTTAATAACTATAATAGTTTCAGAAAGTCCCAATAGAAGCATTTTTACATTAAACATTCTCTAACAATAATTGTTATCCATATTGTCTCAACACAAACATTACATAACATAGGTTGATACAAATAAAACGCTTTTAAATGTTTGAAGAATGGACAACACACATATGCATGTAAATTTACACCTGTTGAAAATCTATCAAATTGCTAATATTTAATTTCATTTGTGCAGCTGCAAATATGAAATAACAATAATAAACAAACAAACATAGAAAACACTCATGTCTAAATATTTTTATAACCCAAAAATAGATTTCACAACTTACAAATTTCCTAGGGGCAAGTCCAATTTGGCATGAATTCAAATATATCGATGTACGTTAACCACGAATATATAAAATAATTGTACTTCTAAAAATACATGAACTTATATTCAAGCATCTTATTACTTCAAGCCCGAGCAACATAAATTTAAACTTTCTGTTTTACATCCCAAAAGTACTTTTAGCTACCAATGGAAACGTTTCATATTATTACATCATACGCAAACGTTTCGTATTATTACATGATGTTGCCTTGTAGCAATATCCAATCCTTTCAATCCTTTCAGCTACACCACGACGTGCCCATTCTATATATGCAGCTCTCTCAGCGTCACGGGATTACCCAATTGTTATTTGCTAAGAAAATAAATTAAACCAATACTCCATTTTTTCAAATAGAGCTGCTCAGTTATTTCTACTATTGTTGTGCTTTCTGAAGAGATAAATTTACCACTAGAAGGGGGGGTTGAATAGTGGTAATGCGGAATAACGAAATTTCTTGCGAATAAATGAAAAAATAGTGCGGAAAATAAAGACTCAAAGATTTATAGAGGTTCGGCAACTTGCCTACGTCCTCTCTCCGACTTCCTTTTTCTATTGGCTCAAGAACAACCACAACCTTGACTCGTCTTCGATCGGTCTGAGTACACAACCGTTACAACCGCTTGTCTTCTATCGGTCCAAGCTCAACCTCTCTCAATATAAACTTTTGTATATCTAGTGTTCTATAGTGTAACACCCCAAACTAGGCGGATATTACAGTGCCGTGGACCCCCGACTGGGACCCACCAGGCGAATGAAAATGGATGAATTACACAGGGTAAATGTAGTACCGAACCACATTACAACATCAATTACTCCGATTAGGAGTTTCATACAACACACCCAGGATAATTTAGAATACATGTGTATCTTATGTGACGATAAAATACACAACACTGAATGAAATGAGTATTCAAACGGAATGTCTGCAGCGGAATAAATAAAGGACAATAACATGAATAACTGAAAGATCGGGGGGCCCTACTAGTATCACTGGGACTCCTCGCCATCAACATGTTATTCCCGTGCTTTTGCCTTGCCATGACCTGAGAAACAAATATCCCCAAACGGGGTCAGTTATACAGAACAACAATCCTCAAGAGTTGAATAAACACAATCATATAAATATGTAGTATAAACCACAAGTTTAATCAAAATGAAACGGTTAGATTATAACCAAATCTTGTTGAAAACATACGCAATCAAACATACTGTATGAATCAACTAACAGTATGGCTCAAAGGGTGGCGCCACACTACGCCCGGGATGGAAATGTGTCCGTGCACAAGCCACCAACGAGTATCGATCGAATACCCGCGTGGTCTTGTACCTAATCAGTCTCACGAAGCAATCGACTCGTTTGCACAGTCCAATGTGAGGCCAACAACCAACACACGACATAAATGTGCCTGACATGAAAATACTACACATACCAACCGGCACGCCAGTATGACCCGGAATGCCACGATATAACAAAAGTGACATCGGAAATGAATAATGACTCACCGAGATAAAATGATAGTGAAATGAATGATAGCTCAACGAAATGATTGGAACCGTCGTTCCTTGTGACTGAAGTGATTAATTGACAATGACAAGTTTTAATACGGTTAACACAATGATGAATGAATTACGATTATGAATGAACAACAACAAAAGGAAATGAATATCCTTATAACTGAGTAAGAATCAACTTACTCAATACCGGTGACAATTATCCTTCCACGAACAATGTCCTAATTGAGATATCGGTCGCTCGAACAACCTTGAATTATACAATATCCAACAACCCGTTCAATATATGAATCAAACACGAATATAACGAACTCAAAACGTCGATACGATTAAACTAAGTTCATTGGGGCATTATATCGAATACGTTGTGGCCAAACTCCGATTGTTTACAATCAAATCTCAATAAGCCACCATCAAATCCACCAAGAAGTTTTTCAAACCAACAAACATCTTCCAAAAGATCAATAATCCAAAATGAATATCCGAAAACGTGATTATAACGACAATTAATCGAAAACCCCCAATTTCAACCCGATATTCAATGTGTTCTTGAATAATTCCTCGATAATCCAATGAATCCTTATACAAAATTATAATCATATACATATCCCTTCATATAACATGATTATAACGTCCAAAACATCATATCTCAACATAAAATCGAAGTCCAAGGTGTTGAAGAAATTACCTCTAGAAGATCCAACCACTTCGATCCGAAGAACACGAGTTTAATCGAGTATCCAAGCTTCACAACCGAATGAAAATGATTAAAAACCACACTCAAGTGATAGGTGAAGAGAATTCTCTCCCTCAAGCCTCTCTCTCGTATGAAGGTGGAAGAAATGGAAGGAATGAGTGAAATGCTCAAAAACGAAATTATAGGGTTGATCGCCTGTCGGACACGGCGGCCGTGCCGATCGGCACGGTCGCGGCATCTGGCCGGCGGCGAGGACTCGACCGTGTCTGCTTGACACGATCGCGGCGCGAAAAGGCCTTCCGATAGTGACTGTCCGGCAATGACTCGGCATGACTCGGCCGTGTCTGGAACACGGTCGGGCGTCTGGACGATCGGTTCGCTTATCCGGAAGAGTTCGACTCGGCCGTGCCAGGCGACACGGTCGAGTCCTGTGGGCAGAGACTTCGGCATTTCCGGACGAGTACAGCACGGGCCGTGTCGGACGACACGGCCGAGTTCGGTCGGCAGTGATCGGCCAATAACTGAAAAATGAGCGGGTGAGCTAAAACGACCATAACTCTCTCGTCCGGACTCCGATTGACTCACCGTTTGAACCATTGGAAAGATAACTCGATGCTCTATAATATTGCAAAGATTCAGAATTTTTGGAGTTACCAAAAATTAATGGTGATCTAACAAAGTCGAACTCATATGCGGAAAGTTGAAACAATGGACAATAACGATACACAACTCGAAGTTTTTCCGAACGGTGAACACGGGTGAAAGAACATGATTGATGAATGATTATAAATGAGTGAAAATCCACTGAGTGACAATCACCGAATGAAATTACTGAATGATAATGACTGAATTACAACCGGGTATTACATATAGGAACTAGATAATCCTCACTATATGAATATGGGAGTATAATCCTAACAATGCCGGATCAAAGATCCTAATAACACCGGATTAGTGACTCTTGATTCGTTTCTCTTACGCTCAAGTGTAAGTGATGCAACACTTACAATCAAATGAAAGAATAGAAAGTATAATAAATATTACAAGGTATATCACTCTTTGTATCTCTCTTCTCACAACTTAAAATGCAATAAAAGATATGAAACTGAGTTCAAGTATGCTTTGATTGCTTGTATGCTTGTATGCTTGAAGTTGTGTGAATGATACCCAAGTCCTATGGGTATTTATAGGTGAAAGCCATTCTTTAAATACTGAAAATCGTATTATTAGCGTGCGCTAATAATGCCTTCTAGCGTGCGCAATCGTCTCTGACTTTACCTTTCTGAACGGTCATAAAATTGTTCCAACGGTAAAATAATATAGCTAGCGTGCGCTAGTCATGTACTCGTAGCGTGCATTATCGGTTGGTCAACAAGTCTTCAATTTTGACTTTGAAATTGTTGGTTTGTCTCCCCAACGTCTCTTTGTCCAACGGCTAAATTTGAACTTAGCGTGCGCTAGCAATCATGCATAGCGTGCGCTAGTATTAATTAATTCCAGCTTTTCCAGATTACACGGATCTTCATTGACTCCTGCTTTTCCAACGGTAGAAAATCCAACGGTATGCAGTTGACTGATTTAGCGTGCACTAATGTATATATCGTAGCGTGCGCTAAATGTTTTCTTCAGTAACGTACGTTACCCTGTGTAGCGTACGTAAAGCCCTTCTCATTTTGAATCCAGTAGCTACTGGACTACTGACCATGATATCCGGTAGCGTGCGCAAGTAATGAAGAATAACGTGCGCTAAGTCCTTGTTTTAGCGTACGTAGATAATTGTCCGTAGCGTGCGCAAGTCCTTTGCCTTTTTCTTTCCAGACATTACTGTCCTCTGACTGGAGATGCGATAGCGTGCGTTAATATTGTTGATTAGCGTGCGCTAAATATAGTAATTTAGCGTGCGCAAATGTTGAAGATCTTGCGTGCGCTATTCATCAGGTAACTTCATTGGACTGCAGCTAACTGACTAGGCTGTATATATATTCCTCGATAGCGTGCGCTACTCTGTTATAGGTAGTGTGCGCTAAGTCCGTTTTGGTCCTTCAATATAACAACGTGCTGAGATTGATTTAAATGTTTTGAATGAAATTATCATCAAAATACTTTTTGAGTCAACAATCTCCCCATTTTTGATGATGTCAAAACATTTAATTTATACCTGCAAAAACATTTTTAAAAGATTCGAATCAAGGTAACTTGTTCGATATATTAGTATATTTTGGTTTTTGGAGTATTCTCCCCCTTTTTGACATAAACAAAAAGGAACTCCCCCTGAATCGTTGCATTTTTAACAAATAATACCAAGAAGATGACATGAACACAAACGAAATCACGTAAACAGCAAATGCCAAACTTCAACCAACCAAATGAAGCGAAATGCAAATTCCATTAAGACAAAGTTCAAGTAATACATAAAATTTCAAAACATGAAACATAAAAACCATTCGAATGATAAGTTTCTTCAATCAAGCATCAAATTCCTAGACTCTAAGGTGCTGGATCGGAAGAGGAGGATGGGAATGGGAACGACGGATGTGTTTATCGACTGAAATCAGAGGGAAGAGACCGAACATCCTCTCGAATTTCCATTTGAGAGGTCTCGATGCTCCGCATCCGAGGAATAAGATCATTCTCTTCTTCTTCCCTGATGGAGTCTTTCATCGGGCGCTTGCCTTTGGAAGTGGGCTTCCTCACGAACTCCCCGGTTTGCATCTCCCTAAGGGTATGTGGTCCTCGACGAGTGATTCTCTCCTCCGGTGTAGGCATGCGTGACCCTTTTTCTACTTGGTCGCCGTCGCGAAGATATGGGAATAGGATCCAGCCTCGGTTGGTCGTCCGGACATAATGCATGGCTTTTAACGAATAGTCCGAAATCTCATGGCCGAGAGAGACGGGGACAGCCTTGTCTTTCGACAAATCCACGTGATGAAATCTGAATATTGCCGTGAGAATGGAACCATAAGGCATTCCAGCCTTGCGGGAGCGAAAGGCATAGTTCTTCGACCGAAAGAGGTCGCCCTTCACTTTCATCCAACTAGTGACGATATCGGCAAAATTCACTTTATCATCATTGAGCACACGATACACAACGTGTTTTTCGACTCCCACTAACTTGTGTTGAGTGTTCACCTTCGGCATTATACACTTTGTGAGAGCTACTAAAAGTAGTCGGATGTTGATCCCAAAGTCATTGTTCTCGAAGAATTCGTCGGTTATATCAATTACAGCTTTTGAACTGAGGAACTCTTTGACATCAATTTCCCATACTCCAGTATCTTCTGCAATCGTTTTTCGAGTACATAGAAACCCGTCGGATGGTAAACCAAAAATTTGCGTTAAAATTTCTGAGGAAACTTTCACTCGCGTTCCTCCAACTAAACTTCCTAAGACTAGTGATGATGACCCTTCACTTTCAGCCATATGAAGATTGGTGTAAAATTCGCGGACAAGTTCAGGAAAAATAGGATCTTTACATTCAACGAATCGGGCAATTCCAATGGAAGAAAAGAAATCAGTGATTACAACATTTACCCGTTCTAGACTCGGAAAGTTGAAGAAATAACAATCCGTAACATGCTCTTGTAGGAGGATTTCAAAAAATACCTTCGATGCGGTGGATGAGATGAATCGAGTCGCATCGTATTCTGCGTTGAGAGGGCGTTTTAGGTTCTTGTAGGATTTTTCCATGGCTTTTCGTCCCTTGCTTGACATGAATCTGAGAGAAATTGAAGATTTGAGGGAGAAATCGGAGGATAATGGTTCGGATTATGCGGCTAGGGTTTTTTGCTGAAAGGGTTTTTCTTGCGATTGCGTACGTTAAGAAAGGATGAAGGTGTTTCTGGGTCGTACGGAGTTTATATAGTCAACTGAGTTTTAATTAGCGTACGCTAGAAACATAAGGTTAGCGTATGTTAGGTAAAAAAATAGGAAGCTCACTGGACTGTCCAGTAGCTGATATGGAATACGAAAGATTTTATTTAGCGTACGCAAGGCAGAGATGGTTAGCGTACGCTATCGAAAGCAGTATTTAGCGCGCGTTAAGAAAAGTGAAGCTAGCGCGCGCTAGTGAATGAAGCGAATCAAGGTTATTGATTTCTTGAGTAGAAAACTTATTTCAAAAATTGTCTATATGTCCCATACCAAGTTGTAAACGAATAGAATTAAACGATTCTTCGGGAAGAGGTTTTGTAAAAATATCAGCAAGTTGGTCCTTCGTCCCGACAAAAATTAAACAGATATCTTTCTTCTGCACATGATCGCGTAGAAAGTGATGTCTAATGTCTATATGTCTAGTTCTACTATGCAACACATGATTTTTACTCAGATTAATCGCACTGGTGTTATCACATAGAATAGGGGTATTTTCAAAATATATGCCGTAGTCGCGGAGTTGATTTTTAATCCATAACACCTGAGCACAGGCGCTCCCTGCAGCAACATATTCGGCCTCAGCTGTAGACATTGCTATACTGGTTTGCTTTTTACTTCCCCAAGATATCAAGCATGATCCAATAAAATGACATGTACCACTAGTACTCTTTTTGTCAATTTTACATCTGCCGAAATCGGCATCACTATATGCAATTAAATTAAAATCCAAGCAAGAATGATACCATAGACCTAGTCCGATAGTCCCTTTTAAGTAACGAAAAATGCGTCCCTTTTAAGTAACGAAAAATGCGTTTACAAGCAATTAAATGTGATTCCTTGGAATTAGCTTGGAATCGAGCACATAAACATGTAGCAAAAATTATGTCTGGCCTAGATGCAGTCAAATATAACAAAGATCCGATCATACCTCGATATAATTTTTGATCTACGGATTTGCCATTTTCATCTTTTTCAAGCTTTAATGATGAAGACATTGGCGTAGATATCACCTTGCTACTTTCCATTTTGAATTTCTTGAGGAGGTCGTTTGAGTACTTCGTTTGATGGATAAAGATTCCATCTTCACATTGCTTGATTTGAAGCCCGAGAAAGAACGTTAATTCTCCCATCATACTCATCTCAAACTCTCCTTTCATAAGATTAGAGAAATCTTGGCACAAAGATTCATTAGTAGCTCCAAATACAATGTCATCAACGTAGATTTGGCAAACAAGTATATCATCATTCAATATTTTAACAAACAAGGTATTATCGACTTTGCCTCTTTTATAGTCATTTGCAATTAAAAATTGACTTAAACGATCATACCATGCTCGGGGTGCTTGCTTCAACCCGTAGAGTGCCTTGTTGAGCTTGTAGACATGATCCGGAAATTGATGATCTTCAAAACCGGGAGGTTGCTTGACGTAAACTTCTTCTTGAATATAGCCATTCAAGAATGCACTTTTCACATCCATTTGAAATAGTTTGATCTTTTTGTGGGCGGAAAATGCACATAACAAGCAAATGGCTTCGAGTCGAGCCACGGGAGCAAAACTTTCTTCGTAATCAAGACCTTCTTCTTGATTATACCCTTGAGCGACCAAACGAGATTTATTTCGAATTGGATAACCGTCTTCGTCACTCTTAATTTTATGCACCCACTTAGTTCCGATAATTGTTTTATCTTTAGGAGTGGGAACTAAATTCCATACATTATTGTGCATGAATTGCACAAGCTCCTCTTGCATTGCCATCACCCAACTTTCATCATCGAGAGCTTCAGATATATTTTTGGGAATTATTTCGGATACGAAAGCACAGTGAGGCATAAATTCGGTGGTTCTCCTTCGGGTTTGAACGCCGTCTTCAATATTTACAATCACGAGATCCTTTGGATGGTCTTTGATGTGTCTCCAATCTTTCGGTAAATCAACGATTGTGTTTGTTTCGATTTCCGAAATTTTCTTCACTTCGGGTGAGGGATCCGGAAAAGTACCTGCATCATCAAAATATTCTACCTTTCTCGGGGGTGAGATCATACCATTGAATTTAACATGAATAGATTCTTCAACTTTGTTCGTTCTAATGTTATAAACGCGATATGCTTTGCTATTTGTACAATAACCAAGAAATATTCCGGAGTCGGATTTAGCATCAAACTTGCCCATGTTATCCTTACCATTGTTTAAAATAAATACGTTGCAACCAAAAGGATGAAAATAAGCTATATTGGGCTTTTTGCCCTTCCATAATTCATACGGGGTTTTAAGATGAGTTCTACGAACATGAACCCGGTTAATCACATAGCATGCCGTAAAGATTGCTTCGGCCCAAAAGTATCGTGGAAGAGAGTATTCATTAAGCATAGTCCTCGACATTTCTTCCAAAGATCGGTTTTTCCTTTCAACAACTCCATTTTGTTGAGGCGTTCTAGGAGCCGAAAAATTATGATTAATCCCGTATTTGTCACATAAAAGTTCAAACGGAGTGCAATCAAATTCACCTCCGTGATAGGTGCGAATAGAAATTATGGAGAGATTTTTCTCATTTGATACCAAACGAAACCATTTAGAAAACTCGGAAAATGCATCATCCTTATGTGCTAAAAATCTAACCCAAGTAAATCGAGAGAAATCATCAACAATAACCAAAGTGTAAAGCTTGCCATTTAAACTAACATGTCTAGATGGTCCAATCAAATCCATATGCACAAGTTCAAGAACGCGACTAGTGGAAACCTCGAATTTTGGTTTAAAAGATTCTCGAGTGTGTTTCCCTTTTATGCATGATTCACACAAATGCTTTCTATCAAACTTGAGTTTGGGCAATCCACGAACAAGGTCGTGTCTAGATAAAATAGAAATGATAGGTAAAGATGTATGCCCCAATTTTCGATGCCATAAATATGCATTATCATCCAAAGTAATAAGACATTTTTCATTGAATGAGCTTTTATCATTAAGATCAACAATGTAGATGTTTCCACAACTCAAACCGATGAATGCAATTTTATTATTTCTAAATGCCGTGCAATGCGTTTGCTCAAAGAGAATTTTAAAACCTTTGTCGCAAAGTTGCGAAACGCTAAGAAGATTATGATTCAAACCTTCAACAAACAATACTTTGTTGATAGAGGGAGAAGGTTCCTTACCGACTTTACCAATGCCTTTGATTTTTCCCCTTTGATTATCCCCAAAGGTCACATGTCCTTGTTCTTGATATTCGAGGTCTTCAAATAAGTCCTCGGAGTCGCACATGTGCCTTGAGCATCCGCTATCAATGTGCCACTTGCTTTTCCTAGGTGCCGGTACCTACAAAAATAGAATTTCTCGGTTGTTTCGGTACCCAAGCCCGTTTGGGTCCTCCAAAGTTAACTATGTTTATAGCATTTGGAACAATTGTCCCTTTAGGAACCCATATTTGTTTAACCTTGATGGTTCTCAACTTTGAACGGACATTAACATCATGAACTCATTTGAAAGGATCTTTTTAGTTCTTGGTTTCGGTTTTCTTTATTTTGTCAAGGTTGATAAGAGATTGTTCCCTTTTAAATAGATCGAAACTAAGACCGTGTTTTAGCAAGGGCGATTTTTGAATAGATAGAAGCCTTTCGAATTTCTCGTTTCCGAGAGTAAATTTGTTCAAAATATATTTTAGCTCCTTTTGAGTTTTCGTCAACTCGATTTTCAAAACATTTTCCTTTTCAAGGCATAAGGTATGGTCGATCTCAATAGTTTTGCCTTTGTTTTGAAGACAGGAATTTTCGAGTTCTAGAGATTTTATTTTTCTCTTTAGAGATATATTTAATTTAACCATCTCGTCATACTCCGTGTTCAAGGATTCAAATGCACTTAATAACTCATCGTCATGATGAACTTCTTGTGAATCACAAAAATCAAAAGAATCATATTCGTCATCATTGAGTTTAGAGCTTAACTCGATATTGCTTTCGGAGTCGAGTGCCATGAATGCGAGATTTGCGTCTAGAGATCTTTCAATCTCCTCCTCGTCATCACTCCAAGAAGCGATTAAGTGTAACACCCCCAAAACCATCCGGGATATTACAGCACCGTGGGTCCCGCGCCGGAACCCACCAGGCTAAAAACCGTTTACAAAACCAATTCAAAAACGTTCAAAAAGCCAAAGAGGCCGATGACGGTAATATTTTGCAAATACTCAAATATTTTCAAAAACAAAGTTCTCAAATACCGTCATAAAATACCATTTGAAAATACAAGGCGAAGTGCCAAATCTCGATAGTTCAAAATGTACGTTAAGACGCCGCTTAAACGTACCGATAAAATAGTTTAGGAAAAGGTTTAACGAAATAACCCAAGTTCGCAAAATATCAAAAGGCCATTTAAAATACACACACGCAGCGGATAAAGATACCGAAAAGCCATTTTGAAATATACACACGCAGCGGATAAATGCAGTTCAAAATACACATTTGCAGCGTAAATGAATAACCAGAAAAGAAATACTCGATACTCCAAAACATGCCACCGCCAGTATCACATCGGGAAGCTCATCCCTTCACGACCGCTACTAGCTCGATCTCCGAGTACCTAAAAATAAAGCCCACGGCGGGGTCAGCCACAATACTCAATAATGATACCGATCACATCATCATAAATAATTACATACCAATGTAATAATATAGTAAGACTACTACCAAATTAATCTTACCGTTATAACCTTACCAATTCATGGCAATCCATACTAAATCAATCCTTGACATATTCCACATTTCGTATTCTCAAATGACGAAATGAATTCAACAACAATTATACTGTACTGAATTTCAAAAATACCAACAATCCTCAAAACATCATCATAACTCATAATCATGAAATAATCCATCCGTGCCAAATCCTGTCCATCGGATTACACAATCAAAACTCAACCTGGATAAACCAACAGTACACAACATATCTGTAGATCAACTACCATATGATAATGATAACAAATCCCGAACATCGACGTACAGACTAAATGCTTATACGATCAATAACCAGATCAACCAAAACATCACTGAGAATATCATCGACATGATAACTCCAATACGACCAATAAAGGATCACGATAATCGAGAGTACCATCAACAAGGTAAACTCGAACGCAATCAATGAAGGATCAACAATAATCGAGAATACCATCAACAAGGTAAACTCCAAATGATCAACAAAGGACCAACCATAACCGAGAATACAATCAACAAGGTAAACTCCAAATGATCAACAATAATGGATCTCAAGAAATAACTCCGACTGTCGAACATACCCCTCGGGCGTATGAACAACCAGTCACAAACTGTCGAACATACCCAACCATAAATGGAGGATGAACGACCAAACAATATGGATCAAAGATGGACGTCATAGTACGCCCGATCCGGAAATGTGTCCGTGCACAAGCCACCCCGGGTATTGATCACATACACGTGTGGTCTTGTACCTAATTAGCCTCACGAACTACGTCTCGTGTGCACGGTTCAATGTGGAAATATCAACACATAACCATCATGTGCCCGGCTAAAAATCCTACACAATAACCAATCGGCACGCAGATATGACTCCAGATATGTCACGATGCAACATGACAACGAAACTCAAAGAAACACATATCCAATAAGGATCAAAAGACTCACCGAAGTAAACAACAACAGACCGACAATGAAAAGTCGACATGACTAATCAATATCCAAAACATCAATCCTGGGATCATCATCCCTAAATGAATGACCAACATGATCTACGATCTCAATACAACAGTCCTGGGATCAACATCCCTCAATGAATAACCGATACGAAACTCATTACACGAAACCTCAACATATACAACAACTCAACATACTAATTATCCACAAGACTGAACAAATACTTAGATTACCTCAAAGCCGAAGACAACATCCTTTCCACGAACAACATCCCTGAACGAATACACAGTTATACAAATAATCTCAAATAAAGTACCATCCATTCAATACCAAAAACCTTTATCCCGATACTCATGTCATCACGATAACTATCCTCGATATCCGATATTCTATATCCTTGACCAAAGATAACTCATGTCTTCCCTGAACACAATTAAATCATATACCTTATGATTTAGTACAACCAGAGCACGATATACAAACCATTATCCCGACAACTTACATTTCTAACAACATTGCTATACGAATTATAAATGAAATGAAAACGAAACCATTCATCAAATATTATAAACTGAACAAGTATAAACTTGCCTCGATACCGATACCACGAAGCCGTTACCAAAATCCATTGCCTTTGTCTACGAGCTCCTTAGCCCCGACCAAAAGCAATCTACGAACTCTTTAGCCTCAACCGCAACTCAACGGTCATAATCCACGATCAAAACATATCAACCTATTGCAATAACCGATTAACACACATTCGATAAAAATTAATGACCGACATACTCAACCAACAAACTCAACGGTTCAACGAAACCTCGATCATATACATAATACCAAATAATCCAACTCAACAAATACGAACCCATATCCACGATACAAGCCGTAACTCGATGATCACAAATAACAATCAATAACCGATCAACAACGGTTCTACAATATCCCGATTAAACACATATCCAAACAACCCGAACCAATCAAACACGAATTCAAAACCACAATACGATTCCAAAATCCGAAGATCATATCAATAATCAATTTAAACCAACAAGGGTCTAACATTACCGATTCCAAATTCAATCTTAAATACGGATACAAGTTTCCTCCTTGTAAATTCATAATATAAACCAATTACCGGTTATCATCATCAATCCGGACAATCCGATCAATTCAACATTATAGATAACCATATTCCAAAGGTTTCAAATAATTCCATTATCCGAATTGAACACTTGTTAAATACCTATGAATTCTCAAACTCAAAAGTGAATCATAACCTTATCAAATCCGGAATCATATTCGTATTCCTATACGAATATTGTACCAAAACACATAACTTAGTTCTAGATATGAATATTCCATATTCATATCTAAAACACCAACACCTCTTAAACATGTTCAACAATTCATATAATCCAAGAGTTCCTTAAGAACACAACTAATTCCGAAATCATATTTAAAATCTCCAATACGACATAATCCGATGTGTTCTAACATCTAAACAATCCTTATTCACAATTCAAGGTGTATATAATCATGTTCTTAAACATATATACTTCTCATAACATCATGAATCGCAACAAACCACCAAGAACATCGAGAATACTACGATTCCATAATCATAACAACATAATCGAATCATTTGATCACCAATTCATTATCTTCCTTTAACAAAATTCCCATAATTACCAAGAATCATCACAACAATATCATTTCCATCACCATTCATACGAAAACGTGTAGAATTTTCCAAGTTCTTCTCATTGAGACATTTCATCGAACACTTTGAAGGCATAGTCCAATTCAATCGATTATTCAAAGAAATACTCGAATTCTTTCCACAAAACTTCAAGAATAATGAATGATTACGAGTTTACAATCAAGTTCAATCAACAATCAATCAAAGCGAAGCAAATCGCCAAAACGCTAAGAAATCTCAAGAACATCCAAAACCAAAAGTTTAGGTGTTCTTACCTTCGATCCGGTGGAAGATGATGTTAATCCATGATTCCAACTTCCAAAACATGTTGTTATAAGTTGCTCATACTCAAATCCATCAATTCTTGCGAAGGAATCGCGAAGAAACGAAGAAAAAGCGAAAAATGAGTAGGTGACTCGGTCAGGACCTTATATAGCCGAGACTGCCGGCACGTTACGTCACGTACGTAACGGCGGGTCCTTACGTGCGTGGCCGGCGCGGCCGACCCTACGCCAATTCAGCCGGAACCCTTACGTGCGTAATCGGCATGGCTTACGTCGTATCGGCCCTACGGCCGAATCGCCACTGCCTTACGTACGTAATCGGCCAGTCCTAGCCATCCCTGCGAGTCACTGCCGACCGTGATCGGCCACCCCCACGAGTCACTGTCGACCATGCCCGGCCATTCCAACGAGTCACGACCGGCCATGCTCGGCCATCCAGGTCATCTCGGCCACGACTCGGCCAGCCGCCCCGTAACGTACGTAACACTTAATCCGTTGCGTTCGTAATACGTACGTTGACTTGCTACAGTATTATACTCGTATTACGTACGTAATACACCCTGTATAACGTACGTAACTCCGTCCGTTGACTCACCTGTCCACATCCGCGCAGAAAGCTGCCGACCACGGGCCCCACTGTCCGATCCTCTTGTTACGTACGTTATGTACACTATATAACGTACGTAAGCTAACACATTTTACGTACGTAAGCTCCAAGGCTTAACGTACGTAATGGCTTTTATACTTAGCCAAAAATCCAACTGTTCCTGTCCGACGTCTCGACGTACAAAATACAAACATACGGCATACTGAATACATATACTGAATCCAAAAATATTCTCATACGGTATACCTGATATCCAAATCAGTTCAACCTCATACAACATATCCTAAATATATCTGTCAATCCAAAAACGATAATCACACCAGTATAACTGTCTCGGTTCTCAATTTATTTTATCCATACTGTATAGATACCAAACTATACAGTATATCTCAGATAAAATAACGCGAAAAATTTATACTGAAAATCCGGGTATTACATACTACCCCCCTTAAAATAAGTTTCGTCCTCGAAACTTGCAACCAGTCGCCAACAACAGATAAATCCAAAAAATTTCAACTCATCACAAAAACAATCAATTGTCGCCACAAGCGAATAACCAAACCAATATACTTACAGGTGCGTGAAGCCGATGATCTCCCGTGATACTAGCACACGACTCCCATACGAAGTCTCAACACAACCAACACACACCAATATCACAAATAGCAGTTTGAAAAGAATCTCGAAAAATTTGAAAACTCCAAAAATCGATTCGACTCAAAAGTCAGATAAACTCATTTTCAAAAATCACGCTACTACCGTACCGGTAGAGCCACATAACACACATGCCTGGGTTCACAAAACCCAAGCTCTGATACCATCTTCTGTAACACCCCCAAAACCATCCGGGATATTACAGTAGCCGTGGGTCAGCCGGAACCCACCGTGCTACAAACCGTTTACAAAACCAATTCAAAAAGCGTTGAAAGCCAAAGAGGCCGATGACGGTAATATTTTGCAAATACTCAAATATTTTCAAAAACAAAGTTCTCAAATACCGTCATAAAATACCATTTGAAAATACAAGGCGAAGTGCCAAATCTCGATAGTTCAAAATGTACGTTAAGACGCTGCTTAAACGTACCGATAAAATAGTTTAGGAAAAGGTTTAACGAAATAACCCAAGTTCGCAAAATATCAAAAGGCCATTTAAAATACACACACGCAGCGGATAAAGATACCGAAAAGCCATTTTGAAATATACACACGCAATGGATAAATGCGATTCAAAATACACATTTGCAGCGTAAATGAATAACCGAAAAGAAATACTCGATACTCAAAACATGCCACCGCCAAGATCACATCGGAAGCTCATCCGTTCACGACAGCTACTAGCTCGATCTCCGAGTACCTAAAAATAAAGCCCACGACGGGGTCAGCCACAATACTCAATAATGATACCGATCACATCATCATAAATAATTACATACCAATGTAATAATATAGTAAGACTACTACCAAATTAATCTTACCGTTATAACCTTACCAATTCATGGCAATCCATACTAAATCAATCCTTGACATATTCCACATTTCGTATTCTCAAATGACGAAATGAATTCAACAACAATTATACTGTACTGAATTTCAAAAATACCAACAATCCTCAAAACATCATCATAACTCATAATCATGAAATAATCCATCCGTGCCAAATCCTGTCCATCGGATTACACAATCAAAACTCAACCTGGATAAACCAACAGTACACAACATATCTGTAGATCAACTACCATATGATAATGATAACAAATCCCGAACATCGACGTACAGTCTGAATGCTTATACGATCAATAACCAGATCAACCAAAACATCACTGAGAATATCATCGACATGATAACTCCAATACGACCAATAAAGGATCACGATAATCGAGAGTACCATCAACAAGGTAAATCTCGAACGCAATCAATGAAGGATCAACAATAATCGAGAATACCATCAACAATGTAAACTCCAAATGATCAACAAAGGACCAACCATAACCGAGAATACCATCAACAAGGTAAACTCCAAATGATCAACAATAATGGATCTCAAGAAATAACTCCGACTGTCGAACATACCCCTCGGGCATATGAACAACCAGTCACAAACTGTCGAACATACCCCACCATAAATGGAGGATGAACGACCAAACAATATGGCTCAAAGATGGACGTCATAGTATGCCCGATCCGGAAATGTGTCCGTGCACAAGCCACCCCGGGTATTGATCACATACACGTGTGGTCTTGTACCTAATTAGCCTCACGAACTACGTCTCGTGTGCGCGGTTCAATGTGGAAATATCAACACATAACCATCATGTGCCCGGCTAAAAATCCTACACAATAACCAATCGGCACGCAGATATGACTCCAGATATGTCACGATGCAACATGACAACAAAACTCAAAGAAACACATATCCAATAAAAATCAAAAGACTCACCGAAGTAAACAACAACAGACCGACAATGAAAAGTCGACATGACTAATCAATATCCAAAACATCAATCCTGGGATCATCATCCCTAAATGAATGACCAACATGATCTACGATCTCAATACAACAGTCCTGGGATCAACATCCCTCAATGAATAACCGATACGAAACTCATTACACGAAACCTCAACATATATAACAACTCAACATACTAATTATCCACAAGACTGAACAAATACTTAGATTACCTCAAAGCCGAAGACAACATCTTTTCCACGAACAACATCCCTGAACGAATACAGAGTTATACAAATAATCTCAAATAAAGTACCATCCATTCAATACCAAAAACCTTTATCCCGATACTCATGTCATCACGATAACTATCCTCGATGCCCGATATTCTATATCCTTGACCAAAGATAACTCACGTCTTCCCTGAACACAATTAAATCATATACCTTATGATTTAGTACAACCAGAGCACGATATACAAACCATTATCCCGACAACTTACATTTCTAACAACATTGCTATACGAATTATAAATGAAATGAAAACGAAACCATTCATCAAATATTATAAACTGAACAAGTATAAACTTGCCTCGATACCGATACCACGAAGCCGTTACCAAAATCCATTGCCTTTGTCTACGAGCTCCTTAGCCCCGACCAAAAGCAATCTACGAACTCTTTAGCCTCAACCGCAACTCAACGGTCATAATCCACGATCAAAACATATCAACCTATTGTAATAACCGATTAACACACATTCGATAAAAATTAATGACCGAAATACTCAACCAACAAACTCAACGGTTCAACGAAACCTCGATCATATACATAATACCAAATAATCCAACTCAACAAATACGAACCCATATCCACGATACAAGCCGTAACTCGATGATCACAAATAACAATCAATAACCGATCAACAACGGTTCTACAATATCCCGATTAAACACATATCCAAACAACCCGAACCAATCAAACACGAATTCAAAACCACAATACGATTCCAAAATCCGAAGATCATATCAATAATCAATTTAAACCAACAAGGGTCTAACATTACCGATTCCAAATTCAATCTTAAATACGGATACAAGTTTCCTCCTTGTAAATTCATAATATAAACCAATTACCGGTTATCATCATCAATCCTACAATCCGATCAATTCAACATTATAGATAACCATATTCCAAAGGTTTCAAATAATTCCATTATCCGAATTGAACACTTGTTAAATACCTATGAATTCTCAAACTCAAAAGTGAATCATAACCTTATCAAATCCGGAATCATATTCGTATTCCTATACGAATATTGTACCAAAACACATAACTTAGTTCTAGATATGAATATTCCATATTCATATCTAAAACACCAACACCTCTTAAACATGTTCAACAATTCATATAATCCAAGAGTTCCTTAAGAACACAACTAATTCCGAAATCATATTCAAAATCTCCAATACGACATAATCCGATGTGTTCTAACATCTAAAAAATCCTTATTCACAATTCAAGGTGTATATAATCATGTTCTTAAACATATATACTTCTCATAACATCATGAATCACAACAAACCACCAAGAACATCGAGAATACTACGATTCCATAATCATAACAACATAATCGAATCATTTGATCACCAATTCATTATCTCCCTTTAACAAAATTCCCATAATTACCAAGAATCATCACAACAATATCATTTCCATCACCATTCATGGAAATTCTGAAGTATGAATATGGCAATTCTGAAGTGAGGGAGGGTGAGTTTTGTGTTTCTGAAGTATGAATATGGCAATTCTAAAGAAAAAATATTATATGACAAAATAATAACACATTTTTGACAAGATTTTTAATTCCTAACATTATTAGAACTCGATTTTATAGATGTGCATATAGTATAAGCTACGAGTTCACACACACACATCCATCCACCCAGTTATAGAGCTATGTAGAAGACGGGGAACATTCTCCAAGCTACTTTACATTATCATCATCCTCAACTGAGTCACTTTGATGCAATTCTGGTGGTTGAAAACATCAAAAGTTGAAGAGCCAAAAAGTTTAATGGTTCTAAGAAAGGTTGGTGCAAGTCAAGCAGTCACCACGCTTTTTAATTTTTTCATTCAGACTAAAATAGTTTGAGGTACACTATGTGACTGAAAATGGTTATCCAACATCGATATGGATTTGAGAACAATTCCAAATTTGATAGAGCTGCCTTAAAGCATACATAAAACCGAACCAAAACACCCAATTACCAAACTAATGACAGATAATAATCCTTTCCACGAGAGCTCCTCCGAACCACAAGAGGAACATAATGATGTGCTGCATAGATAACCAAAAAAAAAAAATACAGTATGTACTTTATTGGAAAATTTTCAAGTTTCATTTTTTCTTACTAATTTTTCAGTATTCACCATAAGCATAACCTAAACCGGCCACGATGAATTTTTATTTCCGATAAATTTACAATATTTATCTAAAACATTCCAAAATTTACAATATCTAAGACATGATGTTAATTATACTGCATATGAATCGTCAAAAAAAATGATACAAAATGAATGTAAATATGAAACAAATATGGCACAGAAGTCATAAATGTGAAAAGGACTCGTAAGAAATTCACCATCATTTGAAGAGAAACGTATCTTGGGCATAAAGGTATCAAATAAAAACATATAGAAAATGGTTTAAGAGTTCTATCATTTTCCACGAGTTTGCAAGACTCACAATAAAACTTAGATATACAACCACAAACGATGTAATTCGTGCTTGAATTATTGCACCATGCAATAATATTTTCATAAATTTCCCAAAGTGATTAAAGACTATTGTCAACCGCCATACCCTCAATTAGGACAAGAAGATTGAGATTGATATAGAGGCATATTCATAAAATATAGAAATAAGACGCACAAAATAGCACAAGAAATCTCAAATATGATACCTTCTCATTGAACATACTTCACAAATACATAGAATAAACTATGATCTCGTACTTGATGATGCGGCCAAACAGTCGCCTTCTCGTCAACAGGTCTAGAACTGAAACACAGTCAAGACCAATCATGAACCAACCAAAATCGATACCCGTTTCATGCACCTAAAGTTTGCTAATCTTAGAGTCTCGGATCATTGTAATCTAAAAAGAATATAAACTATTGTTGAGATTTTTTAGAGAGCCTTACACCATTTACATCATTCATTTAATCCACATACAGCGTAAAAGCTATGTATCTAAATATATTTCGCTTGACGGCATGAAATTCAGCTCAAGTGACATACCGCAATGGTGGGGCTCGACCCTTCTTTTCCTTTTATAGATAAGTAAAATTTTGAAAACAAAAAAACTATATTATTTATTTATGCGAGCTACCGTAATAGAACACATAGTCTATTCTATGTTCAAATGCAAATGTAATGCAATTTTGCCATTGAGAAACACATATTTGATCATATACATATTTTTAAGGGGCAATTCCAATATTAATTCAGCCCATTACTTTGTAACTAAATTAAAATTCAGGAGTTGTTTCTTGTAATTAGCACTGAAATACGATATATTTCATACATATACCTTAGCATAAAGAGGAAATTCGAGTAGTGGCAGTTTTACTCGAGTAATTATAAATAGCACTAGTTGAGAATTAGTAAAATAAACTCCACTTTTTTTATTATTCAGAATCTAATATGAACATTAAGGAAACCGAAGTGAGAATATTTTGGAATTTATATGTTTATCATGAGAAACTTGCGGCTATCTCCACGATTACGCTCCTATTTGCAAAGCACGACTGACACCTATGTCCTCCCTCTTTCAGTGCCTAGTCTCACCATCAAAGAAATTAAAACAGAAATTAAAAACAAAAAGTAAAAAGAGAAATTAAGAAAGAAGTTAAAACGTCCGACGACAACCCTAATAAATCAATCAAACGACCTATATAGTAACAAAATAATCTGAAAAACTTGGACCACATTTTATATAAAGATTCATACTCACAACAACTAAATGATTAGTCCACTTCAGAATTAAAGTAAAAAAATTTAAATATAGAATTCGCATGAGCATAATATGAACAACAAAATTGGAGATGGTGCAAATAAATAAAAAAAGTCAGTTACTGTGGATAATTATAGCCTATAAACTGATCAGTAGTGATTAATTTTTATAATATCTCACGAGTAAATCAAACAAAAAATTATTGTATACTTGCATATTGAAGAATATGAAATTAAAATAACTTGAAAGCAATGGAATCATACAAAACCAATTACAAAAACAAAATAAAAAAGGAAAAAATTTATATAAAATTTCCAATGAAATTGTATACAATATATGCCGTAAATTCAAAACCCTATGTAGAAATTGAAACGGGTAGGATTGTAGATACGTGAATATCTATATAAGTAAGAATTTGATCCTTTAAAAGTGGAGAAAAAAAATACGGTAGTCAGAATCATAGAAACCCACTTAAAGTGTTGCAAAGACCCTTTTGTCGGAACAAAAAAAATAAAATAGAAATTAAAAGCAGAAATCAAAAGAAAAATTAAAACAAAAATCAAAAACATAAAGGCAAAACAGAAATTAAGAAAGTAAAACAGAAATTAACAACATAAAATTAAAACCAAGAATTAAGATAGAAAATCTAAAACAGAAATAAAAACAGAAATCTAAACAGAATTAAAATAGAAAATTAAAACAAAAATGTAAAACTGAAATTAGAACAGGAATCAAAGCTATAAAATTAGAACAAAAATTAAAGCAGTAACTAAAAATAAAAAAATATCAAAAGAGAGATTAAAATGAAAAATAAACACAACTTTGAGCAAAACAAACACACATACACTAACTCGAGGTCTTAAACATCAGTGACCTCTTTAGTGATAATCTTGTGCTCAAAATATGTTTTAATTTCATTTATTTTCAAAATCGCAAAAATCCCATTAAAATATTGCAAACCCCTTTTGTTAATATAATTAAATCTGAAATTAGAACATAAATTAAATATAAAATTAAAATATATATTAAAAACATAAATAAAAAAATTAAATAGAAAATTAAAACAGAAATTAAAATATAGAAATATAAAACAGAAATTAAAAATAGAAACTAAAAACAGAGTTTAAAGAAAAACAGAAATAAAATAGAAGTATAAAACTAACATTAGAACAAAAATGAAAATAAAAATTAAGAATATAAAATTAAAATAGAAATTAAAACGAAAGTATAATACAGAAGTTAGAAACAATAAAATAAAATAAAAAATTATAACAAAAATTAAAAACTAAAAATCAAAACAAAAATTAAAACAGAAGAAAGAAATATAAAACAGAAATTAAATAATATATTAAAACAGCAAATTAAAAACAGAAATTAAAAACAAAAATGAAAACAGAAAATTGAAACATAAATTAAAAACATAAATTGAAATAGAAAATTAAAACAGAAATTTAAAAAATAAGTAAAACGGAAATTGAAAAACAGAAAATCAAAAAGAATTTTTAAAGCTATCCTAATTATAGATTCGGAAAGAAGTATGCACACAACCCTAATTATAGATTCAGCAAAAAGTATGCACCTTTTATCGAAAAATAATTTTCCATTTCTGGTCTTGATGGTCTTTATGCATCCTGTTCCGACCAACAAAGCACAAGCAGTTAAAAATTTGATAAAAATTCGCAAAAAACACATGAATCGAAAGCAAAAGCAAGCATATCAGGAGGAGCAATTGGCGATGTGCATCAAGAATTAGAGAGAAAAATAGAGCGACTGAGAAAGAAGATAGAAAAAAAAGTAAGGAGCCGCAAGTAAATAGAAAAGGAAAATAAAAGGATATAGAGGAAATAGATCGATAGAAAAAAAAAACTGTTGGAGAGATTTGAGGAGCTACCAAAATAAAATTTTATTACTAAAAATAAAAATTAATATAAAAATAATTGACCTTTGTGCGAGAAAACTTTTAATAAATGAATTAAAAATAATGAAAAAACTTTCATGTTATATATATAGATGTTATATATATAGATATCTAGTATAAAAATATTTCCTTATCTCATTTTATAAATTCGAGCTTGCATGATAGAAAATTCTATCAAGTATTTCTAAATACAATACAATTTAGAAATTATTATTTTTAAACTAAATTATTAATTAAATTATCACTCGTACATCCAATCATATAGCATAGTATTTGTGATTTTACAATACACGAAAACACGACCGACACTAATTAATGGGTTAGTGTCAGCCTTATGGGTTCGGGTTCTTATCGGGTTGACCCAATAAGGACACGATTCGGTCGGGTTCGGGTTAGTTCGGTCGGTTCGGGTAACCCGTTATAATTTATTTTTTAATAAATATTTATTAAAAACAAAATATTTAATAAATATTTAATAAATAATTTTTAATAATTTATTTCTTTTAGACTTTTAGTTGAGGTTTATAATTCTTATTTTTTTATCATTTTTGTTAGTATTTATAGGTTATCAGGTTGTTATCGTGTTGAAACAGGTTTTTAACGTGTCGTGTCGTTATCGTGTTGCTATCGTGTCGGGTCAACACGAATCCAATCGTGTTTTTATCGTGTTCGTGTCGTGTTCGGGTCGTGTTCGGGTTTGACCTTAGCAGGTCGGGTTCGTGTTCGGATTTAGGGAATCCTTATCAGGTCGTGTTCGGGTTTGACCTTAACAGGTCGGGTTGTTATCAGGTCAACCCGATAACGACCCGACCCGCACGATTTGCCACCCCTAATATAGCATGGGTCAAGCTTCCGAAGGTAACTGATCATTTCCGCTGAATATGTGAAAACCCGATTAGTGTTTGGGTCGATAGTCGGATACTCCAGAATTTCGCACCGGAATTAAATTGACCACCGTGACGCATCGCCAATTTCGCACCTCTCGGCTCTCACTCGTCTTCTCTTTGTTCCCCGGCACGGCGGTGACCGAAATTGTCGATCATCCGTCCGGCCTGCTGGTAAACTGAAAAATCAAAAGCCGAAGGTAAAAGAGAAAAGAAAATACAAATGCTCAGAACCATATTTTACCTGCGTTCCCCACAGTCACTTTCAACCCTGATTAACCTTCCATCGCCATCATCAACTTCCACGACAATACTTCCCCAATTTCCTCCCCTTTCTTCCTATTTCTCGAACTCACCAGTTCTAGAGAGAAAACAGCTCAATCCCAACGACGATGAATCCAACCAGGGCGCCGATGCCCCGCCCAGGCTGTTCGTCATACAGCCCAGGATCCGACCCGAGCCTCGTTTGAAAGCGAAGCTTGAGGAAGCGTTGAACCTCGCCAATTCCCTTGAGCAACAGCGTGATGGGTTTTACGAGACGGAGTTTTTGGATAAGGAGATGCCACCTCATCTCGTTGTTCAGAATCCCATGGCCAGGTCACCTCGGGCCGGTTAGTGTTTTCCATCATTATTTGCTAGTGTTTGATTCTGAGACTTTGTATTTTGATTTTAGATTTGGGCTTTAAAAGTGTTTATGCTCGTTCTGTTGTTTTGCAGTATTTGTGCTACCTATGGGCTCATACAGCCGATTGAAACCTCGGTTTTAAATATTTGTTAACTGCATATCCTTTTTTTTTTTTTTTTTAAGAAGATCAAGTTATTTGTCTTAGTTGCAATATATACATCATTTCACGCATTTGAAATGTCTTTTTTTTTTTTAAATAATGGCTGAGTGAGTTCATAGCTCGAAAATATCTGGAAATGCTTATCAAAGTGGTTGGATTGTCATGTTTGTGTGAAGTTATGTAACACATGGAAATACTGGCAGCAAATTGGTGCTTACTAAGAAATTGAAGTATTTCAAACTTTTCAGAGAACAGGAATATATGTGTGTGTGTGTATATATATATATGTATATAGAGGAGAGTTCAAATAGAAACTTTTTGTTATGTGTTAACTAGGAACTAATCTAATCCATTCAAATTTTTAAATCAACGGATGATATTTATTGCTTCTTTCATTTTTGTTTCATTCATTTTATTATACAAAATGGCATTATAGTAACTTAAGCTTAATGGTAACCGTAGAATCCTTAATTGGTAGGTTCATTAATCTATTCTCAATCATAAATTTTCTATTCCATTACTCTCATATCTCATTTTAGTGGATATTTTACAGATTATTGTGTTGTTTTAATAAAAAAATCAATATTTCTTTTCTCCTTATTTTGTCGTTCACCCATTTCGATATTATTAACTGAAAATAAACTTTTATCTATTCGACTAACTCAACACTTTCAAGATTATCGGTAAGCAATGTGTAAGCAAATTTTAAGCCTCATTCTTATTGTAAATAAGCAATGTAAGCAAATAACTATAAATAAGCAATCCAATTATCTTAACCAATAAAAATTATATAATTAAGCAATTCAAAGTAAACATATCTTTCTCATTATTAATAAGCAATTCAAAATTTATTATCTAAGCAATTCACACAACCAAAATAAACCACATTTAAATGTTAATTTGTAAACAACCTCCATATACAACCAACACTACAATATCCATGTAAATTACAGGTAAATTTACATTAAAATAATATAAATTCAATTTACAAATTTAAATTAAATAAATAGATAGACATTAATTTCGTAAAAGCTTTTGCTTCAAAGCGCAACATGTCGGCAAATTAACCAACAATAAAACTTTTGTATTTATATGATTTAAGCATCAATTTGATTATAAATAAGCAATCGATAAGCCATTAAATAGCAAACTGTATCACTTTAAAAAATAGCAAGCTATACAATCAAAACTAAATATTTGATTTTGTATAAATAAGCATACCACTTGCTTAATAAACTATTACAAGAACCTTTATATGTACCAATATAATTAAATCTTCAGTGCCATAATAAAATTATAAGCATTATAGTAGTCGTATGTAAGCTTAAATTATGTATGAGGTAAGCAACTAATATTCCTTGTTTGATTAAAATTATAATAACAAGCTTAATAATACGAATTAAGAACCTTATAAATACGAATTTAGATAAATTCTTGATATCATAATAATTTAAGCACCTAATAAAATGTATGATTGATTATGGATATATATAGGAAGATGATTAATGTCATAATTATTTTTCCATAATCATTGCATGAGATAATTAGAGAGTTATAAGCCAAATCCATAACTACCCTTCATAGTTGACTAATTAGAGATACTAAGCAATTCAATATTCATAACTAAATAAAATGAAATCAATCTGAGGCGTCTAAATATATTCGATCAAGAGTGTAGGTTGGTTCCTAGTTAACACATAGGGAGTGGTTTCTATTATAACCCTCCCCTATGTATATATATATATATATATATATATATATATATGTATATATATATATATAGTTAGTCAAGTTTGAGCATATATATAGAATTTTAGTCCGTAGAACGTGAATCATATCGATGTGTTTAACATAATTTTAGCTATTTAAACTGAATGACATGACTCATGCATTGTTATCTACTTGCAAATCATAGTCAAACATAATTTATTCATATTTACCTGAACATCACAGATACATACTTTGGAGTCGGGACGGTGGACACTGTTAAGTGCCATATAAATGGTTTGGAATCAAAGGTTCGTGTTTGAACTTAGTCTTTATTTCTCCAAGAACACATAGTTGGAATAAATTTTTCCATGACTATTCCTTATTGACAGGATGGGGTGGATGCTATTTTTGTAAATGCTATTCTCACTGGTGTCCAGCAACGGAACCTGGAGGCAAGTGTTTTTTGGTATAAGATGTCAGTTTCTTGACGGTTAATTTTTGTAATCAAATTTTCTATATTAAGTTTTTATGTGACATGTATTATATCGATTCCCCTGTTTTCATGCTTTCACAGCGGGTCTGGTCCACACCTGTTTTGGACCGTATCGGTCTCATAATAGAGATTTTTAATGCTCATGCTCAGACAAAAGAAGCTAAACTGCAGGTTCTTTTCGGATTTATCTGCTATCCTCCTATACTTGCTGAAATGTGATATTCGACATTAAGACAAATCTAATCAATTTACAGGCTGAGTTAGCAGCTCTGATGTACAAAAGAAGCAGGCTTGTACGAGTTCGTGGTCCTGATGGGCGTTATACATTTGGTGGAGTTGGAGAAGCAGAAGTTGTTAGTGCTAGAGGGTGAGTTTATTCTTGAAGTTCCAAATAGAGATTTTTTAGCTCTTGATGTTCCTTTAAGGAGATCATGTGGTTGTTTGGGGTTACACTTAAAAGTTTGTCCATATATTGTTTATACCAATCCTTGAGGTGTAATCACTTCGTCACTAAGATTTAATGATTTGCAGGAGAGGGAGTGGAGGACGTGGTTTTATCAGTGGTGCTGGAGAAACTGAACTTCAACTTCAACGTCGAAGGTGTTTTAAATGTTTAATCGTGAAGTTTATCATTTCCTTTCTTGTTCATTATTGTATTTGTTCGCACTTAGAGAACAATCTCTTGTTTTGAGCATACTGGATTTCTTTGTACCCTTTACGAATATCCTTTATTAATGTACGTGATGATTTTATAATATCAATCACGTAATGTGACATGACTATAGCAATCATCTCGACTCATCACCATTTCATGATATTTTCCATGTAACTGGAAAAGTCTATGATTTTGATGGTTTTGGAATTTCATCTCATTTCTCCTTCATATGAAGGTTGCGACAGGAAGAGCATCCGGCGTAAAACTTTGTCAATTTGTCTTTTGCATGAATTGTAGTGTTAACTAATTTTCGACAATTAATTGGCGCTATAATTTTCATGCCACCGACCCCAACATAGTTGGGATTAAGGTGCAGTCGATGATGATGATGGTGAATACTTACCCTTATGTTCATTAATCTGTTTTAGTGGAGCTGGTTCGAACTTCATTGTTCTCAAACTATTCTGATGATATTACTTGAATCCTTCATGTTTGAACCCTTTTATTTACTATACCATAGCAAAAAGTAGTGACTCCCATTATTCTGTTCTGGAGAAACTTTGAAGTTTGGTTATTCAGAATAAGTGATCTGTGATCATGCGATTTAAAAGCCTACTGACTGTTATAATTCTCATTGACACGAAGCATTTCTTGTTTACCTGCTGCATCTGCATATGCGTTTATATAGCTTCAATTGTTTTATTTTATTTTTTCAGAATCTCAGATCGAAGGAAGAAATTGTTGTCTGAGATCAAAGAAGTCCGAAGAACTCGAGCCATGCAGCGGGCTGCTCGAAGAAGGCAGGGAGGGACCCAAGGACAAGAAATTGCTACTGTTGCTGTAGTAGGCTATACAAATGCAGTACGTAACTCATACTCGTGTCTCTACTCTACATGGCTGTCTGAACTAAAGCAGTTCCATAAATTTCCAGGGAAAGTCTACATTAGTTAGTGCGCTCTCAAACAGCTATATGTACTGCGATGATCGGTGAGTCAAATGAATTCCTGCAGTGCTTTAATTCATGGATTTGATTGCTGGTACCAGCTTTATATATATATATACACTCCATCCGTCCGACTTGAAGAATCATATCTCAAGAAATGATTGTCATAGTAGAAGAGTCTTTTAAAATAAAACATTAATATTCAAATAATTTTTTATATAATATTTCGTAGATTTAATGTTATTTTCTTATAATAATCGCCGACCTCAAATCATTTCGAGATTAAGGCTCAATTGCTGTTGGTGGTGGTGCTGCTGCTGGTTGGTGCTGCTGCTGCTGCTGCTGCATCTGCAGCTGAATATTTTTTTCCAAACAAGTGAGGATATATAGCTTAAAAAGAGTTGTACATTTGTTAAAATGACAAAAAAATTAAAGGTTGGTACTTCACTAAAGTGAACTATTCAAGTGGAACGGATGGAGTATTTTTATTTATGTTTCTCTCTCGCTGTGTGTGTTTGCCCATGCCAACAGCATTCATCATGAAACCTTTGTTTGTGTCAGATTGTTTGCCACAGTGGACCCGAAGTTAAGCAGTGTTTTTCTTCCATCAGGGTAAAAAACTACTAGATTTCTGTAAAATTCAAATGTTAAGTTCTGCCTCTAACCAACCCTTATCTTGAATTGAATATTTAAATTTTTTAGGAGGAAAGTGCTGCTTAGTGACACAGTTGGGTTCATCTCAGATTTGCCTGTTCAGGTAATGAAATTGCTATGCAGCAGATGTTTTTACTATTGCTAAAAATGCTGTTAGTGGTCACCAGGGTTTCGTTTTGCAGCTAGTTGAAGCATTTCACGCCACCTTGGAAGAGGTTGTTGAAGCTGACCTACTTGTGGTATGAATTTATTTTGATGTCCTTCGTCTCTATTAGTGGAACTGTTTTTTTTTTTTTTTTTTGTATGTTTAAGGAATATTAGAAATTTCGCAGCATGTATTGGACTCTAGTGCTCCAAATCTTGATGAACACCGGGAGACTGTCATGCAAGTTCTTGGGAGGATTGGCGTGTCTGCAGAGAAGCTCCAAAACATGGTTGAAGTTTGGAATAAGGTAAAAGACATAAATTGCCATCTTATTTGATGATCTTTTCCCGTACATACATTGCACCAGTAACCAAAACACCCATGCTCTTTTTTTTTTTTTTTTTTTTTTATTTTTTACAAAAAAAGAACTGTTACCGCACATTAGCGCCCTTCAAAAACGTGGTGAGAACTAATATCTTTGCAATCCTCAGTGCGTCGCATGGTACGTCTGAAAACACTCCATTTACAAAATCACTTAAACAATCAGCATATACGAACAGCAAAAACAGTCTGACCTTGGAACTGTCTACTAGTTTCAAATATCGCTTGATTTTGTTTCTATTTTACAAATCACACTCAGTATGATTTTTTTTTTTTTTTTTTTTTTTTGGGGGAACACAAACCTCAAAGGATGTGTTGAAAGTATTTGTGATTTTGAAAGATAAGCTCTTTTCTTATCCTTTTTTTTGGTAATTAGGTCAACCCTCGACGGAGTTTTGTAGTTATACTTGGTGTGTAGTATTGAACGGGAAATATAAAAAAGATTCTGTGCGTATTTACACAAGGTTAAAGAATGCCGTCAAGAATAGAGGATGAATTATGGTCACCCTAAATAAGAAACCATGGGTTAAACTAAATAAAATAGATATAGATACGACTGAGTTGACTGTGAT
Source organism: Orobanche coerulescens (assembly GCA_033398695.1). Lineage (NCBI taxonomy): Eukaryota > Viridiplantae > Streptophyta > Magnoliopsida > Lamiales > Orobanchaceae > Orobanche > Orobanche coerulescens. Next base: position 189,605,644 of record CM065804.1, on the reverse strand, counting down.
AGTTCCCAAAAATTCCCTCCAGGTTGATATTCTGGAAGAGAAATCTGATATAACCGAACTTGATGGTGAAGATCATGGTAGCAGTTTCTCAGATGATGAAGATGCTGATGTCACATCTCAACAGTCAACCAATCAACTTGACGACGAGGAAGGTATTGAAGCTGAGCTGTCGGATGAGGATCTTGGAGATACCATTTGTCACGAACAAGACGATTCCTGTGAGAACTGGCTCTCATGTGATGATGAACAAGAAGTCCCTTGGGTTGACTATAATGGTCGATCCATAGGATGTGAAATTGTGAATGGCCAAGAAAACGAGGCTGCAGTTAAAGGTTCTGAATCTCAGTTAGAATCCACTTGTCATGTTAAAACGTCTGCTATGACTCGAGTTGGTTTACAAGAATTGCTAGGGATAATTGATGAAAAGCTGGGAACCTGTCGAGTGGTAGAAAGGAGTGTATTTAATCGGAAGTGGAGACCGCCTCGCAACGAAGATCATCAGATAGCTGTTGAGCAGTAGCAATATATGTGTGAGAATACATCCAGAGTTTTACCGCCTTGGCGGATGCTGGATGGGAATTTCTAAGTAGCTCTAATAGTGTTCTTTATGAAGCTTCATGATGTGGCACCAATCGAATGTGTTAATCAGGCCACACACATCAAATAAAGAGTTGATGCCACGTGTAATTAAGTTACGTAAAGAGCATCATTGGAGCTCCTTAGAAATTCCTGGTGTTGGATGCCAATTGCTCGTCGTTTTCTGGAAAGAGCTAGAGCTAGAAGGTATATTAATCCGTTATTCACCCCGACTACGACCCAGTGGCTCAGAAGGTAAGAGGAAACCTGCTTCAAGATATTGTAATTGCTTGATCGTATAAGAACACAAGTTAAACCAGATACGATGAGCTGATCTTGAGAATATGATTGGAGATGATTGTACTTTCCTTTCTTCTTTTTTTTTTTACAACCAATTTTACTGTCAAATTCGATTTAGCTTTAGTGCTACATCTGCTTCGAAACACAAGTGAATGTACATTATTTACTTTTAATTAACACGTACTTTTATCATTTTCATGCATGCAAAAAGTGGGGGGACACGTGGATTGGTACAAGTTTCCCTGTAATCACATTTGTTACATGACATAATTTTGTGTTGTGCAACATGGTGTATCCATGTTGAAGGGAGAGGGGGAAGTGCCCCACTTGGTTGAGAAAATTGATATATTTTACCTTAAGAAAGTTATATATTTCTAATTATATTCATATGCGCTCTACACGTAAATCTCTCTTCCCTATGTGTGCCTTCCACTGCCAAATTTCCTGGATTCGCTACTGCCATGTATGGTACATCGTTCATGATTATATTGCATTTTTAATGTGATTATATTATACACTGGTGGTGATACATCATGCATCATTTTCACTGTAATTATGTGATACACTAGTTGTGGTTATGTTGTATTTTCAATGTGATTATATTATACACTAGTTGTGATTATGTCAGTAACCACAATTAGTGTGTATTTTGCACCGTGCATCATGATGTGGAATATACCAATTCTTAATTATGCTAAGCATTCTCGATCTTCTCTCTTCACGAGGATGGGGTCGAGGCTCTTGATTCTTAGATAAGATATCCCTGGGTATGAGCATGCCAAATGAGTCAATATTGATTATGGTAGAGAGAAGTAGGGTACAGGTACAGAGCTGATCTCGCATGCGTTGCTGACTCGAAGTCAAAGGACTCACCCGCCCCAGCTCCGTGCTCTGGGAAGATCGTGGAGGAGTCGGATATTGATAACACATCCTAGGAAAAACGAAATATCCATCTCTTCTGCAAACCTATCCAGTGGAATAATCCTATCTCATCTACTCTGCATACTCAAGGAAAAGGTTAAGAAACTACAGTTAAACCTCGATAAATAAATGTTCGATAAACGAATAACCTCGCCAAATGAATAATTTTTTCCGGTCCCAACTCTTTATAACATGTTCAATTTTTCTTTCGATAAATGAATAATTTCGCTAAATGAATATTTTTATCCGGTCCCGATCATATTCATTTATCGAGGTTTTACTGTACAAAAGAAAGTTGCTGCTCCTTTAAGAATTGTGGAAAAATGATTTCTGCGAGGTTCACTGTGCTATGGACATCATCACTTCCAAATTTTGACTTGTTTTCCAGGAAAATGGAATATTGGAATACCGTCTATTCCAAATTATTACAAATGAACTGTTTCTGAATATGTTTTCCAAATTCTCTTGTATTTTAAAATATTATGTTGGCCATCTAGGCTCTAACCTGGTATTCGGCTCCATCGTTAATCTTGACTCTTTTTCTTGCATATTGCAAATTGATTATGCTTTTCGGGTTTGGCATCAAACACCTTTTTTTATTCTAATAATAGATCTCGCGCCAAACAAACGACATTCCCATATCTAAAACTAAATTGAGATTTTCGGAACCGAGTCGAAGTTTATTTAAGAGTTTGACTTAATTACAGTAACTTGCCTAGATCTCGCGCCAAACAAACGACATTCCCATATCTTAATCAAGTAAGGCAATTACTTAATTAAACACAAGTACATTGTTTGTCTTAAAAGTGATGAAACCTATACAATAACTTGCATAGGTCTCCTCTGAGACACAAACACTCTTCTAAAACTAAATCATAAAATAAAAAAAAAAATACCCAAAAAAATAGGAACTTCAAAAAAGACTAAAATAACTAAAAATGAAGAACAAACCTAAAGAACTGGGGAAGAAATTAAAATCCCTAGAAAACCAGAAACCCTAAAAATTCTAAAAAAAATGAATCTTTATAGGAAGATTAAAAGAAGTTAAAATACTGTACCACACAAAGAAAACTGAAAAAAAAAAAATCAAAATATAGACTCCGTCTCGCACAATGTATTCCGTAAGATGGTCTCACACGAGTTTTTCCGTTTCCCTTCCAGTGATATTAGATACTATCTTAATAGCATTACGAAAGTCCCCCTATATTCTTAAATTCTTCACTATGATACCTCATAATCACTCCTTTCATTTCTCCGTCACATCATTTTCTCTAACCGAAACCCATCTTATCAGGCACATAACGTGCTCCCTCCATTTTCTTCAACATCTCTTCCAAAAAGGTATAGTTCTCTTATCTTGTCCACCCCAGTCCAACTGCAACCCGGCCTTCTCTTCAAGCACTTATCTCGCATAACCTTTTTAACTCTTGCCACCTCATCCCATTTCTGGGCTGCGGCGTACATGTGTCCGAGCATGACATATGGAGTCGCATTCCATGGGTCCAGCTTAAGGCACTGTTCGGCAGCCTTCTCTGCTAGCTCCATGTTTCCATGCGTTCTACAGGCACTAAGTAATGACGCCCAGACCATTATACTAGGTTTACATGGCATTACCTGTATAAGCCACTCTGCTTCATTTAGTTTTCCTGCTCGGGCCAAAAGGTCAATCATGCACGTGTAGTGTTCTGCCTCTGGTTCTATCCTAAACTTTTCCTTCATTAGACGAAAGTACCTCTTTCCATCCTCAACTTTTCCGGTGTGCGCACAAGCAGAAAGGACAGATACAAAGGTTATATTCGTCGGGGCAATATTTTTATCGAGCATTTGTTCGAATAGTAACAACGACTCGATCCCAAGCCCGTGCTGAGCATAGCCCGCAATCATTGAATTTAATGATACAATATTATGTTCCGGCATTCTATCGAACAGCTTCTTAGCGTCCTGCAAATCCCCGCACCTGGAATACATCACAACCAGGGCGTTGTTTATGGAAACTCTGTTCGAAGGGATATCAGATTTGATGGCCAACGAGTGTATTTGCGCCCCTTGAAAACGAGAGGACATTTTAGTACATGCCGTAATTGCACAAACGAAGCTACAGTCGTCGGGAAGGTTGCCTGCACGTTGCATCTGCTTGAAGCAATGTAATGCCTCCTCTGAAAACTGCTCGTTCCGCGAATATCCGGAAATCATTGTATTCCAGAGAATCAAATCCCTGTCAGGCTTTTCGTCGAACAGCTTTCTGGCGTCCAATATATTCCCACCACATTTCGAGTATAAATCGATCAAACCACTACTGACGTGTGCACTTTGATGGTACCCCATCTTGATCAAATGACCATGAAACTGCATCCCGCCGAGTAAATCCTCCACGCTAGTAAAGGCACTCAAGACGCTAGCTAATGTAAACATGTCCACATATAATTCCTCGCGTACCATTTCTTGATACAATTCTAGCGCCTTTAGGCCTTCTCTCTGCTGTCCGTGCGCTACAATCATGGAATTCCATGAAACCTCATCTTTAACCCCACCCATCTCGGAAAACACTCTTTCAGCCTCGTGAAAATATCTGTTTCTGCTGTATCCGGAAATCAAAGCATTATTCACCGAAGCATAACTTTCAAACCCACCTAAAAGAGCTGAACTATGCAACTGCTTGACCAATCCAATTTCACCACTGCATGTGGTGATGACGGCAGAGAAGGTGAATCCATCCATTGCCAGACCCGATCGTCGCATACTCAAAAAGAGTTCTAGTGCCGGCGAAGCATTGCCGCAGTCAGCATAGGCGGAAATGAGGGTGTTGTAAGAGACGAGGTCCGGTTCCGGAATTTTGTCGAACAGTTGTTGCGCAAGATGGGGTAACAATTCTTTGGCGTAAGCTGCAATCATGACGTTGGAGGAAAAGATATTGGGGTCCGGGGTGGCGTCGAAGGCCTTCTTGGCGGTGGAGAGACGGCCGCATTTGGAGTAAAGGAGAGTGAAATGGTTGGAGATATAGGTCAGCTGTGGGATAAGAGATTTGACGTAAAGTGTGTGCAGGCATTTGCCTGTTTTGAGATCCCTTTGGTCTATGCATGTTTTCAGGGTTTGGCGGAAAGCTTTGAGTGGCCAGGAGGAGATTCGGGTCATCTAAGGTGTGCACCTTCAAATATGATTGGGAGTGGGGCATGAGAATCAAGACAGCATAATGTTCTGGTGCTCGCAAGTGATGGGCATTGGACGTCCGGCCCTAGGGGTCAGGGGAATTCAAGTTGCTTTTAGCTTCGTCGATGGAGATGTACTTGTAATACAAGGTTGCTAATCGACAATTTTTTTTTTTTTTTTTTTTTTTTTGGAAGAGATGAAATCCATAATATTAAGCTTAGCTGAATCCATTGTTCAGTTCTCCACATAAGAAGTGTTGTATTATGTCTGTTGACGTCTGTTTTGGTCAACGTCACGTGTGCTGATCAAGACAAATGGATCGAAGCCACGTAGAAAATAATAAACAGGACGAATAAACATGATGAAAAGTATTGGACCATTAAATTTTATTAATGATCTTGATATAGAGTAGGATTGGGCCGAAAATATTTTGGGCCGGTCTATGATGTTGGTGCTTGCTAATTACAAATCTTATTCTTTTCTTTTGTCTCTCTTTTTCTCTCTCCCTATTTTTCTCACGAGGCTTTTCAAAAGTCTCTTATTAAGCCAATTTTAGCCATTCAAGAGATGACAGCTGGAAGATTCAGGGGAACATGCTTATGACATTTGTCAAATCGTAGTGACTTCTTCGACGCGTGTCAACTTCTTAGGTTTGCTTTGGGAAGGGATATGACAGCTGTTGTGTCAAGAATTAACACCTTCCGACCGGCGATTGCCTCCGAGGCCGTGCGACCGACTCACTGTCGAGCGGCCAAGGCAGATCTGCCGATCAGCGACCAGGCGACCGAGCCTTAACCCAGCGGACAAGCTAAAATCGGCCAACTGAAGGTCCCAGGACAAGTCCCGGTGCCGAGCGATCGACCTCAGATACGATCATCACTCGGTACTCGACGACCGACTCCTGGCGATCGACTAGCGGACGACCTCTCTGGGCATCTGCCGATCGACCCTTGGTGACCGACCATTGCCGACCTTCAGTGACTGGCCGATGGCCATCCAGTCGGCCAAGGCCGAGCAAACAGGACAGCACCCACGCGCAGATCCACAAAAGGCGCTGACAAACCTGTCACCTACCTCACCTACCAACAGGGCCCAGACCTGCGAAAGGAGCTGACGGACAAGACTGGTGACCACAGCCTGTCACCTACCCTGACAAAGTCCGCCGAAAGTAACAAAGTGGGACCTCCTGTGACAGTACTTCCGGACGCGTGCCGGCTCCTCATTGGGCCACTCAGCTAGCTGCCGGATGGATCTATGTACTTTTGGCAGGCAGCCCATGTGCCCTTTAGGACGATCGCCCCATTACATTAAATGCCGAAAGGCGATCGCCCACTAGGAGACAGGGCACCTCAACCCCTATATAAAGAGGGCAGCCTGCACTTGTAAAAGGGACCGAGATTCTGACTCTCTGAACAGTCTGCATTCCCGCATTTCACACCATACAGAAGCAAAATACTTGCACTTGGCTAACATCCAACTCTTGGCAACAGCTATCTTTCGGTCTTACTTCTCCCGGCCTATCTCGTCCAGCAGATATCCGGCGGGGACGAAGAACACCTAGCTTCGCTCAAGAGCCGGATTAACAGAGTCTTTTTACACTCATTGTATTTAGATTTCTCTCATTAATACTTGTATCCACGAATATTCGTATTAATAACATCTCGCGAGAGCATTCAAGCCCGGGCCTAACAAACCCGGCAAATCTTGTATTATTTATCTTCTCTCGGAAGTGCTCCCGCAATTGTTGTTTGTTGTCCGTCTTCCAGCAATATTAATCTTCGGATAAATATTTTGGGCAACAACAATTGGCGCTAGAAGAAGGGCCCCCTCCAACCCTCGATTTTTTATACTTACCGTTCCGAAGAACACTCACTGTTCTCGGGACAGATACTTGAGGTGACACTTACTGCACTTCAAAGAAATCCTTCAGAAATCATGTCTTCCGCCTCCGCGTCGAAGAAATCCGCTGGACAGCCGGCCAAACCCCCTGTTCCGTCCCAGTCCGAGCCGCAGCCGATGGTGGAAGGTAGCCGCCGCGGTCAGAGACGCTCGATCCTGTCCCTGGACGGCGGCCCAAGCCTCTCGCTCGATCGGTTCCAAACCACGGAACAGATCGAAGGGGCCCTGGCCGTCCTACAGGAGCGACGGAGTGCTCTCAACGCGCCTCCTGCTATCGCCCCCTCGGCCGTCCGCCGGAAGTCCAAGCGAAAGCTCAAGGCGTCACTGGCCGAGCGATCGCCAGGAGGCTCCCGTCCGCAGGAAGAGGCGCTCGCCGGGGCACCTCTGTCTTCGATCGCACTGGCGGTGACCCGACAGCTCACGGGCCGGTCCGGCCCCATCTACGAGACAACGGAGTTTGAGTCCGTCACCGGGAGCTCGGCTGCAGACTCCCGGAAGGCGGCTAGCCGTCTGGCTCCCCTCGCCGAATTGCCGAGGTCGGCGGTAGCGGAGCCCGGAGATCGGTACACGATCGCCTCGGCTCCTGCTCCCAAAGCCGATCGGCAAGCGACCAAGCCACGGCGATGGCTGCGATGCAACGTCAACTCGGCGACATGAAGGTGCTCCGGAATCAGGCGGCGCCGAAGACGATCGCCGGGCAGCGAGCCGCTCACGATCGACATCGAGCTCGCCCCGTGCGGCATAAGATCGCTCCCCGCAAACGCCCGTGTACGAGGGCGATCGGACCCCAGTGCACCTAAGGAAGTTCAACATCTACATGGTAGGTGTGGGGCATCGACGCGACCGGATGCCGAATGTTCCCTCGGCCTGGACGACCTCGCCCACCGGTGGTACACTTCATTGCCACCTCGGTCCATTGGCTCCTTTAACGAGTGGCGCACGTCTTCACGGAGTACTTCGCCACCGTGGTCGTCGGCCGAAGGTCCCCTTCGCATGATGCAAATCAAGCGGGGAGAAGAAGAGTCCGACTCGGACTACATCGGCCGGGTAGACGTAATCATCCTCAATGGCGAGCCCGTAGCGATGAGACCGCCTCTACGCGGTCCTAGGAGGTTTTCGTGGTTTTTCGCCTATGTTCGGGCATCTTACGAAGACCCGACCTCGACCTACGCAGCCTTTCCGGCAAGAGCCGCAGATTTTCCGACTGTGCAAAGGTTTCTTCTTAGCTTTGTGAGCGGCGCGATCGGCACCGGACGACGATCTCCCGCCCGATCGCCAATATTGACCTACGAATAAGCGATCGGCGGCGACGATCGCCATCTTCCGCCCGATCGCCGATCATCACGCTACATCATCGCGATCAGGAGGACACGATCGCCATCTGATCCGGCCATATAACATGACGGACTAAGGCATAAGATCGCCTCCACCGCGCATCATAAAGCCATGGTCTGGCGGTCGATGGAACTTGCTTTGGCCATGCAAGGTCCCTTTCGGCCGAGATCGCCGCCCTTCGTTTAAATACGAGGTCGGCGTAGTCGAGGGCTCTCCAACATTAATCGGTGGACACATACCACAATCCCCGTCTCAACGTACCGTCGAGGTCGGCCATCTCCATGGTGGCCGAGGTGGAAGCAGAGCTAACAAGCCGCGGGCGTGGAGTTGATTCATCCGACGCCGCCCGCGCAAGGACTCCTCTAGACCAAGACCGCACGCCCTTCGTTTAAATACGAGGCGGCGCGGCTAACAGAGGACCCTCATAATAAAGTGAGTCACGAGACACTCAATGTCTTCGCGCACCAAGACACGGTCATGGGGTCGGTCCATCGATCTCCGCGACTGTGCACGATTCCTCAAACAAAGCGAAACCACCAAGTTTCCATGGGGGATCGGCCAATGTTGTTTTTGCAGGTACAAGACCGAAAGATAGCTAAGCCAATCGACCATGAAAGCCCAAGTCCGAAATCATAAGTCAGCTCAGCAAGATCGCCCGTCCTCATCCTTGCACGATCGCCAGCAAGAACCACCTCGCCCCATGTCTTCAACATAGGAGCAAGCTGGGGGGCAATTGTTGTGTCAAGAATTAACACCTTCCGACCGGCGATTGCCTCCGAGGCCGTGCGACCGACTCACTGTCGAGCGGCCAAGGCAGATCTGCCGATCAGCGACCAGGCGACCGAGCCTTAACCCAGCGGACAAGCTAAAATCGGCCAACTGAAGGTCCCAGGACAAGTCCCGGTGCCGAGCGATCGACCTCAGATACGATCATCACTCGGTACTCGGCGACCGACTCCTGGCGATCGACTAGCGGACGACCTCTCTGGGCATCTGCCGATCGACCCTTGGTGACCGACCATTGCCGACCTTCAGTGACTGGCCGATGGCCATCCAGTCGGCTAAGGCCGAGCAAAGCAGACGACCCACGCGCGAGATCCACAAAAGGCGGCGACAAACTGTCACCTACCTCACCTACCAACAGGCCCGGACACTGCGAAAGGAGGCGACGGACAAGGCGGTGACCACAGCCTGTCACCTACCCTGACAAAGTCCGCCGAAAGTAACAAAGTGGGACCTCCTGTGACAGTACTTCCGGACGCGTGCCGGCTCCTCATTGGGCCACTCAGCTAGCTGCCGGCTGGATCTATGTACTTTTGGCAGACAGCCCATGTGCCCTTTAGGACGATCGCCCCATTACATTAAATGCCGAAAGGCGATCGCCCACTAGGAGACAGGGCACCTCAACCCCTATATAAAGAGGGCAGCCTGCACTTGTAAAAGGGACCGAGATTCTGACTCTCTGAACAGTCTGCATTCCCGCATTTCACACCATACAGAAGCAAAATACTTGCACTTAGCTAACATCCAACTCTTGGCAACAGCTATCTTTCGGTCTTACTTCTCCCGGCCTATCTCGTCCAGCAGATATCCGGCGGGGACGAAGAACACCTAGCTTCGCTCAAGAGCCGGATTAACAGAGTCTTTTTACACTCATTGTATTTAGATTTCTCTCATTAATACTTGTATCCACGAATATTCGTATTAATAACATCTCGCGAGAGCATTCAAGCCCGGGCCTAACAAACCCGGCAAATCTTGTATTATTTATCTTCTCTCGGAAGTGCTCCCGCAATTGTTGTTTGTTGTCCGTCTTCCAGCAATATTAATCTTCGGATAAATATTTTGGGCAACAACAACAGCCCTCCTTAATTGTCCTGTCTGCCTGTTCTTCGTACTTTTGGCAATACTTATTTGTTGCGGCCGACAACGGGGTCGGCCCTCGAGCTTCCCGATGTCCTGGTCGGTCGACTATGGGGTCGTACCTCGAGCTTCCTGCTATTCTGTTCGGTCTTGTTATAATTATGATTCGGAGCGTATTCATCCAGGGTCTGCTCGGCCCTTTTGGGTCGGATCCCGGGTCGGTTCCGGTTCTAACGGGCCCGGAAGTAAATCGGGTCCATGACCGGCTCGGCTCCAGGATCTGCTCGGCTTGGTCGGCTGCCTGGAGTGCTTATGTGGGTGCCAAGGTGGATCGACTACCAACAAGGGCCCCCGAGCCCAAGACCGTGCCAGGTTGGCCGGTGCTGGGGTCGTTTCAGATTGAGGCCGATCCGGCTTGGGGAGGGACAAGATCTCTCGAAGGGACGCCTCTTCGAGAGTCGCGTCGATTAGACTTCGGGGTCTTCAAGTGTCATGATGAGGGGATGCGTGGCGGGACGTAATTTGTCGTCGCGTTTCACGCGCCTTTGATTCTCGCGCCGGTTCGGTTGGAATCGCCGTTCCACGCGCCTGGCATTTAATGCCCTTTTTCTCTTATAAATATAAAATGCCTTCTTCCTCATTATTCCTTTCGCCATTTCCGTGTCCTGTTGCAGAGAAGAGAGAGAGTTTTCCGGCGTCTTTTTCCCGTTTTTTGAAAGAATTTCTTGGTAAGTTTTTCCTCTTTTTCCTGTTTTACGATGTCAGAGCGAAGGGAAGTGACGGTGGAAGAGTTGACCGTGTCTCCGGACCGCACGGGGGTGGTGGATCTGTCAATGGGCGACGTCCCCGTCGATTGGAGCGACGAAGACGGCGGCGAGGTCGTGAGATCGCCGGATTCTGGAGATGCGGGGGTGGTGATGCCGTTGACGGCGGTTGGCGAGACTCGGGCCTGGATTCGGCCTCGGCCGTCTCCTTTTGTTGAGGCGGAGTGGGATTCGGCCTCGATACGCAGCACGGTCACCGATGAGCAGTTGGATGCTTGGCGGGGGCGGTTTAAGATACCCGCGGTGGTGCGGATGTTTGTTCCGAATCCGGAAAAGAGGCCTCACACCCCGCCCGTTGGCTGCACGGCGGTGTATTACCGCTCCCTGTTGTCAGGGCTGAGGTTTCCTCTTCCGTTGGTGTTCTCTCGGTGGTTGAGGCAGTGGGGCCTTTGTATTGCCCAAATTCATCCTAATTCCTGGGCTCGGATGGTGGGTCTTCTTATCCTTTTCAGTCAACATGGCTGGACCGAGCCCAGCTTTGAAGAGTTCAACAGTCTCTTCCTATGGAGGTCGGTCGGCCGATGTGGTTCTGGCTGGTTTTACTTGACAGCCCGGCACGCGATGCATAAAGAATTGGTGGATGTGCCGGAGACCATCCATAGTTGGAAGGAACAGTGGTTCTATGTAGGGGGGCCGTGGAGGAGGTCCAGGCCTATATAGAGTCTCAGGCGGCCGACCTGAAGGTTGAATCTCTCGGAGCTGACGAGCCGAAGGCCGCAGAATTTATCGAAGACCCGGTGTTGATTCCGTCCGGCGAAGGTGAAGGACAGTCTTCTCAGGCGGCCGGTCAGGAGGACGGGACCGAGTAGATTTTTGTGTTGTTCCATGTATGACCTGCGTGCCGTTTTTCCTTGGTTTCCTTTGTATTTTGATGTAGAACGGCTTATTTTAAATGAATGAAATCTTTTTATAGCATCTGCTGCTTTTCTCTGTATGTTTGGGCCCGGTTGGTTTGGCCGTTGCCTTGCTTTTCTGTTCACCATTTGTTGATTGTGCCGGATGGGCTGACCTCATGCGATGCCGAGGCGAGCTCGGTCTTATGAGGTGCCGAGGCGAACTCGGTCTTATAGTTCCGGATGGGCTGACCTCATGCGATGCCGAGGCGAGCTCGGTCTTATGAGGTGCCGAGGCGAACTCGGTCTTATAGTGCCGGATGGGACGGTCTTATGAGATGCCGAGGCGAACTCGGTCTTATAGTGCCGGATGGGCCGGTCTTATGAGGTGCCGAGGCGAACTCGGTCCTATAGTGCCGGATGGGCCGGTCTTATGAGGTGCCGAGGCGAACTCGGTCTTATAGTGCCGGATAGGCCGGTCTTATGAGGTGCCGAGGCGAACTCGGTCTTATAGTGCCGGATGGGCCGGTCTTATGAGGTGCCGAGGCGAACTCGGTCTTATAGTGCCGGATGGGCCGGTCTTATGAGGTGCCGAGGCGAACTCGGTCTTATAGTGCCGGATGGGCCGATCTTATGAGGTGCCGAGGCGAACTCGGTCTTATAGTGCCGGATGGGCCGGTCTTATGAGGTGCCGAGGCGAACTCGGTCTTATAGTGCCGGATAGGCCGGTCTTATGAGGTGCCGAGGCGATCTCGGTCTTATAGCGCTGGATGGGCCGGTCTTATGAGGTGCCGAGGTGAACTCGGTCTTATAGTGCCAGATGGGCCGGTCTTATGAGGTGCCGAGGCGAACTCGGTCTTATAGTGCCGGATGGGCCTGTCTTATGAGGTGCCGAGGCGAACTCGGTCTTATAGTGACGGATGGGCCGGTCTTATGAGGTGCCGAGGCGAACTCGGTCTTATAGTGCCGGATGGGCCGGTCTTATGAGGTGCCGAGGCGAACTCGGTCTTATAGTGCCGGATGGGCCGGTCTTATGAGGTGCCGAGGCAAACTCGGTCTTATGGTGCCGGATGGGCCGGTCTTATGAGGTGCCGAGGCGAACTCGGTCTTATGGTGCCGGATGGGCCGGTCTTATGAGGTGCCGAGGCGAACTCGGTCTTATAGTGCCGGATGGGCCGGTCTTATGAGGTGCCGAGGCGAACTCGGTCTTATAGTGCCGGATGGGCCGGTCTTATGAGGTGCCGAGGCGAACTCGGTCTTATAGTGCCGGATGGGCCGGTCTTATGAGGTGCCGATGCGAACTCGGTCTTATAGTGTCGGATGGGCCGGTCTTATGAGTTGCCGAGGCGAACTCGGTCTTATAGTGCCGGATGGGCCGGTCTTATGAGGTGCCGAGGCGAACTCGGTCTTATAGTGCCAGATTGGCCGGTCTTATGAGGGCCGAGGCGAACTCGGTCTTATAGTGCACTCGATTAGAGACGAAATAAAGTTGAATTTTATTGATAATACCTTCCTAAGGACATGGCATTCGTCGGATTAATCATTGGCCATTCATATACTCTAGCTAGCGAACTCCGTTCTGAAGGGCTTTGTTACTCTCGTACGGTCCTTGCCACTTGGATTCAGGAGGTCCCGGATCTGGCCCCAATACTCGTTTGAGAATGAGGTCTTCGACCTGGAAGCTTCGATGATGAACCACGGGAGTTTTCTTTGCAGATGGTATTCCGCCTTTCTGCTTGGTTCTGTTTTTGGCGACGAGGTCCAGGTTTTTAGGGTCACATTGGTCTTGTTCTTCGAAATGGGTTCTCCGGTAGGCGGGTGTTCCAATCTCGACCGGGGTCATCGCCTCAGTACCGAAGGCTACGAAGATATTTCTCAAGTGGCGGACCGATGCGCTGCTAAGTCTTCAGGGAGTTCTTCAGGTCGTGACCCTTTGAGTTTTTCGAGGCGGGTCTTGAGGTGCTGTTTTATAATTGTATTAACCGCCTCGACTTGTCCGTTGGATCGTGGATCGTGCGACAAGGATAAGTCGTTTCGTACATGGAGGCCGTCGCAGAAGGTCTGAGATTTTTCCTCGTCATTGCGTGGTTTTGTCGGATATGACGGAATGAGGGGTCCTGAGCGACTTTCAAATGAGATTGATTATTTTTTGTTCGGTTGCCCGCGACAGTGGTTCGGCCTGGGCCTGCTTTGCAAAATAATCTACTGTGACGACGGCGTAGTGTACCTTAACTCGTCCTTTAGGCGTAGGTATACAGTTCCATCGCTGAAAGGCTTAGTCAAGCATGCCCTCAAAAAGGTGCCCAAGCGGACACGCGACAGCCACTTTAGCGACCCGGTATCGGCCTACAAATTGCTCCAACAAAGATATTACTGGCCGAATCTTAAAGAAAGGCCACTGAGCTGAAGCGAAGGTACGCACGAAGCTAAACCTTCGCTTAGCTCCAAACCTTGCAGGAAACCTTTGTACGCTTATTGCCGTCCACCTTTCGTCAAAGGGATAATCGTCCGGGGGTAAAGCAAGGTTCCTTCAGCGGTTGGGGTGGAAGTAATCTTGTCTTTGTGGGCGTCATGCGGTGCTGGGGGCATGGAGCTGGAAGTTGTATCCGTCCTTGCAGCTCGATGCCAAGGAGTCAGCTCGGTTGTTCTTAGTCCGAGGAAGGTGTTTAAGTAGTTCCTCGAAAATCTCACCACCGGGTCCGAGCCGGGTCGGGGAAGTTGACCAAACTGGGCTCCGTGGCTTCGTATTCGACCTTAATTTGATTCGACCCTAAATTGGGAATCGCTCAAAGATAATGAGGTGAGCAGGACCGAGGGAGATCGCCACTTCCAGACCGGCCCAGAGGGCTTCCTATTCCGTCTTGTAGTTGGGGGCTAGAAAACCTGAGCGAGTGGACGAGCAGAGCAAACGTTGGTCGGGGCCGACGAGGGCCTTTCCTGCGCTTGTCTTTAGGGGGCTAGTATGAGTGCATAGACCAGCTCTACCGGGGCGTATCCGAGCTCGGCATCAGATAGACCGAATGTCGGACCGCATTTTCCGATCAAGCGAAGGCGGTGCAGATTGCAGCGGGATTCTCCTCGGGCCGGCAGTTGCAGGATTGGAGTTGCTTTAAGACCTCCTTGGTAATTTGGTCGGCCGGGCCCCTCTTTCCTTAACTTCTAAATGATTGGCGAAAGGTGGAGAATTCTTTACCTTTCGCATCTCCTTATAAAGATTATGCCTTTGCTTATTTCAGTTTTACTAACATGTTCCACTTTCTGCTGTTTTTTCATCACTTCGAATTTTAAGTTTCGTCGTTGGCCTCCTAATGGCCGTTATTCGGGCGCTTATGCGGAAAACTCATTAGATTCCGGTGATTCCATCTGACCTCAGCCTAATCTTTGCCTAATAACGGCCTGAGTTTTCTTGCCTGCATCCTAATAGATTACTTTCTCCGGATTACCAGAATCTTTGTGGGGATCTGATAGGAATTCCAAAAGCGCTTGCAGATATTGTGGAATCCTTGATGGTTGCGGTGTATGTTGATTGCAACTTTAATTTGAAGGATATAAGGGGATTCTTTGGGAAATCTTCGAGAGCTTTGAGTTGCGCTCGATATTCCCCGAGTTATGACCTTTAAAAGGTCAGCCGAGTCAAGCAGGAACTCACGATTACGATGGTTCCTGTGCTTTCAACTCATAATTACGATGATTCCTATGCTTTCATATAACCACTTCTTGGTGAGGGTGGTTATTCCCGGATGAACGCAGGGTATGCCAAAGCGCTCCGCCAACTTGAACGGGTTTCCCTTCTTTGTGGCGGGCTGATTATATTCAGAACTTGTAGTTATAGCTTGAGCGACTCGTTCAAGATTTCGGTGAGTGTGTGCAGCTGTGGCTGTTGACCACAAGGTCGGAGGTTCGAGCCCTCCTTCTAGCGCCACTCTGTTGACGTCTGTTTTGGTCAACGTCACGTGTGATGATCAAGACAAATGGATCGAAGCCACGTAGAAAATAATAAACAGGATGAAAAGTATTGGACCATTAAATTTTATTACTGATCTTGATATAGAGTAGGATTGGGTCAAAAATATTTTGGGCCGGTCTATGATGTTGGTGCTTGCTAATTACAAGTCTTATCCTTTTCTTTTGTCTCTCTTTTTTATCTCTCTTTTTCTCTCTCCCTATTTTTCTCACGAGGCTTTTCAAAAGTCTCTTATTAAGCCAATTTTAGCCATTCAAGAGATGACAGCTGGAAGATTCAGGGGAACATGCTTATGACATTTGTCAAATCGTAGTGACTTCTTCGACGCGTGTCAACTTCTTAGGTTTGCTTTGGGAAGGGATATGACAGCCCTCCTTAATTGTCCTGTCTGCCTGTTCTTCGTGCTTTTGGCAATACTTATCTGTTGCGGCCGACAACGGGGTCGGCCCTCGAGCTTCCCGATGTCCTGGTCGGTCGACTATGGGGTCGTACCTCGAGCTTCCTGCTATTCTGGTCGGTCTTGTTATAATTATGATTCGGAGGGTATTCATCCAGGGTCTGCTAGGCCTTTTGGGTCGGATCCCGGGTCGGTTCTAACGTCTCTGTCTGGTCCGGTTCTAACGGGCCTGGAAGAAAATCGGGTCCATGACCGGCTCGGCTCCAGGATCTGCTCGGCTTGGTCGGCTGCCTGGAGTGCTTATGTGGGTGCCAAGGTGGATCGACTACCAACAATGTCGAATGAATTAAGATTCAGATGTAGCTCTTGTTCCGGAAAATTACATTTGTCTTTCTCAATATCTGTTTTGCCATGGTACTATCTATATATGTGAGAGATTAGAATAATGGCCCGTTTGGTAGCCATGTTTCGGCAGGTTAGAGATTTTTTTTTCCCGAAAAAAAAAACATCCAGGGTGGACGGGGGGTTTAGGCGGGACCCACCAACATGTAGATAAGAAGAAATCAAGAAATACGAAGTATCAGTCCCGAATTGTGACAAAAAATGGGCCATAATTCGGGTCCAAACATCTAAGAGATCTACGGCCCGCTAAGGAAGTACAAAGTGTACCACAAAACCGTGGGCTAATATGCGGACCCGTAGACCAATATAAATCAACTCCGAATTATGACCGAAAATGGGCCATAATCCGGAACCTAAAATCTAAATTGCCTACGGCCCGCTGTAGCACTACAAGGTGCACCACTAAAACCGTGGGCTAATGTATGGACCAATAGGCAAACAATCAATCAATCAAAAATAACATCTACCTAAATCTAAATGAAGGATAACTAAGTCGATCCATCCGTATAAGGGAGAGAAGAAACGGAGGAGCAGTATCGTAAGTATAAGTCTGAATACCGAGGGACGACATGCCGAGCTCAGAGAGGTAGTCGGTAGGCCTGTTGCCCTCCCAGAAAATATGAGTGACTCTGAACTGAATATCTCGAAGAATGTGTCAGATACGCATAAGAGTGTGATGAACCTGCCAAGAGCCCCGATGGACAGATGATAGCAGGGTCACCACAGCAGCAGCATCAAGCTCAATCCAAACATGTCTCGATCTCTAGGAAGCTAAAATCAATCCAATCGCCAACGCCTCGATCTCTGCATCAAAACTCGAAGAGACCTGAAAATAGGAGTGGAAAGCAAGAAGGAGCTCTCCGTGGTGATCTCTAATCAGACCTCCCTCACCCGCAATCTGAGTATCTCTATCAAACGAACCATCCGTGTTCAGCTTGATCCAAGGGGTCTCGGGTCGAAGCCAAACCACCGGGACGGGGCGACGAGTCTGAGCGGGGGAAGATGAGACTCGCTGAAAACGATCAGGCGGCGAGCAGCCCGCCCAGAACTCAGAGGAAATCAGCCCCGCAGCAGCCAATAAAGCAACATGGCGCTCCACCTGTACAATAACATGAGAAGAAAGAAAAGTAACCGTCCTATGCTTTGCACTATTCCTTTCTGTCCAGATGAACCAAAGGATCAGACAAGGAATAATGAAAGTCGCGTGCCTAAAGTGTGTGCGTGTGTGAAAAAACTCAGGAGCTCAAAAATATTCTGAGTATGGGGTAGGGATAAATGTGTCCATGCGCCAAAATACTCCCACATGTCACGAGCCACATCACTCTCCAGGAAAAGGTGGGCAATGGTCTCGGTATGGTAGGTCTGGAAAAGGGTATGCGAGCAGCACAAGCATCTAGAAGCCAATGAAACGCCCCTCCTCTGTATAATGTCATCAGTCGGGATCCATCGCATGAGAAGTCGCCAAATAAACACCGAAATGGTCAGTGTAAGTAAGGCAGTCCAGATGGCCCCGTAAATAAGATTAGCCTGACCCCTCACCCTGATGTGAGACCAAGCCGACGACAATGAGAACGCACCCGAAGAGGTAAGAGTCCAGCACATTGTAACACCCCCAATCCACTCAGAGATGTTACACGCCGTAGACCCCTTTGCGCAAGGATCTACCTACCAGGCAGGAGACTACAAAAAAAACCCGCATGTGGTCAAATCGACTAAAACATAATACCGTAGACCGATTAGGTCTCTCAACATACAACATAGCAGTACAACTGATAAACCAAAATACAGCTCGATCACAATTTACACATGTCCATCCTCTTAACGATGACAATGAACTAGATTTAAATACTCGGACCGACAGATCACTGATGGACAACCGACTACAACTGTAACTAGTATCACTGCTTTACATCATCCTCCATGCCGATCCTGTGGTCGCTCTCTCACAAATCGGAATACCTGAAAACACAACATAATCCCCCAACGAGGGGTTAGCGATGGAAATCGCTAGCAAGTAACCAAGCTGTACAGTTATACATCAAGAATACAACCGTTATGAAGATAACCTTCGACAAGGTAGCAACACGATCCCCGAGTCTAAATTCTTTTCGAAAACAATTTCTATTTGGAAGGATCATAAGAATAACTTCAAAACGCGTTTAAAAGAATAACCATTTTCTTTTAAAACGAATCGTGTGAATTACTCCAAAAACCACTTTGAGGGATTATTTAGAGACTTCGGGGGCCTCAGTGTAAAATCATGAAATAAGAACATTTTCCTTTTCAAAAAGGTTTTCTTTCAAAATCATATAAATAGTTTTATTCTCAACCCAAAACTTCAAAGACCAAAACCATATCCACCAATATAACCGAGAATCAAGAATCAAACATTCACGTTGAAGAGATATCAAATCAACAGTCAAATCGTCTCCGTGGCCCCGAAGGTCCCACTCGGACTAGCTCATCGAAAACAACTCAAATACACCCATAAGTTATCTTGACATCGTACTCGCAAGTAACGATTCTCGGAGCCCTCTTCAGACTTACCCGATTAGATAACTTTATGGTCAACTCATACATCTGGCCGTACTCGCAAGCACGCGCCTCCGGAGGCCTCGACGGACCCTACCCGAATAACATAACGTCTGGCCGTACTCGCAAGCATGCGCCTCCGGAGGTCTCGACGGAACCCTACCCGGATGACATCTCAATTCACAAAGATACACAACAACAAAGGTACAATGTTCATCCCCACCCGCAAACACATAACGCATAAGTTAACGCATCATAATTTCAACAAGGGCACGATATTCACAGCACACCATCATTCAGGGAAAAGGTTAACGAGCGAATAATACAAGTATTACGCCATTCCACAATTCCACGACCAACTACTCTTTTCTAACATCCATTTTAACCGCAAAATAACATGAAAGGGTTGTTATTATTTTCCACGAAACACAAGTTTATGGTCGACTTTACTTTCATAGAATTCACCTATTCATTTGAAAGTAAGTTACGGTTAAATATACAATCACTAACAAGTCCACATTAGATTCACGAAAAATCAAATTCTCAATGTATAAAGAATATAGAGGAGATACTCGCCTCAAGTCCAAAGCACGCGAAACAACGGGGAAGCTCGACCGGAATCCTCGTACACCTATAATCCTCCGACAAACACAACGAAGATACGATCACAACGAGAATCAAGGCCAAAAACAACGGAAATCCCAACAATTCATCGAAGGGAAACTCATTCGAACATTTAATCGAACATTAAATATTCAAGACCCTCCAAGAACATTAAATGTTCGAGACCCTCCAAGAACAAAGAAATCACCCCTCAGGTCGAACGAATCAAAGATATGAGTATCCAATCTGTAGAACATGTTCAAAACAATGTTTATACAATAATTAATTGATCAAAAACAGATTGGAATCGAAATCAAAAGGAAAATCCCCACAATCTTCAAAAACAAGGGTTCAAGCCAAAATACCTTGATTCGGACGAAGAACACAGATTGGATGATGATATAATCAACAAGAATCTTCCAAAACGTCTTGGAATTGATTAGAATCGGCCCAGAACTCGATTTCCCGAGTCTCCCGTCGCCAGCCACCGAAGGAATGAGAAAAACAAGAAAAAAACGAAGTCTGGCCGAGCCCAGGCTATATATAGCCGGCAGGGTTACGGCCGTAACCGGCAGTATCTTACGGCCATACTCAGCAGGCCTTTACGGCCGTAACTGCATTCGTCAAAATCCTGCCCAGCACCTGCCGACCACTTACGGCCGTAACGGATCACACCTTACGGCCGTAACCGGCCTTCATCCAGTCATGCCTACCGAGCAAGTACGGCCGTAACCGGCACCTTACGGCCGTAACTCGGTCAGGCCTGGCCCTGCTCCGGCCGTGACTCGGCTGTGGCCACTCCGACGGCCCGGACAACCCCAAAACTCGAACCTAAATATAAACTGAAGATACGGTTACGAAGTACTCGCAAAAACGAATCTAAACGCTAAGAGAACACACGATTCCGACCACCCGAAGTGTCGAAATTCGACAACGGAAGTAATTACCCCAAACTTTTGGGAAATTACGAAAATGGCCCAAAACGTCCGAAATACACGATACACGATCCAAAAATACCAAACCAAAGCTCGCAACATGAATAATAACATTAAATGGAGTTATAGGAAACACGAAACTGTAGTTTCGAACCACCATCACACGAAATGAACCGAATAGCGGAAAAAGTCGCTCAAAAGAGGAATTCGGGTAAAACAGCCCCAGAACAAACTCGGATGACCAAACACGCAGAACAAAATATTATCCAAATGTCAAAACGCTCGCAAGCAAGTTCTGAAAACCTGAAAAAAAATGCCAAAAACGAAAAAAATTACCGAAAGAGAAAATCACGGGTATTATATTCTGCCCCTCTAAAAAGAAGTTTCGTCCCGAAACTTAAAAAAAATGCAGTCTCAAACAACAAAGTACGGACGATAAAATCTCAGCGGTCCCGACGAACCGATCCTGATACCGAAGTCGAAGCACGATTCTGGGAAACTTCATGGAATATTTCACAATACTGAACTTTGTGGCCCTCGAGTCCATAGTTGTAACAAGTAATCGGCTGCGAAGGATAATTAGATTGCACATGACCTACCACGTTGCAATTAAAACACCTCCCACTCTGACTAGGAGTCAAGGAAGATGGCTTGGAACTCTCGGTTCCACCAAACAAAGAAAATGAGGGTTTCACTGAAGGATTACGCGAAACTCAAGGAGAAGAAGTTCCGACTCCTACATTATCCGAAAAATCTCCTGACGTCCTCTGTCTCTTCGGTTCATGCGAAGGCCTAGAAGATAACGATGTCATCTCGTACGCCATGGCTCGATTCTGATACTCTCTCAGAGTAGTACAAGTGAAACCCTGTAACACCCCCAAGTTATTCAGGGTATATTACTGCGCCGTGAACCCCACCGAGGGACCCACAAGGCTAATCATACGCGGAACTATAAAATTTGACCGAGCAGGTCCAAATACAATGAAATGAAAGACGATACAAAGGGTATTCAAACCATGTCCAATGTATCCAAATACATCACAGTACAAAATCAAAACCTCGGCACACAGGCCGGAACATCAAGTAAGATGGAAAACAATACTCGAGTATTAAATAACCATTCCAGTACAACAACACTGAATGGAAAACTCAAAACATAACTGAAGAAAAGACACAGTATCACACTTTCCCACCATCTTCATGCCGACCCGATACCTGCTTATCCACTCTCCTGGAACCTGAAATACATAAAAAGTATTTCCCCCATAAAGGGGTTAGCCGTCGAATAGCTAGTGCAAATATATTAAGTATGAAACACAATACTCCTCGACAATAAAGTAAACGTAACCGTCAATTCATCAATTCAAGACTAGTATTCCGGAATAACTAAATCTCATAGCATCACATCAATACATATATGAATACCGTGGAACCGCACCAGAGGCTACGGAATCCTCAGAGGACTCATCGGTCCATCCCAGAGTGGTTCGTTCATATCATCCGTGGAATCGCACCAGAGGCTACGAAACCCTCAGGGGACCCGTCGGCCCGCCCTAGAATGGATATAAATAATCATGCCATTAATATATCTTACTTTCAAAGTCGAGAACGTACAATCATAAATATATACTTGCCTTTGAGACATCGAGAAATCAAACGGAAAAAGGGTATGAGTTCGGTAGGTCCAAGAACGCGCTCCCGGCACCTAAACGATTCGCAAGGAATATGATAATCAATTATCCGTATTCAAATTACACGAAGAAACTCCCGAAACCCATCTACGATTCATGAAAATACATGGATAAACAACTAGAGGTTGGAAAATCGTCCAAACTCTCACAAGTCCGAAAACGGCACAATCCAATCCGTAAAATCGTAGAAAAATCATGCATACGGGATAGATACATCATAATCTCAAGGTCCTCAAGCTTCAAAACGGATAAATCGGACGAATCTATGAAAAACCCCAAAATTCTCAAAAATAGGGTTCTAAGAATTTTTACCTTGATTCGGAGGATAGAAATGTGCTAGATGTTGTATAATCCTTGTTATCTAACCCAAGATGACAATATCTGAAGAAGGACTGCCTCAAATCGCCCCAAATCGCCTCTCCCGAGCTCTCCCGATCGGAAAAAGTGGAAATGATGTGAAATGACAAGTGCAGGGGTTGACTGTCCCCTTATAAACTGTCCCAGTCTAGCGCACGCTACGCCTCAATATTAGCGTGCGCTAACGGGTCACTTGGTAGTCCAGTGGCTACTGTCATAAGACGTTAGCACGCGCTACGAAACATCCCTAGCGTGCGCTAACTGGTGTCTTGGCAAAATCTCAGTTCACTGTCTCAGTCCGCTAGCGTGCGTTAACACTGAGCACTAGCGTGCACTACGCAACATATATAGAGTACGCTAGCCGCTGCCTAGCGTGCGTTACCTGCTAGTCCAGAAAGTCTGAAACCTCACTGCCTCTGCTGACCAGTCCATTAGCGCGTGCTACCGCTATGGCTTAGCGTGCGTTATGCAACAGCTTTAGCGTGCGCTAGCCGAAGCCTAGCGTACGCTACCTGATAGTCCAGAAACCTGGCAACCTCACTGCCTCTGACGACCAGCCCATTAGCGTGCGCTACGGACGGATGTTAGCGTGCGCTACTAACCACGAATAGCGCGCGCTAACAAACTCCTAGCGTGCGTTAATCCGCCCGATCAGAGCGATTCGAGTCATCGGTTTCGACTCGATCGTCCCTTAGCGCGCGCTACGGCTCAAAGCTAGCGTGCGCTAATCAAGCAGAATTAGCGTGCGTTAGCCTAGGCCTCGCTATGTCTCTGGCCCAGAACTCTTCCGCAAGGTCTAAACAACCCGATCGAGACCCAAACAAGATACGAAACTCAATAACAATATCAACAACATCTCCATGCGTTTACAGAGCGACAAAATAAGGGGAACGACAAAGTCAAACAGTCAATAAAAGTACGGGTATTACATTCTCCCCCTCTAAAAAGAAGTTTTGTCCCGAAACTTAAGAAATAAAAAGTTCGGGGTAATCTACCCGCATCTTCTCTCACGTCTCCCAAGTCGCCTCCTCGACTCCATGTCTGGACCATTGCACTTTAATCAGTGGAATGGTCTTATGCCGAAGTTGTTTCTCGCGACACTCAAGGATCTTCACAGGTTTCTCCGGAAAGGTAATATCTTCGGCTACGTCAATCTCACTGTAGTCGATAATGTGGCTTGGATCTGGTACGTACTTTCTCAGCTGAGACATATGAAAAACACTATGGACGTGACTCAAAGCTGGAGGCAACGCCAAGCGATAAGCTAAATCCACAACTCTGTCCAAAATCTCGAAAGGTCCGATATACCTCGGACTAAGTTTCCCCTTTTTCCTGAAGCGGAAAACTCATCTGGTTGGCGACACCTTGAGCAAGACATGATCCCCTACTTCAAACTTCAAGGGTCGACGACGAGTATCAGCATAAGATTTCTGACGACTCTGGGCCAACAATCGATCCAGGATAATAGAAATCTTTTCCTTAGTCTCCATCAACATATCCGGTTCCATTCCAATTAGCTCGGAAGCCTCGTCCCAACACAATTGCGACCTACATCACCTACCGTAAAGTGCCTCGAAGGGTGCCATTTTGATCGACGCATGCCAACTATTATTGTAAGCAAACTCGATCAACGGTAAGTGAAGCTCCCAATCATTGCTCCAGTCTAAGGCACAAGCCCGCAACATATCTTCCAACGTCTGAATCGTCCTCTCTGTCTGACCGTTCGACTGAGGGTGAAAGGAAGTGCTCAATCTCAACTCAGTACCCAAAGCCTGATGAACAGCCTGCCAAAAATGCGATACGAAACGACCATCTCGATCAGAAACAATGGTCTTGGGGGCATCGTGCAACCTCACGATCTCAGCAATAAAGGTTCGAGCCAGTCTATCTGGTCCCCAAGTATCCTTAATACCCAAGAAGTGTGCAGACTTGGTCAACCGATCGATAATTACCCAAATCATATTCATTCCGGCCCGAGTTCTCGGCATGCCCGTGATGAAATCCATAGAGATGTCTGTTGTTACCCAAAATATTATCCGGAGATAGTATTGCTGGAACGATCGAGTAACAAACAAAATGCGAGAACACTTCCGTGGGAAAATGGATAACACAAGATTTGCCGGGGTTGTTAGTTCCGGGCTTGAATGCTCTCGCGAGATGTTATTAATAAATATACTGTCGAGTACAAATATTAATGTTAGAATCTAATACAATGAGTGTAAAAGCTTCTAGTTATCTAGGCTTTAGAGCGCGTAGATTGCCTAAGAACCAGATGGATGAATCATGAGTTCTTGCTTGGAATTTATGATGAATGTGTGTGAATGTCACTATGAATATGTTAGTGCTTGCCAAAAGAGCCTTTTGTTCTCTCTTTGGTGTGTGTTTTTGCACTTAATTCGTGGTAGAATCCGTCGTTTTGGCCGCAACAGTGAGTTCTCTATTTATAGTGGACTAAGTAGTTGGGATCCTCAGCGATCGCGGGCGATCGCCGTTTTCTATATTAAAATAAACGGCCGATCGTCCCGTCACGTGGGCCTGTTCCTTGAGGTCCGAGGTTGCGCTTGGAGGCCACTGGGTGAACCAATGGGAAGCCAAAGACGCCGCGAGTCGCCGTCCGAGGAGGGTCCACTTCGTACCTTTCGGCGGCCTTGTCGGTAGGTGCGGTAGGTGACAGTGGGGTCAATGATCCTTTTGTTGGTATCCTATGAAGATCCGCGGGTGGGCCATCGTCCAAGATTCGGTCTTCGACGACTTTGACGGACGCTGGATCCCCACGTGGCATGAGACGATCGCCTCGATCCGTTAGACAAAGACGATCGCTGTATCAAAAGACGATCGCTATATTATGCCGGACTTTAGGTGTTCGTCCCGAGTTTGGCTTCTATGGTTGACTTTTCAGGAGGTCGCCGATCGCCTATCGTGGCGAATTAATCGTCGCACAACAATTGCCCCACTCGCCTTGATGTTGAAAACACGGGGTGAGGTGGCACCGTTGGCGATCGCCGATGTTTAGACGACACCGATCTCGAATTCAAATATGGACGACCTTCTTTCGCGTTGGGCGGCGGGAAAAGAAGGCGGGCCTTTCACAAGCGGCCGACACGCGTCGTCTGCCGTTGGGGAATCCGACGGTTTGTCGGACTGTCAGTGGCATGCCCTCGAAAAGACGCGTATGCGGGATTCGAGGGCCGCATTTAATGCGTCCCCACGTGACGGTTCGATTCAGTCCCGAGGTTTCTCCTTTTGCACTTAGGCCCTCGTTCCCATCTATAAAAGGGGAGGGCTTCTTCTCCTTCACTTTTTACGCGCCCTTAGCATCCATAGCAATTTCTGCAGAAATTTCGGAGCCTTTGAGTGCCGATCTTCTTCTTTTTCTAGGTAAGATTAAATTTAACCTTCTCCTTATCTTTACTTTCCAATATGTCGGGAGGATCGAAAACCTTCGAGACCGGAAGTTCTTCCACGCCGCGTTGCTCGAACGGGAGGAGGTTCCGTTAGAGTGGATATGGAGACGGCCCGAAGCTATTCGAGCGGGATTGCACCGAAGAACTCAAAACTTTTCAACGAGGCCGAGGTGGCGAGGACGGCGAGACGGCGGAGCAGGGGGTTCGCCGGTGGATGAAGACGATCCGTGCGGGAGGCACGGGAAAGAGAGAGCAGATTCGGCCCCTCCTATGTGGCTTTCGCCGATGATGGAAACGATCACTGGACCTTGCCCGATCGATTTCGAGGCCTACTCCGCCGCTCACCCTTACAAACATGTGAATCGGACGGTCTTTCAGCCGCCGTCCCGTCTCCGTGGACTCTCGGCCGGATCCGAGTACGGCGACCAAGAATGACTCCGAGCGCCGGAGGGCCAAATATCACATCCTCTCGACGTTTCCCTTCACGTGCCTTTGGAGAATGAGCGCGCCGACCAACCGCCCCGTGATATGGTCGCCGTCAACGAGATGATTATGGAGGCGGGTCTGCGATTCCGTTGCCACTCGCCGTCTCCTATTTGCCGATCGCACAGAATTTGGCGCCTCTTCAACCGACGCCGAATGCTTCGTGCAGATCATCTGCACGCTGACCTTGTTTGGCGGTCACCGTTATTTCGTCACCTTAGCGCTACCGAGATGAATTATTTGTTTAAATTGGCTGCGCAGAAAGGGACGATCGGCGGTTATCATATCCAGGCCGACTCGGGAGAGTGGTTCTTGGCGTGCCGAATAAGACCAAGGGTGACCTGGCAAAATGGTGTTGGGTCGGCGGGGCATGGCGATCGGCGTTGAGTGAAGGGGCTGAATGAAGAGTTGGAGATTCCCACTATTTTCCGGGAGAGGAATCCGAGTAAGGATTTAAACTCTCCCTTTGATTGAGCTTGTCTTAGATCGATCTAATTTTGTTTTCTTTTGCAGACCTCTCGTACCAGCGACCAGCGACCTCCCATTTGATTTCTTGATCGCTTGGGAGCGTATTCGTGCGTTGCCGAACTCCTTTATTGACGCTCGATCGCTTGATCAAGCTCATCGGTTGGGGGCTCGTTTGTTTTGCTACCCTCGTCACTTGAAAGTTCAAGGTATGAGGTTAAGTGGTGTTTCCTTTCTTTGACGATCGTCTCCAAGATGTTGTTTTATTTTATCTAACTTGTTTGCACCTTTTCTTTGTGAGGCTTATTTTCCCGAATCGCCGAACCTCCGCCAGAGATAGCTATGTCGGACTTGGGAGTTCTTGGTCGCCTTAATTTGGGCAAGCGGTCGTCGCGTTCTGCGACGACGTCTCACCTGCCCGGTGACGAGACCCGCCGAGGCGCCGGCCGCCAAGCCGGTGGTCGAGGGAGAGGAGCTCAAACGCCGCAAGAGGCGGAGGTCGGAGTCCCCGTCGATCTCGAGGCGGACGTATCGATTCTTGAGCCTCCGGCCGCCGCGGCTCCTATCTCCGCCATCCCGATGATGGAGCGATCCGCGCCAAGCCCACGGTCACCGGACCCGGTCATCCGGCTCGGCGAAGAAGATGGCGATCGCCGATGCGGAGACACCCCGGGCAAGCCTTTTTCTGACGCGACCAGTGAGTCAATAGGTAAGAGTGGGTCAAAAATTTTTCGAGTTAGGCATTCCGAGCATGGTATGGGCTAACTCCTTGATTTCCTTGGTTTGCGCTGCAGGTTCGCCTCGCCGACCGGACGTCGCCCCATGGTCTTTGGATTTCTGTCGAGCAAGGCTCCACAAGGTTACGTCGAAGTCCACCTTTACGCTCGCAGCAATCACTTCGCCCAAGGCTTGGACGACCGACCTTGACGCGATCGCTCGTCGGCGATCTAGAGATGCCATGCGGCGACCGTTGCCACTGGCTCTTCAAAGGCGGCGATGGCCGTCAGCCGCCGGGATTTTGAGGCGACCCTCCACCGCTCATCTCCATCGCGAGCTCGAGACCGCCGGAATGAAATATCGAGGATGCCAACCGGATCCGGTCGATGGAGAAAGAGTATGAGGAGACCGCCAAGCGGGCTAAGCAGACGTGGATCGATTGAAGCAGAGCCGAGTCGCTCCAAGGAAGCCGCCGATCGATCCTGTAATAAGGAGAAGGAGACTCGCCAAAGCTCGAGGCTTCGCAGAGGAGGCGGCCACGGCCAAGGCTGCGGTGGATCGGCTCGATGGTGAGCCGAGGCGGCGAAGAGAGAGCTGGAGAAGGCCAGGGGCGAGAATGTTGCCCAGGCGGCCGAATTGGCGGAGGTCGAGAAGACGACGGCGGATCTGAAAGGGCAGCTGAAGGCGATCGAGGTCGATCCCTACCTTAACGTCGGGCACGTCGGCGAGTTCGCTTACTATTTGGCCTATCTTGTGCTGTCCGAGTTGCTAAAAAGGCAGGGGTCGAGTCCGGTCCCACGATGGAAAGCTTCAGATCCTATGTCTCCAAGCATCCTCTGCATCCGAATTCTCTGCCGATCCTTGACTTGGTCGACCTCGGGATTGACTTGAGTTGGTATACGTGCAAACTCATTCATCCCGAGGCCGATGGGGTGCCAAGCCGATCCGCAACCCGAGGGCGAAGACCAAAGAGCGGGGCTTTGAGAGGCTTTTGTTTTCCTTCGTAACTTGTACTTTTTGTTGTAAGGCCTTCGGGCTTCGAAATGTATGAAGCTTGTGTTTATGAATAAAATACTCCTTTTCTCATTCCGCGTACTGCCTCATATGCGATCGCCTTTGACTGTTTGTGTGCAATTTTTACGAGTACGCGTATATTTGCTTTCGATTTTTGTTAAATCGGCCGATTGTCTGAGTGTTGAAAGTATTGACATGTTTTGAATTGGAATTCTTACTTGTAATTTTCGTCGGACGACCTCGATCGCTCCGCATGTTTTTTAGCGAAGCCGATCGAGTATGGTTCCTCTTTGTTCGATCGTATCTGAGATTAGCTTGTTCGTCCGGCCGATTGTCTGAGTGTTGAAAGTATTGACATGTTTTGAATTGGAATTCTTACTTGTAATTTTCGTCGGACGACCTCGATCGCTCCGCATGTTTTTTAGCGAAGCCGATCGAGTATGGTTCCTCTTTGTTCGATCGTATCTGAGATTAGCTCGACCTATCCTTGCCCCCTTGTCTTTGTTCACTTATAGTAAGTAAGGAAACAAAGACTAGTCTATCTGGCGAGCTATCTTCATTTTGCCGATTCTGAAGAGTAATGTGTGGTTGCGGTGTTCGATGGACCGATCTCCCCAATCGTGTCTTCGTGTGCGCGGGATATTTAGTATCCTGCGACTCACTTTTTGTGAGGGTCCTCCGTTAGGCTACGCCTGCCTTGTGTTAAAACGAAAGGCGGGCGATCTCGGTCTGGAGGAGTCCTTGCGCGGAGTGTTGTCGGCTTATTCGACACCACGTTCGCGGCTTGTCACCTGTTTCCACCTCGGCCCGCCATGAAGATGGCGATCCTCGACGGTGTACGTTGAGGCAGGGTAACGCACGTCGCATTGTTCGGGTTCACCATGTTAGATGATGTACCTTGAGAACGTGCGATCGCGCCTCGATTTATTTTGGAGGGTCCTTCGGCTCGTCGGCCTCGTATTTAAACGAAGGGCGGACGATCTCAGCCCAAAGGAACCTTGCATGGGCGAAGCCGGTTCCATCGACCTCCGTGACCATGGTCGCAATAATTTTACCTAGGATCGTCGTGATCGCCGATCGTCGGTGATATGCGATGCACTGGTGGGGCGATCGCCATAACAGATGGGATAACAAAAATCTCATTATATTCCTTGTACATCATTGAAATCGAATACAAATTTATCACCGATAGTATTTTTTCGGATGCACGGCGTTCGAGGTATTGGTCCGAGTACCGTCGGGATGTTCCGATTCGTAGGCTCCTTTAGTTAACCATCTGGATACTCAAAGGTCCTTCGATTTGGACCAAAGACGCTGTATGGGTTTGGATTTTCTTGAGGACGAGATCGCCCACTTGAAATCTTCTCTCTCGACCTTTGAATTGAAGAACTTCTCGGCTCTCCTTTTGTGGATTGTGTTCTTCATTTCGAGGTCACCGTCTTTCTTCAAGCATGTCTAGTCGATTCGCGGGCTACATCGTTGTCGGTCGTCATCTCTGTTCGGTTCGATGGCGAGGACGGCGATCTCCGAAGGAATCACCGCTGTTCGAAGGTAAGGGCGACGGGGTTTCGCCGGTTGAATTGCGGGTCGCCGTTCGGTAGGACCATAAAACGTCTGGGAGCTCGCCGCCCATCTTCCTTGCGGATTCGAGTCGTGCTTTGATCGTGTGTTTGAGGATCTTATTCACCGCCTCTACTCGCCCGTTAAATGCGAGGGTGATAGGCGCCGAGAATAACCTTTTGACTCCCACTTTTCACGTGCATGACTTCTAAGCCGCCGAATCAATTTCCGTTGTCGGAGATGATGGCACAGGGCAAACCGAATCGGCATATTATGTTTTTCCATATAAACTTGATCACTTGCTCTTGGCCGATCTTGTTGAGCGGTTCGGCCTCACCATTTGGTGAAATAATCGACCCCACGATGGCGAACTTACACCCCACAGGCGTCGGCAAGGGACCTATAAGGTCGATGCCCCATTGCGCAAATGGCCAAGGGCTATACATGGAGGTGAGCTTCGGGTGATAGTTTTATGTTGGGGCCCATTATCTCGACATCTATGACAAGATCTCGCATAAGCGATCGCATCTTTCCGAAGTGATGGCCGAAAAATCCTTGTGCAGTCGTCTTATGGAGGAGGCTCGCCGCCGCGTGGTTCCCACAAATCCCGTCATGGATTTCAGCTAAAACGAGCCGACCTTCCTCCTGTAATACACTTGAGGAGGAAGGTGAAGGCTCGCTTGTAAAGCCGATCGTCAATAGGGTATACCAGTCGCACGGCCGGAGTTGGCGAGCTTTAACACGGCCGTCGGGGACCGTTCCGTCTTTAAGTATTTGATGAACGGAGTCATCCAATTCTCTTCGGCGATGGCGACCGTGGTAACCAAATTCTGCCGATCGCGGCCTTGCCGACTTTGTGATTTGGATGTTGGAGAAGTGGTGCCCCATCCGATGATGCTAGTTTGGAAAGTGCATCGGCACGGGAGTTGTGCTCTCTGGACTTGCTCGATTAGTACTTCTTCAAATTTTGTGCACATTTCGACCGGCTCTTGGTATTTGACCATCATTCGCCGCATGCCTCATATTCCCCCTTGACTTGGTTCACGACCAAAAGGGAGTCCATGTAGATATGGAGGCGTCGAACATCTAGGCGAGGGCTAGATCAAGCCCGCCTACGAGCTTCGTATTCGGCTTCATTGTTGGTCACACGAAAACCAAACGCACGGCATTTGTGAAACTCGACCGTCTGGGCTAATGAGGACAATCCTCGCCTCGCTCTCGCATTGGTCGCCGAGCCATCCACGTATAATTTCCAGCGTGTCGGCCGACTGGGTGACCGTGAGGGAACGTTAATTCCACCACGAAGTCCGCGAGCTTGGCCTTTGATCGCCGTGCGGAGCGTAAGTGATACCGTATTGTGCGATCTCCGGCGACCACTTGAGGAGTCGCCCGTTGGTGTCCTGGTCGGTGCGGGACTTGTCTTAGAGGTAGAGTGGTTAGGACCTCCACCGGTGATCGAAGAAGTAAGCTCTCGGTTTCGTACACTCATGACAAGGGCATAGGCGATCTTCTCCAATGGTGTGTAACGTGTCTCGGCGTCGTGGAGCGCCTGGCTAACATAGTAGATCGGCAAGTGGGCTTGCCCCTCTGCTCGCACTGCAACGGCACTCGGTCGACCTCCGAGGCCGCTAAGTAAAGGAATAATTTTTCACCGGATCGGCTTTGCCGAGATCTCGGGGTTGGATAGATATTCCTTTATTTTGGCGAATGCTATCTGGCTTTCTTTCGTCCATGCGAACTTCTTGTTCTTGATGGTCGCGAAGAAAGGCTTGCTTTTATCGCCGAGCCGTGATATGAAACGGTTGAGGGCGGCTAGACACTGTGAGGCGTTGCACCTGCTTGATGTTTCGCGGTTCCCGCATGTCAAGGATCGCTCGTATCTTGGCGGGGTTCGCCTCGATCCCCCTTTGGCTCACTATGTGCCCCAAGAACTTCCCTGAGCCCACCCGAAGTTGCATTTCTTGGGGTTCGACTTCATGTTAAACTTCTCAAGGATGGCGAACGTCTCGGCAAGATCGTTGAGGTGATCTTCCTTCTTGAGGCTTTTGACCACGATATCGTCAATGTAGACCTCCATGGTCTTGCCGATCTGATCGCGAACATCCTGTTGACTAATCGCCGTAGGTCGCCCCTGCGTTTTCAAGCGAACGGCATTCGACCCAAAAGTATATGTCTTTTTCGTGTGGAAAGATGTGTGTTTTATGTCTTCCTCTGCCATTGGGATTTGATGATATCCGCGAAGGCATCCATAAACGACATCATTTCGCAACTGCCGTGCTATCGACTGGATGATCGATATGAGGCATTGGGAAGTGATCTTTTGGACATGCCGCGTTGAGGTCGGTGAAGTCTATGCATAATCTCCGAGAGCCGATCGGCTTTTTGACGAGCACCGCGTTGGCGACCACCGTGGTTAAATCGGTTGCTACTCCGATCGATGCTGCCGAGTAACTTCGGACTTCTATGTCGAGCGCCGCGTATTTCTCGACCGAACTTCCTACGCTTCGTGAACAGGTTTCATTGCCGGTCGATCTTCGAGATAATGGCAGCGTGTTCGGGACTTATGCCAACCATATCTTGATGCGACCAGCAAAGACACCGATGTTCTTACGTAGCAAGTTGATCGATCTCCCTTTAATTCGCGGTCGATGCTCGCGCCGATCTGTACCTCCCGCTCGATGATCCGGATCCATCGTAATGCTTTCCAACTCTTCGACAGGAACGGCCGCCTCTCGTTTGGTACGATCTCCGGACTCGGTCCTTGGATCGATGTCGAGACTTGGCTCAAACCGATCCTTGGCT
This sequence comes from Orobanche coerulescens, assembly GCA_033398695.1. Lineage (NCBI taxonomy): Eukaryota > Viridiplantae > Streptophyta > Magnoliopsida > Lamiales > Orobanchaceae > Orobanche > Orobanche coerulescens. Next base: position 189,572,620 of record CM065804.1, on the reverse strand, counting down.
CGATGTCGTCCGTCGATCGATGAGAGATGGCGTCCCCTGAGTCGGGTTGGTACGGTCTCGTGCTCGTCGATCTCCATGGGTTGATCGTCGGTCACTTCAATGTTACATACAGTATGGGAAGTATTGGAAGAATTAACAACATAGGAGTAACTAAAACATCTCTTTGCGATTAGATGATCTCCTTTTACATTACCGACCGTCCCATCGGAGGTGGGGAATTTGATACAAGAAAGAAAGATGAGGCGACCGCCTCAAAGGTTTCTAAAAAGGCGACCTAGGAACCCATTATAGATCTTTGGGCCTATCTATGATTACAAAGCTTAGGTTCCTAGTAATCCTAACCTTGGGATCATAAAAACATATTAGCTCGACGGAGAGCTTGATCCTCCCGTAGGCTTGGACCGTGTTGTCGCCGAACCCTTGGAGCACGGTGTCGAAAGGCTTGATGAATTTGATCAGGTTGCCGAGTTGGTCTAGGGCGGATTTGAATATGATGTTGCAAAAACTCCCATTGTCGACCAACACGCGATCGACCGTCTTCCCAAGGATGCAAGCGGAGATCACTAGTGCATCCTCTTTGGGACATTGCACTCCTTCCCTGTCCTTGTTGGAAAAGGTGATGAGCGCGTCTCTAGAGATGGTCGGCTCCGGAGGTACTACAACATGGACTTCGGCGAAGGCCCTCAGTTCGGCTTTTCGCTTCCTGTTTGACAGGGTGGAAACCGGGAAAGGCCCCGAGGCTCCCACCTCCTGCTTGGAGCATGTTGATCCGACCGCCGGGGTTGATCGGAGGATCGATTCATCGAGTACTCGGCTCATGCTCGATCTGGCGATCGGATTGGGAGGAATTCTCTCGCTCGGTCGGCGTTCGCGCCCTCCGGCTCTTTCCGTCTGGTTCGGCTTGGTGATCAAATTATCCGGTTGCCTTCCTCAAACGATCGCGGAGTCATGCGAGGAGGTCGCGGCATTGGCTAGTGTTGTGGCGGGACTCTTATGATAGGCACGAGAATTTCTTTGCGGTCTAGATGACCGTGGTCCCTTATCGGCTTTGGCTTGAAAGCCACTCGCGACCCTTGATCGCGTTGAAGATGTGGGCCGGAGATAAGTTGAGGTTGTGAAGAAGGTGGACCTCTACATCCTCGAAGGCTTTGAACTCGCCAGCGGCTTGGCGACCGCCTTTCCGGGCTTGGCGACCGTCTTCTTCCGGACATGGGAAGGTGCTTTCCCTTCTTGACCGTCCCTCGTCCGGGCGGAGTGAGCATCTTCGCTGGCCGGATAATCGGCGGCTCGGCGGAACGCTGTATAGGTCGGTGGAAAATCTTTTGTGAGGTGCACGAACATGGGCGATCGTCCGTGGAATCCGTTCAGATCGCGTGGTGAGCGATCTCGTCGCCGACGGGCTCACCGGTGAGGACTATCTCGCCCACCGGCCGATATAATCCTCATCCGATTCATCCTTCACTGCCTGATTTTCATCATGCGGTGGGGACCTTCCGGCGGCGACTTTGGCGGCGAAGTATGACGTGAAGTCGTTCGCCGCCTTCTCAAAGCAATTGATTGAGCGAGATGGTAGCGAGATGTACCACTGTGGGCGAGATCGCCCAGAGTTAGCGGGAACATACGACATTTCGCCGCATCCGAAGCTCCGCATCCAGTCATGTAGATCCGAATTTGCTTAAGTGGGTTCCCTGATCCGTTCTCCCCCTAAATGCAGGTGTTTGTGGGGATTGATCGTTGATTGGGTGGAGCGATCTCGATCTGGACCGCGAGTGGCTCATTTAGCCCGGCGATCGGTCTCTGGCGTTGCCCCAATTTCTAGGAGCGTCTTCATCTCGTCGAGTCAAGGCGTTGCATAGCGGCGATCGCTGCCGCTGATCGCTCGCCGATTGGCTCTCAGACTGCGAACCAAGGCGATCGTGTACTGATCCCCTAGCTCCGTGGTGAATGACGATCTCCCTGCCAGAGGGTTCCCTTCTTGGGCGAGCAGGGGCTCGTTGCCCGGTCTGTCTCTTGGGAGTCGGATACGCCGAACTCCTGGTAAAGGATTCAGATATCGATGTCTCCCGGCTGGGGCCTGAGTGCCCAGGTCGCCATGAGGGATCGCTCCCTAGGCGGCTGAAGACGGAATCGTCCCGCCTTACGAGAGCCTTCCCCTGCGGCTCGGGGCTTTGCCGATTTCTCAACATAGATCCCCTTGAGCTTCCTTTTGCTTGCCGGCGGTTAGCCGACGGGTGATGGTAGGCGTATCGCGGGCCCTCTGCCGTTCCTCGAGGATGGCTATAGCCTTCTCAACTGCTCCGATGTCTGGCCCGGTGGTGAGTGAGAGGCTAGAACCGTCCCTCGGGGCGGGAGGCGAGCCTAGCGTCGCCACGTTCGCCCTCCGCCGTGTGGTGGGACTCGGTCCTCGCCGAATAAGATTTCCGGAGATCTCGAGTGGCCCTCTTGGAGGTTGTTGCTGATGTCATTTTCTGATGGTTTTTCTATTGAAGAACAGTGAGTGTTTCTTCAAGTATATGTCCGAAGAACAGTGAGTGTTCTTCGAGACGGTAGGAAAAAATGAAGGTTTAGATCCCCTTCCTTCTAGCGCCAATTGTTGTTACCCAAAATATTATCCGGAGATAGTATTGCTGGAACGATCGAGTAACAAACAAAATGCGAGAACACTTCCGTGGGAAAATGGATAACACAAGATTTGCCGGGGTTGTTAGTCCCGGGCTTGAATGCTCTCGCGAGATGTTATTAATAAATATACTGTCGAGTACAAATATTAATGTTAGAATCTAATACAATGAGTGTAAAAGCTTCTAGTTATCTAGGCTTTAGAGCGCGTAGATTGCCGGAAGAACCAGATGGATGAATCTGTGAGTTCTTGCTTGGAATTTATGATGAATGTGTGTGAATGTCACTATGAATATGTTAGTGCTTGCCAAAAGAGCCTTTTGTTCTCTCTTTGGTGTGTATTTTTGCACTTAATTCGTGGTAGAATCCGTCGTCTTGGCCGCAACAGTGAGTTCTCTATTTATAGGGGACTAAGTAGTTGGGATCCTCGAGCGATCGCGGGCGATCGCCGTTTTCTATATTAAAATAAACGGCCGATCGTCCGTCACGTGGGCTGTTCCCTTGAGGTCAAGGTTGCGCTTGGAGGCACTGGGTGAACTAATGGGAAGCCGGCCGCGCGTCGCGATCGTCGAGGAGGGTCCACTTCGTACCTTTCGGCGGCCTTGTCGGTAGGTGCGGTAGGTGACAGGCTGGGGTCAATGATCCTTTTTGTTGGTATCCTATGAAGATCCGCGGGTGGGCCATCGTCCAAGATTCGGTCTTCGACGACTTTGACGGACGCTGGATCCCCACGTGGCATGAGACGATCGCCTCTGATCCGTTAGACAAAGACGATCGCCAGGTATCAAAAGACGATCGCTGGTTACCAAAAGACGATCGCTATATTATGCCGGACTTTAGGTGTTCGTCCGGAGTTTGGCTTCTATGGTTGACTTTTCAGGGAGGTCGCCGATCGCCTATCGTGGCGAATTAATCGTCGCACAACAATGTCTTCCCACTTCCACTCGGGAATGGGAAGCGGTTTCAACAACCCCGCTGGTCGTTGATGTTCGATCTTGACTTGTTGACAAGTCAAGCACCGTAGTACAAACTCCGTGACATCCTTCTTCATGTTATTCCACCAAAAATTGTGCTTCAAGTCTTTGTACATCTTACTCGTCCCAGGGTGGATTGAGTAAGGCGTAGCATGAGCTTCTCGGAGAATTCTCTGCCTCAACTCTAAATCGTTCGGAACACAAAGTCTGCCCTGAAATCTATGAATACTATCCCCGTGAACCATAAAGCCAGGAGCTTTTCCTTTAATTACATCTTCCTTCAGTTGAGAAATCATCGGGTCACTCCACTGCTTCCCCTTGATGTCATCAACCAAGGACGAAGTAATTTTGAGAGTACACAACTGTCCCTGTACTCGTTGAAGCCAAACTTCTATCCCTTGCTCAATTAAATCCTGACGAATTTTCATCTGAGATGTAAGAACCTCGAGCATTTGAAGAGATGCCGATTTGCGGCTCAAAGCATCCGCAACGACATTGGCTTTTCCGGGGTGGTAAAGAATTTCCAAATCATAATCCTTTATCAACTCTAACCAACATCTCTGTCTCATATTCAGCTCCTTCTGACTGAAAATATATTTCAGGCTCTTGTGATCGGTATAAATCCGACACGGTGAACCATACAAATAATGCCGCCAAATTTTGAGTGCGAAGACAATTGCGGCCAACTCTAAATCGTGAGTAGGATAATTCATCTCATAAGGCTTTAATTGTCGTGACGCAAAAGCTATCGTCTTATCATGCTGCATAAGTACACAGCCCAGACCTTGACCCGGAGCGTCACTATAAACTGCAAAGCCCTCACTACCATGTGGTAAGGTTAAAATCGGCACTAAAGTCAAACGTCTCTTCAGTTCTTCGAAGCTCTGCTGTCTCTCATCCGTCCAAATAAACTTTTTGGTCTTCTGGAGTAATTTCGTAAGCGACCGAGCGAGTTTTGAGAACCCCTCGACAAACCGTCGGTAATACCCAGCAAGGCCCAAAAAGCTACGAACTTCCTTAACATTTTTAGGCGGTGCCCAATCTAGCACTGCCTCAATCTTCTGCGGGTCTACACGAACCCCTTCGGCCGAAATCACATGGCCGAGAAACATAACTTCTTCCAACCAAAACTCACATTTCGAGAATTTTGCATAGAGGTGCTCGGTTCTCAAAATGTCTAATATCAAACGTAAGTGTCGGGCATGTTCCTCCTTATCTCGAGAATAGATCAAGATGTCGTCAATAAAGACGACTATACACCTGTCGAGGTACTCGATGAATATCTTGTTCATTAACTACATGAATACTGCCGGTGCATTAGTCAACCCAAAAGGCATAACTACAAATTCATAATGCCCATATCTCGTCCGAAATGCCGTCTTCGGAACATCAGACTCCCTCACCCTGAGTTGATAATACCCGGATCTTAAATCAATCTTCGAGAAAACTGCAGCCCCTTGCAATTGATCAAATAAATCGTCTATACGAGGCAAAGGATACTTGTTCTTGATGGTTACTTTGTTCAGCTCACGGTAGTCGATGCACAAACGTAGTGAACCATCATTCTTCCTCACGAAAAGAACAGGCGCGCCCCAAGGCGAAGCGCTCAGTCTGATGTACCCTTTTTCCAGAAGTTCTCCCAATTGATTCTTCAATTCTTGCATCTCGAAAGGTGCCATCCGGTAAGGTGCTTTGAAAATCGGAGCCGCATCTGGCTCTAAGTCCACGGTAAATTCTATCTCCCGATCTGGCGGTAATCCCGGGAGGTCATCCGGAAAAACATCGGGATACTCATTAACAACTGGAATCGAAGAGAAATCGACTTCGTTTCCTTCCGTTTTCAAGGCATAACACCAATAGCCCGTACAACCTTTATTCAAAAGTTTTACGGCCTTCATGGCACTGATAAGTAACTTGGATAGTCCCGACTTACGCCCCAAAAATGAGTACTCAGATTCGTCTTTAGTCATCATGGTGATAACCTTGGTACGGTAATTCATAATCGCTTGATAACTATCAAGCCAATCCTCGCCGAGGATCACATCCTCACCTTCCATATCAACTACAATCAGATTCGATAACCATTCCATACCGGATATAATCACCGGAAAATCTCTAATCTCCCGGTTCCCCACAATTCTATCCCCGCTAGGCAGTTTCACGATGTAGGGATCACAAGCAGTCATACAAGTTATATTCAAACGGCGTACACACTCTAAGGAAATAAAAGAATGTGTAGCACCTGAATCAAAAAGTACGCGGACTGGATGAGATAAAATATGAATGGTACCTGAAGCCACCGCCGCGTCGGGTTCGTCTGTTCGACGCATCTCATAAAACCGTGTTTGTACCGAACCGACGCTAGAGTTTCCCCCTCCAGCGTTCTGACCCCGTCCCCGGCCCCTGCCGAAATTCTGCTGAGGTTGACCAAAAGATTGTCGCTGATTTATACCTTGATCAAGTGGTGCTGGGGCAGAAGCCCGAGTGTCCAAAGTCTGATTCGGCTTGGAACAATAAGCCGCTCTATGTCCCATCTGTCTGCACGTGTGACACTTCAATGGTGGAAAGTTGCATTCCAAATTAACGTGGCCTGGACAGCCACAATTATAGCAAGACATCGTGCGATTTGTGGTACCCGGAGTAGGACGGTAACCCCTCTTTCCCTTATTAGAACGTGACGACTGTCCGGCAGAACGGTTAGTCGTCTGTGACCTCTGAAAGTTGCTACTCTTAGAGCCAGCAAAATTCCCCGCGACTTTCTGCTTCTTCGATTCTTCAACGGTATCGTTGTCGGGGTTCAACATATCATGGGCTAAATCTCTGTCCTGATATTCCTTCAGTGTGGTGCAAGCAAATCCGGCCATGTACCGTCGTAAGTCCATATTCATACGCATATCAAAGTAACGGATATTGTCACGCTCGTTACGCACTTGATCCTTCACATGGATCAATTGTTGGTTGTACTCCACGATCGCCTGCGAAACGGGAATATTCTGTGGTTTAGCCTCGAAAAAGGCTCGGATTCTGCCTTCTCGTACCGGCCAAGAACAAAACTCGGCCTCCAAAAGCTCCTTAAATTCCTCCCACGTGGCAACACGATCCTGTGGCTTGATGACTTTCCACCACGTGGCGGCCTCCTTGGTAAGGAAATACTGAGCAATTGGTACTTTCCTCACTTCGGGGCAATCAACCGCTTCGAAAATCTTTTCCAATTCTGCTAGCCAATCCTCCCATCCTAACGGGTCTGTGGCACCGCCAAACTGTGGAGGGTGCATACGGATTACGTTCTGAAGCAAGGCATCTGTGTTCGGGTTCGGGTTATTCAGCTGAACGGTTTGGGCTAAAATGGTCATCTGGGTAGCTAATTGTTGAAGTACATTCGCAACTCCAACGTCCGCGCTATTCCCCTGGCCATTCGACTGGTCGTGCTGACTTTCGGTGTCAGGATGCACCGAGTTCGACAAACTGGGGTTGGTTGACCCCGCAACAGAACTGATGGAAACGGCCGCGCCACGACCTCTCCCACGCCCACGGCCACGTCCACGGCCACGGCCCCTACCAGCTGACATACTGAAGAACACACAAGCCCGTAAGTACAATTCAATTGCACGTTATCAAAGTAACCGATTCTCAAGAATACCAAAAATAGAAGCAAAACGAATAAGGAAACATCAGAAGAGTAAGAGGTCTTACAAGTACCGGTCGCACTGTGATGATGGCAGAGTAGTGATATTGTGGACAAATGACGACTCATTCGATCCAAAAGACCGACAGCCTAGGTATCCATAGACCTAAGCTCTGATACCATATTCTGTAACACCCCCAAGTTATTCAGGGTATATTACAGCGCCGTGAACCCCACCGAGGGACCCACAAGGCTAATCATACGCGGAACTATAAAATTTGACCGAGCAGGTCCAAATACAATGAAATGAAAGACGATACAAAGTTTATTCAAACCATGTCCAATGTATCCAAATACATCACAGTACAAAATCAAAACCTCGGCACACAGGCCGGAACATCAAGGAAGATGGAAAAAAATACTCGAGTATTAAATAATCATTCCAGTACAACAACACTGAATGGAAAACTCAAAACATAACCGAAGGAAAGACACAGTATCACACTTGCCCACCATCTTCATGCCGACCCGATACCTACCTGTCCACTCTCCTGGAACCTGAAATACATAAAAAGTATTTCCCCCATAAAGGGGTTAGCCGTCGAATAGCTAGTGCAAATATATTAAGTATGAAACACAATACTCCTCGACAATAAAGTAAACGTAACCGTCAATTCATCAATTCAAGACTAGTATTCCGGAATAACTAAATCTCATAGCATCACATCAATACATATATGAATACCGTGGAACCGCACCAGAGGTTACGGAATCCTCAGAGGACTCATCGGTCCATCCCAGAGTGGTTCGTTCATATCATCCGTGGAATCGCACCAGAGGCTACGAAACCCTCAAGGGACCCGTCGGCCCGCCCCAGAGTGGATATAAATAATCATGCCATTAATATATCTTACTTTCAAAGTCGAGAACGTACAATCATAAATATATACTTACCTTTGAGACATCGAGAAATCAAACGGAAAAAGGGTATGAGTTCGGTAGGTCCAAGAACGCGCTCCCGATGTAATATCCGCAATTTTCGATTTCCGATAATTTCTTTTTTCTCAGCGGAGGTCCGTTTTGACGACTCGTTCATGACCATTTCGTCATTCTGAGAATGATTAATTCTGCACTTTTTGACATCCGAGTTCGTTTCGGTGTCGTTTTGTTGAGTTCCGTGCTTTTTAGCGACTTTTCCGCGCTTGAGTTCGATTCTTGCGAATCTCGTTCGAAACTGCTGTTTTGAGATTTCTGTAAGTCCGTTTAACTTCGTTAGACGTGTTGTGAACTTCGGTTTGGTTATTCGATCACGTATCGTGATTTCCGGGCATTTTGGGCCATTTTGTAATTTCTTAAAAGTTACGGGTATCCGTATCTGTAATTGTTGTCTCGACCCATTTCTTGGTCGCGTATAATTAATTATGGTATTATGTTTTCATTTCGGGTCGTTGATATTGTCCGCGAACTTTTCGTCGTGTTCGTTCCGTACGTTTTCGGAAATCGAGTCGTCGAGCCCTGGTGTTCGAGCACTGGTCGGACGGTTGCGGGACTGGCCGGACGATTGCGGGCACCGGCCGGACGGGTGCGGCAGGAACCGGCGTAGTGCACGATACGGCCGGGACGCTGCGCGCGCTAGCTCGGCAGTGTAGCGCACGCTGTCGAGTCAGCCCAGCGCACGCTATCGGGACTGAGCAGTGGAGTCCTGGGGTTCTGGACTCGGTTAGGATCGGCGCTGCGCTAGTCGGAAGGCGTAGCGCACGGTGTCGGCCGGCTAGCGTATGTTACCTGGCCGGGTAGTTCAGTCCAGAGGGTTCTGGACAGATCGGCTAGCGCACGCTAGCGTCCGTCTGTGCAAGCCTTCTCCTTGATCGGGCGGCGAGATCCGGCCGGCAGATTGAGTCTTATGTACAGGGCCTTGCGGCCCCCGGACGAGGGTTATCGTCCGAGGCTGCCCGTTAGCGCGCGCTAGTCCGGAAGGTGTAGCGCACGCTAGGCCGTGCCTGTATAAATATGACAGAGTAGCCATATTTTCACCCGTTTTTCATTTTCATCTTTTCCTCTCCACGGCTGGAGACTTGGCGATCCAGGAGACATGTTGTCAAGCAACTAATCCACGAAGATTGGGAGTTCATATCGTCGATTAATCCCTCCATAACCTCCTTTGATCCAGCGAATCAAGGTGAGAGTTCCTAGAACCCTATTTTGGGAAAATTTGGGGTTTTTGCGTTTTTGTCCGATTCGTTCCGTGTTGTTGATTAATACACGATGGGTATGATTAGTCTTGGTAGTATTCTTATGTTTAACATCATTTAATTCATTGTTCTTCGTCGAATCGAAGTATATTTCTTGATTTCCTTCGAATCGACTTTTTGGGGGATTTGTTCTCGATCTCGTTTCCCCATCCGTTTTTGATGGATCGATTGTGGTTAAATGATGTTGTTAAACATATTCTATGGATTGTATATCCATATTTCGACTTGGAATTCTGTTTTCATGTTTTGACGGGACGAATCGTGTTCTTGGCCGTTTTGGGGGAAATCCTTGAACTTTCGTCATTTGTTCTTTGAATTCAGCGGCTTTGGGTCGTACCTTGGAATTCATTTTCGTTGTTATTGTTTTCGTTCGTAGTTCATTGTTGCGGATTTTCGTTCGGTGGAGTCGGCGAGTTCGTAGTCGGTTCGTGCCAACCTACTTCGGCCGATTCTCCGCATTGTGGTTATTCGAGGCAAGTATCTTGCCCATACATTTCATATTTCTTAGGCATAATTATTGATAAATGATTTTATGCGAAATCCAATGTTTAATGAACGTTAAAAAGGATCGGTATGTTCTCGATAAATATTGTCTTTCAACGATAGTTTGTATACTTCGTGAATGGATATGTTCTCGGAATATGTGTGTTAGTTTCGTACGTTGAGAGACGTTATGATCGCATTGAGTGAATATAATAGACCATAATTGTTTGCCGAGGATTGTGCATTGAATTGTATAATTGTTCGGTGGGTATTCGACATGATGTGATGTTAGTCGTTACTCCTTTGAAAGGAGGTTGTGATGCTTAGTGTTGCTTGTCTTGATAATCGATTATTGTTGTGTGCTTGTTGTATGTGATGTGCCTCCGGGTAGGATTGTTGAATCTCCAGGATCCATACTTGCTAGTATGGGTCGGGCAAAACCGTAGGGTTATCCAATACGGGTATGTCTTGCGGGGACTCCGAGGTTCGGGGCTTGCTAGCCCGATGCCGGGATAACTTGTGGGGTTATCATCGGATATGTCTTGTGGGGACTCCAAGGTTCGTGGCTTGTTAGTGCGATGCCGGGATAACTTATGGTTGTGATTTGATTGTGATATTCGTGTCGTGGAGACATGCGATTTGATATGTTTTTCCTATTGGGTTATTCACTCGGGTTTGTTCTTCGGGAGCATCTGAGGTTCGTGGCTTGTTAGCACGGGACACGAATAATCCTTAGGAACATGTGATTTGTGATTTGGGTCACGGACCCCGTGTTTTGTGAAATGGGTTGTGGACCCTGCGTATTGTTATCGGAACTTGAATTTTGGAAAATGACTTTTTGGGCTGTGTCCCTAAATGTTTTCGAAAGGTTTTAGAATTCCTAAATCCCAAATGTTTTCTAAACTCCCGAGATCATCAAATGTTTTGTAATATGTACATTGGGTTATTTCCTACCTTTCACGTTTTGAATGGTTTGATCAAGTGAATTTTCTCGGGAAGTATATTCGCGATTATTCTGTTTTTGTGGAGTATGATATGTATGGCTTGTTTTCGTATTTATACTTGCACTAGCAAAACAGTGGAGTTTTGCTAACCCCCGAGTATTCGGGAGGTGGATGTCTATTTTTGCATTCAGGTTTTGGAGCATAGTACAGGGTCGGCACGAAGGATGATGAAAGATGAACGATACTAATCACACGAGGATCTGTTGATGTTGTATTGGTCTAGATGTATTTTCTTTTCCGCTTCAGTATCTTTTCCCCGTTGTACGGGAGTTTATTGTATTTTGACCCCTGCGTGGGTATGTGTTTGTAATTGAGTTGTATATTTTTATTGAAAGACCAAATCGGTCTACTGAGTCATTTTAGCCTTGAAGGCATTGTCGAGATGTTAAATGTTGTTACCAGCATGGTAGATCCTCGAGGAGAGGGTCTACGGCGTGTAATATCCCTGAGTGGATTGGGGGTGTTACATAAATGGTATCGGAGCTTTAGGTTGTGGAAACATAGGTTGTCGGGTCAGTGGTGTCTATTGAGTTTGGTCTCATCGGATTTTGTCTGACTGAGTCGTGTCGCGACGCGTCGTCTGAGTTTGTTGGTCGTGATTAGTATCGTGGGCGATCATCATCTTCGTGCGACCTGTGGATGTAAGTCTCCCTTCTTTGTGTTATGCCTCGTGTGACACGAGCTATTTTTATGATTATTTGTTAAGTGACGGAATCCTCTTATGGATTTTGATTTCGTGATATGTGGTTATTTGACTCTAATATTTCGTTCATATGAGGAGTAGTGTTGCTGGATTGTGCATGTTTGACTTTATTTCTTTTATCCGCTGTGTGAGTTCCTTTGTAATGGCTTTCGGTATTTTACCGACTGAGTTTTATTTCGAAAATCGATTCCATTAACCGAGTTTTTGATATTATGGTCTTGATCATTTTAGCGAAATTCTTATGATGGTATTTAACATGTTGTAAATGGCTTTTGTAAGTTTTTGAAACATTACCATCATCAGCCTTTTTAGCGTTTTTGTAAATGGTTTTTAGCCCGGTGGGTTCCGACGCGGGATCCACGGTGCTATAGAGTTTCGTGTAATTACCTGAAATTTTTGGGCATTCTAGCCCATTGAATTATTTTCAAAAACCTTGAGTATCTTAGAAAATAAATTTCGAGACGTACGTTTAAAATGAATTATTTTCTCGTGGTACATCTAAGGTGCCACAATATGTTTCAAAATTCTTCTACCCCGAGGACCCAAAATGTTTTGAGATATTTTCAATGTTTTATAAACACTTTTATTTAGACCCGAGGGTCGAATATTTTGAAAGTTTTCACTAAGAGAAAGTGTCCTCATTTTTGTTCAAACGCAAGATGATTTTCAAAGTCTCGACAGTGATGTCTGTCCAACTTTTTGTAAAGTGATACTCAAGATCAACCAGTGTTCCCAAAAATTTTTCTTTCAGAAGGTGGTTGTTTCGTGATGTTTAGTAACTGTATGCTGGATATCTTTCGGACCGCTGAGGTCGCCGAACGATACCGTCATTGCTGGGGTGTTTGTATGTGTGTTGCTTTATGATGGTAATCGTTGTAAGTGTTGCATGTTATGATTTCCTGTTGTGCTGAGTGGTTTCTTATTCAGTATGCCGAGGGGCAGAGGTCGTGGTCGTGGCGACCGGATGCGTGATCGGGATCACGCTGCCGGTGATGGTATTGGTATTGGTGTTGCTACTATTTTGCAGCAGGTAGCTACACAGATGACTCAGTTGACTCGGGCAGTTTAGCGCGTTACAGAGGTGACCCAGAACACTGGCGCAAATCAGTGGCTTCGGGAGGTGATTAGTATGAACCCCCCTCGATTCGCCGGTGTTGCGGATGCGTTGGGCTGGGATGGTTGGCTTTTCCAGTTGGGAAAGATATTCGAGGCTGTCGATTGTCCTGAAGAGCGGAAGGTACCTATTGCGCAGTACCTTCTTGATAAAGATGCCGCTAATTGGTGGGAAGCTGTTAAGCCTCGTGATCGTGATGTCACGTGGGCGGAGTTCCAGGCATTGATGGAAGCTGAGTTTAGCCCGAAACCGATTAGAGAACAGAGGATTCACGAATTTTATTTGGCAGAACCGCAAGATATTTCAGTGTCTCAGGCCATAATCGACTATAGCAAACAACTCAGTTATGTACGAGATCGGGTGAGAACCGAGGAAGAGAGGATCTTTCATTTTAACAGACGAATGAAGCCAGAGATTCGCGAGTATATGTCAGGACTCACTTGCACTTTGTTGAGGGACTACCAAGATCGAGTCTTGGCCCGTGAACTAGCTTCTTTATCATCGGGGCGTGTGCCCGAGTCGAAGAAACAGAGGAAGTCCGATGACCTTGTGGACAGTGCAGGAGCTGGTGGTTCTAGTTCGCAATGTCGTAGTCTTTCTGCTGTGAAGCTCTGTTGCTCGTTACATGGGACTAAGAGTTCCAAGTCGTCTACTTTGACTCCTGGTAAAGCCAGGAGGTGTTTTAACTGCAATGTGGCGGGGCATGTCCGTGCACATTGTCCTTCTCCGCTAGTAACGTGTTACAAGTGCGGGCTTGAGGGACACCGGGTTCAGTTTTGCGAGTTAGTTGCCAAACCTTCCGAGGCACGGACTTGATCACTTATATCAGGACCGGATCCGAGGAGTCCCTGAGGAGCGTGGTCTATCAGTTGTATGTTATGTTATTTCCTTACCTTGTTGTTTCGAATTTCGGAAATTAACTTCTATTCGAAGTGGATTGGATTTTGAACTTCTGTATTTTCGACTCCATCGACTCATTTATGTTCGTTGACATTTCTGAGCCTGTCACTTGTTGGTTTTATTATATCTCTAACGGCGACGTTATGTTGGTCGTCGTGGAGCGTGTTTTCACACCGTATATTCCGTTGTGTTGTTTGTAACGTTTCGCCGTTGGGCGTTAGTTACGCGTTTCTTGCGTATCTCGTTGAGTTTTCCTGGTGGGATATTGCTTCTCCCTACTTGTTTTAAGTTTCGGGACGAAACTTCTTTTAAGGAGGGTAGAATGTAATATCCGCAATTTTCGATTTTCGGTAATTTCTTTTTTTTCAGCGGAGGTCCGTTTTTACGACTCGCTCATGACCGTTTCGTCATTCTGAGAATGATTAATTCTGCAATTTTTGACATCCGAGTTCGTTTCGGTGTCGTTTTGTTGAGTTCCGTGCTTTTTAGCGACTTTTCTGCGCTTGAGTTCGATTCTTGCGAATCTCGTTCGAAACTGCTGTTTCGAGTTTCCTGTAAGTCCGTTTAACTTCGTTAGACGTGTTGTAAACTTCGGTTTGGTTATTCGATCACGTATCGTGATTTCCGGGCGTTTTGGGCTATTTTGTAATTTCTTAAAAGTTACGAGTATCCGTATCTGTAATTGTTGTCTCGACCCATTTCTTGGTCGCATATAATTAATTATGGTATTATGTTTTCATTTCGGGTCGTTGATGTTGTCCGCGAACTTTTCGTCGTGTTCGGTCCGTACGTTTTCGGAAATCGAGTCGTCGAGCCCTGGTGTTCGAGCACTGGCCGGACGGTTGCGGGACTGGCCGGACGATTGCGGGCACCGGCCGGACGGGTGCGGCAGGAACCGGCGTAGCGCATGCTACAGCCGGGGCGCTGCGCAAGCTAGCTTCAGCGATGTAGCGCCTTGCCGAAGTCGGCCAGCGCCGCTATCGGATCGGGCGGTGGAGTCTGAGGTTACGGACTCGGTTAGGATCGCGAGTAGCGCACGCTACGCCGAGCGTAGCGCTAGTCGGAAGGCGTAGCGTCTGGCTGTCGGCTAGCTAGCGTCGTTACACTGGCCGGCGATTCGATCGAGAGGGTTACAGCGGATCGGCTAGCGCACGCTAGCGTCACGCGCAGCCTTCTCGCGGCCGGGCAGCGGAGATCCGGACGGCGGTGGAGTCTTACAGACAGGGCCTTGCGGGCCCTGGCCGAGGGTTATCGGCCGAGGCTGCCCGTTAGCGCGCGCTAGTCCGGAAGGTGTAGCGCACGCTAGGCCGTGCCTGTATAAATATGACAGAGTAGCCATATTTTCACCCGTTTTTCATTTCCATCTTTTCCTCTCCGCGGCTGGAGACTTGGCGATCCAGGAGACATGTTGTCAAGCAACTAATCCACGAAGATTGGGAGTTCATATCGTCGATTAATCCCTCCATAACCTCCTTTGATCCAGCGAATCAAGGTGAGATTTCCTAGAACCCTATTTTGGGACAATTTGAGGTTTTTGCGTTTTTGTCCGATTCGTTCCGTGTTGTTGATTAATACACGATGGGTATGATTAGTCTTGGTAGTATTCTTGTGTTTAACATCATTTAATCCATTGTTCTTCATCAAATCGAAGTATAGTTCTTGATTTCCTTCGAATCGACTTTTTGGGGGATTTGTTCTCGATCTCGTTTTCCCATCCATTTTTGATGGATCGATTGTGGTTAAATGATGTTGTTAAACATATTCTATGGATTGTATATCCATATTTCGACTTGGAATTCCGTTTTCGTGTTTTAACGGGACGAATCGTGTTCTTGGCCGTTTTGGGGGAAATCCTTGAACTTTCGTCATTTGTTCTTTGAATTCAGCGGCTTTGGGTCGTACCTTGGAATTCATTTTCGTTGTTATTGTTTTCGTTCGTAGTTCATTGTTGCGGATTGTCGTTCGGTGGATTCGTCGAGTTCGTAGTCGGTTCGTGCCAACCTACTTCGGCCGATTCTCCGCATTGTGGTTATTCGAGGCAAGTATCTTGCCCATACATTTCATATTTCTTAGGCATAATTATTGATAAATGATTTTATGCGAAATCCAATGTTTATGAACGTTAAAAAGGATCGGTATGTTCTCGATAAATATTATCTTTCAACGATAGTTCGTATACTTCGTGAATGGATATGTTCTCGGAATATGTGTGTTAGTTTCGTACGTTGAGAGAAGTTATGATCGCATTTAGTGAATATAATAGACCATAATTGTTTGCCGAGGATTGTGCATTGAATTGTATAATTGTTCGGTGGGTATTCGACATGATGTGATGTTAGTCGTTACTCCTTTGAAAGGAGGTTGTGATGCTTAGTGTTGCTTGTCTTGATAATCGATTATTGTTGTGTGCTTGTTGTATGTGATGTGCCTCCGGGTAGGATTGTTGAATCTCCGGGATCCATACTTGCTAGTATGGGTCGGGCGAAACCGTAGGGTTATCAAATACGGGTATGTCTTGCGGGGACTCCGAGGTTCGGGGCTTGCTAGCCCGATGCCGGGATAACTTGTGGGGTTATCATCGGGTATGTCTTGTGGGGACTCCGAGGTTCGTGGCTTGTTAGCGCGATGCTGGGATAACTTATGGTTGTGGTTTGATTGTGATATTCGTGTCGTGGAGACATGCGATTTGACATGTTTTTCCTATTGGGTTATTCACTCGGGTTTGTTCTTCGGGAGCATCTGAGGTTCGTGGCTTGTTAGCACGGGACACGAATAATCCTTAGGAACATGTGATTTGTGATTTGGGTCACGGACCCCGTGTTTTGTGAAATGGGTTGTGGACCCTGCGTATCGGAACTTGAATTTTGGAAAATGACTTTTTGGGCTGTGTCCCTAAATATTTTCGAAAGGTTTTAGAATTCCTAAATCCCAAATGTTTTCTAAACTCCCGAGATCGTCAAATGTTTTGTAATATGTACATTGGGTTATTTCCTACCTTTCACGTTTTGAATAGTTTGATCAAGTGAATTTTCTCGGGAAGTATATTCGCGATTATTCTGTTTTTGTGGAGTATGATATGTATGGCTTGTTTTCGTATTTATACTTGCACTAGCAAAACAGTGGAGTTTTGCTAACCCCCGAGTATTCGGCGGGTGGATGTCTATTTTTGCATTCAGGTTTTGGAGCATAGCACAGGGTCGGCACGAAGGATGATGAAAGATGAACGATACTAATCACACGAGGATCTGTTGATGTTGTATTGGTCTAGATGTATTTTCTTTTCCGCTGCAGTATCTTTTCCCCGTTGTGCGGGAGTTTATTGTATTTTGACCCCTGCGTGGGTATGTGTTTGTAATTGAGTTGTATATTTTTATTGAAAGACCAAATCGGTCTACTGAGTCATTTTAGCCTTGAAGGCATTGTCGAGATGTTAAATGTTGTTACCAGCCTGGTAGATCCTCGAGGAGAGGGTCTACGGCGTGTAATATCCCTGAGTGGATTGGGGGTGTTACACCCGACACCTAAACCATTCTCAAGGAATATGATAATCAATTATCCGTATTCAAATTACACGAAGAAACTCCCGAAACCCATCTACGATTCATGAAAATACACGGATAAACAACTAGAGGTTGGAAAATCGTCCAAACTCTCACAAGTCCGAAAACGGCACAATCCAATCCGTAAAGTCGTAGGAAAAGCATGCATACGGGATAGATACATCATAATCTCAAGGTCCTCAAGCTTCAAAATGGATAAATCGGACGAATCTACGAAAAACCCCAAAATTCCCAAAAATAGGGTTCTAAGGATTTTTACCTTGATTCGGAGGATAGAAATGTGCTAGATGTTGTATAATCCTTGTTATCCAACCCAAGATGACAATATATGAAGAAGGACTGCCTCAAATCGCCCCAAATCGCCTCTCCCGAGCTCTCCCGATCGGAAAAAAGTGGAAATGATGTGAAATGACAAGTGCAGGGGTTGACTGTCCCCTTATATACTGTCCCAGTCTAGCGCACGCTACGCCTCAATATTAGAGTGCGCTAACTGGTCACTTGGTAGTCCAGTGGCTACTGTCATAAGACGTTAGCGCGTGCTACAAAACATCCCTAGCGTGCGCTAACTGGTGTCCTCCCAAAATCTCAGTTCACTGTCTCAGTCCGCTAGCGTGCGTTAACACTGAGCACTAGCGTGCGCTACGCAACATATATAGCGTACGCTAGCCGCTGCCTAGCGTGCATTACCTGCTAGTCCAGAAAGTCTGAAACCTCACTGCCTTTGCTGACCAGTCCATTAGCGCGTGCTACCGCTATGGCTTAGCATGCGTTATGCAACAGCTTTAGCGAGCGCTAGTCGAAGCCTAGCGTACGCTACTTGATAGTCCAAAAACATGGCAACCTCACTGCCTCTGACGACCAGACCATTAGCGTGCGCTACGGACGGATGTTAGCGTGTGCTACTAATCACGAATAGCGCGCGCTAACGAACTCCTAGCGTGCGTTAATCCGCCAGTCCAGAGAGCAGTTCGAGTCACTGGTTCTGACCTGACTGGTCCCTTAGCGCGCGCTACGGCTCAAAGATAGCGTGCTGTCACGGGGTTATACTTGCGCCTCGCTAAGTCCTCGCCGTGCGGCACTCTTAGGTTGTCTCAAGCCTAAGTAGTAAGCCTACTAATAAACAAGACTGCTAGGAAGGAATGTAAGGAAATACTTGGGGAAGGTTTTCTCTTATTGCACTATAGCAAATCTGATTTCTCAAGAGTGAGTTACAAATGAGCCCCAAGGGGGGGTATTTATACTAATCCTCCTAGGCTATCAAATTACCAACAAAACATTACTATTCCAAGTATTTACAAGAATGTCATCATCTAGAATGATATATACAATTCTAGGTAATTCTAAGAAGTCTTCTTGGAGTCTCCAGCCCCCTCTGGAACGTTCGGCCCGAAGTGTCCCGGCCCGGCCCGGCCAAGGCCCAATTCGGCCCGTAGCAATCCGACCCGATTTCTGACGTCCTGGAACCCTCTTTGACCTTCTGGAATTGATTGGTCTCCATCTTGAAGCTTCTAGGGTCTTCTTTCTGAAGAGTGGGTTCCTCGGCTTTTCAATGTCTACTGCTGTCACAAGGCTTTTTCCGTCTAAGCCTATTATAGGGGGGTAGTCCTCTGTGAGCTTGGCCCGGTCGGTGCACGCGCGCGAGTCTGCTGCGCGCCCGTCCGGAAGGCTTCGGCCGGATGCTGTTCAATACCTGCTGCCTTAAGGTGGGGCGTGACATTCTCCCCCACCAAAGTCGTGACCGTCCTCGGCACGATGCTGTCCCAATATTCTTCAATCTTCTGCCGGAATTGCCATAGGTGATCCTCATGTTCCCAGCTATTTTCAGCGTCTGGGAGTCCCTTCCAATGCACAAAGTACTCGGTGTATGGGGCCACGCCCCTTCGTCGAACGTCCCGATGTGAAATAATCTCGGCTACTTCCTTGTCGAAGGAAGTAATCACGGCAGTAGGTGCTCGATCTGACTGAGCTCGTCCCGGATCCTCCATGTCCTGATGGTAAGGCTTCAGTTGGCTAACATGAAAGACCGGGTGTATCTTTATCTTCGGCGGTAGTTCCACTCGATAGGAAAATGTCCCAACACGCCGCTCGATCTTGTAGGGTCCCTCGTATCTTCGGATAAGTCCCTTCTGCACAGCCCGAAATGCTTTAAATTGCTGCGGGAGAAGTTTCACCATAACTAAGTCACCTTCATTGAACTCGACCGCTCGTCGCTTGAGATCGGCCCATTTCTTCATCTTCTTGGCTGCCTTGTCCAATGATGCTCGAGCCAAGTCCGATTCCTCCTGTAATGACTTAGCAAAGGTATATGCTGCGGGACTCTGTCCCGAGTATCCAGTGGCAATGTTATTAATTGTCGCCGGTTGTCTCCCAGTGGCAAGCTCGAATGGGTTACGTCCTGTTGATTCACTCTTCTGCAAGTTGTATGAGAATTGGGCCGTGTCTAAGAGTTTGGCCCAGTCCCGCTGATTGGCACTCACATAGTGTCGCAAGTAGCACTCAAGCAGTGCATTAACTCGTTCTGTCTGCCCGTCCGTCTGTGGGTGGAAACTTGTTGAGAATGCTAAATTCGAGCCCAATAGCTTGAAAAGTCCAGACCAAAACTTTCCTGTGAAACGTGGGTCTCGGTCACTCACGATTGTCCTTGGAATGCCCCAATGCTTTACCACATGCTTTAAGAACAACTTGGCCGTCTCCAGAGCCGTTACGTCCGCCGGTGCTGGAATAAAGGTTGCGTATTTTGAGAACCTGTCCACCACAACTATGATCGACACGTACCCATCCGATTTAGGTAAAGCCATAATAAAGTCCATTGAAACGCTTTCAAAAGGGTGTTCCGGTATGGGTAAGGGTTGAAGTAGTCCACCAGGTTGTTGTTGCTCCACCTTGTCTTGTTGACATACAAGACATGTCCGGACGTATGCCTCAACGTCCTCACGCATCCTGGGCCAAAAGTAAGAATTGTCAATTAAAGCCATTGTACGGTGCATACCTGGGTGTCCATCCCATCGGGTATCGTGGCATTCCTTCATGATGTCCCTCCGTAAGTTCCCCCATTTGGGCACGTACAAGCGATTTCCTTTGGTAAAGAATAGCTCGTC
Source organism: Orobanche coerulescens (assembly GCA_033398695.1). Lineage (NCBI taxonomy): Eukaryota > Viridiplantae > Streptophyta > Magnoliopsida > Lamiales > Orobanchaceae > Orobanche > Orobanche coerulescens. The sequence continues at coordinate 189,552,288 of CM065804.1, read as the reverse complement.
TCGTTCCCAGAACCGTCTTGTCTTGCCGCTCCTGGCAAGTTGCATGATGTTTTCTGCGAAAGGGTCCTGCCTCAGTCCCTCGCGTATGCGGTCCTTGATGCTTCCCTCGGCTTTGGTCAAGGCTGCAAGCTCGGCCTTTCGGCTTAATGCATCGGCTACTCGGTTAAGTACTCCAGGCTTATACTCCAGGGTATAATCGAACTCAGCTAGGAATTCCTGCCATCTTGCTTGTTTTGGCGTGAGCTTCTTCTGAGTTTGAAAATAACTTGTGGCTACGTTTTCTGTTCGTACCACAAACTTGATTCCAAGTAAATAATGCCTCCAGGCTCTAAGGCAATGTACCACGGCGGTCATTTCCTTTTCATGTACCGAGTACCGTCTCTCGGTATCATTCAATTTTCTGCTCTCATAGGCAACGGGATCCCCTAGCTGCATCAATACCCCTCCGATGGCATAATCAGATGCATCGGTCTGAACCTCATATGCCTTGGCATGGTCTGGCAAGGCAAGAACTGGCTGCTTCGTCACTTTGCCTTTGAGTCGCTCAAAGGCCTCTCGGCACTTCTCCGTCCACTCCCATTTGTGGTCCTTCTTCAGTAGGTCCGTTAATGGTGCTGCTATCCGAGAGTATCCCTCGATGAACTTCCGGTAGTAGTTCACGAGTCCCAGAAATGATCGGAGTTGGGTTACGCTGGTCGGCGGTTCCTAATCTTGAACGGTTTTCACTTTGGCCTCGTCCATCATTATGCGGCCATCCTTGATACGGTGCCCCAGAAAAGTCACATCCTGTTGGGCGAATGAGCACTTCTCCAACTTTGCATAAAGTTCATTGTCCCTCAATGCCTGGAACACCTGTCGCAAGTGTTCTACATGCTCCTCCATCGATGATGAGTAAATGACAATATCATCCAAATAAACGACAACAAACTTGTCTATGTATGGTTGAAATACCTTGTTCATCAAGGTGCAAAATGTCGCTGGGGCGTTTGTAAGCCCGAACGGCATCACAAGGAAATCAAACAAACCATACCTGGTCGCCATGGCGGTCTTGGGTTCGTCTCCTTCGGCTATCCGGACCTGCCAATATCCGGATCTTAGGTCGATCTTGGAAAAGTATTTGGCACCTCCCAGTTGGTCAAACAACTCTCCAATGAGTGGAATGGGATACTTGTTGCGAACCGTCAGCTTGTTGAGTGCCCTATAGTCCACGCACATACGTAAGGATCCATCATGCTTCTTCTGGAACAAAACGGGGGATCCATAAGGAGATTTGGATGGTTGGATCATCTTGGAATCCAACAATTCTTTCAATTGCTTCTGCTGCTCCTTAAGTTCGGGTGGTGACATCCTATAAGGTGTCCTCGAAAGTGGCTTCGCATCGGAAATAAGTTCAATTTTGTGGACCACATCCCGTCTGGGCGGCAACTTCTTAGGTAGTTCCGCGGGCATCACGTCCTGGAACTCCTCCAAAACAGCTTGAACTTCCTTTGGTACATCCTTCCCTTCAATATTGTCTCCATCATCAGGAACGTAAAATGCAACGAAGGTCTCTTCCTGCTTCCGAAGTCCTCGAGTAAGTTGCATGGCTGAAAGGGTGCTTGTTCCCTTTGCTTCCCTCCTGGCCGGAATGGCCTGTGTCCTGTCGGAGTCCAAAATGACTAAGGAATCTGAAAATGGAAGAATGCAAGCCCGTACCTGATCGAACCATTGTAACCCAAGAACCAAATCGTAGTCATCCATGGTCACTACAGTGAAGGTGATCATTCCCTGCCAGTCACCTATCTTTGCTTTCACTCCTCATGCTTCGCCGGTCACCGGTTTAGCATGGGTGTTTAGTGTCTTGATCGATCCATTAGTTGGAGAGACGGTAAGTCGTAATGCTTTGGCTATTCCGTCCCACATGAAGTTGTGCGTAGCTCCTGTATCCACTAAGGCTTTGATGTGTGTGCCTCCGATCAAGGCATCCACGAACATATACCCCTTTCTGGGTCCCTTCGCCGGCTCCACAACGGCTTTGACAGCATTGAGCAAACTCAATGAGCCCATGTGCGCACCATCCGCATCCTCGGTCTCCGCGGTCTCTTGAATGGCTGCGACCTTCTTCCTCCGAAATGGGCAATCGTACTTCAGGTGAGAGGTACTACGACAAATGTGGCAACCTCTCGGCTTATCTTTCTCGTCCACTGGTTGCTTGCCCGAGTATTTATTTGGCCTGAACCTTGATGGGCAGTCTCCCCCACCTTTGCCTTTATCTGTACGGAAAGTCCTTGGCTTATCGCTGGTTTTCAACTCCCTTAAGCCCTCGGCCACAGCAATGGCAGTCGCCACGTCCTGAACATTGCGCCTTTCCAACTCTTGCCTCGCAAAAGGCTTGAGTCCGTCCATAAATGCAAACAGCTTGTCGGTCGCCGTCAAGCTTGGTATCTTCAGTACAATTTCTTGGAAATCCTTGACATAGTCTTTGATCGTACGAGTGTGGCTAAGTCTCTTTAGCCTACCCCGAGCCTCGAACTCCACATTCTCGGGATAGAATTGCCTCTTCAATTCGGCCTTGAAGTCTTCCCAGGAAGCCATCCTGCACGCACCACTCTCAATGTCGGCCTGCTTGGTCCGCCACCATAGTACGGCGGTGTCGGCTAAGTACAAGGGCGCCGTCCGTAACTTGGTGTCATCATCTCGAATGTTTGAGGCACCAAAGTACTGCTCCAGGTTCCATAAGAAATTGTCAATCTCCTTGGCGTTTCTCGATCCGTTGAACTTCCCAGGCCTTGGGATGTCAATTCGTGCAGGTGTCGCACCCACATGTTCTCCATTGGCAATCGCCCTCTTCACTGTTGCCATCTCCGTCTTGAGAACTTCCATGCCCTCTTGCATGGCCAAGATCATGGCCCGAAAATCGGCCAACTCCTGCTTCATGTCCACATCACAAGCATTGATAGTAGAAAGAACCTGGTTGTGCAGCTCCTCACCAGCTTCTTCTAAGTCATCCACCCTCTTCGCAACCTCATCGTAGACCTCCTCCAGTCGAGTCACTCAGCTGTCCATGGCAGCAATCCGGTCGACAGACTTGTCTCTGCCCTTCTTGGTCTTCTCGGCCTGAGTGTTGGGTTGGGTAACGTCGGATGATTGAGCCATCTTACTCCTTGCACGATCAGCTAGCAATCTTCGAAAATCCACCTTGGTTGTCTCAACCTTGGCTCCGATACCAACTGTCATGGGGTTATACTTGCGCCTCACTAAGTCCTCGCCGTGCGGCACTCTTAGGTTGTCTCAAGCCTAAGTAGTAAGCCTACTAATAAACAAGACTGCTAGGAAGGAAAGTAAGGAAATGCTTGGGGAAGGTTTTCTCTTATTGCACTGTAGCAAATCTGATTTCTCAAGAGTGAGTTACAAATGAGCCCCAAGGGGGGGTATTTATACTAATCCTCCTAGGCTAACAAATTACCAACAAAACATTACTATTCCAAGTATTTACAAGAATGTCATCATCTAGAATGATCTATACAATTCTAGGTAATTCTAAGAAGTCTTCTTGGAGTCTCCAGCCCCCTCTGGAACGTCCGGCCCGAAGTGTCCCGGCCCGGACCGGCCAAGGCCCAATTCGGCCCGTAGCAATCCGACCCGATTTCTGACGTTCTGGAACCTATTTGACTTTCTGGAATTGATTGGTCTCCATCTTGAAGCTTCTAGGGTCTTCTTTCTGAAGAGTGGGTTCCTCGGCTTTTCAATGTCTACTGCTGTCACAAGGCTTTTTCCGTCTAAGCCTATTATAGGGGGGGTAGTCCTCTTTGAGCTTGGCCTGGTCAGTGCACGCACGCGAGCCTGCTGCGCGCCCGTCGGGAAGGCTTCGGCCGGATGCTGTTCGATACCTGCTGCCTTAAGGTGGGGCGTGACAGTGCGCTAATCAAGCAGAATTAGCGTGCGTTAGCCTAGGCCTAGCGTGCGCTATGTCTCTGGCCCAGAACTCTTCCGCAAGGTCTAAACAACCCGATCGAGACCCAAACAAGATACGAAACTCAATAACAATATCAACAACATCTCCATGCGTTTACAGAGCGACAAAATAAAGGGAACGGCAAAGTCAAACAGTCAATAAAAGTACGGGTATTACAAACCCGACATGTACCGTCGAATCTCTGGTCTCATCCGCATATCGAAATGACGGATTCTGTCTTCCTCGGTCCTCACCTGCCCCTTCACGTAAGCGAGTTGTTGACTATAATCGATAATAGCCTACGACACGGGTACATCCTGCAGCCCGAGTAGATAAAAATCTCGGATCCTCTGCTCTCGGATCGTCTCCGGACAGAACTCCGCTTCCATCAACTTCTTGAACTCTTCCCAAGTAACAACATGATCTTGAGGCTCAACAGCCTCCCACCAATTAGCAGCGTCACTGTTGAGAAGGAACTGAGCGATAGGAATCTTCCGTTCCTCTGGACAACCAACCGCCTTGAAAATCTTTTCCAATTGGAAAAGCCAACCGTCCCAGCCTAAAGTATCACCTACGCCAGCAAAACGGGGAGGATGCATACGAACCACTTCTCTAAGCCACTGAGTCGACCCGACATTCTCAGTCACGGTAGTGTTACGCTGAACCGCCTGGGTCAAATGGGTCATCTGGTTTGCCACCTGCTGAAGTATAGTAGCAACACCCATACCAATGCCATCGCCGGCATCATGATCCTGATGGCGCGACTGATTGCCACGACCCTGACCTCTGGCCCTCGACATACTAAACTGAACAACCGTTCATTAAAACGAGACATAACAACACATATCAAAAGAAGGTCCATACAAGACACACAAAATATTCTTACTAACAAGGGTTACCATAGAGTGTTCACACAATAAACTCATATCTGATAGTTCTCATAGATTCGGAAATAAATATTTCCGACAACAACATTCATCAAGTCATCACACATTACAACCAGGCACATGGGTAACCTACTCGAAACATTCAACACATGCCCAAGGCATTAAGCGCAGTTATCACCGCATATACGACAATATCATTCAAGTTTCGAATCATTCTCAACTGTTATCATCGTTTTTGAAAAAAAAAAAAAAACTCTAATAAAATAGTCATAAACTCTTACACTAAAGTTTACAAAACTCATCGATTTTCCAATAATCAAGAACATCCAATTTCAGTTGAACTTTAGGAAAACCTCAAGTCAAAATCTCCGAGTTAAACACTAAATTTTCCAAAATTTATTGAAGTTCAAACTTTCTAACAAGAGTTACGGAAAAAATAGTTTAATGACCCCAACTCGAGCATCATCAACACGGGTAATGATATTAGCCAGCACACGTATCTTTCAAACATAATTACCGGATGCACAAATTAGAATATGGAATCTCATTCTCAAACAACAAAAATGCTCGATATTATCGCTTCTTCGTGAAACGGATCAAGGATTTCTTATTTTGAAAATTTTGAAAAAAAAAAGAAAATGTGAAAAATATTTTAGAAGACTTGTCGTTCCTCGTAAAGCGGAAAGAACTGAGTCTAGAAAAAAGAATTTGAAATCATCAACATCCCTGTCCATTTTGAAGCGAAACTTTCGAATCTTAGCAAAAAAAATTCAAAATCCTTTCGATCATAATCACAATGACGGTAATATTTTTCAATGTCCAAAATAATTTTAAAGTCTACTTCAGGTACCGTCTGTAGGTGTCCTTTGAAAATACAAGACTAACTCGTCAAAGTTTAACCGTTTTCAAAATCCATGCAAAACTGTTGATTAACCCCACCATCAAAATATTTTCGAAAATCGGTTCTTTACAAACATACTCGGGCTCCTGATTGCAATTAAGAAAACCATTTTCAAACCTACACGCAGCGGACATATTTACAACTATCTAAAAATAATTGAACTTAAAACCACATGCACACTCGGCAACAAGATCACTGATTTAGTCAAACATAATTCACGAACACCAAGTTAAAATATACGACAAAACTACCCATCTGAGTCCCTCACGAAGTCTACCTGACAATATATTCTCTGGAACACGTCAAAATTCACAGTTTTCACATTTTATTACACCAACCGATGTCCAACCATCAATACATTCATCTCAATATACACATGATATAACACAAGTATCAAACACGGATTTCACCTTACAGCACTACACAAACAAAATTACGAACCACAATCATCGCACATACAGGAATTTATGAAATACCAATAACTCACATAAAAGAGGAGATTTACGTCCACAGGCCGCACGGAGATGATGGCTGCACCATGATGTTGTGCGGCGATGTATACGCCTTGATGGCGATCGGCATGATGGTCAGAAGCCAGTCAAAGAAGACGGATGCTGGATAAGCACATAGTGATCGGCGTCTAAGGCGACCGTCTCTAGGCATCTGGCGATTGTCGATGATACCTGACTGTAGACGATCGTCCCATACTGCATGTGAACCCGACACCTGTCAAAGTCTTCAAAGACCGAATCTCGTACGTGGACCCACGTTATACGCCTCGATGGCGATCGGCATGATGGTCAGAAGCCAGTCAAAGAAGACGGACGCTGGATAAACACCTAGTGATCGGCGTCTAAGGCGATCATCTCTAGGCATCTCGCGATCATCGATGATACCTGACTGTAGACGATCGTCCCATACTGCATGTGAACCCGACACCCGTCAAAGTCTTCGAAGACCGAATCTCGGACGTGGACCCACGTGCAGATCCACAAAAGGCGCCGCAAGATAAGGCCTTTGACCCCAGCCTGTCACCAGCCTTTCACCTACCGACAAGCCCGCCGAAAGGTACAAGGTGGGTTCTCCCCAGACAACGACTCAGGACGCGTGCAGGCTTCCCATTGGCTCGCACAGCTGGATGCCAGCAGCAGCCTCGGACTTTAAGGAAACAGCCTCATGTGATAGGACGATCATCCACATTATTCTAATATAGAATACGGTGGTCGCCCGCGATCGCCAGAGAGGATCCAACAACCTTGTCTCCTATAAATAGCAGGCCTCCAACAGTGGCCTGAGAACAATCGAGAGTACAGTGAAAAATGCACAGAGAGAGAGATACATTCTCATACACATAACATCATAAGCAAAAACTCACAGAGCTTCATATCTGGTTCTTCCGGCAATCTTCATGCTCTATAGCTAAGATAACTAGAATCATTACACTCATTGTAATAGTATTCTAACATTAATATTTGTACTCTAAAGCATTTATATTAATAACATCTCGCGAGAGCATTCAAGCCTGGGACTAACAACCCCGGCAAACCTTGTGTTATTTATTTTCCCATGGAAGTGTTCTCGCATTTGTTTGTTACTCGACCATTCCAGCAATACCATCTCCGGATAATATTTGGGGTAACAACAATTGGCGCTAGAAGGATGGCGGGCATCTTAACCTTCATTTTTATTCTGACCGTCTCGAAGAACACTTATTGTTCTCCGGGGCATATACTTGAAGAAACACTCACTGTTCTTCAAAGAAAAACCTTCAGAGACATGACATCTGCTACGACCTCCAAAAGAGCCACCCTACGATCTGCCGGACATCTCATTCCGGCCCAGACCGAATCCCAGCCTACGGCGGAAGGTGACCGCGGCGAGGCTAGACTCTCACTCCCGCCCCCGAGGGATGGTCCCAACCTCTCACTCGGTCAGTTCCAGACCGCGGAACAGATTGAGGAGGCTATGGCCATCCTCAGGGAGCGACGGAGGGCATGCGACTCGCCCACCATTACTCCGTCAGCCATCCGCCGAGCAGGCAAGCGAAAGCTCAAGGGGATATATGTTGAGAAATCGACAGAAAGCCCTGAGCCGCAGGAAAAGGCTCTCGTAAGGCGAGACGACTCCGTCTTCAGCCGCCTAGGGAGTGATCCCTCTTGGTGACCCGGGCATTCAGGACCCAGCAGGGAGGCATCGGAGTCCGAATCCGTCACCAGGAGCTCGGCATATCTGACTCCCAGAAGACAAGCCGGCCAACAGGCTCCCGTTCGCCCAAGAACTGAGCCCGGTGGCGAGAACTCATCATCTACCATGGGGCCAGGAGATCAATACATGATCGCCTTGGCTCACGCTCCGGGAGCCAATCAGAGAGTAGTCAGGCGACGACAATGTCCACCATGCAGCGCCAGCTCGACGAAATGAAGGCGCTCATAGAGACTGGGTAGGCGCCAGGAGATCGATCGTTGGAGCGAGTGAGCCAGTTGCGGTCCAGATTGAGCTCGCCCCAGTTCAACCGAAGATCGCTGCCCCTCAAACACCTCTATATGAGGAGAGATTGGATCCTGAGACCCATTTGAGCAAATTCCGGATTTACATGACCGTATGTGGAGCGTCGGACGCGACGAAGTGCCGAATGTTCCCGTTGACATTGGGTGACCTCGCCCACAGGTGGTACATCTCACTACCCCTCGCTCGATCAATTGTTTTGAGAAGCTGGCGAACGACTTCACGTCGTACTTCGCCGCCAAAGTTGCTCGGCCATAGGTCCCCCACCGCATGATGAAAATCAGGCAGGGGAGCCCGATGAAGATTACATCGACCGGGTAGACGAAATAGTCCTCACCGGCGAGCCCATTAGCGATGAGCTCTCTCTCTACTCGGTCCTAGGGGGATTCTACGGCCACTTGCCCATGTTCAGGCACCTTACAAAGGACATCCCCCCGAACTACGCGATCTTCCACGTCAGGGCCGCTGATTTCCTCGCTAGGCAGAGGATGCTCTCCCTCCGCTTAGGTGAGGGATCTATCGGGGAAGGGAAGGCGCCAACTTCCATCCCGAGAAAGGCGGTCGCCAAGCCCAGAAAGGCGATCGCCAAGCCGCCCGGCGAATTCAAAGCTTTCGAGGATGTGGAGGTTCACCTCCTTCGCAACCTCAACCTATCTCCGGCCCACATCTTCAACGCCATCAAGGGGCGCGGATGGCTTAGCAAACCAAAGCCGGTGAGGGGCCACGGTCATCTAGACCGCAACAAGTTTTGTGCCTACCACAAGAGTCCCGGCCACAACACCAGTCAGTGTCGCGACCTCCTCAAACAACTCTGGAGATTGTTTGAGGAAGGCAAATTGGATAACTTGGTTACCAAGCCAAAGCCCCGAGCAGAGAGGACCGGGGGGCGCGAGCGCCGACAGAATGATGGGATCCCTCCAAATCCGGTCGCCAGGATCGAACAGAACGAGCCGGAGTATTCTGATGAATCAATCCCTCCGATCAACCCTGGCGGTCGGATCAACATGCTTCAGGCGGGAGGTTGAAACCTCGGAGGACTTTCCCCGGTTTCCACCATGTCGAGCAGAAAGCGTAAGGCCGAACTGAGGGCGTTCGCCGGGGTCGATGTCGTGGTACCCCCAGAGCCGACCATCTCCAAGGACGCGCTCATCACTTTCTCCAACAAGGATAGGGAGGGAGTGCAGTGCCCCAAATAGGATGCATTGGTGATCTCTGCATGTATCCTTGGGAAAATGGTCGATCGCGTGCTGGTTGACAATGGGAGATTCTGCAATATCATATTCAAGTCCGCTCTTGACCAGCTCGGCAACCTGACCAAGTTCATCAAGCCATTCGACATCGTGCTCCAAGGGTTCGGCGACAGCACAGTCCAAGCCTATGGAAGGATCAAGCTCTCTGTCGAGCTAACTTGTTACTACGATCCCAAGGTTAGGATTACTAGGAACCTAAACTTTGTAATCATAGATAGGCCCAGCATCTATAATGGGTTCCTAGGTCGTCCATTTCTAGAAACCTTCGAGGCGGTCGCCTCCTCTTTATTTTACTGTATCAAATTCCCCACTGCCGATGGGACGGTCGGTACTGTAAAAGGAGACCAGTTAATGGCTAAGAAATGTTTGAATTACTCTCGTGTCGTAACTTCTTTCAACACTTCCCGTACTATTTTTAACATTGAGACGATCGACAATCAACCTATGGAGATCGACGATCCGAACACCTCGAACCAACCCGACTCAGAGGACGCCATCTCACATCGATTAACGGACGACATCGAGCCAAGGATCGGTTTTGAGCCAAGCCTCGACATCGACCTAAGGATCGAGTCCGGAAATCATTCCAAACGATAAGCGACCGTCCCCATTGAAGAGTTGGAAAATATAACAATAGATCCGGCTCGCCCGGAGCGGGAAGTACAGATCGGCACGAGCGTCGACCTCGAATTAAAGGATGATCTGATCAGCTTACTACGTAAGAACATCGTAGTCTTTGCCTGGTCGCATCAAGATATGGTTGGCATAAGTCCTGAACATGCTTTCCACTATCTAAAGATCGACCCGGCAAGGAAACCTGTTCACCAGAAACGTAGGAAGTTCGGTCCTGAGAAGTACGCGGCGCTCGACGTAGAAGTCAAGAAGCTACTAGACAATAAACTAATCGGAGTAGCCACCGACGAGCCACAGTGGATAGCCAACGCGGTGCTCGTCAAAAATCCGAGCAACTTCTGGAGACTATGCATCGACTTCACCGACCTCAATGCGGCATGCCCAAAAGATCACTTTCCGATGCCTCATATCGACCATTTGGTCGATAGCACTGCAGGATGCGAAATGATGTCGTTCATGGATGCCTTCGTCGGGTACCATCAGATGCCCATGGCGGAGAAAGACATAAAGCACACATCGTTCCACACGGAAAAAGACATATATTTTTGGGTCTGAATGCCGTTCGGCCTGAAGAATGCAGGGGCGACCTACCAACGGCTAGTCAACGGGATGTTCGCCAACCAGATCGGCAAGACCATGGAGGTCTACATTGACGACATCGTGGTCAAAAGCTTCAAAAAGGAAGATCACCTCAATGACCTAGCCGAGACGTTCGCCATTCTCGAAAAGTTCAATATGAAGCTTAACCCCAAGAAATGCAACTTCGGGGTGAGCTTCGGAAAATTCCTGGGGCACATCGTGAGCCAAAGAGGAATCGAGGCGAACCCCACTAAAATCCAGGCGATCCTCGACATGCAGGAACCGCAGAATGTCAAACAGGTGCAACGCCTCACTGGTTGTCTAGCTGCCCTCAACCGTTTCATATCTCGGCTCGGGGATAAAAGCAAGCCATTCTTCACGACCATAAAGAACAAGAAATTCGCATGGACAAAGGAGAGTCAAATAGCATTCGCCAAAATTAAGGAGTATCTATCTAACCCCCTGATCTTGGCGAAGCCGATCCCCGGCGAAAAGTTGTTCCTTTACCTGGCGGCCTCGGAGGTCACGCTGAGTGCTGTTCTAGTGCGAGCAGAGGGGTAAGTCATGAGTATTCGCAAGCTAAGGGCCTACTTCTTCGAACATCAAGTGGAGGTTCTAACGAATCTCCCCTTAAGGCAAGTCGTGCACCAGCCAGACACTAACGGGCGACTCCTCAAGTGGTCACTGGAGATCGCCCAATACGGTATCACGTACTCTCCTCGCACGGCGATCAAAGGACAGGCTCTGACGGACTTCGTGGTGAAGTTAACATTCCCTCACAGTCCGACCCAGGTCGGACGCCCTGCTTGGAAGCTGTATGTGGGTGGCTCGGCAACCAACTCGCGAGCAGGGGCAGGGATTGTCCTCATCAGCCCCGATGGGCAAAGTTTCACAAACGCTGTACGTTACGGGTTTCGGGCGACCAACAATGAGGCCAAATACGAAGCCTTGGTAGGCGGGCTCGATCTAGCCCTCGCCCTGGATGTTCGCCGTCTCCACATCTTCATGGACTCCCTCTTGGTCGTGAACCAAGTCAAGGGAGAATATGAGGCGCGCGGCGAACAAATGATCAAATAGCAAGAATTAGTCGCCGAAATGTGCACAAAGTTTGAAGAGGTGTTAATCGAACAAGTCCCAAGAGAGCACAACTCCCAGGTCGATGCCCTATCCAAACTAGCATCGTCGGATGGGGCGGCCGATTTCTCTAACATCCAAATCACAAAATCAGCAAAGCCGGCGATCGACAGAAACCTGATTACCAGGGTCACCGTCGCCGAGGAGAACTGGATGACTCCTTTCATTAAATACTTGAAGAATGGGACGATCCCCGACGACCGTATCAAAGCTCGCCAGCTCCAACTCCGTGCAACCAGATACACCCTACTGGACGACCGGCTTTACAAGCGAGCTTTCAGCCTTCCCCTCCTCAAGTGCATTACGCCGGAGGAAGGCCGACTCGTTTTAGCCGAGATCCATGATGGGATCTGTGAAAACCATGCTGGCGGGAGAGCTCTCATCCATAAGACGACCAAGCAAGGTTTTTTCTGGCCAACACTGCCAAAAGATGCGATCGCCTATGCCAGATCGTGTCACAGATGTCAAGTGATGGGCCCAAACATCAAGCTCTCCCCCGAGCAACTCACTTCTATGTATAGCCCATGGCCGTTCGCCCAATGGGGCATCGACCTCATCGATCCTTTGCCGACGGCGCCAGGGGGTTGTAAATTTGCCATCGTAGGGGTCGATTACTTCACAAAATGGTCTGAGGCCGAGCCGCTCAACAAGATCGGCCAAGAACAAGTAATTAAGTTCATTTGGAAGAACATCATATGCCGGTTCGGTCTACCCCAGGCTATCATCTCCGACAACGGAAAGTAATTCGACGGTTTGGAATTCATGCAATTCTGCGAGAGATGGGGAATCAAGAAATTGTTCTCGGCCCCTTACCACCCTCAGACGAATGGGCAGGTAGAGGCTGCAAACAAGATCCTCAAACACACTATCAAAGCAAGGCTTGAATCCAAACAAGGACGATGGGCGAGCGAGCTCCCAGACGTTTTATGGTCCTACCGTACAACGACCCGAAACTCGACTGGTGAAACCCCGTTCGCCCTCGCCTTCGGAATAGAAGCGGTGATCCCTTCGGAGATCGCCGTCCTCAGCCACCAAACTGAACAAGAGATGACGACGGACAATGATGTGGCCCGGCGGATCGACTTGGACATGCTCGAGGAACGGCGACTGACCTCGAAAATAAAGAACACAATCCACAAAAAGAGATCCGAGAAGTTCTTCAATTTGAAGGTCAAGGAAAGACGGTTCCAAGTGGGCGACCTAGTCCTCAAAAAAGTCCTGACTCACACTGGAGTCTTTGGCCCGAATTGGGAAGGCCCCTTCAGGATATCTAAGTGGCTAACTAGGGGAGCCTACGAACTTGAACACCCTGACGGCACTCCGGACCAATATCCCTGGAACGCCGTACATTTGAAGAAATACTACCAGTGAAAACTTTGTATTCAGTTTCAGTTACCCAATGTACAAAGAGTATAATGAGATTTTCCTATATTATCTATATGATTCGCCTCGACGAAAACGAACAACTAAAAAGAGGAAGGCTCGCTCGCCCTACAAGAGGTCGTCATCTAAACCCGACAGACCTATGCAAGCGATCGCCCCTCCAAGCACAACGTATACCGTCGAGGGTCGTCATCTAACATGGCGATCCAAGGTAGAAAAGTGCAGCCGTGGTCCTGGATGTCGATGGAACCGACAGCTTCGTCCATGCAAGGTTCCTTTGGGTTGCGATCGCTCGCCCTTCGTTTAAATACGAGGCGAGCGTAGTCGAAGGACCCTCCAATTAAATCTGTGGACACACTCGCACGCCCTCAAAAGTACATCATCTAACATGATGTACCCTGACAAGGCGACGCATCCCTACCCCATCACAACGTATACCGTCGAGGGTCGCCATCTAACATGCCGACCCGAGGTAGAAGAGTGCTAACAAGCCACGGACGTGGAGTCGAATAAACCGACAATGCCCCGTGCAAGGACTCCTCCAGACCAAGACCGCTCGCCTTTCGTTTAAATACAAGGCGGGCGCAGTCTAACGGAGGACCCTAACAATAAAGTGAGTCGCGGGACATACCAACGGATGGAATGTCCCTCGCACATAAATACACGGTTAAGGAGGTCGGCCCATTGAACTCAGCGACCGTGCACACAGTCGTCCTCCCTCAAAGAATCGGCATAACTCAAGATAGCTCGTCCAACATACTATTTTTGTTCCCTTACTTACACTAAGTAAACAAAAACAAGGGCAAAGTGGAGCTATTCCTGAAATGCGATCGGGAGGAAGGGACCATACACGATAGGCTTCGTTCAAACACACACATGACGATCGGTTTTGTCCAAGAAATTTACAAGTAAGAATTTCCAAGTATGTCAATACATTCAGATCCATTCAACATTCAAACAGTCGATCAAGCGAACAAGGCATCAGAAGCAATTATACACACTTGTATAAATTTGCATGCAAACATTCAAAGGCGATCGTACTTATAAAGAATCAGATGCGAAAAAGGAATATTTTATTCAAATCAAGAAGTTCGTACAATACAAGCCCGAAGGCTGTAGAAGAGAAAAACAGAAAATTACAAGCGAAGGAAAACAAAGATCACTCAGGCCGACCCCAACTGGCCCTCGCCCCCAGCAGGCGGATCGGTACGCGCTCCCTCATCGACCTCAGGATAAATAAGTTTATTCGGAAATGGATACCAGCTCAAATCAATCCCTAAGTCGGCGAGATCGAGGATCGCCAGGGAGAAGTCCGGATGCAGAGGATGCTCGAGTACGTAGGCATTGAAGGTTTCCATCATTGGGCTGACCTCGTTCCCTACCTTCTTGGCGGCACGGATAGCGTCGGCGTAAGCCATATAATAGGCGAACTCGCCGACGTATCCCACATTTTGGTAGGGATCGGTCTCGATCTCTCTTAACTGCTCCTTCAACCCCGCAGTCGTCTTCTCAGCATCCGCAAGCTCGGTTATCTTGGCGGCCAGTTCACCCTTCGCGTTCTCCAGCTCGCCGTTGAGACGATCCACGGTCGCCTTCAGCCCAGTCACCTCCTCCTTCAAGGCCGTGTGCAACCGACGAGCTTCTGTCATCTGGTCGCGGAACCGATCAGCCACCTCCTTGGACCGGCCAAGCTCTTGCTTCATCCGGTCGAGGTCTTGTTTGGCCTGTTTGGTCGTCTCAATATATTCCTTCTCCATAGCCTGGATCCGATTAGCGAAGTCGGCATTCTGGTTCCGAGCGACCTCGAGATCTTGATGGAGGCGAGCATTAGAGGGTCGCCCCTCGTAGTCCTTAACGGCTTGGGCGGCCATCGTCGCCGCCTGAAGAGTCAGGGCGAGCTTCGCCTGCATGGCATCTCCAGACCGCCGACGAGCAATTGCATCGAGGTCGGTCGTCCAGGCCTTAGGAAGAGAGGTGATGGCCCGGGATACGTACGAAGGGATGTCGAGAGACTTGTGCCGCGACTTGCTCGCCAAGAAATCCAGAACCATCGGCGAGACGTCCGGATCGGCAAGACGGACCCTGCAACACAAACAAAAAGAAACAAAAGAGTTAGTATACATCCAACACAAATAACCTAACTCAGAAAGACCAAACCGGTCTTACCTGTTGACCAGCTCGGGGTCGCGACCAAAAAAAGGCTTGCCCCGAGGAGTTTCAGCTTCAGCGATCGCCGCTGTTTTCAAGAAACCGGCCGAGGGCCTGGAGCCGGACCCCTCCGCCATCGGAACAGCAGAGATAGGTGCCGCGGCAACCGGAGGCTCCAAAATGGATACGTCCGCCTCGGCAGACGGCAGGGACTCCTCCGGCCTCCGCCTCTTGCGGTTGCGCTGGAGTTGTTCTTCCTTCCAAATTTCCGGCTCGACAACCGGCACCGAAGCAGACCTCACCACAGGGACGGGACGAGACGTCGTCGCCGGGGCACGACCCGTCTTCTTTCCCTGATGAAGGCGACCCAACAGACCGGGGTTCGACATTGCGATCTCTTGCGGTGGTTTGACGTAACGGGGGAAATGGATCTCTGTCAAAGAAGAAATCCAAACAAAGTTAGACATTTACTTCAAATCAGACGATCGTCATACAGTAGAAAGGAAGTAAGACTTCATACCTGGAACCTTCAGATGGCGAGGGTAGCGAAACAATCGAGCTCCCAACTGATGAAGTTCTTGGTTGACTGAGCGAACATCAATGAAGGAGTTCGACAGACTTAGAATTCGCTCCCAGACGATTAGAAAATCGAAAGGAAGGTCGGCAATCGCTGGAACAAGGGAGCCTGCAAAAAGGAAACAAACTTAGATCAGTCCAAGACGTATCCGATCAAAGGAAGAGTTAAAACCCTTACTCGGATTCCTCTCCCGAAAATTGGTGGGGATCTCCAACTCTTCCTACGGCCTATCACTCGACGCCGACCTCCACGCTCCGCCGACCCAGCAACATTTTGCCAGGTCGCCCCGAGTCTTGTTCGGCACCCCGAGGACCACTCTTCCCATTCGACCTTGAATGTGATAACCGCCGACCGACCCCTTCTGCGCAGTCAGTTTAAAGAGATAGTTCATTTCCATCGCAGAAGGGAGACGGAACAACCAGTGACCGCCAAAAATTGTCAAAGTGCTGATGATCTGTAGCCAGGCGTTCGACGTCAGCTGGAGCGGTGCCAAATTCCAGGCGATCAACAAATATGACACGGCGAACGGCAAGGGGAACCGTAGGCCGGCCTCCATAATCATCTCATTAACGGCGACCAGACCCTCGGGAGGTTGATCGGCACGTTCGTTCTCCGAGGGCACGTGCAGTGAGACGTCAGAGGGAATATAGAATTTCGCCCTCCAGCGACTCAAATCTTTCTTGGTCGCCAAGCTCTGAATCTGACCAAGAGTCCACAGAGAAGGGTCAGCGGCCCGAAACGCCGTCCGCCTCACAGGTTCATAGTGTAATATCCGGAATTTCTACTACTGTTGTTTGATATTATTTTATCCGAGTTATATTGTACAGTGTGGAATCTGTACAGTAGGAATAAAATAAATAAAGGACTGAGATGTCAGTATCGGTATAATTGCTGTATCTGGTCGACAGTTACATTTGAGGATATCGTGTATCAGGTTATCGTACTTTCGATATAGAGTATATCGTATAAGAATATTATTGGATTCAGTGTTTGTGTTCAATGTGTCTCATGTTCGTTTTTGGTACGTCAAGATGTTGGATAGAAATTGCGGAAAATGGCTAAGTGTTCATTAGCGCACGCTACTGGGTACAGGTAACGCACGCTACGAAGTATTGATAGCGTACGCTAAGAGGTTCGGTTACGTACACTAAGAAGGACCCCTAACGTACGTAATGACTTGCTGGGTTAGTTCCGGAAGGTGCCCGACAGGTAGGCCCAGGTTGATTTTTATATTCAGTTAGCGCACGCTAACGTATGTTGGTTAGCGCACGCTAACATCAGATCGCCAATAATGGAATCTTAGCTTTCGGCGGGTGGACCCGGCAACTTACGACGCGTGTCCAGATAAGGTCAGCGGGTGTTTGTCATGTAGGGCTAGCGCACGCTAAACCGTATGGTTAGCGCACGCTAAACCGTATGGTTAGCGCACGCTAATTCGAGATCGGTCAAAGGAATCCCGATAATCGCGGATGCTTTCGGCATGTGGGGGCACGAGTAGTAGGTGTGTACTGTAGCAAGTCAACTTCGGATAGCGCACGCTAAGGTAAATGACTTGCGTACGCTAAGTAGGATGTTTTACGTACGTTAATGCATGGGCATTACGTACGTAAGATAGTTTACGAAGCGAGGCAGTAGCCTCTAGGCTTCGATAGCGCACGCTAACAAAGTCAGTTAGCGCACGCTAAGGCGGTAGCGCACGCTAATAATGAATATTATAAAAGGGGACAGAAGGGTGCTGAGAAGCATTTCATCATTTTCTTCTTTCAGTCGAGAGAGAGAGAGAGAGTTGGGATATATTTGAGGTTCCCAAATAATGTATAATGATAATCTTTAACAACATTAGATTGAGAGCTTGGATTCAAGCCTTGTCCTTCAAGTTGTTCATGATTCTTTGGATGGAGTTCTAGTGTTCTTCTTTTTGGTTCGTGTAAACCAGGTAATCTTCGTATTCCTTTGTTAATGGTTCGTTTTTCTTGGATGATTTCATGTAAGGAGCATGTTGGATAATCATATGATGATGTTATATGAGATTCAATGGAATTTTGATAAGAGTTTCGAATGTTAGTTAAGGTTATTCATACTATAAGGATGTTGATTCATTTAACCCGATCTAAGAGGGAATTCTGAATCTTGGTAATTATATTGGTCGATTTAGATGAGAAGAATCATGATACTAGGTTGAATTCCAGATTTAGCATGACACGATCCTTGTTATCGAGTAAGTTTGATTGTTGATGTTGTTATTGATATGTGGACATTGACATGATCATTGTGATAATTATGGGGTCGTTTATCTTCAAGAGTTATGGAGATTTATATCTCCCTTCATTCGGATTCGTAGTCGCAATATGTGAGTCGATCTTTGGAATGCATGTAACTGCACGTCATTAGCGCACGCTAAGCCTACTGGCTAGCGCACGCTAAGCCTACTGGCTAGCGCACGCTATCGGGAACTTAGCGCACGCTACGGTAAGAGATTAACGTGCGCTAAGTCATCAGGCAGGGTAATATATTCTGTTTCGGTTATGAATTCGTGATGGTTTGACTTGGTTGGTTCTGACTATGTTTATTCGAGGTTGTGTTGAACCGTTGAGTTCGATTGGTTAGTTTTGTCAGTTGTTGATTGTTATCGGATATGTGTTATTTGATTTCTTCGATAGGTTGAGATTATTGATCGGCGATTATAACCGGATGTTGCGGTCGTGTTCGAGCGTGTTCGTGAATTGCATGGTCAGGGCTGAGGAGCTCGTAGACAAAGGCATTGTGTTCGGTAGTAGCTTCGTGGTATCGGTATCGAGGCAAGTTATTACTTGCTCAGTTATAATATTTAATGAATGGTTTCAGTTTCATTTCGTTTATAATGCATATAGCGATGATTATTATTGTGAACTCTGGGTATTCGGATCGCATATCGTTCCTTCGATTCTGGGAGGTAAATCATAATGTATATGCTTTATATCAGTTATTGGTATGTTCGAGTATCGAGGTTACATTATGGTAAATACGAGGATATGAGTATCTATAGTTCATTGTACGTTTGGATCGTCGAGCATTGAGGATAATCGTCGGTGAAGATTGGACATCGAGGTTGCTCCAGAAGGACTCGGGGCAAGTATTCCATATTGATTATGGTTTAATGTTATTTATTTTGGTCACGTACATTTTCTTTCATGTTGTTGAACATGAAGTCGTCCTAGTAAATTGTCATGTTGTCGTGCATGTTATGTTGTTCATGTTGATGAACGTGTTGATTTGCATATGTGTATGCATATTGTGTTGTTTATGTTGTGTAAATAATCCGATGGGATTATGAGGATCTATGCTGAGGGCGCTGGATCGAATGTCCATCATGCGTTGGTTCGACGGGATCATCATGAGGATCTATGCTGAGGGCGCTGGATCGTTGGATAGGTTTTCCACCATGCGTTGGTTCGACGGGATCATCATGGGGATCTATGCTGAGGGCGCTGGATCGTTGGATTACCAGTATTGTGTTGATGGAATCTTGTGAATTCGCATCATTGATTTTATCATGTGTTGTTGTTCATATATGTATTGTTGGTTATCCACCTTATGATGATCTGATAGGATCATCAAGGGGATCTATGCTGAGGGCGTTGGATCGTCGGATTTCCATTGAGTATACATGATTGTTATTGTTGTGATCATATTGACGCGGTCATATGAGTATGCATTTGTAGGTCTAGTGTTAGGACCGTGTCCGTATTGCATTGTTCTGATCTCGGATTAGACCGATATGATTGTTGTGGCACTTCATATCTCAAGGTATGTTCCGTATTTCCTTTGGTATTTGTCTTTGATGGACAATCGGTTATCATTGTTGGATATTATGGCTGACCCCGTCGTGGGATTTATTTTTAGGTTCTTGGAGTATCGAGCTTGTAGCGGTCGTGAAGAGATGAGCTTCCCGGAGGATACTGGCTATGATATGTTTTGTGTATTGAGTTTCTTGATTGGTTCTCGTGTTCCGCTGCTAGAGTATCTTTATGGTTGGTCTTTTTCCGCTGCGTGAGTATTCTGAAATGCTCTTTTGGTATCTGGTAACTGAGGTTACTTTGGAAATCATTTTCTAAACTTTTGAGTGTCGGCAGTTTGGCCTTGCGATTTCAAATGAGTTTTTACGACGGTTTTCGATAAATGGATTTTATAAGTCTTTGTGAATTTTTAAAGATAGTGCCGTCGTTGGCATCTTGGGCATTTGTTAATGTTTGCGAAAATTCTTTTAGCCTTGTGGGTTCCATCTCGGGGCCCACGGTGCTGTAATATTTCCGGTTAAATCTGGGGGTGTTACAGAATATGGTATCAGAGATTAGGTTGAGAAAACCGAAGCATTTGGGTCGAGTTGGGTCGTGTTTTTTCGCGTCAGTCGAGTTGTCGATTGACTAATTCTAGAGCCTTGAGTTTTTGTTGTTCACTCGGGCTTGTGCGTTATGTGATTTACCAGTGTGGTACTGGGATTGTTGTGAACTTTTCCAAACGGTGCTAACGTGACTCTCTTGAAAGAGATGTGTTGTGTTCTCAAGTTGAACTGAGTTTGCAAAACGTGTATTTTGAAACCATCTGTGTCGAGTATTTTCTTGAGACGAGACATGTGCCAGTATCACGGGGAATCGTCGGCTTCACGATCTGTAAGTATTTGGATTTTTGAATTTCATTGAGATTTATTGCTGTTCTAAGTTGATATGTTTTGAGATTCAGCAGATATCATGCGTTACAGTATGAGATGTCAGAGTGGGACAGGATTGGGGATTTGAGAAACTATGATGTTGGAAATCAGTATGTTGGTTAGATTTAGAAACGGAATTGTGCATTTGGGAGAAATATTGTGCATGGTTGAGAAGAACATGTAGCATGTTAATTCATTTTGAGATATACGAACTGTTTTTGAGCATTTGAAAATATACTTTTCAAAATGAATATTTCACGGATGTTTTACGGAAAATGATTTTGGGCCGAGACCCAATCGATTTTGAAATAGTTTTGTAACTCAGGACTTAGAGTCCGAAAAGAGTTTTCTACTTTTTAAACTTCTTGTAATGCGGAACAAGATACGGGCTGAGACCCTAATGTTTCAAAAGAAAGCTTTTCTGTTTTCTAAAACTCCCGAGATTTGTAAAACT
Organism: Orobanche coerulescens; assembly: GCA_033398695.1. NCBI lineage: Eukaryota > Viridiplantae > Streptophyta > Magnoliopsida > Lamiales > Orobanchaceae > Orobanche > Orobanche coerulescens. The sequence continues at coordinate 189,531,216 of CM065804.1, read as the reverse complement.
CTTTATCAATTGTTTATTTATTTTGTTCCTACCTTTTGAGGTTTTTGGTTCACTTGTTCAAATGGAACTTCTCGGGAAGTCTTTCGTTGTGTTTGATTTGTTGATTTGTTTCAATGTTTTGTCATATCATATTTGAGGTGATCCAGGATAGATTAAGGATTGACGTTGCGAGTAGTATGTAGAGAGGAGTTTTTATCAGAGTCTATATATTTGAGATTTTAGAACTCTATCGTGTGGTTTTCTGATGGAATATCAGTGGATATTGGTGACGAGCCGAAATGGTATACAGGAGTATGGATATGCACAAGCATTTGCATAAATTCCATTTTATTTAATCGTGTTTATTCGAAAAGAATTTTGATCGAGAACTTGGCACCAGCGAGTCGATTTAATTTTTAAAATTGATTTCGTAGTCTTACGAAAATTTATATTTTGAGTTTTCAAACTCTTGAAAGAACTTTCAAAAATTATCTTCGTGACAAGAATATATGATTTCAAACTGGCTTTGGAAATGTGATTGATGTACATACGCATTTAGTGCATCGGCCATATCATATCGAGGGTACAAGGAAAAGAGATTCGAAGTTTAGTATGGTAGATTGGCTATCCATGGGTGATCAATGGATTGATCAGGCAAGAGAATTATACTGCGTTTTGTAGAATCGGTACAGATGTAATTTTTGGAATTTTGGATTTTGTGAAACAGGAGCATATGTGCTATGTGGCTTTATTGATGTGGTAGTAGCGTGACTTTACTACTTTTGAATTTTGAGCCGTGCCGATTGGTCATTCCCACTTCATGTATGATTTAGGATGTTCGACGATTTGTGATTGATTGTTCGTACGCTGAGGGGTATGTTCACCAGTCGGATATGTTTATTGAGATCCACTGTATGTGATCGGTGTGTCGTTTTGAGAATTTTGCTTTTTCGTATATCTGTCTCTGTGGTTCGGTGTTCATCGTGTTGGAGCTTACCGTTTAAAGATATTCTCGATTGTGTTTTGACCTCTGGTTGGTCATATTGGAGTTTATCATGTTGATGATATTCTCGATTGTGTTTTGACCTCTGGTTGGTCATATGGGAATTTATCATGTTGATGATAAATTCGGTTGATTTATTAGTTGATCATTTTTGGTGATCATCTGAGCGTTCAGATTTTGTGTTGATGTTTTGGGATTTGTGTCGTTGTTTTGGGCGGTTGTTTCGCAGATGTATTGTGTATTATTCGTCTTATCGGAATTGGGACTGATTGTGTAATCAGGCAGACAGGATTTTGATTCGGGCAGATTGTTTCATCTGAAGATGATATATTTTTGTTGAGACTCAGAGAATTGTAATCGTAAGCGTATTGGGACTGTACAGTGAGATCGCTTGCTAGTATCTCAGGAGATCGTCGACCTGCGTATTTGTAAGTATGCTCGTTTGGTTATTCGGTGATGACGAAAATTGATCGTTGTCGTGATGGTTTTGGGATATTTTGGGTTGAAAGGTATGTTTGTTTGTTTTATGACGGATTGCAAGTTTCGAGGACGAAACTTATTTTAAGTGGTGTAGAATGTAATATCCGGAATTTCTACTACTGTTGTTTGATATTATTTTATTCGAGTTATATTGTACAGCGTGGAATCATGCATGAGGAATAAAATAAATAAAGGACCGAGATGTCGATTTGTATAATTGTCATATCCGGGTCGACGCTACATTTGAGGATATCGTGTATCAGGTTATCGTACTTTCGATATAGAGTATATCGTATAAGAATATTATTGGATTCAGTGTTTGTGTTCAATGTGTCTCATGTTCGTTTTTGGTACGTCAAGATGTTGGACAGAAATTGCGGAAAATGGCTAAGTGTTCATTAGCGCACGCTACTGGGTACAGGTAGCACACGCTACGAAGTATTGATAGCGTACGCTAAGAGGTTCGGTTACGTACACTAAGAAGGACCCCTAACGTACGTAACGACTTGCTGGGTTAGTTCCAGAAGGTGGCCGACAGGTAGGCCCAGGTTGATTTTTATATTCAGTTAGCGCACGCTAACGTATGTTGGTTAGCGCACGCTAACATCAGATCGCCAATAATGGAATCTTAGCTTTCGGCGGGTGGACCTGGCAACTTATGACGCGTGTCCAGATAAGGTCAGCGGGTGTTTGTCATGTAGGGCTAGCGCACGCTAAACCATATGGTTAGCGCACGCTAATTCCAGATCGGTCAAAGGAATCCCGATAATCGCGGATGCTTTCGGCATGTGGGGGCACGAGTGGTAGGTGTGTACTGTAGCAAGTCAACTTCGGATAGCGCACGCTAAGGTAAATGACTTGCGTACGCTAAGCAGGATGTTTTACGTACGTTAATGCATGGGCATTACGTACGTAAGCTAGTTTACGAAGCGAGGCAGTAGCCTCTGGGCTTCGATAGCGCACGCTAACAAAGTCAGTTAGCGCACGCTAAGGCGGTAGCGCACGCTAAACATGAGATGATAGCGCACGCTAATAATGAATATTATAAAAGGGGACAGAAGGGTGCTGAGAAGCATTTCGTCATTTTCTTCTTTTAGTCGAGAGAGAGAGAGAGTTGGGATATATTTGAGGTTCCCAAACAATGTATAATGATAATCTTTAACAACATTAGATTGAGAGCTTGGATTCAAGCCTTGTCCTTCAAGTTGTTCATGATTCTTTGGATGGAGTTCTAGTGTTCTTCTTTTTGGTTCGTCTAAACCAGGTAATCTTCGTATTCCTTTGTTAATGGTTCGTTTTTCTTGGATGATTTCATGTAAGGAGCATGTTGGATAATCATATGATGATGTTATATGAGATTCAATGGAATTTTGATAAGAGTTTCGGATGTTAGTTAAGGTTATTAATACTATAAGGATGTTGATTCATTTAACCCGATCTAAGAGGGAATTCTGAATCTTGGTAATTATATTGGTCGATTTAGATGAGATGAATCATGATACTAGGTTGAATTCCAGATTTAGCATGATACGATCCTTGTTATCGAGTAAGTTTGATTGTTGATGTTGTTATTGATATGTGGACATTGACATGATCATTGTGATAATTATGGGGTCGTTTATCTTCAAGAGATATGGAGATTTATGTCTCCCTTCATTCGGATTCGTAGTCGTAATATGTGAGTCGATCTTTGGAACGCATGTAACTGCACGTCATTAGCGCACGCTAAGCCTACTGGCTAGCGCACGCTATCGGGAACAACTTAGCGCACGCTACGGTAAGAGATTAACGTGCGCTAAGTCATCAGGCAGGGTAATATATTCTGTTTCAGTTATGAATTCGTGATGGTTTGACTTGGTTGGTTCTGACTGTGTTTATTCGAGGTTGTGTTGAACCGTTGAGTTCGATTGGTTAGTTTTGTCAGTTGTTGATTGTTATCGGATATGTGTTATTTGATTTCTTCGATAGGTTGAGATTATTGATCGGCGATTATAACCGGATGTTGCGGTCGTGTTCGAGCGTATTCGTGAATTGCATGGTCAGGGCTGAGGAGCTCGTAGACAAAGGCATTGTGTTCGGCAGCAGCTTCGTGGTATCGGTATCGAGGCAAGTTATTACTTGCTCAGTTATAATATTTAATGAATGGTTTCAGTTTCATTTCGTTTATAATGCATATAGCGATGATTATTATTGTGAACTCTGGGTATTCGGATCGCATATCGTTCCTTCGATTCTGGGAGGTAAATCATAATGTATATGCTTTATCTCAGTTATTGGTATGTTCGAGTATCGAGGTTACATTATGGTAAAGACGAGGATATGAGTATCTATAGTTCATTGTACGTTTGGATCGTCGAGCATTGAGGATAATCGTCGGTGAAGATTGGACATCGAGGTTGCTCCAGAAGGACTCGGGGCAAGTATTCCATATTGATTATGGTTTAATGTTATTTATTTTGGTCTCGTACATTTTCTTTCATGTTTTTGAACATGAAGTCGTCCTAGTAAATTGTCATGTTGTCGTGCATGTTATGTTGTTCATGTTGATGAACGTGTTGATTTGCATATGTGTATGCATATTGTGTTGTTTATGTTGTGTAAATAATCCGATGGGATTATGAGGATCTATGCTGAGGGCGCTGGATCGAATGTCCATCATGCGTTGGTTCGACGGGATCATCATGAGGATCTATGCTGAGGGCGCTGGATCGTTGGACAGGTTTTACACCATGCGTTGGTTCGACGGGATCATCATGGGGATCTATGCTGAGGGCGCTGGATCGTTGGATTACCAGTATTGTGTTGATGGAATCTTGTGAATTCGCATCATTGATTTTATCATGTGTTGTTGTTCATATGTGTATTGTTGGTTATCCACCTTATGATGATCTGATAGGATCATCAAGGGGATTTATGCTGAGGGCGCTGGATCATCGGATTTGCATTGAGTATACATGATTGTTATTGTTGTGATCATATTGACGCGGTCATATGAGTATGCATTTGTAGGTCTTGTGTTAGGACCGTGTCCGTATTGCATTGTTCTGATCTCGGATTAGACTGATATGATTGTCGTGGCACTTCATATCTCAAGGTATGTTCCGTATTTCCTTTGGTATTTGTCTTTTATGGACAATCGGTTATCATTGTTGGATATTATGGCTGACCCCATCGTGGGATTTATTTTTAGGTTCTTGGAGTATCGAGCTTGTAGCGGTCGTGAAGAGATGAGCTTCCCGGAGGATACTGGCTATGACATGTTTTGTGTATTGAGTTTCTTGATTGGTTCTCGTGTTCCGCTGCTAGAGTATCTTTATGGTTGGTCTTTTTCCGCTGCGTGAGTATTTTGAAATGCTCTTTTGGTATCTGGTAACTGAGGTTACTTTGGAAATCATTTTCTAAACTTTTGAGTGTCGGCAGTTTGGCCTTGCGATTTCAAATGAGTTTTTACGACGGTTTTCGATAAATGGATTTTATAAGTCTTTGTGAATTTTTAAAGATAGTGCCGTTGTTGGCCTCTTGGGCATTTGTTAATGTTTGCGAAAATTCTTTTAGCCTTGTGGGTTCCATCTCGGGGCCCACGGCGCTGTAATATTCCCGGTTAAATCTGGGGGTGTTACACATAGGGGCGAGTGGCGGAATATGCCTCGAAATCAAACTCGGTACACGGTCCGGCAATCCCCTCCATGAGACCGACGAAGTCCAAAAGGCCCGGCCGAAAACGCTGTGTTGCTCCCAGTATAGCCTCACCGCGTCATCCTCATCCACCGGCGGATCCCTCTGCCTCGTCGCCACCGCCGATCTCGCCACGTCAGCTTCATTGAAAAGCTGTTCAATCTCCGCGGGCGCAATACCCACACGAATGGCCTCGACGGTCGTTTCCATATGAAGACCCACGGGGGTTTCCTCCCGGTCAGGCGAAGCCGCGACGGCTGAGGAGCTACCGGCCTCGAATGTTTTAGATCCTCCTCCAGACATGATCTTAAAAGTAAAGGGAAAGAGAAAATTTGTGTTCTTACCTAAAAGGAAAGTCGATCGGCACAAGATTCTTCGAAAAAATTCAAAGAAAATCTCGATCAAAAGTCAGCATAAAGAGTGGAAGTATAATGGACCTAGCCCTTTTATAGGCGAGTGCAGGGACCTTAGTGCAAATAGGCGAAATCCCGAGGGCTGGAGTGCAACCGTCGGGAGGGACATATTAAATGCAGCCCTCGAAACCCGCGTACGCGTCGTTTCGAGGGCACGCCAGACGACAAGTCTGACAAAACCGTCGGACTCCCCCAACGATAGCGCGACGCGTGTCCCTGCAACGTTTCAAGAGCCCGCCTCCATTTCCCGCTATTTCCAGCGCATAAGGAGATCATCCGGGTTCGAAATCAGATCGTCCAGGCGACGATTTTCCTTATCATAAGCAGACTAGCCAATCGTCTGAAACAAGCGATCGCCAACAGTGCCACCTCACCCCATGTTTTCAACATCGGAGCAAGCTGGGGGGCAATTGTTGTGCGGCGATTTATACGCCTCGATGGCGATCGGCATGATGGTCAGAAGCCAGTCAAAGAAGACGGACGCTGGATAAGCACCTAGTGATCGACGTCTAAGGCGATCGTCTCTAGGCATCTGGCGATCGTCTCTAGGCATATGGAAATCGTCGATGATACCTGACTGTAGACGATCGTCCCATACTGCATGTGAACCCGACACCCGTCAAAATCTTCGAAGACCGAATCTCGGACGTGGACCCACGTGCAGATCCACAAAAGGCGCCGCAAGATAAGGCCTTTGACCCCAGCCTGTCACCAGCCTTTCACCTACCGACAAGCCCGCCGAAAGGTACAAGGTAGGTCCTCCCCATACAACGACTCAGGACGCGTGCAGGCTTCCTATCGCTCGCACTGTCACAGCCAGCAATTTCGGACTTTAAGGAAACAAATTTCACGTGATAGGACGATCGCCCACATTATTCTAATATAGAATACGATGGTCGCCCGCGATCGCCAGAGAGGATCCAGCAACCTTGTCTCCTATAAATAGCAGGCCTCCAACAGTGGCCTGGGAACAATCGAGAGTACAGTGAAAAACGCACAAAGAGAGAGATACATTCTCATACACAACATCATAAGCAAGAACCTACAGAGCTTCATATCTGGTTCTTCCGGCAATCTTCATGCTCTATAGCTAAGATAACTAGAATCATTACACTCATTGTAATAGTATTCTAACATTAATATTTGTACTCTAAAGCATTTATATTAATAACATCTCGCGAGAGCATTCAAGCCCGGGACTAACAACCCCGGCAAACCTTGTGTTATTTATTTTCCCACGGAAGTGTTCTCGCATTTGTTTGTTACTCGACCATTCCAGCAATACCATCTCTGGATAATATTTGGGGTAACAACACACGATACTAATCACAACGAATCACAATTGATCACAACGGACCACAATGATCATGCTTGTTCACAATTGCTCACCCGGGTGACACGACAAGACACGACTCTGACAAGACACAACTCGACAAGACCCAACTAGACCCAACTGCCTAGGTTTTCGTAAACCTAAGCTCCGATACCATTTATGTAACACCCCCAATCCACTCAGGGATGTTACACGCCGTATACCCCTTTCCGCAAGGATCTACCAGGCAGGAGACTACAAAACAAAACCCGCATGCGGTCAAATCGACTAAAACATAATACCGTAGACCGATTAGGTCTCTCAACATACAACATAGCACTACAACTGATAAACCAAAATACAACTCGATCACAATTTACACAACATGTCCATCCTCTTAAGGATGACAATGAACTAGATTTAAATACTCGGACCGACAGATCACTGACGGACAACCGACTACAAGTGTAACTAGTATCGCTACTTTACATCATCCTCCATGCCGATCCTGTGGTCGCTCTCTCACAAATCGGAATACCTGAAAAACATAACATAATCCCCCAATGAGGGGTTAGCGATGGAAATCGCTAGCAAGTAACCAAGCTATATAGTTATACATCAAGAATACAACCGTTATGAAGATAACCTTCGACAAGGTAGCAACACGATCCCCGAGTCTAAATTCTTTTCGAAAACAATTTATATTTGGAAGGATCATAAGAATAACTTCAAAACGCGTTTAAAAGAATAACCATTTCCTTAATAGTGTGAATTACTTCAAAAACCACTTTGAGGGAATATTTAGAGACTTCGGTTGCCTCAGTGTAAAATCATGAAATAAGAACATTTTCCTTTTCAAAAAGGTTTTCTTTCAAAATCATATAAATAGTTTTATTCTCAACCCAAAACTTCAAAGACCAAAACCATATCCACCAATATAACCGAGAATCAAGAATCAAACATTCACGTTGAAGAGATATCAAATCAACAGTCAAATCGTCTCCTTGGCCCCGAAGGTCCCACTCGGACTAGCTCATCGAAAACAACTCAAATACACCCATAAGTTATCTTGACATCATACTCGCAAGTAACGATTCTCGGAGCCCTCTTCAGACTTACCCGATTAGATAACTTTATGGTCAACTCATACATCTGGCCGTACTCGCAAGCACGCGCCTCCGGAGGCCTCGACGGACCCTACCCGAATAACATAACGTCTGGCCGTACTCGCAAGCACGCACCTCCGGAGGTCTCGAAGGAACCCTACCCGGATGACATCTCAATTCACAAAGATACACAACAACAAAGATACAATGTTCATCCCCACCCGCAAACACATAACACATAAGTTAACGCATCATAATTTCAACAAGGGCACGATATTCACAGCACACCATCATTCATGGAAAAGGTTAACGATCGAATAATACAAATATTACGCCATTCCACAATTCCACGACCAACTACTCTTTTCTAATATCCATTTTAACCGCAAAATAACATGAAAGGGTTGTTATTATTCTCCACGAAACACAAGTTTATGGTCGACTTTACTTTCATAGAATTCACCTATTCGTTTGAAAGTAAGTTACGGTTAAATATACAATCACTAACAAGTCCACGTTAGATTCACGACAAATCACATTCTCAAAGTATAAAGAATATAGACGAGATACTCGCCTCAAGTCCAAAGCACGCGAAACAACGGGGAAGCTCGACCGGAACCCTCATACACCTATAATCCTCCGACAAACACAACGAAGATACGATCACAACGAGAATCAAGGCCAAAAACAACGGAAATCCCAACAATTCATCGAAGGGAAACTCATTCGAACATTAAATGTTCGAGACCCTCCAAGAACATTAAATGTTCGAGACCCTCCAAGAACAAAGAAATCACCCTCCAGGTCGAACGAATCAAAGATATGAGTATCCAATCCGTAGAACATGTTCAAAACAATGTTTATACAACAATTAATTGATCAAAAACAGATTGGAATCGAAATCAAAAGGAAAATCCCCACAATCTTCAAAAATAAGGGTTCAAGCCAAAATACCTTGATTCGGACGAAGAACATAGATCGGATGATGATATAATCAACAAGAATCTTCCAAAACGTCTTGGAATTTATTAGAATCGGTCCAGAACTCGATTTCCCGAGTCTCCCGTCGCCAACCACCGAATGAATGAGAAAAATGTTGTAGGAAAATCCCTCACAATATGCCGCAAGTGCACGGTGTCAACAAGTAATAAAGTGATAAGTAAAGTATTGTTCCCTCGAGGACTGATTTCACTAAGTACCAAAATATAGTCAACTCACAATTTTATTTGAAGAACAATTATATGGATTTTATACCTAACTAATTGCCGAAAATAAATAATAGTACTAATAATAATAATAATACTAATAAGGGTATAGGATTATGATTTTCACCTCAAACAATCAGGAATGATATTTATTCAATTCAATTCACTTTTATTCAATTGATTGTAAGCCAGGAATTCCTAAATTATTCTAAAGCCTTTCCCAAGGTCGATAGAAAATACTACGAATTATTAACTCGATATATCCCTATTCGAATCAGATAATTAATAGCTAAAACAGTTCAAGAATTCCCACAATAAAAAGGCTTCACAATTCCATGAGTATATCCCTATCTCACGAAAATTATGATTCGTCTCACAAGAACTATGCCTAAATTTCATCTTCCGAATCCATAAAGACATTCAAAACAAATTAACTGTTGGCCAGACAATTAAAAAGCATTAAGAACAGTAAGAAGAATCCAATTCAATAGAATAACGAGTAAATCGAAATAATAATAAATAATCAAACCGTCATAAACTCGGTTACAATCAAAATCCTACTCGAATAGATCTAGATAGTAAGATGCAGAAAAACCGTAGTGATCTGTGGTCTTGTCGTCGCCCACAAATCTTCTCCTTGTGTTCTTTGCCCTAGCTATCGATCTTCCTCCTTAGATGATGATCCCCCCAATTTTTCATCCCTATGATGCTTATTTATAGTCGTCCTCAGCCTCCAAAACGCGTCCGTGTGATTAGGTCGAGAACAGGCTCCAAAACGGCCCAAACCCGCGGAATATTCAGAAAAACCGCCCGGTGTGCCACGGCTCACTTAATCTGTCCCGCGGCACACCGTGCTCAGATTAAAACCTGGGAGCGACATTTTCCTTCTGGGCCGCGGCTCACTCAGTCTTTGTCGCGGCTCAGTGTACAGTTTGCTCGGGACTTTCAGGCCATCTTCGTGTGCCGCGGCTCACTTGGTTTGTGCCGCGGCTCATGACCAAAAACTGCTGTTTTCGCCCGTTTTTCATTGTTTCGGCTTCCGGACTCCGATTTCCTGCTAAACATATAAGAATAGTGCATTAAAAGCTCATTTATACTGATTTAGGCTCAAGATGGATATAAAATAATGATAAATAAACGCATAAAAATACTCCTAACAAATACCCCCAAACTTGAGCCTTTGCTTGTCCTCAAGCAAAAATCAATTTTAAACAGAATGCATCGTGAATGATCGATAATGATCGTGCAAATTTATAGTGCTCAACCTAATCAATACTATCCTGAAAATCTCAAATAATAATACAAGTATCGTAATAGTGAGTCACTTCCAGGACACTGATTCCACGAAGTAACCAATTTCAGTCCTAATCAATCGTGAATGAAGAAAATCAAGCTCAAAGATTAACAAGCGTGAATTTAACCGACCGTCAATATGAAGGGTTAGATTAAACAAGCTAATTCGCCCAGTCCCACAGTCTAGTGGCAAAATTCAAGAGTTTCATTATCAAAATTATTCCTAGGACAGCATTCCCTTATGTATGATCAATAATATAATTCGAGTTAACCACTAGGCTTCAGCTCTCTGGATATTTCATCGGGATGATCCTAGGGTGGATTTCCATTCTCATGTATCGGGGAACCATTTGACGTAAAAGACACTCATGGGGCACATGGATGCTTATAGTTACTAAGCCCCCCTCTACAGCGGAGAGAAAACTCGAATAGCTATTCCCGCATGTCAAGGTTGCTGTTTTACGCGAGAGTAAACAACGGGTCACGTGAATACCCACGGTTACTAGGCTTCCCATCATCGGTAATGCGATATGTCTAAATTATTAATCTATTCAGGGTCGTCGTTTTACGCGAGAGTAAACAACGGGTCACGTGAATACCCCCGGTTACTAGACTTCCCCTCATAGAACAACTAATATCTTGACTTTTTTCTTGGGGAAAAACTGTCCGACTCTAAACTCAATTTAAGTGCCCACAAGACTTATGTTACTGGACGATTAGCTACGCGAAAAGTTTAACCAAACGTATAAACGGTGATTTGAAAACACGTATGTCTCCTTTCTTATCTGCTAAAATTTCTACAAAAACGATAAAATTTCGGACCTAATTGAATACTCCACAGAAACAGATATCGCTGACTGCAACTAGACTAAAATTCAACCTTTTATTCCAAGAGACATCAGTATCGTAACATCAGTTTTACACACGGAAGCACGAAAAATTCACGTTTTTAACAAAAACCATCAACAGCATGCGAGGACAATAAAACAATCGCAATTTATACCCAAGTAAATCAATTCCACTACACATAAAATCATCAACCATCATACTCATGTGAAAGTAAAAGAGATAAGGAAAAGTGAAACTTATTCCAAATGTCTTCTTGAAAGCTAGCACATGTCTGAGTGGAAACATCGGTCAATCCATACTTCAAATAACGCTCAGCATCACGAGGGACCCCCAAACTTAGTCTCTAGTCATGAGATAACAATAGACATTAAATCAAGAAAGACTAGAATATGAAGAATAACTCATTGGGGTTATATAAAAATATTAGAGAAATAAGGGCCAACAAGAATACACGAATCCAAACGAAATAACAAAAACAAAGAAAAAATTAATAACTAAAAATCAAATAAAAACAAATAACTAGAAAGCAAGTAAAAATGATGGGTTGCCTCCCATCAAGCGCTCTGTTTTATGTCTTGAGCACGACGTGGCAAAAAGAGTTTAACGTGGTTTTTTTCTGGGGAGATTGCCAAATGCCCCCTTCTTGCAATCTCTAAGCCTCATATTCCATAGGGGAGGCTTTGGTTCATGCCCGGTTGCCACAAATAATGAGTAAGAAGAATTATGAGGACAACCAAAAAATGATGGAAGAATATAATAATGATAAGGCATGAAAAAATAAGCAGAGTTCGAATGGGTAAATAATAAAGACTTATCATGAACAACCTCATTAGAACTCATGGTATCAGCCTCAACAGAATCAAAAGCAATAGGGTCAATCTCTCCCATTATGGATTTAGGAAAGATTATGCGCGGCACCGTTAATAAAAATTTTGGCACAAAAGTGTTCACCTTATTAGTCGAAGTTTGATGACAATTTAATGAAATTTCTTTGGAAACATCATCAGTGGTAACTTCTTCTATAGGCTCATCACACCTTATGTAATTATCGGGTGCTGGGGGATCGACCCTAAAACTTAGCATGTCTTTCTTCTCAACCTCCCCCTCAACTTCACTACTAAATATATGAGCTGGAATACAACCATAGTGAATCTCAAGACCACGACGTGCACATTCTAGCTCAAAAAGGGTACTATCAGGATTTTTGAGAACGTCTACACATTGTTCAAGCATGGTCTTTAGTTTTGGGGGAGGGGGCTGACTGACCCTATTTGGCAAATTATTAAGAACATCGAAATTTATGAAATGCCAAGGGCCACGATACTCAAAGGAAAACATAATGGAGAAAATAAAAATATAGAGACTAACAAGAAAAACTTCAAATTAAAATTGGAGTCGCTTGGTATTGATATTAGCGAAAAATCAGTCCCCGGCAACGGCGCCAAAAACTTGTTGTAGGAAAATCCCTCACAATATGCAGCAAGTGCACGGTGTCAACAAGTAATAAAGTGATAAGTAAAGTATCGTTCCCTCGAGGACTGATTTCACTAAGTACCAAAATATAGTCAACTCACAATTTTATTCGAAGAACAATTATATGGATTTTATACCTAACTAATTGCCGAAAATAAATAATAGTACTACTAATAATAATAATACTAATAAGGGTACAGGATTATGATTTTTACCTCAAACAATCAGGAATGATATTTATTCAATTCAATTCACTTTTATTCAATTGATTGTAAGCCAGGAATTCCTAAATTATTCTAATGCCTTTCCCAAGGTCGATAGAAAATACTACGAATTATTAACTCGATATATCCCTATTCGAATTAGATAATTAATAGCTAAAACAGTTCAAGAATTCCCACAATAAAAAGGCTTCACAATTTCATGAGTATATCCCTATCTCACGAAAATTATGATTCGTCTCACAAGAACTATGCCTAAATTTCATCTTCCGAATCCATAAAGACATTCAAAACAAATTAACTGTTGGCCAGACAATTAAAAAGCATTAAGAACAGTAAGAAGAATCCAATTCAATAGAATAACGAGTAAATCGAAATAATAATAAATAATCAAACCGTCATGAACTCGGTTATAATCAAAATCCTACTCGAATATATCTAGATACTAAGATGCAGAAAAACCGTAGTGATCCGTGGTCTTGTCGTCGCCCACAAATCTCCTCCTTGTGTTCTTTGCCCTAGCTATCGATCTTCCTCCTTAGATGATGATCCCCCCAATTTTTCAGCCCTATGATGCTTATTTATAGTCGTCCTCAACCTCCAAAACGCGTCCGTGTGATTAGGTCGAGAACAGGCTCCAAAACGGCCCAAACCCGCGGAATATTCAGAAAAACCGCCTGGTGTGCCGCGGCTCACTTAATCTGTGCCGAGGCACACCGTGCTCAGATTAAAACCTGGGCGCGACATTTTCCTTCTGGGCCGCGGCTCACTCAGGCTGTGCCGCGGCTCAGAGTACAATTTGCTCGGGACTTTCAGGCCATCTTCGTGTGCCGCGGCTCACTTGGTTTGTGCCGCGGCTCATGACCAAAAACTGCTGTTTTCGCCCGTTTTTCATTGTTTCGGCTTTCGGACTCCGATTTCCTGCTAAACATATAAGAATAGTGCATTAAAAGCTCATTTATACTGAGTTAGGCTCAAGATGGATATAAAATAATGATAAATAAACGCATAAAAATACTCCTAATAAAAAACAAGAAAAAAACGAAGTCTGGCCGAGCCCAGGCTATATATAGACGGCAGGGTTACGGCCGTAACCGGTAGTGCCTTACGGCCGTAACTCGGCCCATACGGCCGTACTCGGCAGGCCCTTACGTCCGTAACCGGCATTCATCAAAATCCTGCCCAGCACCTGCCGACCACTTACGGCCGTAACGGATCACACCTTACGGCCAGAATCGCCTTCGTCGATCATGCTCGCTGAGCAAGTACGGCCGTAATCGCACCTTATGGCCATAACTCGGTGCCAAAGCCCTCGCTCCGGCCGTGACTTACTGTACACTCCGACGGCCCGGACAACCCCGAAACCCGAACCTGAATATAAACCGAAGATACGGTTACGAAGTACTCGCAAAAACGAATCTAAGCGCTAAGAGAACACACGATTCCGACCACCTGAAGTGTCGAAATTCGACAACGGAAGGAATTACCTCAAACTTTTGGGAAATTACGAAAACGGCCCAAAACGTCCGAAATACACGATACACGATCCAAAAACACCAAAACAAAGCTCGCAACATGAATAATAACATTAAATGGAGTTATAGGAGACACGAAACTGTAGTTTCGAACCACCATCACACGAAATGAACCGAATAGCGGAAAAAGTCGCTCAAAAGAAGAATTCGGGTAAAACAGCCCCGGACCAAACTCGGATGACCAAACACGCAGAACAAAATATTATCCAAATGTCAAAACGCTCGCAAGAGAGTTCTGAAAGTCTGAAAAAAAATGCCAAAAATGAAAAAAAATTTCAAAAGAGAAAATCACGGGTATTACACACATACTATCCGAGTCCTCATCGGCGATGGGAATTGCAGATCTCCTGGATGAACTGAGGGGTAAATCCTAGCTCCTCTCCAACAATAGACTCCAACCTACCCATGTCCCACATCCCATCAACCCATAACTTATTAATCCTAAGATGGGGTCTACCAGTAATCTGACAATAAGAAGAAATCGGCCTATCCCCAATCCAAGTATCGTCCCAAAAGCTGACCTCCCCGCAGCCACAACCAAGAGTACAACGAATGAATTCCTGAGCCTCAATACCCACGCGGAGAAGACGGCGCCAACGGTGGCTGGCACGAGCTTTAAGAGCAGTACGCATAGGCGTATAAAGGCGAGCATAGCAGTTTCTGCGGAGCATAAACTGCGCCCACAGAGACGTGCCCGCGCGAAGGTGCCACCAGAGCTTATAACTAAAAGATCTCGCCATATCTGAGACCTCCCTCAGAGACCGGACGACAAATCTGCCGCCAACGGACCCAGTGCGTCTTCCTCTAATAAGTTTGGCAGCGGATCGAGAAATCTTGCTGATCTTTTCGGACCAACAACGCCCCAGAAGTATCTCGCAATGATCTGCTCGAGCTCCTGGATAATGTACTGTGGAGGGTCCAAAACCTGAAGCAGGTGTAGAGGAATCGTGCAGAAAGTGCTCTTAATAAGAGCCAGGCGTCCCCCAAAAGCAAGGTGGCGATGGGACCAACTAGAGATCCTATCCAACATCCGTTGCTTCACCTCAGCAAAGAGCTCTCGTCTCATAAAGCCTTTGTAAAGGGGCACACCTAGATAGGTGATGGGGAGATCGCCCTGGCGAAAACCAGTAAGATCATGAACTCTCTGATGCCAACGAGGCGCATGCTTGGGAGCGAGAATAAAAGTGCTCTTCTGGATATTACGTATTTCGGTGAACGCAAGTGCACGTTGTCGTAAGCAAGTAATAAAGTGATAAGTAAGATATCGTTCCCACGAGGACTGACTTACTAACTACCAATTTATGTGTATTCTAATTTTATCTGAACGATCGAATATGGTGGTGCAAGGAATATTAAAGAAAAGTAATATAATGATAAAATAAGAACAATTAATAAAATCGATTATTAGAAGAAAGAAGATCAAATAGGAGAATAATCTAGGATTGAGAATCCGCCTCGATTTATCCGAATTACTCTTGATTTATATGAATTAAGTGATTTCCTAATTTATTGAAGGCGAAGATTTGCTAAGATACTCTAATGCCTCTCCCGAGGTCAGTAGAATTTTCTAAGGCGAATAAAACACTCTATTCCTAGGTGAATTAATTCGACAATAGGCAAAAAGTACAAAATCTTCAGACAGGCCATGTAATTCCTATGAGTATATTCCTATCTCACAAGATAAAACGTTTCTCACCAATTTTTTCTACTAACTCACCTCTCCCGATTCGAGTTGTGTAATCAAAACAATTCAATCATAGGCCACATAATTGAACGCATTAAAAACAATTGGGGAAAACTCAATAAAGAAGAGAGATATATATTAATAATGCAAAATCAAAAGTTAATTCGCCAAAACTTCGGTTTCATCACAATCTTAGAATAGGGTTCTAGCCCGACATGCTAGAAAATAATACACAAAGAATTAAAGAAAGCATAATAGAAATCAAACACAGTTGAAGAACTTGAATTCCTCCGTTCTCTAGCTTCTGCTCTCTGCTCCTCGGTGTTTTCTCTTTTTTTTTTATCTTCAGACCTTCAATGCCTATTTATAACCTTCATTAGTCTCCAAAATGCGTCCGGAAATTAGGTCGAAAACAGGCTCCTACAAAAAAAACAGTTTTTACCGACGCCAAACGCCGTTGGTAAAACAGAAAATGGCGTTGGTAAAAAAATTACCGACGCCATTACCGATGGAAACCCGCCATTGGAAAAACGCTCGACGGTAATTTTTTACCGACGCCGCCATTTACCGACGCCATTTTTGGCGTCGTTAAATTAAAAAAAAAATCTAAAAAGTCGTCGGGACTCGGGCGGGTCACGTCCGGCTCAAAGCGGGGCTCGGGCGGGTCGTTCGGTCGAGTCCAGTCCGGCGGGTCGGGTCCGGTCCGGCGGGTCGGTCGGCTCCGTTCAATTTCAAATGGTTGAGAAGGATTTTGGTTTATAAACCACCTAAAACACTACTGTTTTTTCGATGTGGGATAGTGCAAAAAATTTACCGACGCCGAAATGGCGTCGGTAATGGCGTAAACGGCGTCGCTAAATTTAAAAAAAAAAAAAAAATTACCAACGCCAAAATGGCGTCGGTAAATGGCGTCGGGAAACGGCATCGGTAAATGGCGTCGGTAAATGGCGGCGTCGGTAAATGGCGTCGGTAAATATGAAAAAAAAGAAAAAAAATAAGTCTGCGAACCGGTCGTCGTTAATGGCGTCGGTAAATCAATTAAATAACGGGCGTCGGTAATGGCGTCGGTAAATTATAAGTTTAACAACGGCGGTACGGGCGTCGGTAAATGGCGTCGGTAAAAACTGTTTTTTTTTGTAGTGAAAAACGGCCCAAAAACACGTCTGACTCAGAAATCCCGCCCCGCGGGCCGCGGCTCAGCTTAAGTATGCCGCGGCCCCCGGTACAGTGAGTACCGCGCCTGCTGTGCCGTGCGTGTGCCGCGGCCTGGCCTTGGTGTGCCGCGGCCCCGACCAAAAATTGTCGTTTTGGCCCATTTTTCGTCGTTTAAGCTTCCGGACTCCAATTTCCTTCAAAACATATACAGATAATGCATTAAAAGCTCATTTACACCGATTTAAACTAAAAATGGGTATAAAATAATGATGATTAAGCGCATAAAAATACAACTAACACTGGATACTAACCATCTGGCCCGAAGCCATAGAGTAGTGATCCAGGAGACGCATAAGATCAACAAGACCATCATCCACAGCCCGTGTGAATATAATGATATCATCGGCGTAGGATAAGTGCGAGACGAGGAAAGGCCGTCCGGACGTCCCATACCTCATCAAAGGATGGTCCTGAATGAATCGATCCAAGCAGCGCGATAAATAATCAGCGGCAAGCACGAAGAGCGACGGAGAAATAGGGTCGCCCTGACGCAAACCCCGGCTAGAGGCAAAATAGCCGGCCTGACTGCCGTTCAATAAAATGGAGAACGTGCAACTCTCGACGCAATGATGTATGAACATAATCCATCTAGCCGGGAACTCCATCCTCACCAGGACCTCACGTAAAAACTGTCACTGAACCCTATCGTACGCCTTAGCCATATCTAGCTTCAGCGCAAGTTCGGGACATCATGAATGTCCGCGACGTGGAGGTCGTGAATGAGTTCTTGGGCCAAAAGGATATTATCAGTAATAACCCGCTCGTGAACAAATCCACTCTGGTTCAGAGAGATAATAAGAGGGAGGAGAGGAGCAAGCCGAGCATTAAGGATTTTAGTGATAATCTTATTGGTCACATTACACAGACTAATATGCCGGTAGTTTGTGTTAGGATTGTATACTGCAAAGCATACTTTATGCTTGTATTACCTAATTTCCCTGTTACTACCTATGAGAATATTAATTACATTTAATCACATGTTTTGCATATTAATTCACGTTATGGTTATGCAAATGAAATGTCTAATTATTTTATATTGTAGATAATGTGGTGTGTTGGTGTCACACGGAAGATCACATTATCGGTGCCTTATAAAATAATATAATAGTTCACAACCTATATAATTATTAGACAAATTATATAAAAGGTTGTAGTGTATGCTTGAGAATAGTTGGTCTTGACTATTAGCATACATTAGCGTATTTGCATACGTTGAACTGGATTGAGGTGAGATAGTGTCTTCAGACCGACCGTAAGAAGAACGTAAATCTCGGATAATTATTATTTCTTAATTCTAAGTATATAATATTTAATTGTATATTTATAATAATTATTGCTTTGATTTACCATAGGTGAGAGTCAAAATGATCGACTCAATAAGCCTCGTATCTTGGGCAATAATATTGTTTATACGACAGTTATTATTATTACTAGAAATCGTGTCCCGACTCGTGCGGGTTGATGATGTCCCCTTGAGGAGCTCGATAATGGTTATTATATTAAACCCTGCAGGTGGATTTAATTCCGATATAATAATCAGGTTCGAGTGGTACTACTCTTGGATAAGATATTAATTAATTAAAGCTATCAGTAGCTTATAATTAATTAATGGGCATTCGATATCTTAAACATGGGAAATAATATATTTAATGAGGAGCCCAATATCGTAATTTGAGATTTTGGTAGGAAGTGCAATATCAACTTTTTAGTGGACTAAGTTGATATTAATAGATTCATTATATTAGGAAGAGTCCTAATAAGGTAAGATGAATTTATTGGGAGTCCTTCCATAATCCTCCTTAAGATCCCTAGTAGTAGTCCAAGAGCCTATATATAGGACATCTTGGGTTGGCCGATTTTATCACAAAACATACACAAGGAATTTCAATTTTTTCTTCTAAGTGTTTAATTGTGGATCTTGACTTGTGTCTTTGATTCCACAATTGAGAGAACACTTTTATTCTTGCTACATATCGGAATAACTTGAAGAAAAGAAAATCGAGAGTTGTGAGGGATTGAATTCGGCCGATCCAAAGGTTGTCCAAGAAAGATCCGGTAGCTCGTTGCCCACACAACATCCGGGTTAAGGCGGATCATACTCTAGAAGGTCTAAAGGTAGAAATACAAGGTGATCAAGACGAAAGCAACCAATACTCTTCAAAAGGTAATATCCTATGATCTTGGATCTAGATTAGGATATTTTAATAATCAACATATTTAATTAATAAATAATAAATAATATTTAAATTGCTTATTAGTCTTAGTAATTAATTAATTAGCATGCCTAAATAGATCTCATGCTCGTAGATGCGTAAAACACGATTATCATCTTTCCCAAACTCCGCTTCCGCTGCGTTTTACTTTCCAACAGTCTGACCAACCGCTCGGAACAGGCTTCTTCGGGATCAAGACGACCATAGTCGCCATGAAAGTCAGAGGCATGGGATGACCCTCAAAGAACTCGAGCACAGCCCCCTCTACGTCAGAAGATACAATCTCCCAACAATGCTGAAAAAACAAAGATGAGAACCCCTCAGGCCCAGAAGCGCTGTGAGGATCGATATCAAACACCGCAGCACGAATCTCCTGGGGAGAGGGTGGGACACACAAACTATCAGAATCAAAAGAGGAGGGGATAGAGGGAAAACAAGTGTCATCCAGGGGGACGAGAACATCACCATCGGATGTAAGCAGAGTCCTAAAGAAATTCACAGCGGATGATCGGATGTCCGACTCTACAGCGATCGTCGTGCTACCATCCTCAATGCTGTGAATATGCGACTGACAACGCTTCTGCTTTGCAAAACCCGGAAAAATAAAATTGGCATTCCAAAACCTACAAAAGTGCGCCTCGGTTTCACGTCATCGACAAAATCCTCCTACTCATGTAGTATATGTTGTTGGACCTAATTTTGTACCAACTTTATTCTCGAGTAATTTTCTATTACTTGTTCTTATTTCAATTGTCTCTTCAAGAATTTCTTTTTGGCGACTTGGATGCTGGATCTATAGCACACGCTACTTTCAGTGGTGGATAAGACTGTGAGAGAAGTCATATCTATCTCAAAGTTTATGTTATTTGAGTGACATTCTTGGGGAAAGTCACGATATAAATTTGTTGAAAAATTGATATGGTAGGAAGTTATATGCGCCATATTTTATTGAGTCTGCTATATTTTCATCGTTTCTGATCGATTTTATTACAACGGTTTAAGAAAAGTGTATTAAGTAATAGTCAAGTTGCACGTTTTTAAGCATCAATTTACGACCTTTTACATTATCACTCAAAATCCCACAAGACAGGAGTGATTTTCTCATGATTCTCTTTTATTGATGGCAAACACCTCGAATCCACCAAGAATTTGATATCATTGACTATGCTCGTACGGAGTAACATCAGTGGTTATTAACTGTTCGTTTGGCGTTCGAACATAGTCTTTCCCTCAACTGAGCCTAATGCTCAAGAATTGAGCGAATAAACTAAGCCCAATGCATTAACGTATTTGAGATATCATATTCACTCTCTACTGAAGAAGTACTATATTAACCTACACCTAAGAAACAGTCGGATAAACTTTAGTAGCGGTCCAATAATGTGCATGATCAGCGATTCTCGAAACATCAATTGAAGTGGAACAAATCCTTTCTTGGGTTATGAAAACGTATAGGCATATAACCAATCCATATTGGACCTCCGTATTGATCTTCGTTATTGCGGCGTAAAGGAGTCTGATCAGATCAATTAGAAGACTCTTACCAGTTTTTCGGTGGGAGCAAGTGTTATTGCTCACCAGCTGCACATTGCATGTGAAGAATGTAGGATAAGGACATTTAATAATTTTGTCTCTCACCTCAGAAAAAAGAAAGGCACCATGAGATTAGTTTCAATAGTAAAACAAGGCCATTTGGTATCAAACCGTTTCTGGAAGTAAATCAATCATCCAATGGAAAATACCACATTAAAAGAAAATGACTCAAGTTGCTACGCATTTACAAACTCCCAGCATGTGAGGAATTAGTAAGAAAGGGAAAAGAAATGACTGTCATTTCTAATACGTGGAAGAGTAGAAGACAGCTCGACGGCCAGCCACATTGGTGTATAACCACAAGGTCGTTCTCCCACCACCAAAAATGGACCTACTTTGTAGTCTAATAGACCTTACTTTTCAATGCGGCTCGAGGGAGCACTTTTAAGATAGACTTTACTTTTCAATGCGGCTCGAGGAAGTACTTTCAAAGCAACTAAGAACATCCAAGACTACTTGATTGCAACAAATAAAATTATATAAACTTAAATTACATCAAATAAGTGCATCAAATATAATGACATAATTAGAATTACAAACAGATAAGGTATGATCAATGTGGATATAATTCCACCATCATACGATGTTTCATGTCATTTTCTCTGGAGATAAGTAGCTTTTATACATCGATGTAGTAACATAATTATGTCCATCTTTCTTGACATTGTGTTAACTTCTTTTTTACTTGTGATTCTCATCGCACGAAGTTCTACAGTAAATTCATCTGGAATAAAGATTGTAATGTCGTGGCCTTTTCTTTCATTTTACCTTTAGCTTTATCTATACCAATAGGACGACTAGTTTTTGAAGAACCACTCACTGTAGTTTCTGGAAATGAGTCGGTTGGATCTGATCCATCCTCAATGCTTCTTAATTTTTCAAAACGGACACGACCTTATTCAATGCTATCAGTATCTAGATGTTTAAATTCTACTATCCTATTTCAGTTCCCACTTGGGATGGTGACGCATAACTTGTTCGAAAACCTCCTAGTACATAAACCTAGATTTTTCGTATAATGTTTGAGCTTTTTTCTCAACATCTTTATTGGACATTCAACTCATTTTACGACTATAAGCATCCTTGTATGCACCGACACACTTGGTCATATTTTTATTGAGCAGTTTATAACGACCACTTAATGACTCCACAGATCATTCAATGCCCAAATTTGGTAGTCAGCCCAAGTTTGTTGTACATTTCTAAAATGTATAGCCAAAATGCTTCATTTTTTTTGTTGGTGCCAACAACTAGACTTCCACTCACTCTACACCAAGAAGGCAGGGGCATTGTGTCTTCATGATCGGTCCAACTTTGTGGACGAGCTGAAGTGTTTGAGCTTCGAGTGTTTATTTTAAAAGTTTGAGGATATTGCGGAGTTTCAAACTGCATTGTAGGTCACAAGTCGTCCAGGAATAAGTCTAGAGGGGGGGTGAATAGACTTATTGAAACTCTTAAACTCTTTTTCTCAAAGAGTAAGTTTCTTTAGCTGATGGATATACAAATGACTTAGAGTCGTTTGTTCTCAATACGTGCGGAAGTCAGCTGATGACGAATATAAACAACTAATGAAACACTTAACGATGAATGCAGTAGTTAGAGTATGATGCTAGAAATCAGTAAAGAACATAGGCAATTATAGTGGTCTCAGAGGTGGTGTAATCCTCTACTAATCCACTTTACTCCAAACCAGTTGGAGATAAATTCACTATAATTCTCAACCAGTGATAAATATTACAGTGATTCAACCAAACTACAACAGCTTCCAACCAGTGGAAATCCGTGCCGTTGTAACACACTTGACTGCCTTGCACCTATTGATCCTCGATCCTTGGATGCCTTTACAGTCTCTAACTTCAACCAGTGAAGTACTCGAGTACTTCCTGTTGAATTTGTTAATGTTGCGTTCCCGTTTTGGGAAATGGATTTGATGTCGGATTTTATTTGTCGGTTTGTAGTCTTTTATTTGAATTGTCGTTTTATTAATGATTGTTTGTCGTTGTCGAATGTCTTGTTTGGTACGTTAGCCTGTTGGATTCCACAGTGTGGGGTCCACGGCGCTGTAATATGCCCTGAATGTCTTGGGGGTGTTACACTAATAACATCGAATCAATCTACAATCCGTATCTCTCCTCTCGTGTATATATTTTCGTGTATGAACACTCAAACACTTATCAATTCAGCACAAATACAACAACGATAATGTATACAATGATAACAAGTATGTGTATAAGTTCCTTGAAGTTGTTGTATTGAATGATACCAAATGATTTGGTATTTATAGGCATAAAGCCTCAACTAGCCGTTGCTGGCTATCTTCATTAGTGTGCGCTATTTCCCTTGTTAGCGTGCGCTAATCCATGTTACGTACATTAGTCTTGCATGGTTACGTACGTTAACTGTTGAGCCATTTAGTCCAGTAGCTTCTTCTTCCCTTTAGCCTGCGTTAACCTTAACGTGTAGCGTGCACTAGCTGGTCTTCGTTTACAACGGTCTGATGCTTGAAAGTCTTTTGTCCAATGTACATATTTCAAAAAGCGTGCGCTAAGTTGTCTCCATAGCGTGCGCTATCTGTTCAAACTTTGCTTTTTAGATTCTTTACTATATGCGTGATTTCCATGTTGAAAGTCTTCAGAACGGATATATTCATTCGTTAGCGTGCGTTAGCTATATTTGTAGCGTGCGCTAACTCAGCCATTCAGCATGCGCTAGTCTTTCGTGCGTTAACCATCAGGTGAAATCAGGTGATTCTTCAGCTGACTTTCTATTACGTACGTTAATACTTCATATTACGTACATTATGTCCTCCATTTAGCGTGCGCTACTCTTGCTTACTAGTGTGCGTTATCTACTTGATTGCCCAGCTTGTGCGTCTTCGTCTTCTTTGTTGTTTTGCTTCGTTCTATTGTTGTTTTCTTTGATCGGTAACATCATTAGTTCATCATCAAAACCAATTTATGATTATGTGGAATAGAATATTTCAACAATCTCCCCCTTTTTGGTGATGACAAAACAACAACCTTCGATGGGATTATATACCTGTAAAAATATTAAACATTATAGATCAAAGTTTTCGGCTTTGTCCGTTTCGTTAGTTTTCTTCTCCCCATCTTTTTTTCCTCCTTTTCAACTCCTTCTCATTTTTTCTTTTTCAACTTCTTCTTTTATTTTCTCGACTTTTTTTCTCCTTCGTCTTTTCTCCCCTTTTCATGATCGATATTATATTTTTCTCGTCATTCTTCCATGACTCGTATTCTCCTTCTCCATCATTTTAATCGACATTCTCCCTCTTTTTGTCATAATCAAAAAGTGCAAAATAAATAAATAAAAAATTAATACATTAAATATGACAACGGGTAAAAACTCCCCCTGAAAAATATATCTCCTCATTTTAAAAATAACTCACCCTGAGTTAAATACCAATTTAATAAAAATATCAATTATGATTTTTGGGGATCCAACCGAGAGTTGGTTTTTTATTTGATACATAGACGATATTTGGTATTGTGGTTCCTTTATGAATCCAAACTTTTTTAATTTTGATCGTCCGTCTTGGGTTTTTGCAAATCGAAATATGATGCCCAAGTTTCAAAAATTTATCACAGCGGGGTATTTTAAAATTTAAGGATTCGATTTTATTACACGGTTTGAATCCTAACCCCTGTTTATTTAATGAAAATTTTTAAACGGAAAGTAATTGTTCAAATTTGTCGTTATCACAAGAAAATTTGTTCGTTAAATTCTTGAGTTCATTTTGAACTTTTAAAAGATCATTCTTTAGTTTATTTTCATTTTCAAGACATTTAGAATGATCGGTTTCAATAAATTTCCCTTTTTCATTTATTTTGGACATTTCGATTTCCAATAATATATTTTTCGCTTTTAGGGATTTATTATCAATTAAAGAATTTTGAAAATTCGTATGTAAAAGTTCAAATGCTTCAAAAAAATTCGTCGTGAGACGAGGTACTTACCTGGCTTTCGACGTCGCTTTCGTCGAGTGAACTCCTTGCCATGAGTGCGAGGTTATTTTGAATATATTCATCATCATCCTCTTCGTCACCCCAAGTAGATATTAAGACTTCTTTCTTAGAAGTCGAGCTTCGGCAATTTTTAGCAAAGTGGCCTGATTTTTCACAGTTTCGACAATTATTGTCGAATTTCTTTGACTTGCTCGAGATGTCTTTTCTTCTCCGGTTTAATAAGTTTTGGAACTTATTTATATTTTTGGCATAATATGCTGATTCTGCATCATCTTCATCTACCGGGATTTCTTCTTTTCTTGATATCTTAGCTTTCAAAGCTATTGACCTTTCTTTCGGTTTCGGCTCGACGTTTCGAGATTTAAGAACTATCTCGTAGTTTATTAGTGAACCAACGAGGCACTAAAATCAAAATTATTTAAATCTTTCGATTTCATAATCGTCGTAACCGTCTCATCCCATTCAACGGGTAGTGATCTTAAGATTTTCTTCACTTTTCAAAACAAGTCAGTCCATTTGTAATGACCGAAAATCGGTCGAGCATGTTTGTTATGGACTCGTCATTCTTCATCATAAATAGCTCGTGGTCGTGGAGAAGCATATTGATCTTCGTCTCCTTGAGTTGATTCGTTCCTTCATGTGTTACCTCTAACATTTTCCAAATTTCTTTGGCACTTTCACACGAGGATATCCGGTTGTATTCTTCCGGATTTAGAGCACAATATATAATTGCATTGCTTTTCAATTATAATGGTCGTTTTTTCAATCCGTATCATCATACTCTTCAAACCTTTTGAGAGTACTGTTTGAATTCATGGGAATTTTCGGACCAAGACATATGACTTTCCATAGCTCGATATCATTGGCTCGGATGAATATCGACATTTTCTCCTTCCACGTCATAAATTTCGGTCCATCAAAAAATGGAGGTCGGTTTAAGGCAAGACCTTCGACCGGTGCAAACTGGAGCGCCATTGGATCTTTTTATCCTCGGATGTTAAGCCGACTTATATGGATACCCTCGCTGATACCAGTTGTTGGGAATTGGCACCCCACTTAGAATGGTGAATACTATCACGGAGTAGAGTTTTCAAACTCTTTTGCGTTTTCGGAAGCGTAATTGAATTGCGGAAGATAAACGACACGAGATTTATAGAGGTTTGGTCAATTGTGCCTACGTCCTCTCTCCCTATCTCTTTCTATAGCCTTAAGATCAACCTCTACACCTCGTCTTTTATCGGTCCGAGGGATACTGTTACAATCTTGTCTTCTATCGGTTCAAGATAAACCGTACAATCTCATCTTCTATCGATCCGAGATAAACCGTTACACTCTTGTCTATATGTCGGTCCAAGATAAACCATTTTCCTTTTCTATCGAACAAGGAAGCAATATATCTAGCTTTCGATTGGTACTAGACAAACCTCACTTGGATTTAGATATGATTCTAATAATGCCGGATCAACGATCCTAATAACACCGAATCAATCTACAATTCGTATTTTCCCTCTCCTGTATATGTTTTCGTGTATGAACACTCAAACACTTATCAATTAAGCACAAATACAACAACGATAATGTATACAATGATAACAAGTATGTGTATAAGTTCCTTGAAGTTGTTGTGTTGAATGATACCAAATGGTTTGGTATTTATATGCATAAAGCCTCAATTAGCCGTTGTTGGTTGTCTTCATTAGCGTGCGCTATTTCCCTTGTTTAGCGTGCACTAATCCATGTTACGTACGTTAATCTTGCATGGTTACGTACGTTAACTGTTGAGCTGTTTAGTCCAGTAGCTTCTGTTTCTTCCCTTTAGCGTGCGCTAACCTTAACATGTAGCATGCGCTAGCTGGTCTTCGTTTACAACGATCTGAGGAAAGTCTTCTGTCCAACGGAGACATTTCAAACCTAGTGTGCGCTAAGTTGTCTCCATAGCGTGCGCTATCTGTTCAAATTTTGCTTTTTAGATTCTTTGACTCTACGCGTGATTTCTGTGTTGAAAGTCTTCACAACGAATATATTCCTTCGTTAGCATGCGTTAGCTATATCTGTAGTGTGTGCTAACTCAGTCATTTAGCGTGCGCTAGTCTTTCACCGTAGCGTGCATTAACCATCAGGTGACATCAGGTAAGTCCTCAGCTGACTTTCTATTACGTACGTTAATACTTTATATTACGTACGTTATGTCCTCGATTTAGCGTGCGCTAGTCTTGCTTACTAGCTTGCGTTATCTGCTTGATTACCCAGCTTGTGCGTCTTCATCTTCTTTGTTGTTTTGCTTCGCCATATTGTTGTTTTCTTTGATCGGTAACATCATTAGCTCATCATCAAAACCAATTTTTGATTATATGGAATAGAATATTCCAACAGACTCGATAATGCAGGAGAATTTACATCTAAAGTATTTGATGACTGCTGCATGTCAATCGGAATTGATGTAGAGCATCTCGTTCCCCATGCGCATACACAAAATGGTCTCGCAGAGGCAACCATTAAAAGAATCCAAATGGTAGCACGGGCATTGATTTTCCGCACCAATCTGCCCATCGCTGCTTGGGGATATGCAGTCTTATATGTAGCCTTACTTATTCGTTTCAAACCCACTGCTGGCCAACCATTCTCTGCGTACCAGTTGATAACTGGATATGAGTCAGATGTCTTGCATTTATGCCCTGTTGTGCGGCGATTTATACGCCCCGACGGCGATCGGAATAAGTGCCGAGCGACCAAGTCCACGACCAATCAAGCTACGGCGAACTCGCCTAAGCGAAGATAACAGCCCACCTTCGAGTATCTAGCGATCGACTCCCAAGGTGGTCGCCTTCCGGCACCTAGCGATCGACTCTGGTGCCCGACCTAGGACGACCGTCCTATGCCCCGAACAAGACCTTCGTCCGTCAAAGTCTACAAAGACCGGATCTCAAAGCAGCGCCCATGTGCAGATCCGCGAAAGGCGCCGCAGAACATGGATCGTTGACCATAGCCTGTCACCACCTTCTCACCTACCGACAGACCCGCCGAAAGGTAAAAGGTGGGACCGCCCGTGACAGCGACTCAGATGCGTGCAGACTTCTCATTGGACCGCACAGCTGGCCGCTAGCAACTCCTGTGGACTTTAAGGAGACCAGTCCATGTGCTAAAGACGATCGCCCGCTTATTATAATACAGCGGAGGCGATCCCCCAGCATCTCCGAGTCCTATAAATAGAGAACCTCCAGCAATTGGAAAAAGGTTCGCAATTCATTCCAATCAGTCCGGAACTCTATTGACAACCATATTTAGAATACATACACTCTTTCAGGCTCTTGGCTTCCTCTCTTGAATCTACCTCAGGATTTCTCTCTCAGCACCTCTCATCCAGAAGACGGTCGGCAGAGGCAAGAACTCTCTGTAGTACAGATCCGAAGAGACTCGCAATCCCAGGAGCTCAAACATACAGCTAATACATACCGTGAGAGACTGTCGATTTCTCACGGTCGTCACAGCTCATCAACGTTGTTACAAGAACTCACAGAGCATCATATCTGGTTCTTCCGGCAATCTTCACGCTCCATAGCTAAGATAACTAGGGTCTTTACACTCATTGTAATTGTACTCTAACATTAATATTTGTACTCCAAAGTATTTGTATTAATATTATCTCGCGAGAGCATTCAAGCCCGGGACTAACAACCCCGGAAAATCTTGTGTTATTTACTTTTCCCACGGAAGTGTTCTCGCACTTTATTTGCTATCCATTCATTCCAGCAATATCTATCTCCGGATAATATTTTGGGTAGCAACAATTGGCGCTAGAAGAAGGGGGGCTTGAACCTTCGTTTTCTATTCCTACCGTCCCGAAGAACACTCATTGTTCTCGGGGCATATACTTGAAGTGACACTCACTGCGCTTCAAAGAAAGCCTTCAGAATCATGACGTCCACCTCTACATCGAAGAGAGCCTCTCTCCGAACCGCCGGACATCATATCCCGGCTCGATCCGAGCCCCAGCCGACGGCAGAGGGAAGTCGCGGCGACGCGAGACTCTCGATCCTGCACCTGAGGGGTGGCCCCAGCCTCTCGCTCGACCAGTTCCAAACCGCGGAACAGATCGAGGAGGCTATGGCCATCCTAAAGGAGCGACGGAGAGCATGCGCGGCATCCGCTATAACTCCCTCGGCCATCCGCCGCGTGGGCAAACAGAAGTTCAAGGGGCTACTGGGCGAGCGATCGTCAAAAAGCCCCGATTCGCGAGAAAAGGCTCTCACAAGGTCGGACGGTTCTGTATTCAGTCGCTTGGGAAGCGATCCATCATGGCGACCGGGGCATTCTAGCCCCAACCACGAGACGACGGAATCCGAGTCCGTCACCAGGAGTTCGGCCTACCCGACTCCCAGCCGAATACAGGTCAGTCGTATGACTCCCGCTCCGAACGCCAGGGGGTCAGTACTTGATCGCCTCGGCTCCCGCTCCGAGCGCCTAGCCGCGGCGATGGCCGCTATGCAACGCCAGCTCGACGAGATGAAAACACTCTTGGATACTGGGGCAAGCACCAGTAGAAAGATCATCGGACCGACCGAGCCACTCGCGGTCCACATCGAGCTTGCCCCCGTGCAACCAAGGATCGCTCCTCCCAAAACACCTCTGTACGAAGGGAGATCGGACCCCGAGACCCACCTAAGCAAATTCTGAATTTACATGACCGGGTGTGGGGCAACAGATGCGACCAAGTGCCGAATCTTCCCGTTAACATTGGGCGAGCTGGCCCATAGGTGGTACGTCTCACTACCACCGCGATCGATCATTTCCTTTGAGAAACTAGCGAGTGACTTCACGTCATACTTCGCCACTAAGGTCGCCAGACCAGAAGGCCCCCACCGCATGATGAAAATCAGGCAGGGGGGAGATGAATCCGACGCAGATTACATCGACCGGGTGGATGAAATAGTCCTCACCGGCGAGCCCATCAGCGACGAGCTCGCTATCTACTCGGTCCTGGGGGGATTCTACGGTCATTCACCCATGTTTAGACATCTCACGAAGGACATTCCCCCAACCTACGCGATCTTCCGCGCTAAGGCTGCCGACTTTTTGGCCAGGCAAAGGCTACTCACCCTCCGCCTAGGCGAGGAAACGCCACCTCCTGTCCGAAAGACGGCGATCGCCAAAACCAAAAAGACGGTCGCCAAGCCACCCGGCGGCCACAAGGCCTTCGAGGATGTGGAAACCCATCTCCTCCACAAGTTCAATCGAACTCCGGCCCACAATTTTTACGCCATCAAGGGGCGCGAACCGCTAAACAAGCCGAAGGCGATAAGGGACCATGGTCATCTGGACCACAAGCAATATTGTGCCTACCACAAGAGTCCCGGCCACAACACCAACCAATGTCGCGACCTCCTCAGACAACTCTGGAGATTGTTCGAGGAGGGCAAGTTGGACAGCTTATTGGCTTAGCCAGAGCCCCACCAATCTCCCAACACGGTCGCTCGAGTCGAACGCGAACAGGCCGGAAAATCTCATACGAGCCGACCCCTCGATCAACCTCGGTGACCGAATCTACATGCTTCAATCAAGAGAAGGGAGCTTCGGAAGTCTCTCCCCGATTTCTTGCCTCATCAAACCAAAGGCTACTGCCTGAGCAAACGCTTCAAAAAAGAGGATGACTCGCTCGCCCTCTAAAGTTCGTCATCGACATGATGGACCTAGGCAGCGATCGCCTTCCCTAGCACAACGTATACCGTCGAGGATCGTCATCTGACATGATGGTCCGAGGTAGAAGAGTGTCGCCATGGTCGCGAAAATCGATTAAATCGACGATCCGTCCATGCAAGGTTCCTTTGGACTCCGATCGCTCGCCCTTCGTTTAAATACGAGGCGGGCGTAGCCGAAGGACTCTCCAAAACAAATCAGAGGATTACTCGCTCGCCCTCTAAAGTTCGTCATCTACA
This sequence comes from Orobanche coerulescens, assembly GCA_033398695.1. Lineage (NCBI taxonomy): Eukaryota > Viridiplantae > Streptophyta > Magnoliopsida > Lamiales > Orobanchaceae > Orobanche > Orobanche coerulescens. The sequence continues at coordinate 189,500,051 of CM065804.1, read as the reverse complement.
TGAAGAACCTAGGCAAGCGATCTCCTCCCCTTACACAACGTATACCGTCGAGGATCGTCATCCGACTTGATGGTCCGAGGTAGAAGAGTGTCGCCATGGTCGTGGAGGACGATGGAGCCGTTCTCTATGCCCATGCAAGGTCCCTTTGGGCCACGATCGCCCGCCCTTCGTTTAAATACAAGGTCGGCGTAGTCTAAGGGCCCTCCAAAACTAATCTGTGGACACGTTTGCCCGCCCTCAAAGGTCCATCACTTAACGTGGTGGGTCCTTCCCGGACAATGCGACGCATCTCTCCCCCCGTCTCAACGTATACCGTCGAGGGTCGCCATCTTAATGGCGGCCCGAGGTAGAAAAGAGCTAACAAGCCGCGGACGTGGAGTTGATTAATCCGACGACGCCCCGCGAAAGGAATCCTCCAGACCAAGACCGCACGCCCTTCGTTTAAATACGAGGCGAGGCGCAGACTACGGAGGACCCTCCCAATTAAGTGAGTCGCGAGAACTTAGCCATCAGACGGAATGTCGCTTGCGCACAAGACACGGTCGTGGAGATCGGTCCATCAAACTCCGCGATCGTGCACGGTTCCTCAAGACCGAGATGGACGGCCTTCCTCGAGGATTCGACAAAATTGAAGACCGCTCACTCAACGATTTATTTTCGTCCTCCTACTTTCACTAAGTGAACAAAAACAAGGGGGAAGAGTGCGGAGCTATATATACGACGATCGTCCCTATTCAATTACATATGGAGATCGGCATTTTTCAGATGTTTGTGCAGCGATCGAATTTGTTGTAAGAGTTATCTATATGAGTTTATCAATTCACTTGGAGCTATACACGCAACAATCTCTCCTCACACATTTGTACAAAGTCATGCAAAGACTCAGAAAAGCAATCATTCAAGTAATAAATCGAAGAAACAAACATTCATTTCATTACTTGAAATATCAGAGTACATACACGGTCGCCCGAAGGCCTAAGTACTACAAAGTAAAGCTACAAAATTACAAGGCAAAAAGCTAAAACAATAAGAACGAAGAGCCTCAGGCCCCCGCCTGGCCTTCGCCTTCAACCACTGGATCGGCCCGCGACCCTTCGCCAGCTTCTGGAGCTGCCTCCCCGCCCTCCGGAGCGTCTGGATGAACAAGGTTCGCCGGAGTCGGGTACCAGCTCAGGTCTACGTCGAGTTCCGGGAGATCTAAGATCGGCACAGAGAAGGCAGGATGAAGAGGGTGCTCCAACGCATAGGCCTTGAAGTTTTCAGCAAGAGGGCCAACCTCCAACCCTCCTTTCTTAGCAGCTCGGAGCGAGTCAGCGAACGCCATATAATAGGCAAACTCGCTGACGAACTCCACGTTAAGAAAGGGATCGGCCTCGGTCGCCTCTATCTTCCATTTCAGCTCCGCTATAGCCTGTTGCGCACCTTGAAGCTCGGCCTCCTTAGCGGCCGTCTCTCCCCTCGACGCCGCCAGCTCGCTAGTCAGCCGAGCGACAGTCACCTTCAGTTGATCGACCTCCTTCTCAGCGGCCGCGTGCAACCGTCGGGCATCTGTCATCTGGTCCCGATATCGGTCGACCGTCGCCCGAGCTCGCTTATAATTCTCTCTCATCAGCTCAAGGTCATGACTCGCCCGCTTAGCTGCATCCAGAGAGTCCTTCTCCATAGCCACGATCCTATCGGCAAACTCGGCGTTCTCTTTCCGAGTCGCCTCGAGATCCGCCTGCAGATGAGTAGTAGAAGGACGCCCCTCGAATTCCTGCATAGCCTGGGCAGCCATCGTCGCCGCTTGGAGAGAGAGATCGAAAGAAGCTTGCATTGTATTCCCGGATCGCTGGCGAGCGATCACATCTAAGTCCGTCGTCCAGGCCTTCGGCAAAGCAGAAACGGCTCGGTTGACATACAGCGGGATATCACAGGCCTGGCGAGGAGATCGGCTCACTAGGAAATCCAGCACCATCGGCGGACAAGCAGGGTTAGTGCTGCGGATCCTGCACCAAACAAACAAAAAGTTAGCACATCTCCCACGCAAGTGACGAAACTCAACAAACAGACAAAGTTTACCTCTCGGCTCTCTCAGGATCGCGGCCGAAGTATAGTTTCCCGCGAGGGGTCTCAGCCTCGGCGATCGCCATCTCTAGTAAGAAAGCCGCAGAGGGCGTAGACTCATCCACCAGGGGGACCGCGGTGATCGGAGGCGTGGCGATCGGCACCTCACCGGCAGGGGCAGAAACTGGAGTTTCTCCAGACCTCTGCCGTTTGCGATTCGTCCGGAGCCCCTCCTCCCGAGCTTCCTCCTCCGCCACGATCGGCTCTACGCGAGGCCCCACCTCCGGAATAAGAGGTAACGCCACCGGCGGAACCCGAGATGACTTCTTCTGGCGAAGACGGCTCAGAACTCCGGGGTTCGACATGGCTATCTCCGCTGGAGGCTCCAAGAAACGAGGAAAGCGGACTTCTGCAATAAAGAACGATCAAACGACAGTTAGACATATTCCTCCAACAGGACGATCGCCCAGCAAAAGGAGATCGTAGAAACTCATACCTGGGACCGAAAGATGTCGCGGGAAACGGAATAGCCGAGCAGACAGCCTACGGCTCTCTTTGTTAATCCGGCGAGCGTCTAAGTCGTCGTCTGGCAGACTTCGTATCCGCTCCCAGACGACCATAAAATCGAAAGGAAGCTCGTCGACAGTCGGAATATGGAAACCTGCAAAAACAAAACCAAATTAGATCAGTTCAGAACATATCCGAACAAAGGGAGAGTCAGAACCCTTACCCGGATTCCTCTCCCGAAAGCTAGTAGGAATATTCAGCTCGTCCGTAGGATTGTCACTCGCTGAGGCCTTCCAGGCACCGGCAACCCAGAACCACTTCGCCGGATCGCCCCGCACCTTGTTCGGGACTCCGAGGATCACCCGACCGGATCGTCCTTGAATATGATAGCCGCCGACAGACCCTTTCTGGACCGTCAGCTTGAACAAGTGGTTCATCTCCGATGGCGAGGGATGACGGTATAGTTGGTGATCGCCGAACAAGGTTAGGGCACAGATGATCTGGAGCCAGGCGTTCGGAGTTAGCTGAAGCGGCGCCACGTTCCAGATGGCCAGTGTAACACCCCCAAAACCGTATGGGAATATTACACGCCGTAAACCCTTTCCGCAAGGATCTACCAGGCTAAACGTCCATAAACAATCAAATGCTTGCCCGTCCAGGGTCAAACAATATAATAATACAGACCGTCAAGGTCACTTACACATAAACACACAGACCGATGAGGTCACACAACTCTATCAACAGGACTGACTAACAACATTACCCACACAGGGGTCGAAATACAATACAATAAGACCGAATCAACTCTAACAATACAACTAAACTCTACCAACTCTCAACTCTTGATTAGTATCGCACCGTCATCCTCTTGTGCCAATCCTGTGATCGCTCCCTAAATCTGCATGTACCGACGCAAACAGACATCCACCCCCCGACATTCTGGGGTTAGTAAAACTCCACTGCTTTACTAGTGCAAGTATCAAATCATACGAAATGTAACAAGCAATTAATAATCAAGTATCAAATATTCCTGGAGGTTTTCACAAGAGAAGATAAGCTATGAAGCATTCGAAAATAAGATTATCATCTCTGAATTTTTAGAATTTCAAAACCTTAAGACCTCATGTCCCGATTCACAAAACCTTTCAAAAACTTAAGGGCCTTAACCCAAAACTCGTTTCATAATTCAACAGTTTACAATACCTAAACATTTCCATAAATCTCGTAGGCTCGCCCAACATTATTTCTTAAAACTTTTCCTTTGAAAACTTTGATTTGAAAAGTATCATGCTCATGACACCGTGATCCACCATCACGTGTCTCCGTAGGTTCAACAACCCGCACGACTACATCACGCACAATTAAACAAACATAATCAACTCCGACACCGTGATCCATGTCACGTGTCTCCGTAGGTTCAACAACCCGCACGGACTATTAACCAAACATAACCAATTCCGACACCGTGATCCATCACACGTGTCTCCGTAGGCATAACAACCCGCACGGACTATATCAATCACAACAATCACACACACAGCCCCGACACCGTAGTCCACCGCCACGTGTCACCGTAAGCCCCGCCGAGCTCACCCGGTTGACGACCGTGTCCGAAACTCATGGTCCACCGCCATGCTACCGTAGGCCTCGCTGATCAAAGACGATTGGACCTCGCACTCACTAAGTTCGATCCCGTAGTCCATCGCCACGAATCCTCGTAGGTCCCGTCGAACCAACACGAGTGAACTTAGCGGTCACACATATTCGCATTCACATTCACATTACATACAACAATGAGCACAATTGATCAATCACATTGATCACCACAAAATCGTACATCACCGCACATAACACAATCTCAACACTCGCAACGACTATCGTCAATCAACGACACATATCCAACATAACACACGCCGACACATTACATTACACAACCAAGTGTACGACTGTCCCATATGTACGGCGCAATCCTGCACAAATGGCACAACGCCTAACACGTATACTAATATAACAATATTATCGCAAAGCCTTCAAATTACGGAAAACACAACCAACTCAAACGGAACATATTTACGAAGGCAAGCAAATTCATTATACATCTCATACGTAATTACTAGTCGCAAGATACGAGTCGTATAGTAAGATACTTGCCTTAATAACCGCTACCGAACGCTCCAAGAACACGGTTCGACCGGGAAGTTCGGACCCCAAAGAAGGCAACGAACGGAAGGGTTCCGACTCGAGTTCTTCACAAGAATTCGTTCCTAAGTCACAACGATATCAATTCAATCACAATTCTACGAAAACGTATGGAACTTTCCAAGTTCTACCCATTGAAGCATTTTATCGGACACTTTGAGGGCGTAGTCCAATTTAATCGATTAATCAAAGAAATACTCAAATCCGTTCCACAAAACTTCAAGGGTATTGAATGATTACGAGTTTACAATCAAGTTCTAACAATAATATGAATCAAAACGAAGCAAATCGCCAAAACACCAAGAAACCTCAAGAACATCCAAAACCAAAAGTTTAGGTGTTCTTACCTTCGATCCGTGTGGAAGATTATGTTAATCAATGATTAGAACTTCCAAAACATGTTGCTCCATGTCATATCCATCCAAATCCATCCATTATTGACGAAGAAACGCGAAGAAACGAAGAAAAAGGGTGAAAATGGCGGATGACTCGGTCAGCCCTTAAATAGCCGACTGCCGGCGGTGACTCGACCGTGTCCTCGCTAGACACGGCCACGTCGCTGATAGTGACCCGTCCGCGGCTCGAATGACTCGACCGTGTCCTCGAACACGGCCGGGCCTCAAGGGCCGCTTGGCTTATCCTAAGAGTTCGGCTCGCCGTGCTGCATAACACGGCCGTCCCCGAGGCGAGACTTCGCTTATCCGGACGGCAGCACGGGCCGTGTCGACGACACGGCCGAAGTTCGGCCGGCAGTGATCGCCAATAACGAGCGGGTGAGCTAAAACAACCATAACTCTCTCGTCCGACTCATTGACTCACCGCTCGAACCATTGGAAAGCTAACTCGATGCTCTATAATATTGGTAGATTCAGAATTTTTTGGAGTTACCAAAAATTAATGGTGATCTAACAAAGTCGAACTCATACTTAGAAAAGTCGTTTAGTAATCCTGAATTCAACAAAACGACACCGAAATCCGAACCTGAATACGAACCGAAGATACGGTTACGAAGTATTCACAAAGACGAATCTACGAGCTAGTAGAACACACGATTCCGACCACCCGAAGGCTCGAAATTCGACAACGGAAGGTAATTACCCCAAACTTTGGGAAATTACGAAAATGGCCCAAATGCCCGAAAATCACCATACGACAACGAATAATCAAACCGAAGCTCACAACACGTATAACAACGTTAAATGAACTTACAAAAAAAAACCCAAACGACAGTTTCGAACGAGATTCGCAAGAACCGAACTCAAGCGCGGAAAAATCGCTAAAAAGCACGGAACTCAACAAAGCAGCACCGAAACGAACTCGGATGACAAAAGTGCAGAATTAAATATTCTCCGAATGACGAAACGGTCATGAGAGAGTCGTCAAAACAGACTCCGACCAAAAAAAAAGAAATTTACCGAAAATCGAAAATTGCGGATATTACAGCCAGCAGATGGGAGACAACAAAAGATAGAGGGAAATGCAGCCCGACCTCCATAATCGCCTCGTTCACGGCGACCATACCCATCGGGGTTGGTCGGCTCGCTCATTCTCCACCGGCACGAAAAGATCCACATCTGAAGGGATATGGTACCTCGTCCTCCAGACGGCCAGATCCTTCCTGGTCGCCGAGCTCCTTATCTGGCCGAGGGACCATGAAGAACGCTGCGCAGCCCGAAACAGCGACCGTTTAGCAAACTGGTAGGGATGAGCGATCGAGTACTCCCGGTAATCGAATTTAGGAGACGGACCGGCCAACCTCTCCATGATTTCAGCAAAGGCCAAGTAGGCCTGGCCAAAAGCACTATGCTGCTCCCAGTAGGCCCTCACCGCCAAATCTCTCTCCATCTGCGAGCGTCTTTGCTCAACCGCCGCCTCCCTAGCGACGTCGGCCTCATTAAATAGCGCCTCGACTTCCGTGGGATCAATACCGGCGCGGATAGCCTCGTCGGCCGTCTCCAGATGGAATTCTGCGGAAGGTCCTTCCCGGACATTAGAAGTCCCAGCGGCGGAGGAGGTGCCCATTCCAGACGACGAAGATGCTCCAGACATTTTCGAAAAGAAGAGGAGAAAAAGGAGTGTTTTCTTACCAAGGGGTGAATCGATCGACGATCGGCAGACATAGGGCTGGGCAAAAAAACCGCCCCGCACGTCCCGTCCCGCCCCGCACCGCAAAAATGGCGAGGGAGTGCGGTTTGATATATCAAAATTTCCCGCCCCGCATCAAACCCGCACCGCCAAAAAAAATATAAAACGAGTGCGGTTTTATTATTATTTCATCCGTCCCGCCCCGCTTCGTCCCGCCCCGCCCCGCATATAACAAGATAAAAAACAAAAAAAATAGTCAAAATCCTATTTCACTCCCCCCCGCCCCGCCCCGCTCCCTTCTTGCCCCGCGAAAAGTGTGGCGCGGTGCGGTTTTAAGTTGTAAAAATGCCCCGCCCCGCATAAAACCGCACCGCACAAAAAATACGGGGCGGGTGCGGTTACACTCTCGCCCCGCCCCAAACCGCCCCGCCCCCAGCCCTAGGCAGACAGATCTTCAGAAAAATTCTTCAGCGATATTATCCTTCTTCTCCGATAAAAGCGTGTAAGGGTCTTAACCCTGCAACCCTGCGCCTTTTTATAGGAGATGGCAGGGACTTCCGTGCAAAAATGGAGAATCTCAAGGGTCGGAGTGCAACCGTCGCAATTAATGACCCCCTTGAAACCCGCGACGCGTCGTTTCGAGGGCACGCCAGACGAGGAGTCACAACTAACCATCGGTCTCCCCCAATAGGAATCCGACACGTGCCCCGGAGACTTTTCCGCATCCGCTGTCGTTTCCCGCTCATTTCAGCGACCGACCAGGTCGTCCAAGTTCAAAACCAATCCGCTCCAAGACGATCGCCAGTTCCATAAAATGTTGAGTCACTCGTCAAAATTAAGCGATCGCCAGTAGAACCACCTCACCCCGCGTTTCCAACATCGGAGCGAGCTGGGGGGCAATTGTTGTGCAGTGATTTATACGCCTCGACGACGATCGGAATAAGTGTCGAGCGACCAAGTCCACGACCAATCAAGCTACGGCGAACTCAAGAAAGCGAAGATAACAGCCCACCTTCGAGTATCTAACGATCGACTCCCAAGGCGATCGCCTTCCGGCACCTAGCGATCGACTCTGGTTCCCGACCTAGGACGACCGTTCTGTGCCCCGAACAAGACCTTCGTCCGTCAAAGTCTACGAAGACCGGATCTCAAAGCAGCGCCCATGTGCAGATCCGCGAAAGGCGCCGCAGAACATGGATCGTTGACCACATCCTCTCACCACCTTCTCACCTACCGACAGACCCGCCGAAAGGTACAAGGTGGGACCGCCCGTGACAGCGACTCAGACGCGTGCAGACTTCTCATTGGACCGCACAACTGGCCGCCAGCAACCCCTGCGGACTTTAAGGAGACCAGTCCATGTGCTAAAGACGATCGCCCGCTTATTATAATACAGCGGAGGCGATCGCCCAGCATCTCCCAGTCCTATAAATAGAGAACCTCCAGCAACTGGAAAAAGGTTCGCAATTCATTCCAATCAGTTCGGAACTCTACTGACAACCATATTCAGAATACATACACTCTTTCAGGCTCTTGGCTTCCTCTCTTGATTCTACCTCAGGATTTCTCTCTCAGCACCTCTCATCCAGAAGACGGTCGGTAGAGGCAAGAACTCCCTGTAGTACAGATCCGAAGAGACTCGCAAGCCCAGGAGCTCAAACATACAGCCAATACACACCGTGAGAGACTGTCGATTTCTCACGGTCGTCACAGCTCATCAACGTTGTTACAAGAACTCACAGAGCATCATATCTGGTTCTTCCGGCAATCTTCACGCTCCATAGCTAAGATAACTAGGGTCTTTACACTCATTGTAATTGTACTCTAACATTAATATTTGTACTCCAAAGTATTTGTATTAATAATATCTCGCGAGAGCATTCAAACCCGGGACTAACAACCCAGGCAAATCTTGTGTTATTTACTTTTCCCACGGAAGTGTTCTCGCACTTTGTTTGCTATCCATTCATTCCAGCAATATCTATCTCCGGATAATATTTTGGGTAGCAACATGCCCAACAGACAATATTTCAAACTTAGCGTGCGCTAAGTTCTTGTTATAGCGTGCTATCTGTTCAAACTTCATTTTTCAATTCAAACTTCACTTTTCAGATTCCGCGTGATCTCCGTGTTGAAAGTCTTCACAGTGGATATATTCCTTCGTTAGCGTGCGTTAGCTTCTTTCCTAGCGTGCACTAACTCAGTCGTTTAGCGTGCGTTATTCACTTCATGTAGCGTGTTTTAAACATGTTAGCTGCAGTCTCGTATGCCTTCAGGTGATATGCATTACGTACATTAATCCTATAGACATAGCGTACGTTAGCTTCGATAATATGAACTTCTTTGCTTTTCAGTCCGGTTCGAGCGTCTTCGACTTCTTTGTTGTTTTGATTCGTTCTATTGTTGTTTTCTTTGATCAACAACACATCAACAACTCATCATCAAAACCATTTTATAATTATGTGGAATAGAATATTACAACATATATAACCTTTTTATTTTATGGTTGAAATATGGATGTTTTTGTCTCACAGATTAACATTATACAATTTATTGGAGCTTTCTGAAGTATTGATTTTGAGATTGATACTTATAATTTACTTTGTGTATTGAATATTTTGATTTATGTAGAGATAATGAATTGTTTGTTGATGAACTAAATCAATGTGTGTATATATATATATATATATATATTAGTTAGTTGGTAATTTTATTACATTCTGAAATATATATTCATTGAATTTCTAAAATATAAATATTGATTCATAATAGGAAAATAAATTTTATTATGAGTAGGAATGTCAACTTTATCCTACCCGATCCTACCCGTCGGATAAATCCGTAATAAGGTTGGGTATCGATCGAACCCGAAATTTTACGATCGGGTACGGGTAGGGTATGGGTATAGTATATTACCCGATTACCCGACCCGATTACCCGTTTGAATTATATAAGTATATTATAATTATATATTATACATACATATATATATATATTATATTATATTATATATTATACAAAATTATTACATAAATTATAATATTTTAAATATTCATTATACTAAACTGAATTTATTAATTACATTATATGTGTATATGATATATATCAAAAAATATATATATTTTTAAATATATGATATACGGGTATCAGAATACTCGTTGGGTACCCGATTACCCGATGGGCAGTACCCGAATCTGATCGCATCAAATAGGATAGGTTATGAGGGAGGCATGCCCGTAATTGACATCCATAGTTATGAGCTTTGATTTCCACCTTTTATTTTTCATCAAAAATACTTTTTCATTTTATTATGAATATCAATAGAAATCTGGTTATGGATAGTAAGTCTTGAAATATGAAATCTATGTGTATTGCTAACTAAAATTAAACTTTATTTATTATTAAAAAATCCTTTTCATTAGAAAATTTTTGAATGTGTATTTTTATTTATTAATTCGCTCCTGCTGACATAATTTCTCGCTCCGCCACTGGTTAAACAGATGACGATTATACAAGAGGTGATGGACTGATTCCCTGTGGTTTTTTTTCTCCCAATTTTCGCTTTATCAATCGTGGGTCCGAGTTTACTTTCGGCAACTTTCGGCGGACGGTTTCGAAATATAAGTTATTATAGATCGTGGAAATAAGTCGTTTGTGTTGTAGACGAGTTCTGTTTTTTTAGTTATAAATATGTTCTTTTTTTAACAATACACTTGTATTTTTGTAATATGTTTAGCAATGAGAGATCTTGTATTTTTTTTATTTTCTTTATATCCCTCTGGATTTGCTGACATTGGTTGTTAATGTAGTGGAATTCAAAAATATCCATCGGTAAAATTATCCTTATACTCGATATTAACTGAAAGTGTTGTTGAAAAGTCTCATCGGCATGATCGAAGTGCCGAAAAATGAGGTCGGCGACCGGCATGGTCATTCAAGGTAATGTTAACGCACAAACATGTACTACCTCTGTTCTCTTTTAATTGCACCATCTGGACTTTCACGTTTGCCAATGCACAACTTTGATTATTAATATCTTTAATTTTTTATTTTTAAAAATTATAAGAAGTTGATATTTTGAAAGTATATTTCGGGATGAATCTAACAAGATCTTACGTGACTATATTTTTTCATATGTATAAATCACAAAAGATGGTCAAAAGAGAGTATGTGAACAGTGTAATAGTCAACACGTTGCAATAATAAAGTAACGGATGAAGTAATATAGATTACCATCTGGTAATGATTTAATATTGCCGGTGTTGACCGGCAACGCCGTCCACAGACAAACCAAAAAAAAGAATCTAGCGACTTACCGGTGTCGGAAGGCACCTAGCAAGGTGTTCATCTTGCTATATAGATTTGCTAATTGACAATACCCTCTCAAGTTAACCGTATTTCTCAATCCGCATCGTCGCCGAGCATTATGATGAAAAACAGAACCTTACGGTTAAAAAAAAGGGAAAAATCACCTCTAAATTTAAACATTGCTTTCAGAATAACCAAGACAAATGCAAATTACAGCAATGTCTTGTTTCCCAAAACCCCAATAGTTCCTTCCCTCAATCGAATCCTTTCTCTCACAGATACGGAAATCAAGTTTCGAGCAATCAAAAAACACATGAAAACATAAATTCTTCTAATCATAATAATAGAAAGCCTTACTTTACTTGAGCTCAACTATCCAACCCATTTTATCCTCAGTAAGTCCCATTTGTAGGCTGGTAAGTGCCGAATAGAGTTGTTGTGACACGCGGCCAACTCCATCACTTCCATAACTTACCCTACAGGGAAAAAAAAAATATACTCCTTATGTATTTATCAAACACTGTAGTAAAGCCAAATAACAGTTTTCACATTCTATCGGTTTTCTTTTTATATTCAGCAACAAATTAGGGGGCAGTGATAAAATTATAAAAACGTGGGTATAGAAATAACCTTTCATTGAGGTAAGTGACGCTGCCGACTGGTGAAATCACAACTGCAGTTCCAGTACAGAAGACTTCATCAGCATCGAGCAAATCATCCACTGTCACCAGGCGTTCCTCAACCTGCACATTTACAGATCACAAGGAAAAAAAAAACGTAAAGAGTTGTAAGGTCATGTGTAAGATATTAAACATGCACAGGTTGTTATGTACATGATGCAAAATGGTCCGGTGAACCCTAAAAATGAGATTAATTAATCGCCTTGAGATACTATCGTCAAAATCTCAACAACTGAGTAGAAGTACCTGAAATCCTTGATTAAGAGCAACATCAAGTATGCTCTTTCTTGTGATGCCGGGGAGGATGGTCCCTTTTATTGCAGGAGTAGATATCACATTTCCCTGAGCCAATATGAGACTCGAGTCTAAGTTACAGAAAGTTTGAAATAAAACAAACGATTTTAAAAATATCAGTGAATGCAAATAAGAACATCACACAAAACGGTTAAGAGAGGAAAAGATGTTTTCCGAACGGGACCTATTAGTCTTACGAAAGAAAATATATACTGCATTTGGGAGCAAACGAAGTTGCAGATTTTCAGTGCACGCGTACACTTCACGATTCGAAAGAATACATATGAACATACATACACATATATATATATAATATTATATATATAGATTTATATAATATATATATATATATATGGGGCGCGTTCTATGCAGTACCAATATTAGATGCAGTACTTTACAGTACTAATTTATGCATGAGTTTTGTACTAATTATGCATGAAATATATGCATTTCGTGCATCAAAATTTCAATGCATTAATTCTCACAAAAATTTGATGCATATAATCTAATATTTTAATGCATCTATATTTTGATGCATATATTGCATATTTTAATGCATTGAAATTTTGATGCACGAAATGCATATATTTCATGCATAATTAGTACAAAACTCATGCATAAATTAGTACTGTAAAGTACTGCATCTAATATTGGTACTGCATAGAACGCGCCACTATATATATAGAAGATGTTAAACAATGAGTGAAATATCAAAATACAAAGTTCTAAGGTGCATTAAAAAAATATGAGTTGAATAGAAGATATTGTACCTTTACGACAAATACGTTGCAAGAGGAGACTTCTTCCAAGTATTTTTTGTGCGTGCTATCCAAATACAGAACATCAGAATAGCCCTTTGCTTTCGCAGAACTCTGTGCTTGTAGAACCTATATATGTTTTGTTCAGAATATGCAAGAGTTGGTCAGCATTCAGATTCAAATGCGAAAGATGATTCACATAAGAATAACATAATCACGTAACCCCAAAGGTCAAAGAAAAGTAAGTATAAACAAATCCAACAGAATAAACAAGGGAGAGCAGGCAAAAATTTTCAAATAGGAATAACAAAGCATCAACTAGGAATTTTATTTAGCATGTTCAAGTGTTAAAAAGGAACAGAAAAGGGGGGTAAGGAAATATATATATATATATATATATATATATATCTTTCTTATTGTAGGAACCTATGAACCTAGTAAACATGTATATGTGATGCTATTATTAATTCATATAAGATGGTGTTATACAGTTAACAACATATATTACTAGCACATATAACTATGTAAGATGCTGCTAAATATATAACAACAACTACCGATCCTTAATCCCAAAATAATTTGGTGTCGGCTAACATGAATCATTCTTTGAAACCATCAATGATCGGTTACATAAATAAAAAAAGGAAAAAAGGGGAAACATGATAAATAGTCTATCTACAAATAAAACTCTAGTCATAAAAAGTGAAAAATGTCTTTTTAAAGAGATTTAGAAAAAAAAGAAAATCGTCTCAAGGAAAAAAAAATCATTTAAATACTGAGATTGATAGTAGATCAGTGAAAAAGTTTGAAAAATAACCCAAGAATAAAATAGAATAACTAAAAATAACAATAATAAAAAAATATATAAGAATTAAACTCTATCATCCACCTGTATATTTTCCCTCCACACTCCCCTCCCCATCGCCATATTTTCTCCAATCCCTCCACAAACATCTTACATAAATTGTTAATAGCATCACACATACACATTTACTAGGAGGTTCCTACTTCCTATGAGAGAAAAAGTTCCTAAACGAACCACAAATTCTCTATACATATATAAGCGAAATGAAGAAATAGTACAAAAAAAACATATTTTTCAAACAAAAATAGCACATACTAAAAAATGTTAAGCGAAATAAGAAATTAAGAGAGAATCTATTACATACCGCAGCATAATTTCCAATAGTTTTCACACCTCCGGTACCACCAGGAGTTGCTCGATGCATTTCAGTCTCAACTATTAAATTGATTGGTGCTAGACCTTCCTGGAAATAGAACAGACTATCAATTGCAACAAATACCATTCGGCCCACAGACAGAATTTATTCAGAATATGGTCTGTGAAAGGTGACAGGATATAGAAATATCGACCATGCTACAAAGGCATGCAACGGAGTTGTCATTTTTACCTTGAAATAGTTGCCCACTGGGGAAACATAAATCAAGAATGTGTACTCAGGAGCTGGTGCAAGACCTAGAACAGCCCCACTCCCCATAAGCAACGGTCTTATATACAAAGAACCTTTACCTGACGGGGGAATCTGAAAATAGGCATTTGAAAATGGAACTATGAGCTCTTAATTATATATATATATATATATATATATATATATTATATAAATCAAGCTATAAATTTGGAAGCATTACCCATCTTTCATTTGCTAAAACAGTGGCTCTTACAGCCTCCACAAACTGCTCCACAGTCGGAGCGGGCATGCACATACGTTTGGCACCCATTCTAAGTCTTTGTGCATTTTCCTCAGGACGGAACAGTAAAATATTGCCGTCGTGTTTCCTATAAGCTTTTAAGCCTTCAAACAAACCCTATAAAATTTATTCGAACAGAACACTCATCTCTTAGCTGAGCAAAAAGATAAATGTCAAGAACCAAACCTATTCCTTCGGAGAAACTGAAAAGTAAGCAAATTACAAACAGAAAGCAACCTGTCCATAGTTTAAAATGCCAGCAGATGGGCTCAACTCAATATTCCCAAATCGCCGTAATTCACCTCTAGAGAAGGTTTCCCCTTGGGAACACTTCATGACATACATATAATCAGTGGGCATAATACCGAAACCAAGATCGTCCCAATCAATGTCAGCTAATTCTAATGCTACGCTGCTGCCAAATTCAAACATCAAAGAAAAAACCCAAATTTCAAAAAATAAAATAAAATAAATAAGTAATCCCAAGAGCGATACATCATATTATTGAACCAAACAAACGTACCTCGCAGGCGAGGCAACTTTAAGAGATGTAGCATTGCTATTGCTGTGATTACCAAAAGAACCGAAATGGGATTGCTTCTGTAGCTGCACACAATTATGCAGACATTGAGCAAGCAAGTACCTAAACATTGTATAATTGAAATCATAATGAAACCGATAAAAACTGTCATGTGTTTTTTTTTTTTTAATAGAGGGAAAATACTGTAAACATAGAATTTGGTCACATTAGCAGTGAACAAGTACCTGGAGAGGAAGATGGTGAGAAGCAAAGAGTATTTTATCGGTGAAAGGAGGAGGGATAGGCTTAATAGCGGTACGAGAAGGGCTGAGAAGGTGGTGGTGAGAAGGGGGGTTGGGGTGTAGCCCAGCAAACACAGCGCCGCTCTCCATTTCCTCTCTCTATGGCTCTCTAGTTTCCGTTTCTCTCTCTTCTGACCAGCTTCTCACCAAAAAGGATGATCATAAAATACGTATAGAGAGAGTGTGGTGTATGTCTTGCATCGGTTAATAAAAGTAAATTTTAGGAATATGTAATAAAATAAAGGAAAATGTAACCATGAAATGTGATTTTTTTGATGTAAATATAGTAGTATATCGAGTGGTTGGTGTGATTGACCGATTGGTTAATTATAGAAGAAACAAGTGAGATAGTAAGAGGCATTTTATATTTTGTTTTGTATTTTTATTTTGTAAAATGTTTTATATTTTTTGTTTTTATTTTTGTTTTTAAAATTATTGAAAACGCGTTCTGTTAAATTTATTTTGCAAAATATTTTTTTGTAATATTAATATTAAATTTATAAATCTTTATTCTAGACTTGGTTTCAAATTAGGATAATTAAAAAAAAAACTCAAAATGCATTTTGAAGATTTTGTTGAAATACACACAAAACGCTCAAAATGAGGTTTTGCGCATTTTGTGTTTTGTGTACAAATTTTTTTTTTGTTTTCTGAAATGTATTTTCGAAAATGATAAAAAGAACATGTTTCTAGTGTTTTCGAAAATAAACAAAAATTAACCTCAAAACAGCAAAGAGAACAATGCCTAAACATTCCATATAATCAAGGCATAATCCTAGCTTAATTAGAAAAACATGTAACTTATGGACTACGACAAATAAAAATATTAATATTATTTTGATTTTTAAGAGGAATACGAGGATAAAATAACTAAGAATTGTGTGAATAATATACGAGTAAGAAGAATGACATACAATCGTATTCTTGGTGCTATAATCCAGGATCAAATTCAAACATCCCTATTAGATATTCCTTTTTCAAATGAATCAAGCCAAACACGCAAATTATAAATTTTACCCTGTTTGAGGAGGAAGTAAAAGACAGCAAATCAATTGTATTGATAACAATGAATAGAGGGGCCTTTATATAGGCATTACAAAGAGAGTCTTTCCATACATAGGATTCCTAGTTAAGGTAAGACATGTATGAGATCCAACTACTTGGAAGAGTCAGTAACCTTCCATAACTCTTATCCCCCTACAACTAGTATTAAGTAAGACACCAATACGGGAAGGATTTCCCGGAACACTCCCCCTGTGTCGAACGCTAATACTAACAATGGTGCAGAAGATGTTGCCTTCGTAAAAACCTATTCCAAGCCAAAACAAAACTCCATGGGAAAAACAAAGGCTTGATGAGGAAAAGATTGCAACGCACCAACATAACATGTCGTGTATACTCCCCATAATGTATACATAACGACTCCCCCTGATGAGTACCTCAAATCATAGGAGTCAGATGCCAAGTTGCCCTCACAACTATACCAAGGAAAAACCCAGTGGGAAAAATACCTCTTGGTTTAAGTTGAACAGAAGTACAACGCATCATTGTATGGATGTTCTCATAGGTCGCCTCGTTAAAAACCTTACCAAGTGAAAACCCAATGGGAAAAACAAACCTTGGTCTAAGGATAAAAAGAGTGCGACACATCCAAAGTGCAGAGTCGCTAAAGACTTATCAAGTTTTCCAAAGTCTTGACCTCCATGCACTAAATCAGTCATTACTTCTTCGATTCAATAGGTATCAACGAAACTGTAAGAGCTTATGAAAACTAGACACCCATAGCTTTTCATTCACATACAGAACGTAACCTAGATCGACCTGAGCAGATCACAAAGCTCTATCGAAGTTGACTCAGCAAATTACCGGACATATCCTGTCCTACTTTGCAACAATAGTCTTATGTCACTCAACATGATGGATGTGATCAAATGGTTGGTTTCCTTGGAAAGTAGACACAAACCTTTCCAATGGTACCAATTTCACCATTTTCCATCAAGTGAGCTGCCCTGTAGGTCATATGGGAGATAGACCAACACATTCTGGGCAGATTCGGGTATCAGTTTTCAAGTGTCCTTTTTATCGAGATAGAGCGAGCCTCAAGCTTCTTGTCAATCACAGACATTGCGTGAGCGCATCCTAGGCCATCATCATAGTGGCTTTACCGGATTATTACGAATGAGTACATCGAGTCAAACATGAGTACATAATACCGTACTTTTCTCTTAAGACTGCATCATCACTTAAGTGAGCCAAGTCTTATGATGACTTCGACTAATCATTGGGATCATATATGCATTACTTTATCGTCTCTTAGGGAAACCGTCCCTTAGATTGCCTTAAACCGATTGATGAATACGCATCATCAAGTGTCCCCAAGATTCTTTCATTCTTAACTTTAGATTTAGTGGAATCTCTTAGTCTCACAAGAGTACATCACTATAAACCCTTAGTTTTACACGCAAAAGCTTCATATCTCTTCCAAATCAAGTATATACTTAGTATGCGTCCCCGACAATCACTTGTCGTCGCACTCCGTGGTCAGGAGCCACTTGATTTGAGTCTGATCCACCACGAGATCCTTTTTATCACTTAACTTAGTTCCCCACTAAGATAAGATTTAACCACAAGCTGCACGTTAGTTTTTGGGAAACTATCTAACTGAGAAGATAGTAGATGCTATAACATCCATTACGATAACACAACTAAGTTTCGTGTCATCGTAGTCGATTCCAGTGCGTTCATGAGAAACCTCGCGCCCTGAGGTGAGTTTAACTCCTTCTCTCACTCGCTTTAACAAAGTATATGGATAGATCTTATCTTTGGAGTGTCGGCACCACTTCAACAAAGGGCTATCACTTTATTTATACTAGAGTCGCATATGTTTCCATTTTAGGCCAAGGCTACAACGTTGTATATTTTCAACGAAGTATGGTTTGATTAAACTCACATTCCACGTCCTCATGAACCGGCTTTATTCATATAGTACTCTTTATGGATTGGCATTCATTGAGGCGTCCCCCAATGATGACTGTAGTCCAGAATCACATGAGACAGATGTGTTCATTTGATCATATGATCAAGTTTCATGTACCAAGCTCGCATACATTCTTAGCAATAGTATTTATCGAACCAAGTGGCATCCCAATACTCGATGAGATCCACGGCCTAGTAACATCATCTACCACAATTTGTGGTGTTACCATATCACCATTTATAGGTGACGAATGTCCATGACCGGACACAATCCTTGCAGACATGTTTGCAGCATGTATTTAATCTCGTCACTTTAGGGAACTTGGTGAGGCACAGTAGAGACAAACTACGACAATTCCAAGTCGTTCTACTCGAACATGATCGTTCGCATCTCCCCCTAACGACGGGAAGACTGGCTCACTAAAGTGAATTACGAGATTGTCTGCCAAGGTACATTTTAAGCGGACTATGAGTGAAAGCGCATGTCATATTCATCATTTATAACCCGTCATAATGCGTTGTGATGACGCACTTTTGGCACATGAACATGTGGACGATAAAGGTTTTCAGTTGTTAACACAATCCAGTGAACAAAATGCATATGGTTACACTTGTAACTAAGCATTTGAATGATGATAGGTATAGGTGAATATGACATGTTGACCTATGCTACATATCCGTAGCTACTGGTCTTGCGAATTCAACAAAACCGCCACCATGCACCACCGGTATCGAACATAAAGAAACGATTGAACCGATGATAGGCCGTTGGTTTTACCGAACCTCTAGTGCTTTCTTGAAGAGTTCACTCTCTTCACCAGCCCCAAACACCTCAAAATTTCATGAGCATGTATAAACGGGTGTTTAGGATTCCAAAACCATCAACCTTGTGGTCAAAAACCGATCGAAATGATATCGAACTGGTTGTTGGGACGGCTGGTGGTATGTGAAAACTTCATTTAAGTGGTTCACCTCCTTCCAAGTCTCCAAATGGCATCAAAATTTGTGAGAAGGTAGCCTTGGATGTTAGGAAGTACTTGTTAAAATTTCACTTTAAGACTTGGTCTAAAAAGTGGGTGAACCGACCTTTACAATGACTGGTCCGCAAGTTGGATAACCATAACTCAGGTTTCATCAACTTATCAATCATTGTCGAAGGAACAACATAACATATAAATGTTATCACTTGAGTACAACTATTTGTGAACACCATCATAGCATCATAAGCCACCCAGGCTAATACTTATGATCATGTATGTATAAGGACTCGGTGAAAGGGGAGGACTCAGCACCATGCTTATGGGAGTCGCTACATTATTCTCTTTAGCATAGGAGGGTGTCATCTCCTAATCGTGCCAAAGAATAGGCTTTAATAAATGAACATGGCTAAGAAGGATCATCGGGGGGGTCTTTGGCGTCATACATGCTTATGAAAGCAAGACGCGGATGACATAAATATCATCATCGGTCATGAGCCCTGCTCACGACTCCACCAATGTACTTTGGTGTCTTTGATCCAACTAGTTTCTTTGTTCAAAGAAAATGATGTCCATGACAATACCGTGGTATATGGATCATCAAACTGTCCAAACTCCGGACTATTAAAGCCTAAATGTGTCAATGTCCCAATACATCTTCTGGTTACACAAACCGATGCAAGCGGACGCTATTGACTCATGAATATTTTTCTTTTCACATATCCAATACAAGTGATGCATAAGATTTTATTCTCACAAATCACAATGAGATGCTATGAGTGATACACTTTGGCATATATATCATCGAGTCATAACATGGTTCAATTGTTACGGAACATATGTGACTATAAAACGCCATTCGGCATTCAACAACTTGAGCATCATACCACTCATTGATTGTGATGACCTACTCATCATAGTCACAATGGATTTATAAACCGAAATCCAAAAATATCATGTTCCTTGAAAATAGCTTAATACGCACTCAATTTCGCTTGCAAAATTTTATAATCATGAGCATAGCGAATACTCTAACAACATAGAGATTTTATACTTGATATGATCAAAATGATCTATCATATTGAGTGCATAACATGGCAAAGTTATATGCCTAAGGGGCAAAATTACGACACAAGCATAGTGTAACACTACCATGCACACGCTCGACCTTCTTATAAGGGTGCGTATTTTGGGATTCCCCAAGGAAACTATTTTTCAACATTTGAAATATGATAGTTTAGCGTACAACGCATACCAAAAACTGCATCATCTATGGCAAATTCGGCCAAAAAGGAGGTTGAAAAATATGTGTCATAAGACCACTTGCAAATTCAAGATGGGAACCAAGTTGGTTGGGACAAAAGTTAGCACAATCGCTGGAAATAAAATTCCGCGCAGCTTGACCTTTGTTCACTAAAATAGCGATAACTCCCTTGTTAGGAAGGCTATGGACGAACGGTCAGATGTTCTGGAAACTAGACTTCCGTATCTTTCTATCCATATATTGTGCACCACACGGATCATTAAACTCAGATCACAGTGCATGTTTTAATTGGCTGCTTTAGTATTTCCCAAGTTTAGTGAGAAAACAAGGTTAAGACCATATCCAATGGCATAAGTGTTGATGCAAAACCATGACAATGACAGCCATAGGTGCGTTTAAACGCAGCAGGGTGTTCGATTTCTTATCTCGACTAATGATCCTTTTGGTAACTCCAACTTGGTAGACTTGCAGAGAAAGTAGGAATGTCGAGTGCGGCTAAAAATTTAAAAACCACTGATTCCGTTTGAACTTTCAAAGCATAAACAAATACCAAGGAGGATGCGCCTAGTCATGATCAAAAGTGTAGACAAAATCCACCAAAGTGCATCGATCAACAAAGTATGTTAATTCTCAATTTGCAAGCATACGCCATAATAGCCATGTTGTATGGATGCAACACGGTGCATCATAATTAAGCATTTTGAACCATGAGACATAATGAATATACCATAACCAACTCGTCTTGACCATCCAATAAGATCGACTAAATATAGTCAAATGTATAAGGCACATGCCTTTACAAATACTCGAAAAAGTATTCGGACCTATAGTCATACGAACTATAATCGAGATCAACGAATTCATGTATTTACCGCAATATGTCATTGCTTTACATGTTGAAGTTCATGAGAATCACTCGTACATTCTTTCATATATCATATTGCAAGGAGACGGTGCATGACTACACCCACATGCAATATTTTATTTTAATAGGATGAAAGATGGAGTTTTCCAAGTATGGGGTTGGGTCAAGACCAACGTGGTGGTCGCTCAATTCAACGTGACAATTCCGTCACAAATCGATTTTAACCACGACATATCCGTCGCAATCGATGTTTGTCCCATTTGTATGTCACAAATCCGTGACTAATCATGAACGAGTCATAACTTTACCGTTACCGACAATGTTCGTTTTATTTAATTGACGTCAAATCGCACCCAAAACGTGGTGTATGCAACAACCACAACTATCGACTTTTAACAATTATCCGTGACTCCCCCAGGACCGTCACACAGTTTACTTCGACATCCGAGAGTGATACCACCTCTCATTGTCTCATCCACCGCAAAGTAGCGTGGGAGATAAAGAACCCAAATACCCAATTCCCCAAAAGAAAATTTTCCAAAAGAGAGGAATTGAAAAAACGGGAACTTTAATAAAGTCTTACGGGTACTTGGTTCCATATATGCTTTGATCCTTGAACGGGAGATTCTCTCCATATGAACAACATATTTCCATGGGTACTCTGTTCTATATTTACTTTGATTCTTGAACGGGATAAATATGGCTTTTTCTCCATAGCGTGCACATCATCATGAGTGACGTATTTTCCTATATACACGTAAAACATAAACATGTAAGATTCATAAGTGTACAAATTAATGAACAAATGAATCATTAATTAGGAAAAGATGGAGAGTTGAGAAACGCCCGGATAGGGCTACTGGGCTCGATAATTTGGCCGAAAAAGGACTCGAGCGCGGCGGTGCAGTAGTTCGGTATTGGATGAGGTCGGATCTCCAAATTTCCTCGTAAAAATCTGCTTCTGTTCGGCGGCAGATTTAGTATCCAATATTACTCAGAATCCGATCTCCACCGTTGAATATACAGATATTTGTGTTGGGAAGCTGCTGCCAAAATTTCACACCGATCCGACGGTTAATGAATCAGGAAACATGATTTTGGTACGACTGCGCTGTGCAGAAAATTTACGCGCGGAAATTCTCGTCTCTCGTTTTTTTTTTTTTTCGGAATTTCTGAATTTCGGACGAATTTTTCCTACTCAGTTGAGATACTACGTGCTGATAACGTGTTTGAGGAGAAAGTAAAAGACAGCAAATCAATTGTATTGATAACAATGAATAGAGGAGCCTTTATATAGGCATTACAAAGAGAGTCTTTCCATACATAGGATTCCTAGTTAAGGTAAGACATCTAACAGGATCCAACTACTTATGGAAGAGTCCAGAACCTTCCATAACTCTTATCCCCCTACAACTAGTATTAGGTAAGACACCAATACGGGAAGGATTTCCCGGAACATACCCTATCTTATAACAAACTTTATATTTATCTCAAATCCATATTTTAGTTTATGAATTGATCTTATTTACTTTAAATTTATATTTTTATTTACAGAAACACCATATTATTCAACAAAATAATCAATAAAATCTTGCGTGATTTATTATTCCAGTTATGCAAGAAAAGAACTTAATATATATATATATATATATATATGATCAAATGAGAATGGTTCTTATTTTGAGAAATGCGAATATGCATGAGTTTTGTAGTAATTATGCATGGAATATATTCATTTCGTGCATCAAAATTGCAATACATTAAAATATGCATTATATGTATCAAAACATCGATGCATTAAAATAATGCATTATATGCATCAATTTTTTGTGAGAATATATCTAGATCATCCATTTATCAAGATCTGTGGATAAAATTCATTCTTATTTCTTAACTTAAATTATATTATCACCTTTTATATATATATATATATATGTGTGTGTGTGTGTGTGTGTGTGTGGTGGGGGGGGGGGGACATATCAATATGATAATGGGTTGATTTATTAATTATTTGATGGAGAAAAACCAAACCAAACCAAAACCAAACATACCCAG
The DNA here is from genome assembly GCA_033398695.1 of Orobanche coerulescens. NCBI lineage: Eukaryota > Viridiplantae > Streptophyta > Magnoliopsida > Lamiales > Orobanchaceae > Orobanche > Orobanche coerulescens. Next base: position 189,476,505 of record CM065804.1, on the reverse strand, counting down.
TATATCCCGCTCAGAGCAGGGTCTGGGGAGGGTAAGATGTACGCAGACCATGCCCCTACCTATTACGGTAGGGAGACTGTTTCCGTGAAGACCCTCAGCTTAGTGCACAACAACATATTGAGTCAAAAATACAAAGGGAAGCATATGATACGAAAAAACTCAATACCATACCTGAGCACATGGCTTAATCCACATGGGACTTACCTAAGAGGAATTTGGCTACTTCACTACCGATGAACGCTGCTCAAACAGAAGAGAGGTTGACTCCGCGCACAGCTCCCTTTCAAAAATACACCACACGCAAAAGGCAATAGGATAAAATATACAATAAATGTAAAAATGCAATGCTCTAGGTCAAAGTTAACCGAGACAACCCAACCCTGGGGCTCTCAACTACAGCACCACTCCCAACTAAAGAATCCACAACTGTGATCTGGCGCCTCCAAGCGCACCTATCAACAGTCATGGTCTCGGAAAGGTTTAAGGCCTTCAAATATAGTCTCAGCTGCTCCTCCCACGTCCTCCTCGGTCTGCCTCTCCTCCTCTCCCCGACAACTACTAAACTCTCGACCCTCCTCACCGGAGCAGAAGCCTGCCTCCTGCGGACGTGGCCAAACCATCTCAATCTCACTTCCCTAACTTCCGCTGAAATGGGCGCCACTTCTAGCGCGTTCCTGAAGACCCCATTCGAGATTCTATCTAACATTGTGCGACCACACGACCAGCGTAACATTCTCATTTCAGCCGCTTCCAACTTGCTCTCAAGCAACTTCTTCATCGCCCAACATTCAGAGTCATACAACATTGCAGGTCGGATTGCCGCTCTATAAAATTTACCCTTCAAAACCGAAAATGAAAACCAAAGATAGAAAATGTAAAAAAGCACAGTATTGTAAAAGAAAAATAAAAACAATAAAAATATAAAAAAGAATATTTTTGGTGTTTTTGTTTTTATTGTAAAATAATGTGTTTTTAAAAATATTTTTGTTAATGGTAGGGGTAGAAGACGGCCTGCTGGAAAGCTAGTCGGCTGCTGGCGGCGACCCGCCGGAGGTCTGTCCAAGAAAAGTTTTGAAGATTTGAATTTATTAAATTTAACACAAAAGGTAGGGTAAGAATACGATGGTCTTCTCAGTGCACACCATGCCAACCAAAAAAACACAATTGGCTTTTATATCATAAATTAGAGATAACTCGTGCCATAATACCACGTTGGCGGTAGGGGTGGACTCGGTTCCATTCGGTTCGGTTTTTGACCGAAACCGACAGTCGAAACAAATATTCGGTTTCGGTTTGGTTCGGTTCTTTTTGAAGTTCGGTTCGGTCGGTTTTATAAATATTCGGTCCGGTTTCGATTTGGTTTGATGTTTTTTCGGTTCTTCACAATATAAATTCAAATATTTTATGCAATAGGATAAGTTATATATAACAACAAGCCAACAAGAGTTATATATATATGTTCAAGATAAAAGCTAGAGTTACATAGCAATTTCCAAATATCTCAAAATATATAACAATCGTAAATCACAGTAGCTCATTCTCTCAACCTAAATTAACTGAATCACAAATTCATGAGCATATTATCGGTCCTTCTTGGACCCATGAGGGTCTTACAAAAGGAAATCGAATTATACTAAAATTCGAAACACACTGAAGTCACAAAAACAAGGTCATTTTAGTATGTTGAAATTTGACTTCGGTCCATTTCGGTCCAGTTCGGTTCTGCTCTACCCCGAACCGAGAACCGAACCAAATTAGTTCGGTTCGGTTCTATTTTTTATTTTTCGGTTCGGTCTACTTCGGTTTCGGTTTTTCGGTTATTTTTTCGGATTTTTCGGTTCGGTTTTGAATTTTTGGTTCCGAAATGCCACCCCTAGTTGGCGGTGCCATAATAGAATTAAAATAATTGAATTAACAGATTACCTTGCTATAAAAAAATATGTTGGTTTTCAAAAATTTATCGGCGAATGACGAGTTGGCCAAAAAAAAAAGAAAAAATAAATTGACGGGCCGCCGAAAAGCATGCCGACAGGAAAAGAAAATGACCGACCACTGAAAAGCAGGTCGGTGGGCCTGGAATCCAAAAAAAATGGTCAGCCGCCTGTCCTACGCAAAGCAGGTGGCACGGGCATCAGATTAATTAAAGAAAAAAACTGGCCGACCGCGGGAAAACAGGCTGGCGGGACTTTTGAGAAAAAAAAAAGAAAAAAAAAACGACCGACCACCGAAAGTGTGCCGGCAGTGGCCTGCCGGAGAGTAGGCCAGCAGACTTGTAGTAAAAAGAAAGAACGACCGGCCGCCGGAAGTCTATCGACGGTGGCTCACCGGAATCAGACATGCGGTCGAAAAAAACCGTTGGGCGGTCAGAGGTCTGCTAGCGGTAGGGATGGCAGTCGGGTACGGCAGGCGCGGATAGTGCCTATCCACATCCGTACCCGCGAGGTAAACATGTACCCGCGACCCGACCCACGACCCGCGACGGGTATGATTTGCCAACCACACCCGCGATCCGCGGGTATCCGCCACCCGTTGGGTATCCGCAACCCACCACCCGTCGGGTATCCGCGATGCAAATAAATGAATTCAATATAAATACAAATTTCACACAAATTAATATCCATAAATCAAACTCAGAAATTCATATATAGTATATACAAAAAGATTAAAATACTTGTACATCATACTGAACTCAAAATCTGTTCGAATATTTTATGGGTATTTCGCGGGTATTTTTGTGGGTATTTCGCGGGTGTTTTTCGCGGGTAAATGGGTTTTGCGGGTACGGGTAGTAGCTATCCATATCCATACCCGCGAACCTAATGGATAGTAATTTCATACCACGAAGCTATCCGTGGATACCAAATGCCCACCAAACCCGCACCTATTAGGGTTGGGTGCCCGCGATTATCCGTTACCCGCGGGTAAATTGCCATCCCTAGCCGGCGGCGGTCTGCCGACAAGCAGGTCAGCGGGTCTTTCGTGATAAATTGGTTGCCGCCTCCGAAAGCCTCACCGGAAAAATCAATAGGCCGGAGATCCCGTTAGCAATGAATTTTTTCATGTGTATTCTGTCAAATTTGTTTCAAAATTGAGCGATTCTTATATTTATGAAACTAATAGATAATGAATAGTTTGTGGATCAAAATTAAAAAAATGAAAATTAACGGGATAAAAAATGGACAATACGAAAATTATAGGACCAAATAAAAACTATATAATATAAAGTTGGCATTAAAATTTGAAGTATATGAGTTCACTTATCTATCTTACGGACTAGCAAATTTTCTTCTTCTTCTTTTTTTCTCGTAGAAATAGCAATGGTTCAACATTGCAGAATGAATTAATTTTTTTTGTTTAACAAAAAAAAATTAAATTATTGCATCAGTAGAAAGAACGTTCGAAAGAAACAAAGGTGGGATAACATGCCAATCAACGAGTCAGACATAGAACCGACTTCCCTCACCACAAGGTGGGCAACCCGATTTGCAGACCTCGTGACTCATAAATATTTAGCAGCTTCTTTAATATCAGAAACCAAATAATCAAAAGTGTACGGAATGAATTAATTAAAAAACGATAAATGTAAATAAATAAATAGCATGATCATGAGTTCAAAACATAAATAAGTACAAGTAATTAGTAATTTTTTATGAATTATTTAATCAGTCAAGTTAGTAATTGATACTGACAGATATGTTGACCATATTACTCTATCAAATTTTCAAAGTTTAGAATCTGATTAAGGTAATATAATAAATATCAAATCTGATTAAGGTAATACTAATCAACGGCTTAATTTGCAAAATAACTAAATATTGCTTTCATTTTTGAACCTCAAAACGGCGCCGTAGCTTCAAGAGAGAGAGAGAGAGAGAGAGAGAGAGAGAGAGAGAGAGTAACTTAACGTGTGAGATACTGGAGTCCACAAACTAAACTGTCTTTGCTAAAGTGAAAGCAAAAGAGGAACTGAAGCTCAGAAAACCCCAACTTGAAAAATCAACCGATTAACTGTAGAAATTCAAGAAAAAGGAACAGCTACTTGAGATTTTTAGAGTATCGAGTCTCGATCAATCGAATGGCGAGCTCGGCATATCGCTCGGAGATTTTCGCAGCGACTCCGAGGAGCGCTGCAACTATTGTACCGTCTCCAAGTTCAGGCTCCGCTAGGGTTTTGAAAACCCCTTTAACTGATGAGGACATATGGAAACGGCTCAGAGAAGCAGGGTTCGATGAAGAGTCCATTAAACGGAGAGACAAGGCTTCGCTCATCGCCTATATCGCCAAACTAGAAGCTGAGGTCTCGTTTAAAACCTTCGTATTTAATCAAAATAACTTATTTATCTGTCCATAGATGGATAATTTTTGTACATTCTGAAGTTTTCTGATTTTCTTGTGCGTATATTTTGATTTTAGTGCTATTCTTTAATTATAATTTTTGGTGGTCTCGTCTGTTTAGATATATCTCAGAGGAAATTGGGATTTGGGTTTCTGATATTATCACTCTGATCTTATTTATTGTTTTTTTCATCATAATATATTCTACTTTTTTTCCTTGAAGAATTTGAGGAAGGGGGTGTTTATGTTGGCATTTCTAGCCTATTCGTAAATGATGTTTTATTTGAAAATTTAATTGGCGGTAATTATTTCATTAATTGCTTTCTAAATTTGTGATGTTTTTAAAAATGGTGATTTTTTCCATTAACTGCGAGTGATCATTGAGTGATCATTGTTTCTCACGACTGACATTGGATTGCCTTGATTTTAATCTACAAAATTTCGTATTTTTGGGCATTTCCTTTGTTTGCTGTTGCTTATATCTTTTATGTTTATTGTCATATTGTCCACTACTATTAGGTATACGAGCACCAGCATCAAATGGGGCTTCTCATTTTGGAAAAAAGGGAATGGCTGTCAAAGTACGAGGAAGCTACAGCTGCCGCTGATTCTGCCGAGTTGAATTTTAGGCGTGCACGGGCTTCTCATGCCTCAGACATGGTTGATGCAAAAAAACGGGAAGATAGTCTAAAGAAAGCTCTGGGCATTGAGAAAGAATGCGTTAAGAATGTATTTGGTCTACTCATGTGTATTTTCAGTGGTTATTTATATTTATAGGTAATTCATTATATGTTTCTGATTTTAAAATTTCTATAGATTGAGAAGTCGTTGCACGAGATGCGTGCAGAGTATGCAGAGGTGAAGGTAGCAGCTGAAACCAAATTTTCTGAGGCCAGAAGAATGGTGGATGATGCACTTAAGAAGTTGACAGAGTCTGAGGAAAAAATGCGTGCAGCAGAGTCTCTGGAAGCAGAGGCCAGTCGATATCACCGAACTGCTGAAAGAAAGTTGCATGAATTTGAAGAACGTGAAGATGATTTAAGGAGACGTATTATGTCATCAAAGTCTGAGTAAGCTCGTCAGTCGATATTCTTACTTCTATATGTGTCCAGAAAGGCTTGTGCTCCTTGTCCTTTTCTTGATTATGTGCCATTGAGATTGTTTTACATGCCTCCACATGGTAGTCTTGTTCCAGCAATATAAGTGCGGGAACTGGGATATTGGTGTTTGGGTGTAAATTTGTTTAATTCAGTTGGAATTATGGATGTCATTTTCTAAATCCTTCATTCATTATTATATATAGTTCTTTTGGAGTTGTAGTTGTTTAAAGTTCGAACGTAGTTATTTTGGTTATATTCATCTGGAGCTTCTTATGTTTCTAATAATTGCATGTCAATTTTTTGAATTAACTACTTATGCTGTAGTGATCCATAACATCTCGTGATCATAATTTTATGCTAGTTATGAAGCTAAAGAGAAAGAGATTGAACTTGAGAGGCAATCATTATCTGAAAGGCAGAATGTTCTACAGCATACGCATGAAAGGTTACTGGATGGACAAGCTTTGCTGAACCAGAGAGAAGAGTATGTTTTAAACAAAACTCAAGAGTTAAAGAGACTTGAGAAGGAGTTGGAGGAGTTAAGGCTATGCATTGATCAAGAACGGACAGCTGTAAATGAAGGAAAAGTAGCTCTGGAGCTAAAAGCGAGTTCTTTGTCAGCAAGAGAGGAGGTTAAACATATGACTTCCTTTTTCTTTTTCCTGTTAATAAAATCGATAATTGGATTATTAGGCTGAGATAAAATCATTTTTTTTCCCTTTTATGTGTTGAATAGAGGGTTATTAATGCAGCTCATTTGTGTGCTTTTAGGCTGTTATCAAAAGAGAATACGATCTCCTCAAGAAGGAGGAAGAGGCACTTTTATTGCAAGCTAAAATTTTGACCAGAGAATCTGTAAGTCTTGGCGATTGAAAAAAGAAAAGTCAACTTGATGTTTGGTTAAAATTGTTGGTACTGAAGTGAAAACTGAAGCACAAAGCATTCGTCATTGTAACAATGAAGTTTTTTATATGCATGTTTGTTCGTTAGGCATTAACATTTAACCACTGAGTCGGGAAATATTACAATGACTGAAATTTTAGTTTTCTCAAAAGAAATAACTGTTAACACCATCAAATTGTTGATACGATGGCGAGCCACAGAGTTGTATCAATTATCTCATTGTTGTACTACATGCTGCAATTATACCTGTTAATTAGTGTGATATTATTCATTCTTATTGATTAGTTGCATAGTAGCGGTCTAAAATGGACAATTTTATATTTTTATATTTATTTGATAAATTATACGATAAAATTTGTATAGTGCATTTTTTATGTTCTAATGTTTTGTATTAATGGTCTTAGCGCACTAACATCATATCACTCAAAAAATTACTCCTAAATTCACTCCTAAACCATCTCCTACACCGTTTCAAACTCCTATTCTTGCAAAAAAACATGCATCAGTTCTCCTATCCTAAAAACTATTATAATAGTTTTTTAAATTTATTTATCAAGGAAAAAAAGAAAGAAGGAAAGTATAGAAAAAGAATAAAGAAAAGATGGGGAGAGAGAGAGAGAGAGAGAGTAGGAAAGAGAAAATAGAGGTGTATTTGGGAGAGAGAAAGAGAGATCAGGAGAGAAAAGATGTAGAGAGTGTATATTTAGGTGATCTGGTGGATTGCTTTTTTATCACAATTTTTACACTCTCCCTAAATTTAGAGTTAGGAGGGTTTATAAGAATTCTCATGGGAGTGTTCTGTTTGTTTATGGCTACATCAAATCTATATGAGAGAAGTGTTGCTTTTCATCAGTTAGCAGTTTAGTGATAATCATTATGGGTTCCGTCATCGATTTATAGATTATGTATGTGTCTCATTTCTTCATACAATACTACTTAATTCTACCAATTGACATAATAAGCTCCAAGTGTTTTATTATTATTATTATTATCATTATTGTAATTAATAGTGATGACTAAGAAATGTTCTATGGTTTTACGTTGGCCCCTGCACTTTTGGTATCAATGTTTATGTGGGAGTTCTTTCAGGATAACGCTCAACAAGTAATGTCTAATCACGACGCAACTTTGGCTATGAAGAAATCTGTTTTTGAGGCAGAAGCTGAAATGAAGCGCAAATTGCTGGATGCTGAGATTAACGCCAAGAGGCGTGATTTTGAGTTGAGAGAATTAGACATTAGGCAACGGGAGGATGTCATCTTAGAAAAGGAACGTGAATTAGATGTTATATCGAGACGTATTAAAGAAAATGAGAAGGAAGTCGAAGAGAAGTTAGGCTTTGTTGAGGAGAGAGAAAAGAATCTTTTGGCTGCAGAGGAAGGATTAGAATTGGAGAGACATTCTCTCAACCAAGAGAGAGAAGAGCTCAGGCACACAAAGCTTGACCTTGAAAAGTTAACTAATTTTCTGGAGGAGAAGAAAAAGCATATTAGTGATGCAGAAGAAAAAGCCGATGCGATGAGGAGGGAAACAAAAGAATTACTGGCACTTGAATTGAGACTTAAAGAAGAGATTGATATTATTAGTGCACAAAAGCAGGAGCTTGAGGCTGAGGCCGAACGCCTGAAAGCAGAGAAGGTGAAATTTGAAGCCGAGTGGGATTTAATTGATGTCAAAAGAGAAGAGCTGTTAAAGGAAGCAGAGCGTATTGCTGAGGAGAGGTTAACCGTCTCTAACTTTCTTAAAAATGAGCGTGAGAGTTTAAAAGCAGAAAGGGATTCAATGAGGGAGAAGTATAAACGTGATCTCGAATCACTTGCCCATGATCGGGAGGCATTCATGAGTGATCATGAGCGTGAACGGGCTGAGTGGTTCAGTAAGATTCAGAAAGAACATGCGGAGTTTTTGCTAGATATTGAGATGCAGAAAAAGGAGGTGGAGTTCTGTATTGAAAATAGACGTGAGGAAATTGAGAATTATCTCAAGGAAAGAGAGAATGAATTTGAGGAGGAGAAAAATAAGGAACTTCAGCATGTTGCCTCTCTCAAAGAAAGAGTTGGAAAGGAATTGGAACATGTAAATTCTGAAATGAAGAGACTTGATGCTGAAAGAAGAGAGATAAGTTTGGATCGTGAAAGGAGGGACCAAGAATGGGCCGAGCTGAATAATTCAATACAAGAACTTCAAGTACAGAGGGAGAAATTGGAGCAACAAAGGGAATTACTTCGGGCTGATCGAGAGAAGATTCTTGCTCAGATCGACACCTTGAAAAATTTGGAAGAGTTGAAAGAGAGGATAGATTCTATTGCTGTACATAAGATGCACCAATCCAACCTGCAGGCCAACAATCAGAAGCCTTCTTATAGAAGATCGGCGGGTCAACAAAAAGTTGCAGCTTCTGATCAGAATGGAAATATTAACAATGGGTTTGAACATAATAGTGCATCTAGTATAAAAGGGTCTGATAAGTCTTCGTCCCCTCTCTCGGCTCCTTTCTCGTGGCTCAAACAATGTGCTGATACACTTCTTGAGCAGAGACAGAGCAACAAAAGGAGGAGGAGAGAGAAAGACGGGACGACACATGGATCAGAAGATACTACCCCATGGTACTTAGTCCCCAGAAAATCAAAGTTCTTCCCGAGTCTTTTATTGGCAATGATATTATATATTTCTTTCTGTGCAAGTTCATTTTTCTCCATTTGTTTTTTGCAGTACAAGTTCATTTATTTCCTTCTTTATGCAGTACGCCACAGAATTACCCGAGCACATCAAACATTGAGCAAGCAGTCACACCTTTTGTTCAAGCTCCAGCTGGTGCAGAGACTACTGTATATATTGATAAAATCATCACAGTTCACGAAGTGACGACAGTTGATGTTGAAAGAGTCATCGAGGACAATAAGGTAGTTACGCTTTGTTAAACGGCCTCACGTTTCTGCTTATATTGTGAATCAGAGTTCATAGAGATGATTTGTTGCTGACATGCAGTTTGTCACTGTATCATCATTGTGATGCATTAATGAGAAAAATGATTTCAACCTGGTTGAATATTGCCTTTGGTTTTGTTGTGTTATTATGCTTACAGTGGCTTTGCCTCTCCTTGTTCTCTGTGTGTGTGTGTGTGTTTCGTTTGACTCTTTGCAAATTTGCCTATCCATTTGCTATTGGCTCATCTATGTTGGTCTCTGTTGCACTATGTTGCACGGATATGGATACATGTTTCATATCCGATACGACACGGATACGGCGATACGGTAAATTTTGAAAGTATCGGATACAATACGGCTTGGACACGGCAATTATTAAAACATATAAAAATATATTTTATATATAGTTATACAAATTTAGTATGAAAAATAATAACTATTAAGATAAAAACCATGTAAAATGGCAGATAGTCAAACACTTACCAATGTTTCTAATTTGCTAACACTTAGAAATATATATTTCTAATTTTCCTCAATTTTAAATGCATTTATATATATATATATATATATATATATATATATATATTCGTTTTTCAGAGCTGTTTTTGAATTTTTAGATAAATAAATAACTATTATGCAGAGACAAATATAATATCTTATACACAATTTCTTCATAATTTCCTATATTTTCGAATGCATTTGACATGTTTCTTTATTTTTGTTTATATTCTTCACATATTTTTGAATTTTCAGATAATTACAAATTACTTGTTTTATCAAAATATAATATCTTAAGAACATAAAGGGTTTTTCTATTTTTATGAAATTATAAATGCAATTTGATGTTTTTTCCATATTTCTTATCTATTTTTTGACATATTTAATTTGAATTGTTAAAAAGTTACATAATTATTGATATTAACAACTATATAATATCTTACACACAAAAATATTTTGCATAACTATCCTCAATTTCGTGATATTTTTCCCATTTAATTATTTTTATTTCATAGTATTTTCTTTTTACTCCAGCCAAGTCCAAAAACATGTCCAAGCGGACCAAGCCGTAACCCAGACGTATCTCGAGGTGCCCAAATCCAGGTCCGGAAACCCACCCATACATATGAAATGTACGGGTCCGGGTCTTCACGGGTTGGCCACGGTCCGGGTCCTACAAGTGATTTTTTTATTGAAAATATTAAAATTTTATTTATAATCATTTTATACACGAAAAAACAACTAATGAAGAAAGGAGATAATTGAAAAAAATGAGCTTGTATTGAATTTTAAGTTTTCACTTAAAATTAAATTGCCTACGTATTCTCGTGAGGAATCAAAGCACTATGTAGTTCTTTTACTTAAAAAAGAATTAGAAAAAAAGGGGCTTGTATTTAATTTTAAGTCTTCACTTCTTCTTCTTCAGTAGTAGTTGTACTGCCATAATAAATACTTTCATGTATCGTAGCATCATATTCATTTTCTTGACTTTCATTTTCAAAACCGGGTGGAGGTTGATTTTGAGGCTCCCAAATAGTTATGCCAGATGGTTTCTACGATTTGCCCCAAAGAGCCATTCGTTCTAACTTGGACATTTCGGATCTTTTGGGAGACGTAGCAATACCCTTTCCCTTCTCAGAGCTCGACATAATGATAAAATGATAATAGAAAGAGAGATGTTGGGTATCTATCCGGAATACATAAATTTACACAACTCAACAGGAAACAAATTACAAATAAATTTCCTATGATTTATGGGGATTAAGGGTTACACAACAAAATTAAATAATGCAGAAAACCGAACGAAAACAGACTGGGAAAATAATAAACACAGGACAGAAATTTTAAGTCGAAGAAATCTGACCAACAGATCGTAAATGATCTGAATAATACGAACGCGGTGGTGATTATAGACAGAAAGTCGGCTCAGTCCTCCACCCTCGTGTACCCGCGTCCAGAGCTCCAAATATCCGGCGTCCAGCAGTCCGAATCGAGCCACAAACCCGGCGGTTTCTCAAATCACAAAGACCCGAACCCAGAAACCCCGATAACCCAAAACCAACCTCGGTAGAAGATTTCACAAAGAAAACAGGAATCTCACGAAGAAAGATTGTATTGCCTCAAGAACACTCAGTTTCAGTCGTTGGTTTTCCCGTATCCTTCCCTCAAAATGGATCCCACAATTTATAGGAATCGAAAAAACCCCAGAAACGGTCGCCCGATTTTAAAGCACCCGGACTTATCATTGAAAATGATAAGGGTTGCTATTAGATCGGAAGACGTTCAAGGAAATTCTCGTGAATGGCCGAAGAGAGAAGAATCGGGAGAGAAGAATCGGGAGAGAAGAAACAGAAAGGAGGCGCCCGGCGGGAGTGGGGTAAATGGGTTAGGTTTAGGGTTAGGAGTATTTAAATACCCTTAGGATGGACGGGTAGGATTAATTCCCACAAAGGGACGGTCCAGATTAGGTCAATGCATTTAATATGGAAACCGGGCCTGGGCTAGGCTAATTTGGACTGGGCTGCTCAAAATATTTGTTTTGGGCCCAGTCTAAGAAACTTATTCCATTTGGGCCTAATACCAACAAATCTCCACCCGGACCAAATGAGCCATCGAGGTACACTTATTTTGAGAGGGAGGTCATCATCGCCGAACGTCACACCACCTGCACAAAACACAAAGTTAGTACAAGTATAAAGACAAACAATCACTAAGAAAGTAGGAACTAGAAATCACAAAGAAAAACTAGAAAAGCTATCACAAAGATAGCAAACTGAAAGACTAGACAGTCTTCAGTTGAAGGAGTCGATATTTAGTATCGACTTGCAAGATCTGGTCTTTTCGATCGGTAGGCACTTTGTGCCCATATCTGCAGGATTGGACTGTGAAGGGATTTTCTTCAACTCAATTATGCCTTTTTCTACTATATCACGGATGAAGTGTCGCCTGACATCAATATGCTTTGTTCGATCATGGAACACAGGATTTCTGCACAAATGTATGCTTGATTGGTATCGAGAAAAGACCACCACATTGTCACGAAGAACACCAATTTCAGTAAGTAAACCTTTCAACAAAAAAGCCTCTTTAAAGGCATCAGTGGAGGCAATATATTCAGCTTCAGTAGTAGACAGTGTAACAATATGCTGAAGTTGAGATTTCCAAGAAATGCACGAGCCACACAAGGTAAACACATATGAAGTTGTGGACTTACATTCATCCCGGTCATTGGCATAATTAGAATCAACATATCCTTTTAAATTAATCCCATCATTAGATTTAGAGAAGATAAGACCATCAGAAGCGGAATTTTTTAAGTACCGCAATAACCACTTAAGGGCCTCCCAGTGAGGTTTTCCTGGATTAGCCATGTACCTACTCAAACAACTAACAGCATAAGCGATATCTGGTCTAGTACTAACCATAAGGTACATGACAGATCCTATGGCATTAGCATACGGGACAGATCTCATTTCACGAATTTCAGATTCAGTTTTAGGTGACTGAGTTTTGGATAATAAGAAATGAGAAGCTAACGGCACACTAGCAATTTTAGCATCAGTCATAGAAAATTTTTCAAGAATTTTACCAATGTATGAGGACTGATTTAAAAATAAGGTGCTTTTAGATCTGTCCCGAACAATGTTCATGCCCAATATCCTTTTAGCATCCCCTAAGTATTTCATGTCAAATTGATTACCTAAGCAACTTTGAACATGATCAATAGATTTAATGCACGAACTAATCAAAAGCATATCATCTACATAAATAAGTAGGAACATGGGCACACCACTGTCATATTTATAATAAAGACATGGGTCATAAGCACTACGACGAAATTTCAAGGACAGCATGCAGTCATTGAATTTTTTGTTCCATTCTCTAGGGGATTGTTTTAAGCCATATAGGGTTTTATTGAGCAAGCACACATGATCAGGATGGTTACTATCTGTAAAACCTTCTGGTTGTTTCATATAGATGGTTTCTTTCAATTTACCATGCAAGAATGCTGTTTTAACATCTAATTGTTTCATCTCCCAATTATGGTGCGCAACTAATGCAAGCATGATGCGAACAGTGGTGAATTTAACTACTGGTGCAAAAATCTCAGTATAGTCGATACCTTCACGTTGTGTAAAGCCTTTAGCTACTAACCTTGCCTTGAATCTGACATTATCCTCCTCCTTTTTCACTTTAAACAACCACTTACAATCAATCAAAGAGCAATTTCTGGGTTTTGGAACAAGTTTCCAAGTAGCATTTGCATGCAAGGATGTCATTTCTTCATTCATTGCACTTAGCCAATCATTCGAATTATTAGACATCAAAGCATCATTGTAAGACTTAGGTTCATTACCATCAAGCATATCAAACACATTGAAAGCAAGAGAAGCCATATGGAAATCATCTAAGTGTATAGGTCTCCTAGCATTCCTTCTAGGCCTATCCCTAGTTAATTGATAATCAGATAAGTCAGAGCGATTGATTGATTGATTCATCCCCATTATCGATTGATTATTAGGTTCGGGATTTTCTACATTATCGGGTTCGGCGGGTAATTCATTATCACTAAGATGCTCCACCCTAATCCGAGCAGGTGGGGAGAATTTTCGTAGCTAGCACAGAGCAGTATAGGATTATCAAGACATGGAAACTCGGTTTCATTAAAGACCACGTCCTCGCTAATAATCACCTTCAATCCGGTTCGATTCGACCCATAAACGATAACCCTTAGTACCGTCGGGATATCCAAGGAAAACACATCTCAAGGATCTCGGTTCGAGTTTATCAACATTTTGATGCACATAAGCGGACAACCAAACACACGAATGTTCGAAAATCGGTACCATGACCCGACCACACGGACTGGATAGTTGCCATTTAATGGTACGAAGGTGATCTATTGATGATATATACGCGATTAAAAGAGCCTCACCCCAAAAATTTTTAGACAACCCAGAAGTAGCGAGCATGGCCCTAACTTTTTCAAGGAGGGTGCGATTCATTCGCTCAGCCACCCCGTTTTGTTGAGGGGTATAAGGGACAGATTTATGCCTAAGGATGCCATTTTCAGAACACATAGAATCAAACTGAGTATTGCAAAATTCAAGGCCGTTATCGGTCCTTATCTTTTTGATCCGTTTTCCGGTTTGATTTTCCACCAAAGATTTCCAAGTTTGGAATTTTTCAAACACTTCAGATTTCAATTTGAGTAAGAACACGAAAACTTTTCGAGAGTAATCATCAATAATGGACAAGAAATACCTATTTCTGCCATGAGTCGTAACACTGGCAGGACCCCAAACATCAGCATGAACATAATCAAGCACATTGGAACTCTTACCAGATTTCTCAAAAACGGGATCAGGGGAATCGGGAGGTTTTGGAAATTGAGTTTTATGTTGTTTGCCAAACATGCAGGAGTCACAGAAAGACAACTGAGAGATTTTATCTTTTCCAAAATATTTTTGTTTATGCAAGATCTCTAATCCCTTCATGCTTATGTGCCCTAACCTATTATGCCACAATTCGGTTTTATCTGCACAGACCAGATTAGAACATGCAGGAGTTTCAGTTTGGCAAATGTATAGATTAAATTTCCGGATTCCTTTAAACAACATCAAGGATCCTCTCGAAATTATCATGCAACCATTTCCCCAAGACCCTCGAAGGCCTTCATCTTCCAAAGTGGTACAAGATATCAGGTTATGAGATAAATCAGGAATGTGTCGGACATTTTTTAGAGTAAATTGTGTACCATCAGCGATTTTTAAACACACATTTCCTATTCCGGCCACTACCCGTTTCACCTTATCAGGCATATAAACATACCGATCACCAAGATTAGTATAACTTGTAAAATGCTGTTTATAAGGTGTCATGTGATGAGTGCATTCAGAATCCAGTAACCATTCATTTTCACACAGTCCAGAAAGCACAGAATTCACAGAAAGATGCAAATCATCAGATACCATAAAGACATCGCCCATAGTTAAATTTGCCTGATCATTTTGCAAATTCTTTTTAGGTTTAGTGCATTCTTGTATATAATGACCAGGTTCACCACAATTATAACATTTGCGATTCTTAGGCCGGAATTTGGATTTATCCTTCCATTGCCCCTTTTTCTTATTAGACTTTTCAGAATCAGTTTTGACAAACGATTTTCTTTTAATGGGATGTTTAGTCCTAACAAAATTAACATCAGAAACAGGTTTAGAAACCTTGTTAAATTTCAAGTCTAATTCTTTACTTTTTAATCCACTTATAACAGTATCTAAAGTAACAGAATCCCTTCCATATTTTATTGCAGATTTCACATCATTATAGGCATCAGGGATATCATTCAAGAGCACAATAGGGGAATAATCATCAATGTTTTTGTCACCCGTTTGTTTTATATCTTGCACTAACTTTGTAAAGGCATCCAGATTACCATCAATATCTTTATTCAAATCCAGCTTGTAGCGAAAAAACTTTTCAAGAAGAAATAACTTATTTGGCAAAGATGTTTCCGTAAAAGTTTCCTTAAGTTTATCCCAAAGCTGTTTAGCATTATCAGTTTTGCCTATTCGTCTAATCACAGAATCAGACAAGTTCAAGATTATAGATGAATGAGCAAACTCAATCAATTCCTCACGTTTCTCAGGAGTCACATTAGACTGAAAAGAACCTTCAATGGCCTTAAAACATTTCTGTTGGACAAGTATAGATTTCATTTTTTGTTGCCAAATTTTAAAATCCCCTTTACCGTCAAATGGTGCCATTGTAAATGAAGTAAGAGAGCCCATTTTTGTATTTGTAAAAATCACACAAGATTTAAACCAGCACAAGGTATTACTGTAAAACCTAAGATTACAGTTAAATATCACACAGATACGACGAACAACAAAATCACACCAGATTTTGCGATAAAGTGAGCTGGAATAAAATACTAGTAGCACACAGATATCACAAATACCAAAATCACAGCATATTTTAAAATAAAGTGAGCTGGAATCGAATCCCAGAGCCCCCACAAGATCCGAGGAACACTTGCGGTCCAGGCAAGGGGGTTTGGTATGCTCGGAGATTACGACTACCACAGTCTCAACACAGAACGAAAATAACGAAGCGATCACAAAGCCGGTACAGCAGACGGAAGCAGTAAACAAATTACTCCAAAGTAATAATACTTTACCAATCACACAGAATAGTACGAAAATACAGTAAAGTATAGAAAGCAATACCTGAGCGGATTCCTCGTAGGAACCCGTATGCCCTTCCGAATAGAGACCCGTTTAGAGGCTCGATACCACCGTTGGGTATCTATCCTAATACATAAATTTACACAACTCAACAGAAACAAATTACAAATAAATTTCCTATGATTTATGGGGATTAAGGGTTACACAACAAAATTAAATAATGCGAAACTCGAACGAAACAGATCGGGAAAATAATAAACACAGATGTAAATTTTAAGTCGAAGAAATCGACCAACAGATCGTAAATGATCCGAATAATACGAACGCGGTGGTGATTATAGACAGAAAGTCGGCTCAGTCCTCCACCCTCGTGTACCCGCGTCGAGCTCCAAATATCCGGCGTCCAAAGATCCGAATCGAGCCACAAACCCGGCGGTTTCTCAAATCACAAAGACCCGAACCCAGAAACCCCCAATAACCCAAAAACCAACCTCAGCCGAGAAGATTTCACAAAGAAAACAGGAATCTCACGAAGAAAGATTGTATTGCCTCAAGAACACTCAGTTTCAATCGTTGGTTTTCCCGTATCCTTCCCTCAAAATGGATCCCACAATTTATAGGAATCGAAAAAACCCCAGAAACGGTCGCCCGATTTTAAAGCACCCGGACTTATCATTGAAAATGATAAGGGTTGCTATTAGATCGGAAGACGTTCAAGGAAATTCTCAGCGGACGAAACCGAAGAGAGAAGAATCGGGAGAGAAGAATCGGGAGAGAAGAAACAGAAAGGAGGCGCCGACTGGGGAGTGGGGTAAATGGGTTAGGTTTAGGGTTAGGAATATTTAAATACCCTTAGGATGGACGGGTAGGATTAATTCCCACAAAGGGACGGTCCAGATTAGGTCAATGCATTTAATATGGAAACCGGGCCTGGGCTAGGCTAATTTGGACTGGGCTGCTCAAAATATTTGTTTTGGGCCCAGTCTAAGAAACTTATTCCATTTGGGCCTAATACCAACAAGAGATATTAGATTATAGAAATGAGAGTTGAGAGATAGATTAGATTGAGAATGAGCGTGGAAAATGAGAGAGTTTGGGGGTTATTTATAGGTATAATTTCTAATTATTTTTTTCCGAAGAATTTTGAATTTTTTCTGTTGGACCCGGCGGGTCCCGGGTCCGACCTGCTGTGTCCAACGGTCACTTTTTTTTTGGAATTTTCATCCGGGTCGACTGGTGGGACCCGGCAGGTCGCTAAAACTAGGACTCAGACCCCGCCCGTGTATACCAGGGTTCGGGTAGCCGGGTCCGAAGGGTTGCTCGGGTCCGAGTCCTACATGGGTCCGCCGGGTCCGGGTCGATGGGCCGACCGCTGGGTCCGGGTTTTCTGTGCACCTCTAGACGTATCCGAATAGTCAAAGCTGGAAAAAGTCAGCGGTACTGATTTTTCCATATCGACACGCGTATCCGCGTACCGTACCCGTGCCCGAATCGTATCCGTATCCAATAGTCCTCTTTTTTTGAAGTATCCATGCTACATAGCTGTTGCATCACTTTCTCTGATACTGCCTATCTTTTTGTACTTGCATGGACCTGGTAGGAACTAACAACATATGTTTAATCGAACGATTACCCTTGCAAGTATATAATCTCATTATTAGATATAGCTCAATTAAAGCATCCTTGTTGAGGAACAAAATCGTAGTATATTTTGACGTTGGATTGTGCGTGTCTTTTGTTGATTGAATTACTGTTAAATTCTTTTGTTGATTGAATTACTGTTAAACTACTCCAAGATTATATTCTCTCACCATTTAATAATAGGCATTGCCGCTGTGACATGTTCCCTGTGCTTATAAAGTTCATGTAATCTGTCCCTGGATTTTTTTGCCTTTCAAGGAGGCTTAACAGCAAATTTACGTTTTTGACATTTAAGAAGATTATTTCTGATTCAACACTGCAGGAAGTTGCTTTCCGGCATGATGAAGAAAATGTCGACAACAATGGCGAGGTGGAGTTAGAGATTAAGGGACACATTTGCAAGGATTTCTAATTCATTTTGCTTTCTTTGACGTTTAGTTGACCTGGAACGGAATACTTGCAGTTAGAAGTGTATGTAACCTCCCTCTTTCTCTCTCCGTGTGTGTCTCTCCCTCTGTGTCCGTCTCTTGATGCATGTAAATGAACCAGGCTAACATATGTAGAGGTTTCTTGTAAAGTGCATTGATGATATTATATTGGCCATTGCTTTCCCCTTTTTTTTTTTTTGGTTGGTGGTACATGTAAGATGGAGATTGTTTTGCTTTCCTTGTGTCCGATTTTGTATTTTGAGGGAATATATTCCTCGATGTGTTGGAGATTTTTGTTTTTCTGCCTTCTGTCGGTGTAAGATGTAGTGATTCAACTCTGATTTGGAAATGGCTGGTTTGGATAATTTTGTATGGGCTGCAAAGTATTATCTGTACATAAGATGACATTTCATTCTCGTATCTTTCACCTATACTATCTTACATAACATATAAAGCGCCACCATTTGAAAATTCAACAGGTTTAATCGTGGAGAGGCCATTGATCTTATTGAAGTGAGTATTTTTTTTGGACGAAAAATTCCAGTTGTTCGGTCTGAGCAAAAATTTAAGAAAAAACGATAAAAGATTTATTGAAAACCCTCAAGAAGAAACACTCTAATTTGTGAACATCTCTAGGGGTTAAAACATAGGTTTATGAATTATATTAGGTAACTCTGTGATATGATGATTTCTTTCTTATTTTGTATTTCTAATAATGTGTGCTTTCATATATGTAGCAATTAAATAGGTAT
Source organism: Orobanche coerulescens (assembly GCA_033398695.1). NCBI lineage: Eukaryota > Viridiplantae > Streptophyta > Magnoliopsida > Lamiales > Orobanchaceae > Orobanche > Orobanche coerulescens. Next base: position 189,457,235 of record CM065804.1, on the reverse strand, counting down.
ATCATAAAATTATAGCATGCTATTGCCATCAAATTAATTTGACCGAGTGGTAAATGATTGTGATCGGTAGTTGGATATTTTATACTAGCTGGAGCTCTGATCCTAAAGACTAATTTTATTATTTAGTTGTGGCTTATGTGTCAATCAAAGTATATGAGGCTGACATACAAGTATCTGAAACACTCGAATAAGACATGAGATACATGAGACATGAAAATCAGTCACCCATATGTTGCATTAATACATAGAGGATACACGCACACACATGCTTGTATTAAAAGCGAATAAAAGGTATTAAAGATTGCTTTATAACAATAAATGTGTAGCGTGAAAGAATTGTAATAGCTATAAATTCACTTATAATGTAAAAAGTGTGTTACTGAGTTTGCTCGTATCCTAAAGGTCAACAATGGATAAGTGGGCGATTACGTAAACCCCGATACCACTCTAAAATCTTTCTATTCATCTGATACTTGTTTTTTGCGTTTAGTTTAATGAATACTTAAACGAGTATAAGATCTACTGGTATAACCAGAAGACCTGTCAAGAAGCAGTCCCAAAACATAAAACACATCCTCTACTATAAAACATAAAAGTACTTTAACTTGAAATTACGAAATCTTTCAAAATACAGTTTGTGATATACCTTGATAAACGACAATAAAACGTCTTCCGCTGACTTTCAAATTTTTTTAATAAAATTTGATAGACTATTCCTTCCCCCAGTAACTTGCTTCGGGTCCAGAATTTTTCATTTTAATTTTTTCGCAAATTATAAAAATGCTAATGCTATAAGTAAAACATCGTTCCTGTTGGTAAAGAGCTTTTGGAGAAAAAATATTTTTGAGCTAAATTAACCTTTTGACTTTATCAAAATGCCAATAGAGATGCTTAGTAAATAGACTTTCTAAAAGGCTTTTTTGAGCCCACAAACTATTTTTGAAAAAGCTTGGAGCTTTTTACATTACCATTTTATCATAATACTCAAATTCACATAACTACCCATCTTCATATGTAAAACTATATGTTAAGTATAGTTGTTGGTATATTTTTATTACTAAATATATTTATTGGTGATTATTATTACTAAATATATGTCGTATAATGTTTTTATTATTAAATATATTTATTGATATATTATTATTATTTTTTTAGTTTACTATTACCAAATATATTTGTTTGGTATATATTTTTATTCATTTACTTTATAATGTTAAATATATTAATAATATATACAACTATATTATTATTATCAAGAACAAAGATAAAAATGTAATTTCTATCTTTAAAGGTCTTTTTACATGTTAAATAGTAAACAACTAATTAACCAAACATCTTTTATAAATAATTATCACAATTAACTAGTCAAACCAACAACACAATGGAATTAGACATAGTTTGGTATTGCTTTGACTAAAAAAAAAGTGGTGCAACTGTGATGTAAAAATAATCACTTGTAAATTTAAATGAGTTTGTATTTGGTGAATATTATTTTATATAGTATTTTTAAGATGTAAAATATTAATTTTCAGTATTTTTGGTTACAACATCTAAAATTAATTTTAAGATTGCTTTCAAAATCTGATACCAGTGATCCGTAAATTATAAAAAAACTATATTTTTTTGCATCTATTCCAATATTAAAGTTCACGAATTTTTTTTGATTATTTTTAAAATTATTCGATATCAAACGGCCTTAATAGCTAACACAAATAAGATCACGGTATCTCATATGGAAAGTACTATAGTAAAGGTATATCTTAATCTTCTACAAGACCCATGTTACTGCCGCTGCACACCAAGATCGAGCAAATCGAAAAGCATATCTTCTACCTTTATTACCTTTTCCTTCTCTTCCACGTAGTCTTTTTAGATGATGAGAAAATCAATTATATGGGGTGGGACTGGGCAATTCTCTACTGTCAAACTTGTTTTCTGTATGAGAGTTTTACACTAGTCTTGGAATCTTGGGAAAGAAATAATGGACTGCAAGTTATAATCCATCCGTTCTGTTCATAAATTTAGCTTTTTGCAATTTTTTTTTTTTAAAAAGTTTATAATGATTCGGGAAATTGTAAAAAACAATAAAGATAAGCAATTAAAAAAATCAATTGTATTCGTAACACTAATAGATTGACCCTTTATATAGGTTTTAACGATGAATTTCCTTCTATATATGAGGGTTGCTTACATGAGGGTTGCTTACAAAGAAATACATTTAATAAAATCCTATTACCTCTAGAAGGGTCTAGAACCATACGATCTATGTATTCTACTATAAACAGTACTCCTTCCGTCCATAATAAATTTATCTATTTTGACTTTATTGGTCATAATTTATGAACTTTGACCATAAGTTGCAATCAATATATAAAAAAATTATAGTCATGTAAATACTTGTTTGATTTGTCTTAATGTATATTTTCCAAATATCTTTTTTTTATAATTTTTATTCATATATAATTGAAATTAATAATGGTCAAATGTGTATTTGGGAAGACCAGTCAAACTCAAAATAGACAAATTTATTGTGGACGGAGGGAGTATTATGTAAGAAAACAATTTAAGGAAATGACATAATCGTAATTACTGCAATACCCCCTCTCTGTCGAGCACTAATACAACCATGTGCTGATGTGCACAAGATGTTGCTTCTGTAGAAAATCTTTCCAAATCAAACAAAACTTCGTGGAAAAACAAAGACTTGGTGAGGAAAAAGAGCACAGTGCACCTACTACTAATGCCGAAATTATGTGAATTATACTCCCTCTAAAATATACATAACCGCTCATTCTAATGAGCCATTACTTGCTGACCTCGGACAATCGACACATGTCGATGCCTCTCACATGTTTCTCAAATGTAGATTTTGACAGAGAATTAATGAACAACTATGCGATGTTCTCATCAGAATTCACTTATTTCACTTCGACACTAAGCAATTTATGCTGTTGCTGATTGTAGTATGCTAAGTATCATCACCCTCAACGAAATATAACTTCATCTGATGAATGCATCCAACATTGTCCTCAAAGATGCAAGTGTGTGTTAATGTGGTGGATTTTAGTCCACAAGTTCCTCGAATATGGTCTATAACTGACAGAAGCCAAATACACTCTCTTACGAATTCCTGCAACACAATTATCTCTGTAATGTTCGAGGAAGTAGCAACTAGGATCTGTTTGGTAGATCTCCTATCGTCGTACTTCCAATGGTGAATACATAATCAGTTTGGGAACGTCTTTTATGCTGGTCAGAGAGATAACCGGCATCAGAAAATCCAACTAACACATAATTGAAATTCTCTGCATAAGGGGACAAGCTTGCCGGCACTAGCACTTCTGGTAGTCGATCTATCATGCTTAGCTGCAATATCAGAGGTAGATCCACGGTCATTATTTATCTTCCTAACCTCAATAATTTCTTTCCGAATATCACTCTCTTTAGTGTAGGAAAAGAACAATCCATGATGACTAGAGCCTTTCATGTAACAAAAGATGTGTTTTACTCCATCCAATGCCTTATCGTGGGAGCGAAACTGAATCTCCCTAACATATTTACAGAGAATGCACTCTATAGACAATACATTGCGCTAGATATAACAAAGCACTAATTTCGCTAAAGTACGGTGTTTCTGCAAAATCGAGCCCTCTCCAGGTCATTCATCTCGAATTCCGATTAAGGTGTCGCTTTATCGACCTCATATACCAATGCCGTTCATGTCATCAATGTAGACGGCTACAATCACGAATCCAACATCTGTTCGTTTCATGAAAATGAATCGACAGATATCACTATTCTTGTATCCCTTCAAAATAAAGTATTCACGTAAGCAAATGTACCACATCCTTTCAGATTGCTTTAAACCATACCATGAACGCCTCAACTTCACTGCATGCTACGTGGTTAAAACTACTTGATTTAGGAGATAAAATCCCTTCAGGGATTTTCATGTGAATCTTCGTATCTAGATCCTCTTAAATACACGTCGTAACCACATAAGCTGCATGTTCAGTTTTCTAAATACTATTAAACTAACTAAGTAGCGGAAAGTGATGTATGTCCATAAGGGGAGAGTATGTCTCCTTCTATTCAATGCCAGGACAATACGAGAAGCATTGGGCAACTAGCCTCACATTCATGACCTCGTTCTTATCATTGTGCTGTGCTTATGAACAAAGATCTATTTATTTCTAACTGGTATAACGCCCATGGGTATTGGCTCGATACGACCAAGTACCTCATGTTAGCCATTAAGTACAATTCAACATGCATTGCACTAATCGGCTCATTGTTGATATTTAGCAATCGAATGCGGATCAACATCGTCGTCTTCAATAATTTATTGAGCGACGGAGTAGGCAAAAGCATTATCGATCAGCGTAGATGATTGGTCCAACAATATGTATTTACTCGTACAGTACATCCAGATTTCTCTATTCTCCAACATGAACAAAGTTTCTTACGCATCCGTCGATCGTTCCATTATTGGTTCGAGGACATATCCATAGTCAAATAGGTTGAGTTGGTATCGCCACTAGAAGGGGGTTGGATAGTGTAGTGAAGTGTAATAAACTCTTTTCGTGCAGAAGCGATAGATAAGTACGAAAAGTAAATGACATAAAGATTTATAATGGTTCAGCACTAACTGGCGTCCTCTCTCATTTGTTATTTTTTCAATAGGTTCAAGGTAAACCTTTTCGCCTTGTCTTCGATCGGTCCGAAGTAAACTGTTTCTTGTATTCTACCAGTCCAAGATAAACCGTTGCAAATCTTATCTTCTTTCGGTCCAAGATAAACCATTTTCCTTTTCTACCGGATAAGAAAGTAAGCTTTCGATCTTCCTATCGGTACTAGAAAAATTTGATCGGATTTAAATTATGATTCTAACAATGCCGGATCAACGATCCTTCTGACACCGAATCGAATCTACGATCCTTTCTTTTCTCCTCTAGTGTATGATGAATGAAATAAAACTCAAACTCTGATCAACTAAACTCGATTACAACAACAATAATATGTATGAATAACTCAGATGAATATGTAAAATACTTGAAGTTGTTGTCGAGTGAATACCAAATGAAGTGGTATTTATAGGCTCCAAAGCCTAATTACCTGTTGTTGTCTGATGCTTCATAACGCACGCTACAACTCTGCTTTAGCGTACGCTAGGTTCTTTGCGTATGTTAACCTTGTATGGTTACGTACATTAGTGTCGTTCCAATATAGTCCAGTAGCTATGTTGCATTGCGTACGTTGTATGACGAAATTCGCTTACGTTAATCAAAACATTCATATATCTGTTATGCTAATTGACTTTCTAGAATCAATCCAACAAATTAATTATTTGAATTCAAACAACATGCTTTACGTACGTTATGTTCTTTGAGTTACGTATGTTAACTTTATCCATTGTATACGTTATCTTCATCTACTGAGTACGTGAACATGCCAGATGCTTTTTTATCGAACTCTTCTTCTTCTATCATTACGGCCATAAGTCCCTTACGTTAGCGGCCATTAGCTGCTTGTTTCACTTCTGGTTCATTGCGTATCCTCCGTAGAGTTTGTTATCCCGATCAAAAGTGTCCGTTGGAATAATCCTTCCATCAGCTTTTGTTTTACCGATTTTCTTCATCTTTTACTTTAATCATCTCACTATGTTACATGATTAACTTTTTTCTTTTCTTTCATTTTGCTTTTCTTTTGAATTTATGTCCGACTCTGGAGTCTTCGATTGTTGCTGTCTAATTGTTGTTTTTCTTGATCATCAACACATCATCAAAATACTTTTATATATTTGTATGGAATAAAATATTCCAACAATCTCCCTCTTTTTGATGATGACAAAACAATAATTCTTGATGGGATTTATACCTATCCAAAGTACACTAGAAAATACACATCAAAATTTTCGGCTTTGTCTGTTATTGTTAGTTATCCCATAGGAAGATTTATTCTCCTTTTTTACCAAATCTTCTTCTTCTCGTGATGTATAAATCTACATCTTCTCTCTCTTTTTGTCATTAGCAAAAAATATAAAAATATATTCTGAATAAAATTAATATAATAAAACTCATTTGAAAAATAATAGATATGCTCCCGGTCAATTTTACAATTAAATAATTTTCTCCCTCCAAAATAATAACTCCCCAGTTTAAGATCATTTATTTTCGAAGGTTCAAATACATACTTTTTCTCCCTTTAAGTAATAATTATGAAATAATAAAGGCGTACACAAAAATAAGCAATAAGCAATTGTACTTAATTTGAGGTTTGGGGATCCAATCGACTTTCGGTCGTTTTTATTTAGGCAAATAGACAATATTTGGAACTATGGTTCCTTTAGAATCCATATCCTTTTTATTTTAATTGTTCATCTTAGGCTTTTACATATTGAAAAATGATGCCGGATTTTTAGATATTTATCAGAGTGGAGCATATTCAAATTTAAAGATTTATTTTTATTGGACTTTATGAGGGACTCATTTTTATCAGTTTATCCGAATTTAATTTCTTATTTATTTAAAGAATATTTTTGTATTGATTTTTTTTCAAAATTTTCATTTCCACACGAAAATTTATTTGTTAGATCTTTAAGTTTTTCTACTTTTAGAAATCATCTTTCAATTTATTATCTTTTTCTAAGCAACAAGAATGGTCAATTTCGGTTAATATTCCTTTTTTTGTATGAAAATTTCATCTTCCAATATTCTATTTTTCATTTTAAGGGATTTATTAACTTTTAGCAGATCTTGAAAGTTAGAATGTAATAACTCGAAAGCATTAAAAAGTTCGTCTTGAAATGAAGTACTTACCTGACAATTGTCGCTGTCGTCATATGAGCTCCTTGCCATGAGTGCGAGATTATTATTATTATGAAATTTTTCATATTCTTCGTCATCGTCACCCCAAGTGGCTATATACGCTTCATTTCTAAAAGTTGAGCCACGATAGTTTTTCGCAAAGTGATCGAGTTTTTCATAATTTTTGACAAATATTATCGAACCTTTTTGACTCATTTCGGGTTTGCGAATTGATGTATTTTCTTCTCCGGTTTAAGATATTTTGATATATATATATATTGATTTTTTGGGCATAAAATGCCGATTCTTCATCATTATCATCGATCGAAATTTCTTCTTCATTGTCGGACATCTTTTTAGCTTTGAAAGCTATAGATTTCTCTTTGGGCTTCAGTTTGGCACTTCATGATTTTAACACGGTGTTGGGATAACAATCTGTGTATCGAAAGATCATGATAAGAAAGTTTTGACAATGTGTCAATCCAGCATACAGCAAACAGCTGTATCGAAAAGCTGATCAAAGGTGTCAACCTGTATCGAAGACTTCTCGTAGTCCCAGCATACAGTGAATCAATCATACAGCAAAGAAGTCTTATAAGACTAAGTATGGAAGCTGTCTCGAATCGACAATACAGCTATCATTCCATACAGTATCCAAACAGGACAAGAAGGAATCTTTATTATTCGATAAAGTCAAAGTCTCATTTAAGAAGATATATTTAAATACTAAAGGATATAGTATTTAAATATTAAGCCGTCAGAGATCTTCAATCAAGCGCAAAATTCGGATCGTGTTTTATTCAAACACATCATCCCGTTGGAACGGACTTTTGCTCAACGGATCTATCTCAACGGATATATTCAAGAAGGCTATATATATCCCCAGACTTTGAAGATCAATGTAACAAAATCAACAACAACGAAGTTATCATCATATACATCTGAGCAAACATATCTCCCAAAGCATACTGCTATTCTGAAAGAAGAGATATACAAGTGCTCAAACCGTGAACAACACATCATCAGCTAAAATCTCAGAAAGTAAAAGTTGTTCAAACATTGTTCTATCCTTGAACAAAACCCATCAACCCTGTGTGGACTGAGAAACCTTGCTATTCCTGAACTGTGTGTGACGGACTTGCATTGAAGAGACGAAACTTCGGAACTGTATGTGAAAAATCCAGTCAAGTGAAAGCTTAAACCAATCTGTGTGAACGGTTGAAGACTGAGATCATTGTATCAATCTGTGTGAACGATATATTGATTAGGTTTGATTATAAGTACGTAGTTGTGTACGTAGTATTTATAATAAATATTTTCACTCCTATGTGGAGGACCAGTGGACGTAGAGGGTTTACCTCGAACCACTTTAATTACCGTGTCATTTAACTTCTGCATTTACTGTTCTAATATCTGTGATTAATTTTAAGTATACAATTCATTTCTAGTTGCTGTATTTACAGCAACTTACTTTAAACAAGACTTCTGCTACGCACTCAGATTTGAAAATCGTACAGCCTGTTGTTTAAAACACTTTCCAAGCTGTATTCTGTATACTTAGTGGCCAACACACGGTATCGTAATTTATTAGCGAACAAACAAGGGCGCTAAAATATACAGTGTTGAGATCTTTTGATTCCATAATAGCCGTGATCGTCCCATCCCATTCACGAGGTAGTGATCGTATTATTTTCTTCACATTTCATTACTCGATAATGGTTTGACAAAGCATACTAGTCCATTTGTGATGACCGAAAAACACCCTTCATCCTAAATAACTCGTATTCATGGAGAAACGTATTTATTTATATCCTTGATTTGAGTTGTGCCCTCGTGAGTGACCTCGAGTATTTTTCAAATTTTTTCGACACTTTCACAGGAAGAAACTGTAATACCCACGATTTTCGTTCCGGTTATTTTGGATTTTTTTCGGATATTTCCCGGTTGTCGAGTTCCGGTATTATTTTCTCGACAACTGATTTTGGCGTTTAAGACCGTAGGTGATGATTTGTTATCCGTTGTTTTCATTTCGGACCGATGATGTTGTCCCTGAGTATTTTGTCGTGTTCGTTCCGTGCGATTTCGGAAAATCGAGTCGTCGAATCATGGTGGTCGGACACTGGCCGGACGGTTGGGGACGGTGGCGGCCGCAGTAATCGCCAAACGGTGCAGTGCACCGCCGGGCGGGTGCGGCAGAACCGCGTAGCGCACGCTATGGCCGGAAGGTAGCGACGCCACGGCCGGGAGGCGCCGCACGCTTACGCCCGGCCGCGCCGCTAGTCGGCCGAGGCGAAGAGGCGAAGGTTACTGGATCGAGGATCGGCAGGTAGCGCACGCTACTATCGGACACTGCGCACGCTACGGCCGACAGGTAGCGCACGCAACGGCCAGAAGGCTGCGCACGCTACCTGACCGAGCCAGGAAGTCTCTGGATTGTGGCTGGGCCGACAACGCACGTGTTCAGCGCCTGATGGCGGGCCCGGCCGAACATTCTCGACCATGACTGCCCGCTAGCGCACGCTAGCTCAGCAGTCTAGCGCACGCTAGGCTGCACCAGTATAAATATGACCGAGCAGTCCAGTTTCAGTCATTTTTCCCATTTCTACCCTTCTCTTCCGCGACTGGAGTCTTGGAGGCGACGAAGGCATGTTGTTATACAACTAATCTACGAAGTTTGGGAGCTCATATCATCAATGAATCACTCCATAACATCCTTCAATCCAGCGAATCAAGGTTAGTTTTTCTAAAATCCTAGTTTTGGAAAAAAATTGGGAATTTTGTTGATTTCGTCCGTTTGATTCGTTATAACTTAGAATAGTGAGGGATTGTTGATTATTAAGTTGTTTTATATCGAATTCCTTATTTTTCCATGGTTGGATTACCAAGGATTCTTCGTTTTGTTGAGTTTCTAATCGGTGCCTTGAAGGTGTCCGGTGAAAATCCTTAGAGGGGGGTTTTGGGCGTTCTACGATTATTCTTCCTCGTAAGATCGTTGATTTTGACGGTATTATGTTAGGGTCAGGTTCCTTGCGAAGAACTCGAGCCGGAACCCTTCCGTTCGCCGTTTTCCGATCGGTGGTTCTACCGTCGTTTCCGCCGGAGAGTTTTGGGCATTCGAGGTTTTCCGGTTAATCCACGTTCGTCGGAGTGTCTGGTATCAACTACTGAGGCAAGTATCTTGCCCATACATTACGTATTTTGTGAATATGATGATTTAAAATTGACGATACGTGTTAAACAATTGTTTACAACCATTTTTCTAAAGAATCGTTATAACTATAATCATGGTTTTATTTAAAGAGGATTCTTGTGTTCGGGAATTAATGTGCTTAATTGACTATGCGTATTGGTGTCGAATATAGGATCACATTATTTTCGAGTGATGCCATTATGTGTGATTTTGTTGTTGGTAAGTTAAAGTTCAATCATTTTGTTAAGATTTTGTGTGGAGTCATGCGGATGTGTGTGAATGTGTGAACTTGTGTGATATTGGTTGTGTCGATTGGTGCTGTTTAGATGGTGTGTTTCTTTGTGGATAGTATAAATTTTGGGTCGTGAGTATGTGTTGGATAATATGGCCATTTTAGCAAAATACCTCGACTATATATATTGTGATTCACTCTTGAGGATTGCGGTTTTGGAAATGTGAATTGATGAGAGTTGTAAGGTTTTTTCTCGGGTAATCTCACTCGGGGATTGACTCGACGGGGTCACACGGGGACCTGGTGGCTTAGCGGCTGGACCGGGTCGCGAGAGTTACTTCGAGTGGGCATTCTCACCTGGGGATTGCTCGACGGGGCACACAGGGACTTGGTGGCCTTACGGCGGGACCGGAGGGCTGGACCGGGTCGCGAGAATTGCCAGAGTGTTTGTACTGTTGATTAATTGTGATATGTCCGGAGTATCACAATGCTTGTTGCTCGGAGTCGAGAGACATTATATATCGAGTCTTGGTGTTTGGCTAAAATGGCATAAAAATAATGTGTTGTGTGTAATGTGTCGTTGGAAGTGAATTGAAGTGAATGAACGGATCGCGGACCCTGTATTGATGATCGAAATGGTTGGGTCGTGGACCCTGTGTTTTGTGACTGGAGTGAATTGGGTTGTGAACCCCGTGTTTTGTTAATCGGATTTGCATTTTTGGAAAATGATATTGGGGCGGTGACCCTAAGTGGCTTTTGGAGAATTGAGAACTTTACTATCGCAAATGTTTTCGAAAACTCCCGAGATTTGAAAATGTTTTCAAAGTGCTTTCTTGTTTTGGTTTCTACTTTCAAGACTTGAACTATTTTAATTATCAAATATCTCGGGAAGATTTTTGTTGTATTCTCGGAATGTGTTTTGTATGGCTCGTATTTGCACTTTATACTTGTACTAGCAAAACAGTGGAATTTTGCTAACCCTCGAGTATTCGGGGGTGGATGTCTGTTTTTGCATCCAGGTACATGCAGGTTTGGGAGCAAAACACAGGATCAGCGCGAAGGATGATGGAAGGCGAATGATACTAATCACACGAAGGCCAGTGTTGGATACAGTCAGTCGGAGTTGTGTATGGTCTTTCTTCTGTCGTACTTTTGGGTTTGTGAGTGTATTTTACCCTTGTACGGGTATGAGTCGAGATGGGAATGTGTATTTTTGACTTGTATGTTAGTGACGAAAGACCAAGTTGGTCTACGGATTTTGTATTTTATCATGTCGGTATGTAATTTATTATGTAGTTGTGATGTCTAGCCTGGTGGATCCTCACGGAGAGGGTCTGCGGCGTGTAATATTCCCAGTTTGATTCTGGGGGTGTTACATTTATGGTATCAGAGCTTAGGTTGCGGAAACCTAGGCTGTCGGGTCCAGTCGGGTATTGTCGTGTCTTATTCTGTCAGATTGTGTGTGTCTAAGTCGTGTCGTGACGCGTCGTCTGTGATGTCGGCCGTGATTAGTATCGAGGTGCAGCCATCATCTTCGTGCGACCTGTGGATGTAAGTCTCCCTACTATATTGTGCCTTGTGATATACGAGCTTGTATGATTTTGTGTTATGGTGTGGAGTTTAAAGTTGATTTGTGATTATGTGGCTTATGTTGTTTGATCCTCGTATGATGTTAGAATGGAAGTGGTACCAACGTATATGTATATATACACACGTCCTGATATAAGTCGTTTTTACAAGAGTAATAGCCTTGGTGTGGTTACGCAAAGAAAAATTCATCAATGTGATATTTTAAAACTTTACATGTTTTTGGAGAGACACATATATTTTTTATTTTAAAACATCTTCCAAAGGGAGGAAAAAGTTTGATTTTCGTATGATGACCTCAAGGTCAAAATTTTTGGAGAATTCCAACTACCGATATTTTATTTTCATTTCATATTATAAGTTTTCAAAACACAATTTTTGAACCCAAGTGAAGTTTACAAAATGTAGACAAGACGTGACTCTCGTTTTCAACTTATCGGTTTTATGGCTGTTAGTCGAGAAATACGTGATGATGTTCTTGTTGTTCGGGCAGTGATGCCAGTTTTAGATTAAAACAGTGATGTGAATGCTAAGTCGTTCGGTATGAGTTAAGACAGCTCTCTTTATTAATAGACGAGATTTCGATTTTGGATGACAGTTGCCCTTTGATGGTTTCTCGCGAAGTGTTGTAAGCATGTGAATCGATGGCATTTAGATTCATATGCTGTCGTTGTTCATTTGTAACTATCGGTTTTAGTAATGTCGTATATATGTTCGTAATCACGTGCTGAATTTAAACTGTTAGCGCATGCTAAGTACAAGGCTAGCGCGCGCTAATGTGGCATGAGTAGCGCACGCTAATGTTGTTGTAACGCGCGCTAATGCAGCATGAATAGCGCACGCTAATTAATTGTTGTAGCGTGCGTTAATTAGCTGGGACAGAGGATGTGGAACCGCATTTTAGCCGTTAGGTCTAACTTTCTACAGTCAGTCGTCTGTGACTGTATTCTATGTGCGTTGTCTAGAGATGACAACCGTTTTATGTGGATGAGTGTTGTGACCTTTCATTCGCGCTAAGTGATAATTGATTTTGTTCGGTGAGTTGATAAATTATGTCTGTTGTGTGTGTATGTTCGAAATGTTTTCCTAAAACTTTCACAAGTTTGTGCAAGTTGCGGAAATCAATTTTTGAAACTAATTTGACATTGCGATTAAGCCGGCGACTTTGTATGAACTTTGGAAATTGTTTGAAATTTGCGAGCCGGCCTAGGATTCTCAAATAAAACCTCGACGGTATTGAAAGAGTTGTTTTAAAATACCTTGAACATTTTGTAAAATGTTACCGTCGTTGATTCTTGTGTAGTGTTGGGAGAATTTTCAGAAATGACTTTAACGTACTATTGGATTTTCGAATAATTCGAGTACATGATTTTCAAAAATCTTTCACATCATAAAATATATATTTTTTTCAAAAACCAATACGATTTCTTTTTCAAAAATATATAGTGAAAGATGAAAAATCTCACTCGATGTAAAGTTCAAACTCGGATTTGGAAATGTTAGAGTATGTAGGAATGGTTTGATGATCTTGCATGGTTAACTTGTTGGTTGTTAACGGTGATGGTGATGAGTAAAGGCATGACGATTTTGATAACGCCGGTTACAAGGAATTGTTATTTTGGAAAATGATTTCGAATGAGGCGGTTAGAGTATGTTGATTACAAGTTTTGATGAAATAACCCTAGGTACCAAAAGTACTTTTAAAGTTTATTTTGAATAACATACAAAGCCAATGATTTTCAAAAGATTTTCTTTAAAGGGATACCTCGTGGATTTTCTTTCCGAGTTGTTATTGGTTACCTTATGTGATATGTCATGCTAAGTTGGTACTTTAGTATATTTATTTTTGCGAAGTGGTGCAATCGTATTGAGTGAGAATCCGCTTAGTATGCCGAGGGACATAGGACGCGACCGTGACCACGGTACAGTTGGTTATGGAGATTAGATGCGGTACCAAGATGATATGGCCGGGAAGGTTGGTATTCAAGCACTTCGTTTTCGTTATTTAGGTTTCGGGGACGAAACCTCTTTTAAAGGTGATATGATGTAATGCCCGCATTTTTTCTTCTTCTTCTCGTTTCCGTTTCGTTCGACCGTATTGAGGCGATTGTGTTCGCTAATGCTTCTGACCTTGTGTTGTTTCTCTCATTTGTCATTCGAGCGAGTTCTGATATTGTTACAAATTGATGTGCATATCGTTGTGATCTTTCCAAGTTCGGACCGATTTCTTGTGAACCGTGTTCGAAACTAACACCTCGTGCTTACTACAAGTTATTGATGTCTTGATTTGAGGTATGAACTTCAAAGGTTATCGTTGTTGTTCGATCATTGCTATTCGTTCGTCGTTGTCCAATCATTATTGTTTGACCTCGAAACCGTGATTATTGAACATCTGGGCCATTTTGCGATTTCCATAAGTGTTGGGAAATTGTCTTCGTATTTGATCTTCCAAATCTGTGAGTTATTGGAATTTCATACCTTTCAGCGTTGGAATCGTGATTCGATTTTTGTATTGCTCGGTTTTATCAAACGCAGCGATTCATGCTCGTTGCTTTTCGTAAGCATTCTTGCGTATTGAATCGGATCGTAGTGGCTTTATACTGCCTGGAGTTATGGTGTGTTGTCGAGAGTCGCCTTGCTTTTGTTTTAAGTTTCGGGACGAAACTTATTTTTAGGGGGGTAAAATGTAATACCCACGATTTTCGTTCCGGTTATTTTGGATTTTTTTTCGGATATTTCCCGGTTGTCGAGTTCCGGTATTATTTTCTTGACAACTGATTTTGGCGTTTAAGACCGTAGGTGATGATTTGTTATCCGTTGTTTTCATTTCGGACCGATGATGTTGTCCCCGAGTATTTTGTCGTGTTCGTTCCGTGCGATTTCGGAAAATCGAGTCGTCGAATCATGGTGGTCGGACACTGGACGGACGGTTGGGGACGGTGGCCGGACGGCTGCAGGCACTGGCCGGACGGGTGCAGGCACCGGCCGGGCGGGTGCGTTAGGAACCGGCGTAGCGCATGCTATGGCCGGAAGGTAGCGCACGCCTTCTGGCCGGAGGCGGCCTGCCTTCGACCGGTTGGCTGCGCGTGCTAGTCGGCCGAGGCAGTAAAGGCAGAAAGGTTCTGGACTGGGAAGATCGGCAGGTAGCGCACGCTACTATCGGACACTGCGCACGCTACGGCCGGCAGGTAGCGCACGCAACGGCCGGAAGGCTGCGCACGCTACCTGGCCGAGCCAGGAAGTCTCTGGATTGTGGCTGGGCCGACAGCGCACGTGTTCAGCGCCTGATGGCGGGCCCGGCCGAACATTCTCGACCATGACCGCCCGCTAGCGCACGCTAGCTTGGTAGTCTAGCGCACGCTAGGCTGCACCAGTATAAATATGACCGAGCAGTCCAGTTTCAGTAATTTTTCCCATTTCCCCCCTTCTCTTCCACGGCTGGAGTCTTGGAGGTGACGAAGGCATGTTGTTATACAACTAATCTACGAAGTTTGGGAGCTCATATCATCAATGAATCACTCCATAACATCCTTCAATCCAGCGAATCAAGGTTAGTTTTTCTAAAATCCTAGTTTTGGGAAAAATTGGGGATTTTGTTGATTTCGTCCGTTTGATTCGTTATAACTTAGAATAGTGAGGGATTGTTGATTATTAAGTTGTTTTATATCGAATTCATTATTTTTCCATGGTTGGATTACCAAGGATTCTTCGTTTTGTTGAGTTCCTAATCGGTGCCTTGAAGGTGTCCGGTGAAAATCCTTAGAGGGGGGTTTTGGGCGTTCTACGATTCTTATTCTTCGTAAGATCGTTGATTTTGACGGTATTATGTTAGGGTCAGGTTCCTTGCGAAGAACTCGAGTCGGAACCCTTCCGTTCGCCGTTTTCCGATCGGTGGTTCTACCGTCGTTTCCGCCGGAGAGTTTTGGGCATTCGAGGTTTTCCGGTTAATCCACGTTCGTCGGAGTGTCCGGTATCAACTACTGAGGCAAGTATCTTGCCCATACATTACGTATTTTGTGAATATGATGATTTAAAATTGACGATACGTGTTAAACAATTGTTTACAACCATTTTTCTAAAGAATCGTTATAACTATAATCATGGTTTTATTTAAAGAGGATTCTTGTGTTCGGGAATTAATGTGCTTAATTGACTATGCGTATTGGTGTCGAATATAGGATCACATTATTTTCGAGTGATGCCATTATGTGTGATTTTGTTGTTGGTAAGTTAAAGTTCAATCATTTTGTTAAGATTTTGTGTGGAGTCATGCGGATGTGTGTGAATGTGTGAACTTGTGTGATATTGGTTGTGTCGATTGGTGCTGTTTAGATGGTGTGTTTCTTTGTGGATAGTATAAATTTTGGGTCGTGAGTATGTGTTGGATAATATGGCCATTTTAGCAAAATACCTCGACTATATATATTGTGATTCACTCTTGAGGATTGCGGTTTTGGAAATGTGAATTGATGAGAGTTGTAAGGTTTTTTCTCCGGTACTCTCACTCGGGGATTGACTCGACGGGGTCACACGGGGACCTGGTGGCTTAGCGGCTGGACCGGGTCGCGAGAGTTACTTCGAGTGGGCATTCTCACCTGGGGATTGCTCGGCCAGGGCACACGGGGACTTGGTGGCCTTACGGCGGGACCGGAGGGCTGGACCGGTCGCGAGAATTGCCAGTATTTGTCTTGTTGATTAATTGTGATATGTCCTAGTATCACAATGCTTGTTGCTCTGAGTCGAGAGACATTATATATCGAGTCTTGGTGTTTGGCTAAAATGGCATAAAAATAATGTGTTGTGTGTAATGTGTCGTTGGAAGTGAATTGAAGTGAATGAACGGATCGCGGACCCTGTATTGATGATCGAAATGGTTGGGTCGTGGACCTGTGTTTTGTACTGGAGTGAATTGGGTTGTGAACCCCGTGTTTTGTTAATCGGATTTGCATTTTTGGAAAATGAATATTGGGCGGTGACCACTAAGTGGCTTTTGGAGAATTGAGAACTTTACTATCGCAAATGTTTTCGAAAACTCCCGAGATTTGAAAATGTTTTCAAAGTGCTTTCTTGTTTTGGTTTCTACTTTCAAGACTTGAACTATTTTAATTATCAAATATCTCGGGAAGATTTTTGTTGTATTCTCGGAATGTGTTTTGTATGGCTCGTATTTGCACTTTATACTTGTACTAGCAAAACAGTGGAGTTTTGCTAACCCCCGAGTATTCGGGGGTGGATGTCTGTTTTTGCATCCAGGTACATGCAGGTTTGGGAGCAAAACACAGGATCGGCGCGAAGGATGATGGAAGGCGAATGATACTAATCACACGAAGGCCAGTGTTGGATACAGTCAGTCGGAGTTGTGTATGGTCTTTCTTCTGTCGTACTTTTGGGTTTGTGAGTGTATTTTACCCTTGTACGGGTATGAGTCGAGATGGAAATGTGTATTTTTGACTTGTATGTTAGTGACGAAAGACCAAGTTGGTCTACGGATTTTGTATTTTATCATGTCGGTATGTAATTTATTGTGTAGTTGTGATGTCTAGCCTGGTGGATCCTCACGGAGAGGGTCTGCGGAGTGTAATATTCCCGGTTTGATTCTGGGGGAGTTACAGAAACTTCATTGTATTCTTCCAGATTAAGAGCACAATATAGCAATTGTGTGGCTTTACAATTATAATGATCACTTTTTCAACCCTCATTGTTAAATTCTGCAAAGATTGTGAGTGAGCCATCAGATTTTGCATGAACTTTGGACCAAGACAAATGATCTTACAGAATGCTCGGATAAACATTGACATCTTTTTCTTCCATGTCATAAAATTTGATCCGTCGAAAAATAATGGTCGATTTATGGCAAGACCTTCTACCGGAGTAAATTTAAATGCCATCGAATCTTTTTTCCTTGGATGTTAAGCCGACTACTATTATAGACCGCTATGATACCAATTGTTGAGTTGGCACCGCCACTAAAAGGGGGCTTGAATAGTGCGGTGAAGTGTAATGAACTATTTTCGTGCGGAAGCGATAGATATGTGCTGAAAATAAATGAAACAGAGATTTATAGAGGTTCGGCCCTAAATGGCTTACTTCCTCTCTCCTTTGTCATTTTTTCAATAGGTTCAAGATAAACCTTTTCGTCTTGTCTTCGATCGGTCCGAGGTAAACTATTTCTTGTCTTTTATCGGTTTGAGATAAACCATTATAAATCTTGTCTTCTGCTGATCCAAGATGAACCGGTTTTTCTTTTCTATCGGACAAGGAAATAACCTTTCTAGCTTTATATTGGTACTAAAAAACCTCATCGGATTTAGATTATGATTCAAACAATATCGAATACACGAGCCTAATGACATTGAATCGACTCTACAATCCTTTCTTTTCTATCGTGTATGAATGAGTGAAATAACAATGAGACTCTTATCAGTTAAGCTCGATTACAACAAGAATAATGTGTATTAGTATCTCAGATGAATGTGTAAAATGCTTGAAGTTATTGTTGAGTGAATACCAAATGAAGTGGTATTTATAGGCTCCAAAGCCTAACTAGCCGTTGCTGTCTAATGCTTCATAACTTACTACTTTAGTGTATGTTATGTTCTTTTCGTACGATGACCTTGTATGGTTACGTACGTTAGTGTCGTTCCAGTATAATCCAGTAGCTATATCTTTTGCATTACGTACGTCGCATGACCACGTACGGTAATCAAAACGTTCATATATTCATTGTACCGGTTGACCTTCTTGAATCAATACAATGGATTGATTATTTGAATTGGAACATGTTTTACATATATTATGTTCTTTGAGTTACGTACATTAACTTTGTCCATTGTGTACGTGATCGTTGTCTATTGTGTTCGTGAACATGCCTGATGCCTTTTTATCGAACTCTTTTGCTTCTATCATTATGACCATAAGTCCCTTACGTTAGCGGCCGTTAGATGCTTGTTTCACTTCTGGTTCATTGCGTATCCTCCGTAGAGTTTGTTATCCCGGTCAAAAATGTATGTTGGAAATTCCATCAGCCTTTGCTTTATCGATTTTCTTCCTCTTTTGATTTAATCAATTCACCACGTTTCATGATTACTTTTTCCCCCTTTTTCTTTTCTCTTCTTTTGCTCTTCTTTTGAATTTCTGTCAGAATCTTGAGTCTTTGATTATTGCTGTCTAATTGTTGTTTTTCTTAATCATCAACACATCATTAAAATACTTTTATATATTTGTATGGAATAAAATATTCCAACAAGGTAGAATATCATGTGACGGAGTCAACGTGTCCCTAACAAGAGGATTTTGTCCCTCCATTACTTTTCTCTTTCGAGGTTCAGTATCTTTTTTACCCACTGGCCTCCCCCTCTTTCAAGTAAGAATAAGAACAACTGAAAAATCAGTTCCACCACCAAGGGCATCATCGGGAGAGTCGTTCCTTTGAGAGGTTGAACCTTGACCTATTACTGGGACTTCTAACCTTGCAATGACATTCGTAGCAGGAACGGTAGATCTTGCCACTTTGGCAGTGCCAATCAAGCTATCAGGCATCAAATCCACAACTTTCTGAAGACTGGGAAAGTTGCAAATCCAACTTAGATTGAGCAGTGCATTGATCTTGATGAGGAATAGGGAGCCCCACTAGATAATTCGCTAGCGTTCAACCATAATCGTTCGATGAAGATAAGCTATAGACTCTTATTTATTGCCTCAGCAAGGCCATTTTGCAAATGAAAGTGAGGGACGAGATATTAAACTTCAATCCCAATCGACATGCAATAGTCGTCGAAGACTTTGATGTAAACTCACGAGCATTGTCCAATCTTAATGACGATATTGGAAAGTTGGAGTGGTTATCTTGTAACTTTATAATTTGTTCTAAGAGCCTAGCGAACGCAGTGTTTCTTGTGGATAGCAGATCAACATGTGAGCATAGCATTGGTCCATCAACCAGAACCATAAAATATCTGAATGTGAGCGGTGCTCCTAGTCATTCTCTGGGATTGAAAAATGGATGACCATGTGAGCTTTTCAAGATGCAAATCATCTTGTTTCTTCCAGGGTGACCAAGGCAAACATGCCATAGTTGATATGATTCGGAATCACAAAACTCGTGACTTACAACATATGATTCAATAATCCTTATTCTAGTTTGGTATAAACCACGACTTAGACATCATTCAGAGCTAAAAACCCCCCTCTGGATGATGAAGAAGATCTAGATGATGATGCCGTTCATAAGGAGATTTAGAAAAGCTGCATTGAAAATAATTACATCTCTGCTGAAAATCAAGCCTTTGCCACCCAGTTGGTAAAGAGGATATATAGGCTAATTTATGTTGTTGAAAAATCCATTGGAGCTAAGCAATTAAAGATGATTCCTCCAACTACAACCAGAGGAAGCTCGACAATGCGGCATCTTCCGCAGTAATATATGAAAGTTCATTTCCATTCTCACAATGTGTATCAAGGTAATAATAGTTGGCACGGATGTCCCTAAAACTTAGCAAAGTTCGATTCACTATTGGAGCATATAGAGCATTTTGTGATATGGATACGCGTACCATTAGGTAGCAATAAATGAGCAGACCCCATCTCTTGAATTATTTGGGAGGAACAAATTATTGTTGTCACAAATGATACATATGGCACTATATCCATATAATTACCTATTCTGAAGAATAGTATGAGTTGTTCCACTATCAGCAGACGCTAAATTTCACCAAAATACATCTATAATAATATATAGAAATCGATTAGTCTTTCGTCTAAGACATAGCGAAAACTCAATAACTTAGAGTTGGGAAAATTCGACCAAGTTGGTTGGAATCAATGTTGGTACAATAACCAGAAATAATTTTCGTGCAGCTTGACCTTTGTTCACTAAACAACGATAACTCTTTTGTTAGGAAGGATATGGATGACCAGTCAATTGTTCTAGAAACTAGACTTTCGTATATTTCTATCCATAGGTCATGCAATTTCAATATCATTAAATTCAAAAAGTGAAATGCTTGTTTCAAGTTGCTATTTTGGTGTTTCCATATTTTTGATTGATATAGCAAGGTTGAAGTCATTTTTATGGCATAACTGTTAATGCAAAACATGACAATAACAACCTTAGGTGCTTTTAAACGTGTTAAAACGCAGCAGGGTGTTTGATTTTTTATTTCTACTAATGATCTTTTCGGTAACTCCAACTTGATAGACTCGCAGAGAAAGTAGGAATGTCATAACAACTATTTTTTTTAAAAACCACAATACGAAGGAGGATACGCCTTTTCATGATCAAAACTGTAGGCAAAATCCATCCATATGCATCAAATCAACCAAGCAACTTTTACTAGCAATTATTTTGTAAAAACTAAACCAAACATGCTATTTGAGGGAAAAGTAAATTTACGTTCTTGTACAATCACATCAATGAAACTAATAAATTTTTATTCATCATTGTTGCTACCCAAAATATTATCCGGAGATAGATATTGCTGGAATGGATGGGATAGCAAACAAATGCAAGAGCACTTCCGAGAGAAAGATAAATAACACAAGATTTGCCGGGGTTGTTAGTCCCGGGCTTGAATGCTCTCGCGAGATATTATTAATACCGATATTCGGGGATACAAGTATTAATGTAAGAATACAATTACAATGAGTGTAAAGTTTCTTGTTATCTTAGCTAGTGAGCGTGTAGATTGCCTAAGAACCCAGATTTGATGCTCTGAGTTCTTGTAACAAAGGTGATGTACGGTCGCGGCGGTGAGAGATCGACCGCCTCTCACGGCGAGTATATAGGCTGGATGTTTGGGCTTCGGGCTTGTGAATCCCTTGGAATCTGTCTAGTGGAGACTTGCTGCCCGATCGTCTTACGGACGAGAGATTTGGAGAGAGAAGTCTGAGACGGATTAGGTGAGATAGCCGGTAGCTAGATGATTAGTGTGTGTTCTTGATATTTAGTGGATGTATCGGAATGTGAGAGAATGGACTCGAGCGTAGGTCGAATGAATTGAGCTGTATATTCGATGGCCAGGAACTGTAGAGTGAATTCCGAGCTGTTGGTTCAAATGAATTCAGAACTGAGAACCGAGAACTGAGAACTGAGAACTGAGAACCTTTTTCCAGTAGGAGGAGGTTCTCTATTTATAGGGCTTGGATACGCCGGGCGATCGCCTTTACTGCAATATAATAATCGGGCGATCGTCTTTTAGCACATGGGCCTGTCCCCTCAGAGTCTGCAGGAGTTGTTGGCAGTCAACTACTCGGTCCAATGGGGAGCTTACACGCGTCCTGAGTTAGTCACATGCGGCCCTACTGACAACTTTCGGCGCACATGCCGGTAGGTGGGGTAGGTGACAGGCTGTGGTCACATGTCTTGTCTGTCAGCAAAAGATCTTTTCTGCTGGCGAAGATCTCGTCAGCGCCTTTGGTGGATCTGCACGTGGGTGCTTTTCTGAGATCCAGTCCTTGATGGTTTTGATGGGCGATCGTCTAGGTCGATTGCCCTTAGCCGGTTAGTAGAGCAGATCGCCAGCTGCCAAAGGGCGATCGCCCTGGGAGTCGATCGCTAGGTGCCTGATGGTGGTTTGATATCTTCGACTTGGCGAGCTAGTCATAGTTTGACTGGAGTTGACTTGGTCGCTCGGCCTTATAGTCGATCGCCTGTCGGGATGAATAAATCGTGACACAACAATTGCCCCCCAGCTCGCTCATACGTTGGAAACGTGGGGTGAGGTGGCTCTCTTGGCGATCGATGAACTATTGACGAGCGACTTCGTGTTTAATGGAACTGGCGATCGTCTTTGAGCTGATATACTCTGGATTTGGACGACCTGGTTGGCCGCTGAACTGCGCGGGAAAAAACAACGGGCGTTGAAAAGTCTCCGCGCACGTGTCAGGCTTCTATTGGAGGACGCCAACGGTCATTAATGACTCCTCGGCTGACGCGTCCTCGAAAAGACGCGTACGCGGGTCTCGAGGGGTCAACTGGTGCGCCGTTTGAGATCCGACCCCTGAGGTTTTCCTTTATTGCAATCGGGTCCCTGCTTTCTCCTATAAAAAGGGGGCGCGGGGCTGCAGTCTTACTCACGCGTACGCATTGGAGAAAGAAGGTCCTGCTGCCGAATTTTTTGAAGATCTAAGCGCCGATCGTCGATCGATTTCACTTTAGGGTAAGAAAAAACCTTTTCTTCTTTTCTAACTCTGAAAATGGCCGGAACCTCATCGTCGTTTGGAGCGGGAACCAGTTCTGCCGCCGGGACATCGGCTGCCTGGGAAACTTCTTCCGTCTTCCACGAGACGGCGGCTGAAGCCATTCGGCCGGAATCGACCGGTGAAGTTGAGGCTTTGTTCAATGAGGCCGATGTTGCTAGGAGTCGGCCGAGGAGAGACGATCGCAGACGAGAGAGATCGCGATCGTGGCTTACCGGGAGCAACATAGTGATTTTGGACGGGCCTATAGGGCCTTTCTTTGAAATAATGGATAGATTGGCCGGTCTACTCCGCGATTCGATTTCGGGGATATTCGGTCGCTTATCCCTATGTGCTCCCAAGCGGTCGCAGATCGTGCCGCGGCCGATCGTTGTGGTCGCTCGGCCAAATACGGAGCTCGGCGTCCGTGAGAGATCGGCCGTCTGGAGGACAAGATTCCATGTTCCTTCGTATGTGGACATGTTCGCGCCCGCGGAGAATGAACGAGCCGACCAGCCTCCGATGGGTATGGTCGCAGTGAGTGAGGCCGTTATGGAGGCCGGCCGCGCTTCCCTCGTCCTTTGCGGTCTCCCATCTGTTGGCCGCTTGGAATGTGGCGCCACTTCAGGTGACGCCGAACGCCCGGCTCCAAATCATATGCACTCTCACCCTTTTCGGCGGTCACCGCCTGTACTGCCTCCGTCGCCGTTGGAGATGAACTATTTGTTTAAACTGACGGCACATAGAGGGTTGGTGGCGGTTACCATATTCAAGGCCGATCTGGCCGGGTGATTCATGGAGTTCGAATAAGATACGGGCGATCGAGACGAAGTGGTTAAGGTCGCCGGCAAGTGGAGAGCTTCGGCGGCGACAATCCCACAGTGACTGGAGATCCCACCGAATTTCGGGAGAGAAATCCCGGTAAGGGTTTAGACTCTCCTTCGCTTGGATGCGTGTTGGGTGATCTAATTTGATTTACATTTTGCGAGGCTTTCATATCCGCGATCGAGAGGCGCCTTTCGACTTCCTCGTTGTTTGGGAGCGAATTAGGAGCTTGTCGGACGACGACCTAGACGCCACTCGGATCAACAAGGAGAGTCGGTTGTCGGCTCGACTATTCCGCTTCCCGAGACATCTCGCGGTGCCAGGTATGACTTTATGCGACCTTCAATTTCTAGGCGATCGCCTTATTTGAAGATAGTGTCTGACCGTTAGTCGATCGTCTTTAACTGCAGAGGTTCGTTTCCCTCGCTTTTTGGAGCCTCCGGAGGAGATCGCTATGTCGAACCCAGAGTCCTAGGCCGTCTCAAGTCGAAGAGGTCGACTCGGGTTCCACCCGTCGCATTGCCTATAGTTCCGGAGGCGGTGCCTCGTGCGAGCCGGAGCCTCGCGTAGAGCGGGTCGAGGTTGAGGAGGAACTTCCGAGGAGGGCTTCGGGCGACCGCAAGAGGCCGAGGCCGCAAGAAACTTCGTTTCCTGCCCCGGGCGATGAAGTGCCGATCGCCGCGCCTCCGATCACCATCGTTGCTCCGGAGCGCGAGCCGCCCTCTGCGGTTTTTCTGCGGGAGACGGCGATCGCGGATGCGGAAACTCCTCGAGGGAAACCGTTTTTTGGTCGGGATCCCGAGAAGGCTG
Source organism: Orobanche coerulescens (assembly GCA_033398695.1). Lineage (NCBI taxonomy): Eukaryota > Viridiplantae > Streptophyta > Magnoliopsida > Lamiales > Orobanchaceae > Orobanche > Orobanche coerulescens. The sequence continues at coordinate 189,432,610 of CM065804.1, read as the reverse complement.
AGAGGTAGATAGCATTTCTGTGTTGACAATTACATCTGCGTAGGAGTTGTATTAACCTTGGTGTTTTGGTACAGGATCCGTCGCAAAGACCCGTCTTGCCCACCGATGGTCGTGGATTTTACGCGAGTCGATCTCCTCGCCATTCCTGCGACATTCCTCCCTATGTGAGCAAGGCTGCTTCTGCCTTGCCGAAGGCGTGGACAACTGATCTGGATGCGATCGCCCGGCTACGATCGTCGAGTTCGATGGATGCTGTTGTCGCCCTTTCTCTTCAGACGGCGACCATGGCCGTCAGTGCCGGGGAGTTTGAGGCGGCCCTCCACTATTCGCCTTGGGAGGATCATGAGGCGGCTCGGAAAGAGAACGCCGAGTTTGCGACAAGATTGCAGCGATGGAGAGGACTCCTTGGAGGCGGCCAAGCGGGCGAGCCACGAGCTTGAGCCGAGAAGAAGGAGACTGAGATATTGCGAATGGCGGTCTACGGTTTTCGGGACCAGATGCAGTGTGGTATCCTGGCGAGGAATGTTGCTGAGGAGGAGGCCGATCGCGAGAAGGTGACGATCGCTCGGGCGATGAGCGAGTGGCGGAGGCGAAAGAGAAGGTTGCTGCGAGGAGGCCGAGCTCGTGGATCGCAACAGCGATGGCCGAGCCGAGAGGAGAGGTCGAGGCGACCAAGGCCGATCCCTTCCAAAATGTGGAGTATGTCAGCGAGTTCGCCTATTACTTGGCGTTCGCCGACTCGATCCGAGCGGCTAAGAAGGGAGGCTTGGAGGTCGGTCCTCTTGCCGAGAAGTTCAAGTCATATGCATTGGAGCATCCTCTCAATTCGGCTTTCTCCTTGCCGATCTTGGACTCAGCGGACATCGGTGTGGATTTGAGCTGGTATCCGTCTCCAGACAGTCTTGCTCATCCCGATGCTCCGGAAGATGAGGGAACCGCGCCGAATGCTGATGGTGAAGGCCCGGTAGGGGCCTGAGGCGCTTCCTTTTTGATGTTTTTAGCTTACTTTCTTTGTAGTTTGTAGCTTTCTTTTTGTAGCACTTAGGCCTTCGGGCGATCATGTACTCTATTTTTTTTTTTTAAGTAATGAAATGAGCATTTGTCTTTCTGACTTATCACTTGAATGAATGGTTATTTTTAAGTCTTTGTTTGACTTTGTACAAATGTGTTGAGGAGAGATCGTTGCGAGGGTAGTCCCAAATGAATTGATAAACTCATAAGACAACTTTTTACAATAAGTTCGATCGCTGAACTACATCTGAAAAAATGACGATCTCCGTATGTGGTTGAATAGCGACGATCGTCGTGTAGGTAGTCCGCACTCTTCTTGCCCCTTGTTTTTATTCACTTAGTGGAAGTAAGGGGATGAAAATAATTCCTTGGGTGAGCGGTCTTCAAGTTTGTCGAATCCTCGGGGACGGTCGTCCGTCTTGAGGAACCGTGCACGATCGCGGAGTTCAATGGACCGACTCCTTGATCGCGTCTTGATGCGCGAAGACATTGAGTGTCTCGTGACTCACTTTATTATGAGGGTCCTCTGTTAGGCTGCGCCTCGCCTCATATTTAAACGAAGGGCGTGCGGTCTCGGTCTAGAGGAGTCCTTGCGCGGCGGCGTCGGATGAATCAACTCGCGCCGCGGCTTGTTAGCTCTGCTTCCACCTCGGCCGACCATGGAGATGGCCGACCTCGGCGGTGTGCGTTGAGACGGGGTTGCGGCACATCGCATTGTCGGGTTCACCATGTTAGGTGATGAGCCTTTGAGGCGAGCGATCGTGTCCACCGATTAATTTTGGAGGCCCTCGGACTACGCCGGCCTCGTATTTAAACGAAGGGCGGGCGATCTTGGCCTAAAGGGACCTTGCATGGTCTAAGCGATCGGTTCCATCGACTACCAGACCATGGCTGCACTCTTCCACCTTGGATCGTCATGTAGATGCCGACCTTCGACGGTGTACGTTGTGCGGGGAGGCGATCTCGTGCCTTAGTCCATCATGTTATATGGTGAGCTGTAGATGGCGATCGAGTCCTCCGGTTTCTTGAATAAGGAGGAGATCGGGATGACTTCCGTGGTCTCCTTCTCTTGATTGAAGCATATAGAGACGGTCGCCGAGGTTGATCCAGGGTCGGCTCGTATGAGCTTCCCGGCTGTTTGCGTTCGACTCGGACGGTCGTCTATAGAGATAGGCGGGGCTTCGGCTAAACCAATAAGGCATCAACTTGCCCTCCTCGAGCAGTCTCAGGCTGTTTGAGGAGGTCGCGGCAATTGTTGGTCTGTGGCGGGACTCTTGTGGTAGGCACAATATTGATTGTTGTCCAGTGACCGTGGTCCCTTATCGCCTTTGGCTTTTGAGCTCTTCGTGCCCCTTGATGGCATAGAAAATATGTGCCGGAGTTACATTGAACGTATGGAGGAGATGGGCTTCCATGTCCTCGGAAGCCCAGAGATCTCCGGTGTCTTGGCGATCGCCTTCTTTGCTTTGGCGATCGCTATCTTCCGGGCAAGAGGTGGCGTTTCCTCGTCTATGCGGAGGGTGAGTAGCCTTTGCACGGCCGGGAATTTGGCGGCTTTAGCGCGGAAGATCGTGTAAGTTGGGGGATATCTTTGGAGAGATGTCGAACATGGGAGAGTGACCGTGGAATCCCCCATGACCGAGTAGAGAGCGAGCTCATCAGCCGGGTTCGCGGTGAGGATGATTTCGTCTACCGGTCGATGTAATCTGCGTCGATTTCGTCTTTCCCACGCTTGATTTTTATCATGCGGCTGGGGCCTTCTGTCTGGCGACCTTCTTTGGCGAAGTATGACGTGAAGTCATCCGCCAGTTTCTTAAAAGAGGTGACCGATCGTGGTGGTAGTGAGACGTACCACTTATGGGCCAGCTCGCCCAATGTCAGCGGGAAGATCCGGCACTTGGTTGCATCAGATGCCCCACACCCAGTCATGTAAATTCGGAATTTACTCAAGTGGGTTTCTGGGTCCGATCTCCCCTTATACAGAGGTGTTTTAGGAGGAGCGATCGTTGGTTGTATGGGGGCAAGCTTGATGTGGACCGCGAGTGGCTCGGTCGGCCCGACGATCTTCTTGCTGGTGCTTGCCCCAGCGTCCAAGAGTGCTCTCATCTCATCGAGCTGACGTTGCATGGCGGCCATCGCCGTGGCCTGACTGCTAGCGGCTCGGCGGTCGGAGCGGGAGCCGAGGCGATTGAGTACTGAGTCCCTGGCGATCGGGGCGGGAGTCAGATGGCTGACATGCGTTCGGCTGTGAAGTGAGTAGGCCGAACTCCTGGTGACGGATTCGGATTCCGTCTTCTCAAGGTTGGAAACAGAGTGCCCCGGTCGCCGGGATGGGTCGCGTCCCAAGCGATCGAATATGGATCCGTCCGGTCGTGCGAGAGCCTTTCCTCGCGCATTGGGGCTTTCTGACGATCGCTCGTTCAGTAGCCCGTTGAATTTTCGTTTTCCCATGCGGCGGATGATCGAGGGAGTTATCGCGGGCGGCGTGCATGCTCTCCGTCGCTCCTCCAGGATGGCCATAGCCTCCTCGATCTGTTCCTTGGTTTGGAACTGATCGAGTGAGAGGTTGGGGCCATCTCTCGGATGCGGGATCGAGAGTCTCGCGTTGCCGCGGCTTCCCCCTGTCGTCGGCTGGGGTTCGGATTGAGCCGGGAAATGATGTCCGGCGGTTCGGAGAACAGCTTTCTTCGATGGACCGGCGGATGTCATGATTCTGAAGGTTTTCTTTGAAGTGCAGTGAATGTCACTTCAAGTATACTTGAAGAACAGTGAGTGTTCTTCGGGACGGTAGAAATAAAAATATGAGGGTTAGATGTCCTTCCTCTAGCGCCAATTGTTGCTACCCAAAATATTATCCGGAGATAGATATTGCTGGAATGGATGGGATAGCAAACAAATGCAAGAGCACTTCCGAGAGAAAGATAAATAACACAAGATTTGCCGGGTTGTTAGTCCGGGCTTGAATGCTCTCGCGAGATATTATTAATACCGATATTCGGGATACAAGTATTAATGTAAGAATACAATTACAATGAGTGTAAAGTTTCTTGTTATCTTAGCTAGTGAGCGTGTAGATTGCGGAAGAACCCGATTTGATGCTCGTGAGTTCTTGTAACAAAGGTGATGTACGGTCGCGGCGGTGAGAGATCGACCGCCTCTCACGGCAGTATATAGCTGGATGTTTGGGCTTCGGGCTTGTGAATCCCTTGGAATCTGTCTAGTGGAGACTTGCTGCTTACCGATCGTCTTACGGGACGAGAGATTTGGAGAGAGAAGTCTGAGGCGGATTCGGTGAGATAGCCGGTAGCTTGATGATGTGTGTGTGTTCTTGAGATTTCCGTGGATGTATCGGAATGTGAGAGAATGGACTCGGCGTAGGTCGAATGAATTGAGCTGTATATTCGATGGGAGGCTGTAGAGTGAATTCCAGCCGTTGGTTCAAATGAATTGAGCGAGAAGGCGAGAACCGAGAACTGAGAACCTTTTTCCAGTAGGAGGAGGTTCTCTATTTATAGGGCTTGGATACGCCGGGCGATCGCCTTTACTGCAATATAATAATCGGGCGATCGTCTTTTAGCACATGGACTGTCCTCGTAGTCTGCAGGAGTTGTTGGCAGTCAACTACTCGGTCCAATGGGGAGCTTACACGCGCCCTGAGTTAGTCACATGCGGCCCTACTGACAACTTTCGGCGCACATGCCGGTAGGTGGGGTAGGTGACAGGCTGTGGTTAGGGGTGTTCAAAAATACCCGACCCAAACTACCCGGCCCGAATACTCGATGACCCGAACTAAATATTTCGGGTATTTTTAAAATTTTTAAATTTTTTGGGCCGTACCGACCGAAAAAAGTCATATAATCGGGCGGGTCATGGGCCGACTTGTTGCGTAAATTGGTGCCGAAAACCCGATTATTTTTTAATAATTAGTTTTTTTTATAAATTTAATTATTTAATTTGCAATTATATGAAATTTTATCTTTCAACTAATATGAAATATATTTAATATGAGAATACATGTTAATGTATTTTCACTCATGGTATTTATTCTCACTAGTTTGGAAATTTATAAAATCTTTAAATAAAAAATAATATATTCTTTCATATATATAATTAAATATTGAATTAAGCATAATTATATAATAAAAAAATGATATATATAAAAATATTTAGTTAGTTTTGAAATTTACTTATTGTACGGAAAATATTTATAATGTATTCAGTACTTGAGGAATTAATTTATATAATAAATTTTAAAATAAATTTATATTAAAATTACAAATTATTTATAAAAATTTAAAATTAGTGGTATTAAATTTTGGGCGGGTACCTATGACCCGACCCGAAAAAAGCAGTACCCGCTTTTTTGGTGCAGGCTTTCGGGTCGGGTCACGGGCCGAATTTTTCATTACCCGAAAAACCGGGTACCCGTAAATTCGGGTACCCGAAAAACCGGGTACCCGGTTATGAACACCCCTAGCTGTGGTCACATGTCTTGTCTGTCAGCAAAAGATCTTTTCTGCTGGCGAAGATCTCGTCAGCGCCTTTGGTGGATCTGCACGTGGGTGCTTTTCTGAGATCCAGTCCTTGATGGTTTTGATGGGCGATCGTCTAGGTCGATTGCCCTTAGCCGGTTAGTAGAGCAGATCGCCAGCTGCCAAAGGCGATCGCCCTGGGAGTCGATCGCTAGGTGCCTGATGGTGGTTTGATATCTTCGACTTGGCGAGCTAGTCATAGTTTGACTGGAGTTGACTTGGTCGCTCGGCCTTATAGTCGATCGCCTGTCGGGATGAATAAATCGTGACACAACAATCATGACCAACTTTATTACATTCATAATAAATCCCAAAATAGTTCTTCAAACTAAAAACAAGACGATATATAAACCAAAGTGTAAAACTAGTCAAACTACGATGATCTAGTCAAAGTTAGCATCATCTAAATATTGTGCTTTGTCCACGATGGTGAGAGGAGGGATCTCGACATGGTTCACCTCCGTATTTCATTATCTTCCTCCATATAATTCGGATCTCGAGTCAAATACTGTTTAAGTGCTTGTAATAGGCTTAAATGTTCTTTGGTGCTTTGCAATTGCGTTAAGTATGCTTCTTCGGATAGAAGATTCTACATTTCCTTGGAGTGGAAATATTCCCGGCGAAGGAGGTGGTCCATGTAGTGGGCCCCAATAGGACCAGCAATCGAGCTATCTTATCTCTTCCACGTATTAGAACAACAACCTCGTCTTTTCCCTCGCTTGCTCGTTCATGCACCCAAGGTGCTTGTAAAAACTGAGCAGCATTGTTTTTTCTATGCGCTCATTACTATTGAGAATGATCTCATAATGCCTTTATTTTTTCACGAGGTGGGAGATAAGGTCGTTAAAATTTTTGATTCTCCTTTCCTCATAGGCAACATGCAGCTGATGAGCAATGACACTTTGTCCCGCGGTAAAAGTGTTAAGAGTCTTCTGGATCAATTCTTAATCGGACATCACACCGCAAAAATCAAGATCAGTGCGAAGATCGAGGACGACTTGATTATAAGCCTCCACATTCGCATAATTCAAAAACCACTTTTGCTCTAATTGTAGTTGCAAATTTGGAAAGCGCTGATCATGCACATTGTTAAAACGTTGTTCAAGTGTACACCATAGTTTCTTGGGAGTTTGCAAGTTCAAATAACACTTATTCAATAATGGATGTAGATGTCGACACAAATAAATCAGTGCATTGACCTTGGTTTCCTCACTCGGTTACTAAGCAACAAACTCATTAGAGGAAAATATGATGGTAGTAAGTCTCTTATCGACGAACACCCAACATTTGGGACCCACCTATGAGCGTGGTGAAGGATTTCAACCTCCGGGTGAATATTAGAGCTTCGTGCGAGCCACAAGATATAAACAAGAGGAAGTTAGTCTTGTTGAATCTTTAATAATAATATAAAGGTCACAATTGATGCTTTTTAAATCATGAAACATAAGAATTATTATTAATAAAGGCGACAAAATACGGCATAACAAATCGCATCCAGATACGTGGTATATGCAACAACCACAAGTATCGACTTTCTACAATTCCGTGACTCCACCAGGACCATCACATAATTTTCTTCAGTACATAGAGATACCGACTTTTCTCGCGGTCTCATCCACCGCAAATTAGCATGGGAGCTAAAGAGCCCAAGAACCCGTGTCCCTAAAAAACAATTCCCAAAGAGAGAGAATTGAAATAAGGAAAAGTTTAGATAATTACCTCAATAATAAATTTAGGCACATGATATGGAGCAATCGGAAGTGTGCTCCGCAATTAGTTGGTACTCGATACGACGACGTGAAACTAGGGGTGCAATTTTGCGGGTTCGAAAAAATCAAAATAGATTAGAAGTTGGTGGTTGGATTAGACCAAAAATGGGGATGGCCAAATCGGGTCGCGGGCGGTTTATCGGGGTCAGGCGGATCGCGGCGGTTCCAACGGGGCTGATCGGCTCGGATAGCGGTGGTGCTTCCAGGTCGGGACTTGGCAGCGGGCTCGGGTGATCTTGATACGGCAAGGCCGGTCGGTTGGCGGGGGACAGGGGCCGAGAAGGTCGATTGGCGTGGACGGGTTGCATCAAGGGGAGCTGGCAAGTGTTCCAGGTTATGGGACGACAGCCGGGCAGCGGGTGCGCGAGCCTAGGCGGTCATTATCGAGGTATGGATAGGGCGGGGAAAATGGGTTGTGGTGGAGCGCGTAGGGGCGGGATAGACTGGTGGAAAAGAGCACGGCAGCGGATAGGTGGACGGATCACGGCGGAGGGCGACGATGGTCCGGGCAGATGAGAGCGAGACTCGGGTTGCGGCGGTGGTGGAGGGCCGTGCAGGCGGTGGTTCGCGGCGGCAGGGGGCAGCGACGACTAAGGTTATAACTTTTCCTTTTATTTTTTTACAATCTGGAAGAAAATTTAACTGTAGGGCTACGTGCTGATAACGTGTTTTAAGAGATTGTAAGAAAGTTGTAAAGATGAGCAATCAAAACAATCAATTGTACTCATAACACTGATAGATGGAGCCTCACATAGGCTTTACAATGAGAGTTCCTCCGTATATAAGATTCCTTATAAGGAAAGACATCTAATAGAATCATATCACCTCTAGAGGATCTAGAACCCTATATCTATGTATCCTACTATAGATCTAGAATACTAATACCTACACATCATACTATAAACAATATTAGGTAAAACACATTTAAATGAAGGATAAAATTATAATTCCACGAACATATACAGTAGAAACTCGATAATTTAATACTCGATTATTTAATAAACTCTCTAAGATAATAGTTTTGGCCGGTCCCGACTCAGGGATAGGGTGCTAAATTAATAATTCGTTAAAATTATAAGATAATACATTTTTGATAATTTCTATAGGTCCCATATAAAATATAAATTAATAATTCCTTATATATTGTACATATTATAGGAATAATTTATGAAGGTTTCTTAAAAAATTACTCAATTGTATTTCTTTTTTGTTGGAATCAATTTCATCTTAAATCGCATCTCTAATTTTCCTTATCACCGTAAGAACTTCTAGTGTTGTATTCTCATATAGGCTCAGTAATAAATTATTCAATATGATGGCCGCTTTAATGTTCGCATATTTTGATTTTGTATTTATAGAAAAAATATACACTGATATATTCAACACAGGACGCATAATAAGATGAGAGATTGAAGGGTTATTTTAAATTGGACCCTTCATTTGATATGTACATGCACTGTACAATAATTAAAGTGGAAGTTTGAAAGTTGTTTGTAAATTAAGTATTTCATTATAAATTAATAAAATATTAATTAATATATAAATTAAATAATTATTAATTTGTCGATTAATTAATAACTCTTTTAATTAATAAATTTTGGTTGTCCCAACAGTATTAATTTATAGAGTTTCTACTGTACTTATTATTCGTACACAATCAGAATTGCAATAATATCATTTAGTCTTTACTATACACTTACGATTAATATTTTTTATTTTCTAATTTCAATTATACGCTCTCCATTAAATTTACCAATTAATATTTTTGTTTTTAATATAAATCATACACTCACTATTCATATTTACATAATTCATCAATTTATTGCATTTATTATTTTGTTTGAAAATTGTAGAAATACACTATCAATCATATTTTTTTTTACGAGGGGGATCGTCCCCTGTCCTGAGTACCTCCCAAGAGGCTCGAGTTCACCCCGATCTAGAGATAAATTCTTGCGTAGCGCGATCGCGCCGTTGTCACTCTTTGAATTATACGCATGCGCTTTGGGCGGTATGAAGGGCGACCCGAAAGGATAAAGGCAAAAGCTCAATAGCATTTGCTTTATAAATCAGAGTCGGTGCCCTTTTTGCTGTTGAGCGAAAAAATTCCAACCCTGATTATCAATGGCCTTGACAGCATCAAGTTATTGTCCATATAATTGATGATTATTTTAGCTAGCTCATAGCTGCTTATGCCTACGATTTTATCATTATTAATTAACCAGACCCACTTAGTGTGGTCTTGCACTATGTCAATCATATCATTCTATGATTGAATTGATTCTTTTTCTATAATCTCCATTTGCCGATTGATTGACGATAAGAAGAAAAGATTGGGAGTACAGAAAGAAGATAAACTTAATTATATAGAGTAATGATGATTTGGCTAAATAGCACTTTTTGTTTTTTATCTTTGTTCTACATTTTACTTTGGTATTTTATCTTTTTTTTTTGGTCAATACCGTATGTTTTTGCAAACAGACGCCACGCTGACAGTTAATTGCGGATGTGGAGTCCTCATTTCATTAAATGACGTGGCAAATATATTGTTTTAATGGTCACTTATTTTACACATCAGCATTACATAATTTTAATTCTTTAAACTGATTTTAACTAATTTAAATAAAAAAACATAAATGAAATAAAACAGAAAACATAAGTAATCAACAAAAAACTCAAATTAATTAAACAAACAAGTTTAAACAACACGAGGGACCAAAGTGAAACAAAGGAAAAACAAAGAGGACTAAAATAAAACAGACAAGCATCAACAACAAACCCAGATCTGCAACTCAGATCTGGAACTTACCACGAAATACCTACAACCCCAGAACTTCATTCCCGTGTTTGGGGCATCTTTCTTCATAGTTCGAACAACACATTTTCACCACACAAACATTCAGGTGAAGATGCCATTCCCTGTTCGAATGATGGACCAAATGATGGGTAGCTGTTCGAATTGGTAAATGCTATTAGCTGTTCGAATGGGAAGATGAAGAGGACACTATTTAATTTAGGGTTTACGTGGCTCAAATTGGAGAGATGTGGTGGAGAAGATGAACATAGGATTTTAAAAGGTTATGTTCATGGTGTTCTTCAAGATTCTCAAATTTCTTGTTTTGGTTTCAGTTTTTGTTGATTACTTATGTTTTCGGTTTTAATTCATTTCTGTTTTTTCATTTAAATTAGTTAAAATCAGTTTAAACAATTAAAATTATGTAATGCTGATGTGTAAAATAAGCAACCATTAAAAAAATATATTTGTCACGTCATTTAATGAAATGAGGATGCCACGTCAACAGTTAACTGCCAGCGTGACGTCTGTTAGCAAAAACAGATGGCAGGGACCAAAATGAAATAAAAATGAAACATGAGGAACCAAAATGGATACAAAAAAAATAAAGGATCAAAGTGAAATTCAGAGCAAAGATAAATAATAAAAAATGTTATTTAGCCTAGTTTTTATTGATTCACATATGATAACATAGGTACATAAATATATATAGCCATATGACCCATATCTCGTAGTTTGTGGTATGATATATCCTTCCGTCTTTCATTCTAAAATTTATTTACTTAAAATTTTATAATTATCACTAATGCAAGGTATATATATATATATATATATATATATATATATATTGTCTTTTCTTGGGCTAAATTGACTCGGACCACTTAAATATAGAGAATCACGAGACATCATGGCCCGTGCGATGCACGGGCTTTGTTCACCGTAAAGAATTATCGGTTTTGCAAGGGTTATGCGTATTTAGTTATTATGCTTAGTTTCGATCAGGGGTACTTGACTGAATAAAGGAAATTTGTTTAAGTAAGTTTTTGTAAATAGAATTATTTCAATAAAAATGCATCAAATACATGAGTGACTTTCATCACCATAACGCAATACATGCTATTTCAAAAACAAAATTTATACTACACACAACTTAGGTCTTTTTCTTTTGTCTCTTACACCAAAATTGATGTACCAGCTTCGAGTCTTGTCTTTCATTTGTAACGATTACGTCGTTATGTCTCCAAGTGAGTTTTGCTTGAATAACAAATTCTCCCATATGCGTGATAATGAGGCGAGTTCCATTGCACAAACCTTGTGGTTAATATGTATTAAATGCATCAAGTCTTTAAAAACTTGATGCATTGTAGATGCTCTAAGTAAGTATGTATGCTTAATATTTTAAGACTTCTGTGAAAGTCACAAATAATTTATAATATAGTAGAGGTTATCATAAATATTATACACTTTTTTAAAAAATATAATTTGTGATTATAAATACTCACGTTTAATGATGAAACTCGACATTTATATATTAAAGGACACGGTACCGTGGCTTAAGCTAAATAGCCACCTTAGCATCTCACTTTTAACACTCACACACCAAGATACTTTCTTTTTTCATGGCTTGAGCTATTTCCACTTTTTGGGTTCAAAGCAGTAGATGACAAATCGTGAATGTAAAATACGCAACAGTTCTCTATTGAAAATACGTCATTATTTAGACCTTTTTAAGAAGAAAAAAAAGGTATTATCATAACATTAAGACCTTTATTTATTGAGATTACTTACACAATTTTTGTCGAAACACAACTCTCGGATTTGAATAGTTGAAAGGATTATAACACAGATTAGTGACCTTATGAATTGATGATATTTGTACCAAAACTCAATGGCAAAATAAAACCATGGTCTTAAAAATTCCTTAATCGACTTTACTACTCTTCCACTTTATTTTTCATATCTTATAGTTTTAGTATAAGATCGAAAGTTCCATCAGTACGCAATGACTCTTTTTCTGTTATGGTCCGGAGAGTCTTATTGTGTTTGTTTGTTACTATGTTTGTTTGTGTAAGATAATTGACGTTAAACATATACAATCTTTTATCATTCAATAAGCCAAACATCTTTTTGTATCAAATATTTAAATATATTTTAGTTTAATTGTCCTTTTCAAGCTGAATTAGAATGACAATTCTTTCCAATACTAAAATGTGTATTTATATTTTCAGCTTTACCAAAGATAACAAACAAATAAAAAAAGAAATTTTTGCATTACAGGTAATTGAATGTGTAATACCCAGATTTTCAGTATAATTTTTTCGCGTTATTTTATCTGAGATATACTGGATAGCTTGGTGTCTATACAGTATGGATAAAATAATTTGAGGACTGAGACAGTTGTATTTGTACAATTGACGTGATTGGTTGACAGTTATAACTGAGGATATCGTGTAGCAGATTGTTTTAATTGTGATATCGGGCATATCATATGAGAATATTATTGGAATGAATATATGTATTCAATATGCCGTATGTTCGTATTCTGTATGCCGAGACATTGGACAAGAATGGCTGAATATGGCTAAGTACAGCCACGTTAGCGCACGCTACAATGTATACTTAGCGCACGCTAAGATGTATACTTAGCGCACGCTACGGTGCATACTTATCGCACACTAAGAGGTTTGAGTTACGTACGTTAAGGAGGACCTCTAACGTACGTAAGGTATTCTGGATAAGGTTCGGAAGGTGGCCGACAGGTAGGCCCAGGTTGATTATTATATGCACTTAGCGCACGCTAATGCATTTTGGTAGCGCATGCTAATTTCAGATCAGTCAACAGGGAATCTTGGATTTCGGCAAGTGGACCCGGCCACTTTCGACGCGTGACCAGATAAGGTCAATGGATGTTTGTCATGTAGGGCTAGCGCACGCTAAACCGTATGGTTAGCGCACGCTAATTCCAGATCTGGCAGAGAGAATCCCGATAATCACGGATGCTTTCAGCATGTGGGGGCACGGGTGGTAGGTGCAGACTGTAGCAAGTCAACTGCGGATAGCGTACGCTAAGGTTAAGGACTTGCGTGCACTAGACAGAATGGTTACGTACGTTAATGCATGGACTTTACGTACGTAAGTTGATGTAGGAAGCAAGACAGTAGCCTCTGGGCTGCGATAGCGCACGCTACCAAAGTCAGTTAGCGCACGCTAAGGCTGTAGCGTACGCTAAACATAAGGTTTAGCGCACGCTAGTATTTTGTTTTATAAAAGGGGACAGACGGGTACTGAGAGGCATTTTGTCCATTCTCCTTCCTTCAGTCGATAGAGAGAGCCTTGGGAGGTACTTGAAGTTCCTAAACACTCTGAGATGATGATCTTTAACAAGATTAAGATGGAGAGTATGGATTAAGGCCTTGTTCTTGATGTTATTCATGATTCTTGGAATGAATTTCAATTGTTCTTCTTCTTGGTTCGTCCATGCAAGGTAATTCTCGTATCCCTTTGATAGTGTTCGTTTCTAAGGGATTATTACTTGTGAGGGAGCATGTTGGATTATAATGTGACGATGTTATATGAGATTTACTGGAATTGTGATGAGAGAATTCAGATGTTAATCATGATTTTTGTGGTGAATTGTGTTGTTCATCTTTTTGAGATAAGTTGGTTAATCCTTCTCCTCATTTTCGGATGTTGATGTTGTTATTGATACCTTCTTCATATGATGATAGTTATGATGGTTTTGTTGCGATTCTTGAGGTTATATGAATTGCATGATGAAGAAAGTGATAACATGATGATATATACATCAGATTATGTCGTTTTGAACGTGATTTCGGATATTTCATGTTCTTGAAGAACTCTTGAATTATATGATATGATGATTATGTATAGGAGGTGATGGTGTTTTTGGATATGAATATGGGATATTCATATCTAGAACTAAGTATGTATTTTGATATAATATTCGTATAAGAATACGAATATGATTTTCGAGTATGATAATGAGATTGAATTTGGAAAAGTTGTTGTTAATCTTGGAGTATGATTTCCTTTTCATTCATATTCGTAGTCGCAAGGTGTTAGTCGATGCTTGTAATGCATGCAACTGTACAGCATTAGCGCACGCTAAGCTTACTGGCTAGCGCACGCTAACAGGAGCGACTTAGCGCACGCTACGTTATGCGTTTAACGTGCGCTAAGCAGGCAGACAGTGCAGTATTTTCGTGTTGTGGTTATGAATTCATGATGGTTTGAGTTGTATTGTTCGGTTTTGTATATCATCGAGGTATCGTTGAACCATTGAGTTTGATTTGGTTGGTTATGTTAGTTGTTGATTTTTACCGAATGTGTGTTAATCGATTATTGCAATAGGTTGTGATAATTGATCGTTGATTATGACCATTGTGTTGCGGTTGAGGTTGAAGAGTTCGTAGATTGCTTTTGGTCGGGGCTGAGGAGCTTGTAGACGAAGGCAATGGAATTGATAACAGCTTTGTTGTATCAGTATCGAGGCAAGTTTATACTTGTTCAGTTTATAATACTTAATGAATGATTTCGCTTTCGTTTCATTTATAATTCATATAACAATGTTGTTATAAATATAAATTGCCGGGATGATGGTTTGTATATCGTGCTCTAGTTTGGATTAAATCATAATTTATATGATTTAATTGTGTTCAAGGAAGACGTGAGTTATCTTTGGTCAAGTATATGGAATATCGGATATCGAGGATAGTTATCGTGTCGATATTGATGTCGGGATGGTGGTTTATTAAAATTAATGAATTGTACCTCATTCGAGATTATTCGTATAACCATGTATTCGTTCAGGAATGTTGTTCGTGGAAAGGATATTGTCTTCGACTTTGAGGTAATTTAAACATTGTTCAGTTATGAGGATAATTAGTATGCTAAGTTGTGGTATATGTTGAGGTTTCGTATGATGAGATTCGTATTCTTGTTTTTCGTTGAGGGATGTTGATCCCAGGATTGTAGTGTTGAGATTGTTGATCGCGTTGATCATTCTTTGGGAATTGAGATCCCAAGATGTTTGTTTTGGATATTATCGGTCGTGTCGATCTTTCATTATCCGTTTGTCATTGTTCACTTCGGTAAGTCTTTTTGATCCTTATTGGATATGTGATTCTTTGAGTTTCGTTGTCATGTTGCACCGTGACATATCTCGAATCATATCTGCGTTCCGATTGGTTATTGTGTAGGATTTTTAGCTGGGCGCACTATGGTTATGTGTTGATATTTCCACATTGAACCGTGCATACGAGACGTAGTTCGTGAGGCTAATTAGGTACATTGTCCCACGTATATTATGGATTCCGTATACGGGGTGGACATGTGCTCTGACACATTTTCGGATCGGGCGTACTGTGATGTCCACCTTTGAGCCATATTGTTTGGTCGTTCATAGTCCATGTATGATTGGATATGTTCGACGATTTGCGACTGGTTGTTCATACGCCCGAGGGGTATGTTCGACAGTCGGAGTTATTTCTTTGAGATCCATTATTGTTGATCATTTGGAGTTTATCTTGTTGATGGTATTCTCGGTTATTGTTGATCCTTTGTTGATCGTTTGGATTTTACCTTGTTGATGGTATTCTCGGTTATTGTTGATCCTTTGCTCGGTTATTGTTGATCCTTTGCTGATCATTTGGAGTTTATCTTGTTGAGGGTATTCTTGGTTATTGTTGATCCTTTGTTGATTGTGTCAGAGTTTCTCATGTTGATGGTATTCTCGGTTATCATTGATCCTTTGTTGGTCGTATGGGAATTATCATGTCGATGATATTCTCGGTCGATGTTTTGGTTGATCATTGTTATTGATCGTATGAGCATTCGGACTGTAGGTTGATGTTTCGGGACTTGTATTCATTGTTTTGTGGTAGTCGATCTACAGATATGTTGTATGCTATTGGTTTATCCAGGTTGAGATTTGATTGTGCAATCCGACGGCTATGATTTGGCACAGATGGTTCATTCCACACTTATGAGTTATGATGATGTTTTGAGGATAATTGATATTGTTTGAATACAGTACAGATGATTGTTGTTGAGTTTATTTCGTCATTTGAGAATGCGAAATGCGGATTATGGTAAGGATTGATTTGTTATGAATTGCCATGGATTGGTAAGGTTACGATGGTAAGATTACATTGGTAGTATTCTTACGTTGATGTCACATTGGTATGTAATTATTTATGATGATGAGATCGATATCATTATTGAGTATTGTGACTGACCCCGTCGTGGGCTTTATTTTTAGGTACTCGGAGATCGAGCTAGTAGCGGTCGTGAAGGAGTGAGCTTCCCGGGTGATACTGGCTGTGGCATGTTTTCGGAGAATTGAGTATTCTTTCTGGTTGTTTTATTTCCGCTGCAATTGTGAATTTTGAACTGTGTTTTTATCCGCTGCGTGTGTATTTCAAAATGGCTTTCTGGTATTTTTACCAACTCGTGTTTAACTTTCAAATTGCCCCTTTGGGTGTCTCGTAAACTTGGGTTATTTCGTTAAACCCCTTTTCCCTAAATTATTTTATCGGTACGTATAAGTGGTGGCTTAACGTACATTTTGAAACTGTTGAGTTTTGACATTTTTGCCTTGTATTTTTCAACTGGTATTTTGTGACGGTATTTGAGAACTATATTTTGGAAAATATTTGAGTATTTAAAATATTATCGTCATCAGCCTTTTGGCGTTTTTGAACATTTTTGAAATGGTTTTTAGCCTGGTGGGTTCCGGCGCGAGACCCACGGCGCTGTAATATCCCAGATGGTTTTGGGGTGTTATAGAAGATGGTATCAGAGCTTGGGTTTTGTGAAACCTGGCCGTGTGTGTTGTAATGCCCCAAATTAAGCCGGACGCCACAGTGGCGTGAATCCCTTGTGGGACCCACAAGGAGAGTTTTAAAAGAGGTTTTAAAAACAATTTATTCAACAAGTAGTTTGCGGAAATGTTCAAATGAAAGCGTTCATACAACCGAAATATAAAAGGTAACAATGTCTGTTCATACGGTTATTACACAACGTGGATTATTCAAATTTAATTTAAGAAATAACAAGTCTTCTTCCCAACACTGCTCAGGCCTGACCGGAACCTTCGGGAATATCCTGCACATATTCAACAAATTTGCCTGACACGACGTATCGTGTCAGTCAACCCAGGTCAGACATTTCGAACAAATTTCAATGATAGAATCAGATGAATTCAAAAACAAGGTTATCACCGAATATTCAATTCAACGTCAATCCTTTTATCAGCACATAAACTCCCAAGGTCGCAACCAAGGGTCACGGAAGTATCTACACAGGAATACTCCGGACGTGGGTACCATTCAGATTTTATCCCTCAACACAGTTCCACAAGATATATCAACATATAAACTCCCAAGGCCGCAGCCAAGGGTCACAGAAGTATCTACACAGGAATACTCCGGACGAGATAGATAAGACGAGCACCTTACCATAGATAGTAACACATGTAATATTTTGAAATATTAATACGTAAGGTCCGAGCAAGATTTACTTGCCTCAAATCCGACGAGAGTTACTTCCTTGATAACACAACGGCTCGAATGACCACACCCGAAAGCCCAACCTGTTACATGTTCGTCGATTAACATCTTGTAGTAATAATGATGATTAATGACAATTCTCCCCGTGCCGTAAGGATCCTAAACTTGATTGTTCATGTTGCCAAAATCGGAATTCTCTATTTGTGACCATAATGCATATTACTAGTTTCCTCGGTTCGCCATTTTACAATTTATCATCTCGTTGATTAATGTTCTAATACAACATCTCTACATCGTGATTATGGCTCAAGGCCATCGTAATTACATCACTAATTTTAGTTTAAATTACTAGAATGGAACGATTAAGCACTAATTCCCCGAGCTTAACATGTTTGATTACTTATCCGATTTGATAGTCGTTAGTTAGTTCATCAAGGGATTATTAACATTTTTACGATATGGTAATCGGATTATAATTGAAATCTACAACAAGACGATTCTAAGGTGTTGGTGATTAACAATTCGGTTATGAGTTCCCATTCAATTACGAGTACTACCATCACTCATTCTAGTTACTTAACAAGATAGGCATCGATTAATAATTGTGATAGTTTTCACCGTTCCGATCACTCTCAAAAGTTATAAACTACCCAAAGCATCCAAAATTTAGTATAGCTCGTATAACAACACTGAAATGAGTTCAAGATTCTATAAACTGACCTCAATTGACAAAAGATGATGAAGAACGAGGAAGGATGACGAAGAACGAAAGGGTAGCACCTTCAAAACCTCCTCCGGAGCTTGATCAACTCACTCCAACAGGATAACACTTGATTAGGGAGGCTAAGAACCGACTTAGAGAGGGTGGAGGATAGTATGAAGAGCAAAGAGTGAGTTTTGGGTCGGAAGAAATGAAAGGGAGGGTGTCCTTATATAAATTCGGAATGGCTTTACGCACGTTAGGCCTGAAGCTTTACGTACGTAAGCCATGTTACGTACGTTATCACGGAGAGCTTAACGTACGTAAGGAAAAACTCAAAACTTACTGGACTAATTTACACATATCGTTACGTACGTAACGAAAGTCGGGTAACGTACGTAACACCCGTTGACTTGCCTGTCGCTATCGCACCGAAAGCTGGTCTGACAATGCACCATCCGGTGAAGATTCCCTATCCGAAGACCAAAGACCGCGTTATGTACGTAAGGAATAACCGTTAGTGTACGTAATGTCACATACTTAGCGTACGTAATACATATTTTTTAACGTACGTAAGGTTCAGTTTGTTTACAAGTTATTATCACATTGATTCCTTATAACGCGACTCCCTCTCAATCTCGTCGAGTAATCTCTCGGGGAACAAGACGTTGGCCACCGTCATATTCGCACCGATAATTGCCCAATGACATCGAGGTATGTCACCGACAAATCATCAATCATCATACAATCACAATATAAGAATAACAGGCGCGGACAAGCTTTATTCATGTTAATACAATACAAACATATCATCCAAAATACGTTTATCGTGACAGAGTACATTTATTTATTAAATAGATGAAATAGAAATGATCGCTCAACGTGAAATAGCATGTAATACTGGTGGTATTATATACCACTCCCCTTAAAAATAGTTTCGTCCCGAAACTAATAAAATAACTCAGGATGATTTTCCCTCATGCTCGACTCGGTCTCCCAAGTCGCTTCTTCTATGCCATGGTGCGACCACTGAATTTTTACAAGAGGTATGACCTTATTCCTTAGTGTCTTTACGCGTCGATCCAAAATCGCGGTTGGGACTTCTCTAAAGGTAGCATCATTAGAAATCTCCACCTCTTCGAAATTAATCTTGTGGCTTGGGTCGTACACGTACTTCCTCAGCTGGGAAATGTGGAATACGTTATGCACTCCGTCTAATGAAGGTGGCAGTGCGAGTTGATAAGCGTGTTTACCAACTCGGTCCAGTATTTCGAACGGGCCAATAACTCTCGGGCTCAATTTGCCCTTCTGGACGAAGCGTCGAACACCCCACATCGGCGATATTTTGACCCAAACGTGGTCCCCGACCATAAATTACAACGGTCGCTGGCGGTCCGTAGCATATGACTTTTGGTGGCTCTGAGCTGCCAAGATGTGTTTTCGAATGGTGGAAATCTTCTTAATAGATTCCTGGATCAGATCCAACTCGGTAGCGACGACATCAGACGCATCTTCCCAACACAGAGGAGACTTGCACCTCCTACCGTATAAGGCCTCGAAGGGTGCCATGCCTATGCTTGCATGCCAGCTGTTGTTGTATGAAAATTCCGCCAAGCAGAGGTGTCTAGCCTAATCCTTACCCCAATCGAGTACACACGCTCTTAATATATCCTCCAGGATTTGTATAGTACATTCTGTCTGTCTATTTGTTTGAGGGTGATAGGCTGTGCTGAAATGTAACTGAGTACCCATAGCCTTGTGGACAGCCTTCCAGAAGCGGGACACGTATCTAGTATCTCTATCTGATATAATTCCCGAGGGAACGCCATGTAGCCTTACAATTTCTCGCATAAAGATGGTGGCCAGCTGCTCTGTCCCGGTGGTCTCCTGAATTGGAATGAAATGTGCCGACTTCGTTAGTCGGTCTACAATGACCCATATCGTGTCTTTTCCTCCCGCCGTCACTGGTAACTTGGTGACAGAGTCCATTGATATGCTCTCCCATTTCCATTCCGGAATGGGTAAGGGCTGTATGATTCCGGCCGGCCTGCGGTGTTCAATCTTCAACTGTTGACATGTCATACATCGAGCAATGAACCTCGCTACCTCCTGTTTCATGTTCTTCCACCAGAAGCTCTTCCGCAAATCCTTATACATCTTGCTCGCCCCGGGATGCACCGAATAGGGAGTAGAATGAGCTTCCTTGAGTATAGTTTGTTTAAGCTCGTCATTCGGTGGAATACAAATTCTGTTTTTAAACCTTACCAAGTTCCCTTGGATCCTGTAGTCTGAAATAAATCCCCCTTCGGCCCTTGGGCCGATCGCACGAAGTTCCGTGTCTTCCATCTGTGCCAGGCGTATCTCGTCCAGCAAGGATGAATGAATGTTAATTGAGCACAACTGTCCCTGGCGGTATTGTATCCATACTTCAATGCCATTCCTCCTTAGATCTTGCTTCAATTCCGACTGTACCATTATAAACCGGATAGTGTCATCTCCTGTGCAGTTTTCCGAGTCAGTGCATCTGCCACGACGTTGGCCTTTCCAGGGTGATATAAAATCTCCACATCATAATCTTTGATTAGCTCCAGCCAACGCCTCTGTCTCATGTTTAACTCCCTCTGGGTGAAAATGAATTTTAAACTCCTGTGGTCCGTAAAAATTTTACAGGTAACCCCATAAAGCTAGTGTCTCCAAATATTAAGGGCGTAGACCACTATAGCCAGCTCCAAGTCGTGCGTCAGATAGTTCACCTCGTATGGTTTAAGTTGTCGAGAGGCGTGTGCAATAACTCTGTCATTTTGCATGAATACACATCCTAGTCCATGCTTAGACGCATCGGTGTATATTACGAATGTTGCTACCCAAAATATTATCCGGAGATAGATATTGCTGGAATGGATGGGATAGCAAACAAATGCAAGAGCACTTCCGTGAGAAAGATAAATAACACAAGATTTGCCGGGGTTGTTAGTCCCGGGCTTGAATGCTCTCGCGAGATATTATTAATACCGATATTCGGGGATACAAGTACTAATGTAAGAATACAATTACAATGAGTGTAAAGTTTCTTGTTATCTCAGCTAGTGAGCGTGTAGATTGCCGGAAGAACCAGATTTGATGCTCTGTGAGTTCTTGTAACAAAGGTGATGAACAGTCGCGGCGGTGAGAGATCGACCGCCTCTCACGGCGAGTATATAGCTGGAAGTTTGGGCTTCGGGCTTGTGAATCCCTTGGAATCGTCTAGTGGAGACTTGCCGCTCGCCGATCGTCTTACGGATGAGAGATTTGGAGAGAGAAGTCTGAGATGGATTAGGTGAGATAGCCGGAGCTTGATGATATGTGTGTGTTCTTCAAGATTTCCGTGGATGTATCGGAATGTGAGAGAATGAGCTCGGCGTAAGTCGAATGAATTCGAACTGTATATTCATGAATCGGGAACCGTAGAGTGAATTCGAGCCGTTGGTTCAAATGAATTCGTAATCGAGAACCGAGAACCGAGAACCTTTTTCCAGTAGGAGGAGGTTCTCTATTTATGTGGCTTGGATACGCCGGCGATCGCCTTTACTGCAATATAATAATCGGGCGATCGTCTTTAGCACATGGGCCTGTCCTCGAGTCTGCAGGAGTTGTTGGCCAACTACTCGGTCCAATGGGGAGCTTACACGCGTCTGAGTTAGTCACATGCGGCCCTATCGACAACTTTCGGCGCACATGCCGGTAGGTGGGGTAGGTGACAGGCTTTAGTCAAAGATCTTGTCGATTAGCAAAGATCTTGTCAGCGCCTTTTACGGATCTGCACGTGGGTGCTTTCTGAGATCCAGTCCTTGACGGTTTTGATGGGCGATCGTCTCTGCTCGGGGCGCAGGTCGATTGCCCTTAGCCGGTTAGTAGAGCAGATCGCCAGCTGCCAAATGGCGATCGCCCTGGGAGTCGATCGCTAGGTGCCTGATGGTGGTTTGATATCTTCGACTTGGCGAGCTAGTCATAGTTTGACTGGAGTTGACTTGGTCGCTCGGCCTTATAGTCGATCGCCTGTCGGGATGAATAAATCGTGACACAACAACGAATCCTTCTGTGCCCTGCGGTAGTACCACTACTGGCGCAGTAGTCAGCTTTCTCTTTAGTTCGTCGAAGCTCTCATGACAATCCGTTGTCCAAACAAACTTGGTACTTTTCCTTAGTAGATTCGTCATCAGCCGAGCAATACTAGAAAATGCTTCGAAAAACCGTCGATAATATCCTGCCAATCCCAGAAAACTCCTCACTTCCTTGACATTTCTTGGTGGTTCCCAACTCATAACTGTCTCTATCTTCTGGGGATCTACCTTAACGCCTTCTGCCGAAATCACATGTCCCAAAAAGGTCACCTCCGGCATCCAGAACTCGCATTTAGAAAGTCTGGCATAAAGTTGGTGTTGCCTCAAAACACTCCACATCTTCCTCAACTGTTCCTCATGCTCCTGTCGGCTCCAGGAATAGATCAAAATGTCATCGATAAAGACTACCACACACTTGTCGAGAAATTCTATCAGAACCTTGTTCATCAATTCCATAAAAACAGCTGGGGCATTAGTCAATCCAAACGACACCACCATGTACTCATAGTGTTCGTACCTCGATCGAAATGCGGTCTTTGGAATATCCTCATCTCTAATTCTCAATTGGTGATATCCAGAACGTAAATCGATCTTTGAAAACACAGTCGCTCCCTGTAGTTGATCCAGTAAATCATCAATCCTTGGAAGTGGGTAACGGTTCTTAATAGTGACTTTATTTAGTTCCCTGTAATCAATACACAAGCGTAGGGAGTTGTCCTTCTTCTTTACAAAAAGTATCGGCGCACCCCATGGCGAAGTGCTCGAACGAACGAGCCCCTTACTTAGCAATTCCTCGAGTTGTAACTTTAATTCCTTCATCTCAGCTGGTGCCATCCTGTATGGTGCCTTGGAGATAGGTGTCGTCCCTGGCTCAAGTTCAATCGAAAGATCGACCTCCTGTCGTGGCGGCAATCCTGGTAATTCATCGGGAAAAACGTCCGGAAATTCGCTTACCGTGGGAATATTAGCAACTGACAATTGTGATGTGTCCTCCTGAAGAATATAACACAAATAATATGTTTCCCGTTCGTCACAAGATACTCATGCTGTAAGGAGACTGAGGGACCCCTTAGTACTAAAGTGTTCTCGGCCTCTGATTATGTGAGTAACACCGTCGGGAGTTGTAATAGAAACTGTCAGGTGATAGGTGTCTAATAC
This sequence comes from Orobanche coerulescens, assembly GCA_033398695.1. Taxonomy (NCBI): domain Eukaryota; kingdom Viridiplantae; phylum Streptophyta; class Magnoliopsida; order Lamiales; family Orobanchaceae; genus Orobanche; species Orobanche coerulescens. The sequence goes on along the minus strand of CM065804.1, from coordinate 189,409,017 downwards.
CGTCCTGTGCATTGTCATCCAGTCCATACCTAAAATAATGTCTTCGTTCTGAAATGGAAAAACCATGAGATTTGCTGTCCAGCCCTGACTATCGACGCGGATCGGGCAGTTTCGAACTACCAAATTAGCCCCCACCCTGCTACCCTCGGGTAGCTTAACAGTAAAAGATTCACAAGGTACACAAGGAAGATTCAAACAGTTAACACATTCCACAGATATGAACGAATGGGTCGCTCCAGTATCAAACAGTACATGAACAGGTTGGGAATTAATAAGAAGTGTACCTGAGACAGCAGGTGCATGCTAGTTATCAGTAGCCCTTAGTTCGAACACGCGGGATGGTAGTGTCCCCGAGGAGGGTGCAATGCCTCCCCCGTGGTCACGTCCTCTTCCAGCAGCACATGGAGGAGTTTGGTAAGGTGGGGATCGATAGTCGGATATGGAGGATGCTCTGGATGTCTGAACCGAGCCTTGTTGACTCTGAGGAGCTAAAATTTGTGCAGGTTTGATCCGTGAACAGTAGCGAGACATGTGCCCCCACTTTACGCATGAAAAACACTTTGTAGATGCACAATTGAAACAGCTCCGGCGAGAAGGCCCGTCAGATGCTCCTTTCTGTTGGGACGAAGATGCAGATTTCTAGGAGAACCCAATTCCCAAGTTCATTCTGCTAGAGCTCCTAGATTGATTAGATGTCTTCTGCTGCTTCTGGTTATGCCCGGTATCCGAACTGACAACCGTACCAGCATATGCTGTGACCACGTCCTCATATGCCCTTAGAGTGGTGCAGTGAAACCCGGCCGTGTAGCGTTGAACATCTTCCGGCAACCGTTGAGCAAGGTGGCAAATTCGTTGATCTTCCGATAGGACCATCTGTGCGACATAGCTTAGTTCAGTCCTGTAAGCTCGAATGATTTCGGGTACTGGTAAGTCCTGAGGTCCTACACTGAAGAAACTCCGTGCTCGATCAGTCTGTGCTTATCGGGGGCAGTACTCGTCTATCAATAGTTTGGAAAACTTGGTCCATCCGACTAATCTGTCCTCCGGCTTATAGGTCCTCCACCATCAGGCTGCGGTGTCGCGGAGCTGGTTGATTCCGAGCGGTACCTTTCGGTTCCCTGGGCAACCGATCACCTCGAAGGCAGTCTCCATCTCGGAGATCCAATTATCCACATACTTATCCCCTGATCCATCGAATAATGGTGGTCTAGCCTTCAGCATTTCTCCCAGCCAATGGTCCTTCCCAGCATTCTCTTTTATATCAATGACCGGTACACGTTCTGCCCGGTTTGTAATACCCGTGCTTTTATTGACTGTTTGACCTTACTGTTCTTCCTATTGTTGTCACTCTGGAAACTCTGAATGTTTTTGTCGATTTTATCGTTGAGCTTAGTACCTTGTTTGGACCATGATTTGGGTTGTTTAGACCTTTCGGTACTGTTTTGGTCAGTGGAAATAGCGCACGCTAGACCTAGACTAACGTACGCTAATTATGCCTGAGTATCGCACGCTAGCTTTGAGCTGTAACGCGCGCTAACGGTCCAGACAGGGGAGAGTCAGTAACTTATACTACTCTCTGGACTAGCAGTTAGCGCATGCTAGGAGTTCGTTAGCGCACGCTATTCGTGGGCATTAGCGCGCGCTAACACCGTCCGTAGCGCACACTAACGGGCTGGGTCGACAGAGACAGTGAGGTTGTCTGACTGACTGGACTGTCAGGTAACGTACGCTAGGCTTCAGCTAGCACACACTACAAGCATTTCGCAGCGCACGCTATGCTGGCACAGCAGCGCACGCTAGGACTCGAGCAGGGCAGAGGACAGTAGGTACTGGACTCCAATTTCTGGACATCAACTCCCAGTTAGCGCACGCTAACTATCGGCTAGCGCGCGCTAAGCATAGTTGAGTAGCGCATGCAACGGATCATCTAGCGCACGCTAGCGAGACTGTCAGGAGCCGCTGGACTGGCCGGTGACCCCGTTAGCGCACGCTAATTCTTAAGCGTAGCGTGCGCTAGACTGGGCGGATATATATTGGACAGTTGACTTCTATTTCGTCATTTTTCATCCATTTTCACTTATTTTCGACGGGAGAAGCTCGGGAGTGGCGATTTTAGGAGATTGGAAGCAATTCTTCATCAAACAACAACATATTTGGTTGGAGAACAAGGACTGCACAACATCTAATCCATCCTAACGTCCAAATCAAGGTAAAAATCCTTAGAACCCTATTTTTGGGAATTTTGGGGTTTTTCCTAGATTCGTCCGATTTATCCGTTTTGAAGCTTGAGAACCTTGAGATTATGATGTATCTATTACATATACATGCTTTTAGTATGATTTTAAGGATTGGATTGTGCCGATTTCGGACTTGTGAGAGTTTGGGTGATTTTCCAACCTCTAGTTGTTTATCCGTGTATTTTTGTGAATCGTAGACGGGTTTCGGGAGTTTCTTCGTGAATTATGAGTATAGATTATTGATTATCATATCCCTTATGAATCGTTTAGGTGCCGGAAGCGCGTTCTTAGACCTACCGAACTCATACTCTTTTCCGTTCAATTTCTCGATGTCTCAAAGGCAAGTATATATTTATGATTGTACGTTCTCGACTTTGAAAGTAAGATATATGAATGGCATGTTTATTTATATCCACTCTGGGGTGGGACGATAGGTCCCCTGAGGGTTTCGTAGCCTTCGGTGCGATTCCACGGATAATTTGGGTTAACCACTCTGGGGCGGACCGACGGGTCCCCTGAGGGTTCCGTAGCCTTTGGTGCGGTTCCATGGTTGATCGTGTATGTATTGTTGTGATGCTATGAGATTTAGTTATTCCGGAATACTAGTCTTGAATTGATGAATTGACGGTTACCTTTACTTTATTGTCGAGGAGTATTGTGTTTCATATTTGATATACTTGCACTAGCTATTCGACGGCTAACCCCTTTATGGGGGAAATACTTTTTATGTATTTCAGGTTCCAGGAGGGCGGATAGGTAGGTATCAGGTCGGCACGAAGATGATGGGCAAGCATGATACTGTGTTTTATCTCCAGTCATGTCTTGTGTTCTTCCATTCAGTGTTGTTGTACTGGAATGGTTATTGAATACTCGAGTGTTGTTTATTTTCAGTCTTTCTTGGTATTCCGGCCTGTGTTGCCGAGGTCTTGATTTTGTACTGTGATGTATTTGGATACATTGGATATGGTTTGAATACCCTTTATATAGTCTTTCATATCATTGTATTTGGACCTTCTCGGTCAAGTTTTATAGTTCCGTGTATGATTAGCCTTGTGGGTCCCTCGGTGGGTTTCACGGCACTGTAATATACCCTGAATAACTTGGGGGTGTTACAGAATATGGTATTAGAGCTTAGGTCTATGGATACCTAGGCTGTCCGTCTTTTGGTTCGATTGAGTCGTCATTTCTCCACAGTATCACTACTCTGCCATCATCACAATGCGACCGGTACTTGTAAGACCTCTTACTCTTCTGGTGTTTCCTTATTTGTTTTGCTTCCATTTTTGGTATTCTTGAGAATCGGTCACTTTGGTGACGTGCGATTGAATTGTACTTACGTGCGTTGTGTGTTCTTCAGTATGTCAGCTGGTAGGGGCCGTGGTCGTGGTCGTGGCCGTGGACGTGCAAGAGGACGTGGCGCGGCCGTTTCCCTCAGTTCTGTTGCGGGGTCGACCAACCCCAGTTTATCGAACTCGGTGCATCCGGACACCGAAAGTCAGCACGACCAGTCGACTGGCCAGGGGAACAGCGCGAACGTTAGAGTTGCGAATGTACTTCAACAATTGGCCAACCGGATGACCATTTTAGCCCAAACCGTTCAGCTGAATAATCCGAATCCGAACGCGGATGCCTTGCTTCAGAATGTAATCCGTATGCACCCTCCTCAACAGTTTGGCGGTGCCACAGACCCGTCAGGTTGGGAATATTGGCTAGCGGAGTTGGAGAATTTTTTTGAAGCGGTTGATTGCCCCGAAGTGAGGAAAGTACCGATTGCCCAGTATTTCCTCACTAAGGAGGATGCTACATGGTGGAAATTCATCAAGCCACAGGATCGTGTTGCCACGTGGGATGAATTTAAGGAGCTTTTGGAGGCCGATTTTTGTCCTTGGCCGGTGCGAGAGGGCCGAATCCGAGCCTTTTTCGAGGCTAAACCGCAGAATATTCCTGTTTCACAAGCAATTGTAGAGTACAACCAACAATTGATCCACGTGAAGGATCAACTGCAGAACGAGCGTGATACGATCCGTTATTTTTATATGCGGATGAATTTGGACTTACGACGGTACATGGCCGGATTTGCTTGCACCACACTGAAGGAGTATCAGGACAGACCTTTAGCCCATGATATGTTAAGCCCCGACAACGATACCGTTGAAGAATCGAAGACGCAGAAGGTTGCGGGGAATTTTTCTGGCTCTAAGAGTGGCAATTTCCAAAGGTCACAGACGACTAACCATTCTACCGGACAGTCGTCACGTTCTGCTAAAGGAAAGAGGGGTTTCCGTTCTGCTCCGGGCACCACAAATTGCACGGTAACTTGCTATAATTGTGGTCGTCCAGGCCACGTTAATTTGGAATGCAACTTTCCGCCATTGAAGTGTCACACTTGCGGACAGATGGGACATAGAGCAGATTATTGTTCCGAACCAAATCATACTTTTGACACTCAGGCTTCTGCCCCAGCACCACTTGAGCAAGGCGTTAATCATCGGCAATCTTTTGGTCAATCTCAGCAGAATTTCGGCAGGGGCCGGGGAAGGGAACTCTAGTGTCAGTTCGGTACAACCACGGGTCTATGATATGCGTCAATCAGACGAACCCGATGCAGCGGTGGCTTCAGGTACCATTAATATTTTATCTCATCCAGTCCGTGTGCTTTTTGATACGGGTGCTATGCATTCTTTTATTTCCTTGGAGTGTGTACGCCGTTTGAATATAACTTGTATGACTGCTTGCGATCCCTTCATTGTGAAACTACCTAGCGGGGATAGAATTGTGGGAAACCGGGAGATTAAAGATTTTCCGGTGATTATATCCGGTATGGAATGGTTATCAAATCTGATTGTAGTGGATATGGTAGGCGAGGATGTGATCCTCGGCGAGGATTGGCTTGATAGTCACCAAGCGATTATGAATTACCGTACTTAACTTATCACCATGATGACTAAAGACGGAACCGAGTACTCATTTTTGGGACGTAAGTCGGGCCAATCCAAGTTACTTATTAGTGCCATAAAGGCTGTAAAACTTTTAAATAAAGGTTGTAGGGGCTATTGGTGTTATGGCTTGAAAATGGAAGGGAACGAAGTCGATTTTTCTTCAATCCCGGTTGTTAATGAGTATCCGATGTTTTTCCGGACGATCTCCCGGGATTACCGCCAGATCAGGAGATAGAATTTTCTGTGGACTTAGAGCCAGATGCGGCTCTGATTTCTAAGGCACCTTATCCAATGACACCTTCCAAGATGCAAGAATTAAAGAATCAATTGGGAGAACTTCTGGAAAGAGGGTACATCAGACCGAGCGCTTCGCCTTGGGGCGCGCCTGTTCTTTTTGTGAGAAAGAAGGATGGTTCACTACGTTTGTGCATTGACTACCGTGATCTGAACAAAGTGACCATCAAGAACAAGTACCCTTTGCCTCGTATAGACGATTGATTTGATCAGTTGTAGGGGGCTTCAATTTTCTCAAAAATTGATTTAAGATCAGGGTATTATCAACTCAGGGTGAGAGAGTTCGACGTTTCGAAGACGGCATTTCGGATGAGATATGGGCATTATGAATTTGTAGTTATGCCTTTTGGGTTGACTAATGCACCGACAACATTCATGCAATTAATGAATAAGATTTTCATTGAGTATCTCGACAAGTGTGTAGTTGTTTTTATTGACGACATTTTGATATATTCTTGAGATAAAGAAGAACATGCCCGACACTTGTGTTTGGTACTAGATATTTTGAGAACCGAGCACCTCTATGCAAAATTCTCAAAATGTGAGTTCTGGTTGGAAGAAGTTATGTTTCTCGGCCATGTGATTTCGGCCGAAGGGGTTCGTGTAGATCCGCAGAAGATTGAGGCAGTGCTAGATTGGGCACCGCCTAAAAATGTTAAGGAACTTCGTAGCTTTTTGGGACTTGCTGGGTATTACCGTCGGTTTGTCGAGGGGTTCTCGAAACTCGCTCGGCCGCTTACGAAATTACTCCAGAAGACCGAAAAGTTTGTTTGGTCGGATGAGAGACAACAGAGCTTCGATGAGCTGAAGAGACGTTTGAATTCAGCGCCGATTTTAACTTCAGTTTATAGTGATGCTTCGGGTCAAGGTCTTGGCTGTGTGCTTATGCAGCATGATAAAACTATAGCTTTTGCGTCACGACAACTAAAGCCGTATGAGATGAATTATCCTACTCACGATTTGGAATTGGCCGCAATTGTCTTCGCACTCAACACTTGGCGGCATTATTTGTATGGTTCTCCGTGTCGGATTTATACCGATCACAAGAGCCTGAAGTATATTTTTAGTCAGAAGGAGCTAGATATGAGACAGAGACGTTGTTTAGAATTGATAAAGGATTACGACTTGGAAATTCTATACCACCCAGGAAAAGCAAATGTCGTCGCGGATCCTTTGAGTCGCAAATCAGCATCGCTTCAGATGCTCGAGGTTCTTACGCCTCAGACGAAGATTCGTCAAGATTTAATTGAGCAAGGAATAGAGGTTTGGCTTCAGAGAGTACAAGGGCAGGTATGCACTCTCGAAACTACTTCGTCCTTGGTTGACGACATCAAAGGGAAATAGTGGAGTGACCCGATGATTTCCCAACTGAAGGAAGATGTAATTAAAGGAAAAGCCACTGGCTTTATGGTCCACGAAGATAGTATTCTGAGATTTCAGGGCAGGCTTTGTGTTCCGAATGATCTAGAGTTGAGGCGGAGAATTCTCCGAGAAGCCCATGCTACGCCTTACTCAATCCACCCCGGGACGAGTAAGATGTATAAGGACTTGAAACGAATTTTTTGGTGGAACAACATGAAGAAGGATGTCACGGAATTTGTACTACAGTGCTTGACATGTCAACAAGTCAAGATCGAACATCAACGACCAGCGGGGTTGTTGAAACCGCTTCCCATTCCCGAGTGGAAGTGGGAAGACATCTCTATGGATTTCATCACTGGCATGCCGAGAACTCGGGACGGAATGAATATGATTTGGGTAATTGTCGATCGGTTGACCAAGTCTGCACACTTCTTGGGTATTAAGGATACTTGGGGACCGGATAGATTGGCTCGAACTTTTATAGTTGAGATCGTAAGGTTGCACGGTGCCCCCAAGACCATTGTTTCTGATCGAGACGGCCGTTTCGTATCGCATTTTTGGCAGGCCGTTCATCAGGCTTTGGGTACTGAGTTGAGATTGAGCACTTCTTTTCATCCTCAGTCGGACGGTCAGACAGAGAGACCGATTCAGACGTTGGAAGATATGTTGCGAGCTTGTACCTTAGACTGGAGTAATGATTGGGAACTTCACTTACCGTTGATCGAGTTTGCCTATAATAATAGTTGGCATGCGTCGATCAAAATGGCACCCTTCGAGGCAGTTTATGGTAGGCGATGTAGGTCGTCATTATGTTGGGACGAGGCTTCGAAACTAGTCGGAATGGAACCGGGTATGCTGTTGGAAACTAAGGAGAAGATTTCCATTATTCGGGACCTGTTGTTGACCGCCCACAGCCGTCAGAAATCTTATGCTGATACTCGTCGTCGACCTTTGGAATTCGTAGTGGGAGACCACGTTCTACTCAAAGTGTCGCCGACCAGAGGAGTTTTACGCTTCGGGAAAAAGAGGAAACTTAGTCCGAGGTATATCGGACCATTCGAGATTTTGAACAGGGTTGGAGATTTAGCTTATCGCTTGGCATTGCCCCCAGCCTTGAGTCATGTCCATAGTGTTTTTCATGTATCTCAGTTGAGGAAATACGTGCCGGACCCAATTCATGTTATCGACTATAGTAAGATTGACGTAGCTGAGGATGTTACCTTTCCGGAGATGCCGATAAAGATCCTTGAACGTCGTGAGAAGCAACTTCAGCACAAAACCATTCCATTGGTTAAAGTGCAATGGTCGAGACATAGTGTCGAGGAAGCGACTTGGGAGACGGAAGAGAAGATGAGATCGGAATACCCCGAACTTTTTATTTCTTAAGTTTCGGGACGAAACTTCTTTTTAAAAGGGGAGAATGTAATGCCCGTACTTTTATTGACTGTTTGACCTTACTGTTCTTCCTATTGTTGTCGCTCTGGAAACTCTGAATGTTTTTGTCGATTTTGTCGTTGAGCTTAGTACCTTGTTTGGACCATGATTTAGGTTGTTTAGACCTTTTGGTACTGTTTTGGTCAGTGGAAATAGCGCACGCTAGGCCTAGACTAACGTACGCTAATTATGCCTGAGTAGCGGACGCTAGCTTTGAGCTGTAGCGCACGCTAACAGGCCAGACAGGGGAGAGTCAGTAACTTATACTACTCTCTGCACTAGCAGTTAGCGCACGCTAGGCGCACGCTATTCGTGGGCATTAGCGTGCGCTAACACCGTCCGTAGCGCACGCTAACGGGCTGGGTCGGCAGAGACTGAGGTTGTCTGACTGACTAGATTTTCAGGTAACGTACGCTAGGCTTCGGCTAGCGCACGCTACAAGCATTTCGTAGCGCACGCTAGGACTCGAGCAGGGCAGAGAACAGTAGGTACTGGACTCCAATTTCTGGACATCAACTCCCAGTTAGCGCACGCTAACTATCGGCTAGCACGTGCTAAGCATAGTCGAGTAGCGCACGCAACGGATCATCTAGCGCACGCTAGCGAGACTGTCAGGAGCCGCTGGAGTGACCGGTGACCCTGTTAGCACACGCTAATTCTTAAGCATAGCGTGCGCTAGACTGGGCAGATATATATTGGACAGTTGACTTCCATTTCATCATTTTTCATCCATTTTCACTTATTTTCGACGGGAAAAGCTCGGGAGTGGCGATTTTGGGCGATTGGAAGCGATTCATCATCAAACAACAACATATTTGGTTGGAGAACAAGGATTGCACAACATCTAATCCATCCTAACGTCCAAATCAAGGTAAAAATTCTTAGAACCCTATTTTTGGGAATTTTGGGGTTTTTCCTAGATTCGTCCGATTTATCCATTTTGAAGCTTGATAACCTTGATATTATGATGTATCTATTCCATATACATGCTTTTACTACGATTTTACGGATTGGATTGTGCCGTTTTCAGACTTGTGAGAGTTTGGGCGATTTTCCAACCTCTAGTTGTTTATCCGTGTATTTTCGTGAATCGTAGATGGGTTTCGGGAGTTTCTTCGTGAATTATGACTATAGATTATTGATTATCATATCCCTTACGAATCATTTAGGTGCCAGAAGGGCGTTCTTGGACCTACCGAACTCATACTCTTTTCCGTTCAATTTCTCGATGTCTCAAAGGCAAGTATATATTTATGATTGTACGTTCTCGACTTTGAAAGTAAGATATATGAATGGCATGTTTATTTATATCCACTATGGGGTGGGACGATAGGTCCCCTGAGGGTTTCGTAGCCTTCGGTGCGATTCCACGGATAATTTGGGTTAACCACTCTGGGGCGGACCGACGGGTCCCCTGTGGGTTCCGTAGCCTTTGGTGCGGTTCCATGGTTGATCGTGTATGCATTGTTGTGATGCTATGAGATTTAGTTATTCCGGAATACTAGTCTTGAATTGATGAATTGACGGTTACCTTTACTTTATTGTCGAGGAGTATTGTGTTTCATATTTGATATACTTGCACTAGCTATTCGACGGCTAACCCCTTTATGGGGGAAATACTTTTTATGTATTTCAGGTTCCAGGAGGGCGGATAGGCAGGTATCGGGTCAGCACGAAGATGATGGGCAAGCGTGATACTGTGTTTTATCTCCAGTCATGTCTTGTGTTCCTCCATTCAGTGTTGTTGTACTGAAATGGTTATTGAATACTCGAGTATTGTTTATTTCCAGTCTTTCTTGGTATTCTGGCCTGTGTTGCCAAGGTCTTGATTTTGTACTGTGATGTATTTGGATACATTGGACATTGTTTGAATACCCTTTGTATCGTCATTCATCTCATTGTATTTGGACCTTCTCGGTCAAGTTTTAGAGTTCCATGTATGATTAGCCTTGTGGGTCCCTTGGTGGGGTTCACGGCGCTGTAATATACCCTGAATAACTTGTGGGTGTTACAGAATATGGTATCAGAGCTTAGGTCTATGGATACCTAGGCTGTCGGTCTTTTGGGTTGATTGAGTCGTCATTTCTCCACAATATCACTACTCTGCCATCATCACAATGCGACCGGTACTTGTAAGACCTCTTACTCTTCTGGTGTTTCCTTATTCGTTTTGCTTCCATTTTTGGTATTCTTGAGAATTGGTCACTTTAGTGACGTGCGATTGAATTGTACTTACATGCCTTGTGTGTTCTTCAGTATGTCAGCTGGTATGGTCCATGGCCATGGTCGTGGAAGAGGACGTGGCGCGGCCATTTCCCTCAGTTCTGTTGCGGGGTTGACCAACCCCGGTTTATCGAACTCGGTGCATCCGGACATCGAAAGTCAGCACGACCAGTCGACTGACCAGGGGAACAACGCGGACGTTGGAGTTGCGAAAGTACTTCAACAATTGGCCAACCAGATGACCATTTTATCCCAAACCGTTCAGCTGAATAATCAAAATCCGAACGCGGATGCCTTTATTCAGAATGTAATCCGTATGCACCCTCACAGTTTGGCGGTGCCACAACCGTTAGGTTGGGAAGATTGGCTAGCGGAGTTGGAGAAAATTTTTGAAGCAGTTGATTGCCCCGAAGTGAGGAAAGTACCGATTGCCCAGTATTTCCTCACTAAGGAGGCCGCTACATGGTGGAAAGTCATCAAGCCACAGGATCGTGTTGCCACGTGGGATGAATTTAAGGAGCTTTTGGAGGTTGAGTTTTGTCCTTGGGCGGTCCGATAGGGCCGAATCCGAGCCTTTTTCGAGGCTAAACCACAGAATATTCCTGTTTCACAAGCAATTGTAGAGTACAACCAACAATTGATCCACGTGAAGGATCAACTGCGGAACGAGCGTGATAAGATCCGTTATTTTGATATGCGGATGAATTTGGACTTACGGCGGTACATGGACGGATTTGCTTGCACCACACTGAAGGAGTATCAAGACAGAGCTTTAGCCCATGATATGTTAAGCCCCGACAACGATACCATTGAAGAATCGAAGAAGCAGAAGGTTGCGGGTAGTTTTTTTGGCTCTAAGAGTGGCAATTTCCAAAGGTCACAGATGACTAACCATTCTACCGGACAGTCGTCACGTTCTGCTAAAGGAAAGAGGGGTTTCCGTTCTGCTCCGGGCACCACAAATCGTACGGTAACTTGCTATAATTGTGGTCGTCCAGGCCACGTTAATTTGGAATGCAACTTTCCGCCATTTAAGTGTCACACTTGTGGACAGATGGGGCATAGAGAGGCTTATTGTTCTGAACCAAATCAGACTTTGGACACTCGGGCTTCTGCCCTAGCACCACTTGACCAATGCGTTAATCAGCGGCAATCTTTTGGTCAATCTCAGCAGAATTTCGGCAGGGGCCGTGGAAGGGGCCGAATGTCGGGGAACTATAGCGTCGGTTCGGTACAACGACGGGTCTATGAGATGCGTCGATCAGTCGAACCCGATGCAGCAGTGGCTTCAGGTACCATTAATATTTTATCTCATCCAGTCCGTGTGCTTTTTGATACGGGTTCTACGCATTCTTTTATTTCCTTGGAGTGTGTACGCCGTTTGAATATAACTTGTATGACTGCTTGCGATCCCTTCATTGTGAAACTACCTAGCGGGGATAGAATTGTGGGAAACCGGGAGATTAAAGATTTTCCAGTGATTATATCCGGTATGGAATGGTTATCGAATCTGATTGTAGTGGATATGGTAGGCGAGGACGTGATCCTCGGTGAGGATTGGCTTGATAGTCACCAAGCGATTATGAATTACCGTACTTAACTTATCACCATGATGACTAAAGACGGAACCGAGTACTCATTTTTGGGACATAAGTCGGCCCAATCCAAGTTACTTATCAGTGCCATGAAGGCCGTAAAACTTTTAAATAAAGGTTGTATGGGCTATTGGTGTTATGCCTTGAAAACAGAAGGGAACGAAGTCGATTTTTCTTCAATCCCGGTTGTTAATGAGTATCCCGATGTTTTTCCGGACGATCTCCCGGGATTATCGCCAGATCGGGAGATAGAATTTTCTGTGGACTTAGAGCCAGATGTAACTCCGATTTCTAAGGCACCTTATCGAATGGCACCTTCCGAGATGCAAGAATTAAATTATCAGTTGGGAGAACTTCTGGAAAGAGGGTACATCAGACCGAGCACTTTGCCTTGGGGTGCGCCTGTTCTTTTTGTGAGAAAGAAGGATGGTTCACTACGTTTGTGCATTGACTACCGTGATCTGAAACAAAGTGACCATCAAGAACAAGTACCCTTTGCCTCGTATAGACGATTTATTTGATCAGTTGCAGGGGCTGCAATTTTCTCGAAAATTGATTTAAGATCAGGGTATTATCAACTCAGGGTGAGAGAGTCCGACGTTCCGAAGACGGCATTTCGGATGAGATATGGGTATTATGAATTTGTAGTTATGCCTTTTGGGTTGACTAATGCACCGGCAGTATTCATGCAATTAATGAATAAGATTTTCATTGAGTATCTCGACAAGTGTGTAGTTGTTTTTATTAACGACATTTTGATCTATTCTTGAGATAAAGAAGAACATGCCCGACAGTTGCGTTTGGTACTAGATATTTTGAGAACCGAGCACCTCTATGCAAAATTCTCAAAATGTGAGTTCTGGTTGGAGGAAGTTATGTTTCTCGGCCATGTGATTTCGGCCGAAGGGGTTCGTGTAGATCCGTAGAAGATTGAGGCAGTGGTAGATTGGGCACCGCCTAAAAATGTTAAGAAAGTTCATAGCTTTTTGGGCCTTGCTGGGTATTACCGTCGGTTTGTCGAGGGGTTCTCGAAGATCGCTCGGTCGCTTATGAAATTACTCCAGAAGACCGAAAAGTTTGTTTGGTCGGATGAGAGACAACATAGCTTCGATGAGCTAAAGAGACGTTTGACTTCAGCGCCGATTTTAACTTTACCACATGGTAGTGAGGGCTTTGCAATTTATATTGACGCTTCGGGTCAAAGTCTTGGCTGTGTGCTTATGCAGCATGATAAGACGATAGATTTTGCATCACGACAACTAAATCCGTATGAGATGAATTATCCTACTCATGATTTGGAATTGGCCGCAATTGTCTTCGCACTCAAGATTTGGCGGCATTATTTGTATGGTTCTCCGTGTCGGATTTATACCGATCACAAGAGCCTGAAGTATATTTTCAGTCAGAAGGAGCTGAATATGAGACAGAGACGTTGGTTAGAATTGATAAAGGATTATGACTTGGAAATTCTATACCACCCAGGAAAAGCAAATGTCGTCGCGGATGCTTTGAGCCGCAAATTAGCATCGCTTCAGATGCTCGAGGTTCTCACGCCTCAGACGAAGATTCGTCAAGATTTAATTGATAAAGGAATAGAGGTTTGGATTCAGAGAGTACAAGGGCAGTTATGCACTCTCGAAATTACTTCGTCCTTGGTTGACGACATCAAAGGGAAATAGTGGAGTGACCCGATGATTTCCCAACTGAAGGAAGATGTAATTAAAGGAAAAGCCCCTGGCTTTATGGTCCACGAAGATAGTATTCTGAGATCAGGGCAGGCTTTGTGTTCCGAATGATCTAGAGTTGTAACGCCCGGTTTCTTTTTTTTCGGTACGTTAATTATTTTCATGGTATTTAATTATTTTAAATGATGGGTTTAATTAATTAGCCAAGTTAGATTAAATTACAAGTTTTGGGCTAAGTTAATTGATAGATTTAATTATATTGGGCTAGTAAGAAATGAGTTTTGAGCCTAGCCCATTAGTGTAGTCATTAGGCTTTGTCCTAATATGAATTATAAAAATATCACAAACCCTAACCTCCTCCTCTCTCCCTCATTTTTTCGGCCGATCTCCCATCTCTCCCATCTCTCTCTCATTTTTCTCTTCCCAAAGCCATAATCATCTTCTCCTTCATTTCCTTGTTGGTGTAACAAGCTAAGGTAAGATCTTTAAGGTGTTTTAATCTTTTCTTTTGATTTATAATCAATTAATTGTTTTAAGTGTTGTTTATCATCTAGAAAATTCATCACCACCTCCTATACATGGTGTATGATGAGCCTAGATGATCATATTATGTAAAAGATCTATATGATTCATAAAAATCATCAAGTTGTAACTTGTGTGATTTAAAGAAGATAGATCTTATGGTTTTAACCAATGTTGTTATTATTATAAGTTGTATGTTATCATCATCTCTAGATTATATCTACACCCTATACATGGTGTATGATGGATCTAGATGATTATATAAAAATACAAGGTCTAAATGAATCATGGAAATCACCAAGTTTTATTTAGGTGATAAAATGTGATAGATCTTGTGAATGGTTATAATTCTTGTTAGTCATTATTTTGATTCTCAACATATCCATATCAATATGTTTAGATCTAAGTATACAACTTTATAGCATCTTCTAAGATGTGTATATAGATATTTGTGTATTTGAAAGATCAAGGAACCCTTAAGAAAGGGGAAAATTGTGGTTTGTCATATATTATGTTGATTTGATTCTTTTCCTTGTGACTAAATGAAATACCAATGACCCCTAGCCCTTTTTAGTGCCACCATGTTCATAGGGGACTGAAATTGGGTGATAAACACATCTAGGAATGTGTTTCAAAAGGGAGAGGAATGGATTGGTTAAAAGATTAAGGGTTGGCTACGATTCTGTTTCCATCAGATTTGTAGTCATCTTACAAAAATCATAACTTGAATTCTATAACTCAAACGGATCTCAGACCTGTGCCAAAAGTTTACAAATTGTGTTGGATAACTTTCTTATGAAGGTCACTCTCACTAATTAGGACTTTATCCATGGGCAAGAACGGCACCTTTGCTGGTAGGTCTGATCCGGGTCTGATCTGATAGGTCAACTTGTTTTATTCGTTTCTAGGGCTTGGGAAATGATCTAATGGGATTCCAAGTTCCCACATGTGTGTTATGACCTAAAGTTGTGATCTGGAGTTTATGGGATGTTATCTCCAAGTATTTCTTAGTCATATTGAGTTCACACTCCAGATCAGTTTTCTGTCATCATCTTTTAAGGGTTTTGTAATTAGTCATGTTGTGAATTTCATATCTAGAGTTTGGGAAACCCTTTTTGGTCTATTCCAACTCTGAGACTTTGGTATTTATGTCTATTATCTCTGTGATTTTTAGTTTGGACAATGTCTACCCACAAGTTGGGTAGAATTGGCCAACACTACTGATTCCTATGATTTGGGACTGCACTGCGATGTCTTTTTAAAAGCATCATAATAAATTCATATTTTGGAGTTAGAGTGAGTTCTTTACTGTTTTAAAAAGGGGAAAGACTCTAGTTTCTTAAAAAATTTAATATTGATATGTTAATACTTAGGAAAATTAAGTAAATCCATCTTTAACAGCGGGTCTGTTTTTAGACCTTGCTGTCCAGATTTTTGTTTAAGTCTTTAAGCTTCATCTTTGGGTATATCCTAACTCCTAGTTTATAATAGGTGAAGTTTTGGCATTTGCTCAAGTGTGGTAGCCAGTTTTGATTTAGAAATCTCCTTAAGTATTCAAGGTGAGTTCTCTCACTCCATTGTCTCAATATTTATGACTCTAGGTTAGCACGTGAGTGTTAAATTATTATTATGGTATGATAATATGAATGCATGCTTAAATTGTTAATCATACATGTGCACGTATGTTTATTGTTGAGGGATCATAGCAATTATCCGGCTTTTGTCCGGTGCGCGTGGTTAGGTATAATTACTCCAATACCCTCCGGATGTGAGGTGAGGGTAAGATTAACCCAATACTCTTCGGTTTGTGAGATGCGGGTAACCTACTGACCCTCCTTATAAGCCTTGATTTGTTCTTGGCTTATGTTTAAATGTTAAAACTATATATATTTAAATCTAGGTCTAGTGATTGTGGATATTGGTATAATGTTGTGTTTGAATTCACTAAGCTTTGTGCTTACGGTTTACTTAACATTTTTCGTATTACGATTAAGGAGGCTAGGGACTGGGAGCATTCGTGACACTTGCTATTTATTTTACGACAATGAACATTTTAGTACTTCCGCTTTTGACATTTCTATATTAGAAAGTTTTACTTATGTTGTTTTCTTTAGAAGTTTGATAACTTGATTGCCATTATTGGCTTATTAAATTAAATAAATGAAGTTCCTTTATGAATTGGTGTCAAACTTTATACTATTTCGGTAAAAAAAAAAAAAAAAAATAAATAAATAAAATTTGGGTGTTACAAGTTGGTATCAGAGACTTTCATTTGAGTGAACTAGGCCTTCTTAGGGATGTCTAGACTCAAATTTAAAACATTTTATTTCTCTTGTACAAAGTTTAATAAAAACTAGCAAGAAGATGTCACGGTGCGCCTGGCCACCACCAAGTAAGTTTTATTTACTAATTGAGTTTAAATTTTATTACTTATCAAACACAATAGTATGCTCCATTTATGACATATCCCAAAGACTAGCCTAGGAGGATAATTATATGCCTTTAGTGCTACTATCTACCATGTGAGAATTTGGGCCTTTTAGATCTACCATGAGTGTGAATTAAATTACGGCTAGGAGCAAGCTGAAATTTTGAAACTAGACCTGAAACCGAAATTGGAACTTCTATATTGAATAATAGAAGGGCCCCTATTATTTAGTATATTGGAGCCGGTTTTGGGGACGGGGCAAGGTTGAAAAGTTTTCAGCAAGCTGAGTGTTTTCGATCTCTTAGACATGCATAGGTTGAATCGTTTTTCTTTTCTTATCAATTTTAGATGGCTCACTTTGCTCGCCTCAATGCAATTCAAATAGCTCAAGTTAGGGAACTCGTTCTTTGAGGAGTTCAATAATGCTTTTAACGAGATCATTCCGAATGTCACGGCTAACATCATTGATCAAGTTCGTGCTCTGCTAGATGAGCGCATGGCAGATGCACCTCCGCCTGGGGTGAGGGCTCCTGATCCTCCTGTTCGTGATTTAATGTACTACTACGAGAAGTTCGGCAAGTGCACCACCTCATTGGGATGGGGAGGACGATCCAAGAGCGACTAAGCACCGGTTATCGACGTGGAGGGCGCCTTTATGACTATAGGGTGCCCGGACCGGTTTAGAGTGTTGGTAGCAAAGAACCACCGAGGAAGCGGGGTAAGACATGGTGGAACACCACCACGGGAAGAATGATCAAGAAGGCTGTAAGGGCGATTACTTGGGCCCGGTTGTGGAGTGGTTGGAGGCACGGTATGTGCCTAGGGTGGAGCAACAAAGAATGATGCAGGAGTTCATGGCGTTACAAATGCACCACCGAGTCTGTAGTGATCTGAACGCCAAGTTCATGGAGATGCTTTCTTCTGTCCTACTTTTGCCGGAGATGAAGCATGGCTTGTTAGTCGGTACATCTCGATTTTACGTATCGACATCCGGAATTTGTGAGCATGCAAGACTTTGCGACCTTGGGTGCGATCATGGGGGCAGAAAGAGAGAGATTGAGCCGCAAACTCAATCTAAGAGGAAACTGAGAGCACTTTTTCTAAAACTTCTAATGAGGCTCATAAGAAGACAAAATTCGGGATAAACCAAGATATGAATACAAGCCATCTGCGAAGGTGGTGATCGACCCCCAATGGTGTGTTATAACTGTAAGAAGGAAGGGCATCACTGGAAGAATTGCAAGGCTCCAAAAGCCATTACAGTCCCCTGGTTACTACCATGTTGCAGCGGTACCGATTTGTTACAATTGCCAAGAGAAGGGGCACAAGAAACCTGATTGCCCAAAGTCAAGAAGTATGGGAATGCAAATCCCACACGCTTCGACCTCTAACGGACCAACTATGTTGACACGAGGACGTGTCCACCGGCTTACGAGGGAGGAGCTGCGAAGCCTGCGACAGTAGCAGTAAACATCTCTTCCTTATCTTTCATTTTATGCTATGCCATAGAGTAATTGTTTTATTTCTTAAATATTATGAATCGTGCACTTATCTCATAGATTCTCACCTGCCCATTGTTATGTTTGATTCTCGCGCTACTCACTCCTTCGTGTCACGCACGTTCATAAATCGTTTGGGGCGTGGTGTCGGAAACTAGCACGTCCCATGGTTATCGAAGTTGCCGACAATCGAACTATCTTCGTATCGATGTTTATCGGGGTTGTACCCTTGAATTTTCGGGAGTTGAATTCCCCATTGATCTTATCCCTATTGCTATGAGGGAACTTTGCGTTATTGTGGGTATGGATTGGCTCGATGCATTCGATGCGTAAATTCTTTGTCGCAAGAGACAAGTTCGTGTTCAAAACCCTAGGGGTGGAGAACTTATTATTCAAGGAGATATTCCCCATTTGGATATTGCTTCTTGTACCTCTGCTATTGCACTCGATAATGTTCCAGATTGTTTCCGACTTTGGTGACGTCTTTCTGAGGAACTCCGGGTTTGCCACCTATTAGGCAAGTGGAGTTTCGCATTGATTTAGTACTGGCGCTGTTCCGATCGCCAAATCTCCTTATCGTTTGGCGCCATCTGAGATGAAAGAGCTTCAAGATCGATTCACGGGAGCTTAGTGATAAGGGGTTTATACGGCCAAGTTTCTCGCCGTGGGGTGCTCCTATACTTTTCGCGAAAAGAAGGACGGTTCTCAAAGAATGTGCATAGATTATCGGGAGTTGAATAAACTCACGATAAAGAACCGTTATCCTTTACCTCGTATCGACGATCTTTTCGACCAACTCCAAGGAGCGTCTTGGTTTTCCAAGATTGATTTGCGTTCGGTTATCATCGATGCGAGTTCGTGATCGTGATATTGAGAAAACGGCGTTCGAACCCGATACGGACACTTTGAATTTGTGGTGATGCCTTTCGGACTCACTAATGCACCCGCTTTTATGGATCTTATGAATCGGGTGTGTGGTCCGATGCTCGACCGTTCGGTCATTGTGTTTATTGACGATATTTTGGTCTATTCTAAGACCGTGGAGGAGCATGAAAAGCACATTCGGGAACTTCTAGAGACACTACGAGAGAACGGCTTTATGCTAAATTTTCTAAGTGTGAATTTTGGTTAGAAGAGGTTCAATTCTTGGGCCACGTGGTGAACAAGGAAGGTATCAAGGTCGATCCGCCAAGATTGATGCGGTTAAGAAATGGGAAGCTCCTAAATCGCCTTCGGAGATTCGTAGTTTCTTAGGTTTGGCCGGTTACTATCGTAGGTTTATTGAAAATTTCTCAAAGATTGCTCTACCTCTTACGCGATTGACCAAGAAGTCGGAGAAATTTGTTTGGGGTCCGAACAACAGACATTTGAAGATCTTAAGACGCGGTTGTGTAATGCCCCGGTTTGACCTTACCTAAGGAGTGGAGGACATGGTAGTGTCTCGCGACGCATCCCTCCCGGGTTTTGGTGCTTTGTGTTGATGAAAAGGGGTAAGGTGATAGCTTATGCGTCTCGCCAGCTAAAACCTCACGAAAGGAACTACCCCACTCATGACCTGGAATTAGGAGCTGTTGTTTTTGCTCTCAAGATATGGAGGCACTACCTTTACGGGGTTAAGTGTATCATTTACACTGACCATAAAAGTTTGAAGTACCTTTTCGATCAGCGGGATTTGAATATGAGGCAGGTTAGATGGTTAGATGTGGTGAAAGATTACGACTGTGAGATTCACTACCACCCCGGTAAAGCTAATGTGGTAGCTGACGCACTCAGTCGTAAGCAATATGTCGAACCGATTCGAGCGAAATGTCTTCGGATGACTATGGAGACATCATTATTGGGTATGATTCGAGATGCTCAAGATGTGGCGACTCACGAGGGGAACCTAAATCGTGAAAGGGTCGTGAATGAGTTACCTAAGATGGAGCGAGATGGGCGTGGATTACTAACTCGTTATGGTAGGGTTTGGGTTCCATTTACTGGTGGGAACCGGAAAACTCTTATGGAAGAAGCTCACAGGTCCAAGTTTTCTATTCATCCGGGTGCTACAAAAATGTACCGAGATCTTCGTGAGGGTTATTGGTGGCACGGGATGAAGAATGATGTGGCTCGATATGTAGAAGAGTGCGACATGCCTAAGGTCAAAGCCGAACACCGAAACCTCATGGGAAATTGCAACCTTTGGAGATTCCCGAGTGGAAATGGGAGCACTTAACCATGGACTTTATTACAAAACTTCCTAAGACCGCAAAGGGAGCGGATACGATATGGGTAGTTGTGGATCGATTGACGAAGAGTGCTCATTTCTGGCCATCAAGGAAAGTTCTTCACTGAAAAATTGGCGAGATTTTTGTTCGGAGATAGTTTCATTGCACGGGTGCCCGTATCTATTGTCTCCGATCGAGATACTCGATTCACCTCTCGATTTTGGCAGAAATTCCAAGAAGAATTGGGTACCCGATTGCATTTCAAGATCTGCGTTCCATCCGCAAACCGATGGGCGAGTGAGCGGACGATACAGACTTTGGAGGACATGCTTCGGGCATGTGCAATTGATTTTGGAAGTTGGGATGATCATCTTCATTTAGCCGAAGTTTTCATATAACAACAGCTATCATTCAAGCATCGACATGCCCCGTATGAAGCAATCGTATGGTAGGAAGTGTAGAACCCCAGTGTTGGGGTGAGGTTGGACAGAGGTGCTCGGTAGCACCGATATTGTTTTGCGAGACCACGGAGAAAATCAAAATGATCGGGGATCATTTGGTCACCGCTAGGAGTCGTCGGAAGAGTTATGCGATAAGCGGCGCTCCGATCTTGAGTTTCGTGGGGATCATGTGTTATTAAAGGTCTCCCCTTGGAAGGGTGTGATTAGGTTCGCAAGCGTGGGAAGCCGGGACCTCGGTTTATTGGACCTTATAAGATCATAGCTCGCGTTGGTAAGGTAGCGTGCGGTTGGAGCCGCCCTGACGAGCTTAGTTTGATTCATAACACCTTCCACGTGTCTCGTTGAGGAAGTGCATTGTTGACGATACCACCGTGGTACCTCCGGAGGACATCCAAATTGACGAACGGCTCAACTATGTTGAGAAACCTATCGCGGTTGTTGAGCGAAAGTCAAAGACCCTTCGGAGCGGTAAGACTGTTTATTCCATTAAGGTTCGGTGGCGGCATAGGAAGGGATCCGAGTGTACATGGGAACTGAAGACGAGATGAGGGCGCATTATCCCGAGTTATTCGAGGGACTGACTTCGAGGCCGAAGTCCCTTCTTAGTAGGGGAGAGTTGTAACGCCCGGTTTCTTTTTTTCGCACGTTAATTATTTTCATGGTATTTAATTATTTTAAATGATGGGTTTAATTAATTAGCCAAGTTAGATTAAATTACAAGTTTTGGGCTAAGTTAATTGATAGATTTAATTATATTGGGCTAGTAAGAAATGAGTTTTGAGCCTAGCCCATTAGTGTAGTCATTAGGCTTTGTCCTAATATGAATTATAAAAATATCACAAACCCTAACCTCCTCCTCTCTCCCTCATTTTTCGGCCGATCTCCCATCTCTCCCATCTCTCTCTCATTTTTCTCTTCCCAAAGCCATAATCATCTTCTCCTTCATTTCCTCGTTGGTGTAACAAGCTAAGGTAAGATCTTTAAGGTGTTTTAATCTTTTCTTTTGATTTATAATCAATTAATTGTTTTAAGTGTTGTTTATCATCTAGAAAATTCATCACCACCTCCTATACATGGTGTATGATGAGCCTAGATGATCATATTATGTAAAAGATCTATATGATTCATAAAAATCATCAAGTTGTAACTTGTGTGATTTAAAGAAGATAGATCTTATGGTTTTAACCAATGTTGTTATTATTATAAGTTGTATGTTATCATCATCTCTAGATTATATCTACACCCTATACATGGTGTATGATGGATCTAGATGATTATATAAAAATACAAGGTCTAAATGAATCATGGAAATCACCAAGTTTTATTTAGGTGATAAAATGTGATAGATCTTGTGAATGGTTATAATTCTTGTTAGTCATTATTTTGATTCTCAACATATCCATATCAATATGTTTAGATCTAAGTATACAACTTTATAGCATCTTCTAAGATGTGTATATAGATATTTGTGTATTTGAAAGATCAAGGAACCCTTAAGAAAGGGGAAAATTGTGGTTTGTCATATATTATGTTGATTTGATTCTTTTCCTTGTGACTAAATGAAATACCAATGACCCCTAGCCCTTTTTAGTGCCACCATGTTCATAGGGGACTGAAATTGGGTGATAAACACATCTAGGAATGTGTTTCAAAAGGGAGAGGAATGGATTGGTTAAAAAGATTAAGGGTTGGCTACGATTCTGTTTCCATCAGATTTGTAGTCATCTTACAAAAATCATAACTTGAATTCTATAACTCAAACGGATCTCAGACCTGTGCCAAAAGTTTACAAATTGTGTTGGATAACTTTCTTATGAAGGTCACTCTCACTAATTAGGACTTTATCCATGGGCAAGAACGGCACCTTTGCTGGTAGGTCTGATCCGGGTCTGATCTGATAGGTCAACTTGTTTTATTCGTTTCTAGGGCTTGGGAAATGATCTAATGGGATTCCAAGTTCCCACATGTGTGTTATGACCTAAAGTTGTGATCTGGAGTTTATGGGATGTTATCTCCAAGTATTTCTTAGTCATATTGAGTTCACACTCCAGATCAGTTTTCTGTCATCATCTTTTAAGGGTTTTGTAATTAGTCATGTTGTGAATTTCATATCTAGAGTTTGGGAAACCCTTTTTGGTCTATTCCAACTCTGAGACTTTGGTATTTATGTCTATTATCTCTGTGATTTTTAGTGTGGACAATGTCTACCCACAAGTTGGGTAGAATTGGCCAACACTACTGATTCCTATGATTTGGGACTGCACTGCGATGTCTTTTTAAAAGCATCATAATAAATTCATATTTTGGAGTTAGAGTGAGTTCTTTACTGTTTTAAAAAGGGGAAAGACTCTAGTTTCTTAAAAAAATTTAATATTGATATGTTAATACTTAGGAAAATTAAGTAAATCCATCTTTAACAGCGGGTCTGTTTTTAGACCTTGCTGTCCAGATTTTTGTTTAAGTCTTTAAGCTTCATCTTTGGGTATATCCTAACTCCTAGTTTATAATAGGTGAAGTTTTGGCATTTGCTCAAGTGTGGTAGCCAGTTTTGATTTAGAAATCTCCCTTAAGTATTCAAGGTGAGTTTTCTCACTCCATTGTCTCAATATTTATGACTGCTAGGTTAGCACGTGAGTGTTAAATTATTATTATGGTATGATAATATGAATGCATGCTTAAATTGTTAATCATACATGTGCACTGTATGTTTATTGTTGAGGGGATCATAGCAATTATCCGGCTTTTGTCCGGTGCGCGTGGTTAGGTATAATTACTCCAATACCCTCCGGGATGTGAGGTGAGGGTAAGATTAACCCAATACTCTTCGGTTTGTGAGATGCGGGTAACCTACCAGCCCTCCTTATAAGCCTTGATTTGTTCTTGGCTTATGTTTAAATGTTAAAACTATATATATTTAAATCTAGGTCTAGTGATTGTGGATATTGGTATAATGTTGTGTTTGAATTCACTAAGCTTTGTGCTTACGGTTTACTTAACATTTTTCAGGTATTACGATTAAGGAGGCTATGGACTGACGGGAGCATTCGTGACACACTGCTATTTATTTTACGACAATGAACATTTTAGTACTTCCGCTTTTGACATTTCTATATTAGAAAGTTTTACTTATGTTGTTTTCTTTAGAAGTTTGATAACTTGATTGCCATTATTGGCTTATTAAATTAAATAAATGAAGTTCCTTTATGAATTGGTGTCAAACTTTATACTATTTCGGTAAAAAAATAAATAAAAAATAAATAAATAAATAAATTTTGGGTGTTACAAGAGTTGAGGTGGATAATTCTCCGAGAAGCCCATGCTACGCCTTACTCAATCCACCTCGGGATGAGTAAGATGTATAAGGACTTGAAACGAAATTTTTGGTGGAACAACATGAAGAAGGATGTCACGGAATTTGTACTACAGTGCTTGACGTGTCAACAAGTCAAGATCGAACATCAACGACCAGCAGGGTTGTTAAAACCGCTTCCCATTCCCGAGTGGAAGTGGGAAGACATCTCTATGGATTTCATCACTGGCATGCCGAGAAATTGGGCCGGAATGAATATGATTTGGGTAATTGTCGACCGGTTGACCAAGTCTGCACACTTCTTGGGTATTAAGGATACTTGGGGACCGGATAGATTGGCTCGAACTTTTATAGTTGAGATCGTAAGGTTGCACGGTGCCCCCAAGGCCATTGTTTCTGATCGAGACGGCCGTTTCGTATCGCATTTTTGGCAGGCCGTTCATCAGGCTTTGGATACTAAGTTGCGATTGAGCACTTCTTTTCATCCTCAGTCGGACGGTCAGACAGAGTGGACGATTCAGACGTTGGAAGATATGTTGCGAGCTTGTGCCTTAGACTGGAGTAATGATTGGGAACTTCACTTACCGTTGATCGAGTTTGCCTATAATAATAGTTGGCATGCGTCGATCAAAATGGCACCCTTCGAGGCAGTTTATGGTAGGCGATGTAGGTCGCCATTATGTTGGGACGAGGCTTCGGAACTAGTCGGAACGGAACCGGATATGCTGTTGGAAACTAAGGAGAAGATTTCCATTATTCGGGACCGGTTGTTGACCGCCTAGAGCCGTCAGAAATCTTATGCTGATACTCGTCATCGACCTTTGGAATTCGTAGTGGGAGACCACTTTCTACTCAAAGTGTCGCCGACCAGAGGAGTTTTCCGCTTCGGGAAAAAGGGGAAACTTAGTCCGAGGTATATCAGACCATTAGAGATTTTGGACAGGGTTGGAGATTTAGCTTATCGCTTGGCATTGCCCCCAGCCTTGAGTCATGTCCATAGTGTTTTTCATGTATCTCAGTTGAGGAAATACGTGACGGACCCAAGTCATGTTATCGACTATAGTGAGATTGACGTAGCTGAGGATGTTACCTTTCCGGAGATGCCGATAAAGATCCTTGAACGTCGTGAGAAACAACTTCAGCACAAAACCATTCCATTGGTTAAAGTGCAATGGTCGAGACATGAGGTCGAGGAAACGACTTGGGAGATGGAAGAGAAGATGCGATCGGAATACCCCGAACTTTTTATTTCTTAAGTTTCAGGACGAAACTTCTTTTTAGAAGGGGAGAATGTAATACCCGTACTTTTATTGACTGTTTGACCTTACTGTTCTTCATATTGTTGTCGCTCTGGAAACTCTGAATGTTTTTTCCGATTTTGTCGTTGAGCTTAGTACCTTGTTTGTACCATGATTTGGGTGTTTTAGACCTTTCGGTACTGTTTTGGTCAGTGGAAATAGCGCACGCTAGGCCTAGACTAACGTATGCTAATTATGCCTGAGTAGCGCATGCTAGCTTTGAGCTGTAGCGCGCGCTAACGGGCCAGACAGGGGAGAGTCAGTAACTTATACTACTCTCTGGACTAGCAGTTAGCACACGCTAGGAGTTCGTTAGCGCACGCAATTCGTGGGCATTAGCGCGGGCTGGGTCGGCAGAGATAGTGAGGTTGTCTGACTGACTGGACTGTCAGGTAATGTACGCTAGGCTTCGGCTAGCACACGCTACAAGTATTTCGTAGCGCACGCTATGCTGGCACATCAGCGCATGCTAGGACTCGAGCAGGGCAGAGGACAGTAGGTACTGGACTCTAATTTCTGGACATCAACTCCCAGTTAGCGCACGCTAACTATCGGCTAGCGCGCGCTAAGCATAGTCGAGTAGCGCACGCAACGGATCATATAGCGCACGCTAGCGAGACTGTCAGGAGCCGATGGACTGACCAGTGACCCCGTTAGCACACGCTAATTCTTAAGCGTAGCGTGCGCTAGACTGGGCGGATATATATTGGACAATTGACTTGCATTTCGTCATTTTTCATCCATTTTCACTTATTTTCGACAGGAGAAGCTAGGGAGTGGCGATTTTGGTGATTGGAAGCGATTCTTCATCAAACAATAACATATTTGGTTGGAGAACAAGGATTGCACAACATCTAATCCATCCTAACGTCCAAATCAAGGTAAAAATCCTTAGAACCCTATTTTTAGGAATTTTGGGGTTTTTCCTAGATCCGATTTATCCATTTTGAAGCTTGAGAACCTTGAGATTATGATGTATCTATTCCATATACATGCATTTCCTATGATTTTACGGATTGGATTGTGCCATTTTCGGACTTGTGAGAGTTTGGGCGATTTTCCAACCTCTAGTTGTTTATCCGTGTATTTTCGTGAATCGTAGACGGGTTTCGGGAGTTTCTTCGTGAATTATGAGTATAGATTATTGATTATCTTATCCCTTACGAATCATTTAGGTGCCGGAAGCGCGTTCTTGGACCTACCGAACTCATACTCTTTTCTGTTCAATTTCTCGATGTCTCAAAGGCAAGTATATATTTATGATTGTACGTTATCGACTTTGAAAGTAAGATATATGACTGGCATATTTATTTATATCCACTCTGGGGTGGGCCGACAGGTCCCCTTAGGGTTTCGTAGCCTTTGGTGTGATTCTACGGATAATTTGGGTTAACCACTCTGGGGCGGACCGACGGGTCCCCTGAGGGTTCCGTAGCCTTTGGTGCGGTTCTATGGTTGATCGTGTATGCATTGTTGTGATGCTATGAGATTTAGTTATTCCGGAATACTAGTCTTGAATTGATGAATTGACGGTTACCTTTACTTTATTGTCGAGGAGTATTGTGTTTCATATTTGATATACTTGCACTAGCTATTCGACGGCTAACCCCTTTATGGGGGAAATACTTTTTATGTATTTCAGGTTCCAGGAGGGCGGATAGGCAGGTATCGGGTCGGCATGAAGATGATGGGCAAGCGTGATACTGTGTTTTATCTCCAGTCATGTCTTGTGTTCCTCCATTTAGTGTTGTTGTACTGGAATGGTTATTGAATACTCGAGTACTGTTTATTTTCAGTCTTTCTTGGTATTCCGGCCTGTGTTGCCGAGGTCTTGATTTTGTACTGTGATGTATTTGGATACATTGGACATGGTTTGAATACCATTTGTATCGTCTTTCATATCATTGTATTTGGACCTTCTCGGTAAATTTTTATAGTTCCATGTATGATTAGCCTTGTGGGTCCCTCGGTGGGGTTCACGGCGCTGTAATATACCCTGAATAACTTGGGGGTGTTACACGGTTGACCTGAGCGATTCCCATAGCAATGGCCTAGGCGAGGGTCTGGACAAAGGCCGGATCAAATCCCCCGTTGTTCTGATTTTCCGCCTCCTGTTCGTTCTGATTAACGGGCGGTGGCTGATTCCCGGCTGGGTTAGTTTCACCGGTATTCCTGTATTCCTGTTGATTCATAGCGGAACCCTGTGCAGCGTTTACATTCCTTCTAGCTCCGCGACGTGCCATTAGTGATGATTGCTCGATCTAAAAGGTTAGTTTAGTACAAAAGTCTCTGAGTTTTTACTGAATTCAAACATTATACCTGATTCTCAGGAGTTACGTGTATTTTACCTCGACATTCCTCGATGGGCTACGGTCGCCAGGAGTGTTGGACTTTTGAAGGCAAGACGTTTTCAGAAAAAATATTTTGATACACTCTCCACGTGAGTTTTCGTCTCTGATATCATTTTCTGTAACACCCCAAATTAAGCCGGACGCCACAACCGTGAATCCCGTGTGGGACCCACAAGGCGAGTTTTAAAAGAGGTTTTAAAAATAATTTGTTCAACAAGTAGTTTGCGGAAATGTTCAAATGAAAGCGTTCATACAACGGAAACGTGGATTATTCAAATTTAGTTTAAGAAATAACAAGTCTTCTTCCCAACACTGCTCAGGCCTGACCGGAACCTTCGGGAATATCCTGCATATATTCAACAAATTTGCCTGACACGACGTATCGTGTTAGTCAACCCAGTTCAGACATTTCGAACAAATTTCAATGATAGAATCAGATGAATTCAGAAACAAGGTTATCACCGAATATTCAATTCAACGTCAATCCTTTTATCAGCACATAAACTCCTAAGGTCGCAACCAAGGGTCACGGAAGTATCTACACAGGAATACTCCGGACGTGGGTACCATTCAGATTTTATCCCTCAACACAGTTCCGCAAGATATATCAACATATAAACTCCCAAGGCCGTAGCCAGGGGTCACAGAAGTATCTACACAGGAATACTCCGGACGAGATAGATAAGACGAGCACCTTACCATAGACAGTAATGTTGGAAAGTAAAACGCAGTGGAAGCGAAGTTTGGGAAATATGATAATCGCGTTTTACGCATCTACGAGCATAAGATCTATTTAGGCATGCTAATTAATTAATTACTAAGACTAATAAGCAATTTAAATATTATTTATTATTTATTAATTAAATATGTTGATAATTAAAATATCCTAATCTAGATCCAAGATCATAGGATATTATCTTTTGAAGAGTATTGGTTGCTTCCGTCTTGATCACCTTGTATTTCTACCTTTAGACCTTCTAGAGTATGATCCGCCTTGAACCGGACGTTGTATGGGCAACGAGCTACCGGATCTTGTTTGGACAACCTTTGGATCGGCCGATTTGTATCCCTCACAACTCTCGATTTTCTTTTCTTCAAGTTATTCCGATATGTAGCAAGAATAAAAGTGTTCTCTCAATTGTGGAATCAAAGACACAAATTAAGATCCACAATTAAACACTTAGAAGAAAATATCGAAATTCCTTGTGTATGAATTATGATAAAATCGGCCAACCCAAGATGTCCTAGATATAGGCTCTTGGACTACTACTAGGGATCTTAAGGAGGATTATGAAAGGACTCCCAATAAATTCATCTTACCTTATTAGGACTCTTCGTAATATATAATGAATCTATTAATATCAACTTAGTCCACTAAAAAGTTGATATTGCACTTCCTACCAAAATCCCAAATTACGAAATTTGGCTCCTTATTAAATATATTATTTCCCGTGTTTAAGATATCGAATGTCCATTAATTAATTATAAGTTACTGACATTTTTAATTAATTGATATCTTATCCAAGAGTAGTACCACTCGAACCTTATTATTATATCGGAATTAAATCCACTTGCAGGGTTTAATATAATAATCATTATCGAGCTCCTCAAGGGGATATCATCAACCCGCACGAGTTGGGACACGATTTCTAGTAATAATAATAACCGTCGTATAAACAATATTATTGCCCAAGATACGAGGCTTATTGAGTCGATCATTTTAACTATCACCTATTGTAAATCAAAGCAATAATTATTATAAATACACAATTAAATATTATATACTTAGAATTATGTAATAATGATTATCCGAGATTTACGTTCTTCTTACAGTCAGTACAGAAGACACTATCTCACCTCGATCCAGTTCAACGTATGCAAATACGCTAATGTATGCTAATAGTCAAGACCAACTACAGTATAAACTCTATAAATTAATACTGTTGGGACAATCAAAATTTATTAATTAAAAGAGTTATTAATTAATCGACCAATTAATAATTCTTAATTTATATATTAATTAATATTTTATTAATTTATAATGAAATATTTAATTTACAAACAACTTTCAAACTTTCACTTAATTATTGTACAATGCATGTACAGATCAAATGAAGGGTCCAATTTAAAATAATCCTTCAATCTCTCATCTTATTATGCGTCATGTGTTGAATATATCAGTGTATATTTTTTCTATAAATACAAAATCAAAATATGCGAACATTAAAGCGGCTATCATATTGAATAATTTATTGCTGAGCCTATATGAGAATACAACACTAGAAGTTCTTACGGTGATAAGGAAAATTAGAGATGCGATTTAAGATGAAATTGATTCCAACAAAAAAGAAATACAATTGAATAATTTTTTAAGAAACCTTCATAAATTATTCCTATAATATGTACAATATATAAGGAATTATTAATTTATATTTTATATGGGACCTATAGAAATTATCAAAAATATATTATCTTATAATTTTAGCGAATTATTAATTGAGCACCCTATCCCTGAGTCGGGACCGGCCAAAACTATTATCTTAGAGAGTTTATTAAATAATCGAGTATTCTATTGTATTCTCAAGCATACACTACAACCTTTTATATAATTTGTCTAATAATTATATAGGTTGTGAACTATTATATTATTTTATAAGGCATCGATAATGTGATCTTCCGTGTGACACCAATACACCACATTATCTACAATATAAAATAATTAGACATTTCATTTGCATAACCATAACGTGAATAAATATGCAAAACATGTGATTAAATGTAATTAATATTCTCATAGGTAGTAATAGGGAGATTAGGTAATACAAGCATAAAATATGCTTTTTACTATACAATCCTAACAATCTCCCACTTATACTCAAAGCATGCTTTTAAGTATACTACTCTATTACATAGTCTCTCATTTCTCCCACTTATACTCAAAGCAATGCTGCCATACACCGTAATCCCATTCCTTCCACATGCCTTTCAAAAACGTTTGAAGGTAGACCTTTCGTGAAAGGGTCATCAAGATTATCTTCCGATGCAGCCCTGGCTACAACTACGTCTCCTTCCTTTACGAAGTGTCGTATGATGTGGTACTTGCGGTTGATATGTTTACTTGCTTGGTGGGCTCGTGGTTCCCTCGAATTTGCGACTGCACCAGTATTATCACAATAAAGTGTAATACCCTCTGGCAAATCGGGAATCACATCTAAGTCCTGCAAGAAGTACTTGAGCCACACTGCCTCCTTGGCTGCCTCAGAGGCTGCCACGTACTCGGCTTCCATGGTAGAGTCCGAGATGCATTTCTGCTTCACACTCCTCCAACTAATGGCTCCACCTCCCAGGCTAAAGACATAACCCGAAGTAGACTTGGACTTTTCTTTGTCCGATGAAAAATCTGAGTAGTGTAACCCACCGGAAACAGGTCGTCTGATTGATATACAAGCATGTACTCCCTAGTCCTTCTCAGGTACTTGAGTATGTGCTTGACAACAATCGGTGTCACAGTCACGGGTTTGGCCCGATATCTAGCAGCCATGCCCACGGCATGACAGATATCTGGTGTAGTGCAAAGCATATCATACATGAGACTTCCCACAACGGATGCATAAGGGACCATTTTCATGTCATATATCTCCTTTCGTGTCTTAGGACACATGTTCTTAGATAGTTGAATTCCATGCCTGTAAGGTAGAAAACCTTTCTTGGAATTCTCCATGCTAAACCGCTTCAGCATTGTATCAGATATAGGATGCCTGGGATAAGCACAACATCCTTTTCTTCCGATCACGAAAGATCCTGATTCCAAGGATGTGTCCTGCTTCTCCTAGATCCTTCATATCGAACTGCTCAGATAGCCATACCCGTACGTCCGACAATTCCTTCATGTTGTTTCCAATCAGAAGGATATCGTCTACATACAGTACAAGAAACACCAACACGTTTCCATCGCATTTCTTATACACACAACTCTCACTCGGACATTGGACAAATCCATATGACTGGACAACTTCGTCAAAACGAGTGTTCCAAGATCTAGATGCTTGCTTAAGTCTATAAATGGATTTCTTAAGTTTGCACACCAAGTGCTCTTCTCCTTCAGCAATGAATCCCTCTGCTTGGCGCATATAGATTTTCTTGTCCAGACTCCCATTCAAGAATGCAGTCTTGACATCCATCTACCAAATATCCAGATCCAAATGCGCAGCTATAGCTACAAGAATCCGGATTGACTTAAGCATGGCTACCGGCGAAAAGGTTTCATCATAATCGATACCCTCTTTCTGAGTGTAACCTTTTGCAACAAGCCTCGCTTTGAAGGTTTCAACCTTCCCGTCACGTCCTTTCTTTCGCTTGTAGATCCATTTACTCCCAATGGCTTACACACCATCAGGTAGCTATACTAAATCCCACACTTGATTGGAATCCATAGATCCCATTTCTGATTCCATTGCTACTTGCCAGGAGTCAGCATCTTTATCTTGGATTGCCTCCTTATAGGTCCAGGGATCTGATTCATCTTCGCATGGGATTGAGTCCAAAGATTTTCCCACGCCTATGAATCATCCGGGATGACGAACAACCTTCCCACTACGACGAGGCAAATCCTGAGTTGGTGTAAAAGTATTAGAATCGATACGTGGTGCAGTGTTAGTTGACGCTTGTACGATTGGTGTAGACGGAGTCTCGCCCCTCAGCTCTTCCAGAATTATCTCGCTCATGGGCTTGTGACTAATCATATAATCCTCTTCCAGAAATCGGGCATTGGTGCTAACAATGACCTTCTGATCCTGGGGACTATAGAACAAGCCACCCTTCGTTCCCTTAGGATATCCCACAAACACTCGTACTTCCGTACTAGGTGCCAACTTATCAGCTTCCTTTTTCAGCACCTGTGCTGGAGTACCCCAAATCCGAACATGTCCTAGACTGTGCTTATGTCCACTCCACAGTTCTGTGGGTGTTTTTGGAATTGATTTCGAAGGCACCATGTTTAGAATGTACGCCGCTGTTTCTAAGGCGTATCCCCAAAACGAAATAGGTAAATCTGAATAACTCATCATTGATCTAACCATTTCTAAAAGAGTCCTATTCCTTCTTTCAGCCACACCATTTTGTTGTGGAGTTCGGCAGCGGTGGTGGGACGAAATCCCCTCATTCGCCAAGAAATCCAAAAATTCTCCACTAAGGTATTCGCCACCACGATCAGATCGTAGTGAATTGATACTCTTCCCATGACGCTTCTCCGTTTCATCCTTGAAGTCTCTGAACCTGTCAAAGGCTTCAGGCTTACGTCGCATCAAATAGATGTATGCATATCTCGAATAATCATCTATAAACGTGATGAAGTATTCGAAACCACCCCTAGCCTGGATATTCATTGGACCACATACAACCGTATGAACCAATTCTAACACATTCTGAGCACGGTTTCCCTTGGTTTTAAAAACCCTTTTGGTCATCTTACCTTCCAGACAGGATTCACAAATTAGAAATGACTCAACTTGGAGATCATCCAATGGGCCATCATCTACCAATCTTTGAATCCTTCCAAAGTTTACATGCCCTAACCGTAAATGCCACAGATATATTTGGTTTATGCTTGAAGGTTCTTTTCTCTTTTTAGGTTTAGACAAAGAGTTAAGTGATTTATGCATAGGAGTTTGTGCAGTATTAACGACATATAGTCCATCATTAAAAATACCTTTGCAAATATATTCACCGCTTCTTTTCTTAATAATGGCATCATCATCAAAAGAAACTGAATAACCATCGCTTTTTAATTTAGAAACCGAAATTAAATTCATTCTAAAATCCGGTACTAATAATACATTATTGAGGACTAATAATTTATCATTAATCTTCAACTGCACGACTCCCACTGCAACAGCCATAAGCCTGGAATAATCGCCCCAGTTGATGGTAAACAATATTATTGCCCAAGATACGAGGCTTATTGAGTCGATCATTTTGACTATCACCTATGGTAAATCAAAGCAATAATTATTATAAATACACAATTAAATATTATATACTTAGAATTAAGAAATAATAATTATCCGAGATTTACGTTCTTCTTACAGTCAGTACAGAAGACACTATCTCACCTCGATCCAATTCAACGTATGCAAATACGGTAATGTATGCTAATAGTCAAGACCAACTATTCTCAAGCATACACTACATCTTTTATATAATTTGTCTAATAATTATATAGTTATATTATTTTATAAGGCACCGATAATGTGATCTTCCGTGTGACACCAACACACCATATTATCTACAATATAAAATAATTATACATTTCATTTGCATAATCATAACGTGAATAAATATGCAAAACATATGATTAAATGTAATTAATATTCTCATAGGTAGTAACAGGGAAATTAGGTAATACAAGCATAAAGTATGCTTTGCAGCATACAATCCTAACAAGTAACACATGTAATATTCTGAAACATTAATACGTAAGGTCCGAGCAAGATTTACTTGCCTCAAATCCGACGAGAGTTACTTCCTTGATAACACAACGACTCGAACGACCACACCCGAAAGCCCAACCTATTACATGTTCGTCGATTAACATCTTGTAGTAATAATGATGATTAATGACAAGTCTCCCCGTGCCGTAAGGATCCCAAACTTGATTGTTCATGTTGCCAAAATCGGAATTCTCTATTTGTGACCATAATGCATATTACTAGTTTCCTCGGTTCGTCATTTTACAATTTATCATCTCGTTGATTAATGTTCTAATACAACATCTCTACGTCGTTATTATGGCTCAAGGCCATCGTAATTACATCACTAATTTTAGTTTAAATTACTAGAATGGAACGATTAAGCACTAATTCCCTGAGCTTAACATGTTTGATTACTTATCCGATTTGATAGTCGTTAGTTAGTTCATCAAGGGATTATTAACGTTTTTACGATATGGTAATCGGATTATAATTTAAATCTACAACAAGATGATTCTAAGGTGTAGGTGATTAACAATTCGATTATGAGTTCCCATTCAATTACGAGTACCACCATCACTCATTTTAATTACTTAACAAGATAGGCATCGATTAATAATTGTGATAGTTTTCACCGTTCCGATCATTCTCGAAAGTTCTAAACTACCCAAAGCATCCGAAATTTAGTATAGCTTGTATAAAAACACTGAAATGAGTTCAAGATTCGATAAACTTACCTCAATTGACAAAAGAGGATGAAGAACGACGAAGAACGAAAGGGTAGTACCTTCAAAACCTCCTCCGGAGCTTGATCAACTCACTCCAACAGGATAACACTTGATTAGGGAGGCTAAGAACCGACTTAGAGAGGGTGGAGGATAGTATGAAGAGCAAAGAGTGAGTTTTGGGTCGGAAGAAATGAAAGGGAGGGTGTCCTTATATAAATTCGGAATGGCTTTACGCACGTTAGGCCTGAAGCTTTACGTACGTAAGCCATGTTATGTACGTTATCACGGAGAGCTTAACATACGTAACGAAAAACTCAGAACTTACTGGACTAATTTGCACACATCGTTACGTATGTAACGAAAGTCGGCTAACATACGTAACACCCGTTGACTTGCCTGTCGCTATCGCGCCGAAAGTTGGTCTAACAATGCACCATCCGGCGAAGATTCCCTATCCGAATACCGAAGACCGCGTTACGTACGTAAGGCATAACCGTTAGCGTACGCAATGTCACATACTTAGCGTACCTAATACATAGTTTTTAACGTACGTAAGGTTTAGTTTGGTTACAAGTTATTATCACATTGATTCCTTATAACGCGACTCCCTCTCAATCTCATCGAGTAATCTCTCGGGGAACAAGACGTTGGCCACCATCATATTCGCACCGATAATTGCCCAACGACATCGAGGTATGTCATCGACAAATCATCAATCATCATACAATCACAATACAAGAATAACAAGCGCGAACAAGCTTTATTCATGTTAATACAGTACAAACATATCATCCAAAATACGTTTATCGTGACAGAGTACATTTATTTATTAAATAGATGAAATAGAAATGATCGCTTAACGTGAAATAGCATGTAATACTGGTGGTATTACATACCACTCCCCTTAAAAATAGTTTCATCCCGAAACTAATAAAATAACTCGGGATGATTTTCCCTCATGCTCGACTCGGTCTCCCAAGTCGCTTCTTATATGCCATGGTGCGAGCATTGAACTTTTACAAGAGGTATGGCCTTATTCCTTAGTGTCTTTACGCATCGATCCAAAATCGCGGTTGGGACTTCTCTAAAGGTAGCATCATTAGAAATCTCCACCTCCTCGAAATTAATCTTGTGGCTTGGGTCGTACACGTACTTCCTCAGCTGGGAAATGTGGAATACGTTATGCACTCCATCTAATGAAGGTGGCAGTGCGAGTTGATAAGCAAGTTTACCAACTCGGTCCAGTATTTCGAACGGGCCAATAAATCTCGGGCTCAATTTGCCCTTCTGTGTGAAGCGTCGAACACCCCACATCGGCGATACTTTGACCCAAATGTGGTCCCCGACCATAAATTCTAATGGTCGCTAGCGGTCCGTAGTATATGACTTTTGGCAGCTCTGAGCTGCCAACATGTGTTTTCGAACGGTGGAAATCTTCTTAATAGATTCCTGGATCAGATCCAACTCGGTAGCGATGACATCAGACGCATCATCCCAACACAGAGGAGACTTGCACCTCCTACCGTACAAGGCCTCGAAGGGTGCCATTCCTATGCTTGCATGGCAGCTGTTGTTGTATGAAAATTCCGCCAAGCAGAGGTGTCTGGCCCAATCCTTACCCCAATCGAGTACACACGCTCTTAATATATCCTCCAGGGTTTGTATTATATGTTCCGTCTGTCCATCTGTTTGAGGGTGATAAGCCATGATGAAATGTAACTTAGTACCCATAGCCTTGTGGACAGCCTTCCAGAAGCGGGACACGTATCTAGTATCTCTATCTGATATAATTTTCGATAGAACGCCATGCAGCCTTACGATTTCTCGGATAAATATGGTGGCCATCTGCTTTGTCTCGATGGTCTCCTGAATTGGAATGAAATGTGCCAACTTCGTCAGTCGGTCTATAATAACCCATTTCGTAGTCTTTTCCTCCCACCGTCACTGGTAACTTGGTGACAAAATCCATTGATATGCTCTCCCATTTCCATTCCGGAATGGGTAAGGGCTGCATGATTCCGGCCGGCCTGCGGTGTTCAATCTTCAACTATTGACATGTCATACATCGAGCAACGAACCTCGCTACCTCCTGTTTCATGTTCTTCCACCAAAAGCTCTTCCGCAAATCCTTATACATCTTACTCGCCCCGGGATGCACCGAATAGGGAGTAGAATGAGCTTCCTTGAGTATAGTTTGTTTAAGCTCGTCATTCGGTGGAATACAAATTCTGTTTTTAAACCTTACCAAGTTCCCTTGGATCCTGTAGTCTGAAATAAATCCCCCTTCGGCCCTTGGGCCGATCGCACGAAGTTCCGTGTCTTCCATCTGTGCCAGGCGTATCTCGTCCAGCAAGGATGAATGAATGTTAATTGAGCACAACTGTCCCTGGTGGTGTTGTATCCATACTTCAATGCCATTCCTCCTTAGATCTTGCTTCAATTCCGACTGTACCGTTAAACCGGATAGTGTCATCTCTTGTGCAGTTTTCCGAGTCAGTGCATCTGCCACGACGTTGGCCTTTCCAGGGTGATATAAAATCTCCACATCATAATCTTTGATCAGCTCCAGCCAACGCCTCTGTCTCATGTTTAACTCCCTCTGGGTGAAAATGTATTTTAAACTCCTGTGGTCCGTAAAAATTTTACAGGTAACCCCATAAAGGTAGTGTCTCCAAATCTTAAGGGCGTG
The DNA here is from genome assembly GCA_033398695.1 of Orobanche coerulescens. Classification (NCBI taxonomy): domain Eukaryota; kingdom Viridiplantae; phylum Streptophyta; class Magnoliopsida; order Lamiales; family Orobanchaceae; genus Orobanche; species Orobanche coerulescens. Next base: position 189,371,288 of record CM065804.1, on the reverse strand, counting down.
GACCACTGCAGCCAGCTCCAAGTCATGCGTCGGATAGTTCACCTCGTATGGTTTAAGTTGTCGAGAGGTGCATGCAATAACTCTGTCATTTTGCATGAATACACATCCAAGTCCATGCTTAGATGCATCGGTGTATATTACGAATCCTTCTATGCCCTGCGGTAGTACCACTACTGGCGCAGTAGTCAGCTTCCTCTTCAGTTCTTCGAAGCTCTCCTGACAATCCGTTGTCCAAACAAACTTGGTACTTTTCCTTAGTAGATTCGTCATCAGCCGAGCAATACTAGAAAAAGCTTCGACAAACCGTCGATAATATCCTGATAATCCCAGAAAACTCCTCACTTCCTTGACATTTCTTGGTGGTTCCCAACTCATAACTGTCTCGATCTTATGGGGATCTACCTTAACGCCTTCTGCCGAAATCACATGTCCCAAAAAGGTCACCTCCGGCATCCAGGACTCGCATTTAGAAAGTTTGGCATAAAGTTGGTGTTGCCTCAAAACACTCAACACCTGCCTCAAGTGTTCCTCATGCTCCTGTCGGCTCCGGAAGTAGATCAAAATGTCATTGATAAAGACTACCACACACTTGTCGAGAAATTCTATCAGAACCTTGTTCATCAATTCCATAAAAACAGCTGGGGCATTAGTCAATCCAAACGACACCACCATGTACTCGTAGTGTTCGTACCTCGATCGAAATGCGGTCTTTGGAATATCCTTCTCTCGAATTCTCAATTGGTGATATCGAGAATGTAAATCGATCTTTGAAAACACAGTCGCTCCCTGTAGTTGACCCAGTAAATCATCAATCCTTGAAAGTGGGTAACGGTTCTTAATAGTGATTTTATTTAGTTCTCTGTAATCGATACACAAGCGTAGGGAGTTGTCCTTCTTCTTTACAAAAAGGACCGGCGCACCCCATGGCGAAGTGCTCGAACGAACGAGCCCCTTCCTTAGCAATTCCTCGAGTTGTAACTTTAATTCCTTCATCTCAGCTGGTGCCATCATGTATGGTGCCTTGGAGATAGGTGTCGTCCCTGGATCAAGTTCAATTGAAAGATCGACCTCCCGTCGTGGCGGCAATCCTGGCAATTCATCGGGAAAAACGTTCGGAAATTCGCTTATCGTGGGAATATTAGCAACTGACAATTGTGATGTGTCCTCCTGAAGAATATAACACAAATAATATGTTTCCCGTTCATCACAAGATACTCCTACTGTAAGGAGACTGAGGGACCCCTTAGTACTAAAGCGTTCTCGGCCTTTGATTATGTGAGTATCACCATCGGGAGTTGTAATGGAAACTGTCAGGTGATAGGTGTCTAATACCGTCCTGTGCATTGTCATCCAGTCCATACTCAAAATAACATCTTCGTTCTGAAGTGGAAAAACCATGAGATTTGCTGTCCAGCCCTGACTATCAACGCGGATTGGGCAGTTTCGAACTACCAAATTACCCCCCACCCTGCTACCCTCGGGTAACTTAACAGTAAAAGATTCACAAGGTACACAAGGAAGATTCAAACAGTTAACACATTCCACGGATATGAACGAATGGGTCGCTCCAGTATCAAACGGTACATGAACAGGCTGGGAATTAATAAGAAGTGTACCTGAGACAGCAAGTGCAGTCTGGTTATCAGTAGCCCTTAGTTCGAACACGCGGGATGGCAGTGTCCCCGAGGAGGGTGCAGTGCCTCCCCCGCGGCCATGTCCTCTTCTAGCACCATATGGAGGAGTTTGGTAAGTTGGGGATCGATAGTCAGACATGGAGGATGCTCTGGATGTCTGAACCGAGCCTTGTTGACTCTGAGGAGCTAAAATTTGTGCAGGTTTGATCTGTGAACAGTAGCGAGACATGTGCCCCCACTTTACGCATGAAAAACACTTTGTAGACGCCTTACGACACTGACTCATCGTATGCCCCGCTATGCCACAATTGAAACAGCTCCGGCGAGGAGGCCCGTCAGATGCTCCTTTCTATTGGGACGAAGCTGTTGATTTAGAGGAGAACCCAATTCCCAAGTTCATTCTGCTAGAGCTCCCAGACTGATTAGATGTCTTCTGCTTCTTCTGGTTGCCCGGTATCCGAACTGACAACCGTACCGGCGTATGCTGTGACCACGTCCTCATATGCCCTCAGAGTGGTGCAGTGAAAACCGATCGCGTAGCGTTGAACATCTTCCGGCAACCGTTGAGCAAGGTGGCAAATTCGTTGATCTTCCGATAGGACAATCTGTGCGACATAGCTTAGTTCGGTCCTGTAAGCTCGAATGATTTCGGGTACTGGTAAGTCCTGATGTCCTGCACTGAAGAAACTCTGTGCTCGATCAGTCTGTGCTTATCGGGGGCAGTACTCGTCTCTCAATAGTTTGGAAAACTCGGTCCATCCGACTAATCTGTCCTCCGGCTTATAGGTCATCCACCATCGGGCTGCAGTTTCGTGGAGTTGGTTGATTCCGAGCGGTACCTTTCGGTTCCCTGGGCAACCGATCACCTCGAAGGCATTCTCCATCTCAGTGATCCAATCATCCGCGTGCTTATCCCCTGATCCTTCGAATAATGTCGGTATGGACTTCAACATTTCTCCCAGCCAACGGTCCTTCCCAGCATTCTCTTCTATGTCAATGACCGGTACACGTTCTGCCCGGTTGACCTGAGCGATTCCCATAGCAATGGCCTGGGCGAGGGTCTGGACAAACACCGGATCAAATCCCCCGTTGTTCTGATTTTCCGCCTCCTGTTCGTTCTGATTAACGGGTGGTGGCTGATTCCCGACTGGGTTAGTTTCACCGGTATTCCTGTCTTCCTATTGATTCATAGCGGAACCCTGTGCAGCGTTTACATCCCTTCTAGCTCCACGACGTGCCATTAGTGATGATTGCTCGATCTAAAAGGTTAGTTTAGTACAAAAGTCTCTGAGTTTTTACAAAATTCAAACATTATACCTGATTCTCACGAGTTTACGTGTATTTTACCTCGACATTCCTCGATGGGCTACGGTCGCCAGGAGTGTTGGACTTTTGAAGGCAAGACGTTTTCAAAAAAAATATTTTGATACACTCTCCACGTGAGTTTTCGTCTCTGATATCATTTTCTGTAATGCCCCAAATTAAGCCGGACGCCACAACCGTGAATCCCGTGTGGGACCCACAAGGCGAGTTTTAAAAGAGGTTTTAAAAACAATTTATTTAACAAGTAGTTTGCGGAAATGTTCAAATTAAAGCGTTCATACAACCGAAATATAAAAGGTAACAATGTCCATTCATACGGTTATTACACAACGTGGATTATTCAAATTTAGTTTAAGAAATAACAAGTCTTCTTCCCAACACTGCTCAGGCTTGACCGGAACCTTCGGGAATGTCCTGCACATATTCAACAAATTTGCCTGACACGACATATCGTGTCAGTCAACCTAGGTCAGACATTTCGAACAAATTTCAATGATAGAATCAGATGAATTCAGAAACAAGGTTATCACCGAATATCCAATTCAACGTCAATCCTTTTATCAGCACATAAACTCCCTAGGTCGCAACCAAGGGTCACAGAAGTATCTACACAAGAATATTCCGGACGTGGGTACCATTAAGGTTTTATCCCTCAACACAGTTCCGCAAGATATATCAACATATAAACTCCCAAGGCCGCAGACAAGGGTCACAGAAGTATCTACACAGGAATACTCCAGACGGGATAGATAAGACGAGCACCTTACCATAGACAGTAACACATGCAATATTCTGAAATATCAATACGTAAGGTCCGAGCAAGATTTAGTTGCCTCAAATCCGACGAGAGTTACTTCCTTGATAACACAACGGCTCAACCGACCACACCCGAAAGCCCAACCTATTACATGTTCGTCGATTAACATATTGTAGTAATAATGATGATTAATGACAATTCTCCCCATCCCGTAAGGATCCTAAACTTGATTGTTCATGTTGCCAAAATCGGAATTCTCTATTTGTGACCATAATGCATATTACTAATTTCCTCGGTTCGCCATTTTACAATTTATCATCTCGTTGATTAATGTTCTAATACAACATCTCTACATCGTGATTATGGCTCAAGGCCATCATAATTACATCACTAACTTTAGTTTAAATTACTAGAATGGAACGATTAAGCACTAATTCTCCGAGCTTAACATGTTTGATTACTTATTCGATTTGATAGTCGTTAGTTAGTTCATCAAGGGATTATTAACGTTTTTACGATATGGTAATCGGATTATAATTGAAATCTACAACAAGATGATTCTAAGGTGTTGGTGATTAACAATTCAGTTATGAGTTCTCATTCAATTACGAGTACTACCATCACTCATTCTAATTACATAACAAGATAGGCATCGATTAATAATTGTGATAGTTTCACCATTCCGATCATTCTCGAAAGTTCTAAACTACCCAAAGCATCCGAAATTTAGTATAGCTCGTATAACAACACTGAAATGAGTTCAAGATTCGATAAACTTACCTCAATTGACAAAAGAGGATGAAGAACGATGAAGGACGATGAAGAACGAAAGGGTAGCACCTTCAAAACCTCCTCCGGAGCTTGATCAACTCACTCCAATAGGATAACACTTGATTAGGGAGGCTAAGAACCGACTTAGAGAGGGTGGAGGATAGTATGAATAGCAAAAAGTGAGTTTTGGGTCAGAAGAAATGAAAGGGAGGGTGTCCTTATATAAATTCGGAATGGCTTCACACACGTTAGGCCAGAAGCTTTACGTACGTAAGCCATGTTACGTACGTTATCACGGAGAGCTTAACGTACGTAAGGAAAAACTCAGAACTTATTGGACTAATTTACACACATCGTTACGTACGTAACGATAGTCGGCTAACGTACGTAAAGAAAGTCGGCTAACGTACGTAACACCCGTTGACTTGCCTGTCGCTATCGCGCCGAAATTTGGTCTGACAATGCACCATCCGGCGAAGATTCCCTATCCGAAGACCGAAGACCGTCTTACGTATGTAAGGCATAACTGTTAGCGTATGTAATGTCACATACTTAGCGTACGTAATACATAGTTTTTAACGTACGTAAGGTTCAGTTTGTTTACAAGTTATTATCACATTGATTCCTTAACGCGACTCCCTCTCAATCTCGTCGAGTAATCTCTCGGGGAACAAGATGTTGGCCACCGTCATATTCACACCGATAATTGCCCAACGACATCGAGGTATGTCACCGACAAATCATCAATCATCATACAATCACAATACAAGAATAACAGGCGCGGGCAAGCTTTATTCATGTTAATACAGTACGAACATATCATCCAAAATACGTTTATCATGACGGAGTACATTTATTTATTAAATAGATGAAATAGAAATGATCTCTCAACGTGAAATAGCAATTAATACTGGTGGTATTACATACCACTCCCCTTAAAAATAATTTCGTCCCGAAACTAATAAAATAACTTGGGATGATTTTCCCTCATGCTCGACTCGGTCTCCCAAGTCGCTTCTTATATGCCATGGTGCGACCATTGAACTTTTACAAGAGGTATGGCCTTATTCCTTAGTGTCTTTACGCATCGATCCAAAATCGCGGTTGGGACTTCTCTAAAGGTAGCATCATTAGAAATCTCCACCTCCTCGAAATTAATCTTGTGGCTTGGGTCGTACACGTACTTCCTCAACTGGGAAATGTGGAATACGTTATGCACTCCGTCTAATGAAGGTGGCAGTGCGAGTTGATAAGCAAGTTTACCAACCTGATCCAGTATTTCGAACGGGCCAATAAATCTCGGGCTCAATTTGCCCTTCTGTGCGAAGCTTCGAACACCCCACATCGGCGATACTTTGACCCAAACATGGTCCCCGACCATAAATTCCAATGGTCGCTAGCGGTCCGTAGCATATGACTTTTGGCGGCTCTGAGCTGCCAACATGTGTTTTGGAATGGTGGAAATCTTCTTAATAGATTCCTGGATCAGATCCAACTCGGTAGCGATGACATCAGACGCATCATCCCAACACAGAGGAGACTTGCACCTCCTACCGTACAAGGCCTCGAAGGGTGCCATTCCTATGCTTACATGCCAGCTGTTGTTGTATGAAAATTCCGCCAAGCAGAGGTGTCTAGCCTAATCCTTACCCCAATCGAGTACACACGCTCTTAATATATCCTCCAGGGTTTGTATAGTACATTCTGTCTGTCTATTTGTTTGAGGGTGATAGGCTGTGCTGAAATGTAACTGAGTACCCATAGCCTTGTGGACAGCCTTCCAGAAGTGGGACACGTATCTAGTATCTCTATCTGATATAATTTCCGAGAGAACGCCATGCAGCCTTACGATTTCTCGGATAAATATGGTGGCCAGCTGCTCTGTCTCGGTGGTCTTCTGAATTGGAATGAAATGTGCCAACTTCGTCAGTCGGTCTACAATGACCCATTTCGTAGTCTTTTCCTCCCACCGTCACTGGTAACTTGGTGACAAAATCCATTGATATGCTCTCCCATTTCCATTCTGGAATGGGTAAGGGCTGCATGATTCTGGCCGGCCTACGGTGTTCAATCTTCAACTATTGACATGTCATACATCGAGCAACGAACCTCGCTACCTCCTGTTTCATGTTCTTCCACCAAAAGCTCTTCCGCAAATCCTTATACATCTTGCTCGCCCCGGGATGCACTGAATAGGGAGTAGATTGAGCTTCCTTGAGTATAGTTTGTTTAAGCTCGTCATTCGGTGGAATACAAATTCTGTTTTTAAACCTTACCAAGTTCCCTTGGATCCTATAGTCTGAAATAAATCCCCCTTCGGCCCTTGCGCCGATCGCACGAAGTTCCGGGTCTTCCATCTGTGCCAGGCGTATCTCGTCCAGCAAGGATGAATGAATGTTAATTGAGCACAACTGTCCCTGGCGGTGTTGTATCCATACTTCAATGCCATTCCTCCTTTGATCTTGCTTCAATTCCGATTGTACCATTAAACCGGATAGTGTCATGTCTTGTGCAGTTTTCCGAGTTAGTGCATCTGCCACGACGTTGGCCTTTCCAGGGTGATATAAAATCTCCACATCATAATCTTTGATCAGCTACAACCAACGCCTCTGTCTCATGTTTAACTCCCTCTGGGTGAAAATGTATTTTAAACTCCTGTGGTCCGTAAAAATTTTACAGGTAACCCCATAAAGGTAGTGTCTCCAAATCTTAAGGGCGTGGACCACTGCAGCCTGCTCCAAGTCGTGTGTCGGATAGTTCACCTCGTATGGTTTAAGTTGTCGAGAGGTGCATGCAATAACTCTGTCATTTTGCATGAATACACATCCAAGTCCATGCTTAGACGCATCGGTGTATATTACGAATCCTTCTGTGCCCTGCGGTAGTACCACTACTAGCGCAGTAGTCAGCTTCCTCTTCAGTTCGTCGAAGCTCTCCTGACAATCCGTTGTCCAAAAAAACTTGGTACTTTTCCTTAGTAGATTCGTCCGCAGCCGAGCAATACTAGAAAAAGCTTCGACAAACCGTCGATAATATCCTGCTAATCCCAGAAAACTCCTCACTTCCTTGACATTTCTTGGTGGTTTCCAACTCATAACTGTCTCGATCTTATGGGGATCTACCTTAACGCCTTCTTCCGAAATCACATGTCCCAAAAAGGTCACCTCCGGCATCCAGAACTCGCATTTAGAAAGTTTGGCATAAAGTTAGTGTTGCCTCAAAACACTCAACACCTGCCTCAAGTGTTCCTCATGCTCCTGTCGGCTCCGGAAATAGATCAAAATGTCATCGATAAAGACTACCACACACTTGTCGAGAAATTCTATCAGAACCTTGTTCATCAATTCCATAAAAATAGCTGGGGCATTAGTCAATCCAAACGACACCACCATGTACTCGTAGTGTTCGTACCTCGATCGAAATGCGGTCTTTGCAATATCCTTCTCTCTAATTCTCAATTGGTGATATCCAGAATGTAAATCGATCTTTGAAAACACAGTCGCTCCCTGTAGTTGATCCAGTAAATCATCAATCTTTGGAAGTGGGTAACGGTTCTTAATAGTGACTTTATTTAGTTCTCTGTAATCGATACACAAGTGTAGGGAGTTGTCCTTCTTCTTTACAAAAAGGACCGGCGCACCCCATGGCGAAGTGCTCGAACGAACGAGCCCCTTCCTTAGCAATTCCTCGAGTTGTAACTTTAATTCCTTCATCTCAGCTGGTGCCATCCTGTATGGTGCCTTGGAGATAGGTGTCGTCCCTGGATCAAGTTCAATTGAAAGATCGACCTCCCGTCGTGGCGGCAATCCTGGTAATTCATCGGGAAAAACGTGCGAAAATTCGCTTACCGTGGGAATATTAGAAACTGACAATTGTGATGTGTCCTCCTGAAGAATATAACACAAATAATATGTTTCCCGTTCGTCACAAGATACTCCTACTGTAAGGAGACTGAGGGACCCCTTAGTACTAAAGTGTTCTCGGCCTTTGATTATGTGAGTATCACCGTCGGGAGTTGTAATGGAAACTGTCAGGTGATAGGTGTCTAATACCGTCCTGTGCATTGTCATCCAGTCCATACTCAAAATAACATCTTCGTTCTGAAGTGGAAAAACCATGAGATTTGCTGTCCAGCCCTGACTATCGACGCGGATTGGGCAGTTTCGAACTACCAAATTACCCCCCACCCTGCTACCCTCGGGTAGCTTAACAGTAAAAGATTCACAAGGTACACAAGGAAGATTCAAACGGTTAACACATTCCACGAATATGAACGAATGGGTTGCTCCAGTATCAAACATTACATGAACAGGCTGGGAATTAATAAGAAGTGTACCTGAGACAGCAGGTGCAGTCTGGTTATCAGTAGCCCTTAGTTAGAACACGCGGGATGGCAGTGTCCCCGAGGAGGGTGCAGTGCCTCCCCCGCATCCATGTCCTCTTCCAGCACCATATGGAGGAGTTTGGTAAGGTGGGGATCGATAGTCGGACATGGAGGACGCTCTGGATGTCTGAACCGAGCCTTGTTGACTCTGAGGAGCTAAAATTTGTGCAGGTTTGATCCGTGAACAGTAGCGAGACATGTGCCCCCACTTTACCCATGAAAAACACTTTGTAGACGCCTTACGACACTGACTCATCGTATGCCCCGCTATGCCACAATTGAAACAGCTCCGGCGAGAAGGCCCGTCAGATGCTCCTTTCTGTTGGGATGAAGCTGTTGATTTAGAGGAGAACCCAATTCCCAAGTTCATTCTGCTAGAGCTCCCAGACTGATTATGTAACACCCTCAAGATATTCGAGGAGTATTACAGCGCCGTGAATCCCTATATGGGACCCACCAGGCTGAACAGCATCATACTCATCGACTCACATAAACGACAGGACAATACCATGTCATAAAGACGCAAAACAGAACAAGCCACCCGGTTCAACCGGTCAATATAACATCATCATCCAACACAACACAATAAGCAACAATACAATCCAAACGAACAAGAATCCCTTAAGTACTCGAGTACAACTATTAGTTCAAAACCACAAAAGACAAAAAGGAAAAGGACACTAAAACATCACTCGTGCACCATCATCACGCACGGCCATCATCCGTGTACTGGTCCAGCGCCCGCTCGTCTCGATGAACTTGACCTGAAATTCATAAAACGAATTTCCCCAAAACGGGTCCCCAGAGGGGTTAGCAATTACGCTAGTACAAGTAACCAGATGAACGACTTACATCTTACACATATAGTAATGCATGCAATTCAAGAAAACATAGTTCCAAAATACTCATTTCCGGAAATGCCAATGATCAAACCACATTTGTAAAAATGCACCACAATTAACCGCGGACCCACGGCCTTCGTGGATCCTTGCCGAGACCCCGTCGGATCTAACCCACAGTGGTTAAAAGCAAGCTCGCGGTCCCACAGCTTCGTGGAACCCTACCGAGACCCCGTCGAGTCTAACCCGCAGTGAGCATACACACACACAATTTCTCATACAAAACTACTATGTCAAGATCGTAAGTTCATAAGGGTACTTGCCTCGATTAAATAGACGATGACACGAACTAACGGAAGGATAAATCACAACCACTAGGAACCGTATAAATTTAACATAACGATTCGAATAGCACAATCACAACCACTTCTAAACGATTATGGAAATGGAATACACCCGGAAACCCGCCTACGATTCATGTATATTCGTATCAAAATAACAACGAGGGCGGACCACAACCAAACCCTCTCGATTCCGTAAAAATCCACAAAATATCCATGAATCCATAGGAAAACGAAAGATACTAACAATATTAATCGTATACATCATGAATCCACCAACAAAACGGAACTAATCGGAAGAAAATCCCAAAAACCCCCAAATTAATCGAAGATAGGGTTTTAGAATATTACCTTGGAAGATTCGAGTACTAAGATCCGTAGAACACGCGTTAGATTGATTGCCCGAGCTTCACTACCGAAGAGAAATGATGAAAATCGCCCCCCCCCCAAGTTAAGAAATCGGCGGTTCTCCCCTTCCCTCTCACTACTCTCGCGATGCAGATGAAAAATGGGGAAAAGTCGGCCGATTTCGTCTAATAAAGACGAATCTGCACAATTGACCGCTTCGTGTGCCGCGGCACAGCCAAAGTGTTCCGCGGCACAGGCCAAGAAAATACTCCCAGGTTTCCGCGTTGTGCCGCGGCACAGCCTGCGTGTGCCGCGGCACACGGTGCAGATTTGGTTTTGGTCGCAGAAGACACACGAGTGTGCCGCGGCACCGGATAGGTGTGCCGCGGCACTGCCTGCACCGTGCCGCGGCACCGGATGGGTGTGCCGCGGCACACAGTACAGATCGCTCGACCATCATTTGGAGAAATATGAGAACCCAGGCGCACGAACCTTCTGCCGCGGCCCACACACAATTTTGTGTCCCAAAATAAAAAAAAAGAAACCGAAAGAGAATAAAACGATAGGAATCAATATTTGGGGACTAATAACACGAAATGGATCCACGGCAACCCCGAAATGGCGGTTTCGCACAACAATAACAAGAATATAGTTCAACAGTTTGACAGGAAGGACACGCTGAAAAGTACACGAGGGTCACTACGATCGAGAAATACACCAAAACGAAAATACAAGGGAAAAAAAAATATGGATATTACATTCTACCCCTCTAAAAATAAGTTTCGTCCCGAAACTTAAGAAACAAACAACTCCGGGTACCTAGCACGCATGCTATCCTCGGTTTCCCAAGTTGCTTCCTCGACACCGTGTCTCGACCACTGCATCTTGACCAAAGGTATGGTCTTATGCCTCAATCGTTTCTCACGATGCTCCAAAATCTTCAAAGGACGCTCCTCAAAAGTAATATCTTCAGCAATATCAATCTCGCCATAATCGATGACGTGACTAGGATCCGGAGCATATTTCCTCAACTGGGAGACATGAAAAATGCTATGAACATGACTCAAGGCCGGAGGTAACGCCAAACGGTACGCCAATTCACCGACTCGCTTGAGAATCTCAAAGGGTCCAATAAATCTCGGACTCAACTTTCCTTTCTTCCCGAAACGAAAAACTCCCTTCGTCGGCGACACCTTTAGCAAAACGTGGTCTCCCACCTCGAATTCCAAAGGTCGACGACGGACGTCGGCATATGACTTCTGTCGACTCTGGGCAGTCAACATCCGTTCTCGAATTAACTCTATCTTCCGCCTCGTCTCTAAAACGACATCCGGCTCGGTCCCGACCAAATCGGACGCCTCATTCCAACAAATCGGTGATCGACATCGCCGCCCGTAAAGTGCCTCATACGGTGCCATCCGAATCGACGCGTGCCAACTGTTGTTGTACGTGAATTCAATCAGCGGCAAATGTTCCTCCCAGTCACTACTCCAGTCGAGAGCACAAGCACGCAACAAGTCCTCGAACGTCTGGATATTGCGTTCCGACTGTCCATCTGACTGGGGATGGAAAGAGGTACTCAAATGTAAACGGGTACCCAAAGCCTTATGCACCGCCTGCCAGAAGTGCGATACAAAACGGCCATCACGATCCGAAACAATAGACTTCGGAGTACCGTGAAGTCTCACGATCTGCGCGATAAACACACGAGCTAACTTCTCCGGGCCCCAAGTGTCCTTGATGCCCAGAAAATGTGCCGTCTTGGTCAGGCGATCAACAATCACCCATACCATATTCATGCCCGACTTCGATCTCGGCAGACTCGTAATGAAATCCATCGATATATCTTCCCATTTCCATTCTGGAACGGGAAGTGACTGCAAAAGTCCGGCCGAGCCGATGCTCGATTTTGACACTTGACAAGTCAAACATCTCGCTACAAACTGTGCGACCTCATCCTTCATGTCATTCCACCAGAAGTTCCTTCTCAAGTCCTTGTACATCTTACTCGAACCAGGATGAACGGAGTAAGGTGTAGCATGGGCCTCCCGCAAAATACTCTGCCTCAACTCTGAATCGTTCGGCACACAAAGCCGACTCCGGAATCTCAAAACACCATCCTCGTGAATCACAAATCCAGGAGACTTTCCCTTAAGAACGTTCTCTCGGATTTGAGTGATCATCGGATCCTCTAACTGCTTCAGCTTAATCTCATCGATCAAAGACGACGAAATTTCCAAAGCACAAAATTGTCCGACAGTTCCCGGCAACAGAACCTCAACATCTAACTCGATTAAAGCTCGCCGAAGCTCGGACTGAGACGTAAGGATCTCAAGCGATCGCAATGCAATCGGTTTCCGACTCAAGGCGTCGGCCACGACGTTCGCCTTGCCCGGATGATAAAGGATTTCGAGGTCATAATCCTTAATCAGCTCTAACCACCTCCTCTGCCTCATATTCAATTCTCGCTGGGTAAATATGTATTTCAGACTTTTATGGTCGGTAAAAATCTGACATGTAGAGCCGAAAAGATAGTGACGCCAAATCTTGAGCGCAAATACGACTGCCGCTAACTCCAAATCATGAGTAGGGTAGTTAAGCTCATACGGCCTCAACTGTCTCGATGCAAAGGCGATGGTCTTGCCGTGCTGCATTAATACGCACCCAAGACCCTGACCCGAAGCATCGCTATAGACGGCGAATCCCTCGTTGCCACATGGTAACGCCAAAACCGGGTCAAGTCAAACGCTTCTTCGCTTCCTCAAAATCGAATCGCCTCTCGTCATTCCAGCATTTAACTTCTCGGATTTCGGAGCAACTGTAAGTGGTCGAGCCGCTTTAGAAACCTTCGACGAACCTACGATAGTAGCCACTAAACCCAAGAAACTACGGAGCTCCTTCACATTCTTGGCGGTGCCCAATCCAACACGGCCTCAATCTTCTCGGATCCACAGAACCCCTACCGAAATCACGTGACCTAAAAACATCACTTCCTTCAGAACTCACATTTCGAGAACTTTGCATAGAGTTGCTCGGTCCTCAAAATGTTTAATACTACCCGCAAATGATGGGCATGCTCTTCCTCATTCTTCGAATAAATAAGAATATCGTCAATAAAGACGACGACGCACTTATCCAAATACTCGATAAAAACTTTGTTCATCAATCGCATGAACACCGCGGCGCATTAGTTAACCCGAAGGGCATGACTACGAACTCATAATGTCCGTACCTCGTCCGAAAGGTCGCTGCACGACGTCGGACTCTCTCACCCGAGCCGATAGTACCCCGATTTCAAATCAATTTTCGAGAATACCGCAGCCTCTCGCAATCGATCGAACAAGTCATCAATTCTCGACAAAGGATACTTGTTCTTGATGGTCACCTTGTTTAGTTCGCGATAGTCGATACACAAACGTAGTGAACCATCCTTCTTCCGCACAAACAGACCGGTGCACCCCAAGGCGAGGCGCTCGGTCGAACATACCCCGACTCAAGAAGCTCACTCAACCGCTTCTTCAACTCGGACATCTCTCAAGGTGCCATGCGATAGGCGCCTTGAAATAGGAGCCGCACCCGGCTCTAACTCTATAGCGAACTCGACCTCGCCCGGTGGCAATCCCGTAACTCGTCAGAAAACATCAGAAACTCATTAACGATCTGGAATCGACGAAAGCTCGACTCCACCACTCTCCGCCTTCAAGGCGTAACACCAATAACCGGTACACCCCTTTCGCAGAGTCTCATCGCCTTCAAGGCGTTAATAACGACTGGTTTCCCCTCTTTCGCCCCGCGAAAGAGTGCTCGATGCCGTCCTCGGCTAACATAGTGATGATTCTCGTGCGGTAGTTCATGATCGCACCATGCCGCTCGAGCTACCATCACCAAGAATCAAATCCTCACCCTCGATACTCACAACAATAAGATTAGAGGGCCAAGTCCTCTCACAAATAAGCACAGAACAGTCTCGAACCTCCTGATCACCAACGATCCTATCACCGCTAGGAAGCTTAACGATGAAGGGCTCACAAGGCGTCAAACGGTCGAGACTCAAACGACGTACACAATCTAGAGATATGAACGAATGCGTAGCACCGGAATCGAAAAGCACACTGACAGGATGAGAAAGAATATAAACGGTACCTGTCGCCACGGTAGCCGCTGGGTCATCGGTCTTCCGCATCTCATAAACCCGCGGATGGACGGAGCCAACACTGGAAGCTCCCCCTCTTGAGGGCTGACCCCGACCTCTCCCCCGACTAGCACTCGGCGGAGATTGAGGAGCAAACGACCCCTGATTCACACTTGGTTCCCTAGGCGCTGGAATGGAAGCCCGGGCACCAAGGATTTTCTCCCTCTCAGCACAGAAAGCAGCTTTGTGACCCGAATGGCCACACTGATTACACGTCAGCAAAGGATTCGGACAAACACGACTGATGTGGCCCTGCTGGCCACAGTTAAAGCATTTCACCTCTCGAGAAGGGGCACTGGCAGCCCTACGGGGAAACCCAGTAGATCGAGATGGGCCACCACCAGCGGAAAAGTTAGCAGATCAAATTTCGCCGACCCCACTTTGTGGCCCGAAAAATTCTTGCGGACTCGCTTCTTACTCTCGCGGGCCGCCTCACTCGCCGTCACGCATATATCGTAAGCAAGGGCCCCGCCTCGTAATCTTTCAAGGTAGTGCATACAAGCCCCGACATATAGTCCCGAATCGGCAACTTCATCCGTCTGGAGAATTGGTAAATCTGGTCACTCTCTCGACAACTGGGTCTTCACATAACCCAACTCCTTATTAAAATCGGCAATAGCTTGAGATACGGGATATCCTGCGGTTGAGCATCATAAAAGCATGTACCCGAGCACATCTGATCGCCACGGCAATATTCACCTCCATCAACTCTTGAAACTCACCACGAAAAGATGGTCTTTGGGCCCAACGGCCTCCCACCAATCCGTAGCGTCCCCGTGAGAAAATATTGAGCAATAGGGACTCTACGTTCTCGGGACGATTAGTGGCAACGAAGACCTTTGATATCTCCTTAATCCACCCTTCCTACCCCATCGGGTCCGAAGCTCCCAAACCGAGGAGGATGCATCTTGATGACATCTTGGAGCCAACGGTCCGCTCCGCCCGATTAGCATGGGCCTCGATCCGGTTCGAACCGCCCGAGCTATTGCCGCCATTTGGTTCACCATTTGTTGCATTACGGCCGCAATACCAAGATCGCACGCTCCCGAGAAGAAGCATGGCTATGACGGCCGCTGCATCGCGGCCTCAAGACTGTGACGTGGCCGCCCCACCGGCTGCCCCACGTCCCCGGCCGCGTCCACGACCACGACCGCGACCACGACCTCTTCCAGCATCCATACTGGAGTTAAATAAGTAGCAAAATCCATACGAGGGTAAGTACGAGAGAAGAACAATCACAAGTCGAGAATCAAAGGTACGATACAAGGAAATAATGAACAGAGGAAGGAAAACTTACGGACACTGGTAGTACCGGAATCATGGCAGCGTGACGATGATGTGCAAAACAAAACACCACAAGACCCAATAAACCAACAAGCCTAGGTATCCATAAACCTAGTGCTCTGATACCATTTTCTGTAACACCCTCAAGATATTCGAGGAGTATTACAGCGCCGTGAATCCCTATATGGGACCCACCAGTGAAACAAAGATCATACTCATCGACTCACATAAACGACAGGACAATACCATGTCATAAAGACGCAAAATGTAACAAGCCACCCGGTTCAACCGGTCAATATAACATCATCATCCAACACAACACAATAAGCAACAATACAATCCAAACGAACAAGAATCCCTTAAGTACTCGAGTACAACTATTAGTTCAAAACCACAAAAGACAAAAAGGAAAAAGACACTAAAACATCACTCGTGCACCATCATCACGCACGGCCATCATCCGTGTACTGGTCCAGCGCCCGCTCGTCTCGATGAACTTGACCTGAAATTCATAAAACGAATTTCCCCAAAACGGGTCCCCAGAGGGGTTAGCAATTACGCTAGTACAAGTAACCAGATGAACGACTTACATCTTACACATATAGTAATGCATGCAATTCAAGAAAACATAGTTCCAAAATACTCATTTCCTAAATGCCAATGATCAAACCACATTTGTAAAAATGCACCACAATTAACCGCGGACCTGCCTTCGTGGATCCTCGCCGAGACCCCGTCGGATCTAACCCACGTGGTTAAAAGCAAGCTCGCGGTCCCACGGCCTTCGTGGAACCCTACCGAGACCCCGTCGAGTCTAACCCGCAGTGAGCATACACACACACAATTTCTCATACAAAACTACTATGTCAAGATCGTAAGTTCATAAGGGTACTTGCCTCGATTAAATAGACGATGACACGAACGGAATGGAAGGATCAAGCACAACCACGAGGAACCGACGAAAATGAACCTAACGATTCGAATAGCACAATCACAACCACTTCTAAACGATTATGGAAATGGAATACACCCAGAAACCCGCCTACGATTCATGTATATTCGTATCAAAATAACAACGAGGGCGGACCACAACCAAACCCTCTCGATTCCGTAAAAATCCACAAAATATCCATGAATCCATAGGAAAACGAAATATACTAACAATATTAATCGTATACATCATGAATCCACCAACAAAACGGAACTAATCGGAAGAAAATCCCCAAAACCCCCAAATTAATCGAAGATAGGGTTTTAGAATATTACCTTGGAAGATTCGAGTACTAAGATCCGTAGAACACGCGTTAGATTGATTGCCCGAGCTTCACTACCGAAGAGAAATGATGAAAATCGCCCCAAGTTAAGAAATCGAAAGGCTTCTCCCTTCCTCTCACTACTCGCGATGCGTATGAAAAATGGGGAAAAGTCGGCCGATTTCGTCTAATAAAGACGACCGCACAATTGACCGCTTCGTGCCGCGCACAGCCAAGAAAATACTCCTGTGTTTCGCATTGCAGCCGCAAGATACTGCGTGTGCAGCGGCACACGCATGCTTTGGTTTTGGTCGCAGAAGACACACGAGTGTGCCGCGGCACCGGATAGGTGTGCCGCGGAACTGGCCTGGCACTGTGCCGCGGCACCGGATGGGTGTGCCGCGGCACACAGTACAGATCGCTCGACCATCATTTGGAGAAATTTGTGTACCGCGGCGCACGCACCTTGTGCCGCGGCCCACACCCCATTTTGGGTCCCAAAATGATAAAAATGATCCGGAAAGAGAATAAAACGATAGGAATCAATATTTGGGGACTAATAACACGAAATGGATCCACGGCAACCCCGAAACGGCGGTTTCGCACAACAATAACAAGAATATAGTTCAACAGTTTGACAGGAAGGACACGCTGAAAAGTACACGAGGGTCACTACGATCGAGAAATACACCAAAACGAAAATACAAGGGAAAGAAAAATACGGATATTACATATTAGATGTCTTCTGCTTCTTCTGGTTGCCCGGTATCTGAACTGACAACCGTACCGGCGTATGCTGTGACCACGTCCTCATATGCCCTCAGAGTGGTGCAGTGAAACCCAGCCGCGTAGCGTTGAACATCTTCCGGCAACCGTTGAGCAAGGTGGAAAATTCGTTGATCTTCCGATAGGACCATCTGTGCGACATAGCTTAGTTCGGTCCTGTAAGCTCGAATGATTTCGGGTACTGGTAAGTCCTGAGGTCCTGCACTGAAGAAACTCTGTGCTCGATCAGTCTGTGCTTATCGGGGGCAGTACTCGTCTCTCAATAGTTTGGAAAACTTGGTCCATCCGACTAATCTGTCCTCCGGCTTATAGGTCCTCCACCATCGGGCTGCGGTTTCGCGGAGTTCGTTGATTCCGAGCGGTACCTTTCGGTTCCCTAGGCAACCAATCACCTCGAAGGCATTCTCCATCTCGGAGATCCAATCATCCACGTGCTTATCCCCTGATCCTTCGAATAATGTCGGTCTGGACTTCAGCATTTCTCCCACCCAACGGTCCTTCCCAGCATTCTTTTCTATGTCAATGACCGGTACACGTTCTGCCCGGTTGACCTGAGCGATTCCCATAGCAATGGCCTGGGCGAGGGTCTGGACAAATGCCGGATCAAATCTTCCGTTGTTCTGATTTTCCACCTCCTGTTCGTTCTGATTAACGGGCGGTGGCTGATTCCCGACTGGGTTAATTTCACCGGTATTCCTGTCTTCCTGTTGATTCATAGTGGAACCCTATGCAGCGTTTACATCCCTTCTAGCTCCATGACGTGCCATTAGTGATGATTGCTCGATCCAAAAGGTTAGTTTAGTACAAAAGTCTCTGAGTTTTTACAGAATTCAAACATTATACCTGATTCTCAGGAGTTTACGTGTATTTTACCTCGACATTCCTCGATGGGCTACGGTCGCCAGGAGTGTTGGACTTTTGAAGGCAAGACGTTTTCAAAAAAAATATTTTGATACACTCTCCACGTGAGTTTTCATCTCTGATATCATTTTCTGTAACGCCCCAAATTAAGCCGGATGCCACAGCCGTGAATCCCGTATGGGACCCACAAGGCGAGTTTTAAAAATAATTTATTCAACAAGTAGTTTGCGGAAATGTTCAAATTAAAGCGTTCATACAACCGAAATATAAAAGGTAACAATGTCCGTTCATACGGTTATTACACAACGTGGATTATTCAAATTTAGTTTAAGAAATAACAAGTCTTCTTCCCAACACTGCTCAGGCCTGACCGGAACATTCGGGAATGTCCTGCACATATTCAACAAATTTACCTGACACGACGTATCGTGTCAGTCAACCTAGGTCAGACATTTCGAACAAATTTCAATGATAGAATCAGATGAATTCAGAAACAAGGTTATCACCGAATATCCAATTCAACGTCAATCCTTTTATCAGCACATAAACTCCCAATGTCGCAACCAAGGGTCACAGAAGTATCTACACAGGAATACTCCGGACGTGGGTACCACTAAGGTTTTATCCCTCAACACAGTTCCGCAAGATATATCAACATATAAACTCCCAAGGCCGTAGATAAGGGTCACGGAAGTATCTACACAGGAATACTCCAGACGAGATAGATAAGACGAGCACCTTACCATAGACAGTAACACATGCAATATTCTGAAATATCAATACGTAAGGTCCGAGAAAGATTTAGTTGCCTCAAATCCGACGAGAGTTACTTCCTTGATAACACAACGGCTCAAACGACCACACCCGAAAGCCCAACCTATTACATGTTCGTCGATTAACATCTTGTAGTAATAATGATGATTAATGACAATTCTCCCCGTCCCGTAAGGATCCTAAACTTGATTGTTCATGTTGCCAAAATCGGAATTCTCTATTTGTGACCATAATGCATATTACTAGTTTCCTCCGTTCGCCATTTTACAATTTATCATCTCGTTGATTAATGTTCTAATACAACATCTCTACATCGTGATTATGGCTCAAGTCCATCATAATTGCATCACTAACTTTAGTTTAAATTACTAGAATGGAACGATTAAGCACTAATTCTCCGAGCTTAACATGTTTATTACTTATCCGATTTGATAGTCGTTAGTTAGTTCATCAAGGGATTATTAACGTTTTTACGATATGGTAATCGGATTATAATTGAAATCTACAACAAGATGATTCTAAGGTGTTGGTGATTAACAATTCAGTTATGAGTTCTCATTCAATTACGAGTACTACCATCACTCATTCTAATTACATAACAAGATAGGCATCGATTAATAATTGTGATAGTTTTCACCGTTCCGATCATTCTCGAAAGTTCTAAACTACCCAAAGCATTCGAAATTTAGTATAGCTCGTATAACAACACTGAAATGAGTTCAAGATTCGATAAACTTACCTCAATTGACAAAAGAGAATGAAGAACGACGAAGGACGATGAAGAACGAAAGGGTAGCACCTTCAAAACCTCATCCGGAGCTTGATCAACTCACTCCAATAGGATAACACTTGATTAGGGAGGCTAAGAACCGACTTAGAGAGGGTGGAGGATAGTATGAATAGCAAAGAGTGAGTTTTGGGTCAGAAGAAATGAAAGGGAGGGTGTCCTTATATAAATTCGGAATGGCTTTACACACGTTAGGCCAGAAGCTTTACGTACGTAAGCCATGTTACGTACGTTATCACGGAGAGCTTAACGTACGTAAGAAAAAACTCAGAACTTACTGGACTAATTTACACACATCGTTACGTACGTAACGAAAGTCGGCTAACGTACGTAATGAAAGTCGGCTAACGTACGTAACACCCGTTGACTTGCCTGTCGCTATCGCGCCGGAAGTTGGTCTGACAATGCACCATCCGGCGAAGATTCCCTATCCGAAGACCGAAGACCGTGTTACGTATGTAAGGCATAACCGTTAGCGTACGTAATGTCACATACTTAGCGTACCTAATACATAGTTTTTAACGTACGTAAGGTTCAGTTTGTTTACAAGTTATTATCACCTTGATTCCTTATAACACGACTCCCTCTCAATCTCGTCGAGTAATCTCTCGGGGAACAAGACGTTGGCCACCGTCATATTCGCACCGATAATTTCCCAACGACATCGAGGTATGTCACCGACAAATCATCAATCATCATACAATCACAATACAAGAATAACAGGCGCGGACAAGCTTTATTCATGTTAATAAAGTACGAACATATCATCCAAAATACGTTTATCGTGACGGAGTACATTTATTTATTAAATAGATGAAATAGAAATGATCGCTCAATGTGAAATAGCATGTAATACTGGTGGTATTACATGTGTTATGTGGCTCTACTGGTATGGTAGTAGCGTGACTTTTGAAAATGATTTCCTGACCTTTGAGTCAAACCGATTTTTGGAGCTTCCAAAATTTTTGAGATCTTTTCAAACTGCTATTTTTGATATTGGTGTATGTTGATATTGTGTTGAGACTTCGTATGGGAGTCGTGTGTTAGTATCACGGGAGATCATCGGGGAGCCATTGTCTCATTTATTGTTAAAACTCATCTTTTTCATACCAAAAGTTAGACGTTACTCTTTTTTTCTTGCAAACCAAAGACCATGTAATGGAAAACTAATATTTTAGTTACAAAACTCTTCGGGTTCTTATAAATTAAAAAGGGTTTCCAACTTTTCAAGATTATTAATGTTACTTGCATACCAAAAGTTAGACGTTGCTCTTTTTTTCTTACAAATCAAAGATCATGTAATGGAAAACTAATGTTTTAGTTACAAAACTCATCGGGTTCTTATAAATTAAAAAGACTCTCCAACTTTTCAATATCTTTAATGTTACTACGAAACTCAAAACTCAACTTAAATCTTCAATTCAAGAACTTTAATGTCATGAAACTTTAAAAGTTATTAAAAACTTTCAAATGAAGCTCTAGATTAACGAAAATTCTTGCCTCATCAAGCTTCACAAATTTGCATAATAGAGTTTCTTAGCTAATGCCATTAATGCTCACATTAAAACATGAAACTCATTCTTTATATATACGAGACATCATGGCCCGTGCGATGCACGGGCTTTGTTCACCGTAAATAATCATCGGTTTTGAAAGGGTTATGCGTATTTAGTTATTATGCTTAGTTTCGATCAGGGGTACTCGACTGAATAAAGGAAATTTGTACCAAAACTCAATGGCAAAATATAACCATGGTCTTAAAAATTCCTAAATCGACTTTACTACTCTTCCACTTTATTTTTCATATCTTATAGTTTTAGTATAAGATGGAAAGTTCCATCAGTACGCAATGACTCTTTTCTCGTTGTGGTTGAGAGTCTTATCAGTATTTGTTTGTTACTATGTTTGTTTGTGTAAGATAATTGACATTAAACATATACAATCTTTCACCGCTCAATAAACCAAACATCTTTTGTATCAAATATTTAAATATATTTTAGTTTAATTGTCCTTTTCGTTCAATTAGAATGACAATTTTTTCCAATACTAAAATGTATTTACATTTTCGCTTTACCAAAGATAACAAACAAATAAATAAGGAAATTTGCATTACAGAATTTGAACGAATTTCTATTTAATAAATGAACATGATAAAAAAACTTACACATGATTATTATGTATTGACATACATGATAATAGAGTTTCTTAGCTAATGTCATTAATGCTCACATTAAAACATGAAATTCATTCTTTATATATATATATATAGATACATAGGATAAATTTATTAAGCGGGTCTGACTAGAGTTTAGATAATAGACCTTAAATCATCTTTGTCGGTGAATAAGTATTAATAGCTATGTAGCCAAATAAAAGCCCATCGAGGCTAGAATCTTTTCTACTACTGTAAATACCCCCAAAAAGGGTACTAGTTGCTCAATGATTGATGCTCTTACTCTTATTAAACTTTGTTAGCCTCTTAGTCTCTTCTATTAATAGAAGCAGAAGCAGCATCATTTTGGCACTATCTGTACGATTCCAACTTGACCCACATTAAGAACACTATGCAGACTAGATTGAAGGCCGCGTTAATCAGTAGAGAACTGGTGGGGGATAAACCCCCTGGGGCCGCAGCTGAGAGCGACCCAGCAGGGGAGAAGTCCGCTGGAGATAGCCTGCTCATACCCGCAGGAGATGGGCTCTGGATCGATCTAAACAGAGTGAGCGGTGGAGCAACTTGAAGCGCTTGCATAACCAAGAGGGCGGCATGACTCCAATGGTTTTCCAGCTAACTCAGGAAGCACTGAGGCAGATGCTGGAAGAAGATACTGCATGCGCCTCAGATCAGGCTGTGAAGCAATTCATGCGGGGTCAAGGTCAGTGGGAGCATATGGAACATGGAGAGCGCACGAACATCAGGAATTAGCAGCCAAGAGGACACCCGAAGAGGAACCACGAAGGTGCAGAAGATGTTCCGTGCATGATAGCAAAGCTTTTAGCCATGACCCAGAGCGGGTGAGAGAAAGAGACCCTCCTCGCAATGCATGGAGGAGGACAAGTAAATATCTTAGCCATGGGAGGATGTCCCGTGCGGTGCTTGTGCAGACAGGTGGCTCGTGGAGAATAATCTAATGGCCGTCCTAACCCTAAGGTGGAACCCTTTCTGCACAACTATCCTCGTGGAGTCATTGCCGATTGGCCCGAAGGTTTCAAATCTAGCGGAATACGAGGGAGTAGGAGACATGCAGGATTACTTGGACAAGTTCTACGCCAGAGAGGAGCTATACACACTACTACAGAACAGGCCATTAACAGCGGTTCTGGATCCCTTTTAACAGCAGTTCCAGAACCGCTGTTAAAGGTAGTGATGTTAAATTTAACACCATTACCGAACAACAGCTGTTAAAGTCACCATTTAACAACGGTTCGAGAAAATCGATGTTAAACTTGTTAAATTATAAATTTAACAGCAGTTCTGGACAACCGCCGTTAAAGTTGCTGGAATAATAAATTCACACCCACTAACACAAACCCGCTCAGCCATCCCCGCCCACAACATCCAGCCCGCCCGCGTCTGCGAATAAATTTTTATCTTCGGTGCTCGTGGGATTCGAACCCGCGACCTCCACAAGGTGTAGATGATGTCAAACCATTCTGCCAAATCAATTTGTTATACTTTTGTTGCTTTGTTTTATATAAATATATAATAAATCAACTATTAATTTTCTAGAGTTATATCACATATATATATATATATTAAAAACTATAATTTGTATTATATAAATTTGATGTTGATAATTACAATTTTATAATATATATTAATAATTAAGAAATTATATTTTTATATATTAATAATATAATGTACTATGAAGTATATTACATTATATCACTACTAAAAAAAACACCTTTTAAATCGGTTAAAATAGACCTTTTAAATCGGTTCTCGAACCGTTATAGATCCAGCCGATGTAGAAAATCGACGCATTTAACATCGGTTATTTAGCCGATGTAGAAAATACTTTTAACATCGGTTATTTAACCGATTTAGTAAGTTGATATAACCGATTTCGAATCTCACATTCCAGATCGGATATCCGGAAAACCGATTTAGAATGTTTTGTTTCTAAATCAGTTACTGCTTTAACCGATTTAGAATGTGTAATATTCTAAATTGGTTACTGATTTAACCGATTTAGAATGTGTAATATTCTAAATAGGTAACTACTTTAACTGATTTAGAAAAATTGATATTCTGGTTCAAAAAATGACAGATTTAGAAAAGCCTTGTTCACAAAAGTGGCAATTTTTAGATCACGACAGAATCCATCCTATAAAACATCACATGAACAATAAAATCTCCAACAAGACGCCATATATTCTACCCAAATTATCAAGTTTACACTATTCTATTATAAAACCATGTTTTCATCTTGCAAAAAATGTACAACAACAGTTATTACAAGAGATTTATAAATCTTGCAAAAAAAAAAATACAATCACAAAATGATGAATGATCCCTACGCAGCAAATCCCTACGTACTCGGTTCCCATATTCCTCTCTTACTACTTTGATAAAGATGTAAAATCTAGAAAATATTGAGTCCAACGTCTTCGTCCATCATCAATATCATCCTTCGAATAAGGCTCTTCCATATCAAATGTCTGAAAATTAACAAGAGGCCACCAATTGATCAAATATCCATAAACATTTTAATGTCTTTGATTTTGAACAAATGATATTTTGCCATTTCTCCTTCTTTTATTGTCAACAACCATTTTTATGGTAAAAACACAGAAAAGAAGCGGGATGGGGGTTCTATTTTCTAAATATTTATGTCAAACTAAAGTAAATAATACACCAAAATAAAACAGTGGATTGTACACAGTAAATTCCCTAACCAGCTAATTTCGTTTACTAGTAAACAAGAAACCAGTGGCCATGCCCTCTTTATAGCCTCACTTCTACGTGACGTAAACAAAGTACATTTTCGAATGAGTCGACGAATGAGGCAGTGAGCCTCCTAAGGATATACCATCCTCTTTGACAAAGTGAACAGACCTAGTAAATCCAAAGGCCGGACCAATAATTTTGCTGCTTCTTCAACAGTTGCACTACAATTTTCAGCACAGACACCAACGTGATCTCCAGTTCCATAGCTGAACAAAGCCACAAGAGAAGATATAATATATTCAGCCTTTCACCCACTTATAAAAAGATAGATAGACCTTATACATATAGAATAGTAATATCAAATAAGAAGATACCAGACAGTACCCTAGAATTATCACCACTGTCTTCTTCATCCTTGGCATCACCAGCAACCACTAAAAGTGACTTCGCCGCAGTTCGACTAATCCTGGAACTTGAATAAAGAGAGAGGTGAGCGGGAGAGACACCGAGAGAGAGAAACAGGGGACTCTGTAGAAATTGATGTAAGAATATAATACTCCTCCTTCCCGAAATAAGTACCATTTTAGCATTAAAAACTTTCCCAAAATAAGTGTCGTTTTAGGACTCCAAGAAAAGATTATGAATACCAAAAATTCTAAATCTTAACAAATCCTGAAACAAACACACCATAAGAGTGTTGGTGGCGTTGGCAGAATGTTCAAAATTTGGAAAACAACAACATTACCGTGAGCTTGTTAATGGGGATATATTGAACCTGATAATCATGCAGACTCTCTCCGCCATGACCATCCTGATAAATGTGGGTTTGATCTACTGTATTCGCTAGCAGCAACCCTTGTTTCCGTTGTTGTAGAAATCACGTTCTCCAAATCTAACTGTGACAATGGCCTTGGCTCCTGAAAAATAGAAGTAATAATAAGTAAATGCATGCATCCCGCCATCTAGAACTTAAGCATGCGTGATTGATACCCACACATAAATTATAACCGGACATCCATGAAATATAAGGCAAGTCGTGTTTCTCTCCAAAATAAACATGCCGAAACTTATTTAATATTTTAACTGCAAAATGACACACACATACACACGCGTGTGTGTTTTAAAAAGGGATAACATAAGCATCTTGGTCCGTCGCGACGTAGCGCAAAAAACACAAGCTTTGGGGGACTTGAATAGTGTTTCAATTGGGGAAAAAAATCGCTATTTTCTTATCCCAAATAGCACACGTTTTCCAGTTTCGCGTCAGAAAGCATATTAAAAGTACGAGATAGTGTGCCACGTTAGCATAAAGTGTAGCCTACAACTTAATTTTCTTATCCCAAACAGCGCACGTTTTTTCAATTTCGTGAAAAAAGCATAAAAAGCGTCCGGACTCCCCAACCCAAACATTTTTGAAAATCTCACCCCAGGTCAGATTTGGTGGTAATTTTAGTGGGGGCATAGGTATAATTTGGTGATAAGAGTAGTTGAGAGATTAAAGTCCTATAAAGGGTCATATAATTATGGGTGTTGATATAATATGATGTTAGGAGTAGGACTTTAATCTCTCAACTACTCTTATCACAAATTATACCTATGCCCTAATAAAATTAGCACGTTATTTCAAAACCCATAATTACATTCAGATTAATAGCTAACCAGTGTTCTAAAAATCGGCCTAGGCGGCCGCCTAGGCGCTAGAAGGTGGCCCTCCGCCCCGACTACCCCCTAATCGGTTCTGCCAGGCGGCTAGGCGGGTCTTAGGCGGGCTAGGCGGGTCCTAGGCGGGTACTAGGCGGGCTAGGCGGGCTAAGTGGGTCCTAGGCGACTACCCCATCTGTCCAGATTTTTTTCCTTTTCTATTTTATTTTTTAACGTTTTGTCCAAAAACGTGTTTTCCTTCACTGGACCCTCAAACCCTAAGTACCGTTTTCCTTCTCCTGTATCTCCCGGTCCATTCGTTTCTTCCTTTTCACCTTCGTTGCGGAGACTATCATCTAATTCTCCATCTGCCCGCGCACCAAATAATCGGCAGATCACCTTCTTCTAGTCCAGTTTTTCCATTCCGGCCGTTTCATCATCTTCAGAGTTCCGGTAGTTCTTCCATCTTCTGGTCAGTATTCTTCCAGCTCACCTTCGGGTTTTCTTTTTCTTTTTTTTTTTTAAAAAAAGCTGCTGTAGATGGAGAACCTATATTGGAGGAAGGATATGGAGATGAGGAAGACATGGAATTTTGACTTTAGTTTGTGACTTTTGCTTTTTGAATGTTTTTTTTCAAGACTATTGGAATGTTGTTTTTTTTCAAGACTATTTTTGAAAAGAATATTATTATGCATTTTGTATGCATATACAACAACAACAACAACATCTAAGCCTTAGTCCCAAAATGATTTGGGGTCGGCTAACATGAATCAAACTTTGAAACCGTCAATAATCGTTACATAAATAACATAAAAGGAAAAAAGAGGGAAAAAGTAGAGAAAAAAGCAAATAAAAAAAGAGAATGAATGTAAAAAAAAAGAAAAAAAAAGATAACATGAAATAAAAGAAAATAGGAATTAAAAAAAAAAGAATCAGACTCCATCCACCATCCGTATTCTTTCCAGCCACATTTGCCTCTCCATCGCCATACTTTCTCCAATTCCAAGAAACCGCATATCATTTTCAATAATCTTTATCCAAGTTTTCTTGGGTCTTCCTCTACCTTTCACAACATTACTTGTTCCCCAACTTTCTAGCCTCCTCACTGGGGCATCAATAGGTCTTCTTCTCACATGACCAAACCATCGTAATCGATTCTCCATCATCTTGTCTTCTATAGACGCAACTCTTACCTTCTCTCTGATCACCTCATTTCTGAGCCGATCCTTTTTTGTATGACCCCACATCCATCGTAGCATACGCATCTCTGCCACATTCATCTTTTGAATGTGACACTGTTTTACAGCCCAACACTCGGTGCCATATAACAAATACAGCCTAATTGCCGTGCGGTAAAATTTACCCTTTAATCTATGAGGCATGCCAGATCACATAAAACCCCTGGCACTCTTCCACTTCAACCACCCCGCCTTTATTCTCGTGAGCCACATCGCCATCTAGCTCTCCATCCTTTTGGATAATAGATCCAAGATACCGAAAGAAAGTGGATCCATGAACAACTTTCCCATCAAATGTGATCATCCCCGCCTCTCTATCACAAGTTTCGCTAAACCTACACTCCATATATTCGGCCTTACTCGCTCGCCTAAAGCCTCGATCTTCCAAAGTATCCCTCCAAAGTTCCAATTTCTGTTGCACTCCAACCTTCGTTTCATCAATCAACACAATATCATCTGCGAACATCATACACCACGGAACGTCATTTTGAATTTCTCTTGTCAATTCGTCCATGACTATGGCAAAGAGAAAAGGACTAAGAACAGATCCTTGATGCACCCCAATCGTAATAGGGAATTCTTCTGTCCTCCGAACATTAGTACGTACACTTATACTAGCTCCCTCATACATGTCCTTTATAATGTCAATATATTTCTGCGATACACCCTTCTTTGCTAAGGCCCACCAAAGTACTTCTCTTGGTACTTTATCATATGCCTTCTCTAAATCAATAAAAACCATATGCAGATCTTTCTTTTTATCTCGATAATGTTCCATCAACTGCCGGATGAGATAAATTGCTTCCATGGTCGATCTTTCAGGCATAAATCTAAACTGATTTTCTATTATCTTCACACATTTCTTGATCCTTTGTTCAATCACTCGTTCCCACAACTTCATGGTATGACTCATTAGTTTAATTCCGCAATAATTAGAACAATCTTGAACATCACCTTTGTTCTTATACAAAAGGACGAGAATACTTTTCCTCCATGCTGATGGCATCTTATTGCTTCTCCAAATCTTATTGAAAAGCATAGTTACCCATTCGATCCCTCTCTTCCCCAAACTCCTCCAAACTTCAATAGGTATACCATCTGGCCCTTCTGCTTTCTTTGACCCCATCTTCTTCAATGCAATTGTCACTTCACCCTTTTGGATTCTTCTCTTAAACTCTCGGTTAACCATACTTGAGGGGATGTTTAAATTCTCAATATCTTGTTCTTCATGGCCATTGAATAGGGTATCAAAGTATGACCTCCATCTCTCTTTTATCTCTTTATCTTGAACCAAAACTTTTTGGTCAGTATCCTTTACACATTTAACTTTTCCAATATCTTGCGTCTTCTTCTCTCTCATTCGAGCAAGTTTATAGATATCTTTTTCCCCTTCTTTAGTATCTAATCTTGCATATAATTCTTGATTGACCTTTGATCGGGCATTTCGCACTGCCTTTTTAGCTTTTGTTCGAGCTTTCTTATACTTCTCATAATTCTCATTGCTCGAGCATTTACCCAGTACCTTATAACATTCACGTTTGGTCTTTATCGCTTGCTTAACTTCATCATTCCACCAAGATGTGTCCTTACTTGATGGTCTGTTTCCTTTAGATTCTCCTAGGACTTCTTTTGCAACTTCCTTTATGTTATGCTCCAACAAGTTCCACATCGAATCTATATCCATCTCCGTGCAATCAGACCAAATACCACTATAAGCAATCTTAGCCACAAAAGTATGTCGATTCTCCCCTTGGAGCTTCCACCACTTAATTCGAGGGTCAACTTGTGGTCTTCTCTTTCTTAAGTGCCTCTTACCTCGAAAGTCAAGCACCACAACCCTATGCTATGTTGCAGCACTCTCACCGGGTATTACCTTGCAATTAGTAAAACTTTTCCTCCAAACATTCCTTAATAAAAAGAAATCAATCTGACTTGCATTACCTCCGTTTCTATATGTCACCAAATGAGAGTCCCTTTTCTCGAACCAAGTGTTCATAATACCCAAGTCATGAGCTAATGCGAAATCCAATATATCATTTCCTGCTTCATTCCTGTCCCCAAAACCAAAGCCACCATGAATGCTCTCAAAGCCATCTCTGCTAACACCGACATGCCCATTGAGGTCACCACCAATGATCAATTTCTCACCCATAGGAATTCGTTCGACAACCTCTTCCAAATCTTCCCAAAATTCTTGTTTGATCGATGCATCCAATCCTACTTGTGGTGCATAAGCACTTATGATAGTTAGAAACTCATCCCCTATCACAAGCTTAATACTCATTATTCTATCGCTCTTTCTTGACACTTCCACCACATCATCAATGAATTCTTTATCAATGACGATACCCACTCCATTTCTACTTCTATCCTTTCCAGAGTACCAAAGCTTGTAACCCCAAGGAGCTAACACTCTTGCCTTCTCGCCAACCCACTTAGTCTCTTGTAGACACATTATGTGAATTCTCCTCCTTTTCATAACCTCCCCACTTCGCCGATCTCCCACAAAGAGCCAACGTTCCAAGTTCCAAACCGCTTACTACCCTTACTAGCCGCAAGAACTAACTTCTCTGTCTGTCTCGTCCACGCCGCAAGGATTCTTGCACATTTGACACCACACCCATACTTCGAGGTGGCGCGCCGCTCCGGCGACGACCTAGCAACCTCGCATATTTTTCACTACACCCGGGACTATGAAGTGTAGCGCATCCTTGATCATTTGACACCACACTCAGATGTAAAGGTGGCGCGCCGCATCCTGGCGACGACCTAGCAACCTCGCATACTTATCACCGCACCCGGCCTATGAAATGCGGCCGCTTCGAGGAGACGCCCAAACAATTTTCAATGTTTGATTCATGTCCATGGAATGTGACGAGTTTTACGCTGGCTGCCACTAACCTACCGCAACCCTCTTCTTTTATCCGGGCTTGGGACCGGCAATGGATGTCAAGAAGACACCCACAGGCAGAGTTTTTGTATGCATATATAAAAATAAATAAAATACAAAATATATAAAAAAAACCGCCTAGCGCCTAGCCGCCTAGGCGCCGCCTCCAAGGCCTAGGCGCTAGAAGGTCCCCGTCCGCCCGCCTACCGCCTAGCGCCTTTTAGAACATTGTAGCTAACTCAGCACATAACCGGTCCTGAGGCGGCCGCTTCAGGCCACCAGATCCGGGGACATATGAGCCTCAATCCAACTTGTTTCTTGACCTTAATCCAAATCCACCACCCAAAGTTCCCCACATTCCCAGTTCGCATCATTTCTCAAATTGCTAACAAATCGACTATTCTATATAAAAAAAACAGAGAACCTAAAATGACAGGCTCTTTACAACTCAACACAATCATCAAGTACCAATAAAATTATTTAAAAAAAAAAGATTTGGAAATAGGGTTCTCAACTCCTGGAAAGATCATCAATATTTAAAAAAAAAACAGATGCCCAAAACATAAAAAAATAATCAAGAACCATTGAGTAACAGATAAGCCAATAAATAGACGAAAAAAAAGGGTCTTGATTAGTATAAGGGTTACCTGTCGAAGGGCAAAGAGAGCCTATATCTGGGCTCGACTGAAGTAGGTGATGAGCCTCTCATATTGGCGATTCAGTTCAGCAGAACACCCAACTTATTCTCTTCTTCTTCAAGTAGAGTATAAAAGAATAATAAGGGGAAAATGCTGTAAAGCCATCCCCCAACTTCACCTCCAAGGCTTGCTCCACTGATCTCAACAACTCCAGTGGCGTGCGGTGGTCGAGATTTTAGCCGGTATGTGAATCGCAAGATTGAGGGGAGGAGATTGAGGGGAGGAGATTGAATCGCAGGGTTGAATAAGCGAGGAACGGGAGAAGTTGAATGACCTAAACCGGTAGTGGGGGCATTTTATGTGTTGGTATATGAGAACCGATGTGAAACATACACGTACTACATCGGTTTTTTCTTAACCGATGTAAAAAACTGATATATTAAAACCAGTGTAAAAAACTTATATATTACATCGGTTTTCTAATAACCGATGTAAAATGAAACCTAATCACTTTTTAAATCGGTTATACTGCAACCGATTTAGAAAGTGCGATGTAGAATGGTATTTTTCCACTAGTGTATATTAAAAATTATAATGTATACAATTAATTGTACGAACTATAATATATTTATAGAATTATATTATATGTAATAAAATTATATTGTATATATTATATAATAATTTTGCTGAAAACTATAATTTTATAATGTATATCAAAAATTATAATAATACATATAGTGCTAGGAATTATGATGTATTTGTAGAATTATATTATTATATACTAAAAGTTAATATATTATATTATTATATATTAATAATATTATGTAATAAATATTATATTACATTGTATATAATATACTTGTAGAAGTATATTATACATATATTCGAAAATCGCAAGATAAAAAAAGAAGAAACACATAAAAATGTTGTTATTCTACAATTTAACATGGTTCTTTTAGAACCGCGGTTAAATGGGAACTTTAACATCGGTTCTTTAGGAACTGTTGTTAAATATGAATTTTAACATCGATTATTTTAAAATTGTTGTTAAATGGGAACTTTAACATCAGTTCTTTTAGAACCGTTGGTAAATGAGAATTTTAATATCGGTTTTTCATGAAACTATTATTAAACTATTTTGAAAATTATGATTTATGCCAACGCATCATTTTAACATTGTTTTTTCAGAATCACTGAAAGGACTAGTGGTGAAAACCTCGGTGACACCCTTACGCAAGATCTTCCAGACCATTTTCTTTGGAAGAGAATTCTCGTAATTCAAGAATCTTCCCCATGAACAATAACTGACCTAGCGCAGTACGCAACAGTTCTTACGTCAATTCTCCATTAATAAGAAGTATTCGGAGACTCTAGTGGGAGTAATGGCATCATCTATGGTGGGCACATATGGGGATTCTCACCGTGCAATGAGAGCCGTCCTTAGAGCAGCTCGTTGAGACACCCAACCACAAAAGCCTCACCGGCAAAACCTCATTCGAAGAAGGCAACTTGGATTCGAACTCTTCTAATGGGCTTCACGCCTGGTGTTGTTCAGGCGATAGAGGAAGTGACTCTTCCCATTGCACTTGGGGCAGGTTATAGGAGAGTTACCAACTAGGTGAAATTCGTAGTAAGGAAAGCACTTTATACATATAACTTGATTTTGGGGAGACCGTTGCTAAACTTATTCTCAGACGTATCTTTGGCATATCATATGAAGGTTAAGTAATAGGGGAAGTTGTAGAAAATACCTAAGTTGCAAGGTAAATTTATGTAGCTACAATGAAACAAGTCAAGAACTAGCTCGTTGAACTCTAGGAGGAGGACTGTCGCCGCCTGGCCAAGGGAAAGTCAAAGGCCATCTTGACCATCAATGATGAAGCATCTCACCCATCAGGAGAGAGTAGTAAGCGAAAAAATGGGTAAGCAAGACTAGAAGTAGGGATGAACTAAAGGAGGTATATCTAACTCTAGGCCACCATCCCAAATTTGTGAGAATTGGGGCTCGACTTTAGCTGGAGTTTCAAAAGACCTTGATATCCTTCTTGTGGAGCAGCATTGACATACTCGCATGGACGTTGAAAGATTTTCCTAGAATTTCTCGAGAGCTAGCCCTCCACCACTCAATGTCAATCCCGAAGCAAGGCCTATGAAACTTAAGAAGAGGTGTTTCGGCGAAGAGTGAAAAAACAGATCAAGGACGAAGTTGGGAAGTTGTTAGCGAGACAGATTCATCCCGTGCAATATCCTGAACGAATAGAGAATGTAGTAGTACTAAGTTCTGATGAGTGGGAGGAAGTGGCACATATGCATGGACTTCACATATTTAAACAAAGCATGTCCTAAAGATCCATTCCCGCTGCTCTGCATAGACCTATGTTGGGATTCGGTGATAAAAATAAAGTGCATGACAGAATAATAAACGGATCAAACAGAATAAATTCGAACCCCTAAGAGTATCGATCATGCATTGTATAAACAAATATTAATTGGTGAAGATAAAATTATAGAAATAATACCCTCTTAGTCCTTTTATAATTTCTTCTTGTAAACGATCATGAACACGAATTCAATCCATTCGAGCTTGATGAGTAATCCAACACTGAAAAAGTTGAGTGTCTCTACTTCACCACGTGGCGGATATTTTTCGAAAAAGTTCGATATCAAATTCATTCTCTAGGAATACGGCTTGGAATTGATATAATATTTTTCTCTCATTTATTTTTCTCCTTTCTTCTTCTCTCTAAGATAAACAGGACTTAGAAAAAAAGTTCCCCCTCCCTCCAATATGCTTCGGCCGAACTAGACCTGCGGTGTGTCTTGGTATATTTTATAACATTTTAGAGATGAGATTCCAAGATCATACAAATATAGATCTCTTTTGTCCACATGTATAAAATGTCAACCACACCCAAACCAAATCAAGACAAGTAAAAGAAGGCACATGGAAGGTGAAGTGGGACAAAGGGTGCGGCCCCCTAGGAGTTGGTGAGAAAAGACGAGGCGAGTCACTCGGTTCGTGTATTGGATGTTCGCTTGTTTAGTCCGTTAGGTACACTTCGTTCTATCTTAAATATATGTATACTTAATTAATTAATCCAATTAATTAATTTTATCCAATACAAAATTTTAATTCATTTCCAAGAAATAATTATTTAGGAATTAAATTGACCATTGAGTAATTAATTTAAATTCACAAGACCACAACGATTTATCAAATAAATCAAATTGGATATCCAATATCCAATATTAATGAAGAGATAATAAATTTATATTTATCCGTCAATTATTCTTGTGTGCGACTCCATAGTTCCGTCTCAGTCGGCAATGAGAGGAACCAAAAGAGTGTGGGTAATACTTATCCAGTCTAGCGGCCCGCACCATAACCCAATTGAGAATGTATTATTGGATCATTCAAAATTAATATATCGTGAATATCGTATGCGTATAAACCCTTCAATCATATGTACCGATAAAGTATTAGGGTCACGGCAATATCAAACCTATTATAACTTGACTCTATGTATTTGTTAATGCAAACTGAGCTCACTGAGCTTTCGAGTATCGAATACAACCGGCTCTAAATACTTTGGCCAAAGACTTATGATCTCATTTGTCACTAACCGCATAGGACATTTACTTGCTCACTTACATGAGAAAGAATCATATCTTGGTACTGAGTAGAGACTGCTACTTGCCCACTAAGTCGCACTTCGAGGTTGACCCCACCAACCGGTGATTTGATCGAACTACTCTAGTGACAAACTCAATGTCACAAGCACATCTCCTACTAAATCCTCAAGTCAAAGGTTCACGTACACCTATCACAATCTTTCGATTCAGTCATTAACTAACCCATAGTGAAATCCATGTGACTGTATCGAGGTGAGCTAAGTCCGAGTATACTAATCCCATTATTATACCTATAACGTGTGCTCCCACTAACCCTTAGTGAATACAGGTATTTACCATGTCAAAGTACATGTTATACAAGTCTTGTATAAACTTAATATTGAGTTAAGTTTTATCGACTTGCGAACCAGTGAAGCATTCGAGCCTTAAACACTTCCAGTGCCTATCTCCTTATCTTCATAAAGAGTGGAGTGTGCTCTCAAATGCAAGGACTATTATTGTAACACCCCCGAGATATTCAGGGTATATTACAGCGCCGTGGACCCCTACATGGGACCCACCAGGCTAAATAAAAAATACCACTCGTCTGACCATCTCGGTTAGCGAGAAAAACACACATCACCAAGACAAAGATAAAATAGAACGCCCGGTATAACCGGCGGAACCAACATCAACGACATTTATAAATAACATTTAAGTTACAAACCACAATCCGAGAAAAAAGGCCTAAGTAACTCGCGAGTATTATCTATAAGTTTGCAATTGAGAAAAACAACCAATTCAAAAAGGACAACAGAAACAAGGAAACCTAAATGCACATGTCAACAACCCTGGCCAGCATCCTCGTACTGTCCCAGCGCTCACTCGTCCGGCTGAACATGACCTAAAATTCATAACAAGAATTTCCCCGAAACGGGTCCCCAAAGGGGTTAGCAATTATGCTAGTACAAGTAACCAATGGATAACTTACACCTTACACATATAGTCAAAGCACGCAAATGAGAAAACATCAGTTCGAAACACACATTTCCAGAAACGGCATAATCCAAAACACATTTGTAAAATGCACCACAATTAACCGCGGACCCACGCCTCTGTGGACCCCTACCAAGACCCCATCAGATCTAACCCGTAGTGGTTAAAAGCAAGCTCAAGGATCCACGTCTCAGTCGACCCCTACCGAGACCTCGTCAGATCTAACCCGTAGTGAGCATACACACACATACACACGTTACTCATGCAATACTACCATGTTAAGCATGTAAGTTCATTAAGGGTACTTGCCTCGATTAAACAACGATGAGAACGGGAAAGATTACGACCGCGGTTGCGAGAAATCGAACACCGAACCTAGACGATTCGTCAAACACAATTACAACAAATCGACAAAACAACGATAATGGAAAATGCCCGGAAACCCACCTACGATTCATGTAATTTCATACGACAAAATCGAAGAGGGCGGACAACAACCCCAAACCCTATCGATTTCAAGAACACACCGAAGTTCACCGAAATTTCGTAGGAAACACATGAATACTACTAATATTAATCATATACATCATGGATTAATCAACAATACGGAATGAATCGGACGAAAGTTCAAAAACTCCCAAATTTCCCAAAAATAGGGTTCTAGGAGAATACCTTAGATTTAGGATGAAGGACACAAGTAGATGTTGTTAATTCACACCAAGAACTCAAGGAAAATAATCTATGAAGTGGTTGGAAGAAGAAATAGCCCCAAATCACCCTTGGAGTCGTCGGCTGTGGAGAGAAGATGAAATGAGAAAGAAATGATGAATCCGGTCTCTATTTTTTTATAACCAGAGAGACGTAGTGTGCGCTAACGATAAAAGTTAGCGTGTGCTACCAGGAAATAGCGTGCGCTAACGGCCCCTCGATAGCGCGTGCTATCGGGCCATAGCGCGTGCTATCGGGCCATAGCGTGCGCTACCTGAACACCAGGCCGAGTCCAGAAACATTCCGCCCAGTTTTGGACTGCCAGGCTAGCGCGCGCTACTGGACACCCAGCATGCTCTAAGCCTAGACCATAGCGTGCGCTAGAATACATTCTTAGCCTGCGCTCACTACACCAGAATCACGATTTTGTGACTGTCAAAAACTGTCACAAATGGCAAAAATAGTCACAAAGGACTGTCATAAAATCACCAGTCACAAGTTTTTTTTGTGACTGTCAAAACAGTCACAAATCAGTGACAAAACCTCATTTATATGACTTTACAATACCACTTTCCATGGCAGTCACAAATATCATTTATGACTGTCATTAGCAGTCACGAGCTTCAACTTTTGTGACTTCCATGGACAGTCATAATTATCATTTTTCTTGACTATCTTGTGACTGTTTTTAGAAGTCACAAATGTTGAAAAAAAATACAAAAAAAAAAGTAAAACCCCATTTTTCTCTGAATGCAATCTAATCATTTTTCACAATGAATTCATAATACAATCCAAACATATTTCTCAAAGTATTCACACAATACTCCAATTAATTTTTACAAAACATAAAAATCACAATGTAATACTGAAAATTAACACATGTAAAGAAAACTCCGAACCAACCCATTGAAAATAAAATAAGTATGGAGTATTAGTTATATATTGAAAAATATCAATAACTAATAAGTTAAACTAATAGAATCATAAGCTTCATCTGTGGAAAAAACAGGTGGAGCAACGCCTCCTAAGACAATGGTTTCAGGAGCACATTTTGTCTGAATAATAAAACAAAATATATAAATCAGTCATTAACCAAAATAAATAAAGATAAATGGACATGAACAGAAAGAAGGGTGGGGGCTGGAAGTTCCCCTACATGTTGGAAATTTCTCATTCGTCCAAGGTCATAACGCCATTTTGAGTGGTCTTCTTCTCATAAGCCTACATACAAAGACAATAAAAACATCAGCTAAACATCTTTGAATAATCTGCAATTAGAATATGTATTAAGGAAAATAATGAAAATCTCTTTGTATATACAAGTTCAGTAAAGGCAGTTCGACTTCCATTATCTCCATTCCAGCATGACATTACCAATTAACAAGAACTAAAAACATGCTATTGTAGGAGAAAATCAAGGGAAATCAAAAGTAGAAGTACTATCAAGTAACTAACATCCATCTGAGAAATGCCTTTGAACTTACACAGAAAGTTGGACTACAAGGACTGTCCCTTCATGATATTAAGTCCGTAATTATAAAATACCAATTCCGAATTGACAGCGATAGAACACATAATACCTCAATGGTCGTGGTATTGGCAGCCACCAATGACATGTGCATAATCAGGAATCCCATAACACTCAAAGCAAATGCCAAATTTAATACTGCAACAATTAGATATTTATGAGCCGAGTACAGAAAAGGACCAGTAAGGCTAAGCAAAAGGAAATAATACTATACCAAAGGCAAGAAAAGTTGTTGCAAGACTTCCTAGAGTCCCAGGGATTTCTCAGTCGCTAAAGAAAGCAATAAAATGTGGCAGGAATGATAAAGTAACAAGAGTAGTTTCAAGAAAAGAACGTATATCTGTAGTAGAGAAATAGACATAACATCGGAAATAATCCCGTGCAAGCCTAATGGCTGAATCTTACGGAAAATGTTCAGTCCCAAGCCGAAGCCATAAACAAAGATCTTCAAGATAGTCCCACTAAGATACACAAATACACTATATATAGACTTAATAACCATAATGCTGACTTAGGCCCCAAGAATAAGCACAATGTCAAATTTATTAAAGAGTCTTAAATTAAAAATCCCTACTATAATAATACTAATAATTTGATGTGTATCGCTGCATATACAAGTGTTTATAGTTAACAGATCAATGCCAGTATGTGCTTTTAAAAAAATCATAAGGTAGAGACTTGGACATAATCATTTCGACATACCTACACGACGATACAAGACAAGTGGAAGCATGATAAAAAGAACAATGTAGAGAAGGGCGACCGCCCGTAAGTTCCACCAATGAATTCCAAACCATTCTTTCAAAACACCCAAGTGTTCTGTCCCTGTCCCAGAAAGTACATCCCCTGGCATAAATAACGACATGTTTGTTATCAAGTCGAATTCAGTTTCTTCAAACTTCAGGGTATATAGCACAAACTGACAAGTAAATTTCCATATTTGACTATTTAGTTAAACTTATTTGCATTGTGGCCCTTAAGGCCTTTTGGTCCACCATATCTTGTAAACACTAGCCGTTTTTGCTATTCATCGTTTTATTACCGTCTTCTTATTCTCTTTGTTATCATGTTTCGTAGAAGTCAATCAGATAATTATGCAACCAATACATATAAGTAGAACAATCATTCTTTTTCACTTGAAGTAGTTTATTCTAGCTTCTTTTCAATCACATGAGTGCTTCAATATGCCTGTGCAATCACTTTTGTAAGTGTTGCTAAAAAGGTTGCTAAAGTACACAATCCACAGGAATAATCTCCAAATACTGATAAGATGCAGCAAAGTAGTAAAATTAAATAAAAAAAACACCAAATAATCCAGCTACATTATATCCAGACGCTAAAAACATAAGAAGAAAATATAAGGCAGTAAATTGCTCAAAGTACTCATTGAGTAGGATAGAACGGAACTTTAGCCGCCGTTAAATTAGGATAGAACGGAACTTTAGTCGTCGACAGCCATTGATTCCCCTGAATAAAACTCCCGACCGCGAACTGGGACATCTCCATCGAACTATTAATAACCCTATATCCAGGCCACTTCACCCTCCCTCGAAGGTGATGCCTTTCGCTACGAATCCGGTACCTACTACAGCTGCAATTTTGGGGAAAAACATATTAGTTTTTTTACTGAGTAAAATACAAAATAAAATGGTTGGCATGCACATTACAATTGTAATTTCCCATTGTTACAAAATTAATTTGGATTTCAATCACGGCCCACCCTTGCAGGGAAGGAATCGAGACCGCCTATTCGGATAAGAGCCTGTCGCCGCCTCCTCCGTCTAGCTCTAACCATACCCGCCGAATCGAAGTGTCCGTCGCTGCCGCCATGAATCACAAACTTCTGTTCGTCCTCACCAGAGAGACGAAACAAGAATCGCTGGTTCACAGCCACCCACCACCATCCCTCATCTGTCTTTGAAATCTCGACAAATGGCAATCACTGGTTGTTGCAACTGAATCGCCTTCCTCCTTCCGGCTCATGCTTCATTCGGGCTGTCGCTACGCTGTACTAGTATATATGTGCGTATGTTTTAAGTTATGAGAAGAGGTGCTGTGATAGTGAGATCGGGGCCTAGGGTGAGATCAGGAGAGAAGACAGGGATGTAGAGGACCAGAGAGGGGAGGAGCCGAGGATAAGAAAGAAGATGGAGATGGAGGGCGTGAGCATCGGGTAGAGAGAAAGAGAAGACAGAAAGGGGGATGGTGGATGAGGGGAATGGAAAAACATATTAGTTTGATTGTAATAAAAAAAAAAGAAAAAAGGGAAATTGTATTACCCTTATTGCAGATGTGGCTGTCGCCTGTGCTAAGGGTTTGCCAAAATGTATTTGTACATAAAACTTGTTGGAATATTTATTCCACACATTATTTTATTTGTGTTTTGATGATTAAAGTTGCTAAACTACAAAACAACATCGAGGCGAAGCAAAACGGCGAAGCAGACGAAGACGCAAAAATTGCAATCTGGACTGCATTAGCGCACGCTAAGGGACATATGTTAGCGCACGCTAACGAGGAGTCAGCTGCATTCCAGCCTAGTATCGAAGTAAGCTGCAGTGAAGTCAGCAGATGGATAGCGCACGCTACACTCTATTATTAGCGCACGCTACTCTCTATTATTAACGCACGCTATCGAGCCATGTTACTGTTGTGGAAGATATTCAAACACAGAATGACGTATGCAATGAAGTCATCATTAGCGCACGCTACAAAGGATTATTAGCGCACGCTAAGATGTTTGAATCTAGTCAATCCGAACGTTGGGAAAAGCAGGTCAAAGTCAGCATATCAAACGGTCACTTTGACAATCCATGCAACAGATATATTGGATTAGCGCACGCTACAAAGGAAGTGGTAGCGCACGCTAACTGTTTAAGCGATAGCTACCGGATGAAATATAAAGTGATGAACGCAGGCTACATGTAAGGCTTTTGGTAGGCGAGTGCTAATATGTGCGACAGCGCACGCTTAGAAGGAAGGCTAGCGCACGCTAGCTAGTCAACTGGCAGCAACGGCTAGTAAGGAGGAAGAAGGCTATAAATACCAAGGAGTTGGTATTATTCCACACAACAATATTGAGCAAAGCATACATACGTGTTATATCATTGTAAACATTATAGTTGTTGTTCTTGAGCTTAATTAAGAGTGATTGAGTGTTATACACAAGATCATACACGAGCGATAAAAAGAAAAGATACGATTTGATTCGGTGTTATTAGGATCAAGGATCCGGCATTGTTAGAATCACAATCGCTATCTTAGTGAGGTTTATCTAGTACCCATAGAAAGCTAGAGTGGTTGATTCCTTATCCAATAGAAAAGGAAAAACGGTTTTACTCGGACCGATAGAAGACGAGCTTGTAACGGTAATCCCTCGACCGATAGAAGAGAGGCGTAGAGGTTTTGATCTTAAGCCTAAGGAAAAAGATACATCGAGAGAGGACGTAGGCTTCGTTAATAGCCGAACCTCTATAAATCCTCGTGTCCTTTATTTTCCGCAATTTATTTTCGCTTCCGCATAAAACGGCGCAAATATCCGATTTGGTACCCAACAATTGGTATCGGAGCGGTACTCCTATACCCGGCTTAACATCCGAGGAGAAAAGATCCAATGGCGTTCCAAATGGCTCCAGTCGAAGGCCTTGCTCTCAACCGACCACCATTTTTTGATGGCGCAAACTTCATGACATGGAAGAAGAAGATGTCGATATTCATTCGAGCTTACGACATCGAACTTTGGAAGGTGATTTGTCTTGGTCCCAAAATCCCGACGAACTCAAACGGAACTCTCAAAACCTTTGAAGAGTATGACGATGCGGATTGGAAAAACGACCATTATAATTGCAAAGCGACGCAATTATTAT
The DNA here is from genome assembly GCA_033398695.1 of Orobanche coerulescens. Lineage (NCBI taxonomy): Eukaryota > Viridiplantae > Streptophyta > Magnoliopsida > Lamiales > Orobanchaceae > Orobanche > Orobanche coerulescens. The sequence continues at coordinate 189,328,946 of CM065804.1, read as the reverse complement.
ACTGTGCTTTAAATCCGGAAGAACACAACCGGATATCATCGTGTGATAGTGCCAAAGAAATCTGGAAAATGCTTGAGGTAACACACGAAGGTACGTCTCAAGTTAAAGAGACGAAGATAAACATGCTCCTTCACGATTATGAATTATTCCAAATGAAGGACGATGAATCCATCTCGATTATGCTCGACCGATTTTCGGTCATCACTAATGGATTAGCATGTTACGGAAAACCACTATCGAGTAGTGAGAAAGTAAAGAAAATTCTCCGATCACTACCTCGAGAATGGGACGGTACGGTTACGGCAATAATGGAATCCAAAGATTTAAATACTCTCGATTTTAGTGCTCTCGTTGGTTCTCTTATCAACTACGAGATTGTTCTAAAATCTCGAAATGCCAAACCAAAACCGAAGGAGAGGTCGATAGCATTCAAGGCTAAAATGTCGAAGAAGAAAGAAGAAACCCCGGTGGACGAAAGTGACGAAGAAATGGCATATTATGCCAAAAATATTAATAAGTTCCAACACTTATTAAACCGGAGAAAGAAGGACATTCAAGCGGGCGAACCTAAGAAATTCGACAACACTTGTCGATTATGTGGTAAACCAGGCCACTTTGCTAAGAACTGTCGAGTAAAGCAAAAGGAGGTTCTAATCGCAACATGGAGCGACGAAGATCCCGATGAAGATTTTCTTGAACAAAATAATCTCGCGCTCATGGCCCGGAGTTCATTCGACGATAGCGACGTCGAAAGCCAAGTAAGTAATTCTTACGACGAACTTTTTGAAGCATTCGAATTATTACATACGGACTATCAAAATGCTTTAAATGAAATTAAATCCCTCAAGTCTAAATATAAAACTTTGGAAATTGAAAATTCCAAAATACTTGAAAAAGGGAAATTTGTCGAAATTGATCATTCAAAATGCCTTGAAAATGAAAATATTTTGAAAAATGATCTTTTAAAAGTTCAAGATGAACTAAAAATTTTGACAAAGAAATTCTCGTGCGGCAACGATAAATTTGAACAAATGTTATGTGTTCAAAAATATACTCTAAATAAAGAGGGATTAGGATTCAAATCACGTTCGAAAAATGAATCCGTCAATTTCAAAATACCCCGATGTGAAAAATGTTTGAAAATTGGGCATCACATTTCAAATTGCAAAAGCCCAAGACGGACGATAAAAATTAAAAAGATTTGGGTTCCTAAAGGAACAAACGTTTCAAACATCGTCTATGTTTCAAAAGAAAAACCAACTATCGGTTGGATCCCCAAAAATAAACTTTGACAAATGATATTTTACAAAGGGGGAGAAGGAAATAATATTTTCGGGGAGTTTATACCCTTATTAATGCATAAATTGGTATCATGCATATTTATATTTCATTTGGTATCCTTTATATTTTTTTACTTTTTGATGAAAACAAAAAGGGGGAGAAAGATATGAATTGAGATAAAAATGATAAAAATGAGAAGGAGATGAAGAGGAGATAAAAATGAGAAAAATCGAAGAAGTCGAAAAGAAAAGAAATGGAGAAACTAACGAAACGATCAAAGCCAAAAACTTTGATTCGTATAAATATACAGATATTATTTTTTACAGATTATCCAATTCAAGAGTTGTTTTGTAATCATCAAAAAGGGGGAGATTGTTGGAATATTTATTCCACACATTGTTTAATTTGTGTTTTGATGATTAAAGTTGCTAAACTACAAAACAACATCGATGCGAAGCAAAACGGCGAAGCAGACGAAGACGCAAAAATTGCAATCTGGACTGCATTAGCGCACGCTAAGGGACATATGTTAGCGCACGCTAACGAGGAGTCAGCTGCATTCCAGCCTAGTATCGAAGTAAGCTGCAGTGAAGTAAGCAGATGGATAGCGCACGCTACACTCTATTATTAGCGCATGCTACTCTTTATTATTAACGCACGCTATCGAGCCATGTTACTGTTGTGGAAGATATTCAAACACAGAATGACGTATGCAATGAAGTCATCATTAGCGCACGCTACAAAGGATTATTAGCGCACACTAAGATGTTTGAATCTAGTCAATCCGAACGTTGGGAAAAGCAGGTCAAAGTCAGCATATCAAACGGTCACTTTGACAATCCATGCAACGGATATATTGGATTAGCGCACGCTACAAAGGAAGTGGTAGCGCACGCTAACTGTTAAGGCGAGCTACCGTGTCAAATATAAAGTGATTAACGACGCTACATGAAAGCCTTTACGTACGCTAGAGCAAAAATGTGCGATAGCGCACGCTAAGAAGGAAGGCTAGCGCACGCTAGCTAGTCAACCGGCAAAGAACGGCTAGTAAGGAGGAAGAAGGCTATAAATACCAAGGAGTTGGTATTATTCCACACAACAACATTAAGCAAAGCATACATACGTGTTATATCATTGTAAACATTATAGTTGTTGTTCTTGAGCTTAATTAAGAGTGATTGAGTGTTATACACAAGATCATACACGAGCGATAAAAGAAAAGATACGATTTGATTCGGTGTTATTAGGATCAAGGATCCGGCATTGTTAGAATCACAATCGCTATCTTAGTGAGGTTTATCTAGTACCCATAGAAAGCTAGAGTGGTTGATTCCTTATCCAATAGAAAAGGAAAAACGGTTTTACTCGGACCGATAGAAGACGAGCTTGTAGCAGTAATCCTCGACCGATAGAAGAGAGGCGTAGAGGTTTTGATCTTAAGCCTAAGGAAAAAGATACATCGAGAGAGGACGTAGGCTTCGTTAATAGCCGAACCTCTATAAATCCTCGTGTCCTTTATTTTCCGCAATTTATTTTCGCTTCCGCATAAAACGGCGCAAATATCCGATTTGGTACCCAACAAAACTGAATAGTTTATGACTGCTCAAGACAGTCACAAATATTTGAATTTGTGACTGCTCAAGACAGTCAGAACACTTATGACAGTCATTAGCAGTCACAAATATTTGGATTTATCACTGTTTGGTCTTTGTGACTGTTATTGGTAGTCATAAAGTTGTGACTGTGAATGACAGTCACAAATCCAGCGAGTTTCAATGTCATAAAATCCTGTTTTTGGTGTAGTGGCTAAGCTGCTCGTCCAGAGAGCAGAGAACAAAAACAACTCACTGTCACTGCTGTGCTCGAGCCGTTAGCGCGCGCTACTAGATGATCGTAGCGTGTGCTACAAACAATGATAGCGTGCACTACACAACAATAGTAGCATGTGCTATCGAGTGCAGACAGCAGCACAAGCAGCACACAGGGATGGAAAACAGCGAATTCCATCTCGGATGTAAACAACGTGCATCCGACACCAAACAACGAACCGAAGGAGGCACAAGAACAACAAGGTCGAGTCAGAACCAAAGTGCTAAAAGAAAACACAATTCCGACTACCCGACGGCACGAAAAACCACAACGTTAATAATCACCCCAAAACTTGAGAAATTACAAAATGGCCCAAAACATGTGAAACACACGATACAAGATTGGAACAACAAACGAAAGCTCAAAACATGTATAACAACATGAGACGGACCTGCGACAACCCCAAAACAGCAGTTCCGAACAACGATTACAAGAATCGAACGAAAAAGCGACAGAAAGACATTAAACATGGAATTGGGTAAAACAAGTCCGAAACAAGCTCGGATGACAAAAAGTCCAATATTAAATATTCTCGAAATATTAATACGGTTACAAGCGAGTTACTAAAAACAAAAAATACACCCAAAAATGAAAATATCGGGAAGAGAAAAATGCGGATATTACAATTACTATATACCTAATCATGATGCCAATGATATTCAATAATATAGTAACAATAAATGCCTTATTCAATAGATGCTCGTAATTACAATACAATGTTCTCACTTTTTCATTCTCTGAGTGGCATTCGAGGGCATATTCCCTCGGTTTATAATTATGAACATTAATTAAATTAGGCATTTATTATTTCTATATTATTGTATATCAATGGCGTCATGATTTGGTATATAGAATAATAGTCCTTGCATTTGAGAGCAAATATTCCACCTTATGCAGATAAGGAGAAAGGCACTGGAAGTGTTTAGAGCTGGAATGCTTAATTGGTTCGCAAGTCGATAAAACTTAACTGGGCAGTAAGTTTAGACAAGGTTTGTATAACATGTACTTTGACATGTAGAGTGACTGTCTTTACTAAGGATTAGTGGGAGTACACGTTATAGGCATGCTATTGGGATTGATATACTCGAACACGACTCGCCTCGATTCGGTGTCACATGGATATCATTCAGGGATTGTCAATGACTGAATCGAAAGGTTTTGATAGGTATACGTGGACCTTTGACTTGAGATTTCCTAGTCGTGTTCTTCGAGACGAATTGATATATAATTTTTTCGATCAATATCCGACGCGTGATAACGTAGAGACACTCGACATATTCGGTGTTTGATCATTCATCAATTTTGAACGAATTGTATTCGTGTAATGTAATATCCTGAAATTCTACTGCGATTGTTTAATGTTATTTTATCCGAGCTATATTGTACAGGATGGAATCTGTGCCGTATGGATAAAATAATAGAAAGACTGAGGTAATTGTACTTGTATAATTGTCGTATTTGGTAGACAATTACAATTGAGGATATCGTGTATCAGGTCATCGCACTTTTGATATGAGGTATATCGTATGAGAATACTATTGGATTCAGTATATGTATTCAGTAAGTGTATATGTGTTTTCAGTATGTCGAGACAGGCGGTAACAGTTGAAATTGGCTAAGTATAGAATACTTAGCGTACGCTAATGTTGAAAACTTACGTACGCTAAATCTCAAGAGTTACGTACGTTATGGACGAGACATTACGTACGTAACATGGGAATCAGACGATTGCGTCATGGTCGGCAGGTGGGACCCTGTGTCGGCAACTTTCGGCGGAGGATGTTGACAGGGGAGTCAACGTACGTGTTACATATGTTATACAGGATGTGTTACGTACGTAACACGACTATTGTACTGTAGCAAGTCAACTGGTATATTACGTACGTTATATGGTATGGGTTACGTACGTAATGGACTTCACGGAATGAGACAGTGAGTTTGTTACGTATGCTATGGATTTTGGATTACGTACGTTAAAGTTGTTACGTACATTAAGCAACGATACTTACGTACGTAATGAGTTATGCAATTTAATATAATGAAGTTCGTCTTTCATTTCACTTCAGCTTTCCTTTTTGTTTTTCATCTCCAAACTTTGAGAGAGAGATGTTGGCCTTCCTAAGTCGATTTTGAGCTTGAGGACTTGGATTTGAGGCTTGGATATGGAGCTATGGATGATTCTTGAAGTGTTTTCTAGTGTTTCTCATCTTCTAAGAGGTATGTTAGATAATCCTCCTTTTCATTTCGGATTTTTGATGTTGTTATTGATAAATGATTCGAATGAAGAGGGTTAAGATGTTGTTGTTTCGATTCTTGAGGTTATATGAATTATATGTTGAAAGGAAGATGGTGATATGATGGTTTATACCTTGAATATGTTGATTATGATTATGAAATCATAGAGTTCTTGATGTTCTTGGTATTATTATCCGTATTTGATCCGTATGATGATGATTAGGGAGTTCTTGTTACAATCCTTGAGGTTATGTAGAGTGTATATTGAAGAATACGATGATTCATGACTTGGATTATGAATGGAAGATTATCTTCATGTTAAAGGATATCGAATTATGTTGTTTTAATGGTTATGAACATGACTTCGAATCCCTTAGTGTTTTTGAGGATCTTTTGATGAATTTAACATAGCAAGACGATCGTATGTTGAATTATCGGTATTTTTATATATGAAGATCGAATGTTCGTTGCTCGTAGTGATAGAATTCGTATGTTCTTGATGAAATACGAATCACAATATCAATTTGGAACCCGGAAAGATTGTGATTGATCGTCGAATATGATTTCCTTTACGTTCACACCCGTGATCGCATTGTGATTGTAAATTCGTAATGGTTTGAATTGGATTATTCGGACTTGTGTCTAAGCGGGATAGTTGTGGAACCGTTGGGGTTTATTGATCGGTTGCATTGATTGATTATGATCATCGAGTTGTAGTTTGTATTGTAGATATCGTTGAATCGTTGAGATGATTTGGTTGGTCGTGTCGGTTGTTAATTGTTATTGGATATGTGTTATTTGATTACTTCGATAGGTTGAGATTATTGATCGGTGATTATAACCGGATGTTGCGGTCGTGTTCGAGTATGTTCTTGAATTGCTTCGGTCGGGGCCGAGGAGCTCGTAGACGAAGGCATTGTGACTGGTAGTGGCTTCATCATCGTCATGTCGGTATCAAGGCAAGTTATTACTTGCTCAGTTATAATGTTTAATGAATGGTTTCAGTTTCATTTCATTTATAATGCATATAACAATGATTATATGTTGTCATTCCGATTTTGGGAGTTAAATCATAATGTATATGATTTATTTCGGTTATTGGCATATTCGGGTATCGAGGTTACATTATGGTAAAGATGAGGATATGAGTATCTGTAGTCCATGGTACGTTTGGATCGCCGAGCATTGCGGATAATCGTCGGTGATGGTTTGATATCGAGATTTCTCCCGAAGGGCTCGGGGCAAGTATCTTATATCGATTCAGTTAGTGTTAGTGTTTTGATCATGCATATTGTCCTTCATGTTGTTGAACATGAGGTCGTCTTAGTTGATTTGTCATATTGTCGTTCATGTTCTGTTGTTCATGTTGATGAACATTTTGATTTGCATATGTGTATGCATAACTGTGTTGTGTTGATCCGATGGGATCGTGTGATCTATGCTGAGGGCGCTGGATCAGATGTCTACCTCGTGTTGGTCCGACGGGATCATCTTGGGATCTATGCTGAGGGCGCTGGATCATTGGATGGGTTTTTCCACCTCGTGTTGGTCCGACGGGATCATCTTGGGATCTATGCTGAGGGCGCTCGATCATTGGATTACCCAGTGTCGTGTTGATGGAATCATGTGGATTCGCATCGTTGGTTTTTTATGTGTTGTTGTATGTATATTGTTGGTTATCCACCTCGTGTTGATCTAGTAGGATCATCTTGGGATCTATGCTGAGGGCGCTGGATCATGGGATTTCCAGTGAGTATACACTGTTGTTATTGTTTTGAGCATATTGACGTGCTCATATGAGTATGCCTTTGTAGGTCTTGTGTTAGGACCGTGTCCGTATTGCATTGATCTGATCTCGGATTAGACTGATATGATCGCCGTGGCACTTCATATCTTGAGGTATGTTCCGCATTTCCTTTGGTATTTGTCTTTGATGGACAATCGGTTATCGTCTTGGGATTTGATGATGTTATTCGATGGATCGTATTGGTCAGAAATGGTATATTTCCGTATCATGAGTTGGTGATGATATTTTGAGAATCTTGAGTATTGTTTGAGGTACAATACAGATATTATGTTCGAGTTTATTGGTTAATCGCTTGCGAGATGTGAAATGTGATAATGGTTATTCTGATGAGAATTACTTGAGTAAGTAAAGTTATGGCGGTAAGATTACATTGGTCGTATTCTTATGTTGTATTCTCATTGGTATGTAATTATTAATGTGATGTGACGGTTATCATTGTTAGATATTATGGCTGACCCCGTCGTGGGATTTCTTTTTAGGTTCTTGGAGTATCGAGCTTGTAGCGGTCGTGAAGAGATGAGCTTCCCGGAGGATACTGGCTAGGACATGTTTTGTGCATTGAATTTCTTGATTGGTTCTTGTATTCCGCTGCTAGAGTATCTTTATGGTTGGTCTTTTTCCGCTGCGTGAGTATTTTGAAACGCTCTTTTGGTATCTGGTAACTGAGGTTACTTTGGAAATCATTTCCTAAACTTTTGAGTGTCGGCCGTTTGGCCTTGTGATTTCAAATGAGTTTTTACGACGGTTTTTGATAAATGGATTTTATTAGTTTTTGTGAATTTTTAAAGATAGTACCGTCGTTGGCCTCTTGGGCATTTGTAAATGTTTGCGAAAAATTTCTTTAGCCTTGTGGGTTCCATCTCGGGGCGCATGGCGCTGCAATATTTCCGCTTAAATATGGGGGTGTTACAGAATATGGTATTGGAGCTTAGGTTGAGAAAACCTAGGCATTTGGGTCGAGTTGGGTCGTGTTTTATCGCGTCATTCTAGTTGTCGATTGACTAATTATAGAGCCTTGAGTTTTTGTTGTTCACTCGGGCTTGTGCGCTATGTGATTTACCAGTGTGGTATTAGGGTTGTAAACTTTTTCCAAATGGTGTTAACGTGATGGATTGTGTTCTTCAGTTGCACTGAGTTTGAAAAAACGTGTGTTTTGAAAATATCTGTGTCGAGTATTTTCTTGAGTCGAAACATGTGCCAGTATCACGGGGAATTGTCGGCTTCACGATCTGTAAGTATGTGGATTCTTGAATTGTATTGAGATTTACTGCCGTTCTATATTGATATGCTTGAGATTCAGAAGATATTATGCTTCACAGTATGAGATGACAGAATTTGACAGGATTGATGATCTTGAGAAGTTATGATTTTGGAAATCAATATGTCGGTTAAGTGTTGGAACGGAATTGTGCATTTGGAAGAAATGTCTAAAACTCCCGAGATTTGTAAAGCACTTTACTAATTGCTTATGCATTATATTACGACCTTTCGAGGTTTTGGTTTACTTGTTCAAATGAAACCTCTCGGGAAGTCTTTCGTTGTGTTCATTTGTTTCAATGCATTGCCATAGCATAATTGAGGTGATCCATGATGGAAAATGGTTGACGTTGCGAGTCATGTGTGGAAAAGGAGCTTTGGTCGGAGTTTATATATTGATATTTTGGAACTCTATCATGTGGTTTTTTTTTCCGATGGAATATCAATGGATATTGGTGACGAACCGAACTGGTATATGGGAGTATGGTTGTGGTCAATCATTTGCATAATTCCATTTTATTTAAATGTATGTTTTCGAAAAGAATTTTCATCGAGAACTTGACGTAAACAAATCGATTTAATTTTTCAAAAACTGATTTCCTAATCCTGCGAGAATTTATGTTTTGAGTTTTGAAAATTTTGAAAGAACTTTCGAAAATTTGTCTTCGTGACAAGATTATATGATTTCAAACTGGTCTTGAAAATGTGATTGATAACCATACGCATTTGGTGCATAGTGCATATCATGGTGAAGTTGTGAGTGTGACTCGCGAACTGGTTATGACATTCCTAGGGTACGATGAATAGAGATCCGAACTTTGGTATGGCATTTTGGTTATCTAGAGATGATCGGTTGGTTGATCAGATAAAGGACATATGTCGTGTGTTGTAGAATCATGCACATAATATAATTCTAGAACATTAGAGTTTATCATGTTGATGATATTCTCGATTGTGTTTTGACCTTTGGATTGGTCGTATTGGAGTTTATCATGTCGATGATATTCTCGGTTAATTTATTGGTTGATCATTACTAATGGTCATCTGAGCATTCAGATTTTGTGTCGATGTTTCGGAATTTGTGTCGTTGTGTTGGGCAGTTGTTTCACAGATGTATCGGGTATTATTGATTTGTATCCGGATTGGGATTTGATTGTGCGATCAGACAGAAATGATCCGACATAAATAGATTATGTCATCTGAAGATGATATATTTTGTTGAGATTCATGGAATGTGATTGTAAGCATATCGAGGCTTTACAATGAGTCACTCGCTAATATCTCAGGAGATCGTCGACTTTGCGCAGTGGTAAGTATGCGGTTTTGGTTATTCAGTAATAATGATGATTGATCGTTGTCGTATTGATTTCAGGATATTTTGTTGAACGGTTTGTTTGTCTTTGTAACGGATTGCAAGTTTCGAGGACGAAACTTATTTTAAGTGGGGTAGAATGTAATATCCTGAAATTTTACTGCGATTGTTTAATATTATTTTATCCGAGCTATATTGTATAGGATGGAATCTGTGTCGTATGGATAAAATAATAGAAAGACCGAGGCAACTGTACTTGTATAATTGTCGTATTTGGTAGACAATTACAATTGAGGATATCGTGTATCAGGTCATCACACTTTTGATATGAGGTATATCGTATGAGAATACTATTGGATTCAGTATATGTATTCAGTAAGTGTATATGTGTTTTCGGTATGTCGAGACAGGCGGTAACAATTGAAATTGGCTAAGTATAGAATACTTAGCGTACACTAATGTTGAAGACTTACGTATGCTAAATCACAAGAGTTACGTACGTTATGGTCGAGACATTACGTACGTAACATGGGAATCAGACGATTGAGTCATGGTCGGCAGGTGGGAACCTGTGTCGGCAACTTTCGGCGGAGGATGTTGACAGGGGAGTCAACGTACGTGTTACGTACGTTATACAGGACGTGTTACGTACGTAACACGACCATTTAGCAAGTCAACTGGTATATTACGTACGTTATATGGTATGGGTTACGTACGTAATGGACTTCACGGAATGAGATAGTGAGTTTGTTACGTACGCTATGGATTTTGGATTACGTACGTTAAGCAAGGACACTTACGTACGTAATGAGTTATGCAGTTTAATATAATGAAGTTCGTCTTTCATTTCACTTCAGCTTTCCTTTTAGTGTTTCGTCTCCAAACTTTGAGAGAGAGAGAGAGATGTTGGCCTTCCTAAGTCGATTTTGAGCTTGAGGACTTGGATTTGAGGCTTGTATATGGAGCTATGGATGATTATTGAAGTGTTTTCTAGTGTTTCTCATCTTCTAAGAGGTATGTTAGATAATCCTCCTTTTCATTTCGGATTTTTGATGTTGTTATTGATAAATGATTCGAATAAAGAGGATTAAGATGTTGTTGTTTCGATTCTTGAGGTTATATGAATTATATGTTGAAAGGAAGATGGTGATATGATGGTTTATACCTTGAATATGTTGATTATGATTATGAAATCATAGAGTTCTTGATGTTGTTGGTATTATTATCCGTATTTGATCCGTATGATGATGATTAGGGAGTTGTTGTTACAATCCTTGAGGTTATGTAGAGTGTATATTGAGGAATATGATGATTCATGACTTGGATTATGAATTGGAAGATTATCTTCATGTTAAAGGATATCGAATTATGTTGTTTTAATGGTTATGAACATGAGTTCGAATCCCTTAGTGTTCTTGAGGATCTTTTGATGAATTTAACATAGCAAGACGATCGTATGTTGAATTATCGGTATTTTTATATATGAATATCGAATGTTCGTTGCTCGTAGTGATATAATTCATATGTTCTTGATGAAATACGAATCACAATATCAATTTGGAACCCGGAAAGATTGTGATTGATCGTCGAATATGATTTCCTTTACGTTCGTACCCGTGATCGCATTGTGATTGTAAATTCGTAATGGTTTGAATTGGATTATTCGGACTTGTGTCTAAGCGGGATATTTGTGGAACCGTTGGGGTTTATTGATCGGTTGTATTGATTGATTATGATCATCGAGTTGTAGTTTGTATTGTAGATATCATTGAATCGTTGAGATGATTTGGTTGGTCATGTCGGTTGTTAATTGTTATCGGATATGTGTTATTTGATTACTTCGATAGGTTGAGATTATTGATTGGTGATTATAACCGGATGTTGCGGTCGTGTTCGATTATGTTCTTGAATTGCTTCGGTCGGGGCCGAGGAGCTCGTAGACGAAGGCATTGTGACTGGTAGCGGCTTAATCATCGTCATGTCGGTATCGAGGCAAGTTATTACTTGCTCAGTTATAATGTTTAATGAATGGTTTCAGTTTCATTTCGTTTATAATGCATATAGCAATGATTATATGTTGTCATTCCGATTCTGGGAGTTAAATCATAATGTATATGATTTATTTCAGTTATTGGCATATTCGGGTATCAAGGTTACATTAGCGTAAAGACGAGGATATGAGTATCTGTAGTCCATGGTACGTTTGGATCGCCGAGCATTGCGGATAATCGTCGGTGATGGTTTGATATCGAGATTTCTCCCGAAGGACTCGGGGCAAGTATCTTATATCGATTCAGTTAGTGTTAGTGTTTTGATCATGCATATTGTCCTTCATGTTGTTGAACATGAGGTCGTCTTAGTTGATTTGTCATATTGTCGTTCATGTTCTGTTGTTCATGTTGATGAACATTTTGATTTGCATATGTGTATGCATAATTGTGTTGTTTGTGTTGTGTTGATCCGATGGGATCGTGTGATCTATGCTGAGGGCGCTGGATCATATGTCCACCTCGTGTTGGTCCGACGGGATCATCTTGGGATCTATACTGAGGGCGCTGGATCATTGGACGGGTTTTTCCACCTCGTGTTGGTCCGACGGGATCATCTTGGGATCTATGCTGAGGGCACTGGATCATTGGATTACCCAGTGTCGTGTTGATGGAATCATGTGGATTCGCATCGTTGGTTTTTTATGTGTTGTTGTATGTATATTGTTGGTTATCCACCTCATTTTGATCTAGTAGGATCATCTTGGGATCTATGCTGAGGGCGCTGGATCATGGGATTTCCAGTGAGTATACACTGTTGTTATTGTTTTGAGCATATTGACGTGGTCATATGAGTATGCATTTGTAGGTCTTGTGTTAGGACCGTGTCCGTATTGCATTGATCTGATCTCGGATTAGACTGATATGATCGTCGTGGCACTTCATATCTTGAGGTATGTTCCACATTTCCTTTGGTATTTGTCTTTGATGGACAGTCGGTTATCGTCTTGGGATTTGATGATGTTATTCGATGGATCGTATTGGTCAGAAATGGTATATTTCCGTATCATGAGTTGGTGATGATAGTTTGAGAATCTTGAGTATTGTTTGAGGTACAATACAGATATTATGTTCGAGTTTATTGGTTAATCGAGTACGAGATGTGAAATGTGATAATGGTTATTCTGATGAGAATTACTTGAGTAAGTAAAGTTATGGCGGTAAGATTACGTTGGTCGTATTCTTATGTTGTATTCTCATTGGTATGTAATTATTAATGTGATGTGACGGTTATCATTGTTGGATATTATGGCTGACCCCATCGTGGGATTTCTTTTTAGGTTCTTGGAGTATCGAGCTTGTAGCGGTCGTGAAGAGATGAGCTTCCCGGAGGATACTGGCTAGGACATGTTTTGTGCATTGAGTTTCTTGATTGGTTCTTGTATTCCGCTGCTAGAGTATCTTTATGGTTGGTCTTTTTCCGCTGCGTGAGTATTTTGAAACGCTCTTTTGGTATCTGGTAACTGAGGTTACTTTGGAAATCGTTTTCTAAACTTTTGAGTGTCGGTCGTTTGGCCTTGTGATTTCAAATGAATTTTTACGACGGTTTTTGATAAATGGATTTTATTAGTCTTTGTGAAATTTTAAAGATAGTACCGTCGTTGGCCTCTTGGGCATTTGTAAATGTTTGCGAAAAATTTCTTTAGCCTTGTGGGTTCCATCTCGGGGCCCACAGCACTGTAATATTTCCGGTTAAATCTGGGGGTATTACATGTACGTGTTGGTGACCGGAAAAAGCTTGGCTTGGAGTTTTCCTTCATGAAGATATTATCAAAGGTCTATGAGGGTATGGAAGCAAGTTCTTCAGATGTGGGAAGTTTAAAACTTCTTAATTTTATCTTCGTTAATTTATATTAATTTATACGATGCTTGATCGATCCATTTTTTGGGGTTTGGTTTTTATCCGGTTAGACCAATTTATTTTCCACTGCGTAACTCATTTTTAATCACCGAATCCCAACAGTTACAAAGAAATAAAGTAATAGAAGCATAAAGTATGTTTTGCAGTATACAACCCTAACAAATCATAGCGTATATGAGGCTACCCACCGCCGAAGCATAGGGTACCCTACTCATTTCCTTTCTGTCTTCCTCACTTTGAGGACACATTTCTAAGAAAAGTTTTATGCCATGTCGCATATGTAGGAATCCTCTTTTAGAATCTTCCATCTGAAATCACTTAGAATCTTTTCTATATATAGGGCTAGGGGATGAATACCCATAATATAGGTAGTTTCTCCCAAGTCTTTCATTGAGAACTCTTTAGAAAGCCAAGCTTTCACAGAATTGAGTATTCCTACATCATTTTCTATACGTAGAATCACATCTACATATAGTATTAAGAACGCAATTTTGCTCCCACTAACCTTATTGTAAATGCATGGATCATCTTCATTTTGGATAATATCAAACTCTTTTATTGTCTCGTTAAAACGAAGATTCCAACTCCGCGAAGCTTGCTTCAGTCCATAAATGGCACGCTGAAGTTTGCATACTTTATGAATATCGATTTCATATATGAATCCCTCAGGTTGTTCCATGTAGATCTAGTCCTCGAATAATACACTTAGGAATGCCATTTTCACATCCATTTGCCATATTTCATATTAAGAGGGTTTCTATGTCAAACATCATGCAAATAGACTAATCATGGCTACAGGCGAGAAGGTCTCGAAGTAAACGATTCCCTCTCTTTAGGAATAAGCATTTGCCACAAGTGTGGCCTTATAGGTATTAAACTTTTCATCTTCATGACAACCCAGTTCCTCTTGATGCAGATAGCCATACCTCTCAGGTAAATGAAAAGCTCTACTAGACCTGCGAGGTTGTGACCTTTCTTCTTGAGCTCAGTCTGAGTATACTAATCCCATTATTATACCTATAACGTGTGCTCCCACTAACCCTTAGTGAAGATAGGAATTCTCCATGTTAAAGTACATGTTATACAAGTCGTCTAAACTTAATATCGAGTTAAGTTTTCTCAACTTGCGAATCAGTTAAGCATTCGAGCCTTAAACACTTCGAGTGCCTATCTCCTTATCTTCATAAAGAGTGGAGTGTGCCCTCAAATGCAAGGACTATTACTATATATCTAATCATGATGCCAATGATATTCAATAATATAGTAATAATAAATGCCTTATTCAATTGATGTTATTACAATACAATGTTCTCACTCTTTCATTCTCTGAGTGGTATTCGAGGGCATATTCCCTCGGTTTATAATTATGAACATTAATTAAATAAGGCATTTATTATTTCTATATTATTGTATATCACTGGCGTCCTGATTTGGTACATAGAATAATAGTCCTTGCATTTGAGGGCAAACATTCCACCTTATGCAGATAAGGAGAAAGGCACTGGATATGTTTAGAGTTGGAATGCTTAATTGGTTCGCAAGTCGATAAAACTTAACTGGGCAGTAAGTTTATATAAGGCTTGTATAACATGTACTTTGACATATAGAGTGAGTGTCTTCACTAAGGATTAGTGGGAGCACACATTATAGGTATGCTAATGGGATTAGTATACTCGAACATGACTCACCTCGATTCAGTGTCACATGGATATCACTCAGGGATTGTCAATGACTGAGCCGAAAGGTTGTGATAGGTATACATGGATCTTTGACTTGAGGTTTCAGTAGGATATGTGCTTGTGACATTAAGTAAGTCATTAGAGTAGTTCGATCCAATCGCCGGTTGGTGGAGTCAACATCGAAATGCAAATTAGTGGGCAAGTAGCAGTCTCTACTGAATACCAAAATAGGATTCTTTCTCCTGTTAGTGAGCAGGTAAATATCCTATGCGGTCAATGGCAATTGAGATCATAAGTCGCCAAAGCATTTAGAGCTAGTTGTATTTGATACACGAGAGCTCAGTGATCCCGGTTTGCATTGACAAATACATAGAGTCAGGTTACAGAAGGGTTTGACTTTATGGTAACCCTAATACTTGATCGGGACATATGATTGAAGGGTTTATACGTATACAGTATTCTTAGTTTTGAAATGATCCGATCATTCATTCTTAGTTGGGTTACGCTATGGAGCACTAGACTGGTTAAGAGTTACCCGTACTTCTTGGTTCCTCTCATTACCGACTAAGACGGACCTATGGAGTCAGGCATAAGGATATTTGATGGACAAAATATGTATTTATTATCTCTTCATTAATATTATATATTGGATATCTATTTTAATTTATTTGATAAATCATAGCGGTCTTGTGAATTGAAATTAATTATCGGGTGATTAATTTAATTCATAAATAATTATTTCTTGGAAATATATTATTATAACTTTGTATTTGATAAAATTAATTAATTAACTATAAATACATTTGAGATAAAATGAAGGGTACTTAACGGACTAGACGCGAACATCCGGTACACGAACCGAGTGACTCGGCTCGTTTTCTCACCAAGACACCATGTGGCCGCCCCCTCCCCTTCTCCTTACCTTCAATGTTACTTCCTAATATGTGGGGTGTGTTTGATTATAGAATGAGATGAGGACAAATGGATATGAATGAGATATCATATCTCATTATTTGATCTCATTTTGTTTTATAAAATGAGAAAGTCTTCCATTTGATGAGTGCCTTGAAAAAAACTCACACACGCTATTTGGCCGAAGCCAAAGAGAGGGAAGGGAGAAGAAATTTTTCATTTTCTTGTTCATCTTAGAGAGAAATAAAAAGGAAGAAGAGAAGTGATGAAAAATACAATGTCAGTTCCTATTCGTGTTCTTCGAGACGAAAGTTGATCAATATCCGATGCGTAATAACGTAGAGACACTCAGATATTTGGTGTTTGATCATTCATCAATTTCGAACGAATTGGATTCGTGTACGTGTTGGTGACCGGAAAAAAGTTGGCTCGGAGTTTTCCTTCAAGAAGATATTATCAAAGGTCTACAAGGGTATACTTCTTAATTTTATTTTCTTTAACTTATATTCATTTATACGATGCTTGATCGATCCAATTTTTGGGGTTTGGTTATTATCCGATTAGACTGGTTTATTTTCCACTGCGTAACTCATTTTTAACCACCGAATCCCATCAGTTACAAAGAAAGAAGGTAATACAAGCATAAAGTATGTTGTGCAGTATACAACCTAACAAATCATAGTGTACACGAGGATACCCACTAACGAAGCATAGGGTACCTTACTCATTTCTTTTCTGTCTTCCTCACTTTGAGGACACATTTCTAAGGAAAGTTTTATGCCATGTCGCATATGTAGGAATCCTCTTTTAGAATCTTTCATCCGAAATAGCTTAGAATCTTTTCTGTATACAGGGCTCGGGGACAAATACCCATAATATAGGTATCTTGTCCTAAGTTTTTCATTGAGAACTCTTTAGAAAGCCAAGCTTTCACATAATTGAGAATTCCTACATCGTTTTCTATAAGTAGAATCTCATCCACATGTAGTATTAAGAACACAATTTTGTAAATGCATGGCTCATCTTCATTTTGGACAATATCAAACTCTTTATCTGTCTCGTTAAAATGAAGATTTCAACTTCGCGAAGCTTGCTTCAGTCCATAAATGGCATGCTGAAGTTTGCATACTTTATGAATATCGATTTCAGATATGAATCCCTTAGGTTGTTCCATGTAGATCTAATCCTCGAGGAATCCACTTAGAAATGCCTTTTTCACATCTATTTGTCATAATTCACAATTTAAGTGGGTTTCTATGGCAAGCATCATGCAAATAGACTAATCATGGCTACAGGCAAGAAGGTCTCGAAGTAATCGATTCCCTCTCTTTATGAATAAGCATTTGCCACAAGAATGGCCTTATAGGTATCAGCATTTCCATCTTCATGAGGACCCAGTTCCTCTTGATGCAGATAGCCATACCTCTCAGGTAAATGAGAAGCTCTATTAGACCTGCGAGCTTGTGTTTGTATTTTAGAAGGTTATGTTCCATATCTTGTACAAATGTCTCATTGGTGTTCCTTTAATTTCTTCTAAAGAAATATTTCTACTTATGCTCCTTCGTGAATGAACTCATCTTTAGGGAAGTGTGCTTGTAGAGAAACAATGATCCTATGATCTTCGTGCATGTAGAATAGATATTCCATGGAATCCCCTGGATATCCTATGAAACGACCCTTCACAGACCTAGCTTCCAACTTCTCTACTTTAGTTTTCTTGACATAATCAGGACATCCCCAAATCCTAATATGATTAGGACTTAGCTTATTACCTCTCCACATCTCATGTGGAATCATAGGAACGAATTTGGAAGGATATCTGATTCATGATTGATATTTACGTGATATATTTTGTTTAGCTCTGGCATTTGCACTACCGAGTCTTGCGCTTTACATAAATACATTTACGTAGATATATAATATATTAATCAAAAATAGATAATATCACATAAATACATCATGAAATTACCAATTACATAAATATCACATAAATATAGCAAAACTGCATTCTTGGTCTACATATATATGGCATTCTACTAATACAAAATGATATGGGATTGCTTAGTTCTGTGAAATTTTGGATTTCTAATATGTTCTTCATGAAAGACTTAGGAGAAGCTTCATATATTCTTTGAATTCGCATCTATAGTGATAGAGCAAAGTGAATGATAGACTTTCTCAAGCCGTCTATATAGAAAAGATCCTAAGAGATTTAGGATGGATGATTCTAAAAGAGGGTTCTTACCTACTCAAATGAGGAAGATAAATTGGAGATGAGACAGGTTCCCTATGCCTTGGCTGTGGGTAGTCTCATGTACGTAATGTTTTGCACGAGATCGGATATTGCATACAAATATGAGCGCAATTAATCGCTTTGAAGCAAACCTAGGAAAAGAATAGTGGATAGCCGTAAAGAAGATTTTTCCTAGAGATTTTATTCCTATTCGATCTGCCGCGCCTTGCAACTATTTGTGATTCGACATTATGAGTCACAAATAAGTAACATCAACACACAATGAATGAGTTAAATATTATATAAAAATATTTTGAATCTCTCTAGTGATATATAAATGCTTATATTTACTCTACATGTAAAGTTGCCAAAGTAATGGCACTTTGAACCGGTTCAAAATAATTTAAACCGAAAATTATAAATATTTAGTAGGTGGTAACATTAAAAATAGAGTAATATAATAAGTAAATAAAAAAATTAAGAATGCATTTCATAAGTTTTAAAGAAGTAGTTCATGTCATGAAAATAAATATATACGTAAAAGCTCACAACTCATAATGCTAGACGATGGGTTCTCTGGATAATAGGTGTGACTCTAGAATTATCACTATAGTTATCAAGCTTATGTCAATTTTTACCATACTAATTATCATTTAAATTGTGTATATTTATAAAAAAACTTCACAGTGAGTGCTCTCAAATATGTGTTACACGATATATCGTAATTGATAACCACAAAAAATATTATACCCTCTATATAATCAAGTTACTAATTGCACGAAACTCGTGCAACATTCGATATATAAAATTGAGTAATAAACTATTTTCGTAGAATTATAAAACCAATTTTTTTATGAACTTTCACCACTTTCTGGCGGTAAATTTTTAATTTATTCTTTGCTATTTCTATTTTAGATCAAGCTAAAAATAGTATAATTTTGAGAATTCTGTAAATCTATTTTTTAAGAATTCAAAAATTTTCATAGATAAGAAATATATATTATAATTACAAAAATAGATAATATCACGTAAATATATCACGAAATTTTATGTTTATCACGTGTCTAGGTTGTTACACTTATGGGACATGTATTAATATATGGAAATTTTTATGTTTATCACGTGCAATACCAAATTAATAAATTTAATAAATTCAATTTAGCATTTGTTGATTAAATCATTAATATATAGGTTGTATATAATTACTTATATTACCTACAAATTGTATAAAGTAGTGTGTAACAATATTTTTTAATTAACCATATAAACGAAATAATAAAAAATAATCAAAGAACATATAAGCAATTAAATTAGTTAATTTATTTGGTCCAAAAAATGTCCCAAAATAAAATAAAATTAAAGATTTTGGTCTTACAATAATCTATTATATATAAAGTTTATCCCCCTTAATTTAATGTGCAAGGGGAGTTGTGCACAAAAATTAGTACCCCTTAATTTAATGTGCAAGGGGGGTTGTGCACAAAAATTAGTACTATACAACTAATGCATTGCACACAAAAAATAATTTCGTTTTTTATAAACTCAGAAATTTACATCTACATATTAAACTCCAAGGAATACAAACAATCGTGTAATGATGGAGTGAACACAAAAGGGTTCCTGGAACCATGCTCTCATAATTGATGAATATGAAGTGTTGCTGAAGTATTAATGCTTGAAGCACTATATAAACCATCCAAAGACGAGAAAACAGCATAGCCAAAAACCACACAAGTTTTGCAGTTTGCCATATAAGCCTCCTGTTACGTTTTCTATTGTAACACCCCCAGGATATCCGAGGTATATTACAGCGCCGTGAATCCCTACATGGGACCCACCAGGCTGAACAAGCATCATACTCATCGACTCACAGAAACAACAGAAAAATACCTCGTCATAAAGACGCCCAACAGAGTAATTCACCCGGTTTAACCGGTCAAACATGACACCATAATCCATCACAACATAATAAACAACAATACAACCCCGACAAGTAAAAGTTCTTAAGTACTCGAGTACTTCTATTAGTTGAAAGACCACAAAGGTAAAAGATAGAAAGCAACAAGACACCACTTGTGCACAATCATCACGCACGACCATCATCCGCATCTTGGTCAGTAGCAGCTCATCTCGATGAACCTGACCTGAAATTCATAAAACGAATTTCCCCAAAACGGGTCCCCAGAGGGGTTAGCAATTACGCTAGTACAAGTAACCAGATGAACGTCTTACATCTTACACA
This sequence comes from Orobanche coerulescens, assembly GCA_033398695.1. NCBI lineage: Eukaryota > Viridiplantae > Streptophyta > Magnoliopsida > Lamiales > Orobanchaceae > Orobanche > Orobanche coerulescens. Next base: position 189,308,210 of record CM065804.1, on the reverse strand, counting down.
TATAGTAATGCATGCAATTCAAGAAAACATAGTTCCAAAACACTCATTTCCGGAAATGCCAATGATCAAACCACATTTGTAAAAATTCACCACAATTAACCGCGGACCCACAGCTTCGTGGATCCCTGTCGAGACCCCGTCGGATCTAACCCACAGTGGTTAAAAGCAAGCTCGCGGTTCCACAGCTTCGTGGAGCCCTACCGAGACCCCTTCGGATCTAACCCGTAGTGAGCATACACACACACACAATTTCTCATACAATACTACTATGTCAAGATTGTAAGTTCATAAGGATACTTGCCTCGGTTAATAGACGGTGATACGAATGGAAAGGAAGAGTTGAACACGACCGCAAGGAACCGGCGGAAATGAACCTAACGATTCGAATAACACAATCACAACCAACTCTAGACGATTACGGAAATGGAATACACCCGGAAACCCGCCTACGATTCATGTATATTCGTACCAAAAATAACAACAAGGGCGGACCACAACCAAACCCTCTCGATTCCGTAAAAATCCACAAAATATCCATGAATCCGTAGGAAAACTAAAGATACTAACAATATTAATCGTATACATCATGAATCCACCAACAAAACGGAACTAATCGGAAGAAAATCCCAAAACCCCCAAATTAATCGAAAATAGGGTTCTAAAAATATTACCTTTGAAGATTCAAGTACCAAGATCCGTAGAAAACGCGTTAGATTGATTATCCGATCCTCACAACCGAAGAAAGATGATGAAAATCGACCCCCGAATGAAGAATGCTTGAGTAGTTCTCCCCCCCTTAGGCCTCTCTCTCTCGCGCAGGTGAAATGAAGGAGGAAATGGCCGATTTCGTCTAATAAGGACGAGATTGCCTGATTGACCGCTTTGTGTGCCGCGGCACACCGAAGTGTGCCGCGGCACGAGCCAAAAATTACTCGAGTTTCGGCATTGTCCGCGGCCACGGCTGCGTGTGCCGCGGCACCCGTCTGATTAGGTTTTGGTCGCAGAAGACACACGAGTGTGCCGCGGCACCGGACAGTGTGCCGCGGCACTGGCTCGACACTGTGCCGCGGCACCGGATGGGTGTGCCGCGGCACAATCTGATTTGTTCGACCCACAACTGAAGGAATTTGTGTGCCGCGACACGCACATCTTGTGCCGCGGCCCACACCCCCTTTTGGGTCCCAAAATGATAAAAATGATCCGGAAAGAGAATAAAACGATAGGAATCAATATTTGGGAACCAACAACACGAAATGGATCCACGGCAACCCCGAAACGGCGGTTCCGCACAACAATAACGAGAATACATTTCAACAGTTTGACAGGAAGGACACGCTAAAAAGTACACGAGGGTCACTACGATCGAGAAATACACCAAAAATGAAAATACAAGGGAAAGAAAAAATACGGATATTACATTCTACCCCTCTAAAAATAAGTTTCGTCCCGAAACTTAAGAAACAAACAACTCCGGGTACCTAGCACGCATGCTATCCTCGGTTTCCCAAGTTGCCTCCTCGACACCGTGTCTCGACCACTGCACTTTGACCAAAGGGATGGTTTTATGCCTCAATCGTTTCTCACGATGCTCCAAAATCTTCAAAGGACGCTCTTCGAAAGTAATATCCTCGGCGACATCAATCTCACCATAATCGATGACGTGACTAGGATCCGGGACATATTTCCTCAACTGGGAAACATGAAAAACGCTATGAACATGACTCAAGGCTGGAGGTAACGCCAAACGGTACGCCAACTCACCGACTCGCTCGAGAATCTCAAAGGGTCCAATAAATCTCGGCTCAGCTTCCCTTTCTTCCCAAAACGAAAAACTCCTTTCGTCGGCGACACCTTTAGCAAAACGTGGTCTCCTACCTCGAATTCCAAAGGTCGACGACGGACATCGGCATACGACTTCTGTCGACTCTGGGCAGTCAACATCCGTTCCCGAATTAATTCTATCTTCCGCCTCGTCTCTAAAACGACATCCGGCTCGGTCCCGACCAAATCGGACGCCTCATTCCAACAAATCGGTGATCGACATCGCCGCCCATAAAGTGCCTCGTACGGTGCCATCCGAATCGACGCGTGCCAACTATTGTTATACGTGAATTCGATCAGCGGCAAATGTTCCTCCCAGTCACTACTCCAATCGAGAGCACATGCACGCAACAAGTCCTCGAACGTCGGATAGTGCGTTCGTATCCATCGATCGGGATGAAAAGAGGTACTCAAACGCAACCGGTACCCAACGCCTTATGCACCGCCCGCAGTGCGATACAAAGCGGCCATCACGATCCAAAACAATAGACTTGGGTACCATGAAGTCTCACGATCTGCGCGATAAACACACGAGCAAACTTCTCCGGCCCCAAGTGTCCTTGATGCCCGGAAAATGTGCCGACTTGGTCGACGATCGACAATCACCCATACCATATTCATGCCCGACCGCGCTCTCGGCTGTCTCGTAATGATATCCATCGATATATCTTCCCATTTCCATTCCGAGCGAAGTGACGCAAAAGCCAGGTCGGTCGATGCTCGATTTTGACTTGTTGGCAAGTCAAACACCTTGCTACAAACTGCGCGACCTCCTCCTTCATGTCATTCCACCAGAAGTTCCTTCTCAAGTCCTTGTACATCTTACTCGAACCAGGATGAACGGAGTAAGGTGTAGCATGGGCCTCCCGCAAAATACTCTGTCTCAACTCTGAGTCATTCGGCACACAAAGTCGACCCCGAAACCTCAAAACACCATCTTCGTGAATCACAAATCCAGGAGACTTTCCTTTAAGAACGTTCTCTCGGATTTGAGTAATCATCGGGTCCTCTGACTGCTTCAGCTTAATCTCATCGATCAAGGACGACGAAATTTCCAAAGCACGAAATTGTCCGACAGTTCCCGGCAACAGAACCTCAACATCTAACTCGATTAAAGCTCGCCGAAGCTCGGACTGAGACGTAAGGATCTCAAGCGATCGCAATGCAATCGGTTTCCGACTCAAGGCGTCGGCCACGACGTTCGCCTTGCCCGGATGATAAAGGATTTCGAGGTCATAATCCTTAATCAGCTCTAACCACCTCCTCTGCCTCATATTCAACTCCCGCTGAGTAAATATGTATTTCAGACTTTTATGATCGGTAAAAATCTGACATGCAGAGCCGAAAAGATAGTGACGCCAAATCTTGAGCGCGAATACGACTGCCGCTAACTCCAAATCATGGGTAGGGTAGTTAAGCTCATACGGCCTCAACTGTCTCGACGCAAAGGTAATGGTCTTGCCGTGCTGCATTAATACGCACCCAAGACCCTGACCCGAAGCATCGCTATAAACGGCGAATCCCTCGTTGCCACATGGTAACGCCAAAACCGGGCGAAGTCAAACGCTTCTTGAGTTCCTCAAAGCGAATCGCCTCTCGTCATTCCAGACGAACTTCGGTTATGGAGCAAGCGTGTAAGTGGTCGAGCCGATTTAGAAACCCTCGACGAACCTACGGTAGTAGCCAGCCAAACCCAAGAAACTTCGGAGCTCTCTCACGTTTTTGGGCGGTGCCCAATCCAACACCGCCTCGATCTTCTGCGAATCTACACGAACCCCCTCGGCTGAAATCACGTGACCCAAAAACATCACTTCCTTCAGCCAGAACTCACATTTCGAGAACTTCGCATAGAGTTGCTCGGTCCTCAAAATGTCTAACACTATCCGCAAATGATGGGCATGCTCTTCCTCGTTCCTCGAATAAGTAAGAATATCGTCAATGAAGACGATGACACACTTATCCAAATACTCGATAAAGACTTTGTTCATCAACTGCATGAACACCGCCGGCGCATTAGTTAACCCGAAAGGCATAACTACAAACTCATAATGTCCGTATCTCATCCGAAAAGCTGTCTTCGGCACATCGGACTCTCTCACCCGGAGCTGATAGTATCCCGATTTCAAATCAATCTTCGAGAATACCGCAGCTCCCTGCAACTGGTCGAACAAGTCGTCAATTCTCGGCAAAGGATACTTATTTTTTATGGTCACCTTGTTTAGTTCGCGATAGTCGATACACAAACGTAGTGAACCATCCTTCTTCCGCACAAACAGGACCGGTGCGCCCCAGGGCGAGGCGCTCGGTCGAACATACCCCGACTCAAGAAGCTCACTCAACTACTTCTTCAACTCGGACATCTCTGAAGGTGCCATGCGATAGGGTGCCTTCGAAATAGGAGCCGCACACGGCTCTAACTCTATAGAAAACTCGACCTCCCGATCCGGTGGCAATCCCGGTAACTCGTCAGGAAAAACATCAGGAAATTCATTAACGATTGGAATCGACGAAAGCTCGACTCCACCACTCTCCGCCTTCAAGGCGTAGCACCAATAGCTGGTACACCCCTTTCGCAGGAGTCTCATCGCCTTCAAGGCGTTAATAACGAGTTTCTGGTTCCCCCTCTTTCGCCCGGCGAAAGGGTGCTCGGTGCCATCATCGGCTAACATGGTGATGATTCTCGTGTGGTAGTTCATGATTGCACCATGCCGCTCGAGCCAATCATCCCCGAGAATTAAGTCCTCACCCTCAATACCCACAACAATAAGATTAGAGGGCCAAGCCCTCTCGCAAATAAACACAGAACAGTCTCGAACCTCCTGATCACCAACGATCCTATCACCGCTAGGAAGCTTAACGATGAAGGGCTCACAAGGCGTCAAACGTTCGAGACTCAAACGGCGCACACAATCCAGAGATATGAACGAATGCGTAGCACCAGAATAGAAAAGCACACTGACAGGATGAGAAAGAATATAAACGGTACCTGTCGCTACGGTAGCCGCTGGATCATCGGCTCTCCGCATCTCATAGACACGCGGGTGGGCTGAGCCGGCCGAAGCTCCCCCTTAGAGGGCTGACCCGACCTCTCCCCCGAATAGCACTCGGCGGAGACTTAGGAGCAAACGATCCCATATTCACACCTGTTTCCCTAGGCGCTGGAACTAAGCCCGGGCACCAAGGATTTTCTCCCTCTCGGCCAGAAGGCCTTGTGACCCGACTGGCCACACTGATTACACGTCAGCAAAGGGTTCGGACAAATACGACTGATGTGGCCCTGCTGGCCACAGTTAAAGCATTTCACCTCTCGAGAAGGGGCACTGGCAGCCCTACGGGGAAACCCAGTAGATCGAGCTGGGCCACCACCAGCGGAAAAGTTAGCAGACTGAAATTTCTGCTGACCCCCACCTTTGTGGCCCGAAAAATTCCCGGTGGACTTCTGCTTCTTACTCTCGCGGGCCGCCTCACTCGCCGTCACAGACATATCATAAGCAAGGGCCCTGCTCTGGTAATCTTTCAAGGTAGTGCATACGAGCCCCGACATATAGTCCCGAATCGGCAACTTCATCCGTCTGGAGAAATGGAAAATCTTGTCACTCTCCTCGACAACTTGGGTCTTCACATAACCCAACTCCTTGTTAAAATCAGCAATAGCTTGAGATACGGGGATATCCCGCGGTTGAGCATCATAAAAAGCATGTACCCGAGCCTGTCTGACCGGCCACGGGCAATATTCAGTCTCCATCAATTCTTGAAACTCAGCCCACGAAGCAGCATGATCTTTGGGCCCAACGGCCTCCCACCAGTCCGTAGCGTCCCCTGTGAGAAAGTATTGGGCAATAGGGACTTTACGTTCCTCGGGACAGTTAGTGGCAACGAAGACCTTAGATATCTCCTTGATCTACCCTTCCCAGCCAATCGGGTCTGAAGCTCCCGAAAACTGAGGAGGATGCATCTTGATAACATCTTGGAGCCAACGATCCGCTCCTCCCCGATTAGCGTGGGCCTGATCCGGTTACGAACCGCTGAGCCATCGCGCCATTTGGTTCACCATTTCTTTGCCATAACGGCCGCAATACCGAGTCGGCACGCTCCGAGAAGAAGCATGGCTATGACGGTCGCCAGATCGCCGGCTCCGAAGATCGTGACGTGGCGCCCCACCGGCCGCCACGTCCCGGCCGCGTCCACGACCACGACCGCGACCACGGCCTCTTCCAGCATCCATACTGGAGTTAAATAAGTAGCAAAAGCCATACGAGTGTAAGTACGAGAAAAGAATAATCACAAGTCGAGAATCAAAGGTACGATACAAGGAAATAATGAACAGAGGAAGGAAAACTTACGGACACTGGTAGTACCAGAATCATGGCAGCGTGACGATGATGTGCAAAACAAAACACCACAAGACCCAATAAACCGACAAGCCTAGGTATCCATAAACCTAGTGCTCTGATACCATTTTCTGTAACACCCCCAGGATATCCGAGGTATATTACAGCGCCGTGAATCCCTACATGGGACCCACCAGGCTGAACAAGCATCATACTCATCGACTCACAGAAACAACAGAAAAATACCTCGTCATAAAGACGCCCATGAGTAATTCACCGGTTTAACCGGTCAAACATGACACCATAATCCATCACAACATAATAAACAACAATACAACCCCGACAAGTAAAAGTTCTTAAGTACTCGAGTACTTCTATTAGTTGAAAGACCACAAAGGTAAAAGATAGAAAGCAACAAGACACCACTTGTGCACAATCATCACGCACGACCATCATCCGCATCTTGGTCAGTACCGCTCATCTCGATGAACCTAACCTGAAATTCATAAAACGAATTTCCCCAAAACGGGTCCCCAGAGGGGTTAGCAATTACGCTAGTACAAGTAACCAGATGAACGTCTTACATCTTACACATATAGTAATGCATGCAATTCAAGAAAACATAGTTCCAAAACACTCATTTCCGGAAATGCCAATGATCAAACCACATTTGTAAAAATTCACCACAATTAACCGCGGACCCACAGCTTCGTGGATCCCTGCCGAGACCCCGTCGGATCTAACCCACAGTGGTTAAAAGCAAGCTCGCGGTTCCACAGCTTCGTGGAGCCCTACCGAGACCCCGTCGGATCTAACCCGTAGTGAGCATACACACACACAATTTCTCATACAATACTACTATGTCAAGATTGTAAGTTCATAAGGATACTTGCCTCGGTTAATAGACGGTGATACGAACGGAAAGGAAGAGTTGAACACGACCGCAAGGAACCGGCGGAAATGAACCTAACGATTCGAATAACACAATCACAACCAACTCTAGACGATTACGGAAATGGAATACACCCGGAAACCCGCCTACGATTCATGTATATTCGTACCAAAAATAACAACGAGGGCGGACCACAACCAAACCCTCTCGATTCCGTAAAAATCCACAAAATATCCATGAATCCGTAGGAAAACTAAAGATACTAACAATATTAATCGTATACATCATGAATACACCAACAAAACGGAATTAATCGGAAGAAAATCCCAAAACCCCCAAATTAATCGAAAATAGGGTTCTAGAAATATTACCTTTGAAGATTCAAGTACCAAGATCCGTAGAACATGCGTTAGATTGATTATCCGATCCTCACAACCGAAGAAACATGATGAAAATCGACCCCCGAATGAAGAATGCTTGAGTAGTTCTCCCCCCCTTAGGCCTCTCTCTCTCGCGCAGGTGAAATGAAGGAGGAAATGGCCGATTTCGTCTAATAAGGACGAGATTGCACAGTTGACCGCTTTGTGTGCCGCGGCACAGGCCAAAAATTACTCCCAGGTTTCGGCATTGTGCCGCGGCACCCGGTACAGTTGGGTTTTGGTCGCAGAAGACACACAAGTGTGCCGCGGCACTGGCCTGGCACTGTGCCGCGGCACCGGATGGGTGTGCCGCGGCACACAGTACAGTTTGTTCGACCCACAACTGAAGGAATTTGTGTGCCGCGGCACGCACATCTTGTGCCGCGGCCCACACCCCCTTTTGGGTCCCAAAATGATAAAAATGATCCGGAAAGAGAATAAAACGATAGGAACCAATATTTGGGAACCAACAACACGAAATGGATCCACGGCAACCCCGAAACGGTGGTTCCGCACAACAATAACGAGAATACAGTTCAACAGTTTGACAGGAAGGACACGCTGAAAAGTACACGAGGGTCACTACGATCGAGAAATACACCAAAAACGAAAATACAAGGGAAAAAAAAAATACGGATATTACATCTATTTATATGTAGATAAGAGGTTGTCACTATTTTTTAATCTTGGCCTACCTTTTCGAATATGGAGTTAAAGACTTGTTGTGGTATTCTTTAAAGATGTTTGTGTGTGCTTCTGACATTAAATGGTTTGATGTTTGTATGGAGTTAAAGACTTGCTGTGGTATTCTTTCGAATATGGAGATCTTTGATTTGATGTTACTTTCTTTTCTTTGTTCGTTAAAAAACACAGAAACTAAATCAAATGATTTTGAGCAGAAACATTAAAGGGTTTGATGTTGTGTTTGATTATTTTGGGTAAGGAGTTACAACGACTGTAGTTTGTGTGTGAAGCTGTGTTCATGTTTGGTGGTTGATCTGCAGGGTTATTATACAAACAGGTTACTAAAGTTTACCAAAAATGACAATTTTCTGACTAAAGTTTTTTTTGTTACAAAGAGGTTACTCAAGTTTTCGGGTTTGTCAACTGGGTTACTCAAAGATTAAAATCTTACACAAATGTAAGCTGAGAGTGGGCAATAGGATGATTACGGTCCCCCTTGTCCACGTCAGCACCATAGTTTTAAATGTTACAAAGAAGTTACTATAGTTTACGGGGTTATTAAATAGGTTACTGAACTTTACAAAAAGTTACTATGCGTGTTTTTTTTCTTTTTTTTTTTCGAAAAAATAAAATTATTTTCTGGAGAAATATTATTTTTTGGCAAAAAAATATTTTTCGAAAAAAATAAAATTATTTTCTGGAGAAATATTATTTTTTGGCAAAAAAATATTTTTCGAAAAAAAAATTTTTTCTGGAAAAAATATATTATTTTTTCGAAAAAATAAAATTATTTTCTGGAGAAATATTATTATTTTTTCGAAAAAATAAAATTATTTTCTGGAGAAAAAGATGGATGGGAGGCAGATGTTTTTAGGATAGTGATAAAAAATTAGATGTATATCTTGGAATGGATTGAATCCCATCTTACCCGATTTTTTCACCTCATTGGTTTTGGGTTTTAATCTGTAGGACTGGATCCAACTGTAGCAAAACAATCTCAAAACACAATGAATTGATGTCAATAATCAATCGATTGGTGTTTGCTAAAAGAAATGAAACAAAATGGATTGAAATAAAATGATTGTTTTAAAGTGAACAACTCATGAAAAGCTAATGAATGAATATATGCATGTAATAATGGGAAGCTTATGTGAATACTGAGTCGGAGCTCCAGCAGTTGGTAAATTTGACACATACATACATTCATCAATGCATACATAAACATGTATCACGTATGTATGCAGACACATAGGTATGAATAAAGAAGCTGAAAAATATTATAGATACATCATGGCTGCATGGGTATTTTGCTTTATAGGTGGCATTCTTCATTAGAAATTTACCTCATATTAATGATTTACATAATCAATATGCACGCTTTCTCTCTATCCCATGATGATGCTACTAATAGTCCCCTACAATATAATGGAGACTCTTCATGTCCATTCCTTTTGTATTATTCACTTTTACTTTTTGCTTGGGGGATGGTAAATTGGTAACCGTTGTGAATTAAAAACGAAATCATATCATAGTTTCAAGATTGCATAAAATTGTAGAATGTTAAAACAAAAGCTGTTAGGATTTAAAGATTACATGTGAAGAGACTTTTTTAATGTAACGTCTTAGAAAAGTCTTTTTACATGTACTCTTTTAATGTGAATAAACTATTTTAAGTACTGGAAACCTAATTAGTACCGACCATTACACAATGAATATTTAGATGCAATGGGTGCAACGCACGGGTTGATAAAACATTACACTATGAACATTTAAAATAAATACAATACATTACATATAACTAATTACATAGACTAAACGAATTCTACACGGAAAAAGTGTTACGGATGAGTCCTTATTAGACTACATGTGAAAAGACTATTTTAATTGTAACTTTTAATGTAAATAAACTAATTTAAATACTAAAGTTATGATAACATCACAATTAAATCCTCTAAAATAAATACAATAAAAATTCTCTAACAGACATCGAAATACCGTCATATGCTCATTCAAGCGTCTGCAATCAATGCTCATTCAAGCGTCTGCAATCAAAGACCGTGCATCGCACGGGTTGGATCAAGTCTCGTGTAAATAAAACTCATCAGAACATTAATAGTATCCTAAAAAAAATCAAAATCAATAAATATCACAAAAACTTTTCCACCCTTAATTTCATCACTAATTTTCATTTCCCTTCTCAATTTTCACTTTTCCCCACTTCTTTTCGCTTGGACTTTTCCACACTTATACTTTTTTATCTTTCACACTCTAACACCTTTCACTCTCTACAACTATCATTCTTTAGGCGATTCCTCTCTCTTTCACTCCCAAACCTTTTCTCTCATTGATTCCTCTCTCTCTCATAACTACTACAAAATATCCCCTGCACTAACACTATTTAGTGATATCTTTTATCAAGTGTCACAACGCACTTTCAAAATATATCACGTAAATATCACTTAAATATATCACAAAATCACCAAATTAATAAATTTGATAAATTTAATTGTCGAGGGCTTTTTATGTGTAGGAAACAAACTCAAGTCTATGAAATATTTCAGAAATCTCAAGAGTTTTACAAATAAAAAACCTTTGGGACCTTAAGTGTTTAGATTACAAAATAATCTAAATATCAATGATAGTCTCACGCCCAAGCTCATTTCACACTAACAAGTTTAGAATACAAACACGGGATCCACGACCCATCATCATTACATTATAACACACGCCCTATATATAATATATCTGTACTTTTTACTTTCGTATTTTCCAACCTTTGTAATTCATTCATACTCGATGTGACATTTACCACATTGATATATATATATATATATGTGTGTGTGAGAATCTTAGTAAATGAGCCATTAATTGATGATTGTGTTGGCCGCGCTGTTGTGATTGAATAATTGTATATCTCATTGTATAGGTGTCGTGTGCACCGAGATGCTTGTGCAGTGTTGCAAATTCATGAACGTTACACACGTTATGTTCAGCGCTAACTTATGTCAATGTCGACCTTAACGTACGTTAATCCTGGTGATAGCGAACGTAAATGTACCGAAGGGTTGAGGCAGAAGCCTCTGATGGCACCCTTGCGTACGCTACCTGCAGAGCATGACGTACATTAATAGCCCTTACGTATGTTAAGTCTCCAGACAGCATACGTAATGCTACTCCAGACAGCGTACGTAATGCTATCTATAACATCGAGTCAGTGGACTCTGTGAATTTCAATATATATGTAATTCGGTCAACTAGCATACATTATGTGCTTAACATACGTAATCGTGTAAGCGTTGCATACGTAATGATGCTTCAATTTACATAAGCGGACTGCAACCCTTATTTCATGATATTTCTTCTTTTTCTCTTCCTCGGTGGCCAATGGCTGTTTTGAGGATTATAAGGTGAAACTCCGACCAAAAATCATCATTTAAAACCATTTTCGAAGTCCTCACATGGATTAAACTCCCCTTGATCTTCTTTTACTACCTGGACCAAGGTAAAATTCACAGAACCCTAGTTTTTGGGATTTGGTTGGTGTTGTTATAATTTCATCCTTCTAATTCGATTTAGTTTAGATTGATGTTAAATTATGATTATGTAATCGTAATCCCTTGATTTCCTTGTGTTGGAGCAAGATTGTCGGTATCGCCGTTTTGGAATTAGCGTTATGAAACTCTTTCGTGTTGCGGAAGTGATTTAAAATGCGGAAAGATAAACGACACAAGATTTAAAGAGGTTCGGCCAAATGTGCCTACGTCCTCTCTCCATACCTTTTTCTATAGACTAAAGATCAACCTCTGCACCTCTCTTCTATTGGTCGAGGGATTACCGTTACAATCTCATCTTCTATCGATCCGAGATAAACCATAACACAGTTGTCTTTTTTTTGGTCCAAGTAAACCATTTTCCTTTTCTATCGGACAAGGAATCAACCTATCTAGCTTTCTATGGGTATTAGACAAATCTCACGTGGATATAGATTGCTATTCTAATAATGTTGTATCCTTGATCCTAATAACACCGAATTCAATCTTATCCTTTCTTTTCCTCTCGTGTATGTTTTTGTATATAACACTCAAACACTTATCAATATAAGCATAATTACAACAACAAGAATATGTATATCAATATCTGATCAATGAATCAATTGCTTTGAGTTGTTGCAATTTCAATACCATAAGAAGTGGTATTTATAGGCTCCAAAGCCTCAACTAGCCGTTAGCTTCTGCTGACTTCGTTACATACATTCTAGTCTTCCAATTACGTATGTTAGCTTGTTTACGTACGTTAACTAGACTTAGTTACGTATGTTAGGTAATGCACAGATCATTCTAGTAGCCTTCGTTTCTTTCAGTACGTACGTTGTCATGGTTCATTACATATGTTAAACTCATCTGATAGCATACGTTAACATATCACTCTAGCATACATTAATCTCACATATCCGTTGCACATTTTTTACTTTGACTCAGAATCCTCCAACGTTCATCTTGTTTGAATTCTGAAACACCTCATTACGTACGTTAAGCATCTAGCATTACGTACGTTATCTTATACACATTACGTATGTTATCTTATACACATTACGTACGTTAAGTTGTTGATATAGCGTACGTTAATAGCCTTCTGTCAAGCTTTTTTTGCGTTTTGACTTCTTCGTTGTTTTGTTTTGCTTCCCTGTTATTTTTCTTTGTTTAACAACTAATCATCAAAACTCGATAATGAATATTTGGAATAAAATATTCTAACAATCTCCCCCTTTTTGATGATTACAATACAACACTCTTGAATGGGATAAACTTGCAAAATATAAAAATAAAATATATATATATATATATATACATATACGGATCAAAGTTTTCGATTTTGTCAGTTTCGTTAGTTTCCATCTCCCATCTTTCCTTTCTCCTTTTCAACCTTTTCTTTTCATTTTTCAACTCCTTCTTTTTCATCTTTTTTTACTTTCTCCTTTGTCTTTTCCTGATCTGTAATTTTTATTTTTCTCGTCATTCTTACATGACTTTTTCTCTCATTCTTTTATTTTTCTCCGCTTATACCATTCTTCTTTTATACCATTCTTCTTCCCTTTTTTGTTATCAGTAAAAAGTATATAAATGATTATAAAATAAAATTATGATATGCAAAAATGCAAAAATTGGTAAACTTCCCCTGACAAATATATCCCTTTTAAAAAATATAACAACTCCCCCCGAGTTAAACATTGATTTTGAAAATATCAAAGATAAAGATACCAATTGATGAAATATTTAATTCTGATTTTTGGTATCCCAACCGATAGTTGGTTTTTCTTTTGATTTAGATGATATTCGGAATAACGGTTCCTTTTGGAATCCAAGTCTTTTTAATTTTTATCGTCCGACGTGGGATTTTGCAAATCGAAATATGATGGCCAATTTTTAAACATTTATCGCAACAGGGTATTTTCAAATTTAAGAATTTGGTTTTAATATTCGGTTTGAATCCTAACCCTGTATGTTTAACGTATATTTTTGAACTGAAAGCATATTTTCAAATTTCTCGTTTTGGAGAGAAAATTTGTTCGTTAAATTTTTAAGTTCGTCTTGAACTTGCAAAAGATCATTTTTTAATTTATTTTCGTTATCAAGACAATTTGACGATCGGTTTCTAAAGATTTCCCTTTTTCAAGAATTTTGGAAATTTCGGTTTCCAATAATTTATTTTTCGACTGGAGGGATTTAATTTCAGATAAAGCATTTTGAAAAACGGTATGTAAAAGTTCGAATGCTTCAAAAAGTTCATCGTGAGAAGATGTACAAACCTGACTTTCGACGTCGCTTTCATCGAATGAAGTTCGTGCCATGAGAGCGAGATTATTTTGAGTGAAATCATCATCTTCATCTTCATCACTCCATGTTGCAACGAGTACTTCCTTCTTAGGATTTGCGCTCCGGAAATTTTTAGCAAAGTAGGGTCTTGTCAACCTTGCCTTTGCTGAATCCATTCTTCTCCAGAAACACAGAGAGTAACTCATACCATGCTCTTGGTGCCTGCTTGAGTCCATATAGAGCTTTTAAAAGCTTGTAGACTTTGTCTCCTTTGACAAATCTAGGGGGTTGCTCCACATAGACTTCTTCTAGAACTCCATTGAGAAAGGCACTTTTCACGTCCATTCGGTATACTTCAAAATCCTTGTATGCTGCATATGCAAGGAATAGTCTAATGGCTTCCAATCTTGCAACAGGTTCATAAGTTTCATCAAAATCTATTCCTTCACATTATGCATATCCTTTGGCAACTAATCTGGCTTTATTCCTAACAACAGCTCCATCTTTATCACACTTGTTTTTGTATACCCATTTGGTGCCTATAACCTTCTTGTGATCTGGTCTGTCTGTTAGTTCCCAGACATTGTTTCTTTCCATCTGGTTGAGCTCTTCTTGCATTGCATTGTTCCATGAGTAGTCCTCCAGTGCTTGCTCTGTTGTCTTGGGTTCCATTTGAGATATGAAACATGAGAACATTGCTATTCCTGCTGGTACTATGGATTGTCTGGTTCTGACTCCATCTGTAACACCCCGAGATATTCGGAATAATTACAGCGCCGTAAACCCTTTAGATAAGGATTTACAAGGCTAATTTTAAAAGAAATGTAAAAACAATTCAATCGAACAACTGAAGTTCAAATACAGATTTGATTCAACCGATCAAATGAGTTAACTTATACAACCATATCGAAATGACCTTATTAAAACAGACGTACTCGAGTACTAAACGAACCAAGAAGACAATTCATAATAACAATAACATCAACCACATCACTGAGCCATTTTATCGTCCTGTCGGTACTGTGGTTGCCTCCCCGCTCCTCGGCTACCTGAACATCAAAACAATGTCCACCCCCGAAGGGGTTAGCAAAACAATGCTAGCACAAGTATCATCATACAATAAATCATCAATGCATCATAAAACATGCAAAACGGACTTCCGCCACCGGAATCCAACGATGCGAATCCTCACGATTCCATCAACACAATACAGGGTAATCCAGCGATCCAGCGCCCTTGGTATAGATCCCCATGATGATCCCGTCGGACCAACGCATGGTGGAAAACCCGTCCAACGATCCAGCGCCCTCAGCATAGATCCCCATGATGATCCCGTCGGACCAACGCATGGTGGACATTCGATCCAGCGCCCTCAGCATAGATCCTCATGATCCCCTTGGATCATTTATACCATAAATCAATCAACTATGCATACACATATGCATTTCAATATGTTCATCAATACGAACAAATAACAACGAATATCACGAGAATTTTCAGAAATACATCTCATATTCAACAATATGAACAAAACCACAAGCATGATAAATCGATCTCGACATATGATACTTGCCTCGAAAATGGCAAGGACGAAACACTTCAATGATCTCGACACACTCGAAGGCCGCCTCATTCGATCAACGTAACAAGCTCGAACCTTAACAAAAGGAATGATATACAAATCATCTCAAGTCGAACGATGGCCTAACAATTCGGTCTACGGCCGAAAAGCTCAAAATAAACAATCTGCATGGACTGTTTAGCGTGCGCTACGTACACTACGTAACGTGCGCTAAGCTGGCCTGTTAGCGTACGCTATCGTGTAAGACTAGCGTGCGCTAGCTACGAACTGACAGTTTGAATCGGCTGATACATAACGTACGCTACGTACGTTTTGTGCGCTAACTGAACCCCGATAGCGCACGTTAACTCACATATGTTAGCGTGCGCTAATCTTGCATGGCAGAATACTGCTAACGGAAAAACTGGGTGGAAAGGTGGTGAATTTCATGAACTCTATGGTGATAATACAAATTACCCTCGGGCATAACATGCTAATAAGGTTTGTGGAAGTTCTATGATTATGAGGTACAAATATACGGATAATCATCTCAACATCATAATTTATCTTCGATCTTCAAGAAATATTCCTAGTTCCGATTATTCCAAGTCCCAAAACATATGATTCCTTACGTAAAACATACTAACTAGGTAATCTTCATATACTGGTCGATTGGTTTTGAAGATACATAACATGCTTAGGAATCCACATACAAAAAGGTTCAATGGATTATACGATGAATAAGTGTCAAAACGTCGAAAATATCCTTCTAACACATGATGTACGACTAATAACGAATCTAACTGACTAGACGAACATGATCAACATCCTTTAGAACACAACTAGTATTGGTGAAGAATCACCTACCTCAAGGTAGTGAAGAACACGGAGGAAATTGAAGCAATCCAACACCGAAAGCTTGAACACCAATCTCCAATGATATACGATCTTCAATCACGAACCAGGATGTTGATATGAAGTGTTTAGGATGAAGGAAGTTATGTTCTAAGTGTAAGAATTCGGGTAATGGGAGAATAAAGAATCAAATCACGAATAGGATCTTTGTCCTATTTATAAGAAATGGCTATTAGCGCGCGCTAGACCACCTTTCGTAGCGTGCGCTAACGGCTCACCGACTTAATCGTACTCGGCACTTAGCGTGCGCTACGCATATACCTGTAGCGTGCGCTAAGGCGTTGACTCGGCTTTTCCCGAAAGCCGTCCAGGTACATCCCGACACGATCCGACAGGGGTCCCCCGGCCAGATCTCACCTACCGCACGTCTCAATCAAATTGACCACGCATAGTGTGCGCTAATGACCCTCAGTAGCGTGCGCTATGAATCCACGTTAGCGCACGCTAAACATAGCCGTTAGCGTGCGCTACATGCGCAGAATTACAATCTTTAAATCATAAACACGAAATTATACGCTCGACAACATCGGATCATGAAATACGGAGAATTGTACTCAGACAAAAGTACAATCATTACAATATCACAAGTTCCAATAACATAACAGAAATCTCGGGTATTACATCCTTCCTCCCTAAAAAGAAGTTTCGTCCCGAAACTTAAGATGAAAACAACTCCGGATATCTAGTCTTCATACTGTCCTCCATTTCCCAAGTGGCCTCTTCGACTCCATGTCGTGACCATTGTACTTTAACCAAGTGTATTGGTTTATTCCTCAATTGTTTGATCCGGCTCTCAAGTATCTTGATTGGTCTCTCTTCGAAGGTGCCATCATTAGCTATCTCGATCTCGTCAAAATCAATGATGTGGTAGGTCCAGTACATACTTCGCGGTTGGGATACGTGAAACACACTGTGAACGTGACTCAGCGATGGCGGTAAGGCCAACCTGTATGCTAAATCTCCAACTCTCTCGAGGATCTCGAATGGTCCGATATATCTCGGACTAAGCTTGCCTCTCCTCCCAAAACGGAAAATCCCTCGTGTAGGAGACACCTTCAATAGTACATGCTCCCAGTCGAACTCTATAGAGGCGACGACGTACATCTGCATAAGACTTCGTCGACTGCGGCGATCAGCAGTCTCTCTCGAATCAAAGCTATCTTCTCTTGAGTCGAATAATAAATTCAGTTCCGTCCGATCAAATCAGAAGAATCATCCCAACATAGGGGTGATCGGCATCTTCTCCGTACAAAGCTTCAAATGGTGCCATCTTAATTGAAGCATGCCAACTATTATTGTAGGTGAATTCAACTAATGGCAAATGAACTTCCCAATCAGTTGACCAATCCAAAGCACAAGCTCTAAGCATGTCTTCTACAGTTTGAATAGTCCTTTCGGACTGACCGTCCGTTTGGGGATGATAAGCTATGCTAAAGTTGAGCTCAGTCCCCAGAGCCACGTGAGCGCTTTCGGAAGTGTGACACGAAGCGACCATCTCGATCCGAAATAATGGTCCTCGGCGTCCCATGCAATCTGACTATCTCCGCAATAAATACTCGTGCCAATCTCTCGGGTCCCCATGTATCTTTTATTCCCAGGAAATGAGCCGACTTGGTTAGTCGATCAACTACAACCCAAATCATGTTCATTCCCGTTCTAGTCCTTGGCATACTAGTGATGAAGTCCATCGAGATATCCTCCCACTTCCACTCAGGGATCGGAAGCGGTTTTAACATCCCGGCAGGTCGTTGATGTTCAATCTTAACCTGCTGACAAGTCAAACACTTTGAAACGTACTCCGCTACGTCCTTCTTCATATTCCCCCACCAGAAGTTTTGCTTTAAATCCTTATACATCTTACTACTTCCTGGGTGAATAGAATAGGGCGCGCTATGAGCTTCCTTCAAAATTGTCCGTCTCAAATCATCATCCTCGGGAACGCAAAGTCGACTCTGAAATCTCAGAACTCCATCGTCTTGTATCACGAATCCTGGGGCTTTTTCTTTCTTTACTTCGTCACATAATCGAAGGATGAGAGAATCGTTCAATTGTTTAGACTTGATCTCCTAGACTAGTGATGAAGTCAGTTCCATCACATAAAGTTGCCCTTGGATTCCTGGTGCCCATACTTCAATCCCCTCGCGGATCAGTTCTCGTTGAATACTGGTTTGGGACGTAAGTGCTTCCAACACTCGAAGAGAAAGCAGTTTTCGGCTCAAGGCATCGGCTACTACGTTTGCTTTCCCCGGATGATAGAGAATCTCCAAGTCGTAATCCTTGATCAATTCCAGCCACCTTCTCTGCCTCATGTTTAATTCTTTCTGACTGAAAATGTACTTGAGGCTCTTATGATCTGTAAAGATCTAACAATGAGTGCCGTACAAATAATGTCGCCAAATTTTCAAGGCAAAGACCACAGCTGCTAGCTCCAGATCATGAGTTGGGTAATTAATCTCAAATGCGGTTTCAATTGCCGAGAAGCATAAGCAATCACTTTATCCTTCTGCATCAACACACAACCCAAACCCTGATTTGAAGCGTCGTTGTATACCATGAATCCATCAGTTCCCTCTGGCAGCGCTAATATAGGTGCTGTTGTCAGTCTCCTCTTAAGTTCACAAAACCCACTGGAACTTCTCATTCCACGTGAACTTTTGAGTTTTACTTGTAATGAGTGAGCGGACGAGCAATTTTGGAAAATCCCTCTACAAAGCGGCGATAATATCCGGCCAAGTCCTAAGAAGCTTGGACTTCTTTCACGTTTTAGGAGCTTCCCAATCCAAGATTGCTTCGACTTTCTTCGGGTCCACCTGAACTCCGTCGGCTGATATCACATGCCCAAGGAAGGTTACTTCCTTAAGCCAGAACTCGCATTTTGAAAGTTTTGCATACAACTGTTCCTTCCTCAAGGTGCTCAAAACCACACGTAAATGTTCAGCATGTTCCTCTGTGTCCCTCGAATATATCAGGATGTCGTCAATGAAGACGACCACAAATTTATCCAAGTATTCCAAGAATACCCGATTCATCAATTGCATGAATACCGCAGGAGCATTGGTAAGTCCAAATGGCATTACTACAAATTCATAATGCCCATACCGGGATCTGAAAGCAGATTTCGGTATATCCGATTCCTTAATTCTCAACGGGTGGTATCCTGATCGCAAGTCAATCTTCGAGAATACCCTTGCCCCTTGCAGTTGATCAAACAAGTCGTCGATCCGAGGTATAGGATACTTATTCTTGATCGTCATCTTGTTGAGCTCCCTGTAATCAATACACAGTCGGAGGGATCCGTCTTTCTTCCGGACAAAGAGAACGGGCGCTCCCCAAGGAGAAACGCTCGGTTGAATATAACCCTTCTGTAACAATTCCTCCAGTTGTTTCTTGAGTTCATACATCTCGGTTGGCGCCATGCGATATGGTGCCACAGAAATAGGAGGCTGCTCCGGGCTCTAATTCGATAGTGAATTCCACTTCTCTGCGGAGGTAACCCGGGTAGTTCGTCGGGAAATACATCCGAGAACTCATTCACAATCGAAATAGACGAGAGCTCTACTCCTTCCTCTTTCCTCATGGCATAGCACCAAAGTTCGTGACATCCACCGGTAATTTCACGGCTTTCATTGCTTTGATCAATTTTCCCGAGCTTCTGGTCTCCATCCTCGGAATAAGTGTTCGGATCCGTCATCGGCAATGATAGAAATGACTCTCTCTCGGTAATTGAGCAGCTCCATAATGGTTGAGCCAATCATCTCAGAATTAAATCGTCACCGTAGATGTCAACTACAATGAGATTCGATGGCCACTCTCTTCCTTCTATAGATCTTTGAAATCCCTAGCTTCTAGGGTTCCCACAATTTTCTCTCGCTCGGTAATCCCACAACATAAGGTTCACAATTATACAAGCACGAGATTTTCAAACGATTAACACGGTTCAAAGATATAAAAGAATGCGTAGCTCGAATCGAACAAGACACTAAGCTGGTTGCAAAAGGATCTCGAATCGTACACGATGCAACAGTGTTCGATCATCCTTCTTCATCTCGTAAATACGCGGAGGAACGGACCCGGCCGGATGTCGCTCTCTTTCCAACGTTAACTGCTGAAATCCACTCTGCTGCGTCGGTTCACACTAGTGTCCTTCGGAACCAGTGCAGAGTGCGAGTACCAAAAGATCGGGTCGCATTCCCACAAAATGTTGCGCGATGTCCTTCTGTCCACACTCGAAGCAGTCACGGTAGCGAAACAATCACGTCGAACATGTCGCTTTGCCATAGTTATAACACTTCTTCCTGCGTCAAAGCGATTGGTCTTGCCGGAACTTCTTTCCACCTCGAGAAGGATGCGGAGGTCTCTTGGATGAATGAAAAGAGGATGACCCTGCGAGGCCCGCTACTCTTATTCTCCGTGAAGTTGCCGGACACCTTGTTTCTTTGCTTAGTCGATTTCTCTCTGCTTTGCCTCCTTCATATCATAGGCCAACGCCTTGTCCGATCTTGTCGCAAGGTGGTACATTCAAATCCGAACATATCTTCTGAATTTCCGGCTTCATTCGCATGTCAAAATGAAAAATCTTCTCCGCTTCGGTCGACCAAGTGGCGCACATAAGTCATTTGGTGATTAAAAGTCTTAATCACGTCCGTCACAGATGCTTCGAATTTTGTGGTGAGAAAAACTCCCGAACTCGAGCTTCTCTAATCGACGAGGACAATCTGCGCCTCCATCATCAATTTGAATTCCGTCCAGTCAACATTGTGCTCCTCCGGTCGAATGGCCTCCCACCAGTCGAAAGCCTCCCCTGTCAGAAGATACTGGGCGACCGGAACCTTCCTATCGTTGGGACAGTTAATCCCTGCAAAAATCTTCTCTAATTCCTCCAGCCAGTGATCCCAAGAAAGCGTCTCAGCAGAACCGTCAAATTTCGGAGGGTGCAATTTAATCACTTCGGTAAGCCATCTATCTCCTCGATTTTCCACGTTATGCTGCTGTCCCATCGCCGCCTGCATGCGATCCACAACTTGAGCAAACTGGTTTATCTGGGCAACCACCTGCTGAAGCACTCCCGGCACGTTAGGATCTGCATTATTATTTGCTGATCCCTGTTGTCCCCTGGAATGGGAATCCGTTCGACTAGCGGTTATCTCTGGGGTAGATACCGACTCTTTGTAACACCCCCAAATCCCATTGGGTTATTACAGTGCCGTGGACCCCACCTCAGGTGATCCACCAGGCGAACACGACTAAAATACAACAAACTGACCAAAATAGGAAATCACAGACCCTACCATGACGTCCGACATACTATCCCGATATGGAATTTCAACGACAAGAATGGGCCTACATGGCCAAAATAAAAATACAACAACATCCACGAGCCTTGCTCGGATAATACAAAACGACAACGACTGAACAAAAATGGAGTACTCCAACTGTCTGACCAACATGAACACCAAAATATCTCGGACTAGTATCGCTCGAATGCCTCGTCGCCATCGTCATGCCCCTGTGTCTCAACTCTCTCCTCGCAAGTACCTAAAACATGAAAACATGTTCCGCCCCCACGGTCACCATCCAAAGATAATGAATATCAAGTACATGCACAACATGATATGCATCCAAAGGCGAGAATAAGCGATAACAATAGTAGTACGAGATGCTCACAAACCAAAGTAAGAATCGAGCATTCGTGGAATATTATGCCCATGGCATACGATCAATACCGCTCAATAGGTTAGAACATAAGTGCCCAACGGCGAAACATCAATATAGAACACAACAATACATTACCCGAAGGTAAATCAATCCAACACCTTGAAATAAATAAGGATCACAATGCCCAAGGCTCAAGCGGAAATACCGTTACATCACAATGGCTCGAAAGCCCTCAGTAGAAGCGCGAAATATCACGATGGCTCTGAAAGCCGAAAATTTGTAAAAATATCATGATGGCACGAAAGCGAACGGCCGAATTGTAAATCATCACAAATCTGAGATCTCAAAGAAACAAACACATCTGAACATACCCCTCGGGCGTATGAAACAATCAGTCACAAAATATCGAACACATCCAATCATACATGGTCTGTGAACGATTAACATTATGGCTCAAGATGGACATCACAGTACGCCCGATCCGGAAATGTGTCCGTGCACATGTCCACCCCGTATACGGAATCCAGAAATATACGTGGGACAATGTACCTAATTAGCCTCACGAAGTAACGTCTCGTGTGCACGGTCCAATGTGGTGATATCCACGCATGACCATCGTGTGCCTGGCTAAAAATCCTACACAATAACCAATCGGCACGCAGATATGATTCCGGATATGTCACGATACAACATGACAACGAAACTCAAAGGATAAGACATCCAAAACAAATCATACGACTCACCAAGTGAACGATGACGCGAATAATGAAAGATCGACACGACCGACAATGTTCGAAACAACCATCCTGGGATCAAAATCCCTAAGGACCAATTAACACGAGCAACGATCACAACACAACAGTTCGGGAAAATCCTCAACCTTCAACGATCACAAAATTACCGAGTTTACAAGAATAATAGTGTGCTGCCCGGAATCGGTCAACACGACAATAATAATTCAACGGATGGGCATTATCGTTGATAATCCCAATTCAATACTTCGATTACCGTAGAATGGCCAATCGATAACAATTATACAACGGATGGGAATTATCTTTTTGACAACGGGTGGAAATTAACTTTGATAATCCCAATTCAATATATCGATTACCGTTAGAGCGGACAATCGATAATAATTATACAACGGATGGGAATTATCTTTGATAATCCCAATTCAATATATCGATTACCTTCAAAACGGTTAGCGATAACAATTATACAACGGATGTCTCGGCACCTTTAATCGGTTACCGATAACGAAGATGATAATCGAATACGTCGATGCCTTCAATTGGCCAAAACGACATCAATAGAAAAACACTGATATCAATAACGACGATTCACAAAAAAATATCTTGATGGAACGTCAATCAATAATAACAATCGATATGTCGATGCCGCGAACCGGCTATCGACAACAATATCTCGAAGAAACATCAATCAACAATAAAAATCGATATGTCGATCATGAACCCGCTATCGACAACAATATTATCAACAAGTACCGCAATGCCTTAAATCGGCCATTTACGAACAACAATAATATTTGGCATAATTTGCCGAAGGGTATCGTATCAAACAATCCCCTGATATCAACAAAATCACAAAGAGACCAAGTCTCGAAATGATACACACATTCATACACATACATGATAACATTAATCTCATTGGCATCAAGTATAAAACTTGCCTCAAACCGAAGGCGAGAAAGTCCTTCCACGATCAACGTCCTACCACGAATCGATCAACGCGTCCTCCGTCAATCACAAGCACTCGAACAACCTTGAATGAAATACAATTCATTCGATAACACGATATCGATCGAAAACGACACAATAGATAATTCCGATTCCAACACGAACACATACTATACTCGTATTTATACGTATACATACGTATATATATAATATATATATATTACATATATATATAATAATATATATACAATACAATTCACAATATCTATATATATATATATATAAATATATATATATACTAACACTACACACACTACTGTTACATATATATATATATAATATACATAACACACACAACACACACACACTACTCACGCACCAACATATATATATATATATATATATAACAGCTATATATATATATTATATATATATATACACAAAACACATAACACACACACATATACAAAAAAAACTTACCAGGCAGGAGCCGATCGGCCGGAAAGAGGAAAGAGGAAAAAACTCCCATGCCGGAAATCGGCCGCCGGAAAAATGACCCGCCGGACTTCGTCCAACTCCGGCCCGTTACCATCTATGGCCGGTTTCACCACCTCCGTTCCGCCGTCCGTTCCGGACAAAACCACCTCGCCGGAAATAATGGAGTTCCGCATCCATGGCCGGAAACCATGAAGACGCCGGAATACTTCATATCGACCGGATTTATAATGTCTCCCGACCCGGAAATTCCGATCGGCCGCCGCCGAGCTACAGTCGCCGTCGGAGCCGTCGGCCCTTCCTCCGGTCGCCGGAAAAAATGGAGAAGCTGGTGCTTGCTCCGCCTCGCCGGAAAAAGAAGAAAAAATACCGGAACACGTCGACCGGGTTTGCAGCCTTCCGGTTCGGAAATTCAGACCAGGCCGCCGCCGAGCTCCGGTCGTGAGCTGCCTGCCCGCCGAACTCAAGCTCGCCGAAAAAAATGGACCGGCCCGTCCGTCCTCAAGCTGCCGGAAAAAAAAATGACGGAGAGAAGGATGGAGAGAAGAGAAGGAGCTGGCGAGGTGAGTGATGACAGCAAGAAGAAGAAGAAAAAAAATGCCGAGAGGGTGAGATGGTGATGTTGATGATTGAGGGAAGGTGATGATGTATAGTATATATATATATATATATATACATATAATATAGCATGCATGAGGGGGATGAGAGGGATTCACGTGGGAAGAAGAAGAAGAAAAAGAAAATGAGGGAGGGAGAGAGAGATGATGATTTGAGTTTTATATATATATATGTATATATATAATATAGCATGAGGGGTAAAGGTGGGAGTGAGGAACGTGAGGGGAAGTGAAAAGGTGAGGGAGGAATCTCATGTGTTGACAAATTTATATATATATATATATATATATATATATATATATATATATATATAAATAAATGAGACCCCAAAGATACCCTCGACCCGAAAGTTGTACGAGGAAAGGTTCCCACCACCTACCACGCATTACGTACGTAACCTCAGGGCGTAACGTACGCAATCGCAACAAATTAGCGTACGTAATGCTACACAGGCAGCGTACGCTATGGCTATAAACTTAGCCAAAATTCCAATCTCGACAAACAACAACCAAACGACGAAACCAAACCGACGATCAGTATAAATATTTCGATCCCGAAATATTTTAATACAATATAAATTGTATCGGTCCAAACAACAACACTTGTACAATTCCAAATGAATACGTACAACTCAACAGTAACACGAAAAAAAAAAATTTACCCCCGGATATTACATACTCCCCCCCTTAAAAAGAGTTTCGTCCCCGAAACTCAGGGCGCACAAGTCGGGGCACGGACTATCCATCAGGATAAGAAAACAACATCTCCAGGAATACTCCTCAATACGAGCAATTCCGCCTAAGCAACTGGGCCGACCCCACGGGTCCCCACGTCTCCTCTGCCTGAACAAGGCGAAAAAATCAAGTGATAAAGACACTCAATCAAATGCGAGATTAGCCGAATCATGACTCCTCCGCCAGAGACCAGCCAGGAAATCGCACCACAAAAGATAATAACAATACAGACATAGTCCTCGGGACTATATCGAACGCACGTCCAAGTCCTCACGACTTGACGTCTCGAATCACGATGAACGATTACCCAGATCATCACAAAAATCTCGGGTACAAGACCAAAAGGAAAGAAAATCACATCAAATGACTCAAGTGTCAAGATTCTGAGATACAATGATAACAAGATAGATCAATAATAAATGGTTCACAACCGCAATATTAAAATACCGACCGAGTCAAACATCAATCCGAGAGACAAGGAAAATACAAATCAAGGCTACATCTCAAATGTACCCGGAATCCACATCCTCAAGATCATCGAGTTCCTCGATCTCATCGACTCGAGGAAATCACAAATCTGAATTCGCTACTCCCCCTCGGGTGTCCATACCTCACGGCTCCGGCCCGATATGACCCCTTGGATGAAGTACGGACTGAAGTAATAAAATCTCTCGAGGCCCATGAGATCTCTCGAGACCTACTGGCACTAGAACTCATGCAGTATTCTGAAGGTGTCCCCACCTCCGACACAGAAAATAAATAATAGCTGGAATCGTACATCAAGTACTCACATGCCCCGCTGAATCACAGTTAAAACAAATAACAGTCGAACTCGTCGTCTGAGAAGAAAATGCTTTCCCAGTACGAAGCCGACTAGGAAATGACCTCTTGGACATCGGAGCTCGATGTCCCTCTGAACAAATCGGCATCCTAGTCCTCTCACCAGAAGAAACTGAAGAAGTCCTTGAAACTTCTCAGCAATAACAATAACACCCTCGTTCGACGGATTCGGGGTTCAAAACCTCCGACAACTTGGCTTCACGAAGTGGAGCCGGATAATACCTCTCTAACATGAGAGTCTTGAACTCGATCCAAACACAATCACGATCGGTGGGTTCTCGAGCACGACTCCGAAAAATGATTCATCAGCCCCCAAAGTATTGGTACGAGGTTTCGGGTGTCGGCCCACTCTGCGGCCTCTACCCCCTCTGTCACGTCCTCTTTCCATACTGAAAGAATAACGTTCAATCATGACCACAGCTCAAATACGCCTCAACGGCCAGAATGCTAGGTCAACGCAAAACACGAGTATACATACTCAACAGATAAGCGATCACATCGATCACGCTAATCATAGCCGATACAGAGCCCACACGCTCCAAAGCAAATAATCATAAATCAATCGCACCCGATCGCCACATACAAGTGTCAACAAAACAGGTTTAATCAATGACATAATGAATGTATGCACATAAAAGAGAATAGAGTCCTTACACAGGTCATACGAAGCTTCGAGGTCTTGCGATACTAGTCTTCACTGATGACGACTCGATGAAAGAATGACTCATACAGTCGTCCAACTATCACGACTCACAAAACCCGACTGTCCAGATTGTCATAACCTGACAGCCCCGCTACTACCGCGTTGGTAGAGCCACATAACACACAAGTCAGGGTATCTCACAACCCAACTCTCTGATACCATCTTCTGTAACACCCCCAAATCCCATTGGGTTATTACAGTGCCGTGGACCCCACCTCAGGTGATCCACCAGGCGAACACGACTAAAATACAACAAACTGACCAAAATAGGAAATCACAGACCCTACCATGACGTCCGACATACTATCCCGATATGGAATTTCAACGACAAGAATGGGCCTACATGGCCAAAATAAAAATACAACAACATCCACGAGCCTTGCTCGGATAATACAAAACGACAACGACTGAACAAAAATGGAGTACTCCAACTGTCTGACCAACATGAACACCAAAATATCTCGGACTAGTATCGCTCGAATGCCTCGTCGCCATCGTCATGCCCCTGTGTCTCAACTCTCTCCTCGCAAGTACCTAAAACATGAAAACATGTTCCGCCACTGGTCACCATCCAAGATAATGAATATCAAGTACATGCACAACATGATATGCATCCAAAGGCGAGAATAAACGATAACAATAGTAGTACGAGATGCTCACAAACCAAAGTAAGAATCGAGCATTCGTGGAATATTATGCCCATGGCATACGATCAATACCTGCTCAATAGGTTAGAACATAAG
Organism: Orobanche coerulescens; assembly: GCA_033398695.1. Taxonomy (NCBI): domain Eukaryota; kingdom Viridiplantae; phylum Streptophyta; class Magnoliopsida; order Lamiales; family Orobanchaceae; genus Orobanche; species Orobanche coerulescens. The sequence continues at coordinate 189,280,289 of CM065804.1, read as the reverse complement.
TGCCCAACGGCGAAACATCAATATAGAACACAACAATACATTACCCGAAGGTAAATCAATCCAACACTGAAATAAATAAGGATCACAATGCCCGAAGGCTCAAACGGAAATACCGTTACATCACAATGGCCTGAAAGCCCTCGGTAAGCCGCCAAAATATCACGATGGCACAGCGAGCGACCATTTGTAAAAATATCATGATGGCTCGAAGCCGAACGGCCCAGTCGTAAATCATCACAATCTGAGATCTCAAAGAAACAAACATTATCGAACATACCCCTCGGGCGTATGAAACAATCGATCACAAAATATCGAACACATCCAATCATACATGGTGCGTGAACGATTAACATTATGGCTCAAGATGGACATCACAAGACGCCCGATCCGAAATGTGTCCGTGCACATGTCCACCCGTATACGGAATCCAGAAATATACGTGGGACAATGTACCTAATTAGCCTCACGAAGTAACGTCTCGTGTGCACGGTCCAATGTGGTGATATCCACGCATGACCATCGTGTGCCTGGCTAAAAATCCTACACAATAACCAATCGGCGCAGATATGATTAGGATATGTCACGATACAACATGACAACGAAACTCAAAGGATAAGACATCAAAACAAATCATACGACTCACCAAGTGAGCGATGACGCGAATAATGAAAGATCGACACGACCACAATGTTCGAAACAACCATCACGGGATCAAAATCCCTAAGGACCAATTAACACGAGCAACGATCACAACACAACAATTCGGGAAAATCCTCAACCTTCAACGATCACAAAATTACCGAGTTTACAAGAATAATAGTGTCCGCCCGGAATCGGTCAACACGACAATAATAATTCAACGGATGGGCATTATCGTTGATAATCCCAATTCAATACTTCGATTACCGTAGAATGGCCAATCGATAACAATTATACAACGGATGGGAATTATCTTTTTGACAACGGGTGGAAATTAACTTTGATAATCCCAATTGATATATCGATTACCGTTAGAGCGGACAATCGATAATAATTATACAACGGATGGGAATTATCTTTGATAATCCCGATTCAATATATCGATTACCTTCAAAGCGGTTAACCGATAACAATTATACAACGGATGTCTCGGCACCTTTAATCGGTTCACGATAACGAAGATGATAATCGAATACGTCGATGCCTTCATTGGCAAACGACATCAATAGAAAAACAACGATATCAATATGACGATTCACAAAAAAATATCTTGATGGAACGTCAATCAATAATAACAATCGATATGTCGATGCCGAACCGCTATCGACAACAATATCTCGAAGAAACATCAATCAACAATAAAATCGATATGTCGATACCGCGAAGCTATCGACAACAATATTATCAACAAGTACCGCAATGCCTTAAATCGGCCATTTACGAACAACAATAATATTTGGCATAATTTGCAAGGGTATCGTATCAAACAATCCCGATATCAACAAAATCACAAAGAGACCAAGTCTCAAATGATACACACATTCATACACATACATGATAACATTAATCTCATTGGCCAAGTCAAGTATAAAACTTGCCTCAAACCGAAGGCGAGAAAGTCCTTCCACGATCAACGTCTACCACGAATCGATCAACGCGTCCTCCGTCAATCACAAGACTCGAACAACTCGAATGAAATACAATTCATTCGATAACGATATCGATCGAAAACGACACAATAGATAATTCCGATTCCAACACGAACACATACTATACTCGTATTTATACGTATACATACGTATATATATAATATATATATATTACATATATATATAATAATATATATACAATACAATTCACAATATCTATATATATATATATAAATATATATACATACTAACACTACACACACTACTGTTACATATATATATATAATATACATAACACACACAACACACACACACTACTCACGCACCAACATATATATATATATATATATATAACAGCTATATATATATATTATATATATATATACACAAAACACATAACACACACACATATACAAAAAAAACTTACCAGGCAGGAGCCGATCGGCCGGAAAGAGGAAAGAGGAAAAAACTCCCATGCCGGAAATCGGCCGCCGGAAAAATGACCCGCCGGACTTCGTCCAACTCCGGCCCGTTACCATCTATGGCCGGTTTCACCACCTCCGTTCCGCCGTCCGTTCCGGACAAAACCACCTCGCCGGAAATAATGGAGTTCCGCATCCATGGCCGGAAACCATGAAGACGCCGGAATACTTCATATCGACCGGATTTATAATGTCTCCCGACCCGGAAATTCCGATCGGCCGCCGCCGAGCTACAGTCGCCGTCGGAGCCGTCGGCCCTTCCTCCGGTCGCCGGAAAAAATGGAGAAGCTGGTGCTTGCTCCGCCTCGCCGGAAAAAGAAGAAAAAATACCGGAACACGTCGACCGGGTTTGCAGCCTTCCGGTTCGGAAATTCCGACCAGGCCGCCGCCGAGCTCCGGTCGTGAGCTGCCTGCCCGCCGAACTCAAGCTCGCCGAAAAAAATGGACCGGCCCGTCCGTCCTCAAGCTGCCGGAAAAAAAAATGACGGAGAGAAGGATGGAGAGAAGAGAAGGAGCTGGCGAGGTGAGTGATGACAGCAAGAAGAAGAAGAAAAAAAATGCCGAGAGGGTGAGATGGTGATGTTGATGATTGAGGGAAGGTGATGATGTATAGTATATATATATATATATATATATACATATAATATTCACGTGGGAAGAAGAAGAAGAAAAAGAAAATGAGGGAGGGAGAGAGAGATGATGATTTGAGTTTTATATATATATATATGTATATATATAATATAGCATGAGGGGTAAAGGTGGGAGTGAGGAACGTGAGGGGAAGTGAAAAGGTGAGGGAGGAATCTCATGTGTTGACAAATTTATATATATATATATATATATATAAATAAATGATCTGCAAAGATACCTCGTCCGAAAGTTGACTGAGGAAAGGTTCACCACCTACCACGCATTACGTCGTAACCTCGGGCGTACGCAACGCAATCGCAACAAATTAGCGTACGTAATGCTACACAGGCAGCGTACGCTATGGCTATAAACTTAGCCAAAATTCCAATCTCGACAAACAACAACCAAACGACGAAACCAAACCGACGATCAGTATAAATATTTCGATCCCGAAATATTTTAATACAATATAAATTGTATCGGTCCAAACAACAACACTTGTACAATTCCAAATGAATACGTACAACTCAACAAGAATACGAAAAAAAATTTACCCGGATATTACATACTCCCCTTAAAAGAGTTTCGTCCCCGAAACTCGGGCGCCAAGTCGGGGCACGGACTATCCATCGGGATAAGAAAACAACATCTCCAGGAATACTCCTCAATACGAGCAATTCCGCCTAAGCAATCGGCCGACCCACGGGTCCCCACGTCTCCTGCTGAACAAGGCGAAAAAATCAAGTGATAAAGACACTCAATCAAATGCGAGATTAGCCGAATCATGACTCCTCGCCGAGACCGGCCAGAAATCGCACCACAAAAGATAATAACAATACGCATAGTCCTCGACTATATCGAGCGCACGTCCAAGTCCTCACGACTTGGCGTCTCGAATCACGATGAGCGATTACCCGGATCATCACAAAAATCTCGTGCAGGACAAAAGGAAAGAAAATCACATCAAATGACTCAAGTGTCAAGATTCTGAGATACAATGATAACAAGATAGATCAATAATAAATGGTTCACAACCGCAATATTAAAATACCGACCGAGTCAAACATCAATCCGAGAGACAAGGAAAATACAAATCAAGGCTACATCTCAAATGTACCCGGAATCCACATCCTCAAGATCATCGAGTTCCTCGATCTCATCGACTCGAGGAAATCACAAATCTGAATTCGCTACTCCCCCTCGGGTGTCCATACCTCTGGCTCCCGAAGCCCGATATGACCCCTTGGATGAAGTACGGACTGAAGTAATAAAATCTCTCGAGGCCCATGAGATCTCTCGAGACCTACTGGCACTAGAACTCATGCAGTATTCTGAAGGTGTCCCCACCTCCGACACAGAAAATAAATAATAGCTGGAATCGTACATCAAGTACTCACATGCCCCGCTGAATCACAGTTAAAACAAATAACAGTCGAACTCGTAAATGCGAGAAGAAAATGCTTTCCCGATGCTGGCCGACTAGAAATGACCTCTTGGACATCGGAGCTCGATGTCCCTCAACAAATCGGCATCCTAGTCCTCTCACTGGAAAAGCGAAGAAGTCCTTGAAACTTCTCGGCAATAACAATAACACCCTCGTTCGGCCAGTTCGGGTTCAAAACCTCCGACAACTTGGCTTCACGAAGTGGAGCCGGATAATACCTCTCTAACATGAGAGTCTTGAACTCGATCCAAACACAATCACGATCGGTGGGTTCTCGAGCACGACTCCGAAAAATGATTCATCAGCCCCCAAAGTATTGGTACGAGGTTTCGGGTGTCGGCCCACTCTGCGGCCTCTACCCCCTCTGTCACGTCCTCTTTCCATACTGAAAGAATAACGTTCAATCATGACCACAGCTCAAATACGCCTCAACGGCCAGAATGCTAGGTCAACGCAAAACACGAGTATACATACTCAACAGATAAGCGATCACATCGATCACGCTAATCATAGCCGATACAGAGCCCACACGCTCCAAAGCAAATAATCATAAATCAATCGCACCCGATCGCCACATACAAGTGTCAACAAAACAGGTTTAATCAATGACATAATGAATGTATGCACATAAAAGAGAATAGAGTCCTTACACAGGTCATACGAAGCTTCGAGGTCTTGCGATACTAGTCTTCACTGATGACGACTCGATGAAAGAATGACTCATACAGTCGTCCAACTATCACGACTCACAAAACCCATTTGTCCGCATTGTCATAACTTTGTGACCGCTACTACGCGTTGGTAGAGCCACATAACACACAAGTCGGGGTATCTCACAACCCAACTCTCGATACCATCTTCTGTAACACCCCCAAATCCCATTGGGTTATTACGATCGTGGACCCCACCTCGGGTGATCCACCGAACACGACTAAAATACAACAAACCGACCAAAATAGGAAATCACAGACCTACCATGACGTCCGACATACTATCCCGATATGGAATTTCAACGACAAGAATGGGCCTACATGGCCAAAATAAAAATACAACAACATCCACGAGCCTTGCTCGATAATACAAAACGACAACGATCGAACAAAAATGGAGTACTCCAACCGTCTCGACCAACATGAACACCAAAATATCTCGGACTAGTATCGCTCGAATGCCTCGTCGCCATCGTCATGCCCCCGTGTCTCAACTCTCTCCTCGCAAGTACCTAAAACATGAAAACATGTTCCGCCCCACGGTCACCATCCAAGATAATGAATATCAAGTACATGCACAACATGATATGCATCCAAAGGCGAGAATAAACAATGACAATAGTAGTACGAGATGCTCACAAACCAAAGTAAGAATCGAGCATTCGTGGAATATTATGCCCATGGCATACGATCAATACCGCTCAATAGGTTAGAACATAAGTGCCCAATGAAACATCAATATAGAACACAACAATACATTACCCGAAGGTAAATCAATCCAACACCGAAATAAATAAGGATCACAATGCCCGAAGGCTCAAACGGAAATACCGTTACATCACAATGGCTCGAAAGCCCTCACCAAGCCGCCAAAATATCACGATGGCACGAAAGCCGAATGTACCAAGTAAAAATATCATGATGGCTCGAAGCCGAATGTAAGCGTAAATCATCACAATACTGAGATCTCAAAGAAACAAACTGATCGCCGAACATACCCTCGGGCGTATGAAACAATCGATCACAAAATATCGAACACATCCAATCATACATGGTGCATGAACGATTAACATTATGGCTCAAGATGGACATCACAGTACGCCCGATCCGGAAATGTGTCCGTGCACATGTCCACCCCGTATACGGAATCCAGAAATATACGTGGGACAATGTACCTAATTAGCCTCACGAAGTAACGTCTCGTGTGCACGGTCCAATGTGGTGATATCCACGCATGACCATCGTGTGCCTGGCTAAAAATCCTACACAATAACCAATCGGCACGCAGATATGATTCCGGATATGTCACGATACAACATGACAACGAAACTCAAAGGATAAGACATCCAAAACAAATCATACGACTCACCAAGTGAACGATGACGCGAATAATGAAAGATCGACACGACCGACAATGTTCGAAACAACCATCCTGGGATCAAAATCCCTAAGGACCAATTAACACGAGCAACGATCACAACACAACAGTTCGGGAAAATCCTCAACCTTCAACGATCACAAAATTACCGAGTTTACAAGAATAATAGTGTGCTGCCCGGAATCGGTCAACACGACAATAATAATTCAACGGATGGGCATTATCGTTGATAATCCCAATTCAATACTTCGATTACCGTAGAATGGCCAATCGATAACAATTATACAACGGATGGGAATTATCTTTTTGACAACGGGTGGAAATTAACTTTGATAATCCCAATTCAATATATCGATTACCGTTAGAGCGGACAATCGATAATAATTATACAACGGATGGGAATTATCTTTGATAATCCCAATTCAATATATCGATTACCTTCAAAACGGTTAACCGATAACAATTATACAACGGATGTCTCGGCACCTTTAATCGGTTACCGATAACGAAGATGATAATCGAATACGTCGATGCCTTCAATTGGCCAAAACGACATCAATAGAAAAACACTGATATCAATAACAGATTCACAAAAAAATATCTTGATGGAACGTCAATCAATAATAACAATCGATATGTCGATGCCGCGAACCGGCTATCGACAACAATATCTCGAAGAAACATCAATCAACAATAAAAATCGATATGTCGATACCGCGAACCGGCTATCGACAACAATATTATCAACAAGTACCGCAATGCCTTAAATCGGCCATTTACGAACAACAATAATATTTGGCATAATTTGCCGAAGGGTATCGTATCAAACAATCCCCTGATATCAACAAAATCACAAAGAGACCAAGTCTCGAAATGATACACACATTCATACACATACATGATAACATTAATCTCATTGACAAGATAAGTATAAAACTTGCCTCAAGCGAAGGCGAGAAAGTCCTTCCACGATCAACGTCCTACCACGAATCGATCAACGCGTCCTCCGTCAATCACAAGCACTCGAACAACCTTGAATGAAATACAATTCATTCGATAACACGATATCGATCGAAAACGACACAATAGATAATTCCGATTCCAACACGAACACATACTATACTCGTATTTATACGTATACATACGTATATATATAATATATATATATATTACATATATATATAATAATATATATACAATACAATTCACAATATCTATATATATATATATATATATATATAAATATATATATATACTAACACTACACACACTACTGTTACATATATATATATATAATATACATAACACACACAACACACACACACTACTCACGCACCAACATATATATATATATATATATATATATATATAACAGCTATATATATATATTATATATATATATACACAAAACACATAACACACACACATATACAAAAAAAACTTACCAGGCAGGAGCCGATCGGCCGGAAAGAGGAAAGAGGAAAAAACTCCCATGCCGGAAATCGGCCGCCGGAAAAATGACCCGCCGGACTTCGTCCAACTCCGGCCCGTTACCATCTATGGCGGTTTCACCACCTCCGTTCCGCCGTCCGTTCCGGACAAAACCACCTCGCCGGAAATAATGGAGTTCCGCATCCATGGCCGGAAACCATGAAGACGCCGGAATACTTCATATCGACCGGATTTATAATGTCTCCCGACCCGGAAATTCCGATCGGCCGCCGCCGAGCTACAGTCGCCGTCGGAGCCGTCGGCCCTTCCTCCGGTCGCCGGAAAAAATGGAGAAGCTGGTGCTTGCTCCGCCTCGCCGGAAAAAGAAGAAAAAATACCGGAACACGTCGACCGGGTTTGCAGCCTTCCGGTTCGGAAATTCCGACCAGGCCGCCGCCGAGCTCCGGTCGTGAGCTGCCTGCCCGCCGAACTCAAGCTCGCCGAAAAAAATGGACCGGCCCGTCCGTCCTCAAGCTGCCGGAAAAAAAAATGACGGAGAGAAGGATGGAGAGAAGAGAAGGAGCTGGCGAGGTGAGTGATGACAGCAAGAAGAAGAAGAAAAAAAATGCCGAGAGGGTGAGATGGTGATGTTGATGATTGAGGGAAGGTGATGATGTATAGTATATATATATATATATATACATATAATATAGCATGCATGAGGGGGATGAGAGGGATTCACGTGGGAAGAAGAAGAAGAAAAAGAAAATGAGGGAGGGAGAGAGAGATGATGATTTGAGTTTTATATATATATATGTATATATATAATATAGCATGAGGGGTAAAGGTGGGAGTGAGGAACGTGAGGGGAAGTGAAAAGGTGAGGGAGGAATCTCATGTGTTGACAAATTTATATATATATATATATATATATAAATAAATGATACCCCAAAGATACCCTCGTCCCGAAAGTTGACCACGAGGAAAGGTTCCCACCACCTACCACGCATTACGTACGTAACCTCAGGGCGTAACGTACGCAATCGCAACAAATTAGCGTACGTAATGCTACACAGGCAGCGTACGCTATGGCTATAAACTTAGCCAAAATTCCAATCTCGACAAACAACAACCAAACGACGAAACCAAACCGACGATCAGTATAAATATTTCGATCCCGAAATATTTTAATACAATATAAATTGTATCGGTCCAAACAACAACACTTGTACAATTCCAAATGAATACGTACAACTCAACAGTAACACGAAAAAAAAAAATTTACCCCCGGATATTACACTCTTCTTGCCTCGCATTTCCACGTCCGCGTCCACGACCGCGTCTGCATCCACGACCTCCTCTCAACATACTGTAAACATAAATACTCAATATCCAAGACAAACTTTCTCAAAGTACATCCATCAATGTTTACAAGACATTAATTAAATAAAACGGTAGTATTCGAGATTAGGAAACTTACAACCACGGTCCACACGACGATGCTGGCTCAGCAGTGATGTTACGAACGACCAATAATCAAATAACGTAAATAGACCCAACTAACCCGACTGCCAAGATATCCATGAATCTTAGCTCCGATACCATATTCTGTAACACCCCGAGATATTCGGAATAATTACATAGTAAACCCTTTAGATAAGGATTTACAAGGCTAATTTTAAAAGAAATGTAAAAACAATTCAATCGAACAACTGAAGTTCAAATACAGATTTTATTCAACCGATCAAATGAGTTAACTTATACAACCATATCGAAATGACCTTATTAAAATGCATTTACTCGAGTACTAAACGAACCAAGAAGACAATTCATAATAACAATAACATCAACCACATCATCGAGCCATTTCATCGTCCCGTTTGTGATCGTGGTTGCCTCCCGCTCCTCGGCTACTCCGAACATCAAAACAATGTCCACTCGAAGGGGTTAGCAAAACAATCCTAGTACAAGTATCATCATACAATAAATCATCAATGCATCATAAAACATGCAAAACGGACTTCCGCCACCGGAATCCAACGATGCGAATCCTCACGATTCCATCAACACAATACAGGTAATCCAATGATCCAGCGCCCTTGGTATAGATCCCCATGATGATCCCGTTGACCAACGCATGGTGGAAAACCCGTCCAACGATCCAGCCCTCAAAGATAGATCCCCATGATGATCCCGTCGGACCAACGCATGGTGGACATTCGATCCAATACTCAAGATAGATCCTCATGATCCCCTGATCATTTATACCATAAATCAATCAACTATGCATACACATATGCATTTCAATATGTTCATCAATACGAACAAATAACAACGAATATCACGAGAATTTTCAGAAATACATCTCATATTCAACAATATGAACAAAACCACAAGCATGATAAATCGATCTCGACATATGATACTTGCCTCGAAAATGGCAAGGACGAAACACTTCAATGATCTCGACACACTCGAAGGCCGCCTCATTCGATCAACGTAACAAGCTCGAACCTTAACAAAAGGAATGATATACAAATCATCTCAAGTCGAACGATGGCCTAACAATTCGGTCTACGGCCGAAAAGCTCAAAATAAACAATCTGCCTGGACTGCTTAGCGTGCGCTACGTACTCTACGTAACGTGCGCTAAGCCGGCCTGTTAGCGTACGCTATCGTGTAAGACTAGTGATTAGTGCATAATTGATCTAAAATTCATATACAAAATATTCATTTTTCCGGGCATAATTGTACTGATTTGTGATTAAAAATATATATTTTACAAGATATGTCCAAACATGAGCTAAAAATGGTTATTTTACAGATTGCTGGCATGAAGCATCAAAAAGAACGGAAAACAAGATCAAATCCAACGACGGGAATTTTTCCAGGACAAACGACCATACAGAACGGCGCAAAATGGACCGTGTTCTGTCGGCCGTTTCACATACGGCGCAACAAGGGCCGTGTCTTGGGCCGTTTCACACACGGCCGGCATTTAGCGCCGTGTCCTCGCGCGTATTCCGGAAGAGACCGAGTCACCACAAAACGGCGCACAACACGGGGCAAACTGGGCCGTTTTTCATCGCCATGTTTCAGCAGATGCCATGCAAAATTAGTCCACTTTGACCAACTTGTGAAATCAACCACAAGATATTTTTTTGGTCAAAAATCTGAAAATTCAAAGACATGGGTGAAGTGTGAACAAAGAATTAAAAATGATATTACAATAGATATTTTGAATTAAATAATCAATTGTATTCTTGAAAATCACCTATAAAAGGGCATCTTCACCCATTGCAAAACAACCCAGATTCTTACCAAGAAATCCTCAACTTCTTGCTAAGAAATACTCCTTTCCTTTAGCAATATATTTTCCTTAGAACTTTCAATTTTAGTTTGTATTTTATTTTTGGTTTGAAGTTTTTCTTTCATTTAGTTTGTAATTGAAAAGTGCTTGATCAATAAGCACTTAGTATTTTACTTAGTGTTTTACTTTCAATTTTTGTAAGCTTGTAACCTTTAAACAAGTTTGAAGTTATATTTTGAAGTTTGTTTCTTGCACTTTGATTCATCATATTCAAGTAAGTTTTATTTAATTTCTAGTAATTAAAAGTTTCTATATATATACTATATATATCAATTATTTCTATTATAATTTTAGTTTGTATAAACCAATGAGTAGCTAATCTTTCTTCCTAGGGGAAGGGGGATTTCTATTAGGTTATATATTGAGTATTTGATTGATTTAAACTATTTTTAGGACTAATTGGTTTAAATAGAGATTGATCATATCCTATTTTTACTAATGAAACATTCTTGATTGATTGTTGAGTGAATTGGAAACATATCTTTTCAATCTATCAAATGTTAATCTTGTTATCAACATCTTAAGATTGCGAAAGTGGTTAAGACATCTTTGATTACGAAAGTACGGAGGTGAAAAGTTGATTACTCGATGAACGATCGCTTATCCTAAAAATAGTCAAGTTAGAGAAATTAAAGTACTAATTGGTTTAAATAGAGATTGATCATATCCTATTTATATTATTTAAACCTCCTTTATTGATTGTTAAGTGTATTGGAAACAGATCTTTTCAATCTATCAAGTGTTAATCTTGTTATCAACATCTTAAAAAAGTGACAAATGATTAAGACATCTTTGATTACGAAAGTACGGAGGTGAAAAGTTGATGACTCGATAAACATTCATTTTTTCTTTTATATCCATATAAATCAATTCCTATACTTAATTAAAAACCTAATTTAATGAACCCGTATTCCCCTAGATTTTATAAATTCCCAAACTCATTTTAATTCTATTCATTTTCACTAGTTAAAAATAGTCTAGTATAAATAGTCTTAATATAAATAGTCTAGTATAAATAGTATTAATAAAAATAGTCTTATATAAACTAGTCTCATTAAAAAATAGTTTAGTTTAAAGTACAGTGCATTTTAATTTAGTTAAAAAAACCCAAAAATATATTTTAGTATATTTTAGTATTTACTTCTCGCAATTTGTAACAAAAAATTATACGAAGCCCTGTTGGACAATCCTCGAGAGAAAAGACCTTGGTAGAACTTACCACAAACTACTTCTACCTCGTATATATTTGCGAGCGACTCAAGAACTCCTGTTTTTAAGATAAGTTTTCTGGCCGATCAAATTTTAGCGCCGTTGCCGGGGATTGTTTTAGGCCAAATATAATTTTTCTGTCCGGTCAAGTGGCGGATAACGGTACTCCGTGACTATTAAAGTCGGATTTTTCAGTTTCCCACAACAACTGATATTTGTAGATATTTTATCGTTTTTAATTTTAATTTTTTTTGGTCATGGATGAAACATTGTTTAAAATTGAAAAAAGATTTCCCTTTCTAAGCAAAAATGCAATTTTAAAAATTTACAAGACAAGGCTTGAAAGGATGAGGTTGCTTACGAATAAAAGCATACCTTTTGACATAAGATTCATTATCGAAGCCAAAGTAAGAATAGAAGGTGAATTCACAGAAACACCAACTAGATTCTTACCAGGGCTTGGAAAAAGTTCATATGCCAAGAAACGACGAGCAAAGATTCTAGCCGTTTGCTATAAATGTGCTAGATGGAACTGTAATGCAAAATGTCGATCTTTAGGAATTCCATCTACAAACAGAGAAGATAAAATTCAGTTCATTAATGATGGTCTGAATAAGGAGAATTTAGATAATATCGAAATTTCTCTTGACACGCATCCTAGTGGACTTGTGTATTACGGAATTCAATGTTTGTGGAATAAATTCAAACCAGAATATGAACAATGTCTTGGGAATCTGACGTTAAAAGACCCTGTTTGCCAATTTGTAAGAAAACTGGATGGGAAGCTTCTCCCCGACTCATAGAAGGCGTTTAGGCCGTTTCTGAACGTAAAATCAGAGGAAGATGTGAGCCACAATCACAACTACTGTACATACGCGTAAGTATCTTTTATTTTTGTCGTGTGGTGAGATTTTCTGAATAAAAAATGTGATACGCGATAAATGCATTCATTATTCTATTGAGTAGTTGAAGCGCAATCAACGCAATCACAAACTTGTTAAGCAATTTTTCCTCATTTTTTCTTCTATAAATAACCTTTGTGCTTGTTTCTTTTATTCATCCCTCAAACTTGTACTTTTCTCTTTTTCTCTCTAAATAAATTTCTTTCCAAAATGGAGTCATCATCTTCCACAAAAAAATTTTACACAGTCTGCATTTTTGATGGATCTAGTTCTGGAAAAGAGGCATGCTTCACTGAAGCAGCCCACGACTTGGGTCGTACCTTAGGAGAAAAATGCATTCATGTAGTTTACGGAGGAGGAAGTCTAGGATTAATGGGACGAGTCACGTCGCCTATATGGAAGGAGTAAGAGTATTGGGAGTAATCCCAAAACCTCCGGGCCGAAAGTAAAATCACCGGGTCAACTATTGGAGATGAGTTTAGATCTCGTGAATATGCAAGATCGCATAACTCACATGATAAATAATTCGCGCCTTTATCGCCCTTCCCGGTGGTTTTGGCACCTGGAGGAACTTTTTCATGTGGTTACCAGAGCCTACTAAATGTTCATCAAAACCAATAGGAGTGCTTAATGTCAATGGTTTCTTTGATGGTTTACTATCTTTCATCGACTACTCGCCGAAAAGGGCTTTATTTCCGAGCGTGCAAAACGAATCATAGTCGTTGCAACAACACCAAGAACTAATCAAAAACTCAATGAATTTGTTCCTCAACCAGATCCACTCTAGCTAAAATTTTCTGTGTAGAAGAGATTAAAGTGAGAAAACGAAAAGTGGATTCATTCCTCTCCCTTTGATAACCCATGACGGACCTCTTGTATTTTTACTTTACGCCGTGTGTAATAATCGTGCTAAATGATGGCAACTTAAGGAGTTTCTTCTTGATCTCTTGACGCGCATCTATTCGCGATTTATGTATTCTTTGTAATTTTTATTTCGTGTTTTGCTTTTATAAAAACTTTGATGGCGCGTAAGGCGACTCTTCGGACTTTCTTGATGCGCATCTAAAAAATTATGTTATACTTACGAGTATATTTTATTTTCTTTTGTGTGTGCCTCGTATATTTATTCTCTTGCATATTCTAAAAGGCGTTAGGCTCAGACATCAACTTTCTTAACAGGGAGTATTCTGCTTTTCTGCATTGATTTTTATTTTTTATTTTATAAACTGAGGACAGTTTTATTTTCAAGTTTGGGGGTGGTTTGTTTTAGTATTTTGGTGTGTTGTAATTTTGGTGTGGTTTGTTTAATAATTTTGGTGTGTTTTGATTGATTTGGTTATTTGCCTTAATTTTTTTATTATATATATATTTATAGTATTTTGATTTTTGAGATTTTTAGATCTGGCCATAACACCAATAAATTAGCTATATACAAACTTCTAAAATCGTTTTAACCGGTAAAAAAATTGTATATTCCAAAAAAAATTTTTTGAGCCTTAATCTCTCTTTCCAAGCCTTGTAATTATCATATAAAATCGAGTCATTCGTTACCTTGAGAAAAGAAGAATCAATTGGTTGATGAAAAATAAAACTGAAATTTACTTAATTTGTGGAGTTTTTGATTTTTCATGCTTAACTAAAAATGATTTTCGCAAAAATTCTATTCCCTAAAAAAAAGGAGTCATTGGTGAAAAGAGCTACACGTTAGCAAATAACGGTGAAAGCTATCACCTAAAAAAATAAATGACGAAAAGGAGAAGTGTTGAGCAAAGAATACCGCCTAATTTTGGAAGTCTTAAATTTTGCGAAAAATAAAGGACTAACCATTGTTGGTGCGTAGTCGCCGTCTCGAAAAATTGGTGAAAAGAGCTACACGTTAGCAAATAACGGTGTGAAAGTTATCACCTTTTACGAAAGAAAAATAATGAGATAGAAATTGTGTTAGTGAAAAGAGCTACACGTTAGCAAATAACTGTGAAAGCTATCACTAAAAGGGATGTAGTTTATGAGCAGATTTGAATTAATTAGCAGTGAATTTCAATACACTCAATTATGTGAAAATCACAATATTTGATGACGCCGATGAAATTCTTCTTCATATTGAGTCGAAAAATAAACGAGTGATCGAGAGCAACCATTAAAGGGAGTCGTGTGAAGTCACGAGTGGGAAAGAAATAATCAACCTTTAGGGGGGGAAACCTTGCATTTTGGAATTACAAAAATAAAAACCGTGTTTTAACTTCAAAATCGTTAGTAGATTTATTTTGAATCTTGATTCATTTCTATCTACTGTATAAAGTTGGTTATTGTGTATTAATGGCATTTTGATCTCTTTTTATCTTTATATATAATTATTTTTCCTAAATTTGTGTGTATTATTTTTTATTTTTTATTTTATGTCTTATTTTAATTTTTATGTTGTGTGTGATTAATAATGAGTCTTGCTCGGGACTAGCAAGAATTTAAGTGTGGGGTATTTGATTAGTGCATAATTGATCTAAAATTCATATACAAAATATTCATTTTTCCGGGCATAATTGTACTGATTTGTGATTAAAAATATATATTTTACAAGATATGTCCAAACATGAGCTAAAAATGGTTATTTTACAGATTGCTGACATGAAGCATCAAAAAGAACGGAAAACAAGATCAAATCCAACGACGGGAATTTTTCCAGGACAAACGACCATACAAAACGGCGCAAAATGGACCGTGTTCTGTCGGCCGTTTCACATACGGCGCAACAAGGGCCGTGTCTTGGGCCGTTTCACACACGGCCGGCATTTAGCGCCGTGTCCTCGCGCGTATTCCGGAAGAGACCGAGTCACCACAAAACGGCGCACAACACGGGCAACCGGGCCGTTTTCATCGCCGTGTTTCAAGAGATGCCATGCAAAATTAGTCCACTTTTGACCAACTTGTGAAATCAACCACAAGATATTTTTTTGGTCAAAAATCTGAAAATTCAAAGACATGGGTGAAGTGTGAACAAAGAATTAAAAAAATGATATTACAATAGATATTTTGAATTAAATAATCAATTGTATTCTTGAAAATCACCTATAAAAGGGCATCTTCACCCATTGCAAAACAACCCAGATTCTTACCAAGAAATCCTCAACTTCTTGCTAAGAAATACTCCTTTCCTTTAGCAATATATTTTCCTTAGAACTTTCAATTTTAGTTTGTATTTTATTTTTGGTTTGAAGTTTTTCTTTCATTTAGTTTGTAATTGAAAAGTGCTTGATCAATAAGCACTTAGTATTTTACTTAGTGTTTTACTTTCAATTTTTGTAAGCTTGTAACCTTTAAACAAGTTTGAAGTTATATTTTGAAGTTTGTTTCTTGCACTTTGATTCATCATATTCAAGTAAGTTTTATTTAATTTCTAGTAATTAAAAGTTTCTATATATATACTATATATATCAATTATTTCTATTATAATTTTAGTTTGTATAAACCAATGAGTAGCTAATCTTTCTTCCTAGGGGAAGGGGGATTTCTATTAGGTTATATATTGAGTATTTGATTGATTTAAACTATTTTTAGGACTAATTGGTTTAAATAGAGATTGATCATATCCTATTTTTACTAATGAAACATTCTTGATTGATTGTTGAGTGAATTGGAAACATATCTTTTCAATCTATCAAATGTTAATCTTGTTATCAACATCTTAAGATTGCGAAAGTGGTTAAGACATCTTTGATTACGAAAGTACGGAGGTGAAAAGTTGATTACTCGATGAACGATCGTTTATCCTAAAAATAGTCAAGTTAGAGAAATGAAAGGACTAATTGGTTTAAATAGAGATTGATCATATCCTATTTCTACTAGTAAAACCTCCTTGATTGATTGTTAAGTGTATTGGAAACACATCTTTTCAATCTATCAAGTGTTAATCTTGTTATCAACATCTTAAAAAAGTGACAGCGATTAAGACATCTTTGATTACGAAAGTACGGAGGTGAAAAGTTGATGACTCGATAAACATTCATTTTTTCTTTTATATCCATATAAATCAATTCCTATACTTAATTAAAAACCTAATTTAATGAACCCGTATTCCCCTAGATTTTATAAATTCCCAAACTCATTTTAATTCTATTCATTTTCACTAGTTAAAAATAGTCTAGTATAAATAGTCTTAATATAAATAGTCTAGTATAAATAGTATTAATAAAAATAGTCTTATATAAACTAGTCTTATTAAAAAATAGTTTAGTTTAAAGTATAGTGCATTTTAATTTAGTTAAAAAAAACCCAAAAATATATTTTAGTATATTTTAGTATTTACTTCTCGCAATTTGTAACAAAAAATTATACGAAGCCCTGTTGGACAATCCTCGAGAGAAAAGACCTTGGTAGAACTTACCACAAACTACTTCTACCTCGTATATATTTGCGAGCGACTCAAGAACTCCTGTTTTTAAGATAAGTTTTTGGCCGATCAACTAGCGTGCGCTAGCTACGAACTGACAGTTTGAATCGGCTGATACATAACGTACGCTACGTACGTTTTGTGCGCTAACTGAACCCCGATAGCGCACGTTAACTCACATATGTTAGCGTGCGCTAATCTTGCATGGCAGAATACTGCTAACGGAAAAACTGGGTTGAAAGGTGGTGAATTTCATGAACTCTATGGTGATAATACAAATTACCCTCGGGCATAACATGCTAATAAGTTTTGTGGAAGTTCTATGATTATGAGGTACAAATATACGGATAATCATCTCAACATCATAATTTATCTTCGATCTTCAAGAAATATTCCAAGTTCCGATTATTCCAAGTCCCAAAACATATGATTCCTTACGTAAAACATACCAACTAGGTAATCTTCATATACTGGTCGATTGGTTTTGAAGATACATAACATGCTTAGGAATCCACATACAAAAAGGTTCAATGGATTATACGATGAATAAGTGTCGAAACGTCGAAAATATCCTTCTAACACATGATGTACGACTAATAACGAATCTAACTGACTAGACGAACATGATCAACATCCTTTAGAACACAACTAGTATTGGTGAAGAATCACCTACCTCAAGGTAGTGAAGAACACGGAGGAAATTGAAGCAATCCAACACCGAAAGCTTGAACACCAATCTCCAATAATATACGATCTTCAATGACGAACCAGGATGTTGATATGAAGTGTTTAGGATGAAGGAAGTTATGTTCTAAGTGTAAGAATTCGGGTAATGCGAGAAGAAAGAACTGAAATCACGAATAGGATGATGTCCTATTTATAAGAAATGGCTATTAGCGCGCTAGACCACCTCGTAGCGTGCGCTAACGGCTCACCGACTTAATCAGACTCAGCACTTAACGTGCGCTTACGCATATACCCGTAGCGTGCGCTAAGGCGTTGACTCGCTTTTCCCGAAAGCCGTCGTGTACATCCCGACACGATCCGACAGGGGTCCCCCGGCCAGATCTCACCTACCGCACGTCTCAATCAAATTGACCACGCATAGCGTGCGCTAATGACCCTCAGTAGCGTGCGCTATGAATCCACGTTAGCGCACGCTAAACATAGCCGATAGCGTGCGCTACATGCGCAGAATTACAATCTTTGAATCATAAACACGAAATTATACGCTCGATAACATCGGATCATGAAATACGGAGAATAGTACTCAGACAAAAGTACAATCATTACAATATCACAAGTTCCAATAACATAACAGAAATCTCGGGTATTACACCATCAGTTAGGTTTCCAATGATTTGTTGAATGAGATGATCTCTGAGCCATTTGGGGATATATTCTTCAGGGTCTGTTCCCCCTGTTGAGTTGCTTTGGTGAACTTGTTCTCTCTCTGCATCAGCTTGGTTTTGGCCTTCTTGATCTGCAGGTGGGGATCCTGTCTGATTTACAGATGGGACTTCATCAGCTGCATCTAGATCAGGTAGGTTTTGTAGTCCTATCTGATATGCAGTTGGGTCTTCAGGCTGATCTGCAGGTGAGTCCATCATTCCTGTGTCATGAATGATGACTTCTTCTAAGGTGGTAGATTTGAGTTTTTTCTCAATTGATTCCACCTGCCTGTACTCAACAGTAGACTCATTAAACACAACATGAGGTGTTTCTTCCACAACTAAGGTTCTTTTTTAAAAAACTCTGTATGCCTTGCTTATTTGTGAGTATCCCATAAAGAGACCATCATCAGTTTTAGTATCAAAGGCATTCAGTTGGGTTTTACCATTGTTGTTTATGAAACACTTACTGTTAGGATTGTATACTGCAAAGCATACTTTATGCTTGTATTACCTAATTTTCCTGTAACTACCTATGAGAATATTAATTATATTTAATCACATGTTTTGCATATTTACTCAAGTTATGGTTATGCAAATGAAATGTCTAATTATTTTATATTGTAGATAATGTGGCGTGTTGGTGTCACACGGTAGATCACATTATCGGTGCCTTATAAAATAATATAATAGTTCACAACCTATATAATTATTAGACAAATTATATAAAAGGTTGTAGTGTAGGCTTGAGATTAGTTGGTCTTGACTATTAACATACATTAGCGTATTTGCATATGTTGAACTGGACCGAGGTAAGATAGTATCTTCTGTACTGATTGTAAGAAGAACGTAAATCTCGGATAATTATTATTTCTTAATTAAGTATAGAATATTTAATTGTGTATTTATAATACTTATTGCTTTGGTTTACCATAGGTGAGAGTCAAAATGATCGACTCAATAAGCCTCGTATCTTGGGCAATAATATTATTTATACGACAGTATTTATTATTACTAGAAATCGTGTCCCGACTCGTACGGGTTTATGATGTCCCCTTGAGGAGCTCGATAATGATTATTATATTAAACTCTGCATGTGGATTTAATTTTGATATAATAATAAGGTTCGAGTGGTACTACTCTTGGATAAGATATTAATTAATTAAAGCTGTCAGTAGCTTATAATTAATTAATGGACATTCGATGTCTAAAACACATGAAATAATATATTTAATAAGGAGCCCAATTTCGTAATTTGGAATTTTAGTAGGAAGTGCAATATCAACCTTGTAGTGGACTAAGTTGATATAAATATATTCATTATATTAGGAAGAGTCCTAATAAGGTAAGGTGAATTTATTGGGAGTCCTTCCATAATCCTCCTTAAGGTCTCTAGTAGTAGTCCAAGAGCCTATATATATGACTTATGGGGGGGTTGGCCGATTTTGTACATGTCTTGTTAGGTTGTGTGATCAAATATTTCCTCTTATGTTTAATTGTAGATCTAGACTTGTGTCTTTGATCCTACAATTTAGATAACACATTAATTTGCTAAGAGTGTTCATAAAATACTAGAAAGCAAAGAAAAATTGTGTGACCACATACAAGAGAATTTCGGCCGATCCCATTAGTGTCCAAGCAATATCTGGTAGCTCGTTGCCCACACAACGTCCGGGTGAAGGCGGATCATACTCTAGAAGGTCTAAAGGTAGAAATACAAGGTGATCAACACAAAAGTAACCACTACTCTTCAAAGGTAATATCCTATGATCTTTAGATCTAGATTAGGATATTTTAATAACCAACATATTTATTTAATAAATAATAAATAATATTTAAATTACTTATTAGTCTTAGTAATTAATTAGTTAGCATGCCTAAATAGATCTTATGCTCGTGGATGCGTAAAAAGCGATTATCAACTTTACCAAATTTCGCTTCCGCTGCATTTTCTCTTCCAACAATTGATATCGGAGCTGGATTTTTAGGTTTTTTGCTATTTTAATTAATTTTGGTGATTAATTGATAGCAATTTAAATATTCATGTATTTTGATGTTGAAATATTTTGCTAGATGTGTTCTTGCAGGTAATATGATCCAATTATCATGGTTTATGTGAATGGTTTATTTATTTATTTTTATTATTTATACAATTGTTGGTTTGGCCCGTTTTTCTAGGCATGTAATGATTTTTCCCATGAGAAAATCCGCGGGTAGTTCTAGGTATTTTTTTCGTGTAATCTTGCTGTAATTTCGATGTATTTTATTTTGTATAAAATTGTAATCGAATTCGAAAAAGATGGGATCACAAGAAATAGAGCAGGGAATTGTTGGCGATTGCGGACGGCCGGCGGCAAAGGGCCGGCGGCCAGCATTACCGAGAGCCGCGGCAGCTGGTCCGGGCCGGTCGTCCAATTTTAGTGCAGTCCGCTTCGCCGTTCACAGGCCCTATTGAGAGTCGGGATTTAAAATTAAATTTTTTATGTAATTAATTTTGCATAAAAGTGAAATTTTAATTTTGAAAATCCACGGCCCGGCCGGGGAGGAGCGACGAGATACTTGATTCAGTGGGAGAGATCGAGTCGAAGATTTTCTCGGGTTCAACTCAAGGAAGAAGACCATGATAATTGGATAATTTAATTATCCATGCTTTATTTTTGGTTTTTATTGTTTTGATGTATGGCATGTAAGAATGTATGCGTGATATAATTTTTGCATGTTAGGACGAGAAAATTAAAAACCTTAAGGCTAAAATAACTAAGTGATTAAATTATTTTTTTTAAAAATAAAATCAAATTGGCCTCCATAATTAATTTAAATTGTGAAGTAATTAGCATGCGCGTTGACATTAGGGTCTTCCTCCATATCGAATGTGCTAAATTATAGGTGTACTAGTTTTAATTTCAAAATGATAACATAAGGTAAATATTATTTTTTTATGATAGGACCTCTCCATCTGTAGGACTATTATTTAAGAGATAATATTTTAAGGATGTTAAATTATGGTGTTCACTTAGGTATATTAATTAATAAGCTCCCCATCGGAATCTATGTTAATTAATACATGACCAAGAGGAACCAACTATTAATTTTACTTGTCATAACGTAAGTTGACTAGATAGTAAAATTAAAGATGTAAAACTCTACTTGAAAAATGTGTATGTGAACGTCCACACGATCGTGGCTTGCATATGTGGATTTTTCGAGGTGTTGGTTGCTAGCATATATATTGTGTTTTGAGGTTTTTCGATATATTTTGCTATGCATTATGTGATGGATGTTTTTAATTTTTATCTCAGATGTCTTTCAATCCACTAGCTGTTATTCTCAAAGAAAATAAACTTGATGGCACTAACTTTGCCGATTGGAAAAGAATTCTTGACATTGTCCTAACTGTTGAGGGGCATAAATTTGTCTTAACTGAGGAGAGCCCTCTGGAACAAGAACCGGATGCCACTCCTGAAGAGTTGGCTGAATTCCGAAAATGGAAAAAGTATGATGAGATGGCTCGCTGTTACATTTTGGCTTCACTGACAAATGTATTGCAGCATCAGCATCATACGATGGGCTCGACCGCGGAAATGATGAAAAGTCTCACCGAGATGTTTGGTCATCAGAACCGGGCGGCTAGACAAAATGCAATGAGGGTGTTGATGACAACCCAAATGTCTGAAGGGACCCCAGTAAGGGATCATATTCTGAAAATGATGTCTCATTTGAACGAACTGAGCATACTGGGGGCTACTATCGATACGGAAACGCAGGACGATATTATCTTGGGTAGCTTACCAAGAAACTTTGAGCAGTTCCACCTTAACTACAATATGAACCGTAGGACATATACTTTGGTGGAAGTTCTGACAGAGCTTCAATCTGCTGAAGGTCTCTTCAAACAAGGTTATCATCAGGTTCTTGCGGCAACCGGTGCTACTTCTTCCAAACCCAAATGGGGAAAGAAGAAAAAGCAGGTTGTCCAGAAGCAAGTGGCAACCCTCAAGGTGAGAAGCAAGGCTCCTCACCCCGAGGCGAACAAAAAACCAAAGGGAAAGTGCTACAAGTGCGGTCAGAAAGGACATTTTAAAGCGGACTGCCCTGCTCTTAAGAAAGGTATATCTCACGCACTAGTAGTCAAAACATGTTTGGTCAGCTTGTTTTTCCACTTCGTGGATAGTTGATTCAGGCTCCACTGATCATGTTTGCTTTGACTCGCATGGTTTTCAGGTAACCAAGCAGCTTAGTGCGGGCGAGATTACCATCAACTGGGACGATTATTCCAGGCTTATGGCTATTGCAGTGGGAGTCGTGCAGTTGAAGATCAATGATAAATTATTAGTCCTCAATAATGAATTATTAGTACCGGATTTTAGAATGAATTTAATTTCAGTTTCTAAATTAAAATGCGATGGTTATTCAGTTTCTTTTGATGATGATGCCATTATTAGGAAAGGAAACAGTTAATATATTTGCAAAGGTATTTTTAATGATGGACTATATATCATTAATATTGCACAAACTCCTATGCATAAATCACTTAACTCTTTGTCTAAACCTAAAAAGAGAAAAGAACCTTCAAGCATAAACCAAACATATCTGTGGCATTTACAGTTAGGGTATGTATACCTTGGGAGGATTCCAAGATTGGTAGATGATGGCCCATTGGATGATCTCCAAGTTGAGTCATTTCCAATTTGTGAATCCTGTCTGGAAGGTAAGATGACCAAAAGGGTTTTTAAAACCAAGGGAAACCGTGTACATAATGTGTTAGAATTGGTTCATACGGATGTATGTGGTCCAATGAATATCCAGGATAGGGGTAGTTTCGAATACTTCATCACGTTTATAAATAATTATTCGAGATATGGATACATCTATTTGATGCAACGTAAGTCTGAAGCTTTTGACAAGTTCAAAGACTTCAAGGCTGAAACGGAGAAGCGTCATGGGAAGAGTATCAAGTCACTACGATCTGATCGTGGTGGCGAGTACCTTAGTGGAGAGTTTTTAGATTTCTTGGCGAATGAGGGGATTTCGTCCCAGCTCACCGCGCCGGGAACTCCAGAACAAAATGGTGTGGCTGAAAAAGGAATATAACTCTTTTAGAAATGGTTAGGTCAATGATGAGTTATCCAGATTTACCTATTTCGTTTTGGGGATATGCCTTAGAAACAGCGGCTTACATTCTAAACCTGGTGCCTTTGAAATCAGTTCCAAAAACACCCATAGAACTGTGGAATGGGCGTAAGCACAGTCTAGGACATGTTCGGATTTGGGGTACTCCAGCACATGTGCTGAATAAGGAAACTGATAAGTTGGCATCTCGTACAGAAATGCAAGTGTTTGTAGGATATCCTAAGGGAACGAAGGGTGGCTTGTTCTATAGTCCACAGGATCAGAAGGTCATTGTTAGCACCAATGCCCGATTCCTGGAAGAGGATTATATGATTTGTCACAAGCCTATGAGTGAGATAATTCTGGAAGAGTTGAGGGGTGAGACTCCATCTATACCAATCGTACAAGCGCCAACTAACACTGCACCACGTATCGATTCTAAGACTTCTACACCAACTCAGGATTTGCCTCGTCGTAGTGGGAGGGTTGTTCGTCAACCATAATGATTCATAGGCATGGGAAAGTCTTCGAACTGAATCCCAGGCGAAGATGAATCAGATCCATGGACCTACAAGGAGGCAATCCAAGATAAAGATGCTGACTCCTCGCAAGTAGCAATGGAATCAGAAATTGGATCTATGGATTCCAACCAAGTGTGAGAGCTAGTAGAGATACCTAATGGTGTACAAGCCATTGGGAGTAAATGGGTCTACAAGCGAAAGAAAAGAGGTGACGGGAAGGTTGAAACCTTCAAAGTGAGGCTTGTTGCTAAAGGTTACACTCAGAAAGAGAGTATCGATTATGATGAAACCTTTTTGCCAGTAGCCATGCTTAAGTCAATCCGGATTCTTTTAGTTATAGCTGCGCATTTGGATTTGGAGATTTGGCAAATGGATGTCAAGGCTGCATTCTTGAATGGGAGTCTAGACAAGGAAATCTATATGCGCCAACCAGAGGGATTCATTACTGAAGGAGAAGAGCACTTGGTGTGCAAGCTTAAGAGATCCATTTATGGACTTAAGCAAGCATCTACATCTTGGAACACTCGTTTTGACGAAGTTGTCCAGTTATATGGATTCGTTCAATGTCCGAGTGAGAGTTGTGTGTATAAGAAATGTGATGGAAACATCTTGGTGTTTCTTGTACTGTATGTAAACGATATCCTTCTGATTGGAAACAATGTGAAGGAATTTTCGGACGTACGGGTATGGCTATCTGAGCAGTTCGATATGTAGGATATGGGGGAAGCAGGACACATATTTGGAATCAGGATCTTTCATGATCGGAAGAAAAGGACGTTGTGCTTATCCCAGGCATCCTATATCGATACAGTGCTAAAGCGGTTTAGCATGGAGAATTCCAAGAAATGTTTTCTACCTTACAGACATAGAATTCAACTATCTAAGGATATGTGTCCCAAGACACAAAAGGAGATAGATGACAAGAAGACGGTCCCTTATGCGTTAGCTGTGGGAAGCCTCATGTATGCTATGCTTTGCACTAGACCAGATATCTGTCATGTCGTAAGCATGGATGCTAGATATCAGTCAAACCCAGGACCAGGACACTGGATTGCTGTCAAGCACATACTCAAGTACCTGAGAAGGACTAGGGAGTACATGCTTGTATATCAGTCATACGACCTGTGTCCGGTGGGTTACACTGACTCATATTTTTCATCGGACAAAGAAAAGTCCAAATCTACTTCGGGTTATGTGTTTAGCCTGGGAGGTGGAGCCATTAGTTTGAGGAGTGTGAAGCAGAAATGCATCTCGGATTCTACCATGGAAGCCGAGTACGTGAAAACCTTTGAGGAAGCCAAGGAGGCGGTATGGCTCAAGTACTTCCTGCAGGACTTAGATGTGATTCCAGATTTGCCAAAAGGTATTACACTTTATTGTGATAATACTGGTGCAGTCGCAAATTCGAGGGAACCACGAGCCCACAAGGCAAGTCAACATATCGACCGCAAGTACCACATCATACGACACTTCGTAAAGGAAGGAGACATAGTTGTAGCCAGGGTTGCATCGGAATATAATCTTGCTGATCCTTTCACGAAAGGCCTACCCTCAAAAGTTTTTATAAGGCATGTGGAAGGAATGGGATTACGGTGTATGGCAGCATTGCTTTGAGTATAAGTGGGAGAAATGAGAGACTATGTAATAGAGTAGTATACTTAAAAGCATGCTTTGAGTATAAGTGGGAGATTGTAAGGATTGTATACAGCAAAGCATACTTTATGCTTGTATTACCTATTTTCCCTGTAACAACCTATGAGAATATTAATTACATTTAATCACATATTTTGCATATTTATTCACGTTATGGTTATGCAAATGAAATGTCTAATTATTTTATATTATTCATAATGTGGTGTGTTGGTGTCACACGGAAGATCACATTATCGGTGCCTTATAAAATAGTATAATAGTTCACAACCTATATAATTATTAGACAAATTATATAAAATGTTGTAGTGTATGCTTGAGATTAGTTGGTCTTGACTATTAGCATACATTAGCGTATTATTACTAGAAATCGTGTCCCGACTTGTGCGCGTTGATGATGTCCCCTTGAGGAGCTCGATAATGATTATTATATTAAACCCTGCAGGTGGATTTAATTCTGATATAATAATAAGGTTCGAGTGGTACTACTCTTGGATAAGATATTAATTAATTAAAGATGTCAGTAGCTTATAAGTTAATGGACATTCGATATCTTAAACACGGGAAATATATTTAATAAGGAGCCCAATTTCGTAATTTGGAATTTTGGAAGGAAGTGCAATATCAACTTTTAGTGGACTAAGTTGATATTAATAGATTCATTATATTAGGAAGAGTCTTAATAAGGTAAGATGAATTTATTGGGAGTCATTCCATAATCCTCCTTAAGATCCCTAATAGTAGTCCAAGAGCCTATATATAGGACTTATGGGGGGTTGGCCGATTTTGTACATGTCTTGTGAGGTTGTGTGATCAAATTTTTTCTCTTGTGTTTAATTGTAGATCTAAACTTGTGTCTTTGATCCTACAATTTAGATAACACATTAATTTGCTAAGAGTGTTCATAAAATACTAGAAAGCAAAGAAAAATTGTGTGACCACATACAAGAGAATTTCGGCTGATCCCATTAGTGTCCAAGCAATATCCGGTAGCTCATTGCCTACACAACGTCCGGGTGAAGGCGGATCATACTCTAGAAGGTTTAAAGGTAGAAATACAAGGTGATAAACACAAAAGTAACCACTACTCTTCAAAGGTAATATCCTATGATCTTTAGATCTAGATTAGGATATTTTAATAACTAACATATTTATATAATAAATAATAAATAATATTTAAATTGCTTATTAGTATTAGTAATTATTTAATTAGTATGCCTGAATAGATCTTATGCTCGTGGATGCGTAAAACGTGATTATAAACTTACCAAACTTCGCTTCCGCTGCGTTTTCTCTTCCAACACTTACAACCAAAAATATGAAAGTACGCAACCGTTGGTGTTCTGCCATTCCAAACCTCATAGGGAGTTTTGACATGCCTCCCTACAATCATACTCATGTTCTGAGTGTGGCATCTTTGCTTTGGCTTCTTGACCCGAACCTCTTTGGCGGTCAAACCCGGCAATCATGGACTGTGACTTCCTTCAAGGTTCTTTTCCTTCTTTCAGCAACACCATTCTGCTGTAGAGTTATGGCTGCAGAGACTTCGTGCTGGATCCCATTCTGATCACTGTACTCAGTGATTACCTTGTTGATAAATTCTCCTCCTCTATCTGATCTGATCTTGATGATTGAGAGGGATTTCTCATTCTGAATCTTCCTTAGCAGCTCAACTATCTTTGTCAGAGTTTCACTCTTTTTATAGAGAAAAACAACACATGTGTACCTTGAGTAGTCATCTACTACAACTAGAGCATGCTTTCTTCCACTCAATGTTCTTGGCTTGATGGGGCCAAATAGATCCATATGAAGTAGATCTAGAACCCTTGTGGTGAGAGTGGTAGGTGTAACACCCCCAGAACCATCCAGGAATATTACAGCACCGTGGGCCCCGAGATGGAACCCACAAGGCTAAAAGAAAGATTTATAAACATTTACAAATTCCCAAGAGGCCAACGATGGTACTATCTTTTAAAACATTTGAAGACTATATAAAATCTGTTTATCAAAACCGTCGTAAAATCTCATTTGAAAGGACAAGGCCTGAAATGCCAGAACTCAACAGTTTAAAAACATACGTTAAGCTATCGCTTACACGTACCGACAAAATAGTTTATAAAACGATTGCCAAAGTAACCTAAGTTACCAGATACCAAAAGGCCATTTAAAAATACTCACGCAGCGGAAAAGACAAACAGTTAAAAAATACTCTAGCATCGGAATACAACAACTGATCAGGAAACTCAATTCACAAAAACATGCCCTAGCCAGTATCCTCCGGTAAGCTCATCTCTCCACGACCGCTACAAGCTCGATATCCCAAGAACCTAAAAAGAAAGCCCACGACGGGGTCAACCATAATACCCAACAATGATAAGCGTCACATCACATTAATAATTACATACCAAAGAGAATACAAAATAAGAATACGACCAAGGTAATCTTATCGTCATAACTTACCAAAATTCACATCTCGCACAGTACCCAAGGTTCTCAAAACATCATCATAACTCAC
The DNA here is from genome assembly GCA_033398695.1 of Orobanche coerulescens. Classification (NCBI taxonomy): domain Eukaryota; kingdom Viridiplantae; phylum Streptophyta; class Magnoliopsida; order Lamiales; family Orobanchaceae; genus Orobanche; species Orobanche coerulescens. Next base: position 189,251,535 of record CM065804.1, on the reverse strand, counting down.
TGTTGCGAAATCTACTAACTATGTCCAACCCAAATCCGTCGGGTGATGTCATCACATCTCGACACGAAAACTAATTGTCCATCAAAGACAAATACCAAGGTAAATGCGGAACATACCTCGAGATGCACAATACCACGACAATCATGTCAGTCTAATCCGAGATCAGATCAATGCAACATACGGACACAGTCCTAACACAAGACCTACAAATGTATACTCATATGACAACGTCAATATGCTCAAAACAATAACAACAGTGTATACTCAATGGAAATCCCATGATCCAGCTCCCTCAGTATAGATCCCAAGATGATCCTACTAGATCAACACGAGATGGATAACCAACTATATACATATGCACAACAACACATGTAAAACCAACGATGCGAATCCACATGATTCCATCAACACAACACTGGGTAATCCAACGATCCAGCGCCCTTAGCATAGATCCCCATGATGATCCCGTCGGACCAACGCGAGGTGGACATCTGATCCAGCGCCCTCAGCATAGATCACACGATCCCATCGGATCAACACAACATAAACAATACAATTATGCATACACATATGCAAATCAATATGTTCGTCAATATGAACAACATATGATTCAATAACACGAACGACACTATGACAAATCACTAGGACGGCCTCATGTTCAACAACATGAATAACAATAAGCATGATCAACATCATCAACACCAAACCAAAATCAAATTATGATACTTGCCCCGAGTCCTTTTGGAGCAATCTCGATGTCAAATCATCACCAATGATTATCCTCAATGATGGGCGATCCGAACGTACCATGGACTATAGATAACTCGTATCTTCATCTTTACCACAATATATCCTCGATACCCAATTATGCCAATAACCAAAGTAAATCATATACATTATGATTTAACTCCCAAATTCGGAAAAACAACATATAATCCAAATCTCCAGAATTCGCAGTAATTATCATTGCTATATGGATTATAAACTAAATGAAACTGAAACCATTCATTAAACATTATAACTGAGCAAGTAATAACTTGCCTCGATACCGATACAACGATGAGGAAGTCGTTATCAATTCCTTGCTGTTGCTTACAAGCTTCTCGGCCCCGACCAATGCAATTCACGAACATACTCGAACACGACCGCAACATATGGTTATAATCACCGATCAATAATCTCAACCTATTACCATAATTCGATAAACAACAAGTTTAATAACAATCAATAACTGAAATAACCAACCAATTGATCTCAATGGTTCAACAACACTTCGATCACATACAAAACCAATTAGTATAACTCAAACCATTACGAACTCATATCCACAATAAGAACCAAAATTCGATAATCAATATTAACGGTCAATATAACCGATCAACAAACCCAACGATTTCATAATATCTCGATTAAACACAAGTCCGAACAATCCAACTCAAATAATTACGAATTCATAACCAAAATACGATTACGGATACGAATGTAAAGGAAATTATATTCGGTGATCAATCACAATCTTTCCGGATTCCAAATTGATATCATGATTCGTATTTCATTCAGAACATACGAATTCTACCATTACAATCAACAAACATTCGATCTTCATACCTAAAGATACCGATAATTCAACATACGATCGTCTTGCTATGTTAAATTCATCAAGAAGTTCCTCAAGAACACTAAGTGATTCGAAATCATGTTCATAGACATCAAAACAACCTAATTCGATATCCTTTAACATGTAGATAACCATCCAATTCGTAATCCAAGTCATGTATTATCGTATTATTCAATATACACGTCACATAACCTCAAGAATTGTAACAACAACACCCTAATCATCATCATACGAATCAAATACGGATAACAATACCAAAAATCCGAAATCAAGGTGAAGAGTTCAACAACATACCTCAAGAACATGAATAAAACAATCAAACTCTTCAAGAATCAACCATATCTCCATATTCAAGCCTCCAATCCATGTTTCCAAGCTTGTAATCAAGATAGAAGAGGTTAAATCTCACTAACATGCTCAGAGGGACAGAGGTTGGAGGAGGAAAGGTTTTTCTCTCGTGAAAAGATGAGAAGCCGATTTTCATTTTATCAACTGCATTGTTCATTACATACGTTATCACTTAAAATTAATGTATGTAATGCTCTCTAACGTACGCTACACATCCAACATAGCGTACGTAACATCATTCCAGAACTCACTGACCTATTTCGGTCACTTGCTTACGTACGTAATATTTCCTTCGTAGCGTACGTAATACGTACGTTGACTTGCTACAGTAAATCCTCATTTAATGTACGTGATGCACTACCTATAGCGTATGTTAACCAGGAGTTGACTCGACCAAGCACGTTCTATGCCGAAAGCTGCCGACCACGGGTCCCACCTATCGGCCATAGCCTGAGCTGTCCGATTCCCCTCGTTATGTACGTAATGCCTTATACATAGCGTACGTAACACTTTAACGTACGTTAACTGTACTCATTAACGTATGTAATCCTTGTGCCTTAGCATACGCTAAGTATACATCGTAGCGTGCGCTAATGTGGCTGTACTTAGCCATTTTCAGCTTATTCTTGTCCAATGTCTCGACATACTAGATACGTATACACGACGCACTATGTCCTCAAATGCAATTGTCGACTAAGTACGACAATTATACCAATACAGATCTCTCAGTCCTTCATTTATTTTATCCATACTATACAGACTCCACGCGGTACAATATAACTCGGATAAAATAATATTAAACAACAGTAGTAGAAATTCCGGATATTACAGTAGCTGAACTGGTTTGAATGATGCTCTGGTTTTCTTCCCTTTATGACATGCATTACAGAGAGCTTCCTTCTTGAATACTTCTTTAGAAAGTCCTCTGATCATCTTTTGAGAGCTAATCTTGTTGATGGCTTTGAAGTTCAGGTGACATAGTCTTTTGTGCCACAGCCATCCATATTCAGCAATTGTCTTAGATAGAAAACAGGTGTTTGGAGTGCCTGTGTTCCAATCTATCATGTAGACATCTATCTTTCTGAATCCTTGTAGCTTCACTTCTCCTGATAGGATATCAATCACCATGTATTTCCAAATGGTGAAGACTATTAGGTTCTTGTCATCAGAGAACTGATTTATGCTCAAAATGTTGTATTTGAGCCCTTTGATATAATGGACTTTAGATATTATTATATTTCCTCTGTGCAGCTCCCCAAATCCTTTTGTCTGTCCTCTAGAGCTATCTCCAATGGTTACATCTGGACCGCTTTCTTTGATATAATTTGATAGCACCTTCTTATTCCCAGTCATGTGCCTTGAGCATCCAGAATCTACAAACCATTCTCCTCCTCCCATTGATGAGTTTGAGGAGATGTGGTAGTAGTCCTTCCACCTTTTATACAATCAAACAAGTAGAGATTTAGGTACCCAAATTCGTGTGGGTCCTCGGGTGTTAGTAGATTTCCTGGAGAATTGATTTCTCCTTGAATTATGGAAGTTGTGTTGATTGCCCCTAAAAGGTGTGTGTTGTCTAGGCCTATATCCCCGGTTAGGATTGTATACTGGATATGCCTCATAAAATCTTTGGTGTGGGCCATTTCTAAATCTTGGCTGAGACCATTTATTAAATCGTTGGGGTCTCCACACCTGTTTATTTTGGAAACTTGGATAACCTTGAGGTTTCCATTTGCCTCTCCCATTTTGAAATCTATTTTTAGGGAGCCTCTGATAATAATTGGCATAATGTCTTGGATGCTGCTTTTGCCTTGGCCATTGCCTAGTCTCTTGTCTAGATGGCTGCCTTGTATACCTTGGTTGCTGCCTAAACCTTTGACTTGGTTGCTGCCTATTTTAAAATACGAGTTTATAAGTAGGCTCAGTAGTCGGGACAAATGTTTCTCCCTTGATGAAAGTAGTTCTTGAAGGGAGTGTTGGAGTCATATCCAAGCCCTGATCTGGAATAAAGTGGCCTTTTGTTCATACACAATTCATCCAGGGTTATAGATGCCTTTAGAGATGTTATCTCTTTAGCCTATGTACTATTTAACTGTTTTACCTTGGCTAGCTCAGCTTTGACATGAGCAAGTGCAGCTGACTTTTCACTATTTAAAACAGTCAGCTTATGTATCTCAGCTGAGTTTTTCGAAGAATTTTCTGATCGTCTTTCAAGCTCAGCTATAGTATTTTCAAATTTTGCTGACTCTTGACTGATCTTGTCAAAATCATTTTTCAACTGTGCTTTCTCATCTTTCAGCTGTGCATTTTCGGCTGTCACAGTCTGGTGAGCTGATTTTAAGGTTTCAAAATCTTTTAGAAATTGATTAACAGATTTATAAAGATATATGTCTTCAGATACGTCAGAGCTGAAAACTTCAGTATTTTGAGGTTTAGAAGTTACCTCTTCATCAGCTAGGTTGGCCATCAGACAGCTGTATTCGTCATCATCATTAGAGAAGAATCCACTGCTTGATTCTACTCATTCTTCGATATGATCATCAATGATGAGGGCTTTCCTCTTGTCCTCCTTTCTGCTCACAATCTTCTTGTCTTCACCCTTCTTAAGATCAGGACAGTCAAATTGAATATGTCTTGTCTTATGGCAGTTGTAGCATTCAACCTTCCAGTTTCCAGCCTTTTGATTTCTCATTGGATTGTCTTTGTAGTTCTTCTTGTACTTGGAGTAGTTTTCCGGAAGTTTCTAAATCTTTGCATTATGAATGCCTTCTATTTCTCAAAATCTAGAAGATTTGGAGATTTGACTTCAGATAGGCTCTTGGCAGGGGACTCTGCTGCAAATGTTATTCCCTTCTCTGCTGGCTCAGTTGATGATGAACATGGAAGCTCAAACTCATAAGCCTTCAGATCATAGAACAGCTCCTGGATCTTTATCTTGTTGAGATCCTTTGATTCTCTCATAGCCACAACCTTCATGCTCCATTCGAGATTGAGAGATATTGGAACTTTAAGGGCCATCTCCCTGTTGCCATATGTCTTTCCAAGGGAGTTAATTTCATTTATGATCTTAGTGAGTCTTGTGTCCACTTGATCAATTGATTCACCATTCTTCATTTTGAAGTTGTCAAACTTTTGAGTAGCAATTGAAAACTTATTTTCTTTTATCAGCTCGGTTCCCTCACATATTACAGCTAATGTGTCCCAAATTTCTTTGGCATTTTTACAATTCTTGATCTTGACCATGGTTGATTTGTCAAGAGTCTGGTACAGCACATCTCTGGCCCAATTTTCAAGATTGGCCAGCTTCCTTTCTTCAGGGGTCAGCTCTGTCCTCTTCTTGGGAACCTTCTCTGGCTTCCGAGCTGCAATTTTTTCAGTGGAGTTGTCCTTCTCAAAGATTAAAGGACCGTCTTCTATGATGCACCACATGTGATCATGGATGGATGATAAGTGTGTCTACATTCTTATCTTCCATAGGTCATATTCATCAACATAAAATACAGGTAACCTAGAGTGCATGTAGTGCATGTGTTCCATTCGAAATAAGAGATTAAAAAATATATATCCTCTGATATATGGATCTAGTTCTGTAAAAATTGAACCAACCTCTCCGATACCACTTGTAGGTCACAAGTCGTCGGGAATAAGTATAGGGAGCTGAATAGACTTATTGAAACTCTTTTCCTGAAGTCAGGTGAGTTTCTCAGCTGATAAGTATGCGGAAGACAGCTGATGACGATAACAGATAACTAAATGCTCTCTGTAGATAACTAATCAATGGAATAGTTTAATATGTATGCAGCAGGTAGATATGATGTTCAATGCAGTAAAAACACGCAGGCACTTATAGTGGTCTCAGAGGTGGGGTAATCCTCTACTAATCCACTTCTCTCCAAACCAGTTGGAGATAAATTCACTATAACTGTCAACCAGTGATAAATGTTACAATGAATTTTCCCTAGTTACAACAGCTTCCAACCAGTGGAAACCCGTGGCCATTGCAACTCCTTTGACTGCCTAGCACCTTCTGATTGAAAACCCATGGATGCCTCAACAACTTCTCTAGCTGTCTATCACCTTCCAATCAAGAACCCGTGGATGCCTTATCAGTCACAAAACTTCTGAAAACCTCATTCACAGAAGTACCCCGAACTCAAACTTTTAAAGACAATAGTTTTTGTCTTCTCCAGCTAAAGAGCTTCTTCGAATATGATCTTTTAAGCTTGCTCTTTCACGATGCTATTGATTGCCTTTAGCTTTGATTCCCTTGATTGCTTTGTTCGCTTGAAAGTATTGTTCGCATCGTACTTTGCTCAATTCATATCTTCGGATATTTATTGTACGATCCTTTGAGCTTCCTTCATAGCCGTTGCACTACTATAAAAAATTCGTTCGTTGGAGAGTGGACTTCTTTGTTTATCTTATCAATCCGTTGCAAGGCTGGATTCCCTTTTAATTTCGGTCGTTGTGAAGACTTTCTTGTTATAGCGCCGTATTCTTTAATTAGAATAAGTATAAAGTCTTCAGAGCGCAGATCTTGATGAATATTAAATTCCTTACTTTCTGGGAATCTTTTCAGTTTCTCCCTACGTCCGCATGTGACTTTTCGTGTTTGTTGACTTTTCAATGCTTGCTGACGTGGACAGAGTTACTTGGCTGATAACTTTGACTGAGAACTTATCTGATCTATCTTGGTTAAACTGTCTGATGTCGGACTTCTTTGATATATCTTCTCTGAGATGAAGTTCTCCGGAAGAATCTTCTCTAATCTGACGATCTATTTGAAGTCTTCTGACCTGATGAATGTTATCTGATCTGATGGTCAAACTTCAGTTGACTGGACTTCATTTGTTAACTTGACTGCAGATTTATCAAACTTCTCTGATATTCCTATTGACCAGTACTTCTCTGAAATAAGTTGCCTGATGATAAGTCGTCTGTGGTCAACCTTCTCTGATCAGTTGAGTTGACCAAGACTCAGCTGATAAACACTTATCTGAAACTCGGCTACTATAGTGTTTTGGTCAAACCTCTCTAATGTTTCTGTTGACCAAAAACTCGTCTGATATTTGCCTGAAGTCTGTTCTATACTTAGCTATTTCAAGACTTAGATTAACTTATAAGGCCTACATAAGATACTCATTTGGTTCTTTTTTACATTTTGCCAAGTACTTAAACATACATTTGAATAATCAATTTAATACAGGGATAACATCATCAAAATTTAATAAGTATTTCTAACACTTCATGTGTGACTTCTAGCATCTTCCATATTTCTTTACTTTCACACAAAGATATTGTTGGAAATAAAACGCAGCGGAAGCGAAGTTTGGGAAAGTTGGAAAATCGCGTTTTACACATCCACGAGCATAAGACCTATTTAGGCATGCTAATTAATTAATTAATTACTAAGACTAATAAGCAATTTAAATATTATTGATTATTTATTAAATAAATATGTTGGTAATTAAATATCCTAATCTAGATCTAAAAGATCATAGGATATTACCTTTGAAGAGTAGTGGTTGCTTTCGTGTCGATCACCTTGTATTTCTACCTTTAGACCTTCTAGAGTATGATCCGCCTTAACCCGGACGTTGTGTGGGCAACAAGCTACCAGATCTTTTCTTGGACAACTATGAGGTCGGCCAAAATCACCTTGTTTGTGGTCACTCGATTATTCCTTACTTTCTAGTATTTTATGAACACTCTTAGCCAATTGATGTGTTATCTAAATTGTAGGATCAAAGACACAAGTCTAGATCTACAATTAAATACAAGAAGAAAAATTTGATCTCACAACCTTGGTGAATGATGTATATATGGCCGAACCCCCCACCCCCCATTGATGTCCTATTTATAGGCTCTTAAGGAGGATTTAGGGAAGGACTCCCAATATATTTCATCTTACCATATTAGGAGTCTTCCTAATATAATGAATCTATTAATATCAACTTAGTCCACTAAAAAGTTGATATTGCACTTCCTTCCAAAATTCCAAATTACGAAATTGGGCTCCTTATTAAATATATTTCCCGTGTCTAAGATATCGAATGTCCATTAATTTATAAGCTACTAACATATTTAATTAATTAATATATTTTCCAAGAGTAGTACCACTCGAACCTTATTATTATATCAGAATTAAATCCACCTGCAGGGTTTAATATAATAATCATTATCGAGCTCCTCAAGGGGACATCATCAACGCGCACAAGTCGGGACACGATTTCTAGTAATAATAATAACTGTCTTATAAATAATATTATTGCCCAAGATACGAGGCTTATTGAGTCGATCATTTTGACTCTCACCCATGGTAAATCAAAGCAATAAGTATTAAAAATACATAATTAAATATTATATACTTAGAATTAAGAAATAATAATTATCCGAGATTTACGGTCTTCTTACAGTCAGTACAGAAGACACTATCTCACCTCGATCCAGTTCAACGTATGCAAAACCGCTTTAGCACTGTATTCCATGTTTGTACGGTAGAAAACCTTTCTTGGAATTCTCCACGCTAAACTGCTTTAGCACTCTATCGATATAGGATGCCTGGGATAAGCACAACATCCTTTTCTTCCGATCACGAAAGATCCTGATTCCAAGGATGTGCCGTGCTTCTCCCAGATCCTTCATATCGAACTGCTTAGATAGCCATACCCGTACGTCAGACAATTCCTTCACGTTATTTCCAATCAGAAGGATATCGTCTACATACAGTACAAGAAACACCAACACATTTCCATCGCATTTCTTATACACACAACTCTCACTCGGACATTGGATGAATCCATATGACTGGACAACCTCGTCAAAATGAGTGTTCCAAGATCTAGATGCTTGCTTAAGTCCATAAATGGATCTCTTAAGCTTGCACACCAAGTGCTCTTCTCCTTCAGAAATGAATCCCACTGGTTGGCGCATATAGATTTCCTTGTCTAGACTCCCATTCAATAATGCAGTCTTGAGATCCATTTGCCAAATCTCCACATACAAATGCAAAGCTATATCTAAAAGAATCCGGATTGACTTAAGCATGACTACCCGTGAAAAGGTTTCATCATAATCGATACCCTCTTTCTGAGTGTAACCTTTCGCAATAAGCCTTGCTTTGAAGGTTTCAACCTTCCCATCACCTCCTTTATTTTGCTTGTAGACCCACTTGCTCCCAATGGCTTGTACACCATCAGGTAGCTCTACTAGCTCTCACACTTGATTGGAATCCATAGATCCCATTTCTGATTCCATTGCTACTTGCCAGGAGTCAGCATCTTTATCTTGGATTGCCTCTTTGTAGGTCCAGGGATCTGATTCATCTTTGCCTGGGATTGAGTCCGAAGACTTTCCCACAGCTATGAATCATTCCGGTTGACGAAAAACCCTCCCACTACGACGAGGCAAATTCTGAGTTGGTGTAAAAGTCTCAGAATAGATACGTGGTGCCGTGTTAGTTGGCGCTTGGACGATTGGTATAGACGCAGTCTCGGCCCTCAGCTCTTCCAGAATTATCTCGCTCATGGGCTTGTGAATAATCATATAATCCTCTTCCAGAAATCGGGCATTGGTGCTAACAATGCCAACTTAGATGGACCTTCTAATCCTGGGGACTATAGAACAAGCCACCCTTCGCTCCCTTAGGATATCCTACAAACACTAGTACTTCTGTACGAGATGCCAACTTATCAGCTTCCTTATTCAGCACATGTGCTGGAGTACCTCAAATCCGAACATGTCCTAGACTGGGCTTTCGTCCACTCCACAACTCTGTGGGTGTTTTTGGAACTGCTTTCGAAGGCACCAGGTTTAGAATGTACGCCGCTGTTTCTAAGGCGTATCCCCAAAACGAAATAGGTAAATCTGAATAACTCATCATTGAATTAACCATTTCTAAAAGAGTTCTATTCCTTCTTTCAGAAACACCATTTTGTTGTGGAGTTCCCGGCGCGGTGAGCTGGGATGAAATCCCCTCATTCGCCAAGAAATCCAAAAACTCTCCACTAAGGTATTCGCCACCACGATCAGATCGTAGTGACTTGATACTCTTCCCATGACGCTTCTCCGTTTCAGCCTTGAAGTCTCTGAACTTGTCAAAGGCTCTAGACTTACGTCGCATCAAATAGACATATCCATATCTCGAATAATCATCTATAAACGTGCTGAAGTATTCGAAACCACCCCTAGCATGGACATTCATTGGACCACATACATCTGTATGAACTAATTCTAACACATTCTGGGCAGGTTTCCCTTGGTTTGAAACAACATTTTGGTCATCTTACCCTCCAGACAGGATTCACAAATTGGAAAGACTAAATGACCAAAATGGGACCTCAAGTTGGCTCATTTTAGCACTTGAGGACCTACTTTTTAAAACATATCAAACAAGGCCCTGTTCTTAGGTCCGTGATACCATGTTAGGACCTCCGTTCAAATTGGTTCGTTAAGTGTTAACAGTCATCTTACGTGGCAGTTAAGTTCCACATCAGCAAGACTACTGATGTTGAGTACATAAGGCTAAATGACCAAAATGGGACCTCAAGTTTACTCATTTTAGCATTTGAGGACCTACTTTTTAAAAAATATTAAACAAGACCTGTTCTTGATATTGCTGATGTTATTGATATTAATAGTTTGGTAATTTTTATATATTTTAGAATGATTATTGCTATTATTAAAAATATTATAAATTCTTAAACATCGAGGAACTTTGATATATTTGTCTTATTATTTAATAAAATTTTAAGCTATTCAATATCTGAATATTCATTAAATATTTCAAAATTTTAAGTTTATAATTTTGGCCTTTTGATGTTACCTTAGTAATTATATTCTAGTGGAATATTATTAAAAGTAATATTTATTAAGATATGATTAAATATTAATGGTGATATTTGAAGTACTTATGTAAATGATTGATTGTATATTTTAAATTAACTTTGAATTGGTGAAAGATATTATAAGTTGATTGATTACTGAAATAATCAATATTTTGATGAAGAATAAGTGTACGTTGTAGTTATATCGCAGTAATAAGTTATTGATAGTGGAACTTAACCGCCACATTGGATGACTATTAACACTTAATGGATCAATTTGGACGGAGGTCCTAACGTGGTATAACGGACCAAAGAAGAGGTCTTCTTTGATACCTTTAAAAAGTAGGTCCTTAAGTGCTAAAATGAGCAAACTTGAGGTCCTATTTTGGTCATTTAGCCTTGTGTACTCAACATCAGTAGTATTGCTGATGTGTAACTTAACTGCCATGTAGGATGACTGTTAACACTTAATGGACCAATTTGGACGGAGGTCCTAACGTGGTACAACGAACCAAAAAACAAGGCCTTGTTTGATACCTTTTAAAAAGTAGGTTCTTAAGTGCTAAAATGAGCAAACTTGAGGTCTGATTTTGGTTATTTAACCAATTGGAAATGACTCAACTCGGAGATCATGCAATGGGCCATCATCTACCAATCTTTGAATTCTCCCAAGGTTTACATGACCTAACTGTAAATGCCACAGATATGTTTGATTTATGCTTGAAGGTTCTTTTCTCTTTTTAGGTTTAGACAAAGAGTTAAGTGATTTGTGCATGGGAATTTGTGCAGTATTAACGACATACAGTCTATCATTAAAAATACCTTTGCAAATATATTCACCGTTTCTTTTCTAAATAATAGCATCATCATCAAAAGAAACTGAATAACCATCGCATTTTAATTTAGAAACCGAAATTAAATTCATTCTAAAATCCGGTACTAATAATACATTATTGAGGACTATTAATTTATCATTAATCTTCAACTGCACGACTCCCACTGCAACAGCCATAAGCCTGGAATAATCGCCTCAGTTGATGGTAATCTCGCCCGCACTAAGCTGCTTGGTTACCTAAAAACCATGCGAGACAAAGCAAATATGATCAGTGGAGCCTGGATCAACTATCCACGAAGTGGATGCCAAACATGTTTTGACTACTAGTGCACGAGACATACCTTTCTTAAGAGCAGGGCAGTCCGCTTTAAAATGTCCTTTCTGACCGCACTTGTAGCACTTTCCCTTTGACTTTTTGTTCGCCTCGGGGTGAAGAGCCTTGCTTTTCACCTTGAGAGTTGCCACGTGCTTCTGGACAACCTTATTTTTCTTCTTTCCCCATTTGGGTTTGGAAGAAGTAGCACCGGTTGCCGCAAGAATCTAATGATAACCTTGTTTGAAGAGATACAATTTTGAAATCAGTTACTACTTACCTTGTTCAGGTAATACCTTTGCTTTTATACCAATAAGAGTTGGTTGTGATGATATGTCTTCAAAGCCTGTTTCAAGGAGTGCCTTTAAAGAATCTATATGGTATACACAAGGTTTAACTCACTGCATATCTGAAGGGTTTTACCGATTTCACATAATTGGTATTCTACAGATTTTATGTGCGCATTTTGTTATATATGAGCATAATACTCTATCTTTTTGCACTCCTAATTCATTATTAAGCCTATTATTTTCTGTTCTTAGTGTTAGATCAACTCTTATAGGCCACAACTCTAGAATTCTATAACAATACAATGGTTTGGGGGAAATTATCAATGTCTTGAAACAACTGAATTTGTCCCACGTATATCCACTTGATTATAAGTTGGATTTGCATAAATTTTTGATATAGTATACCTAATATACTTAAGAACATGTATATAGAAACCTATGCCCCTGAAGAACACGAATTCAATACTATCCACACATATTTTCCAAAAGGTGACAGAATTGATTCTTTTGTTGTCTTAGTGAGTTTTAAGCCCTATAAATCCACATTAAACACAAGTTTAGGCCATTTATGAGTTCTTAAAATCATTAGAACGTATATAAGCACCTAAACCAGCTCTCACAACTTCATATCATACAAGAACCATAGCAAGAACAAGAGTAAAACAAAGATAACTCACCTTGATTTTGAACTGAATTGAGGTGTTGGTGTTTTTTTATGATTTCTCCTCAATTTTTTGATGGATTTCGAAGTGTGGAGCTTATGGATCGAGTTAAGAGTGTCTAGAAGAGTTTAGAGTCCGTTTCCTCCCTTATCTAAGTGAAAGAGTCGGTTTATAAGGGTGAAAGTAGTAAAATACCCCTCAGTAGCCTCCAGAAGTCAGATTTAGAAGAATGGACCTGTTGAAGTTGTTATAATCCGGTTCTTGGATGTTTTAAACCGGTTCTTAGTAGGGATTGATCATGTTTAGGGTATGGATGTAAGGTACAAGGTTTTTGATAAAGCTTAATATGTATTTTTATTGTTTAAACTCAGCTACTTTTTGCGAATATATACGAAAGTGGTAGAAAATGAGTTTGTTGTCATCTTTATGTACTTTTATATAACCAAACCCTAGAAATAAGAGTCCGAGTATAAAATGATAATAATAAAATTTTAAAAATAAATAACAAAAAAAACACAAGTCGGACCCGGATCCCACATGGCATTGGGAATGGTTAGAGGTTGTAAAAGACCTCCTGGAGCAGCAGAACTGGCCTTACATCTCTGACAAACGTCGCATTCACATACATATTTTGACTCTTTCGTCATGCCCATCCAATAAAGGTTGACCGCCAATCGTCTATAAGTCCTATAATACCCTAAAGCGTGAGTTGTGTTTCTTCCACCCGGAGCGTTCGACGGGATGTCTGGGGTCGATACTAAGGGATACGGCCGAGGAAGTGGACTTGGGTGCGTGTGTGGTTGAACTTCCACCCAGAGCGTTCGACGGGATGTCTGGGGGTCGATACTAATGGGTACGGCCGCGGAAATGGTTTCCCACCCGGAGCGTTCGACGGGGCGTCTAGGGGTCGATACTAAGGGGTACGGCCACGGGATACCAGTTGTGAATTTTGTGATATCGTGATGAATTGATAACTGTTTTGAATGCCAATGCGATATTCCGGAATATTGATGTCAAATGTTTTCTGAACGAGATGACTGTGTAAATCGTATTTGTATATAATGTAGTGTAATCTTGTACTTGCACTAGCTATTCGAATGCTAATCCCTTAAATGGGGGAAATGCGTCTTATGCATTTCATGTACCGGAAGAGATGGGGAGAGGGCACGGGATATGCACGCAAATGATGGACCGGCATGATGACGAGGCTCAAGTCCATATTAATGTTTTGTCAGTTATAACTGTTCGAGTATTGAAATTAGACTGATTTTTATTAAACTCGGTTAAAGTCCCCTGCGTGGGCAATGATATGGTATTGACTTATTTTTCATGTACGAAACTCCTTTTACACACCAAAAGTCACTTTTACACATCAGCCGACTATTATATTACAACCAAAACAAAACATCGGCTGTATAGGTTTATAAGCAAACTTAGACTTAACACACCCACAGAACACTCCACAGGTCTGATGTTCATATACAACGGCTCGTTGGCGTAGAGAAACATCCCGGACATCAACCTATGCCTGATACCCCGAATTATTACCTGTATCACAAGAATTCAACTAAATGAGCGAAAGCTCAGTAAGTAGTGACACACAATGCATGAATGCATTTATGAATGCGTTTGTGAAATGCAATTTTATTTTCCTTTAACTTTCGAAAACTCTTTTATAGCGCGCTGCTATGTACACCTCGAGTTCCTGGACCGGGCCAAATGTGTGCATGTCCAACCATAGCCAGAACAAACTGCCCAATTATAACACATGGGTCAGCTTGGCGTGTCCCAGACTACACCAGGATCATGGCTATAAAGGTGCCCAATCATACACATGAGTCACCACGGTGTGTCCCAGACTCCACCGCAAAACATCACACAAAGTGTCCAATCATAACACATGGATCACTGCGACGTGTATATGTGGATAACATATTGCTCTATTTTTATTGTGTGATGTGTCCCATAGAGCATTTATACATGTGGGATTAACATGATGCATATGATCATAGCATAGCATTGGAGGTTGTTGTCGCATGCATTGATCATAGTACAGGCATTCTAAAGGTGATCAGAACAAACTGTTTTGGTTATGTGCATCGCGGGCTACTGGTAAGGGGCTATTTTGTGGCAGAGTTTAGGACACGTCGCAGTGATCCATGTGTTATAATTGGACACTTTGTGTGATGTTTTGCAGTGGAGTCTGGGACACACCGTGGTGACTCATGTGTATGATTGGGCACCTTTATAGCCATGATCCTGGTGTAGTCTGGGGCATGCCAGGCTGACCCATGTGTTATGATTGGGCAGTTTGTTCTGGCTATGGTTGGACATGTACACTTTTGGCCCGGGCCAGGAACTCGAGGTGTACATAGTAGCGCGCTATAAAAGAGTTTTCGAAAGTTAAAAGAAAATGAAACTGCATTTCACAAACTCATTCATAAATGCATTCATGCATTGTGTGTCACTACTTACTGAGCTTTCGCTCATTTAGTTGAATTCTTGTGATACAGGTAATAATTCGGGGTATCAGGCATAAGTTGATTTCCGGGATGCTTCTCTACGCCAAGGAGCCGTTGTATTTCAGCAGATTGAAGCTCTGTCAGAAGTTCCGCCAAAGTATATGTCCTACGGTTCATATTGTAGTTAAGGCGAAACTGCTCAAAGCTTCTTGGTAAGCTGCCCAAGATAATATCGACTTGCGACTCCGCATCGATAGTAGCCCCAATATGCTCAGTTCATTCAAATGAGACATCATTTCAGAACATGATCTCTTACTAGGGTCCCTTCAGAGGTTGTCATCAATACCCTCATTGGATTTTGCCTAGCCGCCCGGTTCTGATGACCAAACATCTCGGTGAGATTTTTCATCATCTCTGCGGCTGAGCCCATCGTCTGATGCTGATGCTGCAATACATTTGTTAGTGAAGTCAAAATGTAACAGCGAGCCATCTCATCAGACTTCTTCCATTTTCGGAATTCATCCAACTTTCCAGGAGTGGCATCCGATTCTGGATCCAGAGGGCTCTACTCAGTTAACACAAATTTATGCCCCTAGCAGTCAGGACAATGTCAAGATTTCTTTTCCAATCGGCAAAGTTAGTGCCATCAAGTTTATTTTCTTATCTGAGATAAAAATTAAAAACATCCACCACATAATGCATAGCAAAATATATCGAAAAAATCTCAAAACACAATATATATGCTAGCAACCAACACCTCGAAAAAAACCCGCGTATGCAAGCCACAATCGTGTGGACGTTTACACACACATTTTTCAAGTAGAGTTTTACGTCTGTAATTTTATTATCTAGTCAACTTACATTATGACAAGTAAAATTAATAGCTGGTTCCTCTTGGCCATGTATTGATTAACATAGATTCCGATGGGGAGCTTATTAATTAATACACCTAAGTGGATACCATAATTTAACATCCTTAAAATATTATATTTTAAATAATAGTCCTACAGATGGAGAAGGTCTATCATAAAAATAATATTTGTCTTATGTTATCATTTGAATTTAAAACTAGTGAACATATAATTAGCACATCCGATATGGAGGAAGACCCTAATGTCAACGTGCATACTAATTACTTTACAATTTAAATTAATTATGGAGGCCAATATGATTTTATTTTAAATAAATCAATTTAATCACTTAGTTATTTTAGCTTCAAGGTTTTTAATTTTCTCGTCCTAACATGCAGAAAACATATCACGCATACATTCATACATGTCATACATCAAAACAATAATAACCAAAAATAAAGCATGGATAATTAAATTATCCAATTATCATGGTCTTCTTCCTTGAGTTGAATCTGAGAAAATCTTCGGCTCGATCTCTCCCACTGAATCAAGCATCTCGTCGCTCCTCTCCGGCCGGGCCGTGGATTTTCAAAATTAAAATTTCACTTTTATGCAAGATTATTTACATAAAAAAAATTATTTTAAATCCCGACTCTCCTAGCGACGCAACGAACGGCGGCGAAACGGACCGGACCAAAAACTGGACGACCCGACCCGAACCGGCGAACCGGCCCGGACCAGGCTGCCCGCGGCTCCTGGCAGCATGCTCGGCGCTGCTCGGCAGGCAGCCGTGTGCTGCTCGGCAGCGCCTGCTCGCTGCTGTCGGCCGCGGCTGCCCAGCAGTCCCGGTTCTGCTCTATTTCCGAATTCGATTACAATTTTACACAAAATAAAATACATCGAAATTACAGCAAGATTACATGAAAAATAAAACAACTAGATCTACCCGCGGATTTTCTCACGGGAAAAACTATTACATGCCTCAAACCAGGCCAAACCAATAATTGCATAAATAATAAAATTAAATAAATAAATAAACCATTTACATAACCATGATAATTGGAACACATCTAGTAAAATATTCCAACATCGAATTACATGAATATTTAAATTGCTATCAATTAATCACCAAAATTAATTAAAATAGCAAAAAACCTAAAAGTCTCTGATACCAATTGTTGGAAATAAAACCCAGCGGAAGCGAAGTTTGGGAAAGTTGGAAAATCACGTTTTACGCATCCACGAGCATAATATTTATTTAGGCATGCTAATTAATTAATTACTAAGACTAATAAGCAATTTAAATATTATTTATTATTTACTAAATAAATATGTTGGTAATTGAAATATTCTAATCTAGATCTAAAAGATCATAGGATATTACCTTTGAAGAGTAGTGGTTACTTTCGTGTTGATCACCTTGTATTTCTACCTTTAGACATTATAGAGTATGATCCGCCTTAACCCGGATGTTGTGTGGGAAACGAGCTACCGGATCTTTGCTTGGACAACTATGAGGTCGGCCGAAATCACCTTGTTTGTGGTCACTCGATTTTTCCTTGCTTTCTAGTATTTTATGAACACTCTTAGCAAATTTATGTGTTATCTAAATTGTAGACACAATTCTAGATCTACAATTAAACACAAGAAGAAAAATTTGATCTCACAACCTTGGTGAATGATGTATATATGGCCGACCCCCCCCCCCCCCCACCACCATTGATGTCCTATTGGACTACTAATAGTGATCTTAAGGAGGATTTTAGGAAGGACTCCCAATAGATTTCATATTACCATATTAGAACTCTTCCTAATATAATGAATCTATTAATATCAACTTAGTCCACTAAAAGGTTGATATTGCACTTCCTTCCAAAATCCTAAATTACGAAATTGAGCTACTTATTAAATATATTATTTCTCATATTTAAGATATCGAATGTTCATTAATTTATAAGCTACTAACATCTTTAATTAATTAATATCTTATCCAAGAGTAGTACCACTCGAACCTTATTATTATATCAGAATTAAATCCACCTGCAAGGTTTAATATAATAATCATTATCGAGCTCCTCAAGGGGACATCATCAACCCACACGAGTCGGAACACGATTTCTAGTAATAATAATAACTGCCATATAAATAATATAATTGCCCAAGATACGAGGCTTATTGAGTCGGTCATTTTGACTCTCACCCATGGTAAATCAAAGCAATAAGTATTACAAATACATAATTAAATAGTATATACTTAGAATTAAGAAATAATAATTATCCTAGATTTACGGTCTTCTTATTGTCAGTACAGAAGACATTATCTCACCTCGATCCAGTTCAACGTATGCAAATACGCTAATGTCTGCTAATAGTCAAGACCAACTAATCTCAAGCATACACTACAACCTTTCATATAATTTGTCTAATAATTATATAGGTTGTGAACTATTATACTATTTTATAAGATACCAATAATGTGATCTTCCGTGTGACACCAACACACCATATTATCTACAATATAAAATAATTAGATATTTCATTTGCATAACCATAACGTGAATAAATATGCAAAATATGTAATTAAATATAATTAATATTCTCATAGGTAGTTACAGGGAAATAAGGTACTACAAGCATAAAGTATGTTTTGCAGTATACAACCCTAACAGATATCCAGTTGTGTTCTTCCGGATTTAGTGCACAATATAATAATTGCGTGGCTTTGCAATTATAATTGTAATACCCGTATTTTCAGTAGAAATTTTTCGTGTTATTTTATCTGAGATATACTGGATAGCTTGGTGTCTATACAGTATGGATCAAATAATTTGAAGACTGAGAAAGTTGAATTTGTATAATTAACGTGATTGGTTGTCAGTTATAATTGAGGATATCGTGTATCAGATTATTTTAATTGTGATATCGGGTATATCATATGAGAATATAATTGGAATGAATATATGTATTCAGTATACCATATGTTCGTATTTTGTCGAGACATTGGACAAAAATGGCTAAGTACAGCAACGTTAGCGCATGCTACAATGTATGCCTAGCGCACGCTAAGATGTATACTTAGCGCACGCTACGGTGCATACTTAGCGCACGCTATGGGGTTTGAGTAACGTACGCTAAGGAGGACCCCTAACATACGTAAGGTATTCTGGATAAGGTCCGGAAGGTGGCCGGCAGGTAGGCCCAGGCTGTGTATTATCGGTATTTAGCGCACGCTAATGCATTTTGGTAGCGCACGCTAATTTCAGATCGGTCAACAGGGAATCTTGGCTTTCGGCGAGTGGACCCGGCCACTTTCGACGCGTGTCCCGATAAGGTCAACGGACATTTGGCATGTAGGGCTAGCACACGCAAAACTCTATGGTTAGCGCACGCTAATTCCAGATCGGGCAGAGGGAATCTTATCCTCGTCAGATGATGTCGGCATGTGGGGGCACATGTGGTAGGTGCAGACTGTAGCAAGTCAACTGCGGATAGCGTACGCTAAGGTTAAGGACTTACGTGCGCTAGATAGAATGGTTACGTACGTTAATTCATAGACTTTACGTACGTAAGTTGATGTACGAAGCAAG
This sequence comes from Orobanche coerulescens, assembly GCA_033398695.1. Taxonomy (NCBI): domain Eukaryota; kingdom Viridiplantae; phylum Streptophyta; class Magnoliopsida; order Lamiales; family Orobanchaceae; genus Orobanche; species Orobanche coerulescens. Next base: position 189,231,747 of record CM065804.1, on the reverse strand, counting down.
ACAGTAGCCTCTGGGCCGCGATAGCGCACGCTAACAAAGACAGTTAGCGCACGCTAGGGCTGTAGCGCACGCTAAACATAAGGTTTAGCGCACGCTAGTATATTGTTTTATAAAAGGGTACAGACGGTTTCTGAGAGGCATTTTGTCCATTCTCCTTCCTTACTCGATAGGGAGAGCCTTGGGAAGTACTTGAAGTCCCTAAACACTCTGAGATGATGATCTTTAACAAGATTAAGACGGAGAGCATGGATTAAGGCCTTGTTCTTGAAGTTATTCATGATTCTTGGAATGAAGTTCAATTATTCTTCTCCTTGGTTCGTCCATACAAGGTAATTCTTGTATCCCTTTGATAGTGTTCGTTTTTAAAGGATTATTACTTGTGAAGGAGCATGTTGGATTATAATGTGACGATGTTATATGAGATTTATTGGAATTGTGATAAGAGAATTCGGATGTTAATCATGATTCTTGTGGTTTGAAATGTTTTGTTCGTCTTCTTGAGATAAGTTGGTTAATCCTTCTCCTCATTTTCGGGTGTTGATGTTTTTATTGATACCTTCTTCATATGATGATAGTTATGATGGTTTTGTTGCGATTCTTGTGGTTATATGAATTTCATGATGAAGAAAGTGATAACATGATGATATATATACATCAGATTATGTCGTTTTGAACGTGATTTCGGATATTTCATGTTCTTGAAGAACTCTTGAATTATACGATATGATGATTATGTATAAGAGGTGATGGTCTTTTGGATATGAATATGGGATATTCATATCTAGAACTAAGTATGTATTTTGATATAATATTCGTATAAGAATACGAATATGATTTTCGAATATGATGATGAGATTGAATTTGGAAAGGTTGTGTTTGATCTTGGAGTATGGTTTTCGTTACATTCATATTCGTAGTCGCAAGGTGATAGTTGATGCTTGGAATGCATGCGACTGTCCAGAATTAGCGCATACTAAGCTTACTGGCCAGCGCACGCTAACGAAGGCGACTTAGCGGATGCTATGTATGTATTTAACGTGCGCTAAGTAGGCAGACAGTTCAATATTTTCGTGTTGTGATTATGAATTCGTGATGGTTTGAATAGAATTGTCCAAGACTGTGTTTAATCGAGACATTGTGGAACCGTTGGGTTTTTTGATCGGTTATTGATTGATAATTATGATTTATCGGATTTCGGCTTGTATTGTTGTTTGATTTATATTGTTCAGTTTTGTATGTGATCGAGGTATTGTTGAGCCGTTGAGTTTGATAGGTTGGTTATGCCTGTTATTGATTATTATCGGATGTGTTGTCATTTGATTATTGCATTAGGTCGGGATAATTGATCGTTGATTACGACCGTTGTGTTGCAGTTGAGGCTGAAGAGTTCGTAGATTGCTTTTGGTCGGGGCTGAGGAGCTCGTAGACGAAGGCAATGTATTTTGGTAACGGCTTCGTGGTATCGGTATCGAGGCATGTTTGTACTTGTTCAGTTTATATTTTGATGAATGGTTTCGTTTTCATTTCATTTATAATTCGTATAGCAATGTTGTTAGAAATGTAAGTTGTCGGAATAATGGTTTCTATATCGTGTTGTGGTTTGTATTAAATCATAAGGTATATGATTTAATTGTGTTCAAGACAAGGAAGATGTGAGTTATCTTTGGTCAAGGATATAGAATATCGGATATCGATGATAGTTATCGTGATGACATAAGTATCGGGATAAAGGTTTATTGGTATTGAATGAATGGTACCTTATTTGAGATTATTCGTATAACTGTGTATTCATTCAGGGATGTTGTTCGGGGAAATGATGTTGTCTTCGGCTTTGAGGTAATTTAAGTATTGTTCAGTTATGAGATAATTATTATGTTGAGTTGTTGTATATTTTGTACGTTGAGGCTTCGTATATTGAGATTCCTATTGGTTGTTCGTTGAGGGATGTTGATCCCAGGACTATTGTTGGTTTTAATGGTTGTGTTGATTGTCTCATTGAGGGATGTTGATCCCAGAACTGTTGTTCTGAGGATGTTGATCGTATGGATTATACTTTGGGGATTGTGATCCCAGGAGGGTTGTTTCGGATATTGTCGGTCGTGTCGATCTTTCATTATCCGTGTGTCTTTGTTCACTTCGGTGAGTCTTTTGATCCTTATTAGATATGTGATTCTTTGAGTTTCGTTGTCATGTTGCATTGTGACATATCTGGAGTCATATCTGCGTGCCGATTAGTTATTGTGTAGGATTTTCAGTTGGGCACACTATGGTCATGTGTTGATATTTCTACATTGGACCGTGCACACGAGACGTAGTTCGTGAGGCTAATTAGGTACATGTCCCACGTATATCCGGGATTCCGTATATGGGGTGGACATGTGCATGGACACATTTTCGGATCAGGCATACTATGACGTCCATCTTTGAGCCATACCGTTTGGTCGTTCATAGTTCCATGTATGATTAGATATGTTCGACAGTTTGCGACTGGTTGTTCATACGCCCGAGGGTTATTTTGACAGTCGGGGTTATTTCTTTGCGATCTATTATTATTGATCATTTGGAGTTTACCTTGTTGATGGTATTCTCGGTTATTGTTGGTCCTTTGTTGATCATTTGGAGTTTACCTTGTTGATGGTATTCTCGGTTATTGTTGATCCTTTGTTAATCGTGTCGGAGTTTATCATGTTTATGGTACTCTTGGTTATCGTTGATCCTTTGTTGGGTGTATTGGAGTTATCATATCGATGATATTATCGGTTGATTTATCGGTTATTGGTCGTATGACTGTACGTCGTTGTTTCGGGACTTGTTATATTTGTCTTGTGGTAATTGTTCTACAAATATGTTGTATGCTATTGGTTTATCCAGGTTGAGATTTGATTGTGTAATCCGACAGATAGGATTTGGCATGGATGAATTATTTCATGATTATGAGTTATGATGATGTTTTGAGGATTTTGAAATTGTTTGAATACAATACAGTTGGTTGTGGTTGAGTTCATTTCGTCATTTGAGAATGCAAAATGTGGATTATGGTATGGATTGATCTATTATGGATTGTTATGGGTTGGTAAGGTATGGCGGTAAGATCACATTGGTAGTATTCTTTCTTGTAATTACATTGGTATGTAATTATTTATGTTGATGTGATCGATATCAATGTTGAGTATTGTGGCTGACCCCATCGTGGGCTTTATTTTTAGGTACACGGAGATCGAGCTAGTAGCGGTCGTGAAGGGGTGAGCTTCCCGAGTGATACTGGATGTGGCATGTTTTTTAGTATCGAGTATTCTTTCTGGTTGTTTTATTCCGCTGCAATTGTGTATTTTGAACTGTGTTTTTATCCGCTGCGTGTGTATATTTCAAATGGCCTTTTTGGCATTTTGCGAACTTGGGTTATTTCGTTAACTCTTTTTCCCAACTATTTTGTCTGTACGTTTTAAGTGGTGGCTTAACATACATTTTGAAACTGTCGAGATTTGGCATTTCGCCTTGTATTTTCAAATGGTATTTTATGACGGTATTTGAGAACTATATTTTTGGAAAATATTTGAGTATTTGCAAAATATTACCGTCATTGGCCTTTTGGCGTTTTTAAATGTTTTTGAAATGGTTTTGTAAACAGTTTTTAGCCGGGTGGGTTCCGGCGCGGTGCCCACGGTGCTGTAATATCCCGGATGGTTTTGGGGGTGTTACAAAAGATGGTATCAGAGGTTAGGTTTTGTGAAACTCAGGCGTGTGTGTTATGTGGCTCTACCGGTACGGTAATAGCGTGGCTTTTGAAAATGAGTTTTTCTGACTTTTGAGTCAAATCGATTTTTGGAGTTTCCAAAATTTTTGAGATTCTTTCAAATTGCTATTTGTGATATTGGTGTGTGTTGGTTGTGTTGAGACTTCGTATGGGAGTCGTGTCCTAGTATCACGGGAGATTATCAGCTTCACGCACCTGTAAGTATATTGGTTTGGTTATTCGCTTGTGGCGATGCTTGACTGCTTTTGTGATGGATTTGGAAATTTTGGATTGATCTGTTGTTGTTCGCATGATTGCAACTTTCGAGGACGAAACTTATTTTAAGGGGGCTAGTATGTACTACATACTATGTAGTACCCGTATTTTCAGTAGAAATTTTTCGTGTTATTTTATCTGAGATATACTGGATAGCTTGGTGTCTATACAGTATGGATAAAATAATTTGAAGATTGAGAAAGTTGAATTTGTACAATTGACGTGATTGGTTGTCAGTTATAATTGAGGATATCGTGTATCAGATTGTTTTAATTGTGATAACGGGTATATCATATGAGAATATTATTGGAATGAATATATGTATTTAGTATACCGTATGTTCGTATTCTGTCGAGACATTGGACAAAAATGGCTAAGTACAGCCACGTTAGTGCACGCTACAATGTATGCCTAACGCACGCTAAGATGTATACTTAGCGCACGCTACGGTGCATACTTAGCGCATCCTATGGGGTTTGAGTTACGTACGCTAAGGAGGACCCCTAACGTACGTAGGGTATTCTGGATAAGGTCCGGAAGGTGGCCGATAGGTAGGCCCAAGCTGTGTATTATAGGTATTTAGCGCACTCTAATGTATTTTCGTAGTGCACGCTAATTTCAGATGGGTCAACAGGGAATCTTGGCTTTCGGCGAGTGGACCCGGCCACTTTTGACGCGTGTCCGGATAAGGTCAACGGACATTTGGCATGTAGGGCTAGCGCACGCTAAACTCTATGGTTAGCGCATGCTAATTCCAGACCGGGCAGAGGGAATCTTATCCTCGTCAGATGCTGTCGGCATGTGGGGGCACGGGTAGTAGGTGCAGACTGTAGCAAGTCAACTGCGGATAGCGTACGCTAAGGTTAAGGACTTGCGTGCGCTAGACAGATTGGTTACGTACGTTAATGCATGGACTTTACGTACGTAAGTTGATGTACGAAGCAAGACAGTAGCCTCTGGGCCGCGATAGCGCATGCTAACAAAGAGAGTTAGCGCACGCTAGGGTTGTAGCGCACGCTAAACATAAGGTTCAGCGCACGCTAGTAAATTGTTTTATAATAGGGGACAGACGGGTTCTGAGAGGCATTTTTGTAACACCCCCGATATATTCAGGAATATTATAGCGCCGTAAATCCTTTACATAAGAATTTACAAGGCTGAATAAATGAAACGACAATAACAAATACCAACTTATTGAAATAACGGAAATAAGATACAACAGTTCTGGTTCAATACCAAAAGTACAAGTGTTCAAAAGGAGGATATTAATACATCACGGAAATCCAAAACATCACAAATTACGACGCACTCAAGTACTTATTAAATAACCAACAACAGATAATAAACCCGACCGGAACATCACTCTGCACCCTCGTCGTCATGCAGCTCCAGTGGTTGTTTCCCTGCTCTCCTGGATCCTGAACATAAACAAAATGTTCACCCCCGAAGGGGTTAGCACAACGATGCTAGTACAAGTACCACAACTTATTATTCAACATCTCACGAAGAATAATAATAACGTAAACGACAAAAGACCAACGAGTCTTCTCCTGCGAGAAACTCATAAATAACATACACAACTGATAATCACAACATGATATCATAACAAACACATGGTAATTCCGACGATCCAGCGTTCACTGCCTAGAACCCACGATGATCCCGTCAGACCAACCCGTGGTGGAAAAACCCGTCCGATGATCCAGCGCATGCTAGCATAGATCCCCCGATGATCCCGTCGGACCAACATGAAGTGGACATACAACAACGACATATATGCACGACAATATGTATAACATCAATACGTAAAACAAATAAGGTACTTGCCTCAATTCGAAGACAAGAACAATACTTCCACGAAACGAAATACTCGAAGGTTGCCCCTTCAATCAATCACGTAACAAGCTCGAACCTTAACAAAAAAAATAATATAGAATTTATCTCATGTCGTACGAATGTCTACCAATTCAATTTACGGCCGAAAGTTCATAAAACGCAATCTGCCTGAACTTCTTAGCGCACGCTAAGTATTCTGTGTAGCGCGCGTTAAGTCTGCTCGATAGCGCACGCAAACAAAAAAGCCTAGCGTACGCTAACTATGCATGGTCAGTACCTCACTGATCAGCCGACTGACTCATCTGATGGCCTAACGTACGTTACGTACCAAACGTAGTGTACGTTAACTCATGCTCGATAGCGCATGTTAATCTACATAGCTTAGCGTGCATTAACTGTGCATGGCAGTTCACTACTGGCCAGTAGACTGATCTCATCATGATCAAACTAATGAAATCTTCAGTGTAATTCATGTTACCTCCATGAATATCATGTTCATACGGTTATGAATGATCTTACGGATAACAACAACTTCGGATTCAAGAATATGTATACTATTATAAAACCATATTCCATTTTGATTACAATTCTTCATGCGATAATTCGGAAGGCTTAACGGTCGATATCAACACCTTTATATTAATCAAAACTATCATTTTGTAGCTTGATTAACATTCCATCTTTACAAGATAAATCCTTCCATGATCAATCCCTTAGATTCGTCTAACAATAATAATGTTAAAGTCAAGTCCATGATTGCTATGAAGACACCTACTAGATTCGGATTACCAATGATAGAAGCTTCCTCTACTTGTTCATTGTAATAAGATTCGAATCATGATGTTCATAATCAAGGTACTTAAGGCGTAATCATCTCAATATTCCAAACATGATGTAGTTTGGATAATTCACCCAAGAAACTCAATATTTTGCTAGCATGATTATTTTATTCTCCATAACATGAATCTAGAGTGGAGATAGAATCAACATACCTTAATATGACGAAATCACTTAACCCCAAAGGTAGAATCTGACTCCGGTTGGTTATATGCCACTCCAAGGTGCTACTTCTCTTCAATGATCAATCACAAGAAGTATCCAATGTCCAGTGATCAAGTGGATGTGTTATAAGTGTGTCTAAGGAAGATGATATGCTCTCTGGTCTGTCAAAAACGAAAGATAAACGAAGGAAATGAGAACAAAATGGAGTGCTGGACCATATATAAACTTTCTGTTCATAGCAGATTAGCGCACGCTACCATGCATCCTTAGCGCGCGCTAATAAGAGTTGACTCCAAAACTTTCCAGGTTCATTCGTGGGAATCTTATCCGGTCCTACGTCCGGCTGGCGCATGTGTTAGCCGCCTAGCTCAATAATTGATTACCTAGCGCATGCAAGTCCTACATTCATAGCGTGCGCTAGTAGTAGCCGATAGCGTGCATTAAGCTACATTCTTAGCGTGCGCTATTACGAGTTTGCATGAGAAAATTTGCATGATGATATACTTATGTACAAAGATACCAATGTGAGAAATAACATACTCCAATTATCGAGATCATAAATCCGAATAATATAGGGTTGGAATACAGATGAAATACACAATAATAAATCCGGATATTACATACCCTCCTACTAAAAAAGAGTTTCGTCCCGAAACTCAAGACGAAAATAACTCTGGATATCTGGACTTCATGCTATCTTCCGTTTCCCAAGTGGCTTATTCCACTCCGTGGCGTGACCACTGAACTTTGACCAAAACGATTGGTTTGTTCCTCAACTGCTTAACTCGACTCTCGAGTATCTTGACCGGTCTTTCTTCAAACGTCCCATCCTGAGCAACTTCGATCTCCCCGAAATCAATGACATGACTAGGGTCCGGTATATATCTCCGTAACTGGGATACGTGGAACACGTTATGAATATGGCTCAACGACGGAGGCAATGCCAATCTGTATGCCAACTCTCCAACTCTTTCAAGGATCTCGAATGATCCGATATATCTCGGACTCAGCTTTCCTTTCCTTCCAAAACGAAAAATTCCTCGAGTAGGAGAAACTTTTAAAAGTACGTGGTCTCCCGTACTGAACTCCAAAGGGCGACGGCGTATGTCTGCGTAAGATTTATGCCGACTCTGGGCGGTAAAAAGCCTTTCACGAATCAAGGTTATCTTCTCTCGAGTCTGTACGATCAACTCTGGTTCAGTCTCGATTAAGTCTGATGAATCATCCCAACATAGGGGCGATCTACATCTCCTCCCGTATAATGCCTCAAACGGTGCCATCTTAATAGATGCATGCCAACTATTGTTGTAGGTAAATTCAATCAACGGTAGATGAACTTCCCAATCAGTTGACCAATCTAAGGCACAAGCCCTCAGCATATCTTCCACCGTTTGAATAGTCCTCTCGGATTGTCCATCAGTCTGCGGGTGATAAGCTGTGCTGAAGTTCAATTCGGTCCCCAAGGCCTTATGAACTGCTTTCCAAAAGTGAGACACAAAACGGCCATCTCGATCAGAAATAATGGTCTTCGGTGTACCATGCAATCGAACTATCTCCGAAATTAATACTCATGCCAACCTCTCTGGTCCCCACGTGTCCTTAATGCCTAGAAAATGAGCTGATTTGGTTAAACGATCAACTATCACCCAAATCATGTTCATTCCCGTCTTGGTTCTCGGCATACTAGTGATGAAGTCCATCGATATGTCCTCCAACTTCCATTCAGGAATTGGGAGCGGCTTTAACATTCCGGCAGGTCGTTGATGCTCGATCTTAACCTGCTGATAAGTCAAGCATTTCGAAACATAGTCTGCTACATCTTTCTTCATGTTGCCCCACCAGAAATTCTGCTTCAAGTCCTTATACATCTTACTGGTGCCCGGGTGGATAGAATAGGGTGAACTGTGAGCTTCCTTCATAATCGTCTGTTTCAGAACATCGATATCAGGAACACAGAGTCGGTTCTGAAATCTCAAAACTCCATCATCATTAATTACGAATCCGGGGGCCTTCCCCTTGTTCACTTCATCACGTAACCGAATCATCAGAGGATCATCTGTCTGCATAGATTTGATTTCTTCGGTTAATGATGAAGTTATTTCCATCACGCACAGTTGTCCTTGGACTCTTTGTAACCATACTTCAATTCCTTCTCGAATCATCTCTCGTTGAAGGCTAAGTTGGGAGGTCAGAGTCTCCAGCATCTGAATAGAAACAGGCTTGCGGCTAAGTGCATCTGCCACTACATTCATTTTGCCTGGATGATACAAAATTTCCAAGTCGTAGTCCTTAATCAACTCCAACCATCTCCTCTATCGCATGTTCAACTCTTTCTGACTGAAGATGTATTTGAGACTCTTGTGATCCGTAAAGATCTGACAGTGAGTCCCGTACAGATAATGTCTCCAGATCTTCAAATCAAAAACTACTACTGCTAACTCCAAATCATGTGTTGGGTAATTCACTTCATAAGGTTTCAGCTGTCGTGACGCATAAGCGATCACCTTATCATTCTGCATCAATACGCATACGAGTCCTTGGTTCGAAGCATCACTGTAAACTATAAATCCTTCAGTTCCATGTGGGAGTGCTAAAATCGGTGTCGTCGTCAATCTCTTCTTCAATTCATCAAAACTAATCTGACACAACTCGTTCCACTCAAACTTTTGTGTTTTCTGCAGTAGTCGAGTAAGTGGCGGGAAATTTTGGAAAACCCTTCCACGAATCGACGATAATACCCAGCAAGTCCTAAGAAACTTCGGACTTCTTTCACGTTCTTTGGAGGCTTCCAATCCATAACCGATTCGATCTTCTGAGGATCTACTCGTACTCCTTCAACTGATACCACATGGCCGAGGAACATTACTTCTTTCAGCCAGAATTCACACTTAGAAAGCTTGGCGTACAATTGCTCGCTTCTCAGAAGTTCCAAAACAATCCGCAAATGCTGCGCATGTTCTTTCGGGCTCTTGGAATAAACTAGAATGTCATCAATGAACACAACCACAAACTTGTACAAATACTCTATGAACACACGATTCATAAATTTCATAAACACTGCAGGTGCATTAGTGAGACCAAACGGCATCACTACAAACTCATAATGTCCGTAGCGAGTTCTGAACGCTGATTTCGGAACATCAGATTCCTTAATCCTCAGTCGATGATAACCTGATCTCAGATCGATTTTAGAAAATATTGTTGCTCCTTGCAACTGATCAAACAAATCATCAATCCGTGGCAACGGATACTTGTTCTTAATCGTCATTTTGTTCAGCTCTCGATAATCAATACACAGTCGAAGTGATCCATCCTTCTTCCGGACAAAAAGAAATGGCGCTCCCTAAGGCGAAACGCTTGGCTAAATATAGTCTTTGTCCAGTAACTCCTCCAGCTGCTTTTTCAGTTCATACATCTCAGTAGGTGCCATACGATACGGCGCCTTAGAAATTGGTGTAGCTCCGGGTTCCAGCTCAATGGTAAATTCTACATCCCTTCGTGGAGGTAGTCCAGGTAAATCGTCAGGAAATACATCTGGAAATTCGTTCACAACAGGAATGGATGAAAGTTTCACAATTTCATCTTCCTTCTTCATTGCATAGCACCAGTATCCAGTACAGCCCTGTTTCAACAATTTGACAGCTTTCATCGCTTTAATCAACTTTCCTGAACTTCCTGGTTTCCATCCTTCAAACAATATTTCAGAACCATCATCAGCAATCAACGAGATATTCCTCCTTCGGTAGTTTACAATATCTCCATATCGATTAAGCCAATCGTCTCCGAGTATCAGGTCGTCTCCTTGCATTTCTATTACAATCAGATTTGAGAGCCACTCTCTGCCTCCAAATGTTATAGGGAAATCTCTAGTTTCTAAGTTACCAACAATTCTCTCTCCACTCGGTAAACCAACAACATAAGGTTCACAATTATGAAAACCAGAAACATTCAAACGTTTTACACAAGATAAGGATATAAAAGAATGCGTAGCTCCTGTATCGAATAAAACGCTAATTGGCTGGGAAAGGATCTGGACAGTACCTGATGCGACAGCAACATCCTGATCGTCTGTTTTCCTCATCTCGTACAGACGTGGGGGAACAGATCCGGCACTCGTTGTACCCCTTCGGTCCCATTGTCCTCTGCCTCGCCTGTGGCCAAAATTCTGAGGCATCTGAATACTTTGCTGCGTCTGTTGGATACTGGCTTCCTTCTGGACTGGATGTGGTGTATGGGCTCTAAAAGACTTTGCAGCCTCTTCACAGAACACCGCATGATGTCCCTCTCGACCACAATCAAAACAATTCACGGCAGGTAGGGGGCAATTCCGTCGATAGTGCCCCGTTTGGGCGCAGTTAAAGCATTTCCTGGTAACATCAGTCATAGTTGATGTTGCTCCGAAGTTCTTTCCGCTCCTAACTGGGTGCGGAGGTTTCTTGAAAGAGTGAAAGGATGATTGGGCCTTGCGGGGCCCGCTGTTCTTGTGCTCTGTAAAAGTACCAGAGACTTTCTGCTTCTTGGATTCCGTAAATTTCTCCATAGCTGCTTCCTTGATATCATACGCCAACGCCTTATCCTGGTATTGACGGAGTGTGGTACATTCAAAACCGGACATGCACCTCTGGATTTCTGGTTTCATCCTCATATCAAAATGGATCATCATTTCTACATCTGTTCTGACCAGATGTCGAACAAATGCCAGTTGTTGGTTAAACGTCTTAATTGCCTGAGATATTGGCACATCTAAAGGATGAGCGGAGAAAAACTCCCGAACTTTAGCTTCCTTCACAGGGCGAGGGCAGTACTGAGCTTCCATCATCAATTTAAACTCTTTCCAATCAGCATCATGGTCTACAGGCCGGATGGCTTCCCACCATTCGGATGCTTCCCCTATCAGAAAGTATTGAGCGATAGAGGCTCTCCGGTCGTCTGGGCAGTTAATTTCGGCAAAGATTTTCTACAGTTCCTTCAACCAATGGTCCCAGGTGGGAGTCTCAGAAATACGGTCGAATTTGGGTGGATGCATCTTCGCCACCTCTTGCAGCCATCGGTCACCCCGATTTCCCATGTCCGGGATCCCTTGCTGTCTCTCTCCCTGCTGTAATCCCACCGCCACTTGCATTCGGTCCACGACCTGGGCGAACTGAGTCATATGGATCACCACCTGACGAAGGATCTCTGGTACAGCAGGTTCTGGTTCGTTATTGATAGATCTCTATGGCTTGCCTGAAGTGTGGCTGGCCTGATTAGAAGGCGAAGCTTCTCTTTCGACATTCCTTCGTCCGCGTCCACGACCTCGACCACGTCCACGTCCACGTCCGCCTCTCAACATACTGTAAGCATAAATACTCAATATACATGAACAATATCATTCAAATGCTCAAGTACAAGAAAATATAACATGCATAGGACGAGATAGAGTTTAGGAACTTACAACCACCGCTCGCACGAAGACGTAGGCAGTACAGTGATGTTATTCGCGGCCGGTTACCTCAAAAGATATATATGACCCCTATTATAACCCAATGGCCAAGATATCCATAATCTTAGCTCCGATACCATATTTTGTAACACCCCGATATATTCAGGAATATTACAGTACCGTAAATCCTTTACATAAGAATTTACAAGGCTGAATAAATGAAACGACAATAACAAATACGAACTTATAGAAATAACGAAAATAAGATACAACAGTTCTGGTTCAATACCAAAAGTACAAGTGTTCAAATGGAGGATATTAATACATCACGAAAATCCAAAACATCACAAATTACGACACATTCGAGTACTTATTAAATAACCAACAACAGATAATAAACCCGACCGGAACATCACTCTGCACCCTCGTCGTCATGCAGCTCCAGTGGTTGTTTCCCTGCTCTCCTGGATCCTGAAAATAAACAAAATGTTCACCCCCGAAGGGTTTAGCACAACGATGCTAGTACAAGTACCACAACTTATTATTCAACATCTCACGAAGAATAATAATAACGTAAACGACAAAAGACCAACGAGTCTTCTCCTGCGAGAAACTCATAAATAACATACACAACTGATAATCACAACATGATATCATAACAAACACATGGTAATTCCGACGATCCAACGTTCACTACCTAGAACCCACGATGATCCCGTCAGACCAACCCGTGGTGGAAAAACCTATCCGATGATCCAGCGCACGCTAGCATAGATCCCCCGATGATCCCGTCGGACCAACACAAAGTGGACATACAACAACGACATATATGCACGACAATATGTATAACATCAATACGTAAAACAAATAAGGTACTTGCCTCGATTCGAAGACAAGAACAATACTTCCACGAAACGAAACACTCGAAGGTCGCCCCTTCAATCAATCACGTTACAAGCTCGAAGCTTAACAAAAGAAATAATATAGAATTTATCTCATGTCGTACGAATGTCTACCAATTCAATTTACGGCCGAAATTTCATAAAACGCAATATGCCTGAACTTCTTAGCGTACGCTAAGTATTCTGTGTAGCGTGCGTTAAGTCTGCTCGATAGCGCACGCAAACAACAAAGCCTAGCGTACGCTAACTATGCATGGTCAGTACCTCACTGGTTAGCCGACTGACTCATCTGATGGCCTAACGTACGTTACATACCAAACGTAGCGTACGTTAACTCATGCTCGATAGCGCACGTTAATCTACATAGCTTAGCGTGCGTTAACTGTGCATGGCAGTTCACTACTGGGCAGTAGACTGATCTCATCATGATCAAACCAATGAAATCTTCAGTGTTAATTTACGTTACCTCCATGAATATCATGTTCATACGGTTATGAATGATCTTACGGATAACAACAACTTCGGATTCAAGAATATGTATACTATTATAAAACCATATTCCATTTCGATTACAATTCTTCATGTAATAATTCGGAAGGATTAACGGTCGATATCAACAACTTTATATCAATCAAAACTATCATTCTGTAGTTTGATTAACATTCCTTCTTTACAAGATAAATCCTTCCATGATCAATCCCTTTGATTCGTCTAACAATAATGATGTTAAAGTCAAGTCCATGATTGCTATGAAGACACCTACTAGATTCGGATTACCAATGATAGAAGCTTTCTCTACTTGTTCATTGTACTAAGATTCGAATCATGATGTTCATAATCAAGGTACTTAATGCATAATCATCTCAATATTCCAAACATGATGTGGTTTGGATAATTCACCCAAGAAGCTCAATATTTTGCTAGCATGATCATCTTATTCTCTATAACACGAATCTAGAGTGGAGATAAAATCAACATACCTTAATATGACGAAATCACTGAACCCCAAAGGTAGAATCTGACTCCGGTTGGTTATATGCCACTCTAAGGTGCTACTTCTCTTCAATGATCAATCACAAGAAGTATCCAATGTCCAATGATCAAGTGGATGTGTTATAAGTGTATCTAAGGAAGATGATATGCTCTCTGGTCTCTCAAAAACGAAAGATAAACGAAGGAAATGAGAACAAAATGGAGTGCTGGACCATATATAAACTTTCTGTTCATAGCAAATTAGCGCAGGCTACCATGCATCCTTAGCGCGCGCTAATAAGAGTTGACTCCAAAACTGTCCAGGTTCATCTGCGGGAATCTTATCCGGTCCTACGTCCAGCTGGCGCATGTGTTAGCCGCCTAGATCAATAATTGATTACCTAGCGCACGCAAGTCCTACATTCATAGCGTGCGCTAGTAGTAGCCGATAGCGTGCATTAAGCTACATTTTTAGCGTGCGCTATCACGAGTTTGCATGAGAAAATTTGCATGATGATATACTTATGTACAAAGATACCAATGTGAGAAATAACATACTCCAATTATCGAGATCATAAATCCGAATAATACAGGGTACGAATACAGATAAAATGCACAATAATAAATCCGGATATTACAATTTTGTCCATTCTCCTTCCTTCAGTCGATAGAGAGAGCCTTGGTAAGTACTTAAAGTCCCTAAACACTCTGAGATGATGATATTTAACAAGATTAAGACGGAGAGCATGGATTAAGGCCTTGTTCTTGAAGTTATTCATGATTCTTGTAATGAAGTTCAATTATTCTTCTCCTTGGTTCGTCCATACAAGGTAATTCTTGTATCCCTTTGATAGTGTTCGTTTTTAAAGGATTATTACTTGTGAAGGAGCATGTTGGATTATAATGTGACGATGTTATATGAGATTTATTGGAATTGTGATAAGAGAATTCGGATGTTAATCATGATTCTTGTGGTTTGAATTGTTTTGTTCGTCTTCTTGAGATAAGTTGGTTAATCCTTCTCCTCATTTTCGGGTGTTGATGTTGTTATTGATACCTTCTCTATATGATGATAGTTATGATGGTATTGTTGCGATTCTTGAGGTTATATGAATTACATGATGAAGAAAGTGATAACATGATGATATATACATCGGATTATGTCGTTTTGAACGTGATTTAGGATATTTCATGTTCTTGAAGAACTCTTGAATTATATGATATGATGATTATGTATAAGAGGTGATGGTGTTTTGGATATGAATATGGGACATTCATATCTAGAACTAAGTATGTATTTTGATATAATATTCGTATAAGAATACGAATATGATTTTCGAATATGATGATGAGATTGAATTTGGAAAGGTTGTGTTTGATCTTGGAGTATGGTTTTCGTTACATTCATATTCGTAGTCGCAAGGTGATAGTCGATGCTTGGAATGCATGCAACTGTCCAGAATTAGCGCACGCTAATCTTACTGGCTAGCGCACGCTAACGAAGGCGACTTAGCGCACGCTACGTATGTGTTTAACTTGCACTAAGTAGACAGACAGTGCAATACTTTCATGTTGTGATTATGAATTCATGATGGGTTGAATTGAATTGTCCAAGACTGTGTTTAATCGAGATATTGTGGAACCGTTGGGTTTGTTGATCAGTTATTGATTGATAATTATGATTTATTGGATTTCGGCTTGTATTATTGCTTGATTTGTATTGTTCAGGTTTGTATGTGATCGAGGTATTGTTGAGCTGTTGAGTTTGATAGGTTGGTTATGCCGGTTATTGATTATTATCGGATGTGTTGTCATTTGATTATTGCATTAGGTCGAGATAATTGATCGTTGATTACGACCGTTGTGTTACGGTTGAGGCTGAAGAGTTCGTAGATTGCTTTTGGTCGGGGCTGAGGAGCTCGTAGACGAAGGCAATGGATTTTGGTAACGGCTTTGTGGTATTGGTATCGAGGCAAGTTTGTACTTGTTCAGTTTATAATATTTGATGAATGATTTCATTTCATTTAGAAATGTAAGTTGTCGGGATAATGGTTTGTATATCGTGTTGTGGTTTGTATTAAATCATAAGGTATATGATTTAATTGTGTTCAACACAAGGAAGACGTGAGTTATCTTTGGTCAAGGATATAGAATATCGGATATCGAGGATAGTTATCATGATGACATAAGTATCGGGATAAAGGTTTATTGGTATTGAATGGATGGTACCTTATTTGAGATTATTCGTATAACTGTGTATTCGTTCAGGGATGTTGTTCGGGGAAAGGATGTTGTCTTCGGCTTTGAGGTAATTTAAGTATTGTTCAGTTATGAGATAATTATTATGTTGAGTTGTTGTATATTTTGTACGTTGAGGTTTCGTATATTGAGATTCGTATTGGTTGTTTGTTGAGGGATGTTGATCCCAGGACTATTGTTGGTATTAATGGTTGTGTTGATTATCTCATTGAGGGATGTTGATCCCAGAACTGTTGTTCTGAGGTTGTTGATCGTATGGATTATACTTTGGGGATTGTGATCCCAGGAGGGTTGTTTCGGATATTGTCAGTCGTGTTGATCTTTCATTATCCGTGTGTCTTTGTTCACTTCGGTGAGTCTTTTGATCCTCATTGGATATGTGATTCTTTGAGTTTCGTTGTCATGTTGCATCATGACATATCTGGAGTCATATCTGCGTGCCGATTGGTTATTATGTAGGATTTTTAGCTGGGCACACTATGGTCATGTGTTGATATTTCCACATTGGACCGTGCACACGAGACGTAGTTCGTGAGGCTAATTAGGTACATGTCCCACGTATATCCTGGATTCTGTATACGGGGTGGACATGTGCACGGACACATTTACGGATCAGGCGTACTATGACGTCCATCTTTGAGCCATACCGTTTGGTCGTTCATACTTCCATGTATGATTAGATATGTTCGACAGTTTGCGACTGGTTGTTCATATGCCCGAGGGGTATTTTGACAGTCGGGGTTATTTCTTTGAGATCCATTACTTTTGATCATTTGGAGTTTACCTTGTTGATGGTATTCTCGGTTATTGTTGGTCCTTTGTTGATCATTTGGAGTTTACCTTGTTGATGGTATTCTCGGTTATTGTTGATCCTTTGTTGATCGTGTCGGAGTTTATCATGTTGATGGTACTCTCGGTTATCGTTGATCCTTTGTTGGGTGTATTGGAGTTATCATGTCGATTGATCGTATGACTGTATGTCGTTGTTTCGGGACTTGTTATATTTGTCTTGTGGTAATTGATCTACAAATATGTTGTATGCTATTGGTTTATCCAGGTTGAGATTTGATTGTGTAATCCGACGGACAGGATTTGGCATGGATGAATTATTTCATGATTATGAGTTATGATGATGTTTTGAGGATTTTGATATTGTTTGAATACAATTGGTTGTGATTGAGTTCATTTCGTCATTTGAGAATGCAAACTGTGGATTATGGTATGGATTGATCTGTTATGGATTGTTATGGGTTGGTAAGGTATGGCGGTAAGATCACATTGGTAGTATTCTTTCTTGTAATTACATTGGTATGTAATTATTTATGTTGATGTGATCGATATCATTGTTGAGTATTGTGGCTGACCCCATCGTGGGCTTTATTTTTAGGTACACGGAGATCGAGCTAGTAGTGGTCGTGAAGGGGTGATCTTCCCGAGTGATACTGGATGTGGCATATTTTTGAGTATCGAGTATTCTTTCTGGTTGTTTTATTTCGCTGCAATTGTGTATTTTGAACTGTGTTTTTATCCGCTGCGTGTGTATATTTCAAATGGCATTTTTGGCATTTTGCGAACTTGGGTTATTTCGTTAACTCTTTTTCCCAACTATTTTGTCCATACGTTTTAAGTGGTGGCTTAACATACATTTTGAAACTGTCGAGATTTGGCATTTCTCCTTGTATTTTCAAATGGTATTTTATGACGGTATTTGAGAACTATATTTTTGGAAAATATTTGAGTATTTGCAAAATATTACCCTCATCGGCCTTTTGGCATTTTTAAACGTTTTTGAAATGGTTTTGTAAACGGTTTTTAGCCTGGTGGGTTCCGGCGCGGGGCCCACGGCGCTGTAATATCCCGGATGGTTTTGGGGGTGTTACAATAATGGTCATTTTTCCAATCCGCATCATCATATTCTTCGACAGTTTTAAGCGTACTGTTGGAGTTCGTTGGAATTTTTGGACCAAAACATATCACTTCCCATAGCTCGATGTCGTAGGCCCGAATGAATATCGACATCTTCTTCTTCCATGTCATGAAGTTAGATCTGTCAAAGAATGGTAGTCGATTTAGAGCAAGACCTTCGATCGGGGCAAGTTGAAACGCCATTGGATCTTCCTCGGATGTTAAGCTGATTTATGTATGGATACCCGCTCTGATACCAATTGTTGGAGCAAGATTGTCGGTATCGCCGTTTTAGAATTAGAGTTATGAAACTCTTTCGTATTGCGGAAGCAATTTAAAGTGCGGAAAGATAAACGACACAAGATTTATAGAGACTCTGCCAAACGTGCCTACGTCCTCTCTCCATATCTTTTTCTATAGGCTAAAGATCAACCTCTGCACCTCTCTTCTATCAGTCGATGGATTACTGTTAAAATCTCGTCTTCTATCGGTCTGAGATAAACCGTAACACACTTGTCTTTTTGTCGGTCCAAGTTAAACCATTTTCCTTTTCTATCGGACAAGGAATCAACCTATCTAGCTTTCTATGGGTACTAGACTAACCTCACGTGGATATAGATTATGATTCTAATAATGCCGGATCATTGATCCTAATAACACCGAATCCAATCTTATCCTTTCTTTTTCCTCTCGTGTATGTTTTCGTGTATAACATTCAAACACTTATCAATATAAGCACAATTACAACAACAAGAATATGTATATCAATATGTGATCAATGAATCAATTGCTTTGAGTTGTTGTAAGTTCAATACCATAGGAAGTGGTATTTATAATCTCCAAAGCCTCAACTAGCCGTTAGCTTCTGCTGACTTTGTTACGTACGTTATAGTCCTTCAATTACGTACATTAGCTTGTTTACGTACGTTAACTATACTTAGTTACGTACGTTAGGTAATGCACAGATCAGTCCAGTAGCCTTCGTTTCTTTCATTACATATGTTGTCATGCTTCATTACGTACGTTAAACTCATCTGATAGTGTACATTAAAATATCACTATAATGTACGTTAATCTCACATATCCGTTGCACACTTTTGACTTTGACTTAGAATCCTCCAACGTTCATCTTGTTTGAATTATGAAACACCTCATTATGTACGTTAGGCATCTAGCATTACGTACGTTATCTTCTACACATTACGTACGTTAAGTTGTTGATAGAGCGTACGTTAATAGCCTTCTGTCAAGCTTTTTACGTCTTCGACTTCTTCGTTGTTTTGTTTTGCTTCCTTGTTGTTTTTCTTTATTTAACAACTAATCATAAAAACTCGATAATGAATATTTGGAATAAAATAATCCAACACCCTGAAGCTTTGTGGGTTAAATTCCGTGATTTCCACCGTTGGTTGATTATAGTCTATTATGCCCTCTGAGTGTATGATGAATTGTTCTAACGGGTAGAACTTAGGGTAATTTCTTATGTTCCCAAAGTGTTGTCCCAAAGTGTTGTAGTTGATTAGGTATCGTTGTGTGCTGGGAACGAAATTTTGGAGAGAGTTCGAACAGAAGTCCTCTCTGTTCATCATTTCACATCCTAATAACCAAGGCAAGTGCATGTATTACATTGTCTTTTGTAATATGTGAATTCAACATGATTGATGCTTTGTGAAAAAAGTAAGTGTGTGTATGTGTGTGTGTATCGTTGTTCTTCCACCTGGGGATGGTTCGACAGAACCTCTGGAGATCTATGCTAAGGTCGATGGATCACGAAAGTGCTTTTCCACCTGGGGACGGTTCGGTGGGACCTTTACGGGATGATGCTAAGGGGAACGGCCGTGGGTTACCAAGTGTGATTTTCATGACGATTATACGTGATATTTAGATGATGATGTTTTCAAAATGTGAAAGTGATGTTGGATTATATTTATATATAATGTGGTGTAATCGTGTACTGGCACTAGCCATTCGAATGTCAACCCCTTAAATTGGGGGAAATGCGTTTTATGCATTTCAGGTGTTGGACAACAAGAGGAGCAGGCAAGGGAAGCACACATGAAGGATGACTAATCATGATGTTACGAGGCTCGAGTCTTGAGAGTTTACTTCCAAATATGTCTTGGTTATTTGTGGAGTTAGTTAAGTAGTCTTTTACTATTTTAAGGTTATTTTCGAAGTCCCCTACGTAGGCATTGCATTAATGTTATATTTTGTCTCACGTTATTCTGGTCAAAATGTTTTGGCCGAGACCGCGGCCTAACTTATGTTATTACATATTTTATGTTCATGTGGTATGTATGGTTATGTGACTGTCTAGCATGAGAGACCTTCTGAGAGGTTCTACGGTGTGTAACGGCCCTTGAGTTACTTGGGGTGTAACATTTATGGTATCATAGCTTAGGTTGTGAATACATAGGCTGTCAGTCAAGTTGGTTCTGTCAGTGAGTCGTAAGAGTCATTTGTCAAGCTAACATCATCGTCGAATAGAAAATGAATGAAGAGTTAGCATTTGGGCCCAATCCTCCCATGAAAAAATATCATAAGTTATGCATGCGATCTGTGGCCGTAAGTCTCCTCGGACTGTTATGCTTCTGTACTTTTCTTATGTGAATTAGAATCGTGAATTGAGGTACTTGGCGATGTAAATTGTGAATTGTGTTGATCTTGTTTCATTTACTTTCTTATTTCTTCAGTATGTTGAGAGGTCGTGGTAGACCAACTCGAGGATGCGGCCGAGGCCGTGGACATGGTGCAACTGATGAGGGAATTGTTCCTTCCTAGTCAAACACTGGTTCGGCATCGCATACGGTGTCGAATACTCTACATTTGCATTTTGACAGACATCAGAACTTTTCCGTTAGCCAAGACCAATCGTCGGGTAATAACACCGACACTGGAGCTACCACAATTCTTCAGCAACTGGTACCTCAATTAGCTCAGATCGCTCAAAGTGGGCACCAGAATTCGCCCCCAACTGTGGAAGACGAAGCCAGCAAATGGCTTCAGAAGGTGACAAAGATGTACCCCTCTCGTTTTGCTGGTTCTACTGACTCTTTGGGATGGGAGACTGGCTCTTCCAGTTAGGCAGGACTTTTGATATCGTGGCGTTTCCAGAGGATAGGAGGGTGCCTACTACCCAATACCTTCTGGATAAGGAAGCTGCTGATTGGTGGGAGGCAGTGGCACCTAGAGACCGCATAGCCACTTGGGATGAGTTTAAAACCGCCATGGAGGGGGAATATTGTCCACCGCCAGTTCGAGATCACAGAATCATCAAGTTCTTTATGGATACACCGTAGGACGTGCCGATATCCCAAGCTATTGTTACCAACAATCAGCAGCTAAGCTATGTGAGAGACCAAGTGAGAACTGAGGCTGATAAGATTCATTATTTCAACCTGCGCATGAAGCCATATATCCGACAGAGTATGGCACCTCTCATGTGTACTACATTGAAGGAATATCAGGATTGGTTTTGGCGATCGAGATGGATATTCCAGAATCAGAGGTTGGCTCTGAATCTAAGAACAAAAGACTACAGGCAACTTCTCAGCCATTAAAAGTGGTAGATTTCCTAAGTCACAATCTACCCCTGCATTGCGGGGGGACCGTTTTATCATGCCAGCAGCTTTCTTGGAAAACATACGGTTTAGCCTTCTGTTTTCGGTGTCAGAGTTTGTTTTAATTGCATCTAGAGTGAGCATATAGCGAGAGATTGTCCGATTCTATGGGTTACCTATTATTCGTACGGACAGAGTAGGCATCGTGCAGTTCATTGCGAGATAGTTGCCAAAATCGCTAGAGCTCCGCTGGCAACTACAGCTTCAAAAGAGTTAAGTGTCAACGAGAAGACCTCAATTTATTATACCCTACAATATTCGGGTCGTGGTAGGGATCAGGGTCAATTGGAATGCCATGGAGTGTCAAGTTTGGGATCAGCACATCCCCGTCTATATAAGATGAGATGCACAGAGGAGGTAAGTGCTCCAATGACATCAAGTACCACTCAGATCCTTTCTCATCCAGTTTCTGTGTTATTTGATTTGGGTGCTAACCATTCTTTTATTGCATTGGACTGTATACATTGCATTGGTGTTGATTGTTTATTCGATTGTGAGTCGTTTGTAGTGGGTTTACCTAGTGGGGATCATATGGTTGATAATCGGGAAGCCAAAGACTATCAAATGAGGATCAGGAATCGAGATTGGCCTTCGAATCTCATTGTTGTAGATTTAGAGGGCGAGGATTTGATCCCCGGGGATGATTGGATGGACCGTCATTGTGCTATCATGAACTATCGGACTCGCACTATCTCGATAGTGGCTGAGGATGGTACCGAACATACTCTTATGGGTTGTAAACTGGTAGATCGGGGAGCGTAATCAGCGCCTTGAAGGCGATGAAACTCCTGAATCAGGGTTGTGTAGGCTACTGGTGCTACACCTTGAAGGCGGAGGATGGGGGAGTGGAGATGTCGTCGATTCCAGTCGTTAATGAATATCCCGATATATTTCCAAATGACTTACCGGGATTACCACCTCAGAGGGAAGTCAAGTTTCTTATTGATCTAAATCCCAAAGCAGCTCATATTTCTTGGGCACTATATCGTATGGCACCGTCAGAGATGTTGGAGTTGAAGAAATAGTAGGGAGAGTTATTAGATAAGGGGTATATTCGACCGAGCCCGTCACCTTGGGAGCACCGATCCTCTTCGTTAAGAAGAAAGATAGATCACTTCGTTTATATATAGACTATCGAGAATTATGTTGAATTTGGTACCACCACTAGAAGGGGGTTTTAATAGTGCGGTTAAGAATATTGAATTCTTTTGCCATTGCGGAAGCGATAAAGTGCGGAATATAAATCACACAGCGATATATATAGAGGTTCGGAAAAGTTCCTACGTCATCTCTATATATCTTTTTTCTATAGGTTCAAGATAAACTTTTCGCCTTGTTTTCGATCGGTCTGAGGTAAACTGTTACAATCTTATCTTCAATCGGTCCCAGATAAACTGTTACAATCTTGTTTTTTTATTGGTCCAAGATACCATTTTCCTTTTCTATCGGACAAGGAAACAACCTTTGTAGCTTTCTATCGCTACTAGAAAAACGTCACTTGGATTTAGATTATGATTATAACAATGCCAGATCCATGATCCTAGTAACACCGAATCAAATCTACAATCCTTTCTTTTCTCTCGTGTATGGTTGAGTCAATTGAACACTCAAACTCTTATGAATTAAGCTCGATTACAACAACAATAATGTATATAATGATATATGATGTATATAAACTTTGCTTGAAGTTGTTGTTTTTATTAATACCAAATGCATTGGTATTTATAAGCTTGAGAGCTAAACTAGCCGTTGCTCCCTGTTCTTCTTTAGCATATGTTACACTTTCTTTTTAGCGTGCGTAAAGCTGGTAGGGTACGTAATCCTTCCCTGTTACGTACGTTATCTGCTGTTGATTTCAGTTCAGTTGCTACTGTCTCTTCCTTATATTACATTAATTATGTTGTTTGCATACGTTATATGTAATCTCAGATAGCCGTTGAAATGATGACATACTCCATGACATCACTCGCTCACTAACAGTCCAATATTTGAATTCTGATTCAAACGCTTTAGCGTATGTTATCATATACATATTGCGTACGTTATATTACGTATTTAGCGTACGTTAATTTATCCTCATTGCGTGCGTTAACATTGCTCTAACTCGGCTGACTTCAGCTGAGACTTTGTTGCGTACGTTAGCTATGATGCATAGCGTACGTTAGCTGTGTTTTAGGCTTTAGTTCTTTGCTTTTTTATCCAACTCGTGCTTCTTCGACTATTTTTGATTAATTGTTGTTTTTCATTGTTTATCAACTTATCATCAAAACCTTTAATAGGAATGTGTGGAATAAAATATTCCAACAAATTAAACAAGCTAGGGTCGGGCTATTATCAGTTGAGGATTGGGATCCTGATATACCGAAAGCTGCCTTTCGGGTGAGATATGGTCATTACGAGTTTGTGGTTATGCCCTTTGGGCTAACCAACGCCCCAACAGTGTTCATGCAGTTGATGGACAAGGTGTTTATCGAGTATCTAGACAAATTCTTGGTTGTCTTTACTGACGATATTCTTATCTATTTCTGGAATCAGGAGGCACACGTCGAGCACCTTCGTATAGTGTTAGACATTTTGAGAGCTGGGTAGTTATATGCGAAGTTTTCCAAATGTGCGTTTTGTCTTGGGAAAGTGACGTTCCTTGGGTATGTGATCTCGATTGAGGGAGTTCGGGTTGATCCGCAGAAGATAGAGGTGGTACTGGAGTGGGAACCACCTAAGAATGTGAAAAAAATGAGGAGTTTTCTAGGACTTGCTGGGTATTACCGTAGATTTGTCGAAGAATTTTCCAAGATCGCCTGACCACTCACGCAGTTACTTCAGAAAGCCCAGAAATTTGAGTGGAACGTGGATAAGCAGAATAGCTTTGATGAGTTGAAGAGGCGTTTGACTACCGCACGAATTCTAGTCCCACCTCTCTTATGCATCGCGACATTTAAAACTGTATGAGGCAAATTATCATACTCACGATTTGGAGTTAGTTGCGGTTGTCTTTGCTTTAAAAATTTGTAGACATTACCTTTTCGGGGCATCTATGTAAGATCTATACAGACCAGAAAAGTTTGAAATACATTTTCAGCCAGAATGAGTGGAATATGAGGCAACGTAGATGGTTAGAGTTAATCAAGGATTATGACCTTGAAATTATTTACCATCCGGGCAAGGCGAAGGTTGTTGCGGATGCGATGAGTCGTAAGACGATATCACTTCAGATGTTGGAGGTACTTACGCCTCAAGGGAGGATTCGGCAAGACTTAATTGGTCAGGACATCGAGGTTTGGCTTCATAAGATTTAAAGGCAGTTATATGCGTTAGAAATTACTTCGTCCTTGATCGATGACATCAATGCGAAGTAGTTTGAGGATCCATTTTTGATTCAATTGAGGGAGGATATGGATAGGGGGAAAGCCCATGGATTTGATGGAGTCTTGAGGTTTAAGGGTAGATTGTGTGTACCGTGCGATATTGAGTTGAGACAGAAAATTTTGAGAGAAGCTCATATTACACCTTATTCCATACATCCTGGCACAAGTAAAATGTACAAGGATGTAAGGATGTAACACCCCCAGAACCATCCAGGGATATTACAGCGTCGTGGGCCCCGCGTCGGAACCCACAAGGCTAAAAAATATTTTCGCAAACGTTTCAAACACGCCAAAGAGGCTAAGACGGTAATATTTTGTAAATACTTAAATAGTCTCCAAAAATCTATTTTTCCAAATACCGTCATAAAATAACATTTGAAAGTAAAAGGCCAAAATGCCAAAATTCAACAGTTTCAAAATGTACGCTAAGCCACCACTTACACGAACTGATAGTTTGAGAAAGTCTAAGGAAAAAGGTTTCACGAATTAAACCATGTTTACGAAATACCCAAAAGGCCATTTTAAAGTTATACACGAGTTGGTAAATTACCGGAAAAATATTTTGAAATACTCGCGCAGCGAACATAGACATAACTGAAAATACATTTGCAGCGGAATAAAATAACCAGTTAAATACTTGGTTCCCAAATAATGTCATAGCCAGTATCACCCGGGAAGCTCATCCCTTCACGACCGCTACTAGCTCGATCTCCGAGTACCTAAAAATAAAGCCCTCGACGGGGTCAACCACAATACAGAACAATGATAACGATCACATCATCATAAATAATTACATACCAATGTAATTATAAAGTAAGAATACTACCAATGTAATCTTACCGTCATAACCTTACCAATCCATAACAATCCATGCCAAATCGATCCTTACCATAATCCACATTTCACATACTCAAATGACGAATGCACTCAACTACAACCATATGTATTATATTCAGACAATACCAAAAATCATCATAACTCATAAGTACACGATACCCAGCATTCGGCCAATCCAATCATTCCCATTGATTAACACCATCAAATCTCAACTCTAACAATCGAGTGCCAATGTAGTCAAGTACCAACAATATATGAAAATAGAAAATCACAAATAATCAGTTATTATCTTTCAATTACAATAACCCCAAGGTCGCAACCAAGGGTCACGGATGTAATACCTGGTTGTAACTCATTCATTTTCATTCAGTAATTATCAATCTGTAATTGTCACTCAGTAATTCTCACTCATTAATAATCACTCATCATTCATGATTCATTCATTTGCATTCACTGTTGGCATGTTGTAATCGTATAGCAGTTACCGATCGTCATTTCATCTCCGTTTATAGACCGAGACGGGAGTATTATCATTTTCATTGTGATTGATGGCCTTGTACTGGGAGTATCATCTTTGGCTTGTGTTGGACTTGTTCACTTTCACATTCGTATGATATGTCGGATCATTCATCAGTCGTAGCGAGGAATCGGAGTTATCGGATTTTTCACCTTGGCCAGCATTGATTTACGGCCGTAAGGACTTTGGGTTACGGCCGTAACAAGGGCTCGTTGATTTCAGGCCATTTTGGACGAACGGGACTTACGGCCGTAAGGTTTCGGAATACGGCCTACGGCCGTAAGGCTTGGCCGGTTACGGCCGTACGTGGTCCAGCAGGCTGCCCAGGCATTTTGGCCGAAGGCGAGTTACGGCCGTAAGGAGGGTTGGATACGGCCGTAAGTGGTCTTCGTAAATTCAGGTGTTGTCGGGCAAGGGGGGACTTACTACTGTAAGGGTTGCGGCATACTACCGTAAGTCGAGGAAGGTACGGCCGTAAGGCTTGGCGGATCTGGCCGTCTACTGCAGCAAGGTGCACTGGTCATTTTCGACGAAGGGGATTACGCCCGTAAGTTTGGCCGGATACGGCCGTATCATCCGAGTTACGCCGTAAGGTGTGCGAATGCAGCGTAAGGATGCGGCAGATGTTTTTGATTTAGGCGGGTTACGCCGTAACTCAGAGCAAGCGATTACGGCCGTAAGTCTGCCGACAAGCTTTCGGACGAAGCCGAGTTACTGATCGTCTGAGTTGGCCGATTCTGGCCGTAAGAGGGCCGAGTTATGGCCGTAACTTCCGGCAGATATAAGGATTCGGGGACATTTTTCCTCATTTCTTCATTTCTCCAACTTTTATCCGAGAGAGAGGGTTGAGGGAGAGATTTTGCCATCATCAATCATTTGAGTGTGTATTTTTCATCATCTTCATTCATTTGGGAAGCTTGGATACTCGATTTAACTCGTGTTCTTCGGATCGAAGTAGTTGGATCTTCAAGAGGTAATTTCTTCAACATCTTGGATTTCGATTTTGTGTTGAGATATGATGTTTTGGACGCGATAATCATGTTATATGAAGGGATAAGCATATGATTATGAGTTTGTATATAGATTCATTGGATTATTGAGGGGTTATTCAAGAACACTTTGAATATCGAGTTGGATTTGGGGATTTTCGATTAATTGTTGTTATAATCACGTTTTTGGATATTCATAACGGATTATTGATCGTATTGAAGATGTTTTGTTGGTTTGAAACACTTCTTGGGGATTTGAGGTTGGTATTATTGAGGTTTAGTTGTAATCAATCGAAGTTGGCCACAAAGTGTTCGATATAATGCCCCAATGAACTTGGTTTAATCGTATCGACGTTTTGAGTTCGTTATATTCGTGTTTAATTCGTATATTGAACGAATTGTTGGTAATTGTATTGAATTAAGGTTGTTCGAGCGACTGACACTTCATTTAGGACATTTGTTCGTGGAAGGAGATTCTTCATCGGTATTGTGTAAGTTAATTCTTACTCGGTTAAAAGGATATTCATTCCTTTTGTTGTTGATCATTCATAATCATAACTCATTCAGCATTGTATTAATCATATTGAGACTTGTAATTGTCGAATAATCACTTCATTAGCGAGGAACGGCGGTTCCAATCATTTCATTGAAACTATCAATCACTTCATTATCACTTTCATGTCGGTGAGTCATTCTTGACTTTGTCAGATTATTATTATTCATTGATATTTATTATGGTCATTCTCGTTCACATGACCTTCTGGGTTCATATTGCGTGGCCGGGTGCGGATGTGTGGAATTTTTAGTCGGGCACATGATGGCCATATATTGGGAGTGATACATTGGACTGTGCACACGGTAACGATTACCTCCGTGAGACTAATTAGGTACAAGGACGGGTGTGTCCGGTCATCCGTCTTGTACACTTGCACAGAACACTACGGGCGTACTATGGTACTCCTCTTGCCGTAATTCATAACTAAGGATATTTCATAACTTCGTATATATCATGATTGTGTAATTTCAACCCTTGAGGATTGTTGTTACGTATCGGCCCGTTTGGGAATTTTGGTTTTCGTGCGGCAAGGCAAAGGCACGGAAGAGCATCTTGTGGCGAGGAGTCCTAGTGATACTAGTAGGGGCGCCCAGTTATTCCGTTTGTTTCAGTCATTTCAGTCATTTCCGTTATTTGTATTTTCCGCTGCAAATTCCGTTTGAGATGTTTAATTGTTCAGGGTGGTGTATTTTATCTCCATATAAAATATACTAGTATTCGGTTTTGTCCTAGTATGTTGTACTTAAACTCCTCATCGGAGTACTTGGTAATATAATGTGGTTCGGTACTACAATTATATTATTTAATTCATCATTTTCATTTGCCTGGTGGGTCCCAGTCGGGGATTCACGGCACTGTAATATTCGCCTAGTTTGGGGTGTTACAACGGAAGCATCTACAAATGAATACTCCGAAACGTGGGTGTCATTTAGGTCTTATCCCTCAACACATTACATACAATCACAAAGTACCCCAAGATCGCAACCAAGGGTCACAGAAGCATCTACACAGGAATACTCCGGAACGTGGGTGCCATTTAGGTCTTATCCCTCAACACATCGGCCCAATCACAATAGTCTTTCGAATCCAATCATATTCAAAACAACAAGATAAAACATATACTAAGGTATTTGCTAGAATTGACCTTCTAGATTATCACTAACAATAACCAACTCTTAGCTATACCTACATAACCGTCCAATCTCATATTATCGCGGAATCATTCTGAATAACCAAAACCTTCATTTATCGTAACATACCTCGATATTTGATGAAACCCCATACCTTAGATTGTAGAACTTATATCTTCGTCGTTACCAAACTGTAATCCCAATGCTCAATTATACATCATGACGTATGTAAATCATATACCTTATGATTATGCACCAAAACCAAAACACAACATATAAACTTCATCTCCACAAATTCTTATATACAGTCATTGCAATACGAAATTATAAATGAAATGAAACCGAAAGCACATTAAGTATTATGAACAGATCAAGTATAAAACTTGCCTCAAATACCGATACGCCAACAAGCCAATTCGGATACACGAATACTCCGAAATTGATAGTTCTTCAATCACGACCTAAACAACATCAATCTATCCAAATAATCATAAACATGAAATTAGTATCCTTGAATATATCCATATTGAATTCAAACAACAACATCCAAATTACTATGACCAATTAACAAGAACAATCCCACGAGTTATTCAACATATACTTAATTCCAACTTTCCCATAATTCCGCAAAGTCCATGTATCAATTTAATAAGGCGAATATACAAAATTAACCAAAATATTCCAATCAATATCTCTTTCAAGTCTTCAATCAAACACCTTGAAGGCATGATTCAAAGGTATATTCGAATTATCAATTAATAAACACCAACCACATCAAGAACACGAAGAACACAATCATATATATATCCTTCAACATAATACGATTCTAGTCATCGATACGAACTAAATAACTCAAATATATCAAAATGTCTTAAAAATCCCAATACATGAGAGTTCAAGCCAATTACCTTCAATCGGCAAAACAATCAAAAATGATGTTATACTCTTCGTTCCTATCTTTCTTAGATGTTAACACTTGATAAACCACTTCAAAATCTGATATTCTGGGGTTAAAAATCGAGTTTGGGTGTCTTGGGGTGAAAGAAGATTGTGTAGGAAGGGTTGGGAAGTGAAATTCCCGGTTTTTTGAACATATTTATCCCAGGCATGTTAACGTACGTAACACAGTCATAATGTATGTAATACATGCTCTGAATACAGGCAGTATAGTTTTTACCATTCTGGTCATAACTCACTCATCCGGACACCGATTAACTCACTGTTTGAACCATTAGAAAGCTAACTCGGCGCTATATCATACTGTTATGTTTCAGAACTGTTGAAGTTTTCAAGAATCGGTGGTAATTTTCCAAAGTCGGGCCTTTTAGACGACACTTTTCAAAAAAAAAAGTGTCCAAATCTTATTTCCTCTAACACTTCGACGAATAATCATCTTAATCATGTCATATAGATCAAGAATTATTCAAGAACATGAATTAATCCATAACCATATTCGACTAATATCACTTTACCCATAATCATCAAAACAACATAATCCAATATGTCTTCTAACATCTAAACCACCATCTTAACTCATAATCCAATAAATATCAAACATGTCGTCATTTCTCAACACGAACTTCATGAAACACCAATAATAATAACAATACTCCCATAATCTAACATCATATGAAGCAAGCATCAACAACAACCTCAAAATGCGAAGTTAAAGAGAAGAGTTATCCAACATACCTCAAGAAGATGAACAACACAAGCAAATGTTGGAACATTTAGTTCCATACATGTATTAATAAAGTTTTGATGATTAAAGTTGCTAAACAAAACAAAACAACGAAGAGGCGAAGCATAGCATTGAAGGAATCGAAGACGCAAAAAGTATCCAAGAAAAGCTTATTTGCAGCTCAGACGACTCCAACCTGCCTGATCAGACGAGTCCAACCTACCTGATCAGACGAGTCCAACCTACCTTATCAGTCAAGTTAAACCTACCTGATCAGCCAAAGCAAGAAGCTGTCTGACCAATAATAATGTACGTAAAAGAGCAACAATAACGTACGTAAAACATCAATGATAACGTACGTAAACCTATATGCATAACGTACGTAATGTGAAGTTTCTGAATTCAAACAAGAATAACGTTGGATATGACGTCATGTATAGGTCAACGAGCAACGGATATGTTGACATTGAATAACGTACGTAATGGAGACAACACTAACGTACGTAACTCAAAAGATGAAGTTCACTGAACTGTTTTGTGAAGCGGCTAACGTACGTAACCTATGGAGGTTAACATACGTAATCAAGCTTATGAACGTAATGTAGAGGAGATAGCGTACATAATGATGGATCTGGCAGCTAACGGCTAGTTTGATGATGGAGCCTATAAATACCATTCTATGGTATTTTTTCAAGAACAACAACTTCAAGAATACGAGATAATCATCTGATATTCATATTGATATTGTTGTTGTAATATTGAGCTTATATTGTTAGTTTGAGTGTATACATTCAACATATACAAGAGAGGTGTAGAGGTTTTTCTTCAACCTATTAAAAAAAATACCGATAGAGGACGTAGGCTCGTTTATAACCGAACCTCTATAAATCCGTGTGTTGTTTATTTTTCCGCACATTTAAAATTCGCTTCCACACAACGGCGCAAATACCGATTTTGCTCCAACAATTGGTATCAGAGCAGTACTCCAATACACGGCTTAACATCCGAAGAGAAGATCCAAATGGCGTTCCAATTTGCTCCAGTCGAAGGTCTTGCTTTGAACCGACCACCATTTTTTAATGGCTCAAATCATATGTCATGGAAGAAAAAGATGTCAATATTCATCCGAGCATATGACATCGAGATTTGGAATATCACTTGTCTTGGTCCAAAAATTCCTCTCAAATCCGACGGTACGCTTAAATCTTTCGAAGAATATGATGACGCGGATTGGAAGAACGACCATCTAAATTGTAAGGCTACTCAATTTCTATTTTGTGCCTTAAATCCAGAAGAGGTCAATCGTATCTCATCGTGTGAAAGTGCTAAAGAGATATGGAAAATTCTTGAAATCACACGCGAAGGGACAACTCAAGTCAAGGAGATGAAGATCAATATGCTTCTCCATGACTACGAGTTATTCATGATGAATGGTGACGAGTCCATCACCAACATGCTCAACCGATTTTCGGTCATCACAAATGGACTTGCTTCGTTCGATAAACTATTATCAAGTAGTGAGAAAGTCAAGAAAATCTTAAGATCACTACCTATTGAATGGGACGGCACGGTTACGGTGATTATGGAATCAAAAAATCTCAATAATCTTGATTTTAGTGCCCTCGTTGGTTCACTAATAAATTACGAAATTGTCCTTAAATCTTGAAATGCAAAGCCGAAACCGAAGGAAAGATCGATGGCCTTGAAGGCTAAGATATCAAAGAGAGAAGAAATTCTGGTGGATGATAGCGATGAAGAATTGGCATATTATGCCAAAAATATTAATAAGTTTCAAACCTTGTTAAACCGGAGAAAGAAAGACATCTCGGGCGAATCTAAGAAATTCGACAACTCTTGTCGATTATGTGGAAAACCAGGTCACTTTGCTAAGCATTGCCGAGCTAAACCCACGAAGGAGGTTCTCGTGGCAACTTGGAGCGATGAAGATGAAGACGATGATTTTGTCAATCAAAATAATCTCGCTCTTATGGCCCGGAGTTCATTCGACGATAGCGACGTCGAAAGCCAAGTAAGTACTTCCTCTTACGATGAATTATTTGAAGCATTCGAACTATTGCATACGGACTTTCAAAATGCTTTATCGGAAATCAAATCCCTAAAATCTAAAATTAAATCTTTGAAAATTGAAAATTCCAAAATTATTGAAAATGGAAAATCTGTCGAAATCGATCATTCCAAGTGCGTTGAAAATGAAAATATTTTAAGGATGATCTTGTTAAAATTCAAACCGAGCTCAAAACTTTAACAAAGAAATTCTCGTATGGAAACGAGAAATTTGAACAAATGCTTGATGTTCAAAAATACACTTTAAATAAAGAGGGATTAGGATTCAAACCACGTTCTAAAAACGAATCCTTAAATTTTAAAATACCCCGATGTGAAAAATGATTATAATTTGGGCATCATATTTTAAATTGCAAAAGCCCACGCCGGACGATAAAAGTTAAAAAGATTTGGGTTCCTAAAGGAACAATTATTTCAAATATCGTCTACATTTCAAAACAAAAATTGACTTTCGGTTGGATCCCCAAAAATTAATTGTTTTTAACAATTGATATTTTACTCAGGGGGAGTAATAATTTTTCAAAAAGGGAGATAATATTGTCAGGGGGAGTTTATACCCTATTATTGCATATAGTTATATTCATCATTTGGTATCACATATGTTTATCAATTTGGTATTTATTACCCGTTTTTATTACATTTTTTGATGAAAACAAAAAAGGGGGAGAAAGGAGAAAGGAGAAAAAGAGAAAAATGGGATTAACCCTGAAAGGGGGGAGAAAATTGGAGAAAGGTCGAAAATATAAAGTTAAAAATAAAAATGAGGAGACGTCGAAAAGGTGATGAAAATTTAAAAATTCGAAAACAAAAAAAAGGAAAGAAGAAGGAAAAATGGAGAAATGAGAAAAAGGAGAAGTCGAAAAAGAAATGGGAGAAGAAACTAACGGAACGGACAAACTCGAAAACTTTGGTCTGTACACATATACATATATTTGTATTTTTGCAGGTAAATCCCATTGACGAAGTGTTGTTTTGTAATCATCAAAAAGGGGGAGATTGTTGGAACATTTAGTTCCATATATGTATTATTAATGTTTTGATGATTAAACAAAACAAAACAACGAAGAGGCGAAGCATAGCATCGAAGGAATCGAAGACGCAAAAAGTATCCAGGAAAAGCTTATCTGCAGCTCAGACGAGTCCAACCTACCTGATCAGACGAGTCCAACCTACCTGATCAGACGAGTCCAACCTACCTGATCAGCCGGGTCAAACCTACCTGATCAGCCAAAGAAAGAAGTTGTCTGACCAATAATAACGTACGTAAAAGAGCAACAATAACGTACGTAAAACATCAATGATAACGTGCGTAAACCTATATGCATAACGTACGTAATGTGAAGTTTCTGAATTCAAACAAGAAGAACGTTGGAGATGACGTCACGGCATAGGTCAGCGACAACGAATATGTTGACATTGAATAACGTACGTAATGGAGACAACACTAGCGTACATAACCCAAAAGACGAAGTTCACTGAACTGTTTTGTGAAGCGGCTAACATACGTAACCTATGGAGGTTAAAGTATGTAATCAAGCTTACGTACGTAATGTAGAGGAGATAGCGTACGTAATGATGGATCTGGCAGCTAACGGCTAGTTTGATGATGGAGCCTATAAATACCATTCTATGGTATTTTTTCAAGAACAACAACTTCAAGAATACGAGATAATCATCTGATATTCATATTGATATTATTGTTGTTGTAATATTGAGCTTATATTGTTAGTTTGAGTGTTTATACATATACAAGAGAGGTGTAGAGATTTTTCTTCAACCTATTAAAAAAGATACCGAGAGAGGACGTAGGCTCGTTTATAGCCGAACCTCTATAAATCCGTGTATCGTTTATTTTTCCGCACATTTAAAATTCGCTTCCACACAACGGCGCAAATACCGATTTTGCCCCAACAGCAAACGCCTCAAGGATCAACCATAATTCCATATCTCAAGCTCCAAATCCTTGTCCTCGAGCTCATTATCGACTTAGAAGAATCAAAAATCCATCTCGGAGGTTTGAAGGATGAAGAAATGAAGTGAAACTCTCAAAATATCAAAGTGACGGACATCTCATATTTATATACACTTCAGTCGTTACGTACGTTACCTGATCAACCTAACATACGTAATGAGCATTACGTACGTTATCCGACTTCGATAGCATACGTAACGCTACTCCAGAACCTACTGCCTCATTTCGTACCTTGTATTATGTATGTAACACATGTGCCATAGCATATGTAACACACAGGTGACTTGCTACAGTAATATACCCATTTAATGTACGTAATGGAATATCCTTAACGTACGTAAAGCTCAATGTTGACTTACCTTTCCACATCTGCGCCGAAAGTTGCCGACACTTCGGATCCTGTCCGATTCACTTCATAACGTACGTTATATATTCAACATAACGTACGTTACAGCTATGTATTAACGTACATAAGCTCCCCAGCTTAACATACGTAATGGCTTTTATACTTAGCTTTTTAAAACTGCTCCTGCATGTCGTCTCGATATACCGAATACGTACACGCGACATACTGAATATATATACTCGTTCCAATAATATTCTCATACGATACACCTGATACACAATATACTCAAATGCAATTGTCAACCAAGTACGACAATTATTCCAACACAATTGTCTGAGTCCTTAAATTATATTATTCATACTGTAATATCCTACACTGTGCAATATAACTTGGGTAAAATAATGCTTCTGTACTTCAGTATTTTTAATATGGGCAGACTGTCAGATGCTTATAAACCATAAACTAGAAAAAGGTCGGCAGAAAAGCCACCAATTGGCATGCATTCATAGGGTTCTACAACCAATATAGACAAGACAATTATGAGTTTAATTGCATTGTTGTTACTTGATATACTGAAATAGGGAGCGAGATCTTCCTCTATGTTGTCTCGAATAACGGCCTCTGTCATTCCTACGAGGTGAGTAGCTCTAAGATCATCTTCTACCATCTCCTGACCATAAAAATACTGGTTGAAGCTTGATTTTATTTTAGAATTTGAAAATTTCATCATTACTATGTTCACCATGTTTGACAATCTAAATTGAAACAACAATAATTAAGTAAATTGCATTAGAGGTGTGACTATTGGAGCATCCTTTACAGCACCTAGTAAAAAATATGTATATTAATCGCAGTCCAGAACAAATCCCAGTTCGCAAGCTATTTTCAAGTCTCTTGTATTGTAACTGAAAAATAAAAATGAACTAAGGCTAGTTTTTTTTAACTAACCAGCTCGCTCCACTTCTCTTCCCTCTAATTGAATTTCAGCACTAGGAAGATTTTCAATAGGCTTTGCTATAGATTCCAGGAACTCCATATATACTAGATCTACATTTTCATCATAAAATTTATATGAAACAATGAAGAAGATTGGTATATGTTGCAAGGAAATTTATATAAAATTTAGCTTGAAAGGATTAGAATAATAATTACTACAAATAAGCAAATTTTTATATTGATAAGGTTGTAAACATACCACACCATACTTGTGAGCATTTGAGTTATCACTTCTGAGTTATCTGTTCTTTGTATTCTTTGATAAAATTGTAACCTGCAAGAGTTAATCAACTTAAATATAATCAAGCAAGCGTCCTAAAAATAGTATGCATTAACTTTTCTTTTGCAATTGCAAGATATAAAATATAATACCTAACTTAAAAGTTCCAATATACATATATCTGGATTTTAGTGACTTTGATACGTGCTAGATCTCTAAACAAATAAAAACATAAAATATAATATAATAGTGCTACACGACTACACTAACCTGATTTTTGTGGAGATTTAGAACCCCCAAATACACAAACAAAGCCCCAAAATTTAGGTTTTAAATACCCCCAAAATTTAAAATAATCGATTAAAAATCCCGAAAATAAACAATTAAAAAAAACAAAATTATCAACAAGTTAATCGATTACAATCTACAAATTTCAAGTTGAGAGCATACCAATTACAAGCTAAAAACTACCATCTTACGAACTGAGATGAGAAAAGGGTTACCAGCTACAAGAACGAGGATGGGAGCATGAATTACGATTTTTTTATTGGAGAGAGATAGAGAGATTACCTGTTTTATTTGATAGAGAGATGAGAGCATGAATGGGAGTGGTTGAGAGAGTGTTTGTCAAAATTGGTAACTGAGAGCGGTGGGCTTACTGGGAGCGGGCTTTGATAAAAGTGATTGAGCTGTCCTTTTTGCCCATAAAATTTTCATTTCCCCGCCCCCCTTTTTAATACTTTTTTTGTTAGCTAAGGTAACACCATTATATGTGTTGGTATTGAAGGGCTTATTGCATCTAAGGCAACACATCTTGACGTCAACGGCAACATCAAATTAAGATGTTAGCTTACATAAACTTTAATCTATTTTTAGCCATCTAAGACAACATTTTACGTGGCAACACCAGTTTCGAGTGTTGGGAAAGACCATATATGGTGTAGTGTTTAACACCATTTTTGAAGTCGTTGCACGTATTAAACTCCTCTCGGTCTTCTCTTACCACCTGGATCAAGGTAAAATTCTTAGAACCCCAATTTTTGGGATTTGGGGGGTTTTGTTATAATTTCGTCCTTCTAATTCGATTTAGTTTTGATTGATGTTAAATTATGATTGTGTAATCGCAATCCCATGATTTCCTTGAAGCTTTGTGGGTTAAACTCCATTATTTCCACCGTTGGTTGATTATAGTCGATTATGCCCTCGTAGTGTCCGATGAATGGTTCTAACGCGTAGAACTTAGGGTAATTCCTTATGTTCCTGAAGTGTTATAGTTGATTGAGTATCGATGTGTGCTAGGAACGAAATTTTGGAGAGAGATAGAACCGAAGTCCTCTCCATTCGCCGTTTCGCATCGTAATAACAAAGGCAAGTACATATATTACATGGTATTATGTATTATGTGAATTCGACATGATTGGTGCTTTGTGAAAAATGTGTGTCTGTTGTTGTTCTTCCACCTGGGGATGGTTCGACGGGACCTCTGGGGGATGATGCTAAGGGGTACGACCGTGGGTTATCAAGTGTGGTTTTCGTGACGATGATACGTGATGACATGGTTTTCTTGATGATGATGTTTTCGATGAAAGTTGATATTCCGGAATATTGTTTTTCAAATTTTTTCAAAATGTGAAGTGATGTTGGATTGTATTTGTATATAATATGGTGTAGTTGTGTATTTGCACTAGCCATTCGAATGCTAACCCCTTAAATGGAGAAAATGCATTTTATAAATTTCAGGTATTAGACAACACGAGGAGCAGGCACGGAAACGCACGCGAAGGATGAATAATCATGATGTTACGAGGCCCGAGTCTTAGGAGTTTACTTCTGTTGCTACCCAAAATATTATCCGGAGATGAATATTGCTGGAATGGATGGATAGCAAACAAATGCGAGAACACTTTCGTGGGAAAAGTAAATAACACAAGATTTGTCGGGGTTGTTAGTCCCGAGCTTGAATGCTCTCGCGAGATATTATTAATACGAATAC
Organism: Orobanche coerulescens; assembly: GCA_033398695.1. Lineage (NCBI taxonomy): Eukaryota > Viridiplantae > Streptophyta > Magnoliopsida > Lamiales > Orobanchaceae > Orobanche > Orobanche coerulescens. The sequence continues at coordinate 189,193,133 of CM065804.1, read as the reverse complement.
TTTGGAGTACAAATATTAATATTAGAGTACAATTACAATGAGTGTAAAGACCCTAGTTATCTTAGCTAGTGAGTGTGTAGATTGCCAGAAGAACCAGATATGATGCTCTGTGAGTTCTTGTAACAACGTTGATGAGCTGTGACGATCGTGAGAAATCGACAGTCTCTCATGGTGTATAACTGCTGTATGTTTGAGCTTCTGGGCTTATGAGTCTCTTCGAATCTGCGCTGTGGAGACTTCTTGCTTCTGCCGATCGTCTTCTGGTTGAGAGGTGCTGAGAGAGAAATCCTGAGGTAGACTCGGGAGAGGAACCCGACACGTGCCCTGGAGACTTTTCCGCAACCGTTGTCATCTCCCGCTCAGGCTCTTGGCTTCCTCTCCCGAGTCTACCTCAGGATTTTTCTCTCAGCACCTCTCAACCAGAAGACGGTCGGTCGGAGGGTATCATATTCAAGGCCGATCCGGTCGGGTGATCCTTGGAGTCCCGAACAAGGTGCGGGGTGATCCGGCGAAGTGGTTCTGGGTCGTCAGTGCCTGGAAAGCCTCAGCGAGTGACAACCCCACGGGCGAGCTGAACATTCCCACAGGCTTTCGGGAGAGAACTCCGAGTAAGGGTTTTGACTCTCCCTTTATTCGGATATGTTCTGAACTGATCTAATTTGGTATTCCTTTTGTAGGTTTCCACATTCTGGCGATCGACGAGCTACCTTTCGATTTCCTGGTCGTCTGGGAGTGGATACGAAGTCTGCCGGACGATGACTTAGACGCTCACCGGATTAACAAGGAGAGTCGTTGGCTGTCTGCTCGGCTATTCTGTTTTTCGAGACATCTCTCGGTCTCAGGTATGAGTTTCTGCGATCTCCAATTGCTGGGCGATCGTCCTACTTGGAGAGTGTCTGACCGTTTGTTTGATTGCTCTTTATTGCAGAAGTCCACTTTCCTCGTTTCTTGGAGCCTCCAGCGGAGATAGCCATGTTGAACCCCGGAGTTCTGAGCCGTCTTCGCCAGAAGAAGTCATCTCGGGTTCCTCCAGTGGCGTTACCTCTTGCTCCGGAGGAGAGGCCTTTTGTAGAGCCGATCATTGCGGAGGAGGAAACTCGGGAGGAGGGGCTCCGGACGAACCGCAAGCGGTAGAGGTCGGGAGATTCTCCAGTTTATGACCCTGCTAACGAGGTGCCGATCGCTGCGCCTCCGATCACCGCAGTCCCTCAGGTGGATGAGTATACGCCCTCTGCGGCATTCTTGCGAGAGATGAGGATCGCTGAGGCTGAGACCCCTCGCAGGAAGCCATACTTTGGTCGCGACCCCGAGAGAGCCGAGAGGTATACTTTGCTAGTTTGTTGAGTCTTGTCACTTGCGTGGGAGATGTGCTAACTTTTGTCGTTTTGACGCAGGATCCGTAGCACTAATCCTGCTTGTCCGCCGATGGTGCTGGATTTCCTGGCGAGCCGATCTCCTCGCGCGGCCTGCGATGTCCCGCTCTATGTCAACCGGGCCGTTTCTGCTTTGCCGAAGGCCTAGACGACGGACTTAGATGCAATCGCACGCCAGCGATCCGGGAATGCGATGCAAGATGCTTTCGCTCTCTCCGTCCAGGCGGCGACGATGGCTGCCCAGGCAGCGCATGAGTTCGAGGGGCGTCCTTCTATTACACATCTGCAGGTGGACCTCGAGGCCACTCGGAAAGAGAACGCCGAGTTCGCTGACAGGATTGTGGCTATGGAGAAGGACTCCCTGGATGTAGGTAAGCGGGCGAGTCATGACCTTGAGCTGATGAGAGAGAATTATGAACGAGCTCGGGCGGCAGTCGACCGATTTTGGGACCAGATGACAGATGCCCGACGGTTGCAAGCGGCCGCTGAGACGGAGGTCGACCAACTGAAGGTGACTGTCGCTCGTCTGAATAACGAGCTGGCGGCGTCGAGGGGAGAAACGGCTGCAAGGGAGGCCGAGCTCCAGGGTGCGCAACAGGCGGTTGCCGAGTTGAAAGGGAAGCAGGAGGCGACCGAGGCCAATCCCTTTCTCAACGTGGAGTTTGTCAGTGAGTTTGCCTATTACATGGCGTTCGCTGACTCACTCCAAGCTGCTAAGAAGGGAGGATTGGAGTTCGGCCCTCTAGTCAAAAACTTTAAGGCGTATGCGTTGGAGCACCCTCTTCATCCTGACTTCTCTGTGCCGATCTTGGATCTCTCGGAAATCGGCGTAGACCTGAGCTGGTACCCGACTCCGGCGAACCTTGTTCATCCTGACGTTCCGAAAGATGGGGAGGCAGCTCCGGAAGCTGGCGAAGGGTCGCAGGCCGATCCGGAGGTTGAAGGCGAAGGCCAGGCGGGGGCCTGAGGCTCTTCATTTTTATTAGCTTTTTGCCTTGTAATTTTGTAGCTTTCTCTTAAAGTACTTAGGCTTTCGGGCGACCGTGTATGTTCTCCAATATTTCAAGTAATGAAATGAATGTTTGTTTCTCCGATTTATTACTTGAATGATTGCTTTTCTGAGTCTTTGCATGACTTTGTACAGATGTGTGAGGAGAGATTGTTGCGTGTGTAGCTTCAAGTGAATTGATAAACTCATATAGATAGCTTTTTACAACAAATTCGATCGCTGCACAAACATCTGAAAAATGCCGATCTCCGTATGTCGTTGAATAAGGACGATTGTCGTATAAATAGCTCCGCACTCTTCCCCCTTGTTTTTGTTCACTTAGTGGAAGTAAGGGGACGAAAATAAATCGTTGAGTGAGCGGTCTTCAATTTTGTCGAATCCTCGAAAGCCGTCCATCTCGGTCTTGAGGAGATGTGCACGATCGCGGAGTTCGATGGACCAATCTCCACGATCATGTCTCGTGCGCGAGCGACATTCCATCTGATGGCTAAGTTCTCGCGACTCACTTAATTGGTAGGGTCCTCCGAAGGCTGCACCTCGCCTCGTATTTAAACGAAGGGCGTGCGGTCTTGGTCTGGAAGATTCCTTGCGCGTGGCGTCGTCGGATTAATCAACTCCACTTCCGCGGCTTGTTAGCTCTGCTTCTACCTCGGCCCGCCATTAAGATGGCGACCCTCGACGGTATACATTGAGACGGGGGGAGGGACGCGTCGCATTGTCCAGGAAGGACCCACCACGTTAAGTGATAGACCTTTGAGGGCGGGCGAACGTGTCCACATATTAGTTTTGGAGGGCCCTTAGACTACGCCGGCCTCGTATTTAAACGAAGGGCGGGTGATTGTGGCCCAAAGGGACCTTGCATGGGCGCAAAGAACGGTTCCATCGTCCTCCACGACCATGGCGACACTCTTCTACCTCGGACCATCAAGTCAGATGACGATCCTCGACGGTATACGTTGTGTAAGGGGAGGAGATCGCCTGCCTAGGTTCTTCATGTATATGACGAACTTTAGAGAGCGAGCGAGTAATCTTCTGATTTATTTTGGAGAGACCTTTGGCTACCCCCGCCTCGTACTTAAACGAAGGGCGAGCAATCGGAGCCCAAAGGAACCTTGCATGGATGGATCGTCGGTTTAATCTTCGCGACCATGGCGGCACTCTTCTACCTTGGACCATCATGTCAGATGACGATCCTCGGTGGTATACGTTGTGCTAAGGGAGGCGATCGCTGCCTAGGTCCATCATGTCGATGACGAACTTTAGAGGGCGAGCGAGTCATCCTCTTTTTTGAAGCGTTTGTTCAGGCAGTAGCCTTTGATTTGATGAGGCGGGAAATCGGGGATAGACTTCCGAAGTTCCCTTCTCTTGATTGAAGCATGTAGATACGGTCGCCGAGGTTGATCGAGGGGTCGGCTCGTATGAGCTTTCCAGCCTGTTCGCGTTCGACTCGGGCGACCGTATTGGGAGATTGGTGGGGCTCCAGCTAAGCCAATAAGCTGTCCAAATTGCCTTCTTCGAATAATCTCCAGAGTTGTCTGAGGAGGTCGCAGCATTGGTTGGTGTTGTGGCCGGGACTCTTGTGGTATGCACAATATTGATTGTGGTCCAGATGACCGTGGTCCCTTATCGCCTTTGGCTTGTTTAGCGGTTCGCGCCCCTTGATGGCATAAAAAATATGGGCCGGAGTTCGATTAAACTTGTGGAGGAGATGGGTTTCCACATCCTCGAGGGCCTTGTGGTCGCCAGATGGCTTGGCGACTGTCCTTTTGGTTTTGGCGATCGCCGTCTTTCGGACAGGAGGAGGCATTTCTTCGCCTAAGCGGAGGGTGAGTAGCCTTTGTCTGGCCAGAAAGTCGGCCGCTTTAGCGCGGAAGATCGCGTAGGTTGGGGGGATATCCTTGGTGAGATGTCTATACATGGGTGAATGACCATAGAATCCCCCCAGGACCGAGTAGAGGGCGAGCTCGTCGCTGATGGACTCGCCAATGAGGACGATTTCATCTATCGGTCGATGTAATCTGCGTCGGATTCGTCTTCCCCCTGCCTGATTTTCATCATGCGGTGGGGGCCTTCGGGTCTGTTGACCTTGGCGGCGAAGTATGACGGGAAGTCATTCACCAGTTTCTCAAAGGAGATGATCGATCGCGGTGGTAGCGAGATGTACCACCTATGGGCCAACTCGCCCAATGTTAATGGGAAGATTCGGTATTTGGTCGCGTCTGATGCCCCACACCCAGTCATGTAGATCCGGAATTTACTTAGGTGGGTTTCGGGGTCTGATCTCCCTTTATACAGAGGTGTTTTGGGAGGAGCGATCCTTGGTTGCACCAGGGCAAGCTAGATGTGGACCGCGAGTGGCTCGGTCGGTCCGATGATCTTTCCACTGGTGCTTGCCCCAGTATCCAAGAGTGTTTTCATCTCGTCGAGCTGGCGTTGCATAGCGGCCATCGCCGCGGCCTGACTGCTCGCGGCTAGGCATTCGGAGCGAGAGCCGAGGCGATCAAGTACTGACCCCCTGGCGTTCGGAGCGGGAGTCAGACGGCTAACCTTAATTCGGTTGGGAGTTGGGTACGCCGAACTCCTGGTGACGGACTCAGATTCTGTCGTCTCGTGGTTGGGGCCAGAATGCCCCGGTCTCCATGATGGGTCTCTTCCCAAGCGACTGAATACGGAACCGTCCGGCCGTGCGAGAGCCTCTTCTCGCGAATCGGGGCTTTTTGACGATCGCTCGCCCAATAAACCTTTGAACTTCCGTTTGCCCACGCGGCGGATGGCTGAGGGAGTCATAGCGGGCATCGCGCATGCTCTCCGTCGCTCCTTTATGATGGCCATAGCCTCCTCGATCTGTTTCGCGGTTCAGAACTGGTCGAGTGGGAGGCTGGGGCCACCCCTTAGGTGCGGGATTGAGAGTCTCGCATTGCCGCGACTTCCTTCTGCCGTCGGCTGGGGATCGGATTGAGCCGGGATATGGTGTCCGGCGGTTCGGAGAGTGGCTCTCTTCAATGTGGTGGCGGACGTCATGATTCTGAAGGCTTTCTTTGAAGCGCATGAGTGTCACTTCAAGTATATGCCCCGAGAACAGTGAGTGTTCTTCAGGGCGGTAGGAATAAAAATGAGGGTATGCGCCCTCCTTCTAGCTTCAATTGTTGCTACCCAAAATATTATCCAGAGATGAATATTGCTGGAATGGATGGATAGCAAACAAATGCGAGAACACTTCCGTGGGAAAAGTAAATAACACAAGATTTGTCAGGGTTGTTAGTCCCGGGATTGAATGATCTCGCGAGATATTATTAATACGAATACTTTGGAGTACAAATATTAATGTTAGAGTACAATTAAAATGAGTGTAAAAACCCTAGTTATCTTAGCTAGTGAGCGTGTAGATTGCCGGAAGAATCAGATATGATGCTCTGTGAGTTCTTGTAACAACGTTGATGAGCTGTGACGACCGTGAGAAATCGACAGTCTCTCACGGTGTATAGCTGTTGTATGTCTGAGCTCCTGGGCTTGTGAGTCTCTTCGAATCTGCGCTGTGGAGACTTCTTGCTTCTACCGACCATCTTCTGGTTGAGAGGTGCTGAGAGAGAAATCATGAGGTAGACTCGGGAGAGGAAGCCAAGAGCCTGAAAGTATGTATGTTTGTATGTATTTGCCAACGTAGTTGCCAACTGAGAGGAGAGAACCCGTGTGAATGATTTTCGGAATGATTTTCCAACTGATAGGAATGAATTGCCGACCTTTCTCCATTTGATGGAGGTTCTCTATTTATAGCACTTGGAGACGCTGGGCGATCGCCTCTGCTGTATTATAATAAGCGGACGATCGTCTTTTAGCACATGGGCTGGGCTCCTTAAAGTCTGCAGGAGTTGCTGGCAGCCAGCTGTGCGGTCCAATGAGAAGTCTGCACGCGTCTGAGTCGCTGTCACGGGCGGTCCCACCTTGTACCTTTCGGCGGGTCTGTCGGTAGGTGATAAGGTGGTGACAGGTTGTGGTCAACGATCCATGAAATGCGGCGCCTGTCGCGGATCTGCACATGGGCGCTACTTTAAAATCCAGTCTTCGTGGACTTTGACGGACGAAGGTCTCTGTTCGTGGTACAGGACGGTCGTCCTAAGTCGGGCACCGGAGTTGATCGCTAGGTGCCAAGGGCGATCGCCTTGAGAGTCGATCGCTAGATACTCGAAGGTGGATTGTTATCTTCGTTTAGGCGAGTTCGCCATAGCTTGATTGGTTATGGATTCGGTCACTCGGCCCTTGTAGTCGATCACCTGTCGAGGTGAATAAATCTCGACACAACAACTTCCAAAGTTGTCTTAGTTATTTGCTAGAATCGATTAAGTAGTCGTTTACTATTCTAAGGTTATTGTCGAAGTCCCCTGATGGGCACTGGGTTAATGTTATATTTTATCTCACGTTATTCTGGTCATAACGTTTTGGCCGAGGCCACGGCCTAACTTATGTTATTAAATATTTTATGGTTATGTGGTATGTATGGTTATGTGACTGTTTGGCCTGGTAGACATTCTGAGAGGTTCTACGACGTGTAACGACTCTTGAGTTACTTGGGGTGTTACACCATAACTGTAACAACTCCGTACCATTTTTGATATATTTACGTAAAATATATCACGAAATTTAATATCACGAAATTTAGTAGAAAGTCTTTCATGAAGAACATATCAGAAATCCAAAATTACGTTATATATGTCTAGTTTGATCATCATCGAGTTAAGAGATATATACATCTATTTATGGAATCGATAACACTTAGTTGAATTTAATAACATATATAAAAGAATTGTTCATTGATCATAAGATCATCGAGTTACTAAACTCAAAATCGTGGATCCTCTGGTCCAGATTAATTTAGTATTATATAATAATAGTGCTATTGTAAAAAATGATCATAGATTCGTTGGGTTTAGATATTACATAAATTAAAATCATGGACATTCTTGTCCATGGTTGCTTATACATTGTATGGAATATATTTATGAATTGGATCTGCTTACCGTTTGAGCAGAGCGATTCATGCTGATAACGTGTTGAGAGAAAAAGAAAAATATGAGAGGAGAATGAAATTCTGTGTATACTCGTGAGGGCGAATATTTTTACATATAAGTATAAATTTAGAATTCCAAGAACACATTGATCATTGACTAAATACATCAATTTGTCATATCAATTTTCAATATAAAATACAGTTATTGATCATCAATGAACTGAAGGTGAGTCTGTTATACTACCTCTGTCTTAATCGAGGTGCAATATTTTGAGTAAAGTTGGTATATTTTAGGAGAATGATTCGATACAATTGATGTGTAAGTTTTATAAGTATTAATTGTGTATATGGTGATGTACGTTAAAAGGTAAAACGTATTAATGGTGAGTGTGTGGTTGAGATTAAAATGTAAAAGACGATTTTTTTGATGTGATTTGAAGTATGGAATGAAAAATTACAATTTTGAAGTGATACTTTTGTGAGGATAATGAATATGGAAGTGGGCTTAGTGTGTGCGCGCGCAAGTTGAGGGTGAGTAGATATCCAAAAGTTGGGGAACTAAAAGAAGTGGAAGATATTCTCAAAAAAAAAAAAAAAAAGAAGTGGAAGAAAAAGAGGTCGCCGTGCAAATAGTACGAAGACTTTGGTAGAGTTAAGCAACATTGGGGGGTTGAGAGCGTGAAGACAGGAACTAATAACGGACATCAAAAAAACCTTTTACCTCCCCCAGACAAGGTTCCGAGAAGGCTCCTATAGTGCATCCCCATCTCAATGAGCGATATGTAGCGGTTCTTTTATTTAATGAGTTACTAGATGTCATCTCGTGTGATGCACGTCGTAAAATATTAAATATTTTATTATATTAATAATATGTGATTAGATTTCAATAATATTCTAATTATTATAAAATATAATATGTGATTGAATTTCAATAATATTATAATTATTATAAACTCTTATCATGTGATCTAGGGGCACATAATAGGAAAACTGTAATTTAATTGAGCACATGCGTTTATTTTTTCATATAGGACAACATGAGTCTTATATCTAATTTTATAAATAATAAATTAAATTATGTTTATTATTATCAATTTTCATTAAAAGTATACAACCCATATTCTTACTAATATAATTTTTTATATGATTTGGCATTAATATAATTGTTTTAATATTTTATAATCAGAACAAAATAATTCTGAAAAATCAAATAATTGTTAAAGTACAAAACTATGAAAATAAACTAAAATTATATTTTTCTTCAATATTCTTATATTTCCATATGGATATATTTTAATCATCTAAATATATCATAATTATATTTAAATTACTTTATATATATACTATATGAGTGTCAAATTAAAGAGTACGAAGTTAAAATTAATTCCATATATTTTTTTATCAAAAATAAAATTGATACAAAAAAGTTATAATTTTTTAAATTATTAGGTTAAAAATGAAAAGAATAAAATGAGAGAAAATTTTTAATTGCTAGATAGTATATAATGAAATAACCTACAACCTATATTATTAAGATTTTTAAAAGGACAATTAATATGGAGACGACACGTGTTTTTTTAGATTTTTTTTTGCAATTTTATTTTAATATTAAGTATGGATTTACCAAATGAGTGTAGTTTTAAATAAATGTACAGTTAAACCTCGATAAATGAATATTCGATAAACGAATAACCTCGTCAAATGAATAATTTTCTCTGGTCCCAACTCTTTATAACATGTTCAAATTTTCTTTCGATAAATGGATAATTTTGCTAAATGAATATTTTTCTCCGGTCCCGATCATATTCATTTATCGAGGTTTTACTGTAGTTTTAAAACATATTTACCATATAGGTGTACTTTCAAACATATTTACTAAATAAATGTAGTTTTCTATAAAAACTCACTTAAATAAAAAACTACACCTATTTGGTAAATATGTTTGAAACTACACTCATATGTTAAATATGTTTTAAAACTACACTCATTTGATAAATATGTTTTAAATATTACCACTACTGTCCCAGTAGTGGTAACTATTTACCTTTTTTGTCCCAGTAGTGGTAAACTATTTACCCCTTGTGTCTTAGTAGTGGCAAACTTATTACCACTACTGTCTAGTAGTGGTAAATTATTTACCACTACTGGACAGAAGGAGTAATAAAAATAGTAAAAAATAGCAATAAAAAGTAAAACAACAGTAAAAATGTAATATCCGCAATTTTCGATTTTTGGTAAATTTCTTTTTTCGGCCGGAGTCCGTTTTGACGGCTCGCTCATGACCGTTTCGTCGTTCTGAGAATGATTAATTCTACACTTTTTGTCGTCCGAGTTCGTTTGGGTGTTGTTTTGTTGAGTTCTGTGCTTTTTAGCGACTCTTTCGCACTTGAGTTCGATTCTTGCGAATCTCGTCCGAAAATGCTGTTTCGAATTTCCCGCAAGTCCGTTTAACTTTGTTAGACGTGTTGTGAACTTCGGTTTGATTATTCGATCACGTATCGTGATTTCCGGGCGTTTTGGGCCATTTTGTAATTCTTGGAAGTTACGGGTATCCATATCTGTATTTGTCATCTTGACCCTTTTCTTGGTCGCGTATGATTAATTATTGCATTACGTTTTCATCTCGAGTCGTTGATGTCGTCCGCGAACTTTCGTCGTTACGTGCGTTTTCGAAATTGAGGCATCGGGTCGTGGCGAAAGCAATGGCGGACCGGTGCGGCATCGTCGGAGGCCGGCATCGCCGAAAGCAGCCCGGGCAATGTGTCGAACAATCAGACCGTGTGCCGCGGCACACTGTCGTGCCGCGCACACTCGTGTGTCTTCCGCGACCAAACCTAATCAGACTGCAGGTGCCGCAAGACACGCAGCCGTGCCGCGGCACAATGCCAAAACACAGGAGTAAATTTTCGGCTGTGCCGCACACACTTCGCCGTGCCGCGCACACGGCGGTCAATCGCGGCAGATCGTCTTTATTAGACGAAATCGGCGGATTCTCCTCATTTCTCACCGCATCGCGAGAGAGAGTGAGAGAGAGGGGAAGGGTTCTTCATCTATATCCATTGAGGGGTTGATTTTCACCTTTCTTCTTCGGTGGTGAGGCTCGGGCAATCAATCCAACGCGTGTTCTACGGATCTTGGTACTTGAATCTCCTAAGGTAATATTCTAAAACCCTATTTTCGATTAAATTGGGGGTTTTGGGTTTTTCTTCCGATCCGTTCCGTTTTGTTGGTGGATTCATGATGTATACGATTAATATTGTTAGTATCTTTAGTTTTCCTACGGATTCATGGATATTTTGTGGATTTTTACGGAATCGAGAGGGTTTGGTTGTGGTCCGCCCTCGTTGTTGTTTTCGGTATGAATACACATGAATCGTAGGCGGGTTTCCGGGTGTATTCCATTTCCATAATCGTTTAGAAGTGGTTGTGATTGTGCTATTCGAATCGTTAGGTTCATTTTCGTCGGTTCCTCGCGGTCGTGCTTGATTCTTCCGTTCCGTTCATTGTCGTCTTCCTTTTCGTTAGCATCGGGCGTTCCGAAGCTTCCCGGTTGAGCCATATCCGTTCGTGGTTTAGTGCTTGTGGTATCGAGGCAAGTACCTTGCCCATACTTTTCTCATTTTATGTATATGATGATCGGTGGTCGTCTTGATGTGTTTGTTTGGTTATTTGAAATGAAGTTTCAAAAGGATTTCGGTTTGGCCTCGTTGAAGGCTTTCTTTCAAAACGCGTGTGTTCTGTGAACGGTGTTTTGAGAATTGATTATGATTTGATTATTTTGAACGTTGAAGGATTTTATGAGGATACTCCTCTTGTTTAAAGTTATGGAATCGTGTATTCCGTATTTAAGCTTGTTATTGTATTTTTGAAGAGTTTGGTAATGGTGTCGAGTTAATGGCCATCTCTAGTGAGTATTCTTAATGAACTTACATTCTTAGCATGTTAGTATTGCATGAGTAACGTGTGTGTGTGTATGCTCACTACGGGTTAGATCCGACGGGGTCTCGGTAGGGCTCCACGAAGCTGTGGACCGCGAGCTTGCTTTTAACCACTGTGGGTTAGATCCGACGGGTCTCGGCAGGATCCACGGCCGTGGGTCCGCGGTTAATTGTGGTGCATTTTTACAAATGTGATTCGATATTGGCATTTCCGGAAATGAGTGCTTTTGAACGGTTTTCATGATTGCATGCATTGACTAAGTGTGTAAGAGGTAAGTTGTTCGTTTGGCCTACTTGGCTAGGATGGCTCTAGAGTATTTTGTGGTTTATGTTTTAAATCCTTTATTTGTGGATTTTGATGTTGGGATACGAACCTCGTGGTCGTTCTTGTGTACTGTGAGTTGATGAGATTTGGGGCTAAAATCCCAAGGGTTTTGTAAAAGTCGTTTTACGGATTTGGGGCTAAAATCCCAACGTTTTGGTTAATGTCATTTTCCAGAAAGTAAACTTTTGGGGCGGCGACCCCTTTGTCTTTTGGATTTTTGAAAAGTAGGATTTGATAATCCTAAATGGTTTTCTATTAAAACTCTCGATGGCATTCTAAACCGTTTTATAAATTATTCCCATTGATTTATGATATTTCGTTTTTGAAATGTTTCCTCAAACCCTTGCCTCGGGAAGTACTTTCCGTTTCGTTTGGATCTTTGAGGATCCTCGGTTATTGTTATTCGTGGAATGTGAATTGTATGGCTCGTATTTGCACTTTGTATTTGCACTAGCAAAACAGTGGAGTTTTGCTAACCCCCGAGTATTCGGGGGGTGGATGTCTGTTTTGCATTCGGGTTTTGGAGCATAACACGGGGTCGGCACGAAGGATGATGAAAGATGATCGATACTAATCACATGAGGAACCGTATATCGTGTGTTGGTTCGGTTGTACTTTATTTTCATTTCTTGTATTGTTCCGTTATGCAGACGGTGTAGTTGTATTTTGGTCCCCTGTGTGGGCATGAGTTGTATTTGAGTTGTATGTATTTGTGGAAAGACAAAATCGGTCTACTGAGTCAGTGTAGCCTAGAAGGCATTGTCGAGATGTTAAATGTTGATTACCAGCCTGGTAGATCCTCGAGGAGAGGGTCTACGGCGTGTAATATCCCTGAGTGGATTGGGGGTGTTACATAAATGGTATCAGAGCTTAGGTTGAGGAAACCTAGGCTGTCGGGTCAAGTCGTGTTGTTTGAGTCTTGTTTCGTCGGATTTTATCTGACCTAGTAGTTTCGCGACGCGTAGTTTGAGTTTGTTGGTCGTGATTAGTATCGTGGGGCGATCATCATCTTCGTGCGACCTGTGGAAGTAAGTCTCCCTTCTTTGTGTTGTGCCTCGTGTGACACGAGCTATTTTTATGATTATTTGTTAAGTGGTGGAATTTTATGTGAATTTTGATTTCACGATATGTATTTAGTCGACTCTCGTATTTGATTTATACGAGGAGTGTCGCCGTTGTGATGTCTTTTATTGTTGTTTTTCTCCGTTGTTGATGATTTTCGAATCGATTTGCACGTTTTACAAGTCTCTTGTGGAAGCTTTGTGCTTATACGCGTTCGACTTGTTCACTAGCCAGTGCGGGAGGGTATTTTATCAGTGGTTTTGTTCTGAATGTGGTATTTTATCGTTCATTTTCGTTTAAAGACATGTATTGTCTTGATTTTAAACGTTTTGATGCGTGTGCTAGGAGTTGTTTTAGTGAACGTCGGTATGTGTGAGTTTTGGTAATTATGTCCTATTGGATTTTTGAAAACCTTGAGTATCTTAGAAAAATAAACTTCGAGACATACTTTTCAAATGACTTATTTTCTTGTGATACATCCTAGGTGCCACGATGTATTTCAAAAATTTTCTACCTCGAGGACCAAAATATTTTGAGATATTTCCAACACTTTTAGTTAGACCCGAGGGTCGAATATTTTGAAAGTTTTCACTAAGAGATAATGTCCTCATTTTTATCAAATGAGATATGGTTCTCCAAAGTCTCGATAATGATGTTTCACGTTTGTACTTTTTGAAAGGTGATACTCAAGATCAATCGGTGTTCTTCTAAATTATTTTCAAAATGAGGTTTTCATTTTTAAAACCTATCCATTCCCGTTTGAGGACTAGGTATGTATGTGTGATGTTCGCGTTGTCATTTTGATACTTTCTCCCGAGTATGATCGAATTGGCGGTGTGAGCGTTGAGACGCTTTCCACACATTGGTTGTGCTAGCCCCCGTGAGAGGCGGAGTGTTGGTATTGAATGTTGTCGCCTCATGGCAATCTCTGCGTTGTCGCGCATGTGCGAGCTGTTAGAGCCTGGTTTGGTATGACCGTGTGCATCGGTGATGGTTCCATTACGCGTCGATTGTTTAATGTCTTGTTACCTTGCCCCCGTTTTTGTGAATTTCGTGGACGAGGTCGGAGGTAATGCCCGTATTATTTTGACTCCTGTATTTTCTCTTTCTCCAGTCTATCGATTCGCTCATGTTCGTTGGCACTTTGTGAACTTGTTTTGTATTTCGGTTTCATCGTTCGAGCAAGCTGTGATCTTGTTGTGGGCCGATCTGGTTATCGATGTGACTTTTTTCGAGTTCGGTTCGATTCTTGTGAACCTTGTTCGGGAGTGGCGTCATCTGGTTCTATTAGTTCTTTTATTCGAAGTGGATCGGATTTAGAACTCTTGTGTTTTCGACTTTGTCGACTCATCATGTTCATTGACCTTTTCTGAGTTTGTCCTGCCCCTTGCCTTTGTTGATCGAACGAGGGTGGTATTATTTCGGAATTTCTCGTTCGTCGTTGTGACCTTTCAATCGTTACTCCCTTTTCTGTGGATCTGGTGCGAGTGTGCATCTTGTTGTTTTCATCGGATCATGTTTTGTCTCGAGTCGAGGTGTGAACCTCGGAGTTGCCGGTTGAACCTTATTGTTCTTCGTGATCCGAACATGATCGTTCGATTTTTGTTGTCTCGATCTTTGTGGTTTGATCGTTTGATTGTTCGGTTTTTGTCAATCTCGTTTCGTGATTGTTGAACATTCAGACTCCTTCGAAATTTCCTTAAGTTCGGGAAATTAGTCTCGTTTTCGATCTTCCAACCTTTAGGCGGTGGAATTTCGTATTTGTTCAGCGTGTGGCTCATGTTTTGATCAATGTACCGTTAGGTTAGTCAATCGTATCGATTTTCGTTCGTTGTGTTTTGTGATTGTCGGATAATTGACTTGGCTATATTATCCGTTTGATGACGCTTGTCGTTTGTTGGTTTTATTATATCCCTAACGCCGAAGTCGTGTTGGTCGCCGTGGAGCGTGTTTACACGCCGTATATTCTTTCGTGTTGTTTGTAACATTTCGCCGTTGGGCGTTAGTTGCGCATTCTTGTGTATCTCGTTGAGTTTTTCCTGGCGGAATATTTCTTCTCCCTACTTGTTTTAAGTTTCGGGACGAAACTTCTTTTAAGGAGGGTAGAATGTAATATCCGCAATTTTCGATTTTTGGTAAATTTCTTTTTTCTAGAGTCCGCTTTGACGGCTCGCTCATGACCGCGTTTGTCGTTACGAGAATGATTAATTCTACACTTTTTGTCGTCCGAGTTCGTTTGGGTGTTGTTTTGTTGAGTTACGTGCTTTTAGCGACTCTTTCGCACTTGAGTTCGATTCTTGCGAATCTCGTCCGAAAATGTCGTTTAATTTCCCGCAAGTCCGTTTAACTTTGTTAGACGTGTTGTGAACTTCGGTTTGATTATTCGATCACGTATCGTGATTTTCGGGCGTTTTGGGCCATTTTGTAATTCTTGGAAGTTACGGGTATCCATATCTGTATTTGTCATCTTGACCCTTTTCTTGGTCGCGTATGATTAATTATTGCATTACGTTTTCATCTCGAGTCGTTGATGTCGTCCGCGAACTTTTCGTCGTGTTCGTTATGTGCGTTTTCGGTAATCGTGGCATCGGGTCGTGGCGGTGGCCGAAAGTCGGCCGGTGCGGCCTTGTCGGAAGTCTTTGGGCCGCCGAAAGCGAGCCAGTGCAATGTGTCGAACAAAGCATCGCGTGTGCCGCGGCACACTGTCCGTGCCGCGCACACTCGTGTGTCTTCCGCGACCAAACCCAGTATCAGTGTGCCGCGGCACACGCAGCCTTGCCGCGGCACAATGCCAAAACACAGGAGTAAATTTTCGCCGTGTGCGCTGCACACGGTCAATCAATCGTGCGGATCGTCTTTATTAGACGAAATCGGCGGATTCTCCTCATTTCTCACCGCATCGCGAGAGAGAGTGAGAGAGAGGGGAAGGGTTCTTCATCTATATCCATTGAGGGTTGATTTTCACCTTTTTCTTCGGTGGTGAGGCTCGGGCAATCAATCCAACGCGTGTTCTACGGATCTTGGTACTTGAATCTCCTAAGGTAATATTCTAAAACCCTATTTTCGATTAAATTGGGGTTTTGGGTTTTTCTTCCGATCCGTTCCGTTTTGTTGGTGGATTCATGATGTATACGATTAATATTGTTAGTATCTTTAGTTTTCCTACGGATTCATGGATATTTTGTGGATTTTTACGGAATCGAGAGGGTTTGGTTGTGGTCCGCCCTCGTTGTTGTTTTCGGTATGAATACACATGAATCGTAGGCGGGTTTCGTGTATTCCATTTCCATAATCGTTTAGAAGTGGTTGTGATTGTGCTATTCGAATCGTTAGGTTCATTTTTCGGTTCCTCGCGGTCGTGCTTGATTCTTCCGCTCCGTTCATTGTCGTCTTCCTTTTCGTTAGCATCGGGCGTTCCGAAGCTTCCCGGTTGAGCCGTATCCGTTCGTGGTTCAGTGCTCGTGGTATCGAGGCAAGTACCTTGCCCATACTTTTCTCGTTTTATGTATATGATGATCGGTGGTCGTCTTGATGTGTTTGTTTGGTTATTTGAAATGAAGTTTCAAAAGGATTTCGGTTTGGCCTCGTTGAAGGCTTTCTTTCAAAACGCGTGTGTTACGTGAACGGTGTTTTGAGAATTGATTATGATTTGATTATTTTGAGCGTTGAAGGATTTTATGAGGATACTCCTCTTGTTTAAAGTTATGGAATCGTGTATTCCGTATTTAAGCTTGTTATTGTATTTTTGAAGAGTTTGGTAATGGTGTCGAGTTAATGGCCATCTCTAGTGAGTATTCTTAATGAACTTACATTCTTAGCATGTTAGTATTGCATGAGTAACGTGTGTGTGTATGCTCACTACGGGTTAGATCCGACGGGGTCTCGGTAGGGCTCCACGGCCGTGGATGCGAGCTTGCTTTTAACCACTGTGGGTTAGATCCGACGGGGTCTCGGCGAGGATCCACGAAGGCCGTGGGTCCGCGGTTAATTGTGGTGCATTTTTACAAATGTGATTCGATATTGGCATTTCCGAAATGAGTGCTTTTGAAGCGGTTTTCATGATTGCATGCATTGACTAAGTGTGTAAGAGGTAAGTTGTTCGTTTGGCCTACTTGGCTAGGATGGCTCTAGAGTATTTTGTGGTTTATGTTTTAAATCCTTTATTTGTGGATTTTGATGTTGGGATACGAACCTCGTGGTCGTTCTTGTGTACTGTGAGTTGATGAGATTTGGGGCTAAAATCCCAAGGGTTTTGTAAAAGTCGTTTTACGGATTTGGGGCTAAAATCCCAACGTTTTGGTTAATGTCATTTTCCAGAAAGTAAACTTTTGGGGCGGCGACCCCTTTGTCTTTTGGATTTTTGAAAAGTAGGATTTGATAATCCTAAATGGTTTTCTATTAAAACTCTCGATGGCATTCTAAACCGTTTTATAAATTATTCCCATTGATTTATGATATTTCGTTTTTGAAATGTTTCCTCAAACCCTTGCCTCGGGAAGTACTTTCCGTTTCGTTTGGATCTTTGAGGATCCTCCGTTATTGTTATTCGTGGAATGTGAATTGTATGGCTCGTATTTGCACTTTGTATTTGCACTAGCAAAACAGTGGAGTTTTGCTAACCCCCGAGTATTCGAGGGGTGGATGTCTGTTTTTGCATTCAGGTTTTGGAGCATAACACAGGGTCGGCACGAAGGATGATGAAAGATGATCGATACTAATCACATGAGGAACCGTATATCGTGTGTTGGTTCAGTTGTACTTTATTTTCCGCTGCTGTATTGTTCCCGTTGTACGGGTGTAGTTGTATTTTGGTCCCCTGCGTGGGCATGAGTTGTATTTGAGTTGTATGTATTTGTGGAAAGACCAAATCGGTCTACTGAGTCAGTGTAGCCTAGAAGGCATTGTCGAGATGTTAAATGTTGATTACCAGCCTGGTAGATCCTCGAGGAGAGGGTCTACGGCGTGTAATATCCCTGAGTGGATTGGGGGTGTTACAAAAAAATAGTTTAAAAAGGCAGTAAAAAAAGCAGAAAAAAATAGTAAAAACAATTTTAAAAAATGCATTAAAAAAGCAGTTAAAAGGGCGGTAAAAAACAGTTAGAAAAAGCAGAAAAAAAATAATGATTTTAAAAAAAAAAAACAAAAAAAAACAACAAAAACTCACTTAAATAAAAAACTACACAGATTTACTAAATATATTTGAAAGTACACTTATATGATAAATATGTATTAAAACTATACTCATTTAAAACTACACTAAATAACTCATTAAATAAAAAGACCGTCACCCTCATTGAAATGGGGATGCTGGCCTTCTCCATGGACTGAACCTCCAGACAACATATTCTATACCTCACTGCCTCCTACTTCTACGCTCGTTAATCTCAAACACAAAATCAAATTGCCCATGATACCATATCATTGGTGGGTCCCCTTTGTCTAGCCCTCTTTGATATTCCTTCTTCTAACTCGACACCTTTTCGACCCTTTATATTATTCTTATTTTATTCCTAAAATAAAACAACTTGTATGCGATGCGACTGGTTGTACACAATAAGATAAATGGATTTTCCAATTTTATTCAAAAGAAACAAAATCGTCTCTCTCAAAACTCGACACTTACCTTCGGGGACGGCTCAAGACTTTTGGAGTCCTAAAGCTAAATAAAAATTGAGGCTTTTTTAATATATTTTTTAAATAAATTTACTATTATATAAAATTTATCTTTCTAGATTTTCTGGACGCAAATTCTTTAATAATATTCTCAAAATCTAATTGTTGTAATAAATCTTTTTTCGATTGACAAAATACCCAAACCATTTAATTCGACCGAATAAACTAACCACTTCCGGTTATATTTTTCTCTATTTGCAAGTTTTTGAATACAATGTGAAGAGGAAAAGTGTCTTGAAGATTCTTCTCTGGGAAAATCAATATAAAAAATTCTAACACGACATTTCTCTACTAATAAATATCTTCAGTTATTATCATTTTTTGTCCACTGACTTGGATCATATATATTTTTAGGAAATTCATTTACTAACTTAGTAATATTTTCTTCTACACTAATATTTACTTCTTTTTTTATGTTCTCACTATTATCTAAATTTATAGGATCAATTTGTTCATTAGAAGAACACTCATTAATATTTTTTTATTCATTAATATTTTTTAATTCATCTTTTCAGTACTTGTTATAAATTTATCCATAGATCCCTTTTGTGTTTCTATTAAAGTATCTATTTTTTTGTTTCTTTTTCAGCTTGAAGTAGCCACTTTCAATTTTTTTAGTAGACATAATTTAATAATAATAGACACACAACACTCAGTAAGCACACAAAATATTGAAGAGTTTAGAACAACAAAACCAGATTAAAGTAAGTGAATGATTTGATATTGTGCTCGGTAACAACTTTACAAGTGATTAACTTTAATATTTGAATGAAGAAATACAATACCAACCACCGGTTACTCAAGTCCAGAGTCAAAAGGAGATGTACCAAACTTCACAAAAATGATATTTAAATAATAATTTGTAGCTTAGACAATTCCTTTTTTTTGATGACCCAGGTTGAATCATGGGGGTTGTAAGTCTGATCTCTCATTTCTATCCCCGGTTAAATCGCAGGTTATGCCTCAGCAACCCGGTTTTGAGGATGCTTCAACTGAATTAACGCACAAAGGTCCAAATCCCTGAAAAGAGCGGATGCTCCCACGAGGATTCAAATCCACGCTGCGTGCCACCAGCGCGAAAGATATCCCCCTCCTTTGCCACTGACTGAGCTATTCCCTGGGGGATGTAGCTTATACAATTCCAATGAGTATCTCTTCAAGTGTATATATATGATCAAATGATAATGGTTCTTATTCTGCGAATTGCGAATATGCATGAGTTTTGTATTAATTATGCATGAAATATATGCATTTCGTGCATCAAAATTACAATGCATTAAAAAATGCATTATATGCATCAAAATATCGATGCATTAAAATATTGCATTATATGCATCAAATTTTTGTGTAAATAAATCTAGGCCATCCATTTATCAAGATCTATGGATGGAATTCATTCTTATTTCTTCTAATACCCGGTTGTAATTCATTCATTTCCATTCAGTAATTATCAGTCTGTAATTGTCACTCAGTGTATTTTCACTCAATTATAATCATTCATCAATCATGTTCATTCACCGTGTTCACCGTTCGGAAAAACTTCGAGTTGTGTATCGTTATTGTTCATTGTTTCAACTTTCCTCATATGAGTTCGACTTTTTTAGATCACCATTAATTTTTGGTAACTCCAAAAATTCTAAATCTTTGCAATATTATAGAGCATCGAGTTAGCTTTCCAATGGTTCAAACGGTGAGTCAATCGGAGTCCGGACGAGAGAGTTATGGTCGTTTTAGCTCACCCGCTCATTTTTCAGCTTTTGGCCGATCGCTGCCGACCGGACTCGGTCGTGTCGTCCGACACGGCCCGTGCCGTACTCGTCCGGAAATGCCGAAGTATCTGCCCACAGGACTCGACCGTGTCGTTTGGCACGGCCGAGTCGAACTCTTCCGGATAAGCCAAAACCGACTGCCCAGACGCCCGACCGTGTCCCAGGACACGGTCGAGTCATGCCGAGTCGTTGTCGGACGGGTCACTATCGGAAGGCCCTCCGCGCCGCGACCGTGTCAAGCAGGACACGGTCGAGTCCTGTGGGCAGTGTGCAACACGGCCGTGCCCGATCGGCACGGCCGTGTCCGTGAGGTAGTCAACCCCTATAAATTCGTTTTTTGAGCATTTCAGCTCATTTCTTTCCCTTTTCTTCACCTACAACCGAGAGAGAGAGAGAGCTTGAGGGAGGGTTTTTCCTTCACAAATCATTTGAGTGTTTGATTTTCTTCATCTCCTTTCGATCGTGAAGCCCGGATAATCGATCTAACGCGTGTTCTTCGGATTAAAGTACTTGGATCTTCAAAGGTAATATTCTTCAACACCTTGGATTTCGATTTTTGTGTTGAGATATGATGTTTTGGACGTTATAATCATGTTATATGAAGGGATATGTATATGATTATGAGTTTGTATAAGGATTCATTGGATTATTGAGAGATTATTCAAGAACACTTTGAATATCGAGTTGGATTTGGGGATTTTCGACTAATTGTTGTTATAATCACGTTTTTGGATATTCATAACGGATCATTGATCGTATTGGAGATGTTTTGTTGGTTTAAAACACTTCTTGGGGGATTTGATATTGGTATATTGAGGTTTGATTGTAAACAATCGGAGTTTGGCCACAACGTATTCGATATAATGCCCCAATGAATTTAGTTTAATCGTATCGACGTTTTGAGTTCGTTATATTCGTGTTTGATTCGTATATTGAACGGGTTGTTGGATATTGTATAATTCAAGGTTGTTCGAGCGACCGATATCTCAATTAGGACGTCGTTCGTGGAAGGATAATTGTCACCGGTATTGTGTAAGTTAATTCTTACTCGGTTAAAAGGATATTCATTCCTTTTGTTGTTGATCATTCATTATCATAACTCATTCATCATTGTATTAATCATATTGAGACTTGTAATTGTTGAATAATCACTTCATTAACTTGAACGTAGGTTCCAATAATTCCATTGAAACTATCAATCACTTCATTATTACTCTCATCTCGGTGAGTCATTCTTGACTTTGACAGATTAATATTTATTCATTGATATTCAGTACGGTCATTCTTGTTCATATGACCTTCTGGGTTCATATTGCGTGGCCGGGTGCGGATGTGTGGAATTTTTAGTCGGGCACGTTATGGCCATGTATTGGGAGTGATACATTGGACCGTGCACACGGTAACAGTTACCTCCGTGAGACTAATTAGGTACAAGGACGTGTGTCCGGTCATTCGTCTTGTACACTTGCACGTAACACTACGGCGTACTATGATACCTCTTCAGCCGTAATTCATAACTAAGGATAATTCATAACTTCGTATATATATCATGATTGTGTATTTTCAACCCTTGAGGATTGTTGTTCTCAGATAACCGACCCGTTTGGGGATATTTGTTTCTCGTGTCATGGCAAGGCAAAGGCACAGGAGAGCACGTTGACGGCGAGGAGTCCCAATGATACTAGAAGGGGGCCCCACTGCTCGATCACTTATTCATCATTTATGTTTCCTTTATTTATTCCGCTGCAGACATTCCGTTTGAATACTCGTTTCATTCAGTGTTGTGTATTTTATCGTCACATAAGATACACATGTATTCTATTTTATCCTGGGTGTGTTGTATGAAACTCCTAATCGGAGTAATTGATGGTGTAATGTGGTTCGGTACTACATTTACCCTGTGTAATTCATCCTTTTTCATTCGCCTGGTGGGTCCCAGTCGGGGTCCACGACACTGTAATATCCGCCTAGTTTGGGGTGTTACATTTCTTAACTTAAATTGCATTCTCATCTGAACTCACCCCCCCCCCCCCCACACACACACATATATATATATATGATTGATTATGGTGGAAATCCCCTTAATGATGAAATCTAGAAACCAATCTATACTTGTTGCATTATTAAGCAATTTCATTGCATATTTGTTATTATTTGTTGCATCAAGCTGATCGCTAGTATATGCAACAATAATGCAATAAAAAAATACATAAATGCATATAATCCTACTCATCTACAGCTGTTAGATCACTAATATCAATGGCCTACAAAAGTTTTTAGATTTCACAAGGTAACTAGTAATACCCGCCGTGCGATGCACGGGCTCTAGTTTAAATTCTGTAAATAGTTGAGATATTTGCACATTGAGAGAGTTTAAATAATTAAGAGAAAAAATATTAAGATCAATATAACACAGTGCGATATATATTTAATATTGTCCAAGATAAATGGAAATAACGATTTTTATAAATTGTAGAAGACCTCCCTATAGACGATATTTCTTGTTGTGGTAGATTTGTTGTTCTCTTTGTCGCCCATCAAGATTTTGAGATCCTTTGGATGAGTAACCCTTGACAAAGCCAAATATAGTTGACCGTGACAAAAAAACTGGTTTTCTTAGAAATAGTCCAACGTGAGTCAACGATTGACCTTGGCTCTTATTTATGGTCATTGCAAATGACACAATCAATGGATTTGACTGGTAGCCTGGGATCAGAAGGTGCCAACGATATTCTAGGAATTAGTGCTTGATGTCCTGCGTTACTTCCTGTTAAAATCTCAGCTTCAATGACAGAGTTCCCAAGATTTGTCACGATCATTCTTGTACCATTGCATATTTCAATTGAATGGTCGATATTTCATAGCAACATCACTGGAGTACCTACTTTCAAATTAAGTTCATGGTTTGGAACTCCTAAAGATCTGATTTCATTCAAAAATTCAGTTGTGTGGAGTGCATTTATGACATCAGTTGTCTTGTTTGAATGACATGGTTCCTCCGAACTTAAATATAAGCGTCCATCTCCAGCTAATTGTGCGTTCATGTACTGATTCACTTCATCAACGACGTCTAGTGTAGGTGCCAAAATCGCCCTTTCTTTAAAGTAAGACGAATCTTCAGTGTAAATGCCAGAGGATGAATATGTGCTCTCAACAATTGATGGGATAGGATTCTCGAAGTCTTGTATCAAAAAATCATGAGGAATGTAGAAAAAATATTGTTATCCTGAAATTTAGAAATTATAGTAACTTACCGTAAAGTTTCCTTGCGACAATGTTGGTGTTTGTCTCAAAAATCTGCAAAGCTTTTAAGCACAAATCTCAAATTTGGAAATTATTCTTTTGGATCTTGATATATGAGAGTTCATCCACAAATGTTGATCATGAAGGGTGCATCAGTTGTTCGATATGGCATATCATTTAAGGCAACCAAAAATTTAGACATTCTATATAGTTTTCCTTCCCGCAGCATGGGCCTGTGCTTCGAAACCCATGGTTTTTTTTATTTGAGCATGGATCCTGTCTCCCTATAAATAAAAAGAATTACACAGTGTTGCATCAAGTAAATGAGAAACATCTTTATATATGGAAAACGTAATCACAATGTAATAGAATCTTACTGTTTACATCGTGAAATATGCATTCAACTGTTTTTATGTCTCTGTAATACCCTCGCCTTTACTACTGTATTCTTTGTTTTAATAGAGCATTGTCGTACCATATCTGTGTTTATTGTAATGAATATATTGATGAATTATGTTAAATTGAAATCTCGATCGTTCATACTGTAGTTGATTGTTAGATGTTATTTGGAGAATTTCATTTTTACTTTTTGTTGCCTTAGCGTACGTTAGCTTTTTATCTTTACGTACGCTATGTACGCAGCATTACGTACATAACTCTCCTAGGTTAACGTACGTAATGCAGTGTATCTATCAACAGCTCGCCTTTTGGCGGGTGGGACCGAGCGTGGATAGGTGGTCGGGAACCGATCGTGACAGCCTAAGTCAAAGGCCATTACGTACGTAATGACCCTGTCTTAGCGTACGTAATGTATTTGATCCTTACGTACATCCATTTTGGTAACGTACGTAAGGACATGTGTATTTTGAGTCAGTAACATCTGAAAATCTGTTACGTACGTAATATTCATAGGGTTACGTACGTAAGGTTTATAACGTACGTTAATTTTCATCTATAGCGTACGTAATGCTGAATTCAGGTTATAAAAGTATGGGTTGCCTTTCATTTCTGCTCGACCTTTTTCCATCCTCCCTTCCTCAAAACCGATTCCCTGCCCCCTTAAATCATATTCTTGCCCTCCAATCTCGTGTTAGAGCTACAACACTTTGATTATAGCTTGGTAACTAGAAGCTAGGAGTGTGTTCTTGGAAGATTTGGTGCTATTCTTCATCCTTTTCTTGAGATTGGTTATCTTACTCTTGTTGTTTCATATAATTGATGATGTTAGTAGTAGAATAGCCTGGTAGATCATGATGAATATTGAGGTTATGTACAAATTTAGTTAGGAACATGATAATATTTTTAGAACCATTACTTCAATGATTGATGAAGATGTGGGATAACATGTTCAATATAGAACCCTTAGGTAATCATGTTAAAATCAGGAGATTAGAGTTATGAATATGCTCTAAATTGTTAGTAGGATCCTATGATGTTATAGCCATATATTGGAGAAGCATTAACAACTCACTAGGAAGAATTTGATGATGTCTTTAGCGTTTCAAAAACCCTCAATGATATAATTATGTTTCGAACAAATTCTTAAGGGATGATAATGGATTATGAAGAACACAAGTATAACCTTTATGTATTCAAGATAATCGGGTGTGTTGATAACTCAAGAAGGTAATAATCACTACATTAATATGTTGATGGTGTTCTTAGGACGATTATAACAACTATGGGTGATAATAATGCAGTAAAATTAATAGCCGAATTCTATTACGTTGATCCTCGTGTATTAAGATGACGTAAATTAGGATGATGTTCTTATTGTGCTTAAAACTTAAAGTTATTATTTCATTTATGGATTGACTTGACGTAATCATTGGAAAGATGATGAAGAATGTAAAGAAACACAAACTTTTAACATGTTCAACGTTAATCGGAAGTGTTGATGGATTGAGAGTGTGTTTAATCATCATAATATTACATTGATAGTGTTCTTGACTTCAAATGCTTGTCATTAATGTTAGAATATGTGGACGAATCTAATAAACTTGGTGTATGATAATTCATAATTGGAGAGTTAGAATGTTCAATAGAATAGTTGAACTATTCGAGTAAAAATATGAATATTGTTTCTATGAATTAATACCATTATCGTACGAATGTGTTGTTGAATGAATTACGTTTCATTCACGGTTGCTTGTCCAAGTGAGTATTGTTAGACGAAAATACCGTTCGTTTGATCGTTCAAAGAAGGATTATTCGTCTACGAAATTGAGGCAAGTTATCTTGCTTGGTTATAATGATGGTTGAATTCTTGTAATTATTATGCATTTCGTGTATATGAAATGTTCTGTGAATATATGATTCATGATGTGGTGATGTTTTTTATCGTGTTACCATTTGTGGCGGGATTGTATTCCCAAACTTATCGCCCTTGTTACCGTTGGTCTCGTTGAGCTTTGTCGTCACTTCGGTGAGTTGTTCGATTCTTTGATAAAAGTGTAATTCGTTGACTTTCATTGTCATGTTGCATCGTGACATCTCTGGAGTCATATCTGCGTACCAATTGGTTATGTGTAGGATTTTTAGCCGGGCACTTAATGGTCATGCGTGGATGTTTCCGCATTAGATCGTGCACATGAGACGTAGTTCGTGAGGCAAATTAGGTACATCGTACCACGTATATTCTGGATTCCGTATACGGAGTGGACATGTGCACGAACACATTTTCGGATCGGGCGTACTGTGACATCCGTCTTGAGCCATATTATTTGGTCGTTCATATGTTGAATATGTTCGACAGTTGGGACTGACTGTTTATACGCCTGCGAGGTATATTCAGTAGTCGGTTATTTCTTGAGATCTGTATGTATATAAATTGTAAAATGCCATGAGAATTATTATCATGTATGGATGACCCTGTGTTGGGCGAAATACTTGCAATGCACAGGAAGAGCACGATGGCGGCGAAGGGTTTTGAAGGATGCTAATTCGGGGGGCCCGAGTCTTTTGATGTTCGGTTATGTCTTACTATGATTTTTCATTTTATTTTATTTCGGATAAATGAAAGATAATTTGTAAGGTATTTTCCATCTTTATATGGTCTATACCGAATTTGGATCCTATGTATGGTTGCGTGAGTTGATATATGTATAATTTATACTCCACATCGGGGTTTGGATTAATATTGTGGTTCGATACCACATGATGGGATTTTAAAGTTATTGTTAGAACCATTCCTTCAATGATTGATGAGGATGTGGGATAACATGTACAATATAGAGCCCTTAGGTAATCATGTTAAAATCAAGAGATTAGAGTTATGAATATGCTCTAAATTGTTAGTAGGATCCTATGATGTTATAGCCATATATCTGAGAAGGTTTAACAACTCATTAGGAATAATTTGATGATGTCTTTAGAGTTTAAAAAACCCTCAATGATATAATTATGTTTTGAACAAATTCTTAAGGGATGATAATGGATTATGAAGAACACAAGTATAACCTTTATATATTCAAGATAATCGGGTGTGTTGATAACTCAAGAAGGTAATGATCACTACATTAATATGTTGATGGTGTTTTTAGGAGGATTATAACAATTATGGGTGATAATAATGCGGTAGAATTAATAGCCGAATTCTATTACGTTGATCCTCGTGTATTAAGATGATGTAAATTAGGATGATGTTCTTATTGTGCTTAAAACTTAAAGTTATTATTTCATTTCTGGATTGACTTAACGTAATTATTGGAAAGATGATGAAGAATGTAAAGAAACACAAACTTTTAACATGTTCAACGTTAATCGGAAGTGTTGATGGATTGAGAGTGTGTTTAATCGTCATAATATTACATTGATAATGTTCTTGACTTCAAATGCTTGTCATTAATGTTAGAATATGTGGACGAATCTAATAAACTTGGTGTATGATAATTCATAATTGGAGAGTTAGAATGTTCAATAGAATAGTTGAACTATTCGAGTAAAATTACGAATATTGTTTCTATGAATTAATACCATTATCGTAAATTGTGTTGTTGAATGAATTACGTTTCATTCAAGGTTGCTTGTCCAAGTGAGTACTGTTAGATGAAAATACCGTTCGTTTGATCGTTCAAAGAAGGATTATTCGTCTACGGAATTGAGGCAAGTTATCTTGCTTGGTTATAATGATGGTTGAATTCTTGTGATTATTATGCTTTTCGTGTATATGAAATGTTCTATGAATCTATGATTCATGATGTGGTGATGTTTTTGATCGTGTTACCGTTTGTGGCGGGATTGTATTCCCAAACTTATCGCCCTTGTTACCGTTGGTCTCGTTAAGCTTTGTCGTCACTTCGGTGAGTTGTTCTATTCTTTGATAAAAGTGTAATTCGTTGGGTTTCATTGTCATGTTGCATCGTGACATCTCTGGAGTTACATCTGCGTGCCGATTGGTTATGTATTGGATTTTTAGCCGGGCACTTGATGGTCATGCATGGATGTTTCCGCATTAGATCGTGCACACGAGACGTAGTTCGTGAGGCTAATTAGGTACATCGTCCCACGTATATTCCGGATTCCATATACTGGGTGGACATGTGCACGGACACATTTCCGTATTGGTCGTACTGTGACATCCGTCTTGAGCCATATTATTTGGTCGTTCGTATGTTGAATATGTTCGACAGTTGGGACTGACTGTTTATACGTCTGTGGAATATATTAAGTAGTCGGTTGTTTCTTAAGATCTGTATGTATATGAATTGTATAATGCCATGAGAATTATTATCATGTATGGCTGACCCTGTGTTGGGCGAAATACTTGTATTTCAGGGCGAGGAAAAGGCAAGGCACAGGAAGAGCACGATGGCGGCGAAGGGTTTTGAAGGATGCTAATTTGGGGGGCCCGAGTCTTTTGATGTTCGGTTATGTCTTACTATGATTTTTCATTTTATTTTATTTCGGATAAATGTAAGATAATTTGTAAGGTATTTTCCATCTTCATATGGTCTATACCGAATTTGAATCCTGTGTATGGTTGCGTGAGTTGATATATGTATAATTTATACTCCACATCGGGGTTTGGATTAATATTGTGGTTCGGTATCACATGATGGGATTTTAAAGTTCATGTTGTGATATCGCCTGGTGGGTCCCAGTGGGGTCCACGGCACTGTAATAGCCGCCATTTTCGGGGTGTTACAGTCTCTCCCAGCAAAATCAAGCACATCATATGATCTGACCAGACGCAATCTCATGCTCCATCCAAAATTTTTGGGTTCCAGATCTCTTATACTGCTCCAAATCGGCATGTTGTCTATCTTTTGTTAATATATTTCTATGGTGATCGTTTCTGCAACTATAGGAAGAATGGAATGGAGTTGATGTATATTTCGTGGTTGGGGGCTCCTTTTATACTGTTTTCCATTTTAATATGCCGGTTATAAGGTAGTTTTATGTTAGTGACTAAAGTAGTGGACAATATGGTTGTTGTGGATAGGAATACATAAACAGTTTTTTGTTAAACCGCCACTCCTAATAAAACCGCCAATTCTAAAAAAACCACCAATTCTAATGGGACAGTTTTTTGATAAACCGTCATTGCAACTACTATACAATAACATGCTAGTGAAGAATGTGGCTGTGATGATTTATTGTAATCAAGTTCTATATTTTTATCTTCAAATTTATTGCTTTTATTAATTTTTTATTTAATTTTTTTGCGATGGTTTTATTCATAAAACCGCCATTAGACCTACTATACACTAACTATAATTTGGGCGAAAAATCCCGTATTTTTATCTTCAAATTTATTGCTTTTATTAATTTTTTCTTTAATTTTTTTGCAACGATTTTATTAAAAAAACCTTCATTGCACCTATTTTTTCTTTAATTTTTTTGCAACGGTTCTATTAAAAAAACCGCCATTATATCTACTAAATTTGGGCGGGAAATCTCCTTCCCAAATGACTATATTCTTTTAATATATATAAAGATTAGTTTTCATATGATATATTTCCTATATATATATATATATATATATATACACTATATGTCTATACAATCTGAATGTGAAATGAAAAGTCATAATCAAACGGTAAAAGAATTGAAGTAGAGAGATATAAATGTTTTGGAAAAGAAAAGTAGACTAATTACCATCACTTTTATATAAAAAAAAGGTCAACAATTCATTTAAACTTAAACTACTTATGTAGTTTCCCATAAAAAACGAATAGATAATATTTAATGTTCAAATCAATATTTTAAAAAAATATTTTTTTAGATAAAAATATTAATTTTCAGGAAAGAATAATTTTTATATATATATTTTAAATATATACTTGTATGTATTTAGAGGCCTATCATTTTTGAAGGCCTAAAGCCACTGCTTCTCTCGCCTAATGCATGCACCGCCCCTTCTTACCTCTTTTTTTATCCCTTTAATAATTATCACAATTACAAAACTAAACTAAACAATCACTTACTTTTTAATCTCCACCACACACTAACTATAATGTTTTTTTAATTATCACCATACATTTATCATCATTACTTATATCAATTATTATCTAAATACACAAAATATACATATACTGTATTTTAAAGTTTGGAAGTGCAATTGCATGTTTGGGTTCTACTAAATTTAATCAAAAAAAAAACAAGAGATATGTTTTCGATTTATAGTAGCAATTACTTTTGATTTGACTTTATTATAAAAAAAAATAAAAACACTTCACAAATTATCCGGCAAATTCCTCACATATAAACTACATTAACATCTCATCTCATTTGTTGGGTCACAGACTGTTGTGATAAACAATCCTGTTTTGATAATTGCCATCATACAGCAAAGAAGTCGAAAGAGTTAAAATGCTGCTAAGTATGGAAACTGCCTGGAATCTCCATACAGCCCTTTCATACAGCATTGAAGATCTCATACAGTCTATCCTACAGAGCCTACAGCTACAGCAAAAGGCTTAATGCGTCAGATACAGCAGTGAGGCCGTAAGATGTTTTATTTGGGAAAAGTAAAACATATCCGACAGGCCTGATTAAAGAATACTTTAAACCGTTGTGAAATACACTTGTTTATTCATAAAGTATTCACGATTAAAACATTATTTACTGCGGATAGGATATCATTTAATGCAGCCAGAGTGAGACAAGTCTGAACGTGCTGAAGAGCATTTAATGCGAAGTCAGAAAGGATGTCTGAATCATTAAATGCGATATGCTTTAATTTAAATATTCAACAATACGCCAATCAGAGACGTCAACATCTCACCTACCTGCAACGGCTACATTTGTAACGTATGTATTTTCCAAACGTTATATAAACAGTCCCAAGCTGAGGACTTAAAGAAGAGTATATTCATACTCGCGAAAGCTCTGACACAGATTCTGACAATTTAAGCTATATCAAGAGCAAGTATATTTCGCAAGCATACAACGTATCTACAGTGAAGAAATATACTCAACAAGAACAACACAACATACAGCAAACGCATATCAGATCAAGCTGCTGTTCAGAGAATTCTACCCTTTACCGTTGAGAAAATTATCAGCCCTGTGTGGACTGAAGATCCTTGCGTGTTCCGACTAGTGTATGAAGAATAACATTATAGACGAAGCTTCAAACTGTGTGTGAAGAAGCGAGTCAAGAAAGAGCTCAAACCAATCTGTGTGAACGGCAAAAAGCTTCGGTCCCCGTATCAATCTGTGTGAATAATACAGAGACGGGTTTAGTTATAGTCACATAGTTGTGTATGTAGTGATCATAATAAATGTTTTACTCGTGTGTGGAGGACCAGTTGACGTAGAGGGGTTTACCTCGAACCACTTTAAATTGTGTGTTATTTACCTTATGTCTTTATTGTTTTCATAACTGTGATTTATACAAGTATACATCGCAAAACCCTGTACGCACTAAGCAAACAGGAGAACGCCTAGTTGCTGTATTTACAGCAACACACCTAAAATTCACTACGCAAACTAACTTCGAATAACATATAGCTTGTAGTACTATCTCTTTCCAAGCTGTTATTTGCATACTTAGTGACCAACAAGTGGTATCGTAGAGGTTGATTCTAAAAAGAATCAGTCGTATTTTTAACCGAATCAGAACCAAAAATCACTTATTTTGGAAAACAGTCTTATCTTTCCTATTTTCTCGAATGGATACCTCAATGATAAACAAGGTTCCTATATTTTCGATTAACGAGTTTGATGACTGGAGAATCAAGATGGAAGCCCATCTTGCTGCCATGTACAAAGAGATGATATTTGTCATCCAAGGAGGCCCCATAAAGATAATGAAGGTTAATCTTGCCGCAAAGATAGATGGACAACCTTATGTAGAAATGCTCGAGAAGGAGCGTGAGCAATGGACAACCGACGATCACAAGCGTGCAAACCTCGACAATGTTGCTAATAATGCATTGTTTGTCACTCTCGACAATGGCACATTCTCGAAGGTAAAGAGCTGTAAAACAGCTAAGGAAATCTGGGAGAAACTCAAGATGATTTGCGAGGGAACTGAGCTCTTAAAAGAAAATAAAACTTCAAAACTTACTCAGCAATTTAAATCCTTTGAAATTAAATCTTCCGAAACGCTTGTGGAGCTTGACCTCAGATTCACTGGCATTGTCAGTGAACTTGAAGCATTGGGTAAAGTATATACCCAAAAGGAGAAAACTTGAAAATCTTTAGATCACTCCTGCCCGATGGAATATTAAGACTATAGCTATGTGTGTGTCATGTAATCTTAATGATATTTCTACTTTTGACCTCTTCTCTGACCTCAAAGCCTTTGAGTACGATATTGACAGGAGAGAGAATACCGAAGAGTCATCTGCCAAGACTACAACACTGGATGCTGTATCTGACATGAGACACAGTTCCGCACCTAGCACATACAAGTCCGCCCACAAGACTATTGACAATGATGATGATATCCCGTCACAAGATGAAATGACCCTTCTTATGCATAAATTCAAGAAATTCATCAAATAGTCTGGAAAGACTCCATTCAGGCCTAAGCTTTTTTCACAAGGTAAGTTTCGAATCTCCTTATTCTGGTGATTCTAATTTGTGCTACAACTGTAGGAAACCCGGGCACTATGCAAACAAGTGTCCGCACCCGAAAGTGCAAAAGTTGCCGAAAGCCGAGCAACAAGAAAATGATGAAAGAAAGCATGTCTGGAAAACAAGCTCAAGGCCCTGATTGGTGAATCAGAAGCCTCGCCCGCATTAACCAAGACTGAGGAGTACCTTCAAGTTGTCACTGATAGTGACTCGTCCGATGATGAGATCGAAGATAAAGCCTATATGTGCTTTAAAAGAAATACAGGACGACAAAGACAACGATGATGAGGTGAGCTCAACATCAACTACTCCTGTAAATGCATCTCATACTTTTGAAAACATGATGAATGAATTCAAAAACATTCAAAAGGCCCATAAGACTCTGAAACGAGCAAACATACAGCTCGAACTTTCAAACTTAGAGCTGAAAGAAAAAAATGACTTGTTGAGTAATAACTACGAAAATATGTCTACTGATTGCAAAAACAGCAAGGTCACATTTGAAACTCATGGAAATCAATCATCAACTTGCTAAAGATCTAAATGAGACTAAGTCTTATAATGAAAGCAAGATAAATGATTATGCTCTGCTCGAAGCCAAAGCAAAATCTCTCGAAAAGCGAGAAGGAGAATTAGAGACCATCTTGAAACATTTGAGAAATCCCCTAAATGGATGGAAGAAATTCTAAGCACCGGGCAACATGTTCATGATAAAAGTGTCTTAGGATATAACTCATTCTCCAACAAAGGGAAAACTAGTACGGTGTTCGTCAGGGATGTGGAACCCATTCCTGTACCTGAAGACACCCCGAGTCCCGTAAAGGTAACAGTTGCCCTGCATAAAGCAAAGGTTTCCATTCCGCCACTAATGTCATATCATCTACAGCGGAACCCTCAGCTTCAAGGACCTGTAAGCTGTAACCAACAGCATGCTCCCCGAGCATATCAAAAGCACCAACAGTCATTCAAAAAGAAGGTTGTATCTAAATGCCAAAGGCATGCACAGTAGTACTTCCAACAGTACAGTGTGCCTAGATATTGGATACATGAGCCCAGATATCCATCCAGAAAGCAGGTCGTCGTGCAGTATAACCAATAGCTCTGGGAATCCAACTGGAGACCCAGGAGGCAAGCTATAAGGCCTAAAAAATGGCTCCACCTCCGAGACGACAATCGTACTGGAATAATAATAACCCTAGATTTTACATGCATAATAATCAAGGTTACAAAGACTACGAGTCTGACCCACATAGAAAACGCAACACTGGACCAAAAGTAACCTACAACAAACCTATTACTGTCAGGCAAATTTGAGTACCAAAAGGCACTAACGTATAAGGACCCAACAATCGAAGGGGACCTAAATCTACTTAAATTCTGTGCTTGCAGGATATTAAAGAAAAGGACATCTGGTACTTTGACAACGGATTTTATCGGCACATGACTTGAGATATCAGCAATCTTTCAGATTATGTAGAAGGTCGCGGTCCAGAAGTGCACTTCAGTGACAAGTCCAAATGTAGAACAAGAATGAAGGGAACCCTGCTTGTAGGAAAGTTTAAAGTAACCGACGTAGCTTATGTTGCAGGCTTACAGTACAATATACTTAGTATTAGCCAGTTCTGTAACAAACAGTTCTCGGTTAAATTTTATATAGATCACTGTAGAGTGAAGAACATTTTGACCAAAGAAGTTTTCCTCACAGAAAGCAGGTCAGGTAATATGTATATTGCTGACTGGAAGCCTACGAGCTCCAATATTCCTTGTTTTGTTGCCAAAGGCATTGCAGATCAAAGCTGGCTATGGCACAAGAGGATGTCTCATATCAACTTCAAGACGATCAACAAACTCGCCAGATAGGGAATGGTTAGAGGTTTGCCCGATGTGTTATTCCGCAAAAACAGCATCTGTGGACCCTGTCAGAAAGGCAAACAAGTTAAAACCACCCTGAAAGGCAAATCATACCTGTCCACTCACAGAGTTCTGGATATGCTACATATGGACCTCTACGGTCCTATAGACCCTGTAATTTTGGGAGGTAAGAAATATTGTCTAGTTATTGTTGATGATTTCTCCAGGTATGCTTGGACAATCTTTCTGAGCAAGAAGAAAGAAACCATAACAAAGTTTCCTGAGCACTTGAGAAAGCTTCAGAATGAGAAAGGGTGAGTATCATGTCCATTCGTTCCAACAGAGGTACTGAATTCACAAATTGCTCTATATATCAATACTGTTCGGATAATAGAATACAACACGAATACTCAGCGTCCCGGACTCCTCAACAAAATGGTGTCCGAGCGAAAGAATATGATGCTCAAGGAAGCCACAAGAACCATGATCTCCGCAAGAAAGTTGTCGCAGCGGTTCTAGGGCGAAGCAATAAATACAGCATGCTATACACAAAACCGTTATATTATCAACAAGCATCACAACAGAACGACCTATGAGGTATGAAATAATTGAACTCCGTTAGTTTCATATTTTCACATCTTTAAATACCGATGCTATGTTCTGAATAATGGGAAAGATCAACTCAAGACTTTTGACGAGATGTCGGATGAAGAGATATTTGTAGGATACTCCTCTGTCAGCAAGGCTTTCAGAATCTTTAACAAAAGGAAGCTGACAATCGAGGTTTCTGGACATGTAGTATTTGATAAACCTCACCATGATCCTACGGGAGTAGAAGACTTGACTCAGAATATCCAAACACTCTCCATTAATGACCCTCCAACTCCAACAGAATCAGTCGTATACTTAGAGATCAATCCCGCAACTGTAAGATCAGAAGTAGTCTAAGTCGATGCTGTAAAAGATGAAGCCGAAACTACTGCACCACAAGATACAGTATGGGATGCATAACTTGAACCCGATAGGAGATGGCTAAGAGATCACTCTCAGGAGTTAATCATAGGAGATATTGATGCTGGAGTATCTACCCACGGGAGAATACAGAGTACACAAGGAACTGTACTATGTGCGTAAGAAGAACCCAATCTGAGAGATCTCCATTTCCTGTATGGAAATATCAAGCTAAAATTAGGAGACTAGATATGTGCACCCTAGATGTATTCTTAGGTCAATGTGAACCTGTTTCTACTAATGAACCTTTGAATAATTCTCACTGGGTCACTTCTATGGAAGAAGAGCTTAATGGTTTCGAAAGAAAAAAATGTATGGTATCTAGTACCCAGACCTGAACATCAAGCTATAATTGGAACCAAATGGATATTTAGAAACAAGAAGGATGAGAATGGACTAGTTATCAGGAACAAATCCTGTCTAGTCGCACAAGGCTACAGACCTGAAGAAGGCATAGACTACAATGAAACATTTGCCCTTGTATCCAGATTAGAAGCCATCAGGATATTTTTAACTTTTTCCGCCCATAAGAGCTTTATAGTATATCAAATGGATGTTAAGAACGCGTTCCTGAATGGAGACCTCACCAAAGAAGTCTATGTTGAACAACCACCAGGATTTGTCAACACTGAAGGCTGAGAACTTGTATACAGACTACGGAAAGCTCTATATGGACTTAAGCAAGCACCTAGAGCGTGGTACGAAACCCTGTCCCTGTACCTTATCGATAACGAATTTCAGAATGGTGCTGTGGACAAGACTCTATTTAAGATACAGGAAGGTGATGACCTGTTAATGGTGTGTCGATGATTATATTCGGTTATACTAACATTGATTTGTGTCAAAGGTTCTTTCATCTCATACAAAGTAAATTTGAAATGAGTATGATGGGGGAACTTAGTTATTTCTTAGGATTGCAGGTGAAGCAAATGCCTACAGAAATCTTCATCAACCAGGAGAAGTACAACAAGAATCTACTCAACAAGTTTGGGATGAACAACTCCAAATCCTCATCAACCCCCATGAGCATTTCCGTGCAAATTAGTGCTGACGAAGCTGGAAATCCGGTTGATCAATCATTTTACATGAAGCTTATAGGCTCACTCCTGTACCTAATAGCTAGCAGACCCGGTATCCAGTTTGCTGTAGGAGTGTGTGCTCGGTATCAAGTAGCACCAAAAGAATCACACGTCACAACAACGAATCCTTAAGTACGTGAAAGGAACAGTTGATGTAGGATTATGGTATCCTAAAGAAAGGGGATTCGATTTGGTTGGCTACAGCGACTCGGATATTGGTGGTTGTAAGTTGGATAGGAAGAGTACAAGCGGTACTTGTCACTTTCTTGGACCTAGACTTGTGTCATGGTTCAGTAAGAAGCAATTGGCCATCACTTTCTACAGCTGAGTCGGAATACTATGCCGTTGGAAGTTTCTGTATGCAGATTCTCTGGATGCAACAGCAGCTATCAGATTATGGAATCAGTGCTAGAGAAACACCGATCATGTGCGATAGCACGAGTGCAATTGCAATAACGCACAATCCTGTATTGCACTCGTGAACTAAACATATTGATATGAATCACTTCATCAGGAATCATATAGAGAGTAAGGATGTTCGACTCGAAAAGATTCATATAGACATCCAGTTAGACAACATCTTTACAAAACCTATCAACACAACCAGATTCTGTATGCTTCAACAAGAATTGGAATGCTACAGCTTACTCCCTGTAAGTTTTTATGCTTTTACTCATCAATTGAGTGGGAATGTTGTAAGACTCAAGAATAGAGTATCCACCGTTAATTAATTGTACACTCAGAACAAGTCAGATCTTACTGTAAGAAAAAGATACAAAACCTTCATACAGCTGACGTGTGCATTAATTAAGGGGGAATACAGTACGACCCATGAATACAGTATTAATCCAAACATTGCTGTAAGAATTGAATCATGTATGTACCTTTTATGGGGGAACGCTGTATTATTCGCGGATACAGCACATACACTGTGGGACATCAATTAACATTATATTATTATTCTATTCATACTGAAAACATTTTTAGTCCACGTGCCCTATTTTTAAAATTCAAACGTTTTATTCTTTAATGCTTTAAACGACATCTGTACTTTATTACCTCAAACACCGCGATATTAATTATTTCAAAACCGCCGTTTCATGCAATGAGGGAAGACGAACTGTCAAAGTGGGACCGCTTATCATTTCAAAAACAAATGGATAAGACGTACAAGTTACTCTAAGTTCATCATGTTCGTTCTTTTAAAAGACATTTCCCATTCCTTAAATCTGACCGTGCACTTATGTAACCCTAATCTTTCCTGCACACTATAAAAGGATTGTATCTTGCTCCCTTTGACTCTTTACGCTTTCTGCAATATTAAACAAGTCAAGAGCAAACAGTCTACAAACTTTCTGCGAAATTTAATGCATTCTTTCTGTAACACCCCCAATCCCATTGGGTTATTACAGTGTCGTGGACCCCGTACCAGGAGACCCACCAGGCGACGACTAAAATACAACAAACTAACCAAAGGGGAAATCACAGATCCTACTATGATATCCGACATACTATTCCGATATGGAATTTCAACGACAATGCATCAACATCCACGAGCCTCGCTCGGATAATAAAACAATGACAACAACTGACGAAACTGGAGTACTCCAATCTGACCGACATGAACACCGAAACAACTCGGACTAGTATCACTCGAATGCCTCGTCGCCATCGTCATGCCCTTGTTTCTCAACTCTCTCCTCGCAAGCACCTAAAACATGTTCCGCCCCCACAAGGTCAGTCATCTAGATAATGAATATCAATTACATGTATAACATGATGCATCCAACGACAATTGTAAAATGAGATGCTCACAAACCAAAGTAAGAACCGAGCATTCGTGAAATATTATACCCACGGCATACGATCAATACCTGCTCAATAGGTTAGAACACAAGTGCCCAACGACGAATCATCAATATAGAACACAACAATGAATTACCCGAAGGTAAACCAAACCAGAGCTGGAATAAATATGAATCACAATGCCCGCAGGCTCCAACGGAAATATCAATACATCACAATGGCCTGAAAGCCTTCAGCCGAAGCTGCAAAATATCCCAATGGTCTGAAACCACTCAGCCGAAGCTACCAATCATCACAATGGCCCGAAGCCAAAACAACCCGAAGCTGTATCACATGAGGGCCGAAGCCACGGCACGAAGCCGTATAGCAATGAGATCATCAATGACCGTGACCTGCTGAATTGCAGGTGTTGGGAAACCAACCGCGAAGGTTCAAGCCCCAAACTTATCCAAAATGAGATCATCAACATGACCGTGACCTACTGAACTGTAGGTGTTGGGAAACCAACCGCGAAGGTTCAAGCCCCAAACTTACCAAAAATGAGATCAACATGACCGTGACCTACTGAACTGTAGGTGTTGGGAAACCAACCGCAAAGGTTCAAGCCGCAAGCTTACCCGTCGAGCACTAGCCGAGACTAGCCTCCAAAACACAATTAATCACAAACGGCAACGATCCCAAGATTTACCGAATTCACAAGAATAATAGTGTGCTGCCTCGAGTCAGCCAACACAATAACAATAACTCATGGGTGGGCACCGTCCTCGGCGGTCCCAAATCAAATACCTCGACTGCCTTGGAATGGCCAATCGACCACATCGACTCAACGGATGGGAACTATCCTCGACAGTCCCAATTCAATATATCGATTGCCTTTGAACGGTCAACCGATAACAACGACTCAACAGATGGGAAGTGTCCTCGACAGTCCCAATTCAATACATCGATTACCTTAGAACGGTCAATCGATAACAACGATACAACGATGGGAAATGTCTTCGACAATCCCAATTCAATACATCGATTATCTTAGAACGGTCCATCGATAACAACGATACAACGGATGGGAAATGTCTTCGACAGTCCCAATTCAATACATCGATTACCTTAGAACGGTCGATCGATCACAACGATACAACGGATGGGAAATGTCTTCGACTGTCCCAATTCAATACATCGATTACCTTAGAACGGTCAATCGATAACAATGAAAGAATCAGAACAGATGGCCCGGTGCCTTTAATTGACCACCAGAACAGAGACGATAATCGAATACGTCAACGCCTTCAATCGGCCAATACATCATCAATAGAAGAACAACGATATCAATAACAATGATCACAACGATAACTCAATGGAACATCAGTCAACAATAACTATCGATACATCGATACTGCAAACCAGCTATCGACAGCAACATAATCCAACAAGTATCTCAATGCCTTGAACCGGCCATTAACAAACAACAATAACAATAAGACGATCAATCAACAACGTTGGCATAATTACCGAAGGGTTTGTATCAAACAATTCCCTGACATCAATAGATCATGAAGAGACTATGTCTCGAAATGATACAACACATTCATACACATATATGATAACATTTATCTCATTGACTACTACATGTATAAAACTTGCCTCAAACCGAAAGCGAAAAAATAGTCCTTCCACGATCAACGTCCTCCCATGAAACGACGAACGGCGTCCTCCGACAGTCACAAGCACCCGAACAACCTTTAATGAAATACAATTCATTCAATAACATAAAATCAAAGGAAAACAACACCAAATACAATCCCGATTCAATCACAAATCGGTTAAACTCCACAAACGAATATCATTGTTCTCAACTATGAATTCTAACATCCTCCAACACCTCAATGATCAATTAACGTGATCATTATGTGCTTAACACTTGTGAAAAACAATTCAACAAGGATTATCAAGAACAACATCAAATCAATCATCTAAAAATGATAATATCACGAATATCCTCAATAATACCTCAAGAACATTATCATCACAACAAACATGATGTCTCCACCAAAATCAATCACCAATTCCTCAAGAATTTCGGATTAATCAACAAGATTAACTTAACCATTTCAAAATTATGGTAATCACCTCCCAATTCATCATAAATCCTGACTAAAATGGTTATAATCTCTCAAGAACATAACCAACAACAATAATCATATCAAGGCTACGTTAATCATCTAAAAATATTAACATAACTCTTCCTAGACATGATTATAACCTCCAAGTATTCTTAAACATCAAGAGTACAATCCAACTCAAGCTATATCATCATGTTCTTAGTCATAAGTTATAAAAACTCATCAAGAATTAAGCTATCCTCCATCCATCCATCAAAACACGAAGTAACCAACAATAACAACATCATAATCTCGAGTTCAACACCAGATTAATGACATACCTCTTGAAAAAGTGAAGAACAACATCAAACCATCAAGAAAGACTCCAAACTCCAAGTTCCTAAGCTTTAATCCAAGTTATGAAGCTCCAAAACAGGATGGAAGAGGCTGGAAAAGACTAAGGGATGCAAAGGGATGATTTCTATAGGAAGAAACCGAAAATGGATCGTGAGAAAATGAAAGACGAATCATGTCTTTATAATTTGCACATTGCATTACGGCCGATATATCATCACCTTAACGTACGTTATCGCCTCTACGTAGTGTATGCTACGTAGTCCAAAGCTCATTTCCTAAAAACGGGGTACCCATTACGTACGTTAACAAAATTACGTATGTAAACAGCCTAAGCATTACGTACGTTAACCACAAGGTATAGCGTACGTAATGTGCGTTGACCAGCCTGTCCCAATCGAACTCCGCGAATCCAGCCTGGCCCGGTCCCACATGCCGAAAGATAGATCTGATCCGAAACCCTGTGTCACGTACGTAACAAACACTGCTTAATGTACGTAACACTCCAACCGTAGCGTACGTAATGCTATACATATAGCGTACGCTATGGCTAATATACCTAGCCAAAAATTCCAAACTCACCAAGCAACATCCAAACGACGAAACAAAACTGACGACAGGTATAAATATTTCGATTCCGAAATATCCCAATACAATATACATTGTATCAGTGAAATACAACACCACTTGATAGTGAAACGAAAAAAAAATTATCCCCGGATATTACATACTCTCCCCTTAAAAAGAGTTTCGTCCACGAAACTAAGGGTAAACAACTCGGGATATGAATTATCCATCAGGTTCTGAAAACAACATCCCCAAGAATACTTCTCACTGCCAACCACTTTGCCTGAGCAACTGGGCCGAACCCCTCGGGCCCCCGCTTCTCCTCTGCCTGAACACGGCGAGAGTTAAGTGATAAAAACACTCAACCAAGTGTGAGATCAGTCGAATCATGACTCCTCCGATAGAGACCAGTCAGAAAGTCGTACCAACCGCATGACTCGTAACACCGGCATACACACCCCGCGGGAGCCGGCCATTGTACATGTCTATAATCATCGGTGTACACTTCTCCGTACACGTCGGCATCGGAAGCCTATGCAATTACTGAATCACGCCACAAAAGGAAAATAACAACACACATATAGTCCTCGGGACCATATCAGTCGCACGCCCAAGTCCTCACAACTTGACGTATAGAAACACAATGAACAATTACCCAGATTATCAGAAAATATCGGGCACAAAACCGAAAGGAAAGAAAATCACATCAAATGACTCAAATCTCAAGATTCTCAATTATTATCATTACAAGATAAATCAACAACAAATGGTTCACAACCACAATACTATAATACAGACTGAGTCAAACATCAATCCGAAAAACAAGGATAATACACATCAAGGCTACATCTCAAGTGTACCCATCATCGATATCCTCGAGATCATCGATCTCCTCGATCTCATTGATTCAGGGAAGGCCCAAATCTGAACTCGCTGCTCCTCTTCGGCTGTCCTTACCTCTGGCTCCCGAAGCCCGATAGGACCCCTTGGATGACGTACGGACTGGAGTAACAAAACCTCTCGAGGCCTGTGAGCTCTCTCGAGACCTACTGGCACTAGAACTTCTGCAGTGTTTCTGTAGGTGTCTCTGTCTCCCACACAGAAAACAAGCAATAGTCTGCATCGGGCACCGGGTACTGCGATGTCCTATTGTATCACAGCTAAAACAAACAACAGTCAAACTCATCGCTAGAGAGGAAGATGCTTTCCCAGCACGAAGACGCCTAGAAAACAACCTCTTGGATGTCGGAGCCCGATGGCCCTCCGAACGAACCTGCATCCTAGTCCTCTCACCAGAAGAAACTGAAGGGTTCTTCTGAGCAAGCTCCTTGATTAAAAGCTCTGCTCCAAGGGCCTTTTCGATGAATTCACCAAGTGAGTTACAATTATGATTGAACAACTGCATCCTCAACTGCGGGTTCAGCCTCTTGCTAAAAT
This sequence comes from Orobanche coerulescens, assembly GCA_033398695.1. Classification (NCBI taxonomy): domain Eukaryota; kingdom Viridiplantae; phylum Streptophyta; class Magnoliopsida; order Lamiales; family Orobanchaceae; genus Orobanche; species Orobanche coerulescens. The sequence continues at coordinate 189,150,505 of CM065804.1, read as the reverse complement.
ACTTGATCTTATCCGCTTCAGTACGGATAACAGATGAAGCAAATTTAAGAAGTCCATGAAACTTCTCAGCAGTAACAATAACACCCTCGTCCTCGACGGATTCGGGGTTCAAAGCCTCTGACAACTTGGCTTCACGAAGTGGAGCCGGATAATACCTCTCTAACATGAGAGTCTTGAACTCGCTCCAAACGCAATCACGATCGGTGGGCTTCACAGAAAGACACCAAGAATAAGCACCCTTACTCAAATAGTAAGCCGCTACTGCCACCTTACTCTCTTCCGGACAGTGAACCATGTCGAAGAGTTTATCAAAATGTTCAAGCCAATGAACAATATCAGCTGGTTCCGACGAACCCTAAAAAGTAGGCGGCCTCTAATGAGAGATATCACCAACAATCTGACTCACTCCCCCAGTCTGCCCATGAAACGGCACCTGGAATCCCTGATGCGATGGACCACGAACCATCGAGGCATGTATGGTCTCTACTATCTGCGTCATCTGAGTCATATGGGCCATCATGCCCCTCATAAGTAAGAAAGGGTCAATGTGTCCACTCTCAATCTGATCGACTTCTCGAGTATGACATCCCGAAGTGAAATCGATCGCGTAAGTAACACCTCCGGCCGAACTCTGATCCATCTCGGCACCCGCACTTGTATAAACATGAGGTTCTGGGTTCTGGCTCGTTCTACAGCCCTTACCCCCCTGTCACGTCCTCGGATTCCTCGATCCATACTGAAAGAATAACGTAAGCTCATGATCATAACTCAAATATGCCTTGACGACCAATCCAGAATGCTAAGTCAATAGCCAAACACGAGTATACATACTCAAAACAATCACATCAATCATGCTAATCATAGCCAATACAGAGCTCACACGTTCCAAAATAAATAATCATGAGTCAATCGTACTACTAATGTCACATGTATAATCAATTACATAATGAATGTATGAACACAAAAAAGAATTGAGTCCTTACACAGGTCATACGAAGCTTCGAGGTCTTGCGATAGTAGTCTTCACTGACGACGACTCGATGAAAGAATGACTCATACAGTCGTCCAACTATCACGACTCACAAAACTCGATTGTTCAGATTGTCATAACCTGACAGCCCCACTACTACCGCGTCAGTAGATCCAGATAACTCACATATCAGGGTATCTCACAACCCATGCTCCGATACCATCTTCTGTAAAGCCCCCAATCCCATTGGGTTATTACAGTATCGTGGACCCCACACCAGGAGACCTACCAGGCGAACACGACTAAAATACAACAAACTGACCAAAAGGGGAAATCACAGATCCTATTATGATATCCGCATACTATTCAACGACAAGAATAGGCCTACATGGCCAAAATAAAAATACATCAACATCCACGAGCCTCGCTCGGATAATACAACAATGACAACAACTGATGAAACTGGAGTACTCCAAACTGTCTGACCGACATGAACACCGAAACAAATAGAACTAGTATTGCTCGAATGCCTCGTCGCCATCGTCATGCCCCTGTGTCTCAACTATCTCCTCGCAAGCACCTAAAACATGAAAATATGTTCCGCCCCCACAGGGTCATTCATTTAGATAATGAATATCAAATACATGTATAACATGATATGAATCCAACGATAATGGTAAAACGAGATGCTCACAAACCAAAGTAAGAATCGAGCATTTGTGAAACATTATGCCCACGACATGCGATCAATACCTACTCAACATGTTAGAACACAAGTGCCCAACGGCGAATCATCAATATAGAACACAATGATGAATTACCCGAAGGTAAACCAAACCAAAGCTGGAATAAATACAAATCACAATGCCCGAAGGCTCCAACGGAAATATCAATACATCACAATGGCCTCAAAGCCTTCAGCCGAAGCTGCAAAATATCCCAATGGTCTGAAACCACTCAGCTGAAGCTACCAATCATCACAATGGCCCGAAGCCAAAACAGCCCGAAGCTGTATCACACGAGGGCCGAAGCTACGACACGAAGCCGTATCACAATGAGATCATCCAATGACCGTGACCTGTTGAATTGCAGGTGTTGGGAAACCAACCGCGAAGGTTCAAGCCCCAAACTTACCCAAAATGAGATCATCAACATGACCGTGACCTACTGAACTGTAGGTGTTGGGAAACCAACCGCGAAGGTTCAAGCCCCAAACTTACCCAAAATGAGATCATCAACATGACCGTGACTTACTAAACTGTAGGTGTTGGGAAACCAACTGCGAAGGTTGAAGCCCAAAGCTTACCCGTCGATCACTAGCCGAGACTAGCCTCCAAAACATAATTAATCACAAACGGCAACGATCCCAAGATTTACCGAATTCACAAGAATTATAGTGTGCTGCCTCGAGTCAGCCAACACAATAACAATAACTCAAGGGTGGGCTGTAACACCCCCAATCCACTCAGGGATATTACACGCCGTAGACCCTCTCCTCGAAGATCTACCAGGCTGGTAACAACATTTAACATCTCGACAATGCCTTCAAGGCTAAATGACTCAGTAGACCGATTTGGTCTTTCAATAAAAATATACAACTTAATTACAACATATACCCACGCAGGGGTCAAAATACAATAAACTCCCGTCTAACGGGAAAAGATACTGCAATGAAAAGAAAATACAACTAGACCAATACGACATCAACGGATCCTCGTGTGATTAGTATCGTTCATCTTTCATCATCCTTCGTGCCGACCCGGTGTTATGCTCCAAAACCCGAATGCAAAATAGACATCCACCCCCGAATACTCGGGGTTAGCAAAACTCCACCGTTTGCTAGTGCAAATACAAAGTGCAAATACGAGCCATACAATTCACATTCCACGAATAACAATAACCAGAATCCTCAAAGATTCAAACGAAACGAAAAGTACTTCTCGAGGCAAGGGTTTGAGAAAACCTTTAAAAATCGAAATACCATAAATCAATGGAAATAATTTATAAGACGGTTTAGAATGCCATCGAGAGTTTTAATCGAAAACCATTTAGGATTATCAAATCCTACTTTTCAAAAATCCACAAGACAAAAGGGGTCACCGCCCAAATCTTTACTTTCCAAAAATGACATTTACCAACCCGTTGGGATTTTAGCCCCAAATCCATAAAATGACTTTTACAAAACCATTGGGATTTTAGCCCCAAATCTCATCAACTCACAGTACACAAGAACGACCACAAGGTTCGTCTCCCAACGTCAAAATCCACAAATAAAGGATTTAAAACAAACAACAAAATACTCTTGTGCCATCCTAGCCAAGTAAGCCAAACGAACAACTTACCTCTTACACACTTAGTCGATGCATGCAATCATGAAAACCGTTCAAAAGCGCTCATTTCCTAAATGCCAATATCAAATCACATTTGTAAAATTCACCACAATTAACCGTCGATCCACACCTCCGTGGACCCCTACCGAGACCCCGTCGGATCTAACCCGTAGTGGTTAAAAGCAAAGCTCGTCGATCCACACCTCCGTGGACCCCTACCGAGACCCCGTCGGATCTAATCCATAGTGAGCATACACACACACACGTTACTCATGCAATACTAATATGCTAAGAATGTAAGTTCATTAAGAATACTCACTAGAGATGGCCATTAACTCGACACCATTATCAAACTCTTCAAAATACCATAACAAGATTAAATACGGAATACACGATTCCATAACTTAAACAATAGGAGTATCATCATAAAATCTTTCAACGTTCAAAATAATCAAATCATAATAAATTCCCAAAACACACCGTTCACAAAACACACACGCATTTGAAAGAAAGCCTTTAACGAGGCCAAACCGAAATCTTTTGAAACTTCGTTTCAAACAACCAAACAAACACACTAATACGATCACCGATCATCATATCCACAAAATAAGAAAAGTATGGGCAAGGTACTTGCCTCGATACCACGAGCACGGAACCACGAACGGATACGGCTCAACCGGAAGCTTCGAACGCCCGATGCTAACGAAAAGGAATACGACAACGAACGAACTAAGAATCAAGCACGACCGCGAGGAACCGACGAAAATGAACCTAACGATTCGAATAGCACAATCACAACCACTTCTAAACGATTATGGAAATGGAATACACCGGAAACCCGCCTACGATTCATGTATATTCATACCGAAAACAACGAGGCGGACCACCACCAAACCCTCTCGATTCCGCAAAATCCACAAAATATCCATGAATCCGTAGGAAAACTAAAGATACTAACAATATTAATCGTATATACCATGAATCCACCAACAAAACGAAACGGATCGGAAGAAAATCCCAAAACCCCCAATTAAATCGAAAATAGGGTTTTAGAATATTACCTTAGGAGATTCAAGTACCAAGATCCGTAGAACACGCGTTAGATTGATTTCCCGGGCTTCACAACCGAAAAGGAATGATGAAAATCGACCCCCGGATGAAGAACTCTCCCCCTCTATATCCTTTCTCTCGCGATGCAGTGGAAAAATGGGGAAGGAGACGACCGATCTCGTCTAATAAAGACGAGTGCGCAATTACCCCTTCGTGCCGCGGCCTGCACCGAAAATCTACTCCTGTGTTTTGGCGTTGTGCAAGATACCGCGTGTGCCGCGCACACGCAATGCCGGGTTTTGGTCGCAGAAGACACACGAGTGTGCCGCGGCACCGACAGTGTGCCGCGGCACTGCTCGCACCGTGCCGCGGCACGGATAGGTGTGCCGCGGCACACGCATGATCGCTCGACCAACATTTGGAGAAATTTGTGTGCCGCGGCGCACGCACCTTGTGCCGCTGCCCACACCCCTTTGGGTCCCAAAATGATAAAAATGATCCTAAAGAGAATAAAACGATAGGAATCAATATTTGGGGACCAAAAACACGAAATGGATCCGCGGCAACCCAAACGGCGGTTCCGCGCATCAATAACGAAAATACAACAAGCTTGACAGAAGGACACACTCAAGGTATACGAGAGTCACTACAATCGAGAAATACACCAAAAAAGAAAATTACCGAATTAAATTGCGGATATTACATTCTACCCTCCTTAAAAGAAGTTTCGTCCGAAACTTAAAACAAGTAGGAGAAGCAATATCCCCGCAGGAAATCTCAACGAGATACACAAGAAATGCGTAACTTACGCCCATCGGCGAAACGTTACAAGCAACGCAAAGGAATAAACGGCGTGAAAACACGCTACAGGGCGACCAACACAATGCCACCGGTAGAGACATAATAAAATCAACAAGTGACAAGTGTCATCAAACAGATAATACAATCAAGTCGATTATCCGAACAATCACAAAACACAACCAACGAAAATCAATACGATTGACCAACCCAACGGTATATCAATCAAAACATGAGCCACACGCTGAACAAATACGGAATTCCACCGCCCAGGGGTTGGAAGATCGAAAACGAGACTAATTTCCCGAACTTAAGAAAATTTGGAAGGAGTCTGAATGTTCAACAATCACGAAACGGGATCAACAAAAACCGATCAATCAAACGATCGAACCAAAAAGATCGAGACAACAAAATCGAACGATCGTGTTCGGATCACGAAGAACAATAAGGTTCAACCGACAACTCCGAGGTTCACACCTCGACTCGAGACAAAACATGATCCGGTGAAAACAACAAGATGCACACTCGCTTAAGATCCACAGGAAAGGGAATAATGATTGAAAGGTCACAACGACGAACGAGTAATTCCGAAATACCACCCTTGTTCGATCAACAAAAGCAAGGGGCAGGACAAGCTCAGAAAATGTCAACGAACATAAATGAGTCGATAAAGTAGAATATACAGAAGTTCAAAATCCGATCCCTTCGAATAAGAGGACTAGTAGAACCAAATGATGTTACTCCCGAACAAGGTTCACAAGAGTCAAACCGAACCCGAAAAAGTCACAGCGATGACCAGATCGACCCACAACAAGATCACGGTTCGTTCAGACGATGAAATCGAAATACAGAACAAGTTCAGAAAGTATCAACGAACATGAGCGAATCGATAGTCTGGAGAAGGAGAAAATACTGAAGTCAAAATAGTACGGGCATTACCTCCGACCTCGTCCACGAAATTCACAAAAACAAGAGCAAGGTAACAAGACATTAAACAACCGACACATAACGGAACGATCACCGATGCACACGGTCATGCCAAACCAAGTTCTAACAGCTCGCACATGCGCGACAACGCAAAAATCACCACGAGGCGACAACATTCAACACCAACATTCCACCTCTCACAGAGGGCTAACACAACAAATGTGTGGAAAACGACTCAACGCTCACACCGTCAATTCGGTCATACTCGGAAGCAAACATCAAAATGACAACGCGAACATCATACATATATACCCAACCCTCAAACGGGATTGGATAGGTTTTAAAAACGAAAACCTCATTTTGAAAATAATTCAGAAGAGCACCGATTGATCTTGAGTATCACCTTTCAAAAAGTACAAACGTGAAACATCGTTATCGAGACTTTGGAGAACCGTTTCGCATTTGAAAAAAAATGAGGACACTTTCTCTTAGTGAAAACTTTCAGAATATTCGACCCTTGGGTCTAAATAAAAGTGTTTCTAAAACATTGAAAATATCTCAAAACATTTTGGTCCTCGAGGCAGAAAAATTTCGGAATATATTGTGGCACCTGGATGTACCACAAGAAAATAACTCATTTGAAAAAAATTATGTCTCGAAATTTGTTTTTCTAAGATACTCAAGGTTTTCAAAAATCCAATAGGCCAGAATGCCCAAAACTCACACATATCGACGTTCACTAAAACAACTCCTAGCACATGCATCAAAAAGTTTAGAATCAAGACAATACATGTCTTTAAATGGAAACAAACGATAAAATACCACATTCAGAACAAAACCACTGATAAAATACTCTCCCGCATCAAGCTAGTGAACAAGTCGAACGCGCATAAGCACAAAGCTTCCACAACAAAACTTGTAAAACGTGCAAATCGATTCGAAAATCATCAGCAACGGACAAAAACATCAATAAAAAGACATCACAAGCGACGACATTCCTCGTATAAATCAAGTACGAGAGTCGACTAAATACATATCGTGAAATCAAGATCCACATAAGGATTCCATCACTTAACAAATAATCATAAAAATAGCTCGTGTCACACGAGGCACAACACAAAGAAGGGAGACTTACATTCACAGTCGCACGAAGATGATGATCGCCCCACGATACTAACCACGACCAACAACTCAAACGACGCGTCGCGACACGACTCAGTCAGACTAAATCCGACGAGACAAAACTCAATAGACACCACTGACCCGACAGCCTAGGTTTTCACAACCTAAGCTCCGATACCATTTATGTAACACCCCCAATCCACTCTGGGATATTACACGCCGTAGACCCTCTCCTCGAAGATCTACCAGTGGTAACAACATTTAACATCTCGACAATGCCTTCAAGGCTAAATGACTCGATGACCGATTTGGTCTTTCAATAAAAATATACAACTTAATTACAACATATACCCACGCGAGGGTCAAAATACAATAAACTCCCGTACAACGGGGAAAAGATACCGCAAATGAAAAGAAAATACAACTAGACCAATACGACATCAACGGATCCTCGTGTGATTAGTATCGTTCATATTTCTTCATCCTTCGTGCCGACCCGGTGTTATTCTCCAAAACCCGAATGCAAAATAGACATCCACCCCGAATACTCGGGGTTAGCAAACTCCACCGCTTTGCTAGTGCAAATACAAAGTGCAAATACGAGCCATACAATTCACATTCCACGAATAACAATAACCTGTGAATCCTCAAAGATTCAAACGAAGCGAAAAGTACTTCTCGAGGCAAGGGTTTGAGAAAACCTTTAAAAATCGAAATACCATAAATCAATGGAAATAATTTATAAGACGGTTTAGAATGCCATCGAGAGTTTTAATCGAAAACCATTTAGGATTATCAAATCCTACTTTTCAAAAATCCACAAGACAAAAGGGGTCACCGCCCAAATCTTTACTTTCCGAAAATGACATTTACCAACCCGTTGGGATTTTAGCCCCAAATCCATAAAATGACTTTTACAAAACCATTGGGATTTTAGCCCCAAATCTCATCAACTCACAGTACACAAGAACGACCACAAGGTTCGTCTCCCAACGTCAAAATCCACAAATAAAGGATTTAAAACAAACAACAAAATACTCTTGTGCCATCCTAGCCAAGTAAGCCAAACGAACAACTTACCTCTTACACACTTAGTCGATGCATGCAATCATGAAAACCGTTCAAAAGCGCTCATTTCCGAAAATGCCAATATCAAATCACATTTGTAAAATTCACCACAATTAACCGTCGATCCACACCTCCGTGGACCCCTACCGAGACCCCGTCGGATCTAACCCGTAGTGGTTAAAAGCAAAGCTCGTCGATCCACACCTCCGTGGACCCCTACCGAGACCCCGTCGGATCTAACCCATAGTGAGCATACACACACACACACACACACGTTACTCATGCAATACTAATATGCTAAGAATGTAAGTTCATTAAGAATACTCACTAGAGATGGCCATTAACTCGACACCATTATCAAACTCTTCAAAATACCATAACAAGATTAAATACGGAATACACGATTCCATAACTTAAACAATAGGAGTATCATCATAAAATCCTTCAACGTTCAAAATAATCAAATCATAATAAATTCCCAAAACACACCGTTCACAAAACACACACGCATTTGAAAGAAAGCCTTTAACGAGGCCAAATGAATCTTTTGAAACTTCGTTTCAAACAACCAAACAAACACACTAATACGATCACCGATCATCATATCCACAAAATAAGAAAAGTATGGGCAAGGTACTTGCCTCGATACCACGAGCACGGAACCACGAACGGATACGGCTCAACCGGAAGCTTCTAACGCCCGATGCTAACGAAAAGGAATACGACGAGCGGAGCGGAAGAATCAAGCACGACCGCGAGGAACCGGCGAAAATGAACCTAACGATTCGAATAGCACAATCACAACCACTTCTAAACGATTATGGAAATGGAATACACCGGAAACCCGCCTACGATTCATGTATATTCATACCGAAACAACGAGGGCGGACCACCACCAAACCCTCTCGATTCCGCAAAATCCACAAAATATCCATGAATCCGTAGGAAAACTAAAGATACTAACAATATTAATCGTATATACCATGAATCCACCAACAAAACGAAACGGATCGAAGAAAATCCCAAAACCCCCAATTAAATCGAAAATAGGGTTTTAGAATATTACCTTAGGAGATTCAAGTACCAAGATCCGTAGAACACGCGTTAGATTGATTTCCCGGGCTTCACAACCAAAAAGGAATGATGAAAATCGACCCCCGGATGAAGAACTCTCCCCCTCTATATCCTTTCTCTCGCGATGCAGTGGAAAAATGGGGAAGGAGACGACCGATCTCGTCTAATAAAGACGAGTCTGCGCAATTACCGCCGTGTGCCGCGGCACGCAGAAGTGTGCCGCGCATGCAGAAAATCTACTCCTGTGTTTTGGCGTTGTGCCGCGCACACGGTGATCGGGTTTTGGTCGCGAAGACACACGAGTGTGCCGCGCACGGATAGGTGTGCCGCGGCACACGCATGATCGCTCGACCAACATTTGGAGAAATTTGTGTGCCGCGGCGCACGCACCTTGTGCCGCGGCCCACACCCCTTTTGGGTCCCAAAATGATAAAAATGATCCGGAAAGAGAATAAAACGATATGAATCAATATTTGGGGACCAAAAACACGAAATGGATCCGCGGCAACCCCGAAACGGCGGTTCCGCGCATCAATAACGAAAATACAGTTCAACAGTTGACAGGAAGGACACACTGAAGGTATACGAGAGTCACTACAATCGAGAAATACACCAAAAAAAGAAAATTACAGAAATTCAAAATTGCGGATATTACATGGGCACCGTCCTCGGCGGTCCTAAATCAAATACCTCGACTGCCTTGGAATGGCCAATCGACCGCAACGACTCAACGGATGGGAACTATACTCGATAGTCCCAATTCAATACATCGATTGCCTTAGAACGGTCAACCGATAACAACGACTCAACAGATGGGAAGTGTCCTCGACAGTCCCAATTCAATACATCGATTACCTTAGAACGGTCAATCGATAACAACGATATAACGGATGGGGAATGTCTTCGACAATCCCAATTCAATACATCGATTACCTTAGAATGGTCAATCGATAACAACGATACAATAGATGGGAAATGTCTTCGACAGTCCCAATTCAATACATCGATTACCTTATAATAGTCGATCGATAACAACGATACAACGGATGAGAAATGTCTTAGACTGTCTCAATTCAATACATCGATTACCTTAGAACGGTCAATCAATAACATTGAAATAATCAGAACAGATGTACCAGTGCCTTTAATTGACCACCAGAAACAGATACGATAATCGAATACGTCAACGCCTTCATTCGGCCAATACATCATCAACAGAAGAACAACGATATCAATAACAATGATCACAATGATAACTCAATGGAACATCAGTCAACAATAACCATCGATACCGCAAACCGGCTATCGACAACAACATAATCCAACAAGTATCTCAATGCCTTGAACCGGCCATTAATGAACAACAATAACAACAAGACGATCAATCAACAACGTTGGCATAATTACCGAAAGGTTTGTATCAAACAATTCCCTGACATCAATAGATCATGAGGAGACTATGTCTTGAAATGATACAACACATTCATACACATGTATGATAACATTTATCTCATTGACTAGTACAAGTATAAAACTTGCCTCAAACCGAAGGTGAAAAAGTCCTTCCACGATCAACGTCCTCCCATGAAACGACGAACGGCGTCCTCCGACAGTCACAAGCACCCGAACAACCTTGAATGAAATACAATTCATTCAATAACACAAAATCAAAGGAAAACAACACCAAAGACAATCCCGATTCAATCACGAATCAGTTAACTTCACAAACGAATATCATAGTTCTCAACTATGAATTCTAACATCCTCCAACACCTCAATGATCAATTAATGTGATCATTATGTTCTTAACACTTTTGAAAAACAATTCAACAAGTATTATCAAGAACAACATCAAATCAATAATCTCAAAATGGTAATATCACCAATATCCTCAGCAATACCTCAAGAACATCATCATCACAACAAACATGATGTCTCCATGAAAATCAATCACCAGTTCCTCAAGAATTTCAGATTAATCAACAAGATTAACTTAACCATTTCAAAATTATGATAATCACCTCCCAATTCATCATAAATCCTTACTAAAATGGTTATAATCTCTCAAGAGCACAACCAACAACAATAATCATCTCAAGCTACGTTAATCATCTAAAAATCTTAACATAACTCTTCCTAGACATGATTATAACCTCCAACTATTCTTAAACATCAAGAATACAATCCAAGTCAAGCTATATCATCATGTTCTTAGTCATAAGTTATAAAAACTCATCAAGAATTAAGCTATCCTCCATCAATCCATCAAAACACGGAGTAACCAACAATAACAACATCATAATATCGAGTTCAACAGCAGATTAATAACATACCTCTTGAAGAAGTGAAGAACAACATCAAACCATCAAGAAACACTCCAAACTCCAAGTTCCTAAGCTTCAATCCAAGTTATGAAGCTCCAAAACAGGTTGGAAGATGTTGGAAAAGACTAAGGGATGCAAAGGGATGATTTCTATAGGAAGAAACCGAAAATGGATCATGAGAAAATGAAAGACGAATCATGTCTTTATAATCTGCACATTGCATTACGACCGCTATATCATCACCTTAATGTACGTTATCGCCTCTACGTAGCGTATGCTACGTAGTCCAAAGCTCACTGCCTAAAACTGGGGTACCCATTACGTACGTTAACAAAATTATGTATGTAAACAGCCTAAGCATTACATACGTTAACCGCAAGGTATAGCGTATGTAACGTGCGTTGACCAGCCTGTCCCAATCGAACTCCGCGAATCCAGCCTGGCCCGGTCCCATACGCCGAAAGATAGATCTGATCCGAAACCCTGTGTTACGTACGTAACAAACACTGCTTAACATACGTAACACTCCGACCGTAGCGTACGTAATGCTATACATATAGCGTACGGTATGACTAATATACTTAGCCAAAAATTCTAAACTCACCAAGCAACATCGAAACGACGAAACGAAACCGACGACAAGTATAAATATTTCGATTCGGAAATATCCCAATACAATATACATTGTATCATTCAAATACAACACCACTTGTACAATTCCAAATGAATACGTACAACACAATAGTGAAACGAAAAAAAATTACCCCAGGATATTACACTTTCTTTGTTTCTTCAATCTTTTTCTGCAAATCAAATGGCAACTTCACACACTTCCTCTTTGTCCCTGAAGAAGAAGGAATCAATCATTGACGAGCGAATATTCGCCAGATCTGTCGTCATGGAGAGAGTTAGCCTTGAAATTGATGGCGTTGACAGAATAGAACTGGTTGTATCCAGAATCAAGCAACAAGGCTTGTACCGCCTTGGAAGTCAGCACCCTGAGCTCTACGATGAGCGTATCATTGAAGAGTTCTATCTAGATGCCTCTATCAAGTTCTTTTCTCTGAAAAGAGTGTAATACCCGAGATTTCTGATATGTATTTGGAACTTGTGATATTGTAATTGTTGTACTTTGATCTGAGTATTATTCTCTGTATTTCATAATCCGATGTTGTTGAGCGTATGATTTCATGTATGTGATTTAAAAATTGTAATTCTGCGCATGTAGCGCACGCTATCGGATATGTGTAGCGTACGCTAACATGAATCCTTAGCGCACGCTACAAAGGAGCATTAGCGCACGCTATGCGTGGTCAATATGATTGAGACATGTGGTAGGTGGGATCAGGCCGGGGATCTTGGTTGGATTGTGTCGGGATGAACCTGGACGGCTTTCGAGAAAAGCCAAGTCAACGCCTTAGCGCACGCTACTGACATGAGATAGCGCACGCTAAGTGCCGAGTACAGTGAAGTCAGTAAGCCGTTAGCGCACGCTACGAGCATGGACTAGCGCGCGCTAATAACCATTTCCTATAAATAGGACAGCATCCTTTTCGTGTTTTCAGTCCTTTCTTTTCCCACATCCGAACTCTTATACTTAGAGTATTACTCTCAACATCCTAAACACTTCATATTAGCATCCTAGCTCGTGTTCAAGATTATAGATCATTGAGGATTGGTGTTCAAGCCTTCGACGTTGGATTTGCTTCGATTTCCTCCTTGTTCTTCATTACTTTGAGGTAGGTGATTCTTCACCAATACTAGTAGTGTTCTAAAGGACGTTTAATCATGTTTATCTAGTCAGTTAGATTCGTTAATAGTCGAACATCATGTGTTAGAAGGATATTTTCGACATTTCGGCACTTATTCATCGTATGAACCTTTGAACCATTTTAGTATATGGACTCCTAAGCATTTTCAAACCGATTTGTGATCAGTATATGGAGATTTTCAAGTTCTTATGCGTTTATATAAAGGAATCATACGTTTTGGGTCATATAACGAATTGAACTCAGGATATCCCTTGAAGATCTAAGATGAATTATGGTGTTGAGATGATTATACGTATCTTTGTATCTCATAGTCATTTAGTACGTATATAACTTTCACAAACCTTATTAGCATGATATGCTCGGGGATGACTTGTATTATCACCATAGAATTCATGAGTTCATCACCATTAGATCCAGTTTTCTACCGAGTAATCACATGCGGTTAGCGCACGCTAACATACGTAAGTTAACGTGCGCTATCGGGATAAGTTAACGACGCTACGCTTGGTACGTAACGTGCGTTATGATATCAGCCGGCCGATTGATCGAGAGAACTGTCGATCCCGGCTAGCGACGCTAGGATTAGACGATAGCGTACGCTAACAGTGTGCTTAGCGCACGCTACATAGAGTAATGAGCGTCGCTAAGTGGTTCAGGCAGATTGCATATTTTGAGCTTTTGGGCCGTAGATCGAATTGTTAGGCAATCGTTCGACTTGAGATGATTTGTATATCATTTATTTTGTTAAGGTTCGAGCTTGCTATGTTGATCGAAGGAGGCGGCCTTCGAGTGTGTTGAGATCATTGAAGTATTTCGTTCTTGCCATCTTCGAGGCAAGTATCGTAATGTGTTAAAATTGGTATTTTGAGCATGTTTGTGGTTTATTCATGTTGTTGAACATGGAAGTTATTTGTGTTGAATTGTCATGATATTCGTTATCTAGTGTTTGTATGTTCATGTTGATGAACATAATGATTTGGCATATGTGTATGCATGAGTTGTGTTTGTGTACGTTGTACGATCTATGCTGAGGGCGCTGGATCGGATGTCCACCTCGTGTTGGTCCGACGGGATCATCTTGGGATCTAGGCTGAGGGCGCTGGATCATTGGACGGGTTATTTCCACCTCATGTTGGTCCGACGGGATCATCTTGGGATCTATGCTGAGGGCGCTGGATCATTGGAATACCCTTGCTATGTTAATGGAATCTTGTGGATTCGCATTATCGGATTCCGGTAGCGGAAGTCCGTGTGGTGTATCTTGTTATGTATTGTTGATGCATATTTGATTCGTTTAAATGATACTTGTACTAGCATCGTTTTGCTAACCCCTTCGGGGGTGGACATTTGTTTTGATGTTCGGGTAGCCGAGCAGGGAAACATCCACGATCACGTGACGGCGAAGGGGTTCATGATGTTTGTTGTTGTTGGTGATTTGTTTTCTTGTTTTGATTTGATGCTCGAGTACGCGTGTCTTATGATATCATTTCGATATGGTTGTATTAATTACTCGTTAAACCAGTTGAATGGTTTTGTAAACTTGAATTTCCGCAGTATTGATGTCTTATATTTACATTTCTTTTAAATTAGCCTTGTAAATCCTTACTTAAAGGGTTTACGGCGCTGTAATTATTCCGAATATCTCGGGGTGTTACAGAATATGGTATCGGAGCTAAGATTTATGGATATCTTGGCAGTCGGGTTTTAAGTTGGGTCTGTTTACGTTATTGATTTACGAGTTGTTTGTAACATCACTGTTCAGCCAAAAGTCGTCATGTGGACCGTGGTTGTAAGTCTCCTAATCTCTTATACTACCGTTTTACTTAATTACTATTTTGTGAGTATTGACGGGCTTTATTTCGTAAACTTTGTCCTGGATATTGAGGAATTGTGTTTACAGTATGTTGAGAGGAGGACGTGGACGCGGTCGTGGACGCGGACGGGGTAACATGAGATAGGAGGATTCCGCAACTACCCCGGAATTATCAGCTAGTCGAACCAATTCCCATTCTGGAGGGCAACAAGGATCAGCGAATGACGACGCAAATCCGAACATGCCGGGAGTGCTTCAACAGGTGGTGGCGCAGATAAACCAGTTCGCCCAGGTAGTCGACCGCATGCAGACGGCGATGGGACAGCAGCACCACGAGGATAACCGGGGAGACAGATGGCTTGCTGAGGTGGTCAAATTGCACCCGCCAAAATTTGACGGATCTGCTGAGGCACTTACTTGGGATCACTGGCTTAAGGAGTTAGAGAAGATATTCGCAGGTCTTAACTGTCCCGAGGACCGGAAGGTTCCCATTGCCCAGTATTTTCTGACTGGGGAGGCCTTTGATTGGTGGGAAGCTATCTGACCCGAGAATCATAATGCGGATTGGACGGAATTCAAACTAATGATGGAAGCACAATATTGTCCTCGTCCAGTTAGAGAGGCAAAGATCCGAGAGTTTTTCTCACCACAGAGTTCGGAAGCATATGTGAGAGATGTAATCAAAACTTTTAATCATCAGCTGACTTGTGTGCGACACTTGGTCAGAACGGAGGCAGAAAAGATTTTTCATTTCGATATGCGGATGAAGCCGGAGATTCAGCAGTACATGTCCGGATTCGAGTGTACTATGTTGCGACAGTATCAAGACAAAGTGCTGGCCTACGACATGAAAGAGGCGGCAGTGGAGAAATCAGTGGAGGCAAAGAAGCAGAAGGTGACCGGCAACTTCTCAGAAAACAAGAGCGGTGGGCCCCGCAAGGGCCAGTCTTCCTTTTATTCGGCTAGGAAACCTCCACATCCTTCCAGAGGTGGAAAGAAGTTCCGGACTACATCAGCAGTTCCGGACGCATCAAAGAAATGCTACAATTGTGGTCGAGCAGGGCATGTTCGACGTGACTGCCCCGCATCTTCTGTGACTTGCTACGATTGTGGACAAGAAGGGCACCGTGCGGCTTTCTGTGGAGTTTCTACTAGATCTTTTGGTACTCGCACTCCAGCGCCAGTTCCAAAGGAGATAAGTGTGAACCAGACACAACATAGTGGATTTCAGCAGCAGAATGTTGGGAAGAGAGAGACATCCAGTGCTGGGTCCGTTCCTCCGCGCCTGTACGAGATGAGCAAATCTGACGATCAGAACACTGCTGTTGCATCAGGTACGATTCAGATCCTTTTGCAACCAGTTAGTATTTTATTCGATTCCGGAGCTACACATTCTTTTGTATCATTAAACTGTGTAAATCGTTTAAAAATATGGTGCTTATTTGATTGTGAACCATATGTTGTGGGTTTGCCGAGTGGAGAGAGAATTGTGGGAACCCTAGAGGCTAGAGATTTTCCGGTATCTATAGGAGGGAGAGATTGGCCATCGAATCTTATTGTAGTTGAAATCTACGGTGACGATTTAATTCTCGGAGACGATTGGCTCAACCGTTATGGAGCTATTCTGAATTACCGAGAGAGAGTCATTTCAATCATTGCTGATGACGGATCTGAACACTTATTTCGAGGGTGGAGACCGGGAAGCTCGGGAAAATTTATAAAAGCAATGAAAGCCGTGAAATTACTGAAGCAAGGATGTCATGGACTTTGGTGTTATGCCATGAGGAAAGAGGAAGGAGTAGAGCCCTCGTCTATTTCAGTTGTGAATGAGTTCTCAGATGTATTTCCTGACGAACTACCTGGGTTACCTCCGCAGAGAGAAGTGGAATTCACTATCGAATTAGAGCCTGGAGCAGCTCCTATTTCCATAGCACCATACCGCATGGCGCCAACCGAGATGTATGAACTCAAGAAGCAACTGGAGGAATTGTTACAGAAGGGCTATATTCAACCTAGCGTTTCTACTTGGGGAACACCCGTTCTCTTTGTCCGGAAGAAAGATGGATCCCTCCGACTGTGTATTGATTATAGGGAGCTCAACAAGATGATGATCAAGAATAATTATCCTATACCTTGGTTCGACGACTTGTTTGATCAACTACAAGGGGCAAGGATATTCTCGAAGATTGACTTGCGATCAAGATACCATCAGTTGAGGATTAAGGAATCGGATATACCGAAGTCTGCTTTCAGGTCCCGGTACGGGCATTATGAATTCGTAGTGATGCCGTTTGGACTTACCAATGCTCCTGCGGTATTCATGTAATTGATGAATCGGGTATTCTTGGAATACTTGGATAAATTTGTGGTCGTCTTCATTGATGATATCTTGATATATTCGAGAGACGCAGAGGAGCATGCCGAACATTTACGTGTGGTTTTGAGCACCTTGAGGAAGGAACAGATGTATGCAAAGCTTTCAAAATGCGAGTTTTGGCTTAGGGAAGTAATTTTCCTTGGGCATGTGATATCAGCTGACGGAGTTCAGGTGGACCCGAAGAAAGTCGAAGCAATCTTGGAATAGGAAGCTCCTAATAATGTGAAAGAAGTCCGGAGTTTCCTAGGACTTGCTGGATATTATCGCCGCTTTGTAGAGGGATTTTCCAAGATCTCTCGTCCGCTCACTCAATTCTGAGGTAAAACTCAAAAGTTTAAGTGGGATGAGAAATGCCAGGCTGGTTTTGATGAACTTAAGAAGAGACTGACGACAACACCTATTTTAGCATTTCCAGATGGAACTGATGGATTCATGGTTTACAGCGACGCTTCAAATCAGGGTCTGGGATGTGTGTTGATGCAAAAGGATAAGGTAATTGCCTATGCTTCTCGGCAGTTGAAACCGTACGAAGTAAATTACCCGACTCATGATCTGGAGTTAGCAGCTGTAGTCTTTGCCTTGAAAATTTGGAGACATTATTTGTACGGCACTCATTGTCAGATCTTTACAGATCATAAGAGCTTCAAGTACATTTTCAGTCAGAAAGAATTAAACATGAGGCAAAGAAGGTGGCTAGAATTGATCAAGGATTACGACTTAGAGATTCTCAATCATCCGGGGAAAGCAAACGTTGTAGCTGATGCATTGAGCCGTAAACCTATTTCTCTTCGAGTGTTGGAAGCACTTACGTCCCAAACCAGCATTCAACGAGAACTGATCCGCGAAGGGATTGAAGTATGGGCACCAGGAATTCAAGGGCAACTATATGTGATGGAACTGACTTCGTCACTAGTCGAGGAAATCAAATCTAAGCAGTTGAACGATTCTCTGATCCTTCGGTTATGTGACGAAGCAAAGAAAGGAAAAGCCCCAGGATTCGTGATACAAGACGATGGAGTTCTGAGATTTCAGAGTCGACTTTGCGTTCCCGATGATGATGATTT
The DNA here is from genome assembly GCA_033398695.1 of Orobanche coerulescens. Classification (NCBI taxonomy): domain Eukaryota; kingdom Viridiplantae; phylum Streptophyta; class Magnoliopsida; order Lamiales; family Orobanchaceae; genus Orobanche; species Orobanche coerulescens. Next base: position 189,131,816 of record CM065804.1, on the reverse strand, counting down.
GAGATGGACTATTCTGAAGGAAGCTCACAGCGCATCCTATTCCATTCACCCGGGCAGCAGTAAGATGTATAAGGATTTAAAACAAAACTTCTGGTGGGGGAATATGAAGAAGGACGTAGCAGAGTACGTTTCGAGGTGCTTGACTTGTCAGCAAGTTAAGATTGAACATCAGCGACCTGCCGGAATGTTAAAGCCGCTTCCGATCCCTGAATGGAAGTGGGAGGACATCTCGATGGATTTCATCACCAGTATGCCAAGGACTAGAACGGGAATGAACATGATTTGGGTTGTAGTTGATCGACTAACCAATTCGGCTCATTTCCTAGTGATTAAAGATACATGGGGACCCGAGAGATTGGCGCGAGTATTTATTGCAGAGATAGTCAGATTGCATGGGACGCCGAAGACCATTATTTCGGATCGAGATGGTCGTTTCGTGTCGCACTTCTGGAAAGCAGTTCACAGGGATCTGGGGACTGAGCTCAACTTTAGCACGGCTTATCATCCCCAAACGGACGGTCAGTCCGAAAGGACTATACAAACAGTAGAGGACATGCTTAGAGCCTGTGCTTTTGATTGGTCAACTGATTGGGAAGTTCATTTGCCATTGATTGAATTCACTTACAATAATAGTTGGCATGCTTCTATTAAGATGGCACCATTTGAAGCTTTGTACGGGAGAAGATGCCGATCACCCCTGTGTTGGGATGATTCTTCGGATTTGATCGGGACGGAACCGGAATTGATAATTCATACTCAAGAGAAGATAGCTTTGATTCGAGAAAGACTGTTGACTGCCCAGAGTCGACAGAAGTCTTATGCAGACGTACGTCGTCGCCCTCTAGAGTTCGACGCTGGGGACCATGTACTATTGAAGGTGTCTCCTACACGAGGGATTTTCCGTTTTGGGAGGAGAGGCAAGCTTGGTCCTAGATATATCGGACCATTCGAGATCCTCGAGAGGGTTGGAGATTTAGCATACAGGTTGGCCTTACCGCCATCGCTGAGTCACGTTCACAATGTGTTTCACGTATCCCAATTGCGGAAGTATGTACCGGACCCCAGTCACGTCATTGATTTCGACGAGATCGAGATAGCTAATGATGGCACCTTCGAAGAGAGACCAATCAAGATACTTGAGAGTCGGATCAAACAATTGAGGAATAAACCAATACACTTGGTTAAAGTACAATGGTCACGACACGGAGTCGAAGAGGCCACTTGGGAAACGGAGGACAGTATGAAGGCTAGATATCCAGAGTTGTTTTCATCTTATGTTTCGGGACGAAACTTCTTTTTAGGGAGGAAGGATGTAATACCCGAGATTTCTGATATGTATTTGGAACTTGTGATATTGTAATTGTTGTACTTTGATTTGAGTATTATTCTCCGTAATTCATAATCCGATGTTGTTGAGCGTATGATTTCATATATGTGATTTAAAAATTGTAATTCTGCGCATGTAGCGCACGCTATCGGATATGTATAGCGTACGCTAACATGAATCCTTAGCGCACGCTACAAAGGAGCATTAGCGCACGCTATGCGTGGTCAATATGATTGAGACGTGTGGTAGGTGGGATCAGGCCGGGGATCTTGGTCGGATTGTGTCGGGATGAACCTGGACGGCTTTCGGGAAAAGCCAAGTCAACGCCTTAGCGCACGCTACTGACATGAGAATAGCGCACGCTAAGTGCCGAGTACAGTGAAGTCAGTAAGCCATTAGCGCACGCTACGAGCATGGACTAGCGCGCGCTAATAACCATTTCCTATAAATAGGACAACATCCTTTTCGTGTTTTCAGTCCTTTCTTTTCCCACATCCGAACTCTTATACTTAGAGTATTACTCTCAATATCCTAAACACTTCATATCAGCATCCTAGCTCGTGTTGAAGATTATAGATCATTGAGGATTGGTGTTCAAGCCTTCGACGTTGGATTTGCTTCGATTTCCTCCTTGTTCTTCACTACTTTGAGGTAGGTGATTCTTCACCAATACTAGTAGTGTTCTAAAGGACATTTAATCATGTTTATCTAGTCAGTTAGATTCGTTAATAGTCGAACATCATGTGTTATAAGGATATTTTCGACATTTCGGCACTTATTCATCGTATGAACCTTTGAACCGTTTTAGTATATGGACTCCTAAGCATTTTCAAACTGATTTGTGATCAGTATATGGAGATTTTCAAGTTCTTATGCGTTTATATAAAGGAATCATACATTTTGGGTCATATAACGGATTGAACTCAGGATATCCCTTGAAGATCTAAGATGAATTATGGTGTTGAGATGATTATACGTATCTTTGTATCTTATAGTCATTTAGTACGTATAGAACTTTCACAAACCTTATTAGCATGATATGCTCGGGGATGACTTGTATTATCACCATAGAATTCATGAGTTCATCACCATTAGATCCAGTTTTCTACCAGTAGTAATCTGCCATGCACGGTTAGCGCAGCCGAGTCAGTTGGCTGATCAGAGAGAACTGTCAGTCCGTGGCTAGCGTACGCTAGGATTAGACGATAGCATACGCTAACAGGCAGGCTTAGCGCACGCTACATAGAGTACGTAGCGTACGCTAAGTGGTTCAGGCAGATTGCATATTTTGAGATTTTGGGCCGTAGATCGAATTGTTAGGCAATCGTTCGACTTGAGATGATTTGTATATCATTTCTTTTGTTAAGGTTCGAGCTTGCTACGTTGATCGAAGGAGGCGGCCCTCGAGTGTGTTGAGATCATTGAAGTATTTCGTTCTTGCCATCTTCGAGGCAAGTATCGTAATGTGTTAAAATTGGTATTTTGAGCATGTTTGTGGTTTATTCATGTTGTTGAACATGGAAGTTATTTGTGTTGAATTGTCATGATATTCGTTATCTAGTGTTTGTATGTTCATGTTGATGAACATAATGATTTGGCATATGTGTATGCATGAGTTGTGTTTGTGTACGTTGTACGATCTATGCTGAGGGCGCTGGATCGGATGTCCAGCTCGTGTTGGTCCGACGGGATCATCTTGGGATCTAGGCTGAGGGCGCTAGATCATTGGACGGGTTATTTCCACCTCGTGTTGGTCCGACGGGATCATCTTGGGATCTATGCTGAGGGCGCTGTGTTGTTACCCAAAATATTATCCGGAGATAGTATTGCTGGAACGATCGAGTAACAAACAAAATGCGAGAACACTTCCGTGGGGAAATAGATAACACAAGATTTGCCGGGGTTGTTAGTCCCGGGCTTGAATGCTCTCGCGAGATGTTATTAATAAATATACTGTCGAGTACAAATATTAATGTTAGAATCTAATACAATGAGTGTAAAAGCTTCTAGTTATCTAGGCTTTAGAGCGCGTAGATTGCCTAAAACCGGATGGATGAATCTGTGAGTTCTTGCTTGGAATTTATGATGAATGTGTGTGAATGTCACTATGAATATGTTAGTGCTTGCCAAAAGAGCCTTTTGTTCTCTCTTTGGTGTGTATTTTGCACTTAATTCGTGGTAGGATCCGTCCCTTTTGGCCGCAACAGTGAGTTCTCTATTTATAGGGGGCTAAGTAGTTGGGATCCTCAGCGATCGCGGGCGATCGCCGCTTATATTAAAATAAACGGCCGATCGTCCCGTCACGTGGGCCTGTTCCTCCGAGGTCCGAGGTTGCGCTGAGGCCACCGGGTGGACGATGGGAAGCCACGCGTCGCGAGTCGCTGTCCGAGGAGGGTCCACTACGTACCTTTCGGCGGCCTTGTCGGTAGGTGCGGTAGGTGACAGTCAGTCAATGATCCTTTTTGTTGGTATCTCGTGAAGATCCGCGGGTGGGCCATCGTCCAAGATCTGGTCTCGACGACTTTGACGGACGCCGGATCCCCACGTGGCATGAGACGATCGCCTCGATCCGTTAGACAAAGACGATCGCTGTGTATCAAAAGACGATCACCGTTACCAAAAGACGATCGCTATATCATGCCGACTTTAGGTGTTCGTCCGAGTTGGCTTCTATGGTTGACTTTTCGGGAGGTCGCGATCGCCTCTGCGGCGAAATAATCGTCGCACAACAATTGCCCCCACTCGCCTTGATGTTGAAAACACGGGGTGAGGTGGCATCGTTAGCGATCGCCGATGTTTAGACGACCACCGATCCAATTCAAATATGGACGACCTTCTTCGCGTCGAGCAATGGGAAAAGAAGGCGGGCCTTTCACAAGCGGCCGACACGCGTCGTCTGCCGTTGGGGGAATCCGACGGTTTGTCGACTGGCTTACCGGGCGTGCCTCGAAAAGACGCGTATGCGGGATTCGAGGGCCGCATTTAATGCGTCCCCACGTGACGGTTCCGATTCAGTCCCCGAGGTTTCTCCTTTTTGCACTTAGGCCCTCGTTCCCATCTATAAAAAGGGGAGGGCTTCTTCTCCTTCACTTTTTACGCGCCCTTAGCATCCATAGCCGAATTTCTGCAGAAATTTCAGGAGCCTTTGAGTGCCGATCTTCTTCTTTTTCTTAGGTAAGATCAAATTCAACCTTTTCCTTATTTTTACTTTCCAATATGTCGGGAGGATCGAAAACCTTCGAGACCGGAAGTTCTTCCGCTGCCGCCGCGTTGCCTGAACGGGAGGAGGTTCCCGTTAGAGTGGATATGGAGACGGCCGCAGAAGCTATTCGAGCGGGGATTGCACCCGAAGAACTCGAAAAACTTTTCAACGAGGCCGAGATGGCGAGGACGGCGGAGACGGCGGAGCAGGGGGGCTTACCGGTGGATGAAGACGATTTGGTGCGGGAGGCCTGGGAAAGAGAGAGCAGATTCGGCCCCGCCTATGTGGCTTTTGCTCAGATGATGGAATCGATCGCTGGACCTTGCCCGGAGTCGATTTCGTGGCCTACTCCGCTGCTCACCCTTAAAAACACGTGAATCGGACGGTCTTTCAGCCGCCGTCCCGTCTCGATGGACTCTCGGCCGATCCGAGTACGGCGACCAAGAATGACTGAGCCCGGAGGGCCAAATACCACATCCTCCGACGTTTCCCTTCACGTGCCTTTGGAGAATGAGCGCGCCGACCAACCGCCCGTGATATGGTCGCCGTCAACGAGATGATTATGGAGGCGGGTCTGCGATTCCGTTGCCGCTCGCCGTCTCCTATTTGCCGATCGCTCGGAATTTGGCGCCTCTTCAACTCGACGCCGAATGCTTGGCTGCAGATCATCCGCACGTTGACCTTGTTCGGCGGTCACCGTTATTTCGTCACCTTAGCGCTACCGGAGATGAACTATTTGTTTAAACTCGTGAAAAGGGACGATCGGCGGTTATCATATCCAGGCCGAATCGGGAGAGTGGTTCTTGGCGTGCCGAATAAGACCAGGGCGACTGGCAAAATGGTGTTGGGTCGGCGGGGCATGGCGATCGGCGTTGAGTGAAGGGTGAATGAAGAGTTGGAGATTCCCACTATTTTCCGGAGAGGAATCCGAGTAAGGATTTAAACTCTCCCTTTGATTGAGCTTGTCTCGGTCGATCTAATTTCGTTTTCTTTTGCAGACCTCTTGTACAAATGACCGACCTCCCATTTGATTTCTTGATCGTTTGGGAGCGTATCCGTGCGTTGCCGAACTCCTTTATTGACGTTCGATCGCTTGCATCAAGCTCATCGGTTGGGGGCTCGTTTGTTTTGCTACCCTCGTCATTTGAAAGTTCAAGGTATGAGTTTAAGTGGTGTTTCCTTTCTTTGACGATCGTCTCCAAGATGTTGTTTTAGTTTATCTAACTTGTTTGCACCTTTTCTTTGTGAGGCTTATTTTCCCGAATCGCCGAACCTCCGCCGAGAGATAGCTATGTCGGACTTGGGAGTTCTTGGTCGCCTTAATTTGGGCAAGCGGTGGTCGCGTTCTGCGACGACGTCTCAACCTGCCCCGGTGACGAGACCCGCCGATGCGCCGGCCGCCAAGCCGGTGGTCGAGGAGAGGAACAGCTCAAACGCCGCAAGAGGCGGAGGTCGGAGTCCCCGTCGATCTCCGAGGCGGACGTATCGATTCTTGAGCCTCCTGGCCGCCGCGGCTCCTATCTCCGCCATCCCGATGATGGAGCGTTCGCGCCAAGCCCACGGTCACCGGACCGGTCATCCGCGGCTCGGCGAAGAAGATGGCGATCGCCGATGCGGAGACACCCCGGGCAAGCCTTTTTCTGACGTGACCCCGAAATGGGTCAACAGTAAGAGTGGTTAAAAGTTTCTTTCGAGTCGCATTCCGAGCATGGTATGGGCTAACTCCTTGATTTCCTTGGTTTGCGCTGCAGGTTCGCCGCCGACCGGACGTCGCCCCATGGTGTTGGATTTCTGTCGAGCAAGGCTCCACAAGGTTACCGTCAAGTCCTCGCTATGTTCGCCAGCGATCACTTCGCCCAAGGCTTGGGCGACCGACCTTGACGCGATCGCTCGTCGCGATCCGGAGATGCCATGCAGCGGCCGTTGCCACGCTCTTCGTGCCGCGACGATGGCCGTCAGCCGCCGGATTTTGAGGGGCGACCCTCCACCGCTCATCTCCATCGCGAGCTCGAGACCGCCCGGAGCAAATATCGAGGATGCCAACCGGATCCGGTCGATGGAGAAAGAGTATGAGGAGACCGCCAAGCGGGCTAAGCGGGACGTGGATCGATTGAAGCAGAGCCGAGTCGCTCCAAGGAAGCTGCCGATCGATCCAGTAATAAGGAGAAGGAGACTCGTCGAAGCTCGAGGCTTCGCAGAGGAGGCGACGGCCAAGGCTGCGGTGGATCGGCCTGGTGAGCCGGAGGCGGCGAAGAGAGAGCTGGAGAAGGCCGGGCGAGAATGTTGCCAAGGCGGCCGAATCAAGTGAGGTCGAGAAGACGGCGGCGGATCTCGAAGGGCACGAAAGCGATCGAGGTCGATCCCTACCTTAACGTCGGCACGTCGGCGAGTTCGCTTACTATTTGGCCTATGCCGACGCTGTCCGAGTTGCTAAAAAGGCAGGGGTCGAGACCGTCCTCGATGGAAAGCTTCAGATCCTATGTCTCCAAGCATCCTCTGCATCCGCATTCTCTCTGCCGATCCTTGATTTGGTCGACCTCGGGATTGACTTGAGTTGGTATACCGCAAACTCATTCATCCCGAGGCCGATGCCCAAGCCGATCCGCGACCCGAGGGCGAAGACCAAGGGGGCTTTGAGAGGCTTTTGTTTTTCCTCCGTAACTTGTACTTTTTGTTGTAATGCCTTCAGCCTTGAGATGTATGACGCTTGTGTTTATGAATGAAATACTCCTTTTCTCATTTCGCGTAATGCATTATATGCGATCGCTTGACTATTTGTGTGCAATTTTTCGAGTATGCGTATATCCGCTGATTTTTGTTCGTCCGCCTGTCCGCCGATTGTCTGAGTGTTGAAAGTATTGACATGTTTTGAATTGGAATTCTTACTTGTAATTTTCGCTTGACGGTCTCGATCGCCCGCATGTTTTTGAGCGGCCGATCGAATATGGTTTCTCTTTGTTCGATCGTATTTGAGAGTAGCTCGCCTATCCTCGCCCTTGTTTTTGTTCACTTATTGTAAGTAAGGGAACAAAGACTAGTCTCTGTCGCGAGCTATCTTCATTTCGCCGATTCTCAAGAGTCATGTGTGGTTGCGGTGTTCGATGGACCGATCTCCCGATCGTGTCTTCGTGTGCGCGGGATATTTAGTATCCTGCGACTCACTTTGTGAGGGTCCTCCGTTAGCTACGCCCGCCTTGTGTTAAAACGAAAGGCGGGCGATCTCGGTCTGGAGGAGTCTTGCGCGGAGTGTTGTCGGCTTATTCGACACCACGTCCGCGGCTTGTCACTGCTTCCACCTCGGCCCGCCATGAAGATGGCGATCCTCGACGGTGTGCGTTGAGGCGGGGTAACGCACGTCGCATTGTTCGGGTTCACCATGTTAGATGATGTACCTTGAGAACGTGCGATCGCGCCATCGACTATTTTGGAGGGTCCTTCGCCACGTCGACCTCGTATTTAAACGAAGGGCGGACGATCTCACCCCAAAGGAACCTTGCATGGGCGAAGCCGGTTCCATCGACCTCCGTGACCATGGCCGCAATAATTTTTCCTAGGATCGTCGTGATCGGCGATCGTCGGTGATATGCGATGCCCGATGGGGAGATCGCCATAACGAGATGGGATAACAAAAATCTCATTATATTCCTTGTACATCATTGAAATCGAATACAAATTTATCACCGATAGTATTTTTTGGATGCACGGCGTTCGAGGGTATTGGTCCGAGTCCGTCGGGGCGTTCGATTCGTAGGCTCCTTTAGTTAACCATCTGGATACTCGAAAGGTCCTTTCCCGATTTGGACCAAAGACGCTGTATGGGTTTGGATTTTCTTGAGGCGAGATCGCCCACTTGAAATCTTCTCTCTCGACCTTTGAATTGAAGAACTTCTCGGCTCTCCTTTTGTGGATCGTGTTCTTCATTTCGAGGTCACCGTCTTTCTTCAAGCATGTCTAGGTCGATTCGCCGGGCTACATCGTTGTCTCGTCATCTCTGTTCGGTTCGATGGTGAGGACGGCGATCTCGAAGGAATCACCGCTTCATTCGAAGGTAAGGGCGACGGGGTTTCGCGGTTGAATTGCGGGTCGTCGTTCGGTAGGACCATAAAGCGTCTGGGAGCTCGCTCGCCCATCTTCCTTCTTAGGGATTCGAGTCGTGCTTTGATCGTGTGTTTGAGGATCTTATTCACCGCCTCTACCGCCCGTTCGTCCGAGGGTGATAGGCGCGAGAATAACCTTTTGACTCCCCACTTTTCACGAATTGCATGACTTCTAAGCCGTCGAAGCTTTCCGTTGTCGGAGATGATGGCACAGGGCAAACCGAATCGGCATATTATGTTTTTCCATATAAACTTGATCACTTGTTCTTGGCCGATCTTGTTGAGCGGTTCGGCCTCGGCCCATTTGGTGAAATAATCGACCCCAACGATGGCGAACTTACACCCTGGAGCCGTCGGCAAGGGACCTATAAGGTCGATGCCCCATTGCGCAAATGGCAAGGGCTATACATGGAGGTGAGTGTTCGGGTGATAGTTTTATGTTGGGGCCCATTATCGACATCTATGACAAGATCGCATAAGCGATCGCATCTTTCGAAGTGATGGCGAGAAGAATCCTTGTGCAGTCGTCTTATGGAGGAGGGCTCGCCGCCCGCGTGGTTCCCACAAATCCCGTCATGGATTTCGGCTAAAGCGAGCCGACCTTCCTCGGTGTAATACACTTGAGGAGGAAGGTGAAAGCTCGCTTGTAAAGCCGATCGTCGATAGGGTATACCAGTCGCACGAAGGCTGGAGTTGGCGAGCTTTAACACGGTCGTCGGGGACCGTTCCGTCTTTTAAGTATTTGATGAACGAGTCATCGATTCTCTTGGCGATGGCGGCCGTGGTAACCAAGTTCTGTCGATCGCGGCCTTGTTGACTTAGTGATTTGGATGTTGGAGAAGTCGGCCGCCCCATCCGATGATGCTAGTTTGGAAAGTGCATCGGCACGGGAATTGTGCTCTCTCGGGACTTGCTCGATTAGTACTTCTTCAAATTTTGTGCACATTTCGACGGCTCTTGGTATTTGACCATCATTGCCGCGTGCCTCATATTCCCCCTTGACTTGGTTCACGACCAAAAGGAGTCCATGTAGATATGGAGGCGTCGAACATCTGTGGCGAGGGCTAGATCAAGCCCGCCTACCAGAGCTTCGTATTCGGCCTCATTGTTGGTCGACGAAACCGAAACGCACGGCATTTGTGAAACTCGACCGTCTAGGCTAATGAGGACAATCCCATTTGCTCTCGCATTGGTCGCCGAGCCATCCACGTATAATTTCCAGCGTGTCGGCCGACTGGGTGACCGTGAGGGAACGTTAATTCCACCACGAAGTCCGCGAGCTTGGCCTTTGATCGCCGTGCGAGCGTAAGTGATACCGTATTGTGCGATCTCCAGCGACCACTTGAGGAGTCGTCCGTTGGTGTCCTCGGTGCGGGACTTGTCTTAGGGGTAGAGTGGTTAGGACCTCCACACGGTGATCGAAGAAGTAAGCTCTCGGTTTCGTACACTCATGACAAGGGCATGGCGATCTTCTCCAATGGTGTGTAACGTGTCTCGGCGTCGTGGAGCGCCTGGCTAACATAGTAGATCGGCAAGTGGGCTTGCCCCTCTGCTCGCACCTGAGCGGCACTCGGTGCGACCTCCGAGGCCGCTAAGTAAAGGAATAATTTTTCACCGGATCGGCTTTGCCAGATCTCGGGGTTGGATAGATATTCCTTTATTTTGGCGAATGCTATCTGGCTTTCTTTCGTCCAGGCGACCTTCTTGTGCTTGATGGGCGCGACGAAAGGCTTGCTTTTATCGCCGAGCCGTGATATGAAACGGTTGAGGGCGGCTAGACAGCCTGTGAGGCGTTGCACCTGTTTGATGTTTCGCGGTTCCTGCATGTCAAGGATCGCTCGTATCTTGGCGGGGTTCGCCTCGATCCCCCTTTGGCTCACTATGTGCCCCAAGAACTTCCCGGAGCCCACCCCGAAGTTGCATTTCTTGGGGTTCAGCTTCATGTTAAACTTCTCAAGGATGGCGAACGTCTCGGCAAGATCGTTGAGGTGATCTTCCTTCTTGAGGCTTTTGACCACGATATCGTCAATGTAGACCTCCATGGTCTTGCCGATCTGATCGGCGAACATCCTGTTGACTAATCGCTGGTAGGTCGCCCCTGCGTTTTTCAAGCCGAACGGCATTCTGACCCAAAAGTATATGTCTTTTTCTGTGTGGAAAGATGTGTGTTTTATGTCTTCCTCCGCCATCGGGATTTGATGATATCCGGCGAAGGCATCCATAAACGACATCATTTCGCAACTCGCCGTGCTATCGACCGGATGATCGATATGAGGCATTGGGAAGTGATCTTTTGGACATGCGCGTTGAGGTCGGTGAAGTCTATGCATAATCTCCGAGAGCGATCGGCTTTTGACGAGCACCGCGTTGGCGACCTTGTGGTTCGTCGGTTGCTACTCCGATCGATGCATTGCGAGTAACCACGGACTTCTATGTCGAAGCTGCGTATTTCTCGGGACCGAACTTCCTACGCTTACGGTGAACAGGTTTCATTGCCGGTCGATCTTGAGATAATGGCGGGCGTGTTCGGGACTTATGCCAACCATATCTTGATGCGACCGAGCAAAGACACCGATGTTCTTACGTAGCAAGTTGATCGAACTCCCTTTAATTCGCGGTCGATGCTCGCGCCGATCATACCTCCCGCTCGATAATCCGGATCCATCGTAATGCTTTCCAACTCTTCGGCGGGGGCGGTCGCCTCTCGTTTGGTACGATCTCGGACTCGGTCCTTGGATCGATGTCGAGACTTGGCTCGAAACCGATCCTTGGCTCGATGTCGTCCGTCGATCGATGAGAGATGGCGTCCCCGAGTCGGGTTGGTACGAAGTCTCGTGCTCGTCGATCTCCATGGGTTGATCGTTGGTCGCTTCAATGTTACATACAAGACGGAAGTGTTGAAAGAATTAACAACATAGGAGTAACTCAAACATCTCTTTGCCATTAGTGATCTCCTTTTACAGTGCCGACCGTCCCATCGGCGGTGGGAATTTGATACGATAGAAGAAAGATGAGGCGACCGCCTCAAAGGTTTCTAAAAAGGGCGACCTAGGAACCCATTATAGATCTTGGGCCTATCTATGATTACAAAGCTTAGGTTCTAGTAATCCTAACCTTGGGATCATAAAAACATATTAGCTCGACGGAGAGCTTGATCCTCCCGTAGGCTTGGGTGTCGTCGCCAACCCTTGGAGCACGGTGTCGAAAGGCTTGATGAATTTGATCAGTTGCGAGTGGTCTAGGCGGATTTAAATATGATGTTGCAAAAACTCCCATTGTCGACCAACACGCGATCGACCGTCTTCCCAAGGATGCAAGCGGAGATCACTAGTGCATCCTCTTTGGGACATTGCACTCCTTCCTGTCCTTGTTGGAAAAGGTGATGAGCGCGTCTCTAGAGATGGTCGGCTCGGAGGTACTACAACATGGACTCGTGAATGCCCTCGGCTCGGCTTTTCGCTTCTGTTTGACAAGGTGGAAACCGGGAAAGGCCCCGAGGCTCCCACCTCTGCTTGGAGCATGTTGATCCGACCGCCGGGAGTTGATCGGAGGATCGATTCATCCAGTACTCGGCTCATGCTCGATCTGGCGATCGGATTGGGAGGAATTCTCTCGCTCGGTCGGCGATCGCGCCCTCGGCTCTTTCCGTCACAGGCTCGGCTTGGTGATCAAATTATCCGGTTGCCTTCCTCAAGCGATCGCCGGTATCGAGGAGGTCGCGGCATTGGCTAGTGTTGTGGCGGGACTCTTATGATAGGCACAGAATTTGCTGCGGTCTAGATGACCGTGGTCCCTTATCGGCTTTGGCTTGGAAAGCCACTCGCGACCCTTGATCGCGTTGAAGATGTGGGCCGGAGATAAGTTGAGGTTGTGAAGAAGGTGGACCTCTACATCCTCGAAGGCTTTGAACTCGCCAGGCGGCTTGGCGACCGCCTTTACGGGCTTGGCGGCCGTCTTCTTGGACATGGGAAGGTGCTTTCCTACTTGGTGTCCTCGTCCGGGCGGAGTGAGAGCATCTTACTGGCAGATAATCGCGGCTCGGCAGCAGCTGTATAGGTCGGTGGAAAATCTTTAGTGAGGTGCACGAACATGGGCGATCGTCCGTGGAATCAGATTCGGAGGCTGCGTGGTGAGCGATCTCGTGCCGACGGGCTCACCGGTGAGGACTATCTCGTCCACCGGTCGATATAATCCTCATCCGATTCATCCTTCCCTGCTGATTTTCATCATGCGGTGGGGACCTTCCGGCGAGCGACTTTGGCGGCGAAGTATGACGTGAAGTCGTTCGCCGGCTTCTCAAAGCAATTGATTGAGCGAGATGGTAGCGAGATGTACCACTGTGGCGAGATCGCCCGAGTTAGCGGAACATACGACATTTTGTCGCATCAAGCTCGCATCCGTCATGTAGATCCGAATTTGCTTAAGTGGGTTCCGGATCCGTTCTCCCCTAAATGCAGGTGTTTGCGGGATTGATCGTTGATTGGGTGGGCGATCTCGACTGACCGCGAGTGGCTCATTTAGCCCGGCCGATCGGTCTCTGGCGTTGCCCCAATTTCTAGGAGCGTCTTCATCTCATCGAGTGGCGTTGTATGGCGGCTATCGCCGTCGCTTTGGCGCTCGCCGATTGACTCTCGAGCGTGAACCAAGGCGATCGTGTGCGATCCCCCAGCCCCGTGGTGAGCAGCGATCTCCTGCCAGAGGTTCCCTTCTTGGGCGGCGAGGCTCGTTGGCCGTCTGTCTCTTGGGAGTCGGATACGCGAACTCTGGTAAAGGATTCGGATATCGATGTCTCATTTGGGGCTCGAGTGCCACAGTCGCCATGAGGATCACTCCTGGCGGCCGAAGACGGAATCGTCCGCCTCACGAGAGCCTTCTCCAGCGGCTCGGGGCTTTCTGTCGATTTCTCAACATAGATCCCCTTGAGCTTCCTTTTGCTTGCCCGGCGGTTAGCTGACGGGGTGATGGTAGGCGTATCGCGGGCCCTCTGCCGTCCCCTGAGGATGGCTATAGCCTCCTCAACTCATTGGATGTCCGGAACCGAGGTCGAGTGAGAGGCTAGAACCGTCCCTCGGGGGCGGGAGTGAGAGCCTAGCGTCGCCACGGTCACCTTCCGCCGTGGGCTGGGATTCGGTCCTCGCCGGAATAAGATTTCCGGCAGATCTCAGGGTGGCCCTCTTGGAGGTTGTTGCTGATGTCATTTTCTGATGGTTTTTCTATTGAAGAACAGTGAGTGTTTCTTCAAGTATATGTCCGGAGAACAGTGAGTGTTCTTCGAGACGGTAGGAAAAAACGAAGGTTCAACCCCCTTCCTCTAGCGCCAATTGTTGTTACCCAAAATATTATCCGGAGATAGTATTGCTGGAACGATCGAGTAACAAACAAAATGCGAGAACACTTCCGTGGGGAAATAGATAACACAAGATTTGCCGGGGTTGTTAGTCCCGGGCTTGAATGCTCTCGCGAGATGTTATTAATAAATATACTGTCGAGTACAAATATTAATGTTAGAATCTAATACAATGAGTGTAAAAGCTTCTAGTTATCTAGGCTTTAGAGCGCGTAGATTGCCGGAAAAACCAGATGGATGAATCTGTGAGTTCTTGCTTGGAATTTATGATGAATGTGTGTGAATGTCACTATGAATATGTTAGTGCTTGCCAAAAGAGCCTTTTGTTCTCTCTTTGGTGTGTATTTTGCACTTAATTCGTGGTAGGATCCGTCCCTTTGGCCGCAACAGTGAGTTCTCTATTTATAGGGGCTAAGTAGTTGGGATCCCTCGAGCGATCGCGGGCGATCGCCGTTTTCTATATTAAAATAAACGGCCGAGCGGCCCGTCCCGGGGGCCTGTTCCTCTGAGGTCCGAGGTTGCGGTTGGAGGCCGGTGGGTGGACCGATGGGAAGCCGACGCAGCGTCGCGAGTCATTTGTCAGGAGGGTCCACTACGTACCTTTCGGCCTTGTCGGTAGGTGCGGTAGGTGACAGTGGGTCGATGATCCTTTTGTTGGTATCTGTGAAGATCCGCGGGTGGGCCATCGTCCAAGATTCGGTCTTCGGCGACTTTGACGACGCCGGATCCCACGTGGCATGAGACGATCGCCTCTGATCCGTTAGACAAAGACGATCGCCAGGTATCAAAAGACGATCGCTGGTTACCAAAAGACGATCGCTATATCATGCCGGACTTTAGGTGTTCGTCCGGAGTTTGGCTTCTATGGTTGACTTTTCAGGGAGGTCGCCGATCGCCTACCGCGGCGAAATAATCGTCGCACAACACGCTGGATCATTGGAATACCCTTGCTGTGTTAATGGAATCTTGTGGATTCGCATTATCGGATTCCGGTAGCGGAAGTCCGTGTGGTGTATCTTGTTATGTATTGTTGATGCATATTTGATTCGTTTAAATGATACTTGTACTAGCATCGTTTTGCTAACCTTCGGGGTGGACATTTGTTTTGATGTTCGGGTAGCGGGAGCGAGAAGCGAAACGTGGCGGCGACGAAGGGGTTCGGTGATGTTTGTTGTTGTTGGTGATTTGTTTTCTTGTTTTGATTTCAGTACTCGAGTACGTGTGTCTTATGATATCATTTCGATATGGTTGTATTAATTACTCGTTAAACCAGTTGAATGGTTTTGTAAACTTGAATTTCCGCAGTATTGATGTCTTATATTTACATTTCTTTTAAATTAGCCTTGTAAATCCTTACTTAAAGGGTTTACGGCGCTGTAATTATTCCGAATATCTCGGGGTGTTACAAAGAGGAGGAGATATTTGTGACATCACTTCTACCGTTCGAGAAATTGAGATTTCTGTGAACCGGGAGCTAGTAGAAAGCTTATTCAGGCTGCCGTTCGATGGCCTGAAAATAGAGGAACTTGAGACCTTCGGGTCGGAAGAATTGTTAACGGCCTACTCGAGGCTGTTCACAGGCGACAATTTGGATAAGAACATCCACCCGTCATGCCACAATAAGAAGTTTTGCCTACCGTACGTTTATCTCCATATTTTTTACTGCTGGGTTATTGAGAACCTGACTGGAGCGTTCGATGTGCATGAACCTTCGCTTTCGGATGATGGTAGCCATCATATCCGGCGAAAGGGTGAACTGGTGCCAGATTGTGTTGAAAACGATACAGGAAGAGGCTGCCAAGCCGGGAACTCAGAAGAAATCCTTCGGCCTCATCCTCAATTACATTCTCACTCACTATGGTGTGCTGCAGTCTCGCAGTGCCAAGAATATTGGCCCAGGAAAATTTATAGGTGGGAGAAAGCCCACTGTCTTCAACAAGGACGGACTGATCTCTAGCAGGCTTCATCCCAGGCGTATGCCCATTTCTGATGACCCCAGGGATGGTACTGTCAAGGCTGCGAGTGAAGAGAAGAAGAGAAAGAGAAGTGTCTTTGACAGCAGGTCACCACTTGCTGCAGAGAAGGCGAAGAAGAAGCTAAATAAAGCTTCCAAGGCTAAGGCTACAGTGGCTACAGCGGTTAGTGTAGATATCCCAACAGTTCAACCCGCTGTACAAATCCCAAAGGGCGCAACCCCTTCGGGATAAATAGTTGCTGCACAAACAGCAGATCCCGAGCCAATGGAAGCTATGACGGATGAACAACTATTTGCCAAACTAGAGGGCTCTGGCGAATCGGCCGCCGCCTCAGAGCCGAAAGCTGCCTCTCCGGTAAGGGAACCCACACCTGTACAGGATCCCTCTCCCATCAGGGTATCATCCCCTGTTAGGGATCCCTCTCCAATACAGGCTCCCATACCTGTTGCGGATCCCATCCATACAGTAGATCCAAATACTGTAAGGAGTCCCTCCCCATCAGTTCTAATCATTGAAACTCTTCTCCAAGTGCAAATTGAACAAGCCCACGAGCGCTTTGTAACTTGGAAATCAAACAGGGTCGCCCTGTACGATGACATGTATAACTGGGAAGAGTGAAAGGAGAAAGAATGTTTCGTTCTGGAGGTCACGGACACCCAGAATATCAAAGTCTTGGTTCAATGGGAGAATCAATTTTGCCGTGAGCTGATTTCAAATTATTACCTGGGAAAAGAGAAGGCTCGATTGAAAGGGAAGTCTCACTCCGATGACAAAGCTCCCTCTCACAGCCACAAGTCCGACCCCAACTCAGATGCCGACGATAATGCTCTACAGGTCGGTCTAAGGATCAGCCGCGAAGAGGCGAGGGAAGGAGAAATGTCTCGAATGAAAGACCAACAGGGTCAGGGGACCTCCGAAACACATCAGGCTCCTACCCCTCAACAGGAAGATGCTCAAGTCATACAGGAGGATTCAGTCCCTCCTGTACAGCAAATAGTTCCTAAACAGGCAGCCCAGCCTGTCTCAGATCATGAAGAAGAAGCTGAAAGTCGGCAGGAGGATTCAACCCCTCTTGTACTTCCGACTACTGATGATCATTCCAAATAGGAGGAATCAATCCCTCATGTCGCCGAGATTGTACCAACAACACCCTCTGTTGTTCCAACTCAAGATGCCCTTGCATCTCCCATCTCTGTGAGCTCCAAATCTGGTTCCGATGACGGTCTCCTGTCATATGACAGACCACGATGCCCTCGCCACAATGTGGTTCTCCGTCAACTCAATGAACCAGAGGATTCAAAAATCACGCACCATGGCTCCCCGCGCATCGAGTCCTGGATCGAGCAACTCCATACAATCAGCTGGTAGACTATATTCATGCAAGATGCAGTGAAGGCACTGTACGATGTCGGAAAAGAGCTTGATTGGATGCGAGAGAAAGCACAGGGTGAGCTCTCTGATCTGAAGACTGCTGTCACCAACATCGAGGATGCATTCTGCCTAATGCCTAATGCATTGTGGCAGGCACTAAATCAGTTAAAGGTGCATTAGTAGATAATCCTTATGCAAGAGCAGGAGAATCTCAGGATAGCCGAAGCCAAGACGGTCGCTGCCCTTAAAGAGGCCGGAACCAGACTGACATGTCATGATCGTAAGATAGATGACATGTCTCTGGTGCTTGGTACTCTAGTTGACAAAATAAAGAATCTAGATACCAAGCAAGATGCAACTATGAGGATCCTAGAGGAAATTCATACAAAGGTATCAGATCTTGATGATGACAAAAAAGGGGAAGAAGCCAGAGAGGCTGGAAGGAGATGGAGGATGGAGAAGGATAGAGAGATGGAAACAGATTTGGAAGATAGTGTTGTTGCTGCAATAGGCCATCTGGCCTCTCCTGCAAGAGGATACAGGGTATCTGGTTCTCATCCGGAGTTCCATGATCCCAACGTTCCTTAGAAGAACAACGTGCAAAAACCATCTGAGATTCTTCTACCCACTAACCGACAGCCTACAACTAATGAAGTAAAGGACTGGAGGAAAAATGAACTGATGAGATACGTCATTAAACTCACCAGGGAGTCTCCTATGTTCAATAAGTTCAAGACGCTGGTGGATGCTGCAGATGAATTCACAAGGATGTTAGCAAAAGGAAAGCTTCCTATGCAAATGCTGATGAAATCAAGGCACCAAAAAGGTGATCGGCTCACACACCCAGATGACTAATACTTGCTTTCGACCAATCCACTGAAGGAAGAGCTATCTACCGGGATCGAGGCAAGGATTCACTATTCAATTAGTGTAAAGGGGCCGAAAATGATCTTGACATGAGACCTTAGAGGCATTCTCAGTACAGGAATTAGCTTGTGGGGCCCTTCTCACTGTATCTGTTCCGTAGGCTTATTATTGCAGTATGCACTTTTTCAATTTTTTATTTCAAGAACTTGTAATTTTCCTTGATTATCAATAAAATTTCTTATCTTGAAAGATTACAGGTCGTAATCTATGCTTACTGTTTTACTATTTGATTACGAATTTATTTGCTGCAAACAAACAAGTATAGAACTTATCTTAAAGCTGAAAGAACTTATCTGCGAACATTTCATAGGTTAAGTTGTATCCAACCTAGACAAACACTGTAAGATTGTGCCTGCGCGCCACATAAGTTTAAAGTTGTAATACACATCCCTGTAGATATTTTCAATTTCTTAGAACTTGCCTGCGAGCAGTTCAAATTTTTAGACTAAGTACTGAAGATCAGATCATTCGAAAGAAGACCAAGAGTCAGCCTCTCCGAATCAAGAAGTTATCTTGAAGAAGTTTTGGCATTATCAAAAAGCGGGAAATTGTTGGGATAAACAATCCTTTTTGATAATTGCCATCATACAACAAAGAAGTCGAAAGAGTTAAAATGTCGCTAAGTATGGAAGCTGTATGGAATCTCTAGACAGCCCTTCCATATTGCATTGAAGATCTCATACAGTCAATTCTACAGAGCCTACAGCTACAGCAAAAGACTTAATGCGTTCGATACAACAGTCAGGCTGTAAGATGTTTTACTTGGGAAAAATAAAACACATCCGACAAGCCTGATTAAAGAATGCTTTAAACTATTGTGAAATACACTTTGTTTATTCATAAAGTATTCACGGTTAAAACAACATTTATTGCCGATAGGACAACATTTAATGCAGTCGGAGTGAGACAAGTCTGCACGCGCTGAAGAGCATTTAATGCAAAGTCAGAAAGGATGTCTGAAGCATTAAATGCGATATGATTTAATTAAATATTCAGAAATCCGCCAATCAGAGATGTCAACATCTAACCTACCTGCAACTGCTACATTTATAATGGATGAATTTCCCAAAGGTTCTAAATAGCCCCAAGCTGAGGACTTAAAGAAGAGAGCTAACACTTGATATATTCATACTCGCGAAAGCTCTGACACAGATTCTGACAATTTAAGCTATATCAAGAGCAAGTATATATCACAAGTATACAACGTATCTACAACAAAGAAATATACTCAACAAGAACAGCACAGCATACAACAAATGTATATCAAAGATCAAGCTGCTGTTCATAGAATTCTACCCTTTACCATTGAGATAATCATCAGCCATGTGTGGACTGAATATCCTTGCATATTCCGACCTGTGTGGGAAGAATAGCATTGTGGACAAAGCTTCAAACTGTGTGTAAAGAAGCGAGTCAAAAAAGAGCTCAAGCCAATCTGTGTGAACGGCAAAAAGCTTCGGTCCCTGTATCAATCTGTGTGAACGATATAGAAACAGGTTTAGTTATAGTCATGTAGGTGTACGTAGTAATTATAATAAACGTTTTACTCATGTGCAGAGAACCAGTGGATGTAGTGGGGTTTACCTCGAACCACTTTAAATTATGTGTTATTTACCTTTTGTCTTTATTGTTTTCATAACTGTGATTTATACAAGTATACATTGCGAAACCCTGTACGCACTAAGCAAACAAGAGAACGTCTAGTTGCTGTATTTACAGGAACACACCTAAACTTCTTCTATGCAAACTAACTTCGAATAACGTACAGCTTGTAGTACTATCTCTTTCCAAGCTGTTATTTGTATACTTAGTGACCAACACAGACATTTTTTTTGAAATCCAGGCCTGTAACCCGGATCACAAGGCGAACATGTTATGCGGGAAACCATAACTCTATATTCGAGTGAGGTAGCGCCTCATGGGGGTACTAGGACAGAGAACAATCCTCCTCTTACATGAGGAAGAAAAAAACATTTTCTCTTCGGCCAATCAATTCATCTCCTCCATCAACTTGATAATCGATGGTTCTCGTTCCTAAATTCGATTGTAGCCCTTTGCTTCCCACATTAGCCAAATAACATAATTCCAAAAGTTAATAGAATTGGTGCGTAATTAATTAGTGGTAATATATGTTGATGCCTATGTTGGTCAACAAATCCACGCAATCATTTGTGAATGACATAAGTAATCAATTCTTACAAGTAAACACGAATTTTGCACGTAGGAGTGTCTGCAAATAAGAAATAGAAGTGACAACAATAAATGCCTGTATTATTGAATGGATGATCTGGAAGTCAGATTGGTCCTTAGCTTTTTTGCTTTTACGGTGCTTAGTTCGGGTGTAAAATTCGCGATTAGTATTAATGACTTAAGATAAGGATATTTATAGGAAATTCTACTCGAATACGTATCATTCTCTGGTTTACTGTCGGGGATGCAGGCAGGTCAGTGACAATGATTAGACATTTGTCTCCTTGTTTGTGTGAAAACTGGCTCAATTTGCACGGATGGGACTCCCCCCGTTTTACAGATCAAACACGTAGCATCCTGCATGTATTCGTTGACCCAAACTAGTCGTCTCATTGATCGAGGCCTTTGGATTCTAAGTCCGTTCTTGGGGCGTGTAGTCAGGTGGTTGTGCAATCGATCTGAGTGATCAGAGATCTCGTTGCCTGGGCCAAATTTTCAGGTCGGATATTATCTGGCTCGTCACAAGTGGGGTGATCTGGGGAGTGTGCTTAGCTTGAGGCTCGCATCTGGACCAGATATCCAGGTCGGATAATATCTAGCTCACTCTCTACGGGCGATCTGGTGTACTTTGTACTTCCTGTCATCCTCGCCCCGGATATCCAAGTCGGATAATATCTAGACCAGTTCTTTGGTTATTGGTATGGGTGTTGGCCTTGTGGCGACGCAGCAAGTAGATTGCTCACGTCAATTCGGTCACCAACAATGCCTCCTGAGGTCGGAGTTTGACTGGCGAGTCGATTCGCGAGGTCAATGTTGGATCTAAGACGAAGTGACGTAGATGAGGGTTGTACGTCGCTTTATTAATTATTAACGGTCAATCTGCAGGGACGTGTGGGTCGCCCATTAATGCAACGATCGAATCTGAAGGGACGCGTGGGTTGGCCATTAATGCAACAGTCGAATCTGCAGGGATGCCTTGGCTGGCAGAGATACGTGGTGCCTTTGTGTGTGTGGTGCAGGGATCGATGCACTTTGATTTGTGAACCCTGCCATTTCTTTCTATTGAAGTGAAACAATTCATAACCCGCTTTCCCGTGCCCTTTTCTTATAAATACTTCCTTTCCCTTTCATTCTTCACTTTACACTTTTGAGAGGGATGAATTTTTTCTTTCGGTGAGCCAGAGATTTTAGATCGCTTGTTCGATTTTTTGGAGTGTTCTTTCCAAATATGTCGCTAATTTCACTGATATGCTCAGATCTCCCTGTTTTCTTAGGTAGAAAAAAAAATTCTTTTTCCCCTTCTTTTATTTTGACCATTGAAATGTCTCCTGGGTCGGATAGCCAGAATGACCATTTGGAGAGGAGTCCGAAAGTGGCGGGTGATTTCTCGGAGGAGGCGGTGTCTATCGACCGTGGATTTTCCAGAAGGGGATAATAATACAGGGAGTCGTCGGAAAGTGGTTCGGGGTAGCTGGCTTCGTTTGCTCACATCTTAGTTAATTTATAGGATGATTTATGACATACACTTTTTCTTTAAAAATATTTGTGTCATACTCCCTTCGTCCATCAATTAAGCTAATATTTTACCATTTTCGTCCGTCCACATTCAACATTTGCTTTATTTTATTTTTGTCAATAGTTTACCCTTACTTTATTGAAACTCATGCCAAACTCACCCGACTCACCAACTTTTATTAAAGCTCGTGCCGGAATAATATGTTTAACATAATTGGTGGATGGAGTGAGTATATCTTAAATAAATTTGAATTATTTAATTGATCAATAGATAAATGAGTTAGACTGAATTATTCCAATTAAATAATAACAATTGATAATTTAATAGTAAAATTACTATATAGAAAATATTTCTAAACCGAATGATCACAGTATCTTAGCATTTTGGACAATTAGATATTAGGTCATTAAATATTATTTAATGTTTGATGACCACTTGAGCCAATTTGATGACTTGTGGAGAGGAGCAACAGAGGACCAGTACACATGCAATTATTTAGTTGTTTTAATGACATTATATTTCAGCCGAGTGTGACTATAAGCATACTAGTGACACTTTTTTTTTTCTTTTTAATTGCAGGTGGATGGCAGGTGGATGTGACTTTTTAATGTCCAATTTGGCCTGAATAGATAGGAGCTAATTAGGCCTCCTTACTATTCCAATACTAACAATTGAAAATATTCATTTTTTTAATATTAATATTAATAATTTTTTTAATTTTTTATTTTTTATTTTCGAACTTTAAATAAAATTATCCATTTTTAATATTAATATTCCAGATTTTTTTTTAAAAAAAAAAACAAAGTTTGTATTGATGTGATGGGCCGCATAATTTGATTTTTGCAAGAAAAATTAAATCTTTTAAAAGAAAAAGAAAAACTTTTGCTAAAAAAAAATTAAATGTATTAAAAGTTAAATCTTTTTCTTTTTGACTGCAATTGGTGTAAATAAACAGGAAGTCATCCCAACATTGGTATGACGCATACCCATAGGGAACATTGTAAGCAATTTTCCTACTTTATCAATATTAAACACCTAATTTTCCTAAATGCGAAACATATTCCAAACGTGTAAATTAAAATTCAGTGCCAAAAAGTAGTTACTTATAACCAAAATCCAAAAAAAAAATACATTATTTTGCCGATCGCTTCCCCTGCCGTCGCCGATTCCACAGCGCCGACCCGTTGTGGAAATTACATTTTTTTGAAAAACCAAATCATAATATGATTCAGTCATTGCATCCACAAGGGACACATGGTTCCAACGTGACTAATAAATACAAAAAAGGGACACAATGGACATATGGTTCTAAAAATCAAGTCATAATATTTGAGGCTGAAAAACAAAAACGACAGCAGAAAAGGAACTAATATACCAATTGTTTCATATTGAATTTTAGTTTTTTCATTTTTTATCATTTCCGTCGTGTTTCATGTATTTCCATTTTTTACCATTTTCGTCGTGATTCATCTTCATTGTTGTGCATAAGAAAATTTTTTTACCATTAAAAGATTATCATAAAAAATGGGTTGGAGAGAAATAAAATTACTATAGCAAGTAAATAAAAATAATTGGGTTGGACTGAAACATTAAATAAAAAATATAGCGTCTGACAGACACGCTCGACGACGGCTATGCTATGCTATCACAAAAAATAACTAATACTTTTAAAAATAATAATTAATACTATTAAAAAACAATTTTTAAATAAAAAAAATTAAAAAGATTGGCCAAGCCACCATCAAATCAAAGGTCACAGGTGTTTTTAGCAATGGTGTTTCAGCCGATGATTAGATTAGTAACGGATGATTAGTATCATTGTATCAGAGGCATATAGCGGCTATGCGACTACTATTAATTACCCGTCGTCGCCCCACATCTTATGGGCAATACCAAATGTGTTTGATTCCAACTACACACCCTTAATAACGCAAATTATATTGGACCTACTCCACCAACTGTCTTTGATTTGAGATTTGATTTTCAGTATTATCTCCGACTTTTCGTGATTCTTATTTTATTCTTCTTCTTTAGTTTTCTTCGGTTTTTCATTTTAATTTTTTTTCTTTTATTTTGACCTTTTGTTCCGCGTATAATTTTAAATTTTTCTTATTCAGTATCCAGTTATCTTTATTTTTCTTTCGATTTTTATTTTTTTTCTTTTGTGTATTGATTTGTAGATTCGTTTTTTGATATTTGAATTTTATTTTCAATTTTTAAATTCAATGTACCTCATGTAGTAAAATGATGTACCAAAAGAAGAAAATTAATAAAAATTAAAGTAATGAATTCTTATCATTAATATGATGTATCATATTCGTAATAAGATGATGGATTTAGTGTAGAAAAATATACTCCCTCCGTCCACAACCTTCATGTTTCTTTTCCTTTCCTCCATGACCTTCTTGCACTGTCCATTTTTAGTAATTTTTGTTTACCCTTTTACCCTTTAAATATCCCACTTACAAAAAATACCACCACAAACATTAATTAAAAAATCTGTATATTAACTAAACTATTCTAATTAGGGCCTAACCCAATTAGAAGTGAAATAGCCCAAATCCATTTCTCGACATCTCTCGAGCTCTGTATACAATACCTAGTTCCCAAACCCTAGTCGTCTTCTTTCTTAGCCAAACTCTAGCGGTCTTTGTTTCCAACCATGTCTTCTTCGCAATCAGACCTTGAGTTTGACACGGGTCGGTCCTTTTATTCCATGATAGGATCTATACTGGCGGCTACCCACTTTGAGTCTATACCAGATTATTCATGGGAATCGATTGAATTCTAAGTTGCGCTGGAAACTCCTTTGATTTTCGATGTCTTCGTCACCGATTCGACTATCCCTCAGATGGAGTCGATGTCTGAAGTGGTGCCGAAAACTCCATTGGAGTCCGTTGATACCTTCGCGACTGATTGTGGAAATTCCATTGGGCTGCCCAGATGCCTATCCTGATGTCCAGTGATTCCTTCGCCGCTGATGAATTGTCTCGTGAAATAATGATGTGGTATCTGAGTTGGCTAGGGATGAAGTTGGTGAATCGATTTAAAGACTCGTTCAATCTCTACTTGACTGATAATTGTGGAGGGAATTGAAATCTCCCTCTGTTGTGAAATTGAAAATTAGAGTGAGAGAATTTAGAGAGAGAATAGAGAATGATTCTCAGGTATATTTTTCATTAATAACTGAAGTCCTATTTATAGGAAAATTTCAGATGGCACAATCGTAATTACATATTTACATCAGAGGTATAATAGTCATTCACACTATATAAAAACAAAAGGGTAATTGAAATGTCACTTTTAAGGCTTATTATAACACTCCCCCTTGAATGACTATTTACATAAATATCTGCTGAACTAGTTTGAAGAAAAACCCAATGGGAGAAAAACTTTCAAACTGTTTGTATTGGAGCTTGTGGCAATCATATCATGTTGCATCATAATGTTGGTAGGAAATCTCCGTTGGATAAAAACTTCAGCAATCGGTGATCTCGTAAATTTGCTCCCCCTTATCTCGATAGTTCTTGTATGAATATTCTTGTGCCGTCTCAGTAAAACCTCGTGGGATAAAAGCGAGTGAATGTCATGTATATCATTCGTTGGAGTATCCATGTGTTGCCTCATTAAAATCTTGTCAAGAAAACCCAGTGGGAAAAACTTGATCGAAGGAAAAAGAGTACAACTACCCCTTCCGTTTTCAAACTTTGAGGAATAATCTTGATCTTTGTAGTGTTCCTCATTATGTCATGAATATGCCTCATTAAAACCTTATTAGGAAAAACCCGGTGGGAAAAATCCTAATGAAGGAAAAGAGTACATTATTCATACTAATACGCCATTCCAGTTGCCTCGTTAAAAACCTTGCTAGGAAAACCCATTGGGACAAAACCTCAGTCAAGGGAAAAAGAGTGCAACGCGTATTTTATAAATATGCCCCATGCATTTCAATAATCCTCCAGGGATTAGTATGAGTATCATCTTCAGTGCAATTTGTAATATCGAACTCATATTCTTTGTGATATATTCCAGATATCTTTTGGAGATTCCATATTTGTTGTGATTAGGATGCCTCGTTAAAAACCTTGCTGAGAAAACCCAGTGGGATAAAACCTCAGTCAAGAAAAAGAGTACAGCATATAATTTTCGTTCACAACGTTTTGAGTGACTGCACGCACTGATAATATGTTCAAAATCTCCTTACGAGTCACTTTCAGTAAGCCCATATATTTCATTTTATTATAAGGGCATATATTTCAATTTCGATGGATTTCAATATCCTCATTTTCACAAATCATGGATTTTAATATCCTCATTTCCAATATCCATATTTCACAGTCATGGATATCCTCATATCATTTATCGATATTCTCTTTCCAATCATTGATATCTTCATTTTATTCATAGCGCTATACTGTGTCGACACTTTTCAATATTTATTTCCCCATGTCAACATAACTTGCCGAGATATCTCATTATCAATCACCCATTGGGATTATGTCTATATACTTCTCAAAAGTATATGCCTCCTTTTATCATCTGCTTTGATTCATATTCGGGGAATTATTATGTATTTATCAAAGCAATTGTAGTTGGTACTAAAGATTAATAATCTGTCATGCATCTTTGAACTTCAAGTTCATATTTGAGTTGTGAGAATATATTATGATGCATTTCACATATTTCCAACTACCAATACTCCCCCTCATGCTGAGAGATTTCTTGAGCACCAAACACATATGCCAGTATCTCAGTATTCTTCTCCAGTCATGGGAGTTTATATATTATGTTCTCGATATTGGCTGGAGGACTTCAAATAGTATGCCAATTGATATCCCACTCGTATGCGCATATCTTGATCCTTTATCGGATCTATAAAAATTTATTTGGGATATATTACTAGCTCAATCTGATATGGAATATATGCTCAAACCGTGAGCAAATCATCTCGTAAATTTCTAATTACGAGTCATATAAACATGTGACTATCTAGTGGATCCATAATATCTAGCAGTTCACATGTAGAGGAAGTGGGTCCATACTCCCCCTTAATATATTCCAAATTTATTAGGGATTCATTCCCAATATTGGCTAGTATTAATATTAATCGAGAACAAATATTTGAAGATGATGTGTCTATATCACCATATAGATATTTTACCGGCATATCACATCATCTTTCGGTGCCATTATTGCACATCATTATCAACATGGAGTCATTTGCTCCACATGTCATATTATGTTCATTATTCAAATATAGAGCCGTAGTTCATACGCTTCAGACGCGAGTCAAATCTCATACGCGTAATTCCAATCTATAAATAGATTATCATTGTATTCACAAAATTCACCCATATCGAGTGCGAATATCATAATTGATTCAATACTTTCGAATCTTCGTAAATATTATCCATCTCTTCCAGTGAATATCATAAAAAGAATTTATCGAGCTCGACTCGAAAGATTAAGGGTGCTAATGAGAAATGGCATCCCAGAAGATATTCGATGGTTGATCGAAGCACAAGTTCGATTATCTGGCGAATTTTTAAATTCATTTAAGTACATGCCAGGTACAGGTAAGAGTAGTTTTGCAAAGAAACGGAGAGCAAAAAGATTAGGTGGGTGCTATAAATGTGCTCGATGGACATGTGACACACGATGCAAATCTGTGGGGTTTGTATCCAAAAATCGAGAAGATAAAATAGCATTTATCAAGGATGGATTGAGTAAGCAATCTATGGATCATGATATCCAACAGATTCTTGATACATATCCTAGTGGATACGTTCATCGTGAACTAATGGCTTTGTGAATGCAATTCAAGGATGAACGGAAACGTTATAGTCATGAAAAATTAATCTCAAAAGATCCAATTTGTAAGTCCGTTCTGTCAAAATTGGTATAAGGTAAATAGCAAAATAATGCAAGTTGTTGAATATTATTTTCTAATATTTAAATTTCTCAGCTGCCGATTGGTAACGTCATTTTCATTGAAAAATATAATATCATATACTTCGTTTTCTTTTGCAATTTTGTCAAAAGTAATGACTTATCTACCGCTCCATTTTCAATAAAAATAGTGAAGTCGTTTGTCGTTTAGCAAGAAATTTGTTCTTTAAATTTGGGATCCACAAATTAGAAAATGTATCTCTCATAAAAGTATTTTGAAGGTCTAGTGTAGAAAGATGGAGTTCTCAGAATCCTCATATAGATCTCATCCAATTAAAACTATATGTATTTTAGGTGGATCCAAACTGATAGGTCATATCCAGCATATAGATATGGCATATCAATTCGTAAAAGAATTAGGAAAACACAAAATAGATATATTGTATGGTGGGAGTAATCATAGATTTTGGGGTTATCTTTTAGATGCTGCACAAAATGGGAGAATAAGTGTAACAAGTGCCTTACACTTTCCCACAGTCAGAACCAGTAGTATAGGAGGTTCAACTGGGTTGATGCTTCAAGCACAGTCTGTTCATAATAGTTTGATGTATGTGGTGAATAATAGTGATGCATTTATTGTTCTCCCAGGTGGCTACGGCACACTCAATGAGATATTCAACATCACGTCATGGGCTGAGCGGGACTTCCATACCAAACCTATAGGTTTGTTGAATATTAATAATTTCTTCAGCGTTTTGCTTGCCTTTCTGGATCAAGGAGTAGATCACAAGTTTATATCTCAGCCATCACGAGATATAATAATATGTCTTGTCATTCTTTGATCTACTTATAAAGTTTCGAGCATATATTTCGATTAAGAATTTGGAAGTCAAAGCTCATCACCAGTGCTATTGGCGCCAAACGGAAAAGAAGTTTAGATCATTTAGATCTTTCATTATAAACCCTTATGCCGGGGGTGGCGGAGTTACGGAGTTTTATACTCGAGACGCACCCTTTTTCTTTTATGGGTTTCATATGTATTTTCTTTTTCGCGTTTCATATTGTCAGTGTTCTTGCCTTTCATTAGTTTCGATATTTTCACTTCGATTGTGTGCTTCTTGAGAATAATAAGACCATCTTTTGCTTTTATGCAAATACAATATTTTCACAAATATGTGATATATGTTTCATGAATATTGTCAATCAATATAATTTGATGATCCAATCATGTGATATAATCAACATGAGATTTATTGAGCAATTATTTTAGGTGATAGTTTTCCATATCACTTGTCAAATGATCTCACCATGCATTTTGCATGGAATTTTCTTTAATTAATCGGTGATAGCTTATGGTATCACTTGCTCAATTTTCTCCATTCATATTTAATAATTATGGAGATCGGATATTATTTCCATCAATCTTCTTCTTCGAGAGCGGGATCATTGATCAACTACTTGAGTAGGATTTATTTCTTTCAATCGCTTCTTCAGAGCGGGATTTAGATAATCGATCAACTACTTCCGGAGTAGGATTATTTTTATCAACTGCTTCTTCTTTGAGAGCAGGATTTAGATAATCGATCAACTACTTCTCCAGAGTAGGATTTATTTTTATCAACTGCTTCTTCTTTGAGAGCAGGATTTAGAAAATCGATCAACTACTTCTCCAGAGTAGGATTTATTTTTATCAACTGCTTCTTCTTTGAGAGCAGGATTTTGATAATCGATCAACTACTTCTCCAGAGTAGGATTTATTTTTATCAACAGCTTCTTCTTTGAGAGCAGGATTTAGATAATCGATCAACTACTTCTCCAGAGTAGAATTTATTTTTATCAACTGCTTCTTCTTTGAGAGCAGGATTTATGAACCATTCATGTGGTATAACCAACTACGATGGTGATATATAATATATAAATTGCGTACATGTAAAACCATCCATCTTGTGATAATTGAACTCATCACATGGGAGGTATTATAATTATATAAAATAAACGCAATAAATATGTGGTTTTAAACCACCACTTTGAGATAAGTAAGAGCGTAATTTAAAGCTGAAATAATTAGCTAACCTACCAGCAGCGGGATCGTCAATCAATTCGCCAAAATAGTAAATCGTCAAGGTATAGGTCGAAATATTGACTGCCGTTAATAGCAAGTGTAATGGTATGTATAACTTTTGCGATTTCTGGAGTTGGATATTAATTCGTACATTTTAATAAATTTAATAATGACATATATGAAAAGAAGAATACTTATATCAATATTAGTGTCAAATTAAAGGTTTCGTTAAACCGATTCCGATGGTATCAATAAAAATTGATTCTGAGATCATATGAATCTCATATATAAGAAAAACCAAATTTATAATTTAACATATTATAAAAATATTTAATTCTTTTATTATTTTATTTAGTTATTATTCTTTTATGTTTTTCTTTCCTGTACGTCTCTTCTTCTTCAACCCTTTTTTCTCCTCCTCCAGGTTTCTTCACCGTTTTTTTTTATGTTCTGTAAATCAACACATGTGTATAATTATTGATACGGAGAGATAGAAAAAAAAATACCTCACAAGTGCAAATAGCTCCTCCGCGGCCGGATCCAAAAAAAGGAACGCCGGTCGAGCGGGAGGCACATATTTGACCATGCCCGAACCCGCAACATCCGGATGAAACTCCAGATCGGAAGCATCATCGACCGCCTCCTGGGATGGAATTTGCAACGGTCCCATTTCCCACAGGAGGAGAAACACCGCGCGCCGTTTTGTTGCTGAGAAAAAAAAACAACGAACCGCCATCGTCGAGTTGAGAGGGGACAACGCGAGATGGAAAAGCACCCATCGCCGAGTTGAGCCACCGACGTTATTTCCGGAAATAAATCGCCGACCGGCGCCGAAGGGACAGAAGGGACGACGAGAGCGCCTGGGTTAATTTCGGCGGAAGAACAGTTGGTTCCCTTCGCGTTTCCAGCGCTTTCTTTTCTAACCAAGGAAATAACGGTGATAGCAGTATTGAGAGGGGGAAGACTTTGTTGCGGGCCAGCTGCAAGTGGAGCAGAAGATTCTTGGGGGACTCATTTTCTTTGAGTTTTTTTTTTTTGTTTTTTTTTTATATTTTTTAGCAGCTCCCGTGAAAACTGTGTATTCCACGGCCGCCCATGTGAATTCAATATAGAGAGAGTTGACTCATTTGTGTGTATTGATTTAGGAGATTGATTCAGTAGAAAAGGAATTTCATAACAGTCCGATATAAATCCGCTTGTTTGTGGTGGAGAGAAAAAAACAAGTACTTGGATCTGAATCTAAAATTCTTGATTCGATTTCTGATACAGAGGATCATCTATACGATGCAACTGTAGAGCATACTCTCGTCATATTACTCAAATGGCTAGAGTCGTGCTGATAACGTGTTGTGAAATTGGAAAATTAGAGAGAGAGAATTTAAAGAGAGAATAGAGAATGATTCTCAGGTATATTTTTCATTAATAACTGAAGTCCTATTTATAGGAAAACTTCAGATGGCACAATCGTAATTACATATTTACATCAGGAGTATAATAGTCATTCACACTATATAAAAACAAAAGAGTAATTGAAATGTCACTTTCAAGGCTTATTATAACACCCTCCAATATTTTTGTCAAATCAATGAGATTGACAACAACTTTTTATTTCACAGTTCAGTTTTTTAATTCTTTAATTAAGAATTAAGGAATAAGGAATTTAAAATCATACGAGTCATTCAGACTCGGGCGATGCCCCGGGCTGTATATGATGGTATTATATATTTAAATTGTTATTGTTCAGCACAAATTTTCGTCATTTTGATCATGAATCCGTCATTTATTTTCGTCATTTTATATTCGGGACGTATTTTTGTCATTGTATATATAAGTTGTCATGATAGCATACATTTTGTAGCATGATACATATTTAAATAGTTTATTGACATGTAATCTTTTAAGATGTATTTTTTACGTAATATTTTTTGTCTATTTATTTTAGTATTGACTCTATCATTTTTAATTGGAACTAACTAATATTAATACATTGGGCTAAGTTATAACTATTTCTTATGATAGTCAACGATGCCCGTGCGATGCACATGTGCTGTATAGAAGTTTTCATAGATTTAAAATAAGTGCGATGCACATGGGCTATATAGAAGTTTTCATAGCATAAGATTCAGCATTTATTTTCGTCATTTTATATTTACGTTTTCATGGTGTCACACATTTGCTAAGCTTTATACGTACTTAGAATACTTTATTGAGTTGCACATGGGCTGTATATAAGTTTTTATATCGTAATCTTCAGAACTTATTTTCGTCATTATATATCTAAGCTGTGATGGTATCACATTTCTAAGCATGACACACATTTAAAATAGTTTATTGACATTAAAAGAGTATATGTGAAGAGATTTTTTTCAAGATGTTACATTGAAAAGAGTCTATTCACATGTAATTTTTTAATATGTATAAGTTACATAAATTATTTTAAATATGAAGCGATGACATTAATGTTGGAGACCTTTTATATTCATGCACGTGCAATGCACACAGGTTTGGGCGCCTCGGGACCCATGCGATGCACTCGGGTTGGATCTAATTGTTTTTTCGTAATGTTCGGGACTAATTTTCGGTTCATGTTTGAAACTCTCATTTTTTTGTGAAAGACGGACTTCATTGTTCAAATAAATTACATTATTAAAAGCGAACTATAAAACAAATTTCCTTTTTAACAAAACTATAAAAACATAAAACATTAAAGTGATTAGTATATTCAAGAGTATAAATTATAATTCGTATAATAAATTATAATTCGTATAGTAAAATATTGCATGTTTAATTTGTAATGTACTATTAATATGAATGCCAGGTATTCATCTATATTGACACCGGTGGCCGTGGCGTTGTTCTTGTTGTTGTTGTTCTTCTTGTTGTCTTTGTCGTTGTTGTTCATTGGCATTTTGCATGTTTTGTTCTTGATACAATTTTCGTGACTTGTCAATCTCTTTCTTTAATGTGAAGAGGTTTTTTACAAAATGTTATATTTAAATGAGGCTTTTCATATGTAATTTTTTAATGTGAGTAACTTACATAAATTATTTTTTAATTAATACATTATTACAACATTTTTCCATAAACTATAATATCGAATTTGGAGCATTCATTAGTAACTCATTCTAAGTATTTACAGTATGACGACATGAATCACATGATCTCAAACTCAAATGAATAATGCTTACCTCGTGATATGTGGATAACATTTGAAATACAATTTTCTTCTCCTTTATATACTTCTTCGATTTAGAAGATTCTCATTGTTATGATGATAGTGTGAAGATATTTTTATTATATTTTTATTATATACTACCATTTGCAATATGTAACATCGACATAATTTACACAGTCATATCAAATATCAAAGTCACACAATATTCCAAGACGTTTAATTAAAAAAGTGACATTAACACAACGCAAGACAAAAAACTACATTAAGAGCAAAAATATTAAAATGCACCAACAAAGTGTAGTAATAATTATTGACTAAAAATTGAATGCTCGTCACATTATTTTCAATAAACTTACTTGCTAACGAATCAATAGTATTAGCCCGTTTATCTATATTACATGAAGTAAAATATTGCATGTTTAATTTATAACGTACTATTAATACGAATGCTAAGTATTCATCCCACCGGTGGCCGCAGCGTTGATCTTGTTGTTGTTGTTTTTGTTGTTGTTGTTGTCTTTGTCATTGTTGGTCATTGGCCTTTTGCATGTTTTGTTCTTGACATAATTTTTGTGACTTCTCGATCTCTTTCTTTAATGCTTCTTGATGCGCTACAAAAAAATAGATATAGTTGATCGTTAGTAACTTAAATACAGTTAATCAATATATTGCATTTTCGATCAAAGTAAAAATGTTCGTGCATGTTCCACTTAATTGATAAGACAACGATGTGTAGGATCTCTTAAACCATTAGAAAAGATGATGTTACTACCAAATCTCCTAAGCTACCATCTTTATGTCCTACGTTATTCTGTACACAAAAACACACGTGAAATTTACATAAAATAATATAAATCAATATGTTAAATAAGTAAGACGATATGATGCTTACTTTACCACCATAATAAGTTGTAGCCCAATGTGCACGCGGTGTGGAGGAAATTGTGGTTTGTTGTGTGTGATTTTTGACACATTATATAGTTGATAAAATATTTGTAACTCATGGACGGGAAGGTAAAAAGACTAACCGCTAATTGGTGTGTTTAATTTATGCATTCATGGCATTTTTGGTTTGTATTCTTTGAGACTTTTGTGCACGATTCCTATGTCTTTGCTTATGCATGTTATTAAATCAATATACTAACACATGAACCTTTCACATTTCACTTTCAATTCATGAAACATTTATTGTGAACACTTTGTATTTATAAGACAACTTAAGCTTTTAGTATATAAGATTCACTAATCGCAGTTCATATCTTTTACCGTGTTTCAGTTCATTTTTTGTTTAATTTCAATAATTAAGGATTAAGGAATTTAAAACCATATTCACTAATTAAGGATTAATTAATGGGTCCCTCGGGTCCCTCTTCAATTGCACTCATCACTAATCAAGGATAAAGCCTAAGTGGGTCATGTGGTTTATACCCCATGAAGTAATTTTGACCAATTTTTTGAATTATGCTTGTGTTTTTTGACTTTATTTGTTTAGATATTTTTTTCTTATTCTTTTTCTTGATTAAATTTTATAATTTTATATTATCTGAGGATTATATTATATGTTAATAGAATATGTTCAGTTCATTGTTTAAAAAACTTTTGGCTGTAATGTGGGGTTTAAGAAATTAAAATATCAAATTATGTATAAAAGGTTTTTATCTGTTGCACCAAGACAATATCAGTTTACTAAATTATTTTATGTTTAGAAAAGTGCATTTATTTTTCGAAATTATAAGTTACTAAATTGCTAAATTGCTATAAGTTTCAGTTACTAAACTATAATGATGGCAATATGACAATATTTTTCCAAGTTTCAGTTACTAAATTACTACTGTATTTATTTGTCATATACAAATGGTCTTAAAAGGTTTTGAGTGGCAAGCTTTTTTACACTCGTTATTTATTTGGATGGAAAAGATGTAGTAGAGTAAAAAAAATATTTAGTAGGGTAGTTCTGCGGTCCACCAAGAATGTACTTGGTGAATATACTTCAAGTTAAAATGTACTTAATTCTCACCGTTAGATTAATTGTAAATATAATGAAATCAGTAGTACTAAATCTTAGCCATATGTTTATTGTAAATCTAGTACAAGTATTATGTTAGACTCGTACTTTTAGAATTGAAATTACATATTTAACCTTTTATTTTTTATATTAAAAAATAAATTTCACACCTAAATATTTTTTTTTCTAATTCGGTAATTTTTTATTTATGAATTTGTCTATATTCCACTACGGAATTCTTGAAAATCTTAAAAAATATGAAAAAATCAAAAAATTCCGGAAAATCCAAAAAATCTGAAAAAAAAAAAAATTCTGAAAATTCTGGAAAATTCCGCAAAATTAAAAAAAATCCGAAAAAAATCAGAACTTTTATTTTTTAAGAAAAAATATCTTGAATAATAATAAAAATCTGGTAAATTTAAAATAAAATTCTGAAAATAATAATATTAAAAATAAAAACTATTACTTTTTATTTTTAAATTTTAAATAAAAGATCTGATTTTTAATATTATTATTCCAGATAATTTTTTAAAAATAAAAGTTCGATTTTTTTTGATTTTTTAAATTTTCGAATGTTAATTTTTAATTTTTATTTTTATTTTCGAATTTTAAATAAAAGATTATCATTTTTAATGTTATTCCATATATTTTAAAAACAAAATAAAAGTTTTGATTTTTTTGTCGATTTTTAAAATTTTAATTTTAATTAATTTTATTTTTACTTTTTATTTTTGAATTTTAAATAAAATATCTTATTTTTAATACTTAGTTCGTATAATTTTTCTTAAAAATAAAAGTTCCGATTTTTGTCGATTTTCAAATTTTGCAAATTTTCTAGATTTTTTTATTTATTTTCAGATTTTTTAGATTTTTCGGAATTTTCAGATTTTTTTTTACTTTTTATTTTCCTGACGGAAATTCTTAACGCTATCCACAACATTTGTGTAATTTCAAAAAATTTCAAAGCTTTTGATGTAAAAAAAATTTATCCATATATATATATATATATAATGTACTACAATTATATAATATATGTGGTTAAGATGTAGTACAATCATTTATAATAAATTTACCATTAATCCAAAAGTTATAATTAAGTACACCTTAAGGTAGTCTATTTTAACCAAATACAAGGAATGATGAACCCTAGAATTCCCCATCATTAGTATTATAGAAAAATAATTTAGTAAACTGATATTGTTTTTTGTGCAACAGATAAAAACCTTTTATATATTATTTGATATTTTAATTTCTTAAACCCCACATTACAACCAAAATTTATAAAACTTCATCAAGAAAAAGAATAAGAAAAAAATGTCTACACAAGTAGAGTCAAAAAGTATGATCTAAGAAAGTTACTCAAGTGGGGTGTCCATCCTAAATTGATGGGGTACTAATCAAGGATAAAGCCTAAGTAATTTATACTCAATCACAAGTGGATCCCTTATTCCACTAACAACATATCCTACCAACTAAGGCTCTTTTCTGGTGTATTTAATCAATCAGGCCCGAATGGATTGAATCAGGCCCGAATCAATGGGAATCGAATCAATCGAATCGAATCAAATATATATTAAGGCTAAATAATAATAATGGTAAATAATAATAATAATAGTAATTAACAACAACGATAATAGTAATATTATTAGTAATAATAACAATAATAATAATTAAGATTAATAATAATAATAATAAGAAGAACGGTAGTGAATCGAATCAATCGAATGGGCTGAATCGAATCAATCGAAAAATCGAAAAATAAGTCCAAAAGAACAAGGCCTAAGTCAATTAAAATATTAAAAACCGTGTCAGTCAAAACAGTGCAAAAAAGTCGTGGTCGGAAGGAGTACAAAATAAAATAATGTACATTTTATAAATACGACGTACCCAAGGTACTAGGAATGTATACGTAGGCTTTGGTTCTTTTTAATTGATTGAACTTTGTTGAAACAAAATGAACTGAGCTGAATTTTGCTGAATTAAACTGAATGAACTGAATCGAACTGAGCTGAACTGAAAAGTGCTGAATTGATAGTAATAATATTATTATTAATAACAATTATAATAACTATTATAATAATTTTTAATTGAAATCATTTAAAATAATAATATTAATATGATAATAATAATTAATTATGTATAAGAGCTCCTAATTAATCATTTGAAAATTAATATTAACATAATAATTATTATGTATAATAATTCTTAATTAAAATAAATAAAATAATATTAATGTAATAGGTATAATTATAATAATATCAATAATAGTAAATATTAATAATACAAAAAAATAATTATAATCTTATCAATAATATACTTCAATAAAAATAGTAGTAATTAATAATATTAAATAACAATACGTAGATCACAATAACAACAAAACTAATACTAATAATAGTACTACCATAAATAATAATAATATTGTTAATAAATTATATATAGTATTATTCATAATATTAATGTAAATAATAATAATAATTTACTGAACTGATAAGTGCTGAATCGATAGTAATAATATTAATAATAATAACAATTATATTAACTATGTATATTAATGTTTAATAAAAATAATTTCAGATAATAATATCAGTATAATAATTAATTATGTATAAGATATCCTAATTAAATAATTTAAAAATAATATTAATGTAATAATAATAATTATTAGGTATAATAATTCATAATTAAAATCATTAAAAACAATATGAATATCATAAAAAAAATAATTATAATATTAGAAATAATATTAATATTAATATTAACAAAAAATAATTATAATATTATCAATAATACTACTTTAATAATAATACTACTAATTAATAATATTAAATGACAATAATTAGATTATGATAACAACAAAACTAATAATAACAGTACTACTATAAATAATATTAAAAATAATCAGATTAATAATAAATAAATTATATGTAGTATGATTGATAGTATTATTATGAATAATTAATAATAATAATAATAATAATAATTTGCTGAACTAAACTGAACTGAACTGAGTTTTGCTGAATTTGATTGGACTCAGATGAACTGAATTTTGCTGAATTGAACTGTAAAATCAATTTAACTGAAAATTGTCGAAATTAAGTCCAAAAGTATAGAGCCTTATAATTTACGCATAATACGTAGGTTGTGTATATTTAGAGCCGCATAGTGTATGTAGATGATATATATTTACGTCATGTGATATATATTATATGACTGTGATATATATTACGGTTAAAATATTGTATATGTAGTCAGTGATACATAATGTATCTTAGTGATATGTATTTATTGTTAAAGTGATGTATATTTACACTTACAATGATTTATATTATGATTACAGTGGATATATATAGTTCTTGTTATAATATATCATGTGTAATACTCGTAATTTCGATTTCCGGTAATTTCTTATTTTTTTTCGGTGGAAGTCCGTTTTGACGACTTGCTCATGACCGTTTCGTCATTATGAGAATGATTAATTCTACACTTTTTGACATCCGAATTCGTTTCGGTGTCGTTTTGTTGAGTTCTGTGCTTTTTAGCGATTTTTCCGCACTTGAGTTCGATTCTTACGAATCTCGTTCGAAACTACTGTTTTGAGTTTCCCATAAGTCCGTTTAACTTTGTTAGACGTGTTGTGAACTTCGGTTTGGTTATTCGATCACGTATCGTGATTTTCGGGCGTTTGGGGCCATTTTGTAATTTACCCAAAGTTATGGGTATCCGTATCTGTATTTGTTGTCTCGACCCTTTTCTTGGTCGCGTATGATTAATTATTGCATTATGTTTTCATTTCGGGTCGATGATGTTGTCCGCGAGCTTTTCGTCGTGTTCGTTCCGTACGTTTTCGGAAATCGAGTCGTCGGATCATGACGGCTGAGCACTTGCCGGACATATGCGGCTGGCACGGTCGGAAGTGCTGGGCACTGGCCGGGCAAGCACGGCAGGAACCGGCGTAGCGCACGCTACGGCCGGAAGGCTGCGCGTGCTAACCAGCAGGTGTAACGCACACTATCGGCCGGCCCAACGTACGCTATCGGGTCTGGGCAGAGGGGTTCTGAGGTTCTGGACTCGGGTAGGATCGGCAGGTAGCGCACGCTATTGCCGCAAGACGCTTCTGACCGTGAGATAGCGCGCGCTACGGCCGGAAGGTGCGACGCTACTGGCCGAGCCGATAGGATGGTGAGGTTCTGGATTGCAGCCCGGGCCGATAGCGCACGCTAGCTCGGCAGCCTAGCGCACGCTAGGCTGCACCAGTATAAATGTGGCAGAGCAGTCACATTTTCACTCGTTTTTCATTTCCCTTGTTTGCGATCTGCGGCTGGAGCTTCGGAGGAGGCGAAGCCATGTTGTTGAACAACAAATCCATGAAGTTTTTGAGTCCATATCATTGATTGATCATTCTATATCATCCTTTGATCCAGCGAATCAAGGTAATCTCTTCTTAGAACCATAGTTTGTTGAATTTTGGGGTTTTTGCGTTTTTGTCCGATTTGTTCCGTATTATTGATTAATCCATGATGGGTATGATTAATCTTAATAGTATTCTTGTGTTTAACATCATTTACTCCATTGTTCTTCGTCGAATCAAAGTATATTTCTTGATTTCCTTCGAATCGACTTTTTGGGGGATTTGTTCTTGATATCGTTTCCCATCTGTTTTTGATGGATTGATTGTTGTTAAATGATGTTGTTAAACATACCCTATGGATTGTATATCCATATTTCGATTTGGAACTCCGTTTTCGTGTTTTGACGGGACGAATCGTGTTCTTGGCCGTTTTGGGGAAAACACTTGAACTTTCGTCATTTGTTCTTTGAATTCAACGGCTTTAAGTCGTGCTATGGAATTCATTTTCATTGTGTTATTGTCCTTCGTAGTTTATTATCGCGAGTTGGCATTCGGTGGAGTCGGCGAGTTCGTAGTCGGTCCGTGCCAACCTACTTCGGTCGATTCTCCGTGTTGTGGTTATTCGAGGCAAGTACCTTGTCCATACAATTCTTGTTTTATGGATATGATAATTAGTGATCGTCTCCTTGTGTTTATTTAATCATTTGAATTTCACTTTCAAAGATTCGGTTAGCCTTTTTAAAGGCCCTCTTTCAAAACGTGTGTGTTTTGTGAACATTGTGTTCGTGGATGGTTATGTGAATTACTATGAATATACTTGGTGTTGTCGTTGTGCTTTGATAATATATATGTATATATATATTATCTCATATCGTGTGTTGTGATTTGACCATTGCGTTGTGCATTGTGTTTGTTGTCATTGAGTGAATTACTTGGATATTTGATGTGATATGTTATTTGTGTGAATGTGCGGATATGGTTGAAGGTCTACGGTGACACATGGCACGTGATCATGTGGTTAGGATGCAACAAGTGATTGATCCAACCGTGAGAGCCTGAGATAATCTACGGTGACACATGGCTTGTGATCATGTGGTCAGGATGCAACAAGTGATTGATCCAACCGTGAGATATGGTGTGTGAATTGTTTAGCTAGCCGGCTCGGGAGGGTCCTTAGAGGCCTCGAGTGGGATTTGTGGCTTCATCCCGGTCCTAGGCGATGCATGTAAGTGATTTGTTTTATGATATGGCCAGCTCGGGAGGGTCCTTAGAGGCCTCGAGTGGGATTCGTGGCTTCGTCCCGATCCTAGGCGATGCTTGTGTGTGATTATGCCGTGTTGATTTTATGTCCGTCGAGGACACGTGACTTGGGTTTTGGCCCAGTGAATTGTTGTCGGTTTTCTATTTGTGAAAACAAAACCTTTGGGATGTGACCCCTGTTGATTTTGGTAAGAGAAGGATTCAATAATCCTAAATTGTTTTCTACTAAAACTCCCGATGGTTTATTAAACCGTTTTGTAAATTGTTTCCCTTGATCTGTGATCCTTCGGTTGTGGAATGTTTTACCCAAACTATTGCCTCGGGAAGTATTTTTGTTATGTTTAAATCTTTCAGGATTCCTGGTTATTGTTGTTCGTGGAATGTGGATTGTATGATTCATAATTTGCAATCTGTAATTGCAGTAGCGAAACAGTTGAGTTTTGCTAACCCCCGAGTATTCGGGGGGTGGATGTCTGTATTGCATTCAGGTTTTGGAGCATAGCACATGGTCGGCATGAAGGATGATGAAAGATGAACGATACTAATCACACGAGGATCCGTTGATGTCGTATTGGTCTAGTTGTATTTTCTTTTCCGCTGCAGTATCTTTTCCCCGTTGTACGGGAGTTTATTATATTTTGACCCCTGCGTGGGTATGTGTTGGAATTGAGTTGTATGTTTATTATTGAAAGACCAAATTGGTCTACTGAGTCATTTTATCCTTAAAGGCGATGTTTTGATGTTTGATTTTGTTAGGATTGTATACTGCAAAGCATACTTTATGCTTGTATTACCTAAATTCCCTATTACTACCTATGAGGATATTAATTATATTTAATCACATGTTTTGCATATTAATTCACGTTATGGTTATGCAAATGAAATGTCTAATTATTTTATATTGTAGATAATGTGGTGTGTTGGTGTCACACGGAAGATCACATTATCGGTGCCTTATAAAATAATATAATAGTTCACAACCTATATAATTATTAGACAAATTATATAAAGGGTTGTAGTGTATGCTTGAGTATAGTTGGTCTTGACTATTAGCATACATTAGCGTATTTGCATACGTTGAACAGGATCGAGGTGAGATAGTGTCTTCAGATCGACCGTAAGAAGAACGTAAATCTCGGATAATTAT
Source organism: Orobanche coerulescens (assembly GCA_033398695.1). NCBI lineage: Eukaryota > Viridiplantae > Streptophyta > Magnoliopsida > Lamiales > Orobanchaceae > Orobanche > Orobanche coerulescens. The sequence goes on along the minus strand of CM065804.1, from coordinate 189,089,974 downwards.
TATTTCTTAATTCTAAGTATATAATATTTAATTGTGTATTTATAATAATTATTGCTTTGATTTACCATAGGTGAGAGTCAAAATGATCGACTCAATAAGCCTCGTATCTTGGGCAATAATATTGTTTATACGACAATTATTATTATTACTAGAAATCGTGTCCCGACTCGTGCGGGTTGATGATGTCCCCTTGAGGAGCTCGATAATGATTATTATATTAAACCTGCAGTGGATTTAATTCCGATATAATAATAAGGTTCGAGTGGTACTACTGGATAAGATATTAATTAATTAAAGTCACAAGAGCTTATAATTAATTAATGGACATTCGATATCTTAAACACGGAAATAATATATTTAATAAGGAGCCCAATTTCGTAATTTGGGATTTTGGTAGGAAGTGCAATATCAACTTTTTAGTGGACTAAGTTGATATTAATTGATTCACCATATATTAGGAAGAGTCCTAATAAGGTAAGGTGAATTAATTGGGAGTCCTTCCATAATCCTCCTTTAGATCCCTAGTAGTAGTCCAAGAGCCTATAAATAGGACATTATGGGGTGTTGGCCGATTTGTACATGCTTGGTGAGATTGTGTGATCAATTTTTTCCTCTTGTGTTTAATTGTAGATCTAGACTTGTGTCTTTGATTCTACAATTTAGATAACACAATTAATTTGCTAAGAGTGTTCATAAAATACTAGAGAGCAAAGAAAAATATAGTGATCACATATCAAAGTTGTTTCGGCCGATCCATAGGTGTCCAAGCAAGTTCCGTAGCTCGTTGCCCACACAACGTCCGGTTCAAGGCGGATCATACTCTAGAAGATCCGAAGGTAGAAATACAAGGCGATCAAGAAGGAAATAACCAACCGCTTCAAAAGGTAATATCCTATGATCTTGGATCTAGATTAGGATATTTTAATTAATCAACATATTTAATTAATAAATAATAAATAATATTTAAATTGCTTGTTAGTCTTAGTAATTAATTAATTAGCATGCCTAAATAGATCTAATGCTCGTAGATGCGTAAAACGCTATAATCATATTGTCCCAAACTTCGCTTCCGCGTTTTACTTTCCAACAATTGGTATCGGAGCGGATTTTTAGGCTTTTGCTATTTTAATTAATTTTAGTGATTAATTGATAGCAATTTAAATATTCATATATTTTGATGTTGGAATATTTTGCTAGATGTGTTCTTGCAGTGATATGATCCAATTATCATGGTTTATATGAATGGTGCATTTATTTATTTATTTTTATTAATTATGCAATTGTTGGTTTGGCCGGTTTTGAGGCATGTAATGGTTTTTCCCGTGAGAAAATCCGCGGGTAGTTCTAGGTGGTTTTATTTTTCGTAATCTTGATGTAATTTCGATGTATTTTATTTCGTATAAAATTGTAATCGAATTCGGAAAAGACGGATCACGAAGAAATAGAGCGTAACCGGATCGCAGGATCGGGCGAAAGCTGCCGAGCAGAAGTGCCGCTGAAAGAAGAGGTGCCGCCGCCGAGCAGCGAAGCGGCCGCCAAGGCTGCGCAGCATGGTCCGGCCGGCCACTTCGCCGGCCAGCCCAGCTTTTGGTCCGGCCTGCTGCTCGCATGTCTCATTGGGAAGTCGGGATTTAAAATTAAATTTTTTTATGTAATTAATTTTGCATAAAAGTAAAATTTTAATATTTTGAAAATCCACGACCGTAGGGAGAAGCGACGAGATGCTTGATTCAGTGGGAGAGATCGAGCCAAGATTTTCTCGGATTCAACTCAAGGAAGAAGACCATGATAATTGGATAATTAATTATCCATGCTTTATTTTTGGTTTTATTGTTTTGATGTATGGCATGTATGGATGTATGCGTGATATGTTTCCTTGCATGTTAGGACGAGAAAATTAAAAACCTTAAGGCTAAAATAACTAAGTGATTAAATTGATTTTTATTTTAATTAAAATCAAATTGGCCTCCATAATAAATTTAAATTGTGAAGTAATTAGCATGCGCGTTGACATTAGAGTCTTCCTCCATATCGGATGTGCTAATTATAGGTTCACTAGTTTTAAATTTCAAAATGATAACATAAGGTAAATATTACTTTTTATGATAGACCTCTCCATCTGTAGGACTATTATTTAAAAGATAATATTTTAAGGATGTTAAATTATGGTGTTCACTTAGGTGTATTAATTAATAAGCTCCCCATCGAGTCTATGTTAATTAATACATGGCCAAGAGGAACCAACTATTAATTTTACTTGTCATAACGTAATTTGACTAGATAGTAAAATTAAAGACGTAAAACTCTACTTGAAAAATGTATGTGTAAACGTCCACACGATCGTGGCTTGCATGTGCGGATTTTTTGAGGTGTTGGTTGCTAGCATATATATTGTGTTTTTGAGGTTTTTCGATATATTTTGCTATGCATTATGTGATGAATGTTTTAATTTTTATTCTCGGATGTCTTTCAATCCACTAAATTGTTATTCTCAAAGAAAATAAACTAGATGGCACTAACTTTGCCGATTGGAAAAGAAATCTTGACATTGTCTGATCACGAGGGGCATAAGTTTGTCTTAATCGAGGAGAGCCCTCTAGAACTGTGAACCGGATGCCACTCCCGAAGAGTTGGCGGAATTAGGAAATGGAAAAAGTCTCGATGAGATGGCTCATTGTTACATTTCGCTTCACCGACAAATGTATTGCGGATCGGCATCAGACGATGGGTTCTGCCGCGGAAATGATGAAAAGTCTCACCGAGATGTTTGGTCATCAGAACCGGGCGGCTAGACAAAATGCTATGAGGGTATTGATGACAACCCAAATGTCTGAAGGGACTCCAGTAAGGGATCATGTTCTAAAAATGATGTCTCATTTGAACGAACTGAGCATATTGGGGGCTACTATCGATGCGGAAACGCAGGTCGATATTATCTTAGGCAGCTTACCTAGAAGCTTTGAGCAGTTTCGCCTCAACTACAATATGAACCGTAGGACATATAGTTTGGCGGAACTTCTGACAGAGCTTCAGTCTGCTGAAGGTCTCTTCAAACAAGGTTATCATCAAATTCTTGCGGCAACCGGTGCGACTTCCTCCAAACCCAAATGGGGAAAGAAGAAGAAGCAGGTCGGCCAGAAGCAAGTGGCAGCCCTCAAGGTGAAAAGCAAGGCTCCTCACCCCGAGGCGAACAAAAAGCCAAAGGGAAAGTGCTACAAGTGCGGTCAGAAAGGACATTTTAAAGCGGACTGCCCTGCTCTTAAGAAAGGTATGTCTCGTGCACTAGTAGTCAAAACATGTTTGGCAGCTTGTTCTTCCACTTCGTGGATAGTTGATTCAGGCTCCACTGATCATGTTTGCTTTGACTCGCATGGTTTTCAGGTAACCAAGCAGCTTAGTGCGGGCGAGATTACCATCAAGTGGGGCGATTATTCCGTGCTTATGGCATTGCGGTGGGAGTCGTGCGGTTGAAGATTAATGATAAATTATTAGTTCTGAATAATGTATTATCGCATTTGATTTTAGAATGAATTTAATTTCAGTTTCTAAATTAAAATGCGATGGTTATTCAGTTTCTTTTGATGATGATGCCATTATTAAGAAAAGAAGCGGTGAATATATTTGCAGAGGTACTTTTAATGATGGACTATATATTGTTAATGCTGCACAAACTCCTATGTATAAATCACTTAACTCTTTGTCTAAACCTAAAAAGAGAAAAGAACCTTCAAGCATAAACCAAACATATCTGTGGCATTTACGGTTAGGACATGTAAACCTTAGAAGGATTCAAAGATTGGTAGATGATGGCCCATTGGATGATCTCCAAGTTGAGTCATTTCCAATTTGTGAATCCTGTCTGGAAGGTAAGATGACCAAAAGGGTTTTTAAAACCAAGGGAAACCGTGCTCGGGATGTGTTAGAATTGGTTCATACGGATGTATGTGGTCCAATGAATATCCAGTTAGGGAGGTTTCGAATATTTCATCACGTTCATAGATGATTATTCGAGATATGGATACATCTTTTGATGCGACGTAAGTCCGAAGCTTTTGACAAGTTCGAGACTTCAAGGCAAACGGAGAAGCGTCATGGGAAGAGTATCAAGTCACTACGATCCGATCGTGGTGGCGAATACCTTAGTGGAGAGTTTTGGATTTCTTGGCAAATGAGGATTTCGTCCCCACCACCGCTACGGAACTCCACAACAAAATGGTGTTCTTGAAAGAAGGAATAGGACTCTTTTGGAAATGGTTAGATCAATGATGAGTTACTCATTTACCTATTTCGTTTTGGGGATACGCCTTAGAAACAATGGCGTACATTCTAAACTTGGTGCCTTCAAATCGCTTCCAAAAACACCCACGTAATCGTGGAGTGGGCGTAAGCCCGTCTAGACATGTTCGGATTTGGGGTACTCCGGCACATGTCTTTGAATAAGGAAGCTGATAAGTTGGCATCTCGTATGCAATGCAGTGTTTGTGGGATATCCTAAGGGAACGAAAGGTGGCTTGTTCTATAGTCCCCAGATCGAAGGTCATTGTTAGCACCAATGCCCGATTTGGAAGAGGATTATATGATTAGTCACAAGCCCATGAGTGAAATAATTGGAAGAGCCGAGGCGAGACTCCGTCTATACCAATCGTACAAGCGCCAACTAACACCGCACCACGTATCGATTCGAAACTTTTACACCAACTCGGGATTTACCTCGTCGTAGTGGGAGGGTTGTTCGTCGGCCCGAGCGATTCATAGGCGTGGGAAAGTCTTCGGACTCAATCCCGCATTTAAGATGAATCGGTTCCTGGACCTATAAGGAGGCAATCCAAGATAAAGATGCGACTCTGCAAGAAGCAATGGAATCGAAATGGGATCTATGGATTCCAATCAAGTGTGGGAGCTAGTAGAGCTACCCGATGGTGTACAAGCCATTGGGAGTAAATGGGTCTACAAGCGAAAGAAAGGACGTGACGGGAAGGTTGAAACTTTCAAAGCGAGGCTTGTTGCAAAAGGTTACACTCGAAAGAGGGTATCGATTATGATGAAACCTTTTCGCGGTAGCCATGCTTAAGTCAATCCGGATTCTTTTAGCTATAGCCGCGCATTTGGATCCGGAGATTTGGCAGATGGATGTCAAGACCGCATTCTTGAATGGGAGTCTAGGCAAGGAAATCTATATGCGCCAGAGGGATTCATTGCTAAAGGAGAAGAGCACTTGGTGTGCAAACTTAAGAAATCCATTTATGGACTTAAGCAAGCATCTAGATCTTGGAACACCTGCTTTGACGAAGTAGTCCATCATATGGATTCGCCCAATGTCCGAGTGAGAGTTGTGTGTATAAGAAATGCGATGGAAACGTGTTGGTGTTTCTTGATCAGTATGTGGACGATATCCTTCGATTGGAAACAACGTGAAGGAATTGTCGACGACGGTACGGGCCGTCTGAGCGATTCGATATGAAGGATCTAGGAGAAGCGGTGACACATCCTTGGAATCGGGATCTTCGTGATCGGAAGAAGAGGATGTTGTGCTTATCCTGCATCCTATATCGATACAAAGGTCAAGCTGCTTAGCATGGAGAATTCCAAGAAAGGTTTTCTACCTTACACATGGAATTCAACTATCTAAGAACATGTGTCCTAAGACACAAAAGGAGATAGATGACATGAAGATGGTTCCTTATGCATCCATTGTGGGAAGTCTCATGTATGCTATGCTTTGCACTAGACCAGGATATCTCATGCCGTGGGCATGGCCGCTAGATATCGGGCCGAACCCAGGACTGTGACACTGGATTGCCGTCAAGCACATACTCAAGTACCGAGAAGGACTAGGAGTACATGCTTGTATATCAATCGACGACTGCTTCGGTGGGTTACACCGACTCAGATTTTCATCGGACAAAGAAAAGTCCAAGTCTACTTCGGGTTATGTGTTTAGCTTTGGGAGGTGGAGCCATTAGTTGGAGGAGTGTGAAGGTAAATGCATCTCGGACTCTACCATGGAAGCCGAGTACGTGGCGGCCTCCGAGGCGGCCCAAGGAGGCAGTGTGGCTCAAGTACTTCCTGCAGGACTTAGATGTGATTCCCAATTTGCCAAAGGGTATTACACTCTATTGTGATAATACTGGTGCAGTCGCAAATTCGAGGGAACCACGAGCCCATCAGGCAAGTAAACATATCAACCGCAAGTACCACATCATACGACACTTCGTAAAGGAAGGAGACGTAGTTGTAGCCAGGGTTGCATCGGAAGATAATCTTGCTGACCCTTTCACGAAAGGCCTACCTTCAAAAGTTTTTGAAAGGCATGTGGAAGGAATGGGATTACGGTGTATGGCAGCATTGCTTTGAGTATAAGTGGGACTACGACGTGTAATATCCCTGAGTGGATTGGGGGTGTTACATAAATGGTATCAGAGCTTAGGTTGTGGAAACCTAGGCTGTCAGGTCAGTGGTGTCTGTTGAGTTTTGTCTCGTCGGATTTTGTCTGACTGAGTCATGTCGCGACACGTCGTCTGAGTTTGTTGGTCGTGATTAGTATCGTCGGGCGATCATCATCTTCGTGCGACCTGTGGCCGTAAGTCTCCCTTCTTTGTATTGTGCCTCGTGTGACACGAGCTATTTGTTTGATTATTTGTTAAGTGATGGAACCTTCATGTAGATTCTTAGTTTCGTGATGCGTTCGTGTGATTCTCATATTTCGTTTATATGAGGAGTGTTGTCATTATTTATGTCCTTTTGACTGTGATATTTGACTGTTTGTTTCCAGTAAAAGACATGTGCTGTCGTGATTTTGAGCGAGTTGATGCGTGTATTATGATTGTATGTAAGTGAATATTGTTACATGTGAGTTTTTAGGCATTCTAGCCTAATAGATTTTCGAAAACCTTGAGTATCTTAGAAAATAAATTTCGAGACGTACCTTTAAAATGAATTATTTTCTCGTGGTACTTGCTTTCTAGTGCCGCAATATATTTCAAATTATTCCAATTGGGGACCAAAATATTTTGAGATATTTTCAATTATTTTTAGAAATGCAGTTGCTTGGACCTAAAGGTCGAATATTTCTGAAAGTTCCAATTTAAAAGGAAAGTGTCCTCATTTTATCAAATGAAAGATGGTTTTCAAAGTCTCAATAATGGTGTTTGTACAACTTTTTGAAAATGTGATACTCAAGATCAACTGGTATTTTCAAAATCATTTTTTTCAAGGGTGGTTTTCGTTTTTAAAACCTATCATTTCCTGCTTGTGGTTGGAGAAGGTGTGTACGATGTTAGCATTATCGTTAGGGTATTAGCCCTCCGAGTTGTGATTGAATGGGTGGTGTGAGCATTGAGTCGTTCGCCACACATTTGTTATGTTAGCCCTCTGTGAGAGGTGATGTTGATCTTTAAGGTTGTCGCTTTGTGGCGATTTGCGTGCTATCGCACCTGTGCGAGTCGTTAGAACTTGGATTTGTACGTTTGTGTGCATCTGTGGTTGTTTCATGATGTTTTGTAATTGTGAACTGGTTATCGTTTGAGTCGTTGATGTCGTCGAACGATGCCGTCATTGCTGTGATATTCATGTGTGTGTTGCCTTACGATGGTAATCGTTGTATGTGTTATGTGTTATGATTTTCTGTTGTGCTGAGTGGTTACTTATTCAGTATGCCGAGGGGCTGAGGTCGTGGTAGTGGCGATCGGACGAGTCGTCGAGATCATGCTGCCGGTGATGATATCGGTATCGGTGTCGCTACTATTTTACAGTAGGTAGCCACACAGATGACTCAGTTGACTCAGGCAGTTCAGTGTGTTACAGATGTGACCCAGCACACCGGTGCAAATCAGTGGCTTCGAGAAGTGGTTCGTATGAATCCCCCTCGTTTTCGCTGGTGCTGCAGGTGCATTAGGCTGGGATGGTTGGCTTTTCCAGTTGGAAAAAATATTCGAGGTACTTGATTGTCCAGAAGAACGTAAGGTCCCGGTAGCTCAGTCTCTTTTCGACAAGGATGCCGCTAGCTGGTGGGAGGCTATTAAGCCTCAAGATCGTGTTGTCACATGGGCAGAGTTCCAGAGATTCATGAGAGATGAGTTTTGTCCGGAGCCGATCAGAAATCAGAAGATTAATGAATTCTTTTCGGCGAAACCGCAGGATGTACCGCTGTCTCAAGCTATTATTGATTTTAGCAAATAGATCGGCTATGTGCAGAATCAAGTAAGGACAGAGGAGGACAAGATTTGTCATTTTAGTAGGCGGATGAAGCCGGAGATTCGTCAGTACATGGCAGGCCTCACTTGTACTTCCTTGAGAGATTATCAGAATAGGGCGTTAGCCTATGAGCTATCCAGATTATCGACCGAGAGTATGTCTGACTCGAAGAAATAGAAAACCGTTGGGAACATTTCAGGAAATCAGGGGAGTGGGCCCCTTGAGGTTGGGACTTCGTTTCGTCATCCCAAGATGGTTCCTAGATCGCGTGATCAGAGGAGTAGTGCCCCTGCAGTGAGTAATGTGAACAGCTCGAAGATATGTTATAACTGTAGTCGAGCGGGCCATACTTCGAAGAATTGTCGTTCTCCATTAGTCAGCTGTTTCGAGTGTGGCCAGCTGGGTCACCGAGCCGTACATTGCGAGACGGTAGCTGAGAGGTTTGAGGATCGAGGTTGCGTCTCTGCTCCGAAAGGACACGGAGATGCCTAGTGTGGTTTTGAGGATTTCAGCGTAGTCCGAATTATTTATGATTGCCCTGGTGGATAGTTTGTGTTTACTTTCTGTTTTCTCGACTGTGCGTGTTTCCTTGTAACATGTACTTTGTGTTTTGTGAATGTTCGGATAGTTGACTTGATAATATTATCTGTTTTATGACGCTTGTCACTTGTTGGTTTTATTATGTTTCTACCATTGGCGTTGTGTTAGTCGTCGTGGAGCGTGTTTTCACGCCGTATGTCTCTTTGCGTTTCTTGCAACGTTTCGCCGTCGGGCGCGAGTTTTTGGTTTTTGTGTATCTCGTCGAGTTTTCGTGGCGAGAATATTGCTTCTCCTTACTTGTTTTAAGTTTCGGGACGAAACTTCTTTTAAGGAGGGTAGAATGTAATACCCGTAATTTCGATTTCCGGTAATTTCTTTTTTTTTTCGGCGGAAGTCCGTTTTGACGACTCGCTCATGATCGTTTCGTCATTCTGAGAATGATTAATTTTACACTTTTTGACATCCGAGTTCGTTTCGGTGTCGTTTTGTTGAGTTCTGTGCTTTTTAGCGATTTTTCCGCACTTGAGTTCGATTCTTACGAATCTCGTTCGAAACTACTGTTTTGAGTTTCCCATAAGTCCGTTTAACTTTGTTAGACGTGTTGTGAACTTCGATTTGGTTATTCGATTACGTATCGTAATTTTCGGGTGTTTTGGGCCATTTTGTAATTTACCCAAAGTTATGGGTATCCGTATCTGTATTTGTTGTCTCGACCCTTTTCTTGGTCGCGTATGATTAATTATTGCATTATGTTTTCATTTCGGGTCGATGATGTTGTCCGCGAGCTTTTCGTCGTGTTCGTTCCGTACGTTTTCGGAAATCGAGTCGTCGGATCATGACGGCTGAGCACTTGCCGGACATGTGCGGCCGACACGGTCGGAAGTGCTGGGCACTGGCCGGGCAAGCACGGCAGGAACCGGCGTAGCGCACGCTACGGCCGGAAGGCTGCGCGTGCTAACCGGCAGGTGTAGCGCACGCTATCGGCCGGCCCAACGTACGCTATCGGGTCTGGGCAGAGGGGTTCTGAGGTTCTGGACTCGGGTAGGATCGGCAGGTAGTGCACGCTATTGCCGGGCACTGCGCACGCTACGACCGGCAGATAGCGCGCGCTACGGCCGGAAGGCTGCGCACGCTACCTGGCTGAGTCAGTAGGACAGTGAGGTTCTGGATTGCGGCCCGGGCCGATAGCGCACGCTAGCTCGGCAGCCTAGCGCACGCTAGGCTGCACCAGTATAAATGTGGCAGAGCAGTCACATTTTCACTCGTTTTTCATTTCTCTTCTTTGCGATCCGCGGCTAGAGCTTCGGAGGAGGCGAAGCCATGTTGTTGAACAACAAATCCATGAAGTTTTTGAGTCCATATCATTGATTGATCATCCTATATCATCCTTTGATCCAGCGAATCAAGGTAATCTCTTCTTAGAACCCTAGTTTGTTGAATTTTGGGGTTTTTGCGTTTTTGTCCGATTCTTTCCGTATTATTGATTAATTCAAGATGGGTATGATTTATCTTAATAGTATTCTTGTGTTTAACATCATTTAATCCATTGTTCTTCGTCGAATCAAAGTATATTTCTTGATTTCCTTCGAATCGACTTTTTGGGGGATTTGTTCTTGATATCGTTTTCCATCCGTTTTTGATGGATTGATTGTTGTTAAATGATGTTGTTAAACATACCCTATGGATTGTATATCCATATTTCGATTTGGAACTCCGTTTTCGTGTTTTGACGGGACGAATCGTGTTCTTGGCCGTTTTGGGAAAAACACTTGAACTTTCATCATTTGTTCTTTGAATTCAACGAATTTAAGTCGTGCTATGGAATTCATTTTCATTGTTGTTATTGTCCTTCGTAGTTTATTATTGCGAGTTGGCGTTCGGTGGAGTCGGCGAGTTCGTAGTCGGTCCGTGCCAACCTACTTCGGTCGATTCTCCGTGTTGTGGTTATTCGAGGCAAGTACCTTGTCCATACAATTCTTGTTTTATGGATATGATAATTAGTGATCGTCTCCTTGTGTTTATTTAATCGTTTGAATTTCACTTTCAAAGACTCGGTTAGCCTTTTTAAAGGCCATCTTTCAAAACGTGTGTGTTTTGTGAACATTGTGTTCGTGGATGGTTACGTGAATTACTATGAATATACTTGGTGTTGTCGTTGTGCTTTGATAATATATATGTATATATATTATCTCATATCGTGTGTTGTGATTTGACCATTGCGTTGTGCATTGTGTTTGTTGTGATTGAGTGAATTACTTGGATATTTGATGTGATATGTTATTTGTGTGAATGTGCGGATATGGTTGAAGGTCTACGGTGACACATGGCACGTGATCATGTGGTTAGGATGCAACAAGTGATTGATCCAACCGTGAGAGCCTGAGATAATCTACGGTGACATATGGCTTGTGATCATGTGGTCAGGATGCAACAAGTGATTGATCCAACCGTGAGATATGGTGTGTGAATTGTTTAGCTAGCCGGCTCGGGAGGGTCCTTAGAGGCCTCGAGTGGGATTTGTGGCTTCATCCCGGTCCTAGGCGATGCATGTGCGTGATTTGTTTTATGATATGGCCAGCTCGGGAGGGTCCTTAGAGGCTTCGAGTGGGATTCGTGGCTTCGTCCCGATCCTAGGCGATGCTTGTGTGTGATTATGCCGTGTTGATTTTATGTCCGTCGAGGACACGTGACTTGGGTTTTGGCCCAGTGAATTGTTGTCGGTTTTCTATTTGTGAAAACAAAACCTTTGGGATGTGACCCCTGTTGATTTTGGTAAGAGAAGGATTCAATAATCCTAAATTGTTTTCTACTAAAACTCCCGATGGTTTATTAAACCGTTTTGTAAATTATTTCCCTTGATCTGTGATCCTTCAGTTTTGGAATGTTTTACCCAAACTATTGCCTCGGGAAGTATTTTCGTTATGTTTAAATCTTTCAGGATTCCTGGTTATTGTTGTTCGTGGAATGTGGATTGTATGATTCGTAATTTGCAATCTGTATTTGCAGTAGCGAAACAATGGAGTTTTGCTAACTCCCGAGTATTCGGGGGGTGGATGTCTGTATTGCATTCAGGTTTTGGGGCATAGCACAGGGTCGGCATGAAGGATGATGAAAGATGAATACTAATCACACGAGAATCCGTTGATGTCGTATTGGTCTAGTTGTATTTTCTTTTCCGCTGCAGTATCTTTTCCCCGTTGTACGGGAGTTTATCAGATTTTGACCTGCGCGGTATGTGTTGGAATTGAGTTGTATATTATTATTGAAAGACCAAATCAGTCTACTGAGTCATTTTAGCCTTAAAGGCGATGTTTAGATGTTTGATTTTAGTTATCAGCCTGGTAGATCCTCGAGGAGAGGGTCTACGGCGTGTAATATCCCTGAGTGGATTGGGGGTGTTACATCATGAAAGTGACATTTCAATTACCCTTTTGTTTTTAGATAGTGTGAATGACTATTATGCTCATGATGTAATTATGTAATTAGGATTGTGTCATCTGAAGTTTTCCTATAAATAGGACTTCACTTATTAATGAAAAACACACCTGAGAATCATTCTCTATATTTTCTCTCTAATTTCTCTCTCTACGATATTTCGATTTTATAACACGTTATCAGCACGACTCTAACCATTTGAGTAATATCACAAGAGTATGCTCTATAGTTGCATGTTATAGATGACCCTCTGTATGTTACCATCTCTATGATCTATTCAACCTTTATGAGCGATTTATCACCTGGATTATTAAGTTCATCAAAAACTCATATGCATATCCAAAATCCAAATTCCATTGAAAGCATAACGGCCCAGAAATATTTAGTCGAGAAAAAAAAACCCTCAAATTATAGTCATCCGAAAAAAAAGGGGATAGACTTGTTGTCTTTCACCTAACAAAGGCAAATCACCTTCCATCCACCGTCTCTGCACAGATCGAAATTGCTCACATCCATAAACCCTAATTTTCTCTTGTCGATCAAAATTAGTATGGGGCTTTTACCTTCATTCCCCGGATCTGGAGATTATGATAGCAAGGAAAATTTTCCTACGAGGCAACTCAAATGAACCGGGCGACGGGAAGCTCTCACGACAAAACCCAGCAAGGACATGTCAAATTATGCAGGTCAATCTGACACCCCATCCTCACCGCCGCTGCAACCTCGACCTTCTCTACTGGCAGCACCAGATCCCGCCGATCCATAATCGAGAAGGAGCTATCTGCATCCGTGAGGTACACTGTTGCGTGTGTGGCTGTGTCATAGAGGAATAAAAGAAGAAGACGTAAAATTGCTGAAGAAAGTTAAAAAAAAGGCGGTGAATCGAGGAAGAAGAGAGAAGAAACAGAGAATGGAGAAGATGAATTTGTAAATAAAGGTAAAAATAATATTAAAATATAGCCGCCCCAACCTAATCAAAAGAAAAGAAAAATGGTAGAGGACAAAGCCGTAAGAGTTGACAGTAAGATGAATGAATAAAAAGACACAAAGAAGGGAGGGTGAAGGAAACCAAATAAGAAAAATTAATATGAAAGAATAAAATATTCTTCTAATTCATTAAATTATAAATTTGGTTTTTTTAAATATAAGATACATATGATATCATAATTGATTTTTCTTGATACCACAATGATCTATTTCACGAGAGCTTCAATTTGACACCAATATTGACATGTGATTTTAATTCATATATTGTGAAAATTTTACAAAATGGTATGTGTGATGTCACGGACAACCAGACGGCACTGACGCCGACAATTGACGTCGATTGATAACCTTCTAATAATCCAACCTAATACACATGACTATATTTTGAGGAACTGATTGGACGATCCTGCTCTGGTTCATTTTAAAACTTCCATAATCCCTTCCCGGAAACAGTTAATTATTTTGTAATTTAAATTATGTCTCTTACTTATCTCAAAGTGGTGGCTTCAAACCACACATTTATTGAGCTTACTTTCTGTAATTACAATACCTCCCATGTGATGAGTTTAATTATCACAAAATGGATGGTTTTACATATGCAATTTATATATTATATATCACGATCGTGGTTGGTTATACCACATGAATAGTTCATAAATTCTGTTCTCGAATAAGCAGTTGATAAAAATAAATCCTACTCTAGAGAAGTAGTTGATCGATTATCTAAATTCTGTTCTCGAAGAAGCAGTTGATAAAAATAAATCCTACCCTGGAGAAGTAGTTGGTCGATTATCTAAATCCTGCTCTCGAAGAAGCAATTGATAAAAATAAATCCTACTTTGGAGAAGTAGTTGATCGACTATTTAAATCCTGCTCTCGAAGAAGCAGTTGATAAAAAATAAATCATACTCTGGAGAAGTAGTTAATCGATTATCTAAATCCTGCTCTCGAAGAAGCAGTTGATAAAAATAAATCCTACTCTGAAGAAGTGGTTGATCAATGATTCAAATCATGCTCTCGAAGAAAAAGCAGTTGATGGAAATAATATCCGATCTCCGTGATTATTAAACATGAACGGAGAAAATTGAGCAAGTGATGCCAGATGCTATCACCGATTAATTAAAGAAAATCTCATGCAAATACACCGCATGGTGAGATCATCTAACAACAGATATGAAGAGCTGTCACTGGAAAATAATTGCTCAATAAATCCCACGTTGATTATATTACATGGTGGGATCATTGAAATCATATCGACATGAAAACGCTTATCGAGAAGCATATGTCATATATTCGTGAGAATAATATATTTGCATAAAGGCAAAGACGATCTTATTATTGCTCTGGAAGAAGCACAAAATAGTCGAAGTAAAAATATCGAAACTAGCTGAAAGGCAGTAAACACTCGACAACATGAAACGCGAAAAATAAAATCCACATGAAACCCATAAAAAAGAGAAGGGGTGCGTCTCGAGAGTATAAAACTCCGTAACTCTGACACCCCTAGCATCAGGATTTATAATGAAAGATCTAAATGATCTCAACTTCTTTTCCATTTGGCGCCAATAGTCTGTTGCTGATGAGCTTTGACGTCCAAATTCTTAACTGAAATATATGCCTGAAACTTTATAAGTAGATCAGCAACAGTGTCAGCACATATTACTATATCTCGTGATGGCTGAGATATAAACTTGTGATCTACTCCTTGATCCAGAAAGGCCAGCAAGTCACTGAAGAAATTATTAATATTCAACAAACCTATAGGTTTGGTATGGAAGTCCCGCTCAGCCCATGACGTGATGTTGAATATCTCATTGAGTGTGTTATAGCCACCTGGAAGAACAATAAAAGCATCACTATTATTCACCACATACATCAAACTATCATGCACAGACTGTGCTTGAAGCATCAACCCAGTTGAACCCCCTATACTACTGGTTCTAACTGTGGGAAAGTGTAAGGCACTTGTTACTCTTATTCTCCCATTTTGTGCAGTCTCTAAAAGATAACCCAAAAATCTATAATTACTCCCACCATACAATATATCGATTTTTTGTTTTCCTAATTCTTTTATGAATTGATATGCCATATCTATATGCTGGATATGACCTATCAGTTTGGATCCACCTAAAATACATATAGTTTTAATTAGATGAGATCTATATGAGGATTCTGACAACTATATCTTTCCACACTAGACTTTCAAATACTTTTATGAGAGATACATTTTTTGATTTGTGGATCCCAAATTTAAAGAGCAAACTTCTTACTAGAAGACAAAAGAGTTCACTATTTTCATTGAAAAAGGAGCGACACATAAGTCACTACTTTTACTATTTTATTTTTGACAAATTGCAAAAGAAAATGAAAGACATGATATTATATTTTTCAATGAAAATGACGTTACCGATTGGCAGTTGAGAAATTTAAATATTGGAAAATAATATTCATCAACTTGCATTAGTTTGCTATTTACCTTATACCGAATTTGATAGAACAGACTTACAAACTAGATCTTTTGAGACTAATTTTTCATGACTATAACATTCCCGTTCATCCTTAAATTGTATCCACAAAGCCATTAGTTCACGATGAACGTATCCACTAGGATGTGTATCAAGAATCTATTGAATATCATGATCCATAGATTCCTTACTCAATCCATCCTTGATAAATGATACTTTATCTTCTCGATTTTTGGATACAAACCCCACAGATTTGCATCATGTGTCACATGTCCAACGAGCACATTTATAGCACCCACCTAATCTTTTTGCTATCCGTTTCTTTGCAAAACTACTCTTACCTGTACCTGGCATGTACTTAAATGAATTTAAAAATTCGCCAGATAGTCGAACTTGTGCTTCGATCAACCATCGAATATCTTCTAGGATGCCATTTCTCATTAACACCTTTAATCTTTCGAGTCGAGTTCGATAAATTCTTCTTATGATATTCACTAGAAGAGATGGGTAATATTTACGAAGATTCGAAAGCATTGAATCCATTATGATATTCAGACCTTCGGTATGGGTGAATTTTGTGAATACAATGATAATCTATTTATAGATTGGAATTACGCGTATGAGATTTGACTCTGTGTCCTAAAGCGTATGAACTATGGCTCTATATTTGAATAAGGGACATAATATGACATGTGGGAGCAGTGACTCCATGTTGATAATGATGTGTAATAATGGCACCGAAAGATGATGTGATATGCCGGCAAAAATATCTATATGGTGATACAGACACATCATGTCTTCAAATATTTGTTCTCGATTAATATCACTACTAGACAATATTGGGAATGAATCCCTAGTAAATTTGGAATATATTAAGGGGGAGTATGGGCTCACTTCCTCTACATGTGAACTACTAGATATTATGGATCCACTAGATAGTCGCATGTGTATATGACTCGTAATCAGAAATTTACGAGATAATTTGCTCACAGTTTGAGCATATATTCCATATCAGATTGAGCTAGTAATATATCCCAAATAAACTTGAATAGATCACAGAAAGAATCAATATATGCGCATACAAGTGGGATATTAATTGCAATACTATTCGAAGTCCTCCAGCCAATATCGAGAACATAATATATAAACTCCCATGACTGGAGATGAATATTGAGATACTGACATATGAGTTTGGTGCTCAAGAAATCTCTTAGTATGAGGGGGAGTATTGGTAATTGGAAATATGTGAAATCACACTATATCCTCACAATTATATGAACTTGAAGTTCAAAGATGCATGATAGATTATTAATCCTTGGTACCAACTACAATTGCTTTGATAAATACATAATAATCCCCCGAATATGAATCAAAGAAAATGATAAAATGAGGCATATACTTTTGAGAAGTATATATACATAACCACAATGTGTAATCCCAATGGATGATTGATAATGAGATATCTCGGCAAGTTATGTTGCCATGGAGAAATAAATATTGAAAAGTGTCGACACAATATAGCGCTATGAATGAAATGAGAATATTAATGTTTGGAAAGAGGATATCGGTAAATGATATGAGGATATCCATGACTGTGAAATATGGATATTGGAAATGAGAATATTAAAATCCATGATTTGTGAAAATGAGGATATTAAAATCCATTGAAATTGAAATATATGCCCTTATAATCAAATAAAAGATATGGGCTTACTGAAAGTGACTCCTCCGGAGATTTTAAATATATTATCAGTGCGTGCAGTCACTCAAAATAAGGTGTTGCGAAAGAAAATTATCTGTTGTACTCTTTTTCTTGACTGAGGTTTTATCCCACCGGGTTTTTCCAGCAAGGTTTTTAGCGAGACAGCTTAATCACAACTAATATGAAATTTCCAAAAGAGATTTCGAATATATCACAAAGAATATGAGTTCGATATTACAAACTGCACTGAAAATAATACTCATACTAATCTCTGGAGGATCATTGAAATGCCTGGAGCATATTTGTATAAAATACGAGTTGCACTCTTTTTCCCTTGACTGAGGTTTTGTCCCATTGGATTTTCCTAGCAAGGTTTTTAACGAGGCAACTGGAATGGCGTATTAGTATGAATAATGTACTCTTTTTCCTTCATTAGGATTTTTCCCATTGAGTTTTCCCTAATAAGGTTTTCAACGAGACATATTCATGGCATAATGAGAAACACTACAAAAATCAAGATTATTCCTCAAAGTTTAAAAACGGAAGGAGTAGTTGTACTCTTTTTCCTTCGATCAAGTTTTTCCCACTGGGTTTTCTTGACAAAGATTTAATAAGGCAACACGTGGATACTCCAACAACGAATGATATACATGACAGATTCACTCAGTTTTTGTCCCACGAGGTTTTACTGAGATGGCACAAGAATACTCATACAAGAACTATCAAGGGGGAGCAAATTTATGAGATAACAGATTACTGAAGTTTTATCCAATAGAGATTTCCTACCAACATTATGATGCAACATGATATGATTGCCACAAGCTCCAATACAAACTGTTTGAAAGTTTTTTCCCATTGGGTTTTTCTTCAAACTAGTTCAGCAGATATTTATGTAAATAGTCATTCAAGGGAGAGTGTTATAATATACCATGAAAGTAACATTTCAATTACCCCTTTATTTTTATATAGTGTGAATGACTATTATGCCCCTGATGTAATTATGTAATTACGATTGTGCCATCTGAAGTTTTTCTACAAATAGGACTTCGGTTATTAATGAAAAACACACATGAGAATCATTCTCTATATTTTCTCTCTAATTTCTCTCTCTACGATATTTCGATTTTATAACAGTTCTTGTATATTGATGTATATTAACAGTCACAGTGATATACATATTTTATGTCACTGATGCATATTTAAACTTAAAGTGATGTATATAGTGTGTGTAACTAATGTATATTGACATGCACAGTTGTGCACATAACGTGTGTCATTTATGTACATTTAGAATCAAAGTGAGGTACACAGTGTGGCTAAGTTATGTATATTTAGAGTCAAAGTGATGCCTATTGTGTATACGGGATGTATATTTATAGTCTTGATGATGTACATTATGTGTGTACCTGACGTATATTTACAAGCATAGAAAAATATAATATATGTAATTTAGCATAGCTGTGTATGTTATGTATATTTAGAATCAAAATGATGTATATAGTATATGAAAGTGATGTATATATAGATTTTTATTTCTGATTATCGTGAATTGATTGCCAGTTTATGCCGAATATTTTTCTGTTGTCGAGTGGTTAGAATTATTTTCTCGTTGACCAACATGTGTTGATATCGTGCTACCGTGTTTGTCATTTACAGTAAGTTATATGATATGTGTGTCGTGCTTCGTCGTGTAGTTGCTTCCGTTCTGGATCGTTGGTATTGTTCGATAGGGCTTGGTTGCGTGTTGCATAGTCGTGTTTTGCCAAAGAGTTCCATTGTTGCATTGTATTGTTTGGAGCAAGGTTACTGCCTGTTCAGAGTGCTTTAGAGCACGCTAAAAGATGCAATTAGCGCACGATAACTGATAGTCAGACAGAACATACTGAGGCCGAGACAGAAGCTACTGGACTGGAATTAGGACCTGTTAGCGCATGCTAAGGAACTTGATTAGCGCACACTAACAGTTCTTTTAGATAGAACGTGCTGAATTATTGGCTCATTAGCGCACGCTAAAATATAGGTCTAGCGCGCGCTAGCTTCTCCAATATATACTGGAGCAGTAGTCTTCTCAGTCATTATTTCATTTTCCGTCTCTCCTTCCGCGATGGCTGAGGTGTTTTGGCTAGGGTTGGGATTCTTAGCCGATTTTGCTCCATCTAAAGGTGTTTTGGAGGGTCTTAGGTAATTATAACATCATCTAATCCGTTGTTCTTTGTCAGATCGAGGTACTTTTCTTGATTTCCCTAGAGTTGACTTTTTGGGGTTTTGTTCCCTATTTCAAGTTCAATCCAATTCTGATGAATCGATTGTTGTTAAACAATGTTATTAATCGTATTCTATGTGTTGTATATCCATATCATCGATTCGTTCAACCCGATTGATGATTTTTGTGTTCTTGGGAAAACTTTGCACATTTAATGTTCGATTAAATATTTCAATGAGTTTCCTCCGATTGTTGTGTGTTTTTCGTCGTTATTGGTCCTTATTCTCATAGTGATTGCGTTGTTGTTGTTGTTGTTGTTGTATACTTGCGGAGGTTGTAGGTTTTTAAGGCTTTTCGGTTGAGCCGTATGCACCGGAAAATTCACATGTAGATTATCAAGGCAAGTATCTTGCTTATACGATTTGTATCTTGTGAATAGAAATTACATATTGGATTTGTTATGATTAGTTTACTTTCGTAAACATGGTTCGTGCGAATTGGTTATTAATTGCGTGTCATAAATGTTCAACGTAGAATTGTGTTAGGTGTGATAAATGTGTTGATTTGATTGTACACCTGGATGTGTATCGTGTTATGTGTTGATCGTGAGATATGACGACTGTGCATTGTTCATGATGACGATTGGAATGTCGACATTGCACTATGTGTGTTGGTTGTGTAAAATTCGTAATGACGGATATAATGACCTACTATGTGCATTGTTTGTGAAACGTGAATGTTGTGTGCTGTGTTGCTAAGTTCACTCGTGTGGGTTCGCGGGACCTACAAGGATTCATGACAAGAGATCATGGGATCGAAACTTAATATGTGGTGCTGAGGTCTAATCGTGCAGGTCTGACGAGGCCTACGATGACCATTGGCAAGAGATCACGAGGTCAGGGCACAGTACGCTCAACTGTGTGGGCTCGATGGGGCCTACGGTGACTCGTGGCAAGGAATCACGGAGTCGGGACTGGTTGTTGTGATTGTTATGTTGTGCTCAATTCGTGTGGGTTGGTGAACCTACGGAAATACGTAGTAATAGATCACTGGGTCACAAGCATATTTGATGTTTGATGTAATGTTTGGCTCAATCTGTGCGGGTTGATGAACCTACGGAGACACGTATCAGGAGATTACGGGGTCACGAGCACTTGTTGACAAACATCGCTCTTGGAAAGAAAGTTTTATGAAAATGAATGTCGGGCCGAGACCCAAACGATTTTTGGAAAGGTTTTCATTTTGTAAAAATTTATGATGTGAAATGGGATTGGGCCGAGACCCTAATGTTGTGAAAATAGTTTTTATAACTTAGGACTTGAGGCCATAAAGGCTTTCTATTCTATAAAGCTCCCGAGATGATGATTTCATTTTCAAGGACTTTAGTTTGTTTTGTTTTCTTATCATTAAAACCTCTCGGGAATATCTGCTGAATGATTGTTATTATTTGATTCGTGATTGATGTTTTCTTGTTACATTTCGTATAGTTATGATACTTGGACTAGCAAATTCGATTTGCTAACCCCTTAAATGGAAGAAATGCATTTCATGCATTTCAGGTATGCTTAGTTCGAGGGAGCAGTCCTAGAATCGTCATGGGAGATGACAAGCTACGATACTAGTCATTTGATAATCAGAGTTATTTGTATTGTTTAGTATTTTTTCTAGCCACTGCATTGCATTTTGACCCCTGCTTGGGTATATGTTGTAAGGAGTTATTTTTGGTTTGATTTAGTCGTGTGACCTTGCCGATCCGTGTATTTTGAATAGTTGATCTTCTCGGTCTGTGTCGTATGTAGTTTGACCCTGATCGGTCAAATATTTGGTTGTCTTGTGGTATTTAGCCTGGTAGATCCTTGTGAGAAGGGTCTACGGCGTGTGGCATTCCCGAGTGATTTCTCGGGGTATTGCATATATATAATGAGAGTGATGTATACTGTATGTAAGTGATGTATATTAGAGTGAAAGTGGTGTATATACTGTGTGTAAGTGATGTACATAATGTATGTCACTGATGTATACTTAGAGTCGAAGTGATGTTATAGTGAGAATAGGTGATATATTTATAATTAAAATGATATACTTAGTATGTAATTTATAGTAACAGCCATAGTGCATACATGATGTATGTGATATATGTTAATAGACCCAATAATGTATATGTACCGTCAAGGTGATACGGAGAGTGTATGAATCATTTGATGTACATAGCGTGTGCAAGTGAAGCATATTTATTATCATAATGATGTATATAGTGGATAAAAATCACTTTTGATTTCTTAATTATTTTCTTTTACAATTTTGGTCATATAATTATTTATTTTTTTAATTTGGTCCCATATATGCGAAAATTGCCCAATTCAAGGCCAATTTTTGCTTAGAAATTTTTTAATTCACCAGAAATGATCATGTGCTAGTCACCTGACTATTTAAATTGGGGATTCTTGCCAGACTATTTTGTTAGGGTTGTATACGTCAAAACATACTGTACGCTTGTATTACCTAATTTCCCGGTCTTTATCTATGAGAATATTTAATTCATTTATCACATGTTTTGCATATTTATTCACGCTATGGTTATGTAAATATAGTCTAAATTACTTTATATTGTAGATAATGTGGTGTGTCGTGTCACCCAAAAGATCACATTATCGGTTCCTTATATAGTACTCCTTCCGTCCCACCGATCTTGGTTCATATTCCTTTTTGGGCTGTCCCAAGATACTTGGTCATTTCCTTTTTAAGACACATTTATTTCTCACAACTTTAAATAATATATATTCATACCATCACTTTATACACTACTTTTCAGCTTTTCTTAAATTCCGTGCCGAAAAGCAAATGCTCAAGATGGGTGGGACGGAGGGAGTAATATTTAGTTCACAACCTATATAACATTAGACCTGTTGAGTATTGGTCCGAATCGGGTGGGAAAAATAAGATTACAATAATTATAACAAATATAACTATTACACGAATCTACTCGGGATAGGGATTAGGGATTACACAACTTCTAATTTTACGAATCAAACAAACACTGAAAATTAAACTAAAACAGTGAGAAAATAGGAAGATCAAACCACACGGCCGAAGCCGAAGAAAACACTGTTGGAGAGAAAAAATTCGGCCGGCCAGCCTCCGTCCCCGTAGCCACGTCCTGGACTCACAAGACCCGCGGCCAGCACCTCGAACCGAACCCACCACCGGAAACCGGAAGCAACCTCCGGCGAATCCAAGCACAAAGCAAGATCCGACTGGTCAAAACCCCAAACCCCCAAAAAACCGAAGCACAAAGCTTAGAAAACCCCAGAGATATCAAATCCCCTTTCTCACAAAGCTCACCAAGAAAACCCCTCAAATATTTCACTCAGAAAACCGAAGGATTCAAAGGGAAAATATATCTTGCTCTCTTTTATTTCGTTGTTCTTTCATCTCCACCGAAACCGGGATTTATAGGAGAATCGGAACAACCAAACAAAGGGAAGAAATCGGGCGGATTTACTTTCCATCGGGAGGAGCAGGTCACAGCCGAGGAGAAGGAAAGAAAATCGGGGGGTGAGAGAAGGGGAATGAGAGCAGACGGCGGGGAGGGTGTGAGAAAGGAAATGAGGGGTAGGGTTAGGGTTTAGGGGGTATATATATGTAGGGTTAAAATAAACCAATGGCCTGGATTAAAAGTGCCAGATAAACGGCCAAGATTAATCCAGCCTTAATGGGCTGCTTCCAAAAGGATTCCGGGTCGGGTCCGATTTTAAGTGGGCTGCAGGAGATAGATTATTTTGGGCCCTCATTATTTTATTCATTTGGGCCACATAATCTAACAAATCTCCACCTGGGCCAAATGAGTCATCGGGTACATAATGGAGACGGAGGTCATCATCGCCGGACATCACCTGCATACAAAACACAAAGTAAGTACAGGTAATCACGAAGAAAGCAATCACAAAGAAAGCAGGACTATCACAAAGATGCAATAATTCACTAAGAATGTAAAGCCTTCACAAAGAAGGCAATGACTAAGAGTTAGTCTTGAGTTCCCAATTTCAGCAGATCAGTGCAGGATACAAACTTCTCCAAAGGTAAGCATTTGGTGCCCATATCTGCAGGATTGAATTCTGAAGGAATTTTTCCAAGATCAAGTTCACCTTTTTCAACAATGTCACGAATGAAATGAAATTTGACATCAATATGTTTAGTGCGATCATGAAAGACAAGATTTTTACAAAGCTGAATTCCAGATTGACTATCTGAAAATACCACGACTTTTTCTTTCAGAAAACCAATTTCGGATAGAAGACCCTTTAGCCATATGGCTTCTTTAAATGCCTCAGTTGTAGCAACATATTCAGATTCAGTTGTAGATAAAGCAACAACATTCTGTAACTCAGATTTCCAACTAATGCAAGAGCCACAAAGGGTAAACACATAAGAGGTCGTGGATTTTCGATTGTCACGATCATTAGCAAAGTTAGAATCCACATATCCAACAAGTTTAACACCATCACCAGATTTAGAAAATTTAATGCCAACATCCACAGAGGATTTCAAATAACGGAGAAGCCACTTCAAGGCTTCCCAATGAGGCATACCAGATTAGACATGTATCTACTCAAGCAATCGACAAGATAGGCTATATCAGGTCTCGTACTAACCATGAGATACATGACTGATCCTATAGCATTAGCGTAGGGAATTTTTTCCATTGTTTTTTCTTCTTCACTAGATTTTGGAGATTGATCTTTGCTTAACATAAAATGGGCAGCAAGAGGCACAGAAGCAGGTTTTGCAGCAGTCATAGAAAACTTTTCAAGTATTTTCTCTATGTAGGAAGACTGATTTAGAAATAAAGAAAAGTTTTTCCTATTTCTAACAATATTCATGCCTAAAATTTTCTGGGCGTCTCCAAGGTATTTCATGTCAAATTGATCACTAAGACAAGACCTAACATGATCAATTAATTTTATGCACGGACTCACAAGTAACATGTCATCCACATAGATAAGTAAGAAGATAGGAATAGTGGAGTCTACTTTAAAATAGAGACAAGGGTCGTATGAACTACGTTTGAATTTTAAAGAAAGCATGTAAGAGTCGAACTTCTTGTTCCATTGCCTTGGAGACTGTTTTAGGCCATAAAGGGCCTTTTAAGAAGGCAAACGTGATCGAGTTTCTTAGGGTCTACAAAACCTTCTCGCCGCCTCATATAAATTTTCTCATTTAATTCACCATGAAGAAAAGTTGTTTTAACATCCATTTGTTTTAATTCCCAATTAAAGTGAGCAACTAAAGCAAGCATGATACGCACAGTGGTGAATTTCACAACAGAGCAAATATCTCGGGTAATCAATTCCTTCTTTCGAGTGAAACCTTTGCAACCAACCTAGCTTTAAATCGATATTCTCTACTTCATTTTTAACCTTATATAACCACTTACATCCCACAAGAGAACAATGTTCAGTTTTGGAACAAGAGTCCGTGTTTGGTTAACATGCAGAATTCATTTCATCATTCATAGCATTTAACCAATCGAAGCATTTTCGATTTTAAAGCATCTTTGTAGCTTTTAGGTTCGTTATTATCTAAGGATTCAAACACATTGCAAGCATGGGACATCATATGAAAATCATCAAAGTGATGAGGCCTCCTAACATTCTCTCTTCTGTGCCTATCTCTCACAATCGTAGTTGGTTAGTTCAAGATTTCATCAACATTCTCAATAACTTCATCACTCGAATTTCCGAATGATTTTCATTTTCGATGCAAAGTTTCATCATTTTCGTGCTCCACCTCACTTAAGGTAGGGTAGTTAGAAACAAATTCGAATTAGGCATGTGCACGGTGCGGGTGCGGGTGCAGATGATCAAGACAGGGAAATTCATCTTCATTGAATATTACATCCCTACTAATCGGCACCTTAAACCCTGGCTCGCCCTTAAGCCATAACCTAAAACCCTTAACTCCCTCCGGTAGCCTAAGAACACACATCTTATCGATCTAGGTTCTAATTTATCTTGCTTTTGATGAACATATGCAGCACACCCAAATACACGAAGATTAGAGAAATCAATGTTACTACCAGTCCACACAGATTCTGGATAGTTTCCATTCAAAGGGACAGATGGAGATCTGTTTATAATATAAGGCATTGTAGATAAAGCCTCACCCCAAAACGTTTTGACAATCCGGTGACGAGCATGGACCTTACCCTATCAAGGAGGTTCGGTTCATGCGCTCAGCAATTCCGTTTTGTTGAGGGGTGTAGGGTGCTGTCCTATGCCTTTGAATACCACTTTCCGCACACAAAGTATCAAACAAATTATTGCAAAATTCCAGGCCGTTGTCAGTTCTCAAAATTTTAATTTTCTTACCGGTTTGATTTTCAATTAAAATTTTCCACGTTTTGAACGTGTCAAACACATCAGATTTGTTCTTAAGGAGAAACACAAAGACTTTCCTGGAATAATCATCAATCACAGATAAAAAATATCGGTTTCCGCCGTGTGTCGGAACACTGGCAGGCCCCCACACATCAGCATGCAGACATTCAAACACATTTGAACTCTTAGGGGGGTTCGGGGAAGGTGAATGAGGAAAGTTAGTACGATGTTGCTTACCATACACACAGTTATCACAGAATGGTAAGTCAGATATTTTATCATTCCCAAAACAACCATTTTTGTGCAATATTTCAAGACCTTTACCACTAATGTGACCCAACCGTTTATGCCATATTTCAGTTTTATCTCCAAGTACTGCATTAACGGAAAAGTTACTTACAGTGGAACAAATGTATAAATTCAGTTTACGAATGGCGACAAAAAAGGTTTTGGGACCTCTCGTAACTTTCATAGCACCCTTACCCCATGTACCTTCAAAACCATCATCTTCAAGACATGCACATGACATTAAATTATGAGCTAAGTGAGGAACATGCCTAACATTTTCCAAAGTTATCGAATTTCCAGATTCGAATTTAAGGCACACAGTTCCTATTCCAAAGAACATTTCGTTTTACATGATCCGGCATAGACACATCTCGAATTTTCAAATCAAGATAGCTGGAAAAAGTTGATTATTCGGAGTCATGTGAAATGTGCATCCGTAATCAACCAGCCAATCATTTTCACCAAGGTCAGCTAACACAGAATTCACAGAAGAATGCATAGCATCGGAAATCATAAACACATCACCAAGATTTTCACCGACAGCTAAGTTAGCCTGATCAGATTGCTGGTTTTTCTTAGGTTTAGTGCAGTCTTGAATATAGTGACCATACTCACCACAATTGTAACACTTACGATTATTAGGTCTAGGTTTAAACCGAAATTTTTCATTGCCCCTTTTCTTGTTGGCTTGGTTATTTTGAGTGTTGGAAGACTTTTTATTTTGAAAGCGTTTTTGTGGTCTTCCTTTGACAAAATTGACCTCGCCAAGATTTCTAAGGGCAGCACCTTTATTGTTTTTCAAATCTAGCTCTTTGCTTTTTAAGCCGTTCACAACAATATCTAAGGTTACCTGATCTCTACCATATTTAATGGCAGATTTCACATCACTATAAGAATCAGGAATAGCATTCAAAAGAACAATCGGAGTGTAATCATCAATGTTTTTATCTCCCGTTAACTTTATATCTTGAACCAATTTTGTAAACACGTCTAAATTGGCATCAATGTCTTTATTAAGATCAAGCTTATAGCGGAAAAATTTTTCAAGAAGGAATAATTTATTTGGCAATGAAGTTTCAAGATACATTTCTTCCAATTTTTCCCATAACTCTTTAGCCGAACCGTGTTTACCTAATTTTCTTATCACAGAGTCGAAAGGTTCAAGATAATCGCAATAAGCAAACTCATCAAGTTCACCTTTTTATCCGCCGTCACATTAGAGGCAAACGAATTATCAATGGCTTTGAAACATTTTTGTTGAATAAGTATGCTTTTCATTCTGCCAAATGGCAAAATCACCTTTTCCATCAAATGGTGCCACAGAGAAGGCAGAGATTGAACCCATTTTAATTTTCAAAAAGAACAAAGTTTTTGAAAAAATTTGAGGAAAAACACAAACATGAGAAGACGGTTTATTTAATCAAACCTCACAAACACAAAGTAATCAATCACACAGATGATTAAATTTAAACGAACTGAAAGATCCAATTCCAGGCCCCTACAAGATCCGAGGACACTTAAGCGGTCCAGCAGAGGGTTTAAATGCCCGATTATGAAAAAATTCCAGATTCAACACGAAGTAGTAATAAACACACGTAATATTACTATCTATGCAGGCGAAAAAAATATGAGGCCGAGACGGACGGCCCGAAACACGAATGCACGAGGCAGCAGACGATTCAGGGACAAAACGAAGAGCAGCGAGCAAGCAGATAAAATCACAAAGGAAAAACAAATCACCAAGAAACGAACGGGAATAAGAGCAAGCAGTATCCGAACAGATAAAATCACAAAGAAAAAACAAATCACCAAGAAACGAATGGGAATACGAGCAAGTAAAAATAGGAAGTGAAGAGAGGGTTAGCCGATATACCTGAGTGATCCGGGTTGACCCGATTCGGACAGATCCAAACCAAAGCTCCGGTACCAATGTTGAGTATTGGTCCGAATCGGGTGGGAAAAATAAGATTACAATAATTATAACAAATATAACTATTACACGAATCTACTCGGGATAGGGATTAGGGATTACACAACTTCTAATTTTACGAATCAAACAAACACTGAAAATTAAACTAAAACAGTGAGAAAATAGGAAGATCAAACCACACGGCCGAAGCCGAAGAAAACACTGTTGGAGAGAAAAAAATTCCGGCCGGCTCAGTCCTCCGTCCCCGTAGCCACGTCCTGGACTCACAAGACCCGCGGCCAGCACCTCGAACCGAACCCACCACCGGAAACCGGAAGCAACCTCCGGCGAATCCAAGCACAAAGCAAGATCCGACTGGTCAAAACCCCAAACCCCCAAAAAACCGAAGCACAAAGCTTAGAAAACCCCAGAGATATCAAATCCCCTTTCTCACAAAGCTCACCAAGAAAACCCCTCAAATATTTCACTCAGAAAACCGAAGGATTCAAAGGGAAAATATATCTTGCTCTCTTTTATTTCGTTGTTCTTTCATCTCCACCGAAACCGGGATTTATAGGAGAATCGGAACAACCAAACAAAGGGAAGAAATCGGGCGGATTTACTTTCCATCGGGAGGAGCAGGTCACAGCCGAGGAGAAGGAAAGAAAATCGGGGGGTGAGAGAAGGGGAATGAGAGCAGACGGCGGGGAGGGTGTGAGAAAGGAAATGAGGGGTAGGGTTAGGGTTTAGGGGGTATATATATGTAGGGTTAAAATAAACCAATGGCCTGGATTAAAAGTGCCAGATAAACGGCCAAGATTAATCCAGCCTTAATGGGCTGCTTCCAAAAGGATTCCGGGTCGGGTCCGATTTTAAGTGGGCTGCAGGAGATAGATTATTTTGGGCCCTCATTATTTTATTCATTTGGGCCACATAATCTAACAAGACCGTTATGTAAGAGGTTGTAATATATGCTTGAGATTGGTTGGTCTTGACCATTAGCATATATTAGCGTATTCGGTATACGTTGAACAGGGTCGAGGTGAGATAGATTCTTTTGTACTGACTATAAGAAGAACGTACATCTCGGACAATTATTATTTCTTAATTCTAGTGATTAATATTTAATTATATATATATATATATATATTTAATATTTATTGATTTAATTTATCATGGGTGAGAGCCACAATGATTGACTCAATATGCTCGATATTTTGGGCAATATAATTATTTATATGATAATTAATATTATAGCTATAAATCGTGTCCCAACCAGTCGGGTTGATCATGTCCCTTGAGGCACTCGAAAGGATTATTAGAAAGTAAGATTAGGAATGAATCGGGTCTATTAAACCCTGCAGGTGGAATTAATTTTCCGATATAATAATAAAGGTCGAGTGGTATAATCATGTATAATATATTAATTAATTAAAAGCTGTTAGTAGCTTAAATTAATTAATGGACATAAAATATCTTAAACACGAGAAATAATTAATTCAAAAAGGAGCCCAATTTCGTAATTTGGGATTTTGGTAGGAAGTGCAATATCAACCTTTTAGTGGACTAAGTTGATACTAATAGAGTCTTAATATTAGGAAGAGTCCTAATATTGAAAAGAAGACATCTATTAAGAGTCCTTATCATATCCTCCTTAAGGTCCCTAGAGTAGCCCAAAACACCTATAAATAGGACATTGGTGTTGGCCGATTTTTCAATCATTATTGTCCAATAAAATCGATTATTTTTGTGTATGTGTTTAATTCTGGATCTTGACTCGTGTCTTGGATTCTATAATTTGGTTAACACAATATTTTTCTAAAATACCAAAATATTCAAGAAAAATAGAGAGAACAAAAATCGTGAGTTTCTTGAGAAGATAATTCGGCCGATCCATTATAGTCCAAGTTCAGTCCGGTAGATTGTTGCCCACACGACATCCGGACATAGGCGGGATATACTCTTGAAGATCTTGAGGTAGAAATACAAGAAGATTGGAGAGGAGTACGAAGAGGAGATAAATCAACAAAAAGGAATTTCCTACCACTTCATGTCAAAGATATAAATTATCGACTCCCATGCGTAAATATGTGTATTTAATTGTTTATTAATCTATTTAGTTAATTAATTGACAAGCCCAAATAGATCCGGTTTTTATGTTGGTTAGTTTATAAAACCTTTCTTAAATTTTTTTTTCGCCAACTTGCTTCCGCTGAGTTTTATATTCCAATAATTGGTATCAGAGCCGGTCTTTAGGTTCTGTTCAATTTAATTATTTGGTGATTAATATGCTAGCAATTAAATATTCGTATAGTATGATTTTTTGAAATATTTTGCTAGAATTTGTCTTGCAGGAAAATATGATTCAATTATCATGGCTATGTGATGTTTTTTTATTTATTTATGTGTTTTGGTAATTTGGCCAGGTTTTGAGGCATGTATAAGTTTTTCCAGTGAGAAAATCCACATGTAGAATAGGATTTATTTTTCTTGTAATTTGCTGTAAATTCGATGTATTTTATTTCGAATAAAATTGTAATCGAATTGGAACACACAAAGTACGAAAGAGAGAAGTCCAGCGCAAAGAGGAGTCCCGATCAGACGAACCGACCGAGACCAGCAGGGTGCCGACCGAGACTCGGCCAGCAGCTGTCTCGGTCGTGGCCTGCTGCACTCGACCAGCAGCAGCTCGGGCAGCTCGGGCAGGTCGGCCAGCGGCCAGCAGGTCAAGTTGTCCGGATTCGGGTCGTTCGATTCGTTTTTCCACGATATGCTTGAAGTAGTGGGAGCAAACGAGCCGAAGATTTTTTCGTTATTCAAAATGAGGAATAAAAGCCATGATAATTGGATTTAATTATCCATTTTTTTATTATGATTGGTGTTGTGTCGAGATTTATACATCTCAAAAGGCGATCGGCACAGAGACCGGGCGACCGAGCCATAACCATTTAGACCCAGGCAGATTGGCCGATCTCGGGTCCCAGGTCAAGACCCAGTGCCGAACGATCGACATCCAAGGCGATCGTCTCTTGGCGCTTGGCGATCGACTCTGGAACCCGGCCAATGACGATTGCCTCAGGCCACGCAAAGCCAGCATGTCCAGTCGGCGAAGGATGAAGCTCGTACAGAGTCCCACATGCAGATCCGGAAAGGCGCCGCAAGACATGGATCGTTGACCACAGCCTGTCCGCATCTTATCACCTATCGACAGACCCGCCGAAAGGTGCAAGTGGGACCTCCAGTGACACCGACGCAGGACGCGTGCAGGCTTCTCATTGGACCGCACAGCTGGCTGCCAGCAGCAGCTGCAGAGTTTAAGGCAAACATCCCATGTACTAGAAAGACGATCGCCCTCTTATTATATCGCAAGAAAGGCAATCGCCCAGCAGTGGCCAGTCCTATAAATAGGAAGCCTCCTGCAGCGAAAAAAGGGTTCAGAAGTTGAGAATCTCAGCTCATAACTTGGCTTTCTCACTCTTGGCAAAGCTATACACTTCGAACATATTTCTCTCTCAGCACCTCTTAACCGAAAGACGGTCGGCAGAGACGAAAACCAGAACTCCCAGTAGTGCAAGAACTCAGAGCAACTCTAGTTCTTCTGGCAAGCACTCAACAGCTTGATAACTATGATCTTTTACACTCATTATAATTAGATTCTTACATTAATATTTGTACTCATACGTATTCTTATTAATAACATCTCGCGAGAGCATTCAAGCTCGGGCCTAACAAACCCGGCAAATCTTGTGTTATTTCTATTCCCTCGGACGTGCTCTCGCAATTTGCTGTTGCTCGACCGTTCCAGCAATATCTATCTTCGGATAATATTTCGGGCAACAACAATTGGCCCTAGAGGAAGGGGATCTTAACCCTCATTTTTATTCCTACCGTCTCGAAGAATACTCACTGTTCTCCGGGGCATATACTTGAAGAGACACTCACTGCTCTTCAAAGAAAACTTTCAGAATCATGACTTCTGCCTCCACATCGAAGAAAGCCGCTGGCCGATCCGACGGACGCCTCATTCCATCTCAATCCGAGCCCCAGCCTATGGCGGAGGGTAGCCGCGGCGACCTGAAACTCTTGATCCCACCCCCGAGGAACGGCCCAAGCCCCTCGCTTGATCAGTTCCAAACCACGGAACAGATCGAAGAGGCCTTGGCCATCCTACAGGAGCGACGGAGAGCTTTCGGCGCGTCAACTATAACCCCCTCGGCCATCCGCCGCGTGAGCAAACAAAAGTTCAAGGGGATAATGTCCGAGCGATCGCCAGGAGGCCTCGATTCGCAAGAAGAGGCGCTCGCAAGGCGGAAAACCTCCATCTTCAGCTGCCTAGGCAGCGACCCATCATGGCAACCGGGGCGGTCCAGCCCCAGTTACGAGACGACGGAGCCCGAATCCGTCACCAGGAGTTCAGCTTATCCAACTCCCAGAAGGCCGACCAGCCATCTGGCTCCTCCTCACCAAAGAACTGAGGTCGGCGATCGCGGATTCAGGAGATTGGTACACGATCGCCTCGGCTCCCGCTCCGGAGGCCAAACCACGAGCGACCAAGATACAGCGATGGCCGCGATGCAATGCCAGCTCGACGACATGAAGATGCTCCTACAATCTGGGACAGGCGCCAAGAGAGAGATCGCCGAGCCGAGAGACCTACTCGCGGTCCACATCGAGCTCGCCCCTGTGCAGCGTAGGATCGCTCCTCCGCAAACACCTTTGTATGAGGGGAGGTCGGACCCCGAGACTCACCTAAGCAAGTTCCGGATCTACATGATCGGGTGTAGGGCATCAGACGCGACCAGGTGTCGAATGTTCCCGCTAACGCTGGGCGACCTGGCCCACAGATGGTACATCTCATTACCGCCGCGATCCATCAATTCATTTGATCAACTGGCGAACAGCTTCACAGCGTACTTCGCCGCCAAGGTCGCTCGGCCGGAAGGTCCCCATCGCATGATGCAAATCAGGCAAGGGGAAGAAGAGTCCGACGCAGACTACATCGACTGGGTAGATGAGATCATCCTCAACGGCGAGCCCATAAGCGACGAGATCGC
The DNA here is from genome assembly GCA_033398695.1 of Orobanche coerulescens. Taxonomy (NCBI): domain Eukaryota; kingdom Viridiplantae; phylum Streptophyta; class Magnoliopsida; order Lamiales; family Orobanchaceae; genus Orobanche; species Orobanche coerulescens. Next base: position 189,056,821 of record CM065804.1, on the reverse strand, counting down.
CCTATACTCGGTCCTAGGGGGATTCCATGGTATTTCGCCTATGTTCAGGCATCTTACGAAGGACCTTCCACCGACCTACGCGATCTTCTGCGCTAAACCTACAGACTTTCTGGATAGGCAAAGGTTACTTTTCAACCTATGAGAATCGCAATCGGCGACCGAACGACGATCACCAGTCTTCCGACCCGATCGCCAGAATCAAGCAACATCACCACAACGGAGGACTCGCTCGCCCTCTACAGTTCATCATCTAACATGGTGGACTAAGGCACGAGATCGACTCCACCGCACAACGTACACCGTCGACGATCGGCATCTAACATGATGATCCGAGGTAGAAGAGTGCAGCCATGGTCCTGGTGGTCGATGGAACTGACTGCTTCGGCCATGAAAGGTCCCTTTGTGCCACGATCGCCCGCCCTTCGTTTAAATATGAGGCCGTCATAGTCTGAGGGCCCTCCAAAACTAATCAGTGGGCACGCTCGCCCACCCTCAAAGGTTCATCATCTAACATGGTGAACCCGGATAATGCGACGCATCACTACCCCCGTCTCAACGTATACCGTCGAGGATTGCCATCTAACATGACAATCCGAGGTAGAAAAGAGCTAACAATCCACAGACGTGGAGTCGATTAATCCGATGACGCCCCGCGCAAGGACTCCTCCAGACCAAGACCGCACGCCCTTCGTTTAAATACGAGGCGAGGCGTAGCCTAACGGAGGACCCTCACAATAAAATGAGTCACGAGACAGACAATGTCGCTCACGCACAATACATGGTCATGGAGTCGGTCCATCGAACTCCACGACTGTGCACGGTTCCTCAATGACGAAACTCTCAGGTTTCTACGACGGATCGGCAAAATTGTTTATTGCAGGTACAAGACCGAAGATAGCTCGCCAATCGATCAGATCGCCCAAGTCCAAGACCAAAGTCCGCACAATGGATCGCCCATCTTTATCCTCAACGATTGCCAGAACCACCTCGCCCCATGTCTTCAACATCGGAGCAAGCTGGGGGGCAATTGTTGTGTCGAGATTCATACATCTCAACAGGCGATCGGCACAGAGACTGGGCGACCGAGCCATAGCCATTTAGACCCAGGCAGATTGGCCGATCTCGGGTCCTAGGTCAAGACCCAGTGCCGAGCGATTGACATCCAAGGTGATCGTCTCTTGGCACTTGGCGATCGACTCTGGAACCCGGCCAATGACGATCGCCTCAGGCCACGCAAAGCCAGCATGTCCAGTCGGCGAAGGACGAAGCTCGTACAGAGTCCTACATGCAGATCCGGAAAAGACACCGCAAGACATGGATCGTTGACCACAACCTGTCAGCATCTTCTCACCTACCGACAGACCCGCCGAAAAGTGCAAGTGGGACCTCCCGTGACAGCGACGCAGGACGCGTGCAGGCTTCTCATTGGACCGCACAGCTGGATGCCAGCAGCAGCCGCGGACTTTAAGGCAGACAGCCCATGTGCTAGAAAGACGACCGCCCTCTTATTATATCGCAAGAAAGGCGATCGCCCAGCAGTGGCCAGTCCTATAAATAGGAAGCCTCCTGCAGCGGAAAAAGGGTTCAGAAGTTGAGAATCTCAGCTCATAACTTGGCTTTCTCACTCTTGGCAAAGCTATACACTTCGGACATATTTCTCTCTCAGCACCTCTTAACCGAAAGACGGTCGGCAGAGACGAAAACCAGAACTCCCAACAGTGCAAGAACTCAGAGCAACTCTAGTTCTTCCGGCAAGCACTCAACAGCTAGATAACTAGGATCTTTTACACTCATTATAATTAGATTCTTACATTAATATTTGTACTCATACGTATTCTTATTAATAACATCTCGCGAGAGCATTCAAGCCCGTGCCTAACAAACCCGGCAAATCTTGTGTTATTTCCATTCCCTCGGACGTGCTTTCGCAATTTGCTGTTGCTCGACCGTTCCAGCAATATCTATCTTCGGATAATATTTCGGGCAACAACAATTGGTTTTTATTATTTTGATGTATGACATGTATGGATGTATGAGTGATATGTTTCCTTGCATGTTAGGACGAGAAAATTAAAAAACTTAATTTTTTAAAATAACTAAGTAATTTTAAATTGATTTTTCAAAATCAAATTGGCCTCCATAATTGGTTTAAATTGTGAAATAATTAGCATGCACGTTGACATTAGAGTCTTCCTCCACATCGGATGTGCTAATTATTGGCTCACTGGTTTTAAACTTCAAATTTGATAACAAAAAGGTGAATATTATTTTTTATGATAGGACCTCTCCATTTGTAGGACTATTATCATTAAATAATATTCTAAAGTTTGTTAAATTATGGTGTTCACTTAGGGGTATTAATTAATAAGCTCCCCATCGGAGTCTATGTTAATTTAATATATGGTCAAGAGGAACCAACTATTAATTTTACTTGTCAAAACGCATCTTGGCTAGATAGTAAAATTAAAGACGTTAAAATCTACTTGAAAATGTATGTGTAAACGTCCATACTATCGTGGCTTGCATGTGCGGTTTTTCAAGGTGTTGGTTGATTGCATAAGGTTTTTCAATAAATTATGCGTCAAATTATGTGATGAATGATGTTTTTAATTTTATTCTCAGATCTCTTTCAATCCACTAGCTGTTATTCTCAAAGAAAACAAACTTGATAGCACTAACTTTGCCGATTAGAAAAGAAATCTTGATATTGTCTTAACTACCGAGGGGCATAAATTTGTTTTAACTGAGGAGAGCCCTTTGGAACCAGAAACGGATGCCACTCCTGAAGAGTTGACTGAATTCCGGAAATGAAAAAAGTTTGATGAGATGGCTCGCTGTTACATTTTGGCTTCACTGAAAAATGTATTGCAACATCAGCATCAGACGATGGGCTCGGCCGCAGAAATAATGAAAAATCTCACTGAGATGTTTGGTCATCAGAACCGGGCAGCTAGGCAAAATGCAATGAGGGTTTTGATGACAACCCAAATATCTGAAGGGACCCCATTAAGGGATCACGTTCTTAAAATGATGTCTCATTTCAATGAACTGAGCATACTGGGGCCCACTATCGATGCGGAGTCGCAGGTCGATATTATCTTGGGCAGTTTACCAAGAAGCTTTGAGCAGTTCCGCCTCAACTACAATATGAATTGTAGGACTTACACATTGGCGGAACTTCTGACAGAGCTTCAGTCTGCCGAAGGTCTCTTCAAACAAGGTTATCATCAAATTCTTGCGGCAACCGGTGCTGCTTCTTCAAAACCCAAATGGGGAAAGAAGAAAAAGCAGGTTGGCTAGAAGCAAGTGGAAACCTTCAAAGCTAAGGGCAAGTCTCCTCAGTCAAAGTCTCCTCAGTCCGAGGCGAACAAAAAGCCGAAGGGCAAGTGCTTCAATTGCGCTCTGAAAGGGTATTTCAAGAGTGACTTCTCTAAGAAAGGTACGTCTCATGCACTAGTAGTCAAAACATGTTTGGCTGCCTGTTCTATCAGTTCGTGGATAGTGGATTCAGGCTCCACTGATCATGTTTGTTATGACTCGCAGGGGTTCCAAGTAACCAAGGTACTTAGTGCGTATGAGATTACAATAAGCTGGGGCTACTATTCTTGGCTGAAGGTTGTTGCAGTGGGAGTCGTGCAGCTAAAAGTTGATAATAGGATTTTAGTTATAAATAATGTATTATTAGTACCCGATTTTAGAATGAATTTAATTTCAGTTTCTAAATTGCGTCGTGATGGATATTCAGTTACTTTTGAAGATAATGCAGTTATTAAAAGAAACGATGAATATGTTTGCGCGAGTACTTATAGTGAAGAACTTTATATCATTAATGCTGCACCAGCTCCCTTGCATAATTATAAATCACTTAATTCTTTGACAAAGAGCCTTCGAGCATAAATCAAACATATTTGTGGCATTTACGATTGGGTCATATTAACCTTAGAAGGATTCAAAGATTGGTGAGTGATGGCCTATTGGATTCGCTCCAAGTTGAGTCATTTCCAACCTGCGAATCCTGTCTAGAAGGAAAATGAATAAAAGGGCTTTCCAAAGCAAGGGAAATCGTCCACAAAATGTATTGGAATTGGTACACATCGATGTATGTGGTCCAATGAACATCCAGGATAAAGGAGGTTTCGAATACTTCATCACGTTTATAGATGATTACTCGAGATATGGATACATCTATTTGATGCAACATAAGTCTGAATCTTTTGATAAGTTCAAAGAATTCAAGGTTGAAACGGAGAAGCGTCATGGACAGAGTATCAAGTCACTACGATCTGATCGTGGTGGCGAGTACCTTAGTAGAGAGTTTTTGGATTTCTTGGCACATGAGGGATTACTTCCCAGCTCACAGCGTCTGGTACACCACAACAAAATGGTGTTGCTGAATGAAGGAATCGTACTTTATTAGAGATGGTTAGGTCAATGATGAATTATTCTGATTTGCCTATTTCGTTTTGGGGACACGACTTGGAAACAGCGGCGTACATTCTAAAAACACCCACAGAACTGTGGAATGGGCGTAAGCCCAGTCTAGTACATGTTCGGATTTGGGGTTCACCAGCACACGTGCTGAATAAGGAAGCTGACAAGTGGGCATCTCGTACAGAAGTACGAGTGTTTGTAGGATATCCGAAGGGAACGAAGGGTGGCTTATTCTACAGTCCTAAAGACTATAAGGTCATTGTTAGCACCAATGCCCGGTTCATAGAGGAGGACTATGTAATAAGCCACAAGCCTAGGAGTGAGGTCATTCTAGAAGAACTTAGGGGCGAGATTTCGACAATACCAATTGTATAAACACCTACTGTACCACATATCGACTCTATTATGGATACGCAAACCAAGGACACGCCTCGTCGTAGTGGAAGGGTTGTTCGTCAACCTGAACGTTTCATCGGCGTAGGAGTGTCTTCGGACCACTCCCCGGACCATGATGAAACGGATCCATGTACGTACAAATAGGCAATTCAAGACAAGGATGCTGAATCCTGGAAAACAACAATGGAATCCGAAATGGGATCTATGGATTCTAATCAAGTGTGGGAGCTAGTAGAGCTACCCAATGGGGTAAAACCCATTGGAAGTAAGTGGGTCTGCAAGCGTAAGAGAGGATCAAAAGGTAAGGTTGAAACCTTCAAAGCAAGGCTTGTTGCGAAATGTTACACTTAGAAGGAGGGCGTCGACTACGATGAGACCTTTTTGCCTGTAGCCATTCTTAAATCGATCCGGATTCTCTTAGCTATAGATGCGCATTTGGATATGGTGATTTGGCATATGGATGTCAAGACTGCATTCTTGCACGGGAGTCTTGATAAGGAAATCTATATGCGCTAACCTGAGGGATTCATTGCTGAAGGAGAGGAGCACTTAGTGTGCAAGCTCAAAATAGCCATTTATGGTCTCAAGCAAGCATCAAGATCTTGGAACATGCGATTTGATGAAGTCATTAAATCATATGGTTTTGAACAGTGTCCTAGTGAGGTTTGTGTATACAAGAAGTGTGATGGAAACGTGGTGGTGTTTCTTGTACTGTACGTAGATGATATACTTCTAATTGGAAACAATGTGAAGGTATTATCAGACGTAAGGGTATGGCTGTCTGATCAGTTCGATATGAAGGATTTGGGAGAAGCTGGGCACATCATTGGTATTAAGATCTCTGGAGATCGCAAGAAAAGGATGTTGTGCTTATCTTAGGCATCATATATTGATACGGTGCTAAAGCGGTTCAGCATGGAGAATTCCAAGAAAGGTTTCTTTCCTTACAGACATGGAATTCAGCTATCTAAGGCTATGTGTCCTAAGACACAGAAGGAGATAGATGACATGAAGCTGATCCCTTATGCCTCGGCAGTGGGAAGCCTCATGTATGTTATGCTTTGCACCAGGCCTGATATCTGTCATGCTGTAGGCATGGTGGCGAGATATCAGTCGAACCCAGGACCGAGACATTGGATTGCTGTTAAGCATATACTCAAGTACCTGAGAAGGACTAGGGAGCATATGCTTGTATATCAATCAGATACACTTTATCCTTTGGGTTACACTGACTCAGATTTTAGTGCGGACAAAGAAAAGTCGAAATCAACTTCCAGATATGTTTTCACTTTGGGAGGTGGAGCCATCAGTTGGAGGAGTGTGAAGCAGAAATGCATAGCGGACTCTACCATGGAAGCCGAGTATGTATCAGCCTCAAAGGCAACTAAAGAGACGGTATGGCTCAAGTACTTCCTAAAGGATTTGGGTGTAATTCCTGATTTGCCTAGGAGTATTACACTTTATTGTGATAATACCGGTGTTGTAACAAATTCGAAGGAATCACGGGCCCACAAAGCAAGTAAACATATCAAGCGCAAATATCATATCATTCGAGATTTTGTGAAAAGAAGAAAGATCATTGTCTCCAAGATAGCATCTGAAGATAACCTAGCTGATCCTTTCACGAAAGGGTTGCCTTCAAAGTCATTTGAAGGGCATGTGAAAGGAATGGGGTTGAGATGTATGGCAGCATTGCTCTGAGTATAAGTGGGAGATAGATATACATAGTCTAGATATTATACATCAAAAGCATGCTTTGAGTATAAGTGGGAGATTGTTAGCGTTGTATACGTCAAAGCATACTTTATGCTTGTATTACCTAATTTCCCTATCTTTATCTATGAGAATATTTAATTCATTTATCACATGTTTTGCATATTTATTCACGCTATGGTTATGCAAATATAGTCTAAATTACTTTATATTATAGATAATGTGGTGTGTCGTGTCACACAAAAGATCACATTATCGGTTCCTTATATAGTAATATTTAGTTCACAACCTATATAACATTAGACCGTTATGAAAGAGGTTTTAATATATGCTTGAGATTGGTTGGTCTTGACCATTAGCATATATTAGCGTATTCGGTATACGTTGAACAGGATCGAGGTGAGATAGATTCTTTTGTACTAACTATAAGAAGAACGTACATCTCGGACAATTATTATTTCTTAATTCTAGTGATTAATATTTAATTATTTATATTTAATATTTATTGCTTTGATTTATCATGGATGAGAGCCACAATGATTGACTCAATATGCTCGATATTCTGGGCAATATTATTATTTATATAATAATTAATATTATAGCTAGAAATCGTGTCCCGACCAGTCGGGTTGATCTGTCCCTTGAGGCACTCGAAAGGATTATTATATTAAACCCTGCAGGTGGAATTAATTTTTCGATATAATAATAAAGGTCGAGTGGTATACTCATGTATAATATATTAATTAATTAAAAGATGTCAGTAGATGAAATTAATTAATGGACATGGAATATCTTAAACACGTAAAATAATTAATTCAAAAAGGAGCCCAATTTCGCTATTTGGGATTTAGGTAGGAAGTGCAATATCAACCTTTTAGTGGACTAAGTTAATATTAATAGAGTTTTAATATTAGGAAGAGTCCTAATATTGGAAAGAAGACATATATTAAGAGTCCTTACCATATCCTCCTTAAGGTCCCTAGAGTAGCCCAAAACACCTATAAATAGGACATTGGTGTTGGCCGATTTTTCAATCATTATTGTCCAAGAAAATCGATTATTTTTTGTGTATGTGTTTAATTGTGGATCTTGACTTGTGCCTTGGATTCCATAATTTAGTTAACACAATATTTTTCTATAATACCAAAATATTCAAGAAAAATAGAGAGAACAAAAATCGTGAGATTCTTGAGAAGATAATTCGGCCGATCCATTGTAGTCCAAGTTCAGTCCGGTAAATTGTTGCCCACACGACATCCGGACATAGGCGGGATGTACTCTAGAAGATCTTGAGGTAGAAATACAAGAAGATCGGAGAGGAGTACGAAGAGGAGATAAATCGACCAAAAGGGATTTCCTATCGCGTCAAAGGTATAAATTACCGACTCCCATGCGTAAATATATGTATTTAATTGTTGATTAATCTATTTAGTTAATTAATTGACAAGCCTAAATAGATCCGGTTTTTATGTTGGTTAGTTTATAAAATCTTTCTTAATTTTTTTTCGCCAACTTGCTTCCGCTGCGTTTTATATTCCAACATGTTTGTGGTGGTAAACATTTCCAAATGTGGCTAATTTATTGTGTCAATGTAAGATAATAAACAAGTAAAATAATTCAAAAATAGGGAATATAATTAGCCCCTCATTCTTACACTGACTCCATCATTTGTAGAAGACATTGGGTAAAAAACCCTAATTTGATGCTCCATACATGCTGAACTAAAAAATGTCACAGACCAACAAAAGCTCGATTCAGTCTATGAGGTGCTATTGCGACATGTTCGAAACAACTGTGACCTCATGGAAGGACAGAACCTAGGTCCTGATTTATAGGTGTCAAAATTAGCATGTAAGGTTTCTTTTTTGTTGAAGGTTTATGAGTGATGATTCTAAACTGATCGGTCACCAAGAACTGGGTGTGATCCCAAAGACCCAAGCTTGAAAACCACCTAAGTACCTAAAAGAGCACGGGGAGGGGTCCTAGCATGAGCACCCAACGCTCAGGTTAGATGTATATTTTTGGAAAAAAATCTGACAGAATAATAATATATTTTTTAGAGTGTAAAGATACCAAAAATGAATTCCCTAACCTATTTTCTAGGACTGGTTTTGCTTAATCCCCTACCTTCAAAAGTACCATGAAATCCGCTTGTGACAAGATGGTGTTGTTTTCCCCCATGTGCATTGGTTCCCTTGGGGAATTTTTTCGATTACAGCCTAATAGGTGATCTCTATGAAGCTCCTTCTTTCACATATATATATATTCTGAGAGTGTCCTCCGAGATGACTCATCTATTACTCTGGTGCCCAGTTATGATGTTTCAAGGTCGAGTGTAGTCCTGAGCTTAATGTGGTCAGGCAAGGACTTCGAGTAGACTCCTTAGATAGGAGATCTCAGAGCTGGTTGGTTCTGAATAAGATTCTTAGTTGGGAGCTATTCGGAGATGATTGGATATGGATCGGTTTATTCAGCAGCCTGATCAGGTTAATCCAACCTACTATGTCCGAGTTATATTCGATGTCATATCAACCAGCTTCTTCTACTCAAGTTGAGAAAAGCATGAATTTCAACTGGAGTTAATGTCAAGCACTTGTGACCTTATGTATTCTTCCATAACCTTATCTTCAATGATATACGTTTCACATACCTACTATATGGGGGACTGTTTGTATAGGATTTCATTCCATTTCACATGTCTTCTGCCGTGATCCCCCATTTCCCCAAAATTTTAATGTCTGTAGTTGTCATAACGTCTCCACTTTTTTGGCGAAAAGATGCTTCTTCTAGCCAGATATATTCTTAGAACTCTTCTTTACCCATTTTTTCTATTGACTCACCGACACCTTCTATTAATACACCAATTATCCTCTCCCTCACACCAATCTCATTCCACCCTGATGTTGGCCCATCAGCTGCCCTGTGGGACTAGGTATAAGGGACATATCATGGGCAGATTTGGAGGAGTTCGCTAGGTCACCCCCTATGCCGATTCCCCTTCCTCTAGACACCTTTTTCCATCTCGGAACCCATGACTACTGCTCTTCTGGCATCCTCAGCTAATCCAGCTTATAAGGTCGAGACGTGGTTGTTAGGACAATGACTCCAAATCCTCTCATAATCCTCTAACGACATCCTTAAAGATTTTATCAATGCCATAGACCTTCTCATAAGATATGGGTTTTTAACACCACAAGATGGTGAGATACATGATTGCAAGATCTTCACTTATAATTCTAGAAGTTCATCATTGACCGTCGTGATGAGATTCGACTCTTTGCATTCATATATCCTCAAACCTGATTAACCACCAACTGTAAATTATTGTGGACAAGAAGTCTTTTCAGGCTGATAGATGCCGCCATTTTAAGGCTTGCTAGGACTACTTTGTACTCAGCTTCATTGTTCGTAGCTTGAAATTGCAGTTAGATGGCCGGCTGGAGAGATTTCGTTTAGGGCTAATCAAGACTATTCCATCTCCTACTTATTCAGTGATCGTGGATCCATAAATGAATAGTGACCACTCTTCGGGTTGATTGGAGCATCTTTATGTTGGGAGTGAATTCAACAATAAAGACTGCTAAAGCTTGGCCTTTTATTGTTTTTCGGGACTCGTAGATGATGTCGATCTCACCGACCTTGACTGCGCATTTAATCATTATGCCCGAAGGATCTGGATGTTGCATGACTTGTTTGATTGGGAAATTAGTTAAAATTATGATCTGATGTTATAGGAAGTATGGACCTAACATTCTAGATGACGTGATCAAGGCCTACCCCAATTTCTCCATTGGAGTGTAGCAAATCTCTGTGTCATGCAGGGCCTGACTCGAATAATATATTGGGTGTTGAACTAAATATTAAAGCCGCAGTAGTACTGAGCTAATGTTGTTGCTTATACGACAAGGTACAAATAAAGGGCTTCAGCTTGGTTGGGCTTTTACAGGACCGAGATGGACACAAGTAAATAATTCAGTGCCTTAAAGACAACCTGGCATTGTTCGTCCTATTCGAAGTTCTTTGTTTTCTTTATAGCCTCAAAAACGGTCTGCACTTCTCGGTTAAGTGATGTAACACCCCAAGTTCTACAGCGGACATTACACGTCGTAGACCCTTGTCACAAGGATCGATCAGGCTATGCACCAAATAAAAACTATAACGTTGCGTAGAATTCCCTTACGCAATCCACATAAATAGGTCGGGCGAGACTTACAAATCGGTTGATACCGAGCATGTCAAAAAGTTCTTCTATCCTAATACCAATAGAATTCAGAGATTCAAAGTCAAAGTGATGACTCGGAGTTACCTCTTCGTCGATAAGCACTTCTTTGAAGATTTTTGACGCTTGAGCATTCCTAAAAGTTGATTCTCCAGAAGGTGAGGAGGAGGATTGAGAAGCCTCTCCTCTGCGTTTCTTGCTGATTCTGGATGCCATTGATAGAGATGATTATGAGGATTCGGTCGGAGTTTCTGAGGAGAAGAAAATGGTTCATCGCTGTCGATTTAGGGATTTGGGGATGAATGAATAGAAATCTGTCGAATGGGGTATTTAACTAGCAGGGTCAAAAATTGATTACATACGTTACACCTCTTTAGTAACGTACGTAGCGAAAAAATCCCGAATTCTCTATACTAAAACATGTAGATCATAACGTACGTAGTCCAAACCATCGTTACGTACGTAATGTCCTATTACGTACGTAATATCCCTATCTTAACGTCCGTAAACGTGACCAAACGAGCAGTGATTTTCTTTCGATGATGTCCCATTTTTAATGACCATTTAATGTAAATATGAATATGCAAAACTCAAAAATGATCAACATGTCCCATTCCTAAGTTTATGCGTATAAAATTGAAAGCTTCTTCGGGTAATGGTTTTGTAAAAATATCTGCCAATTGTTCATTAGTAGTAACAAATTAGAGATGCATATTCCCGTTTTGGACATGGTCACGAATAAAATGGTGACGAATTTCTATATGTTTTGTCTTGCTATGCAAAATGGGATTTTTGCTTAAATTAATGGCACTTGTATTGTCACAAAAAATAGGAGTATTTTTAAGCTCAATGCCATAATCGAGTAATTGATTTTTGATCCATAGGACTTGTGCACATGCACTTCCCGCAGCCACATATTCAACTTCAGCTGTGCAAGTAGCGACACTAGTCTGTTTCTTACTCCCCCATGAAATTAAACATGAACTTATAAAATGACAAGTTCCGGTGGTGCTCTTTCTATCAATTTTACATCCACCGAAATCGGCATCACTATATGCAAAAAGTTGAAAATCAATGCTAGAAGGATACCACATACCTAAGCCAGCAGTATATTTTAAATAACGAAAAATCCTTTTGCATGCAATGAAATGGGATTCTTTAGGATTCACTTGAAAACAAGCACATAAGCAAGTAGCAAACATTATATCGGGTCTAGATGCAGTTTAAATAAAGTAAACAGCTGATCATACCTCGATACTGTTTTTGGTCAACAGACTTACCTTTTTCATCTTTTTCGAGCTTAAGAGTGGAAGACATAGGAGTAGATATTTCTTTGAAATCTTCCATCTTAAATTTCTTTAGGAGCTCATTGACGTACTTGAATTGGTGAATGAATATTCCGTCATTGAGTTGCCTAATTTGGAGTCCGAGAAAGTTTTTCAACTCTCCCATCATGCTCATTTCAAACTCTCCCTTCATAAGATTTGAAAATTATTGGGACAGAGATTCGTTAGTTGCACCAAAAACAATGTCGTCCACATAAATTTGGCAAATAAGCATATCATCACCTAAATTCTTAATAAATAGGGTATTATCAACATTACCTCTTTTATACCCATTTGAAATAAGAAAAATACTTAAACGATCATACCATGCTCTCGGAGCTTGTTTTAATCCATAGAGATCTTTATGGAGCTTGTACACATGATCTGGAGGATAATAATCTTCAAAACCAGGGGGTTGCTTGACATACACCTCCTCCTGGATGATTCCATTTAGAAACGCACTTTTTACATCCATTTGATGGAGTTTGATTTTCTTGTATGCGGCAAAAGGCACAGAGAAGATGAATTGCCTCAAGACGAGCAACATGAGCAAATGTTTCCTCATAATCCAAGCCTTCTTCTTGATTATAACCTTGGGTGACGAACCTCGATTTATTTTTAATTGGGAGACCATCATCATCGATTTTAATTTTATGAACCCATTTAGTACCAATGATTGATTTGTCTACCGGTGCCGGAACCAATTCCCAAACATTATTTCTTTCGAATTGGTTTAGCTCTTCTTGCATAGCAGTAGCCCAATTCTCGTCATTTATGACTTCATCGATATTCTTTGGTTCTGTAAGAGAAATAAACGCATTATTGTTAATACAATCATTTATATTTCTCCTAGTTCGTACACCTTCATCGATTTTTCCAAGAATTTGTTCCATCGGACGGTCTTTCACATTTGCCCAGTCTTTAGGAAGGTTGTAAGTATTCTCCTCCTGCTTGTCCGAGCTTAAGTCGAGCTTCTCCAACTCCTTTGATACTCTTGACACTTCTTTAGCCGGGACCATACCTATATCATCATCAAAAATAACCTTTCTCGGGGGTAAAACTGTATCATCGAATTTTACATGAATTGACTCTTCTATCGAGCCTCTTCTACAATTAAATACACGATACACTTTACTGTTAGTTGAATAACCAAGAAATATTCCAATATCCGATTTTGAATCAAATTTTCCCAAATTATCCTTTCCATTATTATGAATAAATACTTTACAACCAAATGAATGGAAATAAGAAAAATTGGGCTTTTTACCTTTAAATATCTCATATGGAGTCATCAATTTGTTCCTCCGGAGATGAACTCGATTAATAACATAACAGGCGGTGTTAACGGCTTCAGTCCAGAAATATTTAGGAAGACCATATTCATTGAGCATTGTTTGGCTCATTTCTTCTAGAGAGCGATTCTTCCTCTCGACAACTCCATTTTGTTGAGGTGTCCGAGGTGCCGAAAAATTGTGCCCAATACCATAATTATCGCACCAATCTTCAAAAACATGTGAATCAAATTCTCCACCATGATCGGTTCGGATGGCGATAATTGGTAATTCTTTTTCCTTATGGGTAACCTTACACCGCTTAACAAACTCGTTAAATGCATCATTTTTATTTGTCAAGAATTTTACCCAAGTAAATCTCGAAAAATCGTCAACAAGAACTCAAGTATAAAGTTTACCTGTTAAGCTAGCATGACGAGATGGACCAATCAAATCCATATGCATTAATTCAAGAATGCGACTCGTGGAAATTTTCATTTTTGGTTTAAACGAGCCTCTAGCATGTTTACCTTTAATACAGGCCTCACAGATGTGGTCTTTTCTGAAATTTAATTTTGGTAGACCACAGACAATATCATTTTTGGCCAATTTTGAAAGAAGTGGTAAAGAGGCATGACCCAATTTTCGGTGCCAAATGACGGCATTTTCATCGTATGAAAGTAAATATTTTTCATTGAAATAAGATTCATCTTGGAGATCAACAATATAAATATTTCCATATCGTAATCCAATAAAAACGATTTGGTCTTTTCTCATTGCAGTGCAATGCGTACTTTCAAAAATTAATTTAAAACCGGTGTCACAAAGTTGGGAAACACTTAAAAGATTATGGCAAAGACCATCAAAAAATAGAACATTTTCAATGGTAGGTAAAGGTTTCTTACCGATCTTACCTGTCCCTTTTATTTGGCCCTTTTTATTATCGCCAAAGGTTACACAGCCACGATCTTCCTTTTTCAGCTCTGTGAAGAGATGTTCATTCCCACTCATTTGATTTGAACATCCACTATCAACATACCATCTATTTGATAATGTTGTCTTCCTTGCTTGTACCTACAAAAAAAATTTTCTTCCGTTTTATAGGTTCCCAGGCTAATTTGGATCCTGAGGAGTTAGACAAAAAAACTTGATTTTTAACAATGGTCCCTTTTGGTACCCAAATTTGTTTGACTCTTATAGTTCGTCAAGAACTTCTACAGTACGTTTCGGTATGTCCTGGTTTTAAACATTTTGGACATGATGGAATTCCCGTTTTTAAAGTGTCCAAATCTTTCGTGGTAATTTCTAAGGAGTTTTTCATTGGAAATGAATTATACCGAAGTCCTTGTTTTGAAAGAGAAAATTTTTGACCAAATAATGGTTGTTCGAATTTGTCATTACCACACGAGAATTTTCTAACGTAGAGTTTCAATTCTTTCTGAGTTTTGTGTAGATCATCTCTCAGAATTTTCTCGGTTTCCAAATAATTTGTATGATCAATCGACACTTCCTTGTTTTTCAATAATTTTGCATTTTCATTTTCAAGGGATTTTATTTTCTTTTTCAAATCTTTATTACTATTACAAACTTTTTCGTATTCATTATTTAGAGATTCAAAAGCATCCAGTAAATCTTCATGAGAAGAATCACTAACCTCGACTTCTTCATCGCTATCTTCGGATGCGCGGGCCATTAGAGCAAGATTTGTTTGAACTTTAGGTTCATCATCCTCATAATCATCTCTCCATGTAGCGACATAGACTTCCTTCTTTTTGAACTTTTCGTGAGGATGTTTTGATGAACTTATTGGAGCAGCAGCACGACAATCTTTAGCAAAATGGCCTGGAACGCCGCACCTTCGACAAGTGTTGTCAAACTTTTTATTTTGAGGGAAGTGAGTCTTTTTGGTTTCATCCCTCGTTTCTGTTTGATGTCTCTCCAGCGCCTTTGTAGAAGATTTTTGAATTTTTTATGTTTTTGGCATAAAAGGCGGTTTCTTCATCCTCTTGTTCGACAGGTTCATCCTCTAGACCGCTTTCTTCTTTGGCTTTAAAGGCAATTGTCATTTCTCTCTCCTTGGGTTTGTAATACCCGGTCGAAAGTCATGTCTTTTCAAACCTCTTCTTATTCTTCGGATCGTGATTTATTAAGCGAACCCTTGTAATCATTGCTTGGAACCACCGTTTTGGGGTTTCCGTACTTTTATTTTCGTGTTATTGTTGCCCGGACATTGAATCCTATTACTTTTATTCTCTTCCCGGGTCATTTTCCATCATTTTAGGACCCGAAGGTGTGAGCGCAAGACAAGGAGTGTGCGCCGCGGCACACACATTTCCTAAATTTGGCCGAGCGGGCTGTACCGGGTGCCGCGGCACACTCCAGCAGTGCCGCGGCACACTGCCGAGTCATTGCCGCGACACACCAATGCTGAGCCGCGGCACACTGGTGTTGCATCCTCACCCAAAACCCGCCTGTACCCGGTGCCGCGGCACACCTGAGCTGAGCCGCGGCACACTGCCAAAACCTGGGAACAATTTTTAGGCCTGTGCCGCGGCACACCTATGCTGAGCCGCGGCACACAATGCGGTCAACTGCATAATTCATCTTTTTAAGCGAGATTTCAGCCATTTTCCTCCATTTCTTCTTCCATCGCGAGAGAGAGAGCTTGAGGGAGGAGCTCTTTTCATATCTATCACTTGTGTGTTGAAGATTTACCACTTTCATTCGGTTGGGAAGCCCGGATAGTCGATCTATCGCGTATTCCTTGGATCATAGCGCTTGAATATTCAAGAGGTAATTTCTTCGACATCTTGACTTCTCGATTTTGTGTGGGTTTTGACGTTTTGGATGATAAAATAATGGTGTATGATGTGATATATGCGTGATTATGGACATGATTGGGTATTCATCGGATTATTGAAAGATTATTCAAGAACACTTTGATTTTGTGTTGGTTTTTGGGGGTTTTCGTAGATTCGTCCGTTTTATCCGATTGAAGCTTGAGAACCTTGAGATTTTGATATATCTATACCGTATGAGTGTTTTCTTCCGATTTTTCGGGTTGAATTATATCATTTTCGGACTTATGAGGTTTGGACGATTTTCCAACCTCTAGTTGATTATCCGTATATCTTTATGAATCGTAGATGGGTTTCGGGGGTTTCTTCGTGTAATTTGAATATGGATAATTGATTATCATATTCCTTGCGAATCGTTTAGGTGCCGGAAGCGCGTTCTTGGACCTACCAATCTCATACCCCCTTTTTCCGTTCGTTCCTCGATGTCTCAAAGGCAAGTATACATTTATGATTGTACGTTCTCGACTTTGAAAGTATGAAATATTGATGGTATGATTATTTCTAGCCACTCCGGGACGGGCCTATGGTCCTCTGAGGGTTTCGTAGCCTCTGGTGCGATTCCATGGTTGATATGAACGAACCGTTTCTACGGCATTCATATGAAATAATGTTGGCATGTAATGAACGAACCGTTTCTACGGCATTCCTACATGTAACGGCGTATGATATGAACGAACCGTTTCTACGGCATTCACATACGTCTTGAGATTTTAGTTATTCCGGAATACTAGTCTTAAATTGATGAATTGACGGATACTGATGAATTGACGGATACTGATGAATTGACGGATTACATTTACTTTATTGTCGAGGAGTATTATGTTTCATATTGTTATACTTGCACTAGCTATTCGGCGGCTAACCCCTTTATGGGGGAAATACGTTTCATGTATTTCAGGTTCCAGGAGAGCGGACGGGCAGGTATCGGGTCGGCATAAAGATGGTGGGCAAGCGTGATACTGTGTCTTCCTTCCAGTTATGTTTGGAGTTTCCCATTCAGTGTTGTTGTACTGGATTGGCTATTGAATACTCGAGTATTGTTTTCCTTTTTCCTTGATGTTCCGGCCCGTGTTTGCCGAAGTATTGAATTGAGTTGTGATGTTCGTGAATACATTGGTTATATTTCGAATACCTTTATATCGTTTTTCATTCCATTGTGTGTAGACCTTATCGGTCAAAATTTATGGTTCCGCGTATGTTTAGCCTTGTGGGTCCCACGGCGGGGCTTACGACGCTGTAATATCCCTGAATAACTTGGGGGTGTTACAGAATATGGTATCGGAGCTTAGGTCTATGGATACCTAGGCTGTCGGTCTTTTGGGTCGATCGTGTCGTTAATTGTCCACAGTATCACTACTCTGCCATCATCACAGTGCGA
The DNA here is from genome assembly GCA_033398695.1 of Orobanche coerulescens. Classification (NCBI taxonomy): domain Eukaryota; kingdom Viridiplantae; phylum Streptophyta; class Magnoliopsida; order Lamiales; family Orobanchaceae; genus Orobanche; species Orobanche coerulescens. Next base: position 189,039,230 of record CM065804.1, on the reverse strand, counting down.
CCGGTACTTGTAAGACCTCTCACTCTTCTGGTGTTTCCTTATTCGTTTTGCTTCCTTTTTATCGGTATTCTTGAGAACCGGACACTTTGTTGATGCGTGATTGAATTGTGCTTACGTGACTTGTGTGTTCTTGATGTCACCGGTAGGGGCCGTGGCCGTGGTCGTGGCCGTGGGCGAGGAAGAGAAGTGGCGCGGCCGTTTCCATCGGGCCATTGCGGGTCGACCAACCCTAGTTTGTCGAACTCGGTGCATCCCGACACCGAGAGTCGACGACCGATCGGATGGTCGGGAACAACGCAGACGTTGGAGTGGCGAATGCACTTCAACAATTGGCTACTCGGATGACTATTTTGGCCCAAACTGTTCAAATTGAATAACCCGAACCCAAATACGGATGCCCCGCTTGTAATGTAATCCGTATGCACCCTCCACGCTGGCGGTGCCACGTAACCGCTGGGAGGATTAGTTAGCGAGACTGGAGAAGATTTTCGAGGCAGTTGATTGCCCCGAGGTGAGGAAAGTACCGATTGCTCAGTATTTCCTCACTAAGGAGGCCGCTACTTGTTGGAAGGTCATCAAGCCACAGGATCGTATTGCCTCATGGGATGAATTTAAGGAGCTCTTGGAGGCCGAGTTTTGTCCTCGCCGGTACGAGAGAGCCGAATCCGAGCCTTCTTCGAGGCTAAACCACAAGATATTCCCGTTTCACAGGCGATCGTGGAGTATAATCAACAATTGATCCATGTGAAGGATCAAGTACGTAACGAGCGTGATAAGATCCGTTATTTTGATATGCGAATGAATTTGGACTTACGGCGGTACATGGCCGGATTTGCTTGTACCACACTGAAAGAGTATCAGGACAGAGCTTTAGCCCATGATATGTTGAGCCCCGACAATGATACCGTTGAAGAACCGAAAAGCGTAAAGTCGGAAATTTTTCTCGCTCTAAGGGTGGCAACTTTGAAGTCACGATTTACTAACCGCTTTTTTGACAAACCGTCACGTTCTAATAAAGGGAAGAGGAGTTACCGTCCCACTTCGGGTACCTCAAATCGCGCGGTGACTTTCTATAATTGTGGCCGTTCAGGCCACATTAATTTGGAATGCCACTTTCCACCGTTGAAGTGTCACACGTGCGGACAGATGGGACATAGAGCGACTTATTGTTCCGAGCCGAATCAGACTTTGGACACTCGGGCTTCTGCCCCAGCTGGTCAACCTCAGCAGAATTTTGGCAGGGGACGGGGTCAGAACGCTGGAGGTGGGAACTCTAGCGTCGGTTCGGTACAACCACGAGTTTATGAGATGCGTCGAACAGACGAGCCCGACGCGGCGGTGGCTTCAGGTACCATCCATATTTTATCTTATCCAGTCCGTGTGCTTTTTGATTTGGGTGCTACACATTCTTTTATTTCTTTGGAGTGTGTACGCCGTTTGAATATAACTTGTCTGACTGTTTGCGATCCCTTCATCGTGAGACTGCCGAGCGGGGATAGAATCATGGGGAACCGGGAGATTAGAGATTTTCCGGTGACTATATCCGGTATGGATTGGTTATCGAATTTAATTGTAGTTGATATGGAAGGCGAAGACGTGATCCTTGGCGAAGATTGGCTTGATAGTCATCAAGCGATTATGAACTACCGTACTAAGGTTATCACCATGATGACTAAAGACGGATCTGAGTACTCATTTTTGGGGCGTAAGTCGGGCCAATCCAAGTTACTTATCAGTGCCATGAAGGCCGTAAGACTTTTAAATAAAGGTTGTACGGGCTATTGGTGCTATGCTTTGAAAACGGAAGGAAGCGAAGTCGATTTCTCTTCAATTCCGGTTGTTAATGAGTATCCCGATGTTTTTCCGGACGACCTTCCGGGATTACCGCCAGATCGAGAGATAGAATTTACCGTAGACTTAGAGCCAGATGCGGCTCCGATCTCTAAAGCACCTTACCGGATGGCACCTTCCGAGATGCAGGAATTGAAGACTCAGTTGGGAGAACTTCTGGAAAGAGGGTACATCAGACCGAGCGCTTCGCCTTGGGGCGCGCCTGTTCTTTTCGTGAGGAAGAAAGATGGTTCACTACGTTTGTGCATCGACTACCGCGAGCTGAACAAAGTAACCATCAAGAACAAGTACCCTCTACCGCGTATAGACGATTTATTTGATCAATTGCAAGGAGCTGCGGTTTTCTCGAAGATTGACTTAAGATCCGGGTATTATCAACTCAGAGTGAGGGAGTCCGACGTTCCAAAGACGGCGTTAGGACGAGATATGGGCATTATGAATTTGTAGTTATGCCTTTTGGGTTGTGAATGCGCCGGCGGATTCATGCGATTAATGAATAAAATATTCATCGAGTACCTCGACAGTGTGTAGTCGTCTTTATTGACGACATCTTGATCTATTCTGGATAAGGAGGAACATGCCCGACACTTGCGTTTGGTCTTAGACATTTTGAGAACCGAGCACCTCTATGCAAAATTCTCGAAATATGAGTTTTGGTTGGAAGAAGTTATGTTTCTCGGCCATGTGATTTCGGCCGAAGGGGTTCGTGTAGACCCGCAGAAGATCGAGGCAGTGCTAAATTGGGCACCGCCTAAAAATGTTAAAGAGGTTCGTAGCTTTTTGGGCCTTGCTGGGTATTACCGTCGGTTTGTCGAGGGGTTCTCGAAACTCGCTCGACCGCTTACAAAATTACTCCAGAAGACCGAAAAGTTTATCTGGACGGATGAGAGACAACAGAGCTTCGATGAACTGAAGAGACGATTGACTTCAGCGCCGACGTTAACTTTACCGCATGGTAGCGAGGGCTTTGCAGTTTATAGTGACGCTTCGGGTTAAGGCCTGGGCTGTGTGCTTATGCAGCATGATAAGACGATAGCTTTTGCGTCTCGACAATTAAAGCCTTATGAGATGAATTATCCTACTCACGATTTAGAATTGGCCGCAATTGTCTTCGCACTCAAGATTTGGCGGCATTATTTGTATGGTTCACCGTGCCAGATTTATACCGATCACAAGAGCCTGAAATATATTTTCAGCCAGAAGGAGCTGAATATGAGACAGAGACGTTGGCTAGAGTTGATAAAGGATTATGATCTGGAAATTCTTTACCACCCCGGGAAAGCCAATGTCGTTGCGGATGCTTTGAGCCGCAAATCAGCATCTCTTCAAATGCTCGAAGTTCTTACGTCCCTGCATTTAAACTTCACAAGATCTAATTGAGCAAGGGATAGAAATTTGGTTTCAACGAGTACAGGGACAGTTGTGTACTCTCGAAATTACTTCGTCCTTAGTTGACGACATCAAAGGGAAGCAGTGGAGTGACCCAATGATTTCCCAACTGAAGGAAGACGTGATTAAAGGAAAAGCTCCTGGCTTTATGGTACACGAGGATAGTATTCTGAGATTTCAGGGCAGACTTTGCATTCCGAACGATTTAGAGTTGAGACAGAGAATCCTCCGAGAAGCCCATGCTACGCCTTACTCAATCCACCCTGGGACGAGTAAGATGTACAAGGACTTGAAGCGAAATTTTTGGTGGAATAACATGAAGAAGGATGTTACGGAGTTTGTATTACGGTGCTTGACGTGTCAACAAGTCAAGATCGAACATCAACGACCGGCGGGGTTGTTGAAACCACTTCACATTCCCGAGTGGAAGTGGGAAGATATCTCAATAGATTTTATCACTGGCATGCCGAGAACTCGGACTGGAATGAATATGATTTGGGTAATTGTCGATCGATTGACCAAGTCTGCACACTTTTTGGGTATTAAGGATACTTGGGGACCGGACAGATTGGCTCGAACCTTTACCACTGAGATCGTGAGGTTACACGGTACCCCCAAGACCATTGTTTCTGATCGAGACGGCCGTTTCGTATCGCATTTTTGGCAGGCCGTTCATCAGGCTCTGGGTACTGAGTTGAGATTGAGCACCTCCTTTCATCCTCAGTCGGACGGTCAGACAGAGAGGACGATTCACACGTTGGAGGATATGTTGCGGGCTTGTGCCTTAGACTGGAGTAATGATTGGGAGCTTCACTTGCCGTTGATCGAGTTTGCTTACAATAATAGTTGGCATGCGTCGATCAAAATGGCACCCTTCGAGGCTCTCTATGGTAGGCGATGTAGGTCGCCATTATGTTGGGACGAGGCTTCTGAGCTAGTTGGGACGGAACCAGATATGTTGTTGGAGACCAAGGAAAAGATTTCTATCATCCGAGACTGATTACTGACTGCCCAGAGTCGTCAGAAATCTTACGCCAATACTCGTCGTCGACCCTTGGAGTTTGAGGTGGGGGATCACGTCTTGCTCAAAGTATCGCCGACCAGAGGAGTTTTCCGCTTCGGTAAAAAGGGAAAACTCAGTCCAAGGTATATCGGACCTTTCGAGATTTTGGACAGAGTTGGAGACTTAGCTTACCGCTTGGCGTTGCCTCCAGCTTTGAGTCACGTCCATAGTGTTTTTCATGTGTCCCAGTTGAGGAAGTACGTACCGGATCCGAGCCACATTATTGACTACAGTGAGATTGACGTAGCCGAGGATATTACCTTTCCGGAGAGACCCGTGAAGATCCTTGAACGTCGCGAGAAACAGCTTCGGCATAAGACCATTCCACTGGTTAAAGTACAATGGTCGAGGCATGGAGTCGCAGAGGCGACTTGGGAGACGGAAGAGAAGATGCGGGTGGAATACCCCGAACTATTTATTTCTTAAAGTTTCGGGACGAAACTTCTTTTTAGAGGGGGAGAATGTAATACCCGGTCGAAAGTCATGTCTTTTCAAACCTCTTCTTATTCTTCGGATCGTGATTTATTGAGCGAACCCTTGTAATCATTGCTTGGAACCACCGTTTTGGGGTTTCCGTACTTTTATTTTCGTGTTATTGTTGCCCGGACATTGAATCCTATTACTTTTATTCTCTTCCCGGGTCATTTTCCATCATTTTAGGACCCGAAGGGGGTGTGAGCCGCGGCACAAGGAGTGTGCGCCGCGGCACACACATTTCCTAAATTTGGCCGAGCGGGCTGTACCGGGTGCCGCGGCACACTCCAGCAGTGCCGCGGCACACTGCCGAGTCATTGCCGCGGCACACCTATGCTGAGCCGCGGCACACTGGTGTTGCATCCTCAGCCAAAACCCGCCTGTACCCGGTGCCGCGGCACACCTGAGCTGAGCCGCGGCACACTGCCGAAACCTGGGAACAATTTTTAGGCCTGTGCCGCGGCACACCTATGCTGAGCCGCGGCACACAATGCGGTCAACTGCATAATTCGGCTTTTTAAGCGAGATTTCAGCCATTTTCCTCCATTTCTTCTTCCATCGCGAGAGAGAGAGCTTGAGGGAGGAGCTCTTTTCATATCTATCACTTGTGTGTTGAAGATTTACCACTTTCACTCGGTTGGGAAGCCCGGATAGTCGATCTATCGCGTATTCCTTGGATCATAGCGCTCGAATATTCAAGAGGTAATTTCTTCGACATCTTGACTTCTCGATTTTGTGTGGGTTTTGACGTTTTGGATGATAAAATCATGGTGTATGATGTGATATATGCGTGATTATGGACATGATTGGGTATTCATCGGATTATTGAAAGATTATTCAAGAACACTTTGATTTTGTGTTGGTTTTTGGGGGTTTTCGTAGATTCGTCCGTTTTATCCGATTGAAGCTTGAGAACCTTGAGATTTTGATATATCTATACCGTATGAGTGTTTTCTTCCGATTTTTCGGGTTGAATTATGTCATCTTTGGACTTATGAGGTTTGGACGATTTTCCAACCTCTAGTTGATTATCCGTATATCTTTATGAATCTTAGATGGGTTTCGGGGGTTTCTTCGTGTAATTTGAATATGGATAATTGATTATCATATTCCTTGCGAATCGTTTAGGTGCCGGAAGCGCGTTCTTGGACCTACCAATCTCATACCCCCTTTTTCCGTTCGTTCCTCGATGTCTCAAAGGCAAGTATACATTTATGATTGTACGTTCTCGACTTTGAAAGTATGAAATATTGATGGTATGATTATTTCTAGCCACTCCGGGACGGGCCTATGGTCCTCTCGAGGGTTTCGTAGCCTGCAGTGCGATTCCATGGTTGATATGAACGAACCGTTTCTACGGCATTCATATGAAATAATGTTGGCATGTAATGAACGAACCGTTTTGACGGCATTCCTACATGTAACGGCGTATGATATGAACGAACCGTTTCTACGGCATTCACATACATCTTGAGATTTTAGTTATTCCGGAATACTAGTCTTAAATTGATGAATTGACGGATACTGATGAATTGACGGATACTGATGAATTGACGGATTACATTTACTTTATTGTCGAGGAGTATTATGTTTCATATTGTTATACTTGCACTAGCTATTCGACGGCTAACCCCTTTATGGGGGAAATACGTTTCATGTATTTCAGGTTCCAGGAGAGCGGACGGGCATGTATCGGGTCGGCATAAAGATGGTGGGCAAGCGTGATACTGTGTCTTCCTTCCAGTTATGTTTGGAGTTTCCCGTTCAGTGTTGTTGTACTGGATTGGCTATTGAATACTCGAGTATTGTTTTCCTTTTTCCTTGATGTTCCGGCCCGTGTTTGCCGAAGTATTGAATTGAGTTGTGATGTTCGTGAATACATTGGTTATATTTCGAATACCTTTGTATTGTTTTTCATTCCATTGTGTGTAGACCTTATCGGTCAAAATTTATGGTTCCGCGTATGTTTAGCCTTGTGGGTCCCACGGCGGGGCTTACGGCGCTGTAATATCCCTGAATAACTTGGGGGTGTTACAGGGTTTTGGTTTCGAACTTCGAGATTTAATGACAATCTCATAATTAATGAGAGATCCAATGAGAGCACTGAATTCTATGGTGTTGAGGTCTTTCGACTCCATGATAGCCGTAACAGTAGCGTCCCATTCTCTAGGTAGAGATCGAAGGATTTTATTGGCTTTATCACTACTTGATATTGGTTTCCCGAATGAAGCTAGCCCATTTGTGATAGCCGAGAAACGGTCAAGCATAGTGGTAATGCTTTCTTCTTCTTTCATAGTGAAGAGTTCATAATCGTGAAGAAGCATATTGATTTTGATTTCTTTGACTTGACTCGTACCTTCGTGGGTAATCTCTAGCATTTTCCAGATCTCTTTAGCCGTCTCGCAAGAAGAAATTCTGTTGTGATTTTCTGGGTTGAGAGCACAGTAAAGCAGTTGAGTAGCTTTACTATTGAAGTGATCGTTCTTCCAGTCGGCATCGTCGTACTCTTCAAAACTTTTGAGAGAGCCATATGTCTTCTTGGGAATGGTAGGTCCAAGAGCAATGACCTTCCATATTTCAATGTCATGAGCTCGAATGAAGATGGACATTTTCTTCTTCCATGTCATAAAGTTTGAGCCATCGAAGAAGGGAGGGCGATTGAGAGCGTTGCCTTTAAGAGAGGAGTGGATAAAGGCCATTTCTGGATCTTTTCTCTAGCGGGTGTTAATCCGGTGATAAAGAGACTGCTCCGATACCAATTGTTGAATTGGTACCGCCACTAGAAGGTGGGGTTGAATAGTGTGGTTAAGAGTTTTAAACTCTTTTTGTGCGAAAGCAAGATATCAGAGGAAATTAAGTGCGGAAAAGAAGGAACACGAAAATTTGTTCGAGAGGTTCGGCTATAAACGAAGCCTACATCCCCTACCTAGTTTTATCGACTAGGACTTTTCTTAGAAAACTTTGAATGCACTTTCTATTTTAGTGCTAACTCTTACAATCTCTTGATTTCCGGGCTCAAGAAAACTACATTAAAAACACTCTTGTTTTCCTGGTACAAGACAATCTTACAATCAAACAATTGCGAGTAGGAACTCAACTTTACAAAGAATGTCACTCTTAGATACAAGAATATAAGTAGGAAGTGATGGAACAATTCTCCTTGTATCGCAATGTAAAGTATGTATATCTCTCGTAAAATATGCTTGAAATAGCTTGATAATACTTGTAAGCTCAGATGATTTGTTGTATCTTCTAAATCCTTGAAACATGCTATTTATAGCCTTCATGAGGTGAATTTCCCGTTGGAACAGTTGCACGCTTTACGTACGTTATGGAGGGGCGTTTACGTACGTTATAGCTCTTACGTACGTTATATAACTTGAGTAGCGGCCGTAATGAACTTTGAAAAACAGTCCAGTGACATCTGATAAAATTTCATTACGTACATTACGTAAGTATGGCTTATGTACGTTAACCTCCAGTCAAAGATCCGTTGGATGTGAAGACCTATTGTAACGGCTAATGACTCTTTGCAACGGGCAGAAATTTCAAACCTTACCTACGTTATACAGAAGATGTTACGTACGTTACCTGCATAAAAACTCTTGCAAGAATTGTGAGTGTTACGTACGTTATAGATGGGTTGTTTACGTACGTTAAGTGAAGGAAAAATGTGTAAAGTAAATTTTGGTTAAATAACTCATCATCAAAATATATAAAATGAATTATCAAAAATATTGTACCAACAATCGTTGTCTTAAATTATTGGTCATTTTATGCTGAATATGCTTTCGTTGATGATTGGGAATTGTTTTAGAGTGTTAGTGGTGCATTTGAGTAACCATGACATTATCGAATTCTGACCGGTCTGTTGGAGCAGTAGGGAATTGCTATTGTGTTCAGCAGTACCCTTACGGACGTAATCCTCATTCCCTACGGTCGTATGTCATGTGAGCTACAGCTGTAGGTATTATCTATTACGGTTGTAAGCTTGTTTTGGGGTTACGGCTGTAGTTACCTTTGATTACTGTCGTAAGGTATGTTCGGTTTTGAATCTGGAGTCCAGAGAGCTACTTATGCCGTAAACATGGTAAGATACGGCTGAATGTAATGTTGTTACGGCCGTAACATGCCACTGCTATTTAGCAGGGCAGCAATTCATTTCGTCACTTTTCCCTTTCTTCTTCTTTCCTTCTTTTCCCTGCGCGATTTTTGGTGAGAAATCGATAGTGGTGGTTGAGGCATCATTGTTCATCATTTTGGGAAGCCTTGTTCGTGATTAACATCATTCTCCATTTCATTCGTCCGGATCGAAGGTAACCTCTTTGAATCCCTTAGGGCTGACCTTCGGGATTTTCATATTGATTCCTATTATGTCCGATTTTGATGGTTCAATTAGTATTATATGATGTTGTTAAACATATCCTATGGATTGTATATCCGTATTCCGATCTCGTATAATTCGAGTCGTGATTTTTGTGTTCTTGAGAAACCTTGAACATTTAATGTTTGATTAAATGTTTCAATGGACTTCTCGTCGGGTATGGGCATGTTTTTCGTCGGTTATGGTTGTTATTCTCGTAGTGACTTTGTTGTCGTTGTTTTCTCACGGAGGTGTAGGTCGCCGGGGCCGTTCGGTTGAGCCGTGTTCGTCGGGGCATCCGAGTGTTGAGTGTTGAGGCAAGTTTTCTTTTTATATGATTTATATCTTGCGAATTGAAGTAGAGTAAGGTAAGTATGATAATTTGTTCGCCCTCGTTGGCTATGCATTTATGAATTCTATTCGTGAAGGTCTAGTTATGCGTTGATGCAAATGATCGTCCATTGTTGTGGTAGTATATCGATGGTGATGATCTAGTTGACTTATTATACTTTTGACATGCATTGTGACAAGTTGGGATTGACGAATATAATTGGTGTTGATTGATTCCCTTCGTGAAAACATATTGATTTTGAAATTGCATTCATTGATAATACACTTAGATGTGCATTACGATATTTTAAGAACCATGATGATTGTGGTGATTTGTGTTGGTTTGGTTATACACTTGGTAGCGTACATGGTCGTGTGGTTGGTTAATGGATATGTTAAGTGTTGATTGTGGTGTTCGTGGTGAGTGATTGTTATATTTGACGTATGTTATGGATTGATTAAAGTTGTGTCGTGAGTATGTGTCGAGTAAAGTTGCCATTTCTAGAAAGTGCCTCGATTATATATATATATATATAGATAGATATGTATGTATATCGTGATTAACGTTCGCGGCATGTGGTTTTGCAAACTGTGAAATGTGATTTTGTGCGTGATGTGAGATGTCCACTCGGGAAAGGTTTGACGGGACCTTCGAGGACCGGTACTTGGGGACAAGTCAGGATGTGGTATTCTCATCCAGGGATTGGCTCGATGGCGCCTATGGAGACTTAGCTGTAGGGCCTTTTCATGAGAATTACCTTCGAGAGTTTCTATGGCTGATTAATTGTGATATGTCTGGATTTGACAATGTGTTGTTCTCGATGTTGAGATGTATACAGAGAGCTTCTTTAGACTGAACTTGACCCGCTATTAAAGGAAATGGGTGTTCTAACATTTGCCACTAGGAAAGTTTCAAACTTCCCACCTAATAAGCATGTTGTTTAGCTTAGAATGTCACCGGAATAAAATATTATATATAAATTATCCTATGCTGGGATGTTTTGATGTTTGAAAATGGACCCTGTGATTGTTTCCGTGTATTGAGGCTTGAAATGATTTGGGCCGAGACCCTAATGTTTTCAAAAAGACTTTACAACTTCGGACTTGAGGTCCTAAAGACTTTTTCGTTTTCTAAAAATGCCCGAGATAATGATTTGCATTTAAAGACTTGAAGTTGTTTTCTAAATATTAAAACCTTTCGGGAACCTCTCTTGATGGTTGTTGTTGACCATGATAGATAACTGTGTGATATATTTTGTATGACTATGACTGATATTTACTTGGTATATCTTATACGATTAGAATACTTGCACTAGCAAATTCGAATTGCTAACCCCTTAAATGGAGAAAATGTGTTTCATGCATTTCAGGTTACTTGGTTCGAGGGAGCAGTCACAGGATCGACATGGAAGATGATGACTGCTCAGAGTCGACAGAATTCGTATGCTGATAGATGTCACCGCCCGTTAGAGTTTGAGGTTGGGGACCATGTGTTGATGAACGTGTCGCTGACTCGGGGAGTTTACCGTTTCGGTCGGAAGGGTAAACTTAGTCCGAGATACATAGGACCTTTCGAAATCTTAGAGCGAGTCGGAGACCTTGCATAACGTTTGGGTTCACCGCCGTCCTTGAGTCACTTGCATAACGTATTTCATGTTTCCCAATTGAGAAAATATATACCGAACTCTAGTCACGTTATTGATTTTGGAGAGATTGAGTTGGGGCCCGACATCACCTTTAAGGAGAAACCGATTCAGATTTTGGAATGTCGGTTAAAACACCTTAGGCACAAAACCATTTCTTTGGTTAAGGTGCAATGGTTGAGACATGGATCGGAGGAGGCTACATGAGATATAGAAGAGAATATTATGTCTAGATACCCCGAATTATTTACTTTGTAAGTTTCGGGACGAAACTTATTTTTAGGGGGAGGATGTAATATCAGCACTTTCTATTTTTAGTAAATTTCTATTTATGATGTATTTCCATTTTGGGAGACTCTCTTGTAATTGTTTTGGTATTCTGAAACTATTTTGTTCTGCACTCTTGGCTATCCGAACGAGATTCAGAGTTGTTTTATGAGAATCTCCATATTAGTGTAACTTTTCCGCGTTTAGGTTCAATTATCATAAAACTTGTTCGAAACCAGCGTTTCGATGTTTCTACAAGTTCCTTGGATATATTTAGTTATGTTATGAGTTTGGGTGGTGTTGTCTGGAACCGTGATTTTTGGAGGGTTGGTCCGTTTTATAATTTTTCAAAGTATTGGGTATTTGGTTTGTTTGTTTGCTTTTCCGTACTGTCGGATGTTTGTGTGTTGGTGTTCTTCACAAGCCTTTCGTTGTTTCGAACTGATCGGGCTTCACAGATGTATTGTTAAATAAAGGAGCAATCGCATGCTAATTGTATCATTAGTGTGCGCTAATGTGTTATAATAGCACATGCTAATCACATAATTAGCACACGATAACGAGACTAGGCAGAACACTCAGGTTTCTGGATTGAGTCAGTTAGCGCACGCTAATATCCTCGTTAGCACAGGCTAACAGGACTGGGCAGATTATTCTGGACAAAACACTTGGTTATTTCAGCTCGTTAGCGCACGCGTGCACCTAGCGCACGATATATATATATATATATAATATATGAGGGCAGTAGTCCAACCTTCGTCATTTCTTACCCTTCTTCCTTCCTCCAACCGACCGCGGAAATCCTGAGCGAGTTGATGGGTAATCCGACCAGATATCATCATCTATCAACGTCTTCAAGTTCCTAGTACGGATTTAACATTATCTAATCTTTCTTCACCGTTCCAATTGAGGTAAATCTCTTAGAACTCTAGTTTTGGGAATTTTGGGGGTTTTCTTGTGGTTTTATCTTTCTATTCAATTTCGTCTAGATTGATGATAGATTATAATTGTGTAATCATAATCCTTTATTTCCCTTAAGGTTTCGTGGATTAGTTTCTGTTATTTTTGCAGTTAGTTTATTATAGTCGATTATGCCCTCATTATGTCCGATGAATGGTTCTAAAAGGTAGACCTTAATACAATTCCTTATGTTCCAGAAATGTTATGGTTGATTGAATATCCTTGTATGCTATGAACGAATCTACGGAGAGAGTTCGGTTCGAAGTCCTTTCCCTTGACTTTCTCTTTACGTAATTTTAATCAAGGCAAGTACATGTATTACATTATGTTATGTATGATATTATTCCGATGTGGTTGACGATCTGTGGAAATGTTTGTGTGTGTGAGTAGTTCGTCCACCTGGGGACGGGTGCGACGGGGCCACTGGGGATATATGGTAAGGGAGCTGGATCGCGGACGTGGTTTCCCACCTGGGGATGGTTCGATGAGACCTCTGGGGGTCGATGTTAAAGGGCATGGACGCGGGTTACCTTGTGTGTTATTATTTGTGATAATGATGCGTGGTGACGGGATATCTTGATAATGTTATTTTTGACGAGACTTGATATTCCAAAATATTGCTTTACAAATGTATCCAAATGAGAAAGTGGAATTTTACTTGTATATAATGTTGCGTAATTGTGTACATGCACTAACCATTCGAATGTTAACCCCTTAAATGGGAGAAATACGTCTTATGCATTTAAGGTAATGGACAACACGGGAAGCAGGCACGGGAAGCACACGTGAAGATTGGTCAGCCATGATGATTTTAGGCTTGAGTCGTGGAAGCCTATTCCTAAATATCTTTGTTGTCTGATGGAGTCAGTTGATTAGTCGTTTTCTATTATAGAACTACTGTTGAAGTCCCCTGCGCGGGCAAAGATTTTATATTACCTTCTGTCTTAATTTATTTTAATCAGATATTTTGGCCGAGGCCACGGCCTAAATTACCGTATTCAATGTTTTATGTTTATGTGACATTTGTGGTTATGTGAATGTTTAGCCTGGTAGACCTTGAGGAAGGTCCTACGGCGTGTAATGTACCTGGATGCAAAACAGACATCCACCCCCCGAATACTCGGGGGTTAGCAAAACTCCACTGTTTTGCTAGTGCAAGTATAAATACAAAGACAAGCCATACATATCATACTCCAAGAACATAGAAATCGTGAATATACTTCCCGAGATAATTCACTTGATCGAAACAGTTTGAATTATGAAAGATAGGAATAAAACGATTTTACATCTTACAAAATATTTTACGATCTCAGGAGTTTTGAAAGCATTTGGGGTTTAAGAATTTTCAAGCCTTTCGAAACACTTAGGGACACAGCCCAAAAATCATTTATTTCGAAATACGATTCCGATAACAAAATACGGGGTCCACGACCCAATCATAACATTTCAATTACAAACACGGGGGTCCACGACCCAAATCATCCACTTCACATGCTCGCAAGAATAACCCGATGGAAACTACACCGCGCCAAACAATAACATGACAACAATCTCACATAACGACATCAGAGAGTACAACTTTGCAACTTAACCATACGGTCGAACTCGACACACCACTGAGCCACAATACACAGAGCAACTACTGGACTCACGTACCCATATCAAATTATCACAGCCAAGGGACAAATCACACACAACACATTTACTGGTGCCATTCCAGCCAAGTACGATACCATTTGGACTGCCATTCTAATCAGACGAAATATGCGTCAAAAATCACAGTTCTCCAACAAAACATTTCAAAGTTAACCTTGGTACGAGACTCACGGCCACCGTACCCCGCAGAGCCCCGTCGGACATCCCTGGGTGGTTAACCATAGTTCGCGATACGCAACTCACGGCAACGTACCCCTAGAGGCCTCGTCAGACCGTCCCTAGGTGAACATACACATATTATCCACAACGCCACGGGAAGCCATAATTCGAATACTAGAATATGCATACAAATGTTAGGTACTTCGCTAGAATGGCCACTTTAGTCGACGTACACTCACAACTAATGTCACACAACCACAAGCAAATACCAATACCAAACAACACCAAGCGTCACAACCTCCTCACGAAGGAATAACAACTAATATCACACAATGTCACATATTCACCGAACAATTACACATATCAATACACAATCCGCGGCAAATAATTACGGTTTACTAAATTCACTAAATATGTTTAACATCTTCCAACATACGAAACTAACACACATATTCCGTAAGCACATTAATCCTTGAAGCATACGAGTTGTCTTTTGAAAGACAACAATTATCGAGAACATACCGATCTTTTTAAAAGTTCATTAAAACATTCGGATTGCACATAAAATCATTTATCAATGATTCCGTCTACGAAACATGAAAAGTATGGGCAAGATACTTGTCTCGGATAATTACAAGCGCAGAGAATCGACCGAAGTGAGGAGACCCGAACCGTCCACGAACCCTCCGACTCCGCCGAGCGACCACCCGCGACCGTAAACTACGAATGACAATAGCAACAATGAAAACAAATTCCAAAGCACGACCCAAAGTCGCTGAATTAAAGGATCAAACGACGAAAGTTCAAGGGTTTCCCCCTAAACGGCCAAGAACACGAATCGACTCGACAATTCATGAAAAATGGAATTCAAGCCATGTATTTTAATCAATAAGACTAGATACCAATGATGAAACCAACAATCTCGGATTCAATTTACGAAATAAAGACAAACTCCTAAATTTTCCCGAAATAGGGTTTTGAGGATTATACCTAGATTCGGAGGAAAAGGATGATTAGGTGTTGTTAATCCACACCAAGACTTGATGATTATGTTGTAGGATGAAAGATTGACGAACTCCCGTGAGGAATCGCCCTAGAAATCGCCTCCAAGAACTCAGACTGTCGCGAAGGAGACGAAAAGAGCAAAACTGCTCTGAAATAACACTGCCCGCTGCCTGAAATACAGGCCTTTGTTACGGCCGTAACATCAGGTCCATTACGGCCGTAATATGCTGGCCATTACGGCCTGTAACATGCTGGCCATTACGGCCGTAACATGCTGCATTCTGGCAGCAGATTCCTTCTGCTGCCCGATCAGTTCCGAACAACCTCAAAATGCGACGACTCGAAAGGTACGACATAGCGCTAATGAAGAGTCCTCAACAACGAGTGAAAGCGAACGAACATGCGGTTCCGGCAACTCGGAGGTTATAAAAAAAATGAGTATGAAAACAAATACCCAAAACTTTGGGAAATTACAAAATGGCCCGAACGTCCAAAAAGTCACGATAGATGATCGAATAACCAAACCGAAGTTTACAACACGTCTAAGGCTAAACGGACTTGCGGAAAACACAAAACGACAGTTTCGAACAAGATTCGTAAGAATCGAACTCAAATGCGGAAAAGTCGGTCAAAAAGCACGGAACTCAGCAAAGCAACACCGAAACGAACTCGGATGTCGAGAAGTACAGAATTAATCATTCTCAGAACGACGGAACGGTCACAAACGAGCCGCTAAAATGGACTCCCGCCAAAAAGAAGAAAATTACTGAAAATCGATATTGCGGGTATTACAACATTAGCATAGTGTTAAGTTAATTAGTTTCTATTATATGAACAAATTTGGAGGACATACCGAAAAGAAGAGGTAGGAACAAACTTGGGGGACGAAAATAATATGTGATTAAGTCTTAATATATGTGTGTGTGTGTCTGCAACATGTGTTTTACTATTTTTAATTATTAAAATTAAATAAATATCATAACTTATTTTTTATGTAAACAATATGAATCTTAAATCTGATTTTTTTAAAAGTGAATTAATTTATTTTTATTCAGTATCAATTAATTTTATTGAAAACTAATATCCATATTTTTAATATAAACTTTTTTGTGTAATCGATCATTAATGTAAATCTATCAAATTTACTATATTTAATATGGATGTCTAATTAAAGATCGTGAAATAAGAATTAATTTGATATATTTTTCATTAAGATGAACCTCATACAAGAAAATTATAAACATTTATAATTTTAAGCTAAAAAAAATTATTGATAGATGAGTGTAGGTTGTGGAATAAAACTCCCACAACACAAATCCAGATTTATTTTTATTTTCCTGAAATTTTAGAAGACATCTTTATATATAAGCTGTATTTTAAAGAAACATCAAAAAATTAGGAAATGGCACAGGTCTCCAACTCTCTTTTAATAGAAATATAGATTTTTTTGCTTTAAAATTGTATGTGTCACTTATCCAACTTGTTATCTCGATATCATACATATTTCAACAGATATTTTAGAAATAAATAAATAAATTCGATACTTAGAAGATAATATTGCATAATCTTCAACTCTTTTGGAAGGAATTTAGTGATTCTTCAGAAACTGTCAATAAATTTGGCACCATCTTTTTTTTCACATGAAAAGTATCATTTATTTCTAAGATATCATGTATATTTGTACTTTGATGAGACAATAAATTATGACTACTATTTGAACCCAAGAACTTGGCATTCAATTCAATAAAACCGATGTAAAAATTAATACTTTTTACATAGGTTTTGGAATAAAAATAAAAATGGGTAAATTTCACATCGGTTTTTCTAAAACCAACATAAAATCCTTTTTTTGAAAACATGTATTTTTATTTACGATGATTCTTTAAAATATAAAAGAAATGAAAAATAAAAAAATAAAAAAATCATTTTTTTCAAAATAATACAAAAAAAAGAATAAAATTGAATAATATAAAAATTAAAAATAAGGTCAATTTACATTGGTTATTCCAAAACCGATGCAATAAAATAGTAATTTTACATTAATTTTAGAATAATTGATGTAAAAATTAAAAATATGGTAAATTTACATCAGCTATTCCGAAATCAATGTAAAATTAATACTTTTTCATCAGTTTTGGAATAACCAATGTAAAAAAGAAAAAGGGATAACACTTACATCGTTTTTTCTAAAATCATCATAAAATCCTTTTTTAAAAAAACATGTATTTTTATTTACGATGATTCTTTAAAATATAAAAGAAATGAAAATAAAAAACAACTAAAGAAATCATTTTTTTCAAAACAATACAAAAGAAGAATAAACTTGGTTTTGTTTCGGGAATTATTATTCCCGTGATGTGTCTTACCTAATACTGATTGTAGATACATAGATGGAAGGTTCTAGATCCTTATAGAGGTAGTAGGATCCTATTAGATGTCTTACCTTATCTAGGAATCCTATGTATGGAAGGACTCTCATTGTAATGCCTATATAAAGGCCCCTCTATCAGTGTTATGAATACAATTGATTTGCTGTCTTTTGCTTTCTCCTCAAACACGTTATCATCACGTAGTATCTCAACTGAGTAGGAAAAATTCGTCCGAAATTCAGAAATCCCGAAAAAAAAAAATCGGAAACCCTAATCCCGATCGCTGCCGCCGAAGCCAGAAAACCAGCTGCGGACCACCGCCAACCCTTCACCTCAGATCGACATCATCATCGTCCAAGCAACACCAGCTTCTGCTCCAGATCGAACCCGAAGCAGCACGACCCGTCAAAATCCAACCAATTTCTGTACGGTCGTCCTCCAGCCCGGGAACTACGACCCTAACCTCACCGACGATCAGCTCCTATTCCGACCTCCAAGTCGGATGCCATCCACGGCCAGCTCGCCTGCCAGTGCAGACACCAGGTCGCACCGAACCGTCCGCCATCAACCCTTCCAGACGGCACCACAACCCGTGGCCAGATCGTCCACCTAGATCGCCCGTCGCCGCTGCCCAGCCTGCTGTTGATGGACCCGACCCGACCCGGTTGCTGACCCGACCCGCTCGACAGTCCTGTTTTCAGATCGTTTTTGTCCAGTCGACTGTTGCCTAAAGTTGCAACCCGATCTGATCGAAGCACCGCCGGATTTTCCTATGGTTTTATGCACGTGATATTGACTGTTTGAAAACCTAGTGCAATCGAGACAAAACCTATCAAAATCAAAAAAAAAAAAAACGAGAAACGGGAATTGCTGCGCGTAAATTTTCTGCACAGCGCAGTCGTACGAAAAACATATTTCCCAATTCGTTAACCGTCGGATCGGTGTGAAATTTTGGCAGCAACCTCCCAACACAAATATATGTATATTCAACGGTGGAGATCGGATTCTGAGTAATATTGTTTACTGAATCTGTTGCCGAACAGAAGCAGATTTTAACGAGGAAATTTGGAGATCTGACCTCATCCAATACCGAGTTGCTGCATCACCGCGCTCGAGTCCTTTTCCGGCCGAATTATCGAGCCCAATAGCCCTATCCGGGCGTTTCTCAACTCTCTATTTTCCTAATTCATGATTCATTTATCATTAACTTGTATGTTTATGAATCTAACTATGTTTATGCTTTACGTGGCATATAGGAAAATATATTGCTCATGATGATGTGCAAAATATGGAGAAAAAGCCATATTTATCCCATTCAAGGATCAAAGTAAATATAGAACGGAGTACCCACGGAAATATGTTGCTCATATGGAGAGAAGCTCCCGTTCAAGGACCAAAGCAAATATGGAACCAAGTACCCGTAAGATTTTATTAAAGTTCCTGTTTTTTTTCAATTCCTCTCTTTTGGGAATTTTTTTTTTGGGGAATTGGGTATTTGGGTTCTTTATCTCCCACGCTACTTTGCGGTGGATGAGACAATGAGAGGTGGTATTACTCTCATATGTCGAAGTAAACTGTGTGACGGTCCTGGGGGAGTCACGGATAATTGTTGAAAGTCGATATTTGTGGTTGTTGCATACACCACGTTTTGGGTGCGATTTGACGTCGCCGTTTTGTCGATTTTAAACCAACAATTAAATAAAACGAACATTGTCGGTAACGGTAAAGTTATGACTTGTTCATGATTAGTCACGAATTTGTGACGTATAAATGGGATAAACATCGATTGCGATGGATATGTCGTGGTTAAAATCGATTTTTGACGGAATTGTCACGTTGAATTGAGCGACCACCACGTTGGTCTTGACCCAATCCCATACTTGGAAAACTCCATCTTTCATCCTATTAAAATAAAATATTGCATGTGGGTGTACTCATGCACCGTCTCCTTGCAATAAGATATATGAAAGAATGTACGAGTAATTCTCATGAATTTTAACATGTAAAGCAATGGCATATTGCGTTAAGTACATGAATTCGTTGACCTCGATTATAGTTCGTATGACTATAGGTCCGAATATTTTTTCGAGTATTTGTAAAGGCATGTGCCTTATACATTTGACTATATTTAGTCGATCTTATTGGATGGTCAAGACAAGTTGGTTATGGTATATTCATTATGTCTCATGGTTCAAAATGCTTAATTATGATGCACCGCGTTGTATCTATATAACATGGCTATTATGACGTATACTTGCAAATTGAGAATTAAAATACTTGGTTGATTTGATGCACTTTGGTGGATTTTGTCTACACTTTGATCATGACTAGGCGCATCCCCCTTGGTATTTGTTTATGCTTTGAAAGTTCAAACGGAATCAGTGGTTTTTAAACAGCCTTAGCTGTACCGACATTCCTACTTTCTCTGCAAGTCTACCAACTTGGAGTTACCAAAAGGATCATTAGTCGAGATAAGAAATCGAATACCCTACTGCGTTTAAACGCACCTATGGCTGTCATTCTCATGGTTTTGCATCAACACTTATGCCATTGGATATGATCTCAACCTTGTTTTCTCACTAAACTTGGGAAATACTAAAGCAGCCAATTAAGACATGCACTGTGATCTGAGTTTAATGATCCATGTGGTTCACAATATATGGATAGAAAGATACGGAAGTCTAGTTCCCAGAACATCTGACCGTTCGTCCATAGCCTTCCTAACAAGGGAGTTATCACTGTTTTAGTGAACAAAGGTCAAGCTGCGTGGAATTTTATTTCCAGCGATTGTGCTAACTTTTGTCCCAACCAACTTGGTTCCCATCTTGAATTTGCAAGTGGTCTTATGACACATATTTTTCAACCTCTTTTTTTGGCCGAATTTGCCATAGATGATGCAGTTTTTGGTATGCGTTGTACGCTAAACTATCATCTTTCAAATGTTGAAAAACAGTTTCCTTGGGGAATCCCAAAATACGCACCCTTACAAGAAGGTCGAGCGTGTGCATGGTAGTTTTACACCATGCTTGTGTCGTAATTTTTGCCCTTTAGGCATATAACCTTGCCATGTTATGCACTCAATATGATAGATCATTTTGATCACATCAAGTATAAAATCTCTATGTTGTTAGAGTGTTCGCTATACTCATGTTTGTAAAATTTTGCAAGCGAAATTGAGTGCGTATTAAGCTATTTTCAAGGAACACGATATTTTTGGATTTCGGTTTATAAATCCATTGTGACTATGATGAATAGGTCATCACAATTAATGAGTGGTATAATGCTCAAGTTGTTGAATGCCGAATGGCGTTTTCTAGTCACATATGTTCCGTAACAATTTAACCATGTTATGACTCGATGATATATATGCCAAAGTGTATCACTCATAGCATCTCATTGTGATTTGTGAGAAATAAAATCTTATGCATCACTTGTATTGGATATGTGAAAGGAAAAATATTCATGAGTCAATATGGTCCGGCTTGCATCGGTTTTTGTAACAAGAAGATGTATTGGGACATTGACACATTTAGGCTTTAATAGTCCAGAGTTTGGACAGTTTGATGATCCATATACCATGGTATTGTCATGGACATCATTTTCTTTGAACAAAGAAACTAGTTGGATCAAAGACACCAAAGTACGTTGGTGGAGTCGTGAGCAGGGCTCATGACCGATGATGATATTTATGTCATCTGCGTCTTGTTTTCATAAACATGTGTGACGCTAAAGATCCCCCCAATGATAATTCTTAGCCATGTTCATTGATTAAAGCCTATTCTTTGGCACGATTAGGAGACGACACCCTCCTATGCTAAAGAGAATAATGTAGCGACTCGCATAAGCATGGTGCTGAGTCCTCCCTTTTCACCGAGTCCTTATACATACATGATCATAAGTATTAGCATGGGTGTCTTATGATGCTATGATGGTGTTCACAAATGGTCGTACTCAAGTAATAACATTTATATGTTATGTTGTTCCTTTGACAATGATTGATAAGTTGATGAAACCTGAGTTATGGTTGTCCAACTTGCGGACCAGTCATTGTAAAGGTCGGTTCACCCACTTGGTTCGATAAATACTCTCGCTAAGAATGTATGCGAGCTTGGTACATGAAACTTGATCATATGATCAAATGAACTCATCCGTCTCATGTGATTCTGGATTATAGTCATCATTAGGGGACGCCTCAATGAATGCCAATCCATAAAGAGTACTCTATGAATAAAGCCGGTTCATGAGGACGTGGAATGTGAGTTTAATTGAACCATACTTCGTTGAAAATCTACAACGTTGTAGCCTTGGCCTAAAATGGAAACATATGCGATTCCAGTATAAACAAAGTGATAGCCCTTTGTTGAAGTGGTGCCGACACTCCAAAGATAAGATCTATCCGTAAACTTTGTTAAAGTGAGTGAGAGAAGGAGTTAAACTCACCTCATGGCGCGAGGTTTCTCATGAACGCACTGGAATCAACTACGATGACACGAAACTTAGTTGTGCTATCGTAATGGATGTTATAGCATCCACTATCTTTTCAGTTAGATAGTTTCCCAAAAACTGACGTGTAGCTTGTGGTTAAATCTTATCTTAGTGGGGAACTAAGTTAAGTGATAAAAAGGATCTCGTGGTGGATTAGACTCAAATCAAGTGGCTCCTGACCACGGAGTGCGATGACAAGTGATTGTTGGGGACGCATACTAAGTATATACTTGATTTGGAAGAGATATGAAGCTTTCGCGTGTAAAACTAAGGGTTTATAGTGATGTACTCTTATGAGACTAAGAGATTCCGCTAAATCCAAAGCTAAGAATGAAAGAATCTTGGGGACACTTGATGATGCGTATTCATCAATCGGTTTAAGGCAATCTAAGGGACGGTTTCCCTAAGAGACGATAAAGTAATGCCTATATGATTCCCAATGATTAGTCGAAGTCATCATAAGACTTGGCTCACTTAAGTGATGATGCAGTCTTAAGAGAAAAGTACGGTATTATGTACTCATGTTTGACTCGATGTACTCATTCGTAATAATCCGGTAAAGCCATTGTGATGATGGCCTAGGATGCGCTCCGCAATGTCTGTTATTGACAAGAAGCTTGAAGCTCGCTCTATCTCGATAAAAAGGACACTTGAAAACTGATACCCGAATCTGCCCAGAATGTGTTGGTCTATCTCCCGTATGACCTACAGGGTAGCTCACTTGATGGAAAATGGTGAAATTGGTGCCATTGGAAAGGTTTGTGTCTACTTTCCAAGGAAACCAACCATTTGATCACATCCATCATGATTGAGTAACATATGACTATTGTTGCAAAGTAGGACAGGATATGTCCGGTAATTTGCTGAGTCAACTTCGATAGAGCTTTGTTATCTTCTCAGGTCGATCTAGGTTACGTAATGTATGTGAATGAAAAGCTATGGGTGTCTAGTTTTCATAAGTTCTTACAGTTTCGTTGATACCTATTGAATCGAAGAAGTTATGACTGATTTAGTGCATGGAGGTCAAGACTTTAGAAAACTTGATTTTCGGATAAGTTTTTAGTGACTCTGCACTTTGGATGTGTCACGCTCTTTTTGTCCTTAAACCAAGGTTTGTTTTTCCCACTGGGTTTTCACTTGGTAAGGTTTTTAACGAGGCGACCTATGAGAACATCCATACAATGATGCGTTGTACTTCTGTTCAACTTAGACCAAGAGGTACTTTTCCCACTGGGTTTTTTCCTTGGTATAGTTGTGAGGGCAACTTGGCATCCGACTTCTATGATTTGAGGTACTCATCAGGGGGAGTCATTATGTATACATCAGGGGGAGTACACATGACATGTTATGTTGGTGCGTTGCAATCTTTTCCTCATCAAGCTTTTATTTTTCCCATGGGGTTTTATTTTGGCTTGGAATAGGTTTTTACGATGGCAACGTCTTTTGCACCATTGTTGTATTAGTGCTCGACACAGGGGGAGTGTTTTGGGAATTATTATTCCCGTGATGTGTATTACCTAATACTGATTGTAGATACATAGATGGAAGGTTCTAGATCCTTCTAGAGGTAGTAGGATCCTATTAGATGTCTTACCTTATCTAGGAATCCTATGTATGGAAGGACTCTCATTGTAATGCCTATATAAAGGCCCCTCTATCAGTGTTATGAATACAATTGATTTGCTGTCTTTTGCTTTCTCCTCAAATAGGTTTTTTATTTTTATTTAAAAAGTGGAGACCAAAATGTATTTAAATGTAATATAAATATAAAGTGTTCAAACAAATAACTATATCCCAGTGGTTGAGACTTGACTCCCCAACCCAAGGTCGAGGGTTCGGATCGTAACGGTGACAAAGTGCAATATATTGTTATTTCAAGTGCGGGTTGTGTAACACCCCCGATATATTCAGGAATATTACAGCGCCGTAAACTCTTTACATAAGAATGTACAAGGCTGAAGAACTAAAAAAAAACATTAACCGATTCCAACGAATGAAAATAACGGAAATAAGGTACAAGAGTTTGACCAATATTGAAAGTACGAATGTTCAACGTAAACGTATTAATACATCACCAAATCCAAATCATCATAAACGACTACGTACTCGAGTACTTATTGAAATAACCAACAAACAACAGACACATAAACCTGGCCGGAACATCACTCTGCACCCTCGTCGTCATGCAGCTCCAGTGGTTGTTTCCCAGCTCTTCTGGATCCTGAACATAAACAAATGTTCACCCCCGAAGGGGTTAGCACAACGATGCTAGTACAAGTACCACAAAATATTATTCAACATCTCACGCAGAATAATAATAACGTAATTGACAAAATACCAACGAGTCTTTTCCTGCGAGAAAACTCATAAATAACATACACAACTGATATCATAAGATACACATGGTAATTCCGACGATCCAGCGTTCACTGCCTAGAACCCACGATGATCCCATCAGACCAACCCGTGGTGGAAAAACCCGTCCGATGATCCAGCGCACACTAGCATAGATCCCCTGATGATCCCGTCGGACCAACACGAGGTGGACATACAACAACGACATATATGCACGACAATATGTACAACATCAATACGTAAAATAATTAAGGTACTTGCCTCGATTCGAAGACAAGAACAATACTTCCACGAAAATGAAACACTCGAAGGTCGCCCCTTCAATCAATCACGTAACAAGCTCGAACCTTAACAAAAGAAATAATATATAATTTATCTCATGTCGTACGAATGTCTAACAATTCGATTTACGGCCGAAAGCTCATAAAATGTAATATGTCTGAACGACTTAGCGTACGCTAAGTATTATACGTAGCGTGCGTTAAGTCTGTTCGTTAGCGTACGCAAATAACGAAGCCTAGCGTACGCTAACCACACACGGTCAGTACCTCACTGATCAGTCGACTGACTCGCCTGATGGCCTAACGTACGTTACGTACCAAACGTAGCGTGCGTTAACTCGTGCTCGATAGCGCACGTTAATCTATATAACTTAGCGTGCGCTAACCGTGCCTGGCAGTTCACTACTGGGCAGCAGATTGATCTAACAGTGATGAAACTCATGAAATCTTCAGTGTTAATACACGTCATCTCCATGCATAACATGTTCACACGGTTAATGAATGATACAACAACTTCAAAAATCAAGAATATGTATTATCATCAAAACACCATAATCCATCTTGATTACAATTCTTATGCGAGGTTTGGTGTTCTTAAGGTCGATGCATTATCATCAATACATCCCGATTTAACCATGGAGATAAACTATCAATTCTAGCTTATAAGAAAGGATGCAATCTAAGATGGTTCTTTCTTAAGTCCTTATAATCAAAGGTGATATCATTCTCCAAGTTTATGATCAATATATCAACATAATTCATATGGATAATCATCTTCAGAATGTTCCTCTCTTCATTTGACGTACTAAGATTCCAACTACGAGGTTCCAATGACAATATCATAAGCCTAAACATTCCAATCCTCTAAACATGATGTTTGTTGAATAATTCACCAATGAAACTCAATATCTTGCTAGCATGATCATCTTATTCTTTAGAACCCGAATCTAAGGCTGGAGATAGAATTAACATATCTTAATATGATGAAATCACTGAACCAAAAAGATGGAATCCGACTCCGGTTGGTTATATGCCACTCCAAGGTGCTACTTCTCTTCAATACTCAATCACAAGAAATATTCAATGTCCAATGATCAAGTGGATGTGTTATAAGTGTGTCTAAGGAAGATGATATGCTCTCTGGTCTCTCAAGAATGAAAGATGCCCGAAAGAAATGAGAAGAAAATGGAGTGCTGGCCCATATATAAACTTTATGTACATTAGCAGATTAGCGCACGCTACCATACATCCTTAGCACGCGCTAATAAGAGTTGACTCCAAAACTGTCCAGGTTCATCCACGGGAATCTTATCTGGTCCTACGTCCGGCTGGCGCATGTGTTAGCCGCCTAGCTCAATAATTGATTACCTAGCGCACACAAGTCCTTTATTCGTAGCGTGCGCAGTAGTAGCCGATAACGTGCGTTAAGCTACATTCTTAGCGTGCGCTATCACGAGTTTGCATGAGAAAATTTGCATGATGATATACTTATGTACAAAGATACCAATGTGAGAAGTAATATACTCCAATTATCGAGATCATAAATCCGAATAATACAGGGTTCGAATACAGATGAAATACACAATAATAAATCCGGATATTACATACTCTCCTACTAAAAAGGAGTTTCGTCCCGAAACTCAAGACGAAAATAACTCTGGATATCTGGACTTCATGTTATCTTCCGTTTCCCATGTGGTTTCTTCCACTCCATGACGTGACCACTGAACTTTGACCAAAGCGATTGGTTTGTTCCTCAACTGCTTAACTCGACTCTCGAGTATCTTGACCGGTCTTTCTTCAAACGTCCCATCCTGAGAGACTTCGATCTCCCCTAAATCAATGACATGACTAGGGGTCCGGTATATATCTCTATAACTGGGATATGTGGAACACGTTATGAACATGGCTCAACGACGGCGGCAATGCCAATCTGTATGCCAACTCTCCAACTCTCTCGAGGATCTCGAACAGTACGATATATCTCGGACTCAGCTTTCCCCTTCTTCCAAAACGGAAGATTCCCCGAGTAGGAGAAACATTTAAAAGTACGTGGTCTCCAGTACTGAACTCCAAAGGGCGACGGCGTACGTCTGTGTAAGATTTCTGGCGACTCTGGGCGGTCAACAGCCTTTCACGAATCAAGGTTATCTTCTCTCGTGTCTGCACGATCAATTCCGGTTCCGTCCCGATTAAGTCTGACGAATCATCCCAACATAGGGGTGATCTACACCTCCTCCCGTATAATGCCTCAAACGGTGCCATCTTAATGAAAGCATGCCAACTATTGTTGTAGGTGAATTCAATCAACGGCAGATGAAATTCCCAATCAGCTGACCAATCTAAGGCACAAGCCCTTAGCATATCTTCCACCGTTTGAATAGTCCTCTCGGATTGTCCGTCTGTCTGCGGGTGATAAGTTGTGCTGAAGTTCAATTTGGTTCCCAAGGCCTTATGAACTGCTTTCCAAAAATGCGATACAAAGCGACCGTCTCAGTCAGAAGTAATGGTCTTTGGCGTACCATGCAATCGGACTATCTCTGAAATAAATACTCGTGCCAACCTCTCGGGTCCCCACGTGTCCTTAATGCCTAGAAAATGAGCTGATTTGGTTAAACGATCAACTATCACCCAAATCATGTTCATTCCTGTCTTGGTTCTCGGCATACTAGTAATAAAGTCCATCGATATGTCCTCCACTTCCATTCAGGAATCAGGAGCGATTTCAGCATTCCGGCAGGTCGTTGATGCTCGATCTTAACCTGCTGACAAGTTAAGCATTTTGAGACATACTCCGCTACCTCTTTCTTCATGTTGCCCCACCAAAAGTTCTGTTTTAGGTCCTTATACATCTTACTGGTGCCCGGGTGGATAGAATAGGGCGTGCTGTGAGCTTCCCTCATAATCGTCTGTTTCAGAACATCGACATCGGGAACGCAAAGTCGGTTCTGAAATCTCAAAACTCCATCATCATGAATTATGAATCCGGGGGCCTTTGCCTTGATCACTTCATCACGTAACCGAATCATCAGAGGATCATCTGCCTGTCTAGATTTGATTTCTTCGGTTAATGATGAAGTTATTTCTATCACGCACGGTTGTCCTTGGACTCTTTGTAACCATACTTCAATTCCTTCTCGAATCATCTCTCTTTGAAGGCTAAGTTGGGAGGTCAGAGTCTCCAGCATCTGGATAGAAACAGGCTTGCGGCTGAGTGCATCGGCCACTACATTCGCTTTGCCTAGATGATACAAAGTCGTAGTCCTTAATCAGCTCTAACCATCTTCTTTGCCGCATGTTCAACTCTTTCTGACTGAAGATGTATTTAAGACTCTTGTGATCCGTAAAGATCTGACAGTGAGTCCCGTACAGATAATGTCTTCAGATTTTCAAAGCAAAATCTACTGCTGCTGGCTCTAAATCATGCGTTGGGTAATTCACTTCATAAGGTTTCATCTGTCGTGACAGATAAGCGATCACCTTATCATTCTGCATCAATACGCATCCGAGTCCTTGGTTCGAAGCATCACTGTAAACTATGAATCCTCCAGTTCCCTGTGGAAGTGATAGAATCAGTGCCGTCGTCAATCTCTTCTTCAATTCATCAAAGCTAACCTGACAAAACTCATTCCACTCAAACTTTTGAGTTTTTTGCAGGAGTCGAGTAAGTGGGCGGGAAATTTTGGAAAACCCTTCCACGAACCGACGATAATACCCAGCAAGTCCTAAGAAACTTCGGACTTCTTTCACGTTCTTTGGAGGCTTCCAATCCAAAACCGCTTCAATCTTCTGGGGATCTACTCGGACTCCTTCAGCTGATACCACATGACCGAGGAACATTACTTCCTTTGGCCAGAATTCACACTTAGAGAGTTTGGTGTATAATTGCTTGTTCCTCAAAAGTTCTAATACCGTCCGTAAATGCTGCGCATGCTCTTCTGGGCTCTTAGAATATACCAGAATGTCATCAATGAACACGACCACAAATTTGTCTAAATATTCGATGAACACTCGGTTCATCAATTGCATGAATACAGCAGGTGCATTAGTGAGTCCAAACGGCATCACTACAAACTCTTAGTGTCCGTAACGAGTTCTGAACGCTGATTTCGGAACATCAGATTCCTTAATCCTCAGCTGATGATATCCTGATCTCAGATCGATTTTAGAAAATACTGTTGCTCCTTGCAACTGGTCAAACAAATCATCAATCTGTGGCAACGGATACTTATTCTTAATCGTCATCTTGTTCAGTTCTCGATAGTCAATACACAGTCGAAGCGATCCATCCTTCTTCCGAATGAAAAGAACTGGCGCTACCCAGGGCGAAACGCTTGGTTGGATATAGCCTTTGTCCAATAACTCCTCTAGCTGCTTCTTCAGTTCGTACATCTCAGTAGGGGCCATACGATACGGCGCCTTAGAAATTGGTGTAGCTCCGGGTTCCAATTCGATGGTGAATTCTACATCCCGTCGTGGAGGTAGTCCAGGTAACTCATCAGGAAATACGTCCTGAAACTCGTTCACAATAGGAATGGATGAAAGTTCCATGATTTCGTCTTCTTTCTTCATTGCATAGCACCAGTATCCGGTACAGCCTTGTCTCAATAATTTGACAACTTTCATCGCCTTGATCAACTTTCCTGAGCTTCCTGGTTTCCATCCTTCAAACAATATTTCGGAACCATCATCAGCAATCAGCGAGATATTCCTCCTTCGATAGTTTACAATAGCTCCATATCGATTAAGCCAATCGTCTCCAAGTATCAGTTCGTCCCCTTGCATTTCTATTACAATCAGATTTGAGAGCCACTCTCTGCCTCCAAATGTTACAGGAAAATCTCTAGTTTCTAAGTTTCCGACAATTCTCTCTCCACTCGGTAAACCAACAACATAAGGTTCACAATTATGAAAACCATAAACATTCAAACGTTTTACACAAGATAAGGATATAAATGAATGCGTAGCTCTTGTATCGAATAAAACGCTAACTGGCTGGGAAAGGATCTGAACGATACCTGATGCGACAACAGCATCCTAATCATCTGTTCTCCTCATCGCGTACAGACGTGGGGGAACATATCCGACACTCGATGTCCCCTTTTGGTCCCACTATCCTCGGACTCGTCCGCGGCCAAAATTCTGAGGCATCTGAACACTTTGCTGCGTCTGTTGGATACTGGCTTCCTTCTGGACTGGCTGTGGTGTACGGGCTATAAAAGACTTTGCAGCTTCTTCACAGAACACCGCACGGTGTCCCTCTCGACCACAATCAAAACAAGTTACGGCAGGTAGGGGTAATTCCGTCGATAGTGCCCTATCTGGGCGCAGTTAAAGCATTTCCTGGTGACATCTATCATGGTTGATGTTGCTCCGAAGTTCTTTCCGCTCCTAACTGGGTGCGGAGGTTTCTTGAAAGAATGAAAAGATGATTGGGCCTTGCGAGGCCCGCTGCTTTTGTGCTCTGTAAAAGTACCAGAGACTTTCTGCTTCTTGGATTCCGTAAATTTCTCCATAGCTGCTTCCTTGATCTCATACGCCAACGCCTTATCCTGGTATTGATGGAGTGTGGTACATTCAAAACCGGACATGTACCTCTGGATTTCTGGTTTCATCCTCATATCAAAATGGATCATCATTTCTGCATCTATTCTGACCAGATGTCGAATAAATGCCAGCTGCTGGTTAAACGTCTTAATTGCCTGAGATACTGGCACATCTGAAGGCTGAGCGGAGAAAAACTCCCGAACCTTGGCTTCCCTCACAGGATGAGGGCAGTACTGAGCTTCCATCATTAATTTAAACTCTGTCCAATCAGCATCATGGTCTACAGGCCGGATGGCTTCCCACCATTCGGACGCTTCCCCTATCAGAAAGTATTGAGCGATAGAGGCTCTACGGTCGTCTAGGCAGTTAATTCCGGCAAAGATTTTCTCCAGTTCCTTCAACCAATGGTCCCAGGTGGGAGTCTCAGAAATACCATCGAATTTGGGTGGTTGCATCTTTGCCACTTCTTGCAGCCATCTGTCACCTCGATTTCCTATATCTGGGATCCCTTGCTGCCTATCTCCTGGCTGTAATCCCACTGCCACCTGCATTCGGTCCACAACCTGAGCAAACTGAGTCATCTGGTTCACCACCTGACGAAGGATTTCTGGTACAGCAGGTTCCGGTTCGTTATTGATAGATCTCTGCGGCTCGCCTGAGCTATGACTGGCCTGATTAGAAGGCGATGCTTCCCTTTCAGCATTTCTTCGTCCGCGTCCGCGACCGCTACCACGTCCACGTCCGACTCTCAACATATTGTAAGCATAATTACTCAATATGCAGGAAACAATATCGTTCAAATGCTCAAGTACAAGGAAATATAACATGCAAAGGTCAAGATAGAGTTTAGGAACTTACAACCACCGCCCGCATGAAGACGTAGGCAGTACAATGATGTTATTCGCGGCCGGTTACCTCAAAAGACATATATGACCCCTATTATAAACCAATGGCCAAGATATCCATAATCTTAGCTCCGATACCATATTCTGTAACACGCCGTAAACTCTTTACATAAGAATTTACAAGGCTGGAGAACTAAAAAAGAAACATTAACCGATACCAACCAATGAAAATAACGGAAATAAAGTACAAGAGTTTGACCAATACTGAAAGTACGAATGTTCAACGTAAACGTATTAATACATCACCAAATCCAAGTCATCATAAACGACTACGTACTCGAGTACTTATTGAAATAACCAACAAACAACATACACATAAACCCGGCCGGAATATCACTCTGCACCCTCGTCGTCATGCAGCTCCAGTGGTTGTTTCCCAGCTCTTCTGGATCCTGAACATAAACAAAATGTTCACCCCCGAAGGGGTTAGCACAACGATGCTAGTACAAGTACCACAAAATATTATTCAACATCTCACGCAGAATAATAATAACGTAATTGACAAAATACCAACGAGTCTTCTCCTGCAATAAAACTCATAAATAACATACACAACTGATATCATAACATACACATGGTAATTCCGACGATCCAGCGTTCACTGCCTAGAACCCACGATGATCCTGTCAGACCAACCTGTGGTGGAAAAACCCGTCCGATGATCCAGCGCACGCTAGCATAGATCCCCCGATGATCCCGTCGGACCAACACGAGGTGGACATACAATAACGACGTATATGCACGACAATATGTACAACATCAATACGTAAAAGAATTAAGGTACTTGCCTCGATTCGAAGACAAGAACAATACTTCCACGAAAACAAAACACTCGAAGGTCGCCCCTTCAATCAATCACGTAACAAGCTCGAACCTTAACAAAAGAAATAATATATAATTTATCTCACGTCGTACGAATGTCTAACAATTCGATTTACGGCCGAAAGCTCATAAAATGTAATCTGTCTGAACTACTTAGCGTACGCTAAGTATTATACGTAGCGTGCGTTAAGTCTGTTCGTTAGCGCACGCAAATAACGAAGCCTAGCGTATGCTAACTACGCACGGTCAGTACCTCACTGATCAGCCGACTGACTCTCCTGATGGCCTAACGTACGTTACGTACCAAACATAGAGTACGTTAACTCGTGCTCGATAGCGCACGTTAATCTATATAACTTAGCGTGCGCTAACCGTGCCTGGCAGTTCACTACTGGGCAGCAGATTGATCTAACGGTGATGAAACTCATGAAATCTTCAGTGTTAATACACGTCATCTCCATGCATAATATGTTCACATGGTTAATGAATGATCTTATGGATTACAACAACTTCAAAAATCAAGAATACGTATTATCATCACAACACCATAATCCATCTTGATTACAATTCTCATGCGAAGTTTGGTGTTCTTAAGGTCGATGCATTATCATCAATACATCCCGATTTAACCATGGAGATAAACTATCAATTCTAGCTTATAAGAAAGGATGCAATCTAAGATGGTTCTTTCTTAAGTCCTTATAATCAAAGGTGATATCATTCTTCAAGTTTATGATCAATATATCAACATAATTCATACGGATAATCATCTTCAGAATGTTCCTCTCTTCATTTGACGTACTAAGATTCCAACTACGAGGTTCCAACGATAATATCATAAGCCTAAACATTCCAATCCTCTAAACATGATGTTTGTTGAATAATTCACCAATGAAACTCAATATCTTGCTAGCATGATCATCTTATTCTTTAGAACCCGAATCTAAGGCTGGAGATAGAATTAACATACCTTAATATGACAAAATCACTGAACCAAAAAGATGGAATCCGACTCCGGTTGGTTATATGCCACTCCAAGGTGCTACTTCTCTTCAATACTCAATCACAAGAAATATCCAATGTCCAATGATCAAGTGGATGTGTAATTATAAGTGTGTCTAAGGAAGATGATATGCTCTCTGGTCTCTCAAGAACGAAAGATGCCCGAAAGAAATGAGAAGAAAATGGAGTGCTGGCCCATATATAAACTTTCTGTACATTAGCAGATTAGCGCACGCTACCATACATCCTTACCGCGCGCTAATAAGAGTTGACTCCAAAACTGTCCAGGTTCATCCGCGGGAATCTTATCCGGTCATACGTCCGATTGGCGCATGTGTTAGCCGCCTAACTCAATAATTGATTACCTAGCGCACGCAAGTTCTTCATTCGTAGCGTGCGCTAGTAGTAGCCGATAGCGTGCATTAAGCTACATTTTTAGCGTATGCTATCACGAGTTTGCATGAAAAAATTTGCATGATGGTATACTTATGTACAAAGATACCAATGTGAGAAGTAATATACTCCAATTATCGAGATCATAAATTCGAATAATACAGGGTTCGAATACAGATGAAATACACAATAATAAATCCGGATATTACAGGTTGTCGGGTCTGGGTGCATTTCGGGTCGGGGCTGGGCGGATTATGGTTGGGGTCGGGTTGCCAAAATCTGTATAAAAGATAAGACATTTTATATCGTTTCTTTTCAAAATCGATGTAAATTGTGGACATTTTACAGCGGTTCTTTTCAAAACCGATGTAAATTGTGGACATTTTACACCGGTTCTATGCACAACCGATGTAAAACTGTTTGAAATCTGCACTTTTTACATCGGTTGTGCTTAGAACTGATGTAAAATGTGCACTTTTTTACATCGGTTATGCCAAGAACCGATGTAAAACTGTAAGAAATCTGCACTTTTTATATCGGTTTTCTGAAAACCGATCTAAAAATATATGTTTGACGACGATATTTATGACAGTTAAATGGAACCGATGTAAATTGGATTTTTTACATCGGTTTTTAAACCGGTGTAGATTTAACGTCTATTTTACGATGGTACATTTTACATCGTTTACCGATGTAAAATGTACCGAGATAACCGTAGTAAAATGTGTTTTTTGTAGTAGTGAATTTGAATGATGCAAATATCTTCAGGATATTTGACCTTCTTATCACTAATTATATAGCAACGATCAATTAAAATCATACTTCAGGTATGACATCAATGATATCATATCTCATATTGAAAACACCCATAATATGTCATAAGGGATAATAAAATATTAAGCTACACAATAGATAAAATTATATATTTGATATATAATTTTAAGATTATTACTTTCGTGTTCTTATCATTAACAGTTGATAATATCCACTTCAAGGGATAAAATCTATAAGTAATTATCCCCTACAAGGATAAAATCTAAATTTTATCTACTTCAGGAGATAATTTCTACTGATAAAATCTAAATTTTATCTAACTTGTACATGTTATTAGTATTTGAGCTATGTAATATTGAAGCTTATATTTTAATATTGTTCACTTTCGGCAACAATTATCATTAAATATGATAGGAATATTCAACCACTTATTAATCTTGCTACCGTTGGAGTATAAACAGGCTATGATTGTGGAGTATATCTTATCTTATACAATCTCGATTGAGAATATCCTCAAATAATATTCATATTTTTTATTTGAGATAAAGTGATATTTTTTCAGTGATAATATTATGCTATATATCACACTTACATTAAAATATATGCGACATCAAGTGTATAATAATTTAATTATGCTATTATATTTATAAGTAACAAGTCAATATTATTCAGGAATATTGTATTATCACATAAGTTATTTATAAATAAGAATTATTCGTTTAGAATAGTAATATTCTTCAAAAATATTACAATTAATTGTGCTACTTCTGGAGCAACTATTTTCAGAGATATAATTGAATATATAAAGAAAAATAAAATAGTACGAAAATTAAGCAAGGCTCGTAGTAATAAAATTAAAATAATTGCTCCTTCAAGAGCACTTATAATATTCTCCAGAAATATTATTTTGTGTTTTTCATTAGGAATTTACACAAATACTTAAATCGCATGGTGTTCTTCTTGAACACATCATATTCAACTTGAATATGACGAGATAACGTTGTGTTTCTTCAAGAACTACAACGAACCTTTTATGTTAATAATCTTCTGGATTATTAAGTATTGTTGAATCATGTTTCTTCCAAAAATAAAGAGAAACGTGATTTGATAATAGATTTCTATGTCATCATATATATTACCTATATAAATGATGTAATACCCAAGATTCTAGTTTCCAATTATTCTTGAATTTTTGTCGGTTGTGCAGGTTATTTTGTTCTGTTGGCGATTACTTGAGTTTTCCCCTATGTTGGTTACGGCATGTGTACCGTATTGTGATATTTTCGTCGGGTGCCACTTATCGTTGCATAAGTCGAGCTAATTATATGTCGTATTTCATTATTATTCGTCTTCTTCCGGATCGTTGTTGTGGTTCTATCGTAATTTTCGGATTGTGTCGGAATCGTTTTGAAACCGGAGATTTTCCGGCCAAACCTGTACAACACGGCGGTAGAAATAGCTGAGCCTTCCGTCGTGTCCTGCACCGTTTCCCGAACGGCGCTGCCGAGCGCCGGGTCCTGCGCCAGGTGTCCGTGCATTTTGGCCAGGTTAGCCCTCTACCGAGACACGGCCGAGACACCCGCACTAGTGTTTGCGTCGGGTGATGCGCCGTGTCGGTCAGGTTGCGCACTGACCCGCAACACGGCGGTAAACACGGCGCTCGTTGGGGATTTTGCTTGATTTCGTCCGTTTAATCCGAATTAACCTATATTAGTGATGGATTATTGATTATTAAGTTGTACTCAATCAATTTTATCGTTGTTCCATGGTTTGATTCGTCGTTTTGTTGAGCTCCTAATCGACGCCTTGAAGGTGTCCGGTAGAATGTCATAAAGGGGATTAGGTCGTTCTACGATTATTCTTCCTCGTACTATCATTGATTATTGATGATATAATTTTAGGTTCAGGTTCCTTGCGAAGAACTCGAGTCGGAACTCTTCCGTTCGTCATTTTCTTCAAGCTTCCCGATCGATCGTGTTATTGTTCTTTCCGTCTGGAGAATTATAGGTGTTCGAGGTTTCCCGATTGAGCCGTGTTCGTCGGAGTGTCCGGTATCGATTATAGAGGCAAGTATCTTGCCCATACATTATGTGTTTTATGGATATAATGGTTGGTAATCGACGATATGTGCTAAATGAATGTTTATAACCATTCTTCAAAAGAATCGGTATATTTACAATCATGGTTTTTCTTAAAAGATGACTCGTGTGTTCCGAGACTTAATAATTGAATATGTGTGTTAGTGTTGAGTATATGATTGCCTTATTTTCGTGTAATGCCATTATGTGTGATTATGTCGTCGGTAAATTTTGAAGTTTAATCCTTTGGTTAAGATGTGTGCGTGTAGACATGTGGTTATCGATGAATATGTGAGCTTATGTGATATTGGTTGTGCCGTCCGGTGCTGTTGAGATAGTGTGCTTCCTTGTTGATGGTATTAGTTCTGGGTCATGATTATGTGTTGGACAATTTGGTTATTCTAGCAAAGTACCTCGACTAGATATAGTGTGATTGACCCTCGCTGATTGTGGTTTGGAAATGTGAACTGACGAGAGTTGTAAGGTTGTTCTCGGGTACTCTCACTCGGGATTGACTCAACGGGGTCACACGGGGACCTGGTGGCTTAGCGGCTGGACTGGGTCGCGAGGGTTACTTTTGAGTGGGTATTCTCACCTGGGGTTGCTCGACGGGGCGCACAGGGATTTGGTGGCTTGACGGCCGGGCCGGGTCGCGAGAATTTCCAGAGTGTTTTTGATGATGATTAGTTGGGATATGTCCGGAGTATCACAATGCTTTGTGCTCGGGGTCGAGAGACATTATATATCGAGTCTTGATGTTTGGCTAGAATGGCATAAGAGGAATGCGTTGTGTGTAATGTGTCCTTGGAAGTGAATTAAAGTGAATGGTTGGGTCGTGGACCTCGTGCTTTCTGAACGGATTTGTATTTTGTAAAATAAAACTTTGGATGTGACCCTAAGTGGCTTTCGATAAATTAAGAACTTTTCAATCACAAATGTTTTCAAAACTCCCGAGATCCTGAATCGATTTTTAAATGACCAATGGTTTCCTTTATATTTTATCCTTTGAACTACTTTATCCAAATGAAATCTCTCGGGAAGTCTTTCGTTGTATTCTTGGAATGTGTTGTGTATGGCTCGTATTTGCATTTATACTTGTACTAGCAAAATAGTGGAGTTTTGCTAACCCCCGAGTATTCGGGGGGGGGGATGTCTGTTCTGCGTCCAGGTACATGCAGGTTTTGGGAGCAAAACACAAGATCGGTGCGAAGGATGATGGAAGACGATCGATACTAATCACATCAAGGCCAGTTTTGGGTGCAATCAGTCAGAGTTCATTGTATGGTCTTTTCTGATGTCGTACTTTTTGGTTTGTGAGTGTATTTTACCCTTGCACGAGTATGAGTCCAGACAGAGTTCTGTATATTAGAGTTGTTTGATAATGATGTAAGACCAAATCTGTCTATTGATTCGTCATTCTATCACGTTGGTATGCAATGTATGGTGTTGTTTCGATGTTTAGCCTGTTGGATCCTCACGGAGAGGTTCTGCGGCATGTAATATTCCTGGTTAGATTCTGGGTTGTTACATTTATGGTATCGGGGCTTAGGTTGTGAAAACCTTGGCTGTCGGGTCGAGTTGTGTGTTGTCAAGTCTTGTCTTGTCAGATTTTGTCTGACTGAGTCGTGTCACGACGCATCGTCTGGGATGTCGGCCGTGATTAGTATCAAGGTGCAGTCATCATCTTCATGCGATCTGTGGATGTAAGTCTCCCTACTACATGTTGTGCCTCGAGCTAAAGGAGCTAGTTGTGTGATTCAGTATTTCAAAGTACAGTTTAATTGTGATTTATGATTATGTGGTATATGCTTGTTTGACTCTCTATTGTGCTAGAATGAAAAGTGGTGTCAGTGTATATATGTATATATATACCGTTGCATAAATCGTTTTTACAATAGTAATGGCCTTGGTGTGGTTACGCAAGAAAAATTTAACAATGTGATATCTTAAAGTTTTAAACGTTTTTATTGGGAGTCACGTAATTTTAATTTAAAACAACCTCCAAAGGAGGAAAAGTTTGATTTTCGTGTGATGACCTCAAGGTCGAAATTTTTTTGGGAATTCAAACTATCGATATTTCATTTTCATCTTGTATTATAAGTTTTCAAAATACGATTTTTAAACTCAAATGAGGTCTACAAAATGTACTCAAGACGTGACTCTCGCTTTCAACTTTTCGGTTTCATGGTTGTTAGCCAATAAGTACGTGATGATGTTTTCGTTGTTTGGGCAGTAGTGCCTAGTTTTATGATTAAAATAGTGATGTGAATGCTGAGTCGATCGGTAGGTATACGTTGAGATATCCCTCTTTATCGAGAGGTGAAATTTCGGTTTTGAATGACATTTGTCTTTTGATGGTTGCTCATGAAGTGTTGTGATTATGTGCATCGGTGGAATTTAGATTCGTATGTTGTTGTTGTCTATTTGTAACCTTCAGTTCTAGTAATGTCGTATATATGTTCGCAATCATGTTGCTGAATTAGTTAGGACACACTAAGTATGAGGCTAGCGCACGCTAATGTGGCATGAGTAATGCACGCTAATCTTTGTTGTAACGCGCGCTAATCAGCCTGGGCAGAGGCTATGGAACCGCATTTTTAGCCGTCAGGTCTATCTTTTGCAGTCAATCATCTGCGATTGTATTCTATGTGTGTTGCCTAGTGAGGACAACTGTTGTGTGTGAATATGTGTTAGGACTTTTCGTAGTGCTAGGTGGTAATTGATTGTGTTTAATGAATTGATAAATTATGCTTGCTACATGTGTGTTCGAAAAAGCTTTCTTGAAAATTTTACAAACTTGTGCAAGTTACGGAAAAAGTAACTTCGAAAAAGTTTTGACGATTCAATTAATCGGCGGCTTCGTGGGACTTTGACAATTATTTGGAATTGGCGAGCCGGCCTAGAATTCTCAAATAAAACCTCGACGGTATTTGAAAGAGTTGTTTTAAAGTGCCTTTGACATTTTGTAAAATGTTACCGTCGTTGATTTTTGTGTAGTGTTGAGAGGATTTTCGAAAATGATTTTTAACGTATTGTTGTATTTTCAAATAATTCGAGTATATGATTTTCAAAAATCTTTCACATCATACAAAATTTTATATTTCAAAGTCCAATACGATTTTTATTTTTCGAAAATATATAGTGAAAGATGAAAAATCTTACTCGATTAAAACTTCAAACTCGGATTTGGAAAAATTTGAATCACTGCAAAATGATTGTTGATTGGTGGAAATGTTTAATGCATGTACGAATGGTTCGATGGTAATGCGTGGTTACCCTGTTTGATATTAACGATAATGATGATATAATCGGTAGAAAATATTGCATAATTTTCTGTGCTAAATGCATAATTATATTATATTTATTTTAGCACAATTTTATGATTTTCTACCTATTTAATTATGAAGGTAATTTACTTCACCATGTGTTTTTATTGGTAATTTCAGGAATTTATTTCTAAAGTCGAAATAATCATCGGGACAATAAAATAAATCCAGTCTAAAGAAGAAGAGGTCGACCGAAGTAAGAACTCTACTCCTACTAGGAAAAATAAGAAGAAAACCGGCCAAGAGTTTTATCTATTGAAACTACCAAAGCTGGACTTATAAATAAACACACACCACCCCATTAACACATCTCACGACATACATAAAGAAAAGAAAGGAAAAGATCTTGCACTCCAGCCACATAATTCAACAGCAGGGCACGACATCCAAGAAAAAGATATAAGGGCACAAGCAATTGGAAGAAGTCTTTGGCCGAGGAGTAGTAAAGAAAAGAAGTTGAATTTTCTGGTTTTTTTACTTGATGCTTAATTATTATTTCATGTTTTATTTAGCCATCATGTCCGGCTAATTTCTCTATTCCAGTTCTTAGAGATGTTTGAACCCGGATCTGTATTATTTATGTTTTAATCCCATAGCATATTCTTGACTTAATTCCTTTGAATTATCTTTGTGTTATTGCGTAGATTTATTTATGATATAATTTACTTTAATTGGCTTGATCAACTTAATTGAGGTTTTTATATCTATTGCTAGACTTAGGGTTATAATACGTAATCGTTATAATTCTACATCACAAGTAGCAACAATTAATTTTTATCAGTTGGGTAACACAAAATCAAGATCCTCGGTCGAGCATGAACTCAATATCTTGTCTATTTCCATCATTTTGGTTCCTAATGCATCTAACGAACAAGATTTGAAGAAATTGTTTTGAATCCTTCGTCAGATAGGTTTAATTGAAGAGCTTGTTTTGATTAAATAAACTTAAGAAACGATTGGGGTTAACGGAGCATTTGTTGACTTGAGTAGGAGTTCATTAGGAATTAAGGAAAGATAAAGTGCTGCATTAATTCATAAATTAAATTAGAACGGGGGATAACGGAACTAAGAACTGGATATTAATCACAATCGTTTTTCCTTACTAAAATTTTACTTCTTTTTATTTGCCTACTTGTTAATTTAGTTCTTTTACTTTAATTCAACCCCCCCCCCCTTATTATATCTAGTATTATTATTTTTAGTATTATTTATTTAGTACTATTTTAGTTTCAGAAAAATATTCAACTCAAGAAGTTCGATTAATTCATCCGTTCCTCGTGGGTTCGACCCTTACTTACCTATACTACTATTTAGTATAAGTGAGTCAAGGACTTTTTATAAATATCTAATTTTGACGCGTCACGACAGCGTGGTCAAAATTTTGGCACCGTTGGCGGGGAACGGTGCGAAATTAATTTTATTTTCTGAGTTGAATTTTTATTTTTAATTTTTTTTTCTGAACAATAATTCGTTTTTTTAGTCATTAACAGCAGTTTTGATTTGTTTTTTAAAAGAGCAGTAAATTTTTTAATATATAGCAGTTTTTATTTTCTTATTTTTCCAAGCAGATTTTCGACACTGGGTCACCCAGTGTCAGTTCTGAAAATTCATAATAATTTTCAGTTGTGCACTAATCCATTTCGTTTTAGTTTTGCATGAATACAAGGTCACGTGGAGATAAGAACTTGGAGTATTATCCAGAAATTACCAAACGGGATCGAGTTTTCAGACGAAGAACTAAAGAAAGTAGAGAAGCGCTCAGGAACTTACCGTTTTCTCTCGAAACATCACCCAGCGAATCGGAAAATGAGAGTGGAACCATGGCGGAAAAGACATTGAAGCAATTAGCCAACCCGGAGCTATCGCAACAACCGCTTTGCATTACAATCCCGGCTATCGACAACAACAATACTTTTGAATTAAAATCGGGATTGATTCACTTGCTACCTGCATTCCATGGTTTATCTGGAGAGGATCCGCACAAGCATCTTAAGGAATTTCATGTGGTTTGTTCAAGCATGAAGCCCAATGGCGTCACCGAGGAACAAATCAAGCTTAGAGCCTTTCCATTTTCATTAAAAGATTCGGCTAAAGATTGGTTATCTACTTACCGTCGGCTACTATCACGACAAGGAACGAAATGGAGATCTTGTTTTTGCAGAAATATTTTCCGGCCTCTCGGGCAGCCAATCTAAGGAAGGAAATATGTGGTGCGAGATAAAATACGGGTGAGAGCTTGCATGAATATTGGGAGAGATTCAAACAATTGGTGGCACGCTGCCCCCAACATCAAATCAGTGAGCAGCTTTTGATATAATACTTTTACGAAGGACTGACCCCAACGGACCGTAGTATCATAGACGCAGCTAGCGGAGGAGCCTTGGTTGATAAGACACCAGCAGCAGCAAGAGCCCTCATCTCGAACATGGCCGCCAATTCACAGTAATTTGGTTATCGTGACAATCCCATAAAAATGGTGAAGGAGGTACATGACTCGTCGAATGAGGATAAGCTGACCGAATAACCTCCTTTGTCAGAAAACTCGCAGTAGGAAACTCGCAAGTCATACCATGCCGAATTTGCCAAACTACGGAGCACACCACCGAGCATTGCAAGATACTAATGGATGATATCGAGGCACATGCCAATGCAATCGGTTCTGAAAATTTTTACGGAAGGAAACACGACCCATACTCCAAAACATATAATACAGGATGGAGAGATCATCCCAATTTTAAGTGGAAATCGCAGCAAGAAGAGCCTCAGCAAAATAAGGGCCAATTTTACAAGCCGTCGTCGGAAAATTCAAGTCCATCACTCGAAGAAATGATGAAGACCCTCACTTCGAACACGATCTAATTGTAGCAGAACATGAATCGATTTCAGCACGACACTCAATCGAGCATCAAAGTCATCAAAAATCAAATAAGCCAACTTGCTACATCATAGGAACGTGAGTGCTATGACTTTGAGAAGTGGTAAGCAGCTGGAGGGACCCAAGGAACCAGAGAAAAATATGAACGAAGAAGGCGAGAAACGAAAATCTATTCTCCAGACTGACACTGGGTCACCCAGTGTCAAACATACACCCAGTGCTGAACTGCCGGGCAGCAAGGTAATAACTTCAAATTCTTCCCATATTGGCGCTGACAGTATACCTTTTCCTTCCAGGATAAAGAAGGCTACAACGGAGAGCAAAGAGAAGCAAATTTTGGATGTGTTCCGAAAAGTAGAAATCAACATTCCGCTAATAGAAGCAATTCAACAAATCCCAAAATATGCTAAATTCCTCAAGGATTTGTGCACCAACAAACGAAAGCTAAAAGAAACTGGAAAGGTGCTCCTGGGAGAAAATGTGTCGGCCATTCTCCTAAGAAAGTTACCACCAAAACGAGATGATCCAGGTATGTTTGCCATCCCTTGTCAAATAGGTAATTCTCGATTTGAGCAAGCTATGTTGGACTTAGGGGATTCTATAAATGTCATGCCACAATCTATTTATTTTTCTTTAAATTTGGGACCTTTAAAAGAAACGAGAATAATAATTCAATTAGCTGATCGTAGCCATGTATATCCCAAGGGAGTTATTGAAGATGTACTTGTGCAAGTTAATGAGCTTGTTTTTCCAGCCGATTTTTATGTGTTAGATATGCAAGGCGACTCGGCAAATTCAACACCCATTTTGTTAGGATGGCCATTTTTGAATACCGCCGAAACAAAGATAGATGTTAGAAAGGGTTCCCTCACAATGGAATTTGATGGGCAAGTCGTAAAATTTAATATTGATGAAGCAATGAAATTTCCTGAAGAAGCGTGTTCTTTGTTTGCATTAAGTGTGATTGACCCTCTCGTCGATGAAGTGTTTGAACGTGATTGCAGGAAAAAGCTTGAGGAAGATGTCTTTGGCAGTCCGGAGGAATCGAGCACACCTATTACCAAGATTGCATGTCGCAAACATGCTGCCAAACTCATCAAGCTCACGGAACATCACAAGAAGACCCTTCCCTCCACGGAACAAGCACCCGAGCTCGAGCTAAAGCCACTACCCGACCACCTGGAGTATGTATACTTGGGAAAAAATGAGACACTACCAGTAATCATTTCGGCCGAGTTAACACCCGTACAAGAAAAGGCCCTGATCGCCGTCCTCGAAAAGTACAAGGAAGCAATCGGCTGGACCATTGCCGACATCCGCGGGATCAGCCCGACCATATGCATGCATCGTATTTTGTTGGTTGAAGATGCCAAGCCAAGCCGAGAAGCCCAACGAAGACTAAACCCACCCATGATGGAAGTAG
This sequence comes from Orobanche coerulescens, assembly GCA_033398695.1. NCBI lineage: Eukaryota > Viridiplantae > Streptophyta > Magnoliopsida > Lamiales > Orobanchaceae > Orobanche > Orobanche coerulescens. The sequence goes on along the minus strand of CM065804.1, from coordinate 188,995,435 downwards.
TGAAAAAGAAGGTTCTTAAGCTTCTTGATGTAGGGATGATATATCCGATTTCCGATAGTAAGTGGGTGAGTCCCACACAAGTAGTTCCAAAAAAATTGGGTATCACAGTGGTGGAAAACAAAGAAGGCGAACTAGTTCCGAGCCGTGTTCAGACCGGATGGAGGGTGTGCATTGATTTTCGGAAACTAAATGCAATGACCCGAAAGGACCACTTTCCATTACCTTTCATCGATCAGATGATCGAGCGATTAGCGGGACACTCATTTTATTGTTTTCTTGATGGTTTCTCAGGTTACTTTCAGATCGCGATCGCACCCGAGGATCAGGAGAAGACAACCTTCAAATGCCCCTTTGGGACGTTCGCATACGGCCGCATGCCATTCGGACTGTGTAATGCACCGGCTACCTTTCAGAGATGCATGGTAATTATTTTTTCCGAATACGTAGGAAACATCATAGAAATTTTTATGGACGATTTTAGTGTTTATGGGGATTCTTTTGAGTTTTGCCTTGAAAATCTTATGCTCATTCCTCAGCGTTGTGTTGAAACAAATCTTGTATTAAATTGGGAAAAATGTCACTTTATGGTTAAACAAGGCATAGTCTTAGGACATTTGGTATCGTCAAAGGGGATAGAAGTTGATAAATAAAAAAATTAATACTATCACTGCATTGCCTTACCCCGTAAGTGTGCGTGAAGTTCGTTCTTTTCTTGGCCATGCAGGATTTTATAGGCGATTTATCAAGGACTTTTCCAAGATTGCCGCCCCCTTATGCAAATTACTACAAAAAGAAGTCGATTTCGTTATAAACGAGGAGTGCAAGGCTGCGTTCGACAAATTGAAGCACCTCCTGACCACACACCCCATAATTCAGCCACCCAACTGGGACTTGCCGTTTGAGATAATGTGTGACACAAGCGATTATGCCGTCGGAGCCGTCCTTGGCCAAAGAGTGGGGAGAGCAGCACATGTGATATATTATGCTTCAAGGACCTTGAATACAACCCAAGCAAATTACTCCACTACGGAGAAGGAGCTCTTAGCTGTAGTTTATGCCTTAGAAAAATTTCGTTCATACTTACTTGGGACTAAAGTTATTATTTTTTTCTGATCATGCAGCGCTGAAATATTTACTTGCGAAAAAGGAGGCAAAATCGCGACTTATCCGATGGATCCATTACTCCAAGAGTTTGATCTAGAAATAAGGGACAAAAAGGGAGCTGAGAATTATGTGGCAGATCACCTAAGCTGAATAGTGCTGGAAGAAGAAGAAAAACCTATGTCAGAGAGCTTCCCGGACGAGCAGTTACTTGTTGTGTCACGACATTGGGACAGTATTACCACACTGGGTCACCCAGTGTCAGATTCTGTCGCACCATGGTACGCCGATTTGGTGAATTTCATTGTCGCTAACGTGTTCCCTACAGGTATGACAAGATCTAGGAAGGATAAACTCAGGAGAAATGCCAAATATTATGTATGGGACGACCCGTACTTATGGAAACACTGTCCCGATCAAGTGATTAGAAGATGCATCCCAGAGAGCGAATTTCAGTCAATCCTAACTTTTTGCCATACGTATGCATGTGGTAGACACTTTGGAGCAAGGTGGACATCCCACAAGGTTCTTGAAAGTGGATTTTATTGGCCATCAATTTTTAGAGACGCTTTCATCTTTTGCAAGTCTTGCGATAATTGTTAAAGGACGGGTAACATCTCCCGACGAAATCAGATGCCGCAAAATCCAATTTTGATTTGCGAAATTTTTGACGTATGGGGCATGGATTTCATGGGCCCGTTTCCTTCATCATATGGGAATTTATCTATATTACTCCTTGTGGACTACGTTTCTAAATGGGTGGAGGCTACGGCAACCCGCACTAATGATTCCAAGGTGGTGGCAAACTTCGTGAAAACGAATATCTTCTCAAGGTTCGGAATCCCAAAAGCCATAATCAGTTATCGAGGGAAGCACTTTCGAAATCAAACAATTGAAGCACTGCTAAGGAAATATCACATCATACACAGAGTGTCTACTTCCTACCATCCACAATCCAACGGGCAAGCTGAAATTTCCAACCGAGAGATCAAGACGATTTTAGAAAAAACCATTCAACCGAATCGCAAGGATTGGAGTTTGAGACTTGATGATGCATTATGGGCATACAAGACGGCTTATAAAACACCTATAGGAATGTCACCATACAGGCTAGTTTATGGAAAATCGTGCCACTTGCCCGTCGAGTTGGAACATCGAGCATTCTGGGCAGTTAAAAAGTGTAACATGAATTTTGATGAAGCCGGCATACACAGGAAACTTCAATTACAAGAACTCGAAGAAATAAGGAACGATGCATATGATTCCGCAATTTATAAGGAGAAAACCAAATCTTTTCACGATGCAAGAATCGCAAGGAAGGAGTTTATCGTAGGGGAAAAGGTGCTGTTATACCACTCTAGACTAAAGTTATTTTCCGGTAAGTTGCGATCTCGATGGGTCGAGCCATTTATCGTCACCCAAGTTTTTCAACACGGAGCTGTGGAAATTCGATCTTTGAAAACTGACAAGGTATTTAAAGTCAACGGACATCTGTTAAAACCATATCTCGAAGCAAACCGGACTACAACTTGGAAGAATTTGAGCTCGAGGACCCAACTACCACTTAAACAGGGAGTTCGTCGGGCCAACGACGTTAAAAAGAGGCGCTTGTTGGGAGGCAACCCAATGATAGTAGTTAACTTTAAATTGCATTTTTTTCATATTCTTTATTTTTCTTGCATTTAAGTTTTTCCTCTAATCGTCCCGTTTTTTTTCCTCTCGCAAAATTTTTTTATGACTTATAAAACGAGTTTTTCGGCCCATGATTGAAATTTTTCTCAAACAATTTTTCCTTTAAATCTGTAAAAAAAAAAATTTAGCCGTCCTTAGCATAAAAAATCAGCCCAACCCATTTTCTTAAAGTTAAAAATCTTTTTAAAGCGGCCCAGTTTTATTTAGAGTTAATTATTCTTTTCGGCCCAGCCCAATTGGTTAATCTTAAAGAATTTAATTAATCGGCCCATTTTTATTTGACCCAGTTTTTTTTATATCTTAAAGAATCCTCACGATTGCTCCTGCAATTCCCCAGACCTACCCACCCCCTGCAAGCCGAAGTTCTCCAGAAATTTACAAGAAAACTCTCTTCTTCCCCTTGCAGGACCGCCGCCAACATGTCGGAAAAAGGTGGGAGAAATATTCACCGGCCGCTGAATCGTATAACACGGAGTGGAGGATGGAGAAAAAACCCTGGAGCGCCGACGTTTTATGACCTGACCGAACCAACTGCTCCGCCGCCATCTTCCTCCACTTTGAATGCCGAAACAGCCGGCCAGGCTTCAAATCGGCCGAACCCAACCAGTGGAGAACTCAAGAGAAAAAGGAAACGGGCAGCTTGCGGATTGATTGACGAACCAACCCCACCCGTTTCGCCAACAGGAACTCCGACCACCACCATCCAAGGTTCGTCCACCGAAAGTCCACCTTCATCTCCGGTCGCCGCGACTGAGTCAGCCCGCCACTCAACACCACCGTTCAACCCACTGTCGACAGAGGAAGGACATGTACCAGCCGGATCCCCAACTCCAAACAAACCCGCCCCTCAGTCTGAAACTGGACCCATCTCATCTCAATCACCGACTGACCCACCACCGGAACCTGAGCAGGAAATCGAACGGATTCCAGATGTGACAGTCCCAAGACGGCGAGGAACCAGCCTGCTCAGGGCGTCGAACCGATACAATATGAATTTTGGAACCCCCAGTCAGATAACTCGATATCAAAAGCTTACAGAAAGGAAGGTACTCTCGACACTTTATTTAGATTCCAGTATTTTGCTGCATCTTGGATTGTTTGATGATGTCATGAAGTTATTAAGTGTGTTGGGATGGAAAAAAATAATGACCGGGAATTGGGAGGTGTATGAAGATTTAACGTATGAGTTCTTTAGTTCGATTCAGTTGTACGAGCGTGCATGGGTGCACGAGTATTATTTTCGGTTAAATGGAAAAGGTTTTTCGTGGAAAGCGTACGAGTTTATTGTGGCTTTCGGACTCCCCCGGGAAGCCAACATCATAGGGCTGCCCAACGAGGGTGATATTTGGAAAATAATTTCTCACAACACAGCCCCATTCGTCGCCGGGAAGACGAAGGCTACTTTTATTAGAAATTCAGTGATCCGATACATTCAGCGTTTAATGGCGTGCATGGTGACCGTCCATTATACGAACCGAAATGTGATTCTGATTTTTGAATTAAAAATGATATATGCTATGATCACCGGCACCCGCGTCCGATACGCCGAAGATTTAATTACGTTGTTGATAGGAGAAAATGAAACAAAGAATCCAATTGTCATGGGAGGCCTCGTAACATGCATAGCTCGACACATAAGTATTGATTTACGAGCCCGAATCCCCGTGGGAAAAATCGAGCTGTTGGATAAGACTTTGCTCGCCAAAATGGGGATACTCGAGAAAACCGGCCAGCACTTTGTATGGAAAATCTCAGAAAAAGAATCGATTGCCTTGCCGAACCCCGACTACACCGCACCGGTCGGCGAAACCAATATCAAGATGACACATCCGAGCTTGCCCCTCACTCCAGCAAACCCAGTACCAAATCTTACACCACGAGCCGAGGCAAGTTCTAGTGTTGAGCTAGAGCTAAGACGCCGGATTGAGGACCTTGAGAGAGGACATCGTGAGCTTGAAGAAAAAGTTGCTTATCTGACCGCCCTGATCGAGTCCCGACAAAACTAGCCCGGTGCACTCTTTCCCTTTTCTGTACTTGAAGTTGCGCGTTATTATTTTATATTTTCATGTTGGATTATATTTGTTGCGTTTTATTTGCTAGAACTGTGTCTCCTCGCACTTTGATTTGTGATGATTGTCCTTTAGTCAATTGAGAATAGTTGGTGAGAAAGCATAATGGTTTTAGAGTTAGTTGATCATTTGGAATATTAGTTGGAATTAGCTCAAACTGTGGTTTTTAGTTCCGTCCTTCTGTGAAAATTGGTCGGTTTTGTGTTAGCTTTTAATGGAATATTTCTATGATTTATAGATATAAAAATTGCAACACTATTAGAAAAGCTAGGAAGGAATGATATTATTAAGATTTCACTTGTTATTTGTACTTGGTCATTTACCCTCTTCTTAAAATTTCGTTGGTCGTTGAATTTTTGGGCTTACTGCATACACGGAGGCTAGTAGAAAAAAAAGGGAAGAGGTGTTGAGCAGCAACAACTGCCTAATTTTGGGGGTCCTAAAATGTTGTGAAAAAAGTAACAACGAAAAAAATAAAGGACTAACCCATTGTTGGTGCGTAGCTGCCGTCTCACAAAAAAAAAAGTATTGGTGAAAAGAGCTACACGTTAGCAAATAACGGTGTGAAAGCTATCACCTACGAAATATGTTGAAGCTTGTGGATAGTGCGTTCACGTAAGTTCCAATCAATAAACAGCCAATTAAAATAATAAGTTTGGGGAGATGATTAAAGCCCTTATCATAAGTTGGAAATTTTTTAACTATTCTTCTCTTCTTGGTACTGTTTAATAGGATTGCATTTTTATGTTTGGTAATTCTATGAAATCTTCATTAACTGTTCATACAAAAAGTGTTCTGATTACGCAAAAGTGGCGATTATTATACCACTGTTTGAGTTAACGAAGGCTAAATATTTCAGGGCAGGCAAATCATATTCTTACTTTTGTTATCGCTACGATCCAACTTATTCTAAATTGCTTGAGGACAAGCAAACTTTTAAGTTTGGGGAGATTTATTAGGGAATTTGAACTTTTATTTGAAGCGATTACTTGAGCGAATTTTCGGTCGGTGAAAGGAGTTTAAAGTTTTATTGAGCGTAATTATAGGGCGAAAATTTTTCAAATCTTTTGATATTTTTATGCTTGAGGACAAGCATTGGTTTAAGTTTGGGGAGATTTGATCGGTAGAAAATATTGCATAATTTTATGTGCTAAATGCATAATTATATTATATTTATTTTAGCACAATTTTATGATTTTCTACCTATTTAATTATGAAGGCAATTTACTTCACTGTGTGTTTTTATTGGTAATTTCAGGAATTTATTTCTAAAGTCGAAATAATCATTGGAACAATAAAATAAATCCAGTCTAAAGAAGAAGAGGTCGACCGAAGTAAGAACTCTACTCCTAACTCCTACTAGGAAAAAGAAGAAGAAAACAGGCCAAGAGTTTTATCTATTGAAACTACCGAAGCTGGACTTATAAATAAACACACACCACCCCCATTAACACATCTCACGGCATACATAAAGAAAAGAAAGGAAAAGATCTTGCACTCCAGCCACATAATTCAACAGCAGGGCACGACATCCAAGAAAAAGAAATAAGGGCACAAGCAATTGGAAGAAGTCTTTGGCCGAGGAGCAGTAAAGAAAAGAAGTTGGATTTTCTGGTTTTTTTACTTTATGCTTAATTATTATTTCATGTTTTATTTAGTCATCATGTCCGGCTAATTTCTCTATTCCAATTCTTAGAGATGTTTGAACCCGGATCTATATTATTTATGTTTTAATCCCGTAGCATATTCTTGACTTAATTCCTTTGAATTATTTTTGTGTTATTGCGTAGATTTATTTATGATATAATTTACTTTAATTGGCCTGATCAACTTAATTGAGGTTTTTATATCTATTGCTAGACTTAGGGTTATAATACGTAATCGTTATAATTCTACATCACAAGTAGCAACAATTGATTTTTATCAGTTGGGTAACACAAAATCAAGATCCTTGGTCGAGAACTCAATATCTTGTCTATTTCCATCGTTTTGGTTCCTAATGCATCTAACGAACAAGATTTGAAGAGCTTGTTTTGAATTCTTCGTCTAGATAGGTTTAATTGAAGAGCTTGTTTTGATTAAATAAACTTAAGAAACGATTGGAGTTAACAGAGCTTGTTGTTGACTTCGGAGTAGGAGTTCATTAGGAATTAAGGAAAGATAAAGTGCTGCATTAATTCATAAATTAAATTAGAACGGGGGATAACGGAACTAAGAACTGGATATTAATCACAATCGTTTTTCCTTACTAAAATTTTACTTCTTTTTATTTGCCTACTTGTTATTTTAGTTTCTTTACTTTAATTCAACCACCCCCCTTATTATATCTAGTATTATTATTTTTAGTATTATTTATTTAGAACTACTATTTTAGTTTCAGAAAAAATACTCAACTCAAGAAGTTCGATTAATTCATCCGTTCCTCGTGGGATCGACCCTTACTTACCCATACAACTATTTAGTATAAGTGAGTCAAGGACTTTTTATAAATATCTAATTTTGACGCGTCACGACAGCGTGGTCATGATACTGATTACCAGGGAAATTGATATTCCGAAATATTGTTTTGCAAATGATTTCAAAATGATACAAGTTTTGATAAAACAGCCCGAGGTACCAAAAAAATACTTTCAAAGTTTTATTTTGAATAAACATACAAATCCAACGATTTTCAAATGATATCATTTAAAAGGATACCTCGTGAATCTTCTTATCAAGTTGCTATTAATTGTTTTATGTGATATGTTGTGCTGAGTTGGCACTTTAGTTTATTATTTCGCGAGGTTGTACCATCGTATTGAGTGGGTATCCGCTTAGTATGCTGAGGGGCAGAGGACACGGTCGTGACCGCGGTACAGTGGTCATGGCGATCAGATGCGGGACCAAGAGAACATTGTCGAGAATGTTGCTATTCTAGTTCTTCATTCTTGTTGTTTAGGTTTCCGGGACGAAACCTCTTTTAAAGGTGATATGGTGTAATACCCCTATTTTTTTCGCTTTGGTATTTTCAACTCTATCGACTCATTTGTGTTCGTTGATATTTTCTGAACTTGTTCTATTCTTCACTTTTGTTGTTCGAACGAGTTGTGGTATTGTTTCGGATTAATCCGTTTGTCATTGTGACTTTTTCCGAATTCGGTTCCATTCCTGTGAATCTTATGCAAATTAATATCTTGTAGTTTTTACCAGATCATCTATTGTCTTGATTTGAGGAGTGAACTTCAGAGTTGTTGCTCGATCATTGTTGTTCGTTCGTTGTTGCCCGATGGTGGATGTTCGATCTCGTACCGTGATTACTGAGTGTCTGGGCCACTTTGTAATTTCCTTAAGTGTTGAGAAATTGTCTTCGTATTTGATCTTTCAAACCTTTGAGGTTATTGGAATTACATGCTCGGATTTATCAACCGTAGTGGTTCATGTTCGTTGCTTTTCGTAAACATTCTTGCGTATTGAATCGGACCGCAGTAGCTTTGTATTGCATGGAGCTCTTGTGCGCTGTCAATATCAGATAACGTGTATTATTTAGGGTCGCCTTGCTCTGATTTTTTTTCTTATTTTAAGTTTCGGGATGAAACTTATTTTTAGTAGGGTAGAATGTAATACCCGAGATTCTCGTTTCTAGTTATTCTTGATTTTTTATCAGTTGTGCATATTATTTTGTTCTGTTGGCGATTACTTGAGTTTTCCCCTATGTTGAGTCAGTGCGCGACCTGACCGACACGGCGCTCGTTGGGCCGTTTGTCGCGCCGTTTTCCGCACGAGTATAAATATGACTGAGCATACAGGTTTACACTCATTTTCTCATTTCTCTTCTTTCCTTTCCGCGGCTAGGGCTTGGAGGACACGAAGACATGTTGTTCAACTTTCAATACACGAGGTTCTTGAGTTTCTAACGTCGATTAATCATCTCATAACCTCCTTCGATCGACCGAATCAGGGTAAGTTTTCCTAAAATACTAGTTTTGGGGAAATTGGGGGTTTTGCTTGATTTCATCTGTTTGATCCGAATTAACCTAGATTAGTGATGGATTATTGATTATTAAGTTGTATTCTACCAATTTATCGTTGTTCCATGGTTTGATTCGTCGTTCTGTTGAGCTCCTAATCGACACCTTGAAAGTGTCCGGTAGAATGTCATAAAGGGGACTCAGGCGTTCTACGATTATTCTTCCTCATATTATCGTTGATTATTGATGATATGATGTTAGGGTCAGTTTCCTTGCGAAGAACTCGAGTCGGAACTCTTCCGTTTGTCGTTTTCTTCAAGCTTCCCGATCGATTGTGTTATTGTTGTTTCCGCCCGGAGAATTGTAGGTGTCCGAGGTTTCCCAATTGAGCCGTGTTCGTCGGAGTGTCCGGTATCAATTATCGAGTCAAGTATCTTGCCCATACATTATGTGTTTTGTGGATATAATGGTTGGTAATCGACGATATGTGCTAAATGAATGTTTATAACCATTCTTCAAAAGAATCGGTATATTTACAATCATGTTTTTTCTTAAAAGATGACTCGTGTGTTTCGTGAATTAATGTGCTTAATTGAATATATGTGTTAATATTGAGTATAGGATCGCCTTTATTTCGTGTGATATCATTATGTGTGATTATGTCGTCGGTAAATTTTGAAGTTTAATCCTTTGGTTAAGATGTGTGTGTGTAGACATGTGGTTATCAATGAATATGTGAGCTTATGTGATATTGGTTGTGCCGTTCGGTGCTGTTGAGATAGTGTGCTTCCTTGTTGATGGTATTAGTTCTGGGTCGTGAATATGTGTTGGACAATTTGGTCATTCTAGCAAAGTACCTCGACTAGATATAGTGTGATTGACCCTTAGGGATTGTGGTTTGGGAATGTGAACTGGCGAGAGTTGTAAGGTTGTTCGCGGGTACTCTCACTCGGGGTTGACTCGACGGGATCACACGGGGACCTGGTGACTTAGCGGCTGGACCGGGTCGCGAGGGTTACTTTTGAGTGGGTATTTTCACCTGGGGTTGCTCGACGGGGCGCACAGGGATTTGGTGGCTTGACGGCCGGACCGGGTCACGAGAATTGCCAGAGTGTTTTTGATGATGATTAGTTGTGAAATGTTCGGAGTATCACAATGTTTGGGCTCGGGGTCGAGAGACATTATATATCGAGTCTTGGTGTTTGGCTAGAATGGCATAAGAGTAATGTGTTGTGGGCAATGTGTCATTGGAAGTGAATTAAAGTGAATGGTTTGGTCGTGGACATCGTGCTTTCTGAATGGATTTGTATTTTGGAAAAATAAAACTTTGGGCTGTGACCCTAAGTGGCTTTCGATAAATTAAGAACTTTTCAATCACAAATGTTTTCAAAACTCCCGAGATCCTGAATTGATTTTTAAATGACCAATGGTTTCCTTTATATTTTATCCTTTGAACTACTTTATCTAAATGAAATATCTCGGGAAGTCTTTCGTTGTATTCTTGGAATGTGTTGTGTATGGCTCGTATTTGCATTTTATATTTGTACTAGCAAAACAGTGAGTTTTGCACTACAAAAAAATAGTTTTTACCGACGCCATTTACCGACGCCCGTACCGCCGTTGTTAAACTTATAATTTACCGACGCCATTACCGACGCCCGTTATTTAATTGATTTACCGACGCCATTACCGACGACCGGTTCGCAGAATTATTTTTTTCTTTTTTTTTTCACATTTACCGACGCCGCCATTTACCGACGCCATTTACCGACGCCATTTTGGCGTTGGTAATTTTTTTTTTTTTTAAATTTAGCGACGCCGTTTACGCCATTACCGACGCCATTTCGGCGTCGATAAATTTTTTGTACTATCCCACATCGAAAAAACAGTAGTGTTTTAGGTGGTTTATAAACCAAAATCCTTCTCAACCATTTGAAATTGAATGGAGCCCGAACCTGACCCGCCCGGACCCAGACCCGACCCGCCCGGACCTGGACCTGACCGAACCTGACCCGCCTGAGCCCGGACCTAACCCGCCTGAGCCCCACCTGAGCCCGGACGTGACCCGCCTGAGTCCTGACCTGACTTTTTTTGATTTTTTTTTTAATTTAACGACGCCAAAAATGGCGTCGGTAAATGGCGGCGTCGGTAATGGCGTCGGTAAACAATTACCGTCGAGCGTTTTACCAACGGCGTTTGGCGTCGGTAAAAACTGTTTTTTTTGTAGTGTTGCTAACCCCCGAGTATTCGGGGGGTGGATGTCTGTTCTGTGTCCAAGTACATGCAGGTTTTGGGAGCAAAACAGAGGATTGGTGCGAAGGATGATGGAAGCGATCGATACTAATCACATGAAGGCCAGTTTTGGGTGTAGTCAGTCGGAGTTCGTTGTATGGTCTTTTCCGCTGTCGTACTTTTTGGTTTGTGAGTGTATTTTACCCTTGCATGGGTATGAGTCCAGACAGAGTCATATATATTAGAGTTGTTTGACAATGATGTAAGACCAAATCAGTCTATTGATTCGTCATTCTATCACGTCGGTATGTAATGTATGGTGTTGTTTCGATGTTTAGCCTGGTGAATCCTCACGGAGAGGGTCTGCGGCGTGTAATATTCCTTGTTAGATCCTGGGGGTGTTGCATATGATACATATAGAAACATGAAATTTAACAACTACTAAATATAACCTTTTTCCTCGAAATCATTATATGCAAGAAAGTTTTTGAAGGAGTAAATAGAATTAATATCGTTCACCGGTGTAAGAAAAACTACTTCTGTTCGGACCTTTTTTATTTATGCAATACATTTCATAATTCGATCTCCACTTTTGAATTTGTAGACCTATTTGTCAGGAAGGTACTGTAAGAATTTCATGCTGATAACATGTTATAAACTTGAGAGAAAAGAGAGAAATAAAGGAGGAGAATAATAATTCATGTATTTCTTGAGGGCCAAAAGACCTTTATTTATAGGTACACATTCAGGGTTGCAGGGGCATAATGATCATTCACTACCAAAAAAAGTACTTTAGCCGACGACCCGAAAAAAAACGGCCGACGACTATAAAGTGTCGTCGGCTAAACTTCGCACTTTAGCCGACGACTCAAAATACCGTCGGCTAAAGGGGTTTAGCCGACGACTTGGTGGAGGTCGTCGGCTAAAGCTCGAAATAGTCGTCGGCTATATTAAAGAGATTTAGCCGACGACCGTCATAACGTTTAGCCGACCGAAAAGAAAAAAAAATAATATACTTTAGCCGACGACCTAGATCTAGGTCGTCGCCAAACTCCTTCCGAAAAAAATAATAATGTAATGGTTTAGCCGACGACCTAGATCTAGGTCGTCGGCTAACCCCTTTTAAAAAAAAAAATTACTTTAGCCGACGACCTAGATCTAGGTCGTCGGCTAAACTCCTTCCGAAAAAATAATATTGTAAGGGTTTTGCCGACGATATAGATCTCGAGCGTCGACTAAAAACTTTTTTTAAAAAATAATAATATACTTTAGCCGACGACCTATATCGAGGTCGTCACTAAACTCTTCCTAAAAAAATAATAATGTAATGGTTTAGCCGACGACCTAGATTTAGGTCGTCGGCTAAACCCTTTTTTTTTAAAAAAAAAATAATATACTTTAGCCGACGACCTAGATCTAGGTCATCGGCTAAACCTACAAGTGAAAATTATTTATAGTTCAGGGAACACCAACCCAATCTTGCACCTCTCCCCGCTAAAGAGCACATTTCTATTCCCGATTATTTCAATTATTCCCGAAAAAAGCTTGCGAGTTGCTACTTTGAGTTGTGCTGGAGTGCCGAAGGTTTCTATCGGTTGTTATAATCACCATTTCGATTAAGGTATGTATTTTATTGTATTTTTTATTGTGATTTCGAAACTTTGTATTATTCATGTTACATTCGATAGCTTTTATGTAAAATGATTAAGTTTTATGATGATAATCATTATGATTAATTGTTTGTTGTGATTTCATTTATAATTTGAACAATATTAGTTAGTTGGATTAATATTGGAAAATGTATACATTTTCAGGATGGATAAGAGTTGGATTGGGTTACGAAAATGGGATCCAAGTGTAATGGATGGGATGAAGCAGTTTATGAGATTTGTAAAAGAGCACGACAGTGGTAATACGTTGCACTACTGTCCATGTAATAAATGTAGATGTCGCAGTGATATGTTTCGTTTTCCATTTGATGAGGTCTGGGAACACCTAAAGAAGAATGGTTTTTGGAGTAAATATACATGTTGGATATACCACGGTGAAGTACCGAATTCTGTTATTCCGTATGATCACGGACAATTTAGTGGTAACGGCGGGTTCACCGATCCGAAGAGGAGGTTGATTGATGATGTGTTTGGTTTTTCCGAGACGTTTGTACCAACTGAGCAAATCCCACAACCCCGTAGACCGTTGCCTTGCAATAATGCTGGGCTTGACAGGTACAATAAGCTAATTGAACTCCAACAGACCCCTCTATACCCAGGGTGTAACATGACTGTTCTTGATTGTGTCATGGAAACGATGAGATTAAAGGTGGAAAACAAATCATCCATCAAGTCTGTAGATGATTACTTGGAGCTTACGAGTAATATGCTTCCACAGGGTCATCATCTTCCTAATACATATTCAAAAATGAGACGAATTTTGAAAGATCTTGGTCTTTCCTACATTAAGATCCACGTCTGCATGTATGATTGTGTTCTATTCTGGGGGCATCCTAATGAAGACCTCACGAGATGTCCTGTATGTGATACAGAGAGATATAGGATCACTCCTTCTAGAAAAGAGAAACCGGTGAAGGTACTTTGGTATTTTCCACTGAAGGACAGGTTGGAACGGCTTTTTATGTCTCCTCACACGGCAAAAGCAATGAGATGGCATGCCGAGCCGCGCACTAATGACAGGGATACTATGATACACCCTTCAGATGGAGAAGTGTGGAAGCATATAGATAGGGAGTATCCGAATTTTTCTTCAGATATCCGAAATGTGAGGCTCGGGATTGCATATGATGGTTTCAACCCTTTTGGTAACATGAGTCTTTCATATACCATATGGCCTGTTGTAGTGATTCCTTACAATCTTCCTCCGTGGATGTGTATGCGGAAGGAGTATAATATGTTGACCTTGTTAGTCCTGGGGCCGGGATATCCGGGAAAGTGTATCGATGTGTATATGAGACCTTTGATAGAGGAGCTGAAATTGTTGTGGGAGCAAGGTCATCCCACGCATTTACGCTATTCGTCCGAGACGTTCTACTTGCACGCCATGTGTATCGGCACTATTAGTGATTTTCCTGCATATGGAATGCTGTCTGGATCTGTTATTAGCGGATATAGAGGTTGTCCAGTGTGTTTGAATGCAGATTGTGCTAGGTACCACTGTAGGAAAGTTATCCGAATACGTCATCGGATATGGCTTGACAGGGAACATGAGTGGCGTATGGATGCTGCAGCATTTGATGGCACTGTAGAAATGGGCGAGCCACCACGACAGTGGACAGGTGATGAAATACTATCAATTCTTAATGAGTACGATTTTGGTCACTTAGCAACCATCCTGATGTGCTTGCGGAACCCCTGAAAGGCCCGACGGTGTATAAGTATTGGTCGCACAAAAGTATATTCTGGGAATTGCCTTACTGGTCCAAGTTGCGATAAGGAACTTCTTGGATGTCATGCACATTGAAAAGAATGTTTGCGAAAGTGTGGTTGGGACAACCTTAGGTTGGGATGGAAAGACCAAAGACGGGCCAAAAGCACGCAAAGGTTTGGAAGAAATGAGCATAAGAAAACATTTGTGGTTGAAAATCACAAGGGAAAACAAAAATGCCTAAGGCAACTTACACCATCATGCTGAAAGCGAGAACCGAGATATTTCTTTGGATAAAGACTGCTAGGTATCCTACCGGGTATGCTGGAAATATAGGAAGATGTGTTAATTTCAGGGAGAACAAGTTAACTGGTTTGAAGAGTCATGATTGTCATATCCTACTCCAACGCCTATTTCCGGTATTTATTCGATCGTACTTACCAAAACAGGTGGTCGAGCCGTGTGTTGCATTGTCAAGATTTTTCCAGAAACTATGTACGCACTAGTAGAAACAACACTTTTAATGACACTATTTTCATGGCATTTGGTAAAAAATGTCATTAAAAAATATTTCAATGACATTTTCGGACCCAAACGTCATGGATCCGAAATGTTCTCTTAAAAAATGACATTCTACAAATGCCATTGTAAATAATAATATTCAATGACACTTTTTAAATGTCATGAACTTTATGACATTTTTAAAGTGTCATAGAAAAAAATGGTAAATGTCGTTGAAGATATATTTCCATGACATATTCAAAAATGTCATGTAAAATATTTTATGACATTTTCCAAATGTCATCCATTTCACGTACCATGACATTCGTTTAGCATCATAGAGAACGACATGCAAAAATCTTCAATGACACTTATAAGGTGTCATACATCCCAAAATAATATGACTTTTGATTGATGTAATTGAATATATGCAGTAACTCATTCGGTTAACGAAATTTAAGTTCCAAATTAATTAAAATTCAATGAAAATAAACTCGATAGACGATCAACCAGACCGATTAACTATGTCCGATTCAATCAATTATGATCTATAGACTGTACCGTCTAAATAAAGTAAATCTCTAATAATAAATTGATTTAACTACTATACAATTGTTAAAAGTAAATCTCAAATAATTCATTACTAATTTTGAAAGATAAATAAATTGGAAATAAATTATTTAATAATATAGAAAAATAAATCTGAAATTTTCATTTAATAAACATGAAACTAATATATAAAAATTATTTAATAATATCTCAAAAATAAATAAATAAATCTCCTACTCTCCACCGCTCAAGTAGAAAACCAAAGCAGGCAGAATGTTTTTCACTCACTCTCCGCAAACCCTACTTTCTCTTTGCCTCCTCTGCCGCTAAACTTTGGCCAAAATTTTCACCAAAATGAAGCGCCATTTTTTCCCTCAAAAAATCCTGCGCGATTCACAAAAGTTAACAATCAGGATGTTTTTATCAATTAAGAAACGATTTCACCTTCAAGAACAGTTCAGCTCGACCACTCCTAGCTTCGCGATACAGACTTATTTTGGACGACCTCGCCACCCCAGATCTCTTCTTTGTTGGTAAGACATCTCAACCCTAAATTTCATTTGGTACTTTCATCATAGGTTCTATATTTCTGGGTTTGATTTCTAATTTATTGCTTTGTTTCATATGGTTGGTGACTGCAATTCGGATGTTACAAGCCGTTGGGTTTTGGGGTGAGTAAGGTATTGGTTTATATATCCAGGTATAACCTGGAACCTTGAATCAATCTGGTTTATGTAAAATTTGAATTCCAATTGTTTCTTTTTTAATCTAATTACTAAAATTTCAGTTTCGTTTTCATTTTCATTTGATTGATTGTGTTTCATGTTTCATTGTTTATTGTGTTTGATTGTTTCACTTTGGGTTTTGGTACTTTCATTATGTTGGTGTGTCTATTTATGAGTTTGATTTTTAATTTCTTGCATAAGTGTTCAGTAACCGTAAACCAACTTGAGTTATGCAAATTTGAATTCCAACTGTTTTATTTTTTATCAAAGTATATAAATTTCATTTTCATTTCAGTTTTCATTTTCATTTGATCAATTGTGTTTGATTTTCATTAGTATATATATTCAGCATCCACTACATGTAAACATAAATCAAAAGTTTACTTTACTTATTTTTCAATAACTTAAGCTAGTAATACAAATTACCACTCGGAACATAAGGTTGATTGTTTCTACGTGGTGCATCTTTTAGAACACGAGCATCTGATGATTGATTGTGTTTCATGTTGTTATTTAAGTTCAATTGTCACTAGTTTAATTTTAATTTTCAGTTTTATTTTTATTTGTTTGATTGTGTTTCATGTTGCTCATAACGGTTAGTTGCTGATTTTTATGTAGAGAAGGTCTAAATCTCCCTCAATTGGTAAGAACCATAACCTAAATTAAGTTTTTAATTAATTTCTTTTAATTGATTTCTATTATATTTAGTTTTATAATTTTTATTTTAATTTAATTCTGTGACGCATGCGCTCGTTGCATTGACAAATTAGCTGCTGCTTTGACGTGGTGAAGAAGGTATGTATACTCACAGTTCCAACTCATAGAGTATGTATACTCATATTTCCAACTCATAGAGTGTGTTTCTGTTTTCATGAGTCAGATATGCTCTGCTCTAATGATTTTATATGTTCTGATTTTATTGTAAGGGATCGTTGAACTGTTATTGTTGTCTAAATATGTATTATTGTTGCCTAAATGCACATTTCTATGCTTATGAGGTTGTGTGTTGAAGAAGTCTGGATACGGTAAATTATTGTTGGGCTTGTGAACTATTCTGTTGTTTGCTTGTTTGAGATGATAATTTTTGTCAATGTTTTAAAAGGTGTGAGGCGGGTTTGAGGCATTTTGTAAAAATGAGGCGAGGCGTAAGGCTTGAGGCGTACCAAGGCGCTAGCCTCAATAAATATAAATATATATATATATATATATATATATATAAATATAAATATATATATAATCTGCATAACAATATTATCTTAAACAATATATGATTAAAAGATTCTATTAACTTAGGTGTATATAAGCTTCAATTTTAAACAATTACTTTGTCTTCACATAGGTGTATAAAGCCTCAATTTTTCGCGGGACACGTGGTTGGGCAATGTTATATGACCGAGTTTATCAGCTGGAAACCTGACATGGCCCCACAAAATCTCTGAATAGAGACTGGGTCTAAGTAGGTGTAACAACGCACTGAACAAACTCATATAACATCCGCCTAGGAATAACTACATCCTGGAAATAAAAATTACCATATTATTTAACGAATATCTATTATTTGTAGTAGTAGTGGTAGTTTTCTAGTCTTAGTATTTGTTGTATTTTAATTTTAATATTATTTTAATTATGTATTATATTCTTCAATATCACTTTTATTTGCATGAAAAACTTACGCTACAACGCATTGAGGCTTACACATACTTACGGCTATGCCTTAGCCCTTCAAAACATCAGTTTTTCTTGAATAGAAATTAGATATTTGTTCATTAAGGTTTGTCGGATTAAACTTGTCTCATTTAGAGGTGTTGTATTCCAGTAATCCACTATATACTTAGTAATTGTGTAATGTGACATCCAACTGAATACATAGGTTCTACGTACCTCAATGACATCTAACTGTTTGTTATTACTTAGTGAATAATTTTGTAATATGTGTGTTGGTTTAGTGTAATGTTTAGGTATAATATCTTCTTGATGGATAAGAGTGGATACAACGGCCAAAAGGTTGTCAGTCAGAGAAAAAGTTAGGGAATTTATAAGTAATAGTAAGCGATCGCTAGGAATAATGATGGTGTGTTATGTCCTTGTTGTGTGTGTCGAAATTTTGGCGGCCGCAGGATGATGATACTTTATTTATTCATCTGTGCCATTACGGATTTGATCCGCTCTATAAAGTTTGGAAAGCTCATGGTGAGCCTAGGGAGCAGATTATCCTACTCGTTAGATGTTGTTGGACCACCACCATTGAGTGAAGAGGATTACGAAATATTAGAACTTAACCGGATGTATAGAGATGCTAGGTTTCATTTACCTAGTGAACAAGACTCGAACCTTTAAAAACATAGAAGATGATTACAAACATAAGATAGAAGAGGTTGAAGTTCCTCTATACCACAGTTGTACAAAATACACCAAACTTTCAAAGAACCTTAATCTTGTACAAGTTAAAAGTCATTTGGTCTTTGCACTACTTTCTTTGATGAATTCTGAAAGAATTCGAATATGCTCCCAAATGATAATACTCTACGAAGATAACTATACGATTAAAAGATACTTAAAGAGTTTGATTTAGGTTATATAAAGATTGATGCATGCATAAATGACTGTGTCTTGTATCGGAACCTCGATAAGGACAAGGATAGATGTCCTAAATGTGATGCATCTAGATAGAAAGTTAACCCACGCACTAATGAGATAACTATTGGGGTTGCTGCTAAAGTGTTGCGCTACTTTCCTATCATTTCAAGACTCCAACGCATGTTTCTTTCACCAGATATTGCGCAACAGCTAACTTGGCACTCGAAGCATCATAGTAATGATGGTAAAATGCGGCATCCATGTGACTCAGTTAGTTGGACAAGTATAGATCAGAAGTGGCCTGATTTTGCATCTGATACCAGAAATCTAAGGTTTGGACTTGCAACTGATGGATTTAATCCATTCAGCTCTCTCAGGACAAACCATAGTACATGGCCAGTAATACTCGTCATCTATAACCTTCCACCTAATATTTGTATGTCTAGAGAAAATTTGATGCTAAGCCTACTCATTCCAGGCCCCACACAACCTGGTAATGATATTGATGTGTATTTAGAGCCTCTCATTGAGGACTTACATAAGCTATGGAATAGGGTTGATATGTATGATGCGCATCAGAAGGAGACATTCAAGTGCAAAGGCATGTTAACATGTACCATCAATGATTATCCAAAGACTTGGAAATGTTCTTTGGGTTAACCACCAAGGGAGAATTTGCTTGCTCTGTTTGTGGTCCAAACCAGCTCCGATTACCTAGGGACCGCCAAAAACAATTTTCATGGATAATAGGCGGTGGCCGTATGCAAGGCATAAGTACCGCTCTATGTCCAAATGGTTCAATGGCGAAAGGAGAAGCGATTGAGACTGTAGTGTTTACGGGGAAGGCGTTAGTTCTGCGACTTCTTTGGGTTTAAAAATGAATGGGGCAAAAGGAATGGAAAACCTAAAAATTTGCAAGGGTGATCTGCCAAGATTTTAAAGAAGAAATCTATATTTTTGACTTGCCATATTGGGAGGTCGGTGTATTATTGTCGTAGTTCTGAATCTAAGTTATGTTATCACATAAGATTTTTGAATTTAAATGATTTCTATTTGCTTGTTCATAGGGTCTCTTTGGTGCGCCATAATCTTGATGTAATGCATATCGAAAAAAATGTGTGCGAGAAAGTGTTAGACATTCTATTAGATGCAAAGGTGAAGGGTAAAACTAGAATAAAGTTGAAAGAACGTAGACATGTAGAGTTAATGTCCTTTGTTGGAAGAATTCCCGGAAGATAAAGAGAGGAGCCCTTAATATTTCGGATCATTGCACATTTACCAAAAATGAGATAGAGTTGTTTCTTTGGAGGTAGATGCAAAGATATCCTTATGGATATTGCTCGATATAGCAAAGCGCATCAAGGTCGAGAATGTAAAATTCATGGTGAAATCACATGATCATCATGTGTTGATGCGTGACTTCTCTCTGTTGCTATAAGAGGCTTGTTACCGAAAGGTGTTCGAAAAGCCTTATTTCGTCTATCTTCTTTTTTTCATGAGCTTTGTCAAAGAGTACTCGATAGAAAAAGATTGGAATATATGGAAGATGAAATCGTTGAAACTTTATGTATGTTAGAGATGTATTTTCCTCCTTCTTTTTCGATATCATGGTCCATCTCTGCATTCACTTAGCAAGGGAAGCAAAATTATGTGGTCCAGTCCAATTTAGGTGGATGTACCCGTTCGAGAGGTACCCTTTCTTTTGATTATTATTTATCCCTCTAACATGTCTTAGTCCTTGTGTAACATTTAATATTATTTTTAATGTTTAGATACATGAAAGTCTTAAAAGACTATATGAAGAATCATGCTTGTCCGAAGGAAGTATTCTTTGAAAATTACTTGGCAGACGAATGTGTTAGGTTCTGTGGTCGTTACATGAAACATTCATCTGCCTTTAGTAATAAACGAAAAAGGAATGATGTTGATGATGATGAATTAGTTGACGGTTCAACACTTCTAAAAGGTCGATCTGTACAATTAAGTGATGATATTCACAAGGATATGCATCTTTGCGTGCTTTTGAATAGCGAAAAAGTTTTACCCTATTTTGAGTAAGTTACATCTAACTATTGTTTTTGTTAATTGAAACAACTATATAGTAATTCAAACTTAATCAAACTTAATATTATAGGATGCATAAGGCGAGCTAAGGGGCTCTGATGAATGTTTGAGAAATGATTCTAAAAGGCTTCAAAAAAGGCATCTAGAGACGTTTGTCGATTGGTTACAAGCTGAGGTTAATATCTTTAGCTTTTGGCCAATCAGTATTTAATATATTCAGTTTGTTAAATTCTATGCTCGATTTGGAAGTTGATTGTTGTAGAATACATATTTTCAGATTGTTCGTGAAGCTGTTATGATTAATAAGAAGCCTGATGAAACACTCAAATACCTTGCAAAAGGACCTAGGCGTTGTGCAATGTCCCATTCTGGGTTTATTATTAATAAACAACGATTCCATACCTTTGACGCCAATGTTAGTACACAAGATTATGGTGTGCATATAGACGTGGATACAATGTCAAATTACTATGGTGTTATCCGAGAGATTCTGATATTGGACTTCCACAAGTTCAAGTTGGCTTTGTTCCATTGTGATTGGGCGAATGTTGCTTCTGGTGTGAAGAAAGTTGATGGATTCACTGTAGTGAATCTTCATGAAGGGTTGAGTAAAATAGAACCATTTATATTAGCGTCACATGCCCAACAGGTTTTTATTCTAGGGATACGGATAAATGAAAGCGGTATGCGGTATTAAAGGCACCACTTAGGGGTTTTAATGATCTTGAGCTATTTGATCCAAATATTTTTACTCTCACTGTAACGGTGATCAAGATTGTGATGCACTTAATATAGACGATGAGTTTGATGGTGAAACATGATAGACAATATGTAATGTGTGAACCAACTATATATAAGGTCTGTTTTTGTCATTTAATGATGGTTTTTGGGTTAAGTGGTTGGGAACCTATTCCAGTCATTTTTGTAATTTGCAGTTGCTCAACTCGTTTCTATAATTATATTTTATTACTTTTTGTTGTTCTGTCTTTACTTATTCCGATTCGTTTTTCCTAGAATTATTTAATTTAACATTGTCGTAATGTTATTTAAACTCTATTTCTTTACACTAGCTATATGTATATATATATATATGTAACACCCCAAACTAGGCGGATATTACAGTGCCGTGGACCCCCGACTGGGACCCACCAGGCGAATGAAAAAGGATGAATTACACAGGGTAAATGTAGTACCGAACCACATTACAACATCAATTACTCCGATTAGGAGTTTCATACAACACACCCAGGATAATATAGAATACATGTGTATCTTATGTGATGATAAAATACACAACACTGAATGAAATGAGTATTCAAACGGAATGTCTGCAGCGGAATAAATAAAGGAAACATAAATGACTGAATAAATGACTAAAAAGACTGGGGCCCCCTTCTAGTATCATTGGGACTCCTCGCCGTCAACGTGCTCTCCCTGTGCCTTTGCCTTGCCATGACCTGAGAAACAAATATCCCCAAACGGGGTCAGTTATACTGAACAACAATCCTCAAGAGTTGAATAAACACAATCATATGCATATATGTGGTATAAACCACAAGTTCGTTCAACATGAAACGGTTAGATTATAACCCAATCTTGTTGAAAACATACGCAATCAAACATGCTGTATGAATCAACTAACAGTACGGCTCAAAGGGTGGCGCCACACTACGCCCGGGATGGAAATGTGTCCGTGCACAAGCCACCAACGAGTATCGATCGAATACACGCGTGGTCTTGTACCTAATCGGCCTCACGAAGCAATCGACTAGTGTGCACAGTCAATGTGAGGCCAACAACCAACACACGACATAATTGTGCCCGACATGAAAATCCTACACATACCAACCGGCACGCCAGTATGACCCGGAATGCCACGATATAACAAAAGTGACATCGGAAACGAATAATGACTCACCGAGATAAAATGATAGTGAAATGAATGATAGCTCAATGAAATGATTGGAACCGTCGTTCCTTGTGATCAAGTGATTAATTGACAATGACAAGTTTTAATACGGTTAACACAATGATGAATGAGTTACGATTATGAATGAACAACAACAAAAGGAAATGAATATCCTTTTAACTGAGTAAGAATCAACTTACACAATACCGGTGACAATTATCCTTCCACGAACAACGTCCTAATTGAGATATCGGTCGCTCGAACAACCTTGAATTATACAATATCCAACAACCCGTTCAATATAAGAATCAAACACGAATATAACGAACTCAAAACGTCGATACGATTAAACTAAGTTCATTGGGGCATTATATCGAATACGTTGTGGCCAAACTCCGATTGTTTACAATCAAATCTCAATGAGCCACTATCAAATCCCCCAAGAAGTGTTTCAAACCAACAAACATCTTCCAAATGATCAATAATCCAAAATGAATATCCGAAAACGTGATTATAACGACAATTAATCGAAAACCCCCAATTTCAACCCGATATTCAAGGTGTTCTTGAATAATCCCTCAATAATCCAATGAATCCTTATACAAACTCATAATCATATACATATCCCTTCATATAACATGATTATAACGTCCAAAACATCATATCTCAACACAAAATCGAAGTCCAAGGTGTTGAAGAAATTACCTCTAGAAGATCCAACCACTTCGATCCGAAGAACATGAGTTTAATCGAGTATCCAAGCTTCCCAAATGATTGAAGATGATGAAAAATACACACTCAAATGATTGATGATGGCAAAATCTCTCCCTCAACCCTCTCTCTCGGATAAAGATGGAAAAATGAAGAAGTGAGGTAAAATGACCCGGCCAAGTCCTTAAATACTGCCGGAAGTTACGGCCGTAACTCGGCCCTCTTACGGCCGTAACATTCCAAGTCAACGGCCTTACAGCCGTATCGCCAACTGCAGTCGTGAATCGCCAACTCGTATGGCGTAACTCGGCTCGTCCGAAAGCTGCCGGCGGACTTACGGCCGTAATCAGCTCTGAGTTACGGCGTAACCCGCCTTCAAAAACATCCGCCGACATCCTTACGGCCGTACCGCACATCTTACGGCCGTAACTCGGATGATACGGCCGTATCCGCCAAACTTACGGCGTAACCCGCCTTCGTCAAAAATGGCGGGCATCACACTGCGGTGTCTGGCCGTATCCGGCCAAGCCTTACGGCCGTACCTGCCTCGACTTACGGCCGTATGCCGCAACCCTTATGGCCGTAAGTCACCCTTGGTCGACAACACCTGAAATTTACGAACATCACTTACGGCCGTATCTAACCCTCCTTACGGCCGTAACTCGCCTTCGGCCAAAATGCCCGGGCAGCCTGCTGGACCACGTACGGCCGTAACCGGCCAGCCTTACGGCCGTACCCGCTGGACTTACGGACGTATCCCAGAACCTTACGGCCGTAACTCAATGCTGGCCAAGGTGAATAAATCCGATAACTCCGATTCTTCGCTACGACTGATGAATGATCCGACATACCATACGAATGTGAAAGTGAACAAGTCTAACACGAGCCAAAGATGATACTCCCAGTACAAGGCTATCAATCATAATGAAAATGTTAATACTCCCGTCTCGATCTATAAACGGAGATAAAATGACGATCGGTAACTGATATACGATTACAACATGCTAACAGTGAACGCAAATGAGTGATTCATGAATGATGAGTGATTATTAATGAGTGAAAATTACTGAGTGTCAATTACAGACTGATAATTATTGAAGGAAAATGAATGAATTACAACCGGGTATTACATACCCCCCCCTTAAAAAGAGTTTCGTCCCCGAAACTAAGGGTCAAACAACTCGGGATAACTCTCCCGTATACTCTCCTCGGTTTCCCAAGTGGCCTCTTCGACTCCGTGTGTGGACCACTGAATCTTGACCAAAGGGATCGTCTTGTTCCTCCCGCTCTAACACTCGTACAGGACGCTACGAATGATCATCCGCGATCTCGATTTCGTCGAACTGAAGTATGTGACTCGGGTCGGCAACATACTTCCGCAATTGAGAGACGTGAAACACATTATGAATTCGGCTCAATGCCGGAGGTAAAGCCAATCGATAAGCTAACTCGCCTACTCGATCCAAAATTTCAAACGGTCCAATGAATCTCGGACTCAACTTCCCCCGTTTTCCGAAATGGAAAATACCTCGACTCGGGGATACCTTGACCAAAACGTGGTCACCCATCTCGAACTCTAGTGGTCGACGACGATTATCTGCATATGATTTCTGTCGACTCTGAGCTGTCAACATACGACTCTTGATCAAAGCTACCTTCTCCCGGGCGGCTATAAGCATATCGGGCTCGGTGCCGATTGATTCTGACAAGTCATCCCAACACAAAGGAGATCGACAACGACGACCGTACAAGGCCTCGTAAGGTGCCATCTTAATGGAAGCATGCCAACTATTATTATACGTGAACTCGATCAACGGTAGTTGGGCTTCCCAATCGTCCTTCCAATCGAGGACGCAAGCTCTCAACATGTCCTCTAATGTCTGAATAGTCCTCTCTGATTGTCCGTCGGACTGAGGATGAAAGGCGGTACTGAGATTAAGCTGAGTTCCCATAGCACGATGAACTGATTTCCAAAAATGGGATACAAATCGTCCGTCACGATCGGAAACGATACTCTTAGGAGTACCGTGCAGTCTCACTATCTCCTTGATGAACAACTGAGCCAGTCTCTCGGGACCCAACGTATCTTTGATCTCAAGGAAATGAGCTGATTTAGTTAAGCGGTCCACAATCACCCAGATCGTATTCATGCCACGGCGACTCGTCGGCAAACTCGTGATGAAATCCATAGAAATGTCTTCCCACTTCCACTCCGGAATAGGGAGAGGTTTCAGCATACCCGTCGGTCGCTGATGTTCAATCTTAACTTGTTGACAGGTTAAGCATCTCGAAACAAATTCTGCGACTTCTCGCTTCATATTACTCCACCAGTAATTTTGTTTCAAGTCCTTGTACATCTTGCTGGACCCCGGATGAACAGAATAAGGGGTAGCATGAGCTTCTCTCAAAATAGAGTTTTTCAACTCGTCATTCGCCGGTACGCACAACCGGTTCTTAAACCTCAAAAGTCCATCCTCGTGGACCACGAATCCAGGGGCTTTCCCCTGAGCCACATCTTCACGGATGCGCAACAATGAAGGGTCTGAACTCTGATTCTCTCTGATTACCTCCTCAAGTGACGATGAAATCTCTAATATACAAAGTTGTCCCTGAACTCGCTGAAGCCAGACCTCGATCTCGGGTCTAAGGAATTCCTGCTGAAGCTCCTTCTGAACTGTTAAACGAGCAAGCATCTGCTCCTGAACGGACTTACGACTCAAGGCGTCGGCGACAACGTTCGCCTTGCCCGGGTTGTAAAGGATCTCGATATCATAATCTTTGATTAGTTCTAACCACCGCCTCTGTCGCATATTTAACTCCTTCTGAGTAAATATATACTTTAAACTCTTATGATCGGTGAATATCTGACAGGTAACGCCATAAAGATAATGATGCCAAATTTTCAAAGCGAACACCACGGCTGCTAGCTCCAGATCGTGAGTCGGATAATTAACCTCGTAAGGTCTCAATTGCCGTGAAGCATAAGCAATAACCTTCCCATTCTGCATGAGTACACATCCGAGACCCTGTCCGGACGCATCACTATAAACCACAAATCCCTCCGTCCCCTGCGGCAAGGAAAGTACAGGTGCTGACATTAACCGGCTCTTGAGTTCCTCAAAACTCCGTTGACACGCGTCGGACCACGTGTATTTCTTATCCTTCCGCAAAAGGTTCGTCAAGGGTTGAGCGATTTTAGAAAATCCCTCCACAAATCGCCGATAATAGCCCGCTAATCCGAGAAAACTTCGGATTTCCTTAACATTCTTCGGAGGTAACCAGTCTCGGATAGCCTCCGTCTTCTGAGGGTCGACACGAACTCCGTCCGATGAAATTACATGTCCGAGAAAAGTCACTTCGGACATCCAGAACTCACATTTGGAAAACTTTCCATAGAGTTGCTCTCGTCTCAACACGTCGATAACCTGATGAAGATGAACCTCGTGTTCTTCTCGGCTACGAGAATAAATCAAAATGTCATCGATGAAGACAACAACAAACTGATCTAAAAATTCGATGAAAACCCGATTCATTAACTCCATGAATACCGCAGGTGCATTAGTTAGCCCGAACGGCATAACTACGAACTCATAATGACCATAGCGTGTTCGAAACGCCGTCCTCGCGATATCCGACTCTCGAATCCGCAACTGGTGATATCCAGATCTTAAGTCGATCTTGGAAAATACTGAAGCTCCCTAAAGTTGATCTAAAAGATCATCAATACGAGGTAAAGGATACTTATTCTTGATCGTCACCCGGTTCAATTCCCGGTAATCAATACACAAACGGAACGAACCATCCTTCTTCTTGACAAACAAAGATCGTGCTCCCCACGGGGACGCACTCGGCCGGAGCGAACCGTTCTCGAACAAGGCCTCAAGTTGATTCTTCAACTCCTGCAGTTCGGTCGGGGCCATCCGGTACGGTGCCTTCGATATCGGAGACGTGCTGTGCTCCAACTCAATCGTGAATTCCACATCTCTCTGTGGAGGCAAACCAGGTAACTCGTCTGGAAAAACATCGGCATATTCCCTTACTACCGGAATATCCGACAACATTACTGATGATTCCTCGGTTTTGGTCATATAGCACCAATAACCGACACATCCCTGACTGAGTAATCGCATTGCTTTCATCAAATTAATGACCTTACCAGAACAGCCGGGATTACCTCCCTGAAACACACATTCAACCCCATCGTCTGAAATGATAGTGATCATACGCTTACGGACACTAATGATGGCATCATGACGATCCATCCAATCAATACCCAAGATGACGTCGACCCTCGGCAAATCTACTATGATTAGGTCCGCGGGCCATACACGACCATGAAACTGAATCGGACAATTCTGAATCTCACGATTACCGATAATTCGTCTACCATCAGGTAGTCCAATGACATAAGGTGTAACATCCCCAAATTCTATTGGGTTATTACAGTGTCGTGGACCCCACGCCAGGAGATCCACCAGGCGAACATGACTAAAATGCATTAAATTAAACAACAAGGGAAAATCATAGTCCCTACCATGACATCCGACACTATATTCCGATAAGGAATTTCAACGACAAAAGTGGCCTACATGGCCAAAATGAAATACTGAAAGATCCACGAACATCATTGGGTAATACAACACGACAACAATCGACAAGAGGAGTACACTCCAATCGATCGACCAACAATGAACAACTCGGACTAGTATCGCTCGAATGCCTCGTCGCCATCGTCATGCCCCTGTGCCTCAACTCTCTCCTCGCAAGCACCTAAAACATGAAAACATGTTCCGCCCCCACGGGGTCAGTCATCCAGATAATGAACATCAAATACATGTATAACATGATATGCATCCAAAGGCAGAATGAAACGGTATAATGATGATAATAATATGAGATGCTCACAAACCAAGGTAAGAACCGAGCATTCGTGAAATACTATGCCCACGGCATACTATTAATACATGTTCGACAGGTTACAACATAAGTGCCCAACGGCGAATCATAATCACAGAATACCACAATGACTTACACGACATGAACCAAACCAGAACAGGATTAAATATGAATCACAATGCCCGGAGGCTCCAATGAAATTAACAAGACAATCACAAGGCCTAAAAACCACTCAGCCGAAACTGTCAAATATCACAATCACATGAAGCCGAAACAGCCCGAAGCTGTTATTGATTAGGGCCGTAGCCACGGAATGAAAGCCGTATCACAATTAGGGCCGAAGCCACGGCATGAAAGCCGTATCACAATTAGGGCCGAAGCCACGGCATGAAAGCCGTATCACAATTAGGGCCGAAGCCACGGCATGAAAGCCGTATCACAATTAGGGCCGAAGCCACGGCATGAAAGCCGTATCACAATTAGGGATGGTATGCTGTCTTGAGTCGGCCAGCACCATCCTCGACAGTCCCAACTCAACACCTCGATTGCCTTAGAACGGCTAACCGATGACAATGATGCAGCGGATGATTCCATGAATGCTTGAGCGCTTCGATTTCCTTATAATGGCTAATCGATATGAACGATATGATGAATGATTGAATACCTCGATTGCCTTAGAACGGTCAATCGATACAATGATATAGTGAATGATTGAACATTTCGATTTTCCTGCGAACGGCAATTCGATAACAATGATATGAAGGATGCCTCGGTACCTTTAATCGATTCACGCAGCGAAGGTGAGAAATGAATAAGCCAATGCCTTTAATCGGCGTATACAGTTTTAATGACAATCCAAAAAGGAATAACAATAAATATTTGGCAAAATTGCCGAAAGGTATCGTATCGAACGATCTCTTAATATCAATGAATTCATGAAGAGACTAAGTCTCGGAATGATAAAACACATTTATACACATATATGATGACATTAATCTCATTGACTAGTACAAGTATAAAACTTGCCTCAAACCGAAGGCGAGGAAGTCCTTCCACGAACAACGTCCTTAATAGGGAATACCGGCCACTCGAACAACCTTGAATTACACAAGCACCAACAATTCGCTTAATACACGAATTAAACACGAATATAACGAACTCAAAACGTCGATACAATTAAACTAAGTTCATTGGGGCATTATATCGAATACGTTGTGGCCAAACTCCGGTTGTTTACAATCAAATCTCAATAAGCCACTATTAATTCCCCCAAGAAGTGTTTCAAACCAACAAAACATCTCCAATATGATCAATAATCCATTATGAATATCCAAAATCGTGATTATAACAACAATTAGTCGAAAATCCCCAATTCCAACTCGATTTTCAAGGTGTTCTTGAATAATTCCTCAATAATCCAATGAATCCTTATACAAACTCATAATCATATACATATCCCTTCATATAACATGATTATAACGTCCAAAACATCATATCTCAACACAAAATCGAAGTCCAAAGTGTTGAAGGAATTACCTCTTGAAGATCCAAGTACTTTAATCCGAAGAACACGAGTTAATCGAGTATCCAAGCTTCACGATCGAAAGAAGATGAAGAAAATCAAACACTCAAATGATTTGTGAAGGAAAAACCCTCCCTCAAGCTTTCTCTCTCGGTTGAAGGTGAAGAAAAGGGAGAGAAATGGGCTGAAATGCTGAAAAAACGAATTTAAAGGGGTTGACTACCCTGCCGGACACGGCCCGTGCCGATCGGAACGGTCGTGTCGCACAGCTGGCCGACAGGGACTCGACCGTGTCCTGCTTGACACGGTCTCGGCGCGGAGGGCCTTCCGATAGTGACCCGTCCGACAGCGACTCAGCATGACTCGACCGTGTCCTGGAACACGGTCGGGCGTGTCAGCGATCGGTTACGCTTATCCGGAAGAGTTCGACTCGGCCGTGCCCGGGCGACACGGTCGGGTCCTGAGACGAAACCGGCATTTCCGGACGAAATGCAGCGCGGGCCGTGTCGGACGACACGGCCGAGTTCGGTCGGCAGTGATCGGCCATTAACTGAAAAAAATGAGCGGGTGAGCTAAAACGACCATAACTCTCTCGTCCGGACTCCGATTAACTCACCGTTTGAACCATTGGAAAGCTAACTCGATGCTCTATAATATTGCAAAGATTTAGAATTTTTGAAGTTACTAAAAATTATTGGTGATTTAACAAAGTCGAACTTATATGAGGAAAGTTGAAACAATGAACAATAACGTTACACAACTCGAATTTTTTCCGAACGGTGAACACGGTGAACGAACATGATTGATGAATGATTATAAATGAGTGAAAATCCACTGAGTGACAATCACCGAATGAAATTACTGAATGATAATGACTGAATTACAACCGCGTATTACATACACCCCCCCTTAAAAGGAGTTTCGTCCTCGAAACTCAGGGTAACCAACTCGGGATATGAACTATCCATCAAGATCTGAAAACAATAATGCACATCTAGTCCTCGGGACCAAATCAATCGCACGCCCAAGTCCCCAAGACTTGACGTCTCGAATCTCAGTGAATGATTTCTGAAATTATCAAGAAATCTTGAGCACAACGCCGAAGGGGTGAACTCCCAACAGTTGATCCAAATCTCAAGATTCTCAAATATGATCATAATAAAATAGATCAAGAATGAATGATCCACAGTCACGATACATTACTACGGATTAAGTTACACAGTCATCCAAAAACAAGGTTACATCTCAAATGTAGTCAACATCGTTATCCTTCCATGTCATCGATCTCCTCTATCTCAACGATTTAAGGTATATCCGCAGATGAACTCGCCGCTAAATATGATCTCGGAAGGTCACGAGAATGAAAGTGACTAAAATGAATGATGAATGATAAATGACTACAAATCCGACAAGGATTTGGAATGACTCACCAAGGTGAATTAATAACGTCATGAGTGATAGTTCAAGTGAAATTATTGGAACCGTTGTTCCTCGTGAATTAAATGTTTAATTTCATGATGACAAGTCTCAACATGATTGATATATGATGAATGACTTATGTGAATGAATGATCGACAATGAAATGAATGATTATCCTATTACCGAACAAGAATTAACTTGCTCAAAACCGGTGATGGATGTCATATTGTATCACAGTTAAAGTAAACAACAGTCGAACTCGTCGTCTGAGATGAAGATGCTCTTCCAGCAAGAAGACGACTAGAAAACGATCCCTTGGACGTCGGAGTCCGATGTTCCTCTGACAGCTCTTTCCATACCGAGGCAGGAAAGTCACGTGATAATTACAGATCTCGTATGAAGATCGCATTATGATTATGAGATGGAATGATAACAATGAGCATACACGCTCTAACACAATGAATGCATTAATAATGCGGTAAAATGATCGTCCACATGACACCGGAATATGATAAGATCGCATGAAAGATCAAATGAGGTAACATGATTACCTGATGAAATTCCTGAAATGATTACCTTGAACAAGTTAACAAGGTTGAAAATTCAATCCACAAGATCAACAACTGAACAATGAGATGGACTGGATGATTAATGAATTGACTGAGCAATGAGTGAGTGATGAATGAACTAACTAAGCAATGAGATTGAATAAGTGATTAATGATTAACTGAGCAATGAGATAGACTGAGTGAAGAATGAATTAATTGAGTAATGAGATTGACTGGGTGATGAATGAATTAATTGAGCAATGAGATTGACTGGGTGATGAATGAATTAACTGAATAATGAGATTGAGTGAGTACTGAATGAATTACTTGAGTAATGAGATTGACTGAGTGATGAATGAATTAATCGAGCGATGAGATTAACTGAGTGATTAATGAATTAACTGAACAATGAGATTAACTGAGTGATGAATGAATTGACTGAATAATGAGATTGACTGAGTGATTAATGAATTAATCTGAACAATGAGATTGACTAAGTGATGAAGGAATTAACTGAGTGATGAATGAATTGACTGAGCAATGATATTGACTGGGTGATGAATGAATTAACCGAGTGATGAATGAATTAACTGAGTGATGAATTAATTAATTGAGTGATGAATGAATTAACTGAGTGATGAATGATATTGACTGAGTGATGAATGAATTAATTGAACGATGAGATTAACAGAGTGATGAATGAATTAACATGATCGAAAAGATCAAAATGGTGATTGAGGATTATTAACTGGTGAATGAGTTGATCCTTAGCACTTACACAGGTCACACGTGCTCCAAAACAATTAGTCATGAATCAATCATAACCATAATATCACATATATGTTTCAACAAAGCATGAATAATTAATGACATGATGAATGTATGAACATAAAGAGAATCGAGTCCTTACACAGGTCATACGAAGCTTCGAGGTCTCGCGATACTAGTCTTCACTGACGACGACTCGATGAATGAATGACTCGTGCAGTCGCACTAATATTACGACTCACAAAACCTGACTGACTAGATTGTCATAAACTGACAATCCCACTACTACCGCGTCGGTAGAGCCACATAACTCACATATCAGGGTATCTCACAACCCAAAATCTCCGATACCATTTCTGTAACATCCCCAAATTCTATTGGGTTATTACAGTGCCGTGGACCCCACGCCAGGAGATCCACCAGGCGAACATGACTAAAATGCATTAAATTAAACAACAAGGGAAAATCATAGTCCCTACCATGACATCCGACACTATATTCCGATAAGAAATTTCAATGACAAAAGTGGCCTACATGGCCAAAATGAAATACAACAGCATCCACGAACATCTGTTCGGGTAATACAACACGACAACAACTGACAAGACTGGAGTACACTCCAACTGACTGACCAACAATGAACAACTCGGACTAGTATCGCTCGAATGCCTCGTCGCCATCGTCATGCCCCTGTGCCTCAACTCTCCTCGCAAGCACCTAAAACATGAAAACATGTTCCGCCCCCACGGGGTCAGTCATCCAGATAATGAACATCAAATACATGTATAACATGATATGCATCCAAAGGCAGAATGAAACGGTATAATGATGATAATAATACGAGATGCTCACAAACCAAGGTAAGAACCGAGCATTCGTGAAATACTATGCCCACGGCATACTATTAATACATGTTCGACAGGTTAGAACATAAGTGCCCAACGGCGAATCATAATCACAGAATACCACAATGACTTACACGACATGAACCAAACCGAGCGAGATTAAATATGAATCACAATGCCGGAGGCTCCAATGAAATTAACAAGACAATCACAAGGCCTAAAACCACTCAATTAACTCACAAATATCACAATCACATGAAGCCAAAAGCCATTTGTTATTGATTAGGGCGAAGCCACGGCATGAAAGCCGTATCACAATTAGGGCGAAGCCACGGCATGAAAGTCGTATCACAATTAGGGCGAAGCCACGGCATGAAAGCGTATCACAATTAGGGCGAAGCCACGGCATGAAAGCCGTATCACAATTAGGGATGGTATCTTTGTCTTGAGTCGGCCACCATCCTCGACAGTCCCAACTCAACACCTCGATTGCCTTAGAACGGCTAACCGATGACAATGATGCAGCGGATGATTCCATGAATGCTTGAGCGCTTCGATTTCCTTATAATGGCTAATCGATATGAACGATATGATGAATGATTGAATACCTCGATTGCCTTAGAACGGTCAATCGATACAATGATATAGTGAATGATTGAACATTTCGATTTTCCTGCGAACGGCAATTCGATAACAATGATATGAAGGATGCCTCGGTACCTTTAATCGGTTACCGACGACGAAGGTGAGAAATGAATAAGCCAATGCCTTTAATCGGCGTATACAGTTTTAATGACAATCCAAAAAGGAATAACAATAAATATTTGGCAAAATTGCCGAAAGGTATCGTATCGAACGATCTCTTAATATCAATGAATTCATGAAGAGACTAAGTCTCGGAATGACAACACATTTATACACATATATGATGACATTAATCTCATTGACTAGTACAAGTATAAAACTTGCCTCAAACCGAAGGCGAGGAAGTCCTTCCACGAACAACGTCCTTAATAGGGAATACCGGCCACTCGAACAACCTTGAATTACACAAGCACCAACAATTCGCTTAATACACGAATTAAACACGAATATAACGAACTCAAAACGTCGATACGATTAAACTAAGTTCATTGGGGCATTATATCGAATACGTTGTGGCCAAACTCCGGTTGTTTACAATCAAATCTCAATAAGCCACTATTAATTCCCCCAAGAAGTGTTTCAAACCAACAAAACATCTCCAATATGATCAATAATCCATTATGAATATCCAAAATCGTGATTATAACAACAATTAGTCGAAAATCCCCAATTCCAACTCGATTTTCAAGGTGTTCTTGAATAATTCCTCAATAATCCAATGAATCCTTATACAAACTCATAATCATATACATATCCCTTCATATAACATGATTATAACGTCCAAAACATCATATCTCAACACAAAATCGAAGTCCAAAGTGTTGAAGGAATTACCTCTTGAAGATCCAAGTACTTTAATCTGAAGAACACGAGTTAATCGAGTATCCAAGCTTCACGATCGAAAGGAGATGAAGAAAATCAAACACTCAAATGATTTGTGAAGGAAAAACCCTCCCTCAAGCTTTCTCTCTCGGTTGAAGGTGAAGAAAAGGGAGAGAAATGGGCTGAAATGCTGAAAAAACGAATTTAAAGGGGTTGACTACCTGCCGACACGGCCCGTGCCGATCGGGCACGGCCGTGTCGCATACCGGGCCGACAGGACTCGACCGTGTCCCGCTGACACGGTCGCGGCGCGGAGGGCCTTCCGATAGTGACCCGTCCGACAGCGACTTGGCATGACTCGACCGTGTCCTGGAACACGGTCGGGCGTGTCGGCAGTCGGTTCTGGCTTATCCGGAAGAATTCGACTTGGCCGTGCCAGACGACACGGTTGGGTCCTGAGACAGAAACTTCGGCATTTCCGGACGAGTACGGCACGGGCCGTGTCGGACGACACGGCCGAGTTCGGCAGCGATGATCGCCATTAATCGAAAAAATGAGCGGGTGAGCTAAAACGACCATAACTCTCTCGTCCGGACTCCGATTGACTCACCGTTTGAACTATTGGAAAGCTAACTCGATGCTCTATAACATTGCAAAGATTTAGAATTTTTGGAGTTACCAAAAATTATTGGTGATTTAACAAATTCGAACTTATATGAGGAAAGTTGAAACAATGAACAATAACGTTACACAACTCGAAGTTTTTCCGAACGGTGAACACGGTGAACGAACATGATTGATGAATGATTATAAATGAGTGAAAATCCACTGAGTGACAATCACCGAATGAAATTACTGAATGATAATGACTGAATTACAACCGGGTATTACATAAGGCTCACAACTAGTAGCACTACCCAGACGTAGTCTACTCAAACATGACTCGAAAATGAATGAATGCGATGCACCAGTATCAAAAAGGGTACACACAGGCTGGGATAGAATATCGAGTGTACCTGAGATCATTCGGGCCTCTGGATCATCGGTCTTCTTCATCTCGTAAATTCGGG
This sequence comes from Orobanche coerulescens, assembly GCA_033398695.1. NCBI lineage: Eukaryota > Viridiplantae > Streptophyta > Magnoliopsida > Lamiales > Orobanchaceae > Orobanche > Orobanche coerulescens. Next base: position 188,959,445 of record CM065804.1, on the reverse strand, counting down.
GCTTGCCGGCCCCCGAACCAGACGCTCCCGTCTGATAGCTCTTGGCTCCGCCTTTGCTAGCTCCTGTCGTCTTAAACGACGCTGACTGAGTGGCCTGATTCTGCGCCTTTGAATGTCCTGGGGCCTGAGATGACGCCGGAGTGGGTTTAGAGTCCCTTCGGCAAAAACGGGCCCTATGCCCAGCAATTCCACAGTTATGGCACGTGACAGTCTGCTTCGGACATTTGGTGCTGAAATGACCCTGTTCTTCACAGTTGAAACAGGTGACGGCCGAACTGGCCGCTCGAGACTGAGATTCCGCGGGCTTAGACGCCATAGGAGGTCGCTCAGAAAAGGTAGAGCCCGCCCGTGGTTTCTTGAAAGTGGCCTGACTGCCGTCAGACTGATTACGGTTCTTAGACTTCTTGCCAGCAGATGAAGGTTGCTGCTTAGCAATCTCTTTAGCAGTAAGCTCGTAAGTAAGAGCTTTCTCAATGAATTCAGCCAACGTGGTGCAATTATGATTAAGTAGATGTATCCGCATACGAGGTTTCAGCCTCTTGCTGAAATACTTAATCTTGTCCGCCTCAGAGTGAATGATAGATGAGGCGAACGGAAGAAGTTCCTGAAATTTCTCGGCAATGGCGAGAACATCCACGTCTGATGAGGGGTCGGGAGTGAGTAACTCTGACAGTTTGGCCTCTCTGAGTGGGGCCGGATAATACCTCTCCATCATGAGAGTCTTGAACTGGTCCCAAGTACACGATCCTTCGGTGGGCTTCAACGACAACCACCAAGAATGAGCGCTCTTACCCAGATAGTAAGACGCAACTGAAACTTTGTGTCCTTCGGGACACTCTACCATCGCAAATAGCTTCTCGAAGTGTTCGAGCCAATGAACAATATCTGCCGGCTCAGATGAGCCTTCAAAAGTAGGTGGCCTTTGGCGAGAGATGTCGCCGATGATACTGCTCACATTCCTCTCTTGCCTCTGAGGTGGCGGTTGAGGAGCCTGTTGATTTTGATTGACTGAATTGTGCATCGTCTCCATAAGTTGTGCCATCTGCGTCATTTGGGCCATCATGCCCTGCATAAAAGCAAGTGGGTCCACCCAAACACCTTCTGACTGAGCCGTGTCCCGGGTACGACTCCCCGACAGTGAATGATCACGTCCAGGTGAATGAGTGGCAGCGTCGCTGCTCGATGAATTAGCATTATTTCTCGCATTCGCACGTGTATTCACACGAGCTCTCGGGATTCGGCCCGCACCACGGCCTCGTCCTCCTCGTCCTCTGCCAGCTCTTTCCATACTGAAGTGGAAAGTCACATGATGGTTATATCTCTCGCATGAATATTACATTATGACTATGACATGAGATGATGAAAATGAGCATACGCTCTAACACAGTGATTACATGAATGATTAACCGAGGTGACATGATTATCTGATGAAATTATTGAAATGATTATCTTGAACAAGTTAACAAGATTAATTATATGATCTTCCAAATCAACAACTGAGTAGTGAAATGAATTGAGTGATTAGTGCGTTAAAATGACCATCCTTGTCAAAAATGAAAGTGATGTTTGAGGATTGTTAACTACTGAATTATGAATGAATGATTATTGCCAGAAATTATACCCTGGCTAAAGAAATCTTACAGTTCTTGATCTGATTGGCTCGGCATCTGCACAGGTCACACGCGACGCGAAAGTCCAATGATACTAGTCCGATGACGATGATTTCAAATGAGACATGACTCGGAAGGTAGTATTCAAAACCACGCTCCGATGCCAACTCTGTAACACCCCAAACTAGGCGGATATTACAGTGTCGTGGACCCCCGACTGGGACCCACCAGGCGAATGAAAAAGGATGAATTACACAGGGTAAATGTAGTACCGAACCACATTACAACATCAATTACTCCGATTAGGAGTTTCATACAACACACCCAGGATAATATAGAATACATGTGTATCTTATGTGACGATAAAATACACAACACTGAATGAAATGAGTATTCAAACGGAATGTCTGCAGCGGAATAAATAAAGGAAACATAAATGACTGAATAAATGACTGAACAGACTGGGGCCCCCTTCTAGTATCATTGGGACTCCTCGCCGTCAACGTGCTCTCCCTGTGCCTTTGCCTTGCCATGACCTGAGAAACAAATATCCCCAAACGGGGTCAGTTATACAGAACAACAATCCTCAAGAGTTGAATAAACACAATCATATGCATATATGTGGTATAAACCACAAGTTCGTTCAACATGAAACGGTTAGATTATAACCCAATCTTGTTGAAAACATACGCAATCAAACATGCTGTATGAATCAACTAACAGTACGGCTCAAAGGGTGGCGCCACACTACGCCCGGGATGGAAATGTGTCCGTGCACAAGCCACCAACGAGTATCGATCGAATACACGCGTGGTCTTGTACCTAATCAGTCTCACGAAGCAATCGACTCGTGCACACCCAATGTGAGGCCAACAACCAACACACCACATAACTGTGCCCGACATGAAAATCCTACACATACCAACCGGCACGCCAGCATGACCCGGAATGCCACGATATAACAAAAGTGACATCGGAAACGAATAATGACTCACCGAGATAAAATGATAGTGAAATGAATGATAGCTCAATGAAATGATTGGAACCATCGTTCCTTGTGACTGAAGTGATTAATTGACAATGACAAGTTTTAATACGGTTAACACAATGATGAATGAGTTACGATTATGAATGAACAACAACAAAAGGAAATGAATATCCTTTTAACTGAGTAAGAATCAACTTACACAATACCGGTGACAATTATCCTTCCACGAACAACGTCCTAATTGAGATATCGGTCGCTCGAACAACCTTGAATTATATAATATCCAACAACCCGTTCAATATACGAATCAAACACGAATATAACGAACTCAAAACGTCGATACGATTAAACTAAGTTCATTGGGGCATTATATCGAATACGTTGTGGCCAAACTCCGATTGTTTACAATCAAATCTCAATGAGCCACTATCAAATCCCCCAAGAAGTGTTTCAAACCAACAAACATCTTCCAAATGATCAATAATCCAAAATGAATATCCAAAAACGTGATTATAACGACAATTAATCGAAAACCCCCAATTTCAACCCGATATTCAAGGTGTTCTTGAATAATACCTCAATAATCCAATGAATCCTTATACAAACTCATAATCATATACATATCCCTTCATATAACATGATTATAACGTCCAAAACATCATATCTCAACACAAAATCGAAGTCCAAGGTGTTGAAGAAATTACCTCTAGAAGATCCAACCACTTCGATCCGAAGAACACGAGTTTAATCGAGTATCCAAGCTTCCCAAATGATTGAAGATGATGAAAAATACACACTCAAATGATTGATGATGGCAAAATCTCTCCCTCAACCCTCTCTCTTGGATAAAGATGGAAAAATGAAGAAGTGAGGTAAAATGACCCGGCCAAGTCCTTAAATACTGCCGGAAGTTACGACCGTAACTCGGCCCTCTTACGGCCGTAACATTCCAAGTCAACGGCCTTACGGCCGTAACCGGCCAACTCGTATGGTCGTAACTCAGCTTCGTCCGAAAGCCTGCCGACAGACTTACGGCTGTAACCGCTCCTGAGTTACGGGCGTAACCCGCCTTCGTCAAAAACATCCGCCGACACCCTTACGGCCGTACCCGCACATCTTACGGCCGTAACTCGGATGATACGGCCGTATCCGGCCAAACTTACGGGCATAACCCGCCTTCGTCAAAAATGGCCAGGCATCCTGCCTGCAGCGTACGGACGTATCCGGCCAAGCCTTACGGCCGTACCTGCCTCGACTTACGGCCGTATGCCGCAACCCTTACGGCCGTATGCCGCAACCTTGGTCGACAACACCTGAAATTTACGAACATCACTTACGGCCGTATCTAACCCTCCTTACGGCCGTAACTCGCCTTCGGCCAAAATGCCCGGGCAGCCTGCTAGACCACGTACGGCCGTAACCGGACAGCCTTACGGCCGTACCCGCTGGACTTACGGCCGTATCCCAGAACCTTACGGTCGTAACTCAATGCTGGCCAAGGTGAATAAATCCGATAACTCCGATTCTTTGCTACGACTGATGAATGATCCGACATACCATACGAATGTGAAAGTGAACAAGTCTAACACGAGCCAAAGATGATACTCCCAGTACAAGGCTATCAATCACAATGAAAATGTTAATACTCCCGTCTCGATCTATAAACGGAGATAAAATGACGATCGGTAACTGATATACGATTACAACATGCCAACAGTGAACGCAAATGAGTGATTCATGAATGATGAGTGATTATTAATGAGTGAAAATTACTGAGTGTCAATTACAGACTGATAATTATTGAAGGAAAATGAATGAATTACAACCGGGTATTACAATATATATGGATATGCATTGGCATTTCTTTGTTGTTGGAATAGCTTGAATATGTCAACAAGGAAAAGGTGCTTAGGATTTGAAGAACCAAATCGTGGCGATTCCAATAAGAAACAAGCAACTTCTGAAAGTAGTAGTGTTGATACTGGTGTTCCTCTCAAGCCTGCCTCAAGTCTAATATCCCTGCTTCTCATAAGCCTGTGAGAGGTAAAACTACCCTTCAGGTCACTCCAACAGGAGAAGCAGGACCACAACAAGTTATGTGGAATGAAAGAGGGCAACCTGTTGGGAAGATATCTGAAAGGTTTAACTCCACTATTGGGGTTATAGTGAGGGACCATGCTCCACTCAATGCAATAACATGGCATAAAGTGTGTGGTCCAACCAGGGATGACCTCTGGGATTATTTGATGGTAAAATTTATTTCTAAACATTTAATGTTCCTTATTTTGTTCTCTGCAAGTATGGATGAGGATAATAACATTTTTACCTTGTCATTATTGCAGTTAAAATTTATTGTAGAACCTATTCATAGGCCAGCTGTCTTTATGCAAATGGGACGACTATGGACAAGCTGGAAATCAACTCTCTCGGTGAACATCAGAAAAATTATTGAAGCAAAACGCACCAAGGCAGATGCAAAAAGGTTACTTGAACTTTTAAGACCTGCCGACACATCTGTGGTAGAATGGGAAATATTTGTTAATGATCGTTGTTCTGAAGCCTTCAAAGTGAGTTTCTGAGCTACTTAATTATTATAGAATTTCAATTATTGAATTACTATAGGTCGATGCATGTTTGTAACTGATAATTGGTGTGTACGGGCTACTGATTCGCAGGAGAGAAGTGATAAAATGAAGGAAATAAGGGCTAAACAGCTTTTATGTCACACAATGAGTAGGGAAGGTTATGCAAGAAAAGCCAACAAATGGGTTAGTGTGATATACTTATATTTCTAGAAGTATGTGGACAACTTATTATATACAAATATTCTATTGAAAACTCCTCATAGTTGTGCATTTTGTTAGCTAGACCTCTATTGTTTCTGCTGAATACCACAACCTCTATTATCATTTTAAGTTGGACTTTTAGTTTTTTTCTTTGATACTATTCAGTTTTTTTTTACCCTCCAAATATCGGTTTTATTGACTTCTGTCTCAGCTCTTTCGCATTCGACAATCAAAATAAAAGGCACAGACAAAAACTCGACGACCCCCCAACAAAAAAAAACTGAATAATAATAATAATAATAATAATAATAATAATAATAATAATAATAATAATAATAATTTGAAATCAATTGGTCCTGCGACAGTTGGTCCTGATCTGACCATTTGATCCCGTCAGGGGACTAAGATTGGACATCTTAGCCATGGCTCTACCAAAGTCGCTGGAAAAAGTATCAGGATTGGCACTGTACGTTCTGACTTAAGCATCAGTGGAACCACCGCTGAATAGTTGCTGATCAGAGTGCAGCAGTCCTCTGAGGCTCAACAAATCCATAAAATAGTCGTTGTTAAAAGCTGCCGGACTACTGTCGAGTGGCGACAGGTTGTTGTCACCTCCGGTTGTCGGACAGCTGCCTCGCAATGAGGCCGCGAATGTCGCGTTTATGTTGGCCTCGTTGTAGAGTCTGGTCCTGAATGTTGTGCATCTTGCTTGCCCTCTTTGATATTATTCAGTTAATTGAAAAAATTAAACTAAGAGTTGTATTTATTTCTGTTGAAGGAAAATGAGCACCCTGGTCAAACCCTTTCCAGGTCAAACTTATGGATAATGGGCCATGAGCAGAAGAAGGCTAAAAACCCACATGTTGCTGCCAAAGTTGTAAGTGTTTTATTCTCTAAACTATATAAAAAAAGCTTTTGTATTATTGAATTTTGCTTTGAGGTTGTAATATTGTTCAGATTGAGGTGCAAGCAGCAATTGCTCTTGAACTACCTAGCGAAGGGCCTGTTTCTATACATAATGATGCATTAGCCAAGGTTTTGGGTAAGGAGCGATCTGGGCGTGTAAGAGGTTTTGGAGGAGGTGTGACAACGTCAAAGATAGATGCTCAACAACAATTTGCATCATGGAAAGCAAAATTGGAAGAAAAAGTTGAGACAATGGAAGAGCGTTACAGTCGTCTTGAGCTTGTTGTTTATAACCTTGTAAGTGTAGATATATCTTGCATCCTATTTTTTTCTGATTTGGTTTACTTATTTTGGATGATAATTAATATATGGTTTGCATTTATGTTGAGGGCTATGATGATGAATTATATTGATTTGCATTATTGACATCTTGAACTTGAATGTTTCCCTGTTTATGCTTGCAAGTAAAATAGATACATATTTTATAATTTACTTTTATTTGACTCACCTTCACTCCGCTTCCTCTCTCTAAAGACTCAACAACCTTCCCCTCCCCATGAAGATGTCAATGGGCGACAGACTACTCCTCCTCTTACTGTGAACGAGGCCATGACAACTCCTCGGTTTGTGATTTCCAACGGTTGGGCTGCTAGCAGTGGTGGAAGTAACCAAAAAAGCACTGAAAAAAATTTGCAAGTAAGATATGGTCACGATCTTAGTATCTAAGTTTTTAATTGTCAATTATATGACTTATTTTGGATTTAGGATGAACCACAAATTGGTGAAATCAATGTGGATCTGTCTTTCATCGGTGAAAATCCTAAGGCCAATTTTAGCATTGGTCAGGCTAACAGCTCTAAGGTATAAATTGAGGACCTGGACTGTCTTTCATCTATATATATTGCAGCTAAAATTTTTGTACAACCCAATAATACTACTAATTTCCTTGAAAACAATCTTATATTTGAATTTGAATTTGTAGTCAGTAGAAGGGAGCCCCTTGGTTGTTAATGATCTATGTGACTTGCTGGATTGGGAAGGGACTGGTGAAGTCGTGGCTCGAGGACAAATTGATGCAGTTGACCCCAAAACAAGGATTCATGGCGACAAGCTTGGACCAGATTGTTATAGAGTGGCTGTAATGTCAGTACTAAACTCAAATGCTGAGTTCTATCGATCCCACAGGGGTATGGAGTCCATGGAAGAATCACTTGGAAGTAATGTTGCTTGGCCGATCAAGTATCTTACTTGTACCAAAAGCACTTAACAATTTTATATTTATGTTATATTTGGATATGAACGGTTACTTTGTTTTTATTAGCTACTTTCTTTTCAATTTTGCATCTATTGATATATTGTTTTGAAAATGTTATGTACATTGAACAGGGACGGTTTTCTATTTTTTTGGGGCCTGCCTCCTATGAACGGTTACCTGCCTGCTTGTTTTTTCTTTCCTGCCTGCTTTGTTGGTGTCGAGTTGTTGTTGTGTACTGTTTTGAAGTGTTTTGGGGCCTGCCTGCCTGCCTGTTTTGTTGGTGTCCCATTTAAAAATGTTATGTACATTATTAGATGGTGTGTAGATTGTTAGTTTTGTTGCTTCATACCAGTTTTGTGGTAGTTAATAATAGAAGTAGATGCAGGTTTTATTGTCATGTGTTGCTAAATATGCCGTCGCTAACTGAAGCTAGCTAGAGTTATGGGACATATTTTAGATTTGATGTCGAGTTTATTGAAACGGTTTTAATTAGTGCGTGAAATTATAATTAAATTGAGTTTTTTTTAGTATAAATATGTGATGACGTTTTTAAAATGTCATTGAATTTTTTTTAGTTGCACATTCATCACTTTCTATGACATTAAATAACTATCATTGAAAAGTCTTTGATGACACTATTAAGAATGTCATTAAAATAATGTTCATGACACTTTAGAAATGTCGTTAAAGTATTTGTATGGCACCTTAAATGAATCCTTAAATGACACTAATTAAATGTCATTGAAAAATGAATTTATGACACCTAATAAATGTCATGAAATATATTGTTCAATGACACGTAATAAATGTCGTGAAATACATTGTTCAATGACACGTTATAAATGTAATGAAATACATTGTTCAATGACAGGTATTAAATGTCATAAAATACATTGTTCAATGGCACTTTATAAATGTCATAAAATATATTGTTCAATGGCACTTTATAAATGTCATTGAAAAATAAATTTATGACACTTAATAAATGTCATTGAAGGTTGGACTCTTCCATCACTAGGGATTCAATGGCATTTGGAATGACACTCGAAAAGTGTCATAAAAATCCTTTGATGACACTTTTCAAGTGTCATTAAAAGTGTTGTTTCTACTAGTGACGAGAGAAGTCAAGAGATCTGATTTGCGTAAAATGCAAGATGAGATCATCTATATCTTGTGCAAGTTTGAGTGAATATTTCCTCCAAACTTTTTTGACCTCATGCCTCACCTCATGATCCACCTTCCCAGGCAGTTATTGGTCACTGGTCCAGTGCACTACACGTGGATGTACCCGGTTGAAAGGCAACTCGGTGATTACAAAGACTCGTGGCAATAAGTCTGCACTAAGGATGCATTGCGTAATCTTACCTTGCGTCGGAGTGTATTACGCATATCAAGTTGTATTTGGGCAACTTCGATCCCCCTTCCCGCTCTATTCCAGCAGATAAAATACAATTCAATCTTTCTATCATATCCACTGAGGTTGACGTCTATGGGAGGTTGCCAGGAAGACAATTAGCCGTACGAGTCACGAATTGCACATTGGTGGATATTGCTCAATTGTCCAGAAGTTCAGTACTGGAAAGACATCCACTTGTCATGCGATATGGTGCAAGGTGACACTAGATTCCACAATGACACTTTTGCCGACTATTTTGGAGAATGGGTACGTATACATTCAATTGCTATTGCATTTTGGACTTAAGATATTTTTTTACATAAAAAGTTTATTTACGACAGATGACACACATACAAGATGACGGACACCTACTAGCGGTCGCGTGAACTTATGCTTCTTTCTATGAAGCCGGTTATGTCAAGAATTTATTCGATGGCCAAAGTCAACGGTGTCACATTCGTATGCCTTGGGAGAGACCAAAAAATAAGATGTCAAAATTCTGGGGTTATGATAGATGGTGGATATTACGGTGTTCTTTTGGAAGTGGTAGAACTAATTTACGGGGAAGGCATGACAATTTACTTGTTTAAGTGTCGATGGTATGACACCAGTCTTGAAACCGATATGCAAGACGACTACGGGCTGTTATCTGTTGACACTTCCACTTCATGGTATGAAAGTGATCCTTTTGTATTTGCTACATCAGTAAAGTCGGTGTATTATTTGGACGACTTGGTGAAGAAAGGCACATGGAAGGTAGTGAATGTTGTGACAACGAGGAATATTTTTAGTCTTTGCTGCTGGGAGAAACAACAGTGCGATGACGATGATGCTTATCAAGAGCCAAATGCGCAAATATTCCACCATCAACGACAATTACAATGAATAATGTTCTGAAGGACGAGTCGTCCGACTCGTGGTGATGCTCGCGGTACGCGTTGACGTTGATACAAACGAATTACTTGAAAATTCCGATGACGATAATGTGGACGGAGGCATATGTTGCCGGATATCAACTCGAGATAATGAGACAGATCGTAGTGATGACTCAAACTATGAGCCATAAATTTAGTAGATGTATATTTTTATTTGTTAAATATAATTAAAAAAATAGTAATAATAATAATCATAATCATAACATTAATATAATATCAATAATATTATTAAAAAAAAGCTGGGGTTTAGTCGCGACAACATCTACGTCGTCGGCTAAAGCTTTTAAAAAAATTATACTTTAGCCGACGACATATATGACGGTCGTCGGCTAAACCGGAAGTGACGGCCGTGTTAGACAACACGGTCGGGTCATCTGATGTGTTTTCCCATTCGGCGAGTGCGACACGGCCGTGTCCTGACACGATCGACTAATGTTTTTTAAAAAAAAAAATTGAACTTTAGCCGACGACTTATAAGAAGGTCGTCGGCTAAACCCCCGACCGTGTCCATCAACACGACCCGTGTCGCACCCACCCAGAAATTGAAAACAAACTGTTTGCCTGCCCGACCGTGTTGTCTAACACGGTCGGGTCACTTCCGGGTTTAGCCGACGACCGTCATATATGTCGTCGGCTAAAGTATAATTTTTTTTTTTTAAAACTTTAGCCGACGACGTAGATCTTGTCGTCGGCTAAACCCCCACCTTTTATACGTTTCTCGTACCTCCCTTTTCTTATTTTCTTCTTCTGCCCCCTTAGCCATTCGCCCGCCGATCGTCACCCAGCCCCAACCCCAATCGCCCGCCGATCGTCAGCCAGCCCCAACCGCGGCCGCCTCCTCGGCCGTCGCCCTCCGCCTGTCGCCCTCCAGCCTCGCCCTCGGCCGTCGCCCTCCGGCCCGTCGCCTCCGCCGTCGCCCTCGCCTGCCGCCCTCGCCTGCCGCTCCGCCCGACGCCCGCCTGCCGCGCCCTCGCCGTCGCCCTCCGCCTGTCGCCGCCTCCGCTCCGCCTGCCCTCAGCGGTAACCCTTGTCCTTTTTTTTTTATTTTGCTTGTTGAATTTATTGTATTTGTTTGATGAATTTGTTTAGATTATGTGATGAATTAGATAAAATGTTTAATGAGTTGTGATGCAATATGTGTTGAATTGTTTAGTTGATGAATTTGTTTAGATTATTTGATGAATTTGTTTAGAAGTATTTGATGAATTTGTTTGAGGAGGAAAGAATTTTATAGCCGGCGTTAATCGAAAGATTAACGTGGTATGGCATTGATAATTACTGTTGTGTTGAGTTGTGAATTTGATTTATTTGTTTAGATTATGGATAGAATAAAGAAAGCGTTGGGGAAGAAGTCGACAAAGTCGACCACTCCCGATTCGGGGGAGAGTTCCGAGCCTCTAGTAAGGCGGATCCCGGTACACTATACATATCTCAGAGCAGCGTTCGTGCCCGCCAGATACTAGAAGCTACCGACATGAACGCTGACGATTTTTATAGGGCGACAGATGAGCCTGCTGCACTAGCGCGGCGTTTATCCTTTCAGACACCACGGCCGACCCCCTCGCAGCCGGAGACTCGTATGCCTCCCATCCACCGACCCACGTCTAGCCCTCACACATCAGGAGATGTACGGAGTTCCTCGTCCGCGGTGCCCCACGGTCCGCCGCCGACTCTATTCATGCCTCCGATGGTTCCGACTATTCCAGAGGTCGATGAGTCGGGAGCCCGAGTTCCCGTTCGATTGATTAGCCCTGACGAGGCATACGTCTATGAGTCTTGGCCAGACAACATGTTTTGGCGCAGTTGTCGGGTTTCGAAGACGAAACTGTATGAGGAGATAGAGAGGGAGAAGGAGAAGGGGAAAAATGTAGTCGAGGAGGAGAAGAAAAAGAAGAAGACTCGTGGCCCAGCAAAGGGTCTGGCGCTCGACTCGTACGTAAGTAAGCATGGCCGTTATGAGATTCCTCTAGACAGACACGGCCGGCCGGTGATGTCTTCTGACGCTGCGGCGTCATATAGCCGTAATGTTGGCTTTGTCATTCGGGACAGAGTCCCCGTTTTATGGCCCAATTGGGGGGACGTGCCGCAGTGCGTGAAGGATGCTTTGAATAATGCTATGTCGGTAAGTTAATAAATATTTAATAAGTGTTTTTCAATCAACACGTAGTTCTTGAAAATGCAATATGTGATGTTTTTAAATTATTGCGTATTTATCTTTGTTCATAGGTGTGGTTTGTCATTCCCGACTCTCTACTACGTACTTGGTGTGACGAGGTGCGTACCAAGTAAGTCATTTTAATTTATTTTGTATCTACATTGTTTGCGTAATTTTTTTCTTACGAATGATATATGTTGTGCAACGTGTGTTGTAGGTACAAATCTTGGAAAAATGAGATGCACATGTTCAGATGACTGGGTGATACCCGAGAGGCTACCCGGAAGAATTCAAGTTCCGGAGTACGAGTGGAAGTGGCTACGCGCCCATTTTCGCGACCCAGAGTTCATGGTATGACTAAAATACCCTCATTTTATTCTTCCTCTTTCAGATTTTATTTTTTTGAATTCTAAATATAAACTCCATTTTTTTAAATTAATGTTTCGTAATATAAAATACTTGAAGTTCCGATTTTTTTAAATTAGAAAAAATCGGAACTTTATGTATTTTTTTAAAATTCTGGAATATTATTAATATTAAAAAATCGGAATTTTTTTATTCAAAAGTGGAAATAAATGTTTTTAATAAAAATAAAAACTAGAATATTATTTTCCATAAAATAATAAAAATCTAAATATTGTATTTTATTTATTAAAAAAAATGCTAGGATTTAATAAAAAATAATAATATTTCAGTTTTTATTTTTTTTGAATTCTAAATATAAACTCGATTCTAAATAATATTTTTTTGAAGGCGACTAGCTTGACCAACACGACCAATCGTCTTTGATCGACCATCACATCAGGTTCCCGGTCGTTAGCCAGAGTTGCGCACGAGGCCATTTCTTCTGATTCGTTGGATGCATTTGCCTACGTGACTCAGAAAGCATTTCCGAACCGTCCCGAGGAGCATGTAAGTCTTTTTTTATTTTATTTTAGTAATAAAATAAATGCCTTTGTATCATACTTTTATTGATATTCAAATATTTATTTGCATATTAACTTAGGAGCGTATGCGGGAGGAGTCTCAGAGGATGCTTGCCGAGATTGCTCGGGAGCGAGATCCGGACTTAGCGGAGGCGACCTCGATTCTCGCCATTCGACGGATCGATCGTGCCGATCCTTATGTTCGCGCTAGGGTGTGGGTACCGTCTACCCTCCTAGAGGTAGTCGGTACCGCACTAAGATGATGGGAGCCGAGGGTCACCATGTATTGAAAGATACCCCGGCTTCAGCGCCCTCGCGGACGGATGCACTGACCGCCTATCTCGAGGAGCGATTGAGGCGGAGAGGGAGCTCGGCCGAGAATGAAAGGAGGACTCAGACGCGGTTACATGAGAGCGAGCAGAGGACCGAGTCGCGGTTAGAGAGTTTCCAGAGACAGCAGCAGGCCATGATGGACTATATGATGACGCCGACTCACCATTACTCAGCCGGACTGCAGCACCTGCTCCACCGCCTTCTCTCTTCGGACAGACCCCATCTTCACAGCCTCGTGACGAGGATCTAGGGGATGGTGGTAATCCTTCTACTACTACATTTCGACATTTAGATGATTTTGGCAGTGGATTCTAGTTGTGTTGTTGTAGTAGTCTTGTATATTTATATTTGTGTTACAATTGTGTAAGTGATTTTATTGACGCTACTAGTATGTTGATGAAATTAATGTTCTTGAATATGTTGTGCGTTGATTGTTGTTGATAATGAGAGCTGGTGTATAAAAATTGCAGGTGCAAAAAATACAGGTTTTGGGATCTCAAAATCTAAATTATTTTTTTTTAAAAAAAAGGGTTTTAGCCGACGACATATAAGACGGCTGTCGGCTAAAGTAATTTATTTATTTTTTTAAAAAGGGTTTTAGCCGACGAGAAATAGAACGGTCGTCGGCTAAAGTAATTTTTTTTTTAAAAAAAATAGGGTTTTAGCCGACGACTGTAGACTTGTCGGCTAAAATAATTTAATTTTTTTTTTAAAAAATGGTTTTAGCCGACGACATATAAGACGGTCGTCGGCTAAACTATATTTTTTTTTAAAAAACGGTTTTAGCCGACCGTCTCGTTAAGGTCGTCGGCTAAATTTTTTTTTCCCAACAGGTTTAGCCGACGACCGTGTAGTAGTGGTCGGCTAATGGTTGAACTTTAGCCAACGACTGCACAAAGGTCGTCGGCTAAACCTTGGCCGACGAATATCGGCCGACGGTTTTTTAGCCGACGGCTGGCATGATTAGCCGACGACTTTGGGGTTTAGCCGCCCACTTTAAGTCGTCGGCTAAAGTCTGATTTTTGGTAGTGATTCATCAATAAATATATTAATTACAATAATATAATATGCATTTCGTGCATCAAATTTCAATGCATTAATTCTCACAAAAAATTGATGCATATAATCTAATATTTTAATGCACCGATATTTTGATGCATATATTGCATATTTTAATACATTGAAATTTTGATGCACGAAATGCATATATTTCATGCATAATTAGTACAAAACTCGTGCATAAATTAAGATCAGAAAGATCGCATCTAATATTGATCTTTGCGTAGAGCAACGTCGATATATATATATATATATATATATATATATATATATATATATATATATATATATATATATAAGTGTGAAGACAATGACGCAACGCTTATCTCGTTTCTTTCGTGGAATGAATGACGCCTGTTCTGTTGCATCATGTTTGCACTCAAAATTGAATCTTTGAAGTTATTTTGCAGTGCCAATTGCAATAAAAGAATGAATTTTGGAACTTTTTAAATGTTTGATTTAATTATAGGACAGCATTAAAAAGAGTATATATTAATGAGATTAAAATGCAACTATGTTGGATCACGCTCATAATTCTGGTCACACACACTCCATTGTTGGTGGTGAATCACACGCACCTCCGTGTTGGATTAGTATAGTTTACGGGGTCCATCCCGATTTATGAATATATGCTTAAAGTTATTAAGTAGGGGATTTCTACGATAGGAAAACTTAATAATTGCTCTGTGTCACGGCCAATATACTTTAAAAATGTATATTTAGTTTTTATTATCATGTTTCGATACAAAAAGTCTAAATACAAATTATTTTGAAACATTCACGATAAATTATGATTGTTTTATACCGTGATTATAACATAATGCAATGCAATCATATTTGTGTAGAAGACCATTTATGACCTAATTTGATTTATCAGAGTTTTTAATCTCATAGGATATTCAATGCAGTTTTACATCAATGTTGTGTAAAAAATAATTCATTAATAAATTTTAATCCATTCGACAAGATAAAAAAAATGATTCATTGATAATTTTTAATTCATTTGACAAGATTTATGAACTAAATTTATTTCTATATCTTGATTTTATAACATCCCAAATCATGTAAGGGACGTTACACGTCGTAGAACCCTCATATAAGGTCTACCAGGCTGACACATGACATATAATCCACAGTCGAATCCCAAAAGACACATTCATCGTAGTAAAATAGGGCCGTGGCCTCGGCCAAAATATTTTAATCGAAATACATAAAGGATAAGTCAAATACAAGCCCACGCAGGGGACTTTAACCGAGTTTAAAAGTAGTCAATCTAATTCCAACACCCAAGCAGACACAATGACAAAACATAAAATATAGACTCGAGCCTCATTATCACGCTGGGCCATCCCTTGTGTGCATATCCCGAGCCCGCTCCTCATCTCTCCCGATACCTGAAATGCATAGGACACATTTCCCCCATTTAAGGGGTTAGCATTCGAATAGTTAGTGCAAGTACACGATTACACTACATTATATACAGATACGATTTAACACATTCATCTCATTCAGAAAACATTTGAAAAACTAAATTCCGGAATATCATAGTGACATCCAAAATAGTTTATTAACACATCACGATATCACAAACATCCACAATTGGTGACCCGTGGCCGTACCCCTTAGTATCGACCCCCAGACACCCCGTCGAACGCTCCTGGTGGGAACAACTCGTCGGTCACTACAAAGTCATAAACGATTCCAATCTATTAATGGTGAAAACCTAGAAGTTTATTCCGCTAAACTATATTGAAAGTAAGGGACTACGACCATACAATCGCAATCGAACAATTAACGAAGTTAAATCGGTTTCAAAGGGTAAAATCATGCCAAAATCCTGAAATCCCCAAAAACTAGGGTTCTAACCAAATATACCTCGACTCGGACGGAGAAGGATGATTACGATGATGATAAACCTCACTTGGAACACAATAATCGATCTATGGAGGAACTCTACGGACTGCTCTGCACGAATCGCTCCAAATCGCCCGAAGAACTCCCGTCGCGAGCAATGGAAAGAAAAAGAAGAAAAATAACGCGTCTGGGGTCAACTCATGATTTAAATACCTGACAATGCATTACGTACGTTAACACGAATAGTTAACGTGCATTATGATGTTTACGTACGTAACTCCTACGAGTTAATGTACGTAAGAGCCTGGCAAATCAATCTGCCCGATTAGATGAGATCGTTAGCGCACGCTACGTTAAACCGTTAACGTACGCTATTAAAAGATTTACGTACGTAACACACGCCCTCTAACGCACGTAAGGGCTAGGA
This sequence comes from Orobanche coerulescens, assembly GCA_033398695.1. Lineage (NCBI taxonomy): Eukaryota > Viridiplantae > Streptophyta > Magnoliopsida > Lamiales > Orobanchaceae > Orobanche > Orobanche coerulescens. The sequence goes on along the minus strand of CM065804.1, from coordinate 188,942,815 downwards.
AGAAACTGGACAGAACCCACGCTGAAGGCCATAACGTACGTTACCACTAAGGCGTAACTTACGTTATGCAGGTATCGATAGCGCACGCTAAAAAGCATGCATAACGTGCGTTATGCATGCAGCAGTTCAACAATGCTGAACACCGCTTTCTGCACAGGACGATACGAAGACAGAAGGCAACATAAGGACAGGACCCAGAAGCATAAACACGAGGTATCCACGACGACGAAGCTAAGTGCCGAAAGAAAATACACTTCCGAATACCGGGGAATCTGAAATACAACAAGGAAGATAAAATTCCCTAAATTTCTAGGAAATTACAAAACGGCCCAAACGTCCGAAAATCACGATACAATATCGGATTAACAATCCAAAACTCACAACATGAGCAACTCAACCATACGAACTCATGGAAATAGGGAAATAATGAAATCGACTGAGTTTTACGAGAATCGGGTATACATGCGACAAAACATAACTCAAGACGAAAATACGTAAAAACATCCCCGAAACTCGTCCAAATGGAAAAATTCCAAGAACAAAATAGAATCAGAATCCCAAAACAGTAACAAGCGAGTCGTCTGAAATGAACATACACTAAAAATCGAAATTACCAAAAATAGAAAGTACGGATATTACATTCTCTCCCCCTAAAAATAAGTTTCATCCCGAAACTTACAACACGAATAACTCGGGATATCTTAACTTCATATTCTCTTCCGTATCCCACGTGGCTTGCTCGGATCCATGTCTCGACCATTGCACTTTAACCAAAGGAATATTTTGTGCCTAAGTTGCTTCACCCGACGCTCTAAAATCTGAATCGGCCTCTCTTCGATGGTAATGTCGGGCCCCAACTCAATCTCACCAAAATCAATAATATGGCTAGGGTCCGGTACGTACCTCCTAAGTTGGGAAACATGAAACACGTTATGCACGTGACTCAATGACGCAGGCAAGCCTAACCGATATGCAAGCTCTCCAACTCTCTCTAAAATCTCAAACGGTCTCGGACTAAGTTTACCCTTCCGGCCGAAGCGGTAAATGACACGTTTTTAGTGTAACTATCACAAGTGCACGATATCGTATCAAGTAGTAAAGTGGACTTTTTGAGTCCGGTTTATCGATCGCACAAGGAAGTTTGGTTATAATTTGAATTATACACTATTAGTCTATTTTTATAGATACTAAGATGAGTGAAACACACAATTTAAAGAGTTTGGTTTAATTGTTGCAAAGTAAATGCAATAATAGTTCTAATATTTTAAGGAAATAAAAAGATTGCAATAATAATAGATTGATTAACGATAAAATGAAATAGTTGGGATTACAAACTTAGTTCGTCATTAGTTATAAAAGATGTATAGGAGATCATAAAATGAATTTACTTATTATGTTGTGTAGATTCGATTTTCCTTAAAAAGATGGTTTTTCTTTCGAACTATAAAACGCCCCTTACATATTGAATCAATCCACTATATTTCTATGTTGATTGGCTTTAATACATAGCATTAGGATTTATGAAAATAACTCAAAGAATCATCTAAGGACTAGAGGTATATTTCTATCCCCTAGAACAACTTAGAGTGAAGATCATTTGATCTAATCAAAGATATTTTCTTTCGAAACATATGAAGACCATAAATATCGTCATTTATTGGCCAAATAAATAAAGATTGTTAAAAAAATGAAAATCACACACAATAATAAGTAATTCACAATAGATCTTTTATACAAACATAAATAACATGACTAACCTTGTTTATAATCCCAACTAAAGGTTACTTAGCCCATGAAGGGTTTATTACACATATTACAAGCTTTGGTGGTCATTATTAGTTGAATCAAGAGAAAGAATTGATCCTAACTCCCTTAGTAGATAAAGGAGATAGAAGCAATAAACTCTCTGAACAACATATGTTATACCACACTTACAAATATCACTCAAGAACACAAGTGTGTTCTTCACACAAAAAGAAAAGTTTACAAAAAATGGAAAATTATAAGATGAATGATGAATGATGAAGGATCTAAGGGGTCTATCTATACACCTAAAGTCATCTAATAGCTCCAAAACTCCAGCATTATTACATTAGATCGGATCAATGCCAGCCATCCCCTCAATAATACACAAAAGTATAAAAATTAGACAAATCATAACAATCACAAGAGTTACTGTGTAACATTCTGGAGTTACGGTAACTAGAAGTGACTTACGGCCGTAACTCCTGAATGTTACGGCCGTAACGTGGCTTCGTAAATTTCCTCACTTGAAGCTTTGATAGTTACGTTTTCAGCCCAGAATTTCTCAAACTTTGCGTTTTTGCCCCAGATCTTCTTCGGATGATAACTTTTGATATATAACTCTGATTTTGAATCCAGAAAGACTGCCAAATTCATCTCGGAAAGCCCTACAACAAGAATATATCAAAATTCAACAAAGAAAATATTTAATAAACATGTTATTTCTTGAGTAAATCAGTTATTTAATCCGATCATCATCCGATAAGAATAAAATTATTAAAACTAATTAATTAAAAGCAAAAAACGAGAAGACTAGCTCAATTATGGGTGAATTTTATCGATACAAACCATGGATAAGTGTACAAAACTGACACTTATCACACCCCCAAACTTGAATTCTTGCTAGTCCCGAGCAAGACTCTTTATTAATCACACTCCAAAAATAAAAATAAAAATAAGACACAAAACTAATAATACACACAAAAATTAAAATATAAAAAGAGAAAAGGAGATCAAAGTGCCATTAATACACAACAACCAGCTTATACAGTAGATATAAATGAATCAAGATTCAAAATAAATCTACAAATGATTTTGAAGTTAAAACACGATTTTTATTTTATAATTCCAAAATGCAAGGTTTTCCCCCCAAAAGGCTGATTATTACTTTCCCACTCGTGATAAACACGACTCCCTTCAATGGTTGCTCTCGATTACTCGTTTATTTTTCGACTCAATATGAAGAAGAATTTTATTGGCGTCATCAAATATTGTGATTTTCACAAAATTGAGTGTATTGAAATTCAGCTGCTAATTAATTCAAATCTGCTCATAAACTACATCCCTTTTAGTGATAGCACCGTTATTTGCTAATGTGTAGCTCTTTTCACTAACACAATTTCTATCTCATTATTTTTTTTCGTAAAAAGGTGATAGCTTTCACACCGTTATTTGCTAACGTGTAGCTCTTTTCACCAATTTTTCTGAGATGGCAGCTACGCACCAACAATGGTTAGTCCTTTATTTTTCGCAAAATTTAAGACTTCCAAAATTAGGCAGCTGTTGCTGCTCAACACTTCTCCTTTTCGTCATTTTTTTTAGATGATAGCTTTCACACCGTTATTTGCTAACGTGTAGCTCTTTTCACCAATGACTCCTTTTTTTTTTTTAGGGAATAGAATTTTTGCAGAAAATCATTTCTTAGTTTAAGCATGAAAAATCAAAAACTTCACAAATTAAGTAAATTTCAGTTCTATTTTTCATCAACCAATTGATTCTTCTTTTCTCAAGGTAACGAATGACTCGATTTTATATGATAATTACAAGGCTTGGAAAGAGAGATTAAGGCTCAAAAATTTTTTTTGGAATATATAATTTCTTAACCTGTTAAAACGATTTTAGAAACTTGTATATAGCTAATTTTTTGGTGTTATGGCCAGATCTAGAAATCTCATAAATCAAAATACTATAAATATATATGTATATATATAAAAAAAAATTAAGGCAAATAACCAAATCAATCAAAACACACCAAAATTACAACACACCAAAATACTAAAACAAACCACCCCCAAACTTGAAAATAAAACTGTCCTCAGTGTTTTAAAAAAAAAAATCAATGCAGAAAAACAGAATACTCCGTGTTAAGAAAGTTGATGTCTGAGCTAACGCCTTTTAGAATCTGCAAGAGAATAAATATACGAGGCACACAACAAAAGAAAATAAAATATACTCGTAAGTATAACACAATTTTTAAGATGCACATCAAGAAAGTCCGAAGAGTCGCCTTACGCTGCCATCAAAGTTTTTATAAAAAACACACAATAAACATTACAGTAATAAAATAACAATACATAAATCGCGAATAGATGCGCGTCAAGAGATCAAGAAGAAACTCCTTAAGCTGCCACCATTTAGCACGATTATTACACACGTAAAGTAAAAATACAAGAGGTACGACATGGGTTATCAAAGGGAGAGGAATGAATCCACTTTTCGTTTTCTCACGGTAAAATCTTCTACCTGCATAATTTTAGCTAGAGTCGCATCTGGTTGAGGAACAAATTCATTGAGTTTTTGATTAGTTCATCGGTGTTGTTGCAACGACTATGATTCGTTTAGCACGCTCGGAAATAAAACCCTTTTCACAGAGTAGTCGATGAAAGACAGTAAACCATCAAAGAAACCATTGACATTAAGCACACCTATTGGTTTTTGATGAACATTTAGCCGACTCTGGTAACCACATGAAAAAGTTCCTCAAGGGTGCCAAAACCACCGGAAGGGTGATAAAGGCGCCAAAATTATTTATCATGTGAGTTATGCGATCTTGCATATTTACAGATCTAAACTCATCTCCAATAGTTGACCCGGTGATTTTACTTTCAGCCAGAGGTTTTGGGATTATTCCCAACACTCTTACTCCTTCCATATAGGCGAAGATGGCTCGTCCCATTAATCCTAGACTTCCTCCTCCGTAAACTACATGAATGCATTTTTCTCCTAAGGTACGACCCAAGCTGTGGGCAGCTTCACCAACGCATGCATCATTTCCATAAATAGCTACCCCAAAAATGCATGCTGTGCTAAACTATTTATTTGAAGATGATGACTCCATTTTTGAAAAGAAAAATTTTTTTAGAGAGAAACAGAGAAAAGTGCAAGTTTGAGGGATGAATGAAAGAAACAAGCACAAAGTTTATTTATAGAAGAAAAATAAGGTAAAAATTGTTTAACAAGTTTGTGATTGCGTTTGATTGTGCTTCAACTGCTCAATAGAATAATGAAAGCATTTATCGCGTATCACATTTTTTTATTCAGAAAATCTCACCACACGACAAAAATAAAAGATACTTACGCGTATGTACAGTAGTTGTGATTGTGGCTCATATCTTCCTCTGATTTTACGTTCAGAAACGGCCTAAACGCCTTCTATGAGTCGGGGAGAAGCTTCCCATCCAATTTTCTTACAAATTGGCAAACAGGGTCTTTTAACGTCAGATTCCCAAGACGTTGTTCATATTCTGGTTGGAATTTATTCCACAAACATCGAATTCCGTAATGTACGAGTCCACTAGGGTGCGTGTCAAGAGAAATTTCGATATCATCTAAATTCTCCTTATTTAGACCATCCTTAATGAATTGAATTTTATCTTCTCTGTTTGTAGATGAAATTCCTAAAGATCGACATTTTAAATTACAGTTCCATCTAGCACATTTATAGCAAACGGCTATCATCTTTGCTCGTCGTTTCTTGGCATATGAACTTTTTCCTAGACCTGGTAAAAATCTAGTCGGTGTTTATGTGAATTCACCCTCTATTCTTACTTTGGCTTCAATTGTGAATCTGATGTCAAAAGGTATGCTTTTATTCATAAGCAACCTCATCCTTTCAAGCCTTGCCTTGTAAATTTTTAAAATTGCATTTTTGCTTAGAAAGGGAAATTTTTTTTCAATTTTATACAACGTTTCTTCCATGATAAAAAAAAATAAAAAGACAATAAAAATAATTGAAGGAAATATCTACAAATATCAGTTGTTGTGGGAAACTGAAAAATCCGACTTTAATAATCACGAAGTACCGTTATCCGCCACTTGACCGGACAAACACAATTTAGTACTTGTTACAATGTCGAGAAATTTGTACCTATAAAAATAGTTTACAATGTAAGATTTCAAATATAATTTATACGTCCCCGGCAACGGCGCCAAAAACTTGACACGTTTTTAGTGTAACTATCACAAGTGCACGATATCGTATCAAGTAGTAAAGTGGACTTTTTGAGTCCGGTTTATCGATCCCACAAGGAAGTTTGGTTATAATTTGAATTATACACTATTAGTCTATTTTTATAGATACTAAGATGAGTGAAACACACAATTTAAAGATTTTGGTTTAATTGTTGCAAAGTAAATGCAATAATAGTTCTAATATTTTAAGCAAATAAAAAGATTGCAATAATAATAGATTGATTAACGATAAAATGAAATAGTTGGGATTACAAAATTAGTTCGTCGTTAGTTATAAAAGATGTATAGGAGATCATAAAATGAATTTACTTATTATGTTGTGTAGATTCGATTTTCCTTAAAAAGACGGTTTCTCTTTCGAACTATAAAACGCCCCTTACATATTGAATCAATCTACTATATTTCTATGTTGATTGGCTTCAATACATAGCATTATGATTTATGAAAATAACTCAAAGAATCATCCAAGGACTAGAGGTATATTTCAATCCCCTAGAACAACTTAGAGTGAAGATCATTTGATCTAATCAAACATATTTTCTTTCGAAACATATGAAGACCATAAATATCGTCATTTATTGGCCAAATAAATAAAGATTGTTAAAACACTGAAAATCACACACAATAATAAGTAATTCACAATAGATCTTTTATACAAACATAAATAAAATGACTAACCTTGTTTATAATCCCAACTAAAGGTTACTTAGCCCATGAAGGGTTTATTACACATATTACAAGCTTTGGTGGTCATTATTAGTTGAATCAAGAGAAAGAATTGATCCTAACTCCCTTAGTAGATAAAGGAGATAGAAACAATAAACTCTCTGAACAACATATGCTATACCACACTTACAAATATCACTCAAGAACACAAGTGTGTTCTTCACACAAAAAGAAAAGTTTACAAAAAATGGAAAATTATAAGATGAATGATGAATGATGAAGGATCTAAGGGGTCTATTTATACACCTAAAGTCATCTAATAGCTCCAAAACTCCAGCATTATTACATTAGATCGGATCAATGCCAGCCATCCCCTCAACAATACACAAAAAGTATAAAAAATTAGACAAATCATAACAATCTGTCAAGAGTTACGGCCGTAACATTCAGGAGTTACGGCTGTAACTAGGGTGACTTACGGAAGTAACTCCTGAATGTTACGGCCATAACGTGGCTTCGTAAATTTCCTCACTTGAAGCTTTGATAGTTACGTTTTTAGCCCAGAATTTCTCAGACTTTGCGTTTTTGCCCCAGATCTTCTTCGGATGATAACTTTTGATATATAACTCTGATTTTGAATCCGGAAAGACTGCCAAATTCATCTCGGAAAGCCCTACAACATGAATATATCAAATTCAACAAAGAGAATATTTAATAGACATGTTATTTCTTGAGTAAATCAGTTATTTAATCCGATCATCATCCGATAAAAATAAAATTATTAAAACTAATTAATTAAAAGCAAAAAACGAGAAGACTAGCTCAATTATGGGTGAATATTATCGATACAAACCATGGATAAGTGTACAAACCTGACACTTATCAGTAAACTCCCCATGTCGGCGACACCTTAAGCAACACATGGTCTCCCACCTCAAACTCCAACGGCCGGCGACGCATGTCGGCATAAGACTTATGTCAACTCTGGGCCAGTAACAACCTATCACGAATCAAAGCAATCTTCTCTCTCGTCTCAATTACCATATATGGTTCGGTACCAACCAACTCGGATGCATCATCCCAACACAATGGTGATCTGCACCTCCTCCCATAAATGCCTCAAATGGTGCCATTTTGATCGAGGTGTGCCAACTATTGTTGTACATAAACTCAATTAATAGCAAGTGTGACTCCCAATCGTCTTTCCAGTCTAAAGCACAGGCTCTCAACATATCCTCCAGCGTCTGTATCTTCCGCTCTGACTGTCCATCTGTCTGAGGGTGGTAGGATGTACTGAGTCTCAACTCAGTCCCCAAAGCTTGATGAACAGCCTGCCAAAAATGTGACACAAATTGGCTATCTCGATCCGAAACAATACTCCTATGAGTCCCATGTAACCTCACAATCTCTGCAATAAACACTCGTGCTAGTCTCTTCGGCCCCCAAGTATCCTTAATACTCAGAAAATGAGCTTATTTGGTTAGTCGATCGACAATAACCCAAATCATGTTCATTCCAGTCCGAGTCCTAGGCATACTGGTAATGAAATCCATAGAAATGTCCTCCCACTTCCACTCCAGAATGGGAAGTGGTCGTAATAACCCCGCGGGCTGCTGATGCTCAATTTTAACCTGCTGACAGGTCAAACACTTCGCCACAAACTCGCTAACGTCCGTATTTAAATTGCTCCACCTGTAGTTACTCCTTACATCCTTGTACATTTTGCTTGTACCAGGATGTATGGAGTAAGGTGTAGTATGAGCTTCACTCAAGATCTTCTGTCTCAACTCAATATGACTCGGTACACATAATCTGCCGCGAAATCTCAAAAATCCATCATCCTGAACCACAAATCCAGGGGCTTTCCCCTTCTTCACGTCCTCTCTCAACTGGACTAAAAATGGATCATCATATTGCCTCGCCTTGATATCATCAACCAAGGACGAAGTGATTTCTAACGCACATAACTGGCCTGAACCCTCTGAACCTAAACCTCTATATCCTGACAAATCAAATCCCACTGGATTCTGCTCTGAGGTGTGAGTACCTCTAACATCTGTAGAGCTATCGGCTGACGACCTAACGCATCTGCCACTACGTTAGCCTTACACGGATGGTAAAGAATCTCGAGGTCATAATCTTTAATTAACTCCAACTACCTATGCTGTCTCATGTTCAACTCCTTTTGACTGAAGATGTACTTCAGACTCTTGTGATCCGTAAAAATCTTACACGATGACCCATAGAGATAATGTCTCCAAATTTTTAAAGCAAATACGACCGCAGCTAACTCCAAATCATGTGTGGGGTAATTTACCTCATAAGGTTTCAACTGGCGAGACGCATAAGCAATGACTCTATCTCTCTGCATCAAAACACATCTGAGTCCGAGGCCCGAAGCATCACTATAAACCACAAAATCCTCGTTCCCCTGAGGCAATGCTAAAATGGGTGCGGTAGTCAACCATCTCTTCAACTCATCAAAACTATCCTGCCTGTCTGCGGTCCACTCGAACTTCTGAGTCTTTTGGAGTAACTGGGTGAGTGGTCTAGCGATCTTAGAAAATCCTTCAACGAATCTACAATAATAGCCCGCAAGTCCCAGAAAACTCCTCACTTCCTTCATATTATTAGGCGGCTCCCATGCCGTTACTATCTCTATCTTCTGTGGATCTACCCGAACTCCCTCCGCTGAAATCACATGCCCGAGAAATATCACTTTCTTGAGCCAAAACTCACACTTAGAGAACTTCTCGTATAGCTGCTCAGCTCTCAAAATATCTAACACAATCCGGAGATGTAAGGCGTGCTCCTCCTGACTCTGGGAATAGATGAGAATGCCTTCGATAAAGACGACTACAAATTTGTCCAGATACTCAATAAAAACTTTGTTCATCAACTGCATGAACACTTCTGGGGCATTGGTTAGCCCGAAAGGCATAACCATAAACTCATAATGGCCATATCTCATCCGAAAAGCAGCTTTCGGTATATCACTATCCTGAATCCTCAACTGGTAGTAGTCCGATCGTAAATCAATCTTCAAGAAGACTGTCGCTATCTGAAGTTGATCAAATAAATCTTCGATCCTAGACAAAGGGTACTTGTTTTTTATGGTCAACTTGTTTAATTCTTGATAGTCGATGCATAAACGAAGCGATTCATCCTTCTTCTTAACAAAAAGAACAGGCGCACCCCAAGGCGATGCGCTCGGTCGAATATACCCTTTATCTAACAACTCCCCCAACTGTTTTTTCAACTCTAACATATCCGACGGTGCGATACGGTACGACGCTCGAGAAACAGAAGCCGCATTCGGCTCTAGATCGATATGGAACTCAACTTCTCACTATGGTGGTAATCCCGGCATGTCATCCGGAAATATGTCAGGATACTCATTCACAACTGGAATCGCCGACATGTCAATTCCACCATCCTCCGCCTTCAAAGCGTAACACCAGTAGCCTACACAGCCCTGGTTCAGAAGTTTTATCGCCTTCAAGTCACTAATCACATTACCCAATCTACCCGGCTTACAACCAACAAGTGTATGCTCTGTGCCATCCTCAGCCACGATCGAGATAGTACAAGTCTGATAGTTCATGATGGCACCGTGACGATCTAATCAATCGTCCCCGATGATCAAATCCTCGCCCTTAAGGTCTACAATAATGAGATTCGAGGGCCAATCCCGGCTCCCGATCCTCACTGGGAAAACCCCCAGTTCCCAACCATACGATCCCCACTAGGCATACCCACTACAAACGGTTCATACTCGAACAGACAGTCAATACCAATACGACACACACAATCCGAAGCAATAAAAGAGTGGGTAGCACCCGAATCAAAAAGCACCGAAACTGGATGAGAAAGGATCTGAGTGGTACCTGACGCCACCGGAACGTCTGCCTCCTCCGTGCATATCATCTGATACAATAGAGGGTGGACTGAGCCCGAACTAGATGCATCTCGGTGGTTCGGCTGACCCCGACCCCTACCACGGCCTGAAATCTGAGGAACCTGAGTGACTGGAGTCTTCTGATCGATGCTAAGTTACTTCTGAACGGCAGTGGTATTCGGAGCTATGGCGGCTCTGGTAGCCCTCTCGCAATGAGCTGCCCGGTGCCCGGTATGTCCGCAAGTAAAGCAAGTAACTAAAGGAAAAGGACAATCTTTCATCAAATGCTCATATTGGTTGCAGTTAAAACAAACTCTGCCACCAGATGCAACAGACTGGACTGAACGGTTACTCTGAGACCTTCCGTTCTGATGAAACGGCCTCTTCCCAGGTGTAGGAGCAGACTGAGATTTTGAAAATTGACCACTCTTGTCGGCTGAAAAACTGCCAGTTGTTTTCTGTTTCTTGGCCTCGGAACCCAACTCTGATTCCGGGACAGCCATCTCAATCGCTAGGGCGCGATGTATTCCTTCAAGGTGGCACACATGAGCGGTGCCATACTCTGCCTGATATGCGGCTTCATGCGCATATTGAAATAACAGATTTTATCAGCCTCGGTTCTCACCTGATCTTTCATGAATCCCAACTGCTGATTATAAGTGATGATGGCCTGAAAAATCTGCACATCCTGAGGTGTAGCAGTGAAGAATTCCACAATCCTGCGTTGTAATACCCAGTAATTATCATTCAGTAATTATCACTCAGTAATTATCATTTAGTATTTATCATTCAGTAATTGGTACTCAGTAATTTCATTATTGATCATTTATCACTCAGATTCAGTCATGGTATTCATCATTCAGAGTAATTGTATTGTGTATCAATCGTCATTCATCACTAATCTGATTGGAGTTTCGTGCCGTGTTTATCATCATTGTCATTTTCGTTGCAAGCTGTGCTGGAGGAGTAGCGTACGCTACATACTCCTTTTAGCGTACGCTAATTGGGTATAGGTAGCGCACGCTACCGCTCAGCTTTAGCGCACGCTAAGGCTACCTTGGCTGCAGTCCAGAAGGTACTGGACTGCAGGTGAGAATATTGTAGCGCACGCTACGAGTGGTGTGTAGCGCGCGCTAACGGGTTGTAGTAGCGCACGCTATATGTGTGGAGTAGCGCGCGCTAGGGACGGATCAGGTTGAGTCCAGTGGCAACTGGACTGCACCGGATTAATTCATAGCGCACGCTATGAGTTATATTTAGCGTACGCAATCAATATTATAGCGCACGCTAATCGGTTGTTGTAGCGCACGCTATCGAGGTTAGATCAGTGGGCAGACGGTTTTCTGGACTCCAGTACTGGGCGTCGAATATTTCGCTAGCGCACGCTAACAATGGATATTAGCGTACGCTAGTAATATGGCCGTAGCGCACGCTACAAATAGGTACGTAGCGCGCGCTACCGTGTTCGGACAGAAGTCTTGGACTACCCAGTGCACGTTAGCGCACGCTATGCACAAGGGCTAGCGCACGCTAACATGGATCGAGTATAAATTGGGACAGTTTAGTCGAGTTCGTCATTTTCCTTCTCATTTCATTACTTCGGTAGTTTTGGGCGTTTTCGAGCGATTCTGAGATGTTTCTTCGAGGTGTAATCATCAATCATCATCTTCAATCTCATCTTTCGGATTGATAATCATTTCATCATCTTCATCACATCGAATCAAAGGTATTAAACTCTTGGATCTAGAATTTGGATTTTGGGTTTTCCTTCCGATTTCTTCGTAAGCTTGGATTATCATTGGAATATGTTAGTTATGGATTATCTAACTTGGATAAATATATTCCTACGGTTTAAACGATTATTTTCGGAATTATTCCAAGAACCCTTGGGGTTGACTTGATTAATTGGGGATTTTCGGAGTGATGTTGTTGTAATCATGAGTTATGGATTCCTAATGGATTATTGATATCCTTGAAAGTGTTTTGATGGTTTGAAATACTCATCTTGGAGTTGGTTTCGATTCATACGAGTTCGGATATTGTTGTATCGACGTTTGGGTCGGTTATGATCGTATTTGATTCATGTATTGATCGGTTGTTGGTATCTATTATTGTTCAAGGTTGTTCGAGCGACCGATATTTCATTTAGGTCGTTGTTCGTGGACGGACATTCATCATCGGTATTGTGTAAGTTAATTCTTACTCGGTTAAAAGGATATTCATTCCTTTTGTCGTTGTTCATTCATAATCATAACTCATTCATCATTGTATTAATCGTATCAAAACTCGTCATTGTCAATTAATCACCTCGGTCATAAGGAACAGCGGTTCCGATCATTTCATTGAGCTATCATTCATTTCACCATCATTCAATCTTGGTGAGTCATTATTCATTTTCATTGTCACTTTTGTCATATTGTGGCATTCGGGTCATCTTGGCGTGCCGGTTGGTATGTGTAGGATTTTCATGTCGGGCACATTATAGTCGTGTGTTGGTTGGTGGCCTCACATTGGGTGTGCACGAGTCGATTGCTCGTGAGACCGATTAGGTACAAGACCACGCGTGTTTGATCGTTGGTGGCTTGTGCACGGACACATTTCCATCCGGGCGTAGTGTGGCGCCATTCCTTTGAGCCGTCTTGATTAGTCGATTCATATAGCATGTTTGATTGCGTATGTTTTGTGAGAATAATTCATAATTTCGTATATATCATGATTGTGTATTTTCAACCCTTGAGGATTGTTGTTACGTAAATCGGCCCGTTGGGGATACTTTTGTGTCATGGCAAGGCTAAGGCACGGGAGAGCACGGTGACGGCGAGAGTCCCAGTGATACTAGTAGGGGCCCCGATCATTCGATCATTTATTCGATCATTTGTGTTTCCTTTATTTATTCCATTGAGACATTCCGTTTGAGTGCTCCTTTCATTCGGTGTTGTGTATTTTATCGTCATATAAAATACACATGTATTCTATTTTATCACAGGTGTGTTGTATAAAACTCCTCGTCGGAGTAATTGATGTTGTAATGTGGTTCGGTACTACATTTACTGTGTAATTCATTCATTTTCATTCGCTGGTGGGTCCCAGTCGGGGGTCCACGACCGTAATATCCGCCTAGTTTGGGGTGTTACGAGTTGGTATCGAGCGTGGTTTTGAATACTACCCTCCAAGTCATGTCTCATTTGAAATCATCGTCATCGGACTAGTATCATTGGACTTTCGCGTCACGTGTGACTGTGCAAATGCCGAGCCAATCGGACCAAGAAGCGTAAGGTTTCGATGCCATGGTATAATTTACGGCAATAATCACTCATTCATAATTCATCGATTAACAATCCTCATTCATCAATTTCAATTGTGATCAAGTCGATAATGTTAACTCATTAATCACTCAATTCATTTCATTACTCGATTGTTGATCTTGAAGATCATATCATCGATCTTGTTAAATTGTTCAAGATAATCATTTGAGAACTTCATCGAGATAATCATGTCACGTCAACTAATCATTCATGTAATCGCTGTATTTGAGCGCGTATGCTCATTTTCATCATTTCATAATATAATCATAATGTGATACTCATGCGAGATATATAATCATCATATGACTTTCCACTTGATATGGAAGGGGCGGAAGGACGTGGAGGACGAGGCCGTGGAGCGGGCGAATCCAGGAACTCGTGCGAATACACGTGCAAATGCCGGGAATAATGCTAACTCATCGAGCGGTGATGCCGCCACTCACTCACACGGACGCGATCATTCACTATCGGGAGTCGTACCGGGACACGGCTCGGTCGGAGGGTGTTCGGGTCGACCCACTCGCATTTATGCGGGGCATGATGGCCCAAATGACCCGGATGGCTCGGTTGATGGAGACGATGCATAACTCCATCAATCGAATCGCGAGCTCCTCCGCCGCCACCTCGGAGGCAAGAGAGGAACGTGAGTAACATCATCGGCGATATCTCTCGCTGAGGCCACCTACTTTTGAGGGCTCATCGAGCCGGCGGATATTGTTCACCGGCTTGAGCATTTTGAGAAGTTATTTGCTATGGTGGATTGTCCCGAGAAGCATAAAGTTTCGATTGCGGCTTACTATCTCGGTAAGAGCGCTCATTCATGGTGGTTATCGTTGAAGCCCACAGACGGAACATGTACTTGGGATCGATTCAAGACTCTCATGATGGAGAGATACTATCCGGCCCCACTCGGGAGCCCAAGTTGTCGGAATTACTCACTACCGAACTTTCGACGGAAGAAGACGTACTCGCCAAAGCCGAAAAAATTAAGGAACTACTTCCGATCTCCTCATCTATAAATCACTAGGAAGCGGACAAGATCAAGTATTTCAAGAAGAGGTGAAACCCCGTATGAGACTTCGCCACTTAATCATCACTGTGCCCCTCTGGCCGAGTTCATTGAGAAGGCTCTTACTTACGAGCTTACGGCTAAGGAAATTGCTAAGCAGCAACCTTCGTCTGCTAGCAAGAAGTCCAAGAACCGTAATCAGTCTGACGGGAGTCAGGCCACTTTCAAGAAACCGCGGGCGGGCTCTACTTTTTCTGAGCGACCTCCCCTGGCGTCTAAACCCGCGGAATCTCAGTCGCGAGCGGCCAGTTCGGCCATCACCTGTTTCAACTGTGAGGAACAGGTCATTTCGGCACCAAGTGTCCGGCGATGCATCACGTGCCACAATCGTGGGATTGCTGGCATAGGGCCCGTTTTGCCGTAGGGACTCTAAACCCACTCCGGCGTCATCTCAAGCCCCGTGTCATTCGGGTGCGTAATCGAGCCACTCACTCGGCGTCGTTCAATACGACAGAGCTAAAGGCGGAGCCAAGAGCTTTGAGGCAGGAGCATCCGGTTCGGGGGCCGGCAAGCCCCGAATTTATGAGATGAAGAAGACCGATGATCCCGAGGCCCGGATGATCTCAGGTACACTCGATATTCTATCTCAACCTGTGTGTACCCTTTTTGATACTGGTGCATCTCATTCATTCATTTCCGAGTCATGTTTGAGTAGACTACGTCTGGGTAGTGCTACTAGTTGTGAGCCATATGTCATTGGCCTACCTGATGGTAGACGCATTATCGGTAACCGTGAGATTCAGAATTGTCCGATTCAATTTCATGGTCGTGTATGGCCAACGGACCTAATCGTAGTAGATTTACCGAGGGACGACATCATCTTGGGTATTGATTGGATGGATCGTCATGATGCCATCATTAGTGTCCGAAAGCGTTTGGTCACTATCATTTCAGACGATGGAGTTGAATATGTGTTTTAGGGAGGTAATCCATTTACTGCAGCAAAGTCATTAATTTGATGAAAGCGGTAAGATTACTCAATCGGGGATGTGTCGGTTATTGGTGCTTTATGGCCAAAACCGAGAAATCATCGGATGTTAACGGATATTCCGGTGGTGAGGGAATATGCCGATGTTTTTTCAGACGAGTTACTGGTTTGCCTCCAGAGGGATGTGGAATTCACGATTGAGTTGGAGCACTGTACGTCCCCGATATCGAAGGCGCCGTGCGGATGGCCCCGACCGAAATGCGGGAATTAAAGAACCAACTTGAGGAGTTGTTCGAGAAAGGTTATATCCGACGAGTGCGTCCCGTGGGGAGCACCAGTGTTGTTTGTCAAGAAGAAGGATGGTTCATTCCGCTTATGTATTGATTATCGGGAGTTGAACAGGGTGACGATCAAGAATAAGTATCCCTTACCCCGTATTGACGATCTCTTAGATCAACTTCAGGGAGCTTCAGTATTTTCCAAGATCGACTTAAGATCAGGATATCATCAGTTGCGGATTCGAGAGTCGGATATCGCGAGGACAGCGTTTCGAACACGCTATGGTCACTATGAGTTTGTGGTTATGCCGTTTGGATTGACTAATGCACCTGCGGTATTCATGGAGTTGATGAATCGGGTCTTCATCGACTTTTTGGATCGGTTTGTTGTTGTCTTCATCGATGACATTTTAATTTATTCTCGTGACCGGGAGGAACACGAGTTTCACCTTCATCAAGTGCTCAACGTGTTGAGACGAGAACAACTTTTTGGGAAGTTTTCCAAATGTGAGTTCTGGATGTCCGAAGTGACTTTTCTCGGACATGTAATTTCATCAGACGGAGTTCGTGTCGATCCTCAGAAGACGGAGGCTATTCGGGATTGGCTACCTCCGAAGAACGTTAAGGAAATCCGAAGTTTTCTCGGATTAGCGGGTTATTATCGGCGGTTTGTGGAAGGATTTTCTAGAATCGCTCAACCCTTAACGAACCTTTTGCGGAAGGATAAGAAATACACGTGGTCCGATGCGTGTCAACGGAGTTTTGAGGAACTCAAGAGCCGGTTAATGTCAGCACCTGTACTTTCCTTGCCGCGGGGGACGGAAGGATTTGTGGTCTATAGTGATGCGTCGGACGGGGTCTCGGATGTGTGCTCATGCGAGCAGGAAAGTTATTGCCTATGCTTCACGGCAATTGAGGCCTTACGAGGTTAATTATCCGACCCACGACACAGAGTTAGCGGTAGTGGTGTTCGCTTTGAAAATTTGGCGTCATTATCTTTATGGCGTTACATCGGATATTCACCGATCATAAGAGCTTAAAGTATATATTTACTCGAAGGAGTTAAATATGCGCGAGAGACGGTGGTTGGAATTAATCAAAGATTATGATATCGAGATCCTTTACCACCCGGCAAGGCGAATGTTGTCGCCGACGCCTTGAGTCGTAAGTCCGTTCGGGAGCGGATGCTTGCCCGTTTAACAATTCGAAGGAGCTTCGAGGAATTCCTTAGACCGAGATCGAGTGCAGCCCGGCGAGTTCGGGCGGCTTTGTATGTTAGAGATTTCATCGTCACTCGAGGAGGAAATCCGAGAGAATCGGTTCGGACCCATCATTGTTGCGCATCCGAGAGGATGTGGCTCGGGAAAGCCCACTGGATTTGTGGTCCACGAGGATGGACTTTTGAGGTTTAAGAATCGGTTGTGCGTACCGGCGAATGACGAGTTGAAAAACTCGATTTTGAAAGAAGCTCATGCTACCCCTTATTCTGTGCATCCGGGGTCTAGTAAGATGTACAAGGACTTGAAACAAAATTACTGGTGGAGTAATATGAAGCGAGAAGTCGCAGAATTTGTTTCGAGATGCTTAACCTGTCAACAAGTTAAGATTGAACATCGGCGGCCGTGGGTATCTTTGAAACCTCTTCCTATTCCCGAGTGGAAGTGGGAAGACATTTCTATGGATTTCATCACGAGTTTGCCGACGAGTCGTCGTGGCATGAACACGATCTGGGTGATCGTGGACCGCTTAACCAAATCAGCTCATTTCCTTGAGATCAAGGATACGTGGGGTCCCGAGAGACTTGCTCAACTGTTCATCAAAGAGATAGTCAGACTCCACGGTACTCCTAAAAGTATCGTTTCCGATCGTGACGGACGGTTTGTGTCGCACTTTTGGAAATCGATTCATCGTGCTATGGGAACTCGGCTTAACCTCGATCGCTTTTCATCCTCGGTCGACGGACAATCGAGAGAGGACCATTCGGACATTAGAGGACATGTTGAGGGCATGCGTCCTCGATTGGAAAGACGATTGGGAAGCCCAACTACCATTGATCGAGTTCACGTATAATAACGATTGGCATGCTTCGATCAAGATGGCACCTTACGAGGCCTTGTATGGTCGTCGTTGTCGATCTCCGTTGTGTTGGGACGACTTATCGAATCATTGGGCACCGAGCCCGATATGCTTATAAGCCCGTGAGAAGGTAGCTTTGATCGTGAGTCGTTTGTTGTATTTCGAGTCGGCGAAATCATATGCGAGATAACCGTCGCCGACCATTAGAGTTCGAAATTTGGTGACCACGTGTTGGTCAAGGTATCCCCGAGTCGTGGTATCTTCCGTTTTGGGAAGAGAGGGAAGTTGAGTCCGAGATTCATTGGACCGTTTGAGATTTTGGATCGAGTAGGCGAGTTAGCTTATCGATTGGCTTTACCTCCGGCGTTGAGACGAATTCATAATGTGTTTCATGTCTCTCAGTTGCGGAAGTATGTTGCCGACCCGAGTCACATACTTGATTCGACGAAATCGAGATTGCCGACGATCATTCATATGAGGAACGTCTATACGAGTTTTAGAGCGGCGAATCAAGCAGTTGAGGAATAAGACGATTCCTTTGGTTAAAATTCAGTGGTCTAGACACGGAGTCGAAGAGGCTACTTGGGAAACCGAGGATAGTATGAGGGAGAGTTATCCCGAGTTGTTTGACCCTTAGTTTCGGGGACGAAACTCTTTTAAGGGGGGGTGTATGTAATACCCAGTAATTATCATTCAGTAATTATCACTCAGTAATTATCTTTCAGTATTTATCATTCGATGGTGGTACTCATTAATTTCATTATTGATCATTTATCACTCAGATTCATCATGGTATTCATCATTCAGAGTAATTGTATCGTGTATCAATCGTCATTCATCACTAATCGATTGGAGTTTCGTGCCGTGTTTATCATCATTGTCATTTTCGTTGCAAGAAGTCTTTGGAGGAGTAGCGTCGCTACATACTCCTTTAGCGTACGCTAATTGGGTATAGGTAGCGCACGCTACCGCTCGGCTTTAGCGCACGCTAAGGCTACCTTGGCTGCGATCCGGAAGTCTTGGATGCAGTGAAATATTGTAGCGCACGCTACGAGTGGTGTGTAGCGCGCTAACGGGTTGTAGTAGCGCACGCTATATGTGTGGAGTAGCGCGCGCTAGGGACGGATCGAGTTGAGTCCGGTGGCAAGGTGCCGCCGATTAATTCATAGCGCCACGATATGAGTTATATTTAGCGTCGCAATCAATATTATAGCGCACGCTAATCGGTTGTTGTAGCGCACGCTATCGAGGTTAGATCGGTGGGCGACGGTTTTCTGGACTCCGATCGGGCGTCGAATATTTCGCTAGCGCACGCTAACAATGGATATTAGCGTACGCTAGTAATATGGCCGTAGCGCACGCTACAAATAGGTACGTAGCGCGCTACCGTGTTCGGACGAAGTCTTGGACTACCCAAATTGCACGTTAGCGCACGCTATGCACAAGGGCTAGCGCACGCTAACATGGGTAGTATAAATTGGGCCAGTTTAGTCGAGTTCGTCATTTTCCATCTCATTTCATTCCTTCGGTAGTTTTGGGCGATTTCGAGCGATTCGGAGAGGATTCTTCGAGGTGTAATCATCAATCATCATCTTCAAGCTCATCTTTCGGATTGATCATCATTTCATCATCTTCATCACATCGAATCAAAGGTATTAAACTCTTGGATCTAGAATTTGATTTTGGGTTTTCCTTCCGATTTCTTCGTGTAAGCTTGGATTATCATTGGAATATGTTAGTTATGGATTATCTAACTTGGATAAATATATTCCTACGGATTTAAACGGTTATTTTCGAATTATTCCAAGAACCCTTGGGGTTGACTTGATTAATTGGGGATTTTCGGATTGATGTTGTTGTAATCATGAGTTATGGATTCCTAATGGATTATTGATATCCTTGAAAGTGTTTTGATGGTTTGAAATACTCATCTTGGAGTTGGTTTCGATTCATACGAGTTCGGATATTGTTGTATCGACGTTTGGGTCGGTTATGATCGTATTTGATTCATGTATTGATCGGTTGTTGGTATCTATTATTGTTCAAGGTTGTTCGAGCGACCGATATTTCATTTAGGGCGTTGTTCGTGGACGGACATTCATCATCGGTATTGTGTAAGTTAATTCTTACTCGGTTAAAAGGATATTCATTCCTTTTGTCGTTGTTCATTCATAATCATAACTCATTCATCATTGTATTAATCGTATCAAAACTCGTCATTGTCAATTAATCACCTCGGTCATAAGGAGCAGCGGTTCCGATCATTTCATTGAGCTATCATTCATTTCACCATCATTCAATCTTGGTGAGTCATTATTCATTTTCATTGTCACTTTTGTCATATTGTGGCATTAGGGTCATCTTGGCGTGCGGTTGGTATGTGTAGGATTTTCATGTCGGGCACATTATAGTCGTGTGTTGGTTGGTGGCCTCACATTGGGTGTGCACGAGTCGATTGCTCGTGAGGTGATTAGGTACAAGACCACGCGTGTTTGATCGTTGGTGGCTTGTGCACGGACACATTTCCATCCGGGCGTAGTGTGGCGCCATTCCTTTGAGCCGTCTTGATTAGTCGATTCATATAGCATGTTTGATTGCGTATGTTTTGTGAGAATAATTCATAATTTCGGATATATCATGATTGTGTATTTTCAACCCTTGAGGATTGTTGTTACGTATGGCCCGGCCCGTTGGGGATCTTGTTTTAGTCATGGCAAGGCTAAGGCACGGGAGAGCACGGTGACGGCGAGAGTCCCAGTGATACTAGTAGGGGCCCGATGCATTCGATCATTTATTCAGTCATTTGTGTTTCCTTTATTTATTCCGCTGCAGACATTCCGTTTGAGTGCTCCTTTCATTCAGTGTTGTGTATTTTATCGTCATATAAAATACACATGTATTCTATTTTATCCTGGGTGTGTTGTATAAAACTCCTCGTCGGAGTAATTGATGTTGTAATGTGGTTCGGTACTACATTTACCTGTGTAATTCATTCATTTTCATTCGCCTGGTGGGTCCCAGTCGGGGGTCCACGGCACTGTAATATCCGCCTAGTTTGGGGTGTTACATGCGTTCCTTGCCTGGCGGTGGACAATATTCTGCTTCCATAGCAGTCTTAAATTCCTCCCAAGTGGCTAGGAGGTCTCTGGGCGCCACAACCTCCCACCATTCCGTAGCTTTCTTATCCAGGAAGTACCGAGCAATATGTACTCTCCTATCATCGGGACAAGCTACGGCATCGAAAGTTCTGCCCAACTGGAAAAGCTAATTCTCCCAACCAAGGGAGTCAGAAGAACTAGTGAAACGAGGGGGGTGCATCTTAGTCACCTTCTGAAGCCATTTACTAGCTTCATCTTCAGGAGTCGGGGTAGATTCTGGCGTCCACCCTGAGCTATCTGGGCAAGCTGAGCTACCAACTGCTGAAGTACAGCAGTAGCTCCCATGTCGGTATTACCACCCGACGGCTGATCCTAACTGACTGAAAAAGTCTGCTGCCCGTCAGAACTCAGAGGTAGAGTGTTCGGCACTGAATGAGAGGCCGAATCTGCAGAGTACTGAGAAAGCAGAGCTTCCCCACTATCTGCACCACGACCACGGCCTCGACCGCGCCTCCTAGCTGGTCTACTGCGACCTCTCAACATACTGAAGAAAAGAATTGAAGAGGACAAGATCAGGGAAATTCACAGTTTACAAAGTTGGTACTACTACTCACAATTCCAATTTACACAAGGGAAATGAATTACGGAAACATAAGAGTTGGAGGAGACTTACAGCCACGGGTCGCACGAAGAGATGGTAGCACGATGATATTAGGATCAACAACTGACTCTAACGACACGGCTGACAGACCCAAAATTAACCAATAGCCTAGGCATTCATAACCTAAGGCTCCGATACCATAAATGTAACACCCTAAATCACGTAAGGGACGTTACATGCCGTAGAACCCTCATAAGGTCTACCTGGCGAACACATGACACATAATCCACAGTCTAATCCCAAAAAACACATTCATCATAGTAAAATAGGTCCGTAGCCTCGGCCAAAACATTTTAATCGAAATACATAAAGGATAAGTCAAATACAAGTTCATTGCCCACGCAGGGGACTTTAACAGAGTTTAAAAGTAGTCAGTCTAATTCCAACACCCAAGCAGACACAATGACAAAACATAAAACATAGACTCGAGCCTCATCATCATGCTGGGCCATTCCTTGCATGCATATCCCGAGCATGCTCCTCATCTCTCCCGATACCTGAAATGCATAAGACGCATTTCCCCCATTTAAGGGGTTAGCATTCGAATAGCTTGTGCAAGTACACAATTACACTATATTATATACAGATACGATTTAACACAGTCATCTCATTCAGAAAACATTTGAAAAACCATATTCCGGAATATCACAGTGACATCCAAAACAGTTTATTAACTCATCACGATATCACAAACATCCACAACTGGTGACCCGTGGCCGTACCCCTTAGTATCGACCCCCATACGCCCCGTCGAACGCTCCGGATGGGAAACATTTCCGCGGCCATACCCCTTAGTATCGGCCCCCATACGTCCCATCAAACACTCCGGGTGGAAAATAAACAACACACACACTCAAGTCCACTTCCCTGGCCGTACCCCTTAGTATCGAGCCCCAGACGTCCCGTCGAACGCTCCGGGTGGAAGGACAACAACTCAAACACCCAAAAGATCATAATTCATCATTCATTTCGAAACCGTAACACACATAACAGAACGTAATACATGTACTTGCCTTGAATACACGACGAGAAGGAAATGGTGAAAGGAAAGGTTTCGGCCCGAATAATCTTCACAAATCTGTTCCTAATACAATAATAATATACAAACAATCTCGATATTGCGGAAACGTAGGAATTCATCCTAATTCTACTCGTTGGAACAATTCGTCGGTCACTACGAAATCATAAACGATTCCAATCTATGAATGGTGAAAACCTAGAAGTTTAATCCGCTAAACTATATTGACAGTAAGGGACTACGACTATACAATCGCAATCTAACAACTTATCGAAGTTAAATCGGTTTCAAAGGGTAAAATCATGCCAAAATCACGAAGTCCCCAAAAACTAGGGTTCTAACGAAATATACCTCGATTCGGAATGATTACGATGATGATAAACCTCACTTGGAACACAATAATCGATCTATGGAGGAACTCTACGGACTGCTCTGCACGAATCGCTCCAAATCTCCCTAAGAACTCCCGTCACGGGCAAGGGAAAGAAAAAGAAGAAAAATAACGCGTCTGGGGTCAACTCAGGATTTAAATACCTGACAATGCATTACGTACGTTAACACAAATAGTTAACATGTGTTATGACGTTTACGTACGTAACTCCTACGAGTTAACATACACAAGAGCCCGGCAGATCAATCTGCCCGATTAGATGAGGTCGTTAGCGCACGCTACGTTAAACCGTTAATGTAAGCTATTAATAGCTTTACATACGGAACACATGCCCGCTAACGCACGTAAAGGCTAGGCAGAAACTGGGCAGAACCCACGCTGAAGGCCATAACGTACGTTACCACTAAGGCATAACGTACGTTAGGAAGGTATCGATAGCGCACGCTAAAAAGCATGCATAACGTGCGTTATGCATGTAGCAGTTCAACACTGCTGAACACCGCTTTCTGCACAAGACGATACGAAGACGAAATGCAACATAAGGACAGGACCCATAAGCATAAACACGAGGTATCCACGACAACGAAGCTAAGTGCCGAAAGAAAATACACTTCCGACTACCGGGGAATCTGAAATACAACAAGGAAGATAAAATTTCCTAAACTTTTAGGAAATTACAAAACGGCCCAAATGTCCGAAAATCACGATACAACGTCGGATTAAAAATCCGAAACTCACAACATGAGCAACTCAACCATATGAACTCATGGAAACAGGGAAATAATGAAATCGAACATACATGCGACAAAACATAACTCAAGACGAAAATACGTAAAAACATCCCCGAAACTCGTCCAAATGGAAGAATTCCAAGAACAAAATAGATTCAGAATCCCAAAATAGTAACATGCGAGTCGTCCGAAATGAACATACACCAAAAATAAAAATTATCAAAAATAGAAAATACGGATATTACAGATTTAAATTTTATTCTCACGGAACCACACACACACCAACACACACACACACACACACACACACACACACATATATATATATATATATATATATATATATATATGGGTGGGTTTATGTGAGAATTCAGTTTAAGTTAAGAAATAAGAATGAATTTGGTCCATATATCTTGATAAATGGATAGCCTAGATTTATTCTCACAAAAATTTGATCCATATAATGCAATATTTTAATGCATCGATATTTTGATGCATATAATGCATATTTTAATGCATTGCAATTTTAATGCACGAAATGCATATATTTCATGCATTATAAGTACAAAACTCATGCATATATATATATATATATATATATATATATATATATATATATATATATATATATATATATATATATATGGGTAAGTTCAGGTGAGACGCCCATATTTCGTGAGAAATGGGAATGAATTTGGGCCCCTGATTATTGTAGATCAATGGTCCATATTTATTTTCGATTGTACAAAATATTTTAACTGTTTGTGCAATGATTTATTTATATAAGAATATCATTGCACAAAGTGTATTCAGTTATTGCACAAAATATATCTAGTTATTGCACAAAATGTATCTAGTTATTACACTATGATAATGTTGCACATAATGTATAAAGTGCTGCGCAATGTTATGCAACAACATTATTGATTTTGTGCCAAACAATTATATATTTTGTACAACTTTCATAATATTTTCGCACCTTCTCACGAAAAAATGTCTTCTCACGGTAACCAACCATATATATATATATATATATATATATATATTCATTGGGATATAAGGACGTAATTAGCCCCTCTTTACATAAGAAATCATAAGAAAAAGTTTTTTCCATGTATTGATAGTAATTATATATATACATATAAGAAAGAAATCAATTGAGAATTGGATTTATTTTTAAAAATAAAATTGCATCTCTGTTATTGATATGTAATGGATGGTTCGGATTGTGTGGATAATTGAATTGTTTCTTAATTAATGACTGATTCCTCATTTGATAAACTCATCATTAATATATGGAAATGATCTTCCCTCATTTCACGCATTTAATCTAGATCATTATATATATGTAAAAATTAAATGAAAAACACAATTTCCAAATAAAAACAATTATTTTCTCTGTCTCACTTAAAATTTTATATTCATTTTCTTTCCCCCTTTAGAAATTTTTATATTTATCACTTTCTCACGATCAAATCTAACAATTATCTATAATATATAAAGATTCAGTCTTCTTATTTAATGTGGATTCTTAATGACTTTGAGTATTTATGATTTGATTACCTAAAGAGCCATGTTTAGCATGCAAACAAAAAACGTACGTGAAACTAAATGGTCTGCTTTAATATGAAGGCATTCATTCAGTTAGAGCAAAATGTTAACGAATAAAGAATTCATTGAGTCTCTTATCAAGTTACGTTATTTTCTTATTCAATAAATTGATTTCATTAACATATTAAAAGTGACACTTAAGTAAAGTTAAATGCAAAGAGAACCAAAACTACTGCAGTAGCTTTGAAACCTATCGTTTCAATTTCTTTAGTGATCAACAGCATTCATTAACGTGGATATTTAAAAAAGTCTCCTCATATCTCCATTCAAAATATATATAACTTCTACATCAGGATGCGCAAAATTTTCACCTTCATTTCTTCTACTACCGTTAATTGCAAATAATTTGAATTTTCTTAATACGTGAAAGTTGTGAAAGTCGGTCAAAGGAACCAAACGATGAATCTGCATTTTCTTGTTGAACTATTGGAGGAAGGTATCAAAATACTCATAAGTGCGCAGGTGACATGCCCAACAATAGATATGTAGGATACATGAGCGACATCTTTGTTGTATCTGGTGAGATGGTAAAACATATATTTGCCTGTGTAAATGAAGAATTTGTATAAAAGATTGCAACAAATTGGAACGTGTCTGAATAACATAGAATTGTAAAGTACTGTGCACATTCTTTCGTTGATAAGTTACACGCAATTTGATCGTTAATATTAGTTTGTTTGGCTTTTTTTGGAATTTTGAGTATGGATTATATTGTGGTTTGATTTGTTATTTTGTTTAGAACTCATTATGATCTTTTGTTTTGGCTTCATTTTAGTTGTTTTTTATGAGCTTTGTGTGATGTATTGATGACTTACTGTCAATGAATTAATCAATAATCAGTTTATGGTATACTCGATTTGTGGCAATCTTATTGTTGGAATAGTTTTTTGTTTTATTAATGTCAAAGACAACTCATCTTTTTATACATCCTACTCTTATTTGGTTTTGTGGAGAACCGACCCAAATAAATCGACTACTTATTTGGTTGGATTGGTTTGGTTTTAACGGATTTGGTTTGGTTAAAAAAAATATATGCTAGCTTCTTCATCATCGCAAGTTATTGTTACGTTTAATTGTTGTGTTATTTTGTATTCCGCTTTGAAGGCATTGATACCCAATATTCACAACTTGCAATGGTCGAAATTAGCAGACATCGCGTGGATGATCGAATTGTTGATTATCATTTGAACATTTTTATATTATGTGCATCTTAACGGTCTCTCCTTACTAAGTGGTTGTGTAGTTTGATCTACATTTGAGATAATTCTTAGAAAAAATATGTGTAAGATTGATATTTTAATAACAGATAAAGGAAAGTTAGGTTTTAGACATAAGCAAAAGTTCAATTTTTCATCAAAAACCCGTGCATCGCACGGGCCGTGTAGACCGACGAAACCATGTTCTCAAGTAGTACAATATTTGATGTGACTTATTAGAAATAAGTCAAGTATTATTTGTAGATTATATGGATTTAGTATGTTAGTTTTTATATAATAATCAAATAAGTGTTGTCGGTTTAACTTGACACCCCAATTTTACCTGTGGGGAGCTATTATCTCTTTTAACAAGTGAACAAACCGACTCACATATTTAGTAGATTGGTCTTTGCAATACTCATTAATTGACAAACTAATCAACTTTTGTCTAAAAAAATTGAGTTTTAGACATAAGAAAAAAAAAAACAAGACATGTACATCGTACGAGTCTGAATATCTCGGTTTTTATATTTTTGTCCCCACTAAATGTTCATCATCAATACATTTTATTTTTAATCTTTATAAAATATTTACTATTATTTTTTACATCAATCATTACATAAAATTCACTAAATATATATTATTAGTCAATTTTTCAATAACACAAATGTAGTATACCGTGAGTTGATGGGATGACACGTATGTACCACTATTAGACCATGTGGATCTTACACTTAACTGGTGGCCTAACTTTCTCGCATCAGACGCATCAGCATAGCCGACCATGGATGGAGTAGTAATTATGTTCGCAATCTTAAACAGATTGGTAGGCCCCCCAAACACACCCCTATCAACTTCCTAGTTAAGCAAAGATCCTGATTCGTGTTTAGTGAATCATATTCCATCACCATGAAACTACCCACCTTTGGCCGTGTGGGTGTCTTTGGGCCTACTTTTTTTTTTTTTTATGTTTGCCCATTTCTGGGCCTATTTGTATTAGTACTTTTTAACTTTTTTTCCGGTCAATTTTTTAATTTTAACCATAAATTTATAAAAATATACTCCCTCTGTCCCAGCCAAAAGTTGACAGAGGGTGTATATTTGGTGTATTTTAGGTAATGATTGGTGTAAGTAATAATGATTAAATATGTGGTGGAGATTAAAAAGTAAAAAGTATTGATGATGAATGAGTGGTGGAGATTAAAAAGTAAAAAATGATTGTTTGATTTGATTGTAAAAAGTGATATATGTAAACTTATTAAAGAGACTATTTTTTGATAGAAATGTAAACTTTTGGGCGGGACGGAGGGAGTATATTTAGTTATGATACGACATCAATAGAAATAGCTTTATCATGAAATATATTTTTTAAAATATTATAATTTTATAATTCTTGTAATTATAAAATTATAAATAATCATGGTTAAATTATTGTTAATTTGACCAGAAAAAAATTAAGAGTACCCATATAAATGGGACAGAGGGAGTAGTAATTAGTAGGCCTGGGACTTTTCGGTTCCAGGGATAAAAATACAGGAAGCGGAACCGAACTGCATAGTTTTTTCGCGGTTCGGTTTTGCCAGTTTTTTTGTCCGAACCGACTCGAAATCGAACCCCGTAGGAACCGAACTGGAACCGATTCCGTGTGGTTCGGACGAAATATATTATACTATATTTTATTTTATTAAGAATATATTGTATTATATAATATTATGTTAATTATGTTTAATAAGAATATATTATATTATATTTTATTCAGATGGGTCGGTTTTCCGGTTCAGTGCGGTTCGGACGGTTCCTTGTGGTTTGGACGATTCCTCTTTAAAATGGACAGGAACCGCGAACTGAACCGATTACTAATAGTAAGAACCGAACCGACAAAAAGAAAGAAAATTGTTGCTAAGAACCGAACAAAATCATCGGTTCCGATGCGGTTCGGATCGATTCAGCAGTTCTCGGTTTCAAAAGTTCCAGCTAGGGGTGAAAACGGATCGGATACGGGCGGATAGTGCTCTTCTCGTATCCTAACCCATATTTTTCTCTCGGATTCGGAGTCGGATACAGGAAGGCCGAATACGAATACGAATTCGGATTATTCGGGATATAGACACGGGACGGATACAGGACGGATTCAGGCCGGATTCGAATAAATATAATCGGATAATATGTTTCATACAAAAATCATTTGGAAGTGATTGCATCATATAAAAAAACTACCTACACAATATTTCATAAAAGTTATAATGTAAACTATAGTAATTTTTTTCTCTCTCTCTCACATCTGTTTCTGTCCACTGTTCACCACTCTCCCACCCCCATGGCTGCAAAGCTTCTCCTCATTCCCATTTTCTCCCTCTCTCTCATCATCCTACTCACTTTGTCAAATCCAAACACAAACGCCGAGCTGGTCAACCACAATGTTGGCCTCGGCCTCATCAACGAAACCCTAGAATGGTAATTTGAAGCTCAACAACATCTCGAACCAGAAACCATCGACGAAGAAGAAGACAAAGACAAATCGGGTCCCCTGTCCGCCCCGATCCGGCATCGTACTATACTCATAACTGTTTCAGAGCCCACGGATCTGTGCACCCCTATACCAGAAGCTACTCAGCGATTACTCGCTGCCGGAGATAAAAAATAAAAATAAAAATATGGATATCCGGATTTATTATCCGGATTGGTATCCGGATAATATCCGATAAAATATGGGAAAACTCGGATACGGACGGATATTGCGTAACCCGAATTCTAATCTGTATCCGAATTCAACTATCCGAATCCGTATCTAAATCCGACCGGCTACCTATTTTTCATTCCGAATTCAATCCCAACCGAATACGGCTCCCAATCGGATGGAAAATATCCGCCCAATTTTCACCCCTAATTCCAGCCCTAATAATTAGTGCGCGCATCTCTATCTCATCTTTTTTTAATCATTTTGCAACAGGTGGGACAATACAATCAATCCTCCACAATACTGTTTTAATTAGAGAAAGGGGGAAAATGATTCGTCAGCAAAGTAACATCAGGCCCAATTTTCAGACAAATCAAACCAAACATGGCGTTAGAGATATGTCATGTTTGTCTGCAGCCACAAAAATAAGGTTAGTTTAACTACCTTATTATTTATGTCCGTGAACCACTTTTTTTTGCACATTCTTTCTTCCTGTGGCATGAAATGTGAACATTCTTTGCATTTTCATCACCGGTGAACAGTCTTTAGTGGGCTGTCAACAACTCCTCCGATCCGAAGATCTCCAATTGTTCTATTTCCAGACGCCAGCTTGTAAAGTTTTTCCAGTAAATCTTTGTTTAGAGAGACCTCAATCCCTTGAACATTTGCAGTAATCTCAGAAATTTCTCCTCCTTATCTCTTAGACGAGTATTTTAACGAAGTATCCAAATAGAATTCTTCCACTATATGCTCATCATACAATTCGGCATGACGACTGGCAAGGTGATACAGCCACGAAAAAGAAAGAAAAATGATTAAGCAGAAAAATAAGGATCACTAAAAACCAAATAATTAAGAAAATTGAAAATTATATGTGGAGTAAAAAAATCAGAAATGAAAGTTCAAATTAAAAACAAATCAAAGGAAAAATGAAGAAGAAGAAACTAATCACTGGAAATGGAATTAAATTGAAAATCAAATCTAAAAGTAGAAGAAGAGAAAGAAAAATAATAAGAAGAAAGTTAAAATAGCAAATAAAAAACAAAGAAAAAAAGAAGAAGTGATATTTTTCTTTTTGTTCCAAGAGGAGGATCTAATTAAGTCTTAGTCCACTTAATTAAATTATAGATGATTAATTTAATAATTCTTTTAAATAAATTTAAATGTCCCTAAAAAATCTCAATCCACACTCAATCAAAACAAAATAAGAATAAAAATAATTAGTAGAAAAGAAAATAAAGAAAGTATAGTATTATAATTCTTTTTTAATGATGAGTACTCATAAATAAGACAACTAATATTTTATATTTTTAATTATTTTATTTATTATTTATATAGTGTCTTCTCTTAAATTTTTTTCTAAAGTCAGGTCATTGTGGATTTGGGTGGAAAAAGGTCCCACTTTTTGTTGTATGAGTATAATTATTGTAGATTAATTAAAGGATAAAGGTTGTGGGTCATTCTTGGTATTGTTGTAAATAAGTTGAAAAGGTGAAGTAAAAATATAAGGGATATTTCCCTATAAATGAAATAGACACACTCTTGTGGGACGAACGTAAATGATAAATTGAGGACGAGGGAGTATAATTTCAAGAACAGGATCCACTTAATGTGTGGGCCACTAACTGCAGTGGATCGAAAGTCAATAATTGGTACCTATTGAGAAAATAGAGGAGCTAATTGTAAAACTGATTTTCAAAAGACAATTGAGTTTCTTTTTTGTTTTTGATCAAATGTCAAATAGCTATTTGCTATTTTCCCAATAAAAATCATTGTGTGTGTTGAAAGGTTCTCAAAAGAGGGCACATGGATGGGAGAATCGTATGTGATCATTTGGAAAAAGCTCCTTTTAAATGGTAAAGTTGTAAGCTTTTTTTTCTCATGATAAGAAAAAAGTTATTAAGGCCGATAAAATATGGAAGAGTTGAGCACAACTTTCCCGCAAGTTGGATCATAATTTAACAATATGTATATGCAAATCGCATAATATATGATGTTTAAATACAAAATGTCCAATTAACTAAGAGCACCAGAAAAATTAAGCGTGTGTATATATATAATATGATTTTGATAATAAAAATTTCTTGTATCAGAACCAGGAACTCATTATGATCAATAAATGGAAAATTAAAGATGGTTTAGATTGTATCACATCATCAATGTACATGCATAAAAATATGTTTATTTTTTCAGAAAATGTATGTGTTATTAAGGTAGAGGGTGTTCTTTTTTCATTTTATATCAATTTTTATTAAAAAGTACAATAATCTACTCATTTGTTATCTATTTTAATATTTTTAGAAAAAAATATCAAATTACTCGTTTTTCATGATCAACGATGCATACTGCATACAAACAAAATATTAGATAAAAATATAGCAGCGTACATCACATATAATAGCGGTGTAGTAAATTCAGAATAATCATATGTTTAGGAAAAAGAAGACAAATTGATCCTACTGATTTACTTGTTTGTTAGCCATCTTAGAAAAAAAAAAGAGTATCAAACTAATCGTACTTTTATGATCTACAATTTAAGATCTATATTACATACAAAAAAATGCGCCTGGACATTGATAGCAGTATATTTGTATAGCAGCAACAGTATATTATGTCCATATAAGAAGTACATTTGTATAACAGTAGCACTGAAATGTTAGCAATATACAATTTTTTGCATAAAAGACTACATCTAGAATCTATATTGACACTATAATGAGTATATATCGGCGACATGCTCAACGCTTAATAAGAGTATAATAATTCATGTTCATAGTCTAGGTATACATTAGAAAGACAATCAAACCTTGCTATTATGAGCTAATTGCATTTATATTATACTACAACTTTCAATTTAACACAATACTATTA
Organism: Orobanche coerulescens; assembly: GCA_033398695.1. Lineage (NCBI taxonomy): Eukaryota > Viridiplantae > Streptophyta > Magnoliopsida > Lamiales > Orobanchaceae > Orobanche > Orobanche coerulescens. The sequence continues at coordinate 188,910,347 of CM065804.1, read as the reverse complement.
TGTACACTTTTGATAAAAAGAAATACTCAATTAATCACTTGATTTTTAAAATTTTCAGTGCTATTATATGTTTACTATAATGTTATTTTGAACTTTTACACTGCTATTATGTGCAATTTGAAGCTTTTTGAACTTATTATATTGTTCTGTCTTTAGCATACCGCCAATTTTAATTTATTAAGCTACTGTTGTACGTGATGTATACTAATGTTTTTTAATTAATATTTTTAAGATGCAAAATACATCTTAAATCATAAATTATGAAATAACAATTTATTTGATATATTAAAAATGGATGAGAAATGATTAAGTTATTATATTTTAAAATAATTTATTATGTTATTAATATGATAATTAATTATATCAATCTTTTTTAATCAAAATCATCCATTAAACAAGATTTAGTGAATGAAAAATGTCTAAATTCTGAGCCATGATGGAGTTATATCATCTCTCAACTCTCATCCTCATATATACTAATGTAAGATACGCTGAGCTTAAATGGCCGATCCTCATGCTTTCGACTGTCATATGTCATGTTATGATGCTTCTATTGCTTATGTGTCAGACTCGCTTATTTTGGTTGACACATAAGCCACAACTAATTAAATAGTAAATTAAAAATAAAATAGGGGAAGGGTTGGTGGTCCAGTGGTAGGACGCCTACTCCCAAGACACTCCTTTGGAGAGGTCTTGGGTTCTAACCCCACCAAAGGAGGTGAAAGAGGATGTTTTTCTCTTTATGATCCTCTAGCTCCCCGGGGCTAGCTTAAATAACCGCTAATCAATGTTTAATCTCGCGTCAAGCGGCAGTGTGGGAGTATTTCCTTCTTTGGGAACACGGAGGTCTTGACCAATCGGTCATTTCTCCCAGAAGCTGTCTTTGGGAACTCGCGCTGTTAATCAGTTAAGGGCTTCTCCTTGTGCGCAGAAGTGTACAGAAAAGGCATTGGAAACCATGGAATTGCTCGAGCGACTCGCGATTTACTTCTCTCAATGGGTTAGGAGTGGGTTCATTGAGGGATTAGGATTAGTCCGACTAAACTGGGATATAAAATATTCAACCATCATACACAAGTTTCACCACTTGGCCAAATCAACTAAATAATAATTACATGTAATAGTTTTATGATATACGTACTTAAGACCTACATATCAAATTAAAAGATAATAATAATAATACAACATAAAAAAGAAATCATTCGTAAATCTATAAGATCATTAAAAAACATACTTAAAATTTAATTTTAATTGTACAAAATTATAATGCATATAAAAAAATTAAGAAACAATTATCAACATATTTTTCTCAAAACAATTGTTCATCTATTAGATTTTTTTGATATTTATTCTATTCACAAAAGATTTACTTCAGTTGATGTTAACATCACTTTTGCATCTTTCGGACTCAATATTATTCTTTTTCACAATATCTAGAGTTGCTGTTTATAAATTATAGGATTTTTTCGCAGTTCATCTCAATAAATTTTCTTCAATATTTTTTCTTTTGAAATTCTTCTCAAAGACGGAATAGTTGGAATTTTTAAAGAATAAAACAAAATAAATTGCATTTTTTAAGAAAATATAAATTGAGTTAAATTATTAATATTAACTTCCACTATATTAGACAAGTAAATCAGTTTTGAGGGGTAATATATCTAATATACATAAATAAAAAAACTAATATTTAATACTTACCCATTTTACTATTTTTTACAGGTATATTCATAAAAGCTTTTAATAAAGCATATAAATTATTAGAATTATATTATAGAGAATAAAATTAAATTTTAAATATGATTGGATAATTATTTAACTATCTTAAATATTAAGTCATTAAGAAAATATTCAGGTGAGAAAATAGAGAAATTATTTATTTCCATTATTGGAAGAATAATTCATTTGGTGAAAGTTAAGTTTTGTTTATTTTATTTTACGTTTTATTTCGATTGATGCCCATTTGGACTATTCCGGTTCAATTACTGCTCTAACATTTATATATATTTCGTACTTAATTATATTGAACTTTACAATTACTATTGTTATAAATTTTTAATTTTAATTTAGCAATTAATTATTAGTAATAGCATATTAATCAATATAAGCATCATGCATAGAAGGAAAATTAAACTTAAGTATAAATCTTTCTAAATGTAAATGAAAAAAATTATCTTAAAATTCCAGTCAGTGAAAAAATAAAAAACTCGTGTGAAAAGTATAGACATGTTCCGGGAAATCCTTCCCATACTGGTATCTTACCTAATACTGGTTGTAGGGGGATAGAGTTATGGAAGGTTCTAGACTCTTCCATAAGTAGTAGGATTGTGATATCCCACACCGACTAGCAGAGAGCGGGTGAAGTGCCTTATATGTGCGTGCCGAACTCCTTATAGCATGAGGCCTTTTGGGAGCCCAGTGGCTTCGGGGTGATGAGAACTCCGAAGTTAAGCGTGCTGGTGCGAGGAGCAGTCTCAGGATGGGTGACCTCCTGGGAAGCTGCTCGTTGGGCTCCCAGAAACAAAACCGTGAGGGCCAGCTCAAGAGGAGAGTGCCCAGAGCGAACAATATCATACTACGACGGAGGGGTCTTGGGATGTGACAAGGATCCTGTTAGATGTCTTACCTTAACTAGGAATCCTATGTATGAAAGAAATCTTTTTGTAATGCCTATATAAAGGCCCCTCTATTCATTGTTATCAATACAATTGATTTGCTGTCTTTACTTTCTCCTCAAACACGTTATCAGCACGTAGCTCGAATGAAAAAAAATCGGCCCGGCCGCCGATCGATTCTTTGCCGCGCCTTGACCATCGCCGCCGCCTTTGCCATCCACGCCGCTTTCTTGCCGCCGCCCGGCGATCGCCGCTGCCCAGACGCCGCTACCTAGCCACCACCAGCTTGTGCCTTGCCCGCCATGCGACACCATTGCCTACGCCAGCGCCGCTACCAGTATTGCCGCCGCCGCCGCCGCCGAGCACCGCCGCCTCTGCCCAGCGCCACTGCCGGACCACCGCTCCAGCCGGAAAGTCGTCGCCGATCCAGCTCCAGCCGGAAGCTGCTCGTTGGGCTCCTGGGAAGCTGCTCGTTGGGCTCCCAGAAACAAAACCGTGAGGGCCAGCTCAAGAGGAGAGTGCCCAGAGCGAACAATATCATACTACGACGGAGGGGTCTTGGGATGTGACAATGATCCTGTTAGATGTCTTACCTTAACTAGGAATCCTATGTATGGAAGAAATCTTTTTGTAATGCCTATATAAAGGCCCCTCTATTCATTGTTATCAATACAATTGATTTGCTGTCTTTACTTTATCCTCAAACACGTTATCAGCACGTAGCTCGAACGAAAAAAATCGGCCCGGCCGCCCGGTATCCGATTGCCGCGCCGCCCGACCATCGCCGCCGCTCTTGCCATCCACCGCCGCTGCTGCCACGCGCCGCCCGATCGCCGCCCGAACGCCGCTACCTAGCCACGCCGCCCTTGCCAGCGCCAGCACCTGCGCCTCTGCCAGCGCCACTTGTGCCCATTGCGCCGCCGCCGAGCACCGCCGCCTCTGCCCAGCGCCACTGCCGGACCACCGCTCCAGCCGGAAAGTCGTCGCCAATCCAGCTCCAGCCGGAAAGCCACCGCCGATCCAGTCCAGCCGAAACATCACCGCCGGACCACCACCGCCGATCGCCGCCAACCGCCTCCGACCGACGACCGCTGCCGGCCAGCTCCAGCCCAGCCAAGTCCGACCCGGTCCTGAATCTCGGACCAAAACCCGAACATCAACTTATCTTCGGAAGCCGCCAAAATTGCGCCTCCGGTTTCACGTCGTCGCATCGAGTACCAACCGGTAGATCGAAGCACACCACAAATTTAGCACGTGCCTAATTTTATAATCGAGGTAATTATCTGACTTGTCCCTATTTCAATTCTCTCCTTTTGGGAATTTTTCTTTTGGGGACACGGGTCTTTGGGTTCTTTATCTCCCACGCTACTTTGCAGTGGATGAGACCGCGAGAGAAGTCAGTATCTCTGCGTGTCGAAGAAAATTGTGTGACGGTCCTGGGGGAGTCACGGAATTGTTGAAAGTCGATACTTGTGGTTGTTGCATACACCACGTATCTAGGTGCGATCTGATATCTCCGTTTTTTGTCGACTTTACTAAACAACAATTAAGGGAAGTAAATCGAGTAACGGTTATGTTACACGCTTTTAAAAGCATCGATTGTGACCGTTTACATTGTCACTGAAAATCCAACAAGACTAACTTCCTCTTGTTTATATCTTGTAGATGGCACAAATCTCCAATGTTCATCCGGAGTTCAACATCCTTGACCATGCTGGTAAGGAGTACCATAGGTGGGTCTCAGACGTTCGCTTGGCGTTCGTCGGTAAGAGATTTACCACCACCATCTTTCCCTCTAACGAGCCTACCGCTCAAGAACCGAGCGAGAAAACCAAGGCTAATGCACTGATGTACTTGCGTAGACATATACATCCGTTGTTGAAAAAGTGTTATATGAATTTGAAAACCCCCAAAGAACTATGGGATACACTCGAACAACGATTTAATAATGTGCATGATCAGCGCTTCCCCGAATTGCAACTTCAGTGAGAGCAAATCCGATTTTTGGATTATGCGAATGTGGAGGCCTATAACCAAGCCATCCTTGATCTTCGCGTTGATCTTGGTTTTTGTGGTGTCAAGAAATCTGATCAAGATTTGATCGAGAAGACTCTTAACACGTTTCCCGTGAGAGCAAGTGTAATTACTCATCAGCTGTGCGTTGCCTATGAGGAAGAGAGAATTAAAAACTTTAGTGACCTTATCTCCCACCTCGCGAAAAAAGAAAGGCACCATGAGATTATTCTCAATAGCAATGCGCGCCCAACTGGTACGAAGCCGATTCCGGTGTGAATCAGGCTACCCACAGGAAAGCACCACGACAAAATAGAAAAGGCAACGCTACTCAGTTTTTGCAAGCACCACGGGTGCATGACCCGAGCAAGCGAGGGAAAAGACGAGGTCGTCGTTCCAATGTGTGGAAGAGGCAAGGTGGCTCGGCCACGGGACCCAGTGGAACCCAACCACGTGGACCGCCTCCTGCCGCCGGGAATGGAACCACTCCAAAGGAAGGCTGGAATTGCTATACTTGCGGATCGAAGAAGCATACTTACCGCAATTGCAAGGCGCCAAAGAACATTCAAGCTTACTATAAGCACTATAAACAATATTTGACTCAAGAGTCAAATTACATGGAAGAAGATAATGAGAATACGGAGGTGAACCATACTGAGATCCAGACTGAGATCCCTCCTCTCACCATTGCGGACAAAGACCAACATATGAATGTTGCCGACTTTGACTAGTTTTACGCTTTAGTTATGTTTTTTCTTGTTTCTAGTTTCCGAGAACTACTTTGGATTTTCATGAATGTAATAAAGTTGGCCATGATGAATAAAATTCTTTTAATTGCTGTGATTGTGCAAAGACGAATTTTATTTTTCCCTTCGAAAGCATGTTTGGTTTATCACAAAATAATTGCTCAGTAAATGAATTGCTTGGTTAAATTGATACATTGGTAGATTTCATCAAAACTTTTGATCAAGACTAGGCGCATCCTCCTTGGTATTTGTTTATGCTTTGAGAGTTCAAACGGAATCAGTAGTTTTTAAACAGCCCTAGCTGTACCGACATCTCCGTCCTTTGCTAAAGACTCAACACAAAACATTCGCTTCTTACAAAGAATTCAAGGGGACATTTGTGGACCTATTCAGCCAGAGTGCGGACCATTCAGATACTTTATGGTTCTGGTTGATGCATCGACGCGATGGTCACACGTCGCTGTGCTATCCACGAGAAACGCTGCATTTGCTAAACTCCTAGCACAAATCATCAAGTTACGGGCTAACCACCCCGACTTCCCAATCTCGTCATTAAGATTGGACAATGCTGGTGAGTTTACGTCAAAGTCTTTTGACGACTATTGCATGTCGATTGGGATTGAAATTGAACATCCCGTCCCCCATGTTCATTCGCAGAATGACCTTGCCGAGGCTATGATTAAGCGGTTACAGCTTATCGCCCGAGCATTGGTATTGCGCACCAACTTGCCGATTTCTGCCTGGGGTTATGCAATTTTGCATGCGGCTATACTTATTCGCTTTCGACCCACTGCCAATCAACCATTTAGTGCGTACCAGTTGGTAACTGGATATGAGCCTGATATTGTAACACCCTCAATCCACTCAGAGATATTACACGCCGTAGACCCTCTCCTCGAGGATCTACCAGGCTGATAACTAAAATCAAACATCTAAACTTCGCCTTTAAGGCTAAAATGACTCAGTAGACCAATTTGGTCTTTCAATAATAACATTCAACTCAATTCCAACACATATCCACGCAGGGGTCAAAATACAATAAACTCCCGTACAACGGGGAAAAGTTACTGCAGCGGAAAAGAAAAATACAACTAGACCAATAGGACATCATACGGATCCTCGTGTGATTAGTATCGTTCATCTTTCATCATCCTTCATGCCAACTCTGTGCTATGCTCCAAAACCTGAATACAATACAGACATCCACCCCCCGAATACTCGGGGGTTAGCAAAACTCCACTGTTTTGCTAGTGCAAATACAAAGTGCAAATACGAGCCATATAATTCAAGTTTCAAGAATAACAATAACTAGGAATCCTCAAAGATCTAAACGTAACGAAAAATACTTCCCGAGGCAAGAGTTTGGGTAAAACATTCCAAAACCGAAAGATCATAAATCAAGGGAAACAATTTATAAAACCGTTTAAAATGCCATCGAGAGTTTTAATATAAAACAATTTTAGGATTATCGAATCCTTCTCTTTCCAAAAAAATCAACAGGGTCACAGCCCAAAGGTTTTATTTTCGCAAATAGAAAACCGATAACAATTCACATGGCCAGGGCCCAACATCACGTGTCCTCGACGGACATAAAAATCAACAAAACATAATCGCGCACACGCATCGCCTTGGGAACAGGGTAATACCATTGATCCTGCCCGAGGCCTCGAAGGACCCTCCCGAGCTGGCTACCTAAACAAATCACAACACATGCATCGCCTTGGGAACAGGGTAATACCATTGATCCCGCCCGAGGCCTCGAAGGACCCTCCCGAGCTGGCTAGCTAAACAAATCACACACATATCACAACCATAAGTTATCCCGGCATCGGGATAACAAGCCACGAACCTCGGAGTCCCCGCAAGACATACCCGATGATAACCCCACCAGTTATCCCGGCATCGGGCTAACAAGCCACGAACCTCGGAGTCCCCGCAAGACATACCCGATTGGATAACCCATGACACATACATCACAACCAAATCACAACCATTAGTTATCCCGGCATCGTGCTAACAAGCCACGAACCTCGGAGTCCCCGCAAGACGTACCCGATGATAACCCCATAAGTTATCTCGGCATCGGGCTAACAAGCCACGAATCTCGGAGTCCCCGCAAGACATACCCGATTGGATAACCCATGACACATACATCACAACCAAATCACAACCATAAGTTATCCCGCCATCGTGCTAACAAGCCACGAACCTCGGAGTCCCCGCAAGACGTACCCGATGATAACCCCATAAGTTATCTCGGCATCGGGCTAACAAGCTACGAACCTCGGAGTCCCCGCAAGACATACCCGATTGGATAACCCTACGGTCTCGCCCGACCCATACTAGCAAGTATGGATCCCGGAGATTCAACAATCCTACCCGGAGGCACATCACGTATAACAAGCACACAACAATAATAGATTATCAATCCAAACAAAATTAAGCATCGCAACCCCCTTTCAAAGGAGTAACAACTAACATCACATCATGTCAAAACCGCAATACACTGAAATGAAGCCATACACGTACACACGCATTATTAAGCACCACATAAAATCCAAACATATCCAAAGGATCCACGTAGTCACTTACGACCCACACAATTACAAAACACACGCGTTTTGAAAGAGAGCCTTTAACAAGGTTAGCCGAATCTTTTGAAAATAATTTTCAAATGACCAAACAAACACATTTAGACGATCACCAATTATCATATCCACAAAAAAAGAATTTTATGAACAAGGTACTTGCCTCAAAATCGGCACGCAAGTATCCCGACGAACACGGCTCAACCGGAAAGCTTCGAAACGCCCGATGCTTTCGAAAAGGAAAACGACAACGAACGGAAGGGTTCAACTTGGTTTCTTCGCAAGAAACTCGACCCTAACAACATATAATTAATAAATCAATGATCATACGAGGAGGAATAATCGTAGAACGTCCGAAAACCCCTCTAAGACTTTCTACCGGACACCTTCAAGGCGTCGATCAAGAACTCGACCAAAACAACGAATTGATACGATCCAACCATGGAATAACGAGGGAAATGATATAATACATCTAAATATTCATCAATCCATCATAATCCTAAGTTAAATCGGATTAATCGGGCGAAAACAACCAAAATACCCAAATTCCCCAAAACTAGATTTCTAGGAAATCTGACCTGATTCGGTAGATCGGAGGATGTTATAGGATATTGATGATTGATGATATGAACTCCAAGACTTCATGGATTTATTGTCCAACAACATCTCTCCATGATCAACACACCCCCAGCCGCGGAAGAGAAGAAAACCGAGTGAGAAATGGCTGAAGAAAACGTCTGCTGGCCTTAAATAGGCTGACTGCCGGCCGCCTTATGTACGTAACCGGCCATGGCTTACGTACGTAACCGGCCATGGCCAACTCGCTGCCTAGAAATGCCGGAAACGTTACGTACGTTACCGGCCAGGGCCTTACGTACGTAACCAGCCTTACGTACGTAACTGCCGAGCACTAACGGTCGTAACTCGGCCAGTGCCGGCCTGGGCCGAGACTGCCCGGCCATGACTCGGTCGGGGCCAACTCCGACGGCCCGAACGACCCCGAAGCCCAAACCTGAATACGAATCGAAGATACGGTTACGAAGTACTCGCAAAGACGAATTAGAGCACTAAGAGAACACACGATTCTGACCACCCGAAGGCTAAAAATTCGACAACGAAAAGTAATTACCCCAAACTTTGGGAAATCACGAAAATGGCCCAAAACGCCCGAAAATCACGATACGTGATCGAAACACCAATCCAAAGCTCGCAACATGAATAATAACATTAAATGAACTTACGAGAAACTCGAAACAACAGTTTCAGACGAGATTTGCAAGAATCGAACTCAAGTGCGGAAAAGTCGCCAAAAAGCACGGAACTCAACAAAAGGACACCGAAACGAGCTCGGATGACAAAAAGTGCAGAATTAATCATTCTCGGAATGACGAAACGGTCATGAGAGAGTCGTCAAAATGGACTTTCTCCGAAAAAAAGAAATTACCGGAAATCGAAATTACGGGTATTACATTCTACCCTCCTTAAAAGAAGTTTTGTCCCGAAACTTAAAACAAGTAGGGAGAAGCAATATCCCCGCCAGGAAAACTCGACGGGATACACAAAAACCGTAAACTCGCGCCCGACGGCGAAACGTTGCAAGAAACGCAAAGAGACATACGACGTGAAAACACGCTCCACGACGACCAACACAACGCCACTGATAGAGACACAATAAAACCAACAAGTGACAAGCGTCATCAAACAGATAATCAACACGCGAGCCAATCGCTGAACAAATACGGAATTCCACCGTCCAAGGGTTGGAAGATCGAAAACGAGACTAATTTCCCGAACATAAGGAAATTAGGAAGGAGTCTTGAACGTTCAACCATCACGAAATGAGATCAACAAAAACCGAACAATCAAACGATCGAGACAACAAAAATCGAACACTCATGTTCGAATCACGAAGAACAATAAAATTCAAACAACAATTCCAAGGTTCGCATCTCGACTCGAGACAATATATGATCCGGTGAAAACAACAAGATGTGCATTCACATAAGATCCACAGGAAAGGGAATAGCAATTGAAAAATCACAACGACAAAAGAGTTATTCCGAAACAATACCACACTCATTCGATCAACAAAAGCAAGGGGCAGGACAAGCTCAGAAAATGTCAACGAACATAAACGAGTCGACAGAGTCGTAAATACAGAAGTTCAAAATCCGATCCATTTCGAATAAAAGAACTAGTAGAACCAAAGGGTGTTACTTACGAACAAGGTTCACAAGAATCGAACCGAACTAGAAAAAGTTACAGTGATAACCAGATCGACCCAAAACAAGATCACAGCTCGTTCGAACGATGAAACCAAAATACAGAACAAGTTCAGAAAGTATCAACGAACACGAGCGAGTCGATAGACTTCAGAGAGAGAAAAAATGCGGAAGTCAAAAATGATACGGGCATTAAATTCGACCTCTTATAAAAGAAATGTCATTCCCGTAAATCACAACAACGGGAGTAAGGTGACAACACAAAAAGCAAACGACAGAAACATCTCCCATGGGCCTCTCAGAGCCGATCCTCATATCTGCACCGAAGTTCGTGCCCCGAAAGACTCGGAACCAAACTCGCAAAACAGGATCTTGTGTCTCTCGGGTCCACACTTGAAAAGTGTTACTAACGAGAGGGGCAATTTGCACGTACATGCCCCCGGCACAATACGTTCGAAATACCTCGGCTCGGCATACCGAAAATATATATGCTAGATACAATGGAACATAACGTCGCAAAACAACAAACCGGAGATGCCAACTTGGCACAACATATCAACACATACTAAAATCACAACAACCACGGCATTGTTCGACGATTACAACAGATCGAACGATAGCCAGCACACAATCACAATCCTCATGAAACAATCACCCATGTGCATAAATGCACAAAAAATCCAAGCTTTAACAGCTCACATAGGTGCGATAACACGCAAGCCACCATGAAATGACAACATCAAAGATCATAATCACACCTCCCACAACGGGCTAACAAAACATATGCGTGGCGAACGACTCAACGTTCACACCACCAATTCAATCACAATTCGGAGGGCTAACACCCTAACAACAATACCAACATCGTACACACCTTCTCCGACCACAAGCAGGAAATGATGGGTTTTAAAAACGAAAACCACCTTTTGAAAATAATTTCAAAAAAAACACCGGTTGATCTTGCGTATCACCTTTCAAAAAAGTACAAACGTGAAACATCGTTATCGAGACTTTGGAAAACCATTTCACATTTGATAAAAATGAGGACACTTTCTCTTAGTGAAAAACATTCAGAATATTCGACCCTCGGGTCTAAGTAAAAAATGTTTTTAAAACATTGAAAACATCTCAAAACTTTTTAGTCCTCGAGGTAGAAGAATTTTGAAATATATTGTGGCACCTTGGATGTACCACGAGAAAATAATTCATTTTAAAAGTACGTCTCGAAATTTATTTTCTAAGATACTCAAGGTTTTCAAAGATAATTCAATGGGCTAGAATGCCCAAAAATTTCAGGTAAATACACGGAACATTATAGCGCTGTGGGTCCCGCGTCGGAACCCACCAGGCTAAAAACCATTTACAAAAACACCAAAAAGGCCGATGACGGTAATATTTCAAAAACACACAAAGCCATTTACAAAATACTAAATACCGTCATCAGAATTTCGCCAAAACGATCAAGGCCATAATGCGAAAAACTAGGTTAAGGGAATCGGTTTTTGAAATAAAACTCAGTCGGTAAAATACCGAAAGCCATTTCAAAAGAACTCACGCAACGGATAAAAGAAATAAGGTCAAACATGCACAATCCCGCAACGCTACTCATATGAACGAAATATGAGGGTCAAATAACCACATGTCAAGAAATCAAAATCCATAAGAGGATTTCGTCACTGAATTAATAATCATAAAAATAGTTCGTGTCACACGAGGCACAACACAAAGAAGGGAGACTTAGAGCCACAGGTCGCACGAAGATGATGATCGCCCCACGATAATCACGACCAACAAACTCAGACGACGCGTCGCGACACGACTTAGTCAGACAAAATACGACAAGACAAAACTCAACAGACACCACTGACCCGACAGCCTAGGTTTCCACAACCTAAGCTCCGATACCATTTATGTAACACCCCCAATCCACTCAGGGATATTACACGCCGTAGACCCTCTCCTCGAGGATCAACCAAGCTGATAACTAAAATCAAACATCTAAACTTCGCCTTTAAGGCTAAAATGACTCAGTAGACCGATTTGGTCTTTCAATAATAACATTCAACTCAATTCCAACACATACCCGCGCAGGGGTCAAAATACAATAAATTCCCGTACAACGGGGAAAAGTTACTGCAGCGGAAAAGAAAAATACAACTAGACCAATAGGACATCATAGGGATCCTCGTGTGATTAGTATCGTTCATCTTTCATCATCCTTCATGCCGACCCTGTGCTATGCTCCAAAACCTGAATGCAATACAGACATCCACCCCCCGAATACTCGGGGGTTAGCAAAACTCCACTGTTTTGCTAGTGCAAATACGAGCCATATAATTCAAGTTCCAAGAATAACAATAACTAGGAATTCTCAAAGATCCAAACGTAACGAAAAATACTTCCCGAGGCAAGAGTTTGGGTAAAACATTCCAAAACTGAAAGATCATAAATCAAGGGAAATAATTTATAAAACCGTTTAAAATGCCATCGAGAGTTTTAATAGAAAACAATTTTAGGATTATCGAATCCTTCTCTTTCCAAAAAAATCAACAAGGTCACAGCCCAAAGGTTTTGTTTTCGCAAATAGAAAACCGATAACAATTCACATGGCCAGGGCCCAACATCACGTGTCCTCGACGGACATAAAAATCAACAAAACATAATCGCGCATGCGCATCGCCTTGGGAACAGGGTAATACCATTGATCCAGCCCGAGGCCTCGAAGGTCCCTCCCGAGCTGGCTAGCTAAACAAATCACACACATATCACAACCATAAGTTATCCCGGCATCGGGCTAACAATCCACGAACCTCGGAGTCCCCGCAAGACATACCCGATGATAACCCCACCAGTTATCCCGGCATCGGGCTAACAAGCCACGAACCTCGGAGTCCCCGCAAGACATACCCGATTGGATAACCCATGACACATACATCACAACCAAATCACAACCATAAGTTATCCCGGCATCGTGCTAACAATCCACGAACCTCGGAGTCCCCGCAAGACGTACCCGATGATAACCCCATAAGTTATCTCGGCATCGGGCTAAAAAGCCACGAACCTCGGAGTCCCAGCAAGACATACCCGATTGGATAACCCATGACACATACATCACAACCAAATCACAACCATAAGTTATCCCGGCATCGTGCTAACAAGACACGAACCTCGGAGTCCCCGCAAGACGTACCCGATGATAACCCCATAAGTTATCTCGGCATCGGGCTAACAAGCCACGAACCTCGGAGTCCCCGCAAGACATACCCGATTGGATAACCCTACGGTCTCGCCCGACCCATACTAGCAAGTATGGATCCCGGAGATTCAACAATCCTACCCGGAGGCACATCACGTATAACAAGCACACAACAATAATCGATTATCAATCCAAACAAAATTAAGCATCGCAACCCCCTTTCAAAGGAGTAACAACTAACATCACATCATGTCAAAACTGCAATACACTGAAATGAAGTCATACACGTACACACGCATTATTAAGCACCACATAAAATCCAAACATATCCAAAGGATCCACGTAGTCACTTACGACCCACACAATTACAAAACACACGCGTTTTGAAAGAGAGCCTTTAACAAGGCTAGCCGAATCTTTTGAAAATAATTTTCAAATGACCAAACAAACACATTTAGACGATCACCAATTATCATATCCACAAAAAAAGAATTATATGGACAAGGCACTTGCCTCAAAATCAGCACGCAAGTATCCCGACGAACACGGCTCAACCGGAAAGCTTCGAAACGCCTGATGCTTTCGAAAAGGAAAACGACAACGAACGGAAGGGTTCGACTTGGTTTCTTCGCAAGAAACTCGACCCTAACAACATATAATTAATAAATCAATGATCATACGAGGAGGAATAATCGTAGAACGTCCGAAAACCCCTCTAAGACATTCTACCGGACACCTTCAAGGCGTCGATCAAGAACTCGACCAAAACAACGAATTGATACGATCCAACCATGGAATAACGAGGAAAATGATATAATACATCTAAATATTCATCAATCCATCATAATCCTAAGTTAAATCGGATTAATCGGGCGAAAACAACCAAAATACCCAAATTCCCCAAAACTAGATTTCTAGGAAATCTGACCTGATTCGGTAGATCGGAGGATGTTATAGGATTGATGATTGATGATATGAACTCCAAGACTTCATGGATTTATTGTCCAACAACATCTCTCCATCATCAACACACCCCCAGCCGCGGAAGAGAAGAAAACCGAGTGAGAAATGGCTGAAGAAAACGTCTGCTGGCCTTAAATAGGCTGACTGCCGGCCGCCTTACGTATGTAACCGGCCATGGCTTACGTACGTAACCGGCCATGGCCAACTCGCTGCCTAGAAATGCCGGAAACGTTACGTACGTTACCGGCCAGGGCCTTACGTACGTAACCGGCCTTACGTACGTAACTGTCGAGCACTAATGGCCGTAACTCGGCGGTCTGCGGCCAGCCCATCGCCGGCCATGACTCGGCCGGGGCCAACTCCGACGGCCCGAACGACCCCGAAACCCGAACCTGAATACGAATCGAAGATACGATTACGAATTACTCGCAAAGACAAATTCGAGCACTAAGAGAACACACGATTCCGACCACCCGAAGGCTCGAAATTCGACAACGGAAAGTAATTACCCCAAACTTTGGGAAATCACGAAAATGGCCCAAAACGCCCAAAAATCACGATACGTGATCGAAACACCAAGCCAAAGCTCGCAACATGAATAATAACATTAAATGAACTTACGAGAAACTCGAAACAACAGTTTCGGATGAGATTTGCAAGAATCGAACTCAAGTGCGGAAAAGTCGCCAAAAAAGCACGGAACTCAACAAAATGACACCGAAACGAGCTCGGATGACAAAAAGTGCAGAATTAATCATTCTCGGAATGACGAAACGGTCATGAGTGAGTCGTCAAAACGGACTTTCTCCGGAAAAAAAAAGAAATTACCGGAAATCGAAATTACGGGTATTACAGATATTTCACACTTACGCATTTTTGGTTGTGCAGTATATGTGCCAATTACGCCTCCAGATCGTACTAAAATGGGTCCGCAAATACGATTAGGTATATATGTTTGCTATGAATCACCTAAAATTGTCCGCTATTTGGAACCTTTGTGAGAGATCATTTCGCAAGATTTGCAGACTGTCACTTTGATGAGACAAACTTCCCGTCGTTAGGGGGAGAGAGGAATCGAAGGATTCCAATTGAACGCCAGGAAATTGTCTGGTTTTCTCCCTCCTTGCCTCATCAAGATACCCGCACAGCTCAATCCGAGCTAGAAGTGCAACGTATTCTCAGTCTTTAGAAAGTTGCGGATTCGATGCCCGACAGTTTACTGATACTGCGAAAGTGACAAGATCTACCATTCCCGCTGCGAATGTTCCTGCAGGGTTAGAAGTCCCAGTTATAGGGCAAGGTTCAGCCTCCCAAAGGAATGATGCCCCCGGCATCAACCTTAGTGGTGGGACGGCTGCTTCGGCTGCTCTTATCCGTGCTCGAAAGAGGGGGAGGGCAGTGGGTAGAAAGGATACCGAACCTCGAAAGAGAAGAGGACGGAGGCACAAAATCCTCTCATCATCGACACAGTGACTCCATTACACGAGATTATCTCTGACTACGGATATGTCCTCGAATCAACAATGGAACAATCGACGGACGCATCGGAAACTTTGTTGAAGTCAGAGAATAAAGAAATCTCGATGCAATGTACGAGTGAATACGTACTATTGGACATGTCGTCCACGCTACTCGACGATGCTTTTACCTACTTCGTCGCTCAAGAAATTATTGAAGACGACGACGCTGAGCCGCGCTCGGTTGCTGAGTGTCAACAACGAGCCGATTGGCCGAAATGGAAAGATGCAATGCATGATGAACTAGACTCAATGCCTAAACGTGAGGTATTTGGCCGTATCGAGCCAATACCCGTGGGCGTTAAACCAGTTGGACATAAGTGGGTCTTTGTTCGTAAACGCAATGATAAGGATGAGGTCATGCGTTACAAAGCGAGACTAATTGCCCAAGGCTTCTCGCAGCGCCCTGGCATTGACTACGAGGAGACATATTCTCCCATTATGGACATCATCACTTTCCACTACTTAGTCAGTTTGGTAGTGTCCGAAAAACTGAACATGCAGCTTATGGATGTGGTTATAGTGTATCTCTATAGGGATCTAGATACGGATATTTATATAAAAGTCCCCTAAGGGATTTCATTGCCCAAATCAAGTAGCTCTAAACCACGTAGCGCTTACGCTGTGAAATTGCGTCGTTCACTGTATGGGTTGAAACAATCCGGAAGGATGTGGTACAACCGCCTAAGTGAATACTTGGTTGGGAAGGGATACGAGAACAGTGACATCTGTCCATGTATTTTCGTGAAAAGAACAGATACAGGATTCGTGATTGTAGTCGTCTATGTAGATGACATGAATGTTATCGGTACCATAGATGAGGTCAATGAAACAGCACGCTACCTTAAATCCGAATTCTGAGATGAAAGATCTGGGGAGGACTCGATTCTGCTTGGGCTTAGAGCTAGAACATCGAGATGATGGCATACTCATTCATCAGTCTGCCTATGTCCACAAAATGCTCAGGCGATTTAGTATGGACAAGGCACATACTCTTGCTACCCCCATGATTGGTCGAAGTCTGGAAATGAACAAGGATCCGTTTCATTCCAAAGAGGAGGATGAAGAGGTCCTTGGAGCAGAAACACCGTACCTTAGTGCAATCGGTGCGTTGCTGTATCTGGCTCAATGTACTCGTCCAGACATCGCATTCTCTATGAATCTGTTAGCGAGATTTAGCTCCGCTCCCACGATAAGGCATTGGAATGGAGTAAAACACATCTTTCGATAGTTGAAAGGCTCCAGTGACCTTGGATTGTTCTTTCCCTACGCAAGGGAGAGCGATATTCCGAAAGGAATTGTTGAGGTTAAGATGATGCATACCGACCGTCGATCTTCCTATGATATTGCAGCTGAGCATGGTAGCTTGACTACTAGAAGTGCTAATGCGAGCAAGCTTACCCCTTAGGGAGAGAATCCTAACAACACGTTAGTTGGATTTGCTGATGCCGGTTATCTCTCTGACCCGCATAAAGGACGTTTCCAAACTGGTTATGTGTTCACCATTGGGAATACGGCAATATCTTGGCGATCTACCAAGCAGACCCTGGTTGCTACTTCCTCGAACCATCCAGAGATAATTGCATTGCACGAATCCGTAAGGGAGTGCATTTGGCTCCGGTCAGTCATAGACCATATACGAGAAATGTGTGGATTAGATCCCACTACAGCAACCCCTACTTGCATCTTTGAGGACAATGCGGCATGCATTGAGCAGATGAAGTTAGGTTTCATAAAGGGTGACAATACCAAGCATATTGCGCCGAAGTTCTTTTATAATCATCAGCAGCAAAAATTGCTGAATATCGAAGTGAAACAAGTGAGTTCCGATGAGAATATCGCAGACTTGTTCACTAAGTCTCTGCCGAAATCTACATTTGAGAAACATGTGAGAAGCATCGGCATGTGTCGATTATCCGAGCTCAACCAATGATAGCTCGACGGAATGAGCTGTCATGTATACCTCAGGGGGGTATACTTCACATGATTCTGACATTTGTAGTTGGTGCGTTGCGCTCTTTTTCCTCACCAAAGTCTTTGTTTTTCCCACGGGGTTTTATTTGACTTGGAAAGATTTTTTACCGAGGCAACACCTTGTGCACCATGTTAGTATTAGTGTTCGACACAGGAGGAGTGTTCACGGGAAATCCTTCCCGTATTGGTGTCTTACCTAATACTGGTTGTAGGGGGATAGAGTTATGGAAGGTTCTAGACTCTTCCATAAGTAGTAGGATCCTGTTAGATGTCTTACCTTAACTAGGAATCCTATGTATGGAAGGAATCTCTTTGTAATGCCTATATAAAGGCCCCTCTATTCATTGTTATCAATACAATTGATTTGCTGTCTTTACTTTCTCCTCAAACAAGATATTATTTAATTGCTGTATTATTTGATTTCATTAATTCTTACGGATTAACACAAATCTTATAACTCCTTTAATTTCAGTCCTTAAATATTGAATTCCTTCAAATTTACTTCAATCAACTTTTCAATAATTAAAATTCGGCCTTATTTATCCAAGCCATTAACTACGTAGATTTCGCAAATAATATTAATATTCAATTTAAGTTATGTCTTGTATATTATTTTCAATTATAGTATTATATTTATAATAAACTATTATTATCTGTAGATAATAACAAGAACTTATGGGCCTAGGATTATCGAGTCAAGCATCATCATCACATTCAAGTTTAACTTCTGCATTTTATTCAGGTGAGGGAAATTTACTACGCTTTTATTTATTTTAATTGATTTATATATTGTATTGTATGTGCACGTGAAATCAGTCAGAAGCACTTAGATGTGCAAATCAGTCAGAAACACTTAATTGTGCAAATCAGTCAGAAGCACTTAAATGTGCAAATCAGTCAGAAGCACTTAATTGTGCATAAAGCCTTCGGGCTAGCCGACGGCCTTCAGAATTTATCAATCATGTTTTTTATACTTGCTAATATATTTAGAAATTAACTTAGACATATTGCGTACCCTCCACACTGAGCGAGTTGAAAGCTCACCCCATTTTATAACCCTTTCAGGTTGAGAAGATCGATGTGGCCTGTGCTTGATTGTGAGATGATCAAGCTTCATGATTAGATGTTTATTTATTTAATATTATTTCTCTCAAACTATGTTTTATGAACAAGTGTTCGAATTGTTTCAATTTCACATCAAAGTATGTTTCATTTAATGGTGACTTGAGAATATTACTTGTGATTATTATGTTTGTTTGTTTTTGAAAATGTATTTTCGCTGCAAATTTTTTATTTATTCTTTTTAAAAGTAGAAGAATTATTTTCCTAAAATAGGGTGCTACAGTTAGTGATAAAGATAAAGAATATGAGAAAAACATACAATTATTAGAAAGAAAATAATATATTCTGCAAATAATTTAATGATAAGAAAATTCAAATCCAAAAGGGATTGTGGAAAAATAAAATTGCAAAAATATAATCTTGTGGGATCATTTGCACGTAGCATGCACGCGTCTTTTTTGGGATAACAATTCCTGTATCGGGATTGTCGGGATAACGATCTCTGTATCGAAAGATCGTGATAAGAGTGTTTTGACAATATGCCGATCAAAAGCATACAACATACAACATACAACAAACAGCTGTATCGAAAAGCTGATCAAAAGGTGTTAACCTGTATCGAAGACTTCTCATAGTCCCAGCATACAGTGAATCAATCATACAGCAAAGGAGTCTTATAAAGACTAAGTATGGAAGCTGTCTCAAATCGACAATACAGCTATTATTCCATACAGTACCCAAACAGGACAAGAAGGAATCTTTGCTATTCGCTAAAGTCAAAGTCCCGTTTAAGAAGATATATTTAAATACTAAAGGATAAAGTATTTAAATATTAAAGTCGTCATAGATCTTCAAACAGGCGCAAAATCCGGATCGTATTTTATTCTAACAAATCATCCCGTTGGAACAGACTTTTGCTCAACTGATCTATCTCAACGGATATATCTCAGAAGGCTATATATATCCCCAGACCTTGAAGATCGAAGTATGAATCTTACAACGCACGAAAAGTAACAACAAAGTTATCATCATATACATCTGAGCAAACATATCTCCCAAAGCATTCTGCTATTCTAAAAGAAGAGATATACAGTGCTCAAACCGTGAACAACGCATCATCAGCTAAAAGATCAGAAAGTCAAAGCTGTTGTTCAAACATTGTTCTACTCTTGAACAAAACCCATCAGCCCTGTGTGGACTGAGAAACCTTGCTATTCCTGAACTGTGTGTGACAGACTTGCATTGAAGAGACGAAGCTTCGGAACTGTGTGTGAAGAAGCTAGTCAAGTGAAAGCTTAAACCAATCTGTGTGAACGGTTGAAGGCTAAGATCATTATATCAATCTGTGTGAACGATATATTGATTAGGTTTGATTATAAATACGAAGTTGTGTACAAAGTATTTATAAAAAATATTTTCACTCCTGTGTGGAGGACCAGTGGACGTAGATGAGTTTACCTCGAACCACTTTAATTACTGTGTCATTTACCTTCAGCATTTACTGTTTTAATATTTGTGATTATCTTTAAGTATACACTTCATTTCTAGTTGCTGTATTTACAACAACTTACTTTAACAAGACTTCCGCTACGCATTCAGATTTGAAAACCGTACAGCTTGTTGTTTAAAACACTTTCCAAGCTGTATCCTGTATACTTAGTGGCCAACAAGTGGTATCGGAGTGGTTGATTCTAAAAAGAATCAGTCGTATTTTTGAATGAATCAGATCCTAAAATCACTTATTTGTAAAACAGTCTTTTTCTTCCTTATATTTTCATATGGATACATCAATGATCAATAAAGTTCCTATGTTCTCTATTAATGAATTTGATGATTGGAGAATTAGGATGGAGGCTCATCTTGCAGCGATGCACGAAGAAATGATTTTTGTTATACAGGATGGCCCCATTAAGATCATGAAAGTAAATCCGGCCCCAAGAATTGAAGTCCAGGCTCATGCAGAGATGCTCGAGAAAGAGCTCGAACAATGGACTTCTGACGAAAGAAAGTGCGCCAACCTCGACAATATTGCTAAAAACGCGTTATTTATCACTCTTGATAAAGGCACGTTCTCAAAGGTAAAAAGTTGTAAAACAGCCAAGGAAATCTGGGATAAACTCAAGTTAATTTGTGAGGAAACTGAGCTCTCAAAAGAAAACAAGATTTCAAAATTAACTCAGCAATTTGAATCGTTTGAAATGAAACCAACTGAAACACTTGAGGAACTTGACCTCAGATTCACTGGCATCGTTGGTGAACTTGAAGCATTAGGCAAGATTTATACTCAAAGGGAGAAAAACCTAAAGATTTTCAGATCTCTCCCTGCCCGATGGGACTTTAAGACCACAGCTATGCATGTGTCGTGCAATCTTAGTGAAATATCTACTTTTGATCTCTTTTCTGACCTCAAGGCATTTGAGTACAATATAGACAGGAGAGAGAAAGCTAAAGAATCTCCCGCCAGGACTACAACCTTAGCCGATGTATCGAACCGAAGACAGCATGCCGAGCTCATCAAATCCCATTCATAAGAATGCTGACAGCGACGACGACTTCCTGTCGCAAGACGAAATGGCGCTCCTCATGCATAAGTTCAAGAAGTTTATCAAGCAGTCGGGAAAGACTCCCTACAGGCCCAAGCCTGTTCACAAGGTAAGTACTGAAACTTCCTCTGGTGATGCTAACCTATGTTATAATTGTAGGAAACCAGGGCATTATGTAAATAAATGTCCTCATCCCAAAGTTCAAAGGTTGCCGGAAGCTGAGCAATAAGAAAAGGATGAAAGAAGACGTGCTTGGAAAAACAAGCTCAAGGCCCTGATTGGTGAATCAGAAGCGTCCCCCGCACCATCTAAATCTGAAGAATGTCTTCAGGTAGTCACTGACATTGATTAATCTGATGATGATTTCGAAGATAAAGCCTATATGTGCTTTATGGCCAAAGACATTCCGGAAGATGAAGATAGCGATGATGAGGTAAGCTCAACTTCAGCTATTCCACAAATGCATCTCATACTTTTGCAAACATGATGAATGAATTTAAAAACATTCAAATGGCCTATGAGACATTGGAAAACGAAAATATGCAGCTCCAACTTTCTAACTTAGAGCTGAAAGAAGAAAACGACTTGCTGAAAGTAAACTATGAAAATATGTCTGTTGATTATGAAAACAGCAAAGTCGAGTATGAAAAACTCATGGAGAGCAATCATCAACTTACTCATGAACTAAGTGAGACTAAATCTCATAGTGATAGCAATACAAATGATTTTGTTCTACTTCAAGCCAAAGTAAAAACTCTCGATAAACGAGAAGGAGAACTTGAGACCATTCTGAAATCTTTTGAGAAATCCTCTAAAAGAATGGAAGAAATTCTAAGCACTGGGCAACACGCTCATGATAAAAGTGGCTTAGGATACAGCTCATTTTCCAACAAAGGGAAAACTAGTACTGTGTTCGTCAGGGGTGTGGAACCCATTCCTGTATCGGAAGAAGTTTCGAGTCTTGTGAAGGAACCCGTTGCACCGCGAATAGCAAAAGCTGCCATTCCGCCTCCTCAGTCATATTCCAGACAGCGGAATCACCAGCCATTCAGACCTATAAGGCGTACTCAACAGAATGCTCCTGAGCATATCAACAGCGCCAACAGCCGTTCAGAAAGAAAGTTGTATCCAAATATCAAAGGCCCGCATGGCAGTACTTTCAATATAGCACGCCTAGATATTGGATACAGGAGCCCCGTCATTTCTCGCGACAGCAAGTTTCCGCACAGTATCAACAACAGCGTTGGGAATCCAACTGGAGACCCAGAAGGCAATATGCTAGGCCGAAGAAAATGGCTTCACCTCCATGACGGCACTTGTACTGGACAAATAATAACCTTGAATATTACATGCATAACAACTATCATGGTTATAGCAATTATGTACATGCCCCACGTAGAAATCGTAATTACGGACCTAAACCATCCTACAGTAAACCTATTGCTGTCAGGAAAATCTGGGTACCTAAAGGCACTAACATCCATGGACCTAACAATCAACGGGGACCTAAATCTACTTAATTTGTTTGCATACAGGACATCTTGGAGAAGGACATATGGTACTTAGACAGCGGATGTTCCCGACACATGACAGGAGATAAAAGCAAGCTGTCAGATTACGTAGATGGTCCCGGTCCAAAAGTGCGCTTCGGTGATAAATCTAAAAGGAAGAACAAGAGGAAAAGGAAACCTGCTTGTCGGAAAATTCAAAGTCACCGATGTAGCTTATGTTTGAAGGCTTACAGTACAATCTACTTAGTATTAGCCAGTTCTGTGACAAGCGGTTCTCGGTGAAGTTCTATATAGATCACTGTAGAGTCAAGAACATCCTAACTAAAGAGGTTGTGCTCATAGGAAGCAGATCAGGTAATATGTATATTGCTGACTGGATGCCTACGAGCTCCACAATTCCGTGTTTTGTTGCCAAAGGCACTGTAGATCTAAGCTGGCTATTGCACAAGAGGATGTCATATGTCAACTTCAAGATGATCAACAAACTCTCCATACAGGTAATGGTTAGAGGATTGCCAAATGTTTCATTCCATAAAGACAGCGTCTGTGGACCCTGTCAGAAAGGCAAGCAAATCAAGACCACCCTAAAAAGCAAATCCTACCTTTCCACCCACAAAATTTTGGAAATGCTATATATGGATCTCTATGGTCCTGTAGACCTGGTAAGTTTGGGAGGTAAGAAATACTGTCTCGTTATTGTTGATGATTATTCCAGGTATGCTTGGACAATTTTCCTAAGCAAGAAAAAGGAAACAACATCAAAGCTGGCCGAGCACCTGAGAAAACTTCAAAATGAAAAGGGTCGAGTATAGTGTCTATTCGCTCCGACAGAGGTACGGAATTCACTAACCACTTTATTGAGCAATACCTTTCGGAAATTGGGATACAACATGAATACTCAGCTGCCCGTACACCTAAACAAAATGGTGCTGCCGAGCGAAAAAACAGGATGCTAAAAGAAGCAACAAGGACGATGATTGCCGCAAGCAAGTTGCCACAATGTTTCTGGGGCGAAGCCACCAATACAACGTGCTATACACAAAACTGCTGTATCATCAACAAGCATCACAACAAAACAGCATACGAGGTATGGAACAACAAAACTCCGTTAGTTTCGTACTTTCACATATTTAGATGCAGATATTACGTTTTGAACAATGGTAAGGATCAACTTAGAACCTTCGATGAGAAATCGGGTGAAGGGATATTCGTTAGATATTCCTATGTTAGCAAAGCTTACTAGATCTTCAATAAAAGGAAGCTAACAATTGAGGAATCAGTTCATGTAGTATTCGATGAACCTCACCATGACCCTACAAGAGTAGAAGACATTTCTCAGAACATCTAACAACTTTCCAGAGATGATCCACCAACTCCCATAGAACCTGTCGTTGACTTAGAAATCAACCCCGTAGCTGTAAGAACTGATGTAGATGAAGCTGATGCTGTACAAGCTGAAGTCGAAACTACAGCAACTCATGATACAGTACGGGACCCCGAATTAGAACCCGACAGAAGATGGTTGAAAGATCACCCACAAGAGCTGATCATTGGAAACATTGATGCTGGTGTTTCTACCCGTAGGAGAATATAAAGTACACAAGGAAATGTACTATGTGCGCAAGAAGAACCCGATACTGAGAAAATTCCATTTCCTGAATGGAAATCTCTATCTGAGCTTAGAAGACTTAATATGTGCACTATTGCTGTATTCTTAGCCCAATCCGAACCTGTTTCTACCAAAGAAGCTCTCAACAATTCACATTAGATTACATCTATGGAAGAAGAGCTTAACGGTTTCGAAAGAAACAACGTATGGTATCTTGTACCCAGACCTACGCATCAATTAGTAATTGGAACCAAATGGGTATTTAGAAACAAGAAGGATAGAAATGGACTCATTATCAGGAATAAATCCCGACTAGTCGCTCAAGGCTATAGACAGGAAGAAGGCATAGACTACGATGAGACATTTGCCCTTGTAGCCACACTAGAAGCTATTCAGATATTTTTAGCCTTTTCCGCCCATAAAAGCTTCATTGTATACCAAATGGACGTCAAAAGTGCATTTCTGAATGGAGACCTTGCTGAAGAAGTATATGTTGAACAACCACCAGGGTTTGTCAATCCAGAAGGCGAAGACCTAGTATACAGGCTAAGGAAAGCACTGTATGGACTTAAGCAAGCCCCTAGAGCATGGTATGAGACCCTGTACCAGTATCTAACCGGTAATAGTTTCGAGAAAGGTGCTGTGGACAAGACCTTGTTCAAAATACAGGAAGGTGATGACCTTCTAATGGTTCAAATATATGTATACGATATAATATTTGGTTCAACTAACCTTGCTTTGTGTCAAAAGTTCTCTCATCTCATGCAAAGTAAATTTGAAATGAGTATGATGGGAGAACTTAGTTATTTCCTAGGTTTTCAGGTAAAGCAGTTGCCCACAGGTATTTTCATCAACCAGGAAAAATACAGCAAGGAGCTTCTCAAGAAGTTTGGAATGAATACTTCCAAATCATCGTCAACCCCCATGAGCACTTCCGTGCAAATTAGTGCTGATGAAGCTGGAAAGCCGGTTGATCAATCACTCTACAGGAAGCTTATTGGCTCACTCATGTACCTAACGGCTAGCAGGCCTGATATCCAGTTTGCTGTGGGAGTGTGTGCGTGATATCAAGTATCACCTAAAGAATCACACTTCTCAACAGCTAAACGAATCCTGAAATACGTCAAAGGAACAGTCGATGTAGGACTATGGTATCCTAAAGAAGGCGGATTCGATTTAGTTGGCTATAGCGACTCGGATCTCGGAGGTTGAAAGCTAGATAGGAAGAGTACAAGCGGTACTTGTCACTTTTTTGGACCTAGACTTATGTCTTGGTTTAGCAAGAAACAATTGGCAAACTCGCTTTCCACAGCTGAATCATAATACTATGCTGCTGGTAGTTGCTGTATGCAGATCCTTTGGATGCAACAACAGCTGTCAGATTATGGAATTGAAGCCAAAGAAACGGCGATTATGTGCGATAGCACGAGTGCAATTGCTATCACTCACAATCCTGTATTGCACTCGCGCACCAAGCATATCAACATGAAGCATCACTCTATTAGGAATCATGTTGAGAACAAGGATGTTCGGCTCGAAAAAGTCCATACAGATATCCAGTTAGCCGACATCTTCACCAAACCTCTCGACACATCAAGATTCTGCATGCTTCGACATGAATTGGGATTGCTACAACCTAACTCCCTGTAAGTTTTTAATGCTTTTACTCAGCAAATTGAGGGGGAATGCTGTAAGACCCAAGAATATAGTATCCACCGTTAGTTATGTGTACACTCAGACCATCAGAATAACATTGTAGGAACAAAGAGATATAAATTATCCTATAGCTGATGTGTGCAATAATTAAGGGGGAATACAGTATGACCCATGAATACAACATTAATCTGAAAGCTGCTGTATCGAATTGAAACCCACATGTACCTTTTAACGGGGAATGCTGTATTTTCGCGGGTACAGCACATGCTATGGGAAATCAATTATCATGTTATTTATTTTAAATCGATCTTTGTGTCCACGTGCCCTGTCATAATTAAAAAGTTTTTGCATTAAATGCTTTACACGATATCTGGACATTGGTATCTTCAAAGCCGCAATGTTTCAAATATTTTATTAATTTTACACCACCGTTTCGGGCAATAAGGGTAATTTGATAAGTCAGAAGTGGTACCCGCTCCTATTTTAAATTAGATGGATAAGTTGTACCGGTTACACTCAGTCCATCGTGATCGTTCAATTCAAACAACGGTTCCCATCCCTTAAATCTGACCGTTCAGTCTCTGAAAACCCTTCTTCGTCGCCCAATATAAAAGGACTGTAAATGCCATTTGAGACTCTTTACGTTTTCTGCATATTGTAAGAGTTCTTGAGCATACAGCCTACAAACCTTTGTGTTTACTGCATTCTCTTTGAATCCTTTTTAACTTTTCTTCGAGAATCATCAATGGCATCTTTTCAGACCTCTTCCATCTCTCTCAAGAAAACATCCAACATCATCGACGGGCGGATCTTTTCTAGATCTGTCATGCTTGAACGTGTTCGTTCCGAAGTAGATGATGTCGAATTGATGGAGTACGTCATCACGAGGATATATCAGCAAGGCCTCTATCGCCTTGGAAGCCACACCGCTGAACGATTTGATGTTCATCTGGTTGAGGAGTTCTACCTCAATGCTGTTGTTCGTTTTCTTTCGCTGGCTCAGGGAGGACAAGTTGCTGACATCACAGCCATCATTCGTGGAGTCGAGATCCGCATTGACCAAGAGCTTCTTCAGAATATCTATAGGCTACCTGCTGATGGCCTGACCATGGAATATATTGAGACCTTTGGGTCCCAAGAACTGTTGATCGCTTACTATGGGCTGTTCACCGGTTCAGCATTGGTTGAAACGGTTCACACCTCTTGTCATAAGAAAAACTTTTGTTTACCTTTTGTCTATTTACACGATTTCTGTTGCCGTGTTATTGAGAACAGAACAGGTGCGTTCGAGATGTGCACCAATCTTAGGTTCAGGATGATGGTTGCAATAATGACATGTGAGAAGGTCAACTGGTGTAAACTCATCCTCAAACGATTGCAGGAAGAAGTTTCTAAGCCTGCCTCGCAGAAGAAATCCTTTGGTTTGCTTTTGAATTATATTCTGACCAAATGCTGTGTTCCGCAAGATGAAAAAGCAAAGAAGATCACTTCTCGCATTTATATGGGAAGCATCAAACCCACCGTCTTCAAGAAAGGACCCCTTATTGCAAACAGGCCTTACGTACAAATTGACCCTTTCTACCGACCCACGGGACGTATCTTCGAAGTCCCAGAGCGAGGAGACTTCAAGGAAGAGAAAAAGATCTCACAGCAAAACTCCAGTTGCTGTTGAGAAGCCGAAAAGGAATCTAAGGAGGCTTTCAAAAGTTAAGGCTACAGAAACCTCCAAGGACGCTCCTTCCGTGGCTCAACCCACTGAACAAATCCCCGAGGGCCCAACCCCTGTGGAAGAGATGCCTACTACTGTCGATACAGTAGATCCCGAGCCATTGGCGGCTATGACGGATGCTCAGACATCTGCCAACATACAAGACTCTGGCGAGTCGGCTGCCACTTTGAAGCCTAAAGATACTTCTCCTATATGGGATTCCACACCCGTTAAGGATCCATCTCCCATCAGGGTACCAACCCCCTGTAAGGGATCCCTCTCCGATACAGGATCCCACACCTGTAGAGGAACCCATGCCTACAACGCACTCAGGTGCTGTACGCAGCCCCTCCCCGGACACAATTATTAACAAAACCCTATTTTCTGTGCAAATCGAATAGGCTTATGAACGGTTTGTCCAATGGAAGAATTACAGACTCGCTCCGTACGACAACCTGTACAACTGGAGCGAATGGAGCAACAAAGAAAGATTTGTTTTGGAAGTGACGGACGCTCAAGATGTAGCTGTCCTATGGGACAACATATGTGTTAAAGAGCTTATTGAGAGCCATCTTGTTGACAAAGCCGAAGCACGAAAGAAAGGAAAAGCTAAGTCCGTGGAATCTCCCGAAAGTCCAAAATCATATCCCGACTCGGACGATGATGACGACGCCCTTCAGGCTGGTCTAAGAATGAGTCGCGAGGAATCTGAATTTCAGATGGGCGCAGGATCTTCGAGTCAACACCAATCTCCTCCCCATCAACAAAACATTGTTCCCGACAACAAGGATTCATCCCCTCATGTCACGGAAAAAGAATCTGTTTCGCAACAGGCACCCGAGCCTGTCGCCGAGGAACAACCGGCTACCCAACAGGCAATCGAGCCTATCGTCGCCCAAGCCGAAGAAGAATCCAACGCCATCCCGCACGAGGAATCAGTCCCTCTGCTGGACCAGGCGGAAGCTGAGAGACAATAGGAGGAATCAGTCCCTTCTGTACCTTTGTCTTCAGAACCCACTGCCGAACAAGAAAAATCATCGACCCCTGTCGCCGAGCCCAAATCTGATACTCCCGCACCCTCAACATCCATGGAATCTGACGATGGTATAAAACCTAAGGATGTCCAACTCAATTCACATCCCAATGTGAACTTGAGACAGTTGAATGGAGTTGACGATTTCGCCTAGCCAGACTCTCCAAGGACTGCCACAAGGAAAGAGCGATTACATGCTCTTGGCCTCCAAACTGTTTTCATCCAGGAAGCCGTCAACGCTCTATATTCTGTGGAAAAAGCTCTTGATTGGCTACACACATCTACCATTGAAGAGATGACAGGTCTAAAGCACGAAGTCTCTCGAGTAGAAGAAGCCTTCACTATCTTGCCACACGTCTTCAAGAAGGCCCTGAGCCAATTGCAAGAAAAACATGAGCAGATCCTGAGAGAAGAACAATCTAAGCTATGCGTGTCCGAGTCCAAGACAGCATCATCTATGATTAAAACCGGTTCCCAGCTTCGAGCCCACGACAAGAAAATTCAAGATATATCACAGGTGCTCTCCTCCCTTGTTGAGAAAATGACAAATTTTTAGACGAAATAGGATGCTGCTTTGCAAATCCTGGAACGCCTTGATGAGAAGGGTCATACCTTGATGACACCAAAAAGGGGGAAGAATCGAGGGAAGCTGGTAGGAGAACAAGGCTGGAGCAAGAGAAAGAAATGTTAGCTCCTTTTGAAGATAGCATCACTGCTAATATAGCCCGTATTTCATCTCCAAATGTTAGGATACAGGGAGATCGACCAGAATTCCAGGATCCTAACTATCCTTGAAAGAACCTCGTTCGAAAGCCTCAAGCTATGAACCTCCCGGCCGACCGACAGCCCACTGCAGAAGAAATAAAAAACTGGAGGAGAAATGAACTGCTAAGACACTTTGTTGTTCTTATCAGGGAATCCTCATTATACAACAGATGCAGGACGGTACAGGAAGCCGCAGAAGAGTTCAAGAAAAAGTTGGAACAAGGAACGCTCCCGCTACAGCAGCAGATAAAGTCTAAACATAGACAAGGTGACTTGGTTACCCATCCAGAAGACTGGATCCTAGCTTTCGATAAGTCTTATGAAAGTCAAGCTATATACCTTAATCGAAACAAGGACGCACATCAAAACTGGTGGAAGGGTACCAAGAATGACCCTAAAAGGCCATGGAGACACTCATATTATAGGAGTTGAATCCCTTGTTGTATTAATTTTGTAATTTTATTTTCAAAACAGCAAAATTTTGTACTCTTTGTTTCAATATCAATAAAATATTTCCCTGTCATGAAAGATTACAACTCGTAATATAATGTGTTATTATATATTTACAAACACTTAATTTATCCTTGCTGTATTTAATTATGAAACTCATTTTAATACATAAACTGTATGAACTTGTCTGCGAACAGTTCATAGTTTAAGTTGTATATATCTAGAATACTATGTAAGATTGTGCCTGCGCGCCAATCATAAGTTTAATCATGTAATACTCTTTTGATAAAAGCTGAACTTGCCTACGAGCAGTTCTTAGTATTAGGCTAATTGCTGAAGGCCAGAACATTCGATCAGAAGACCAAAAAGTCTGCCCTCCTTCAAAGATGTTAAGTGTCAAAGTTTTGGCATCATCAAGGATGTTTGGATAACATCATAAATTTTTAAAAGGAAGGCTTGGAAGGACTTGGAAAATTATCAAAAAGGGGAAAATTGTTGGGATAACAATCCCTGTATCGAGATTATCGGGATAACGATCCCTGTATCGAAAGATCGTGATAAGAGTATTTTGACAATATGCCAATCCAGCATACAACAAACAGCTGTATCGAAAAGCTGATCAAAAGGTGTTAACCTGTATCGAAGACTTCTCGTAGTCCCAACATACAATGAATCAATCATACAACAAAGGAGTCTTATAAAGACTAAGTATGGAAGATGTCTCAAATCGACAATACAGTTATCATTCCATACAGTACCTAAACAGGACAAGAATGAATCTTTGCTATTCGCTAAAGTCAAAGTCCCATTTAAGAAGATATATTTAAATACTAAAGAATAAAGTATTTAAATATTAAAGTCGTCAGAGATCTTCAAACAAGCGCAAAATCCGGATCGTGTTTTATTCAAACACATCATCCCGTTGGAATGGACTTTTGCTCAACGGATCTATCTCAATGGATATATCTCAGAAGGCTATATATATCCCCAGACCTTGAAGATCGAAGTACGAATCTTACAACGCACAAAAAGGAACAACAAAGTTATCATCATATACATCTGAGCAAACATATCTCCCAAAGCATTCTGCTATTCTAAAAGAAGAGATATACAGTGATCAAACCGTGAACAACACATCATCAGCTAAAAGATCAGAAAGTCAAAACTGTTGTTCAAACATTGTTCTACTCTTGAACAAAACCCATCAGCCCTGTGTGGACTGAGAAACCTTGCTATTCCTGAACTGTGTGTGACGAACTTGCATTGAAGAGACGAAGCTTCGGAACTGTGTGTGAAGAAGCTAGTCAAGTGAAAGCTTAAACCAATCTCTGTGAATGGTTGAAGGCTAAGATCATTATATCAATTTGTGTGAACGATATATTGATTAGGTTTGATTATAAATACGTAGTTATGTACGAAGTATTTATAATAAATATTTTCACTTCTGTGTGGAGGACCAGTGGACGTAGAGGGGTTTACCTCGAACCACTTTAATTACTGTGTCATTTACCTTCAGCATTTACTGTTTTAATATTTGTGATTATCTTTAAGTATACACTTCATTTATAGTTGTTGTATTTACAGCAACTTACTTTAACAAGTCTTCCGCTACGTACTCAGATTTGAAAACCGTACAGCTTGTTGTTTAAAACACTTTCCAAGCTGTATCCTATATACTTAGTGGTCAACAGTATTCATCCATTAGTTTTGGACGAAAAACTCGTATGATACAATGTTTGATCATAAAAGGACCATTTTCTTGAACCTAAACTCTCATGAGAGCATAAATATAATTTACCCTATTTATAAAGATAACTTCAAAACTTTATCAAATCACTAATTGTAATAATAATAATTGATATAAATATCACAACAACAATTATAGAAATATAAAGATGACTCTATTGATTAATACAATATTATCAAAAGTTAAATGCTTATATATGTTAAGAAGATATCTTCAAAAATTAGTAAAATGAGTAATTATATAATATAAAATATTAAAATTACCGAATTATGTATATATACTAGTGTATAAGTTATACCAAAATAGCGCAAATGTGCATCATTTAAAATACAATAGAAAATAACATAAACGAATCTAAATTTTTTGAGAATTAATTATTGTTGTAGTAGCACAATTACACATATCCTAATTTCCTGAATTATTAAAATTTTAAGATGATTAAAATAATTGCCTATTGACATTAATTATTTAAATCAATTTGTCATTCTCTCAAAATTAGTTCTTATTCGTATAATATTCATTAAATTAATTGCTTTTATATATCTTAGGAACATATGTTTGAAATTTAATGAAATTTCACACGCACACACACATACAAATACACACACACACACACACACACACACACACACACACACACACACACACACACACATGCTCAATCCACGACGGATAAAAATAAAGGGAAGGGAACGACGGTTGTGGCCGGATTAGGGCATCTGTCTTCCAGTAACCGGCGGCGAAGGAGGACTGATGAAGGGGTCGATGGCGGTGAGTTCGAATCAGTAACTAGGTTTTTGATTTGCTGGTTTGATTCGTGACGGTGCCTGGATTAGGTTGATTTTCTGTTTCGAGGTTCAAGACTCGATTTGGTTTTCTAGCAAAAATCGGATTCGGGCTGGTTGTTTGAGGTTCGATCCGGGAAGGGTTTGAGTCGGCGGCAGGTTGGCTACTGGCTCTGAGTTGAGTTCCGAATTGAGGTTTTAAATTGGGGGATTTGGTGTTGTTTCAGGCCGACGGTGGTTTGGGATTGAAAACCGTGCTTGAATTTGGGGGAGAAGGGCTCATATCAAATGATCATGAGTTGGGTTCATGAGGTGCGACTGAAATTTGTTAAAGGTGGGGTCTTCCGATTTAGGATGGTGGCGTTGGTTTGTGGTTCCACTGAGGGCAGTGGACATTTATTAACAAAGATGAATCAATATGACAGTTTATACACACGGACATCATGTATGAAGAGGAGAGGAAATTGATTTACCTTCTGTTGGGAAGATGACACGGATGAGAATGGCAGAATTTGCGGCTGGAATGATTTCTTTACAGAAGTAGAACCAATATTTTTTTTTGTGTGTATAAAATGTAGTATTTATACTGTAGAGTTTAGGTTTAGGGTAGAGAAATTGTAGGTTTAGAAGAATCTCAATTGGGCTTGGAAAAAGAGTTTGGGCCACATGTAAAATATAATATATCTTACATTAATATTAATTGGGCCAAAAGAATAAAGATAAAGTGATCCAAAATAATTAGGCTAAACTAATAATAATAATATTAATATTAGTAATAGTAATATTAAATAAATAATATTATTATTTGGCTTGTAAAATCTTTTGGGTGACGATTAATATCGCTTAGAATTTGACTCGGGCTTAGAAATGACGAGATGAAACACGATGAATTAAAATGAGAAATGCAACGACATGAATCACATGACTTGATATAATGACATAAATGAATTTGTATGATCAATAAAATGAATTAAATGATAAGTTATTCGGGCATTAGTTTGATAAAATTGAACATGTTTTCTATAATTCACAATAAACGTATATGCGAAATCGGTGCGTTACAACCTACCCCACTTTAACAAATTTTCGTCCTCAAAAATTAAGTTATGTACCTTGAAAAATGAATGTTGGATACTTAGAACAGATCTCCTCTTCACGTTCTCAAGTTGCCTCATTTGGTCCATGACGACTCTATTGAACCTTCACCAGTTGAACCTCTTTGTTTCGTAACCGATGTACCTTACGCTCCAAAATAGCTGTAGGTACCTCCTCATAAGTCAGATTCTTGGCTACATGCAACTCTTCGAAATTGCATATGTGACCAGGATCATGTATGTAATTTCTCAGCATAGAGATGTGAAACACATTGTGCACTCCCGATAACTCCAATGGTAATGCCAAACTATAAGACAGGTCACCAACACGACCCAAAATCTCAAAAGGTCCGATATAACGAGGCTGTAGCTTTCCCTTTTTACCGAATCGTATCACTCCTTTCATCGGCGCTACCTTCAAGAACACCTTTTCTCCAATCTCAAATCGGATATATTTCCTTCGTTTATCAACATAAGACTTCTGCTGATCCTCGGCAGTTTTAATTCTACTTCCGATTTTGGCTATCTTCTATACAGTTTGCCCGATCAATTCTGGACCCAAAATCTTTCCTTCTCCAACCTCACTCCAATAAAGAGGCGATCGACATTTTCTTCCATACAAAGCCTCATACGGGGCCATTTATATAGTCGCTTGGTAACTATTGTTATAAGCAAACTCTACTAATGGCAAAATATCTCCCCAGTTCTCACCAGTATCAAGAACACACGCCCTCAACAAATCTTCAAGTGTCTTGATAGTCCGTTCAGATTGACCATCGTTCTGCCGATGATGTGCAGTATCGAAATTCAACTTAGTGCCCAAAGCACTTTGCAGACTTTTCCAAAATTTCGACGTAAATTGCGGATCTCTATCCGAGACGATAGACACTGGAACACGATGTAACCTCACAATCTCTCGAATATAAATCCTTACATACTGTTCCATACTATATGTCGTCCTCACAAGTAGAAAATGAGATGACTTTGTGAAACGATCTACTATTACCCAAATAGCATCGTTCTTCCTCACGACTCGCGGCAGACCAATCACGAAATCCATTGTGATATGCTCCCATTTCCATTGTGGGATTTCCAACGGTTGAAGTAAACCTCCTGGCCATTGGTGTTCTGCCTTTACCCGCTGACATATCATACACCTCTCCACAAATACACCAATGTCCCGTTTCATTCCTCTCCACCAAAAGAACTTCTTCAGGTCGTGGTACATCTTTGTACCTCCCGAATGAGCGGAGTATGGTGCATTATGAGCTTCTTCAAGGATTTTTTCCTAAGGGATTGATCTTTAGGAATGCATAACCTCCCGTCATAAGTCAGAATGTCGTCTGCAGCAACGACAAATTTCTCGATACTTCCATCTTGTGATCGAACTTTCATCTTGCACAAGAATTCATCGCGTGGTTGAGCCTCCCTCAAGTTTGGTTTCAAGACGAAAGATGATAGGATTGCTTTCAAACTCTTTGAAGACTCAACTACTTCAATACCCAACTGGGAGAACTCCTTTATTAAACTCTCTTGATCGGTCAAGCAAGCTAACTCGCCTCTAGTCTTCCGACTCAAGATATCAGCTACCACATTAGCCTTACCCAGATGGTAATGAATAGTATAATCATAGTTCTTCACCAATTATAACCATCTCCTTTACCTCATGTTAAGATCCTTCTGTGTGAAAAGATACTTCAGACTTTTATGGTCCGTGTATATCTCATACTTTCCTCCGTAGAGATAGTGACGCCAAATCTTCAATGCATGTACTACAGCAGCAAACTCCAGATCATGTGTCGGATAGTTCAACTCATGTGGTTTAAGCTATCTCGATGCATAGGCTACTACTTTACCGTGTTGCATCAGAACACAATCCAACCCCTGCTTTGAGGCATCACTATAAATAACAAAGTCTTCCGTCGGATCAGGAATCGTTAATACTGGTGTCGAGGTTAGTCTCCTTTTCAACTCTTGAAAACTTTCCTCGCACCTGTTAATCTATTCAAACCTCACGCTCTTCCTTGTTAACTGGGTCATAGGAGTGACGATTTCGAAAATCCTTTGATAAATATTCTATAATAGCCAGTTAAGCCCAAAAAGCTGCGAACTTCGCTCGCATTCTTGGGTACTCCCCAACTACTCACTGCTACAACCTTATCAGGATCTACCTCAATTCCTTTAGAAGTCACCACATGTCCAACGAATCCAACTTTATTTAACTAAAACTCACATTTCTTGAACTTAACATACAACTTGTTCTTGCGGAGTGTCTCCAATGTAACCCTCAAATGCTCTTAGTGTTGTTCCTTGTCCTTAGAATACACCAAGATGTCATATATGAAGACGATTATGAACTTATCCAAGTAAGGTTGAAACACCCTGTTCATTAAATCCATAAAGATTGCGGGTGTGTTACTTAGACCAAACGGCATCACCATAAATTTAAAATGCCCATAGCGGGTCCTGAAAGCCATCTTGGGAATGTCACACTCCCTAATCATCAGTTGGTGGTACCCCGACCGCAAATCGATCTTCAAAAAGGTTCCGTCTCCCCTCAGTTGATCGAATAGATCCTCGATTCTCGGTAATGGGTACTTGTTCTTTACCGTGAGTGGATTCAGCTCCTTGTAATCAATACACATCCGAAGTGACCCATCCTTCTTCCTTACAAACAGCACTGGTGATGTAACACCCCCAACCCGTTTGGGAATATTACAGCGCCGTAGACCCTCTTAAGATGATCTACTAGGCTGGATACCAACACAAGACATCATATTTAATGCCAACATGGCTAAACAAATGAAACAGTAGACCGATTTGGTCTTTCATCAATACATACAACGTGAACATCATATACAACTCTGTCAATAAACTCATACCCGTACAGGGGTCAAAATACAACAACACTCCCATAAGACAGGAGAACAATACAGCGGAAAGAATAATACAATTCGACCATGTCGAATACCCAATACTGGCCCCCATGTGATTAGTATCATTTATCTTCCATCATCCTTCGTACCAATCCCGTGGTTTTGCTCCCCAAGAATCTACATGTACCTGAATGCAACAGAGACACCCACCCCCCGATTACTCGGGGGTTAGCAAAATTCCACTATTTTGCTAGTACAAGTATAAAGTGCAAATACGAGCCATACACAACATATTCCAAGAATATAATAGTCTGAATAATCCTCGAGTCAAAACACAGCGATAGATCTCCCGAGATCTTTTATTTGAAAAAGATAGTCCAAAGCCTTGAAAGGCAGTAATAAAATAAGTAAACAACTTGTAAAGCGTTTTAAAGATCTCGGGTGTTTTCAGAAATTACATTTAGGATTTAGGAATCCTTATCTTTACAAAATTCCTCTTTAAAGTCACAACTCAAAGATTTGTCTTTTCCAAATTAATAATTCGACAATAAATTATGGGGTCCACGACCTAAACATCCATATCAATTATAATAATAATAAATTACGGGGTCCACGACCCAAACGTTCATCTCAATCATACGCCCAAAGGTTATTCTCGTCCCATGCTGACAATCATGAACCTCGGAGCTTCTACGTGCGTACCCGAATGAATAAAGCAATGGTAATCAAACGAAAGATCCATACCTCAATCCGCGCTATAAGCTACGATCCCTCAGAGGACTCGAAGTCCCATCCCTAAGTGGTTAACACATATCACCATAACAAGGGTCACACAAACAACACAACCATTAGAATTCCACAATGGACATATAACATACACTCATAGTTATCCTGGCATCGGGCTAACAAGCCACGAACCTCGGAGTCCCGTGACGACATACCCGATTTAGATAACCCAATAGTTATCCTGGCATCGTACTAGCAAGCAAGAACCTCGGAGTCTCGCGACGGAGTACCCGTTTGGATAACCCATGACGAGTATGCAACATATCTAAATATACGCCCATAAGTTATCCTGGCATCGTGATAGCAAGCATGAACCTCGGAGTCTCCTCGAGACATACCCGGTTTGGATAATCCTATGGTAAAACTCGACCCGTACTAACAAGGACAGATCCCGGAGGTCTCAACGAACCCTAGCCGGTAGAACATAACTTACAAATGATCACATACTACGAGGAGATATACTTCTCGAACAACACCGAATAATACCACCTTTTACCAAGGGTCAATAAACATTACAAACACAACAATTCGCACTCATCAAACGAATATACATTCGAACATTCAACCCTTCACAAGGGAAAAAGGGCTTTCATAACCACATAGCATGAAGGCCATATATACTATAATTCGCAACCACAATACACATTTCCGTGGAACTCATTTATTCACAAAGCACTCGAGTATTTTGAAAGAAATCCGTGAATAGGACTATGTCAATCCTTTTGAAAGTTCGTTATGAGTATTCCAAGTAAACACAGAAAGTCGATTATCATTTATCACATCTACGAAACACGAAGTGTACGGGCAAGATACTTGCCTCGATAACCGATACCGAAAGCTCCAACGAACACGGCACAACCGGGAAAACCTCGAATACCTAACACAGTCCGTGAATAACAACGAAAATACGATTACTAGGAGTATAACGATTGAAAACAATAGAAAACACATCCAAGAACCGAAGGAAACCCTTTGACACATTTAATCGGACATTAAATGTTCAAGATTTCCTTAGAACATCAAAAATCCCGATTGGGTTCAAATGAACTCAAGATACGGATATACAAACCATAGAATGTGTTTAACGACACTCAACAACAACAACTGATTCATCAAAATCGGACGAACAACGAAATCAAGAAGGAAAAATCCGAAAGTCAACCCTAAGAGATTTCAAGAAATTACCTCCGATCCGGACGAATGAAGTGGAAGATGATGATAGATACGAATCAAGCTTACTTAAGTGATGCAGATCGCCTCCTCAAACTCAAGAATCACCCATGCTCTAAAAAATCCCGAAAAGGAACGAAGGGGACATAATGGGGAAGAAATGACTTCTGTCCCCGCAAATGGTGCTGCCTCTGGTATATAAACCAGTGGCATGTTACGGCCGTAACAGCCATAAATTACGGCCGTAACTCTTCATTCTTACGTCCGTAACATCAAGACTTACGGACGTAAGTACCCCTCTGGACTACTGCCCAAAATAAAAACGTTCATTACGGCCGTAACAACAACGGTTTACGGCCGTAACACAGGACTCACTACGGCCGTAATAAAAGATACTTACAGCCGTAACCAGCAACACTTACGACTGTAACTCATAACTCTTACGGCTGTAACACCACTGCTGAACACAGTAATGAATCTCAACGACTCCGACAGTCGGTTCGGGCACTCAACAACGTCCCGGTTATACTAACGCACCGTCTATGATTCAAAATAATAACGTACCATACCACAAGCACACGTTTTACCAAAGAGGCGTAAGCGGCAGCAAGTCTCATTCGGCGAACACTACATCACGGTATAACATACCGTACATAACATAGGGAAAAATTCCAAATAATCAACAACACAACAAATAACTGGCACAACCATCAATAATTCAAAGTAGCCGGAAGAAATCTTGGGTAATACATTCTATCCTCCTTAAAAGAAGTTTCGTGCCGAAACTTAAAACACAAAACAAGGCAGCAAAATTGTAGTAACGGACAGACAGTATCTCTCAAGGATACCTCAAAGTCGATCCCGGTATTGGTGCTGATGTCTGCGTCCCGGAAGACTCGGCAACCATCTCACAAAACTGGATTCTGTGTCCCTCAAGTTCGCACTTGTAACACGTTACTGGCGCGGAAGGACAATGTGCACGAACATGACCCGACAAATTACAGTTGAAACATCTCCTGGCCTTACCAGGAGTCGAAGATGATGAATTAGAACTCTCGGTTCTACTCGTCGAGTGATGGAGCTTCATGGCAGAAAGACCACGGTGTTGTGATTTAGAAACTCCAACTTCTGAACTGATAGGAATATTGGCAAACGTCATCTGCTTCTTCGATTCGGTTCTAGACAAAACTCGGCTTCCATTAACTCATGGAATTCCATCCATGTGACAACATGATCCCGAGGCTTAGCAGCATCCCACCAGTTAGCGGCATCTCTATCACGAAGGTACTGAGCGATAGGTACTTTCCATTCTTTGGGACAATCAACTGTCTCGAAAATCTTTCCCAACTGGAAAAGCCAACCATCCCAGCCTAATGCATCTGCGGCACCCGCGAAACGAGGATGATTCCTATGAACCACTTCTCGTGGCCATTGGTTTGCACCGACGTTCTGGTTCACACCTGAATTACGTTGCACCGCCTGGGTCAACTGAGTCATCTGTGTTGCTACTTGTTGCAGTATAGTAGCAACATCAATACCAATGCCGTTCCCGACAATATTCTCTTGGTTCCGCATCTGATCTCCACGACCCTCTGTACCGCGGCCACGACCGCGACCTTTGCCCCTTGGCATACTGAGCAAATACCCACTCAACACGATGAACACAACATTAAAAAATAATATACCAGAGTGCCAATCTCGGCACAATATATCAACATAAGGCAACAAATAGTAACACTATAAAAATATCCACTCTGGATAATTACACAAATACGAAAATTTACAATTGCAACAAACATAACTTACGGTCGTAATTAATGGTTCACATAACTATATCAACAGAAAATTAACGATCATTATCGTTACAATCACGGTCATAATATACTATACATGGTAGCCAATCATTTTTAACATTCTTTTCAAAACTCCACGAGGTATCCATTTAAATAATATCATTAGAAGGTATTTGAATTCATATATTTTTCCGAAGTAAAATTTGGAAATTGCAAACCAATATTCCGAGATATTAATTTCTTCGGAAACAACGTCATCACAATTAACAGCAAAAGGTGTACCCCGAGGTCATGCTCTCCTGGCACCGAGCCCCATAGGTTTCATCGAAACATCCCCGGGTGGGAAAACACTCATACCCGTACTAATCATTCCCATGGATCCACAATCACGTCGGGATAACATCGTATAAACCACGAGCAAACCAAACCATGCCATCATAACATTCAGGCATACAACTATAGTTCTCCAATGAGAATGATAACATGACAGTAAATCAAATCATTCAGTCTCACAAGCAGTCGCTTTAGTTCCAACTCTAGCATATTGCCTCAAGCAATAAATCCATTTAGAACGTACACTATAAATGCCATTAGCGTGCGCTAACCGACTCAATTTAGAAAATTTTCCAAATCCGAATTCAGAGTTTAAATCAAGTAAGATTTTTCTTCTTTCACTATTTTTTTTTAAAGTAAAAATCACATTTGATTTAAAATATAAAAATTTTGATAGTGTGAAAGGTTATTAAAATCGTATATTCGAGTTATTGGAAAGTAAAACCGATAAGTAAAAATCATTTTCAAAACCCCTTCGAACACGACAATGGATCAATGATGGAAACATTTTTTAAAGTATCTCAAGACACTTCAAAACACAATTCTCAAATGCCATCGAAAGGTTTCATTTAAAATACAAGGCTGGCTTGCCTAAATTCATATCACTTTTCAAAATCCATAATACGCCGCCATTCGACTGCCTCGTCAAAACATTTTCGAAAGCTAACTTTCTAGAATCCACTCAGGTCTAAGAAATTTTAGGAAATCATTTTCAAACACGCACACAACGGATATAATTACTAGTAGGAACACACTGCTTGTAAACAACAACAATTAGTCAATCACAATTGACTATCAAACACATGCCCATACGGCAATCAAAATCACTAGTTCAAAACACAACTCAGGAACACTAATTTCAACATACGTCAAACCATCTCTCCAAGTTTAACGGCATAACTAATGAACATTAATTCGTACACATGTCATAACCATCTATATGAGTTATCAATCAACTCTAATACCAATACACCTATCGAAACACATTAATGTTTCAAGTTTTCTCATCATACTGCACCACTCAGTGTCAAATACATCAATACATCTAGTTCATTATACACGTAATATACCACAAGTATCAAATACGAATTCCATCTCCGTGACACGCATGTAAACAGAGTCATGAGACACATATAATACACATAAAATAGGAGACTTACATCCACAGGTCGCACGAAGATTATGGTTGCATCCCGATACTAATCACGGCCGACAACTCAGATGACGTGTCGCGACACAATTCAGCCAGACAAAATCCGACAAGACAAGACTCAAAAATACTCGACTTGACCCGACAGCCTAGGTTTCCACAACCTAAGCTCTGATACCATATTCTGTAATACCCCCAACCCGTTTGGGAATATTACAGTGCCACAGACCCTCTTAAGAGGATCTAGTAGGCTGGATACCAACACAAGACATCATATCTAATGCTAACATGGCTAAACAAATGAAACAGTAGACCGATTTGGTCTTTCATCAATACATACAACGTGAACATCATATACAACTCTGTCAATAAACTCATACCCACACAGGGGACAAAATACAACAACACTCCCATAAGACAAGAGAACAATATAGCAGAAAGAATAATACAATTCGACCATGTCGAATACCAATACTGGCCCTCATGTGATTAGTATCATTTATCTTCCATCATCATTCGTACCAATCCCGTGGTTTTTCTCCCCAAGAATCTGCATGTACCTGAATGCAATACAGACATTCACCCCCGAGCAAAATTCCACTATTTTGCTAGTACAAGTATAAAGTGCAAATACGAGCCATACACAACATATTCTAAGAATATAATAGTCTGAATAATCCTCGAGTCAAAACACAGCGATAGATCTCCCGAGATGTTTTATTTGAAAAAGATAGTCCAAAGCCTTGAAAGGCAGTAATAAAATAAGTAAACAACTTGTAAAGCGTTTTAAAGATCTCGGGTGTTTTCCAAAAATACATATAGGATTTAGGAATCCTCATCTTTACAAAATTCCTCTTTAGAGTCACAACTCAAAGATTAGTCTTTCCCGAATTAATAATCCGACAATAAATTACGGGGTCCACGACCCAAACATCCATATCAATCATAATAATAAATTACGGGGCCACGACCCAAACGTCCATCTCAATCATACGCCCAAAGGTTATTCTCGCCCCATGCTAACAAGCATGAACCTCGGAGCTTCTACGTGTACACCCGAGTGAATAAACCAATGGTAATCAAACGAAAGATCCATACCTCAATTCGCGCTATAAGCTACGATCCCTCAGAGGACTCGAAGTCCCATCCCTGAGTAGTTAACACATATCACCATAACAAGGGTCACACAAACAACACAATCATTATAATTCCACAACGAAAACATACACTCATAGTTATCCTGGCATCGGGCTAACAAGCCACGAACCTCGAAGTCCCCGACGACATACCCAGTTTAGATAACCCAATAGTTATCGTGACATCGTATTAGCAAGCAAGAACCTTGGAGTCTCGCGACGGCGTACCCGGCTTGGATAACCCATGACGAGTATGCAACATATCCAAATATACGCCCATAAGTTATCCTGGCATCGTGCTAGCAAGCACGAACCTCGGAGTCTCCTCGAGACATACCCGGTTTCGATAACCCTATAGTAAAACTCGACCCGTACTAACAAGGACGGATCCCGGAGGTCTCAACGAACCCTATCCGGTAGAACATCACTTACAAATGATCACATACTACGAGAAGATATACTTCTTGAACAACACCGAATAATACCACCTTTTACCAAGGGTCAATAAACATTACAAACACAACAATTCGCACTCATCAAACGAATACACATTCGAACATTCAACCCTTCACAAGGGAAAAAGGGCTTTCATAACCACATAGCATGAAGGCCATATATACTATAATTCGCAACCACAATACACATTTCCGTGGAACTCATTTATTCACAAAGCACTCGAGTATTTTGAACGAAATCCGTGAATGGGACTATGTTAATCCTTTTGAAAGTTCATTACGATTACTCCAAGTAAACACAAAAAGTCGATTATCATTTATCACATCTACGAAACATGAAGTGTATGGGCAAGATACTTGCCTCGATACCCGATACAGAAAGCTCAGACGAACACGGCACAATTGGGAAAACCTCGAATACCTACCACCGTCCATTAATAACAACGAAAACATGATTACTACGAGTATAATGATTGAAAACAATAGAAAACACATCCAAGAACCGAAGGAAACCCTTTGAGACATTTAATCGGACATTAAATGTTCAAGATTTCCTTAGAACATCAAAAATCCTGATTGGGTTCAAACGAACTCAAGATACAGATATACAACGTTTAACAACA
This sequence comes from Orobanche coerulescens, assembly GCA_033398695.1. Taxonomy (NCBI): domain Eukaryota; kingdom Viridiplantae; phylum Streptophyta; class Magnoliopsida; order Lamiales; family Orobanchaceae; genus Orobanche; species Orobanche coerulescens. Next base: position 188,866,228 of record CM065804.1, on the reverse strand, counting down.
CTCAATAACAACTGATTCATCAAAATCGGACGAACAATGAAATCAAGAAGGAAAAATTCGAAAGTCAACCCTAGGGATTTCAAGAAATTACCTCTGTTACGGACGAATGAAGTGGAAGATGATGATAAATACGAATCAATCTTACAGAATCGATGAAGATTGCCTCCTCAAACTCAAGAATCACCCCGGCTCTCAAAAATCCCGAAAAGGAACGAAGGCGACGAAATGGGGAAGAAATGACTTCTGTCCCCGCAAATGGTGTTGCCTCTGGTATATAAACCAGTGGCATGTTACGGCCGTAACAAGCATAACTTACAGCCGTAACTCTTCATCCTTACGGCCGTAACACTCAGGACTTATGGCCGTAAGTACCCCTCTGGACTACTGCCCAAAATACGAACATTCATTACGGCCGTAGCAACAATGGTTAACGTCCGTAACAGATGACTCACTGTGGTCGTAATAAAAGATACTTACAGCCGTAACCAGCAACACTTAAGGCCCTAACTCATAACTCTTATGGCCGTAACACCACTACTGAACACAGTAGTGAATCTCAACGACTCCGACAGTCGGGTTGGGCACTCGACAATGTCCCGGTTATACTAACACACCGTCTCTGATTCAAACCAATAACGTACCACACCACAAGCACACGTTTTACCAAAGAGGCGTATGCGGAAACAAGTCTCATTCGGCGAACACTATCATCACGGTATAAGATACCGCACATAACATTGGGAAAAATTCCAAATAATCAAAAACGCAACAAAATAACCGGCACAACCATCAATAATTCAAAGTAGCCGAAAATAGAAATCTTGGGTATTACATGTGCACCCCATGGTGACACACTAGGACGTACAAATTCGATCTTCAACAGCTCTTGAATTTGTACTTTCAATTCTAAAGTTCCTTCGGAGCCATTCTATATAGCGCTTTAGATGTTGGGGCCGCCCCGGGGACCAAATCAGTACTAAACTCCGCTTGACGGTCGGGTGGGACTCCCGGAAAATCTTCTGGACACACATCCAAAACTCCAGTACTATAGGTACGTCTGTAAGGGACACCTCATTAGTACGAGTGTCGACCAAACTCACCAAGTAACCCTGACATTTCTCCTTCATTAGACTTCTCAGTGCTTTCATGGCTGTGATTACTCTTGGTACTGCCCTACTCTTAGTACTATAAAAGGTGATCAAATCGCCTTCGGAACTCCTCAATGTCACCTTCTTCTCACGGCACCTTATATCGGCATCATGTCTATTGATACAATCCATACCAAGGATCACGTCAAAATCCATCGAGTTAATCAAATACAGGTTAGCGTCAAATTTTCTTCCTCTTATATCAATATTCTCATAAATCATTCTATTAGTGAGGATAGTATTTCCTGACGGTAAGCTAACCTCAGGAGACTCAACAGTTCTAACGCTTCTATGACCAATGGCATGATAAAACTTTACAGACATAAAAGAGTGTGTGGCACCAATGTCAAATAAAGCGAAAGCAGACACATTAGAGATCATAAGCATACCTGACACTATGTCGGGATTCTCATCTGCGTCATTTTGGGTCAAAGTATAGATGCGAGTTTTTCCTCCAGAACTTTGACCTTTAGCCCTTTGGAGATGACAGTTCGAAGATGAATACCCTGGCTCCTTGAATTTGTAGCAGACACATTTACCGTACAGGCACTCCCCTCCATGGTTCTTACCACACTTCGAGCACTCTGGCTTACTAGTTTGAGGCTTAGGTCCCAACCTCTGATCAACCTTTGCTTGCTTATTAGAAACCACGGCCTTATTTTGGTTTCCATTACAATGCCTCTTACCAGTATTAAGCTTCGTAGACTGCTGTTGATCTAGATTATGGCTTGCCTCAACCTCTTGAGCTCGGAACACTGTCTCGGTATACGGTAGCACCCCATGACCAGCCACAATGTGATGAATACTCGAGCGTAAACCACTCCAGAACTTAAGGGCCCTCTTTCGATCTGTATCCACCATGTGCTCCACAAAGAAGCTGATTTGGTTGAATTTTCTCTCATATTCTTCAACCGTCATTCCTCCTTGTTCGAGATTCCAAAACATTCTCTCCATCTTCTCTCGGTAATGCTGTGGGTAGTACCGTTCCATCACTATTTCCTTGAACCGACCCCAAGTTAATGCAGCACGCTCGGCTGCCGGCCTCAAACGCCAATAGCTTATCCACCAGCGTCCAGCATCCTCTACCATTTGATAATGGCCGAAAAGAATTCTTCGTGCATCAGTGAACGTAATGATCTCAAAGGTGCGCTCGAGCAACATGAACCATTCATCAATAAAAACTGGTCCTTCTCAACCGTTGAATGATGGTGGTGTGAAACGTCGGAACTTGCACAACATGTGCCTGAATAGGATACGGCACGTTATTATTGTGGTTATCCTGACCTCCATTATCAGCACCACCAGCACCAAGGTTGGCATTCCGATCACCTAGATTATCTGCACCTCATTTAGCTGGGTGTCCACGTCCATGAGTTGCCATTATCCTAAGGCATACCACACGCAACGATCCCTTAGTACTTGTTCAACGAGAGGGAGAAATAAAATGAATAATTACATTGCATCTATGGGTTGAGAACCAGGGATTTCTAGCAATGATGATTAACGCTTGCCACACATATATTTATGAATTTATAAGAAAACAATATCATGCCCAAATACTTTATCATAAAATTCTTATCTACAAAATAGACTAAAAATGCATCTTTAATATATGAATCATGGTTGATCTGGTAATCTGTATTTATCACATAATGATTAATAATAACTTAATGTACCTTGGAGTCGACGTGGAGCGGCTGAGGTGAATGATCATAATTGCTAAAAAAATATTTGACTACTTGCGAAAATGAAATTTTAGTTTCGAAAAAGAAACCATTTTAACGAGTCTACAGAACTGTAGACCCGCTCCGATACCACTTATGTAGCACCCTATTTTAGGAAAATAATTTTTCTACCTTTAAAAGGAATAAATAAAAATTTTCAGCAGAAATATATTTTCAAAAACAAACAAACTTAATAATCGCAAGTAATATTCTCAAGTCACCATTAAATAAAACATACTTTGATGTGAAATTGAAGCAATTCGAACACTTGTTCATAAAATATAGTTTGAGAGAAATAATATTAAATAAATAAACATCTAATCATGAAGCTTAATCATCCCACACTCAAGCGCAGTCCACATCGATCTCCTCAACCTGAAAGGGTTATAAAATGGGGTGAGCTTTCAACTCGCTCAGTGTGGAGGGAACGCAATATGTCTAAGTTAATTTCTAAATATATTAGCATGTATAAACAACATGACTAATAAATTCTGAAGCCCGTCGGCTAGCCCGAAGGCTTTATGCACAATTAAGTACTTCTGACATATTTGCACATTTAAGTGCTTCTGACTGATTTCACATGCACATACAAGCCTTAGTTTAATATCATTCGTGTATTAAATTGTGTGGTATAATATAAATACCCATTACCCATTAATAACTCCTTATGGAGTATATACTTATTAATAATTCCTTCTGAGTTTGATATACTTATTAATAATTATTATATCGTATAGTATAAAAACTTATATTTTATATACTCATTTTTCAAATTAATATGGAGTATATAAAACTCATAAAGTATTTATTACACGAATTATTTTAAACTCATAAGATACTAGATCGGCATTTAAATTTCAAGGATGATAATTGCCACTAATTATGCTCTTCTATGGTTATGCGTTAGCTCATGTCTACGTATATCTGTCAAGAACCATATTCAATTATGGCGAGCTTTATATAGCCATATCAAAGTGAATAGCACGAAAGGTTTGAATTTTTTATTGTGACAAGAATTGTGTAATCTTAAATAAAATAATTAATACAATTTATAAAAAAAATACTACAAAATTTATAATAAATAATTATGTGTTATGCGTTTTCATGTGAATTTTTTGTACGTTCTCTATATATTACACCGGTGGCACACTACCATCTGTATATTGGTAAAATAGTATAATTTGGCGTGCTACTAGGTGGCGAAATGGCAGAAGAATCATTCTCTTGATGTCTGCTCCCCATATTTCCATGTGAACCCAAATATTCATTTTTATTTCGCATTGATTCTTGACTTCCATACTAATGTGTCCTAAAATGATGTATTTTATTCCAAAAGAACCGTATTTTCTTTTCTATCCCACTATATTTAATTGTCACTTATTATAATTGCCATATTAATTTGAAAAAGGAGTATATAATATAAGTTTTTATAATATACAATATAATAATTATTAATATCGCTAAGGCTTAACCTAAGTGGTATCAGATTAGGATCGTAAACTAGTCGAGTATTGACAAATTCGAGCTCGAGAAAAATTGAGGTCCTATCTACTTCGTGCTCAACCGAGTTTATTTTTTCAAATTCAACCTCGACTTGAGGGTAGACTACTAAGCTCAAGCTTGACTCGGCCGCTAATTATATATAGGGGTAATTACATACAATACTCTTACTGTTTGGTCAAATTACATATTAGCACCCACAGTTCTAACAATTATATCAAGTTTCACGTGGGGCGTTGATCACTTGCCTACGTGGACTTACTTGCGACGTGGATACTTATTTGACATGAGTTGACAGACAATTAAAAAAATTACTTGCTGATGTAGATGTTTATCTGGCATGAGTTGACAAATATTTAAAATAAACGATAATTTCTACCATTCTCTCTTCTGTAATTTCCACCCCTGCCCCATTTTTCTTTCTCGTTCATATCCCTTGTATAATTATACACACACACATAAATCATGTATGCATCTCGCGTAAACTCATCGACCGCACATCAGCACACACGCGAGCCACGGTGGAGGTGATGGTGGTTGCAAAGTACGGCGACATGAGGTCGATTCCGATCCTCTAGCCGCCATGGCGGCTCAAATCGGCGGTGACCAGGAAAAACCAGATTCAAGGACTCAATTTGGGCCCCCAAGAACCTCACACAAAATATTCACACATCTTCCTAGTATAAACCTGCAATTCAACAACAACTTTTACCTTATAGAGGCCACACAATCTCCTCCCACAGTTTTCTCCTCTCTTACATAGAAGGTAAGAGCACAGGGTGAAGAAGAATGATGGGTGAAGAAGAACACTGAAGAACCCTAATTTGTGTATTTAATAAACTATTTCGATTATTAATAACTGTTAGGAATACTTGTTAGATTTTAATGATGTCATCCCTATATTCATGTTTAATTCAAATGTATGCACAAAGTACTTGGCATTGTAAAGAAGAACCAAATGAGTATCTTCTATAGGCCTTAAAAATTAGGCTAATTATTGATCAGTTAGTAAATCGGCTAAGTATAGAACAACTAACATATCAGATGAGTTTTCAGACGAGTTCTATATCAGGCGAGTTTTGGTCAACAGAAATATCATACGAGGTTTGACCAAAACTCAGCTGCAGCCGAGTTCTGAAGAAGACAGTATATCAGGCGAGTTTCGGTCAAACAAATATATCAGAGAAGTTTGACCACAAGCGAGTTATCAGCTGCGCTTTCAAACAACGAACACATCAGGCGAGTATTACTCCAACTGAAAGCAGACAAGTCTTCGGTCAAGCAAATATATCAGATGAGAGTTGGCCACAGACGAGTTATTTATCAGCTGAGGTTTTCGGTCAAACCAAACATCAGAGGAGGTTGACCAAACCATTACTGCAGCCAAGTTTGTAGAAACTCAGTCCACGTCAGCAAGCACTAAAAAGTCAACAATAACGGCAAGACATGCGGACGTAAACTCAAGGAGACAAAGTGAATGATTGCCGGAAGTTAAGGAATATTTTATTCCTAGAGATTAGCGCCCGGAATACTTTCTAAATATAGTATTCCAGAAAAGCGGTGCAACGGGAAGATTCTTCAAACGGCTAGATTTGAAGAAAGAGACAAGCCGTGCAATGGAATGAAAAGATAAACAAAGAAGTCCACTCTCCAACGGACGGATTTGTTACAGTGACGCAACGGCTATGAAGAAGCTCAAGATTCGTACTATAAATATCTGAAGAACAGATCGAGCAAAGTACGATGCTAACAATACATACAAGCGATCAAAGCAAACAAAGAAATCAAAGCAAACAATAGCATCGTGAAGAGCAAGCTTAACAATCATAATTTGAGAAGCTCTTAAGTTGTAGAAGACAAAAACTCTTGTCTTAAAAGTTTTGAGTGCGGGGTTGCTTTCTTGAACGAGGTTCTTGAAAGTAAAGAGGTTGTAAACGCATCCACGGGTTCTTGATTGGAAGGTGATAGACAGCTTGCGAGTTGTTGAGGCATCCACGGGTTTTCAAGCAAGAGGTGCAAGGCAACCAAAGGGAGTTGCAATGGCCACGGGTTTTCACTGGTTGGAAGCTATTGTAACTGGTTGAATCATTGTAACGTTTATCACTGGTTGAAAGTTATAGTGAATTCATCTCCAACTGATTTGGAGAAAATCGGACTAGTAGAGGATTACCCCACCTCTGAAACCACTATAAGTGCTTGCGTGTTTTACTGTATTTACATCATACTTATCTGTTGCATTCATTTTTACTGTTCCATTTAGAAGTCAACTATCTTCCGCATAACTTAGTTTTACAGTTGACATAAGTCACCTGCAGTCGACGTAAGTCTCCTGCATTGTCATCAGCTGAGCTTCCGCATTACTCACCTACAGCTAAAGTTTTTGTTAGTTGCATATTTAACAACTGAGTTTACTCACGTGAGATTCAGGAAAAGAGTTTAATAAGTCTATTCACCCCCCTTCTAGACTTATTCCTGACGACAAATAAATCCCTCACAAGTAATTAATTCTTAAATATTAATGACATAGACATCCATGTAGGACGAGGCATATGTCACCATGTGTCCTTCAGCGGACATCACCATGCCTTTGACTTTTGAGTTTGTTTGTAATAAATTTGAAAGGATGAATTTATAATTATTCAAACGGTTGGTAATAATCTAATTTGGAGCCATTCAGCAGGGGCGAAATATGTAATTATTCATATATATATATAGTGTTTTTTAAGAGTTTTTACATATATACAATATAGAGTCTGTTCTTTTGGGCTTACCAGCATATTTTAGTTTAGTTTAGTTCAGTTCAAAAAACTTCAATTCAGTTCCGTTCGATTCAGCACATTTCAGTTAAGTTCATTCCAACACATTTCAGTTCAGTTCAATTCAGCTTTAGAATCAGTATTATTAATTATTATTATTATTATTATTCCTATTGTCAATAATATTATGTATAATAATTATTATAATTACTTATTTTATTATTATCATTATTATTATTATTATATTTTTTGTTGTAATACAAATAATGATTATTATTGTTGTATATGTTGTTTTTAATACGATTAATTACTAGGAGTACTACTCATATTAACTAATATTATCAATAAAATTATATATAATTATTATTATTAATATTAATCTTATTATTATTGTTTTTATTATTTTTATTGTTGTAATATAAATAATAATCATTAGTATTATATATATTGTTATCTGATGTTATTGTTATTAATTATTGTTATTATTATTATTAATATCAATATTATCAATAGTATTGTATATAATTTATAGTATAGTTAAATTTTTTCTTATTATTATTATTATAAATATTAATATTATCAATAGCATTATATATAATTTGTATTATTATGAACAATTATTATTGTTATTGTGTATAAATAATTTTTTATTGTTGTTGTATCTACTGTTATGTGATATTATTATTATTATTATTATTTATATTTATACAATAATATTATATAAAACTATTATTATTATTATTATTACTATTATATTATTTATTTACATCTATTGTTGTCTGATATTATTATTATTCTTTTTATTAATATTATCAATGATATTCCATATAATGTTGTCTATTATTATTAGTAATGTAATTATTCTTATTTTTATTGTATATATTGTTATCAAATATTATTAATAATTATTATTGTTCAGTAACTCCAATCCAATTCAGTTCAGTACAACAAGATTCAGCTCAAAAGACATGGACATAGTGTTTCTTTGTATTTATATTTATCAATATATTTGTAATTATGTTAATTATAAAAGATAAATAAGTATATTTAATACAAGCTCAATAAGGGAAATAACTATTTACGTTCCATAATTTTTCACCTTTTTTCAAAAATATACTTCAAAAGTTAACTTTTTCAATTACATCCCAATTTTTTGCTCGTTGTACATTTTATGCCCAATTTTTGTCTTAGTTGCTGGAATTTATCAACTCTTTTTTTTTTTCTACGTGTACCCCAAAATTAAGAGTCTCCAAACTCATGCTCAATTGGACCTACGTGGCACATGTGACATGCTGACTAAAATTAAATTAAATCTTAAAATAGAAATAATCTGAAAAAACAAGAAATTTCTTCAAACGTTCATCTGAAAAATAAAAAATAAAAAATAAATAAAAAAGCTACGTTTCTCTGAGAAATTCATCCGAAAAATAAAAAGGAAGAGTCTAAAAAGTAAAAAAAAAAAAAGAAAAAGAAAAAAGAAAAAGCAATATGGCTGATGGATTTTTTATTTTCCGGATAAATTTTCCACTAAAATTTCTTGCATTTTCAGGTTTTTTAATTATTTATTTCTCCGATGTTTTTTTTAGAGATATTTCTTGTTTTTTATTTTGCTTATTTTCTAAATTTTATTTTTAATTTTAGTTCCTTTTTAGTGAGCATGCCACTTGTGCCACATAGACCTACCTCAATATCGAGCCTAGAAAGCCTTAGTTTGGGTGTATGTGTGGACAAAAACGATGTCGTGTTGATAATTTCCGGCGACTCATGAGACGTAAATTTTACAATTAACAAATAATCGGGATATAATTGGCAAAGTTAATATTTTTTTGATGTTTTTTAAAAAGGTGATACATTTGGGATGTAAAAAAATTTATTCAGCTCGATAAGGCTCGTGAGACTATCAAGTTGAGTACTAATGAGCCCGAACTCGAGCACACCTATTCGAGTAGTTCGAACGTGTAACACCCTCAAGATATTCAAGGTATGTCACAGCGCCGTAAATCCCTACCTGGACCCACAAGGGTAAATGCATACACAATTCATTTCAAAACTTCAAAAATTTTATAACAATAACAAAACCACCATCAATCAATCAGATCAACCGATGAAACTCCAATGACAATACTCAAAATCACAATAGACAACAATGTCCAAGATAATCAACAGGAAGAAAAACAATTCATATAGTACTCAGAGTACCAACTAACAGTTCATGATAAAAATAATCTCAAAAGACAGGACTCGAAGAAAATGACATGATTCATCACAGTATCACGTCTGGCCGTCACCATCATACTGCCCCGGTACTCGCCCGCTCACATTCTTCGTACCTGAAATACATGAGACGTATTTCCCCCGAATGGGCTTAGCCTTGGAATAGCTGGTACAAGGAATACTGTAATCCGACAGTAATTTCTTATCAAATGTTGTATTATTCGGATAATTTGAGCATCGTTGTAATCCTGTTGCATTTAGTTAATATTACTGATGTCGGGATATATCAGAATAGACTTGATTTTAACTCTCATCCGCATTGTGGTCGATTTCTTGACGTTGTGTAGATTGTTTCATTTTTGGGCTAGTTGTTTTGTGGTTAACGTACGCTACGGATTTAACTTAACGTACGCTAATTCGTTGGCTTTACGTACATAATGAAATGTTGGTTACGTACTGTAACACCCCCAAGTTATTCAGGGTATATTACAGCGCCGTGAACTCCACCGAGGGACCCACAAGGCTAATCATACGCGGAACTATAAAACTTGACCGAGAAGGTCCAAATACAAAGAAATGAAAGACGATACAAAGGGTATTCAAACCATGTCCAATGTATCCAAATACATCACAGTACAAAAATCAAAACCTCGGCAACACAAGCCGGAACATCAAGGTAGACTGAAAACGAACAATACTCGAGTATTCAAAACCCATTCCAGTACAATGACACTGAATGGAGGAACACAATGTAACACACCCAATCCATTCAGGGATATTACACGCCGTAGACCCTCTCCTCGAGGATCTACCAGGCTGATAACTAAAATCAAACATCTAAACATCGCCTTTAAGGCTAAAATGACTCAGTAGACCGACTTGGTCTTTCAATAATAACATACAACTCAATTCCAAACACATACCCACGCAGGGGTCAAAATACAATAAACTCCCGTACAACGGGGAAAAGATACCGCAGCGGAAAAGAAAATACAACTGGACCAATACGACATAAACGGAACCTCGTGTGATTAGTATCGTTCATCTTTCATCATCCTTCGCACCGACCCTGTGCTATGCTCCAAAACCTGAATGCAAAAATAGACATCCACCCCCCGAATACTCGGGGGTTAGCAAAACTCCACTGTTTTGCTAGTGCAAGTACAAGTGCAAATACGAGCCATACAATTCACATTCCACGAATAACAATAATCAGGAATCCTCAAAAAAAATCCAAACGTAACGAAAAGCACTTCCCGAGGCAAGAGTTTGGTTAAATATTCTAAAACCGAAAGGTCACAAAACAAGGGAAAACAATTTATAAAACTGTTTAAATGTCATCGAGAGTTTTGATAGAAAACAACTTAGGATTTTCAAATCCTTATCTTTCCAAAAATCAACAGGGTCACAGCCCAAAGGTTTTGTTTTCACAAATAGAAAACCGACAATAATTCACAGGGCCAGAGCCCAACATCACGTGTCCTCAACGGACGAAAAAATCAACGAAACATAATCACGCACGCGCATCGCCTAGGACCGGGACGCTACCACCGACATCCCACTCGAGGCCTCGAAGGACCCTCCCGAGCTGGCTAGCGAAACAAATCACACACATCTCACGGTTGGATCAATCGCTTGTTGCATCCTGGCCACATGATCGCATGCCATGTGCCACCGTAGATTATCTCAGGCTCTCACGGTTGGATCAATCACTTATTGCATCTTGACCACATGATCACGTGCCATGTGTCACCGTAGACCTTCAACCATATCCACACATTCACACAAATAACATATCACATCAAGGATATTCAAATAATTCGCCCAGAGGCATCAAACACTTAGCAAAACACCACGTCAATCCACAACACACCGAAATGAAATAATATACGTTCACACACAATGCCAAGTACAACATTAACACCAAGCATATACATAGAATTCACATAGTTATTCACAAACCACGCCATTCACGAAACACACGCGTTTTGAAAGCGAGCCTTTAACAAGGCTAAACCGAATCTTTTGAAAGTTCAATTCAAACGACCAAACAACCACATTTAGACGATCACTAATTATCATATCCATAAAACAAGAATAGTATGGGCAAGGTACTTGCCTCGAAATCACGATCGCAATAAGACGACGGATAGGACGCGGTCGAATAGCTCCGAACCCCCGAACAATATCAAGAACGTGATAGCACCACGAGTATTACGAGAATAACACCACACGAATCATCAATCACCAAACGGGATTCAACATCGGAATCCTCGAACACCTATAAACCTCCGGAAGGAACAATAACACATGGTTACGACGAGAATCAAGGCCAAAACAACGGAAATCCCAACAAACTATCGAAGAGAAACTCATTGGGATATTTAATCGAACACTAAATGTTCAATAATTCCCAAGAACACTCGAATCGTCAATCGAGTTAGACAAACTCGATATATGGATATACAACCCATAGAACACGATTAATAACATCATACTACACCAATCGATGTATCAAAATCGGATTAGAAACGAAATCAAGAACAATTTCTCCAAAAAGTCAACTTGAAGGAAAATCAAGAATATACCTTGATTTGACGAAGAACACGGATTGGATGATGATATAATAAACAAGGATCGTCCAAAATGCCTTGTAAATGATTAGAATCGGCCAAGAACTCGATTTCCCGAGCCTCCCGTCGCCAGACGCCGAAAAAGGAAGAAAAATCGCGTAGGAAATGAAATCTGGCCGAGCCAGGCTATATATAGCCGGCAGGGTTACGGCCGTAACCGGCAGGCCTTACGGCCGTAACTCGGTCCCTTACGGCCGTACTCGGCAAGCCTTACGGCCGTAACCGGCATTCGTCAAAAATCGCCACCCGGCCGGACACTTACGGCCAGTAATCGCACACCTTACGGCCAGTAACCGGTCTTCGTCAAAATCCTCCGGCCCAGACGGCCGTACCGATCACGCTTACGGCCGTAACTCGCACACCTTACGGCCGTAACCGCACCTTACGGCCGTAACTCGGCCAAAGCTGCCCGTCGGCCGTGACTTCAGTGGCCACTCCGACGGCCGACGACCCGAAACCCGAACGAGTAAAAATCGAAGATACGGTTACGAAGTACTCGCAAAGACGAATCCAAGCACTAAGAGAACACACGATTCCGACCATCCGAAGTGTCGGAATTCGACAACGGAAGTAATTACCCCAAACTTTGGGAAATTACAAAAATGGCCCAAAATATCCGAAAGTCACGATACGTGATCGAAACACCGAACCGAAGTTCGCAACATGAATAATAACATTAAATGAACTTGCGAGAAACTGGAAACAACAGTTTCGGACGAGATTCGCAAGAATCGAGCTCAAGTGCGGAAAAGTCGCTAAAAAGCACGGAACTCAACAAAACGACACCGAAACGAACTCGGATGACAAAAAGTTCAGAATTAATCATTCTCGAAATGACGAAACGGTCCTGAGCGAGTCGTCAAAACGGACTCTCGCCGAAAAAAAGAAAATTACCGAAAATCGAAAATTGCGGATATTACATTCTACCCTCCTTAAAAGAAGTTTCGTCCCGAAACTTAAAATAAGTAGGGAGGAGCAATATCCACTGTCAGGAAAACTCGACGAGATACTCAAAAATTGAAAACTCGCGCCCGACGGCGAAACGTTGCAAGAAATGCAACGGAACATACGGCGTGAAAACACGCTCCACGACGAGCAACACAACGCCACCGATAGAGAAATAATAAAACCAACAAGTGACAAGCGTCATCAAACAGGTAATACAACCTAGTCGATTATCCGAACAATCACAAAACACAACGAACGAAAATCAATATGATTGACCACCCCAACGGTACATCAATCAAAACGTGAGCCAATCGCTGAAGAAATACGGAATTCCACCGCTCAAGGGTTGGAAGATCGAAAACGAGACAAATTTCCCGAATATAAGGAAATTAGGAAGGAGTCTGAACGCTCAACAATCACGAAACGAGATCAACAAAAACCGAACAATCAAACGATCGAACCACAACGGTCGAGACAACAAAAATCGAACAATCATGTTCGAATCACGAAGAATAATAAAATTCAAACAACAACTCTCAGGCTCACGTCTCGGCTCGAGACAATATATGATCCGGTAAAAGCAACAAGATGTGATTCACATAAGATCCATAGGAAAGGGAATAGCAATTGAAAAGTCACAACGACAAACGAGTAATTTCGAAACACCACACTCGTTCGATCAACAAAAACAAGGGACAGGACAAGCTCGGAAAATGTCAACGAATATACACGACTCGACAGAGTCGAAAATACAACAGTTCAAGATCCAGTCCACTTCAATAAAAGAACTAGTAGAACCAAAAGATGTTACTTCCGAACAAGATTCACAAGAATCGAACCGAACTCGGAAAAGCCACAGCGAAAACCAGATTGACCCAAAACAAGATCACACCTCGTCCGATCAATGAAACCGAAATACAGAATAAGTTCAGTAAGTATCAACGAACACGAGCGAGTCGATAGAATCGAGAAAGAGAAAATGCAGGAGTCTAAAAACAACGCGGGTACTACATTCGACCTCTTATAAAAGAAGGTCGCCCCCGCAACTCACAACAGCGAAATCAAGGTGACGACACAACAAGCAACCGACAGAAACATCCTTCGAAGGCCTCTCAAAGCCGATTCTGATACTTGTGCTGAAGCGCGAACTCCGAAAGTCTCGGTAGCCAATTCGCAAATCTGAATTCGGCGTCCCTCGAGTCCACACTTGAAATGTGTTATCGACGAGAAGGACAATTTACACGTGCATTCCCCGGCACATCACGATTGAAACGCCTCGGCTCGGCATACCGAAAATACAAATGCTAGATACAATGGGGCATAACGTCGCAAAACAACATAGCGGAGATGCCAACTCAGCACAACAAAGAATCATAACACATACCATATACAACGATTACCATCGTAAAGTAATACACACACAAACACTATAGCAACGACGGTATCGTTCGGCGACCTCAACGGCCCGAACGATAACCAGCACATAATTACAACCATCATGAAACAATCACACATGTACACAAACGTACAAACTCAAGCTTCAACAGCTCACACCCGTGCGACAACACGCAAATCACCACGAGGCGACAAACAGTAAATACCAGTTCACACCTCTCACCAAGGGCTAGTACAACAAATGCGTGGCAACGCCTCGACGTTCATGCCACCAATTCGATCACAATTCGGGGTTAGCACCGTAACGAAAGTTCGAAAACCATACATGCATTTCCGGTCCGCAAACAGGAATGATAGGTTTTAAAAACGAAAACCACCTTTTGAAAATAGTTTGGAAACACCAGTTGATCTTGAGTATCACTTTACAAAAAGTAGTGCAAACATTGTTATCGAGACTTTGAAAATCGTCTTGCGTTTGAACAAAAATGAGGACACCTTCTCTTAGTGAAAGACTTTCAGAATATCCGACCCTCGGGTCTAAGTAAAAGTGTTTATACAAAATTTGAAAATATCTCAAAATATTTTGGTCCTCGAGTTAGAAGAATTTTGAAATATATTGTGGCACCTTGGACGTACCACGAGAAAATAATTCATTTTAAAAGTACGTCTCGAATTTTAATTTTCTAAGATACTCAAGGTTTTCAAAAATAATTCAATGGGCTAGAATGCCCAAAAATTTCAGGTAATTACACGGAAATATTACACCCCCGGTTCAGCCCGGGAATATTACACGCCGTGGGCCCCGCGCCGGAACCCACCTGGCTAAAAACCATTTACAAAAATGCCAAAAAGGCTGATGACGGTATTATTTCAAAAACTCACAGAAGCCATTTACAAAATGCTAAATACCGTCATAAGAATTTCGCCAAAACGATCAAGGCCATAATGCCAAAAACTCGGTTAAGGGAATCGGTTTTCGAAATAAAACTCGGTCGGTAAAATACCGAAAGTCATTACAAAAGAACTCACGCAGCGGATAAAAGAAATACGGTTCAATATACACAATCGAGCAACACTACTCCTCATATGAACGAAATATGAGAGTCAAATAACCACATATCAAGAAATCAAAATCCATAAGAGGATTCCGTCACTAATCAAATAATCATAAAATAGCTCGTGACACACGAGGCACAACACAAAGAAGGGAGACTTACAGCCACAGGTCACTCGAAGATGATGATCGCCCACGATACTAATCACGACCAACAAACTCAGACGACGCGTCGCGACACGACTTAGTCAGACAAAATCCGACAAGACAAAACTCAACAGATACCACTGACCCGACAGCCTAGGTTTCCACAACCTAAGCTCCGATACCATTCTGTAACACCCCCAATCCATTCAGGGATATTACACGCCGTAGACCCTCTCCTCGAGGATCTACCAGGCTGATAACTAAAATCAAACATCTAAACATCGCCTTTAAGGCTAAAATGACTCGATGGACCGACTTGGTCTTTCAATAATAACATACAACTCAATTCCAAACACATACCCACGCAGGGGTCAAAATACAATAAACTCCCGTACAACGGGGAAAAGATACCGCAATGAAAAGAAAATACAATGGACCAATACGACATCAACGGAACCTCGTGTGATTAGTATCGTTCATCTTTCATCATCCTTCGCGCCGACCCCGTGCTATGCTCCAAAACACGAATGCAAAATAGACATCCACCCCCGAATACTGGGGTTAGCAAAACTCCACTGTTTTGCTAGTGCAAGTACAAGTGCAAATACGAGCCATACAATTCACATTCCACGAATAACAATAACCAGGAATCCTCAAAAAAAATCCAAACGTAACGAAAAGCACTTCCCGAGGCAAGAGTTTGGTAAAATATTCTAAAACCGAAAGGTCACAAAACAAGGGAAAACAATTTATAAAACCGTTTAAATGCCATCGAGAGTTTTGATAGAAAACAACTTAGGATTTTCAAATCCTTATCTTTCCAAAAATCAAGGTCAATTTCAAAGGTTTTGTTTTCACAAATAGAAAACCGACAATAATTCACAGGGCCAGAGCCCAACATCACGTGTCCTCAACGGACGAAAAAATCAACGAAACATAATCACGGACGCGCATCGCCTAGGACCGGGACGCTACCACCGACATCCCACTAGAGGCCTCGAAGGACCCTCCCGAGCTGGCTAGCGAAACAAATCACACACATCTCACGGTTGGATCAATCGCTTGTTGCATCCTGGCCACATGATCGCATGCCATGTGCCACCGTAGATTATCTCAGGCTCTCACGGTTGGATCAATCACTTGTTGCATCTTGACCACATGATCACGTGCCATGTGTCACCGTAGACCTTCAACCATATCCACACATTCACACAAATAACATATCACATCAAGGATATTCAAATAATTCGCCCAGAGGCATCAAACACTTAGCAAAACACCACGTCAATCCACAACACACCGAAATGAAATAATATACGTTCACACACAATGCCAAGTGCAACATTAACACCAAGTATATACATAGAATTCACATAGTTATTCACAAACCACGCCATTCACGAAACACACGCGTTTTGAAAGCAAGCCTTTAACAAGGCTAAACCGAATCTTTTGAAAGTTCAATTCAAACGACCAAAAAACCACATTTAGACGATCACTAATTATCATATCCATAAAACAAGAATAGTATGGGCAAGGTACTTGCCTCGAAATCACGATCGCAATAAGACGACGGATAGGACGCGGTCGAATAGCTCCGAACCCCCGAACAATATCAAGAACGTGATAGCACCACGAGTATTACGAGAATAACACCACACGAATCATCAATCACCAAACGGGATTCAACATCGAAATCCTCGAACACCTATAAACCTCCGTAAGGAACAATAACACATGGTTACGACGAGAATCAAGGCCAAAACAACGGAAATCCAAACAAACTATCGAAGGGAAACTCATTGGGACATTTAATCGAACACTAAATGTTCAATAATTTCCAAGAACACTCGAATCGTCAATCGAGTTAGACAAACTCGATATATGGATATACAACCCATAGAACACGATTAATAACATCATACTACACCAATCGATGTATCAAAATCGGATTAGAAACGAAATCAAGAACAATTTCTCCAAAAAGTCAACTTGAAGGAAAATCAAGAATATACCTTGATTTGACGAAGAACACGGATTGAATGATGATATAATCAACAAGGATCTTCCAAAATGCCTTGGAAATGATTAGAATTGGCCAAGAACTCGATTTCCCGAGCCTCCCGTCGCCAGACGCCGAAAAAGGAAGAAAAATCGCATAGGAAATGAAATCTGGCCGAGCCAGGCTATGTATAGCCGGCAGGGTTACGGCCGTAACCGGCAGGCCTTACGGCCGTAACTCGGTCCCTTACGGCCGTACTCGGCAAGCCTTACGGCCGTAACCGGCATTCGTCAAAAATCGCCCGGACCACCGGACACTTACGGCCGTAACTCGCACACCTTACGGCCGTAGGCGCCGTCAAAATCCGCCCATCGCTGCGGCCGTGCACCCGATCACGCTTACGGCCGTAATCGCACCTTACGGCCGTAATCGGCACCTTACGGCCGTAACTCGGCTAGGCAGGCCACCTTTCGCCGCCGTGACTCGGCCGTGGCCACTCAACCCGACGGCTGACCGAACCCGAACACAGGTAAAAATCGAAGATACGATTCTGAAGTACTCGCAAAGACGAATCCAAGCACTAACGAACACACGATTCCGACCATCCGAAGTGTCGGAATTGACAACTAAGTAATTACCCCAAACTTTGGGAAATTACAAAAATGGCCCAAAATGTCCGAAAGTCACGATACGTGATCGAAACACCGAACCGAAGTTCGCAACATGAATAATAACATTAAATGAACTTGTGAGAAACTCGAAACAATAGTTTCGGACGAGATTCGCAAGAATCGAGCTCAAGTGCGGAAAAATCGCTAAAAAGCACGGAACTCAACAAAACGACACCGAAACGAACTCGGATGACAAAAAGTTCAGAATTAATCATTCTCGAAATGACGAAACGGTCCTGAGCGAGTCGTCAAAACGGACTCTCGCCGAAAAAAAGAAAATTACCGAAAATCGAAAATTGCGGATATTACACACAAAACATAACCAGAGATAAAACACAGTATCACGCTTGCCCATCATCTTCATGCCGACCCGATACCTGCCTATCCGCTCCCCTGGAACCTGAAATATATAAAAAAGTATTCCCCCCCCCATAAAGGGGTTAGCCGTCGAATAGCTAGTGCAAGTATATCAAGTATGAAACACAATACTCCTCAACAATAAAGTAAAGGTAATCGTCAATTCATCAATTCAAGACTAGTATTCCGGAATAACTAAATCTCATAGCATCACATCAATACATATATGAATACCGTGGAACCGCACCAGAGGCTACGGAACCCTCAGAGGACTCATCGGTCCATCCCAGAGTGGTTCGTTCATATCATCCGTGGAATCGCACCAGAGGCTACGAAACCCTCAGGGGACCCGTCGGTCCGCCCCAGAATGGATATAAATAATCATGCCATTAATATATCTTACTTTCAAAGTCGAGAAGGTACAATCATAAATATATACTTGCCTTTGAGACAACGAGAAATTGAACGGAAAGGAGTATGAGCTCGGTAGGTCTAAGCATGCGCTTCTGACACCTAAACGATTCGTAAGGAATATGAAAATCAATAATCCATACTCATAATTCACGAAAAAACTCCCGAAACCCGCTTACGATTCACGAAAATACAAAGGTAAAGAACTAGAGTTTGGAAAATCACCCAAACCCTTACAAGTCCGAACACGGCACAAATCAATACGAAAAATCGTAGGGAAAGCATGTATATGGGATAGATACATCATAATCTCAAGATTCTCAAGCTCCAAAATGGATAAATTGGACGAATCTAAGAAAATCCCCAAAATTCCCAAAAACTAGGGTTCTAAGGAATTTACCTGATTTGGAGGGTATAAATGTATTAGATGTTGTATAATCCTTGTTATCCAACCCAAGATGATGATATCTGAAGAAGAACCGCCTCAAATCGCCCCAAATCGCCTCTCTCAAGCTCTCTCGATCGGAAAAAGTGGAAATTATGTGAAATGACAAGTGCAGGGGTTGACTGTCCCCTTATATACTGTCCCAGTCTAGCGCACGCTACGCCTCAATATTAGCGTGCGCTAACGGGTCACCCGGTATTCCAGTGGCTACTGTCATAAGACGTTAGCGCGCGCTACGAACATCCCTAGCGTGCGCTATCTGGTGTCCTGCCAAAATCTCAGTTCACTGTCTCAGTCCGCTAGCGTGCGTTAACACTGAGCACTAGCATGCGCTACGCAACACATATAGCGTACGCTAGCCGCTGCCTAGCGTGCGATACCTGCTAGTCCAGAAAGTCTGAAACCTCACTACCTCTGCCGACTCAGTCCGTTAGCGTGCGCTAAAACTCAAAACTAGCGTGCGCTACTCACGCAGAGTTAGTGTGCGTTAGCATCGGCCTAGCGTGCGCTACCTCCCTGACCCAGAACACTTCCAAAAGGTCTAAACAACACGATCATGATCCAAACAAGGCATGAAACTCTAGATCAATGCCGACTACATCACAAAGAGTTTACAGAGCGACAAAACAGGAAGAACGGTAAGGACAAACAGTCAATAAAAGTACGAGTATTACATTCTCCCCCTCTAAAAAGAAATTTCATCCCGAAACTTAAGAAATAAAAAGTTTGGGGTACTCCGATCGCAAATTCTCTTCCGTGTCCCAAGTCGCCTCCTCGACTCCATGTCTCGACCATTGCACTAAAACTAATAGGATGGTTTTGTTCCGAAGCTGCTTTTCACGACGTTCAAGAATCTCCACTGTTTTCTCCGGATAGGTAACATCCTTGGTTACGTAAATCTCACTATAGTCAAAAACATGACTTGGATCCGGCATATGCCTTCTCAGCTGAGGAACATGACAAACGATATGAACAAGACCCAACACAGGGGCAACGACAAGCAATAAGCTAAGTCTCCAACCCTGGAGTAGGACATGGTCTCCAAAATCGAATTCCAAAGGTCGACGGCGAGTATCGACATACGATTGATATGTTGAAGGACATCTCAAAATATGAAAAGAAGTCAACTAAAATCATCTGTACTGTATTCAACAATACCAAGAATTCTCAAAACATTATCATAACTCATAAGTGTAGCATGAACTGTCTATGCCGAATTTTGTCCGTCGGATTGTACCGATAAAGCTCAATATGGACAAAAACCAATAACATACAAAACAATGACAACAAGTCCTGAAACACTGACATACAATCCGAACGCTCACACTGTCAATAACAATGATCAACCCATAAACCAACCGAGAATATCATCGACATGATAAACTCCAATGCTATCGGCGAAAGATCCACAATAATCGAGAATACCATCAACATGATACCCTCCAACACGATCAATAAGGGAACAACAACGACCGCGAGTACCATCAACAAGGTAGCTCTAAACGATCAACAATAATGGATCTCAAAGAAATAAGCCCGACTGTCGAACAAACCCCTCGGGTGTATGAACAACCAGTCACAAACAGTCAAACATATTCGATACAACATGGACTATGATCGACCACAACAATAAGGCTCAAGAGGGACATCACGGTACGCCCGATCCGGAAATGTGTCCGTACACATGTCCACCCCATATACGGAATCCAGAATATACGTGGGACAATGTACCTAATTAGCCTCACGGACTACGTCCCGTGTGCACGGTCCAATGCGAAAACATCCACGCATGACCATCGTGTCTGGCTAAAAATCCTACACATAACCAATCGGCACGCAGATATGATTCCAGATATATCACGATGCAACATGACAACGAAATTCAAAGGATAACACATCCAATACGGATCATACGACTCACCAAAATGAACGATGATACATGAATAATGAAAGATCGACACGACCAACAATATCCAACACAACCATCCTGGGATCACAATCCCTAAGGACCGATTAACACGAACAACAATCTGGAAATCCTCAACCCTCAACGATCAAAAAATTACCGAGTTCGCAATAATGATAGTGTGCTGCCTTGAGTCGGACAATACGACAATAATAACTCACGGATGGGCACCGTCCTCGGCGATCCCAATTCAATACCTCGATTGTCTTAGAAGGACCAATCGATAATGACTCAACGGATGGGAATTATCTTCGACAGTCCCAATTCAATACTTCGATTACCTTAGAATGGTCAATCGATAACAACGATACAACGGATGTCTCAGCACCTTTAATCGGTTACCGATAACGAAGATGATAATCGAATACATTAATGCATTCAATCGGCCAATACAATATCAATGGAAAAACACTGATATCAATAATGACGATCACCACAATATCTCAACGGAACATCAATCACAATAACAATCGATATGTCGATACCGCGAACCGGATATCGATAGCAACTTTACCAACAAGTATCGCAATGCCTTGAACCGGCCATTTACGAACAACAATAACATTTGGCATAATTTGCCGATGGGTGTCGTATCAAACAATCCCCTGATATCAACAAAATCATAAAGAGACCAAGTCTCGAAACGATACACATATTCGTACACCTACATGATAACATTAATCTCATTGATTAGTACAAGTATAAACCAATTCAGTTGATTTCGTCTACGAGTTCCTCAGTCCTGACCAAGGTAATCTACGAACTCTTCAACCTCAACCGCAACACAACAGTCATAATCCACGATCAAACATCATATCTTATTGTAAAACGAAGGTTTAATAATCAACAGGTTCGATGACGATCAATATCAATACAACCAGGCCACAAACTCATCGGTTCCACAATATCTCGATTAAACACAGTCTGAACTATCCAACTCAGACCCTCACGAATCCATGTCCACAATACGAGCCGAAATCCGATGATCATATCAGCAACCAATTCGGACCAATAATAAGGGTTTAAATGTTATCGATTCCAAACTCAATTCTTAAATGCGAATTGACAAGGTTCCCTTCTCATAAATCCATCGTTAAAATTTACCTATGACCGTCATTAATTTAAACCATCCGACTGGTTCAAAACAATAGAAAATCATATTAAAAAGGTTATCAAACAATACAATCATTCGACTTGAATATTTGCTCCATACATATGGGCTTCCAAATTCAGAGATGAATAATAGTCTCATCAAACTCATAATCACATTCGTATTCCTATAAGAATATTATTTCAAATACATAATTTAGCTCTAGATATGAATATTCCATATTCATATTCAAAACATCAACACTTCTTATAAATTTTCATCACCTCGTATAATTCAAGAGTTCTTCAAGAACATGAAATATCCGAAATCACGTTCAGAACAACATATCCGAGGTATATATCTCCATGTTACCATTTTCTTCATCATGCCATTCATATAACCTCAAGAATCGCAACAAAACCATTATCATCATATGAAGAAGATGTCAATAATCATATTAACATCCGAAATCTCTTATTACAATTCCAATAAATCTCATATAACATTATCACATGATGATCCCAACATGATCCCTCCCAAGTAGTAATCCTTTAAAAACGAACCACTATCAAAGGGATACGAGGATTACCTTGTATGGACGAACCACGAAGAAGAACAATTGAACTCCATTCCAAGAATCATCAAAAACTTCAAGAACAATACTTAAATTCGAGCTCTCCATCTTAATCTTGTTTAAGAGGATCATCTCTCAATGTTTAGGAACTTCAAGTACCTCCCAAGGCTCTCTCTATCGACTTAAGGAAGGAGAATGGACAAAATGCCTCTCAGCACTCGTCTATCCTCTATATAAAACACATCACTAGCACGCGCTAGACCTTATATTTAGCGTGCGCTACAGAACTAGCGTGCGCTATCCTTCCTTGATAGCGTGCGCTATCGGTCAGTCCAGAAGCTACTGCATTGCTTCGAAATTCATCTAACGTACGTAATGCCCATGCATTAGCGTACGCAAACAGGTGTTGACTTACTACAGTGAAATGCTCAGTAGCGTGCGCTATTCCTCGACCTTAGCGCGCGCTAATCGTCGTTGACCCGACAACCTGTACCTTCCCAGAAGATGCTCGGGTCCTACACACCGAAAGCAACCAATAAAGCCAAGATTCCCTGTTGGCGATCTGAAATTAGCGTGCGCTACCAACATGCATTAGCGTGTGCTAATCGCCGATAATAAACAGTCTGGGCCTACCTGTCGGCCACCTTCCGGGCCTTATACAGAATACTTTATGTATGTTAGGGGTCCTCCTTAGCGTACGTAACTCAAACCTCTTAGCGTGCGCTAGGTATGCACTATAGCGTACGCTAACGTGGCTGTACTTAGCCATTTTCCTCTATTCTTGTCCGTCGTCTTGATATACTAGATGTATATAAACGACATACTGAATACATATATACAACCTGATAATATTGTCATATGATATACCCAATATCAAAAGTACGATAACATGATACACGATATTTTCAAATGTAAGTGTCGACCAACTACGACAATTATACTAATACAACTGTCTCAGTCTTCCAATTATTTTATCCATACTGTATAGACACCAATATATCTAGTATATCTCAGATAAAATAGCGCGAAAAATTTATACTGAAATCCGGATATTACGTACTAAAAGTCGAAATATCAAACTGTACCCCCTTGAAAAAAGTTTCGTCCTCGAAACTTGCAATCCCGTCAGAGCAAACAAATCAATCAAAATATCCAAACTCATCACAAGAGCAATCGTCGGTCGCCACAAGCGAATAACCAAGACAATATACTTACAGGTGCGTGAAGTCGATGATCTCCCGTGATATTAGCATGTGACTCCCAAACAAAATCTCAACACAATACCGATACACACTAATATCACAATTAGCAATTTGACAAAATCTCAAGGAAGAGTTCACGTCCGTGACCATGGCCACGACTATGTCTCCTGTCAGCCAACATTCTAAAGGGCACACACATGCATAAGTATAAACCAAATCGCACATTCTCGAAGTGACCGATTCCCAAGAATACCAAGCTAAAAACGAAACGACTAAGAAAAATACAAGAAGAGTGAGAGGACTTACAAGTATCGGTCGCATTGTGATGATGGCAAAGTAGTGATACTGTAGGCAAACAATGACTCAATCGACCCAAAAGACCGACAACCTAGGTATCCATAAACCTAGAGCTCTGATACCATATTCTGTAACACCCTCAAGTTATTCAGGGTATATTACAGCGCCGTGAACCCCATCGAGGGACCCACAAGGCTAATCATACGCGGAACTATAAAACTTGACCGAGAAGGTCCAAATACAATGAAATGAAAGACGATGCAAAGGGTATTCAAACCATGTCCAATGTATCTAAATACATCACAGTACAAAAATCAAAACCTCGACAACAGAAGCCGGAACATCAAGGTAGACTGAAAACGAACAATACTCGAGTATTCAAAACCTATTCCAGTACAATGACACTGAATGGAGGAACACAAAACATAACCGGAGATAAAACACAGTATCATGCTTGCCCATCATCTTCATGCCGACCCGATACCTGCCTATCCGTTCCCCTAGAACCTGAAATACATAAAACGTATTTCCCCCCATAAAGGGGTTAGCCGTCGAATAGCTAGTGCAAGTATATCAAGTATGAAACACAATACTCCTCAATAATAAAGTAAAGGTCATCGTCAATTCATCAATTCAAGACTAGTATTCCGGAATAACTAAATCTCATAGCATCACATCAATACATATATGAATACCGTGGAACCGCACCAGAGGTTACGGAACCCTCAGAGGACTCATCGATCCATCCCAGAGTGGTTCGTTCATATCATCCGTGGAATCGCACCAGAGGCTACGAAACCCTCAGAGGACCCGTCAGCCCGCCCTAGAGTGGATATAAATAATCATGCCATTAATATATCTGACTTTCAAAGTCGATAAGGTACAATCATAAATATATACTTGCCTTTGAGACAACGAGAAATTGAATGGAAAGGAGTATGAGCTCGGTAGGTCCAAGAATGCGCTTCCGGCACCTAAACGATTCGTAAGGGATATGATAATCAATAATCCATACTCATAATTCACGAAAAAACTCCCGAAACCCGCTTACGATTCACGAAAATACAAAGGTAAACAACTAGAGTTTGGAAAATCACCCAAACCCTTACAAGTCCAAACACGGCACAAATCAATCTGAAAAATCGTAGGGAAAACATGTATACGGTATAGATACATCATAATCTCAAGATTCTCAAGCTCCAAAAATGGATAAATCGGACGAATCTAAGAAAATCCCCAAAATTCCCAAAAACTAGGGTTCTAAGGAATTTACCTGATTTGGAGGGTAGAAATGTATTAGATGTTGTATAATCCTTGTTATCCAACCCAAGATGATGTTATCTGAAGAAGAACCGCCTCAAATCGCCCCAAATCGCCTCTTCCGAGCTCTCCCGATCGGAAAAAGTGGAAATGATGTGAAATGACAAGTGCAGGGGTTGACTGTCCCTTTATATACTGTCCCAGTGTAGCGCACGCTACGCCTCAATATTAGCATGCGCTAACGAGTCACCTGGTAGTCCAGTGGCTACTGTCATAAGATGTTAGCGCGCGCTACGAAACATCCCTAGCGTGCGCTAACTGGTGTCCTGCCAAAATCTCAGTTCACTATCTCAGTCCGCTAGCGTGCGTTAACACTGAGCACTAGCGTGCGCTACGCAACACATATAGCGTACGCTAGCCGTTGCCTAGCGTGCGATACCTGCTAGTCCAGAAAGTCTGAAACCTCACTGCCTCTTCCGACTCAGTCCGTTAGCGCGCGCTAAGACTCAAAACTAGCGTGCGCTACTCACGCAGAATTAGCGTGCGTTAGCATCGGCCTAGCGTGCGCTACCTCCCTGACCCAAAACACTTCCGAAAGGTCTAAACAGCACGATCATGATCCAAACAAGGCATGAAACTCTAGATCAATGCTGACTACATCACAAAGAGTTTACAGAGCGACAAAACAGGAAGAACGGTAAGGACAAACAGTCAATAAAAGTACGGGTATTACACGTACGTAATGCTTGGAATCTTATCCGATCTCAACTTTCGGCGTGGGGGGCCGGATATGATTCGGATAAATGGCCTTTTCGAGGCAGCCAAGTTGACGTACATTACGTACGTAATGCTGAGGCTATAACATATGTAATGAGGTTGGTATTTTGAGGCAGTAGCCTCTGGAGGCAGATTACGTACGTAACATTTTAGGTGTAGCGTACGTAAAGGGGTTAGCGTATGTTATCTTCATGCGATAACGTACGTAACGAGCTGTGCAGTTTATAAAAAGACAACTTGTGTCTTTCATTTGCACGTCTAAACTCTGATTTTTCTCTCCAACAATCGTCCCCCTGCCTTCCTAGACTGACTTTACTCCCTTCCAACTTGTGTTTGAGCCTTGCATCTTGGATTGGAGCTTGTTGATTGGAAGTTTAGAGTTGTTCTTGAAGCTTGGAGTGTGTTCTTGTGTTTTTGGTGGTTGTTCTTCGTTTCTGAAGGTATGTTGTGTGATTCTACTCTATATTTTCGTAATTATGATGTTAGTGATATGGTATACTACACCTAGTGTTGAATTAATCAAGTAAAACATGTTTGTAGTTAAGCTTTTTAACACTCGTTGATGAATATGGCAATTAAGGATTTGGAATGAAGTTATTCTTGATGTTTTAATGGTAATGATCATGTTTATAAGAATCATACTCTTCTTGCTGGACTATTAACATCATTAGGACAGTAATAATCATTAGCTTCTTCGTAGTTAAGTTTAATCGATGGAATTGTTGACATGAAATGTATTAGAACACCATGTTAAGAACTTGATGAATGTTATAGATTAGGGTGATGTTCTTGAACCTAAATTATAACTTCATTTCTGTTTTGGCGTAGCAAGTCTTTGAGAAATGATAAAAGGGTTTTGGTGAACACAACTATAACTCTTATATATGAAAATTGGTTGTATTGATGCCTTAGGAATGTATTGATCATCATAATAAGTGGATAGTGTTCTTAAGAAGGTAATACTAATTGTGGATGTTAATGTCATAATATAATGAGCATTGAATTCGTTATGATGGTCCTTGTATAGAGGTAGATGTTGAAGAACCGTAAGAACTTGGATAATCCGATTGTTAATAGTGAATTGAAGGTGTTTAATGTATGAACTTGTTTATAGTAATAACAAGAGTATTCAAGAGGATATTGTAGTATGGTAATCTGATTATTAAAGCTGAATTAGAGGTATTGAATTTCATCAATAGTTGATAGAATGTTCATTTAAATAGAATTAATTGAACGAGCAGGTTTCGGTTGTTGTTTTCTACGAATTGATATCAATATCGTGTGAATGTATTATTGAATGAATTACGTTTCATTCAAGGTTGCTTGTTCGATTGAGTATTTAATGGTGGATACCGTCCGTTGGATCGTTTAGAGAAAGACTATTGTTCACCTACGGAATTGAGGCAAGTTATCTTGCTTGGTTATAATGATGATTGAATTCTTGTGATGGTTATACATTTTGTGTATATGAAACACTTATGAATCTGTGATTCGTAGTTCGATATTGTTCTTGATGATGTTCCATTTTTCATCATGGGATTGTATTCTCAAGTTCATCACCTTTGCATTGTTGATCTCATTGATCCTTATTATCACTTCGGTGAGTTTCTTGATCCTTAATCGGATATATGATTTATTGAATTCGTTGTCATGTTGTATCGTGACCTATCTGGAATCATATCTGCATGCTGATTAGTTATTGTGTAGGATTTTTAGCCAGGCACATATATAGTCATACGTGGATGTTTCCGTATTAGATTGTGCACACGAAACGTAATTCGTGAGGCTAATTAGGTACATTGTCACACGTATATTCTGGATTCCGTATACGGGGTGGACATGTGCACGGACATATTTCCGGATCGGGCGTACTGTGATGTCCATCTTGAGCCATATTTTTTGGTCGTTCATAGTCCATGTATGATTGGATATGTTCGACGGTTTGTGACTGATTGTTCATACGCCCGAGGGGTATGTTCAATAGTCGGGATGTTTTCTTTGAGATCTAATATATGTGAATTATATAATGTCTGGAGAATCATTTATCATGTATATCTGACCCTGTGGTTTGGGCAAAATACTTGTGTTGTATTTTAGGTCGGGGCAAAGGCAAGGCACAATAAGAGCATGGTGACGGCGAAGGGTTCGAAGGATACTAGTTCGAGGGCCCCAAGTCTTTTGTTGTCCGGTTATGTTCAAACAGTGTAATGTTATTTTTCCGATTCAATTAAACTTTTGATCGATTGTATTGTTATTCGAAGTATATTCCATGTCCATATGATTTATACTTGAATTTGGATCCTGTGTATGTTAAGACCATTGGCCATGCTATTTATAAAATCCTAATCGAAGTAATAACTATTTATTGTGGTTCGGTATCACAAGGTAATATATATTTAATCTGTATTTTGGTATCGCTTGGTGGGTCCCAGTGTGGGGTTCCACGGCACTGTAATAGCCGCCTTTTGGGATGTTACAAATACAAATGAATTCTTACATCTTACAATTTCAAAGTACATGCATCAATAGTTTCAAAAGCCAAGATAATGATTTCCGAAAATGCAAATTAGAAATATGCCACAGTAGTAAAAATCCTCATGATTAACCATGGACACAACCTTGCGTGGATCCCTCCGAGGCCCCGTCGGACCCTCCTGGAGTGGTTAACCGCAATATTCGTGACAACCAAATGTGGATCCCTCTGAGGCCCCGTCGGACCCTCCCGGAGTGAACATACAAACTCTCACACTCATATATAGTACTTTTCACATTTAAGAATATAAGTTTTATAAGAATTACTTGCCTTTGAGACATGATGGAATGTTCCGAGACGATAAACGACCATGATTGAAGGAACTTGACTATTCAGAACCTAAACGATGCGTAAAATAATTATTAACAACCATACGGTTGGAATATAAAACGCAGCGGAAGCTAGTTGGTGAAAATTATTTTATGAAAGGTTTTATAAACTAACCAACATAAAAACCGGATCTATTTATGCTTGTCAATTAATTAACTAAACAGATTAACAAACAATTAAATACATATATTTACGCATGGGGTCGGTAATTTATACCTTTGACGCGAAGTGGTAGGAAATCTATTTTGGTCGATTTAACTCCTCTTCGTACTCCTCTCCGATCTTCTTGTATTTCTACCTCAAGATCTTCTAGAGTATATCCTGCCTGTGTCCAGATGTCGTGTGGGCAACAATCTACCGGATCAAACTTGGACAGCAAGGGGTCGGCCGAAATCTCTTCTCAAGAAACTCACGATTTTTGTTCTCTCTATTTTTCTTGAATATTTTTAATATTTTAGAAAAATATTGTGTTAACTAAATTGTGGAATCCAAGACACAAGTCAAGATCCACAATTAAACACACACACAAAAATCGATTTTCTTGGGCAATAATGATGATGAAAATCGGCCAACACCAATGTCTTATTTATAGGTGTTTTGGGCTACTCTAGGGACCTTAAAGAGGATATGGTAAGGACTCCCAATAGATATCTTCTTTCCAATATTAGGACTCTTCCTAATATTAAGACTCTATTAATATCAACTTAGTCCACTCAAAGGTTGATATTGCACTTCCTACCAAAATCCCAAATTACGAAATTGGGCTCCTTTTTGAATTAATTATTTCCCGTATTTAAGATATTCCATGTCCATTAATTAATTTAAGCTACTGACAGCTTTTAATTAATTAATATATTATACATGAGTATACCACTCGACCTTTATTATTATATCGGAAAATTAATTCCACCTGTAGGGTTTAATATAATAATCCTTTCGAGTGCCTCAAGGGACATGATCAACCCGACTGGTCGGGACACGATTTCTAGCTATAATATTAATTATCATATAAATAATAATATTGCCCAAAATATCAAGCATATTGAGTCAATCATTGTGGCTCTCACCCATGATAAATCAAAGCAATAAATATTAAATATATAATTAAATATTAATCACTAGAATTAAGAAATAATAATTGTCCGAGATGTACGTTCTTCTTATAGTCAGTACAGAAGAATCTATCTCACCTCGATCATGTTCAACGTATAACGAATACGGTAATATATGCTAATGGTCAAGACCAACCAATCTCAAGCATATACTACAACCTCTCACATAACGGTCTAATGTTATATAGGTTGTGAACTAAATATTACTATATAAGGAACCGATAATGTGATCTTCTGTGTGACACGACACACCACATTATCTACAATATAAAGTAATTTAGACTCCATTTGCATAACCATAGCGTGAATAAATATGCAAAACATGCGATAAATGAATTAAATATTCTCATATATAAAGACCGGGAAATTAGGTAATACAAGCATAAAGTATGCTTTGACGTATACAACCCTAACAATCTCCTACTTATACCCAAAGCATGCTTTTGAAGTATACGATCTAGGCTATGTCTATCTATCTTCCACTTATACTCAAATCAATGATGCCATACATCTCAACCCCATTCCTTCCACATGCCCTACAAATGACTTTGAGGGCAACCCTTTCGTGAAAGGATCAGCTAGGTTGTCTTCAGATGCTATCTTGGAGACAATGATCTTTCTTCTCTTCACAAAATCTCGAATGATATGATATTTGCGCTTGATATGTTTGCTTGCTTTGTGGGCCCGTGGTTCCTTCGAATTTGCAACAGCACCGGTATTATCACAATAAAGTGTAATACTCCTAGGCAAATCAGAATCACACCCAAATCCTTTAGGAAGTACTTGAGTCATACCGACTCTTTAGCTGCCTCTGAGTCTGCTACATACTCGGCTTTCATGGTAGAGTCCGCTATGCATTTCTGATTCACACTCCTCCAACTGATGGCTCCACCTCCCAAAGTGAAAACATATCTGGAAGTTGATTTCGACTTTTCTTTGTCCACACTGAAATATGAGTCAGTGCAACCCAAAGGACAAAGTGTATCTGATTGATATACAAGCATATGCTCCCTAGTCCTTCTAAGGTACTTGAGTATATGCTTGACAGCAATCCAATATCCCGGTCCTAGGTTCAACTGATATCTCGCCACCATGCCTACAGCATGACACATATCAGGCCTAGTGCAAAGCATAGCATACATGAGGCTTCCCACTGCCGAAGCATAAGGGAACAGCTTCATGTCATCTATCTCCTTCTGTGTCTTAGGACACATAGCCTTAGATAGCTGAATTCCATGTCTGTAAGGTAAGAAACCTTTCTTGGAATTCTCCATGCTGAACCGCTTTAGTACCGTATCGATATAGGATGCCTCAGATAAGCACGACATCATTTTCTTGCGATCTCGAAAGATCTTAATACCAAGGTTGTGCCCGGCTTCTCCCAAATCCTTCATATCGAACTGCTCAGACAACCATACCCTTACGTCTGATAATACCTTCACATTATTTCTAATTAGAAGTATATCATCTATGTACAGTACTAGAAACACCATCACGTTTCCATCGCACTTTTTGTATACACAAACCTCACTAGGACACTTTTCAAAACCATACAATTGAATGACCTCATCAAATCGCATGTTCCAAGACCTTGATGCTTGCTTGAGACCATAAATGGCTCTCTTAAGCTTGCACACTAAGTGCTCCTCTCCTTCAGCAATGAATCCCTCAGGTTGGCGCATATAGATTTCCTTATCAAGACTCCCGTTCAAGAACACAGTCTTGACATCCATCTGCCAAATCTCCATATCCAAATGCGCAGCTATAGCTAAGAGAATCTGGATAGATTTAACCATGGCTACTGGCGAAAAGGTCTCATCATAGTCGATGCCCTCCTTCTGAGTGTAACCTTTCGCAACAAGCCTTGCTTTGAAGGTTTCAACCTTCCATTTCGATCCTCTCTTATGCTTGTAGACCCACTTACTTCCAATGGGTTTTACTCCATTGGGCAGATCTACTAGCTCCCACACTTGATTAGAATCCATAGATCCTATTTCTGATTCCATTGTTGTTTTCCAGGATTCAATATCCTTGTCTTGAACTGCCTATTTGTACGTACATGGATCCGTTTCATCGTGGATCGGGGAGTGGTCCGAAGACGCCCCCACGCCGATGAAACATTCAGGTTGACAAACAACCCTCCCACTACGACGAGGCATGTCCTTGGTTTGTGTATCCACAATAGTGTCGATACGTGGTACACTAGGTGTTTGCACAATTTGTATTGTCTAAATCTCGCCCCTAAGTTCTTCTAGAATGACCTTACTCCTAGGCTTGTGGCTTATTACATAGTCCTCCTCTAAGAACCGGGCATTGGTGCTAACAATGACCTTCTGGTCTTTAGGACTGTAGAATAGGCCACCCTTCGTTCCCTTCGGATATCCTACAAACACTCGTACTTCTGTACGTGATGCCAATTTATCAGCTTCCCTATTCAGCACGTGTGCTGGTGAACCCCAAATTCGAACATGTCCTAGACTGGGCTTGCGCCCATTCCACAGTTCTGTGGGTGTTTTTGGAACTGATTTCAAAGGCACCAAGTTTAGAATGTACACCGCTGTTTCTAAGGCGTATCCCCAAAACGAAGTAGGCAAATCAGAATAACTCATTATTGACCTAACCATCTCTAATAAAGTACGATCCCTTCTTTCAGCAACACCATTTTGTTGTGGTGTACCAGGCGCTGTGAGTTGGGAAGTAATCCCCTCATGTGCCAAGAAATCCAAAAACTCTCCACTAAGGTACTCGCCACCACGATCAGATCGTAGTGACTTGATACCCTGCCCATGACGCTTCTCCATTTCAGCCTTGAATTCTTTGAACTTATCAAAAGATTAAGACTTACATCGCATCAAATAGATGTATCCATATCTCGAATAATCATCTATAAACGTGATGAAGTATTCGAAACCACCCTTAGCCTGGATGTTCATTGGACCACATACATCGGTGTGTACTAATTCCAATACATTTTGTGCACGATTTCCTTTGCTTTGGAAAGCTCTTTTAGTTATTTTACCTTCTAGACAGGATTCACAGGTTGGAAATAACTCAACTTGGAGCGAATCCAATGGGCCACAGCTCACCAATCTTTGAATCCTTCTAAGGTTAATATGACCCAATCGTAAATGCCACAAATATGTCGGATTTATGCTCGAAGGTTCTTTTCTTTTATTAGGATTATTCAAAGAATTAAGTGATTTATAATTATGCAAGGGAGCTGGTGCAGCATTGATGATATAAAGTTCTTCATTATGAGTACTCCCGCAAATATATTCACCATTTCTTTTAATAATTGCATTATCTTCAAAAGAAACTGAATATCCATCACGACGCAATTTAGAAACTGAAATTAAATTCATTCTAAAATCGGGTACCAATAATACATTATTAAGAACTAAAATCCTATCATCAACTTTTAACTGCACGACTCCCACTGCAGCAGCCTTCAGCCTGGAATAGTCGCCCCAGCTTATTGTAATCTCATCCGCACTAAGTACCTTGGTTACTTGGAACCCCTGCGAGTCATAACAAACATGATCAGTGGAGCCCGAATCCACTATCCACGAAGTGATAGAACAGGAAGCCAAGCATGTTTTGACTACTAGTGCATGAGACGTACCTCTCTTAGGGCAGCCACTCTTGAAATGCCCTTTCAGACCGCAGTTGAAGCACTCGCCCTTCGGCTTTTTGTTCGCCGCGGGCTGAGGAGCCTTTGACTGAGGAGCCTTTCCCTTAGCTTTGAGGTTGCCACTTGCTTCTGGCCAACCTTCTTTTTCTTCTTTCCCCATTTGGGTTTTGAATAATCAGCACTGGTTGCCGCAAGAATTTGATGATAACCTTGTTTGAAGAGACCTTCGGCAGACTGAAGCTCTGTCAGAAGTTCCGCCAATGTGTAAGTCCTACGATTCATATTGTAGTTGAGCCGGAACTACTCAAAGCTTCTTGGTAAACTGCCCAAGATAATATCGACCTGCGACTCCGCATCAATAGTGGCCCCCAGTATGCTCAGTTCGTTCAAATGAGACATCATTTTAAGAACGTGATCCTCATCGGGTCCCTTGCATTTGGGTTGTCATCAAAACCCTCATTGCATTTTGCTTAGCCGCCCTGTTCTGATGACCAAACATCTCAGTGAGATTTTTCATCATTTCCGCGGCCGAGCCCATTGTGTGATGCTGATGCTGCAATACATTTGTCAGTGAAGCCAAAATGTAACAGCGAGCCATCTCATCAGACTTTTTCCATTTCCAAAATTCAGCCAACTCTTCAGGAGTGGCATCCGTTTCTGGTTCCAAAGGGCTCTCCTCATTTAAAACAAATTTATGCCCCTCGGCAGTCAAGACAATATCAAGATTTCTTTTCCAGTTGGCAAAGTTAGTGCCATCAAGTTTGTTTTCTTTGAGAACAACTAGTGGATTGAAAGACATTTGAGAATAAATTAAAAACACCATTCATCACATAATTCAAAGCATAATAAATTGAAAAACCTTAAAACACAATATATATGTAATCAACCAACACCTTGAAAAATCGCACATGCAAGCCACGATAGTGTGGACCTTTACACATACATTTTCAAGTAGATTTTAACGTCTCCAATTTTACAATCTAGTCAAGATGCGTTTTGACAAGTAAAATTAATAGTTGGTTCCTCTTGGCCATGTATTTAAGTAACATAGACTCCGATGGGGAGCTTATTAATCAATACACCTAAGTGAACACCATAATTTAACAAACCTTAGAATATCATTTAATGATAATAGTCCTACAGATGGAGAGGTCCTATCATAAAAAATAATATTCACCTTTTTGTTATCAAATTTGAAGTTTAAAACTAGTGAGCCAATAATTAGCACATCCGATGTGGAGGAAGACTCTAATGTCAATGCACATGCTAATTATTTCACAATTTAAACCAATTATGGAGGCCAGTTTGATTTTGAAAAATCAATTTAAAATCACTTAGTTATTTTGAAAAAATAAGGTTTTTAATTTTCTCGTCCTAACATGCAAGGAAACATATAACGCATACATCTATACATGCCATACATCAAAACAATAAAAACCAACAAATAATAAAAATTGGATAATTAAATCCAATTATCATGGCTTTTATTCCTCGTTTTGAATAACGAGAAAATCTTCGACTCGTTTGCTCCCACTGCTTCAAGCATCTCGTGGAAAAATGAATCGAACGACCCGACCTGGACAACTTGACCCGCTGGCTGCTGCCCGACCTGCTGCCCGCTGCCCGAACTGCCCGACTCGCTGCCCGGTTGCCCGACCTGCTGCCCGGCTGACCGAGCTGCCCGAGCTGCCCGACTGCCCGAGCTGGGCTATTGGCCGAGTACTGATCGGCTCCCTGATGGTCTCGGTCGGTTCGTCCGATCGGTGGTGGAGCAAGATCGGAATATGCGCCGTGTTGCACAAGCGTAAATTAAATGTGCGGAAATTAAACGACACACGGATTTATAGAGGTTCGGCTATAATCGAGCCTACATCTTCTCTCAATATCTTTTTCTATAAGTTGAAGATAAAAACCTCTGAACCTCTCTTCTATCGGTCGAGGGATAACCGTTACAATCACGTCTTCTATTGGTCCGTGATAAATCACTCGTACTTATCTTTGTGTCGGTCCAAGTTAAACCGTTTTCCTTTCGTAGGATAAGGAATCAACCTCTCTAGCTTTCTATGGGTACTAGATAAACCTCACTAAGATAGCGATTGCGATTTTAATAATGCCGGATCCTTGATCCTAATAACACTGAATCCAATCATATCTTTTCTTTTACCTCTCGTGTATATGTTGAATGTATAAACACTCAACCTAACCATATAAGCTCAATATCACAACAACAATAATATCAATATGAATATCTGATCAATGAGTCATTTGCTCTTCGTTGTTATATGGAAACAATACCATAGGAACGGTATTTATAGGCTCCAAAGCCTCAACTAGCCGTTAGCTCTCTGACACTCTATTACGTACGTTATCTCTGCAATATTACGTACGTAAGCTAGTTAACGTAGGTTAAATCGTATCTGTTACGTACGTTAACATCTCCAAGGTTGAGTCCAGTAGCATTCATTCTCTTTCCTTGCGTACGTTATCAACCATCCATTACGTACGTTAAGTATACATCATTGCTGACGTCATATATCCGTTGCCGCATTTTTGACTTTGACTCTTCCCAACGTTCATCTAATTTGAACACCTTTACGTACGTTAAGTAAATTTCATTACGTACGTTATTAGAATTCCAGCTTTTTGCACTTCGTCTTCTTCAATGCTCTGCTTCGTCTTTTTGTTGTTTTGTTTTGTGTAACAACTTAATCATCAAAACATTATTAATACATGTATGGAACAAAATGTTCCAGCAATCTCCCCCTTTTTGATGATTAGAAAATAACACTTCGTCAATGAGATTTTACCTGCAAAAATACAAATATATGTATATGTGTACAGACCAAATTTTTCGACTTTGTCCGTTTCGTTAGTTTCTTCTCCCATTTCTTTTTCGACTCCTTCTTTCCTTTTCTTTTTCTTTTCGAATTTTCAAATTTTCATCATATTTTCGACGTCTCCTCATTTTTCTTTTCAACTTCATCTTTTCGACTTTTCTTCGATTTTTCTCCCCCTTTCAGGGTTAATCCCATTCTCCTTTCTCCCCCTTTTTGTTTTCATCAAAAAGTGTAATAAATGACAATAAAATGATAAATACCAAAATGATGAATATTACTATATGCATGAATATGGTATAAACTCCCCCTGAAAATATTATCTCCCTTAAAAAAATTTATTACTCCCCCTAAGTGAAATATATTTTGATAAAAATCAATTTTTGGGGATCCAACCGAGAGTTGGTTTTTCATTTAAAACATAGACGATATTGGACATAATTGTTCCTTTAGGAACTCAAATATTTTTAATTTTAATCGTCCGGCATGGGCTTTTACAGTTCAAAATATGATGCCCAATTTTCAAACATTTTTCGCAATGGGGTATTTTTAAATTTAAGGACTCGTTTTTAGAACGAGGTTTGAATCTCAACCCCTGTTTATTTAGAGTAAACTTTGCACCGAGAGCATATTTTCAAATTTCTCGTTTTCGAGAGAAAATTTTTTTGTTAAATTTTTGAGCTCGGTTTGAACTTTAACAAGATCATCCTTTAAGATATTTTCATTTTCAACGCATTTTGAATGATCGGTCTCAAAATATTTTCCCTTTTCAAGAATTTTGGAAATCTCATTTTCCAATGATTTATTTTTAGTTTGAAGGGATTTGATTTCAGATAAAGCATTTTGATAACCTGTATGCAATAATTCAAATGCTTCAAAAAGTTCGTCGTAAGGATTACTTACTTGGCTTTCGATATCGCTATCGTCGAATGAACTTCGGGCCATGAGAGCGAGATTATTTTGATTGATGAAATCATCATCTTCGTCGTCATTGCTCCATGTTGCAACGAGAACCTCCTTCTTAGGTTTAGCTCGGCAATTCTTAGCAAAGTGGTCTGGTTTACCACATAATCGACAATTATTGTCGAATTTCTTAGATTCGCTCGAGATGTCTTTCTTTCTCCGGTTTAATAAGGTTTGAAACTTATTAATATTCTTAGCATAATATGCAG
The DNA here is from genome assembly GCA_033398695.1 of Orobanche coerulescens. Taxonomy (NCBI): domain Eukaryota; kingdom Viridiplantae; phylum Streptophyta; class Magnoliopsida; order Lamiales; family Orobanchaceae; genus Orobanche; species Orobanche coerulescens. Next base: position 188,828,045 of record CM065804.1, on the reverse strand, counting down.
ATTCTTCGTCACTTTTATCAACCGGGATTCCTTCTCTTTTTGACATCTTAGCCTTCAAGGCTATTGATCATTCCTTCGACTTTGGCTTGACACTTCGTGATTTTAAAACCATCTCATAATTAATAATCAAACCAGCGAGTGTGCTAAAATCAAGCGTATTGAGATCTTTTGATTCCATGATCGCAGTTACGGTGCCATCCCATTCACTAGGTACTGATCGTAAAATTTTCTTGACTTTTTCACTACTAGATAATGGTTTACTGAATAAAGCAAGTCCATTTGTGATGATCGAAAATCGGTCGAGCATGTTGGTGATGGACTCGTCACCTTTCATCATGAATAACTCGTAGTCATGGAGAAACATATTAATCTTCATCTCCTTGACTTGAGTTGTCCCTTCGTGTGTGATTTCAAGAATTTTCCATATCTCTTTAGTACTTTCACACGATGAGATTCGATTGACCTCTTCCGGATTTAAAGGCACAATATAAGAGTTGAGTAGCCTTACAATTTAGATGGTCGTTCTTCCAATCCTCGTCATTATATTCTTCGAAACTCTTAAGAAATCCGTCGGATTTGATTGGAACTTTCGGGCCAAGACAAATGATCTTCTAAATCTCGATGTCATACGCTCGGATGAATATGGACATCTTTTTCTTCCAAGTCATGAAATTTGCGCCATCAAAAAATGGTGGTCGGTTAAGAGCAAGGCCTTCGACTGGAGCAAATTGAAATGCCATTTGGATTGACTCCTCGGATGTTAAGCCGTGTATTGGAGGTACTGCTCCGATACCAATTGTTGGAGCAATATCGGAATATGCGCCACGTTGCGGAAGCGTAAATTAAATGTGCGGAAATTAAACGACGCACGGATTTATAGAGGTTCAGCTATAATCGAGCATACGTCCTCTATCAGTATCTTTTTCTATATGTTGAAGATAAAAACCTATGCACCTCTCTTCTATCGGTCGAGGGATAACCGTTACAATCACGTCTTCTATTGGTCCATGATAAATCACTCGTACTTATCTTTGTGTCGGTCCAAGTTAAACCGTTTTCCTTTCGTAGGATAAGGAATCAACCTCTCTAGCTTTCTATGGGTACTAGATAAACCTCACTAAGATAGCGATTGCGATTCTAATAATGCCGGATCCTTGATCCTACTAACACCGAATCCAATCATATCTTTTCTTTTACCTCTCGTGTATATGTTGAATGTATAAACACTCAATCTAACTATATAAGCTCAATATCACAACAACAATAATATCAATATGAATATCTGATCAATGAGTCATTTGCTCTTCGTTGTTATATGGAAACAATACCATAGGAACGGTATTTATAGGCTCCAAAGCCTCAACTAGCCGTTAGCTCTCTGACACTCTATTACGTACGTTATCTCTGCAACATTACGTACGTAAGCTAGTTAACGTATGTTAAATCGTATCTGTTACGTACGTTAACATCTCCCAGGTTGAGTCCAGTAGCATTCGTTCTCTTTCCTTACGTACGTTATCAACCATCCATTACGTACGTTAAGTATACGTCATTGCTGACGTCATATATCCGTTGCCACCTTTTTGACTTTGACTCTTCCCAACGTTCATCTGATTTGAACACCTTTACGTACGTTAAGTAACTTTCATTACATACGTTATTTTGCACAGGTTACTTACGCTATTCTTGATCTCTTACGTACGTTAGCCTTGTAGAATTCCAGCTTTTTGCACTTCTTCTTCATCGATGCTCTGCTTCGTCTTTTTGTTATTTTGTTTTGTGTAACAACTTAATCATCAAAACATTATTAATACATGTATGGAACAAAATGTTCCAACAATCGGGACTCCTCATCGCGCTGGACTTCTTTCTCTTTCGTAGTTTGTGTGTTCCAACTCGATTACAATTTTATTCAAAATAAAATACATCGAATTTACAGCAAATTACAAGAAAAATATAGCATATTAATCACCAACTTAATTAAATTGAACAGAGCCTAAAGACCGTCTTCGATACCAAATGTTGGAATATAACATGCAACGGAAGCTAGTTGGTGAAAATTATTTTATGAAAGGTTTTATAAACTAACCAACATAAAAACCGGATCTATTTAGGCTTGTCAATTATTTAACTAAACAGATTAACAAACAATTAAATACACATATTTACGCATGAGGTCGGTAATTTATACCTTTGACGTGAAGTGGTAGGAAATCACTTTTCCTCTCCGATCTTCTTGTATTTCTACCTCAAGATCTTTTAGAGTATATCCCGCCTATGTCCGGATGTCGTGTGGGCAACAATCTACCGGATCAAACTTGGACAACAGGGGGTCGGCCGAAATCTCTTCTCAAGAAACTCACGATTTTTGTTCTCTCTATTTTCTTGAATATTTTTAGTATTTTAGAAAAATATTGTGTTAACTAAATTGTGGAATCCAAGACACAAGTCAAGATCCACAATTAAACACACAGACAAAAATCGATTTTCTTGGGCAATAATGATGATGAAAATCGGCAAAAACCAATGTCTTATTTATAGGTGTTTTGGGCTACTCTAATGACCTTAAGAGGATATGGTAAGGACTCCCAATAGATATCTTCTTTCCAATATTAGGATTCTTCCTAATATTAAGACTCTATTAATATCAACTTAGTCCACTAAAAGGTTGATATTGTACTTCCTACCAAAATCCCAAATTACAAAATTAGGCTCCTTTTTGAATTAATTATTTCTCGTATTTAGAATATTCCATGTCCATTAATTAATTTAAGCTACTGACAGCTTTTAATTAATTAATATATTATATATGAGTATACCACTCGACCTTTATTATTATATCGAAAAATTAATTCCACCTGCAGGGTTTAATATAATAATCCTTTTGAGTGCCTCAAGGGACATGATCAACCCGACTGGTCGGGAGACGATTTCTAGCTATAATATTAATTATCATATAAATAATAATATTGCCTAAAATATCGAGCATATTGAGTCAATCATTGTGGCTCTCACCCATGATAAATCAAAGCAATAAATATTAAATATATATAATTAAATATTAATCACTAGAATTAAGAAATAATAATTGTCTGAAATGTATGTTCTTCTTATAGTCAGTACAGAAGAATCTATCTCACCTTGATCCTGTTCAACGTATAACGAATACGCTAATATATGTTAATGGTAAAGACCAACCAATCTCAAGCATATACTACAACCTCTCACATAACGGTCTAATGTTATATAGGTTGTGAACTAAATATTACTATATAAGGAACCGATAATGTGATCTTCTGTGTGACACAACACACCACATTATCTATAATATAAAGTAATTTAGACTCCATTTGCATAACCATAGCGTGAATAAATATGCAAAATATGTGATAAATGAATTAAATATTCTCATAGATAAAGACCGGGAAATTGGGTAATACAAGCATAAAGTATGCTTTGACTTATACAACCCTAACACATACGACTAGAATGGGAACTGAACTACGCTCGGAAATCCCGCCTACGAATTATGAAAATTCATACAAAGTCACTACGAGAGCGATTGCAACCAAACCCTCTCGATTTCACAAACATACTAAAATTTACCATGAACTCGTAGGAAAAACATGAATACGGTGAAGATTAATCATATACATCGAGAATCAAAGAACAATTCGGAGCTAATCTAACAAAATCACGAAAACCCCCAATTCCCAAAAATTAGGGTTCTGGAGATTATACCTCGGATCGGCGGCAGAGAACCCGATTTGATGTTGTTAATCTACACCAAAAACTCAAGGAATACAATAGCTGAAAGATTAAAGAACCAAAATCGCCCCAAAAATCGCCCAATGATCGTCCGGTTGCGGTAAGGAACAGAAATGGATGAAACCCGCAGAGGAAACTCTGACACAAGTATATAGGGCTGCCTTCTCTAACGTACGTAAGCTAGGAGAACTTAACGCACGTTATACACTTCGAGTACATAATACCCAGCTTGTTACGTACGTAATGGCCTGGCAGGAGTCTCTGCCTGATTCTCTGAAGGCTTTAACGTACGCTACTGAAGTCTAACGTACGTAAACAAGATACACCTAACGTACATTATTCCTTACTGTAACGTACGTAAGCCTCATACTGTTCAGAACTGCTGAGAGCCGATTACACGGGAAAGAATATCACGAAATCGAAACGCGACGATTGACGAAACATGAGAATACGCTTACTAAGAGTTCGAGACGACGAACTTAAGCGCTACAAGAAAACACGCCTGAAGGTTCGGCATACGACAATGAAAGTAATTACCCTAAATTTTTAGGAAAATACAAAACGGCCCAAAGCATCTGAAAATCACAATACGAGATCGAACAACCAAACCGACGCTCACAACAAGTCTCCCAATATTAAATGAACTTATGGGAAGTACAAAACAGCAGTTTCGAACAATGACCACGCCAAGCGAACCAAAAAGCAGAAAAATTGCTCATAAACACAAAGTTGAGTAAAACAACTCTGAAACACGCTCGTATGACAAAACATGCAAAATTAAACATCCTCAAAATGTCAAGACGGCTACAAGAGAGTCGCTGAAAATAGAAAATAAATCAAAATAAAAATTACTAAAAATATAAAAAATGCAGATATTACATTCTCCCCCTCTAAAAACAAGTATTGTCCCGAAAATTAAGAGATGAATAATTTCGGGTATTTAACACGCATGCTATCCTCAGTTTCCAAAATCGCTTCTTCAACTCCATGCCTCGACCATTGCACCTTAACCAACAAAATGATTTTGTGCCGAAGTTGTTTTTCACGATGTTCAAGGATCTTCACTGGCCTTTCTTCGAACGTGACATCATTCGCTATCTCAATATACCCATAATTGATGGTGTGACTCAGGTCCGGAATATACTTTCTCAGTTGAGAAACGTGAAACACATTATAAACGTGACTCAGAGCTGGAGGTAGCGCCAAGCGATAAGCCAACTCACGACTCTATCTAGGATCTCAAACGGCCCAATATACCTAGGCCTAAGCTTCCCTTTCTTCCCGAATTGGAAAACTCCCTTCGTCGGTGATACCTTGGGTAGAACATGACCTCCCACTTCAAATTTCAAGGGTCGATGATGAATATCAGCATATGATTTTTGTCGACTCTAAGCAGTCAACAATCTGTCTCCAATGGGGATTTTCTCCTTAGTTTCCATCAACATATCCGGCTCCATCCCAACTAACTCCGAGGCCTCATCCCAACAAAGTGGGGATCTACACCATCTACCATACAGTGCTTCGAAAGGTGCCATTTTGATCGATGCGTACCAACTATTATTGTAAGTAAACTCGATCAACGGTTAATCGATCGACGATCACACCAAATCATATTCATTCCAGTTTTCGTCCTCGTTATCCCATTAATAAAGTCCATGGAGATATCTTCCAACTTCCACTCGGGAATAGGAATCGATTTCAACAACCCGGCTCGTCGCTAATGCTCAATTTTGACTTGTTGGCACGTCAAACACCATGATACGAACTCCGCAACATCCTTCTTCATATTATTCCACCAAAAAAATTCTTATTAAGGTCTTATACATCTTACTCGTTTCGGGATGGATGGAGTAAGGAGTAGCATGGGCTTCTCTAAGTATTCTCTGTCTCAACTCTAAATCATTCGGGATGCAGAGTCTTCCCTGAAATCTCAAAATATTGTCCTCATGGACCATAAAACCTGGGGCTTTTCCTTTTTCCACATCCGCCTTCACTTGATTGATCATCGAGTCATTCATCTGCTCCCCTTTGATGTCATCAACTAAGGACGAAGTAATCTCGAGGGTACACAACTGACCTTGCACATGATGGATCCATACTTCAATGCCCAGCTCAATCAACTCCCGTCGAATTTTCATTTGGGGTGTGAGAACCTCAAGCATCTGAAGTGATACCGGCTTCCGACTAAATGCGTCTGCCACAACATTGGCTTTTTCCGGATGGTAAAGAATCTCGAAGTCGTAATCCTTTATCAATTCTAACCAACGACGATGTCTCATATTCAGTTCCTCCTGGATGAAAATGTATTTTAAACTCTTATGGTCGATATAAATCCGGCATGAAGAATCGTATAAATAGTGGCGCCAAATCTTTAGTGCAAACACAACTGCAGCCAACTCCAGGTCGTGAGTACGATAATTCATTTCATATGGTTTCAACTATCGCAACGCAAAAGCTATAGTCCTCTCATGTTTCATGAGTACGTATCTGAGTATATGGCCCAAAGCATCACTATAAACCGAAAACCCACCGTTCCCTTGAGGAAAGGCTAAAATTGGCGTCGTAGTCAAACGTCTTTTCAGCTCCTCGAAACTCTATTGTGTCTCGTCGTTCGATTCAAACTTTTCAGACTTCTGGAGTAATTGTGTAAGCGGTCGAGCAAGTTTGGAGAACCCCTCGACGAACCGTCGATAGTACCCAGCAAGACCTAAAGCTACGAGCTTCCTTCACGTTCTTAGGCGGTGCCCAATCTAACACTGCCTCGATCTTCTAGGGATCTACACGAACCCCTTCAGGCGAAATTACATGACCGAGAAACAAAACTTCCTTCAACCAAAATTCACATTTCGAGAACTTCGCGTAAAGATGTTGGGCCCTCAAAATCTCCAACACCAATCGTAAATGCTGAGCATGCTCTTCGTCATCACGAGAATATACTAAGACGTCGTCGATAAATATGACTACATATTTATCAAGGTCTTCGATAAATATCATATTCATCAACTGCATAAATACTGCCGGCGCGTTGGTTATCCCGAATGGCATAACCATAACCTCATAATGCCTATACCTCATCCGAAAAGCGGTCTTAGGAATGTCGGACTCCTTCACCCGGAGTTGGTAGTATCCAGATCTCAAGTCGATCTTCGAGAATACCGTAGCTCCGTGTAACTTGTTAAACAAATCATCAATACGAGGCAAGGGATATTTATTATTACTAGTCACTTTGTTCAGTTCCCGATAACCGATACATAAAAGCAGTGAACCATCTTTCTTCCTCACGAACAAGACTGGCGCACCCCAAGGTGAGGCGCTAGGTCTGATGTATCCCTTCTCCAACAATTACCCCAACTGACTCTTCAGCTCCTGCATTTCCGAAGGTGCCATGCGATACAGCGCCTTAGAAATCGGGGCCACACTTTGCTCTAAATCAACTGTGAACTCGATCTCACGTTCCGGTGGTAGTCCCGGCAAATCATATGGAAAAACATCCGAAAACTCGTTCACCACAGGAATCGAGGAAAGTTCAACTCTCCCGTCTTCTGCTCTCACAGCGTAACACTAGTAACCCACACAACCTTCCTTAATGAGTTTCGCCGCCTTCGTGGAGCTGATTATAAGTTTCTTATCTCTCCTCTTGTGTCCCGCAAATGAATGCTTGGTACCGTCCTCAGCCAACATCGATATAACCCTTGTGCGATAATTCATTACCGCTCCGTGTCTATCAAGCCAGTCATCACCGAGGATCAAATCCTCATCGATGATATCCACGACGATCAAATTCGAAAGCCACACTCTCTCTACAATTATCACTGGACAGTCTCTGACCTCCCTATCCCCCATAATTCTATCCTCACAAGGCAATTTAACCACAAAAGATTCACAAGCAGAAGAGCAATCAATAATCAATCAACGCACACAATCCAAAGAGATGAACGAATGAGAAGCGCCAGAATCGAAAAGCACTCTAACCGAATGAGAGGGAACATAAACAACATGTAGCCACTATAGCCTCTAGATCATCAGCTCTCCTCATCTCATAAATGCGCGGTTGCGCTGAACCAGCACTGGAGTGTAATATCCTAGAATTTCACTATGAATTTTTCGCATTATTTTATCTGGGATGTACTGTACAGAGTGGGACCGACACGATATGAGTGGATAATTTTGGAAACCATGACAGTCGTGCCAGTATGTCTATCGAGGGTATTTTGATTCTAGGATATTACATGCTTGTTGTGTTTTCGATGTCGGATATACCGTATGAGTATTTGTTTGATTTCCGTACTTGGTCGACAGTTGTAATTGAGGATATCGTGCATCAGACGTACCGTATGAGAATACTTTCGGGATTTCGTATATGTGTTCAGTATGTCGTATGTTCATATTTGTTATGTCGAGACGTTGGACAGGAATTGCCGGAAACGGCTAAGTATGGATCTGTTAACGACGTTAAGACTTTGAGATAACGTCGCTAAGTGGTACGTGTTACGTGCGTTAAGCGTAAGGTATTACGTGCGTAACAAGAGGAATCGGATAGTTGGGCCCGGTGTCGGCGGCTTTCGGCGCGGATGTGGACAGTGAGTCAACGGATGGAGTTACGTGCGTTATACAGGGTGTATTACGTGCGTAATACGAGTATAGTCTTGTAGCAAGTCAACGTCACGTATTACGCAACGGAACAAGTGTTACGTGACGTTACGGGCGATCGCCGAGTCGTGGGCCGAGATAACTGGATGGCCGAGCATGGCCGGACGTGACTGTTGGGATGGCCGAGCATGGCCGGACGTGACTCGTTGGGATGGCCGAGCATGGTCGGCGGTGACTCGGCCGGGGCTAGGATCGCCGACACGCACGTAGGCAGTGGCCGGTTACGGCCGTAATGGCCGATTACGTACGTAAGTGGGCTGCCGGTTACGTACGTAAGGGTGCCGAACAAACTGGACAGAAGGTAGGCCGCTGCCGGTTACGTACATAAGCCACGGCCGGTTACGTACGTAACTGGCCGGCAGGTCTCGGCCTATATAAGGCCTGGACCGAGTCACCCTTATCATTTTCCATTTTTCTTCGTTCCTTCCGCGATTTCTTCAGCAAATATGATGGTTTTGAGTAGAATGAAGTTATAACAACATGTTTTGGAAGTTGGAATCATGGATTAACATCATCCTCCACCCGGATCGAGGGTAAGAACACATGAGCTTTTGGTTTTTGGATGTTCTTGAGGTTTCTTGGTGTTTTGGCCGATTTGCTCCATTTTGATTCGGATTGATAGAACTTGATTGTATACTCGTAATCATTCAATACTCTTGAAGTTTTGTGGAACAAATCCGAGTATTTCTTCGTTAAAATGATTAAATTGGATTATGCCTTCAAAGTGTTCGATGAAATGCCTCAATGAGTAGAACTTGGGAAATTCTATACGTTTTCGCATGGATGGTGATTGAATTGATATTATTGTGATTTAGGAATGAACTTTTGAAGGAAGTTGAATCGGTACCCTTCCCTTTGTCGATTTCTTCGCACTGCTATTCAAAACAAGTGATTACTTGTGTATTTCATCTTCAAGAGGTATGTTCGATAATCCTCTCATTGAATTCGGATTTTGATGTTATCGTTGAAGAAGGATTCGTATGAAGATGATTATGGTTTTGTTGTTACGATTCTTGCGGTTATATGAACTATATGTTGAAGACATTATTAGGATTATTGAACACCGAATTTCGGCTTGTGTTCGTATTGTTAAGAGTTGATATGGGTTGGTTTCGTATGATCGAGATATCATTGAACCATCGAGTTTGATTAGTTGGTCATTTCGGTTATTGATTGTTATTGAACGTATCGTTAATCGATTATTGCATTAGGTTGTGTTTAGTGATCGTTGAAGTTAACCGTTGTGTTGCGGAGCTTGTAGACGAAGACGGCGGGATTGATGGTGGCTTCATCGTATGGGTATCCAGGCAAGTTATGCTTGCTCAGTTCATAATGTTAATAAATGATTTCGTTTTCATATCATTTATGATTCATATAGCAATGGTATTATGGAATATATGAATTGTCGGAATGGTGGTATGTAAGATAAATCATAATGTATATGATTTTAAGGATGTCTAGTGGAAATGGGAACGTGAAATATAATTTGGTCTATTTCCTGACAAGTTGGATATCAAGGTTAGTTATCGTGTCGATGTTGAACCCGGACGGTGGTTTGGTATTAGTTATGGACTGTACATCATTTTGGATTGTCGGATAAACCGTGTATTCGTTCAGAGCGGTTGGTCGTGGAAAGGTTAGCGTCTCCAGCTTGAGGTAAATTAATATTGTTAGAATATGATAATCATCATATTGCATTATTGCATGTGTGTATTGATATTTCATGCGGTGAGTATGCACCAGTGTTTGTTATGTTTTGTAATGTGCTCTTCCTGTGAGCGGTGATCTCATTGGGCCGATGTGTTAGGATAAGACCTATATGGCACCTATGTTCCGGTATTCTGTGTGGATACTTTCGTGACCCTTGGTTGCGGCCTTGGGGTATTTTGTAATTGCATGAACTGTGTTAGGATAAGACCTATATGGCACCTATGTTCCGGTATTCTGTGTGATGCTTCCGTGACCCTTGGTTGCTGCCTTGGGGTTTATGTGTTAATATTATATGCATTGTGGAGCATGATGTGGACTGTTGTCTGGTGGAAATACGACATTGTGGTCGTGTCGGTCTTTCATGATCGAGTTACTGTTGCTCTTTTGGGAAATCTTCTGATCCTTGTTGGACATGCGTTTCTTCGAGATCTGTTGTCATGTTGTATCGTGGCATATCTGGAGTCAGATACGTTATGATCGTTCATGTGTAGGATTTTCGGGACGGGCACGTGTAGCATGTGTTGGTTTCGACCTCATATCAACCGTGCACACGAGACGTACTTGGTGATGCTGATTAGTTACGAGACGAGGCGTGTATTGATCAATACACGTGGTTGGCTTGTACACTGACACATGTCCGGATCGAGCATATTGTGAAGTCCATCTTGAGTCTTATTGCTTGTTCGTTCACACCCATGTATAATGGATCATCCGATATTCGGGTTGTCTTTGAAATCCCGTATATATGATTTGTATATGGTTGACGATTTTATTCTCTCGGGTATCCGTCACCATTGAACCTTTATTAATCTCGTTCGAGTTACCATATCAATGGACAACTCATTGATATCGATCCTTTATAAATCTCGTTTGGAGTTCACCCTGTCATTGGTAATCTCGTTCATTATTGATCCTTATTGATTCCAATTGGGAGTTGTCTCACCGTTGGTATTCTTGGTTATTAGTCCTTGATTGATGTTATTGGAGTTCACCGTGTCGCCGTATTCTCGGTTGTTGATCCCTTATTATCCCTATTGGAGTATACCGTGTCGCCGTATTCTCGATTGTCGATTTCTTATTGTTCTTGTTGGAGTATACCGTATCGTTGGTACTTCCGGTCGTTGGTCCTTATTGATCTTGCTAGAGTTTACTATGTCATCAGTATTCTCGGTTGTTGACCTTGTTGATCTTATTGGGGTTTATCGTATCGTTGGTATTTCTGGTTGTCGACTCTTTTGATCTTGTTAGAGTTTACCATGTCGTTGGTATTCTCGATTATTGATTCTTCATTGATCCTTACCGTGTCGTCGGTATTCTCGGTTGTCGACCTTTTATTGATCTTGTTGGGAATTGCCGTGTTGTCGGTATCCCCGGTTATTGATTCTTCATTGATCTTGTTGGAGTTACCACATAATGGTATTCTCGTTCGTGGTTGATCCTTTGTCGATCTTGTGCGGAAATATCATGTCATTGATACTTCCGTTGTGATGCATTGATTGTTTATCATTATTGATTGTGTGAGCATTCATGCTTGTATTGATATTCGGGACTTGCCATTGTTTGGGACGGATGATTTGCGGATGTATAGTGTGATATCGGTTTTATCGGATTGGCATCCGATTGTGCGACCCACCGACAGAGTTATTCATGGCCAAATCATTGTATAATTGAGATATGATCGGTTTGGGAATTTTGGTATCGTTTGGATACTGATGCAGTGGTTACTATTGAATTCATTCATCACTTAAGGACACGAGGCGTGGAATAGGTTAAGATTTTATTGTTATGGTTGTGACATGTTGGTAAGGTTACTTCGGTGAGATCATATTGGAATTATTCTTACCTTGTAATTACATTGATATGTATTGTTTTTGTGATGTGATCGTTATCATTGTTGAGTATTATGGCTGACCCCGTCGTGGGCTTTATTTTTTAGGTACTCGGAGTTCGAGCTAGTAGCGGTCGTGAAGGGGTGAGCTTTCCGGTGATACTGGCTATGGCGTGATTGTTGGGATTATGTATTCTTTTCTGGTTTTTCTAATTCCGCTGCAAATGTAATTAATTGTGTTTTTATCCGCTGCGTGTGTTTATTTAAAATGGCTTTCGATATTCTTTGAACTGTGTTTTTATCCGCTGTGCGTGTGTGTGTACTTTCAAAGGGCTTTTGACATTTTTAAACGTTTGCGAAAATGATTTTAGCCTTGTGGGTTCCAATATGGGGCCCACGGCGCTGTAATATTCCCGGTCGGTTTTGGGGGTGTTACGAAAATGGTATCGGAGCTTGGGTTTCGTAAAACCGGGCGTGTGTGTTATGTGGCTCTCTGGTGCGGTAGTAGCGTGACTTTTGAAAATGATTTTCGACTTTTGAGTCAAACCGATTTTGGAGGTTTCAAAATTTTGAAATATTTTCAAATTGTTTGTAATTGCGATTAGGTGTGTTGTTAGTGTGTTGAGACTTTGTATGGTAGTCGTATGCTGTTATAAAGGAAGATCATCGACTTCACGGACCTGTAAGTATGTTCTTTCAGTTATTTCAATTTTTATGATTATTATTTGAGCATGGTGTCGTGATTTTGAGATATTTCGGGATTGAGATACTGATTATGACAGGTGTTGAGTTTCGAGGACGAAACTTATTTAAGTGGGTGTATATGTAATATCCTAGAATTTCACTATGAATTTTTCGCATTATTTTATCCGGGATGTACTGCATGCAGTGGGACCGACACGATATGAGTGGATAATTTTGGAAACCATGATCGTGCAAGATGTCTATCGAGGGTATTTTGATTCTAGGATATTACATGCTTGTTGTGTTTTCGATGTCGGATATACCGTATGAGTATTTGTTTGATTTCCGTACTTGGTCGACAGTTGTAATTGAGGATATCGTGCATCAGACGTACCGTATGAGAATACTTTTGGGATTTCGTATATGTGTTCAGTATGTCGTATGTTCATATTTGTTATGTCGAGACGTTGGACAGGAATTGCTGGAAACGGCTAAGTATGGATCTGTTAACGTACGTTAAGACTTTGAGATAACGTACGCTAAGTGGTACGTGTTACGTACGTTAAGCGTAAGGTATTACGTACGTAACAAGAGGAATCAGACAGTTGGGCCCGGTGTCGGCAGCTTTCGGCGCGGATGTGGACAGGTGAGTCAACGGATGGAGTTACGTACGTTATACAGGGTGTATTACGTGCGTAATACGAGTATAGTATTGTAGCAAGTCAACGTACGTATTACGTACGCAACGGAACAAGTGTTACGTACGTTACGGGGCGACTGGCCGAGTCGTGGCCGAGATAACCTGGATGGCCGAGCATGGCCGGACGTGACTCGTTGGGATGGCCGAGCATGGCCGGACGTGACTCGTTGGGATGGCCGAGCATGGTCGGCAGTGACTCGCTGGGGGCTAGGACTGGCCGATTACGTACGTAGGCAGTGGCCGGTTACGGCCGTAATGGCCGATTACGTACGTAAGGGTGCCGATTCGTACGTAAGGGTGCCGAACAAACCGGGATGGTAAGGTAGGCTGCCGATACGTCGTAAGCCACGGCCGTTACGTACGTAATCGCCGGCAGTCTCGGCTATATAAGGCCTCGACCGAGTCACCCTTATCATTTTCCATTTTTCTTCGTTCTTCCGCGATTTCTTCAAAGAAATATGATGGTTTTGAGTAGAATGAAGTTATAACAACATGTTTTGGAAGTTGGAATCATGGATTAATATCATCCTCCACCCGGATCGAGGGTAAGAACACATGAGCTTTTGGTTTTTGGATGTTCTTGAGGTTTCTTGGTGTTTTGGCCGATTTGCTCCATTTTGATTCGGATTGATAGAACTTGATTGTATACTCGTAATCATTCAATACTCTTGAAGTTTTGTGGAACAAATCCGAGTATTTCTTCGTTAAAATGATTAAATTGGATTATGCCTTCAAAGTGTTCGATGAAATGCCTCAATGAGTAGAACTTGGGAAATTCTATACGTTTTCGCATGGATGGTGATTGAATTGATATTATTGTGATTTAGGAATGAACTTTTGAAGGAAGTTGAATCGGTACCCTTCCCTTTTGTCGATTTCTTCGCACCGTGCTATTCAAAACAAGTGATTACTTGTGTATTTCATCTTCAAGAGGTATGTTCGATAATCCTCTCATTGAATTCGGATTTTGATGTTATCGTTGAAGAAGGATTCGTATGAAGATGATTATGGTTTTGTTGTTACGATTCTTGCGGTTATATGAACTATATGTTGAAGACATTATTAGGATTATTGAACACCGAATTTCGGCTTGTGTTCGAATTGTTAAGAGTTGATATGGGTTGGTTTCGTATGATCGAGATATCATTGAACCATCGAGTTTGATTAGTTGGTCATTTCGGTTATTGATTGTTATTGAACGTATCGTTAATCGATTATTGCATTAGGTTGTGTTTAGTGATCGTTGAAGTTAACCGTTGTGTTGCGGAGCTTGTAGACGAAGACGGCGGGATTGATGGTGGCTTCATCGTATGGGTATCCAGGCAAGTTATGCTTGCTCAGTTCATAATGTTAATAAATGATTTCGTTTTCATTTCATTTATGATTCATATAGCAATGGTATTATGGAATATATGAATTGTCGGAATGGTGGTATGTAAGATAAATCATAATGTATATGATTTTAAGGATGTCTAGTGGAAATGGGAACGTGAAATATAATTTGGTCTATTTCCTGACAAGTTGGATATCAAGGTTAGTTATCGTGTCGATGTTGAACCCGGGACGGTGGTTTGGTATTAGTTATGGACTGTACATCATTTTGGATTGTCGGATAAACCGTGTATTCGTTCAGAGCGGTTGGTCGTGGAAAGGTTAGCGTCTCCAGCTTGAGGTAAATTAATATTGTTAGAATATGATAATCATCATATTGCATTATTGCATGTGTGTATTGATATTTCATGCGGTGAGTATGCACCAGTGTTTGTTATGTTTTGTAATGTGCTCTTCCTGTGAGCAGTGATCTGTTGGGCCGATGTGTTAGGGGATAAGACCTATATGGCACCTATGTTCCGGGGTATTCCTGTGTGGATACTTTCGTGACCCTTGGTTGCGGCCTTGGGGTATTTTGTAATTGCATGAACTGTGTTAGGGGATAAGACCTATATGGCACCTATGTTCCGGGGTATTCCTGTGTGATGCTTCCGTGACCCTTGGTTGCTGCCTTGGGGTTTATGTGTTAATATTATATGCATTGTGGAGCATGATGTGGACTGTTGTCTGGTGGAAATACGACATTGTGGTCGTGTCGGTCTTTCATGATCGAGTTACTGTTGCTCTTTTGGGAAATCTTCTGATCCTTGTTGGACATGCGTTTCTTCGAGATCTGTTGTCATGTTGTATCGTGGCATATCTGGAGTCAGATACGTTATGATCGTTCATGTGTAGGATTTTCGGGACGGGCACGTGTAGCATGTGTTGGTTTCGACCTCATATTGAACCGTGCACACGAGACGTACTTCGTGAGGCTGATTAGGTACGAGACCAGGCGTGTATTGATCAATACCCGTGGTTGGCTTGTACACGGACACATGTCCGGATCGAGCATATTGTGACGTCCATCTTGAGTCTTATTGCTTGGTCGTTCACAGTCCATGTATAATTGGATCTGTCCGATATTCGGGTTGTCTTTGAAATCCCGTATATATGATTTGTATATGGTTGACGATTTTATTCTCTCGGGTATCCGTCACCATTGAACCTTTATTAATCTCGTTCGGAGTTACCATATCAATGGACAACTCATTGATATCGATCCTTTATAAATCTCGTTTGGAGTTCACCCTGTCATTGGTAATCTCGTTCATTATTGATCCTTATTGATTCCAATTGGGAGTTGTCTCACCGTTGGTATTCTTGGTTATTAGTCCTTGATTGATGTTATCGAGTTCACCGTGTCGTCGGTATTCTCGATTGTTGATCCCTTATTATCCCTATTGAGTATACCGTGTCGCCGTATTCTCGATTGTCGATTTCTTATTGTTCTTGTTGGAGTATACCGTATCGTTGGTACTTAGGTCGTTGGTCCTTATTGATCTTGCTAGAGTTTACTATGTCATCGTATTCTCGGTTGTTGACCTTGTTGATCTTATTGGTGTTTATAGTATCGTTGGTATTTATGGTTGTCGACTCTTTTGATCTTGTTTGAGTTTACCATGTCGTTGTTATTATCGATTATTGATTCTTCATTGATCCTTTCCGTGTCGTCGGTATTCTCGGTTGTCGACCTTTTATTGATATTGTTGGGAATTTCCGTGTTGTCGGTATCCCTGTTATTGATTCTTCATTGATCTTGTTGGAGTTACCACATAATGGTATTCTCGTCGTGGTTGATCCTTTGTCGATCTTGTGCGGAAATATCATGTCATTGATACTTAGTTGTGATGCATTGATTGTTTATCATTATTGATTGTGTGAGCATTCATGCTTGTATTGATATTCGGGACTTGCCATTGTTTGGAGACGGATGATTTGCGGATGTATAGTGTGATATCGGTTTTATCGGGATTGGCATCCGATTGTGCGACCCAGTAATGCGAGTTATTCATGGCCAAATCATTGTATAATTGAGATATGATCGGTTTGGGAATTTTGGTATCGTTTCGGATACTGTGCAGTGGTTACTTTTGAATTCATTCATCACTTAAGGACACGAGGCGTGGAATAGGGTAAGATTTGATTGTTATGGTTGTGACAGTTGGTAAGGTTACTTCGGTGAGATCATATTGGAATTATTCTTACCTTGTAATTACATTGATATGTATTGTTTTTGTGATGTGATCGTTATCATTGTTGAGTATTATGGTGACCGTCGTGGGCTTTATTTTTTAGGTACTCGGAGTTCGAGCTAGTAGCGGTCGTGAAGGGGTGAGCTTTCCGGTGATACTGGCTATGGCGTGATTGTTGGGATTATGTATTCTTTTCTGGTTTTTCTAATTCCGCTGCAAATGTAATTAATTGTGTTTTTATCCGCTGCGTGTGTTTATTTAAAATGGCTTTCGATATTCTTTGAACTGTGTTTTTATCCGCTGTGCGTGTGTGTGTACTTTCAAAGGGCTTTTGACATTTTTAAACGTTTGCGAAAATGATTTTAGCCTGTGGTTCAATATACTTACGGCAGTAATATTCCCGGTCGGTTTTGGGGGTGTTACATGGAGGCTCCCCCTCTAACAGACTGACCCCTTCCTCTTCCCCGACCGAAACTCTGAGACGACTGACCCACTGAGGGCTTCTGATTAACACTGGGTTCTCCAGTCGTAGAGGCGGATGCCTCAGCCCCCAGTGTCTTTTCTCCCTCGTTACAAAATGTGGCTTTGTGGCCCAACTGGCCGCAACTGTAATATTCCAAATGAGGTAGGCTGGCCGTGCAGTTAAAACACGTCACAACCCGATTGGTAATACTAGGGCTGGTTCTGAAATTCCGATTGCCTCATGTTCTGAAATAAAACTTCAGATTAGTTTATAAGAGGTAATAATAGAATTAAGAAAAAAAAACTACAATTGGGCTAAAGAAAAAAAACTAAAATGACATGAATCCTTAAATCAAAATTAGTGGGGATTTTTTTTTTTTAGTTTGGTCATCATTATTTGGTGATATAACGATGAAGTGGTGGGGTTTCAAATGGTCAACTTGGCTGTGTTGTTGGTGCCTTTGTGTGATGAGAGAGAAAGAGAGTGAATAATTTTCATCATTTCCTTGCCCAAAATTCTTCTCCATACTTATTCATTCTGTTGATTATTAATCATAGAATACTAACCATCCACCCACCAATCCACCACTACAAAAGCTCCCCCTCTCTCTCACCCTCTCTCTCACCCTCTCTCTTAGTCTCGATTTCCCCCACAACAAAGGAAAAAGAGAAACAAAGATAAAACACAACTCAATTTTCTCTCTTCTTCCCCACATCCAAAGTTAAAATAAAAAAAGAAAAATATACATATATAAAAATGGGTTTTGATCATGATTTATGCAACACGGGCCTGGTTTTAGGGTTGGGATTTTCATTATCATCATCAACTGGAGAACACAAGTCCAAGAAGCCAGGTAACTCGGCTCAGAAGATGGATTGTCTCGGCAAAGTCACCGACGAGCCCTCATTGACACTCAGCTTATTCGGCCAAACCTTTGATCTGGCGAAGAAGGCCGCCGGTTCTGATTATAATTACAACAAAGGTATTGCTGTTGGTGATCATCATCCTGATCAATATCAGTCTGGTGATGATCACTTGTACAGACAAGACAGTGGAGCCTCGTCCTTCTCAAACGTTAGCAGTGTGAAGAGAGAGAGAGAAGCCGGGAGTGAGGAGGTTGAGATAGAGAGGGTTATTTCGTCTAGGGCTAGCGATGAAGATGATGATGATGGGCCTAATGGAAGGAAGAAACTCAGGCTCACTAAGGCTCAGTCTGCGCTTCTGGAAGAAAGCTTCAAGCAACAAAGTACTCTCAATCCTGTATGTCATACTGTATATATCATATCCCTCTCAAGCATTCCTACGAACACATAACGAACACCTTTTTTTTCTGAAAAGTTCTTAATACTGAATTTTTTTTTTTTTTTGGGGTTCTGTTGATCAGAAGCAGAAGCAAGAACTGGCTCGGAAATTGAAGCTTAGGCCCCGTCAGGTTGAAGTTTGGTTTCAGAACAGAAGAGCCAGGTTTTATTTTTAACCCTTGAAAATTATCTGTTTGGAAGAAATTTTTTTAACCCCCGTCATAATATGATGGTTGGATCAAGTCACCCATATTAAATATTTTGTTTGTTTTTTTTCGGTGATTTTTTTTTTAATACTTTTAATTTTTGGATTAATTGCAAAATAAACTCGATTTTTGAAGTTTTTATCAATTATAAGACGAACTTTTTTGGTTGCAATTCAATATACAAATTATTTAAGTTTGTCAAATTGATACACAATAAATTTTCGGAAGAAAAATTGTTGATAAGAATGTCCGAAACAGTGAACACTTTATATGTCACGTCTGCCACACAATTTCTATGCCACATGGATAATATAAAAAAGATTTTTATTAGATCTAAAAAAATAGAAAAACATGAGGTTTAGAAAGCCATTCTTTAGAAATTACTCTTTTCGTCCCACCGATCTTGATTCATATTTTTTTTTTGGGCCGTCCCAAGATATTTGGTCATTTACTTTTTAAGACACTTTTATCTCTCACAACTTTAAATAATATATATTCATGCTATCACTTTACACACTACATTTCAATTTTTCTTAAATTCCATGCCGAGAAGCAAATGCTCAAGATAGGTGGGACGGAGGGAGTATGTTTTTTTTTTTTCAAATTTAGATAGAAATTATATGTATTTTATACGTGCCATCACATATGAGGTGTCTTCGGTATCCTTGTCAGCAATTCTTTTGCCGGAAGAAACTCCTCGTATATCGATTTGACAAACTTAAATTAAAAAAAATCTAAAATTCATGATTTATTTTGTAATTAATCATAAATTTTTTGTAGGAGTTTTTGTGATTTTAGTTTATTATACTCTCTCCATTTCTGAAAACTATATCATTAAGGTCATTTTCGTTTATCCCTAAAAATTGTATACCCCACATAACTCATTACATTTATATTCCTAACAAACCTCGCACGGGTCGGGCCGGGCTGGTCTGGGCTCGAAGGTGGGTCGGACTGGGCTGGGCCTGAACTGGAGGGTCCCGTCTGGTTAGCCGGGGCTTGGGCTCGATCCCGGGCCCGGCTGGCCCTGTCGGCCCGGAGGCCTAAAAATTCGGGCTGGGCCGGGCCAACCCAGCCCACTGGCCACCTCTTCTCACACTACAAAGGAGTGGGTCTCTTTTTTCAGCTCAACAAACAATCTGCCGAAATATTTCTTAAAATTCCCGTCACTCAAATCGTGATACAATTTTGCATTGATTGAGTATATAGGTTCCTTTTTTCTGTTAACTTTCAGTTTTTTAATTTTATTTTTAGTATTCTATTTATTTCAGTTTTCTGTTTTTTCTTTTTGTTTTTATTTTAAAATGTTTTATGAAATCCGTCTCACGGATCAAAACTGTAAGACCGATACCTATTCTACAGTTTCTCTGTTTTCTTTTTTTTTTCAAATACGGAGCTTGTAAAAAAACCTGAAAAAGAAATACCTATGATTATATATTTATTTATTTATTTACATTTTATTTCCCTATTTACAGAACAAAGCTAAAGCAAACAGAAGTAGACTGCGAATTCTTGAAGAAATGCTGTGAGACGCTAACAGACGAGAATCGGCGGCTGCATAAGGAGCTTCAGGAGCTGAAGGCGCTAAAATTGGCTCAGCCGCTGTATATGCAGCTGCCGGCGGCGGCCACACTCACCATGTGCCCTTCATGTGAGAGGATCGGTGGCGGCGGCAGCGGTGGCGGCTCGGAAAACTCGCCCAAGAGCGCCTTTGTCATGGCTCCAAAGCCGCACTTTTACAATCCCTTCACTAATTCTTAACGGCTTGTTAATTTATTTAGCTTTAGAAATTTGAAAATAAAAAAAAAAATATATATATATATATATATATAAGGAAAAGGTCGTACATATTAAATATGGAACCATCCCACAACCATGTTTTTTATTCGGTTAAGGGCCTGTAGACGAAAAAAAAAAAGAGAGATAATATTCATCTAATTTATAGAAGTTGGAGAACTACATTACTAATCGTGTTTTTTTTTTATCCTACTTTTTTCTATATAAAAATAGTTGTACATCATAATTATATGTATTGATAATTATATATTGTCAAGGGGTTATTGTTCACTTGTTTCTAGTAGCTTTGCCATTGCGTTCAATTATTGGTATACGATTGGTGATTGACGTTGGATATTGGTTTAGTGAAAAATAAGTGTTGGTTTAGGGTTCGGATGCAGTGCGATGCACCACGTGTTGTCTGTGAGATCATTGTCGGATCACACGCGCATACACACACCCGTGCGGGTGTGTGTGATCCAATGGTGGGGTGCAGCACAGCATGGTGCTGTACTGCACCAGATCCCCTTCCGTTGGTTTAGACGTTTAGTATTAAATTAATTTAATATGTTTATTTTTTTTGAATTAGTTTGAGTAGATAAACATTGTACTTTATATATTTCAAATTGATAAAATAAATGATATAGCTATTTAAATGAATTTAGTGGAAAATTGATGAATTAGAATGCGATATGGTAAGGCATCCCATATTAATCTGATTAGTTTATTAGTATGCATGTCTACGTAGTTCAAACAAGCCGGTAGTCCACTATAATGGAGCACCGCTGCAAAATCCACATGCACGGAAGCACTGCTGTCGGCCGATTCGGGCCCAAGTTGGACTTAAACCTTGGGTCTGGGACCTAACCAAACGAAATGAGGAGGTACAAACTTGACTACTTATGAACTAAATCGAACAAATCAAGCTCAACAGACCTCTCTTCTCGAAGGTGACTCTTTTGGCAAATCTTTGATCGGAAGAGTAAAGACCATTTATGAGCGTCATTCTTGATCTTAAAGGTTATGGAGGATTTTCTTGGCTCATTAACCACGGTAACTTGTCACATGATGGAGATTCATGGAGCTCCAAAAAAGGAGGTGTTATGCATTTCAGAACAACACGTGTAAAAACACAACATCAAAATATTTCACCCTAATGTCATACCGTTTTTCTCTGTCATTTTCGTACCTAGATTTCTACGCTAGGTCAGTTCGTCGGAGTTCTGAATTTCTGAGAGTATTTAATTGAAAAACCCTGAAGCAATTGTACCTTATAGACTAATTACCTGAGCCATCTGCTCTAATACAGAAGTAAAGTACTCCTACGGAATGAAAGTGTATCACTTATGCTTTCAGTTTGTTTCTAGTTTCTTTTAATGTTGTAATTTTTGTAGAATTTGTACTATGCTGCTTATTTTTGTATTTCTATTATAATCAGCCTAACATTATTGAAAATACTACAAAACAAACAATTATAAGACTATTCGTCATATTGGTTTGAAATTTTCGATAGTGCCATACTGATGTTGTCGTTGCTGCTCCCGCCACTGGTGCCAATGTTGCTATTGTTCATGTTGCACCTGCTGCTCCCCCTATGGCGGTATAGGTTGAGAAACCCGAGAATTTTTTAGGTGTTGACTTCAAAAGATGGCAGCAACAGATGTTGTTTTATTTGACTACATTGGGGCTTGTTTTTTACCTCATGGATGATGCCCTGTAGTGACTGGAACTCTTATTGATCATACCAAGCATTTTGCATATGATCAATGGTGTAACAATGTTTTCATGTGCCGTAATATGAT
Organism: Orobanche coerulescens; assembly: GCA_033398695.1. Classification (NCBI taxonomy): domain Eukaryota; kingdom Viridiplantae; phylum Streptophyta; class Magnoliopsida; order Lamiales; family Orobanchaceae; genus Orobanche; species Orobanche coerulescens. The sequence continues at coordinate 188,805,591 of CM065804.1, read as the reverse complement.
TCTGAACGAGTTTGGTAACTCACTGTAAAACGTGTATAGTCAATCAAGACCTCCGGTGAACTCTGAATTTTTTTTGAAAAATAAGTAAAAAACTGGTGATGTTGGAATCGAAAAGTTCGTGACTCGGCGTTTTCTAGACTTTCAATGATAGATATCAAAACTGTCATTGAACAAGTCCAACACCTATAATTAATTTTGTATAAGAATAATTTCAATTAATTCCAGTTTATTTTGTATTTTCATGATGAGTGTACTCGACTTATTGGTTATGCTATGTTATTGAAGTTGTCATTTCATATTTTTGAGTTTTTATTTAGACTGTTAGTCATTTCTTTTGACTTGTGATTTTTAGTTATTCATAGAATTGTATCACTTGGGGCCTCGTTCGTAAAGTTTTTGCCATTGTCTCGTGAGGATAGCTTTTTGAGTTGTTATTATCATGTTAAAGTAAATGCTTTGTCGATTTTGGCAGAATCGTAATAGAAGTGTCGTTGGCATCACTTTTTTGAAATTACGGGTTGTTTTGTTGCCAGCCATAGTTTATGGTCGTAAAATCTTCAATGATACGATCGTAAGTGTCTTGTCTATACTGTCGTAAGTCCCTTATGGTATGGTTGTAGTTTGCTAAGTTCTAATTCATGGTAATCCAACGGCCTATTTACGGTTGTAAGCTTCAGCAGTTACGGCCGTATGATCTGATAATTACGATCGTAAGCCATAATAGTCAAGATCATAACTTGTGCCGGTATACAACCTAAACAACAATTTAATTCAATGAATTTGTATATTCCTGGATTTTGAGCGATTTTTAGGGCTACTTTCCAAGGGTTCCTCTTGAGGACGTATTAAGAGAGTTAGATCGGAGACTAGTGTAACACCCCCAATCCGCTCAGTGATATTACACGCCGTAGAAACTTTCCTCAAGGATCTACCAGGCTGGTAACAACATCGAACAACTCAATAATGCCTTTAAAGCTAAAATGACTCAGTAGACCGATTTGGTCTTTCAATAAATACATACAACTCAAACACAATACATGCCCACGCAGGGGTCGAATACAACACACTCCCGTACAACGGGAAAGAATACTGCAGTGGAAAATAAACTATAACTAAACCAATGACATCGAACGGGTCCTCGTGTGATTAGTATCGTTCATCTTTCATCATCCTTCGTGCCGACCCTGTGTTATGCTCCCAAACCTGAATGCAAAAACAGACATCCACCCCCCGAATACTCGGGGGTTAGCAAAACTCCACTGTTTTGCTAGTGCAAGAACAAAGTGCAAATACGAGCCATACAATTCACATTCCATGAATAACAATAACCAGGAATCCTCAAAGATCCAAACATAACGAACAGTACTTCCCGAGGCATGAGTTTTGTAAAACATTCTAAAATCGAAATGTCAAAAATCAAGGGAAAACAATTTATAAAACAGTTTAAAATGCCATCGAGAGTTTTAATAGAAAACAATTTAGGATTTTAGAATCCTTCTCTTTCCAAAAATCAATAGGGGTCACAGCCCAAAGATTTTGTTTTCGCAAATAGAAAACCGACAACAATTCACAGGGCCAGAGCCCAACATCACGTGTCCTCAACGGACATAAAAATCAACAAAACACAATCGCGCACGCGCATCGCCTAGGACCGGGACGAAGCCACAAATCCCACTCGAGGCCTCGAAGGACCCTCCCGAGCTGGCTAGCGAAACAAATCACACACATCTCACGGTTGGATCAATCGCTTGTTGCATCCTGGCCACATGATCGCATGCCATGTGCCACCGTAGATTACCTCAGGCTCTCACGGTTGGATCAATCACTTGTTGCATCCTGACCACATGATCACGTGCCATGTGTCACCGTAGACCTTCAATCATATCCACACATTCACACAAATAATATATCACATCAATGATATCCAAACAACTCAACAAGAGGCATCAAACACTTAGCAAAACAACACGTCAAACCACAATGCACCAAAATGAAACAATATACGTCCACACGCAAATACCAAGTGCATCATCAACACCAAACATATCCATAGGATTCACATAGTCATTTACAAGACACACCATTCACAATACACACGCGTTTTAAAACAAGCCTTTAACAAGGCTAACCCGAATCTTTTGAAAGTCCAATGCAAACGACCAACAAACACATTTAGACGATCACTAATTATCATATCCACAAAACAAGAAAAGTATGGGCAAGGTACTTGCCTCGAATAAGTACAACACGGAGAATCGACCGAAGTAGGTTGGCACGAACCGACTACGAACCCGCCGACTCCACCGAACGACAACCCGCAACAATAAACTACGAACAACAATAACAACAGTGAAAATAAATTCTATAGCACGACCCAAGGTCGCTGAATTCAAATAACAAACGACGAAAGTTAAAGGGTTTCCTCCAAAACGGCCAAGAACACGAATCGACCCGACAAAACATGGAAACGGAATTCTCAACCGAAAATATGGATGTTCAATCCATAGGATATGTTTAACAACATCATTTAACAACAATCGGTTCGTCAAAAATGGATAGAAAACGAAATCAAGAACAGAACTCCCAAAAAGTCAACCCTAGGGATTCAAGAAAAATACCTTGATTCGGTGAAGAACAATGGATTGGATGGTGTTATAATCACCTAGGATACTCCAAAACACCTTGGATGGAGTAGAAATCGTCCAGGAGCCCAAGCCCTAGTCGCCTTCGTCTCAACCCGCGGAGGAAGAAGAATAAATGAAGAAAAATGAAGAGTAATGACTGTTGTCCAGTTTATATACTGGACAGCTTAGCGTGCGCTAATACTACCTGATTAGCGTGCGCTATCGAAGCATCAGAACAAAACGTTCTGTCAAAATGTACAGTTAGCGCGCGCTAGCTACAAATGTTAGCGTGCGCTAACGAGACCCCAAGACCTAGTCCAGTAGCTCCTGGACTGCCCTGAAGTACCGGATAGCGCGCGCTATCCTCCCCCCAGCGTGCGCTACCAATGCACCCTAGCGCGCGTTATGTTACCACATAGCGTGTGCTAACCAACGTTCTAACCCAGTCCAGTAGCCTCTGGACTGATTCTGCACCACCCATTAGCGCGCGCTAACGGCAACCTAACGCGCGCTAGCCACAAAGCGTAGCGTGCGCTAACAAATCAGAGAGACAGCAACAAAACATCTCAGAAATGGGTATGACGATATACCCACAACTTTGGGAAATTACAAAACAGCCCCAAATGTCTGAAAAATCACGATACGACAACGAATAACCAAACCGAAGCTCGCAACACATATAACAACGTCAAATGAACTTACGAGAAACCCGAAACGACAGTTTCGAATGAGGTTCGCAAGGATCGAACTCAAGCGCGGGAAAGTTGCTTAAGAACACGAAACTCAACAAAACGACACCGAAACGAACTCGGATGACAAAAAGTGCAGAACTAAATACTCTCAGAATAACGAAACGATCACGAGAAAGTCGTCAAAACGGACTTCGGCCGAAAAATAAATTTACCAAAAATCGAAAATTGCGGATATTACATTCTACCCTCCTTAAAAGAAGTTTCGTCCCGAAACTTAAAATAAGTAGGGAGGAGCAACATCCCGCCAAGAAAACTCAACGAGATACACAAGAAATGCGTAACTTTCATCCATCGGCGAAACATTACAAGCAACGCAAAGGAATATACGGCGTGAAAACGCGCTCCACGACGACCAACACAACGCCACCGGTAAAAACATAATAAAACCAACAAGTGACAAGCGTCATCAAACAGATAATATTATCAAGTCAATTATCCGAACATTCACAAAACACAAAGTATCTATTACAAGGAAACACGCACAGTCGAGAAAATGGAAAGTAAACACAAACGATCCACAAAGGCAATCATAAACAATTCAGACTACGCCGAAATCCTCAAAACCACACTAGGCATCTCCGTGTCCTTTCGGAGCAGAGACACAACCTCGATCCCCAAATCTCTCAGTTACCGTCTCGCAATGTACGGCTCGGTGACCCACCTGGCCACACTCGAAACAGCTGACTAACGGTGAAGGACAATTCTTCGCAGTATGGCCTGCTCGACTACAGTTATAACATATCTTCGAGCTGCTCACATTACTCACTGCAGGGGTACTACTCCTCTGATCACGCGATCTAGGAACCATCTTGGGATGACGAAACGAAGTCTCAACCTCAAGGGCCCCACTCATCTGATTTCCTGAAAAGTTCCCAGCAGTTTTCTGTTTCTTCGAGTCAGACATACTCTTGGTCGATAATCTGGATAGCTCATAGGCTAACGCTCTATTCTGATAATCTCTCAAGGAAGTACAAGCGAGACCTGCCATGTACTGACGAATCTCCGGCTTCATCCGCCTACTAAAATGACAAATCTTGTCCTCCTCTGTCCTTACTTGATTCTGCACATAGCCGAGCTGTTTGCTAAAATCAATAATAGCTTGGGACAGCGGTACATCCTGCGGCTTCGCCGAAAAGAATTCATTAATCTTCTGATTTTTGATCGGCTCCGGACAAAACTCATCTCTCACAGAGGGATAATCACAACAAATGCGTGGCAAACGACTCAACATTCACGCCACCAATTCCATCATACTCGGGAGCTAACATTCTAACGATAATGTAAATATCATACATACATTCCTGGACTGCAACAGGAATGATAGATTTTAAAAACGAAAACCACCTTTGAAAAGAAAGATTCTGGAAACACTAGTTGATCTTGAGTATCACCTTTTAAAAAGTAGTACAAACACCATTATCGAGACTTTGAAAATCATCTTGCATTTGAAAAAAATGAGGACACTTTCCTTTTAGTGAAAAACTTTCAGAATATTCGACCCTCAGGTCTAAGTAAAAGTGTTTCTAAAACATTGAAAATATCTCAAAATATTTTGGTCCTCGAGGTAGAAGAATTTTAAACATATTGTGGCACATTGGATGTACCACGAGAAAATAATTCATTTTAAAAGTACGTCTCGAAATTTATTTTTTAAGATACTCAAGGTTTTCAAGGATAATTCAATGGGCTAGAATGCCCAAAAATTTCAGATAATTACACAAAACTTTATAGCGCCGTGGGTCCCGCGTCGGAACCCACCAGCCTAAAAACCATTTATAAAAATGCCAAAAAGGCTGGCGACGGTAATATTTCAAAAACTCACAAAAGACATTTACAAAATACTAAATACCGTCATAAGAATTTCGCCAAAACGATCAAAGCCATAATGCCAAAAACTCGGTTAAGGGAATCGGTTTTCGAAATAAAACTCAGTCGGTAAAATACCGAAAGCCATTTCAAAAAAACTCACGCAGCGGATAAAAGAAATAAGGTCAAACATGCACAATCCAGCAACGCTACTCCTCATATGAACAAAATATGAGGGTCAAATAACCGCATATCAAAAATCAAAATCCATAAGAGGATTCCGTCACTAAACAAATAATCATAACAATAGCTCGTGTCACACGAGGCACAATAGAAAGGAGGGAGACTTACAGCCACAGGTCGCACGAAGATGATGATCGCCCACGATACTAATCACGACCAACAAACTCAGACGACGCGTCGCGACACGACTCAGTCAGACAAAATCTGACGAGACAAAAACTCAACAGACACCACTAAACCCGACAACCTAGGTTTCCACAACCTAATCTCCGATAGCATTTATGTAACACCCCCAATCTGCTCAGGGATATTACACGCCGTAGAACCTTTCTTCAAGGATCTACCAGGCTGGAAACAACATCGAACAACTCAATAATGCCTTTAAAGCTAAAATGACTCAGTAGACCGATTTGGTCTTTCAATAAATACATACAACTCAAACACAATACATGCCCACGCAGGGGTCGAATACAACACACTCCCGTACTACGGGAAAGAATACTGCAGCGGAAAATAAACTATAACTAAACCAATGACATCGAACGGGTCCTCGTGTGATTAGTATCGTTCATCTTTCATCATCCTTCGTGCTGACCCTGTGTTATGCTCCCAAACCTGAATGCAAAAACAGACATCCACCCCCCGAATACTCGGGGGTTAGCAAAACTCCACTGTTTTGCTAGTGCAAGAACAAAGTGCAAATACGAGCCATACAATTCACATTCCACGAATAACAATAATCAGGAATCCTCAAAGATCCAAACGTAACGAACAGTACTTCCCGAGGCATGAGTTTGGTAAAACATTCTAAAATCGAAATGTCACAAATCAAGGGAAAACAATTTATAAAACAGTTTAAAATGCCATCGAGAGTTTTAATAGAAAACAATTTAGGATTTTAGAATCCTTCTCTTTCCAAAAATCAATAGGGGTCACAGCCCAAAGGTTTTGTTTTCGCAAATAGAAAACCGACAACAATTCACAGGGACAGAGCCCAACATCACGTGTCCTCAACAGACATAAAAATCAACAAAACACAATCGCGAACGCGCATCGCCTAGGACCGGGACGAAGCCACAAATCCCACTCGAGGCCTCGAAGGACCCTCCCTAGCTGGCTAGCGAAACAAATCATACACATCTCACGGTTGGATCAATCGCTTGTTGCATCCTGGCCACATGATCGCATTCCATGTGCCACCGTAGATTACCTCAGGCTCTCACGGTTGGATCAATCACTTGTTGCATCCTGACCACATGATCACGTGCCATGTGTCACCGTAGACCTTCAACCATATCCACACATTCACACAAATAACATATCACATCAATGATATCCAAACAACTCAACAAGAGGCATCAAACACTTAGCAAAACAACACGTCAAACTACAATGCACCAAAATGAAACAATATACGTCCACACGCAAATACCAAGTGCATCATCAACACCAAACATATCCATAGGATTCACATAGTCATTTACAAGACACACAATTCACAATACACACGCGTTTTGAAAACAAGCCTTTAACAAGGCTAACCCGAATCTTTTGAAAGTTCAATGCAAATGACCAACGAACACATTTAGACGATCACTAATTATCATATCCACAAAACAAGAAAAGTATGGGCAAGGTACTTGCCTCGAATAAGTACAACATGGAGAATCGACCGAAGTAGGTTGGCACGAACCGACTACGAACCCGCCGACTCCACCGAACGACAACCCGCAACAATAAACTACGAACAACAATAACAACAGTGAAAATGAATTCTATAGCACGACCCAAGGCCGCCGAATTCAAATAACAAACGACGAAAGGTCAAGGGTTTCCCCCAAAACGGCCAAGAACACGAATCGACCCGACAAAACATGGAAACAGAATTCCCAACCGAAAATATGGATGTTCAATCCATAGGATATGTTTAACAACATCATTTAACAACAATCGGTTCGTCAAAAATGGATAGAAAACGAAATCAAGAACAGAACTCCCAAAAAGTCAACCCTAGGGATTCAAGAAAAATACCTTGATTCGGTGAAGAACAATAGATTGGATGGTGTTATAATCACCTAGGATACTCCAAAACACCTTGGATGGAGTAGAAATCGGCCAGGAGCCCAAGCCCTAGTCGCCTTCGTCTCAACCCGCGGAGGAAGAAGAATAAATGAAGAAAAATGAAGAGTAATGACTGATGTCCAGTTTATATACTGGACAGCTTAGCGTGCGCTAATACTACCTGATTAGCGTGCGCTATCGAAGAATCAGAACAAAACGTTCTGTCAAAATGTACAGTTAGCGCGCGCTAGCTACAAATGTTAGCGTGCGCTACCAATGCACCCTAGCGCGCGTTATGTTACCACATAGCGTGCGTTAACCAACATTCTAACCCAATCCAGTAGCCTCTGGACTGATTCTGCACCACCTGTTAGTGCGCGCTAACGGCAACACTTAGCGTGCGCTAACTCCGGCAACCTAGCGCGCGCTAGCCACAAAGCGTAGCGTGCGCTAACAACTCAGAGAGACAGCAACAAAACATCTCAGAAATGGGTATGACGACATACCCACAACTTTGGGAAATTACAATATAACCCCAAATGTCCGAAAAATCACGATACGACAACGAATAACCAAACCAAAGCTCACAACACGTATAACAACGTCAAATGAACTTACGAGAAACCCGAAAGGACAGTTTCGAACGAGATTCGCAAGGATCGAACTCAAGCGCGGAAAAGTCGCTTAAGAACACGAAACTCAACAAAACGACACCGAAACGAACTCGGATGACAAAAAGTGCAGAACTAAATACTCTCAGAATGACGAAACGGTCACGAGCAAGTCGTTAAAACGGACTCCGGCCGAAAAAAGAAATTTATCAAAAATCAAAAATTGCGGATATTACAACTAGAACATCATTCTAAGCATCAATCTTCCTCTGTTCTTCTTCAAATAAAGGTATGAATTCGAAGAATCCGTTTTGTATGTTTGGGGGTTTCCATTTTGACCATTTCTTTTAGTATTTTTATTATTATTTTAATCGTGTAAAGTCGTATTTTCGTGATACTTATCTCGATTCTTAGGATTTTATGTCGTTTTAGTGCTTTAGTGAGTTTTTTGAATTTTAAATTTTTTTATCGTACTATTCTATGATTTTTCTAGGGGAAAACATTAAACGGATCGAGCAAGGGAGTAAAAAGGGTCGACGGACACCCAAGACACCACTTGACTGAGGCACTAAGTCATCCCTTGATCGACGGTTCGATCCCTCGGTGTTGAGCTTTCATCATCTGGACCGACCTTGACTGAGTTGCCAAGCACAAACTGTTAGTATTGTGCTCTAAGTCTACTATTTAATAATATAATGTGGAGATATTTATTATTATAATATTGATTATATTATTGAATTAATATTCTGCTTACGATCATCAAGTATGTGACTTGATAGTAAAGCTCGTTAAAGCATTAAAAGACATTTATTTTAAATATCCCTAGTAATATGATTACTAGTATGATAATGATACGATGGCTATGTTTTACTGGTCATGAACATGAGATGTTAAATCACGTCATAGATACATGTAGACACCGCATTGGATATGACCTAACAAAGAGAATTATATATGGATTAAGTCATTATAATTCCTCTGATTGTTATATATTATTTAAGTCCTTATTACCTAAAGTCACTACAGTTTCCTACATAATGAGTATCATATTTAAACACAATACCAACGTCTTCTGTAACAAGGGACTATACAGTTTGTGATTGGATATGGTACGATTTATGCAGAGGGAAGTAGTTAGTTCAGACGGGAGTTGTCCCTCCTACAAAACGGATAAGATATCCACGGGCCTTTGATAAGTTAAATTGTTTAAATGCATTGCCATGCTCAAATTGATCAATAAAGAGTTATCGATAAATATTTGATTTGGACAATTGTAACTTGAGATCAAGAACATTAATTAAGCTATATAAGGTTGACTTATCCATGCCTTATTCTTAATTAGGATATCGCGCGACGAGAGGATTAAATATTATACAGTAATGGGATTTCGTTCGTGCCGGCGAATTAATTCTTTTAATGCGGGTAGTCATGATGTCTAGCTAGAGGCCGCTTATGATTTATGAGTCGTAAAATTATTTTTATACTCATTGCCGTATTAATTAGAACCTACAGGGTCACATACTTAAACGAGCCAAGCAGCTATTTAGCCTATTTTGTTCCGGTTGATTATGGTTGGTAAATGGGTTGGTGAACCCTTAGCCATGTAGAGGGCTATATAATAGTGTCTTGTGATATCCCTCACACTTGGCCAACACAAGAGAAGACATAATTAGTGTAGAGAGAATCAAAAATCTGATTTTGATATTTCTCTCTCTAAAAGTTTTGAAGATTATATTCAAGAGTTGAATAATCAAAAGGATCAAGAAGATATCTTCACATCCTTGAAGATTGATTCTTGGACCAAGAAAAGTATTTAGAATACTCATCTAATCTTCATCTAATCTTGTGAGTTTGATCTTTAACAACATATTGAATAAGATTCATAGTTGTTATTTTAGATCAAAGTTCACAAACATTTGAATGAAATTCTTGGTGTTCTTGTTCTTACCATAATCAAGAACATACCTATATTCAAATTGATTTAAGTGAAATCTTTATTGAATATGAGCCAGCAATCCCTTAGACGCTCGGGACTTATTCGTTGTGTGGATACCGTAGAGGACGCTCGCTTCTTGCAACGTCTCTAGAAGGCTCGATCGAAAACACACTACAAGAGGTAACAATCTTGTTCTTCGTACTTTGATAATATACTTGGATCCTCGGAGGGTTTTACATATTATATTTATACTTACGTTGCACTATTTCGATATATGATGAGATCATAAATCTTATTAGTTCAATAAAAACCCAACACAAACGCCATTGAGCCGAACTCCAGAATGACCTAGGCCGGTCTTTAGCGCGACAGAGGATGATCTCCAGTGCGACCGAGGCCGTGTTTTGTCCCACTTATCTTTATTATATAGACGATTTGTGATTTACGATTTATGTTTTTACTATTTATGACTTATGTTTGTTGCGATTTTTGTTATTTTTATCAATAAACAAGATCGGAATGCGTAAACTCAAAGATCTACTACGATAAATTTAAGGGGGAGTAGTTGTATTTTTTTTCTTTGGATTGAATTTTGTCCCACTAGATTTTCTTGCAAAATTTTAATGAGACACCGTTCTGTTAAAGGTCAACATAGTAAATAATATATTCAGTAGTAAATGACTAATGTATACATGAAATCTGGAAGTGTACCTATAACAGAGGTTTGTAGCCTTCGTAAGCAACATGTACATTATTATTTTCCTATTCTATTTTTCTCTTTTAAGTTTGTAACCAAAAAACATCATATATTTAACTCAATATTTAATACTCCCTCTATCCTAATGAACTTGCCGCACTTAATTTTGACTATAACTTTATGGAAATATATATTCCTTCCTTTTCATAGAACTGTGTTCATTTTAACTTTGACTGGTCTCTCCAAATACACCTTTAACCATTAATAACTTCAATTATATATGAATAAAAATTATAAAAAAATAATATTTGAAAAATACACATTAAGACAAATCAAATAAGTACTTACATTACTATAATTTTTTTATATATTGATTGCATTTCATGGTCAAATTTTATGAATTTTGACTAATAAAATTCAAAATGAGCACAGTTTTGTGGGACGGAGAGAGTATTTAATTTTGTCCTAATAAATGTATTTAATACTCCCTCTGTCCCGATGGAGATTTATCATGAAATGTATTTTGTAAAATATTGTAATTTATAATTTTTATAATTATAAAATTATAAATAATCACGATCATATTAATATTAGTTTAATTAAAAAAAATCAATGCCTAAAATTTGTTGGGAATGAGGGAGTCCAATACCGTGCAAATAATTAAAAAATTCTGGTAAATTTTGCACATCTTCGTATAAAGTTGTCGGGTTTAAGAATATCATGTTTTCATGGATATTTCATATTTTATTTCATAAATATAGGTCAAATTCATCAACTAAAACTTATTTTATCCAGTTCATGACATACTTTTAAACAACAATGGAAATTTTTGGAATAAAAAAAACGACCATCACAAGGTGTTGGCTCACATGTATACTCAACACGCGAAAAGGCGATAGAGGCGTGTAAATTAAGAAACTAATGGAAAAATCTCCATCATTATTATTAAAAAATTATCAGCAGACTATTCTTTGCATTTATGAAAAAACTGAAAATGTTTCGGGAGAAAATAAAAGATTGTAAATACGAGTCAATCAATTGTATTCATAACACTGATAGATGAATCTTTATATAGGTATTACAATGAGAGTCCTTCCATACATAGGATTCCTAGATAAGGTAAGACATCTAATAAGATCCTACTACCTCTAGAAGGATCTAGAACATTCCATCTTTGTATTCCCCTACAACCAGTATTAGGTAAGACACCAATAAGGAAAAGATATCCCGAAACACTCCCCCTGTGTCGAGCACTAATACTATCATGGTGCATAAGATGTTGCCTGGGTAAAAAACTTTTCCAAGTCAAACAAAACCCCGTGAAAAAAACAAAGACTTGGTGAGGAAAAAGAGCACAACGCACCAACTATAAATGTCAGAATCATGTGAAGTATACTCCCCCTGAGATATATATAACAGTTCATTCCGGCGAGCTATCATTAGTTGAGCTCGGATAAACGACACATGCCGGTGCTTCTCACATGTTTCTCAAATGTAGATTTTGGCAGAGACTTAGTGAAAAAGTATGCGGTATTCTCATCGGAACTCATTTGTTTCACTTCGATATTCACCATTTTCTGTTGTTGCTGATTATAAAAGAACTTTGGTGCGATATGTTTGGTATTGTCACCCTTAATGAAACCTAATTTCATCTGCTCAATGCATGCCGCATTGTCCTCAAACGTGCAAATAGGGGTTGCTGTAGTGGGCTCTAATCCATAAGTTCCTCGTATATGGTCTATGACTGACCGAAGCCAAATGCGCTCCCTTACGGATTCGTGCAATGCAATAATCTCTGCATGGTTCGAGGAAGTAGCAACCAGGGTATGCTTGGTAGATCGCCAAGATATCGTCGTATTCTCAATGGTGAACACATAACCAGTTTGGGAACGTCTTTTATGCGGGTCAGAGAGATAACCGGCATCAGCAAACCCAACTAACATATTGTTAGGATTCTTTGCATATGGGGTAAGCTTGCTTGCATTAGCACTTCTGGTAGTCAAGCTGCCATGCTTAGCTGCAATATCAGAGGAAGATCGACGGTTGGTATGCATCGTCTTAACCTCAACAATTCCTTTCAGAATATCGCTCTCTCTTGCGTAGGGAAAGAACAATCCAAGATCATTGGAGCCTTTCAAGTATCGAAAGATGTGTTTTACTCCATTCCTATGCCTTATCGTGGGAGCGGAGCTAAATCTCGCTAATAGATTTACTGAGAATGCGATGTCTGGGCGAGTACATTGAGCCAGATACAACAACACACCGATTGCGCTAAGGTACGGTGTTTCTGCTCCAAGTACCTCTTCATCCTCCTCTTTAGGACGAAACAGATCCTTGTTCATTTCCAGACTTCGACCAACCATGGGGTAGCAAGAGGATGTGCCTTGTCCATACTAAATCGCCTGAGCATTTTCTGGACATAGGCAGATTGATGAATGAGTATACCATCATCTCGATGTTCTAGCTTTATGCCCAAGCAAAATCGAGTCCTCCCCAGGTCTTTCATCTCGAATTCGGATTTAAGGTAGCGGGTCGTTTTATTGACCTCATCTATGGTACCGATAACATCCATGTCATCTACATAGACGGCTACGATCACGAATCTTGTATCTGTTCTTTTCACAAAACTGCATGGACAGATATCACTATTCTCGTATCCCTTCCCAACCAAGTATTCACGTAGGCGGTTGTACCACATCCTTCCAGATTATTTCAACCCATACAGTGAACGACGCAATTTCACAGCGTAAGCGCTCCGTGGCTTACAACTACTTGATTTGGGCAACGAAATCCCTTCGGGGACTTTCATATAAATATCCATATCTAGATCCCCATAAAGATACGCTGTAACCACATCCATAAGCTGCATATTCAGTTTTTCGGACACTACCAAACTGACTAAGTTGTGGAAAGTGATGATGTCTATAACGGGAGAATATGTCTCCTCGTAATCAATGCTAGGGCGCTGCGAGAAGCCTTGGGCAACTAGTCTCGCTTTGTAATGCATGACCTCATTCTTATCATTGCGTTTACGAATAAAGACCCACTTATGTCCAACTGGTTTAACGCCCACGGGTACAGGCTCGATACGGCCAAATACCTCACGTTTAGCCATTGAGTCTAGTTCAGCTTGCATCACATCTTTCCATTTCGGCCAATCGGCTCGTCGTTGACATTCAGCAACCGAGCGCGGCTCAGCATCGTCGTCTTCAATAATTTCTTGAGCGACGGAGTAGGGAAAAGCATGATCGACTAGCGTGGACGACATGTCCAATAGTACGTATTCACTCGTACATTGCATCGAGATTTCTTTATTCTCTGACATCAACAAAGTTTCTGACACGTCCGTCGATGTCCATTGTTGATTCGAGGACATATCCGTAGTCAGAGATAATCTCGTGTGACGGAGTCACTGTGTCGATAATGAGAGGATTTTGTGCCTCCATCCTTCTTCTCTTTCGAGGTTCGGTATCCTTTCTACCCACTGGCCTCCCCCTCTTTCCAGCAGGAATAAGAGCAGCCGAAGCAGCCGTCCCACCACTAAGGTCGATGCCGGGGGCATCATTCCTTTGGGAGGCTGAACCTTGCCCTATAACTGGGACTTCTAACCTTGCAGGAACATTCACAGCGGGAATGGTAGATCTTGTCACTTTTGCAGTATCAGTAAAGTTGTCGGGCATTGAATCCGCAACTTTCTGAAGACTGAGAATACGTTGCACTTCCAGCTTGGATTGAGACATGTGGGGATCTTGATGAGGCAAAGAGGGAGCACACCAGACAATTTCCTGGCGTTCAACTGGAATCGTTCGATTCCTCTCTCCCCCTAACGACGGGAAGTTTGCCTCATCAAAGTGACAGTCTGCAAATCTTGCAGTAGACAGATCTCCTGTCAGAGGTTCCAAATAACGCATAATTTTAGGCGATTCATATCCAACGTATATACCTAATCGTCTTTGAGGACCCATTTTAGTACGCTGTGGAGGCGTAATTGGCACATAGACTGCACAACCAAAAATGAGTAAGTGTGAAATATCAGGCTCATATCGACTTACCAACTGGTACGCACTATACAGTTGATTGGCAGTGGGTCGAAAGCGAATAAGTATAACCGCATGCAAAATTGCATAACCACAGGCAGAAATCGGCAAGTTGGTGCGCAATACCTGTAACACCCTTGATATATTCACGAATATTACAGTGCTGTAAATCCTTTACATAAGAATTTACAAGGCTGAAGAAATGAAAAGACAATAACAGATACCAATATACGAAAGTAACTGAAATAAAATACAACAGTTCCGGGCCAATACCGAAAATACAATGTCCAAATGAAGAGTATTAATACATAACCAAATTCAACATCACAACCGACAACGTACTCGAGTACTATTTAAAACAACACAAACATCAGACAATTAGACCCGACCGGAACATCACTCTGCACCCTCGTCGTCATGCAGTTCCAGTGGTTGTTTTTCTGCTCTCCTGGATCCTGAACATAAACAAGTGGTTGTTTTTCTGCTCTCCTGGATCCTGAACATAAACAAATATTCACCCCCGATGGGGTTAGCACAACGATGCTAGTACAAGTACCACAACATATTATTCAACGATTCACGAAGAACAAAACTAACATAAATGACAAAATACTAACGAGCCTCTTCTTGCGAGAAACTCATAAATATCATACACAAATGATAATCACAATATGACATCACAACATACACATGGTAATTCAGATGATCCAGCATTCACTGCCTAGATCCCACGGTGATCTCGTCAGACCAAACCGTGGTGGAAAAACATGTCCGATGATCCAGCGAACGCTAGCATAGATCCCCCGATGATCCCGTTGGACCAACACGAGGTGGACATACAACAACGACATATATGCACGACAATATGTATAACATCAATACGTAAAACAATTAAAGTACTTGCCTTGACTTGATGACAAGAATAAAACTTTGACGAATATCAATACACTCGAAGGTCGCCCCTTCGATCAATCACATAGTAAGATTCGGACCTAAAACACAAGAAATAATATAGAGTTCATCTTACATCGAGTAATTAACGTACGGACATCTAGCAGTCCAAACTATGGCCGAAAGTTCAACAAAATGTATCATGTCTGGCCTGCGTAACGCTAATCATGCATTAACTGTTTCTCTCTGTTCATACGACTGACTCGTCGTACGAAATTCTCAGAGTTTAACGTACGTTAACTTCATACATGTTACACTCATGTAAACTTGAATGATCTAATGATGTTCAAGGTCTTCCAACTTCAAGGATAAGCATATCATCATGATGTCATACTCGAATCTTGATTACAAATTCTCTTACGTAATTCGGTTAATCTGAGGTTGATACACTAGTTACCAATATCTTCAATATATTTCGACTTCATAATGGAGATTAATTTACCAATTCAACATCAACCTTCGGTGATCCTTCATCTAATTCCGTTTAGCAAAAGTGATAGCAATACTTAGTCTATGATCATTATGGCAGCACCATTTAATACGGATTTATCATTCTCAGAACAATACTCTTATCATTTGACGTAATAAGATTCCAACTATGATATTCTCAACAATGATAACTTAAGCATAATCATCCCAACCTCTAAACATGATGTTTGATTAAATAAATCATCTATGGAATCTAATATTCTCGGTAGTGTGATCATAATATCCTTAAGAATACGAATCCAAGGTTGGAGATAGCATTAACATACCTTAAGATGAAGAAAACACCGAGACAATAGGTAGAGTCCAACTCTGGTTGCTTGTGTGCTAATCCAAGATGTTTCTCCACTTCAATGATCAAGCAAAAGTGATATCCAATCTCCAATGATCATGTGTAGATGGTCTATGGTTGTTTATGTAGAAGGGGAAGGCTCTCTGGACTCCAAGGAAGTGAAGGACAAGTGAAGAAAACGTAGAGAAATGAAATGGGGTGCGGTCCCATTTATAATGTTTACTGACTTTACGTATGTTAGCCTTAAATCTTAACGTACGTAATCCTTTTAGAGCACGCTATCTGTTCTTCTTAGCGTAGGCTATCATCTGATGATATCTTACTGTCTCGTTCTATACTCGCTTACGTACGCTACACCATTAAGTTACGTACATAAGCAACACCCATTAGCGTATGCTAGTTACATACATTAGCGTACGTTAACACCCGTTGACTTCAAAACTGTCCATGTTCATCCGCGGAAATCTGGTGAGGATCCGGCCGGGCCCACCACCAGCTGGCTCATGTGATAGCCGCCTTGCTCAATTATTGGCTGCCTTACGTACGCTATGCTTTATTCGTAGCGTACGCTAACCTTGGCATATAACGTACGTTAAGATTCCTTCTTAGCGTACGTTATCATGTAATTGCATGTGAAAATTTACATGTTTCTATAATCATGCACAAAGATAATATGAACATGGCTCAGCGATGGCGGTAATGCCAACCTGTATGCCAACTCACCAACTCTCTCAAGAATCTCGAACGATCTGATATATCTCGAACTCAGCTTTCCCTTTCTCCCAAAACGAAAGATTCCCCGAGTAGGAGAAACTTTTAAAAGCACGTGATCTCCAATACTGAACTCTAATGGGCGACCACGCACGTGTGCGTAAGATTTCTGTTGACTCTGGGCGGTCAACAGTCTTTCGCGAATCAAAGATATCTTCTCTTGTGTCTGTACGATCAATTCCGATTCCGTCTCGATCAAGTCTGATGAATCGTCCCAATATAGGGGCGATCTGCACCTCCTCTCGTATAATGCCTCAAACGGTGCTATCTGTATGGAAGCATGCCAACTATTGTTGTAGGTAAATTCAATCAACGGTAGATGAACTTCCCAATATGTCGACCAATCTAAGGCACAAGCCCTCATCATGTCTTCCACTGTTTGAATAGTCCTCTCGGACTGTCCGTCTGTCTGTGGATGATAAGTTGTGCTGTAGTTCAATTCAGTTCCCAAGGCCTTATGAACTGCTTTCCAAAAATGAGACACAAAGCGACCGTCTCGATCAGAAATAATGGTCTTCGGCATACCATGCAATTGGACTCACTGCAATAAACACTCGTGCCAACTTCTCTGGTCCCCAAGTGTCCTTAATGCCTAGAAAATGAGCTGATTTGGTTAAACGGTCAACTATCACCCAAATCATGTTCATCCCTATTCTGGTCTTCGTCATATTAGTGATAAAGTCCATCAATATGTCCTCTCACTTCCATTTAGGAATCAAGAGCGGCTTCAGCATTCCGGCAGGTCGTTGATGCTCGATCTAAACCTGCTGACAAATCAAACATTTCGGGACGTATTCGCTATGTATTTCTTCATGTTGCCCCACCAGAAATTCTGCTTCATATCCTTATACATTTTACTGGTGCTCAGGTGGATAGAATAGGGCGTACTGTGAGCTTCCTTCAGAATTGTTTAATTCAAAACATCGACATCGGGAACACAAAGTCGGCTCTGGAATCTCAATACTCCATCATCATGAATTACAAATCCTGGGGCTTTTCCCTTGTTCACTTCATCGCATAACCGAATCATCAGAGGATCATCCAATTGCTTAGATTTAATTTCTTCGGTTAACGATGAAGTTATTGTTAGAATTGTATACTGCAAAGCATACTTTATGCTTGTATTACCTAATTTCCCTGTGACTATCTATGAGAATATTAATTACATTTAATCACATGTTCATATTTATTCACGTTATGGTTATGCAAATAAAATGTCTAATTATTTTATATTGTAGATAATGTGGTGTGTTGGTGTCACACGGAAGATCACATTATCGGTGCCTTATAAAATAATATAATAGTTCACAACCTATATAATTATTAGACAAATTATATAAAAGGTTGTAGTGTATGCTTGAGATTAGTTGGTCTTGACTATTAGCATACATTAGCGTATTTGCATATGTTGAACTAGATCGAGGTGAGATAGTGTCTTTTGTACTGACTGTAAGAAGGACGTAAATCTCGGATAATTATTATTTCTTAATTCTAAGTATATAATATTTAATTGTGTATTTAATATTTATAATACTTATTGCTTTGATTTACCATAGGTGAGAGTCAAAATGATCGACTCAATAAGCCTCGTATCTTGGGCAAGAATATTATTTATACGACAGTTATTATCATTACTAGAAATCGTGTCCCGACTCATGCGGGTTGATGATGTCCCCCTGAGGAACTCGATAATGATTATTATATTAAACTATGCAGGTGGATTTAATTCCGATATAATAATAAGGTTCGAGTGGTACTACTCTTGGATAAGATATTAATTAATTAAAGCTGTCAGTAGCTTATAATTAATTAATGGACATTCGATATCTTAAACACAGGAAATAATATATTTAAATAAGGAGCTCAATTTCGTAATTTGGGATTTTTGTAGGAAGTGCAATATCAACTTTTTAGTGACTAAGTTGATATTAATAGATTCATTATATTAGGAAGAGTCCTAATAAGGTAAGATGAATTTATTGGGAGTCCTTCCATAATCCTCCTTAAGATACCTAGTAGTAGTCCAAGAGCCTATATATAGGACATAAAGGGTGTTGGCCGATTTTATGCATGTCTTGTGAGGTTGTGTGATCAATTTTTTCCTCTTGTGTTTAATTGTTGATATAGACTTGTGTCTTTGATTCTACAATTTAGATAACACAATTAATTTGATAAGAGTGTTCATAAAATACTAGAAAGCAAAGAAAAATAGAGTGATCACAAACAAGAAGAATTTCGGCCGATCCAAAGTTGTCCAAACAAGATCCGGTATCTCGTTGCCCACACAACGTTCGGGTTAAGGCTAATCATACTCTAGAAGATCTAAAGGTAGAAATACAAGGTGATCAATACGAAAGCAACCACTAATATTCAAAGGTAATATCCTATGATCTATAGATCTAGATTAGGATATTTTAAGAACCAACATATTTATTCAATAAATAATAAATAATAATTAAATTGCTTATTAGTCTTAGTAATTAATTAATTAGCAATGCCTAAATAGATCTTATGCTCGTGGATGCGTAAAACGTGATTATCAACTTTCCCAAACTTCGCTTCCGCGGCGTTTTACTTTCCAACAATTGGTATCAGAACCGGATTTTTAGGCTTTTTGCTATTTTAATTAATTTTAGTCATTAATTGATAGCAGTTTAAATATTCATATATTCTGATGTTGGAATATTTTGCTAGATGTGTTCTTGCAGGTGATATGATCCAATTATCATGGTTTATGTGAATGCTTTATTTATTTATTTTTATTATTTATGCAATTGTTGGTTTGGCCCGATTTTGAGGCATGTAATGGTTTTTTCCCGTGAGAAAATCTGCGGGTAGTTCTAGGTGTTTTATTTTTCGTGTAATCTTGCTGTAATTTCTATGTATTTTATTTTGTATAAAATTGTAATCGAATTCGGAAAAGAGGGGATCACGAAGAAATAGAGCGTAAGCGATCAGGGCCAAGGACTGATGGCGACGAGCAAGCATCACTGGAAGCAAGACACGGCCACGCTAAGCAAGGCAGCCGAGAGGCCAGAGCGGCTGTCTGGGCGGTTATTTGGTTCGGGCCGGTCATTCGCTTTTAGTCCGGTCCGTTTTTCGCCGTTGCTTCGGCCCATTGGAGAGTCGAGATTTAAAATTAAATTTTTTTGTAATTAATTTTGCATAAAAGTGAAATTTTAATTTTGGAAATCCACGGCCCGGCCGGGGAGGAGCGACGAGATGCTTGATTCAGTGGGAGAGATCAAGTCGAAGATTTTCTCGGGTTCAACTCAAGGAAGAAGACCATGATAATTAGATAATTTAATTGTCCATACTTTATTTTGGTTTTTATTGTTTTGATGTATGGCATGTATGAATGTATGCATGATAAGTTTTCTGCATGTTAGGACGAGAAAACTAAAAACCTTAAGGCTAAAATAATTAAGTGATTAAATTGATTTATTTTTTTAAAAAATAAAATCAAATTGGCCTCCATAATTAATTTAAATTGTGAAGTAATTAGTATGCGCGTTGACATTAGAGTCTTCCTTCATATCGGATGTGCTAATTATAGGTTCACTAGTTTTAAATTTCAAAATGATAACATAAGGTAAATATTATTTTTTATGATAGGACCTCTCCATATGTGGGACTATTATTTAAAAGATAATATTTTAAGGATGTTAAATTATGGTGTTAACTTAGGTGTATTAATTAATAAGCTCCCCATCGGAGTCTATGTTAATTAATACATGGCCAAGAGGAACCAACTATTAATTTTACTTGTCATAACGTAAGTTGACTAGATAGTAAAATTAAAGACGTAAAACTCTACTTGAAAAATATGTGTGTAAACGTCCACACGATCATGGCTTGCATATGCGAATTTTTCGAGGTGTTGTTTTTTTTTTTCTTTTTTTTTTCGAGGTGTTGGTTGCTAGTATATATATTGTGTTTTGAGGTTTTTCGATATATTTTGCTATGCATTATGTGATGGATGTTTTAATTTTTATCTCAGATGTCTTTCAATCCACTAGCTGTTATTCTCAAAGAAAATAAACTTGATGGCACTAACTTTGCCGATTGGAAAAGAAATATTGACATTGTCCTGACTGTTGAGGGGCATAAATTTGTCTTAATTGAGGAGAGCCCTCTAGAACCAAAACCGAATGCCACTCCTGAAGAGTTGGCTGAATTCCGAAAATGGAAAAAGTCCGATGAGATGGCTCGCTGTTACATTTTGGCTTCATTGACGAATGTATTGCAGCATCAGCATCAGACGATGGGCTCGGCCGCGGAAATGATGAAAAGTCTCACCGAGATGTTTGGTCATCAGAACCGAGCGGCTAGACAAAATGCAATGAGGGTGTTGATGACAACCCAAATGTCTGAAGGGACCCCAGTAAGGGACCATGTTCTAAAAATGATGTCGCATTTGAACGAACTGAGCATACTGGGGGTAACTATCGATGCGAAAACGCAGGTCGATATTATCTTGGGCAGTTTACCAAGAAGTTTTGAGCAGTTATGCCTTAACTACAATATGAACCATAGGACATATAGTTTGGCGGAACTTTTGACAGAGCTTCAATCTGCTGAAGGTCTCTTCAAACAAGGTTATCATCAGATTCTTGCGGCAATCGGTGCTACTTCTTCCAAACCCAAATGGAGAAAGAAGAAAAAACAGGTTGGCCAGAATCAAGTGGCAACCCTCAAGGTGAAAAGCAAGGCTCCTCACCCCGAGGCGAACAAAAAGCCAAAGGGAAAGTACTACAAGTGCGGTCAGAAATGACATTTTAAAGCGGACTGCCTTGCTTTTAAGAAAGGTATGTCTCGTGCACTAGTGGTCAAAATATGTTTGGCATCTTGTTCTTCCACTTTGTGGATAGTTGATTCAGGCTCCACTGATCATGTTTGCTTTGACTCGCGTGGTTTTCAGGTAACCAAGCAGCTTAGTGCAGACGAGATTACCATCAACTGGGGCGATTATTCCAGGCTTATGGCTGTTGCAGTGGGAGTCGTGCAGTTGAAGATTAACGATAAATTATTAGTCCTCAATAATGTATTATTAGTACCGGATTTTAGAATGAATTTAATTTCGGTTTCTAAATTAAAAAGCGATGGTTATTCAGTTTCTTTTGATGATGATGCCATTATTATGAAAAGAAGTGGTGAATATATTTGCAAAGGTATTTTTAATGATGGAATATATGTCGTTAATAGTGCACAAACTCCTATGCATAAATCACTTAACCCTTTGTCTAAACCTAAAAAGAGAAAAGAACCTTCAAGCATAAACCAAACATATCTGTGGCATTTACAGTTAGGGCCTGTAAACCTTGGAAGGATTCAAAGATTGGTAGATGATGGCCCATTGGATGATCTCCAAGTTGAGTCATTTCCAATTTGTGAATACTGTCTAGAAGGTAAGATGACTAAAAGGGTTTTTAAAACCAAGGGAAACCGTGGTCAGAATATATTAGAATTAGTTCATACGGATGTATGTGGTCCAATGAATATTCAGGATAAGGGTGGTTTCGAATACTTCATCACGTTTATAGATGATTATTCGAGATATGGATACATCTATTTATGCGACGTAAGTCCGAAGCCTTTTAAAAGTTCAGAGACTTCAAGGCTGAAACGGAGAAGCGTCATGGGAAGAGTATCAAGTCACTACGATCTGATCGTGGTGGAAAATACCTTAATGGAGAGTTTTTGGATTTCTTGGCGAATGAGGGGATTTTGTCCCAGCTCACCGCGCCGGGAACTCCACAACAAAATGGTGTGGCTCAAAAGAAGGAATAGAACTCTTTTAGAAATGGTTAGGTCAATGATGAGTTATTCAGATTTACCTATTTCGTTTTGGGGATATGCCTTAGAAATAGCGGCGTACATTCTAAACCTGGTGCCTTCGAAATCAGTTCTAAAAACACCCACAGAACTGTGAAGCGGGCGTAAGCCCAGTCTAGGACATATTCGGATTTGGGGTACTCCAGCACATGTGCTGAATAAAGAAGCTGATAAGTTGGCATCTCGTACAGAAGTGCGAGTGTTTGTAGGATACCCTAAGGGAACGAAGGGTGTGCAAACTTAAGAAATCAATATATGGACTTAAGCAAGCATCTAGATCTTGGGACACTCATTTTGACGAAGTTGTCCAGTCATATGGATTCGTCCAATGTCCGAGTGAGAGTTGTGTGTATAAGAAATGCAATGGAAACGTGTTGGTGTTTCTTGTACTGTATGTAGACGATATCCTTCTGATTGGAAACAACGTGAAGGAATTGTTGGACGTACGGGTATGGCTATCTGAGCAGTTCGATATGAAGGATCTAGGAGAAGCAGGACACATCCTTGGAATCAGGATCTTTCGTGATCGGAAGAAAAGGATGTTGTGCTTATCCCAGGCATCCTATATCAATACAGCGCTAAAGCGGTTTAGCATGAAGAATTCCAAGAAAGGTTTTCTACCTTACAGACATGGAATTCAACTATCTAAGGATATGTGTCCCAAGACACAAAAGGAGATAGATGACATGAAGATGGTCCCTTATGCATCTGCTGTTGGAAGTCTCATGTATGCTATGCTTTGCACTAGACCAGATATTTGTCATGTTGTAGGCATGGCTGCTTGATATCAGTCAAACCCAGGACCAGGACACTGGATTGCTATCAAGCACATACTCAAGTACCTGAGAAGGACTAGGGAGTACATGCTTGTATATTAATCAGACGACCTGTGTCCAGTGGGTTACACTAACTCAGATTTTTCATCGGACAAAGAAAGTCCAAGTCTACTTCGGGTTATTTGTTTAGCCTGGGGGTGGAGCCACTAGTTGGAGGAGTGTGAAGCAGAAATGAATATCAGACTCTACCATGGAAGCCGAGTACGTGGCAGCCTCTGAGGAAGCCAAGGAGGCAGTGTGGCTCAAGCACTTCCTGCAGGACTTAGATGTGATTCCCGATTTGCCAGAGGGTATTACACTTTATTGTGATAATACTGGTGCAGTTGCAAATTCGAGGGAACCACGAGCCCACAAGGCAAGTAAACATATCAACCGCAAGTACTATATCATACGACACTTCGTAAAGGAAGGAGACGTAGTTGTAGCGAGGGTTTGCATCGAAAGATAATCTTGCTGACCCTTTCACGAAAGGCCTACCCTCAAAAGTTTTTGAAAGGCATGTGGAAGGAATGGGATTACGGTGTATGGCAACATTGCTTTGAGTAAAAGTGGGAGAAATGAGAGACTATGTAATAGAGTAGTATACATAAAAGCATGCTTTGAGTATAAGTGGGAGATTGTTAGGATTGTATAATGCAAAGCATTCTTTATGCTTGTATTACCTAATTTTCCTGTGACTACCTATGATAATATTAATTACATTTAATCACATGTTTTGCATATTTATTCACGTTATGGTTATGCAAATGAAATGTCTAATTATTTTATATTGTAGATAATGTGGTGTGTTGGTGTCACACGGAAGATCACATTATCAATGCCGTATAAAATAATATAATAGTTCACAACCTATATAATTATTACACAAATTATATAAAAGGTTGTAGTGTATGCTTGAGATTAGTTGGTCTTGACTATTAGCATGCATTAGCGTATTTGCATACGTTGAACTGGATCGAGGTGAGTTAGTGTCTTCTGTACTGACTGTAAGAAGAACGTAAATCTCGGATAATTATTATTTCTTAATTAAAAGTATATAATATTTAATTGTGTATTTATAATAGTTATTGCTTTGATTTACCATAGGTGAGAGTCAAAATGATCGACTCAATAAGCCTCGTATCTCGAGCAATAATATTATTTATACGATAGTTATTATTATTACTAGAAATCGTCTCCCGACTCGTGCGGGTTGATGATGTCCCTTGAGGAGCTCAATAATGATTATTATATTAAATCCTCCAGGTAGATTTAATTTCGATATAATAATAAGGTTCGAGTGGTACTACTCTCGGATAAGATATTAATTAATTAAAGCTGTCAGTAGCTTATAATTAACTAATGGGCATTCAATATCTAAAATACGGGAAATAATATATTTAAATAGGGAGCCCAATTTCGTAATTTGGGATTTTGGTAGGAAGTGCAATATCAAGTTTTTAGTGGACTAAATAGATATTAATAGATTCATTATATTAGGAAGAGTCCTAATAAGGTAAGATGAATTTATTGGGAGTCCTTCCATAATCCTCCTTAAGATCCCTAGTAGTAGTCCAAGAGTCTATA
Organism: Orobanche coerulescens; assembly: GCA_033398695.1. Taxonomy (NCBI): domain Eukaryota; kingdom Viridiplantae; phylum Streptophyta; class Magnoliopsida; order Lamiales; family Orobanchaceae; genus Orobanche; species Orobanche coerulescens. The sequence continues at coordinate 188,780,087 of CM065804.1, read as the reverse complement.
TATAGGACATAAAGGTGTTGGTTGATTTTATGCATGTCTTGTGAGGTTGTGTGATCAAATTTTTCCTCTTTTGTTTAATTGTAGATCTAGACTTGTGTCTTTGATTCTACAATTTAGATAACACAATTAATTTGCTAAGAGTGTTCATAAAATACTAGAAAGCAAAGAAAATTAGAGTGATCACAAACAAGAAGAATTTCGGCCGATCCAAAGTTGTCCAAACAAGATCCGATAGCTCGTTGCCCACACAACGTTCGGGTTACGGCGGATCATACTCTAGAAGATCTAAATGTAGAAATACAAGGTGATCAATACGAAAGCAACCACTACTCTTCAAAGGTAATATCCTATGATCTTTAGATCTAGATTAGGATATTTTAATAACTAACATATTTATTTAATAAATAATAAATAATATTTAAATTGCTTATTAGTCTTAGTAATTAATTAATTAGCAATGCCTAAATAGATCTTATGCCCGTGGATGCGTAAAACGCGATTATCAACTTTCCCAAACTTCGCTTCCGCTGCGTTTTACTTTCCAAAAGTTATTTCCATCACACGCAATTGTCCTTGAACTCTTTGCAACCATATTTCAATTCTTTCACGAATCAATTCCCGTTGAATGCTGGTCTGGGAGGTGAGAGTCTCCAGCATTCGAATAGAAACAGGCTTGTGGCTCAGTGCATCGGCCACTACATTTACTTTGCCTGGATGATAAAGAATCTCCAAGTCGTAGTCCTTAATCAATTCCAGCCATCTTCTCTGCCGCATGTTTAACTCTTTCTGACTGAAGATGTATTTGAGACTCTTATGACCCGTGAAGATCTGACAGTGAGTCCCGTACAAATAATGTCTCCAAATTTTCAAGGCGAAAACCACAGCTGTCAGCTCCAAATCGTGCGTTGGATAATTTACATCATAGGGCTTCAACTGTCGTGATGCATAGGTGATCACCTTCTTATTCTGCATCAGTACACACCCGAGTCCTTGGTTTGAAGCGTCACTGTAAACTATGAATCCTCCAGTTCCCTCTGGGAGTGCTAAAATTGGTGGCGGCGTCAATCTCTTTTTCAATTCATCAAAGCTAGTCTGGAACATCTCGTTACACTCAAACTTTTGGGTTTTTTGTAGTAATCGAGTAAGTGGCCGGGTAATTTTGGAAAACCCTTCCACGAACCGACGATAATACCCAGCAAGTCCTAAGAAACTCCTGACTTCCTTCATGTTCTTAGGAGACTCCATAACTGCTTCGATTTTCTGGGGATCTACTCGAACTCCTTCTGCTGATACCACATGACCGAGGAACATTACTTCCTTTAGTCAGAATTCACACTTAGAAATCTTGGTGTACAATTGCTCGTTTCTCAAAAGGTCTAAAACAATCCACAAATATTGTGCATGCTCTTCCAGGATCTTGGAATAAACCAGAATGTCATCAATAAATACGACTACGAATTTGTCCAAATACTCTATGAATACTCGATTCATCAATTGCATGAACACAACAGGTGCATTAGTGAGACCAAACGGCATCACTACAAACTCATAATGTCCGTAGCGAGTTCTGAATGCTGACTTCGGAACTTCGGATTCCTTAATCCTCAACTGATGCTATCCCGATCTCTGATCGATCTTAGAAAACACTGTTACTCCTTGTAACTGGTCAAATAAATCATCAATCTGTGGCAACGGATACTTGTTTTTTATCGTCATCTTGTTCAGTTCTCGATAGTCAATACACAATCGAAGCAATCCATCCTTCTTCCGGACAAAAAGAATTGGTGCACCCCAGGGCGAAACGTTTGGCTGGATATAGCCTTTGTCCAATAACTCTTCCAGTTGCTTCTTCAATTCGTACATCTCAGTGGGTGTCATACGATACGGCTCCTTAGAAATTGGTGTAGCTCCTGGTTCCAGCTCGTTGGTGAATTCTATATCTCGTCGTGGAGGTAGTCCAAGCAATTCGTCAGGAAACACGTCCGGAAATTCGTTCACAATAGGAATGGATGAAAGTTCTACTTTTTTGTCGTCCTTCTTCATTGCGTAACACCAGTATCCAGTACAGCCCTGTTTTAGCAGTTTGACAGCTTTCATTGATTTGATCATCTTTCGTGAGCTTCCTGGTCTCAATCCCTCAAATAGTATTTCGGAACCATCATCAGCTATAATCGATATATTCCTCTTTCGGTAGTTTACAATATCTCCATATCGATTAATCCAATCATCTCCGAGTATCAGGTCGTCCCCTTGCATTTTCTATCACAATCAGATTTGAGGGCCAATCTCTACCTCTAATTGTTATGGGAAAATCTTTAGTTTCTAAGTTTTCCACAATTCTCTCCCCACTCGGTAAACCCAAAACATAAGGCTCACAATTATGAAAACCAGAAATGTTCAAACGATTTACACAAGACAAAGATATAAAAGAATGTGTAGCCCCTGTATCGAATAAAACACTAACTGATTGTGAAAGGATCTGAACGGTACCTGATGCGACAGCAGCATCCTGATCATCTGCCCTCCTCATCTCATACAGATATGGGGGAACGGATCCGGCACTCGATGTCCCCTTTCGGTCGAACTGTCCACTGCCTCGTCCGCGACCAAAATTTTGGGGCAGCTGAACACTCTGTTGCATCTGCTGAATACTTGCTTCCTTCTGAGCTGGCTGTATTGTACGGGCTCTAAAAGATTTTGCAACCTCTTCACATAACACTGCACGATGTCCCTCTCGACCACAATCAAAATAAGTCACGGCGGGAAGGGGGCAATTTCGTCGATAGTGTCCCGTCTGACCACAGTTAAAGCACTTCATTGTTACATCCGTCGTGGCTGATACTGCTCCGAAGTTCTTTCCGCTCTTGGATGGATGCGGGGGTTTCTTGAAAGAATGAAAAGATGACTGGGCCTTGCGGGGCACACTGCTCTTGTGCTCTGTGAAACTACTAGAGACTTTCTACTTCTTGGATTCTGCAAACTTTTCCATCGTTGCTTCTTTGATTTCATACGCCAATGCTTTATCCTGATATTGACGGAGAGTGCTACATTCGAAACCATACATGTACCTCTGAATCTATGGTTTCATTCTCATATCAAAATGGATCATCATTTCCGCATCTGTTCTGACCAGATGTCGAACAAACGCCAGCTGCTGGTTGAACGTCTTAATCGCCTAAGATACCGGCACATCCAAAGGCTGCGCGGAGAAAAACTCTCGAACTTTGGATTCCCTCACTGGACGAGGGCAGTACTGAGATTCCATCATCAATTTAAATTTTCCCCAGTCGGCATCATGATCTACAGGCCGAATAGCTTCCCACCACTCGGACGCTTCCCCTATCAGAAAGTACTGAGCAATAGAGGCTCTCCGGTCGTCTGGGCAATTAATCCCGGCAAAAATTTTCTCTAGTTCTTTTAACCAATGATCCCACGTCGGTGTCTCATAAAAGCTATCGAATTTGGGTGGTTGCATCTTCGCCACCTCCTGCAACCATCGATCGCCTCGATTTCCCGAGTCTGGGATGCCTTGTTGTCTTTCTCCCTGTTGTAATCCTATTGCCATCTGCATTCGGTCCACGACCTAAGCAAACTGAATCATCTAGTTAACCACCTGACGAAGGATTTCGGGAACGGCAGGTTCTGGTTCGTTGTTAGTGGATTCCTGTGGTTCGTCTGAGTTGTGGCTAGCCTGATTTGAAGGCGAAGCTTCTCTTTCGGCATTCCTACACCCACGTCCGCGACCGCGACCACGTCCACGTCCACCTCTCAACATACTGTAAACATAAATACTCAATATACAAGAAACAATATCGTTCTAATGTTCAAGTATAATGAGGTATAACATGTAAAGGACGAGATAGAGTTTAGGAACTTACAACCACCACTCGCACGAAGACATAGGCAGTACAGTGATGTTACGCACGGCCGGCTACTTCAAAAGACATATACGACCCCTATTTTAACCTAATGGCCAAGATATCCATAATCTTAGCTCTGATACCATATTCTGTAACACCCCTGATATATTCAAGAAAATTACAGCGCCGTAAATTCTTTACATAAGAATTTACAAGGATGAAGAAATGAGAAGACAATAACAGATACCAATATATGAAAGTAACTGAAATAAAATACAACAGTTCCGGGCTAATACTGAAAATACAACGTCCACATGAAGAGTATCAATACATAACCAAATTTAACATCACAACCGACAACGTACTCGAGTACTATTTAAAACAACACAAACATCAGACAATTAGACCCGACTGGAACATCACTCTGCACCCTCGTCGTCATGCAGTTCTAGTGGTTGTTTTCCTGCTCTTCTGGATCCTGAACATAAAAAATGTTCACCCCTGAACGGGTTAGCACAACGATTCTAGTACAAGTACCACAACATATTATTCAACGATTCAGGAAGAACAAAACTAACATAAATGACAAAATACTAACGAGCCTCTTCCTGCGAGAAACTCATAAATATCATACACAAATGATAATCACAACATGACATCACAACATACACGTGGTAATTCCGATGATCCAGCGTTCACTGCCTAGATCCCTCGATGATCCCGTCAGACCAACCCGTGGTGGAAAAACCTGTCCGATAATCCAGCGCACGCTAGCATAGATGCCCCGATGATCCTGTCGGACCAACACGAGGTGGACATACAACAACAACATATATGCACGACAATATGTATAACATCAATACGTAAAACAATTAAAGTACTTGCCCGACTTGATGACAAGAATAAAACTTCGACGAATATCAATACACTCGAAGGTCGCCCCTTCGATCGATCACGTAGTAAGATTCGGACCTAAAATAGAAGAAATAATATAGAGTTCATCTTACATCGAGTAATTAACGTACGAACATCTAGCAATCCAAACTACGGCCGAAAGTTCAACAAAATGTATCCTGTCTAGTTTGCGTAACGTACGTTACATACCCAACGTAGCGTATGTTACGTACCCAATGTAGCATACGTTACGTACCCAATGTAGTGTACGTTAAGCCTGCTCGTTAGCATACGTAAGCTACGAAGTCTAGCGTACGCTAATCATGCATTGACAGTTTCTCTCTGATCATACGACTGACTCGTCGTACAAAATTCTCAGAGTTTAACGTATGTTAACTTCATACATGTTACACTCAGGTAAACTTGAATGATCTAATGATGTTCAATGTATTCCAACTTCAAGGATAAGCATATCATCATGATGTCATACTCCAATCTTGATTACAAATTCTCTTACGTAATTCGGTTAATCTGAGGTTGATACACTAGTTACCAATATCATCAATATATTCCGACTTCATCATGGAGATTAATTTACTAATTCAACTTCAGCCTTCGGTGATCCTTCATCTAATTCCGTTTATCAAAAGTGATACCAATACTTAGTATACGATCATTATGGCAGCACCATTTAATATGGATTTATCATTCTCAGAACACTACTCTTATCATTTGACGTAACAAGATTCCTACTATGATGTTCTCAACAATGATAACTTAAGCATAATCATCCCAACCTCTAAACATGATGTTTGGTTGAATAAATCATCTATGGAATCTAATATTCTCAGTAGTGTGATTATAATATCCTTAAGAATACGAATCCAAGGTTGGAGATAGCATTAACATACCTTAAGATGAAGAAAATACCGAGACAATAGGTAGAGTCCAACTCCGGTTGCTTGTGTGCCAATCCAAGATGTTTCTCCACTTCAATGATCAAGCAAAAGTGACATCCAATCTCCAATGATCAAGTGTAGATGGTCTATGGGTGTTTATGTAGAAGGGGAAGGCTTTCTGGACTCCAAGGAAGTGAAGGACAAGTGAAGAAAATGTAGACAAATGAAATGGGGTGCTATCCCATTTATAATGTATACTGACTTTACATACGTTAGCCTTAACTCTTAATGTACGTAATCCTTTTAGCGCACGCTATCTGCTCTCCTTAGCATACGCTATCGTCCAATCATGGCTTACTATCTAGTTCTGTACTCGCTTACGTACGCTACACCATTAAGTTACGTACGTAAGCAACACCCATTAGCGTACGCTAGTTACATACATTAGCGTACGTTAACACCCGTTGAGTTCAAAACTGTCCAGGTTCATCCGCAGAAATCTGGTGAGGATCCGTCCGGGCCCACCACCAGCTGGCTCATGTGCTAGCCGCCCTGCTTAATTATTGGCTGCCTTACGTACGCTACGCTTCATTCGTAGCGTACACTAACCTTGGCATATAACGTACGTTAAGATTCCTTCTTAGCGTACGTTATCACGTAATTGCATGTGAAAATTTACATGTTGCTATAATCATGCACAAGGCTACAAGTACGAGAAAGGTCATACTTCGATTATTGATATTGCAAATTCGAATAATACAGGGTTCAATACAGATGAAATATTCAACAATTTATCCGGATATTACAATACCAATGCTCGGGCGATAAGCTGTAACCGCTTAATCATAGCCTCAGCAAGGCTATTCTGCGAATGAATATGGGGGGCGGGATGTTCAACTTCAATCCCAATCGACATGCAATAGTCATCAAAGGACTTTGACGTAAACTCACCATCGTTGTCCAATCTTAATGACGAGATTGGAAAGTCGGGGTGGTTAGCCCATAACTTGATATTTTTTGTGCTAGGAGTTTAGCAAATGCAGCATTTCTTGTGGATAGCAGAGCGACGTGTGGCCATCGCATCGATGCATAAACCAGAACCATAAAGTATCTGAATGGTCCGCACTCTGGTTGAATAGGTCCACAAATGTCCCATTGAATTCTTTGTAAGAAGCGAATATTTTGTGTTGAGTCTTTAGCAAAGGATGGAGAAGGTATCAACTTTGCTAGTGAACAGGCTTTACAAAACAATTTATGGGCATTGAAAATTGCCACGGAAGCCTCGGGATTTATGAAAGATGCACCGTCAACCTTATCAGGGCGTGCAATCTTTAATCCTGGTGATACGGTATCAGACTCACTCACATCAATGCCGATATCGAGTGGTGCTTCCAATCATTTTCTGGACTTGAAAAATGGATGACCGTGTGAGTTTTTCAAAATGCGAATCATCATATCGCATCCAGGGTGACCGAGTCGGTCATTCCATAGTTGGTATGCATCGGAATCACAAAGTTCGTGACTCACAGTGTAGGATTCAATAACCCTTATTATAGTCTGGTATAAACCACTACTTAAACTCATAAGTTTCTGGAGAACGCGGCGTCTTCCGCATTCTGCCAGAGTAACACAAAAAAATTCTATTTCATTCTCACAGTGTGTATCAAGGTGATAACCATTGGCACGGATGTCCCTAAAACTTAGCAAGGTTCGGTTTGCTCTTGGGGCATAGAGAGCATTTGTGACATTAATATACGTACCATTAGGTAGCAATAAATGAGCAGGTCCCCTCCCTTGAATTACTTGGGAGGCACCAATCATTGTTGTCACTGAGGATATATATGGCACAATATCCTTAATAATTGCCTATTCAGAAGAATTGTGTGGGTTGTTCCACTATCAGCAAGGCACTCAATTTTGCCACGAGACATCTACAATAAGACATGAAACTCGATTAATCTTGTGATGAAATACATAGCGAAAACTCATTAATTTCGAGTTTGGGGAAATTCGACCAAGTTGGTTAGGATCAAAGTTTAGCACAATCGCTGGAAATAATTTCCGCGTAGCATGACTTTTGTTCACTAAAACATCAATAACTCCTTCGTTAAGAAGTCTATGGACGAACGGTCAGTTGTTCTGGAAACTAGACTTCTGTATCTTTCTGTACATGGTTCGTGCACTTTATGGGTCATTAAACTCAGATCTCAGTGCTTGTTTCAAGTTGCTATTTTGGTATTTCCCTATTGTTGAGTGATAGAGCAAGGTTGAAACCTTTTTCAAAGGCATCATTGTTGATACAATACTATGGCAATGATGGTCAGAGGAGCGTGTAAACATTTCAAAACGCATCGGAGTGTTCAATTTATATCCAACTTGGTAGACTTGCAGAGAAAGTAGGAATGTCGGTACAGCTAAGGCTGTTTAAAAACCACTAATTCCGTTTGAACTTTCAAAGCATAAACAAATACCAAAGAGGATGAGCCTAGTCTTGATCAAAAGTTTTGATGAAATCCACCAATGTATCAAATTAACCAAGCAATTCTTTAGTGAGCAAATTGTTTTGTAATAAACCAAACATGCTTTTGAAGGGAAAATAAAATTCGTTTTTTTTGCACAATCACAACAATTAAAAGAATTTTATTCATCATGGCCAACTTTATTACATTCATAGAAAATCCCAAAGTAGTTCTCGAAAGAAAACTAGAAACAAGACAAAACATTACCAAAGCGTAAAACTAGTCAAACTACAATGATCTAGTCAAAGTCAGCAACATCCAAATATTGGTCTTTGTCCGCAATTGTGAGAGGAGGGATCTCAATATGGTTCACCTCCGTATTCTCATTATCTTCCTCCATGTAATTTGACTCTTGAGTCAAGTACTGTTTATAGTGCTTGTAGCATGCTTGGATGTTCTTTGGCGCCTTGAAATTGTGGTAAGTATGCTTCTTTGAGCCGCAAGTATAGCAATTCGGCCTTCCTTTGGAGTGGGTCCAATCCGGCGGCAGGAGGCGGTCCACGTGGTTGGGCTTCACTAGGACCCGTGGTCGAGCCACCTTGCCTCTTCCACACATTGGAACAACGACCTCGTCTTTTCCCTCGCTTGCTCGAGTCATGCACCCGTGGTACTTGCAAAAACTGGGTAGCATTGCCTTTTCTATTTTGTTGTGGTGCCTTCCTGTGGGTAGCCTGATTCACTTCCGGAATCGACTTCGTACCAGCTGGGCGCGCAGAATGATCTCATGATGCCTTTCTTTTTTCGCGAGGTGGGAGATAAGGTCACTAAAATTTTTAATTCTCCCTTCCTCATAGGCAACACGCAGCTGATGAGCAATCACACTTGCTCCCACGGGAAATGTGTTAAGAGTCTTCTCGATCAAGTCTTGATCAGACTTCTTGACACCACAAAAACCAAGATGAGCGCAAAGATCGAGGATGGCTTGGTTATAGGCCTCCACATTGGCATAATCCAAAAAATGGATTTGCTCCCAATGAAGTTGTAATTCGGGGAAGTGCTGATCATGCACATTATTAAACCGTTGTTCGAGTGTATCCCATAGTTCTTTGGGGGTTTGCAAATTCATGTTACATTTTTTCAACAACGGATGTATATGTCTACGCAAATACATCAATGTATTAGCCTTGGTTTCCTCGCTCGGTTCTTGAGCGGTAGGCTCATTAGAGGGAAAGATGGTGGTGGTAAATCTCTTACCGATGAACTCTAAGCGAACGTCTGAGACCCACCTATAGTACTCCTTACCAGCATGATCAAGGATGTCGAACTCCGGGTGAACATTGGAGCTTTGTGCCATCTACAAGATATAAACAAGAGGAAGTTAGTCTTGTTGGATTTTCAGTGACAATGTAAACGGTCATAATCGATGCTTTTAAAAGCGTGTAACATAATCGTTACTCGATGTACTTTCCTTAATTGTTGTTTAGTAAAGTCGACAAAAACGGCAATATCAAATCGCACCCAGATACGTGGTGTATGCAACAACCACAAATATCGACTCTCAACAATTCCGTGACCCCCCCAGGACCGTCACATAATTTTCTTCGACAGGCAGAGATACCGACTTCTCTCGCGGTCTCATCCACCGCAAAGTAGCGTGGGAGCTAAAGAACCCAATAACCCATGTCCCCCCCCCCCAAAAAAAAAGATTCCCAAAACAGAGAATTGAATAGGGACAAGTTTAGATAATTACCTCGAGTATAAAATTAGGCACGTGATATGGATGAATTTGTGGTGTGCTTCGATCTATCGATTGGTACTCGATGCGACGACGTGAAACCGGGGGCGCAATTTTGGCAGTTTCAGAAAATAAATTAAGTCGATGTTCGGGTTTTTGTCCGAGATTCAACCGGCCTGACCGCCGGATCGATCGGGTCGTGGCTTAAGCGACGATCGGGCCGGAGCCGGTCGGATCGCTACTGGCCGGATCGGCAGTACCAAACGATCGGGCCGGGTCGGATCGCGGCTGGGCTGGATCGGCAGGCACCGGACGACTGGGCTGGAGCTGGTCGGATCGCGGCTAGGCTGGATCGGCAGACACCGGACGGAATCTGGTCGGCACAGGCGAGTTGGGGTCGTGGCTAGACTGGATCGGCAGGTACCGTACGGGGTCGACAGGCACTGGCGAGTTGCGGTCGCGGCTAGGCTGGATCGGCAAGTACAGGACGGGATCGACAGGCACCGGCGAGTTGCGGACGCGGCTAGGCTGGATCGATAGGTACCGGACGGAATCGGCAGGTACCGGACGGAATTAGCAGGTACCAGACGGGATCTGGTCGTGGCTGGACTAGATTGACAGGTACCGGACGGAATCGGCAGGTACCGGACGGGATCTGGTCGTGGCTGGACTGGATTGACAAGTACCGGACGGAATCGGCAGGTACCGGACGGGATCTGGTCATGGCTGGACTGGATTGACAGGTATTCCGACAGGGGTCGGCTGTAATCGGCGGTGATCGAATGTGGTCGATCTGGGTCGATCGGTGTTCCTACAGGGATCGGTTGTGATCGGCGGTGGTCGACGGTGGTCCGGCGGCGGTCGGCTAGGGTTTAGGGGTCGATTTTTTTTCGAGCTACGTGTTGATAACATGTTTCAGGAGAAAGTAAAAGACTGTAAATACGAGTCAATCAATTGTATTCATAACACTGATAGAGGGGCCTTTATATAAGTATTACAATGAGAGTCCTTCCATATATAGGATTCCTAGATAAGGTAAGACATCTAATAGGATCTTACTACCTCTAGAAGGATCTAGAACCTTCCATCTTTGTATCCCCCTACAACCAGTATTAGGTAAGACACCAATAAAGAAGGATATCCCGGAATAGAAAATATATTTATTATTCTCTTGCATCTTTTCTAAAATTAACCTCGTATCTAATTTAAATAGGCCTACTATCATATGTGCTCTAAAATTTTGTTATTCATAGAATAAGTATTTCTTTTTCTAACATTAGTTTCTTAAATATTTGAAAATTTAAAATATAACATTAATTTCTTAAATATTTGAAAAGGTACAATCTTTTTAAAATAAAGAAAGTAGTATTTTACAAAACTAATAAAATTAACTTTTAGAGTAGAACTTAACAAAATCCACCAAATTTAACTTTAAAATATTATTTAATTATTTTAATTATCTGTCGAATTAATTTGTGACCGTACGCATATATCAAACAACTATTTTGACCGTTATCCTTAACAAATACTGATTCACAACTAACACCCATCCACAACCGACACTTATTGTAACTAGAGCTGTTCTCGGTCCAGTTCGGTCTGGGTATTGTCTTTCCGGGTCTGGACCGTTAAGGTATCGAGTAGTACCGGTTTCGGTCCTTACCGGTTTTGGGTCCCAACTTCAATACTTGTATCCGGACCGCTAACGTTTCAAGTGAGTATCGGTCCCGGGTATTTCGGGTGGATTCTCGGGTATCTTGGATCGTTAAAAGCCCTAATCACCAAAACCTCATAATCGAAACAAGAATGGAGGGTTTTTTCTAATGTATGCTAAGGAAATAAAGAGATAAGATCTTTTCAACTTATTTTTTCTATATGTAGTAATACCTTATACAATATTTTGTATGATTTATGTTTACGAAAAATTACTGATTTTTTACGGTCTTCATCGGTTTCGGTTCTGATTTCGGTACCAGTATCTGGACCGCTAACATTTCGGATGAGTATCGATTCGAGTTATTATAGGACGATTCTCGAGCGACTCGCAGATATACGTAGATCGCTAACGGCCCTAATCGTAACATGCTAACAAAAAAGAACATACCCTATTAGTTTCAGTACTCCAATGACCTTTAAATATACTAAAATTATCAAGTATGTACTCTCCAGTTTTATACTATAAAATATAAGTTTTTATTTCATCTTAATATTTGACCATATATTATTTTATATAAAATAAAAATATAAATATTTAAAATTATTGTTATATTCGCATTAAATATATTTTTAAAATAATATTTTAATAGTTCTCATTATATTTTTTGAGCAACACTATATGAGCAAAGGTCAATTTAAAAACATAAACAAAATACTTAGAAATATATGAATAATAATTACACACAAGTGCAAAATCTGTGGATTCATCCACTGGAAGATGAGTAATCATTTCTTGTGTGAACTAAACAATCGTGGTATATTTAACATTATATTTTTTTGGTAAAGAAATTTGTCTCAAAGATTTCTGTTATTCCTATAATAAATTTAAAAATACTTTTTATATATGATATTTACGATTCTACTATAAAAATTTTCTTCTCTCTCCATGCCGAGAATATTCAATTATTTCTTATTTTTTACTCATGTCATCTCTGATATGGACAAATTAAAGGTTGTTCCGGGAAATCCTTTTCTTATTGGTGTCTTACCTAATACTGGTTGTAGGAGGATAGAGTTATGGAAGGTTCTAGACTCTTCCAGAGGTAGTAGAATCCTGTTAGATGTCTTACCTTAACTAGGAATCCTATGTATGGAAGGACTCTCATTGTAATGCCTATATAAATGCACCTCTATTCATTGTTATCAATACAATTGATTTGCTGTCTTTTACTTTCTCCTAGGGATGTCAATGGGTCGGGTAGTGTACGGGTATGCCTCCTCCATACCCTTCCCTATTTGATTTGGATCGGGTTCGGGTATTGCTCATCGGGTAATTGGGTACCCAATGGGTATTCGGGTACCCGTATACCCTATATTTAAGAATATAAATATTTTTTAATATATATCATATATACATATAATGTAATTAATAAATTCAATTTAGTATAATAAATATCTAAAATATAATATGTTATATAATAATATATATAACATATAATATAATATAATATTTATGTTTAACATATAATAATAATATATTAATATAATGCAAACGGGTATGCGAGTCGGGTAGTCGGGTCGGGTAATAGGGTAATTTACTATACCCATACCCTACCCGTACCCGGTCATAAAATTTCGGGTTCGGCCGATACCCGACCCGATTTCGGGTTTATCCGACGGGTAGGATCGGGTACGGATAAAGTTGACATCCCTACTTTCTCCTCAAACACATTATCAGCACGTAGCTCGAACGAAAAAAAAAAAAAGAAAATCGCCAGCCGCCGCTCGCCACCGCCCGCGCTGCCCGCGCCACCGCGCGACGCCAGCTTGCCGCCGCGCCGCCGCCGCTGGGCTGCGCCGCGCCACGACACCGCGCCAGTGGCCACCGCCACGCCGCCACAGCCATCGCCCGCCACGCCAACCACTGCCACACGGCCAGCGCCATGACCACTCGCCCAAATGGAAAGTCGCCGCGATCCATCAGTGGAAGCCGCCCGTCTGATCCAGCCGAACATCACCGGACGCGCGCCGCACACATGGCCGACCATCGCCACGGCCAACTCCAGCCCAGCCAAGTCCGACCCGGTTCTGACTCTCGGACCAAAACCCGAACATCAACTTATCTTCGGAAGCCGCCAAAATTGCACCTCCGGTTTCACGTCGTCGCATCGAGTACCAACCGGTAGATCGAAGCACACCACAAATTCAGCACGTGCCTAATTTTATAATCGAGGTAACTATCTGACTTGTCCCTATTCAACTCTCTCCTTTTGGGAATTTTTCTTTTGGGGACATGGGTTCTTGGGTTCTTTAGCTCCCACGCTACTTTGCGGTGGATGAGACCGCGAGAGAAATCAGTATCTCTGCGTGTCGAAGAAAACTGTGTGACGATCCTGGGGGAGTCACGGAATTATTGAAAGTCGATACTTGTGGTTGTTGCATACACCACGTATCTGGGTGCGATCTAATATCGCCGTTTTTTGTCGACTTTACTAAACAACAATTAAGGGAAGTAAATCGAGTAACGGTTATGTTACACGCTTTTAAAAGCATCGATTGTGACCGTTTATATTGTCACTGAAAATCCAACAAGACTAACTTCCTCTTGTTTATATCTTGTAGATGGCACAAAGCTCCAATGTTCATCCGGAGTTCGACATCATTGACCATGCTGGTAAGGAGTACCATAGGTGGGTCTCAGACGTTCGCTTGGCGTTCGTCGGTAAGAGATTTACCACCACCATCTTTCCCTCTAACAAGCCTACCGCTCAAGAACCGAGCGAGGAAACCAAGACTAATGCACTGATGTACTTGCGTAGACATATACATCCATTGTTGAAAAAATGTTATATGAATTTGCAAACCCCCAAAGAACTATGGGATACACTCGAACAACGATTTAATAATGTGCATGATCAGCGCTTCCCCGAATTGCAACTTCAGTGGGAGCAAATCTGATTTTTGGATTATGCGAATGTGGAAGTCTATAATCAAGCTATCCTCGATCTTCGCACTGATCTTTGTTTTTGTGGTGTCAAGAAGTCTGATCAAGATTTGATCGAGAAGACTCTTAACACGTTTCCCGTAGGAGCAAGTGTGATTGCTTATCAGCTGCGCGTTGCCTATGAGGAAGGGAGAATTAAAAATTTTAGTGCCCTTATCTCCCACCTCGCAAAAAAAGAAAGGCACCATGAGATTATTCTCAATAGCAATTCGCGCCCAGCTGGTACGAAGCCGATTCCGGAAGTGAATCAGGCTACCCACAGGAAGGCACCACGACAAAATAGAAAAGGCAACGCTACTCAGTTTTTGCAAGCACCACGGGTGCATGACTCGAGCAAGCGAGGGAAAAGACGAGGTCGTTCAATGTGTGGAAGAGGCAAGGTGGCTCGGCCACGGACCCGATGGAACCCAACCATGTGGACCGCCTCCCGCCACGGAATGGAACCACTCCAAAGGAAGGCCGGAATTGCTATACTTGCGGATCGAAGAAGCATACTTACCGCAATTGCAAGGCGCCAAAGAACATCCAAGCTTACTACAAGCACTATAAACAGTACTTGACTCAAGAGTCAAATTACATGGAGGAAGATAATGAGAATACGGAGGTGAACCATACTGAGATCCCGATTGAGATCCCTCCTCTCACCATTGCGGACAAAGACCAACATATGGATGTTGCCGACTTTGACTAGATCATTGTATTTTGACTAGTTTTACGCTTTGGTTATGTTTTGTATTGTTTCTAGTTTTCGAGAACTACTTTGGATTTTCTATGAATGTAATAAAGTTGGTCATGATGAATAAAATTCTTTTAATTGCTGTGATTGTGCAAAAACGAATTTTATTTTTCCCTTCGAAAGCATATTTGGTTTATCACAAAATAATTGCTAGCAATGAATTGCTTGGTTAAATTGATACGTTGGTAGATTTCATCAAAACTTTTGATCAAGACTAGGCGCATCCTCCTTGATATTTGTTTATGCTTTGAAAGTTAAACGGAATCAGTGGTTTTTAAACAGCCTTAGCTGTACCGACATTCCTACTTTCTCTGCAAGTCTACCAAGTTGGAGTTATTGAAAGGATCATTAGCCGAGATATAAATCGAACACCAAGATACGTTTTGAAGTATTTAAACGCTCCCATGGCCATATTACCATAGTATTGTATCAATAATAATGCCTTTGAAAAAGGCTTCAACCTTGCTCTATCACTCAATAATAGGGAAATACCAAAATAACAAATTGAAACGAGCACTGAGATCTAAGTTTAATGATCCAGAAAGTGCACAACCTATGGACAGAAAGACACGGAAGTCTAGTTTTCAGAAGAACTGACCGTTAATCCATAGCCTTCTTAACGAAGAAGTTATTGCTGTTTTAGTGAACAAAGGTCAAGCTGCGCGGAAATTATTTCCAGCGATTGTGCTAACTTTGATCATAACCGACTTGGTCGAATTTCCCCAAACTCGAAGTTAATGAGTTTTCGCTATGTCTTTAATCACAAGACTAATCGAGTTTCATGTCTTATTGTAGATGTCTCGTGGCGAAATTGAGTGCCTTGCTGATAGTGGAACAACCCACACTATTCTTCGGAATAGGCAATTATTCAAGGATATTGTGCCATATATATCCTCAGTGACAACAATGATTGGTTCCTCCTAAGTAATTTAAGGGAGGGGACCTGCTCATTTCTTGCTACCTAATGGTACGCATATTAATGTCACAAATGCTCTCTATGCCCCAAGAGCAAACCGAACCTTGCTAAGTTTTAGGGACATCCGTGCCAACGGTTATCACCTTGATACACATTGTGAGAATGGGACAGAATTTTTGTGTGTTACTCTGGCAGAATGCGGAAGACGCCGCGTTCTCGAGAAACTAATGAGTCTAAGTAGTGGTTTATACCAGACCACAATAAGGGTTATTGAATCCTATGCTGTGAGTCACGAACTGTGTGCTTTCGAAGCATACCAACTATGGCATGACCGACTCGGTCACCCTGGATGCGACATGATGATTCGCATAACTCACATGGTCATCCGTTTTTCAAGTCCAGAAAACGATTGGAAGCACCACTCGATATCGGCATTGATGTGAGTGAGCTTGATACCGTATCACCGGGACTAAAGATCGCACACCCTGATAAGGTTGACGGTGCATCTCTCGTAAATCCCGAGGCTTCCGTGGCAATTTCTAATGCCCATAAATCGTTTTGCAAAGCCTGTTCACTAGCAAAGTTGATACCCTCTCCATTCTTTGCTAAAGACTCAACACAAAACATTCGCTTCTTACAAAGAATTCAAGGGGACATTTATGGACCTATTCAGCCAGAATGCGGACCATTCAGATATTTTATGGTTCTGGTTGATGCATCGACGCGATGGTCAGACGTCGCTCTGCTATCCACGAGAAACGGTGCATTTGCTAAACTCCTAGCACAAATCATCAAGTTGTGGGCTAACCACCCCGACTTTCCAATCTCGTCATTAAGATTGGACAATGCTGGTGAGTTTACGTCAAAGTCTTTTGACGACTATTGCATGTCGATAGGGATTGAAGTTGAACATCCCGTCCCCCATGTTCATTCGCAGAATGGCCTTGCCGAGGCTATGATTAAGCGGTTACAGCTTATCGCCCGAGCATTGGTATTGCGCACCAACTTGCCGATTTCGGCCTGGGGTTATGCAATTTTGCATGCGGCTATACTTATTCGCTTTCGACCCACTGCCAATCAACCATTTAGTGTGTATCAGTTGATAACTGGATATGAGCCTGATATTTCACACTTACGCATTTTTGGTTGTGCAGTCTATGTGCCAATTACGCCTCCACAGCGTACTAAAATGGGTCCGCAAAGACGATTAGGTATATATGTTGGCTATGAATCGCCTAAAATTATCCGCTATTTGGAACCTTTGACAGGAGATCTGTTTACTGCAAGATTTGCAGATGGTCACTTTGATGAGACAAACTTCCCGTCGTTAGGGGGAGAGAGGAATCGAACGATTCCAGTTGAACGCCAGGAAATTGTCTGGTGTTCTCCCTCCTTGCCTCATCAAGATCCCCGTACAGCTCAATCCGAGCTAGAAGTGCAACGTATTCTCAGTCTTCAGAAAGTTGCG
Organism: Orobanche coerulescens; assembly: GCA_033398695.1. Lineage (NCBI taxonomy): Eukaryota > Viridiplantae > Streptophyta > Magnoliopsida > Lamiales > Orobanchaceae > Orobanche > Orobanche coerulescens. The sequence goes on along the minus strand of CM065804.1, from coordinate 188,762,460 downwards.
GATTCGATGCCCGACAGCTTTACTGATACTGCGAAAGTGACAAGATCTACCATTCCCGCTGCGAATGTTCCTGCGAGGTTAGAAGTCCCAGTTATAGGGCAAGGTTCAGCCGCCCAAAGGAATGATATCCCCGGTGTCAACCTTAGTGGTGGGATGGCTGATTCGGCTGCTCTTATCCCTGCTCGAAAGAGGGGGAGGCCAGTGGGTGGAAAGGATACCGAACCTCGAAAGAGAAGAGGAACGGAGGCACAAAATCCTCTCATCATCGACACAGTGACTCCGTCACACGAGATTATCTCTGACTATGGATATGTCCTCGAATCAACAATGGAACAATCGACGAACACGTCGGAAACTTTGGTGATGTCAAAAAATAAATAAATCTCGATGCAATGGACGAGTGAATACGTACTATTGTACAGGTCGTCCACGCTAGTCGATGATGCTTTTGCCCACTCCGTCGCTCAAGAAATTATTGAAGACGACGACGCTGAGCCGCGCTCGGTTGCTGAATGTCAACAACGAGCCGATTGGCCGAAATGGAAAGATACAATGCAGGCAGAACTAGACTCAATGGCTAAACGTGAGGTATTCGGCCGTATCGAGCCAATACCCGTGGGCGTTAAACCAGTTGGACATAAGTGTGTCTTTGTTCGTAAACGCAATGATAAGGATGAGGTCATGCGTTACAAAGCGAGACTAGTTGCCCAAGGCTTCTCGCAGCGCCCTGGCATTGACTACGAGGAGACGTATTCTCCCGTTATGGACATCATCACTTTCCGCTACTTAGTCAGTTTGGTAGTGTCCGAAAAACTGAACATGCAGCTTATGGATGTGGTTACAGCGTATCTTTATGGGGATCTAGATACGGATATTTATATGAAAGTCCCCGAAGGGATTTCATTGCCCAAATCAAGTAGCTCTAAACCGCGGAGCGCTTACGCTGTGAAATTGCGTCGTTCACTGTATGGGTTGAAAAAATCCGGAAGGATGTGGTACAACCGCCTACGTGAATACTTGGTTGGGAAGGGATACGAGAACAGTGACATCTGTCCATGCATTTTCGTGAAAAGAACAGATACAGGATTCGTGATTGTAGCCGTCTATGTAGATGACATGAATGTCATCGGTACCATAGATGAGGTCAATGAAACGGCCCGCTACCTTAAATCCGAATTCAAGATGAAAGATCTGGGGAGGACTCGATTCTGCTTGGGCTTAGAGCTAGAACATCGAGATGATGGCATACTCATTCATCAGTCTGCCTATGTCCACAAAATGCTCAGGCGATTTAGTATGGACAAGGCACATCCTCTTGCTACCCCCATGATTGATCGAAGTCTGGAAATGACCAAGGATCCGTTTCGTCCCAAAGAGGAGGATGAAGAGGTCCTTGGAGCAGAAACACCGTACCTTAGCGCAATCGGTGCGTTGTTGTATCTGGCTCAATGTACTCGTCCAGACATCGCATTCTATGTGAATCTGTTAGCGAGATTTAGCTCCGCCCCCACGATAAGGCATTGGAATGGAGTAAAACACATCTTTCGATACTTGAAAGGCTCCAGTGACCTTGGATTGTTCTTTCCCTACACAAGAGAGAGCGATATTCCGAAAGGAATTGTTGAGGTTAAGACGATGCATATCGACCGTCGATCTTTCTCTGATATTGCAGCTAAGCATGGTAGATTGACTACCAGAAGTGCTAATGCGAGCAAGCTTACCCCTTATGCAGAGAATCCTAACGACACGTTAGTTGGATTTGCTGATGCCGGTTATCTCTCTGACCCGCATAAAGGATGTTCCCAAACTGGTTATGTGTTCACCATTGGGAATACGGCGATATCTTGGCGATCTACCAAGCAGACCCTGGTTGCTACTTCCTCGAACCATGCAGAGATAATTGCATTGCACGAATCCGTAAGGGAGTGCATTTGGCTCCGATCTGTCAAAGACCATATACGAGGAACGTGTGGATTAGATCCCACTACAGCAACCCCTACTTGCATCTTTGAAGACAATGCGGCATGCATTGAGCAGATGAAGTTAGGTTTCATTAAGGGTAACAATACCAAGCATATTGCGCCGAAGTTCTTTTATAATCAGCAGCAGCAGCAGAAATTGCTGAATATCGAAGTGAAACAAGTGAGTTCCGATGAGAATATCGCAGACTTGTTCACTAAGTCTCTGCCGAAATCTACATTTGAGAAACATGTGAGAAGCATCGGCATGTGTCGATTATCCGAGCTCAAGTAATGATAGCTCGACGGAATGAGCCGTCATGTATACCTCAGGGGGAGTATACTTCACATGATTCTGTCATTTGTAGTTGGTGCGTTGTGCTCTTTTTTCCTCACCAAAGTCTTTGTTTTTCCCACGGGGTTTTATTTGACTTGGAAAGGTTTTTTACCGAGGCAACACCTTATGCACCATGTTGGTATTAGTGTTCGACACAGGGGGAGTGTTCCGGGAAATCCTTTCCTTATTGGTGTCTTACCTAATATTGGTTGCAGGGGGATAGAGTTATGGAAGGTTCTAGACTCTTCCAGAGGTAGTAGGATCCTGTTAGATGTCTTACCTTAACTAGGAATCCTATGTATGGAAGGACTCTCATTGTAATGCCTATATAAAGGCACCTCTATTCATTGTTATCAATACAATTGATTTGCTGTCTTTTACTTTCTCCTCAAACAAATGTTAATTAATTCATAAATAAGATTCATTTCAGCAATATCCCAAATTATCCATAATAATAGCGTTTCAGTTAAATATTTAAATATTAAAAAATAATATTAAATTGAATCCCTACAAACTGATATTTCATTAAAAATAATACTTCCTCCGTTCTCTTATTATTGCAAACTTCCTCCGTTCTCTTATTATTGCAACGTGTTGACTATTACACTTTTCACATACTCTCTTTTGACCATCTTTTGTGATTTATAGATATGAAATAATATAGTCATGTGAGATCTTGTTAGATTAATCGCGGAATATACTCTTATAATATCAATTTTTATGATTTTTAAAAATAAAGAATTGATGATATTAATAATTAAAGTTATGCATTGCAAGTGTGAAAATCCAGATGTTGCAGTTCTAAGAAAACTGAAATATTATGCCAATAGATAATAAGAATAAATGAAGTGTGGGGGTGATGATAGTCGTGGGCGTGTATCGTGATGGCCGCGTGAAATGGCCCAACTTTTAGGGGACCGGTGGGTCACGTCCACGTGATGTTCCCGTGTACCATCACCCCACCAATCTTATCTTTTCCCAACCCTTTCCTCTAACCAATGACGAACAACAAGACTTCTTGTTCGATTTTTCGGACGTACTTGTTTTAGCCTTTTAGCTTCCTTATATATCTACGTAATATTTATAAATTAATCATATAAATTTAATATGAAAAGATAATTATAAAATTAATTTTTTGAAAATTTGTAATTGATCGTTTATTTATCTGTAATATTGTATTTGGATTACAGTCACTTGAATATTCAATATTCAGCATCCGGTGAAATAAAATATAGTTATGATACTTGTAAGTAATAGTTTGATTACCTGAATATATTTTTGGATACCAACACAAGTCGTTATTTTTGTAATTATTTTAATTTTGAGGGATTTTGTAATTCTTTTATAAAATGTATTAGAATGTGTAATTTACCTTTTATTTTACGTCGGATCGAGCCCGGGAGTTACCGAATCATAGCCTCATCAAAGACTACAAACAAATTACACTATTTAATAACACGGAAATATTTATAAAATTATGATTTCAACTGCTATCTACATGTAATATATTAGATAATTAAATTATTAATAGTAAATATCTAAACGTAATATATTTCACTAAAAGTGGTGGCGTTAAATACGAAATAATTGGTATTCAAACGTATTATTTGAAGTAACAAAACTATTAACTACATGCATTCAATCTTTCAATGTAATTAATTTTATTGTAATGAGGTAGCAAGACATTAACAAAAAAAAAAAGCTAAGTTCTCTACATATTTATAAAATATTTATAAATTCATTATATAAATCTACAAAAAACAATAATTACAAAACTAAAGTATTGGATATTTGTAATTAATAATTTAGTTATCTGAAATAATATATCTGCATATAAGTAGCAGTTTGCATACTCAATATATATCATTTGATTAAATTGCATTTAAATATATTGCATTTAAATAATTGCAAGTAGCAATTTGCTTACTCAATATATATCATTTGATTATCAACTGAAGTCGTGATTTTTATAATTATTTTAGTATTGTGATTCTTGTAATATTTTTGTAAAATATATTAAGTAATTTAATTTTTCCTAAAAACTAAATGACATACTTGAGAGTTGACATTTGAGATAGCATTCATTAAAAATTTTGGAATACGCTGAGAACTCCATTGTGTCCTAAAGCTAAAAGAGTGGTATGGTTCTTAATCAAATTAAATTTTCTATAAATAAATTAATAATTTTAGTAAATTAATATTTTTATGGTCCCGGCCCTTTAACAAATTAATAATTTCAATACATTAATATGATAATAATTGTTTTGATACCTTCATATAAATATGGTCTCATCAAAATCACAAAATAATAATTTTTAAGAATTACAAGGATAACTAGGATAATTTAGTAAAATATAAACCTATTATGTTTGCTTCTTATGAAAATTTAACCAAAATGAGTTTTTGGTTAGTTTTAAACCTTCTGGTTGTTGCTTTTGGTCCATTTATCTGGGTTGTATTTTTAGATCTTAGTAGTGATAAATTTAAATTACTTGAGCTTTAAATTGTAAAATTGATTTTCGAATTTTGTTTTAGATCGAATTGTATCCCTCGTTTTTTAATTTTTTTCTTAATAAAATCATATTATATATATATTAGTAAACAAATAATTAATCATCGATTAATTAATACCTCTAAATTAAAACTCTATTGTCCCAAACATTGTAAAGAAGTTTTACTCTAATTCTAGTTAGAACACATCATCATAGAGATTTTCTTTGGGACTCGCTCATGTAATAATATACTTTTTAAGAAAATATGCCTTTATAAAAATGAATAATTTAAATAAACTTGCGTAGGCGGCGGGTCGACAACTAGCATGGGCTGTTCCTTCAGACCAGCATAGGCTGAGTACAATTTCTAGGTCGGTGTGTCCGTTCGAGTAATTCGATTTTTTATATATTTTATAATTTTATTCAAATTAAACCGACACGAGTCGATTTTTATTAAATAAAAAAATTATGTTCAAGCATAATTAATTATATTAACATCAAGTTCAAACGAATATTTTACAATTGAACTCGAATAAGTATTGAATAGTTTTGTTTGATTTTCAATCTTAATTTGCATGATGTAATATTTTTGGCACAACCAGCCCAATATAGATCTCCATTTAAAATTGGCTCATACATATTATGTGCTGGCCTAGCCCATTGACAGCCATTTTGTCTGTGAGCCATCCGATCGCAGGACTTAATCATGACCGCTCACCCACTCTTATATACTTAACCCTAGCTTCGACCCCTCATTTTCGTCCGCGTCCTTCACCTTCACTCTCGGTCTCTTCTCTCTCAGGTCTGTTCCTTCTGTTTCTCTCACTCATCCCCGATGGAGTCGCTCCAGCCTCCGGTTGTTGCAGCGAACCCCGCTATCTTTACGTTCACCACCTATATAAAAGGGGGCCGATTGAGCGATGGAGGATACACTGAAAATTAATCTTTCTTTTGCAAACTGAGTAAAATCGAGATCCTTTTCTTCTTTGTTAGAAAGTGAGTGATAAATCGATGCTCTGATCTTGAGTTATAGGGTTTGAGGAAAGGTGCTATTTGGGATGCGCCCGGCCGACATTGGATCTGTGTTTCTTTCTCTGTGGAGTTGTGATTTTTGGTGTCAAATTGCTGGGGGTTTTCGAGATCTGAGCCGCTATATTGTTTATAAGGGGGTCTCCTAAAATCTCGTATTTCACTTTTAATTATTCATTAATATCTCCGTTTTTTACCTACTGGATCTGTTATTATATATATATATTATTATTAATATTAGTTATTATTATTATATTACATATACATAATGTGGGTCGGTTTTCTTTTAAGTTTCAAGCATATAATCTTACTGTCATGTGTGGTTGTATGCCGGATTTGTTCTGGACTTGAGTTGTTTAGCTTTGGTGTTGCTATATTATTGATCGAAAAACAATTTGTTCTCTGTCCGGTTAATCTCCTGATTCACCGGCTATAATTTTATCTGATTATTTAGGTGGCCTGTAATCAGTAAATTCTAGGCCGTAGTATTCAATTTTTGTAGTAGTTATATTTATCGTAATCCGTATTGTATTATTGATATTTCTTTGTTAAGTATTGGACCGATACCCAACAGTGGTATCAGAGCTCGTTTTGTCGGGTATTGGTTCCAACTTCTTCTCGGTGATATGGAATAACCCATCCAGGTTTTCGCTCAGGTATATTGGCTTGATCCTTCGCCTTGCGTTTTTCTGTTGTGCTGACCGCGGCCATATCTTTTTTATTGTTGTTATTAGATATCTGTCGAGTTGTGTCGTTGCTCATTGTTCTGCTTGCCGCCGACTACTCGTTGTGTTGACTGTGAAGTTTAAAAACTGGAAAACATTGATTGAAATCAAACAAGAAAGAAAATTAAAATCTTGAGGACCGATAATGGTCTTGAGTTTTGTAACCAACTATTTGATGAACTATGTGCCCAATCTGGTATTGGATTATATAAGACTGTCCCATGTATAACCCAGCAGAATGGGGTGGCTAAACGAACATAGAGCTCTATTAGTAAGAGCCAGAAGCATGCTTGCTACGTCTGTCCTTTCAAAGAGGTTTTGGGGTGAAGCTTTATTGACTGTTGCTTATTTGATGAACAGATCTCCTTATATGCCATGAAATAGTAATTATGCAGAGTCTGCTTGGTCTGGTCAGTCTATTAATGTTTTAAATCTACGTGTATTTGGATGCTCTGCTTATGTGCATCAGAGAAATGATAAGCTCGAGCCTTGTTGTGAGATGTGTGTTCTTGGAATACCCGGAAGGGGTAAAAGACTATAGGGTTTGGCTAAAAGGCCAACCCGATTTTAAAAACTCTTATTAGTCATGATGTCATTTTCAATGAAAACGAATTTCCTTATCTTTTACCAGATCCAGAAAATCCCCCTGCTCTAAATGAGGTGGAGCTGCACATCCCCTAAATAATACTGATAACGTGCAAACAAAAACTAATCCTGATTGTAACACTCCAATTATCAAAAGGGACATTACACGCCGTAGAACCTTCACAAGGTTTACCAGACTAACACATGATACGTAATCCACATGATAAATCCCATAAGACACCTTAAGCAATAATATGTAGGGCAATTCAACACCAACAAAATAGAAAGGACATGTAATCAATTTACCACGCAGAGGACTTTAACAATATTTGAAAGACAACCAAACCAACGTGAAACCAAGTAAACATAATAACAAAATATCTAATACAGACTCGAGCCTCATCATCATGCTGGGCCATCCTTTGCATGCGTATCCCGTTCCATCTCCTCAGCTCGACCGATATCTGAAATGCATAAAACGCATTTCCCCTGTTTAAGGGGTTAGCATTCGAATGGTTAGTGCAAGTACACAATTACACTACATTTTATATAGATACGATTCAACACGGTCATCTCATTTGGAAAACATTTGAAAATCATATTCCAGAATATTCTATTGATTTCAAATCGTAAATCATCTCATATCAATATCACAACCATCCACACTTGGTAACCCATGGCCGTACCCCTTAGTATCGACCCCAGACGCCCCGTCGAACGCTCCGGGTGGAAGAACAACAACTCACACACACAATATCATATTTCAACATTCGTATCACAACCGTAACACACATAACGAAATGTAACACATGTACTTGCCTTGAATAAAACGACGTGAAAGGAACGACGAAAGGAAAGATTTTGGTCCGAATAATCTTCACAAATCCGCTCCTAACACAATAACGATATACAAACAATCTAAATATTGCGGAAACATAGGAATTCATCCTAGTTCTACCCGTTGGGACAATTCATCGGTCACTACGAAGTCATAGTCGATCCTAATCTATTAACGGTGAAAACCTCAATGTATAATTCGTTAAACTATAATGAAAGCAAGGGATTACAATTACACAATCGTAATCTAACAATTTATCGAATCTTAATCAAATTCAAGGGTGAAATCAAGCCAAAATCCCGAAATCCCCAAAAATAGGGTTCTAAAGAAATGTACCTCGATTTGAAGGCGTATCACGGATGAGATGGGTTTAGAGTGATGATATGATGCCCCAAATTGCTTCCCAACTGAAGTATAGATGAAGATTCGCCGAGCCCTAGCTCAAAGGAACGTTTCGTCGCGGAAGGAAGAAGAAAAAAGTGAAATATGCTGAAAATCGTCCGCTACGAGGTTTAAATACTGGCAGCCGTTACGACCGTAACACCCACACCATTACGTCCGTAATGGTGTTTATGACCTGACTGACTAATCTGCTCAGACCCATTACGGCGAAAGGGACATTACAACCGTAATGTATGAAGCCTTACAACCGTAATGCACGCCACCTTACGACCGTAATGCCTGCCTGGCAGCAGACCGGAATGGCCTGAAACAACGGTTTGCCAACAACCGGAAATGGAAGTACGAGGAAAGAAGTCATAGATATACGAATATTTTACAGACGAGATAAACATAAAAACCATCACAAGTCTCCAGTCGTCCAAAGGCCGGAATAAATGAATATTAGCATCAACGCCCAAGATAATAAGAATTTACAAAAATGGCCCAAACATTCGGAAATATAAACTCGAGGCCTGAACGACAATACAGAAGGTTGAAACATTTCCAGGATCATTAAAGGAACTCGAAGAAGTAATGAAACGTTGGCATGGAACGAGATTTACGAGAATCGAGCCTCAATGCAGCAAAGTTACACAATAAGTGAAATCTCATCAAAACAACTCCGAAACTCGTCTGGATGGTCATGGATACAGAACAAAATAGTTTTAGAATTCCAAAACAATAACAAGCGGATCGTCCGAAATAAAAATACACTAAAAATAGAAATTACTAAAAATAGAAAGTGCGGATATTACATTCTCCTCCTAAAAATAAGTTTCGTCCACAAACTTACAGAGCGAATAACTCAGAGTATCTCGACTTCATATTCTCTTCCGTCTGGACCGTCTCCCATGTGGCCTCCTCTGGCCCATGTCTCGACCATTGCACTTTAACCAAAGGAATGGTTTTGTGCCTAAGTTGCTTTACAAGGCGCTCCCAAATCCGGATCGATCTCTCTTCAAAGGTAATGTCGGGACTCAACTCAATCTCTCCAAAATCAATAATATGGCTAGGGTCCGGTACATACTTCCTATGCTGGGAAACATGAAACACGTTATGCACGTGACTCAAGGACGACGGAAATCCTAACCGATACGCAAGTTCCCCAACTCTCTCTAAAATCTCGAACGGTTTATTAAATCACGGACTAGGTTTACCCTTCCGACTGAAGCGATAAACTCCCCCAGTCGGCGACACTTTCAGCAGAACATGGTCTCCCACCTCAAACTCCAACGACCGTCGACGCGTGTCGGCATAAGACTTCTGTCGACTCTGGACCGTTAGCAACCTATCACGAGTCAAGGCAATCTTCTCTCTCATCTCAACTAGGGGTGGACTCGGTTCCATTTGGTTCGGTTTTTGACCCAAACCTAGAATCGAACTAAATATTCGGTTTTGGTTTGGTTCGGTTCTTTTTGAAGTTTGGTTCGGTTAAGTTCGATTTTATAAATATTCGGTTCAGTTTCGATTTGGTTTGATGTTTTTTCGGTTCTTCACAATATAAATTCAAATATTATATTCAATAGAATAAGTTATATATAACAACAAGCCAACAAGAAATATATATATGTTCAAGATAAAAGCTAGAATTGCATAGCAATTTACAAATATCTAAAAACATATAACAATCATAAATCACAGTAGCTCATTCTCTCAACCTAAATTAATTGAATCACAAATTACATGAGCATATTATCAGTCCTCCTTGGACCCATGAGGGTTTTACAAAAGGAAAACGAATTATACTAAAATTCGAAACACACCAAAATCACAAAACAAGGTTATTTTAGTATGTTGAAATTTGACTTCGGTCCATTTCGGTCCGGTTCAGTTCTGCCCGAGCCCGAATCGAGAACCAAACAAAATTAGTTCGGTTCGATTCTATTTTTTTGTTTTTCGGTTCGGTCTTCTTCGGTTTTGGTTTTTCGGTTCTTTTTTTGATTTTCGGTTCCAAAATGCCACCCCTAGTCTCAACTACCATATCTGGTTCAGTGCCAGTCAACTCGGATGCATCATCCCAATACAATGGCGATCTGCACCTCCTTCCATACAACGCCTCAAATGGTGCGATTTTGATCCAGGCGTTCCAACTATTGTTGTACGTGAACTCGATCAACGGTAAGTGCGACTCCCAATCATCTTTCCAGTCTAAAGCACAAGCTCTCAACATATCCTCCAGCATCTGTATCGTCCGCTCTGACTGTCTGTCTGTCTGAGGGTGGTAGGATGTGCTAAGTTTCAGCTCAGTCCCCAAAGCCCGATGGACAGCCTGCCAAAAATGTGATATAAACCGACCATCTCGATCCAAAACGATACTCTTAGGTGTCCCATGTAACCTCACGATATCTGCATTAAACACTCGGGCTAGTCTCTCCGATCCCCAAATATCCTTAATACCCACAAAATGAGCTGATTTGGTTAGTCGATCGACAATAACCAAAATCATGTTCATTCCCGTCCGAGTCTTAGGCATACTGGTAATGAAATCCATAGAAATATCCTCCCATTTCTACTCCGGAATGGGAAGTGATCGTAATAACCCCGAGGGTCGCTGATGCTCAATCTTAACCTACTGACAGGTCAAACACTTCGCCACAAACTCACTAATGTCCGTCTTCAAATTGCTCCACCCGTAGTTACTCCTTACATCCTTGTACATTTTGCTCATACCAGGATGTATGGAATAAGGCGTAGTATGAGCTTCACTTAAAATCTTCTGTCTCAACTCAACATCACTGGTACACATAACCTGCCGCGAAATCTCAAAATTCCATCATCCTGAACCACAAATCCAGGGGCTTTCCCTTTCTTCAGGTCCTCCTTCAACTGGACTAAAAAATGGATCATCATACTGTCCCGCCTTGATATCATCAACCAAATACGAAGTTATTTCTAATGTACATAACTGACCCTGAACTCTCTGAACCCAAACCTCGATATCCTGACAAATCAAATCCCGTTGGATCCTACTCTGAGGCGTAAGTACCTCTAACATCTATAGCGCCATCGGATTACGACTCAACGCATCTGCCACAATATTGGCCTTGCCCGGATGATAAAGAATCTCAAGATCGTAATCTTTAATTAGCTCCAACCACCTACGCTGTCTCATGTTCAATTTTTTCTGATTGAAGATATACTTCAGACTCTTATGATCTGTATAAATCTTACACGACGACCCATAAAGATAATGCCTTCAGATTTTTAAAGCGAAGACGACTGCAGCTAACTCTAAATCATACGTAGGGTAATTTACTTTGTAAGGTTTTAACTGACGAGACGCATAAGCAATAACCCTATCTATCTGCATCAAAACACATCCGAGCTCGAAGCCCGAAGCATCACTATACACCACAAAATCCTCGTTCCCCTTAGGCAAAGCTAAAACTGGTGCGGTAGTCAACCGTCTCTTCAACTCATCAAAGCTATCCTGTCTATCTGCGTCCCACTCGAACTTCTGAGTCTTCTGAAGTAACTGAGTGAGTGGTCTAGCGATATTAGAAAATCCTTCAACAAATCTACGGTAATATCTTGCAAGTCCCATAAAACTACTCACTTCCTTCACATTTCTCGGCGGTTCCCATGCCATCACTGCCTCTATCTTCTGCGGATCTACCCGAACTCCCTCTGCTGAAATCACGTGCCCGAGGAATATCACTTCCTTGAGCCAAAACTCACACTTAGAGAACTTCGCATACAACTGTTTAGCTCTCAAAATGTCTAACACAATCCGGAGATGTAAAGCATGCTCCTCCTGACTCTGGGAGTAGATAAGAATGTCGTTGATAAAGACGACTACGAATTTGTCCAGATACTCAATAAAAACTTTGTTCATCAACTACATGAACACTGTTGGGGCATTGGTTAGCCCGAATGGCATAACTACAAACTCGTAATGGCCATATCTCGTTCGAAAAGTAGCTATCGGTATATCACTGTCCCGAATACTCAACTGGTAGTAGCCCGATCGTAAATCAATCTTCGAAAAGAATGTCGCCCCCTAAAGATGATAAAACAAATCATCGATTCGGGGCAAAGGGTACTTGTTTTTTATGGTCAACTTGTTTAATTCTCGATAGTCAATGCATAAACGAAGCGATCCATCATTCTTCTTAACAAAAAGCACAGGCGCACCCCAAGGCGATGCGCTCGGTCGAATATACCCTTTATCTAACAACTCCCCCAACTACTTCTTCAACTCTAACATCTCCGAAGGTGCCATACGGTACGATTGTGATATCCCACATCGACTAGCGGAGAGGGGGCGAAATGCCTTATATGTGCATGCCCGCCTCCAAATAGCATGAGGCCTTTTGGGAGCCCAGTGGCTTCGGAGATATGAGAACTCCGAAGTTAAGTGTGCTTGGGCGAGAGTAATCTCAGGATGGGTGACCTCCTGGGAAGCTACTCGCGGGCTCCTAGAAACAAAACTGTGAGGGCCAACTCAGAGGAGAGTGCCCCGAGCGGACAATATCATGCTACGGCGGAGCGGTCTTGGGATGTGACAATTTGGTTTCGGAGCCACTCTGCTGTGTAGTACGAGTGTGTCGACGAGGACGTCGGGTTTCTTGAGGAGGGGTGGATTGTGATATTCCACATCGACTAGCGGAGAGGGGGCGAAATGTCTTATATGTGCATGCCCGCCTCCAAATAGCATGACGCCTTTTGGTAGCCCAGTGGCTTCGGAGATATGAGAAACTCGAAGTTAAGCATGCTCGGGGGAGAGTAATCTCAAGATGGATGACCTCCTGGGAAGCTGCTCGCGGGCTCCCAGAAACAAAACCGTGAGGGCCAGCTCAGAAGAGAGTGACCAGAGCAGACAATATCATGCTAAGGCGGAGCGGTCTTGGGATGTGACACTAATAATCATGATGATGCTGATGTGCATGATGAAACTGATGAGCTACCTGAAATATACTGGCATGATTATCAGCTTACTAGGGATAAGCCTATGTCAAATGTTAGAAGGCTATCTCACTTAAATGACTATCATATGACTTCGTTTGCTTTCAATATGTTTGAATCACTGTTTTAAATAGCGTTTCGTAGCGTAGGCTATAGCGCGCTATAGCACAAAAATTGACTGTAGCGCTACGTAGCACATCCAAAATAGCATTTTGGACAAATAACGTAGGATTTTTAATGACGTGGCACACTTTTATCCAAATAGCGCAAATAGCGTAGGCTATTTGAGCTATAGCGTAAATAGCGTGGACTATTTGAGAAAATTTGATTTTTATCATATTTTTTATTTTAATTATATATTTTTATTTTAATTACAAATATTTTTTAATTATTATTTTATTACTTTTATATCTATATAAACTATAAAGTTTTATTAAATTTATTACAAAATATAGTTTTTTTAATAATTCTTAGATATATGTAGCGTCAAAGATAATGACAAATAACCAATGATAAATAACCGATAGGAAAACTTGTTGATGAGTTCATTAAAAAAACGGTGGATTGTAAATATTATATTTATATTTATTTTCATATATTCGTATTTTAAGTGTCACTAGTTATAATTTTAACTTGATTTATATTAACTTATGATAAAGAATTATATATTATATAGATATATTTTATTTTTTATATAAAATAGTAGGAACGCTAAACCTACGCTATGCGCTACGCGCTATCAAGACAAAAACGCTACACATCAACGCTGCGCTATTTAAAACATTGGTTTGAATCAATTGATAACTGTGAACCCAAATCATATGAGGGAAGCTTTGAAATCTGAGAATTCAAAACAGTGGCTTAATGCAATGAATGAAGAAATTACTTCATTGCATACAAATGAAACTTGGGCTCTTGTGCCAAAACCCGCCAACTGTTCTATTGTTGTCTGCAAATGGCTTTTCAAAGTGAAGAATGAAACAAAGGGTTTCACTCAGAAAGAATGTATTGATTATATCTGTAATATCTGTACTTTTTTATTTTTAGTAATTTCTATTTTTGGGGTATTTTTTATTTTTAGTGACTCGCTTGTAACCGTTTTGATATTTTAAGAATGTTTAATTCTGCATATTTTGGCATCCGAGCATGTTCCGGAAATGTTTTACTTGATTTTGTGTTTAGTTATGATTTTTCCGTTTGTCTGCTCATCTGGTGCGTTTGTTGTACGAAACTATCGTTTCGAGTTTTGTGCAAGTTCGATTTTAATGTTATTAGACATGTTGTGAGCTTCGACACGGTTGTTCGTTTCCGTATCATGGTTTTCGGTCGTTTCGGGTCGTTTTGTAATTTCCTAAAAGTTTAGGGAATTTACTTCCGTGGACATATTACGAACCTTCGGTTAATCAGGATCATGTTTTCTTTTAGCGCTTAAGTTCGTCACTTCGAACTCTTTGTATTGTTGTCTGCACTTCTCGTCGATCGTCGCGTTTCGGTTTTTTGTATAGCTTCTGCAGAGTTGTTGGCTAACTGTGATTCTGTACTGGAGTTCTTACGTACTTAAAGGGCAATGCTTAACGTATGTTATGTTGCCTACCCAACGTACGTTTGTGTAACGTACGTTAGGGTCTCCAGGGAATCGGACAGGGAACTCTGCCAGTCCCTTACGTACGTAAAGAAGGAAGCTTTACGTACGTTAACCCTTCATGATTTACGGACGTTATCGATCTCGGGTTTAAATGCCCAGAACTGACCGAAATCGGTTATTTTTCTTCATTCTTCCTCTTCTCCGTGACTTGGACGAATTCTTAGGAGATTTTGTGCGATTTGTTGGCTCTTCAATCTTCTAGCGATCATATTTCTTGGAGTTTTGGTGTGGAATAACGTCACCAATCCGTCTTCTTCGTCTTTGAATCGAGGTAGTCATCTAGAACCCTAACTTTTTCTGGATTTGAGGGTTTCTTCGTGATTTCTCCGATTTGGTTGTAGTTATGGTGTGTTTGACTTGAGTGTGAATTATATACTTCCGATACATGTTTTTCTTACGAGATTATTGGTGTATTCCTGGAATTGTTGAGAATCGAGAGGGTTTTGGTTGCGATCCACCCTCTTTGGATATATTGTTGGATTACACGTATCGTAGGCGGGGTTTTCGTGCGTATTTCAATGTTAAATTCCAGTTGTGTTGTTGTTAGTTGTCGTCTTATGAATCGTCTAGGTTCGAAGTTTATGAGTTCCTTCAACGGTGATCGTTTACCATATCAAAACAGAGGCAAGTAATTCTTCGGAACTTACCATCTTAAATGTGCAAAGCGATATTTATGAGTTTTAGAGTGTATATGCGTAATATCCGTACCTTTCCATTTTTAACAGTTTCCATTTTTGGTGTATGTCTATTTTTATCGACTCGCTTATAACCGTTTCGACGTTTTGAATCTACTTTATTCTTGGAGTTTTTCCATTTGGACGAGTTTCAAAGATGTTTTTATGTAATTCCATTCTATGTTATGTTTTGTCGTATGTACGTTCGATCCTCGTAAAACTCGTTCGTTTTCATTGTTTCTTTATTTACATAAGTTCGTATGGTTGAGTTGTTCGTGTTGTGAGCTTCGATTTGTGAATCCGACGTTGTATCGCGATTTTTGGACATTTGGGCCATTTTTGTAATTTCCTATAAGTTTAGGAAATTTCATGTTCCTTGTCGTATTTCGGATTCCCCAGTAGTCGGAAGTGTATTTTATTTTAGCACTTAACTTCGTTATCGTGAATATGTCGTATTGACGTTTTGAGTTCTGTCCCTGTGTTGCGTCGTGACTTCGTCCGACCAGTTGAGTTAACTGCTTTCGGCAGTGCTGCACTGCTGCATGCATAACGCAGGCTATGCATGCTAGCTAGCATGCGCTATCGATACCTACATAACGTACGTTATGCCCCAGCGATAACGTACATTATGATCTTCAGCAATTTGGACAGTGGGTCTGCCCAGTTCCTTACGGACGTAAACACGCTGTGTTACATACGTAAGCCCCCTTGTAGCGTAAGCTAGCCTTCTGATGTAGCGCACACTATCGTCCCCAGCATTTTGGACAGGCTGTTCTGCTCAGCCGTTATATACGCTAATACTTGAGTGTTACGTATGTAATGTGCGTAACGTACGTTAACCAACTCATGTAGCGTACGTAACGAAGAGGCCAGGTTTTATAAACCTGAGTTGACCTTCACTTCGTCATTTCCTCTTCTACTTCTTCCTCTTACGAGAGCCGTGAGATATGTGTGATTATTCCATTTTTGCCTGTGGAATTCTTCGTGAGATCGATTGTTAGGTTCCAAGTGAAGTTTATCACCATCCTAATCCCACTCTTCCGCCATAATCCGAGGTATTTCGTCTAAAACCTTACCTTTGTTCATTTTGGGGATTTTTCGGGATTTGTTGAGATTAAACTCGAATTATTCGGTGATGTTATATTTCTTATCGATTATTTTTATTGGGTGATTCCCAATCCGTTTCCGTCGTGTTTAATCCGTGAGTTGTTGTTTCGGGGAGGTTTTGTGAAAACCCTCGCCCGCATCGATTAAACATATATTGTCATAGCTTGTAATCAGGGTTGTGGGCGTATTCCATTCGATTCTTGTTATCGTATAGGACTGAGTTGTGTTAATCCTTCGTTTAGGAACGGTCGTTTTCCCTCCGGATCATCCGTAGTCGTTGTTCGTTCCCCTTCCTTCGAAGATGTCTCAAAGGCAAGTACTTTACATTTGTTACATGTTATAGTATTTGAATTATGGCTTTTTCGTGGTTGTTGTGGATGGATATGTGTATGTTCACCTAGGGACGGTCCAGCGGGGCCTATAGGGATACGTATTGCCGTGTATGTGCATATCACGAACTAGGGTTAACCACCCAGGGATGTCCGATGGGGCTTTGCGGGGTACGGTGGCCGTGAGTATCGTACCAACGGTTAACTTTGAATTGTTTTGTTGGAGAAATGTGTTTTGTGCTTGTGGACCGTGAATATTGCGGAATATAAATGATTTCTAAAATGACTTTTGGCGCATATTTTCATCTGATTAGAATAGTAGTTCAAATTGGATTGTACTTGCACTAGCAGTTGTCGCTAACCCCTTAAATGGGGGAAATACTTTTGGTATTTCAGGTACAGGTCATGGAAGCGAACGAGCATGCGAGCCATACGAAATTGATGGGCAAGCGTGATTCTGTTCAGTGGTTGTCTGTTGGTGTCTTGTTTTTGGAATTTATTTACTATGTCATTGGTTTAAGTACTCGAGTACTTCTTTCTTGAATTTATTGATGTTGTGTACCCGTTTTGGGAATGGATTTGATGTCGAATAGTATTGTTGAATTTCAGTCTCTTGTTTAAAATGTCGTGGATTGAGAAATTGTCGGTTTATTGATGATGTATGTCTTTGTCGTATGTCGGGTCGGTTTGTTAGCCTGGTGGATTCCAAAGTGTGGGGTCCACAGTGCTTTAATATGCCCTGATCGTCTTGGAGGTGTTACAGAATATGGTATCAGAGCTTAGGTTTATGGATACCTAGGCTGTCAGTTATTTGGGTCTAGTTAAGTGTCGTTTTGAACAGAATCTCTGCTACGCCATCATCTCAGTACGCCGGTGCTCCTAGGTTTTTCCTAACTTGACTCGTTACGTTGTTCTGTCATGTTCCTTTCTTGGTATCTTGTTACGTTTTACGTTTGAATTGTACTCACCCGTTACTTCTTCAGAATACCTACCAGTAGAGGACGCGGATGCGGTCGCGGACGCGGTAGGGGACGTGGCGCAGCCGGTGGGGTGGCCATGTCTGATAACTCGGGAACTGATTCAGTGATGCCTTCCTTGTCGAACAGTGTTCCACCTAGTTCTGGAGGCCAGCAGGATCAGTCTGCTAGCTCCGGTAATGCTCATGAGAATATCGGAGTAGCAAATATTTTACAGCAAGTAGCGAACCAGATGACGCTACTGACTCAGGCCGTCTTGGTCGGCCAAGCTAATGCTAACCCGGTTCCGCCTACTAGAAGCGGAAATGATAAGTTACTTTAGGACGTGAGATGCGGCCTCCGCACTTTGATGGTACTTCTAACCCTTCTGGTTGGGAGAGTTGGTTATTTGAGATGGAGAAGGTGTTCGAGGCGGCTAACTACTCTGAGGAGAGGAAGTTACCCACCGCTCAGTACTTCCTCGCCAAGGAGGCGGCGACGTGGTGGCAAGCGGTGAAACCGTGTGACCGGGCAGCCACGTGGGCAGAGTTCCGAGAGTTGATGGAGGACGAATTTTGTCCATGGCCAGTGAAAGAAGGGAGGATCCGAGCCTTCTTTGAGGCTATGCCTCAGGATGTTCCTATTTCGCAGGCAATCAAGGACTACAACCAGCAACTTCACTTTGTGAGAAATTAGGTCCGAGATGAGCTAGATAAAATCCGCCACTTTGATATGCGGATGAAGCCGAGGGTTCGTCACTACATGTCTGGTCTCGGATGTAAAACTTTGAAAGATTATCAGAACAAGGCAATGGCTTATGAAATGTAGTTTTCTGCGATAGAGACAGCAACCGAAGGAAAGAAACAGAAGACCTCTGGCCAGTTTTCGGGAGTCATGTCTGGCGGGTATCAGAAGGCTCAGTCTGGTTCGCGAGGCTTCGAGAGTCAGTCCCCGTCATTTGGGCGAGGAAATAGTTCAAGGTCTGCTCATACTGGTTCCGTTTGTGGTCCTACCTGCTTTAACTGCGGTCGTCCCGGACACATGATGAGTGAGTGTGACAGACCTCTGATTCAGTGTCTTGCTTGCAGTAGGATGGGACATCGTGCTAAGTTTTGTACAGATGCGGTTCGGGCACCAGTTACTCAGGTGTCAGCCCCAGCTGCGGGGGAACCAAGCGTTAATCAGGCACCGATAGCTTCTCAGCCTCAGCAGAGTTTTGGTAGAGGTCGAGGATGTGAGGCAACCTTCTAGAGGGGGAGCTTCTAGTGCGGGGTCTATTCCGCCCCGTGTGTATGAGATGAGACGATCTAGAGATCCAGACGCGATGGTGGCTACAGGTACCATTCACATCCTTGACCATCCTGTTTACGTGTTATTCAATTCTGGTGCTACGCATTATTTCATATCTCTGTATTGTGGGCGTCGTCTGCATGTTGATTGCCTAGTTGTGTGTGAACCATTTGTTGTTAAAATGCCTAGTGAGGATAGCATCGTGGGGGATCGTGAGATTAGAGATTTTCCTGTGAGTATCACGGGGAGAGATTGGCCTTATAATCTGATTGCGGTAGATATTAAGGACGAGGATCTAATTCTTGGTGAGGATTGGCTGGACCGTTATGGGGCGATCATGAATTATAGAACGAGAACCGTTTCGATGTTAGCCTCTGACGGTACCGAGCATTCTTTTGTGGGGCATAAGCTGTAATACCCGGTTGTAATTCAGTCATTATCATTCAGTAATTTCATTCGGTGATTGTCACTCAGTGGATTTTCACTCAATTATAATCATTCATCAATCATGTTCTTTCACCGTGTTCACCGTTCGGAAAAACTTCGAGTTGTGTATCGTTATTGTTCATTGTTTCAACTTTCCTCATATGAGTTCGACTTTGTTAGATCACCAATAATTTTTGGTAACTCCAAAAAATTCTAAATCTTTGCAATATTATAGAGCATCGAATTAGCTTTCCAATGGTTCAAACGGTGAGTCAATCGGAGTCCGGACGAGAGAGTTATGGTCGTTTCAGTTTTTGGACGATCACTGCCGACCGAACTCGGCCGTGTCGTCCACACGGCCCGTGCCGTACTCGTCCGGAAATGCAGAAGTTTCTGCCGACCGAACTCGGCCGTGTCGTCCGACACGGCCCGTGCCGTACTCTTAGGATAAGCCTGGAGCATTTGCCGACACGCCCGGCCGTGTCCCGGGACACGGTCGAGTCATGCCGAAGTCATGCGGGTCGCTATCGGAAGGCCCTCGCGCGCGACCGTGTCAAGCCGGACACGGTCGAGTACTGTCGGCCGGTTGTCGGCCAATCGTGCGACACGACCGTGCCGATCGGCACGGGCCGTGTCCGGCAGGTAGTCAACCCCTATAAATTCATTTTTTCAGATTTCAGCCCATTTTTCTTCCTTTTCTTCACCTTCAACCGAGAGATAAGGCTTGAGGGAGGGTTTTCCTTCACAAATCATTTGGGTGTTTGATTTTCTTCATCTCCTTTCGATCGTGAAGCCGGATAATCAATCTAACGCGTGTTCTTGATTAAAGTACTTGTATCTTCAAGAGGTAATTCCTTCAACACTTTGGACTTCGATTTTGTGTTGAGATATGATGTTTTGGACGTTATAATCATGTTATATGAAGAGATATGTATATGATTATGAGTTTGTATAAGGATTCATTGGATTATTGAGGGATTATTCAAGAACACTTTGAATATCGAGTTGGAATTGGGGATTTTCGACCAATTGTTGTTATAATCACGTTTTCGGATATTCATAACAGATTATTGATCGTATTGGAGATGTTTTGTTGGTTTGAAACACTTCTTGGGGATTTTGATATTGGTATATCGAGGTTTGATTGTAAACAATAGGAGTTTGGATACAACGTGTTTGATTTAATGCCTCTGTGGACTTCGTTTAGTCGTATCGACGTTTTGAGTTCGTTATATTCGTGTTTAATTCATATATTGATCGGATTGTCGGTAATTGTATTGAATTAAGGTTGTTCGTGCGACCGACACTTCATTTAGGACATTTGTTCGTGGAAGGACTTTCTACATCGGTATTTTGTAAGTTAATTCTTACTCGGTTAAAAGGATATTCATGCCTTTTGTTGTTGTTCATTCATAATCATAACTCATTCATCATTATATTAACCGTATCAAAACTTGTTGTTATCAATTAATCATTTCAGTCATAAGGAACGACGGTTCCAATCTTTTCATTGAGCCGTCATTTATTTCATTACTATTCCATCTCGGTGAGTCATTATTCATTTTCGATGTCACTTTTGTCATATTGTGGCATTCCGGGTCATACTGGCGTGCCGGTTGGTATGTGTAGGATTTTCATGTCGGGCACATTATAGTCGTGTGTTGGTTGGTGGCCTCACATTGGACTGTGCACACGAGTCGATTGCTCGTGAGACTGATTAGGTACAAGACCACGCGTGTTTGATCGTTGGTGGCTTGTGCACGGACACATTTCCATCCCGGACGTAGTGTGGCGCCATTCCATTGAGCCGTCCTAATTAGTCGATTCATATAGCATGTTTGATTGCGTATGTTTCGACAGATAATTCATAATTTCAAATATAATCATGATTGTGTATTTTCAACTCTTGAGGATTGTTGTTCTTTGTAATCGACCCGTTTGGGGATTTTGTTTTTCAGGTCATGGCAAGGCAAACGCACGGGAATAGCATGTTGATGTCGAGGAGTCCTAGTGATACTAGTAGGGGGCCCCGATCTTTTAGTTATTCATGTTATTGTCCTTTATTTTCCGCTGCAGACTTTCATTTGAATACTCCGTTTCATTCAGTGTTGTGTATTTTATCTTCATATAAAATACACTTGTATTCGGTATTATCCTGGTGTGTTGTAACTAAACTCCTCGTCGGAGTAATTATTGCCGTAATGTAGTTCGGTACTACATTTATCTTGTGTAATTCATTCATTTCCATTTGCCTGGTGGGCCCCAGTTGGGGATCTACGGCACTGTAATATCCGCCTAGTTTGGGGTGTTACAGAGTTGGTATCAGAGCGTGGCTTTGAATACTACCCTCCAAGTCATGTCTCATTTGAAATCATCGTCATCGGACTAGTATCATTGGACTTTCGCGTCACGTGTGACCTGTGCAAATGCCGAGCCAATCAGACCGAAAGAACTGTAAGACTTCTAACGCCATGGTATAATTTCTGGCAATAGTCATTCATTCATCATTCATCATTTAACAATCCTCAAACATCATCATTCATTATGATCGGGACGATCATATTAACTCATCAATCACTTAATTCATTTCATTACTCAGTTAATAATCAGGACGATCATGTTAACTCATTAATTACTCAATTCATTTCATTACTCAGTTGTCAATCTGGATGATCATATTATCAATCTTGTTAAGTTATTCAAGATAATCATTTCAAGAATTTCATCAGATAATCATGTAACTTCAGTAAATCATTCATATAATCACTAAGTTAGAGCATGTATACTCATTTTCATCATCTCATGACATAATCATAACGTGCTAATCATGCGGGAAATATAATCATTATGCGACCTTCCTACTTCAGTATGGAGAGAGCTGTCAGGGGATGCACGGGGAGAGGCCGCGGTGCGGACCGAAACCCGAGAAATAATCACTCGCTGCCGGGAAATCGTGCCCAGGATTCGGCTCGATCAGAAGATGTTCGGGTTGATCCACTCACTTTTATGCAGGCCATGATGACCCATGTGCAGTTGCTCAATCATCATTGCGCCACTCTGACCGGATTAATCGAGAGAACTCTCCCGTATGAGACGGCTGCTAAGGAAAGTGCTGAACAACAACCTTCATCTTTCAGCAAGAAATCAACGAAGCGTAATCAATCCGAAGGCGGTCAGTCCACCTTCAAGAAGCCTCGTGTGAGTCCTATCGTTTCTGAGCGACCTCCTACGGCGCATAATCGTGCGAGATATCATTCCCGAGCGGCCAGTTCGGCCATCACCTGTTTCAATTGTGGAACGCCGGGTCATTTCAGCACTGAGTGTCTGAAACCGTCTATCACGTGCTATAATTGTGGGAATTTTGGGCATAAGGCCCGTTTTTGCCGAAAGGACTCCAAGTCGGCTCCGGCGGCATCTCAGGCCCCGAAGCAACCAGCGTTTCAGAATCAGACTGCTTTGTCATCGTCGTTTAAGACAATGGAAGCAAATAGAGTTGGAGCTCGTATTTATCAGACGGGAGCGTCCGGTTCGGGGGCTGGCAAGTCCCAGATTAATATGATGAGGAGGATCGACGATCCGGTGGTCCGAATGATTTCAGGTATACTCGTAATTTTATTTCAACCTGTGTGTACCTTTTGATCTTTGGTACACCGCATTCATTCATTTTCGAATCATGCTTGAATAGACTTATTTCGGGTTAGTCCTACTTAATGACCGCGATTGGTTGATGGATCTAATCGTGGTGAATTTATCTTAGGATGATGTAATTTCGGTATTAGTTGGTTTAACCGTCTCGATACTATCCTCAGTGTTTGTTAGCGTTTGGTCGCTATCTTTCCGTCGTTAGTTGTCGAATGTGTGCTTCAGGGAAGTAATCCCCGTTGTTCCAAAGAGAATTCCTATTATGGCGAAAGCAGAGAAATTCCGCAATCGAACTATTCAATCATTCATTGTATCATTCTCATCGATTGGCCTTTCTAGGGCAATCGAGTTATTCAATCATTCCTTGTATTATTTCCATCGATTGGCTTTTCTGAGACAATCGAGTCATTTAATCATTCATTGTATCATTTTCATCGATTGGCCTTTCTAAGGCAATCGAGTTATTCAATCATTCATTATATCATTTTCATCGATTGGCCTTTCTAAGGCAATCGAGTTATTCAATCATTCATTATATCATTTTCATCGATTGGCCTTTTTAAGGCAATCGAGTTATTCAATCATTCATTGTATCATTTTCATCGATTGGCCTTTCTAGGGCAATCGAGTTATTCAATCATTCATTGTATCATTTCCATCGATTGGCCTTTCGAAGACAATCGAGTTATTCAAACATTCATTGTATCATCTTCATCGATTGACCTTTCTAAGGCAATCGAGTTGTTCAATCATTATTGATATCTCTTTTTATCGATTGACCATTCTAGGGCAATCGAAATGTTCAATCATTCGTGGTATCATTGTCATCGATTGACGATGTATTTCCGCACGAGTTACAGTTTGCCTCCACAGAGGGATGTGGAATTCACGATTGAGTTGGAGCACAGTACGTCCCGATATCGAAGGCACCGTGCCGAATGGCCCCGACCGAAATGCGAGAGTTGAAGAATCAACTTGAGGAATTGTTCGAGAAAGGTTATATCCGACCGAAAGTGCGTCCCCGTGGGAGCACCCGATCTTTGTTTGTCAAAAAGAAGGATGGTTCTTTTCGCTTGTGTATCGATTATCGGGAGTTGAATAGGGTGACAATCAAGAATAAGTATCCTTTACCCCATCGATGACCTTTTGGATCAACTTCGGGAGCTTGATTTTCCAAGATCGACTTAAGATCTGGATATCATCACCGCGGTTCGAGAGTCGGATATCGCGAGGACGGCGTTCGAACACGCTATGGTCATTTTGAGTTCGTAGTTATGCCGTTCGGGCTAACTAATGCACTGCGGTATTCATGGAACTAATGAATCGGGTCTTCATCGACTTTTGGATCGATTTGTTGTTGTCTTCATCGATGACATTTTGATTTATTCTCGTAACCGAGAGGAACACGAGATTCATCTTCATCGAGTTCTCGACGTGTTGAGGCAGAGCAACTCTATGGAAAGTTTTCCAAATGTGAGTTACGGATGTCCGAGGTGACTTTTCTCGGACATGTGATTTCATCCGACGAGTTCGTGTCGACCCTCGAAGTCGGAGACTATCCGAGATTGGCAACCTCAGAGATATTAAGTAAATCCGATGTTTCCTCGGATTAGGTGGTTAATTATCCAACCCACGACACGGAGCTAGCAGTGGTTTTCGCGTTGGGGATTTGGCGTCGTTACCTTTATGGCGTCACCTTTCGATTATTCACCAATCACAAGAGTTGAAGTATATATTTACTCGAAGGAGTTAAATATGCGGCAAGCAGTGGTTAGAATTAATCAAAGATTTTGATATCGATATCCTTTACCACCCGGGCAAGGCGAACATTGTCGCCAACGCCTTGAGTCGTAAGTCCGTTCGGGAGCGGATGCTTGCTCGTTTAACAGTTCGAAGGAGCTTCAACAGATTTCCTTTGACCCGAGATCGAGTGCAGCCGAGTCGGGACGACTTTGTATGTTAGAGATTTTATCGTCACTTGAGGAGGTAATCGAGAGAATCGAGTTCATACCCTTCATTGTTGCGCATACGTGAAGATGTGGCTCGGGGAAAGCCCCTGGATTCGTGATCCACGAGGATGGACTTTTGATGTTTAAGAACCGGTTGTGCGTATCGTGAATGACGAGTTGAAAAATTCTATTTTGAGAGAAGCTCATGCTACCCCTTATTCTGTTCATCCGGTCCAGAAGATGTACAAGGACTTGAAACAAAATTTACGGTGGAGTAATATGAAGCGAGAAGTCGCGAATTTGTTTCGAGATGCTTAACATCAACAAGTTAAGATTGAACATCGGCCGTGAGTATCTTGATACCGCTCCTATTCCGTAATGGAAGTGGGAAGACATTTCTATGGAATTCATCACGAATTGCCGACGAGTCGTCGTGGCATAAATACGATCTGAGTGATCGCGGACTGCTTTACTAATTTAGCTCATTTCCTTGAAATCAAGGATTTGTGGAGTCCCAAAAGACTGGCCCAGTTCTTCATCAAGGAGATAGTGAGACTGCACGGTACTCCTAAGAGTATCGTTTCCGATCGTGACGGACGATTAGTATCCTATTTTTGGAAATCAGTTCATCGTGCTGTGGGAACTCAGCTTAATCTCAGTATTGCCTTTCATCCTCAGTCCGACGGACAATCAGAGAGGACTATTTAGACATTAGAGGTCATGTTGAGAGCTTGCGTCCTCGATTGGAAGGACGATTTGGAAAGCCCAACTACCACTGATCGAGTTCACGTATAATAATAGTTGGCATGCTTCCATTAAGATGGCACCTTACGAGGCCTTGTATGGCCGTCTTTGTCGATCTCCTTTGTGTTGGGATGACTTGTCAGAATCAATCGGCACCGAGCCCGATATGCTTATAGCCGCCCGAGAAAAGGTAGCTTTGATCAAGAGTCGCTTGTTGACCGCTCAGAGTCGACAGAAATCATATGCAGATAACCGTCGTCGACCATTAGAGTTCGAGGCTGGTGACCATGTGTTGGTCAAGGTATCCCCGAGTCGTGGTATCTTCCGTTTTGGGAAGAGGGGAAAGTTGAGTCCGAGATTCATTGGACCGTTTGAGATTTTGGGTCGAGTAGGCGAGTTAGCTTATCAGTTGGCTTTACCTCCGGCATTGAGCCGAATTCATAATGTGTTTCATGTCTCTCAGTTGCGAAAGTTTGTTGCCGACCCGAGTCACATACTTCAGTTCAAAAAAATCGAGATCGCGGATGAGCATTCTTACGAGGAGCGTCCTGTGCGAGTGTTGGAGCGGCGAATCAAACAGTTGAGGGATAAGACGATCCCTTTGGTCAAGATTCAGTGGTCTATACACGGAGTTGAAGAGGCCACTTGGGAAACCGAGAAGAATATGCGGGAGAGTTATCCCGAGTTGTTTGACCCTTAGTTTCGGGGACGAAACTCTTTTAAGGGGGGGTGTATGTAATACCCGGTTGTAATTCAGTCATTATCATTCAGTAATTTCATTCGGTGATTGTGACTCAGTGGATTTTCACTCAATTATAATCATTCATCAATCATGTTCTTTCACCGTGTTCACCGTTCGGAAAAACTTCGAGTTGTGTATCGTTATTGTTCATTGTTTCAACTTTCCTCATATGAGTTCGACTTTGTTAGATCACCATTAATTTTTGGTAACTCCAAAAATTCTAAATCTTTGCAATATTATAGAGCATCGAATTAGCTTTCCAATGGTTCAAACGGTGAGTCAATCGGAGTCCGGACGAGAGAGTTATGGTCGTTTCAGTTTTTGGCCGATCACTGCCGACCGAACTCGGCCGTGTCGTCCGACACGGCCCGTGCCGTACTCGTCCGGAAATGCAGAAGTTTCTGCCGACCGAACTCGGCCGTGTCGTCCGACACGGCCCGTGCCGTACTCTTCCGGATAAGCCTGGAACGACTGCCGACACGCCCAACCGTGTCCCGGGACACGGTCGAGTCATCTTAGAAGTCATTTGTCGGGCGGGTCGCTATCGGAAGGCCCTCGGCGCGCGACCGTGTCAAGCCGGACACGGTCGAGTCCTGTCGGCCAGTGTCGGCCAATCGTGCGACACGACCGTGCCGATCGGCACGGGCCGTGTCCGGCAGGTAGTCAACCCTATAAATTCATTTTTTTGAGATTTCACCCATTTTTCTTCCTTTTCTTCACCTTCAACCGAGAGATAAGGCTTGAGGAGGGTTTTCCTTCACAAATCATTTGGGTGTTTGATTTTCTTCATCTCCTTTCGATCGTGAAGCCGGATAATCAATCTAACGCGTGCTCTTCGGATTAAAGTACTTGTATCTTCAAGAGGTAATTCCTTCAACACTTTGGACTTCGATTTTGTGTTGAGATATGATGTTTTGGACGTTATAATCATGTTATATGAAGAGATATGTATATGATTATGAGTTTGTATAAGGATTCATTGGATTATTGAGGGATTATTCAAGAACACTTTGAATATCGAGTTGGAATTGGGGATTTTCGACCAATTGTTGTTATAATCACGTTTTCGGATATTCATAACGGATTATTGATCGTATTGGAGATGTTTTGTTGGTTTGAAACACTTCTTGGGGATTTTGATATTGGTATATCGAGGTTTGATTGTAAACAATCGGAGTTTGGATACAACGTGTTTGATTTAATGCCTCTGTGGACTTGGTTTAGTCGTATCGACATTTTGAGTTCGTTATATTCGTGTTTAATTCGTATATTGATCGGATTGTCGGTAATTGTATTGAATTAAGGTTGTTCGTGCGACCGACACTTCATTTAGGACATTTGTTCGTGGAAGGACTTTCTACATCGGTATTTTGTAAGTTAATTCTTACTCGGTTAAAAGGATATTCATGCCTTTTGTTGTTGTTCATTCATAATCATAACTCATTCATCATTATATTAACCGTATCAAAACTTGTTGTTATCAATTAATCATTTCGATCATAAGGAGCAGCGGTTCCAATCTTTTCATTAATTTGTCATTTATTTCATTACTATTCCATCTCGGTGAGTCATTATTCATTTTCGATGTCACTTTTGTCATATTGTGGCATTAGGGTCATCTTGGCGTGCGGTTGGTATGTGTAGGATTTTCATGTCGGGCACATTATAGTCGTGTGTTGGTTGGTGGCCTCACATTGGGTGTGCACACGAGTCGATTGCTCGTGAGGCGATTAGGTACAAGACCACGCGTGTTTGATCGTTGGTGGCTTGTGCACGGACACATTTCCATCCGGACGTAGTGTGGCGCCATTCCATTGAGCCGTACTGATTAGTCGATTCATATAGCATGTTTGATTGCGTATGTTTCGACAGGATAATTCATAATTTCAAATATAATCATGATTGTGTATTTTCAACTCTTGAGGATTGTTGTTCTTTGTAACTGACCCCGTTTGGGGATTTTGTTTTTCAGGTCATGGCAAGGTAAACGCACGGGAATAGCATGTTGATGTCGAGGAGTCCTAGTGATACTAGTAGGGGGCCCCGATCTTTCAGTTATTCATGTTATTGTCCTTTATTTTCCGCTGCAGACTTTCATTTGAATACTCCGTTTCATTCAGTGTTGTGTATTTTATCTTCATATAAAATACACTAGTATTCGGTATACACCATTGTGTGTTGTAACTAAACTCCTCGTCGGAGTAATTATTGCCGTAATGTAGTTCGGTACTACATTTATCTTGTGTAATTCATTCATTTTCATTTGCCTGGTGGGCCCCAGTTGGGGATCTACGGCACTGTAATATCCGCCTAGTTTGGGGTGTTACATAAGCGGAGTAGTCAAAGATTTCTGATTAGCGCTATGAAAGCGGTGAGACTTCTTCGAGGAGGTTTCACCGGTTATTGGTGTTATGCTTTGAGATCGGAAGAAGGGGGAGTTGAGCTCTCGTCTATTCCAGTAGTGTGTGAGTATCCTGACGTCTTTCCAGACGAGTTGCCGGGTTTGCCACCAGACCGAGAGGTTGAGTTTACCATCGAATTAGAGCCGGGTGAGCACCGATTTCTAAGACGCCATGACGCCTGTCGAGATGCTTGAGTTGAAGAAACAGTTGGGAGAGTTGCTAGACATGGGGTATATCCGCCCAAGCACTTCGCCTTGGGGCGCACCGGTCCTGTTTGTAAAGAAGAAGGATGGGTCACTTCGCCTGTGTATCGACTATCGAGAGTTGAACAAAGTGACTATAAAAAACAAGTATCAACTCTCGAAGATTGATGACTTGTTCGACCAATTGCAAGGGGCAACCGTGTTTTCGAAGATTGATTTGAGATCGGGGTATTATCAGCGCTGAGTGAAGGATTCCATTCCGAAGACGGCCTGTCGGACAAAATACGGTCATTATGAGTTTGTGGTTATGCCTTTTGGGCTAACCAACGCACCAGCCGTGTTCATGCAGCTTATGAACGAAGTCTTTATCGAATACCTCGATAAGTGTGTAGTTGTCTTTATTGACGATATCTTGATTTACTCAAGGAGTGAGGAGGAGCATGCACGCCATTTAGATATCGTGTTGGGAATCTTGAGAACTCAACATCTTTTTGCGAAGTTCTCAAAGTGTGAGTTTTGGTTGCGGGAGGTTATGTTTCTCAGTCATGTGATCTCGACCGAGGGTGTTCGTGTGGACCCACATAAGATAGAGACAATACTGGATTGGGCGCCGCCCAAAAATGTGAAGGAGGTCCATAGTTTTCTAGGTTTTGCCGAGTATTATCACGAACTAGGGTTCACCACCCAAGGATGTCCGACGGGGCTCTGCGGGGTACGTTGGCCGTGAGTCTCGTACCAACGGTTAACTTTGAATTGTTTTGTTAGAGAAATATGTTTTGTGCTTGTGCACCGTGAATATTCCGGAATATAAATGATTTCTAAAATGACTTTTGGCGCATATTTCCATCTGATTAGAATGGTAGTTCAAATGGATTGTACGTGCACTAGCAGTTGTCCCTAACCCCTTAAATGGGGGAAATACTTTTGGTATTTTAGGTATAGGTCATGGAAGCAAACGACCATGCGATCCGTACGAGTATGATGGGCAAGCGTGAATTTGTTCAGTGGTTGTCTGTTGGTGTCTTGTTTTTGGAATTTATTTACTATGTCATTGGTTTAAGTACTCGAGTACTTCTTTCTTGAATTTATTGATGTTGTGTACCCGTTTTGGGAATGAATTTGATGTGGAATAGTATTGTTGAATTTCAGTCTCTTGTTTAAAATGTTGTGGATTGAGAAATTGTCGGTTTATTGATGATGTATGTCTTTGTCGTATGTCAGGTTGGTTTGTTAGCATGGTGGATTCCAAACTGTGGGGTCCACGACGCTGTAATATGCCCTGATCGCCTTGGGGGTGTTACAATATGTTCACTCCGAGATGGTCCGACGGGGCCTTGGAGGGATCCACGTTTGGTTGGGTCCGCGAACTTTTGGGTTAACCACTCCAGGAGGGTCTATCGGGGCCTCGGAGGGACTCGCGCATGGTCGGGTTCACGGTTAATCGGGATTATTTTGTTTTGTAATACATTTATAGATATTCCATTTTCGTAAATCGTTATCTTATTTGCTTTTCAAAAACTATTGATGCATGTGCTTTGATATTGTAAGATGTAAGAGTTCGTTTGTATTACTTTTAGCTAGCTATTCCACGACTAACCCCATTTGGGGGAAATACGTTTCATGTATTTTAGGTTTAAAGAATGCGATTGGACGAGCACCGGGGTAGTGATAAGTGTTAGTTTTGTACACTTATCCATGGTTTGTATCGATAAAATTCACCCATAATTGAGCTAGTCTACTCGTTTTTTGCTTTTAATTTATTAGTTTTAATAATTTTATTTTTATCGGATGATGATCGGATTAAATAACTGAATTACTCAAGAAACAACATGTTTAATAAATATTATCTTTATTGAATTTTGATATATTCATGTTGTAGGGCTTTCCGAGACGAATTCAAAGCTTTTCGGATTCAAAATCGAGTTATATATCAAAAGTTATCATCCGAAGAAGATGCAGGGCAAGAACGCAAAGTCGAGAAATTCGGGCTGAAAACGTAACTATCAAAGCTTCAAATGAGCAAATTTACGAAGCCACGTTACGACCGTAACATTCGGGAGTTACGGCCGTAAGTCACCTAGTTACGGTAGTAACTCACAGATGTTACGGCCGTAACTCTTGACAGATTGCTATGATTTGTCTAATTTTTTATACTTTTTGTGTATTATTGAGGGGATGGCTGGCATTGATCCGATCTAATATAATAATGTTGGAGTTTTGGAGCTATTAGATGACTTTAGGTGTATAAATAGACCCCTTAGATCCTTCATCATTCATCATTCATCTTATAATTTTCCATTTTTTGTAAACTTTTCTTTTTGTGTGAAGAACACACTTGTGTTCTTGAGTGATCTTTGTAAGTGTGGTATAACATATGTTGTTGAGAGAGTTTATTGCTTCTATCTCCTTTATCTACTAAGGGAGTTAGGATCAATTCTTTCTCTTGATTCAACTAATAATGACCACACAAGCTTGTAATATGTGTAATAAACCCTTCATGGGCTAAGTAATCTTTAGTTGGGATTATAAACAAGGTTAGTCATGTTATTTATGTTTGTATAAAAGATCTATTGTGAATTACTTATTATTGTGTGTGATTTTCATTGTTTTAACAATCTTTATTTATTTGGCCAATAAATGACGATATTTATGGTCTTCATATGTTTCGAAAGAAAATATGTTTGATTAGATCAAATGATCTTCACTCTAAGTTGTTCTAGGGGATAGAAATATACCTCTAGTCCTTAGATGATTCTTTGAGTTATTTTCATAAATCCTAATGCTATGTATTGAAGCCAATCAACATAGAAATATAGTGGATTGATTCAATATGTAAGGGCGTTTATAGTTCGAAGAGAAACCGTCTTTTTAAGGAAAATCGAATCTACACAACATAATAAGTAAATTCATTTTATGATCTCCTATACATCTTTTATAACTAATGACGAACTAAGTTTGTAATCCCAACTATTTCATTTTATCGTTAATCAATCTATTATTATTGCAATCTTTTTATTTCCTTATAATATTAGAACTATTATTGTAATATCCGGGGATAATTTTTTTTCGTGTTACTGTTGAGTCGTACATATTCATTTGGAATTGTACATGTGTTGTTGTTTTGGACTGATACAATGTATATTGTATTGGAATATTTCAGGATCGAAATATTATACTTGTCGTCGGGTTAGTTTCGTCGTTTGGATGTTGGTTGGAGAGTTTGGATTTTTGGCTAAGTACACTAGCCTTAACGTACGCTACATGGGTAGACTTACGTACGTTATGGGCTGAGTATTACGTACGTTATGCCTGTAAGGTTACGTACGTAATGCTTGGTAGGTGGCAGGAACCTTCCTCGTAGTCGCTTTCGGCGGTGGGTCGAGCATCTTCCGATCGGATCTCACTATTGCGATCAGCGGACCCTTATATGCGTTAAGAGGTGAGCTCTACGTCGTAATGTAGGTCTTGTTAACGTGCGTAATAAGTTCTTGTTTACGTGCGTTAAGGCCTTCGTATTTTAGTCGATCGATTACGGATTTTCATTATATGCGTTAATGTCTTAGCATAGCGTCGTAATGCCTCTTACGTCGTTAACCATAGTGTATAACGTCGTAATGAATTGGTCGATCTATTTATCTTGGTTTCGTCTTTCATTTCCTCACGAACCAAAACACATTTTCTCTCCCTAGAATCGTCGTTTGGACTTGTTATTGATGTTTAGCCTCTTCCTACTCGATCTTGATCATCCTAGCTTGGATTGAAGCTTGAAGTTGGAAGCTTGTTGGTGCTCCTTTGGTGTTTGGAGGCTTCTTCTTGTTCTTATTTGGTAAGTTCCCTCAATCTCTTGTTCTTCAAGTGATTTTCGAGTTGTTGTTGTTGTTTTCTTCGGGTATTGTTTGATTCATGGAGGATATCATGATTATTCATGGTTTTGATAAACTTTTGATGAAGAACATGTTGGTATAGCTTGAGTTTGATTATGTTCTTGATGTTTTAGATTGTTGGGAGGTTTTTAATCATGTCTAGGAAGGATTATGTTAAGATTGTTATATGATTAACATAAGTCCTGAGATGATTATTGTTGTTGGTGGTGTTCTTGAAAGATTTTAACCATTTTAGTAAGGATTTATGATGATTTAGGAGATGATTATCATAATTTGGAAATGGTTGAGTGGATCTTGTGGTTTAATCCGAATTCATGAGGTTATGATGAAGGATTTTATTTCAACCATCAGGGTTATTGAGTTGATGATGTTCTTGGGGTGATAATGATAATAGTGATAATATTATCATTGTAGGAGGATCAATTTGATGATATTGGTGATATTATCATCTTGAGATGATTGTTTTGATGATTGTTCTTAAGTGAATCTTGTTGAATGGATTTCACAAGTGTTAAGAACGTAATGATCATGTTAATTGATCATCGAGGTGTTGGAGGACGTTAGAATTCATAGTTGAGAACTATGATATTCGTTCGTGCGGTGTGATCGATTCGTGTTTGAATCGGGCTTTGTCTTTGTCGTTGTTTTCTATTGATTTTGTGTTTTTGAATGAATCGTTTTCATTCAAGGTTGTTCGAGTGTTTGTGATCGTCGGGAGGCGCCATTCGTCGTTTCGTGCCAGGACGTGGATCGTGGAAGGACTTGTTCGCCTTCGGTTTGAGGCAAGTTTTATACTTGTACTGGTCAATGAGATTAATGTTATCATATATGTGTATGAATGTATTGTATCATTTCGAGACTTAGTCTCTTCGTGATTTGTTGATATTGGTGAATTGTTTGATGCAATACCCTTCGGTGATTATGCCAGTTGTGATTGTTATTCGTTAACGGCCGGTTTAAGGCATTGAGATTCTTGTTGTCGATAGCCGGTTCGCGGCATCGATGTATCTATTATTATTGTTGACGTTAATGTCGTTCTGAGGCATCGTTGAATCGTTATTATCGAATTGGGACTGTTGCTATGATGTTGCATTGGCCGATGGAAGGCGTTTGATGTATTCGTTTATCATATCTGTTTCGGTGGTCGGTTTAAGATGCCGGGAAATCCATTCTACCGTATCATTGTGTATCGATTGACCGTCCTAAGGTAATCGATGTATTTAATTGGGATTATCGAAGATAATTCCCATCCGTTGTATCATTGGCTATCGATTGACCGTTCTAAGGTAATCGATGTATTTAATTGGGATTATCGAAGATAATTCCCATCCGTTGTATCATTGGTTATCGATTGACCGTTCTAAGGTAATCGATGTATTTAATTGGGATTATCGGAGATAATTCCCATCCGTTGTATCATTGGTTATCGATTGACCGTTCTAAGGTAATCGATGTATTTAATTGGGATTATCGGAGATAATTCCCATCCGTTGTATCATTGGTTATCGATTGACCGTTCTAAGGTAATCGATGTATTTAATTGGGATTATCGAAGATAATTCCCATCCGTGTATCATTGGTTACCGATTAACCGTTCTAAGGTAATCTATGTATTTAATTGGGATTATCGAAGATAGTTCCCATCCGTTGTATCATTGTGATCGATTGGCCATTCCAAGGCAGTCGAGGTATTTGAATTGGGACCGCCGTGGACGGTGCCCATCCATGAGTTGTTGTTGTCGTGTTGGCCGACTCAAGGCAGCACGCTATTATTCTTGTGAATTTGGTAGTCTTGGGATCATTACTATTGTGATTGATTGTGTTTTGGAGGCTAGTCTCGGCTAGTGCTCGATGGGTAAGTTTGGGGCTTGAACCTTCGCGGTTGGTTTCCCAACACCTACAGTTCAGTAGGTCACGGTCACTGGGTGATCTCATGATGGGTAAGTCTGGGGCTTGAACCTTCGCGGTTGGTTTCCCAGCACCTGTAATTCAGCAGGTCACAGTCATTGGATGACCTCATTGTGATACGGCTTCGTGCCGTGGCTTCGGCCCTCATTGTGATACGGCCGTGCGTAGCCCGGCCCTCATTGTGATACGGCCGTGTCGTGGCCCGGCCCTCATTGTGATACGGCCGTGCGTGGCCCGGCCCTCAGCGTGATACGGCCGTGCGTGGCCCGGCCCTCATTGTGATACGGCCGTGCGTGGCCGGCCCTCATTGTGATACGGCTTCGTGCCGTGGCTTCGGCCCTCATTGTGATACGGCTTCGTGCCGTGGCTTCGGCCCTCATTGTGATACGGCTTCGTGCCGTGGCTTCGCCCTCATTGATACTGACTTGGGCCGCTTTGGCTTCGGGCCATTGTGGTGATTGACGGCTTGGTGAGTGACATTCAGGGTATTATGATGATAAACGGCTTCGGGCCATTGGCCATTAAGGCCATTGTGATGTATCGGTATTCCTGTCGGAGCCTTCGGGCATTGTGATTCGTATCTATTTCAGTGTTTGGCTTGGGTTACCTTCGGGTGATGTATTGTTGTGTTCTGTATTGATGATTCGCCGTTGGGCACTTGTGTTCTAACCTGTTGAGCAGGTATTGATCGGATGTCGTGGGCATAGTATTCCACGATTGCTCGATTCTTACTTTGGTTTGTGAGCATCTCGTATTTCCATTAGTTTACTCTTTATTATGACCTTTGGATGCATATCATGTTGTACATGTATTTGATAATCATTATCTGGATGACTGACCCCGTGGTGGCGGAACATGTTTTCATGTTTTAGGTGTTTGCGAGGAGAGAGTTGAGACACAGGGGCATGACGTGGCGACGAGGCATGCGAGCGATACTAGTCCGAGATGTTTTGGTGTTCATGTCAGTCAGACAGTTGGAGTACTCCAGTTTTGTCAGTTATTGTCATTTTGTATTATCCAAGCAAGGCTCGTGGATGTCGTTGTAATTTATTTGGGCCATGTAGGCCCACTGTTGTCATTGAAATTCCATATCGGAATATTATGTTGGATGTCAGTGTAGGGATCGTGATTCCCCTTTTGGTCAGTTAGTTGTATTTTTGGTCGTGTTAGCCTGGTGGATCTCCTGGTGTGGGGTCCACGGCACTGTAATAACCCAATAGGATTTGGGGGTGTTACAGAAGATGGTATCAGAGAATTGGGTTGTGATATACCCTGATATGTGAGTTATGTGGTTCTACCGATGCGGTAGTAGTGGACTGTCAGGTTATGACAATCTGGACAGTCAGGCCTTGTGAGTCGTGGTAGTTGAACGACTGTATGAGTCATTCTTTCATCGAGTCGTCGTCGGTGAAGACTAGTATCGCAAGACCTCGAAGCTTCGTATGACCTGTGTAAGGACTCGATTCTCTTGTATGTTCATACATTCAATATGCCATTGATTATGCATGTTTTGTTCTGTATGTAACATTGTGTTACGACCCATTCATGATTAATTGCTTTGTAGCGTGTCGGCTCAGTATTGGCTATAATTAGCATGTATGAAGTGATTGTTTATTTGTTAAGTATGTATATTCATGTTTGGCTAATGACTTAGCATTGTGGATTGGCCGTTGAGGCATATTTGAGCTTTGTTCATGATCGAACGTTATTCTTTCAGTATGGAAAGAGGAATCCGAGGACGTAGCAGAGGGGGTAAAGGCTGCAGAGCAGGCCGAAACCCAGAACCTCATGTTTATACGCGTACGGGTGCCGATATGGATCAGAATTCAGCCGGAGATGTGACTTATGCGACCGGTTCCCCTTCGGAACGTCATACTCGAGGAGTCGATCAGACTGACATCGACCCTTTCTTACTTATGAAGGGCATGATGACCCAGATGACTCAGATGACGCAGATAATGGAAACCATACAGACCTCAGTGGTTCGTGGTCCACCGCAGCAGGGATCCCAGGTGCCGTTTTATGGACAGTCTAGGAGAGTGAGTCAGATTATTGACGACATCTCTCGTCAGAGGCCGCCTATTTTTGAGGGTTCGTCGGAACCAGCTGATATTGTTCATTGGCTTAAACATTTTGATAAACTCTTCGACATGGTCCAGTGTCCGGAATAGAGTAAGGTGGCAGTAGCGGCTTACTATTTGAGTAAAGGCGCTTATTCTTGGTGGCTTTCTGTGAAACCCACCGATCGTGATTGTGCTTGGAGCGAGTTTCAGACTCTCATGTTAGAGAGGTATTATCCGGCTCCACTCCGTGAAGCCAAGTTGTCAGAGGTTTTGAACCCCGAATCCGTCGAGAACGAGGGTGTTATTGTTATTGCGGAGAAGTTTCAGGGACTCCTTCAGTTTGCTTCATCATTATCCGTCTTGTGCGGATAAGATCAAGTATTTTAGCAAGAGGCGAACCCATGATTGAGGATGCGGTTGTTCAACCATAATTGCAATTCACTTGGTGAATTCATCGAAAAGGCTCTTGGAGCGAGCTTTTGATCAAGGAGCTTGCTCGGAAGAACCCTTGATTTCTTAGGTGAGAGGACTAGGATGCCGGTTCGTTCGAGAAGGACATCGGGCTCCGACGTCCAAGAGGTCGCCTTCTAGTCGTCTTCGTCTTTGGGAAATCATCTTCTTCTCGGCAACGAGTTCGACCGTTGTTTGCTTTAATTGTGATTCGGGGCACGTTAGCACCGTTATGCTTGTGCCAGCTATTGTTTGTTTTCTGTGTGGGAAGCCGGGACACCTTCAGAAATACTGCAGGAGTTCTAGTGCCAGTAGATCTCAAGGAAGCTCACGGGCCTCGAGAGATTTTGTTGCTTCATTCCGTACTCCATCCAAGGGGTCATATCGGGCTTCGGGAGCCAGAGGTATGGACACTCGAGGAGGAGCGGCGAGCTCAGATTTGGGTCTTCCTCGAGTCGATGAGATCGATGAGTTCGATGACCCGGAGGGTGTTGATTTTGGATACATTTGAGATGTAGCCTTAATTTCTTTCTTTATTTTGACTCGGTCTGTACTTTAGTACTGTGGTTGCGAACCATTTATGGTTGATCTATCTTGTAATGATTGTATCTGATAATCTTGAGATTTGAGGTCGTGTGATGTGTTTTTCCTTTCTTTTTGGTGTTATACCCGAGATTTTGTAATAATCTGGGTAGTTGTTCATTTCAATCCGAGACGCCGAGTCGTGAGGACTTGGGTGTGCAGTTGATATGGTCCCGAGGACCACATATGCGTTGTTATTTTCCTTTTGTGGCTTGAGTCAGTGTTTGCTTGAGCGTTTAATGCCGATGAGAACTGGGGAGTGTACACCGATGATTGTGGACATGTATAATCGGCGGCACCCGCGGGGTGTGTACGCCGGTGTTACGAGTCTTGCGATTGGTACGACTTCCTGGCTGGTCTCTACCGGGAGAGTTATGTTTCGGCTGATCTCGCAGTTAGTTGAGTGTTTTTATCCCTTGTTTTTCGCCGTGTTCGGGCAGAGGAGACGCGGGAACCCGTGGGGTCGGCCCGATTACTCAGGCGAAGTGGTTCGCAGTGAGGAGTATTCCTGGAGATGTTGTTTTCTTATCCTCATGGATAGTTCGTACCCCGTGTTTTCGCACCCTGAGTTTCGGGGACGAAACTCTTTTTAAGGGGGGGAGTATGTAATATCCGGGGATAATTTTTTTTCGTGTTACTGTTGAGTTGTACATATTCATTTGGAATTGTACAAGTGTTGTTGTTTTGGACTGATACAATGTATATTGTATTGGAATATTCGAGATCGAAATATTATACTTGTCGTCGGGTTAGTTTTTCGTTTGGATGTTGGTTGGAGAGTTTGGATTTTTGGCTAAGTACACTATCCTTAACGTCGCTACATGGGTAGACTTACGTGCGTTATGGGCTGAGTATTACGTGCGTTATGCTGTAAGGTTACGTGCGTAATGCTTGGTAGGTGGCGTGAACCTTCCTCGTAGTCGCTTTCGCCGGTGGGTCCCGAGCATCTTCCGATCGGATCTCACTATTGCGATCAGCGGACCCTTACGTGCGTTAAGAGGTGAGCTCTCGTGCGTAATGTAGGTCTTGTTAACGTGCGTAATAAGTTCTTGTTTACGTGCGTTAAGGCCTTCGTATTTTAGTCGATCGATTACGGATTTTCATTATGTACGTTAATGTCTTAGCATAGCGTACGTAATGCCTCTTACGTACGTTAACCATAGTGTATAACGTACGTAATGAATTGGTCAGTCTATTTATCTTGGTTTCGTCTTTCATTTCCTCACGAACCAAAACACATTTTCTCTCCCTAGAATCGTCCGTTTGGACTTGTTATTGATGTTTAGCCTCTTCCTACTCGATCTTGATCATCCTAGCTTGGATTGAAGCTTGAAGTTGGAAGCTTGTTGGTGCTCCTTTGGTGTTTGGAGGCTTCTTCTTGTTCTTATTTGGTAAGTTCCCTCAATCTCTTGTTCTTCAAGTGATTTTCGAGTTGTTGTTGTTGTTTTCTTCGGGTATTGTTTGATTCATGGAGTATATCATGATTATTCATGGTTTTGATAAACTTTTGATGAAGAACATGTTGGTATAGCTTGAGTTTGATTATGTTCTTGATGTTTTAGATTGTTGGGAGGTTTTTAATCATGTCTAGGAAGGATTATGTTAAGATTGTTATATGATTAACATAAGTCCTGAGATGATTATTGTTGTTGGTGGTGTTCTTGAAAGATTTTAACCATTTTAGTAAGGATTTATGATGATTTAGGAGATGATTATCATAATTTGGAAATGGTTGAGTGGATCTTGTGGTTTAATCCGAATTCATGAGGTTATGATGAAGGATTTTTATTTCAACCATCAGGGTTATTGAGTTGATGATGTTCTTGGGGTGATAATGATAATAGTGATAATATTATCATTGTAGGAGGATCAATTTGATGATATTGGTGATATTATCATCTTGAGATGATTGTTTTGATGATTGTTCTTAAGTGAATCTTGTTGAATGGATTTCACAAGTGTTAAGAACGTAATGATCATGTTAATTGATCATCGAGGTGTTGGAGGACGTTAGAATTCATAGTTGAGAACTATGATATTCGTTCGTGCGGTGTGATCGATTCGTGTTTGAATCGGGCTTTGTCTTTGTCGTTGTTTTCTATTGATTTTGTGTTTTTGAATGAATCGTTTTCATTCAAGGTTGTTCGAGTGTTTGTGATCGTCGGGAGGCGCCGTTCGTCGTTTCGTGCCAGGACGTTGATCGTGGAAGGACTTGTTCGCCTTCGGTTTGAGGCAAGTTTTATACTTGTACTGGTCAATGAGATTAATGTTATCATATATGTGTATGAATGTATTGTATCATTTCGAGACTTAGTCTCTTCGTGATTTGTTGATATTGGTGAATTGTTTGATGTAATACCCTTCGGTGATTATGCCAGTTGTGATTGTTATTCGTTAACGGCCGGTTTAAGGCATTGAGATTCTTGTTGTCGATAGCCGGTTCGCGGCATCGATGTATCTATTATTATTGTTGACGTTAATGTCGTTCTGAGGCATCGTTGAATCGTTATTATCGAATTGGGACTGTTGCTATGATGTTGCATTGGCCGATGGAAGGCGTTTGATGTATTCGTTTATCATATCTGTTTCGGTGGTCGGTTTAAGATGCCGGGAAATCCATTCTACCGTATCATTGTGTATCGATTGACCGTCCTAAGGTAATCGATGTATTTAATTGGGATTATCAAGATAATTCCCATCCGCTGTATCATTGGCTATCGATTGACCGTTCTAAGGTAATCGATGTATTTAATTGGGATTATCGAAGATAATTCCCATCCGTTGTATCATTGGTTATCGATTGACCGTTCTAAGGTAATCGATGTATTTAATTGGGATTATCGGAGATAATTCCCATCCGTTGTATCATTGGTTATCGATTGACCGTTCTAAGGTAATCGATGTATTTAATTGGGATTATCGGAGATAATTCCCATCCGTTGTATCATTGGTTATCGATTGACCGTTCTAAGGTAATCGATGTATTTAATTGGGATTATCGAAGATAATTCCCATCCGTGTATCATTGGTTACCGATTAACCGTTCTAAGGTAATCTATGTATTTAATTGGGATTATCGAAGATAGTTCCCATCCGTTGTATCATTGTGATCGATTGGCCATTCCAAGGCAGTCGAGGTATTTGAATTGGGACCGCCGTGGACGGTGCCCATCCATGAGTTGTTGTTGTCGTGTTGGCCGACTCAAGGCAGCACGCTATTATTCTTGTGAATTTGGTAGTCTTGGGATCATTACTATTGTGATTGATTGTGTTTTGGAGGCTTAGTCTCGGCTAGTGCTCGATGGGTAAGTTTGGGGCTTGAACCTTCGCGGTTGGTTTCCCAACACCTACAGTTCAGTAGGTCACGGTCACTGGGTGATCTCATTATGGGTAAGTCTGGGGCTTGAACCTTCGCGGTTGGTTTCCCGGCACTTGCGGTCAGTCACGGTCATTGGATGACCTCATTGTGATACGGCTTCGTGCGTGGCCCGGCCCTCATTGTGATACGGCCGTGCGTGGCCCGGCCCTCATTGTGATACGGCCGTGTCGTGGCCGGCCCTCATTGTGATACGGCCGTGCGTGGCCCGGCCCTCATTGTGATACGGCCGTGCCGTGGCCGGCCCTCATTGTGATACGGCCGTGCCGTGGCTTCGGCCCTCATTGTGATACGGCTTCGTGCCGTGGCTTCGGCCCTCATTGTGATACGGCTTCGTGCCGTGGCTTCGGCCCTCATTGTGATACGGCTTCATGCCGTGGCTTCGGCCCTCATTGATACAGCTTCGGGATGCTTTGGCTTCGGGCCATTGTGGTGATTGACAGCTTCATCTGAGTGACATTCAGGGTATTATGATGATAAACGGCTTGGTACATTGGTCATTAAGGCCATTGTGATGTATCGGTATTCCTGTCGGAGCCTTCGGGCATTGTGATTCGTATCTATTTCAGTGTTTGGCTTGGGTTACCTTCGGGTGATGTATTGTTGTGTTCTGTATTGATGATTCGCCGTTGGGCACTTGTGTTCTAACCTGTTGAGCAGGTATTGATCGGATGCCGTGGGCATAGTATTCCACGAATGCTCGATTCTTACTTTGGTTTGTGAGCATCTCGTATTACCATTACTATACTATTTATTCTGCCCTTTGGATGCATATCATGTTGTACATGTATTTGATAATCATTATCTGGATGACTGACCCCGTGGGGGCGGAACATGTTTTCATGTTTTAGGTGTTTGCGAGGAGAGAGTTGAGACACAGGGGCATGACGTGGCGACGAGGCATGCGAGCGATACTAGTCCGAGATGTTTTGGTGTTCATGTCAGTCAGACAGTTGGAGTACTCCAGTTTTGTCAGTTATTGTCATTTTGTATTATCCAAGCAAGGCTCATGGATGTCGTTGTAATTTATTTGGGCCATGTAGGCCCACTGTTGTCATTGAAATTCCATATCGGAATATTATGTTGGATGTCAGTGTAGGGATCGTGATTCCCCTTTTGGTCAGTTAGTTGTATTTTTGGTCGTGTTAGCCTGGTGGATCTCCTGGTGTGGGGTCCACGGCACTGTAATAACCCAATAGGATTTGGGGGTGTTACAATTATTGCATTTTCTTTGCAAATATTAAACCAAACTTTTTAATTGTGTGTTTCACTTATCATAGTATCTATAAAAATATACTAATAGTGTATAATTCAAATTATAACCAAACTTCCTTGTGAGATCGATAAACCGGACTCAAAAAGTCCACTTTACTACTTGATACGATATCGTGCACTTGCGATAGTTACACTAAAAGCGTGTCAAGTTTTTGGCGCCGTTGCCGGGCAAGTATAAGTTATATTTGAAATCTTACATTGTAAACTATTTTTATAGGTACAAATTTCTCGACGTTGTAACTTAGTACTAAATTGTGTTTGTCTGGTCAAGTGGCGGATAACGGTACTCCGTGACTATTAAAGTCGGATTTTTCAGTTTCCCACAACAACTGATATTTGTAGATATTTTCTTCAATTATTTTCATTGTCATTTTTTTTCCATGGAAGAAACATTGTATAAAATCGAAAAAAGATTTTCCTTTCTAAGCAAAAATGCAATTTTAAAAATTTACAAGACAAGGCTTGAAAGGATGATGTTGCTTATGAATAAAAGCATACCTTTTGACATAAGATTCATTATCGAAGCCAAAGTAATAATAGAAGGTGAATTCACAGAAACACCAACTAGATTTTTACCAGGGCTTGGAAAAAGTTCATATGCGAAGAAACGACGAGCAAAGATAATAGCCGTTTGTTATAAATGTGCTAGATAGAACTGCAATTTAAAATGTCGATCTTTAGGAATTCCATCTACAAACAGAGAAGATAAAATTCAGTTCATTAAGGATGGTCTGAATAAGGAGAATTTAGATAATATCGAAATTTCTCTTGACACGCATCCTAGTGGACTTGTATATTACGGAATTCAATGTTTGTGGAATAAATTCAAACCAGAATATGAACAACGTCTTGGGAATCTGACGTTAAAAGACCCTGTTTGCCAATTTGTAAGAAAATTGGATGGGAAGCTTCTCCCCGACTCATAGAAGGCGTTTAGGCCGTTTCTGAACATAAAATCAGAGGAAGATGTGAGCCACAATCACAACTATTGTACATACGCGTAAGTATCTTTTATTTTTGTCGTGTGGTGAGATTTTCGAATAAAAATGTGATACGCGATAAATGCTTTCATTATTCTATTGAGTAGTTGAAGCACAATCAAACGCAATCACAAACTTGTTAAACAATTTTTACCTTCTTTTTCTTCTATAAATAAACTTTCTACTGGTTTCTTTCATTCATCCCTCAAACTTGCACTTTTCTCTGTTTCTCTCTAAATAATTTTTCTTTTCAAAAATGGAGTCATCATCTTCAACAAAAATTTAACACGGTATGCATTTTTGGTGGAGCTAGTTACGGAAAAGAGGCATGCTTTCTTGACGACCCACAACTTGGGTCGTACCTTAGGAGAAAAATGCATTCATGTAGTTTACGGAGGAGGAAGTCTAGGATTAATGGGACGAGTGCCTACGCCTATATGGAAGGAGTAAGAGTGTTGGGAATAATCCCAAAACCTCTGGCTGAAAGTAAAATCACCGGGTCAACTATTGGAGATGAGTTTAGATCTGTGAATATGCAAGATCGCATAACTCACTTGATAAATAATTCTGGCGCCTTTATCACCCTTCCCGGTGGTTTTGGCACCCTTGAGAAACTTTTTCATGTGGTTACCAGAGCCCAGCTAAATGTTCATCAAAAACCAATATGTGTGCTTAATGTCAATGGTTTCTTTGATGGTTTACTGTCTTTCATCGACTACTCTGCTGAAAAGGGCTTTGTTTTCGAGCGTGCAAAACGAATCATAGTTGTTGCAACAACACCAGAAGAACTAATCAAAAAACTCAATGAATTTGTTCCTCAACCAGATCCAGCTCTAGCTAAAATTGTCTGGGTAGAAGATTTTACCGTGAGAAAACGAAAAGTGGATTCATTCCTCTCCCTTTGATAACCCATGTTGGACCTCTTGTATTTTTACTTTCTGTCGTGTGTAATAATCGTGCTAAATGATGGCAGCTTAAGGAGTTTCTTCTTGATCTCTTGACGTGCATCTATTCGCGATTTATGTATTGTTATTTTATTACTGTAATGTTTATTG
Source organism: Orobanche coerulescens (assembly GCA_033398695.1). Lineage (NCBI taxonomy): Eukaryota > Viridiplantae > Streptophyta > Magnoliopsida > Lamiales > Orobanchaceae > Orobanche > Orobanche coerulescens. The sequence continues at coordinate 188,717,468 of CM065804.1, read as the reverse complement.
TGTTTTTTTTATAAAAACTTTGATGGCAGCGTAAGGCGACTCTTCGGACTTTCTTGATGCGCATCTTAAAAATTGTGTTATACTTACGAGTATATTTTATTTTCTTTTGTTGTGTGCCTCGTATATTTATTCTCTTGCAGATTCTAAAAGGCATTAGCTCAGACATCAACTTTCTTAACAGGGAGTATTCTGCTTTTCTGCATTGATTTTTATTTTTTTTTTATTTTTAAGCGAGACAGTTTATTTTCAAGTTTGGGGGTGGTTTGTTTTAGTATTTTGGTGTGTTGTAATTTTGGTGTGTTTTGATTGATTTGGTTATTTGCCTTAATTTTTTTATTATATATATATATATATATATATTTATATTATTTTGATTTTTTGAGATTTCTAGATCTGGCCATAACACCAATAAATTAACTATATACAAGTTTCTAAAATCATTTTAACCGGTTAAAAAATTGTATATTCCAAAAAATTTTGAGCCTTAATCTCTCTTTCCAAACCTTGTAATTATCATATAAAATCGAGTCATTCGTTACCTTGAGAAAAGAAGAATCAATCGGTTGATGAAAAATAGAACTGAAATTTACTTCATTTGTGGAGTTTTTGATTTTTCATGCTTAAACTAAGAAATGATTTTCTGCAAAAATTCTATTCCCTAAAAAAAAAAAGGAGCCATTGGTGAAAAGAGCTACACGTTAGCAAATAACGGTGTGAAAGCTATCACCTAAAAAAATAAATGACGAAAAGGAGAAGTGTTGAGCTGCAACAGCTGCCTAATTTTGGAAGTCTTAAATTTTGCGAAAAATAAAGGACTAACCATTGTTGGTGCGTAGCTGCCGTTTCAGAAAAATTGGTGAAAAGAGCTACACGTTAGCAAATAACGGTGTGAAAGCTATCACCTTTTTACGAAAAAAAGAAAAATAATGAGATAGAAATTGTGTTAGTGAAAAGAGCTACACGTTAGCAAATAACGGTGTGAAAGCTATCACTAAAAGGGATGTAGTTTATGAGCAGATTTGAATTAATTAGCAGCTGAATTTCAATACACTCAATTTTGTGAAAATCACAATATTTGATGACGCCAATGAAATTCTTCTTCATATTGAGTCGAAAAATAAACGAGTGATCGAGAGCAACCATTAAAGGGAGTCGTGTGTATCACGAGTGGGAAAGAAATAATCAACCTTTTGGGGGGAATTACAAAATAAAAACAGTGTTTTAACTTCAAAAACATTAGTAGATTTATTTTGAATCTTGATTCATTTCTATCTACTGTATAAAGCTGGTTGTTGTTTATTAATGGCATTTTGATCTTCTTCTTTTTTTATATATTTTAATTTATGTGTGTATTAATTTTTCTTATTTTTATTTTTGGAGCATGAATCATAAAGAATCTTGCTCGGGACTAGCAAGAATTCAAGTTTGGGGGTGTGATAAGTGTCAGTTTTGTACACTTATCCATGGTTTGTATCGATAAAATTCACCCATAATTGAGCTAGTCTACTCGTTTTTTGCTTTTAATTTATTAGTTTTAATAATTTTATTTTTATCGGATGATGATCGGATTAAATAACTGAATTACTCAAGAAACAACATGTTTAATAAATGTTCTATTTATTGAATTTTGATATATTCATGTTGTAGGGCTTTTCGAGACGAATTCGGCAGTTTTTCCGGATTCAAAATCAGAGTTATATATCAAAAGTTATCATCCGAAGAAGATCTGGGGCAAGAACGCAAAGTCTGAGAAATTCTGGGCTGAAAACGTAACTATCAAAGCTTCAAATGAGCAAATTTACGAAGCCACGTTACGGCCGTAACATTCAGGAGTTACGGCCGTAAGTCACCCTAGTTACGGCCGTAACTCCTGAATGTTACGGCCGTAACTCTTGACAGATTGCTATGATTTGTCTAATTTTTTATACTTTTTGTGTATTATTGAGGGGATGGCTGGCATTGATCCGATCTAATGTAATAATGCTAGAGTTTTGGAGCTATTAGATGACTTTAGGTGTATAAATAGACCCCTTAGATCCTTCATCATTCATCATTCATCTTATAATTTTCCATTTTTTGTAAACTTTTCTTTTTGTGTGAAGAACACACTTGTGTTCTTGAGTGATCTTTGTAAGTGTGGTATAACATATGTTGTTGAGAGAGTTTATTGCTTCTATCTCCTTTATCTACTAAGGGAGTTAGGATCAATTCTTTCTCTTGATTCAACTAATAATGACCACACAAGCTTGTAATATGTGTAATAAACCCTTCATGGGCTAAGTAATCTTTAGTTGGGATTATAAACAAGGTTAGTCATGTTATTTATGTTTGTATAAAAGATCTATTGTGAATTACTTATTATTGTGTGTGATTTTCATTGTTTTAACAATCTTTATTTATTTGGCCAATAAATGACGATATTTATGGTCTTCATATGTTTCGAAAGAAAATATGTTTGATTAGATCAAATGATCTTCACTCTAAGTTGTTCTAGGGGATAGAAATATACCTCTAGTCCTTAGATGATTCTTTGAGTTATTTTCATAAATCCTAGTGCTATGTATTGAAGCCAATCAACATAGAAATATAGTGGATTTATTCAATATGTAAGGGGCGTTTTATAGTTCGAAAGAGAAACCGTCTTTTTAAGGAAAATCGAATCTACACAACATAATAAGTAAATTCATTTTATGATCTCCTATACATCTTTTATAACTAATGACGAACTAAGTTTGTAATCCCAACTATTTCATTTTATCGTTAATCAATCTATTATTATTGCAATCTTTTTATTTCCTTATAATATTAGAACTATTATTGCATTTTATTTGCAAATATTAAACCAAACTTTTTAATTGTGTGTTTCACTTATCATAGTATCTATAAAAATATACTAATAGTGTATAATTCAAATTATAACCAAACTTCCTTGTGGGATCGATAAACCGGACTCAAAAAGTCCACTTTACTACTTGATACGATATCGTGCATTTGCGATAGTTACACTAAAAGCGTGTCAGGCAGTACGAGGATGAAGGCCAGGCGTGATATTGTGAAATGTCTTGGTGTTTAGTTTTTCTTGAGTTTGGTTGTTGCGTTTTTGTTTTTCATAAACCGATAGTTGGTACTCGAGTACTGTAGGGGTCATTTTTCCTTTTACTGGTTATGTCGAGTCCGTTGTGTTGTGGGTTGAGATTGGTCTTTAGAGTTCATCGGTAAACCTGATATATAATTGTTGATTTTGGATATTGTTGGAAAAATCGTTTTCGATGTCCTTTGATTATGGTTATTTTGGGAAATCAGCCTTGTGAGTTTCAGACGGGGTTCATGGCGCTGTAACATACCCTGAATATCTCGGGGGTGTTACAGAATATGGTATGAGAGCCTAGGTTTATGGATACCTAGGTTGTTGGTCTTTTGGGTCTAGTCACGTTGTTGTAAACATAGTATCATTGTGCTGCCATCATCTTAGTACGATTGGTACTCGTAAGATCTCTCACATTTCTTATCGTCTTTACTATCTTGTCTTTTGACTTCATAATGTAGGGAACCGGTCACCATGACAGTTATTTTCTGAACTGTACTTATATCTTTCTCCTTTTTTTATTATTTAGAATATCAGCCGGTAGAGGACGCAGACGCGGTTGCGGACACGGTCGAGGATGTGGCGCAGCCGGTGGGGCGGCTATGTCTCTCGGACCGGATGCTGGATCTACTACTCCTACTTTGTCGAATTCAGTTCATCCTAGTACCGACGGTCAGCAGGACCAGTCGGCCAGTTTGTGGGATTCCACAGTGAATAATGTCAGTATTGGTGTGACCACTATATTACAGCAAGTGGCTAACCAAATGGCTCTCTTGACCCAGGCAGTTCAACTCAACAATCCACCTCGTGTGGCGAATACTAGGGCAGAGAGATGGCTGCAAAATGTGATCCGTATGCGTCCTCCTCAGTTCATTGGTGCTACGGATCCAATCGGCTGGGAAGATTAGATTAACAAGATGAACTAAGTTTTTGTAGCTGTAAATTGTCCAGAGGCACGGAAAGTGGCAATTACGTAGTACTTTCTGACGAGGGACACCGCTAGTTGGTGACAGGCAGTTGCGCCTCAGGACTGTGAGGTTTCGTGGGATGAGTTTAAAGAATTAATGGAGGCTGAATATTGCCCGTGGCCTGTTCGGGAGGCCAGAATCCGAGCTTTTTTCGAGACTAAGCCACAGGATATTCTTGTATCCCCTGTGATCATTGAATTCACTCAACAACTTAACCATGTAAAGGGACAAGTGAGAGAAGAGAGGGATAAGATCCGACACTTTGATATGCGAATGAAGCCCAAAATTCGTCACTACATGGCTGGATTTGCTTGTACTATATTGAAGGAGTATCAGAGCAAAGCACTGGCCTATGATATGTCCTTCGCAGCTACGGAGACGGCTAGTGAGGGTAAGAAGCAGAAGACCTCAGGAAGTTTTTCGGGTAGTAAGAACAACAACCAGCAGAAATCTCAGTCGGCAAACTATCCATCTGGTCGGTCTCACCGTGCATCTGGAGGCAATTGGAATTTCAGAACCGGCCCTAGTGCATCCAACCGGGGCGTGACATGTTTTAACTGTGGCCATCAGGGCCATATCAGTTGTGATTGCAACCTGCCTCCACTTGCTATAGTTGTGGCCAGGCGGGCACAAAGCTGCGTATTGTACCGAGGGAGAGAAGACGCTTGAGACTAAGGCATCTATTCTTATGCCTGGAGAACCATGTGTTAATCAGAAGTCATCAGTTGGTCAGCCGTCTGAGGGATTCGGTCGGGGATGAGGACGGGGTCAGTCCGTTAAAGGGGGAGCCTCCAGTGCCGGTTCAGTTGAGCCACGTGTTTATAAGATGAGGAGAGTGGACGATCCAGAGGCTACCGTGGCTACAGGTACCGTTCATGTTCTCTCTCATCCAGTTAGAGTGCTTTTTGATTCTGGTGCTTCTCATTCGTTCATCTCTTTGGATTGTGTGCGTCGATTGAATATTGTATATTTGCCTGCTTATGAACCGTTTCTGGTTAAATTACCTAATGGGGATAGAATTGTGGGGGATAGGGTGGTTAGAGACTGTCCAGTGATGATCGAAGATAGAGTGCGGCCTTCAAATTTAATCGTTGTCGATATTGTTGATGAGGATTTGATCCTCGGGGATGACTGGCTTGATAGACACGACGCAGTATTGAATTATTGCACGAGGAGTATATGGATGTTGGCCGAGGATGGTACCGAGCATTCATTTACGGGACACCGAAGGAAGAGTCAGAAACTTATAATCAGTGCTATGAAGGCGGCGAAACTCATTAGGGATGGCTGTATTGGGTACTGGTGTTACGCTACGAGAGTAGAGAATGAGAAGGTTGAATTTTCCTCAATTCCAGTGGTGAATGAATTTCCGGATGTGTTTCGAGACGATTTTCCAGGACTACCACTGGAGTGTGAGATAGAATTTACAGTTGAATTAGAACTAAGTGTGTTACGTATTTCTGTGAACGCAAGTGCACGTTGTCGTAATCAAGTAATAAAGTGATGAGAAAAATATCGTTCCCTCGAGGACTGATGTACTAAGTACCAATTTATTAGTATTTCTAATTTTATTTGAACGAACGAAATTTTGGGGTTGAATAATTATTAATAACTAAATATTGCGATAAACTAAAAACAACCAATAGAATCGACAGTCCGATAAAAGGAGATCAAATAGGAGAAGAATCTAGGATCGAGAATTCGCCTCAATTAATCTAAATTAATCTTGATTAATATAATTTATGTAATTTCCCAATTTATTGAAAGCGAAGATTCTAGGTTAATCTAATGCCTCTCCCGAGGTCAGTAGAATTTTCCAAAGCGAATAATTCACTCTATTCCTAGGTGAGTTAATTCGACATTAGCCAAAAAGTTCTAAAATCTTCAAAATGAGCTTCATAATTCTTATGAGTATATTCCTATCTCACAAGACAAAACGGATTTCTCCCAATTTTCACTACTTACTCTCCTCTTTCGATTCAAGTTACGTAGTTATAATAATTCAATAATAGGCCACACAATTGAAAGCATTAAGAACACTTGGGGAAAACTCAATAGGAAAGGGAAAGATATCAATAACGTAAAATCAAGAATTAATACACAATCTCGGTTTCATCTCAATCCTAGAATAAAGGGGTCTAGCCCGACATGCTAGAAAACAATACACAAATATTTGAATTAAACATAAGGAAGAAATTCAAACACAATTGATGAACTTGTCTTCTTCCGTTCTCTGGCCTTGCTCTCTGCTGCTAGGTATTCTTCTGCTCTCTTTCGATGATTTCTTTTATGACCTTTACTGCGCTTTTATAACCTTTTTTTCTTCCAAAATGCATCTGAGGATTAGGTCTAATCCGCCTCCAAAACAGTCAGAATCGCGCAGTCAAAACAGGAATCCCGCCGCTGCGGGCCGTGGCCCGGCTTAAGTGTGCCGCGGCCCTAGTTGTCCCGCTGCCCAGGCCTGGGCATAAAATCATTACTGGTCGCGGCACGTAGAGAGTGTGCCGGCCCCCGATATAGTTTGTGCCGGTTTCTCTGTGTTGTGCCTGTGACGCGGCCCAGCTTTGGTGCGATGCGGCCCCTGACCAAAAATGTCGTTTTTGGCCCGTTCTTGCACGTTCGAGCTTCAGGACTCTAATTTCCTTCAAAATACGCAAATGTCATGCATTAGGAACTCATTTTAACAGAATTAAACCAAAATAAAGATAGAATAATGACAATAAAGCGCACAAAAATAACATGTAACAAATACCCCCAAACTTAAGCCTTTGCTTGTCCTCTAACAAAAAAGTTTCAAACAAGAATACAAGTATCATGGACAATCGTGCAAAATTCATAGTGCTCAACTAATTAATACTACCCTGAAATCTTAAAGAATAATACGAATATCGTACTAGTGAGTCACATTACGGACAATGATTCCTCAAGGTAACCATTTTTAGTGCTAATCTTAGCTCATGAAGAAAGTCAAGGCTCAAAGATTAACAAACGTGAATTGAGTCGACTGCCAATATGAATGTTGATAGTATAACAAGCCAACTCGCCCAGTTCCACAGCCTCGTGGCAAAAAGATTAGAATTTCAGCATAAATGATATTCCCCGGACAGCACTCCCTTTTATTTAATAACTATAATGATTCGAGTTAACCACTAGGTTTCGACTCCCGGGATGTTTCATCGGAAAAACCCTAGGGTGGATTTCCATTCTCATGTATTGGTAAACCGTTTGACGTAAAAGACACTCATGAGGCTCATGAATGCTTCTAGTTACTAAGTCTCCCTCTACAGCAGAGAAAAACTCAAATATCTTCACCCGCACGTCCGATTCAAGGTTGGTGTTTTACACGAATGTAAACGATGGGTCACGTGAATACATCCGGTTACTTTGCTTCCTATCATCGAAGATGCGATTTTTCTGAACAATTAATCTACTCATGAACATGTCTATTCAAGGTTGTCATTTTACGCGAGTGTAAACAACGGGTCACGTGAATACACCCGGTTACTAGACTTCCCATCATAGAACATGCAAGGTTGCTCAAAATTTTGGGAATTAATACTGTCCGACTCAATGCCTAACCGTAGGTACTTAATTGAATGCCTACAAGGCTAAAATTACTGGACGACTAGCTAAGTGAATAGCGCCACCAAACATATAGATGATGGCTCATGTAATGGAGACACTACAAACACGTATGTCTCATTTCTTAAATGCCAAGACTACCACAATGACGCAAAAAATCAGAATGAAATGAATACTTGAGGGAAAGAAAATATCGCATAATGTGAACTCGACTAATACTCATCCCTCTCTTCAAATAGAAATCAGTATCGTATATTCGGTCTTACACAAGGCTGCACGACATACTCACGAATGTAAACAATATCTAGAATACCATAGAAGACAAGCAATGCAAACTAAATAAATAACAACTAAAAATTAACCCCCCCAAGCTTGAGAAGTACATTGACCCCAATGGACGACAAATAAGTATAAGTAAAGGACAGGTCAAGTACTCCCCTGAATGAAAGTAAGCTCAGGCACTGGCATCAGCCTCATCAGGTGAAGTCGGTGTTGTAGGTGGCCTGGCCAGATGGACGAATGGCCCGTCTGTATGGAGGATATGGTCCGTCCACACAGCTAAGTAATCCCGATGGTAAGCATCCCTCGCAGCTAAGCGCCTCTCAGCATGCCGATTGGCCCGGCGGACCTGCTCGTACATCTCATGTCGAAAGGCTACGAGCACGCTGTCTCACTCTGCTCGCATCTCCTCCCTCAAGCCGTCAAACATCGCCTGAAGAAGGTGATCTGTCACTAGCGGTGGAGTGGACTCGGTCTGATCCTCAGTATCTGCCGTTGGGTCATGAGTCATAAGAAGTGGCTCTGAGGAGTGCTCATGTGGCTCATCTAGAATAAATCCTCATCCTCGCGGGTGTGCCCATGCGCCACCCCATTAGTCGAAATGAGAGATAATACGATAGTCGATCGGACCCTGGGGTTCTATAGTAGGCTCGTCATCCGACCAAGTCACACCCAACTGGCGGCATAAGGCGCCAATCAGAGAGGGATGTTTTAGTCCCATTTTGCCCCCTCCCTGGATGCACTGGAGAATAGACCGGTCCAGACATAGGGCCGCATCAAATCGAAGTCCGGTCATGATGGCATATAGCAGTCGGGCGCGAGGAAGAAAGACAGGGCGGACCTGCGAAGTAGGGTCGACCCGCGAGCAGAGGAAATATAGCCAAGCTCGCTCGAGCCAACTAAGACGGGAGATCTTGAAGAACAAAGCTGCCGAACCCGGGACACGCGTTTCCCAAACGGACTCTGGCTAAGTAAGTGTTTCCAACAATGCCTACCTCGTGAGGCTACCCATTGTCCGCGTGAATGCCGATTCATCTACCTCGGCTAGCTCGTATAAACTCCGAATCGCTGCTGCCGAGAAGTCCACTGTATGGCCACGAACAACGACCTCAGTATGTATATCCGGTCTCCCCAACATCTGTCCTCCCTGGATATGGAGTAGCAAAGTGCTGGCGTAGAATTCATGTACTATAGAGATTACGGCCGGCTCGGGCTGTGCGACAAATCTTGTCCACCCCATTTCGGTGATCATGGTTAATAGTTCGCCGTCTTGGGGGGCGGGAGTGAATCCCCTTTCACGAATTATGGGCAGAGGAGGAATTCTTTCATTAAAGATTCGATGGATCTCAGGGTCGGAGAATTGCTGGGATTGCCCATCCGTCCGGTTTTGCTAGGTTTCCCCTCTCGGGGGGGATGATCGAGTCCTAGTCCTAGTAGAGCTCAACTTTCTCTTTCGGGCCATTGCGAATTCCTAGAAAATAAACGCAAGGTATCAGATGACAAGATGGTATATGAAAGAACCACCCACAATTTATGAAGTGTGAGAAACGAATGTAGCGTTAAAAACTTCTCACTTTCGTATGAGGGATATGATGCGTAAATTTTACTTTAAATAAGCATTAAGGCAGGGGGAGATATACTATTCAGAAAATCATGTTCGCTTCCAAAGATTGATGATTTTTAGTTCAAGAGTTTCAGTGGGGCATTATATCGAACACATGGTATGCATGATTTCAAATCAAGAGAAAAAGAGTTATTTGTGAGTTCAATCACCAACAACAAATACTTTCGAGTTCATTCATGTCAACACACGAAGCATAATCAGATAAATCGATAATCTCAATATAATTCGATTGAAATCTTGCTACGAATTCATCAAACAATGGAAACAAGACTACCCACTCCGTAATTCTTGAATTAATTTCGGAAAATAAACTGAAAGATTAAAGATTACCTGGGCTTGATCAAAGATGATGATAAGAGAAGAATTGATTGAAGGAAAACATGTCGCTTATTTAGGGATTTGATAGTAAAACCTGTTTCGGCCGAATGCTTTTATTTCCTCTCGTTTGATTTGCAATGTACACGACCTGGTCTTTAATATTTTCTGAAGGGGCCGCGGCCCATGTACAAGTGTGCTGCGGCCCACGGCACATCAGGTTTTGATGTTCTGGTCGTTTCGCAGCGTGCCGCGGCTTTCAGAGTAAGTGTGCCGCGGCTCAGCATGCGCGTGTCACGACCCCTAGTACAGCGAACTGGGCGATATTTTGGGACATTGGCGAGCCGCGGCCTGTTCTCAGCGTGCCGCGGCTCCTGGGCGATTGTGCCGTGGCCCAGAACTAGCGCGTCGCGGCCCTCAGTACAGGAGGTTGTGCTAAAATTTTACTCTTTTGCGTGTCACGTCCCATTCTTAGTGTGCTGCGGCCCTAACTGAAAATTGGCCCTGGAGAGGTTCCTGCTAAGGTTTTCAACTGAAAACACATAAAACATGAGAGAGAAGCACAGTAAAGCAAAAATACCAAAAAATTAGACTCCTAAAATATGAAAATAGTGAAAATTAACATCTGCCACTAATACTCGGGTTGCCTCCCGAGAAGCGCTAAGTTTATAGTCTTCAGTCGGACTTTGCTAGGATTCACTCCGCGACGGATAGGACGACTGTTGGCTTCTGCGCGTCCATTGGATCACCTGTGTAAATTTTCAACCGCTGCCCATTTACTTTAAATCTTCGATCCTCACATTGTACTTCCACTGCTCCGTGTGGAAATACTTGAACTATAGTGAATGGTCCCGACCATTGTGAATGTAATTTCCCAGGAAACAGCCGCAATCGTGAATTGAATAATAAAACCTTTTGACCCGAAATGAACTCTCGACGTATACTGTGCTTATCATGCCATTCTTTGGTTCGCTCCTTATAAAGTTTAGCATTCTCATAGGCATCATGATGTATCTCCTCCAACTCATTCAACTGCAAGCAGCGGTTTTCACCGGCCGATTTAAGATCAAAATTGAGTTTCTTGATCGCCCAATATGCACGATGCTCCATCTCTACCGGAAAATGACAACCTTTCCCAAAAACCAACCTATACGGTGGCATGCCAATCGGTGTCTTATACGCAGTAAGGTATGCCCAAGGTGCATCATCGAGTTTAGGGACCAATCTTTTCGAGATGCGTTGACTGTTTTTTCTAGGATCCACTTGAGCTCTCGATTTGATATTTCGACTTGACCACTTGTTTGGGGATGGTAGGCTGTAGCAACACGATGAGTGACTCCGTATTTCTTTAAGACCGCATCTAGGAACTTGTTGTCAAAATGTGAGCCACCATCACTAATAATTGCACGTGGAGTCCCAAAACGCGTGAAAATGTATTTTTTTATGAACTTGATCATGACATTGGACCCATTAGTTGGTAGTGCCACCGCTTCGACCCATTTCGAGACGTAGTCCACTGCTACTAGAATATATAGGTTCTTATTTGATGGATGGAATGGACCCATAAAGGCGATGCCCCATACGTCGAACAATTCAACCTCAAGAATGGTGTTCAACGGCATTTCATGTCGTTTAGAGATGTTTCCCATCCGTTGACACCGGTCACATGTGCACACAAAGGAATGAGCATCCTTGAATAACGATGGCTAGTAGAAACCCAACTGCAATACTTTTGCCGTTGTCCTATTGCCACCAAAATGCCCGCCGTAAGGTGATGCATGGTAATGACTCAGTATACTGTGAATTTCCTCGTCCGGAATACATCTGCGAATGATTCGGTCAGGACATCTTTTAAAAAGAAAAGGGTCGTCCCATAAGTAGTACTTTGCGTCTGAAATCAGCTTCTTCTTTTGATGACGAGAGAAGTCATTCGGAATTATGTTGCTTGCAAGATAGTTCACTAGATCAGCGTACCAAGGCACTTGTCGCGAATCCAGCTTGTAGAGTTGTTCATCGGGGAAATTTTCCACAATTGGTGGATGACTCTCCGCCTTCTCGAGGGGATTTTCTAAGCGTGAAAGGTGATCTGCAATGACGTTTTCGGTCCCTTTCTTGTCTCGAATATGCAAATTGAATTCTTGTAGGAGAAGCACCCACCTAATCAACCTTGGTTTAGCATCTTTATTTTCCAAAAGGTATTTGATAGCCGAATGGTCAGTCCACACAACCACTTTTGTTCCCAACAAATAAGCATGGAGTTTATCAAAAGCAAAAATCACGGCCAATAATTCTTTTTCTGTCGTGGCATAGTTTCTTTGGGCATCATCAAGGGTTCGACTTGCATAATACATGACATGAAACACTTCTCCTTGTCGCTGTCCCAAAACAGCCCCAGTGGCAAAATCGCTAGCGTCGCACATCAATTCAAATGGAAGGCTCCAGTCTGGAGCGACTATGACAGGAGCGGTGCTTAGAGCCTTCTTCAAAAGGTCGAAGCTTTCTTTACAAGACGCATTAAAATCAAATGGGACATCTTTCATGAGCAAATTACACAAAGACTTTGTGATCTTCGAAAAATCTTTAATAAAACGGCGGTAGAACCCGACGTGTCCCAAAAAGCTCCTCACCCCCTTTACGGAAGTAGGCGGAGGCATCTTCTCAATCGTTTCAATTTTTGCACGATCGACTTCAATCCCATGCGCGGATATGGGTGCCCCAACACAATGCCTTCCTGGACCATAAAATGGCACTTCTCCCAATTTAACACGAGATTCGTCTCTTCGCATCTCTTCAGGACCTTCTGTAAATTCTGCAAACATAAATCAAATGAATCACCGAAAACCGAAAAGTCATCATAAAAATTTCAATACAATGCTCTACCATGTCAGAAAAAATGGCCATCATACACCTTTGAAAAGTGTCCGGCGCATTACATAAACCAAAAGGCATGCGCCTATAAGCAAAAATGCCATAAGGACATGTAAACGTCATCTTTTCTTGGTCTTCTGGGGCTATATAAATCTGATTATACCCAGAATAACCATCAAGAAAATAGTAAAAATCGTGTCCGGCCAATCTATCCAACATTTGATCAATAAACGGTAAAGGAAAGTGGTCTTTTCTATTGGCTTTATTTAATTTTCTATAATCTATGCACATACGCCACCCTGTAACAATTCTAGTGGGAATGAATTCATTATTATCATTTTGAATAACCGTTATCCCACCCTTCTTTGACACAACTTGAACAGGACTTACCCACTTACTGTCAGAAATAGGAAAGATCATACCTACATCGAGGAGTTTTAAAACCTCGACTTTTACCACCTCTTTCATATTCGGATTTAACCGACGTTGATGCTCCGCAGAAGGTTTGTAATCCTCCTCCATCAAAATTCTGTGCATACAAATGGAAGGGCTGATTACTTTGATATCCGCAATAGACCATCCCAGGGCAGATTTGTACTCCCTCAATACTCTCAACAACTTCTCCTCTTGATCAGCCGCCAAAGTGGCCGAAAGAATGACAGGTAGGCAATCGTCGGGCCTCAAAAATGCATATTTCAAATGATTAGGCAGCTGCTTAAGTTCTAGCTTTGGGGGCTTCTCAATTGACGGGATGGGTCGCGTCGATGAACTTCCGAGCTCCTTACATGGTCTACGAGTGAAAAATGGTGGTGACGCATCCATGTGTCGTAAATAGGCTACATGCTCTGAATTCAATTCGGTAGAGGATCCAACTAAAACAAACTCGAGTGGATCTGATGGATAGCTCTCCCGAAAAACTCCTTACACACGAGTCAATGATATCAATTTGAAAGCAATTTTCGACATCACTAGGATGTTGCATAGACCGAAATATATTAAAAGTGACTTGCTCCTCTTGAACTCGTAGTGTGAGATTCCCCTTTTCCACATCAATTAGAGTTCGGCCAGTCGCTAAAAATGGTCTTCCTAATATAATTGGGATGTCATGATATTCTTCCATATCAAGCACAATGAAATCAGCAGGAAAAATGAATTTATCGACCTTGACCAAGACGTCTTCTATTACCCCTCTCAGATACTTGATGGATCTATCTGCTAGTTGTAAAGAGACCGTAGTAGGCTTTGCTTCCCCAATGCCTAGTTTCTTGAAAATAGAGAGAGGCATAAGATTAATGTTGGCTCCGAGATCACATAAATCTCTATCAAATGATGAGTTTCCAATAGTGCATGGTATAGTGAAACTTCCCAGATCCCTCAATTTAGGCGGGAGCTTTTTCTGCAAAATAGCACTGCACTCTTCGGTCAATGCAATGTTTCATATTCCTCGAGCTTCCTTTTGTTAGATAAGATGTCCTTCATAAATTTCACATAGCTCGGCATTTGTTCCAAGGCGTCGGCAAATGGAATATTGATATGCAATTTCTTGAAAACATCAAGAAAATTGGAAAATTGCTTGTCTAACTTTTGCTTTTGTAGATGTTGTGGGAACGGAACTGGTGGTGCAGGATGAGTGGTCGAGACTGCTTTTGACTTGGGCTCTTCGTCATTCACTTGCTCAACGGGGCTGCTCTTTTCTTTGCTACTCTTGGGCTGCTCCTGTAGCTCCTTTCCACTTCGTAGCTCGATAGCTTCCACATTTTCCTTGGAATTCATCTCGGTAGCACTTGGTAATACAGTTTGAGGTCGAGAAGATAATAGATTTGCAATCTGCCCCATTTGGACCTCCAAATTTCAAATAGAAGCGGAATGGTTTTGTAGAGTAGTTTCCGTATGAGTCATGAATTGGCTCGTGTTAGCCGCCATTTGAGCAAATGCATCTTCTAAAGAGACCTTCGGAGGTTGAGGGGACTGCTGTTGTGGCTGAGTGAATTGAGCTTGTGGAGGTTTGTTCAAAGCTTGCCCGTTCCTCCATGAAAGATTTGGATGATTTCGCCACCCTTGGTTGTAAGTGTTAGAATACAGGTTATTCTGACGATTTCCATTCCCCACAAATTGAGCTTGTTCCATCTGAGATTGCTCAAAAGGATTTCCGGCTTGACATTCAGCACTAGGATGAGATTCGTTACACCAATTACATGTTTCCGTGGCACCGGTAGAAGGAGTGTGTGACAAAACTTGGAGCTGTTGAGTTAGAGCTGCAACTTGAGCTGATAGCGTAAAGATTGGATCACTGTCGGAAATTTCTATTACACGTTTTGGATTCACACGCTCAGAAGGCCACTGATAAGCATTTGCATCCATAGCTTCTAATAATTAATAATCTTCGGCCATAGTTTTTTCCATTAACGCGCCCCCAGCTGCTGCATCCACTAGAGTGCGTGTAGGAGCACTCAACCCGTTATAAAATGTTTGAATCTACAGCCAATCCGGCAGGCCATGATGATGGCATCTCCTTAGCAAATTTTTATATCGTTCCCATGCCTCATGCAGCAACTCCATATCATATTGTCCGAAAGTGGTTATCTCATTTCTGAGTCGTACTGTCTTCGCCGGTGGAAAGAACTTAGCCAGAAAAGCTTGTGCTAACTCCGCCCAAGTTGTGATAGAGCCGGGCGGGAGTGAATTCAACCCGAACTTGGGAAAAGCCATGGACGAATGGCATCATCTGTAACACCGTTGTTCTTGAATATGTCGCAAATCTCGAGAAATGAAGCAATATGCGCATTGGGGTCATCGTTCGACAGTCCGCAAAATTGGCTTGCTTGCACCATTTGAATGATAGCTGGCTTGATTTCAAAATTATTTGCCTGAATGGTCGGGCGTCGAATCCCCAAAAAAATAGCATTGATTTGTGGAAGTTCATAATAACGGAGAGCCAATGTTGGTTGAACTTGCTGAATAGGGTTGTCAATCCCTTGATTTCCAGTGTTGTCTCCCATGATATCCGTAATTAATAACTCACGTCTTTCTTTCCTGTTTTTCCGTAAAGTGCGTTCGAGTTCGGTATCCAAAGGGAATAAACCTTCGTTACCAAATTTTCTCATGCACTAAACGAACTCCTGAAAGGAAAACAAATAAAAACAAATTTACACAAAAATAAAATAATATTCAAATTAAGACTAAAAAACACTGAAATTGATATTAGTAAAAACAATTAGTCCCCGACAACGGCGCCAAAAACTTGTTACGTATTTCTGTGAAAGCAAGTGCACGTTGTCGTAATCAAGTAATAAATTGATGAGAAAAGTATCGTTCCCTCGAGGATTGATTTACTAAGTACCAATTTATTAGTATTTTTAATTTTATTTGAACGACCGAAATTTTGGGGTTAAATAATTATTAGTAACTAAATATTGCGATAAACTAAAAACAAACAATAGAATCGACAGTCCGATAAAAGGAGATCAAATAGGAGAAGAATCTAGGATCGAGAATTCACCTCGATTAATCCAAATTATTCTTGATTAATATAATATATGTAATTTCCCAATTTATTGGAAGCGAAGATTCTAAGTTAATCTAATGCCTCTCCCGAGGTCAGTAGAATTTTCCAAAGCGAATAATTCACTCTGTTCCTAGGTGAGTTAATTCAACATTATCCAAAAAGTTCTAAAAACTTCGAAACGAGCTTCATAATTCTTATGAGTATATTCCTATCTCACAAGACAAAACGGTTTTATCCCAATTTTCACTACTTACTCTCCTCTTCCGATTCAAGTTACATAGTTATAACAATTCAATCATAGGCCACACAATTGAAAGTATTAAGAACAATTGGGAAAAACTCAACAGAAAAGGGAAAGGTATCAATAACGTAAAATCAAGAATTAATCCATCATAATCTCGGTTTCATCTCAATCCTAGAATAAAGGGGTCTTGTAATATCCGCAATTTTGATTTCCGGTAAATTTTTTTTTTTGGCGGAAGTCCATCTTAGTGACTCTTTCGTGACCATTTCGTCATTCCGAGAATTATTAATTATGCACTTTTTGTCATCTGACTTCGTTTCGGTATCGTTTTGTTGAGTTCCGTGTTCTTAATCGACTTTTTCACGTGTAAGTTCGACTTTGTAAAATCACCATAAATTCTTGGAAACTCCAAAAATTTTAAATCTTTCCAGTATTGTAGATCATCAAGTTATCTTTCCAATAGTTCAAACGGTGAGTCAATCGGAGTCCAGATGAAGGAGTTATGATGGAAATAGCTAGGACTGCACCATGTGCCTTTTTGGTGCTGGAGCGGGCTGTACCGTGGGCCGCGGCCCCTGCTGGCCGGGCCACGGCACTAAGCTGATTTCTGGGCGTTTTTTTGGCCCTGGGCCGCGGAACACTCGACCCGGGCCGCGGCACACGGGCTTTTTCTGCACTTTTTAGCAGATTTTCGAGGAGAAACATTCATTTTCTCCTCTCTTCTTCCTCCTACCATCCTAGGAGATTCTAAGGGCGATTTTCGGCGATTTGAGTGCTCCCAAACTTGTAGAGATCATCCACCTCAAGTCTTGTAGTAGATTTTCGACCTCTACTTGAATCCTTCATCCTAATCAAGGTAAATCTTCTTGAACCCCTATTTTTGGGAAATTTGGGATTTTTCGTTTTTGTCCGATTCGTTCCTTATTGTTGATTAATTCATGATGGGTATGATTAATCTTGGTAGTATTCTTGTATTTAACATCATTTAATCCATTGTTCTTCGTTGAATCGAAGTATATTTCTTGATTTCCTTCGAATCGTCTTTTTGGGGGATTTGTTCTCGATCTCGTTTTTCATACGATTTTGATGGATCAATTGTGGTTAAACGATGTTGTTAAACATATTCTATGGATTGTATATCCATATTTCGACTTGGAATTCCATTTTCATGTTTTGTCGGGACGAATCGTGTTCTTGGCCGTTTTGGGGGAAACACTTGAACTTTCGTCATTCGTTCTTTGAATTCAACGGCTTTAAGTCGTGCTATGGAATTCATTTTCATTGTTGTTATTGTCCTTCGTAGTTTATTATCGCAAGTTGGCATTCGGTGGAGTCGGCGGGTTCGTAGTCGGTTTGTGCCAACATACTTCGGTCGATTCTCCGCGTTGTGGTTATTCGAGGTAAGTACCTTGTCCATACAATTCTTGTTTTATGGATACAATAATTAGTGATCGTCTAAATGTGGTTGTTTGGTCGTTTGAATTGAACTTTCAAAAGATTCGGTTTAGCCTTGTTAAAGGCTTGCTTTCAAAACGCGTGTGTTTTGTGAATGGTGTGGTTTGTGAATGACTATGTGAATTCTATGGATATGTTTGGTGTTGATGTTGCACTTGGTATTGCATGTGGACGTATATTATTTCATTTCGGTGCGTTATGGTTTGACGTGGTGTTTTGCTAAGTGTTTGATGCCTCTGGGTGAATTGTTTGAATATATGTGTTGTATTGTGCTGTGTGTGAATGTATGGATATGGGCGGGGCCTACGGTGGCACATGGCATGCGATCATGTGGCCAGGATGCAATAAGCGATTGGTCCAACCATGAGAGCCTAATAAACACTACGGTGGCACATGGCATGCGATCATGTGGCCAGGATGCAACAAGTGATTGATCCAACCGTGAGCGCCAAAGATAATCTACGGTGGCACATGGCATGCGATCATGTGGCCAGGATGCAACAAGTGATTGATCCAACTGTGAGATGTGTGTGATTTGTTTCGCTAGCCAGCTCGGGAGGGTCCTTCGAGGCCTCGAGTGGGATTTGTGGCTTCGTCCCGGTCCTAGGCGATGCGCGTGCGCTATTATGTTTTGTTGATTTTATGTCCGTCGAGGACACGTGATGTTGGGCTCTGGCCCTGTGAATTGTTGTCGGATTTCTATTTGTGAAAACAAAACCTTTGGGCTGTGACCCCTGTTGATTTTGGAAAGATAAGGATTCGGTAATCCTAAATTGTTTTCTATTAAAACTCTCGATGGCATTTTAAACTGTTTTACAAATTGTTTCCCTTTATTTGTGATTTTTCGGTTTTGGAATGTTTTACCCAAACTCTTGCCTCTGGAAGTACTCTTCGTTACGTTTGGATCTTTGAGGATTCCTGGTTATTGTTATTCGTGGAATATGAATTGTATGGCTCGTATTTGCACTTTGTCCTTGCACTAGCAAAACAGTGGAGTTTTGCTAACCCCCGAGTATTTGGGGGTGGATGTCTGTTTTTGCATTCAGGTTTGGGAGCATAACATAGGGTCGGCACGAAGGATGATGAAAGATGAACGATACTAATCATACGAGGATCCGTTTGATGTCTTTGGTTTAGTTATAGTTTATTTTTCCACTGCAGTATTCTTTCCCGTTGTATGGGAGTGTGTTGTATTCGACTCCTGCGTGGGCATGTAATGAGTTTGAGTTGTATGTATTTACTGAAAGACCAAATCGGTCTACTGAGTCATTTTAGCCTTAAAGGCATTGTTGAGACGTTCTATGTTGTTACCAGCCTGGTAGATCCTTGAGGAAAGATTTTACGGTGTGTAATATCCCTGAGCGGATTGGGGGTGTTACATAAATGGTATCGGAGCTTAGGTTGTGGAAACCTAGGCTGTCGGGTTTAGTGGTGTCTGTTGAGTTTTTGTCTCGTCAGATTTTATCTGACTGAGTCGTGTCGCGACGCGTCGTCTGAGTTTGTTGGTCGTGATTAGTATCGTGGGGCGATCATCATCTTCGTGCAACCTGTGGATGTAAGTCTTCCTTCTTTGTGTTTGTGCCTCGTCTGATGCGAGTTACAGGTATTATGAGTTAATTGACGGAATCCTCTTATGGATTTTGATTTCGTGATATGTGGTTATTTGACCCTCATATTTCGTTCATATGAGGAGTAGTGTTGCTGGATTGTGCATGTTGGACTGTATTTCTTTTGTCCGCTGCGTGAGTTCTTTTATAATGGCTTTCGGTATTTTACCGACTGAGTTTTATTTCGAAAACCGATTCCCTTAACCGAGTTTTTGGCATTATGGCCTTGATCGTTTTGGCGAAATTCTTATGACGGTATTTAGTATTTGTAAATGACTTGTGTGAGTTTTTGAAATATTACCGTCAACGGCCTTTTTGGCGTTTTTGTAAATGGTTTTTATCCTGGTGGGTTTCGGCGCGGGACCCACGACGCTATAATGTTCCGGGTAATTACCTGAAATTTTTGGGCATTCTAGCCCATTGAATTATTTTTTTTTGAAAACCTTGAGTATCTTAGAAAATAAATTTCGAGACGTACTTTTAAAATGAATTATTTTCTCGTGGTACATCCAAGGTGCCACAATATGTTTCAAAATTCTTCTACCTCGAGGACCAAAATATTTTGACATATTTACAATGTTTTAGAAACATTTTTACTTAGACCCGAGGGTCGAATATTTCTGAAAGTTTTTCACTAAAACAAAAGTGTCCTCATTTTTGTTCAAACGCAAGGTGGTCTTCAAAGTCTCGATAATGGTGTTTGTACTACTTTTTATAAGATGATACTCAAGATCTACCGGTGTTTCCAAATTGTTTTCAAAAAGGTGGTATTCGTTTTTAAAACCTATCATTCTTGTTTGCGGACCGAAAATGCATGTATCGTTTTCGAACTTTTGTTACGGTGTTAACCCCGAATTGTGATTGAATTGGTGGCGTGAGCATTGAGTCGTTGCCACGCATTTGTTACGTTAGCCCTCCGTGAGAGGTGTGATGTTCATCTTTAATGTTGTCGTTTCGTGGTGATTTGCGTGCTATCGCACCTGTGCGAGCTGTTAGAGCTTGGGTTTATATGATTGTGTATATATGTGATTGTTTCATGATGTTTTGTGTTTGTGTGCTGGTTATCATTCGGGTCGTTGTAATCGTCGAACGATGTCGTGGTTGTTGTGATTTTAGTATGTGTTGATATGTTATGCCAAATTGGCATCTCTGGTTTGTTGCTTTGTGATGTTACGTTCCATTGTATTTAGCATTTGTATATTCGGTATGCCGAGCCGAGGTGTTTCAACCGTATAGTGCCGGGGGCATGTATATACAAATTGTCCTTCTCGTCAGTAACGCATTTCAAGTCTGGACTCGAGGGACACATAATTCAGTTTTGTGAATTGGTTACCGAGACTTCCGGAGTTCGCGCTTAGCACAGATATCAGGATCGGCTCTGAGAGGCCCATGGGAGATGTTTCCATCGATCGCTTTTGTGTTGTTGCCTTGTTTCTGTTATTGTGAGTTGCGGGGACGACATTTCTTTTATAAGAGGTCGAATGTAATACCCGTATTGTTTTTGAACTTCTACATTTCCTCTTTCTCAAGTCTATCGACTCGCTCGTGTTCGTTGATACTTTCTGAACTTGTTCCGTATTTCGGTTTCATCATTCAAACGAGCTGTGATCTTGTTTTGGGTCGATCTGGTTATCGCTGTGACTTTTCCGAGTTCGGTTCGATTCTTGTGAACCTTGTTCGGAAGTAACATATTTTGGTTCTACTAATTCTTTTATTCGAAGTGGATCGGATTTGGAACTTCTATATTTTCGATTCTATCGACTCGTTTATGTTCGTTGAGATTTTCTGAGCTTGTCCCGCCCCTTGCTTTTGTTGATCGAACGAGCGTGGTATTATTTCGGAATAACTCGTTTGTCGTTGTGACTTTTCAATTTCTATTCCCTTTCCTGTGGATCTTATGTGAATGCACATGTTGTTGTTTTCAACGGATCATATACTGTCTCGAGTCGAGATGTGAACCTTGGAGTTGTTGTTTGAATTTTATTGTTCTTCGTGATTCGAACATGATTGTTCGATTTTTGTTGTCTCGATCGTTGTGGTTCAATCGTTTGATTGTTCGGTTTTTGTTGATCTCGTTTCGTGATTGTTGGACGTTCAGACTCCTTCGTAATTCCCTTAAGTTCGGGAAATTAGTCTCATTTCGATCTTCCAACCCTTGGGCGGTGGAATTCCGTATTTGTTCAGCGTCTGGCTCGCGTTTTGATTGATGAACCGTTGGGTTGGTCAATCATATTGATTTTCGTTCGTTGTGTTTTGCGATTGTTCGGATAATCGGCTTGATTGTACTATCTGTTTGATGACACTTGTCAATTGTTAATTTTATTATGTCTCTACCGGTGGCGTTGTGTTAGTCGTCGTGGAGCGTGTTTTCACGCCGTATATTCCTTTGCGTTGCTTGTAACGTTTCGCCGATGGGCGTAAGTTACGCGTTTCTTGTGTACTTCGTTGAGTATTCCTAGTGGTATATTTCCTCTCCCTCCTTGTTTTAAGTTTCGGGACGAAACTTCTTTTAAGGAGGGTAGTGTGTAATATCCGCAATTTTGATTTCTGGTAATTTTCTTTTTTTGGTGGAAGTCCATCTTAGCGACTCTGTCGTAACCATTTCGTCATTCCGAGAATGATTAATTCTGCACTTTTTGTCATCCGAGTTCGTTTCGGTATCGTTTTGTTGAGTTCCGTGTTCTTAATCGACTTTTTCACGTGTGAGTTCGACTTTGTAAAATCACCATAAGTTTTCAAAAAAAATTCTAAATCTTTCCAGTATTGTAGAGCATCAAGTTAGCTTTCCAGTGGTTCAAACGGTGAGTCAATCGGAGTCCGGATGAAGGAGTTATGGTCGAAATAGCTAGGACTGCACCATGTGCCTTTTTGGTCTTTGGGAGCGGTCAGACATGGCCGCGGCCTGGCGGGCCGCGGCACTAAGCTGATTTCTGGGCGTTTTTTGGCCCTGGGCCGCGGCACACTCGACCCGGGCCGCGGCACACGGGCTTTTTCTGCACTTTTTAGCAGATTTTCGAGGAGAAATATTCATTTTCTCCTCTCTTCTTCCTCCTACCATCCTAGGCGATTCTAAGGGCGATTTTGGGCGATTTGAGTGCTCCCAAACTTGTAGAGATCATCCACCTCAAGACTTCTAGTAGTTTTCGACCTCTACTTGAATCCTTCATCCTAATCAAGGTAAATCTTCTTGAACCCCTATTTTTGGGAAATTTGGGATTTTTGCGTTTTTGTCCGATTCGTTCCGTATTGTTGATTAATTCATGATGGGTATGATTAATCTTGGTAGTATTCTTGTGTTTAACATCATTTAATCCATTGTTCTTCGTCGAATCGAAGTATATTTCTTGATTTCCTTCGAATCGACTTTTTGGGGGATTTGTTCTCGATCTCGTTTTCCATCTGTTTTTGATGGATCGATTGGGGTTAAATGATGTTGTTAAACATATCCTATGGATTGTATATCCATATTTCGACTTGGAATTCCGTTTTCGTGTTTTGTCGGGATGAATCGTGTTCTTGGCCGTTTTGGGGGAAACACTTGAACTTTCGTCATTCGTTCTTTGAATTCAACGGCTTTAAGTCGTGCTATGGAATTCATTTTCATTGTTGTTATTGTCCTTCGTAGTTTATTATCGCGAGTTGGCGTTTGGTGGAGTCGGCGGGTTCGTAGTCGGTTCGTGCCAACATACTTCGGTCGATTCTCCGCGTTGTGGTTATTCGAGGCAAGTACCTTGTCCATACAATTCTTGTTTTATGATACAATAATTACTGATCGTCTAAATGTGGTTGTTTGGTCGTTTGAATTGAACTTTCAAAAGATTCGGTTTAGCCTTGTTAAAGGCTTGCTTTCAAAACGCGTGTGTTTTATGAATGGTGTGGTTTGTGAATTACTATGTGAATTCTGTGGATATGTTTGGTGTTGATGTTGCACTTGGTATTGCGTGTGGACGTATATTATTTCATTTCGGTGCGTTGTGGTTTGACGTGGTGTTTTTCTAAGTGTTTGATGCCTCTGGGTGAATTGTTTGAATATATGTGTTGTATTGTGCTGTGTGTGAATGTATGGATGTGGACGGGACCTACGGTGGCACATGGCATGCGATCATGTGGCGAGAATGCAACAAGCGATTGGTCCAACCGTGAGAGCCTAATAAACACTACGGTGGCACATGGCATGCGATCATGTGGCCAGGATGCAACAAGTGATTGATCCAACCGTGAGCGCCAAAGATAATCTACGGTGGCACATGGCATGCGATCATGTGGCAAGATGCAACAAGTGATTGATCCAACCGTGAGATGTGTGTGATTTGTTTCGCTAGCCATCTCGGGAGGGTCCTTCGAGGCCTCGAGTGGGATTTGTGGCTTCGTCCCGGTCCTAGGCGATGCGCGTGCGCGATTATGTTTTGTTGATTTTATGTCCGTCGAGGACACGTGATGTTGGGCTCTAGCCCTGTGAATTGTTGTTGGTTTTCTATTTGTGAAAACAAAACCTTTGGGTTGTGACCCCTGTTGATTTTGGAAAGTTAAGGATTCGGTAATCCTAAATTGTTTTCTATTAAAACTCTCGATGGCATTTTAAACTGTATTACAAATTGTTTCCCTTTATTTGTGATTTTTTGGTTTTGGAATGTTTTACCCAAACTCTTGCCTCGGGAAGTACTCTTCGTTACGTTTGGGTCTTTGAGTATTCCTGGTTATTGTTATTCGTGGAATATGAATTGTATGGCTCGTATTTGTACTTTGTTCTTGTACTTGCAAAACAGTGGAGTTTTGCTAACCCCCGAGTATTCGGGGGGTGGATGTCTGTTTTTGCATTCAGGTTTGGGAGCATAACATAGGGTCGGCACGAAGGATGATGAAAGATGAACGATACTAATCACACGAGGATCCGTTTGATGTCTTTGGTTTAGTTATAGTTATTTTTCCGCTGCAGTATTCTTTCCCGTTGTATGGGAGTGTGTTGTATTCGACCCCTGCGTGGGCATGTAATGAGTTTGAGTTGTATGTATTTACTGAAAGACCAAATCGGTCTACTGAGTCATTTTAGCCTTAAAGGCATTGTTGAGACGTTCTATGTTGTTACCAGCCTGCTAGATCCTTGAGGAAAGGTTATACGGTGTGTAATATCCCTGAGCGGATTGGGGGTGTTACAGGTTTAGCCCGACATGCTAGAAAACAATACACAAATATTTGAATTAAACATAAGGAAGAAATTCAAACACAATTGATGAACTTGTCTTCTTCCGTTCTCTGGCCTTGGTCTCTGCTGCTAGGTATTCTTCTGCTCTCTTGCGATGATTTCTTTTCTGACCTTTACTGCGCTTTTATAACCTTTTTTTCTTCCAAAATGCATCTGAGGATTAGGTCTAATCCTCCTCCAAAACAGCCAGAATCGCACGGTCAAAACAGGAATCCCGCCGCTGCGGCCCACGGCCCGGCTTAAGTGTGCCGCGGCCCTAGTTGTCCCGCTGCCCAGGCCTGGGCATAAAATAATTACGGGCCACAGCACGTAGAGAGTTTGCCGCGGCCCCCGGTATAGTTTGTGCCGGTTTTCTCTGTATTGTGCCTGTGACGCGGCCCAGCTTCGGTGCGACGCTGCCCTTGACCAAAAAATGTCGTTTTTGGCCCATTTTTCCACGTTCGAGCTTCAGGACTCTAATTTCCTTCAAAATACGCAAATGTCATGCATTAGGAGCTCATTTTCACATAATTAAACCAAAATAAAGATAGAATAATGACAATAAAGCGCATAAAAATAACATGTAACAAAGTGCAGCCCCGATTTCTCAGGCGCCGTACCATATGGCACCTTCAGAAATGCAGGAACTGAAGAGTCAGTTAGGGGACACTACCAAAAATAACACTTTAGCCGACGACTCGCGGAGAACGGCCGACGGCCGGTGGAAGTCGTCGGCTAAAGTCAGCAAGTTTAGCCGTCGGCTAAAGTCAGCAAGTTTAGCCGTCGGCTAACTTGTTGTCGGCTAAAGTAGTTTAGCCGACGACTTTACTATTGGTCGTCGGCTAAAGTCCAGTTAGTCGTCGGCTAAAGTTTTGCAGTTTAGTCGACGACTTGTATACTTTAGCCGACGGCTAGTATACTTTAGCCGACGACATGCCGTCGGCTAAAGTCTTACATGTTTTTTTGTGCAGAATATATCACCATCTAACACTTGAAGAGACCATTTACAAAACATTCGGAAATTACATAACAAGAAAACGAAAAACAGTAATTTTCTATGGTTTGATCATTCAAGAAAACATATTGAAGGTATGTACTTTATTGAATTTTAATATCAGTTATAATTATATTACGCATATAATATATCTATTTGGATGATTATGAAAATGTTTTAGAATTATTAGTTCGTTTTCTCGAATATTTCTTGGTGTGTGTGTGTGTGTGTATATATATATATATATTTGACATCTTGAATTCGAGCTATATATATGATGATTTTAGTCGTAATTTTTGTATGTTCTTGATAAATACGATGTATAATATTGTTGTTATTTTTGTTATAGGATGGATAAAAGTTGGATTGGTCTGCAAAAATGGGATCCAAGGGTCATAGATGGAATGCGAGGGTTTATTCGATTTGTGAAGGAGCATGATAGTGATAGTATGATTCATTACCGTCCTTGCAATAAATGTAAATGCCGCAGCGATATGTACCGTTTTACACTTGATGTCGTATGGGAGCACTTGAAAAAAATGGATTTTGGGATAAATATACATGTTGGATTTACCACGGTGAAAGATCGAATTCAATTATTCCCCATGATCACGGACAGTATAGTGGTAGCACATTCAATAACCCCACAAGACGGTTGATTGACGACGTGTTTGGTTATTACGACAGGGACGTATCGGCTGAAGGTTAAGAATACCATATAGCTGATCAAGCAGTCATCCGAACGCCTACATTGATACCCGTTAACACAATTTCTCTTGATAGATACGACAAGCTAATACATCTCCAACAGACTCTTCTTTATCCTGGGTGTCACATGACGGTTCTTGATAGTGTCATAGAGACTATGAGAGTCAAGGTGGAGAACAAAACCTCGATTAAAGCCATGGATGATTATTTGGAACTTACAGGGAAAATGCTCCCAGAAGGTCATCATCTTCCTAGTAATCACAGTAAAATGAGACGTATCCTAAAAGGTCTTGGGCTATCGTACATCAAGATCCACGTATGCATATATGATTGTGCTTTATTTTGGGGAAAGCCTAATGAATACCTAAAGAGATGTCCGGTATGTGACACAGAGAGGTATAAGTTCACTCCTTCTGATAAAGATAAAGCTATGAAGGTTCTTTGGTATTTCCCTCTGAAGGATAGATTGGAGAGGCTTTTCATGTCTCCTCACACAGCCAAGGCGATGAGATGGCACGCTGAGCCTCGGGTGACT
The DNA here is from genome assembly GCA_033398695.1 of Orobanche coerulescens. Classification (NCBI taxonomy): domain Eukaryota; kingdom Viridiplantae; phylum Streptophyta; class Magnoliopsida; order Lamiales; family Orobanchaceae; genus Orobanche; species Orobanche coerulescens. The sequence continues at coordinate 188,690,517 of CM065804.1, read as the reverse complement.
GACGAGGATATTATGCTATACCCTTCTGATGGAGAGGCTTGGAAGCATATAAATAGGGAGTTTCCAGGATTTGCATCAGATGTCCGAAATGTAAGACTCGGACGTGCATCTGATGGATTCAACCCTTTTGGCAACATGAGCCTTTCATATAGTATATGGCCGGTGGTAATGGTTTATTACAACCTTCCTCCATGTATGTGCATGAAGAAGGAGTATAATATGTTGACTCTCTTAGTACCTGGCCCCGGGTATCCAGGAAAGTGTATTGATGTTTATTTGAGACCTTTGATAGAGGAGCTGAAGTTATTGTGGGATCAAGGTCATCCGACGTACGACAGTTACTCACATGAGATGTTCTACTTACGTGCTATGTGTACCGGTACCATCAGTGATTTTCCTGCGTGCGGGATGCTGTCAGGATCTGCTATTCGTAGATATAGAGGATGTCCAGTGTGCTTGAATGCTGATTGCGAAAGGTATCATTGTCGGAAGGTTATAAGAATGCGTCACCGTATATGGCTTGAGAGGACGCATGTCTGGCGCACGGATGCTGCAGCATTTGATGGGACTGAAGAGGTTGGTGATCCACCACGGGAGTGGACTGGTGAGAAAATTTTGGCCATGCTGAATAAGTATGATTTTGGGCAGTTGAGCAACCATCCTGATATAGTAGCGGCAACTCCTAAAAGACCTGATAGGTATAAGTATTGGTCCCACAAAAGTATTTTCTGGGATCTACCTTATTGGAGTAAGTTGTCGATTAGGAACTACCTAGATGTGATGCACATAGAAAAAAATGTTTGTGAAAGTGTTGTCGGTACAGTGTTATGTTGGGAAGGGAAAACTAAAGACGGCCCTAAGGCACGCATTGGTTTAAAAGAAATGAACATTAGAAAACATTTGTGGTTGAAGGAAGGGAAGGGAAAACACAAAATGCCGAAAGCTCCTTACACCGTCACCCCTGAGCAAAAGGCTGAGATTTTTTCGTGGATGAAGGCTGCAAGGTATCCCACATGATATGCTGGAAATATAGGGAGGTGTGTTAACTTTAAGGAGAACAAGTTAACTGGACTGAAGAGCCATGATTGTCATATCCTCTTACAATGTTTGTTTCCTGTGTTTATTCGACCATACTTGTCCAAACAGGTGGTCGAGCCTTATATGTCGTTATCCAGGTTCTTTCAAAAGTTATGCACTAAGGAAGTAAGGAAGTCAGATCTCCGGATCATGCAAAAGGAGATCATTTATATCTTATGCAAATTTGAGAGGATCTTCCCACCGATTTTTTTTATCTCATGCCTCATCTCATGATTCATCTCCCTCGCCAACTTTTACTAACAGGCCCGGTCCACTACACGTGGATATTTCTAATAGAAAGGAAACTTGGTGAGTACAAAGACTCTGTGACTAATAAGTCTGCACAAGAAGGATGTATAGCTGAAGCATATCTTGCATGGGAGTGTGTAACATATACCAAGTTCTATTTAGGCGTGGTGGATCCCACACCCGAGCCTATGTCAACAATTCCAGTGCAATTTAATCTCTCCATCATCACCAGCGAGGTTGAAGCTCAAGAAAGATTACCTGGCAGTCATTTACAACCTACGAGCTACGAATTGCACATTGGTGGATATTACTTAACTGTCCAGAAGTTCAATATTGGAAAGACATTCACCTTTCATGTGATGCTGTGAATGGAGACATTAGATTCCACAATGAAACATTTGCTGATTATTTTGGACAATGGGTAAGTGTTTAATTACTGTTTACTTAATTTGCTTACATAATTTACTTAATTATGACATTCACCTTAATTAATATCCAGATGACGCACATACAAAGTGATGGCCACCCGATGTGGTCACGTGAGTTGATGCTTCTTTCGATGAAGCCTATTACATCTAGAGTTTATTCAATGGCGAAGGTAAATGGTGTGACATTTGTATGTATCAACAGAGATCAAAGAAGGAGGTGTCAAAATTCTGGGGTTATGATTGATGGTGGATATTACGGTGTTCTTCTCGAAGTAGTGGAACTAATTTATGGAGAAGGCTTGACAGTTTACTTGTTCAAGTGTAGGTGGTTTGATACAAATCCTCAAATCGAAAGGGAGGATAATTATGGACTATTATCTGTTGATACTTCTACAAGTTGGTATGAAGGTGATCCTTTTGTTTTTGCAACATCTGCTAAACCAGTTTACTACCTCGATGACTTGGTAAAAAAAGGAGCATGGAAGATCGTAAATCATGTGGCTACGAGAAATATATATAGTACGGCTACACTTGGACAAGCAGTCGATAAGGATGATATTGAGGCATACCAAGAGCCGGATACAACTAATATTCCACCATCCTCCACAATACTACTGAATAATGTTGTAGAAGGTCGAGTGGTTCGGCTACATGGTGAAGAACGTGGGTTCATAAATGTAGGTACAAATGAATTACGTGCAGACTCTGATGAAGATGATGAGGACGAGTTCAGACATATGCTACCACTTATCTACTCCGACACAGAGACAGACTCAAGTAGTGATTCTGACTACGAACCTTAGAAGGACATATCATTTGTAAAAGTTCCTTAAATATTCATTGTTGTGTACCGCTTGAACGAATCGAAAAACTGATATTATTACCTGATTTTTTTTTATTTTGTTATATATTCATTGTTCCATTTATAATAATAAAACAAGTATAAATATATAAACTATTATATTATATAAAAAACAAGTATAAATTTATAAATTATTATTATATAAAAACTGTATAAATTAATATACAGATATATAATTATGTCTAAATTTTTATAAGATATATTTATAATTAGATTCAAATATATATAAAATACTATTATATAAAAACATGTCTAAATATATAAAATATTATGACATAAAAACTATATATATATAGTAATATTATATATATATATACCTATATATATATATACATACATATATTTATAATTAAATTCAAATATGTAAAATATTATATAAAAGACATATATAAATATAAAAACTGTGTTAAAATATTTGAATGATAAACATGACCTAGTGGCAAAATGCCATATCAATTACATAAATGGCCCGTGTTCGAACCCCGGTAGCCACTGGGTCATGTTTTTTTTCAAGGGATTAAGAATAGCCGACGACCAACGCCGTCGGCTAAAGTGTTTGGACTTTAGCCGACGACAGCCATCGGATAAAGTATTGATATTTTTAATTTTTATTAAATATATTTATAATTAAATTTAAATATATATTAATTCTGTATTAAATATATCTATATTATTATATAAAAACTGTATAAATATATAAATATCATTTTATAAAAATTGTATAAATATATTATTTATAATTAAATTCAAAGAATATATTATTTAATATTTTTTTTGGGATTTAGTTTAGCCGACGGCAGTCGTGGCTGAAGTATTGATATTTTTAATTTTTATTAAATATATAGATATATTAAATTTAAATATATAGATATTTTAATTCTGTATTAAATATATCTATATTATTAAATAAAAAATATATAAATATATAAATATCATTTTATAAAAACTGTATAAATATATTATTTATATTTAAATTCAAAGAATATATTATTTATTATTTTTTTTGGAATTTGGTTTAGCCGACGACGGTCGTCGGCTGAAGTATTGGTATTTTTAATTTTTATTAAATATATAGATATATTAAATTTAAATATATAGATATTTTTTTTCGGGATTTACTTTAGCCGACGGCGGTCGTCAGCTAAAGTGACACGGCCCGTGTCGTTGTGTTCTACATTCCAAAAGGTTTCTAGAAAGCTAACCCGACCGTGTCGATCGACACGGTCGAGTCGGGCTGGCTACTTTTTCATTTTAGCCGACGGAGGCGTCGGCTAAAGTACACAAGAGTTTAGCCGACGACGGCCTTTGTCGTCGGCTAAAGTGACCTTATATATAAAAAAAATAAAAGTGACTCTACGTCCATTTTTCTCTTTCTTCCCCAGCACATCCGCCGCCCCCAATTTTTTTTCATTTCTTCCCCAGCTGGAACCCGTCCGTCTGCCTCCCTCCGCCGACCGCCTCCCTCGTCCGACCGCCTCCCTCGTCCGACCGTCCCTCATCCGACCGTCCCGTCCGTCCGCCTCCCTCGTCCGACCATCCCGTCCGTCCGCCTCCCTCGTCCCACTGTCCCGTCCGTCCGCCTCCCTCGTCCGACCGTCCGCCGCCAGCGCGTCCTTCGCCTCCTTCCGTCGTCCGCCATAGATATTTTGATTTCTGTTTTTTTTTTTCATTTTTCCAGAAAAGTTTTCTTTGTAATTAGCGACTCAATGATTGTTTGCTCGATTTATCTTTTTTTGCTGAATGAAACTTATATCTTGTCTAAGGATGGCTGTACTGAAGCTTTCATATTTTGTTGTTTTTCCAAGTAATGAGAATGTCCATAACATGCTTCCAAGTGAATGTCAACCAACTGATATGTTTGTTTCTTTGAGGAAGTTGTTCAACAATCTATTATTTTTTCAAGAACGGACAAAATTTTATGCTTCTTTCGTAATCATTTCCTTGATTTGCAAGTCTTTTATTCCACAAAAATATGAAGAGTATCACAATTTTTTTTTTCAAGAACTGACAAAAATTTATGCTAAGAGTATCACAATTTTTTTTTTCATTTTTCCAGATATTTTCTTCCCCGACGTTTTTGGCATAGGAAGCTAATTCAGTTTCAATGAAGAACAATATGGCACTGCAACATTTAGGTATTAGTAATATTCACAAAAAGGAAGACAACTGTAAGACATATATAATGACATATATAAGAAAACAGTAAAATCAAGCAACAAACTATTAAGACCACAATTATATTTATTTCCTTATTTAGATATATTCTATTATAACATGCATGTGAGGACTGTATTCCTCTTTCCCTATACACTTTGAAACTGCATTTTTTTTACAGGTTAAATGGATAAAATTAAGAGACTAGCGTGTGGTATGAAAAAATCGAAGACTCCGGAGTCGGGAGATAGTTCCGCAGCTTCCAACCGTGCGGATCCTGTCGGTAAATATTTGGATCAGAGTAACGCTCGCATACGTGGACTAGTAAAGAATAGTGGACTGAAGTTTAAGGATGAGAACTTGTATCCGGCGGATGACACACATACTATTGCGAAGCGCTTATCGTATCAGACTCCCAGATCGCGGACGACCCCCACTACTGTCGAGACGACTCAGCCTCGTATGCCTCCTATACACCGAATTCCCACCCCTCCTACTACATCTGGGAGTGGACGATCTACACCGAGCACGTCATCCGAGGTGCCTTCCGGTCCGCCGTCGACTTTATTTATGGCCCTTTTGGTACCATCGATTCCAGGAGTCGATGAGGAAGGAGTCCGCCCGCCATATAACTTGGTTAACCCGACAGAGGCGTATGTGTTCCAGGCGTGGCCTGAGAAAATGATTTGGCGGACATGTCGGATATCTAAAACGAAGTTGTACGCGTCGCTTGCGCAGCTTGAGAATGAGGAGGGTTGTACCGAAGACGAACCAAAAAAGAAGAAGAAGACTCGTGGCCCATCGAAGGGTCTAGCACTTGACACATATGTTTCAAAAAATGGCCGTCACAAGATAACAGTTGATGAAAAGTATCGACGACCCATTTTGGCTTCGGATGCTTGTACGGCATATTGTTGTCATGTTCGGTTTGTCATACGCGATAGAGTTCCGGTATAGTGGGCTGAGTGGAAGAATGTGCCACAAAGTGTGAAGGATGCATTGAATAATGCTATGTCGGTAAGTTTATCTCAATTCCGAAATCTACTTTGTGTATTTAAATTCAGAAAAAATTTAGTAATATATATTATATGCTAATAGTAGGTTTGGTTTGAGGTTCCTTCTTTCCTACTACATACTTGGTGTGATGAGGTGCAAACAACCAAGTAAGTAATTTTCACAATACGTAGTTGAGTTATTACTCGAGAAATTTTTACATTGTTTTTGTTATTGTTAAAAATATGTATTTGTCAAATGTTTTAATAATTTATTTATTAATACAAAACAATTTGTAATTTAAAATTCACAACTTGTATAACTGGAAGATAATTTGATTGATAAATTTAAACATGGTAAACATTCTAATTTACTTGTAATTATGAGTATTATAACATATACATTTAGAATATACATAAAACATTATAATATTAATTATACATAAAAATAATAAAACTAACACATTAACATTATATAATCATACACAAACAACAAATATAAAATGACATGTAACATAATCACTAAACTTAAATCTTAATATTCAACTGCATAATAACAACTGTATACACACAATAGATTATTTATGAATAACATAATAAACAAATAACATTATGAATTAGAATAAAACAATAACACAAATCACAGTAAATAAATACATAAAATCTACAAAATACTTTACAAATATATTTGACTAATGTTTGATTATTATTTATAAATGTTTGTTATAGGTACAAATCTTGGAAAAATGAGCTACACATATTTTGGTCAGCTTGGGGTAATTCCCGCGGGGCTACTCCCTAGGAGTTCAAGTATCGGGAGTACGAGTGGAGGTGGCTATGAGCACATTATAGCGACTCGGACTATATTGTATGTAATCGAGCTCTAAATATTGTCGTAATGCTATTGTTGTTTAAAGATATGTAACATATATGAAACTTACTTGTGGTAATTTTTCGCCTTGTTAAATGAAAATTACATGTTTCTATGTGTAGGCGACCAGTTCAACCAACACTGTTAACCGTAAGGGTTTGACGGAGCACCACAGTTTAGGTTCGCGGTCGTTAGCGAGAGTTTCGCACGAGGCCACTTCTGATGAAAATGTGGCGAATGCCTTTTTCTACGTGACTCAGAAGGCATATCCTAACTATCCGGATAGACTTGTAAGTTGTAAATATATCCTAACCATTTTAATACTGCTATCAGTCTTTACCTCTGAACTTTATTAATATTCGGTTACTTTTTTTGTTCCCATTTAATTAGGAGAGAGTGACTGAGGAGTCTGAGAGGATGTTGATAGAGATGGCGAGGGAGGAGCATCCGGATTTGGACGAGACTGGTCTCGAGTTAGCACGCCGAGAGATCGATCCGGCCGATCCCTACATTAGGGCAATGGTGTGGGCTACCATTTACCCTCCTAAAGGGAGTCATCACCGGACGCCGATGATGGGAGATGAAGGCACCGGAATATTGAAGAATACTACAGGGTTTCAGCGCAATCAAAGGGGCGACACTCAAAAGGCCTATTTGGAGGAGCAATTGAGGATCGAGAGGGAGCTCCGAGCTGAGGAGCAAAGGAAGTCTCAAGACCAGTTCCAGAAATTCCAAGAGGAACAAATGAAGGTTCAACAAGAGATGTTAGCTCAGCAGCAGACCATGATGCAGTATATGATGTCATTGTGTCAGACCGTGTGTTAATCGGGAATTTCGGTACCACCACCACCTCAATTCTTCAATTCACAAACACCCCCCTCTTCTTCACAGCCTCGGGACGACGACATGCAAGACGGTAGCAATCCTTCTTCTATATTTAAGAATTTGATGGATCTTTGAGGATTTTAGTTGTCATTGTAGTAGTTCTTTTGCTAAATATTTTTTGTTTAGACTCATGTTCGTTAATGTTGTTGTTTATTGATTTTGTTGATGTTGCTACATGACATGTTGATATGGTTTGTATTTAAATTATGCTTTTCGTAATTGATTTATGTTGATTATGATGTATGGTGGTGTATTGTACATTTGGAATAACAGGTTATCTGAACAGGTTTGGTGATTTCGAAATCTGAATTTTTTTTTCACTGGACTTTAGCCGACAGCATTTGCACAGATCGTCGGCTAAAGTATTTAATTAAAAAAATAAAATAAAACTTTAACCGACGACGTAGTCATCGGCTAAAGTGTACAGTTTTAGCCGACGGTAAACGTTGTCGTCGGCTAAAGTGTATAGGTTTTAGCCGACGATAGCATTTACCGTCGGCTAAAACTCTACACTTTAGATGACGCCTATGTATCCGTCGTCCAAAACGGGTATTATTTTAGCCGAAGACTGTGTAACCGTCGGCTAAACTCGAACTTTAGCCGACGACCTTCCCTATTATCCTTCGGCTCAACTTTAGCCGACCGACCTCGACCGACCGACTTTTAGCCGACAGCTGACCACTTTAGCCGACGACTTTTTGCTATCGGCTAAAGTATAAACATTGGTAGTGGAAATTGTTAGAGAAGGAATATACCCGACCTAGTGCCTCGCCTTGGGATGCGCCGGTCTTGTTTGTGAGAAAGAAAAATGGTTCACTGCGTTTACGTATCGATTATCGGGAACTAAACAAGGCGACCGTTAAGAATAAATATCCCTTGCCTCACATTGACGATTTGTTTGACCAATTACAGGGAGCTACGGTGTTCTCGAAGATCGACTTGAGATCTGGGTACTACCATCTTCGAGTGAGGGATTACGATATTCCTAAGACCACTTTTAGTACGAGGTACGGGCATTACGAGTTTGTGATTATGCCATTCGGGCTAACCAATGAACCGGCAGTATTTATGCAGCTGATGAATAAGATATTTATCGAGCATCTCTATAAGTGTGTAGTCGTTTTTATAGATGATATCCTAGTCTATTCTCGTGATGATGAGGAACACGCTCAGCATTTGCGACTAGTGTTGGAGATTTTGAGAGCCCAGCATCTCTATGCGAAGTTCTTAAAGTGTGAGTTTTGGCTGAAGGAAGTTATGTTTCTCGAGTATGTGGTTTCAGGTGAAGGGGTCGTGTAGATCCCCAGAAGATCGAGGCAGTGTTAGATTGGGTACCGCCTAAGAACGTGAAGGAGGTTCGTAGCTTTTTAGGACTTGCTGGGTATTATAGACGGTTCATTGAGGGGTTCTCTAAACTTGCTCGGCCGCTTACTCAGTTACTCCAAAAGTTCGAATGGAATAACGAGAGGCTAAAAAGTTTCGAGGAACTGAAAAGGCGTTTGACTACAGCGCCGGTGTTAGCCTTGCCTCAAGGGAACAGTGGGTTTTCAATTTATAGTGATGCTTCAGGCCAGGGACTCGGGTGCGTTCTCATGCAGCACGATAGTACTATAGCTTTTGCGCCTCGACAGTTGAAACTGTATAAAATGAATTATCCTACTTATGACCTAGAGTTGGCGGCAGTGGTGTTCGCACTGAAGATTTGGCGCCATTATCTATATGGTTCTCCGTGCCGGGTTTATATCGATCATAAGAGCTTGAAATACATTTTCATCCAGAAGGAATGGACATAAGACATCGTCGTTGGTTAGAATTAATAAAGGACTATGACTTGGAGATCCTTTATCATCCGGGGAAAGCCAATGCTGTGGCGGAGGTGTTGAGCTAGAAACCGGCATCTTTTCAAAATGCTTGAGGTTCTCAAACCACAAGCAAAGATTCGAAAGGAGTTTATCGAGCAAGGAATCGAAGTATGGATTCAGCAAGTGTAAGGTCAGTTGTGTGCCCTTGAAATCACTTCGTCCTTATTTGATGACATCAAAGGGGAGAAGATGAATGACCCGATGATCAGTCAACTGAAAGCGGATGCAGAAAAAGGAAAAGCCCCCAGCTTTATGGTTCATGAGGACGGTATTTTGAGATTTCAGGGGAGACTATGTGTTCCGAATGATTTACACTTGAGGCAGAGGATACTTAGAGAAGCTCACGCTACTCCTTACTCCATCCACCCCGGAACGAGTAAGATGACATTAAAGGGGAGCAGATGAATGACCCGGTGATCAGTCAACTGAAAGCGGATGCAGAAAAAGGGAAAGCCCCCGGCTTTATGGTTCATGAGGACGGTATTTTGAGATTTCAGGGGAGACTCTGTGTTCCGAATGATTTACACTTGAGGCAGAGGATACTTAGAGAACCTTACGCTACTCCTTACTCCATCCACCCCGGAACGAGTATGATGTATAAAGACCTCAAGAGAAATTTCTGATGGAATAATATGAAGAAGGACGTCACTGAGTTCGGGGCACGGTGTTTGACGTGCCTACAAGTCAAGATTGAGCATCAAAGACCAGCCGGGCTGTTGATGCCGCTTCCTATTCCCGGGTGGAAGTGGGAAGATATTTCCACGGATTTTATCACCGGGATGCCGAGAACGAAAACTGGAATGAATATGATTTAGATGATTGTCGATCGACTAACCAAATCAGCACATTTTCTTGATATTAAGGATACTTGGGGACCGGAGGGGCTTGCTCAGACGTTTATAGCAGAGATAGTGTGGTTACACGGTACGCCCAAGACTATTATATCCGATCAAGATGGCCATTTTGTGTTGTATTTCTGGCAATCGGTCTATCAGGCTTTGGGTATCGAGTTGAGGTTGAGTACTTCTTTTCATCTGCAGCCAAACGGTAAGATGGAGCAGACGATTCAGACATTGGAGGATATGTTGCGTGCGTGCACCTTAGACTGGAGTAGTCATTAGGAGTTGCATCTGCCATTGATCGAATTTACTTACAATAATAATTGGCACGCATCGATCAAAATGGCACCTTACGAATCATTATATGGTAGACAGTGTAGGTCTCCACTTTGTTGGGATGAGGCCTCAGAATTAGTTGAAATAGAGCCAAACATGTTGATGGAAATCAGAGAAAATATTTTTATCATTCGAGACAGACTGTTGACTGCTCAGAGCCGACAAAAATCCTATGCTGATATTGTTGGGATTCGGTGCCTAAAACGAAGGCCCAGTGGAAGCGGTAAAACGAAAATTAATTCGATCCGAATCCCTACGAGGATCGATCGAGATTCGTATATACGAATAAAAACGAAACACAAGATGATACGAGAGACATACCCTTGTAGTCCATTGACTAAATGGTATCCTTCTCTTGAGCTATTCCCCAAGCTTTAGTTGCTCTCTACGAATCCAATCCGCTTGAAGCTCTTGGATGATCCAACGCCGAAATACCGCGTCTCTATTTGCTACGCACCGGAGAAACGAACGGAATGATGATCACCTTGCTATCCTATAAGGATACAGCTAGAGTTAGGATGATGAAGCTTTTGATTACAACACTCTAAGTGTATAAATCACACACTCTCAATATATCTTGAATTCCCTCCAAGAGAACTCAAGAATAAGGTGAAGAAGATGATGAAGAGTTAAGAAGAATAATTTTCTCTCTCTCTCTTTTCTTAAATCACGTATGAAAGCCTTGGTGCAAGGAGTGAGAGGAGTCTTCCTTTTATTCTTCATCATATCCTCCCCAAATCAAGACTAAAAATTAATATTAATTAACTAAATGATCTTGTCCCCTTGACACTTCAAGTCATCCACTAATTTAGGTGGAGATTATGACCAAAGGAAAGGGGAGGGAAAATGGGCGGCCATCTAGAAGGAGCCGGGATGAGTTCGGTCCGTTTCAGACTCCCGTGAGTGCAAGCAGATAAACTCCTATTCCGTTCCGATGTATTTTTGCCGATTAATTAATCCAATCAATTAATCACATTAAATACATAATAACATAATTAATTTCTCCAAGAAATAATTATATCTATGAATTAAATTAATCACACAGTAATTTATTTAATTCATTAGGCCATAAATCAATTTATCCAATAAATCGATTTAAACATCTAATGTCCCAAATTAGATATCCAATATCTAATATTTATAATGAGAGATTAAGCTCAATTCATTCCATCGTCAATCCTATTACGCGACTCAGTAGGTCCGTCTCAGTCAGTAATGGGAGGAACCAAAGAGTAGTAGCACCACCTAGCCAGCCTGGCAACCTACACTGTATCCCAACTGAGAACCAATGATTGGGATCATTCAAGAACCATTCTATCGTGAATACCAATATACGTATAAACCCTTCTTTCAAATGTCCTGACCAAGTTATAGGGTCACGGTCAGTCAAACCCTATCTGTACTTGACGCTATGCATGCGTTAACGTAAATCGAGATCATCGAGCTCCCGTGTATCCAATACAACTAGCTCCAATGATTTGGCCAAAGACTTATGATCTCGTCTGCCAATAAACCGCATAGGACATATAACCCGCTCACTAACGGGAGAAAGAATTCTATCTTGGTATTCAGTAGGACCTGCTACTTGCCCGTTAAGATGCACGTCGAGGTTGACCCCCACCTCCCGGTTTATAGGGTTGAACTACTCTAATGAAAATCTTGACGTCACAAGCAGATCCCTACTAAATCCTCAAGTCAAAGGTTCACGAATACCTATCACAACCTTTTGATTCCGTCTTTGACTATCCCGGAGTGAAATTCGTGTGACGAATCGAGGGTGAGTCGGTTCGAGTATATACTAATCCCATTAGCATACCTATAACGTGTGCTCCCACTAACCATTAGTGTTCGACAGGCACTCTCCATGTCAAAGAACACGTCATACAAGTCTTCACATAAACTTAACGCCCAGTCAAGTTTCATCGACTTGCGAACGATTAAGTATTTGAGCTATAAACCTTTCCAGTGCCGACCCCCTTATCCAATAAGGAGTGGAACGTTTTGCTCTCAAATACACGGACTAGTTTCAATATGTATATTTACGAGTTAGGAATGCCAGTAACTCCCAATAAATAAAGAAACATCGATTGCCTTATTATTAATGATTTTCATAATTACAAGTACAATGCCCTCACTCAACATCCTCTGAGTGGCATTCGAGGGCATACTCCTAACAATCTCCCACTTGCACTCAATGCCACACAGTGGCTGCATTCGAGGGTATTTAATACCCATGTTCTCCAGATGATGCTCCAAGCTAGTCTGAGAAAGTGGCTTGGTCAGTGGATCAGCGACGTTGTCGGCCGAGTCTACTCTGTGCAGCACAATGTATCCCTTGCGAACAAATTCTCTTACGAGATGATACTTCCTCTCAATATGCTTGGTACTGTTATGAAACCTTGGCACCTTGGCCTGTGCCACAGCTCCGTCGTTGTCGCAGTACAGCGGAACATGCAGCTCAGCACATGTTATCACTTGAAGTTCTCCCAGAAACTTCTTAATCCAGAACCCTTCCTTGGAAGCCTCCGAGGCTGCTTGATACTCAGTCTGACATGTGGAATCAGCAGTCGCGCTTTGCTTGGCGCTACGCCAAAATACTGCTCCTCCATTAAGAGTAAATTGTAGCCAAAAGTAGACATCGAGTCGTCCTTCAGTCCTTGGAAATCCAAATCAGTGAATCCCACCACATCCAATTCTCCACCGCCATACATCAGAACCATATCTCTAGTCCTTCTTAAGTACTTGAGAACGTTCTTTACGGCAGTCCAATGTTCCCTACCCGGGTTTGCCTGAAACCTACTCACCACGCTTACAGCATGCGCAATGTCAGGTCTCGTACACAACATAGCATACATAAGGCTACCCACGGCCGAAGCATAGGGTATATTACTCATTTCCTTTCGTTGTTCCTCACTTTGAGAACACATCTTCAAGGAGAGTTTTATTCCATGTCGCATCGGTAGGAACCCTCTTTTAGAATCATCCATCTTAAATTGCTTTAAGATTTTATCTATATAGAGGGCTTGGGAAAGACTTATTGTTCTCTTCGCTCTATCCCGGTAGAGTCGAATTCCAAGAATATAGGTTGCTTCTCCCAAGTTTTTCATGGAGAAATTACTCGAAAGCCAAGCTTTCACATAACTGAGCATTCCCACATCATTTCCTATTAGTAGAATATCATCCACATATAGTACTAAGAATGTCTTGCTCCCACTAACCCTCTTGTATAGGCAAGGTTCCTCCTCATTTTGCACGAAGTCAAACTCTTTGACCGCCTCGTTAAAACGAAGGTTCCAACTACGCGATGCTTGCTTTAGTCCATAAATGGAACGCTGAAGCTTGCACACTTTCTGAATATCGACTTCGGACACAAAGCCTTTAGGCTGCTCTATATAGATTTTCTCCTCGAGTAATCCATTAAGAAAAGCCGTCTTTACGTCCATTTGCCATATCTCATAATCGTGGTAGGCAGCTATAGCAAGCATCATGCGAATAGACTTGATCATGGCTATGGGCGAGAAGGTATCATGGTAATTGATCCCTTCCTTCTGGGTATAACCCTTTGCCACAAGCCTGGCCTTATAGGCGTCAACCTTGCCATCACCATCAGTCTTTCTCTTGTAGATCCACTTGTCCCCAATAGGCACTATGCCCTTGGGACGGTCTACTAGAGTCCAGACCTGATTGACATGCACCGAGTCTATCTCAGCTTCCATAGCTTCATGCCATTTCGCGGAGTCTACATCCACCATCGCTTGGTCATAGGTCGTTGGGTCGGTCTCTTGGCTATAACTTGGATCCTCATGGAGACCCAGCTCCTCCAAGTGCACCAGCCCATACCTCTTAGGTAAATGAGACACCCTACTAGACCTACGAGGTGGTTGTACTTGTGTTTCAGAAGGTTCGGTTCCAGTTTCTTGCACAGGTGTCTCCCGAGGAGTTTCATTGTATTCTTCCAAAGAAATACTTCTACCTGCTCCGCCTTCCTGAATGAACTCATCTTCCAGGAAGTGTGCTTGTAAAGCAACAACGATCTTTCTATCTTCGGGCATGTAGAATAGATACCCCATCATCCCAGACGGGAATCCAATGAAACGTCCATTCGCGGACCTCGCTTCCAACTTTTCCACCTTAGTCTTTTTGACATAGGCGGGACATCCCCAAATCCTAATGTGATTAAGACTTGGTTTCCTGCCCTCCCACATCTCATGTGGAGTTTTAGGAATGGATTTGGAAGGACATCTGTTCAAGATGTAAGCAACAGTCAGGAGTGCATACCCCCACAGGTAAGTCGGTAAGTCAGTATAGCCCAGCATGGAACGGACCATGTTCAACAAGGTCCTGTTCCTTCTTTCTGATACACCATTTAACTGAGGAGTACATGGAGGTGTTAGTTGTGAAACTATTCCATGTTCCTTAAGGAATTCGTCAAACTCCGTACTCATATACTCGCTACCTCGGTCCGACCGAAGTGCTTTGATATGATTACCAGTTTGTTTCTCGACTAGGGCTTTGAATTCCTGGAATTTCTCAAAAGCCTCGAATTTATGTTTCATTAAGTATACATAACCATACCTAGTATGATCATCTGTAAACGTAATGAAATATTGATGTCCGTCACGTGCTGCTTCCAAAGCACCACATACGTCGGTATGGATTAATTCCAGTTTATCCGCGGCTCTTTCAAAGGTCCCTGTGAAGGGGGACTTAGTTATTTTGCCTTTAAAGCAAGATTCACAAGTAGGAAAGGGATCCGATCCCAATGGACCCATAAGTCCATCTTTTTCCATCTTGTAAACCTTGGTCTGACCAACATGACCAAGTCTAAGATGCCATTTCAAAACTTGATTGGTTTCATTTCTACCACGTTTTCTAGTCATAGTATTCACAACTACTTGTTGCTGAGGTTTAGATGATACAATCCATTTAACAATGTAGCAGTACCCACTAGTTTATTTCTGAAATAAATTTTGCAGGAAACATCACCAATGAAAAATGAAAAGCCTTTTCGGTTCATGACCGGAATGGATACAATGTTTTTGTGCCCCTTGGGCAAAACAAGTACATCTTCTAAAGTAAAAACAAAGCCGGATTCTAAACCCAAAAGAAGTGATCCTATGTTGGTCGCCTCAACACTATGCCCGCTTCCGACTGTGATCATAACTTCTCCAGCTCCAAGCTTCTTACTTTTTTCCAGATCCTGATTCACGGTACAAATATGAGAACTAGCACCAGAATCCAGTATCCAGGAAGTAGAAAATACAGTAGCAGAACAATTTGTTTCCAAAACTAAAATTTCTGTACCTGAAGTGCCATGAAGAATCGGACACTCTCTAGCCAAGTGGCTGTAACACCCCCAGATTTAACCAGAAATATTACAGTGTCGTGTGCCCCGAGATGGAACCCACAAGGCTAAAAAGAAATTTCGCAAACATTTACAACTGCCCAAGAGGCTAACGACGGTACTATTTGTAAAAAACATTTGAAGACTATATAAAATCTGTTTATCAAAACCGTCGTACAAATCTCGTTTGAAAGGACAAGGCCTGACATGCCAGAACTCAGCAGTTTAAAAACATACGTTAAGCTATCGCTTACACGCACCGACAGAATAGTTTAGAAAATGGTTGCCAAAGTAACCTAAGTTACCAGATACCAAATGGCCATTTAAAATACTCATGTAGCGGAAAAGACCAACAATTAAAAATACTCTAGCAGCGGAATACAATAACTGATCAGGAAATTCACACAAAAACATGCTCTAGCCAGTATCCTCCGGGAAGCTCATCTCTCCACGACCGCTACAAGCACGATACCTCAAGAACCTAAAAAGAAAGCCCACGACGGGGTCAGCCATAATATCTAACAATGATAACTGTCACATCACATTAATACAACCTAAGAATAAGACCAATGTAATCTTATCGTCATAACCTTACCAAAATTCACATCTCGCACAGTACCCAAGGTTCTCAAAACATCATCATAACTCACTGTTACGAAATCTACTAACTCTATCCAACCCAAATCCGTCGGGTAACATCAACACACCTCGAGATGATAATACCACGATAATCATGTCAGTCTAATCCGAGATCAGATCAATGCAACATACGGGAACGGTCCTAACACAAGACCTACAAATGCATACTCATATGACAACGTCAATATGCTCAAAACAATAACAACGGTGTATACTTAATGGAAATCCCATGATCCAGCGCCCTCAGCATAGATCCCCTGATGATCCTACTAGATCAACATGAGGTGGATAACAAACAATATACACATGCACAAGAACATATATAAAACCAACCGATGCGAATCCACATGATTCCATCAACAAAATACTGGATAATCCAACGATCCTGCGCCCTCATCATAGATCCCCATGATGATCCCCTCGGACCAACGCATGGTGGAAAACCTGTCCAGCGATCCAGCGCCCTCAACATAGATCCCATGACGATCCCGTCGAACCAACGCATGGTGTATATCCGATCCAGCGCTCTCAGCATAGATCTTCATGATCCCATCGGATCATTTTAAACATAAACAATACAATATGCATACACATATGCAACTCAATATGTTCATCAACATAAACAACACAACATGAACGATAATATGACAAATCAACTAGGACGACCTCATGTTCAACAACATGAATGATAAAATGCATGATCAAGAATCATTAACACTAAACCGAATCAATTTAGGATAATTTCCCCAAGTCCTTCGGGAGCAATCTCGATCAAATCATCACCGATGATTATCCGCAATGCTTGAAGATCCAAACGTATCATGGACTGCAGATACTCATATCCTCGTCTTTATCATAATGTATCCTCGATACCCAAAATGCCAATAATTGAAATAAATCATATACCTTATGATTTAACTCCCAAGATCAGAAAACAACATAAAATCAAAATCTCCAGGGTTCACAATAATAATCATTGCTATATGCATCATAAACGAAATAAAACTGAAACCATTCATTAAATATTATAAACTGAGCAAGTAATAACTTGTCTTGATACCAACACAACGATGATGAAGTCGTTACTAATTCCCTTGCCGTCATCTACAAGTCCCTCGGCCCTGATAAATGCAATCTACGAACATTCTCGAATACTACCGTAAAGCATGGTTCTAATCACCGATCACTTACCACAACCTATGGCAATAATCAATAAGCAACAATCCGATAATAATCAATAACCGACATAACCAATCCACAAAACCAACGGTTCTACGACATCTCGGTTAAACATAAGCCTGAACAATCCAACCCAAACCAGTAGGAATTCACAACCATAACACGAAAACACTGCACCGTCTACCTACTTACCGCACATTAAACGCATAACGTAACGTGTGCTAAGTAGCTCCCGTTAGCGTGCGCTAGCCCGTAAGCTTAGCGTGCGCTAATGTTGTACGGATGCATGATTTTCAGATTCCGATCAACATAGGGCGATTATCAAGAACACTAAGTGATTCGAAACCATGTTCATAGCTATCAAAACAACGAAGTCCGATATCCTTTAACATATAGGTAATCATCCAACTCTTAATCCAATTCATATATTCACATATCATCTTCTTCCTCAAATATCATCATATCATATTAGTCAAGAGTTCTTCAAGAACATGAGATGTCCGAAATCACATTCAAAACTACATAGCCCGATGTATATATCATCATGAAGAAGATATCAACGACATCATCAATAATCAGACCAACCCGTTAACAAGGATCATATCATACTTAATCTGGAATACAACCTCATATCATGATTCATATGAAATCAACATACTTCAGAAATCCTTCTTTCATCGGTTAAACGAAACACAATTCTTAAAGTATGGAGAATCTTAATTAATGTCCGAGAACTCTTATCAAAATCCCACTAAATCTCATATAACATCATCACAAGATAATCCAACTTGCTTCCTCATAAGTAATCATCCTTAAAAACGAACCACTATCAAAGGGATACGAAATTACCTTGTATAGATGAACCAAGAAGAAGAACAATTGAACTCCTTTCCAATAATTATGACTAACTTCAAGAACAAGGCTTCAATTCATGCTCTCCATCTTAATCTTGTTAAAGATCATCATCTCTCAGTATTTGGGAACCTCAAATACCTCTCAAGGCTCTCTCTATCGGCTTACATGAAGAAAAGGATGGAAATGACGAATAATGGCCAACTGCACTTATATATAATGTACGTTATTAACGTACGCTAACATCTTCATTTAACGTACGTTACATGCTTAGCATGTGCTAACTGTTTTTGTTAGCGTGTGCTATCGCAGTCCAGAGGCTACTGCCTTACTGCATATAATGATTTACGTACGCAATGCCCATGCAATAGCGTACGTAAATGCCTCTATCTAGCGTACGCAAGCCTTCATCCATAGCGTGCGCTACTCATAGTTGACTTGCTACAGTCTGCACCTACCCCCGTGTCCCTACATGCTGAAAGTAACCTGACAAAGTCAAGATTCCTTTGGGCTGACCTGATTAGCGTGCGCTAATCAATATGCATTAGCGTGCGCTAATCCTTCATAAAAACATCCGTTGACCTTATCGGAACATGCACCGAAAGTGGTCGGGTCCACAAGTAGATTCCTTCTGATCTGGTCTGTACTAGCGTACGCTAACCTATGCCCGTAGCATGCGCTAATCCTACACGATAGCGTGCGCTAGTCATGTATATTAGCGTGCGCTAATAATGCTATCCTTAGCCATTTTCAGCTATTGTTGTCCAACGTCTCAACATACAGAATACGAACATACGACATACCAATTACACATACTCCTTCAAATAACATTCTCATACGATACACAATATCCTCAACTGTAATTGTCGACCAAGTACAGTAATTAAACCAATACAGAGGTCTCAGTCCTTCAATTGTTTTATCCATACTGTACAGATTCCACATTGTACAACATAACTCGGATAAAATAACATTAACAACAGTAGTAGAAATTTCGGATATTACATTCTACACCTCTTAAAATAAGTTTCGGCCTCGAACTTGCAATCCGTCATAAAACAAACAAACTGTTAAACCAAAATATCCTGAAACCATCACGACAGCGATCAATCATCATCATAACTGAATAACCAAAATAGCATATTTACAATTGTGCAAAGTCGACGATCTCCTGGGATACTAACAAGTGACTTCGCTGAAAAGCCTCAAAGCACTTACAAATCACAATTTCATGAGTCTCAACAAATATATCATCGTCGGATGAAATAATATATCCGTGTCAAATCTTGTCTACCTGATTAGACAATCAAGTCCCAATCTGCTGAAAAAGACCAACAATGTACGGTACATCTATGAAACAACTGCCCAAAGCAATGGCAACAAGTCCCAAAACATCGACACAAAATCTGAATGCTCAGATGATCACTAGCAATGATCAACTAATAAATTAACCAAGAATATCATCGACACGTTAAACTCTAATACGAGCAATCCAAAGGTCAACACGCAGCTGAGAATATCATCAACATGATAACTCCTATATAACCAATGAACGATCAATGGTAATCGAGAATACCTTCACACGGTAAGCTCCAACACGATGAACACAGAACCACAGAGACTGATATACCAAAGAGCAAAATTCTCAAAATGTTAAACAAATTGTATACAATGGATCTCAACGAAACACAATCGACCGGTGAACATACTCCTCGGCATACGAACAACCAATCACAAACCGACGAACAAACCAAATCATACTTGGAGCGAGAATGACCACTCAATATCCGGAACAACCAGCATGGGGTCACGATCCCCAAATATACACCTACAAAGAAATCCTTCAAAAAAATACTATGGTAAAAATCACACTACTACCATACCAATGGAATCATATAGCACATATGTCCCGATTTCACGAAATCCAAAGTTCCAAAATTACATTTTGTGTATGAATCTACAACATCATATTTCTCTTATCCGATCAACCAACCGATCCTACCTGGATAACCAAACTACCATAATAAAGTTCGAATCTCTTACATCGTACCATACTGATGTATTACCCAGTTTCTGAGACACATTCATAAGTTCACCATGACATGCACTATGCACTAAATGCGTATATATATCAGTCACATTTTCAAAACTAGTTTGAAATCATATAATCTTGTCAAGAAGACAAATTTTCGAAAGTTCTTTCAAAAATTTCAAAATCAAACATAAATTTTCGTAAGACCACGAATTCAATTTTCGAAAAATTAAACTGGCTCGCTTACGCGAAGTATTCGATAACAATTTCCTTCGAGTCCACACGATTTTGGAGTTTTAAAATGAAAACTGTGCAAATGATTGACCACATCCATACTCCTGTATACCAATTCGGTTTGTCACTAATATCCACTGATATTCCATCGGAAAAGCACACGATAGAGTTCCAAAATTTCAATATAAAAACTCCAACCAAAAACTGCTTTTCCACATATGACTCGCAACGTCAATCATTAACCCATCCTGAATCACCTCAAATATGCTATGATAAAACATTGAAACAAATCAACACAGCGAAAGACTTCCCGAGAAGTCTCATTTGAACAAGTAAACCAAAATCTCGAAAGGCGGAAATAAAATAGATAAACGATTGGTAAAGTGCTTTACAAATCCCGGGAGTTTTAGAAAACATGAAAAAGCCCCCCTTTTTTTTGAAACATTAGGTCTCAGCCTACATCCCGTTTCACATTACAAGAAGTTTAAAAAGTAGAAAACCCTTTTTCGGACTCCAAGTCAAGAGTTATAAAACTATTTCAAGAACTATTGGGTCTCGGCCCAAAATTATTTTCTCTAAAACATCCGTGAAACATTTTTGAAAAGTATCATTTTCAAATGCTCAAAAACAGTTCATATATCTCAAAATGTACTAACATGACTACATATTCTTCTCAACCATACACAATATTTCCCTCAAATGCACAACTCTGTTCCGAAATCTAACCGACATATTGATTTCCAAAATCATAACTTCTCAAATCATCAATCCGGTCCCAACTCTGCCATCTCATAATGTGACGCATAATATTCTGCTGAATCTCAAAGCATATCAATTTAGAACAGCAATAAATCTCAATGCAATTCAAAAATCCAAACACTTACAGATCGTGAAGCCGATGATTCCCCGTGATACTGGCACATGTCTCAAATCTAGAAAATACTCGACACAGATATTTTCAAAACACACATTTTGCAAACTCAGTTCAACTCGAGAACACAACACATCTCTATCCGAAGGAACATGTTAGCACTGTTCGGAAAAGTTTACAACAATCCCAGTACTACACTGGTAAATCGTATAACGCATAAGCCCGAATGAA
Source organism: Orobanche coerulescens (assembly GCA_033398695.1). Lineage (NCBI taxonomy): Eukaryota > Viridiplantae > Streptophyta > Magnoliopsida > Lamiales > Orobanchaceae > Orobanche > Orobanche coerulescens. The sequence goes on along the minus strand of CM065804.1, from coordinate 188,668,580 downwards.
CAACAAAACCCAGAGCTCAAACACTTGTCAACCGACAACTCGAATGACACGCCAGAAGCACGACCCAACCCGACCCGATTGCCTAGGTTTTCTCAACCTAATCTCTGATACCATATTTTGTAACACCCCCAGATTTAACCGGAAATATTACAGCGTCGTGGGCCCCGAGATGGAACCCACAAGGCTAAAAGAAATTTTCGCAAACATTTACAACCGCCCAAGAGGCTAACGACGGTACTATTTGTAAAAAACATTTGAAGACTATATAAAATCTGTTTATCAAAACCGTCGTACAAATCTCGTTTGAAAGGACAAGGCCTGACATGCCAGAACTCAGCAGTTTAAAAACATACGTTAAGCTATCGCTTACACGCACCGATAGAATAGTTTAGAAAACGGTTGCCAAAGTAACCTAAGTTACCAGATACCAAAAGGCCATTTAAAATACTCACGTAGCGGAAAAGACCAACAATTAAAAATACTCTAGCAGCGGAATACAATAACTGATCAGGAAATTCACACAAAAACATGATCTAGCCAGTATCCTCCAGGAAGCTCATCTCTCCACGACCGCTACAAGCTCGATACCTCAAGAACCTAAAAAGAAAGCCCACGACGGGGTCAGCCATAATATCTAACAATGATAACCGTCACATCACATTAATAATTACATACCAATGAGAATACAACCTAAGAATACGACCAATGTAATCTTATCGTCATAACCTTACCAAAATTCACATCTCGCATAGTACCCAAGATTCTCAAAACATCATCATAACTCACTGTTACGAAATCTACTAACTCTGTCCAACCCAAATCCGTCGGGTAACATCAACACATCTCGACACAGAAACCAATTGCTCTCGCAAATAACGGAACATACCTCGAGATGCATAATACCAAGGAAAATACGGAACATACCTCGAGATGCATAATACCACGATAATCATGTCAGTCTAATCCGAAATCATATCAATACAACATACGGGAACGGTCCTAACACAAGACCTACAAATACATACTCATATGACAACGTCAATATGCTCAAAACAATAACAACAATGTATACTCAATGGAATCCCATGATCCAGCGCCCTCAGCATAGATCCCATGATGATCCTACTAGATCAACATGAGGTGGATAACCAACAATATACATATGCACAAGAACACATATAAAACCAACGATGCGAATCCACATGATTCCATCAACACAATACTGGGTAATCCAACGATCCAGCGCCCTCAGCATAGATCCCCATGATGATCCCGTCGGACCAAAGCATGGTGGAAAATCTGTCCAGCGATCCAGCGCCCTCAGCATAGATCCCCATGACGATCCCTTCGAACCAACACATGGTGGACATCTGATCCAGCGCCCTCATCATAGATCCTCATGATCCCATCGGATCATTTACAACATAAACAATACAATATGCATACACATATGCAACTCAATATGTTCATCAACATGAACAACACAACATGAACGACAATATGACAAATCAACTAGGACGACCTCATGTTCAACAACATGAATGATAAAATGCATGATCAAGAATCATTAACCCTAAACCGAATCAATTTAGGATACTTTCCCTGAGTCCTTCGGGAGCAATCTCGATCAAATCATCACCGACGATTATCCGCAATGCTCGGCAATCCAAACGTACCATGGACTGCAGATACTCATATCCTCGTCTTTATCATAATGTATCCTCGATACACAAAATGCCAATAATCGAAATAAATCATATACCTTATGATTTAACTCCCAAGATCGGAAAACAACATAAAATCAAAATCTCCAGGGTTCACAATAATAATCATTGCTATATGCATCATAAACGAAATGAAACTGAAACCATTCATTAAGTATTATAAACTGAGCAAGTAATAACTTGCCTTGATACCAACACGACGATGATGAAGTCATTACTAATTCCCTTGTCGTCATCTATAAGTCCTTCGGCCCTGATCAATGCAATCTACGAACATTCTCGAATATGACCGCAAAGCATGGTTCTAATCACCGATCACTTACCACAACCTATGTTAATAATCAATAAGCAACAATCCGATAATAATCAATAACCGACATAACCAATCCACAAAACCAACGGTTCTACGACATCACGGTTAAACATAAGCCTGAACAGTCCAACTCAAACCAGTACAAATTCACAACCATAACACGAAAATACTGCATTGTCTGTCTACTTAGCGCACGTTAAACGCATAACGTAGCGTGTGCTAAGTAGCTCCCGTTAGCGTGCGCTATCCCATAAGCTTAGCGTGTGCTAATGCTGTACGGATGCATGATTTCAAATTCCGATCAACATAGGGCGATTATCAAGAACACTAAGTGATTCGAAACCATGTTCATAGCTATCAAAACAACGAAGTCCGATATCCTTTAACATATAGGTAATCATCCAACTCTTAATCCAATTCATATATTCACATATCATCTTCTTCCTCAAATATCAACATCATATCATATTAGTCAAGAGTTCTTCAAGAACATGAGATGTCCGAAATCACATTCAAAACTACATAGCCCGATGTATATATCATCATGAAGAAGATATCAACGACATCATCAATAATCAGACCAACCCGTTAACAAGGATCATATCATACTTAATCTGGAATACAACCTCATATCATGATTCATATGAAATCAACATACTTCAGAAATCCTTCTTTCATCGGTTAAACGAAACACAATTCTTAAAGTATGGAGAATCTTAATTAATGTCCGAGAAATCTTATCAAAATCCCATTAAATCTCATATAACATCATCACAAGATAATCCAACTCGCTTCCTCACAAGTAATCATCCTTAAAAATGAACCACTATCAAAAGGATACGAAATTTCCTTGTATAGATGAACCAAGAAGAAGAACAATTGAACTCCTTTCCAAGAATTATGACTAACTTCAAGAACAAGGCTTCAATTCATGCTCTCCATCTTAATCTTGTTAAAGATCATCATCTCTTAGTGTTTGGGAACCTCAAATACCTCTCAAGGCTCTCTCTATCGGCTCACATGAAGAAAAGGATGGAAATGACGAATAATGGCCAACTGCACTTATATATAATGTACGTTATTAACGTACGCTAACATATTCATTTAACGTACGTTACATGCTTAGCGTGCGCTATCGCAGTCCATAGGCTACTGCCTTACTGCATACAATGATTTACGTACGCAATGCCCATGCAATAGCGTACGTAAATGCCTATATATAGCATACGCAAGCCTTCAGTCATAGCGTGCGCTACTCATAGTTGACTTGCTACAGTCTGCACCTACCCCCGTGTCCCCACATGCTGAAAGTAACCTGACAAAGTCAGGATTCCTTTGGGCCGACCTGATTAGCGTGCGCTAATCCTTCATAACAAAAGTCCGTTGACCTTGTCGGAACATGCGCCGAAAGTGGCCGGGTCCACACGTAGATTCCTTCTGATCTGGTCTGTACTAGCGTACGCTAACCTATGCCCGTAGCGTGTGCTAATTCTACACGATAGCATGCGCTAGTCATGTATATTAGCGTGCGCTAATAATGTTATCCTTAGCCATTTTCAGTTATTATTTTCCAACGTCTCAATATACAGAATACGAACATACGACATACCAATTACACATACTCCTTCCATTAACATTCTCATATGATACACAATATCCTCAAGTGTAATTGTCGACCAATGACAGTAATTATACCAATACAGATGTCTCAGTCCTTCAATTGTTTTATCCATACTGTACAGATTCCACATTGTACAACATAACTCGGATAAAATAACATTAACAACAGTAGTAGAAATTTCAGATATTACACTGGCCCAGCTCACCGCACTTGAGACAAGCATCTTTCTTCTTGCTCTTTGGAACCATTGGGGCCTTGCCCTTGCCCATGAAGTCCTTAACATGTGGTCCAGTCTGCTTCTTTGTCTTTTTCTTCTTGTTTTAGACCTCCGAAGTCCAGAAGAAATCACAAGAGCAAACTCCTTCATCCGCGGAGTCTTCATCTGAGACTGAGCGGTCACAAGTTTGTTCAATAGCTCGGCTAAATTAGATGCAATCTTATTGTAGTTGAAGTTCATAACAAACTGTGAGAAGGAATCAGGGAGAGACTGTAGGATGAGGTCAGTTTGGAGAGAAGTATCCATTTTAAAATCAAGAGCCTCCAATCTCTCGATCATGGATATCATTTTGAGGACGTGTTCCCAAACCTTCTCACCTTCCTTCATCCTTGCACCGAACAGTTGCTTGGATATCTCATATCTAGCGGTTCTGCTGTGCTCACCATAAAGTTCGGTTAAGTGAGATAGAATCTGCCTAGCAGAAGTCATTTTCTCATGAGCTCTCTGAAGCTCATTAGACATAGAAGCCATCATGTAAGAACGGACTTTTACGTCATCCTTAACCCACTTTCGTGGTTTTCGATCTCTTCCTGATTGGCTCTGGTCTGCACAGGAGGCGCCGGAATGTCCGTCTCCAAAACGTATCCCAGTGCCTCTATACTGAGGACAATCATCAGATTGCGGAGCCAGTCCAAAAAGTTGGGTCCAATCACGGTGTTCTTCTCGAGTAGAATTGCGAGTGGATTCATTGTCATATTGAGAGTTTATGTCTGCATTAAGTATAACAGATTAATCAGTGACTCGTTTAATTATGTTCTGAGTATAGAATTAAGGTCTTTTCTATTCTTGTTACCTAGCTTCCACTATTTTTATCGAAATAACACACTCCCATGTGAAATCCGGAAGTATCGTAGCTCTACTTCATAGTGGTGATCGAGTTCTTTATAAATCTTAATAGAGGACAACCGAACAGGTTTCTAGTCTATTAATTTTCATAAAGTGGTGTCCAACACCAACCAATCTAATGGATGATTCGATCTTCTTTTTCCCCTTGTTCACTCCCCTCAACCTATACGGTTTCTATAGTTCGTGAACAAGTTAAGTTTATACCATCGACGCAAATCAGTTTCACAATTGAATCTTATCCGGCAACCTATCAGGTTTCTAGGGATAAAATTTGCTCCAACCGAAGGCAGCCAATGTGCTTTCGGTAATTTATCCATCCTCCCCGAACGACTACCCCGATGACTCAGAAGCATAGCACATCCGGTTTGGATTTCAATTTCCCGAAAACTCGATGGAGGGAAGGAAAACCTTGAAACTGTTGGGAAAAATACTGACTGACGTCACGTCACAACGAATAATGCGGAACCTCGTTTGACAAATTCCCACTCTTCAATCGTAACTTTGTGGTTACCTACGAATAGAGCAACAATTACAACCCGATAAAAATAATACAAATGATATTCGAAAGCGATAAATAACGAGACACAATTTTAGCGTGGAAAATCCCTCAAGACGAGAGTAAAAACCACGGGACCGAAGCCGCTTAAATCCACTATCACCAATACACACAAAATACACAATCGTCCCTAATACAAACTAGGGGTATACACCAATTGTCAAATACTTGGTAATAAATCTTCTTCAAGTATTTAGAATCAACAACAACAACAAGATCGAGAAAAGAAACAACCGTAAATAGCTTACACAAAGAGCTAACGAAATACCTGAACTCCCGAACTCAAAATCTCGATCTACACCGGTGAAAAGATTTGCCCAATAGCTACCAAGCTCTTGTCAATAGATCACGACGATCCGACCGATAAATCTCTGGGAAAATGAAGAAATGTATTTCTCTCTCTTGTTTCTCTCTCTCTCTCTCTCTTGTTCTTCAAAGGTGTGTAATGATAATAATGATAAACTCCCGCAGGAAGGTGCTGATAAAAGAAGAATTCAGCCCTATTGACTTGGGGCGCGGCCTACTTGGTGCCGCGGCCGTAGATCTACTACTCCAGCAATTTGTTAAGGTTTGAGTGTGCCGCGGCTCGGCAGAGATGGGCCGTGACACACACAGAAACAAGGGCACTCGGTAGGGGCCGCTCGGCGCTCGACATAGGCGCTCAACATGGTTGCTCGGCAGGGGTGCTCGGCAGAGGCCGCGGCCTAGAATACAGTCTCGGCCAGAATGTGCTGAGTGATTTCGGGGCCGCGGCTCGGCAGCTGTGTGCCGCGGCCCGGCAGTGCACGGTGAGAAAATGACTTTTCAAGCATAGTGCCACAGCCCGGAGGGTTTGTGCCGTGGCCCGGAGTCCAGTCGACTCCGAAAATGCCTATATTTCGGAAATTACTCCTACAAATCTCCCCCTTTCCGGAATATTGGAAGAGTTCGCCATCCCGGTGATCGAACAACACACTTTCACCTTATCTCTACTTAACGCCTTGGTTAACATATCGGAACCATTATCATCAGTATGAACTTTATCAAGCTCAAACAAACCATCCTCCAAAGCATCTCAGATCCAATGATACCTCACATCGATATGTTTCGTTCTCTTGTGAAAAGTCGCATTCTTAGCCAAATGAATCACACTTTGACTATCACAAAAAACCACGTAACGTCGTTTTCGGAAGCCTAGCTCTCGTAAAAACATTTTCAACCATAAGAGCTCTTTACACGCTTCCACCGCCGCAACATACTCGGCCTCCGTTGTAGATAAGGCAACGCACTTTTGCAATCTTGATTGCCATGACACGGCTCCCCCTACGAACGTCATCAAATAACCGGAAGTGGATTTTCGGTTATCTTCATTACCGGCCATATCCGAATCGGAATAACCAACAAGCATTGCTTTCCTATTTCCAAACGTAATCCCTAATTTGGAAGTACCCCGCAAATATCTAAATATCCATTTTACGGCTTCCCAATACTTCTTTCCCGGATTCAATAGAAACCGGCTCACCACTCCCACGGCATGAGCAATGTCGGTCCTAGTACAAACCATAGCATATATTAAACTCCCGACCGCCGAGGCATATGGAATTTTATCCATATCCTCGATCTCCTCCTTCGTCTTAGGGCAATCTTGGCTCGTCCATTTAAAATTGTTAGTAAGAGGCGAACTAACAACTTTAGCTTTGTCCATGTTAAAGCGTTTAAACACCTTCTCGATATATTGCTCTTGCGACATGTGCAATTTGGCTGCTTTATCCCGAGTAATTCTTATTCCAAGAATTTGTTTAGCCGCCCCCAAGTCTTTCATGGCAAAAGACTAACTCAATTCTTCATTCAAGTTGGCAATCCTCTCGGCATTCTTGCCAACGATCAACATGTCGTCCACATAGAGCAATAAGATGATAAAATCATCTCTGAATTTCTTGAAAAATACGCAATGGTCGAGAGTCGTCTTCCGGTAGCCTTGCTCCCCCATAATCGACTCAAACTTCTTGTACCATTGCCTTGGTGCTTGTTTCAACCCGTATAAACTCTTCCGAAGTTTAGACACATAATCCTCTTTTCCTTCGACCTCAAATCCTTCCGGTTGCTTCATATAAATTTCTTTGTCAAGGTCTCCGTGAAGAAAAGCCGTCTTGACATTTATTTGCTCGACCTCAAGATCAAGGCTAGCTGCAATACCAAGGACTAATCGAACTGATCCTATCTTCACAACCGGAGAAAAAATCTCGTCAAAATCAATACCCTTCATCTGACTAAATACTTTCACCATGAGTCTAGCTTTGTATCGGGGCAATGAGGTATGCTCCTCTGACTTCACCCGATACACCCATTTGTTTCTCAAGGCCCTCTTGCCTTTCGGAAACTTCACCAACTCGTAAGTATTATTCTCATGCAAGGAACTCATCTCGTCTTGCATGGCATCCATCCATTCCTTGTTCTTTTCATCCTCCATGGCCTCCGCAAAATATTCGGGCTCTCCCTCATCGGTGAGTAAAACATACTCATCGGCCGAATAACGGGTGGAGGGATGACGGTCCCTCGTCGACCGCCTATGTGGAACAAAAGATGGCATGTTCGTCACAGATAGCTCGGGATGAGCTCCATAGGTGTCATCTTGTCTTAACTCATCGTTGTCACCGGCATCTTGTTGTTCATCATTTTGGACATCCTCTCCACCTGGTGTCTCAACATGTTGTGGAGGAACGGGGTCCAAATCAATAAGATCATAGTCGTGTTGTGGAGCCGACTCTCCATTCTCAACATCTTTCATCATTTGATCTTCTACAAAAACAACGTCTCTCGACCGAACAAGCCTCTTTGTAACTGGGTCATATAATCTATACCCGAACTCATCAAGCCCGTAGCCAATAAAAATACATGGCTTCGTCTTGGAATCAAGCTTTGATATCTCATCATTCGGGATGTGAACAAAAGCTTTACATCCAAAAATCTTTAAGTGGCGGTATGAGATATCTTTACCGCTCCACACCTTATCCGGGACATCAAATTCCAAAGGAACACACGGCGTCAAATTAATAACATGAACCGCCGTGTTCAAGGCTTCTCCCCTAAACGACTTTGGCAATCCGGCATGTGAGAGCAAACATCGAGCTCTCTCGACCAAAGTCCGGTTCATTGTCTCCGCCAAGCCATTGAGTTGTGGAGTGTTCGGGAGCGTCTTTTGATGTCTGATCCCTTGTTCTCGGCAATATTCATCAAAGGGTCCAGTGTACTCTCCACCATTGTCCGTCCGGATACACTTTAGCTTTTTCCCGGTCTCTCTTTCCACCGAGGCATGAAATTGTTTGAAAGTGTCTAACACTTGATCTTTGGTCATCAAGGTGTATGCCCACACCTTCCTAGAGTGATCGTAGATGAATGTGACAAAATATCGGCAACCACCGAGCGTCCTAGTCTTCATAGGACCACAAACATCGGAATGAACAATATCAAGCACATTTTCCTTCCGTGAAGGAGTATGACTCTTAAAAGTAACTCTCCTTTGCTTCCCGTCTAGACAAAGAGAGCATCTTTTAAGGTGTACCTTGTGAACCCCGGACTGTTGTGTCACGATTTATTCATCCCGACAGGCGATCGACTATAAGGCCGAGCGACCAAGTCAACTCCAGTCAAACTATGACTGGCTCGCCAAGTCGAAAATATCAAACCACCATCAGGCACCCAGCGATCGACTCCCAGGGCGATCGCCCTTTGGCAGCTGGCGATCTGCTCTACTAACCGGCTAAGGGCAATCGACCTGCGCCCCGAGCAGAGACGATCGCCCATCAAAACCGTCGAGGACTGGATCTCGGAAAGCACCCACGTGCAGATCCGTAGAAGGCGCTGACAAGATCTTTTGCTAACTGACAAGATCTTTGACTAAAGCCTGTCACCTACCCCACCTACCGGCATGTGCGCCGAAAGTTGTCAGTAGGGCCGCATGTGACTAACTCAGGACGCGTGTAAGCTCCCCATTGGACCGAGTAGTTGATGCCAACAACTCCTGCAGACTCGAGGACAGACCCATGTGCTAAAGACGATCGCCCGATTATTATATTGCAAGAAAGGCGATCGCCCGCGTATCCAGGCCTATAAATAGAGAACCTCCTCCTACCTGGAAAAAGGTTCTCGATTACAATTCATTTGAACCAACGGCTCGGAATTCACTCTACAGTTCCCGATTCATCGAATATAGAGTTCGAATTCATTCGACTTACGCTCGAGCTCATTCTCTCACATTCCGATACATCAACGGAAATCTTGAAGAACACACACATATCATTAAGCTCCGGCTATCTCACCTAATCCATCTCAGACTTCTCTCTCCAAATCTCTCATCCAAGACGATCGCAGGCAGCAAGTCTCCACTAGACAGATTCCAAGGGATTCACAAGCCCAGAAGCCCAAACTTCCAGCTATATACTCGCCGTGAGAGGCGGTCGATCTCTCACCGCCGCGACTGTTCATCACCTTTGTTACAAGAACTCACAGAGCATCAAATCTGGTTCTTCCGGCAATCTACACGCTCACTAGCTAAGATAACAAGAAACTTTACACTCATTGTAATTGTATTCTTACATTAGTACTTGTATCCCCGAATATCGGTATTAATAATATCTCGCGAGAGCATTCAAGCCCGGGACTAACAACCCCGGCAAATCTTGTGTTATTTATCTTTCTCACGGAAGTGCTCTTGCATTTGTTTGCTATCACATCCATTCCAGCAATATCTATCTCCGGATAATATTTTGGGTAGCAACAATTGGCGCTAGAGGAAGGGCATCTAACCCTCATATTTTTATTTCTACCGTCCCGAAGAACACTCACTGTTCTCGGGGCATATACTTGAAGTGACACTCACTGCACTTCAAAGAAAACCTCCAGAATCATGACATCCGCCGGTCCATCGAAGAAAGCTACTCTCCGAACCGCCGGACACCATTTCCGGCTCGGTCAACCCAACCCGACGACGGGGAAGCGCGGCAACGCGAGACTCTCGTTCCCGCATCCGAGAGATGGCCCCAACCTCACTCGATCGGTTCCAAACCGAGGAATGATCGAGGAGGCTATGGCCATCCCGAGGAGCGACGGAGAGCATGCGCGCGCCCGCGATAACTCCTCGATCATCCGTCGCATGGGAAAACGGAAATTCAAGGGGCTACCGAACGAGCGATCGTCAAAAGCCCCGATTCGCGAGAAAGGCTCTCGCACGACCGGACGGATCCATATTCGATCGCTTGGGGACGCGACCCATCCCGGCGGCCAAGGCACTCTGTTTCCAACCTTGAGAAGACGGAATCCGAATCCGTCACCAGGAGTTCGGCCTACTCACTTCACACCGAACGCATGTCGGCCATCGACTCCCGCCCGATCGCTGTGGACTCGGTACTCAACCGCCTCGGCTCCCGCTCCGATCGCCGAGCCGCTAACAGTCAGGCCACGGCGATGGCCGCCATGCAACGTCGCTCGATGAGATGAGAGCACTCTTGAATCTTGGGGCAAGCACCGGAAGAAGATCGCCGGGCCGACCGAGCCACTCGCGGTCCACATCGAGCTTGCCCCCATACAACCAACGATCGCTCCTCCTAAAACACCTCTCAGTATAAGGAGATCGGACCCCGAAACCCACTCGAGTAAATTCCGAATTTACATGGTGGGTGTGGGGCATCGATGCAACCAAGTGCCGGATCTTCCCGTGACATTGGGCGAGCCGCCCATAAGTGGTACGTCTCATTACCACCACGATCGGTCACCTCTTTTAAGAAATCGGCGGATGACTTCACGTCATACTTCGCCAAAGAAGGTCGCCAGACTGTAAGGCCCCAGCGCATGATAAAAATCAAGCGGGGAAGGACGAAATCGACGCAGATTACATCGACCGGTAGACGAAATCATCCTCACCGGCGAACCCGTCGGTGATGAGCTCACTCTCTACTCGGTCATGGGGATTCCACGGTCACTCTCCCATGTTCGGACATCTCTCCAAGGATATTCCCCAACTTACACGATCTTCCGCGCTAAAGCCGCCAACTTCACGGCCGTGCAAAGGCTACTCACCCTCCGCTTAGACGAGGAAACGCCACCTCTTGCCCGGAAGATAGCGATCGCTAAAGCAAAGAAGGCGATCGCCAAGACACCGAGATCTCGTGCCTTCGAGGACATGGAAGCCCATCTCCTCCATACGTTCAATGTAACTCCGGCACATATTTTCTATGCCATCAGGGGCACGAAGAGCTAAAAAGCCTAAGGCGATAAGGGACCACGGTCACACGGACAACAATCAATATTGCGCCTACCACAAGAGTCCGGCCACGGCACCAACAATTGCCGCGACCTCCTCAAGCGACTCTGGAGGCTCGAGGAGGGCAAGTTGGGACTTATTGGTTTAGCCGAAGCCCCCGCCTATCTCTATAGACGATCGTCCGAGTCGAACGCAAAACAGGCTGGGAAGCTCATACGAGCCGACCCCTGGATCAACCTCGGCGACCGTCTCTATATTCTTCGATCAAGAGAAGGAGACCACGGAAGTCACCCCGATCTCCCTCCCTATTTAAGAAACCGGAGGACTCGATCGCCATCTGCAGTTCACCGTCTAAACACGATGGACTAAGGCACGAGATCGCCTCCCCCGCACAACGTACACCGTCGAAGGTCGGCATCTACATGACGATCCAAGGTGGAAGAGTGCAGCCATGGTCCTGGCGGTCGATGGAACCGACTTCTTAGGCCATGCAAGGTCCCTTTAGGCCAAGATCGCCCGCCCTTCGTTTAAATACGAGGCCGGCGTAGTCTGAGGGCCCTCCAAAATAAATCAGTGGACACGATCGCTCGCCCTCAAAGGTTCATCATCTAACATGGTGAACTCCGACAATGCGACGTGCCACAACCCCGCCTCAACGTACACCGTCGAGGTCGGCCATCTCCATGGTGGCCGAGGTGGAAGCAGAGCTAACAAGCCGCGGGCGCGGAGTTGATTCATCCGACGCCCGCGCAAGGACTCCTCTAGACCGAGACCGCACGCCCTTCGTTTAAATACGAGGCGGCGCGGCCAACGGAGGACCCTCATAATAAAGTGAGTCACGAGACACTCAATGACATAGCGCATCAAGACATGAACAAGGAGTCGGTCCATCGAACTCACAGAACGTGAACTCTTCCTCAAGACGGACGACCGTCCCGAGGATTCGACAAACTTGAAGACCGCTCGCTCAAGGAATTATTTTCATCCCCTTACTTCCACTAAGTGAATAAAAACAAGGGGCAAGAAGAGTGCGGACTACCTACACAACGATCGTCGCTATTCAACCACATACGGAGATCGTCATTTTTTCAGATGTAGTGCAGCGATCAAACTTGTTGTAAAAAGTTGTCTTATGAGTTTATCAATTCATTTGGAACTACCCTCGCAACGATCTCTCCTCACACATTTGTACAAAGTCAAACAAAGACTTAAAAATAACCATTCATTCAAGAGATAAGTCAGAAAGACAAATGCTCATTTCATTACTTGAAAAAATAGAGTACACGGTCGCCCGAAGGCCTAAGTGCTACAAAAAGAAAACTACAAAGCTACAAGTAAGCTAAAAACATCAAAGGAAGCGCCTCGAGGCCCCTGCCGGCCTTCACCATCAGCATTCGGCGCGGTTCCCTCATCTTCCGAGCATCGGGATGAGCAAGACTGCCTGAGACGGATACTCAAATCCACACCGATGTCCGCCAGTCCAAGATCGGCAAGGAGAAAGCCGAATTGAGAGGATGCTCCAATGCATATGACTTGAACTTCTCGGCAAGAGGACCGACCTCCAAGCCTCCCTTCTTAGCCGCTCGGATCGAGTCGGCGAACGCCAAGTAATAGGCGAACTCGGACATACTCCAAATTTTGGAAGGGATCGGCCTTGGTCGCCTCGACCTCTCCTCTCGGCTCGGCCATCGCCTGTTGCGATCCCTGGAGCTCGGCCTCCCTCGCAGCAACCTTCTCTTTCGCCTCCGCCACTCGCTCATCAGTAGAGCGATCGTCCTGCTCGCGATCGGCCTCCTCCTCGAGAACATTCCTCGCACAGACGGCACTCTGCATCTGGTCCCACCGGTCGACCGCCATTCGAATTTCTCGGTCTCCTTCTTCTCCGGCTCAAGCTCATGGCTCGCCCGCTTGGCCGCCTCCAAGGAGTCCTTCTCCATCGCTGCGATCTTGTCGGCAAACTCGGCGTTCTCTTTCCGAGCCGCCTCAAGATCCTCCCCAAGGCGAATAGTGGAGGGCCGCCTCAAACTCCCCTGAGCACTGGGACGGCCATGGTCGCCGTCTCAAGAGAAAGGGCGACAACGGCATCCATCGAACTCGACGATCGCAGCCGGGCGATCGCATCCAAATCGATTGTCCACGCCTTCGGCAAGGCGTATGGCTTGCTCACATAGGGAGGAATGTCGCAGAATGGCGAGGAGATCGACTCGCCGTAAAATCCACGACCATCGGTGGACAAGACGGGTCTTTGCGACGGATCTGCACCAAAACACCAAGGTTAATACAACTCCTACGCAGATGTAATTGTCGACACGAAATGCTATCTACCTCTCGGCCTTCTCGGGATCCCAGGCCAAAAACGGTTTCCCTCGAGGAGTTTCCGCATCCGCGATCGCCGTCTCCGCGAAAAGCCGCAGAGGCGGCTCGCGCTCGAGCAACGATGGTGATCGGAGGCGCGGCGATCGGCACTTCATCGCCGGGCAGAAACGGTTTCTTGCGGCCTCGGCCTCTTGCGATTCGCCCGAAGCCCCTCCTCCGGAAGTTCCTCCTCAACCTCGACCCGCTCTACGCGAGGCTCCGGCTCCGCACGAGGCACCGCCTGGAACTATAGCAATGCGACGGGTGGAACCCGAGTCGACCTCTTCGACTTGAGACGGCCTAGGACTCCTGGGTTCGACATAGCGATCTCCTCCGGAGGCTCCAAAAAGCGAGGGAAACGAACCTCTGCAGTTAAAGACGATCGACTAACGGTCAGACACTATCTTCAAATAAGGCGATCGCCTAGAAATTGAAGGTCGCATAAAGTCATACCTGGCACCGCGAGATGTCTCGGGAAGCGGAATAGTCGAGCCGACAACCAGCGACTCTCCTTGTTGATCCGAGTGGCGTCTAGGTCGTCGTCCGACAAGCTCCTAATTCGCTCCCAAACAACGAGGAAGTCGAAAGGCAGCTCCTCGATCGCCGGGATATGAAAGCCTGCAAAGCAGAAATCAAATTAGATCAGTCCAACACGCATCCAAGCGAAGGGAGTGTCTAAACCCTTACGGATTCCTCTCCCAAATTCGGTGGGATCTCCGCCTGTGGGATTGTCGCCGCCGAAGCTCTCCACTTGCCGACCTGAACCACTTCGTCGATCGCCCGTATCTTATTCGAACTCCATGAATCACCCGGCCAGATCGGCCTTGAATATGGTAACCGCCGACCAACCCTCTATGTGCCGTCGGTTTAAACAAATAGTTCATCTCCAACGGCGATGGGAGGCAGTACGGTGACCGCCGAAAAGGGTGAGAGTGCATATGATTTGGAGCCGGGCGTTCGGCGTCGGCGAAGTGGCGCCACATTCCAAGCGGCAACAGATGGGAGACCGCAAGGACAGAGGCGCGGCCGGCCTCCATAACGGCCTCACTCACTGCGACCATACCCGACGGAGGCTGGTCGGCTCGTTCATTCTCGCGGCGCGAACATGTCCACATCAAGGAACATGGAATCTTGTCCTCCAGACGGCGGATCTCTCCGGACGCCGAGCTCCGTATTTGGCCGAGCGACCACAACGATCGGCTGCGGCACGATATGCGACCGCTTGGGAGCACATAGGGATAAGCGACCGAATATCCCCAAATCGAATCGCGGAGTAGGACCGCCAATCGATCCATTATTTCAGCAAAGGCCCTATAGGCCCGTCCAAAATCACTATGTTGCTCCCGAGAAGCCCCGATCGCGGATCTCTCTCGATCTGCGATCGTCTCTCCTCGGCCGACTCCCTAGCAACATCGGCCTCATTGAACAAAGCCTCAACTTCACTGGTCGATTCCGCTCGAATGAGCTTACGCCGTCTCAGTGGAAGACGGAAGAAGTTTCTCCAGGCGGCCGATGTCCCGCGGCGAGCAGTTCCCGCTCCAAACGACGATGAGGTTCCGGCCATTTTCGAGTTAGAAGAGAAGAAAAGGTTTTCTTACCTAAAGTGAAATCGATCGACGATCGGCGCTAGATCTTCAAAAATTCGGCGGCAGGACCTTCTTTCTCCAATGCGTACGCGTGAGTAAGGCTGCAGCCCGCGCCCTTTTATAGGAGAAAGCGGGGACCCGATTGCAATAAAGGGAAACCTCGGTCGGATCTCAAACGGCGCACTTGGCCCCCTCGAGACCAGCGTACGCGTCTTTTCGAGACGCGCGTCGGCCGAGTCATTAATGACCGTTGGCGTCCTCAATAGAAGCCTCGACACGTGCGAGGAGACTTTTCAACGCCCGTTGCATTTTCCCCAGCGATTCGGCCAACAGTCGTCCGAATCCAGAGCATATCGGCTCAAAGACGATCGCCAGTTCAATAAAACACTTAGTCGCTCGTTAAAAATTCAGCGATCGCCAAGAAAGCCACCTCACCCCACGTTTCCAACGTATGAGCGAGCTGGGGGGCAATTGTTGTGTCACGATTTATTCATCCCGACAGGCGATCGACTATAAGGCCGAGCGACCAAGTCAACTCTAGTCAAACTATGACTGGCTCGCCAAGTCGAAAATATCAAACCACCATCAGGCACCCAGCGATCGACTCCCAGGGCGATCGCCCTTTGGCAGCTGGCGATCTGCTCTACTAACCGGCTAAGGGCAATCGACCTGCGCCCCGAGCAGAGACGATCGCCCATCAAAACCGTCGAGGACTGGATCTCGGAAAGCACCCACGTGCAGATCCGTAGAAGGCGCTGACAAGATCTTTTGCTAACTGACAAGATCTTTGACTAAAGCCTGTCACCTACCCCACCTACCGGCATGTGCGCCGAAAGTTGTCAGTAGGGCCGCATGTGACTAACTCAGGACGCGTGTAAGCTCCCCATTGGACCGAGTAGTTGACTGCCAACAACTCCTGCAGACTCTGAGGGGACAGACCCATGTGCTAAAAGACGATCGCCCGATTATTATATTGCAGTAAAGGCGATCGCCCGGCGTATCCAGGCCCTATAAATAGAGAACCTCCTCCTACTGGAAAAAGATTCTCAGTTCTGAATTCATTTGAACCAACAGCTCGGAATTCACTCTACAGTTCCCAGTTCACTGAATATAGAGTTCCGAATTCATTCTGACTTACGCTCAGAGCTCATTCTCTCACATTCCGATACATCAACGGAAATACTGAAGAACACACACATATCATTAAGCTCCCGGCTATCTCACCGGAATCCATCTCAGGACTTCTCTCTCCAAATCTCTCATCCAGAAGACGATCGGCAGAAGCAGCAAGTCTCCACTAGACAGATTCCAAGGGATTCACAAGCCCAGAAGCCCAAACTTCCCGGCTATATACTCGCCGTGAGAGGCGGTCGATCTCTCACCGCCGCGATGCTCATCACCTTTGTTACAAGAACTCACGAGCATCAAATCTGGTTCTTAGGCAATCTACACGCTCACTAGCTAAGATAACAAGAAACTTTACACTCATTGTAATTGTATTCTTACATTAGTACTTGTATCCCCGAATATCGGTATTAATAATATCTCGCGAGAGCATTCAAGCCCGGGACTAACAACCCCGGCAAATCTTGTGTTATTTATCTTTCTCACGGAAGTGCTCTTGCATTTGTTTGCTATCCCATCCATTCCAGCAATATCTATCTCCGGATAATATTTTGGGTAGCAACACGGACAACGCCTCCTTCTTCGACAATAGCGCCATTTCTTTTTCACTCATGTGACCAAGCCTCTTATGCCATAGCTCGGCCATGTCATTATTGTCGATTGTGTTCACGAAATTAGTCGTGACCTTCGGAAGTGTCACGTACAATTTTCGTTCCTTTTGTCCTCTCCCGACAATCAAGGAACCTCTAGTGAGTTTCCACAACCCCTTGCCAAAACAGCTATGATAACTGTCATCATCGAGTAAACCAACAGAGATAACATTAAGCCTCATATCCGTAACATGTTTTACATTCCGTAAAACAAGTTCCATTCTGGTGTCGAATTTCAAATGCACATCTCCCACTCCAACAATCTTGGATAACCCATCGTTACCCATCTTGACTATACCAAAGTCGCCCGGAGTATAAGAAGAGTAAAAATCTCTACGTGATGTAATATGACACGTAGCTCCACTATCGACCACCCAACTCGAATCATCTCTCGCAAGGTTCACCATATCATAGTCGCAACATACAAAGAATTCTTCGGTAGTAGTATTAACTTCGGCTTTATCATTACTAACGCTTTCCTTCTTTTGTGAATTTTCTCGGCCTTGGCGATTCTCCTTCTTCAATTGTCGGCAAAATTTCTTAGTATGCCCTTTCTTACCACAATGGTAACATTCGATATTGGCATACTTCCCCTGAGAACTACTCTTTTGTGGCCCTTTATTACTCGTACCTCTACTTTGACCTCTCCCCCGTCTTTCGGTAACTAGAACATCCGACTGTGACGAAGATCCTTGTGCTTTTCTTCGGACCTCCTCATTTAACATGTTCCCTTTAGCTAATTTCATCGAAATGACTCCATCGGGGTGGAGTTAGACAACGACGTTCGAAACGTCTCCCAAGAATCCGGCAATGTGCCTAACAACCATAAAGCTTGCACCTCCTCTTCGAATTTAATTCCCATTCCGGCAAGTTGATTAATTATGCCTCGGAATGCATTTAAATGATCCGATAGAGGAGTCCCATCTCGAAACTTCAAATTCATCATTTGTTTAATGAGAAATAACTTATTATTCCCCATCTTACGAGCATACAATTGCTCGAGCTTGTGCCATAACTCTCGATCATCCTTCTCTCCACTAATATGGTTCAAAATGTTGTCATCCACCCATTGTCGAATATATCCGCAAACTTGGCGATGCAAAATAGTCCACTCCGCGTCGGACTTCCCTTCCGATTTATCTTTGCTAAAAACCGGCAAATAATAATCCTTCACGTATAGAAGGTCTTCCATCTTCCCCTTCCATACGTGGTAGTTTGAACCGTCCAAGTTAACCATTCTACTCGCGTTGGCTTCCATCTTACAATTGAGATACTTAAACAACCACGAAACAAACAAATCTTGTGGCTCCGATACCACTTTGTTGGGAAAAATACCGACTGACATCACGTCACAACGAATAATGCGGAACCTCGTTTGACAAATTCCCACTCTTCAATCGTAACTATGTGGTTACCGACGAGTAGAGCAATAATTACAACGTGATAAAAATAATACAAATGATATTCGAAAGCAATAAATAATTAGACACAATTTTAGCGTGGAAAACCCCTTAAGACGAGAGTAAAAACCACGGGACCGAAGCCGCTTAAATCCACTATCACCAATACACACAAAATACACAATCGTCCCTAATACAAACTAGGGGTATACACCAATCGTCAAATACTTGGTAATAAATGTTCTTCATGTATTTGGAATCAATAATAACAACAAGATCGAGAAAAGAAACAACCGTAAATAGCTTACACAAAGAGCTAACGAAATACCCAAACTTCCGGACTCAAAATCTCGATCTACACCGATGAAAAGATTGTCTAATAGCTGCCAAGCTCTTGTCAAAAGATCACGACGATCCGACCGATAAATCTTCGGGAAAATGAAAAAATGTATTTCTCTCTCTTGTTTCTCTCTCTATCTCTCTCTCTCTCTTGTTCTTCAAAGGTGTGTAATGATAATAATGATAAACTCCCACAGGAAGGTGCTAATAAAAGAAGAATTCAGCCTCGTTGACTTCGGGGGTCGCGGCCCAGCCACGGTGTGCCGTGGCCCGTAGTACAGACTACTCCAGCACTTTGTTGAGGTTTGAGTGTGTCGCGGCTCGGCAGAGATATGCCGCGGCACGCACAGAAACAGGGGTGCTCGGCAGGGGCCGCTCGGCGCTCGACAGAGGCGCTCGACAGGGTTGCTCGGCAGGGGTGCTCGGCAGGGGCCGCGGCCCAGAGTACAATCTCGGCCAGAATGTGCTGAGTCATTTCGGGGCTTTAATCATTTAATCATTTAAGCGTGTTTGTGGCATTCATACAATATGAAACAACCATTCACAACCTAGTTGCTACCAACATGTGGTTCATGGACCGTTCCTAGAAAACAAAAACTCCGTAATCTAATTATAAGTCTTCATCTTGAATCTTCGTCTTCTCGAAATGGATCTTCCTCCGATATTCGTCATTACATATAAATTTTACATTGAAAATTGCATCCTAGATACAAATATTTCTAATAAAATAAATAGGCTCAAAACGGCCTTTACAACCCAATCGAATAAAACGAACGATTCAAAACTAAGTCCATGAAACATATATCCATTCAAAAGCATTCATACAATAAATACTATATAAAATGGAAAGCGTAGAGATACATTGATCTAATCAACATTACGAACTGATCCAATCGATTCACACAATCGATAATATGAAAAACGTTCAAAATAATTCGGTCGATCACAAGTATTCGAATAAATAAATTTCCCTTATAAAATGAAATACCATAAATCATTTTAATCATATTAAATCCAATTTAAAATGTGGGAAATCGGTTTTAGGAATACACGAAGCAAACAAGCCCAAAACGGGTCCGAAAGGGACTGAAACGCGCCCGAAACGACGGTGGACAGCAAGTAGGGCTGCCCAGTGAGCCCTGGGCCGCGGCCCACAGTACAGAAACTTAAGGTGGGCTGCCCAGCAGCCCTGGGCCGCGGCCCCCTTCTTCCGGACCTCTCCCGGGCCGTCCAACGGCATTTCAGGGCTAGTTTTTCAACTGATATCCAATATCTATATTTTTCAACATTCATATCTTCAATATAAATCATATTTTTAAGAAATTAAGATTTATATTTAGACATAAACTTACGAAAAATATAACTACAACGAACTTAAAAACATATACCACGATCATGACTAAAATGATTCCAAATCATTCACCATCTAATCAAGCATTCCAAATGCTAATATCGTATATACGATCGCAAGACCTAAGTTCTGATACCACTGTTGGGATTCGGTGCTTAAAATGAAGGCCCAGCGGAAGCGGTAAAACGAAACTTAATTCGATCCGAATCCCTACGAGGATCGATTGAGCTATGTATATACGAATAAAAACGAAACACAAGATGATACGAGAAACATACCCTTGTAGTCCGTTGATTAAATGGTATCCTTCTCTTGAGCTATTCCCCAAGCTTTAGTTGCTCTCCACAAATCCAATCCGCTTGAAGCTCTTGGATGATCCAACGCCGAAATACTGCGTCTCTACTTGCCACGCGCCGGAGAAACGAACGGAATGACGATCACCTTGCTATCCTCTAAGGATACGGCTAGAGCTAGGATGATGAAGCTTTTGATTACAACACTCTAAGTGTATAAATCACACACTCTCAATATATCTTGAATTTTCTCCAAGAGAACTCAAGAATAAGGTGAAGAAGATGATGAAAGCTTGAGAAGAATAATTTTTTCTCTCTCTTTTCTTAACTCACTTATGAAAGCCTTGGTGCAAGGAGTAAGATGAGTCTTTCTTTTATTCTTCATCATATCCTCCCCAAATCAAGACCAAAAATTAATATGAATTAACTAAAAGATCTTGTCCCCTTGACACTTCAAGTCATCCACCAATTTAGGTGGAGACTATGACCAAAGGAAAGGGGAAGGAAAATGGGCGGCCATCTAGAAGGAGCCGGGACGAGTTCGGTCCGTTTCGGACTCCCGTGAATCCAAACAGATAAACTCCTATTCCGTTCCGATGTATTTGTGTCGATTAATTAATCCAATCAATTAATCACATTAAATACATAATAACATAATTAATTTCTCCAAGAAATAATTATATCTATGAATTAAATAAATAACCCAGTAATTTATTTAATTCATTAGGCCGTAAATCAATTTATCCAATAAATCGATTTAAACATCTAATGTCCCAAATTAGATATCCAATATCTAATATTTATAATGAGAGATTAAGCTCGATTCATTCCGTCGTCAATCCTATTGCGCGACTCGGTAGGTCCATCTCAGTCAGCAATGGGAGGAACAAAAGAGTATTAGTACCACCTAGCCAGCCTGGCGGCCTACACTGTACCCCAACTGAGAAGGAATGATTGGGATTATTCAAGAACCATTCTATCGTGAATACCAGTATACGTATAAATCCTTCTTTCAAATGTCCCGATCAAGTTATAGGGTCACGGTCAATCAAACCCCATATGTACTTGCTGCTATGCATGCGTTAATGCAAATCGAGATCATCGAGCTCTCGTGTATCCAATACAACTAGCTCCAATGCTTTGGCCAAAGACTTATGATCTCATCTGACAATAACCGCATAGGACATATAACCCGCTCACTAATGGGAGAAAGAATTCTATCTCGGTATTCAGTAGGACCTGCTACTTGCCCGTTTAGATGCACGTCGAGATCGACCCACACCTCCCGGTTTATAGGGTCGAACTACTCTAATGAAAATCTTGACATCACAAGCACATCCCTACTAAATCCTCAAGTCGAAGGTTCACGAATACCTATCACAACCTTTCAATTCCGTCATTGACTGTCCCGGAGTGAAATCCGTGTGACGAATCAAGGATGAGTCGGTTCGAGTATACTAATCCAATTAGCATACCTATAACGTGTGCTTCCACTAACCATTAGTGTTCGATAGGCAGTCTCTATGTCAAAGAACACGTCATACAAGTCTTCACATAAACTTAACGTCCAGTCAAGTTTCATCGACTTGCGAACAATTAAGTATTTGAGCTATAAACATTTCTAGTGCCGACCCCCTTATCCAATAAGGAGTGGAACGTTTTGCTCTCAAATACACGAACTAGTTTCTATATGTATATTTACGAGTTAGGAATGCCAGTAACTCCCAGTAAATAAAGAAACATACATTGCCTTATTATTAATGATTTACATAATTACAAGCACAATGCCCTCACTTAACATCCTCTAAGTGGCATTCGAGGGAATACTCCTAATAGATATTCGTCATCGACCCTTGGAGTTTGATGTAGGAGATCATGTCCTAATCAAGGTATCGTCGACGAGACGGGTTTACCATTTCGGGAAGAAGGGGAAGCTCAGCCCGAGATATATGTTGGAGCAAAATCGGTATTTGCGTCGTTGTGCAGAAGCGTAAAAATAAAGTGCGGAAATTAACGACACACGAATTTATAGAGGTTCGGCCAAACGTGCCTACGTCCTCTCTCTCGGTATCTTTTTCTATAGGATGAATATCAAAACCTCTGCACCTCTCTTCTATCGGTCGAGGGATAACCGTTACAAGCTCGTCTTCTATCGGTCCGAGTAAAACCATTCTCTTACTTGTCTTTCTGTCGGTCCAAGTTAAACCGTTTTCCTTTTCTATTGGACAAGGAATCAACCACTCTAGATTTCTATCGGTACTAGATAAACCTCACTAAGAAAGCGATTGCGATTCTAACAATGCCGGATCCTGATCCTAATAACACCGAATCCAATCGTATCTTTTCTTTTACCTCTCGTGTATGTGTTGAATGTATAAACACTCAAACTAACAATATAAGCTCAATATTACAACAACAATATAATGTATATGAATGTCAGATCAATGTCTTGAATACTTGAAGTTGTTGTGTGGATTAATACCAAGGATGTGGTCTTTATAACCTTCTTCTTCAAACTAGCCATTGTTGACTTTTGACTTGCTAGCGTGCGCTAGCTCTTCTTCTTAGCGTGCGCTATCGCGCATTTTTGCCTTAACGTACGTTATGAACTCCATGTAGCGTACGTTAATGATTTGTAATTCCAGTCCAGTGGCTATTGTCCATGACATTTAGCGTGCGCTAACATTTCCTTGTAGCGTGCGCTAATCTTGCATCATTGCATGCATCATATATCCGTTTATACTTTTGACTTTGCTTCAGAATCTTTCCAACGGATTGATTGACTTGATTTCAAACACATTAGCGTGTGCTATTCCTCATCCTTAGCGTGCGCTATGATTTCGTCATTGCTTACGTCATACAGTGTTTGAATATCTTCACAACGTTAAAATAACCTTTGATAGTGTGCGTTATTATGCATGTGTAGCGTGCGCTATCTTCACTTTCTAGCGTGCACTATTCCATCAGGGAAATCCTTCAGGTAGCTTCGTAACTTGTCTAATCTGCAGATAACTCTCGTTAGCGTGCGCTAACCTTTAGCACTGGCGTGCGCTAAGCATGTATTTTGTTCAGCTTTTTGCGTCTTCGTCTGCTTCGATGTTTTGCTTTGCCTCGATGTTGTTTTGTTGTGTTTAGCAACTTAATCATCAAAACTCTATTTATGAATATGTGGAATAAATATTCCAACAATCTCCCCCTTTTTGATGATTACAAAACAACTCTTGAATTGGATAAAACCTGCAAAATAAAAAATATATATTTGTACATTTCAAAATTTTCGGCTTTGATTGTTTCGTTAGTTTCACCCATTTTGTTTTTCTGTTATTTTCGACTTCTTCTTTATTTTTCAACTTCTTCGTTTCTCCCCCTTTTTGTATGCTTTTTTTTTCTCCTTTTCGACTTCTTCGATTTTTATTATCTTCTCCTCATTTTTATTTTTTACTTTTCTCGTCATTCTTCCATGACGCATTTTATCAAATTCCCCTTTTTGTATTCAGCAAAAAGTGTAAAAAATAAACCAATTGAATAGAGGATACCATTTATTGAATATGCATGATACCAAATGATGAAAAAAAATTACTCCCCCTCACAAAAATATTCGTTTTAAAAAAAATACTCCCCTTGAGTGAAATATCAATAGCTAAAAATTAATTTTTGGGGATCCAACATATAGTTGGTTTTTCTTTTGAAACATGGACGGTATTTGAAATAATTGTTTCTTTAGGAACCCAAATTTTCTTTGTTTTTATCGTCCGTCTTGGGCTTTTACAATTTGAAATATGGTGCCCGATTTTCAAATATTTTTCACAATTGAGTATTTTGAAATTTACGGATTCATTTTTAGAACGTGGTTTGAATCCCAACCCCTGTTTATTTAAAGTGTATTTTTGAACCGAGAGCATGTTTTCAAATTTCTCGTTTCCGAGAGAGAATTTTTTCGTTAAATTTTGTAGTTCGGTTTGAACTTTAACAAGATCACCCTTTAAAATATTTTCGTTTTCAATGCATTTAGAATGATCGATTTCAACAAACTTTCCCTTTTAAAGAATTTTGGAATTTTCAATTTCCAAAGTTTTATATTTAGATTTAAGGGATTTGATCTCACTTAAAGCATTTTGATAATCCGTATGTAATAACTCGAATGCTTCAAAAAGTTCATCGTAAGAATTACTTACTTGGCTTTCAACGTCGCTATCGTCTAATGAACTACGGGCCATGAGAGCGAGATTGTTTTGATTTATAAAATCATCATCAATATCTTCGTCACTCCATGTTGCAATTAACACCTCTTTGGGTTTTACACGACAAAGCAAAGTGGTCTGGTTTACCACATAATCGACAAGTGTTGTCGAATTTCTTAGATTCGCCCTTTTGGATGTCTTGTTTTCTCTGGTTTAATAAGTGTTGGAACTTATTGATATTCTTGGCATAATATGCCGATTATTCGTCGCTTTCGTCCACCGGGATTTCTTCCTTAGATCTCGACATCTTAGCCTTCATGGCTATCGATCTTTCCTTCGGCTTCGGTTTGGCATTCAGAGATTTTAGAACAATCTCGTAGTTGATAAGAGAACCAACGAGAGCACTAAGATCAAGATTATTTAAATCTTTAGATTCCATTATTGCCAGCACCGTACCGTCCCATTCTCGAGGTAGTGATCGGAGAATTTTCTTTACTTTCTCACTACTCGAAAGTGGTTTTTCGAAACGTGCTAATCCATTTGTGATGACCGAAAATCGGTCGAGCATGATCGTGATGGATTCATCGTCCTTCATTTGGAATAGTTCGTATTCGTGAAGGAGGATGTTTATTTTCGTCTCATTGACTTGAGACGTTCCTTCGTGTGTTACCTCAAGCATTTTCCAAATTTCTTTGGCACTATCACACGATGATATCCGATTGTGTTCTTCCGGATTTAAGGCACAATATAGGAGTTGAGTTGCCTTACAATTGTAATGGTCATTTTTCCAATCGGAATCGTCATATTCTTCGAAAGTTTTAAGCGTACCGTTGGAATTCGTTGGAATTCTGGGACCAAGGCATATAACCTTCTATAATTCGATATCGTAAGCTCGGATGAAAATAGACATTTTCTTCTTCCAAGTCATGAAATTCGATCCATCAAAAAATGGTGGTCGATTGAGAGCAAGGCCTTCGACTGGAGCATATTGAAACGCCATTTGGATTGACTCCTCGGATGTTAAGCCGCGTATTGGAGGTACGGCTCCGATACCAATTATTGGGGCAAAATCGGTATTTGCGTCGTTGTGCGGAAGCATAAAAATAAAGTGTGGAAATTAACGACACACGGATTTACAGAGGTTCGGCCAAACGTGCCTACGTCCTCTCTCTAGGTATTTTTTTCTATAGGATAAAGATCAAAACCTCTGCACCTCTCTTCTATCGGTCGAGGGAAAACCGTTACAAGCTCTTCTTCTATCGGTCCGAGTAAAACCGTTCTCTTACTTGTCTTTTTGTCGGTCTAAGTTAAACCATTTTCCTTTTCTATTGGACAAAGAATCAACCACTCTAGCTTTCTATCGGTACTAGATAAACCTCACTAAGATAGCGAGTGCGATTCTAACAAATGCCGGATCCTTGATCCTAATAACATCGAATCCAATCGTATCTTTTTTTTTACCTCTCGTGTATGTGTTGAATGTATAAACACTCAAACTAACAATATAATCTCAATATTACAACAACAATATAATGTATATGAATGTCAGATCAATGTCTTGAATACTTGAAGTTGTTGTGTGGATTAATACCAAGGATGTGGTATTTATAGCCTTCTTCTTCAAACTAGCCATTGCTGACTTTTGACTTGCTAGCGTGCGCTAGCTCTTCTTCTTAGCGTGCACTATCGCGCATTTTTGCCTTAACGTACATTATGAACTCCATGTAGCGTACGTTAATGATTTGTAATTCCAGTCCAGTGGCTATTGTCCATGACATTTAGTGTGCGCTAACATTTCCTTGTAGTGTGCGCTAATCTTGCATAATTGCATGCGTCATATATCCGTTTATACTATTGACTTGCTTCATAATCTTTCCAACGGATTGATTGACTTGATTTCAAACACATTAGCGTGCGCTATTCCTCATCCTTAGCGTGCGCTATGATTTCGTCATTGCTTACGCCATACAGTGTTTGAATATCTTCACAACGTTAAAATAACCTTCGATAGAGTGCGTTATTCTGCATGTATAGCGTGCGTTATCTTCACTTTCTAGCGTGCACTATTCCATCAGGTAAGTCCTTCAGGTAGCTTCGTAACTTGTCTGATCTGCAGATAACTCTCGTTAGCGTGCGCTAACCTTTAGCATTGGCATGCGCTAAGCATGTATTTTGCTCAGCTTTTTGCGTCTTCATCTGCTTCGATGTTTTGCTTCGCCTAGATGTTGTTTTGTTGTGTTTAGCAACTTAATCATCAAATCTCTATTTGAGAATATGTGGAATAAATATTCCAATAATATATTGGGCTGTTTGAGATTCTAGACAAAGCCGGTGAGCTGGCTTATCGGTTAGCGTTACCTTCACCCCTTAGTCAAGTTCATATTGTGTTTCATGTTTCTCGATTGAGAAAGTACGTTCCGAACCCGAGCCATATCATCTGTTACGGGGATATCGAGGTAGCGGATGATGTCACATTTGAGGAAAGGCCGGTAAAAATCCTTGAACATCGTGAGAAACAACTTCGAAATAAAACCATTCCGTTGGTTAAGGTTCAGTGGTCGAGGCATGGAGTCGAGGAGACGACTTGGCAAATCGAAGATAGTATGCGCGTCAAATATCCCAAATTATTTACTTCTTAAGTTTCGGGATGAAACTTATTTCTAGAGGGGAGAATGTAATATCCGTACTTTTCTATTTTTAGTAATTTCCATTTTCGGGTATTTTCTATTTTTAGCGACTCGCTTCTAACTATTTTGACATTTTAAGGATGTTTAATTCTGCATATTTTGGCATCCGAGCATGTTCTGGAATTGTTTTACTCGATTTGTGTTTAGTTGTGATTTTTCCACTTGTCGACTCGTTTGGTGTGTTTGTTGTGCGAAACTATCGTTTCGAGTTTTGTGCAAGTTCATTTAATGTTATTTGACATTTTGTGATCTTCGGCACGGTTGTTCGTTTCCGTATTGTGGTTTTCGATCATTTCGGGTCGTTTTGTAATTTCCTAAAAGTTTAGGGAATTTACTTTCGTGGTCATATTCTGAACCTTTGGGTAATCGGGATCGTGTTTTATTTTAGCGCTTAAGTTCATCACTTTGAACTCTTTGTATTGGTGTCTGAACTTTTCGTCGATCGTCGTGTTTCGGTTTTTCGTATCGCTTCTGCATAATTGTTGGCTAACTGTGATTCTGTACTGGAGTTCTTACGTACTTAAAGGGCAATGCTTAACGTACGTTATGTTGCCTACCTAACATATGTTAGCCACTTGTGTAACGTACGTTAGGGTCTCCAGGGAATCGGACACGGAACTATGTCAGTCCCTTACGTACGTAAAGAAGGAAGCTTTACGTACGTTAACCTTTCATGATTTACCTATGTTATCGGGATCGGGTTTAAATGCCCAGAACTGACCGAAATCGGATATTTTTTTTCATTCTTTCTCTTCTCCGCGACTTGGACGAATTCTTGGGCGATTTTGGGCGATTGTTGGCTCTTCAATCTTCTAGCGATCATATTCCTTGGAGTTTTGGTGTGGAATAACATCACCAATTCATCTTCTTCGTCCTTGAATCGAGGTAATCTTCTAGAACCCTAACTTTTCCGGGATCTGGGGGTTTCTTCATGATTTCTCTGATTTGGTTGTAGTTATGGTGGGATTGTGTTGAGTGTGAATTATCTACTTCCGATAAATGTTTTTCCTACGAGATTATTGGTGTATTCTTGGAATTTTTGAGAATCGAGAGGGTTTTGGTTGCGATCCACCCTCGTTGGATATATTGTTAGATTACACGTATCGTAGGCGAGGGTTTAGATCGTATTTCAATTTAAATTCCAGTTGTGTTGTTGTTAATTATCGTCTTACGAATCGTCTAGGTTCGAAGTTCCCGAGTTCCTTCAATGGTGATCATTTACCATATCAAAACGGTCTGTCATATCTCAAAGGCATGTAATTCTTACGAACTTACCATCTTAAATGTGCAAAGTGATGTTTATGAGTGTTAGAGTGTATATGTTCACTTCGAGACGGTCCGACGGGGCCTCGGAGGGATCCACATTTGGTTGGGTCCGCGAACTTTTGGGTTAACCACTCCAGGAGGGTCTATCGGGGCCTCGGAGGGATTCACGCATGGTCGGGTCCATGGTTAATCGGGAGGATTTATTTTGTGATACATTTATAAATATTGCATTTCCAAAAATCATTATCTTATTTGCTTTTCAAAAACTATTGATGCATGTGCTTTGATGTTGTAAGATGTAAGAATTTGTTTGTGTTACTTGTACTAACTATTCCACGGCTAACCCCATTTGGGGGAAATACGTTTCATGTATTTTAGGTTTAAAGAATGCGATTGGACGAGCACCGGGGCAGTACGACGATGAAGGCAGGAGTGATACTGTGAAATGTCTTAGTGTTTAATCTTTTTTTATTTTGGTTGTTGCATTTTTGTATGTCATAAACCGGTAGTTGGTACTCGACCACTGTAGTGGTTATTTTCCTTTTACTGGCTATGTCGAGTTCATTGTATTGTGGGTTGAGTTTGGTCTTTGGAATTCATCGGTAAACCCGGTAAATAATTGTTGATTTTGGATATTATTGGAAAAATTGTTTTCGATGTCCTTTGATTATGGTTATTTTTGGAAATCAACCTTGTGAGTTCCAGACGGGATTTAAGATGTTGTGACATTCCCTGAATATCTCGGGTGTGTTACAATATTGAAATTTTTGCTCCTGTTATTAAATTCACCTTGTGCGAATAATGCTTGCTCTAGTTGCACAATTTGATTGGAAATTAAAACAGTTAGATGTTAAAACTGCTTTCATGCATGATGAACTTGAAGAAAAGATTTTTATGAGTCAACCTAAAGGCTTTATTGATCTTAAGCACCCTAATCATGTTTGTTTGCTTAAGAAATCATTTTATGGTTTAAAATAGTCCCTAGAGGGTGGAATAAAAAGTTTGATGAATACATTCTCTCTCTTAAATTTACTAGGAGTAATTATGATCATTGCTTGTATTTCAAAACCAAAAATCTTGTTTTCTTTCTCATGTATGTTGATGATATGCTCTTAGTGAGTCCGTGTCTGAAAACTGTGGATTATGTCATTAAATGCTTGAGTGATACTTGGTGGAATACTTGTAGCGAAAGAAAGTGTGTAAAGAGATGGGGAATAAGAATGTTGGTACAAAATTACATGGAGTGGTGGAGAGAGAACATGAGTAGAGAGGGGAAAGTAAAAAGCTGAATGTTTGTACCGATTACTAGGAGTGACACTTCTAAATAGAGAAAGTGTGTAGAGAGATGTGGGAGTACAAAGTTAAATATTGGTATTGTTATTTTGGGTGGTACTTCTAGAGTGAGAAAGTGAGTAGAGAGATGGATAAAAAGTTGAATGTTGGCACCGATTACTTGGGGCGGCAATTAATATTGATACCGACTTCTTGGAGTGGTCATTAGAAAGAGATTGGTAGAGAGATAATTAAATCAAGATACCAATGTGCATAAAATTCTGTCTAAATTTTCTACGACTGATTCTAAACCAATGAGTGTGCCATTAGTTGGTCATTTCCTACTTAGTAAAGATCAGTCCCCTAAGACTGATGATGACATTAAGTATATGAGAAGTGTGCCTTACTCCAATGCAATTGGCTCGGTTATGTGCTTAATGGTCAGCATGAGATCTGACATAGCATACGCTGTAAGTTGTCTTAGCCGATACATGGCTAATACAGGGGTCTATCATGGGCAAGCCGTCAAATGGATATTGAGGTACTTGAACGGCTCAACGAGGTATGGTCTAAAAATCTCACGACACCCTCAAGGTGTACAACTGGTAGGATATGTTGATTCTAATTATGCTGCAAATCGAGATAATCGTAAGTCCACGACCTCTTATGTTTGTAATTTGCGTGGAGCAGCTATTAGTTGAAAATCACGTTTTCAACCCATTGTTGCCTTGTCAACCACTGAATCTGAATATGTTGCAATTATGGAAGCTTTAAACGGAGCAATTTGGTTAAAAGGACTTTTATCTAAAATTGATTTTCTAGAAGATAAAGTCAAGGTTTTTTCGAATAGTCAATCTGATATCCAACTTTGCAAAAAAACTATTTTTCATGATAGAACCAAACACATTGCTGTCCGTTTTTATTTTATAAGAGATGTTGTTGCTAAACGAATAATTTATCTTGAAAAATATTATCTCAGTTTAATCCTTCTAATA
This sequence comes from Orobanche coerulescens, assembly GCA_033398695.1. Lineage (NCBI taxonomy): Eukaryota > Viridiplantae > Streptophyta > Magnoliopsida > Lamiales > Orobanchaceae > Orobanche > Orobanche coerulescens. The sequence goes on along the minus strand of CM065804.1, from coordinate 188,637,505 downwards.
TGGGTACTAAGTGATTGTCCATTGAAAAATTTAAATCTTGTTTGAAGAGGTTGAATTTCGATTCAGTAGAATAAATTTTTAAACTTTGTGTTTATTAGGGGTTCTCTTTTGATTTAGTTTTCTTTGTGACTACTTATCCATACTTACTTTGAGTGTGAATGGAGGTAACCCCAGAGTTAGGCGATGATGAGATTCTTTCGGAACACAATAATGAAATTTAACTAGTTGGTCCAAGAAGGTGGAGAAATGTTATATTTTTTGGCCCAACCGGCCCAATATAGATATCCATTTAAAATCGACTCATACCTATTATGTGCTGGCCCAGCCCATTGGCAGCCATTTTGGCGGTGAGCCGTCCAATCTAAGGACTCAATCTTGGCCGCTCGCTCACTCTTATATATTTAACCCTAGCCTTGACCCTTCATTTTCGTCCGCCTCCTTCACCTTAACTCTCGGTCTCTTTTCTCTCGGGTCTGTTCCTCCCGTTTTTCTCGCTCATCCCCAATGGAGTTGCTCTTGTCTCCGATTGTTGCAGCAAACCCCGCTATCTTCACGTTCCCCACCTGTATAAAAGGGGGCGACGTGAGAGATGGAGGATACAGTGAAAATTAATCATCCTTTTGCAAAGTGAGTGAAATCGAAATCCTTTTCTTCCTAGTGACAAAGTGAGTGATATATCGAGGCTCTGATCTTGAGATCTAGAGTTTGAGGAAAAGTGCTACTTGGGATGTGGCTGGCCGACATTGTGATTTTCGGTATCAAATTGCTAGGGTTTCTAGAGATCAGAGCCACTATATTGTTCCTAAGGGGTTTCTTAAAATCTCATATGTCACTTTCAATTATTCATTTATCTCTCCGATTTCTTACTATTGGATCTGTTATTATACATATATATTATTAATATTAGTTATTATTAATATATTTCATATATATATATATATAATCTATCGATTTTCTTTTGAGTTTCAAGCATATAATCTTACTGTTGTGTTTGGTTGTGTGTCAGATTTGTTCTGGACTTAAGTTGCTTGACGGTGGTGTTGCTATACTATTGACCGAAAAATGATATGTTCTCTGTCCGGTTACTCTCTTGATCTGATTTACCGATTATAATTTTATTTGATTATTAGATGGTCTGTAATTCGTAAACCCTGTCCCGTAGTAGTCAATCTTTGTATTAGCTATATTTGTCGCAATCCGCATTGTGCTATTGATCCTTATTTATTAAATATTGGATCAATACCCAACACATGCGTTGATTAAAGAGGCGATTTATCTCTACATACTCGGTCCAATTTTAACATAAAAAATAACCGAATTTCATCTTAATTATTCATTTATCATGCAGGGCCGGCCCTGCGGGTAGGCTATGAGTGCGCCGCCCAGGGCCCAACCCAAAAAAGGGCACAAAAAAGTTATTTTTTACCACTCCTACTCAATACATGGCCCAAAACCTACCCATTTAAGATTAGCATGTCTGCGTATGAAAAACTAACATTGAAATTGGGCAAGATTGTTTTCACTTTCCAATTTTGTAATTTAAAGATTGAAGTTGAGCAAGATTGTTCTCACTTTTCAACTTGGCAGCAACTCCAAATTAATTTTGTTACTCTCTTCTCTTTCCAGTAATTCCATTCAATTAGTTATATAATATGCAAGTATAGTAGTTTACATAACCTTAAATTGTGCCTTTAGTTGTGTTTATTCGCCTAATGCCTTTATTTTGAAAGAAAGGGAAAAGATGGATGAAGAGAAAATGAGAAATTAGGAATTAAGGACGTTTTAATGCTAGAGAATTAGGAATATGTGGTTTTGTTTATAATTCTATGCTAATAGTAGGAAAAATTATATATTGGTTGGTTGTTGCCTTGTCTTGTTTTCATGCTAGAAATCTGTCGTTTTGTTTCTATGATTCCACTTCGGTTTGGTTTTATCATCCATGTGTGTGTACTCTTCATTATTTCTTGCAATGAATTAGGATGGAGTAATATTTTCTTGATGGTGTTTCCCTTTAAGAGGATTTACACCACAAATTTTTATTGAGACTCATTAAACATTACTCTGTTTTGCTTTAAAAATAATTTGGACGTATATTAAATTAAATAAAAAAGCCTATTTACCGGACTTCGCCTAGGACCAACGAAATGTCAGAACCGGCCCTGTTCTCAGGGCACATATTTTGCAATTTTATCAACACTCCACAACTTTGACGCATTATATGGACTATAAAACTTGGGCTACAATTACGTACACGTAGCATTTCAGATTCTTTACATATCTATATAAATTAATTATAAATCTTAATATAAGAACTAATATTAAAATGACAATATTGAATACCTATGATTAATAGATTGGTTATCTGAAATAGAATTTTTCAATATCAAATATTTGGTAACTCAACCACCAACGTTAAGTGAAGTATATTGATTTCAACTACTTAGAAGCATGGATTTAGTTACCTCAATATTGCATTTAAATATCAACTCAAAGTTGTGTTTCTTATCATTATTTTATTTTTATGATATTTTTGTAATACTTTCATAAAACATACTCATGGAGTTCCACAAATTTATTCCTACCTTTTATTTTCAGTATGTCCTCAAAATTTATTGATATGCTATTTATGGATATTAATTAACTTAACACTACACTAATATGGAACACTTTCTATACTTACATTCCACTCCGCAATACACTTTATAATTTTTCTATTAAAGTTCGTATTGAAGATAATGCATAAATTTGAGGGAAAAATGGAGCATTAGATTGTACTCACTCCTTCCCAATTTAGGTTTTTATTTTTTTCAATTTTTAAGGATTGTAAATTTTGCACCTGATTTTGTAATTTTACTCTTGACATATTCATCAATCTTTTCCAATTAAAGTGAGAGGTTCACTTTTTGACGATTTCTAAAAATAAGTCTTTCAATTTAGATATTATTCGCCTTTATACCAAAATTAGACATATTTCAATAAATTATTGTACCTTATCAAAACACCAGATTACTACTATTTTCGACCCGTTTAATCACACAGTGTATTTTCGACCAATTCGATCTGAGGCGTCATTTTTGACCTGTTCGCACAGGGGCGTCATTGTCGACTTTCACTGCTGATGTTATTTTTGACTATTTTCACCACGGGACATCATTTTAGATTGTTTTCGCTCCAAGTCATTATTTTCGACCCGTTTTGCTCTGGGACGTCATTCTCGACCCAGTTCGTGCCCTACGATATTTTCGACCCGTTTCTATCCACGATTATATTTTCGACCCATTTCTTCTCGGGACATTATTTTCGGCTCGTATCACACTAGGCGTTACTTTCGACCAGTTTCGCTCGGGGGCATCAATGTTGACATGTTCGCCCCGCAACATCATCTTCGACATGTTCTGCCATCAACCTCATTTTCGACCCATTTTGCCATGCGCGCCATTTTGTTTTCGCCTGGGATATCATTTTCAACCCTTTTCGGCTCGTGACATCACTTTAGACCCATTTTACACTGGGACGTCATTTTCAACCTATTTCGCCCCGAAAAATATTGTTGATTAATTTCGGTCCGTGATGATAAATTCAACCCATTCCGCACAGAGACATTACTTTTAATCCGTTGCGCCCGTTATGCTAATTGAGTTGAGTTGAGTGCGTTATTTCAATGTATCCCATGAAAAACAATGTCAAGGCACATGTAACTTCTAGATGAAGCAACACAGATATTCAGAAAATACAGCTATGGGAATAAGAGAGAAAATTAATTTTGCCCTTTTACGTATAGTATTATTTTTTTTTGTCTCAAGTTTAGCAACAACTCTTTTGATACTCAAATTGTCGGAATTGACCTTTATTCGAATACATTCGAGTCATATATTGTATTTTCGAGTAACATAATTTCGAGTCAACTTCAAAAAATATACAATATTGAGGAAGGCTGACAATCGGGTAACACAATTAGACAATCGAGTTACCCGATAAAATACGAGTTACCCGTAACAAAATCGAGTTACCCGAAACAAAATTCGAGTTACCCAAATCTTAATTCGAGTTACCCGAATCTTAATTCGAGTAACCTGAATCTGATTCGAGTTACCCGAATAAAAAATTCGAGTAACACGTTTTGACATTTCGGGTAACTCGAATCCGACTAGGGTAACTCAAATTCCTATTCGTGTAACTCGAGATAGTTCGAGTAATAGGTTTTCTTAAACGGTTAACTCGATCTGTATTGTGTAACTCGAATTCGGGTAACTCGAATATCTAATTATGTTATCCAATTGTCAACCTTCTTCAATATTGTATTTTTTTGAAGTTGACTCGAAATTGTGTTACTCGAAAATACAATATATGACTCGAATATATTCGAGTAAATGTCAATTCCAATAATTTGGATATTAAAAGAGTTGTTGCTAAACTTGGGGTAAAAAAATAATATTATAGTATAAAAAAGGACAATACAAGCTATTTCCACATGGGCATAATTTATCTATTAAGATTTTTCCTCTCTTCTATGCACATGGGATACAACTCAAGGACTCCGTTCCTGTACTGCCCATATTTAACGTTCATTTTCCCACATTGCCCACATTTTCGTTCAATTTCTCAAAGTACCCATCTTTCTTAATCTCTCTCTCCCACTGGCGTTGCTTTCCGGCTTCTATCCTTATTTTAATGAATCAGCCGAGTGTGATCATACAACCCACACCTACTTGTATATTCTTGTATTATATTTTAAGTATTGTTAGTTTTTTTTTTTTAAAACAAGTATTGTTAATATTGATATCTTATTCCTGTTTAAATTAATTTCACAGAACATTACTTGTGCGAATAATTTGAAATTTCGATAAAATAAAATAAAAATTAGATTATAACATTATATTATAATAAACATATTTCATAAATTTTAAATAAAATACATCACAAAACAATTAAAATACAAATAATTAATGGACATCAAATATTAATGACCATATTCAGGGCATCGTGAACTACGCCTTGTATGTCCTTCATGTCCGCAAAAGAGAGTCGCAAAAATTCTAAGAAAACATGTGTCATCTCCACGTTAATTCTTTTTCTAAAATAAAAAAATGGACTGATTAATTTGGAAGGAGGTTAGATGGTTATTCCATTATATACTATCTACCAATTAAAAACTTTCTCTCATTTTATTCTTTTTATTTTTAACCTAATAGTTTAAACAATTATAACTTTTTTGTATTAATTTTATTTTTGAAAAAAATATATCAAATTAATTCTTACTTCGTGCTCTTTAATTTGACATCCATATAGTATATATATAAAGTAATTTAAATATACTTTTAATGAAAGTTGATAATAATAAACATAATTTAATTTATTATTTATAAAATTAGATATAAGACTCATATTGTCCTACATGAAAAATAATTGTTGGTGTTTAATTAAATTATGGTTTTCCTATCATGTGCCCTTAGATCACATTATAAGAGTTTACAAATGAAAGTAAATCAAATAATAGTGTATGTATATGTTTGTGTATATTGACTCATGTATATTTTTTTTTTGATACTGATCAAAACTAATTTAATTAGTTGAAATTTGTCTTCTTACAAGCGCATAACAGGTAAACAAGCAAAAAGCTGCGCCGCAACCCCTTTTTGAATAGCAAAACCTACTCTACTAAAAATAAAATCTAGATTCTTGGAGGACGGTGAATTACTGTGGGCAACCTTTTGCACCCGATCTAGGAATCGAGTTGCCACGGGGGCAAGGGATTAAAAGTATCAAAAGCAAAATGCACAAACACGTGTTGATTCTCCAAACAAACTGATTCATATTTACACGTGTATAATTTTATAATATATTGAAATCCAATCATATATTATTAAAATAATTAAATATTTAATATTTTACACCGTGGATCGCACGTGAAGAAATCTAAGTAAGGAGAAAATTTAAAAGAAAGGCCACGTGTGGAAAAATGAACGTTAGACAACTTTCAATGAGTGATAAAAGACGAGCCATAAAAGTACAACACAACTAATAGTCTAAACAAACTTTCATTTCAATGAGTGATAAAAGACGAGGAGTCCCATAAAAGCTTCTCACTTTATAGAAAACCCACATAAGGAGAAACGTCCTGCTTCTAAATGACTAAACAGACCGGGTCCACTAGTTGAGTTGATCATTAATTCTTCAACTATCTTCCTGGGCGTGTCATCGCCATCTTCTTTCACATTCCTATATCTGAAGGGAATACACCTAAGAAATGGCTCTAATGGATACATGTAATATACGATAAATGACTATCCTCATTAGTCATTAAGGCCTTAAATACAGAACAAGAATATTTCCAAGCAACTTACGTACAGACACAGGATATTCTGTACTTTCCCAATTTTCTTCGGTTAAAACAAGTTGAAGAAGATGCCCAAGACGAAATGAGTCGGAATAACGTCATGTAACGAAGTGGCCGGGCCGAGAATATCGTCTCAGGAGAAACTGGTCAAAAATATCATCTCGTAGCGAAACAGGTCGAAAATAACATCCCGGTCGAAAGGGGTCGAAAATAATATCACGTTGGGAAATGGGTCCAAATGTCGTCCCGATGCGAAGCTGGTTCAAAATGACGCTGATGGGGAAACCAGTCGAAAATGACTCCACGGGACGAAACGAGTAAAAAATAATGTCTCATAATGAAACATGTTGCAAATATCATCCCAATGCAATAATGGTCGAAAATGACGTCCGAGGAAAAAAATGGTCGAAAACGACGTCGAAACAGGCCGAAAATCGCATCACCAACTGAAACGAAATTAAACTAACGTCACATGACGGAACGCGTCAAAAATGTCGCTCGGGGACGAAACAGGTTGAAAAATAACGTATTGGGAAGAAATGGGTCGAAATAATACAGATCCAAAATAAAATCTTGTGACGAAATTAATCAAAAATATGTCTGTGACGAAATATGGTCGGAAATTACACCTCGGGGGAGCAGGTTGAAATAATATTACAGCGCAAAAAGGGTTGAAAAATGACTTCCCATGACGAAAACAGTTAAAAATATTCACCTCGGGATACATCCAACAATACACAAGATCGGAGGCGGAATGAGCCGGAACAAAAATACTAAAAGATAATGTCAATTGATGAAATGAGTGGAAACTGACATCGTGAGGTGAAACCTGTCAAAATAACGTCAACTGACGAAACCGTCGAAAATGATACATCGGGGCAAAACGGGTCGAAAATAATGTTCCATGGTGAAAACGATCGAAAAATAATATCCCCGAGTGAAATGAATAGAAAATTGCATCCCTGGTTGAACAATGTCGAAAATGACGACCTTGTACGATACTGGTCGAAAATTTCTCTCATATCCAAATGGATTAAAATAATAATAATGTGGTCGGTACGATGTATAGGTGGCCACTGTGCCTGGCCGATCCAACCGGGATTTTCCAAACCCATGGACCACCCGGGCCAGCCCGGCCCAGGCCTGAAACTAGCCCACCGGACCCCGAGCAGTTTCGATCCTAAACTCCCCAGTCTAAGCAACACGGCCCAGCCCACAGCCTGAATCGGCTCTCTTCTCTTCTCCCAATTTAATTCACTGTTAAATGATTTTTTTAATTCAAAACCGATTTTTTTAATGCAAAATGGATTTTTTAGATTGCTTTTTTAATTTAATGTTAACGTATTTTCTTTAGAAAATTCAAAACATATTTTTTGAATTACTATTACTAAATTCTTTATGTTTAAAACGGATTTTTTCTATCAAATATTTTTTTTAATTTAAAACGTTTTTTTTTTAAAATTAGACCAGCCCGGTAGCCTGGCCCGGCCCACGGACAGCCCAGGACGGCGGGCAGTGGGCTTCGGCTGCCCAAGCTAGGCCTAACCCCTCCCAGACCGCCCCATCACTGGGTCGGTCCGGGGTCGGCGAGCCTCAATCCGGCCCGTTCAAGCCCGATTCGTGTTCCGGCCCGGCCCATGGTCATCTCTAGTGTGAGGTATAATGATTTGTCAAATAGGGCTAATTTGAGTAGAATAATAAATAATATCCAAATAAATGAGATCAATATTTCGATACACCCGTCCATTGTGTATCGCTTCCGAATCATCCCCCTTAAAATTAATTTGGTAATTAAATTGACACATATCAAAAAATTGGATGTTCATCTTCAAATCGTCTTCTATTGTCCAATCAAATCACACAATTATTACATATCATTATTGCCACATAATAATCAATTTATAATTTATAATGCTTATAATTTAAATTGAAATGGAACATACTATATGGATGAAAATCTTTTTATAATTATCAAATTTGAAAATATAAATTAATATGTTTTAGTTAGCATTTTGAAATGAAAAATATTAAATGGACGAAAATCTTTGGAATAAGACACACTTTTGTGTATTCATCGCTCAATTTTGATTAAAATATTTTAGTAAGATTGATATTTAATTTAAGATATTCTGGATATTTAATTTTGATAAATAAAATTTTGGACATTTTATAATTAAAATATTTAATTTCCGATTTTACTTTTGATAATTAAAATATTTGATAATTCACACACACAAGTTTGTATAATCAATGATCAAATATCTTCTTTCAATAGCAATTTTAATTGAATGTTACTTTAATATTTTGTATTAAAATTGATATTTAATTTTTAATTTAACTCTAATTAATTAGTAACTTATCAAATATAAAATAAGCTTACAAATGTTTTTATTTTTAAATTTTGATATGCTTAATTAGTTAATTAATTAATGATTTCTTTAAATATCATATATTTGTAATCAAGGAACTTAAAAAAGACCCCAATAATAATAAGTATACAACATTCACATAAATATATAATATATTATAAAAAATACAATAGTATCCCCAGTTTCATACATATATTCAAATTCGCAACTATTAGTAAAGAATTGTATCAAATCATCCAACTTCATAGTTGGAGTCACAAAAATTATACATTTATATGCAATAGTTGAAATTGAGTAAAATGTTGATCTCCGAGAAGCCTCCGTTAATAGAAGAGATAACAATCTAATAAAATTATTAATCATCAACACGCTAATAACAAATATTGTTGATTTTTTTTTTCTTTTTTTTCTTGCAATTCACTATAGCTCTGAGGCATCAATGGTGGTCCTCGGCGGTGGTGTTTCATAATATATAAATAAAAATATTAATATCTTTAATCAGATTTGAATATGTATACTCATAAATAGATAAAGTATGTATATGCGCATAAATGGACGAGTGCTTACACATTGTCATACTTACGTATCATATATATACTTCTATTAAAAAGAGAGTCGCGACATGTGTCATTTTTAAAAATTTTTTGATTTTTTTTAAATATAGTATATATATAGAGACAAATGTCTTTTTAAATTTTCATCAAAATAGAAAAAAAAAATCTAAAAATGTGTTGTGAGAATTTTATTCCACATGTTATACTCATCTACCAATGAAATAAAATTCTTTCTTCATTCTTAGCTTAAAATTCTAAATATTTAAAAAAATTGTATCAAATTCATTCTTATTTTACGATCTTGAATTAGACATTCATATTGAATATGATAAATTTGATGAATGACATTAATGACCGATTACACAAAAAAATTGATATTAGAAAAAATATAGATATTAGTTTCAGTAAAATTAATTGACACAAAATAAAAATAAATTAAATCACTTTTTAAAAATTAGGTTTAAGACTCATTTTACTTATATAAAAAATAAATTATGATATTTTTATAATTATAATAACTAAAAATAGTAAAACACATAATTTACACACATATACGAGGACTTAATCACATACTACTTCCATCCCCCAAATTTGTCCGTATAAATTAACTTAACAGTACGCAATGTGAGACTCCTACGATTACATTACACTCCATAATACACTCAATAATTTTTTTTTTTATTAAAATTCATGCCAAAGATTCTCAAGAACAAATTTGGGGGCGGAGAGAGTACTTTTTAAATAATAAAATATTTTATCTGGTGCATTGCAGAGGCGAACATCTAGTATACTAAATATTATCTTTTATTTATTTTGTTGTGTTTTATGTAATATTAGTGGTTCTTGAGGTATAGAAAATAAGATTATGGCCATGTTTGATGATTAGAGGATAGTTGATAGCATATTGTATTAGCTATATGTGGCTGATTGTATTAGCTATTCGTATATATGTATTTAGTGAACAAATAATAGTTGATAGGTGCTTGATTGTGTAAAATGAATAATAAAAATTTTAAAATATTTGTTTGATTAATAATTCTAAAAAATATGGTGAATTTATTGAATAATAAAATAATATTACAAAAATCTTAATTATTTAAAATTGTCATAATTCAATTTTTTGTAAATAGATAAATACTACTCGTAGTTAAACATTAATTTAGAATTGTAAATAGCTCTGTTGTAAAGGGATAAGCATGTTTGGAACTCTTACTATAAGGACATAATTTTTGATCATTTTAGGATAAAATTATCATTTGAATCAAGTACACAAGTCTTTCTAAGTGAAAAATAATTCAATTTTTTTGGGACTGCTACGAGTATATAAGTTCTATATCGAGTTTCGTAGATTGTATTATTTTCAAATTAGTAAATCAATTTTTTTTTTAATTTTTATCATTTATACTATTTATTCTTAATATTCGGATTTTTATCAAGATGTATAGTCAATTATCGTAACAACTTATATTTGATTGTGTAGATATTTTATAAATTTAAAGATGGGAATGAGTAGTAAGATCACATTTCAATCTGATTTGGTACGAGTACGTGTATATAAATTTTAAGGGGTCTGAGTGACTGAACCTTATACTCATCGTTTCAGATACTAGTACATTAGTTGAAAACACAAACAAGTAGTAAGTCACCGTTTAAATGGATTTGAGATGGGTACGAGTATATAAATTCTAAACTGAGTTCTGGTGGTCGAATCCTAATATTACTATTTCGATTCACTGTTATTCGTCCTGATAAATGATATTGAGTGACTAAATCTAGAGATGTTAAACGGGCTAGCCCTAGCGGTTCCGGGCTAGTCCTAGCGGGCTTCGGGTTAAACGGTCCGGGCTAAAAAAGCCCGGATTTAAACGGGCTAGGAAATATTGGCCCTAACCCTAACCCTAACGGGTTTCAAGCAAACGGCTAAATATTTAAAATCTATTTTTATTTTTATAAGTAAAAACAATGAAAATATATTTTATATATATAGTAACAACTATACTATAATAAATATAACAAAAAATACACTTTTATGTATATATATATATATATATATATATATATATATATATATATATATATATATAGGCGTTCAATGCAGTCCAATATTAGATGCGATTTACTGATTAATTTATGCATGAGTTTTGTACTAATTATGCATGAAATATATGTATTTCGTGCATCAAAATTTCAATGCATTAATTCTCACAAAAAATTGATGCATATAATCTAATATTTTAATGCATCGATATTTTGATGCATATATTGCATATTTTAATGCATTGAAATTTTGATGCACGAAATGCATATATTTCATGCATAATTAGTACAAAGCTCATGCATAAATTAGTACTGTAAAGTAATGATTGAAATTTTGATGCACGAATTGCATATATTTTATGCATAATTAGTACAAAACTCATGCATAAATTAGTCAGAAAGTCTGCGTATAATATTAGACGCGTAGACGCGCCACGATATATATATATATATATATATATATATCGAGCCATTTCTAACCGGGCTTAAACGGTCAGGCCAAAAGCCGGATTTAAACGGCAGGAAATATCGCCCTAACCTGCTTTTGGCGGGTTAAACGGCCACTGCCCGAGCCCGTTTAACATCTCTAACTAAATCCTAGCCAAATATTAAATTTAAACTTATAAATTACAATGTAGCCTGATTTCCATCGACTTTTGGTAGAGAGAAATGAGAGGAGAGAAATGGAAATGGAAATGGATTCTCTTGTTTGGTAGAGAGAAATGAGAGGAGAGAAATGAAATGACATTTCCCTGATAATTGATTTCCTTTGTATTTGGAGAGAATTGATTTCTCTGATTTTTGGAGAGAATTGATTTCTCTGAGTTGGTATCGCCGCCGCCACCACCACCGTCGCCACCACCGACCACCGCTGCCACCTCCACCGCCGCCGCCACCGCCCCCACCGCCGCCACCACCACCGCCGCCACCACCACCACCACCGACCACCGCCGCCACCACCGTCGCCACCACCACCGCCGCCACCACCACCGTCGCCACCACCGACCACCGCCGCCACCACCGACCCCACCGCCACCACCACCGCCACCGCCGCTGCCACCATCACCACCACCGCCACCTCCACCACCGCCACCACCGACCACCGCTGCCACCACCGCCACGACCACCACCGCCACCACCAAGAGAAATGATTCTCTGTTGCATTTCTCTGCTGAATTCTCTGTGCTATCAAACAGGATAGTCAATTCCTATTCTTCTGACCAATTCTTTTTATCTGCAATCATTTCTCTGGAATTGATTTCTCTGCAATTTCATTCTCTGTACCAAACGCACCCTTAGTCGAGTCATAATATAAGAAACTCGATTAAAAACTGCACATATTATAACTGTAACTCGATGGGTATTCATAATTGTTGAGATTCAAATACAAGTCAAATTGGCCGTCAACTGAAAAGCGTGGAACAAAGTCCTATAAGTCTTTGATGAACGAAATTTATTCAATGAAATTGGTTCATTCAAATTTTTGAAGCGCCGTATTTGGGTCGCTCTGGAATTTTTCTGCTGCCATTAAAGATGGATTTGAGCAAGGTAACGATTTCGTGCTTTATTCCCCTTTCCCCGGAGTGAAAGGGTTTTAAGTTTTCTGAAGAGAAATTTAACTATGTCGCTCGAATTGCAGAAAACTACCGAGGAGAATAGATGTCGGGAACAGGCAATGACATCGTCTTTTTGCCGCAGGATATACTCGGAGGTGATTTTATTTAGAAGAATTTTTTATCGTTCAGTGAACGGGTCTCAAGTTTTTTTTTTTTTTTCAGAAGTGCCGTCAGCATATTAGTGTTAAAGTGGTGTGTGTGTGTGTGTGTGTGTGATGGTGATTTTTTCTGCACAGTACATACATATTTGAGAACAGTGATGCATGTCTAATATCATCGTCCATTCACATATTAAAGAAAACTGAAATAAGGTCTATGCAGTTTTTTCAATGGATATATTTTATTTTATTTTATTACAGAATTGAAGGTTGTTGCTCTTAATTCATAGAGAAGATATGTAAGAACACTTTTGTCTATATACACAGGTAGAAGAGGTGGGATGGGAACACCTTATAAATATGGGGGAAGATCTAACATTTCTTAGTTTTCGTGTCATGTAAGTCTATTTGTCTATTGAATCTTTGTAGTATTCTTTTAGAATGAAAATAAAACAAACTATACTGCAATTATACATGCCATCTTCAATGTTGTTGATCTTGCTATTAAATTCTCAGTGTATATATGTAAATCTAAGAATGTGAGCTTATAAAGTTTAATTTCTAATTCAGGATGAATAGTGTTATACATAAACAAATATTTTTGTTGGTACTTCCGATCGTTTTACGTTCATCCTAAAAGCTTTAGTGGTCTGTGGTGCTTTAGAGACGATAAGGGAAAACAGCATGTTCTTGAAATAACACTGGAGAAGACGTATCCAAAGTATCCACCTTCAGTATCAGCGGTTTGTTCTTCTCCTCCACCATTCTTGTCACTTCTCTGAAAATGCTTGAAAGCATAGGTCTGTATCTTTTTTTTTCAGGACGTGCCTTATAATCTGGATATAGAATGGTCGTTAAACTCGAAACTAAGAGATGTTGTCCAGCAATTCCAACGGGTAACTCTTGTGGATTTCTAAAATATGGTTTTGATCTATCATTCATATATTTGTACCCCCCCCCCCCCCCCCCCCAACCAATGTTTCTTGATGCTTGTTTCTTTTGGTCATTACTGATTTTTGTTCATGAATACCAGCACGTGAATAAGCTCCACGACTTTTGGTCCACTTTGGATGACATTGATCGGTCTCTTTGGGTAACTGATCCGATACACTCGAATCTTGCAACATCATATCGACAAATAAAATTAGGTTATTTTTCGTTATCTCTCTTTTTTTTTGGATTAATCATGTATTCTCCATTTTCGCTCTCGGTTTCTCATTCCTGTTGCTAATCCTTTCTTCTTACCAATATTTTTTTTATTGTTTCTGAAGGAAGTGATTGCTGTCTCGTACTGTCTATAAATGTTAATGATCCACTATCCTTACCGGAGTAGGTTTCTCTAAAATTGAAATGTACATTGTTATCTCTTTGGTGCAAATGGTATGAGATACTAACTGGATTTTCAACCTGGCAGGTGCCGCTTCCTGGGTTCAGATACCACTGTGAATTCTCTGAGGAAAATTTGGAGACGAAATTGTAAAAGATGGTACTTACGATAACCTATATAAGATATCCATAACATATAGATGTCATAACCTCTATGCCTACGGTAACCTATATGGATAATATCCATAACTTTTGTTATGTTTATTAATAGCTTATCCCCAGCGTTGTTTTTGTTTGATCTAATAGTTTTTTCGTTCTATTTCAAAAACCAGGACGAAAGACAAACCGTTTTCTGAAAATCTTGAGCATGTTTTAGATACTCAGTTGCCCCAGCCACCTCATCTCCACAAAACCGAGGAGCAGGTTGAATGTGGCATTTGTTATGCTCAATTTCTTCCCACAGGTAATCTATGTATGCTTGTTACAGTGCTGAACACTCACATATAGTTGAAGGTGTAAGATAAAAGGAATTGGACCGATTATTTGCAAAAGCTTATGCTTTTAGAACAAGTGAGCATAATGTCACGGTCGATTTTTTAGCCCGTGACAATAAGCTAATTAAAACTAGTTGATAATTAGAAGCTGGTGGGCTTACAAATAGACGTTAAATGTAAAATTTGTTAAAGGAGAGGGTACGCTGCATAAGTTGTAAAGTGCTTATTTGTTTCTAATATTCGATCTAAAAGCGAAATCTAAGACCCCCACCCACTTTTAAATTATGCAGAACCAAAAGTAGAAGTTGGCATTTAAAAACACTCGAAACTATTTTTTATCTCTCCTGGATAGGCAATCTCTTTTCTTTTTCTTTCTGTGCCAACACTCTCCAAGAGTTGTAAGTGTAAAAACAGACAAATAACTTGTGCACATTCACTGATTTGTCATTAGATGATGAACTTGGTTCTAAGAGTGGAAGTGCAACTGATTATAGATGCGAAAACGGAAGCTGCAGTCGCGGGTTCCACAGTGTTTGTCTCGTTGATTGGCTCCGTTCCATTACCACAACAAGGCAGTATGTTATTTTGCTCACATCTGTCATTTTCAAATTCTTGTTTGCGACAACTTTCATAATTTCGTGAAATAAAATAGTTTCCTTCAGTCTGTATACCGTCACTTTTTTCAAGTCTCTGCATTTTGCTTTTTGTTGTAGATCATTCGACGTTCTGTTCGGGAACTGCCCTTACTGCTCAGATCCCGTTGCAATCAAAATCAGCACAATTTAGAGTGATTATTTTAACTGCCCTTACTGCTCAGATCCCGTTGCAATCAAAATCAGCACAATTTAGAGTGATTATTTTTATTAATTTACGGTATAAAATACAGCTGTTTTTCATCTTAAGAAGCCAGTTGAAGAAAGCTCCGGCCTTTTTTTAGTCGATTTCTTCCTGTAATATCTCAAAGATTTCGCCTGGCGTGGGGAAAGAACATAGCTTTCATCAAAGGGAAAATCGAAAATATTCACGGGAGAAAAGGAGAAAACAATAAATACTGAAAATCCAGTAAGTTAAAAAGTTTGAAACAAATGGTAACTGCACTTGATTCAGTAATTATGAGTCCATCATTGAATAAATATTTTGATTTTGACAATTGTCATTTTATCCAAAAAAAAAAAAAAAAAAGGTATAGTTGTTATATTATTGAGGGATATTTTGATCTAAAATAAATGGAAGTGTATTTGACCTAAAATAAAAGGTTTGGAGCTTAACCGACTCGAATAAAAAGCCGAGAGGCTGAATTTAAACATTGAGTGCAGAATTAAAGTAATTTTGTGTCTTTCAAATTAGTTTAGGCGGTTGAGGACTAATTTTTAGTTTGGTTAAATTGTTATTGATCCAATTTCAAATTAGTCTCGACAACTCCTTACAGCGTTATATGCTTGAGACTTTTAGGCACATGAGTTAGGCCTACTTGAAATTTATTTAAATTATATTAATAATTTTAAAAATTTGAAAACTATTTTAGAAACCTAATCAGTTTATAATAAAAACAAATCCAGTCAATATTTGAGATAAACTGTTGGGAAAAATCCACACCGTGTTTTGATAATTGCCTCATACAGCAAGTCGGGAAATTCCATGGAAACTTTTGACTCTACCATTAATAGCCTTCCGTTCGGAAATTCCTCGTTAATCCCTTCAATGTCCAATGTTTCCTCCTTGTATTCAAGTCGGGACAAGTGATTGGCTACCACGTTCTCACAATCTTTGCGTCTCGAATCTCTACATCAAATTCCTGTAGAAGAGGGATCCAATGTATCAATCAGGGTTTGGAATCCTTCTTATCGAGTAAATACTTGATGGATGCATGATCGAAATGTATCAAATGCATATACGATTGCCAACATTTCTTTTTCTGTGGTAGTGTAGTTTTGCTGGGGGCCATCCAACGTCTTGCTTGCATAGTATATAATGTGAAACAGTTTCTCCTGACTTCTACTGCAAAGTCACTCGCATCACACATGATCACAAAGGGCTGCGACCAATCCGAGACTACGAGAATAGACGCACTCACCAAGGCTTGCTTTAACGACTTTAATGCCCAGAAACAATCATCAGGAAAAGTGAAAGTAGTATCTTTTTCTAATAATTTACTCAACGACTTGGAGATTTTGGAAAAATTCTGAATAAACTGTCTGTAGAAACCGGCGTGACCAATGAAGCTTCAGATGGCTTTTTCATTCTCGCGAGGAGGAAGTTTCTCTATTGCTATAATCTTTGCATGGTCATTTCAAGTCCTGCAGAAGACACCATATGGTCTAAAACAATGCCTTCTTGTACCATAAAGTGGCACTTGTCCTAATTAAGCACAAGATTCGTATCTTCATAGCGCTGCAAAACTAAAGTGAGATTCTGCAAGTAATGACCAAAGGAATTACCAAACACAGAAAAATCATCCATAAACACTTCCATTATATTTTCAATTAAACCATGGAAAATAGCCATCATGCAATGCTGAAAAGAAGTTGGGGGATTATATAAGCCAAACGGCATTCTACGATAAGCATATATCCCATAAGGACACGTGAAAGCCATTTTTCTTGATCCTCTGGCGCTATGTAAATTTGATTATATCCTGGATAGCCATCAAGAAAACAGTAATACGCATGCCGCGCCAATCTATCTAGCATTTGATCATAAAGGGAAGGGAAAAATGATCCTTGCGAGTTGCCGCATTTAAAGCCCTATAATCTATGCTCACTCGTCAGCCCGTGACTACCCTCATTGCTATTAATTCATTCTTCTCATCTTTAGTCATGGTCATCCCCCCTTTCTTTGACACTACTTGCGTATGACTCATCCACTCACAATCCAAAATCGGGTAGATCATTCCAACATCTAACACCTTAAGTACTTTCTTTTTTACTATCTCTTGCATTATGGGATTAAGTCTGCTTTGATTTTGCACTTTAGGCTTATAATTTTGTTCAAGTAAAATTCTGTGCATGCAGATTGGAGGGCTAATTCCCTTAAAATCCTAGATAGACCATCTTATAGTAGATTTATGCACTCTCAAAACATGAAGTAGTTATCTAGCCGAGTAGAGGTAAGGGAAGAGGATACAATTACCGAATTTGTATCATTGCAGCCTAAGAATGCATACTTCAGGTGTTCTGGAAGAGGTGTAAGGTCCAGAATTGTCGATGCAGCCGACTGACATGAAGCGGATTGTATGGTTTGGACCGGGTCATTTGACACCGGTCGAGTCGCCGACCGTGTCGTTCCCAGACCCCTTTCTTCAGTTTGCGCAGCAGCTGTGTGCTTTTTCTATTCCGTCCCTTCCGCAAAATCTTCAAATTTATCGATCTTTGGTCATTCCTGCCGGGAATTTAATTCACAAACATAATAAAACAAGTCAGAATCATCAAAATCTAAGGTCGACTCACTATAAAAGTATGAATTTACAAGTGAAATCTCTAATGGATCGGAAGATAATGAGTGCGATACTTTGCTTTTTCCATACAACTCTACACTATCAATGACAATGCAATGTTCAACCTTATCATGAAATTTCATAGCCCTATATATCGAAAATAGAACATGCTCATCATTAATACGTAGTGCAAGTTCTCTCTTTTCAACATTAATAAGTGCATTTCCTGTTTCTAAGAACGGACGCCCAAGGATAAGGGGCAGATCTCCATTTTCCTCCATGTCGAGGACGACAAAATTCACTGGAAATATGAACTTGTCAACCTTCGAGCACGTCCTCAACAATTCCATTGGGTATGTGATTGATCGATCCGTCAATTATAAAATTACCGTTATTGCTTTTACTTCTTCAACCCAATTTCCTGAAAATAGAATAAGGCATAAGGTTAATCGAAGCACCAAGATCACATAAAGCCTTATCAAATTAAACTTTTCTAATGGTGCATGGACAGCAAAGCTTTTGGGATCCTTAAGCTTTTGAGGTAGTTTGCGCTGGAGAATAGCACTACATTCTTCCGTTAATTTAACCATCTCATGGTCTCCGATATTTCTCTTTCTCGACATCACATCCTTCAAGAATTTTGCATAATTTGGCATTTGTTCCAAGGCATCTGCAAAAGGGATATTGATATTAATTTTCTTGAAGATGTCTAAATATCTAGCGAATTGAGTATCCAAGTTTTTCTTTTTTAAACATTGAGGAAAAGGGAGAGGAACATTAATAGTTGAGGTAGAGTTAGAAGATATTTTAGGCTTCTCAGCCCACTTAGACGCGTTGTGCTTCACTTCTTCCTCTACAAGCTCGGCTTGGTCCTCTATGACTTCCTCCCTTTGTTGGTCCGTTGGCATCTTTGGACCTTCATAGTTCATTCCGCTTCTCAAGGTGATAGCTTGACATTATTATTTTGGGTTTACTTTGGTATTGTTCGAAAACTGTCCCCTTTGATGCTGACTCCCCACGACCTTAGCCAACTGCCCAATTTGAGTTTCGAAAATTTTCATTTGACACTTTGAATCCAACTGGCGGTTGTAGAGAATTGTTCTGATTAGCGTAGCTGAAATTTTCATGTTCTGTTGGAGGGATGGTAGAAACTCGGAGGTGGGTGTTTCGAAAATGATTAAAATTCCAATTTTTAATTTAATGAGCTTCCTCCAATGGGTCTGATGGAGTGCACTTTCTTGAGGAGTTATTTTCGCATCTGCTCCCTTTGTTAGGACCCCCAGCTAATTAATTAACATAGTCATTTGTGCGGTCAGTGCCTTGATAGGATCTGAATCAGATACCTCAGCCACCCTTCTAACATTTGCCCTCTCGGTCGGCCATTGATAATTGTTCATAACCATCTCTTATATTAGTCTATAGGCTTCATCAAAGGCGCTTCTAAATAGCAATGCCCCTCCGGTGGATGCATCAATGAAGCTTCTCGTCTCTCACATTAGACCATTGTAGAAGAAACACATTTGTTGGTCTTATAGGAAGCCTTACCGAGTCGAGGGCATCGTCTGAGCAAATCCTTATAACATTCTCATGCCTCATATAATAGTTCAGAGTCTAACTGCCTGAATTGAGTAATCTCATGCCTCTGATACCATATTCTGTAACACTCCCGATATATTCAAGAATATTACAGCGCCGTAAATCCTTTACATAAGAATTTACAAGGCTAAATATATGAAAAGACAAAAACAGATACTAAATCATTAAATCGCTGAAATAAAATACGACAGTTCTGGTTCAATATCGAGAATGCAAATATCCAAATGAAGAATAATAATACATCACTTAAATACAAACATCACGAATTACGACGTACTCGAGTACTTATTAAAATAACCAACAACAGATAATAAACCCGGCCGAAACATCACTCTGCACCCTCGTCGTCATACAGCTCAAGTGGTTGTTTTCCCCGCTCTCCTGGATCCTGAATATAAACAAATGTCCACCCCCGAAGGGGTTAGCACAACGATTCTAGTACAAGTACGATAATCATATAACAATGATTTAGTCAAACAATCATCATAACAAGTTTCTTCAGCGAGAAATAACAACAACACATATCACATCATAACAGTCTCAACATACTGATGGTATTCCAACGATCCAGCGCACACAGCTATAGATTCCCATGATGATCCCGTCGGACCAACGCATGGTGGAACTAATGTCCAACGATCCAGCGCACACAACTATAGATTCCCATGATGATTCCCTTCGGATCAACGCATGGTGGACATTTTATCACAATCACGTGTACATAATACAATCACAATATAACTGACATAATATAAACAATTCTAATTAAAGTACTTACCTCGATTTGATGACAAGAAAGACTTCCACGAATATCAAAATGCTCGAAGGTCGTCCCTTTTGATTAAATACGTTGCTAAACTCGAACTTTAATAAAAGAAATAATATAGCATTTATCTCACGTTGTACGAATGTCTAACAATCCAATTTACGGCCGAAAGTTCATAAAACGTAATCTACCTGAACTGCTTACGCTGTGTATTCTATGTAGCGTGCGTTGAGCCTGCTCGTTAGCGCACGTAAACAACGAAGTCTAGCGTACGCTAACTATGTATCAACAGACCTCTCTGATCAGCCGACTGACTCGCCTGATGACATAACGTACGTTACGTACCAAACGTAGCATACGCTAAACATGCCCGATAGCGTACGTTAATCTACATAGCTTAGCATACGCTAAGCATGTATGACAGTTTCACTACTGGGCAGCAGACTGTTCTAACGGTGATGAAACTTACGAACTCCTCAGTGACTAACGTACGTTACTCGTCTACATATCATGTTCATAACTTATGAATGATCTTACGTATTCAAATATCTTCGAGGTACAAGAATACGCATAATTATCACAACACCATATTCCATCTTAGTTACAATTCTCATGAGAAGTTCGGTGTTCTTAAGGTTGATGCACTAGATTCCAATATCATCAATACATTCCGATTTAACCATGAAGATGAACTAACAATTCCAACTTATATGAAAGGATGAAATCTTTTATGATTATTTCCTAAGTCCTTCTAACAAAAGTGACATCAACTTTACGTCTACGATCCATATGGTAGCATTATCCATACGTATAATAATCTCAGAATATTTCTCTCATCATTCGACGTGGTAGGATGTTAATCATGATGTTTCCAACGATGATATCTTAAGCATAATCATTCTAGCTTATAAACATGATGTTGTTTGAATAATTCATCAATGGAACTCAATATCTTGATAGTATGACCATCTTATTCTTAAGAACACGAATCTAAGGTTGGAGATAGAATTAACATACCTTAAGATGAAGAAATCACCGAGTCAAAAAGGTAGAATCCAACTCTGGTTGTTTGTATGCCAATCCAAGGTGCTTCCCCACTTCAATGATCAATCACAAGTGAGATCCAATCTTTAATGATCAAGTAGAGGTGGTCTAAGTGTGTTTAAGGAGGATATAAGGCTCTCTGGACTATCAAGAAACGAGGACGAGTGAAGGGAACAAGAAGAAATGGAGTGCTGTCCCTTATATAAAGTTTTCTGCACATTAGCTGATTAGCGCACGCTATCCGACTATCCTGAGCGCACGCTAATAAGCGTTGACTCCAAAACTGTCCAGGTTCGTCCGCGGGAATCTTATCCGGACCCACGTCCGGTTGGCGCATGTGCTAGCCGCCCAGCTCAATAATTGACTGGTTACCGCACGCTACGCTACATTCGTAGTGTACACTAATTCTAACTGATAACGTACATTAAGCTATCCTTGTTAGCGTACGTTATCACGTATTTGCATGGGAAAAATTACATGTTGCCATACTCATGTACAAGGGTTCAAATACGAGAATATCATACTTCAATTATCGATATCACAATTCTGAATAATACAGGGTTCAAAATAGATGAAATACACAATAATAAATCCGAATATTATATACTCTCCTACTAAAAAGGAGTTTCTTCCCGAAACTCAAGACGTAAATAACTCTGGATATCTGGACCTCATGATATCTTCCATTTTCCAAGTGGATTCTTCCACTCCGTGGCATGACCACTGGACCTTGACCAAAGCGATCAGTTTGTTCCTCAATTGCTTAACTCGACTCTCGAGTATCCTGACCAGTCTCTGTTCAAATGTACCATCTTGAGCGACTTCGATCTCGTCGAAATCAATGACATGACTAGGGTCTGGTATATATTTCCGCAGCTGGGATATGTGGAACACGTTATGAACATGGATCAATGACGGCGGTATTGCCAATCTGTATGCCAATTCCCCAACTCTCTCAAGAATTTCGAACGGTCCGATATATCTTGGACTCAACTTCCCCTTTCTTCCGAAACAAAAGATTCCCCGAATCGGAGAAACCTTTAAAAGTACGTGATCTCCAGTACTGAACTCCAATGGGCGACAGCGTACGTCTGCGTAAAATTTCTGTCGACTATGGGCGGTCAACAGCCTTTCACGAATCAAGGCTATCTTTTCTCGTGTCTGCACGATCAATTCCGGTTCTGTCCCGATTAAGTCTGACGAATCATCCCAACATAGGGGTGATCTACACCTCCTCCCGTATAATGCCTCAAACGGTGCCATCTTAATGGAAGCATGCCAACTAATGTTGTAGGTGAATTCAATTAACGGCAGATGAACTTCCCAATCAGCTGACCAATCTAAGGCACAAGCCCTTAGCATGTCTTCCACCGTTTGAATAGTCCTCTCGGATTGTCTGTCTGTCTGCGGGTGATAAGCTATGCTGAAGTTCAATTCGGTTCCCAAGGCCTTATGAACTGCTTTCCAAAAATGAGACACAAATCGTCCGTCTCGGTCAGAAATAATGGTCTTTGGCGTACCATGCAATCGGACTATCTCTGAAACAAATACTCGTGCCAACCTCTCGGGTCCCCACGTCTCCTTAATGCCTAGAAAATGAGCTGATTTGGTTAAACGATCAACTATCACCCAAATCATGTTCATTCCTGTCTTGATTCTCGGCATACTAGTGATAAAGTCCATCGATATGTCCTCCCACTTCCATTCAGGAATCGGGAGCGTCTTCTGCATTCCGGCAGGTCGTTGATGCTCGATCTTGACCTGCTGACAAGTCAAGCATTTCGAGACATACTCCGCTACATCTTTCTTCATATTGCCCCACCAAAAGTTCTGTTTCAGGTCCTTATACATCTTACTGGTGCCCGGGTGGATAGAATAGGGCGTGTTGTGAGCTTCCTTCATAATTGTATGTTTCAGAACATCGACATCGGGAATGCAAAGTCGGTTATGAAATCTCAAAACTCCATCATCATGAATTACGAATCCGGGGGCCTTTCCCTTGATCACTTCATCACGTAACCGAATCATCAAATGATCATCTGCTTGCTTAGATTTGATTTCTTCGGTTAACGATGAAGTTATTTCCATCACGCACAGTTGTCCTTGGACTCTTTGTAACCATACTTCAATTCCTTCTCGAATCATCTCTCGTTGAATGCTGAGATGGGAGGTCAGAGTCTCCAGCATCTGAATAGAAACAGTCTTGCGGCTAAGTGCATCAGCCACTACATTTGCTTTGCCTGGATGGTAAAGAATCTCCAAGTCATAGTCCTTAATAAGTTCCAGCCATCTCCTTTGCCGCATGTTCAACTCTTTCTGACTGAAAATATATTTGAGACTCTTATGATCCGTAAAGATCTGACAGTGAGTCCCATACAGGTAATGTCTCCAGATTTTCAAAGCAAAACTATCACGCTACTCCAAATCATGTGTTGGGTAATTCACTTCATAAGGTTTCAGCTGTCGTGACGCATAAGCGATCACCTTATCATTCTGCATCAATACGCACCTGAGCCCTTGGTTCGAAGCATCACTGTAAACTATAAATCCTCCAGTTCCCCGTGGAAGTGCTAAAATTGGTGTCGTCGTCAATCTCTTCTTCAATTCATCGAAGCTCTTCTGGCACATCTCATTCCACTCAAACTTTTGAGTTTTCTGCAGTAGTCGAGTAAGTGGGCGGGAAATTTTAGAAAACCCTTCCACGAACCAACGATAATATCCAGCAAGTCCTAAGAAACTCCGGACTTCTTTCACGTTCTTAGGAGGCTTCCAATCCATAACTGATTCGATTTTCTGAGGATCTACTCGGACTCCTTCAGCTGATACCACATGGCTGAGGAACATTACTTCCTTTAGCCAGAATTCACACTTAGAAAGCTTGGCGTACAATTGCTCGCTTCTCAAAAGTTCTAATACAATCCGCAAATGATGCGCATGTTCTTCCGGGCTCCTGGAATAAACTAGAATGTCATCAATGAACACAACCACAAACTTGTATATATACTCTATGAACACTCGGTTCATCAATTGCATGAATACAGCAGGTGCATTGGTGAGACGAAACGGCATCATGATAAACTCATAGTGTCCGTAGTGAGTTCTGAACGCTTATTTCGGAACATCAGATTCCTTAATCCCCAGCTGATGATATCCTGATATCAGATCGATTTTAGAAAATATTGTTGCTCCTTGCAACTGGTCAAACAAATCATCAATTCGTGGCAACGGATACTTGTTCTTAATCGTCATCTTGTTCAGCTCTCGATAGTCAATACATAGTCGAAGCGATCCATCCTTCTTTTGGACAAAAAGAACTGGTGCACCCCAGGGAGAAACGCTCGACTGGATATAGCCTTTGTCCAGTAACTCTTCCAGTTGCTTCTTCAACTCGTACATTTCAGTCGGTGCCATACGATACGGCGCCTTTGAATCCTGGTTCCAGCTCGATGGTGAATTCCACATCCTGTTGTGGAGGTAGTCCAGGCAATTCGTCAGGAAACACATCCGGAAATTCGTTCACAATAGGAATGGATGAGAGTTCTACTTTTCCGTCTTCTTTCTTCATTGCGTAGCACCAGTATCCGGTACAGCCTTGTTTCAACAATTTGACAGCTTTCATCGCCTTGATCATTTTTCCTGAGCTTTTGGGTTTCCATCCTTCAAACAGTATTTCGGAACCATCATCGGAGATTAGTGAGATATTCCTCTTTCGGTAGTTTACAATAGATCCATATCGATTAAGCCAATCGTCTCCGAGTATCAGGTCGTCTCCTCACATTTCTATCACAATCAGATTTGAGAGCCACTATCTGCCTCCAAATGATACAGGGAAATCTATAATTTCTAAGTTTCCAAAAATCCTTTCTCCGCTCGGTAAACCCAGAACATAAGGTTCACAATTATGAAAACCAGAAATATTCAAACGATTTACACAAGATAAGGATATAAATGAATGCGTAGCTCCTGTATCGAATAAAATGCTAACTGGCTGAGAAAGGATTCAACAGATGCACGATGCGGCAAAGACATCTGTCGTCTGTTCTCCTCATCTAAATGCATGACATGGGGAACAGATCCGGCACTCGCTGTACTCTTTCGGTCCCACTGTCCTCTGCCTCGTCCGCGGCCAAAATTCTGAGGCATCTGAACACTTTGCTGCGTCTGTTGGATACTGGCTTCTCTCTGAGCTGGCTGTGATGTACGAGTTTCATTGATCTTGGTGGCATCCTTGCAAAACGTCGCACGGTGCCCTTCCTGTCCGCAATCAAAACATGTAACTGGAGTATGCAAACAATCACGCCAAAGGTGGCCTGGGCGACCACAGTTAAAGCACTTCCTAGATGTATCCGTCGTGGCTGACACTGTTCCGAAATTCTTTCCGCTCTTAGATGAGTGCGGAGGTTTCTTGAAGGAGTGAAAGGATGACTGGGCCTTGCTGGGCCCACTGCTCTTGCGCTCTTTGAAACTACCAGAGACTTTCTACTTCTTGGATTCTACAAATTTTTCCATCGCTGCTTTTTTGATCTCATATGCCAATGCTTTATCCTGATATTGACGAAGAGTGGTACATTCAAAACCGGACATGTACCTCTGGATTTTTGGTTTCATCCTCATATCAAAATGGATCATCATTTCCGCGTCTGTTCTGACCAGGTGTCGAACAAACGCCATCTGTTGATTAAACGTCTTAATCGTCTGGGATACTGGCTCGTGTGATGGCTGTGCAGAGAAAAATTCTCGAACTCTGGCTTCCCTTACAGGACGAGGGCAGTACTGACCTTCCATCATCAATTTAAATTCTGTCCACTCAGCATCATGATCAATAGGTCGGATAGCTTCCCACCACTCGGACGCTTCCCCTACCAGAAAGTACTGGGCAATAGAGGCTCTCCGGTCGTCTGGGCAATTAATTTCGGCAAAAATTTTCTTCAGTTCCTTTAACCAGTGATCCCACGTTGGTGTCTCAGAAAAACCGTCGAATTTGGGTGGTTGCATCTTTACCACCTCTTGCAGCCATCGGTCGCCTCGGTTCCCCATATCTGGGATAACTTGTTGTCGATCTCCTTGTTGTAACCCTACTGCCACCTGCATTCGGTCCACGACTTGGGCGAACTGAGTCATCTGGTTCACCACCTGACGAAGGATTTCAGGCACAGCAGGTTTCGGTTCATTATTGATAGATCTTTGTGGCTCGCCTGAGATATGACTAGCCTGATTAGAAGGCGACGCTTCCCTTTCAGCATTTCTTCGTCTGTGTCCGCGACCGCTGACACGCTTTTGGTGTAACTATCGCAAGTGCACGATATCGTATCAAGTAGTAAAGTGGACTTTTTGAGTCCGGTTTATCGATCCCACAAGGAAGTTTGGTTATAATTTGAATTATACACTATTAGTCTATTTTTATAGATACTTAAGATGAGTGAAACACACAATTAAAAAGTTTGGTTTAATAATTGCAAAGAAATTACAATAATAGTTCTAATGTTATAAGGAAATAAAAAGATAGCAATAATAATAGATTGATTATCGATAAAATGAAATAGTTGGGATTACAAACTTAGTTCGTCATTAGTTATAAAAGATGTATTGGAGATCATAAGATGAATTTACTTATTATGTTGTGTAGATTCGATTTTCCTTAAAAAGACGGTTTCTCTTTCGAACTATAAAACGTCCCTTACATATTGAATCAATCCACTATATTTCTATGTTGATTGGCTTCAATACATAGCATTAGGATTTATGAAAATAACTCAAAGAATCATCTAAGGACTAGGGGTATATTTCTATCCCCTAGAACAACTTAGAGTGAAGATCATTTGATCTAATCAAACATATTTTCTTTCGAAACATATGAAGACCAAAAATATCGTCATCTATTGGCCAAATAAATAAAGATTGTTAAAAAAATGAAAATCACACACAATAATAAGTAATTCACAATAGATCTTTATACAAATATAAATAACATGACTAACCTTGTTTATAATCCCAACTAAAGATTACTTAGCCCATGAAGGGTTTATTACACATATTACAAGCTTTTGTGGTCATTTTTAGTTGAATCAAGAGAAAGAATTGATCCTAACTCCCTTAGTAGATAAAGGAGATAGAAGCAATAAACTCTCTGAACAACATATACTATACCACACTTACAAAGATCACTCAAGAATACAAGTGTGTTCTTCACACAAAAAGAAAAGTTTACAAAAAATGGAAAATTATAAGATGAATGATGAAGGATCTAAGGGGTCTATTTATACACCTAAAGTCATCTAATAGCTCCAAAACTCCAGCATTATTACATTAGATCGGATCAATGCCACCATCCCTCAATAATACACAAAAGTATAAAAATTAGACAAATCATAGTAATGTCAAGAGTTACGGTAGTAA
Source organism: Orobanche coerulescens (assembly GCA_033398695.1). Classification (NCBI taxonomy): domain Eukaryota; kingdom Viridiplantae; phylum Streptophyta; class Magnoliopsida; order Lamiales; family Orobanchaceae; genus Orobanche; species Orobanche coerulescens. The sequence goes on along the minus strand of CM065804.1, from coordinate 188,609,439 downwards.
CATTCGGGAGTTACGGCCGTAACAAGTGACTTACGGCCGTAACCACGAATGTTACGTCCGTAACTTGGCTTCATAAATTTGTTCACTAGATGCTTTGAAAGTTACGTTTTTTGAGCATTCCTCGGACTTTGCGTATTTGCCTAGATCTTCTTCGGATGATAACTTTTGATATATAACTCGATTTTGGATCCGGAAGACCGTATGAATTCGTCTCGGAAAGCCCTACAACATGAATATATCAAAATTCAATAAAGAGAATATTTATTAAACATGTTGTTTCTTGAGTAATTCGATTATTTAATCCGATCATCATCCGATAAAAATAAAATTATTAAAACTAATAAATTAAAAGCAAAAACGAGTAGACTAGCTCAATTATGGGTGAATTTTATCGATACAAACCATGGATAAGTGTACAAAGACACTTATCACACCCCCAAACTTGAATTCTTGCTAGTCCGAGCAAGACTCTTTATTATTCACACTCCAAAAATAAAATAAAAAATAAAACAAAAATAAGAAAATTAATACACACATAAATTAAAATATAAAAAGAGAAAAGGAGATCAAAATGCCATTAATAAACAACAACCAGCTTTATACAGTAGATAGAAATGAATCAAGATTCAAAATAAATCTACAAATATTTTTGAAGTTAAAACACGGTTTTAGTATTGTAATTCCAAAATGTAAGGTTTCCCCCCAATAGGTTGATTATATCTTTCCCACTCGTGATACACACGACTCCCTTCAATGGTTGCTCTCGATCACTCGTTTATTTTTTGACTCAATATGAAGAAGAATTTTATTGGCGTCATCAAATATTGTGATTTTCACAAAATTGAGTGTATTGAAATTCAGCTACTAATTCATTCAAATCTGCTCATAAACTACATCCCTTTTAGTGATAGCTTTCACACCGTTATTTGCTAACGTGTAGCTCTTTTCACTAACACAATTTCTATCTCATTATTTTTCTTCGTAAAAAGGTGATAGCTTTCACACCATTATTTGCTAACGTGTAGCTCTTTTCACCAATTTTTCTGAGACGGCAGCTACGCACCAACAATGGTTAGTCCTTTATTTTTCGCAAAATTTAAGACTTCCAAAATTAGGCAAATTCTTTGCTCAACGCTTCTCCTTTTCGTCATTTATTTTTTTAGGTGATAGCTTTCACACCGTTATTTGCTAACGTGTAGCTCTTTTCACCAATGACTCCTTTTTTTTAGGGAATATAATTTTTGCAGAAAATCATTTTTTAGTTAAGCATGAAAAATCAAAAACTCCACAAATTAAGTAAATTTCAGTTTTATTTTTCATCAACCAATTGATTCTTCTTTTCTCAAGGTAACGAATGACTCGATTTTATATGATAATTACAAGGCTTGGAAAGAGAGATTAAGGCTCAAAAATTTTGGAATATACAATTTTTTAACCGGTTAAAACGATTTTTAGAAACTTGTATATAGCTATTTTATTGGTGTTATGGCCAGATCTAGAAATCTCAAAAATCTAAATACTATATATATATATATATATATAAAATTAAGCCAAATAACCAAATCAATCAAAACACACTAAAATAATTAAACAAACCACCCCCAAACTTGAAAATAAAACTGTCCTCAGTTTAAAAATAAAAAAAAATAAAAATAAATGCAGAGAAGCAGAATACTCCCTGTTAAGAAAGTTGATGTCTGAGCTAATGCCTTTTAGAATCTGCAAGAGAATAAATATACGAGGCACACAACAAAAGAAAATAAAATATACTCGTAAGTATAACACAATTTTTAAGATGCGCATCAAGAAAGTCCGAAGAGTCGCCTTACGCTGCCATCAAAGTTTTTATAAAAGCAAAATACGAAATAAACATTACAGTAATGAAATAAAAATACATAAATCGCGAATAGATGCACGTCAAGAGATCAAGAAGAAAATCCTTAAGCTGCCATCATTTAACACGATTATTACACACGACAGAAAGTAAAAATACAAGAGGTCCGACATGGGTTATCAAAGGGAGAGGAATGAATCCACTTTTCATTTTCTCACGGTAAAATCTTCTACCTGCATAATTTTAGCTAGAGCTGGATCTGGTTGAGGAACAAATTCATTGAGTTTTTTGATTAGTTCTTCTGGTGTTGTTGCAACGACTATGATTCGTTTTGCACGCTCGGAAATAAAGCCCTTTTCAGCAGAGTAGTCGATGAAAGACAGTAAACCATCAAAGAAACCATTGACATTAAGCACTCCTATTGGTTTTTGATGAACATTTAGCTGGACTCTGGTAACCACATGAAAAAGTTCCTCAAGGGTGCCAAAAACCACCGGGAAGGGTGATAAAGGCGCCATAATTATTCATCATGTGAGTTATGCGATCTTGCATATTCACAGATCTAAACTCATCTCCAATAGTTGACCCGGTGATTTTACTTTCAGCCAGAGGTTTTGGGATTATTCCCAACACTCTTACTCCTTCCATATAGGCAGAAGCAGCAGCTCGTCCCATTAATCCTAGACTTCCTCCTCCGTAAACTACATGAATGCATTTTTCTCCTAAGGTACGACCCAAGTTGTGGGCTGCTTCAGTAAAGCATGCCTCTTTTCCATAACTAGCTCCACCAAAAATGCAGACTGTGTTAAATTTTTTTGTTGAAGATGATGACTCCATTTTTGAAAAAAAAAAAAAAATTGAGAGAAACAGAGAAAAATGCAAGTTTGAGGGATGAATGAAAGAAACAAGCAGAAAGTTTATTTATAGAAGAAAAAGAAGGTAAAAATTGTTTAACAAGTTTGTGATTGCGTTTGATTGTGCTTCAACTACTCAATAGAATAATGAAAGCTTTTATCGCGTATCACATTTTTTATTCAGAAAATCTCACCACACGACAAAAATAAAAGATACTTACGCGTATGTACAGTAGTTGTGATTGTGGCTCACATATTCCTCTGATTTTACGTTCAGAAACGGCCTAAACGCCTTCTATGAGTCAGGGAGAAGCTTCCCATCCAATTTTCTTACAAATTGGCAAACAGGGTCTTTTAACGTTAGATTCCCAAGACGTTGTTCATATTCTGGTTTGAATTTATTCCACAAACATTGAATTTCGTAATATACAAGTCCACTAGGATGCGTGTCAAGAGAAAGTTCGATATTATCTAAATTCTCCTTATTCAGACCATCATTAATGAACTGAATTTTATCTTCTCTGTTTGTAGATGGAATTCCTAAAGATCGACATTTTACATTACAGTTCCATCTAGCACATTTATAGCAAACAACTAGCATCTTTGCTCGTCGTTTCTTGGCATATGAACTTTTTCCAAGCCCTGGTAAAAATCTAGTCGTTGTTTCTGTGAATTCACCTTCTATTCTTACTTTGGCTTCGATAATGAATCTTATGTCAAAAGGTATGCTTTTATTCGTAAGCAACCTCATCCTTTCAAGCCTTGTCTTGTAAATATTTAAAATTGCATTTTTGCTTAGAAAGGGTAATCTTTTTTCGATTTTATACAATGTTTCTTCCATAAAAAAAATAAAAATAAAATGACAATGAAAATAATTGAAGAAAATATCTACAAATATCAGTTGTTGTGGGAAACTGAAAAATCCGACTTTAATAGTCACGGAGTACCGTTATCCGCCACTTGACCGGACAAACACAATTGAGTACTAAGTTACAACCTCGAGAAATCTGTACCTATAAAAATAGTTTACAATGTAAGATTTCAAATATAACTTATACTTCCCCGGCAACGACGCCAAAAACTTGACACGCTTTTGGTGTAACTATCGCAAGTGCACGATATCGTATCAAGTAGTAAAGTAGACTTTTTGAGTCCGGTTTATCGATCCCACAAGGAAGTTTGGTTATAATTTGAATTATACACTATTAGTCTATTTTTATAGATACTTAAGATGAGTGAAACACACAATTAAAAAGTTTGGTTTAATAATTGCAAAGAAATTACACTAATAGTTCTAATGTTATAAGGAAATAAAAAGATAGCAATAATAATAGATTGATTATCGATAAAATGAAATAGTTGGGATTACAAACTTAGTTCGTCATTAGTTATAAAAGATGTATTGGAGATCATAAGATGAATTTACTTATTATGTTGTGTAGATTCGATTTTCCTTAAAAAGACGGTTTCTCTTTCGAACTATAAAACGTCCCTTACATATTGAATCAATCCACTATATTTCTATGTTGATTGGCTTCAATACATAGCATTAGGATTTATGAAAATAACTCAAAGAATCATCTAAGGACTAGGGGTATATTTCTATCCCCTAGAACAACTTAGAGTGAAGATCATTTGATCTAATCAAACATATTTTCTTTCGAAACATATGAAGACCATAAATATCGTCATCTATTGGCCAAATAAATAAAGATTGTTAAAACAATGAAAATCACACACAATAATAAGTAATTCACAATAGATCTTTATAAAAATATAAATAACATGACTAACATTGTTTATAATCCCAACTAAAGATTACTTAGCCCATGAAGGGTTTATTACACATATTACAAGCTTTTGTGGTCATTTTTAGTTGAATCAAGAGAAAGAATTGATCCTAACTCCCTTAGTAGATAAAGGAGATAGAAGCAATAAACTCTCTGAACAACATATACTATACCACACTTACAAAGATCACTCAAGAACACAAGTGTGTTCTTCACACAAAAAGAAAAGTTTACAAAAAATGGAAAATTATAAGATGAATGATGAATGATGAAGGATCTAAGGGGTCTATTTATACACCTAAAGTCATCTAATAGCTCCAAAACTCCAGCATTATTACATTAGATTGGATCAATGCCAGCCATCCCCTCAATAATACACAAAAAGTATAAAAATTAGACAAATCATAGTAATCTGTCAAGAGTTACTACCGTAACATTCGGAGTTACGGCCGTAACAAGTGACTTACGGCCGTAACTCTGAATGTTACGGCCGTAACTAACCGTAAATTTGTTCACTAGATGCTTTGAAAGTTACGTTTTCACCCGAATTCCTCGGACTTTGCGTTTTTGCCCCGCATCTTCTTCTGATGATAACTTTTGATATATAACTCTGATTTTGAATCCGGAAAGACTGCCGAATTCATCTCGGAAAGCCCTACAACATGAATATATCAAAATTCAATAAAGAGAATATTTATTAAACATGTTGTTTCTTGAGTAATTCAGTTATTTATTCCGATCATCATCCGATAAAAATAAAATTATTAAAACTAATAAATTAAAAGCAAAAAACGAGTAGACTAGCTCAATTATGGGTGAATTTTATCGATACAAACCATGGATAAGTGTACAAAACTGACACTTATCAACCGCGACCACGTCCACGTCCGCCTCTCAACATACTGTAAGCATAAATACTCAATATACAAGAAACAATACCGTTCTAATGTTCGAGTATAAAGAGATACAACATGTAAAGAATGAGATAGAGTTTAGGAACTTACAACCACCATTCGCATGAAGACGCAGGCAGTACAATGATGTTATTCGCGGCCGGTTACCTCAAAAGACATATATGACCCCTATTTTAATCCAATGGCCAAGATATCCATAATTTAGCTCTAATACTATATTCTGTAACACCCCCGATATATTCAAGAATATTACAGCGCCGTAAATCCTTTCATAAGAATTTACAAGGCTAAATAAATGAAAAGACAAAAACAGATACTAAATCATTAAATTGCTGAAATAAAATACGACAGTTCTGGTTCAATACCGAGAATGCAAATATCCAAATGAAGAATAATAATACATCACTGAAATACAAACATCACGAATTATGACGTACTTGAGTACTTATTAAAATAACCAACAACAGACAATAAACCCGGCCGGAACATCACTCTGCACCCTCGTCGTCATGCAGCTCCAGTGGTTGTTTTCTCCGCTATCCTGGATCCTGAATATAAACAAATGTCCACCCCCGAAGGGTTAGCACAACGATGCTAGTACAAGTACGATAATCATATAACAATGATTTAGTCAAACAATCATCATAACAAGTTTCTCCAGCGAGAAATAACAACACATATCACATCATAACAGTCTCAACATACTGATGGTATTCCAACGATCCAGCGCACACAACTATAGATTCCCATGATGATCCCGTCGGACCAACGCATGGTGGAACTACCTGTCCAACGATCCAGCGCATACAGCTATAGATTCCCATGATGATTCCCGTCGGATCAATGCATGGTGGACATTTTATCACAATCACGTGTACATAATACAATCACAATATAACTGACATAATATCAACAATTCTAATTAAAGTACTTGCCTCGATTTTATGACAAGAAAGATTCCACGAATATCAAAATGCTCGAAGGTCGTCCCTTTCGATTAAACATGTTGCTAAGCTCGAACCTTAACAAAAGAAATAATATAGCATTTATCTCACGTCGTACGAATGTCTAACAATCCAATTTACGGCCGAAAGTTCATAAAATGTAATCAGCCTGAACTGCTTAGCGTACGCTATGTATTCTATGTAACGTGCGTTAAGCCTGCTCGTTAGCGCACGTAAACAACGAAGTCTAGCCTACGCTAACTATGTATCGACAGTCCTCTCTGATCAGCCGACTGACTCGCCTGATGACATAACATACGTTACGTACCAAACGTAGCGTACGCTAAACATGCTCGATAGCGTACGTTAATCTACATAGCTTAGCGTACGCTAGGCATGTATGGCAGTTTCACTATTGGGCAGCAGACTGTTCTAACGGTGATTAAACTTACGAACTCCTCAGTGATTAACGTACATTACCCGTCTACATATCATGTTCATAACTTATGAATGATCTTACGGATTCAAATATCTTCGAGGTAGAGAATACCCATAATTATCACAACACCATATTCCATCTTAGTTACAATTCTCATGCGAAGTTCGGTGTTCTTAAGGTTGATGCACTAGATTCCAATATCATCAATACATCCCGATTTAACCATGAAGATGAACTAACAATTCCAACTTATATGAAAGGATGAAATCTTCTATGATTCTTTCCTAAGTCCTTCTAACAAAAGTGACATCAGCTTTACGTCTACGATCCATATGGTAGCGTTATCCATACGGATAATCAATCTCAGAATATTTCTCTCATCATTCGACGTGGTAGGATGTTAATCATGATGTTTCCAATGATGATATCTTAAGCATAATCATTCTAGCTTATAAACATGATGTTGTTTGAATAATTCATCAATGGAACTCAATATCTTGATAGCATGACCATTTTATTCTTAAGAACACGAATCTAAGGCTGGAGATAGAATTAACATACCTTAAGATGAAGAAATCACCGAGTCAAAAAGGTAGAATCCAACTTCGGTTGTTTGTATGCCAATCCAAGGTGCTTCCCCACTTCAATGATCAATCAAAAGTGACATCCAATCTTTATTGATTATCAAGAAATGAGGACGAGTGAAGGGAACAAGAAGAAATGGAGTGTTGTCCCTTATATAAAGTTTTCTGCACATTAGCTGATTAGTGCATGCTATCCGACTATCCTTAGCGCACGCTAATAAGCGTTGACTCCAAAACTGTCCAGGTTCGTCCGCGGGAATCCTTCCGGACCCACGTCCGGTTGGCGCATGTGCTAGCCGCCCAGCTCAATAATTGACTGGTTAACGCACGCTACGCTACATTCGTAGCGTACACTAATTCTAACAGATAACGTACGTTAAGCTATCCTTGTTAGCGTACGTTATCACGTATTTGCATGGAAAAAAGTATATGTTGCCATACTCATGTACAAGGGTTCAAATACGAGAATATCATACTTCAATTATCGATATCACAATTCTGAATAATACAGGGTTCAAAATAGATGAAATACACAATAATGAATCTGGATATTACAGCATTGACTGGAACATGAGGAATTCCTCCAAATTTCCGGTAAAGCTTTGCCCGAAATTCGTACCAAATAGACTGCATTTGAATTGCTGGCTGCTCAACCCGTGCGTCCTTATTGTTTTGGGTTGCCACATTTTAGTTTCTTGTATTGGCGTTCGTGTTATCCGTCCCCGTGTTGTCTCTGGCTCTCTCTATTTTGTCAAAATGGTCCATTCTTAATTTCCTTGCGATAGCACTTGTTCTTCGGGCAAATGCTTCTACTTCTAGGATGAACGGGTGTTCATACACTACTGAGCATGAGAGGAATATATAAAATATGAGATGAGTTATGCAACAAAACTAAAAATATATAAAGTAACACCAGAAACACTTATCGTAATATCAATACTAGTAAACATACATTAGTCCTTTGTAATGGCGCCAAAAACTTATTCGCTAGTTCTTTAAGTAGTCGCAAGTGTACGGAGCAAATGTAGAAAGTGGCGAGCAAGGTCGTATCCACCGAAACTAATTATTCTTAGTGTATCAAGTACTAGATTGTAGTGTCCCCAAATTTATCTAGACGATCGAATATTGATGAGAGTCTAATTTATTAAAATTGAATTAAATAAAATAATAATAAAAATATTTTTCAAAGGGTGAGGATTTGTATGATGAATAAGTAGATTCCAAGATTAGATTTTCATTATTTGCTATGATCGAAAGATCTGACTTGTATTAATGTTCTACTTGTCTTCATAATATGACGATCACAAAATTCCTTCAAAGTCTCTCTTGAGATGCATATAAAATATAGATTAAATAACCTATGATGACGTCTTCATCTAATATAAATTATCTAACTCCAAAAAGTATAAAGGATCAGAAGACATCACAATCAATTACCGATCTCTCGATCTCGTAATCGATTATATCAATTAACTGCGATCTATTATTGAACTCATCTCCCGAATTTTGAACAACAATGTTAAGCATGCTGATAATCCTGAAATCTGGCCTTTGGAGTCCTTTTATAGCCACCAAATAGGGTTTAGGGCTGCTAAAAATGCGTCAAACTCGTCAAACAATGGAATTAGCACCACCCAGTGACTTTGCTCGGTCGTGTCATTTGACAAGGCCCGTGTCGAACTGCTCCGAAAAGACACAAAATGCCTGGCTCCTGACACGGTAGAGACCACGGTCTAGTCATTTGACACAGCCCGTGTTGTTTGACACGGTCGTGGCCGTGTTGTCCTGTTTCGCCCCATTCTCAGTCCATCTTCAGTCCGTACTCATGTTCGTGCATCGTTTGATATGTTTCGGGGGTCGGGACTTCGTTCATACTTGATAATAACCTTAAAAATGCCTGAAAACACAATAAAAATTACCAAAGCGTACTCGAGTCCAAGTAAAGAGGAGATAAACATAAACACCATAATTATACACATTCAAGATCAATAAATACAAGAAAAATAGTATAAAAAGATGTATAAAATCCTGTGCGGGGACACTGGAGAAGTTGATTACCAAGGTGGAATTTCAAGTCTCATATCCACATGGCGATAATTTGTGCATGCATTAGGTTGGCATTGGGTTGTCGTAGACCGAGACGTCAATTCCATGGCAGAAACGAAGATACGCGGTGGAGAAAAGATAAGTAAAGAAAGATTAGTGTTGAAGAAAGAAAAAAGGCATGTAAGCTATAGCATAAGAGACCGAGAGAGAGAAAGAGAGAGGGGTTGAGGCGGATACACAGCCTTATAATAGGCAAAATTTACCCTATATCTATATAAAAGGAAAAAAAAAAATGCTTATGGTAGAAATTATTCTATATTACATTTGTGCCCCCGTTGATTGAAGTTCTAAATTCGCCATTGATGACATGAAGAAGAAAGAAAAAGAGAGAACGAGATATTTAATGAGGACTTTTTTGTTCAACAATGCTACATGCACAACCAATTCACACAACCAAACTTTACAACACATCATTTCACCATACATTTATCACTAAATTCATTATTTATTTCATCACCTACCCCACCACCCACATCATCAATGATTCAAAACAAACACAACCGTTACAACAGTTGTGATTGTATCATTTTTCTTTTTTGTCATATAAAGGAGATTGTGTTTTCGGTCACAAAATTAAAGTTGAAGTATAAGTGATGGTTTTCCTTCTAAATTTGGGATATTTCACCTTCAACTAAACATCCACGTAACTTCCATTTCTTAGTTTTGAGGGAATTTAAGGAGGAAAAAAAAAAATTCGGGCCTCTCAAGTATTGGGACAACTTTCTTTTACTTATTGCCCATCTCATTTTCAAACACAAGTATATATATATAAGAGTCATTCGGACCCGTGCGTTGCACACGGGCTCATATACTTGGTCGTACTTTAATGTGTGGTAAATATGTTCATTATGGGTTATATTTATAATTTATAATAAAAGTTGATTACATTAATAATAAAATTAGTTACTTTAATTTTTACAAAATATAAAATAAATCTCATATTATCCTACATAAAAAATAAAATAATCATATAAATTAATTAAAATACATTAAATAAATATGTGTGTTATATCTCACATTTTGCTCAACAAAATCGGTCCAAAAAAGACAACATTTTATTCCTTCTAGAAACCCTAAATATTTCGATATAAAAGGGACTATCACCGCCCCTCTTAACCTTAATCTCCAAAACACTTCACCCAGCCACCCTCCTTTCACCGACTTCCCTTATGTCTTTACTCATGAAGCGGAACAAACTGAAAGAAGAACTTAACTACGTCTCCCCCGTTTAGGCGATATCGAACCGGTCAGTTGAAATCTCAGGTTTGAAGAGGTGCATTTCCTCAACCTTTATGCTTTTCAACTTGAACAGCTTTTCCACAGCTCAAAACCTCCTTTTCTGTCTTTTTTTCTGGATGAGATCCAATCCCGAAATCAGGAGCAGCTCACTCGTAACCCTAATCTCACCGAATTCAATCCCTTCGTAGACCGGCTTCACTTCTTCCCTCATAACCCTACTCTCCCTCAGACACTTCACTTTCTTCATGTGTTTCAGCATAATCCGGAGAATCTAGCTCAAGGAAAATGAGATGCGCACTGCAAAAATACCGACTCATTTTTCCACTACTGTAAGAAACTTGAATTTATTTTATTTTTGTTTCTGTTCACTGTGTAGCTTTAATTTATTTTATTTATTGTTTTTTCTGTATGTGTCTATGTGTAGCTTTAATTTACTTTATTTTATTTTTACTGTGTGTGTCTCTGTGTAGCTTTAAATTTTTTGTTTTAGTGTGTGGCTTTTGATGCTGAAAAGGAGACGGAAAAGGCCTAAGTTTGTGTTTATCGAAGTGGAGTCACTTTTTTTTTCTTTTGTTTCTATTTCTGTTTGCTTGGTTCGCGAGATTTGTATCATGACTCAATCATCACAGGAAGAATTATTGGCCACCCTTCTTGAGCAACAGAAAATCGATGTAAGCTTTCTCCCTCTTTCTCTCTTTCTCACACACACACACACACGGAAACACACACATGGAGAGAGAATCTATGTTTGATGCAAGTTTGATTACTATTTTGGGGTTCCGAATTATATTTACCTGGAGGGAGAATTCAGTTCATATTTTACTTCGCTCTTGTTTCGATTTATGAATTGTATGTGTGTGTGCATTTTTGTCAAAAAGCTGATTTGATTTAAATGTGGAAGTTGAAGATGAGATTTGGTAGAAATTCATTTTGGTTTTCAAGTTCCTTAATTTTCCAATCTAGAGTATCAGATAATATTGTTAGATGTAGGGTTCTTTTTCTTCTCTTTTGAGTTCATTTTTTGGTATATATGTTGTTTATTTTTGTTAAGAATTTTCTATTTTTTGTATTGTTTATTTTTTAAGTAAATTTAAAACCTACCAACCATTTTGGGAAAGAGAGTACATAAATTAATGGATTTCCTTCATAAATATTGTGCCGGTTATTCAAATTTTAAATTTGTAGAAGTGCATAAATTGGTCTATCATTTCCACTGTGTGATAGCACATCCGATTTCAATATAATTTGCCTAGGATGTTCTGAATACCGCAATGAAGACTTATTATGATATTAGCCATTAACTGTTGATTCAATAATTGCTTGCAGCATGATGAGCCATTGATCGAGGATGACGATGACGACGATGAAGATGATGATGAAGACGATGCTGAAGGTATGCGGTGTAACGCCCCAATTCACAAATGGGACATTACACGTCGTAGAACCCTCGTGAGGTCTACCAGGCTAACACATGACACATAAACCACAATGTAATTCCAAACGATGCACTCAAAAGTAAGTAAGGTCGTGGCCTCGGCCAAAACAATTTTAACGGAGTACATGAACATAAGATAAATACCAATTCGTTGCCCACGCAGGGGACTTAAACCAAGTTTAAAAGTAGACAGTTTAATTCCAGTACTTGACAAATGCAATGACAAAACATAAAATTACAGACTCGAGCCACATCATCAAGCCAACCCATCCTTTACGTGCGTGTCCCGTGCCTGCTCCTCTCGCCTCTCCTGCACTAAATGCATAAGACGCATTTCCCCCATTTAAGGGGTTAGCATTCGAATAGCTAGTGCAAGTACACAATTACACAACATTATATACAAAATACGGTTTTTAGCACAATCATCTCAATCAAAAATCATTTGCCATATATATTCCGGAATACTACATTGGCAATCAAATCAGTTCCAATCATCACGATATCACAAAATCACAACTGGTATCCCGTGGCCGTACCCCTTAGTATCGACCCCCAGACATCCCGTCGAATACTCCGGGTGGGATACCACTTCCGCGCCGCACTTTAGTATCGACTCCCGGACATCCCGTCGGACACTCCGGTGGAAGTTCAATCACACACGCACCCAAGTTCCCTTCCGCGGCCGCACTTTAGTATCGACCCCCAGACATCCCGTCGGACACTCCGGGTGGAAGGAACACAACTCACGCACCCGAAAATCACAATTCATCATTCATTTCGAAAATCACAACATACATAACGAAATGTAATACATGTACTTGCCTTGAATGAAACGAAACAAACGACGAAGGAATAGGTTTCGGTCCGAACAATCCTCCCAAATCCGTTCCTAACACAATAACGGTATACACAAGTCTCAATAATGCGGAAAGGTAAGAATTAATCCTAATTCTACCCCTTGGAACGATTTGCCGGTCATTACAAAGTCGAAGACGGTTATAATCTAACAATGGAGAAATTACTAGGTTAAACCCGTTAAACTATAATGGAAACAAGGGATTTACGACTACACAATCGTAATCTAACAAGTCGTCGAAGCCAAAACGGATTAAAAGAAAGAATTATGCCAAAAATCCCGAAATCCCCAAAAACTAGGGTTCTAAGGAAATATACCTCGATTCGGACGGATGGAAGATGATTATGATGATGATAAACCTTGCTTGAAGCACAACAATCGATCTCCAAAGGAACTCTAAGGATTGCCCTGGGCAAAACGCTCTAAAACGCTCAAGGAACTCACGACGCACAAAGGGATGAGAAGGAACGAAATAACGCGATCGAGGATAAGTCAGAATTAAAAGGCCTCGATAAGACGCTACGCACGTTAACGCGAGTTGTTAACGACGTTATGAAGTTTACGTCGTAACCTCTCACAGTTAACGCATTTAACGCAATAACTGACTAAAATGCGAAAACCGTAACGCACGTTACCAATGGGGTATAACGACGTTATAATGCCTTTATAACGTCGTAAGGGAGCATGCATAACGACGTTATGCATGCAGCAGTCAATGTTGCTAAACACTTAGCTCGCATACCGATACAACGACGAAACGCAACGCAAGGATAAATTCAAAAGTGTAAACATGAGGTAAGCATAACAACGAAGCTGAGCTTTGAAAGAAAATACACTACCAACCTCCGGGGAATCCAAAATACGACAAGGAGGATAAAAACACCCTAAACTTCTAGGAAATTACAAAACGGCCCCAAACGTCCAAAAATCGCGATACAACGTCGGATTAACAATCCGAAAGTTTCAACACGACCAACACAACCATACAAACTTATACAAATCAAGAAACAACGAAAACGAATAAGTTTTATGAGAATCGAACGTACATGCGGCAAGATATAATTCAAGATGAAATTATGCAAAAACATCCTCGAAACTCGTCCAGACGGAAAAACTCCAAGAATAAAATAGATTCAGAATTCCAAAACAGTGCTAAGCGAGTTGTCCGAAACGAACATACACCAAAAATAGAAATTACCGAAAATAGAAAACACAAATATTACATTATCTCCCCCTAAAAATAAGTTTCGTCCCGAAACTTACAACGCGAACAACTCGGGGTATCTCGACCGCATACTCTCTTCCGTCTCCCACGTGGCTTCCTCGGATCCATGTCTCGACCATTGAACTTTAACCAGAGGAATGGTTTTATGACGAAGTTACTTCACCCGACGCTCTAAAATCTGAATCGGCCTCTCCTCGATGGTAATGTCGGGTCCCAATTCGATCTCTCCAAAATCAATAATATGGCTAGGGTCCGATACGTACTTCCTAAGCTGGGAAACATGAAATACGTTATGAACGTGACTCAAAGACGGCGGCAAGCCTAACCGATAGGCAAGTTCTCCCACTCTCTCTAAAATTTCAAACGGCCCAATATATCTCGGACTAAGTTTACCCTTCCGACCGAAGCGGTAAACTCCCCGTGTCGGCGACACCTTAAGCAAAACATGATCTCCCACCTCAAACTCCAACGGCCGGCGACGCGTGTCGGCATAAGACTTCTGCCGACTCTAGGCCGTCAACAATCTATCACGAATCAGAGTAATCTTCTCTCTCGTCTGAACTACCATATCGGGCTCGGTACCAATCAGCTCGGACACATCGTCCCAACACAACGGCGATCTGCACTTCCTCCCATACAATGCCTCAAATGGTGCCATTTTGATCGAGGCGTACCAACTATTGTTGTACGTGAACTCGATTAACGGCAAGTGCGACTCCCAATCATCCTTCCAATCTAGGGCATAGGCTCTCAACATATCCTCCAACGTCTGGATCGTCCGCTCTGACTGCCCGTCAGTCTGAGGGTGGTAAGACGTACTGAGTCTCAACTCAGTCCCCAAAGCTCGGTGAACAGCCTGCCAAAAATGTGATACAAACCGGCCATCACGATCCGAAACAATACTCTTAGGAGTCCCATGTAATCTCAAGATCTCTGCAATAAACACTCGTGCCAGTCTCTCTGGACCCCAAGTGTCCTTAATACCCAGGAAATGAGCTGATTTGGTCAGTCGATCGACAATAACCCAAATCATGTTCATTCCAGTCCGAGTCCTAGGCATACTGGTAATGAAATCCATAGAAATATCCTCCCATTTCCACTCCGGGATAGGAAGTGGTCGCAAAAATCCCGCGGGTCGCTGATGCTCGATCTTAACCTGCTGACAGGTCAAACATCTCAACACAAACTCGCTAACGTCTGTCTTCAAATTACTCCACCAGTAGTTACTCCTCACGTCCTTGTACATTTTACTCGTACCAGGATGTATGGAGTAAGGCGTGGTATGAGCTTCGCTCAAGATCTTCTGTCTCAGCTCAATAACATTCGGTACACATAATCTGCCGCGAAATCTCAGAACGCCATCATCCTGAACCACAAATCCAGGGGCTTTCCCCTTCCTCACATCCTCCCTCAACTGGACCAAACACGGATCATCATACTGTTTCGCCTTGATATCATCAGTCAAGGACGAAGTGATCTCTAACGCACATAACTGGCCCTGAACTCTCTGAACCCAAACCTCAATATCCTGACAGATGAAATCTCGCTGGATCCTAGTCTGTGGTGTAAGTATCTCTAACATCTGTAAAGCCATCGGTTTTCGGCTCAACGCATCAGCCACTACGTTGGCCTTACCAGGATGGTAAAGTATCTCGAGGTCGTAGTCTTTAATTAGCTCTAACCACCTACGCTGCCTCATATTCAACTCTTTTCTCGTCAAGATGTACTTCAGACTCTTGTGGTCCGTAAAAATCTTACACGACGACCCATAGAGATAATGCCTCCATATCTTTAAGGCGAAAACGACCGCAACTAACTCCAAATCATGCGTGGGATAATTTACCTCATAAGGTTTCAATTGGCGGGACGCATAAGCAATCACTCTGCCTCTCTGCATCAAAACACATCCAAGCCCAAGGCCCGAAGCATCACTATACACTACGAAATCCTCGTTCCCCTGAGGTAATGCTAAAACGGGTGCGGTAGTCAAACGTCTCTTTAACTCGTCAAAACTGTTCTGTCTGTCTGCAGTCCACTCGAACTTCTGAGTTTTCTGGAGCAATTGAGTGAGTGGTCTAGCGATCTTAGAAAATCTCTCAACGAATCTACGGTAATAGCCGGCAAGACCCAGAAAACTCCTCACCTCCTTCACATTCTTGGGCGGTTCCCAAGCCAATACTGCCTCTATCTTCTGCGGATCTACCCGAACTCTCTCTGCTGAAATCACATGCCCAAGGAACATCACTTCCTCGAGCCAAAACTCACACTTAGAGAACTTCGCGTACAACTACTCAGCCCTCAAAGTGTCTAATACAATCCGTAGATGTAAGGCGTGCTCCTCCCGACTCCGTGAATAGATAAGAATATCGTCGATAAAGACGACTACGAATTTGTCCAGATACTCAATAAAAACTTTGTTCATCAACTGCATGAACACTGCTGGGGCATTGGTTAGCCCGAAAGGCATAACCACAAACTCGTAATGGCCATATCTCGTCCGAAAGGCAGCTTTCGGAATATCGACGTCCCGAATCCTCAACTGGTAGTAGCCCGATCGCAAATCAATCTTCGAAAAGACTGTCGCTCCCTGAATCTGATCAAACAAGTCGTCAATCCTAGGCAAAGGGTATTTATTTTTGATGGTTAGCTTGTTTAATTCTCGATAGTCGATGCATAAACGAAGCGATCCATCCTTCTTCTTAACAAAAAGTACAGGCGCACCCCAAGGCGATGCGCTCGGTCGAATATACCCTTTATCTAACAACTCTCCCAACTGATTCTTCAATTCTAACATCTCCGACGGTGCCATACGGTACGGCGCTCGAGAAATAGGGGCCGCATTCGGCTCTAGATCAATAGGGAACTCCACCTCTCGCTGTGGTGGTAATCCCGGCAAGTCGTCTGGAAATACATCGGGGTATTCGCTAACAACTGGAATTGACGATAAATCAACTCCACCATCTTCCGCCTTCAGAGCGTAACACCAGTAGCCAACACAACCATGGTTCAGAAGTTTCATTGCCTTCAAGGCGCTAATCACACTCCCCGATCTACCCGGCTTACAACCGACTAGAGTATGCTCGGTGCCATCCTCGGCCACAATCGAGATAGTACGAGTCCGATAGTTCATGATAGCACCGTGACGATCCAACCAATCGTCCCCGAGGATCAAATCCTCACCCTTAAGGTCTATAACAATGAGATTCGAGGGCCAATCTCGGCTCCCGATCCTCACTGGGCAATCCCTAACTTCCCGATCCCCAACCATACGATCCCCGCTGGGCGTACTCACTACAAATGGCTCACACTCAAACGAGCAGTCAAAACCAATACGACTCACACAATCCGATGCAATAAAGGAATGGGTAGCACCCGAATCAAAAAGCACTGAAACTTGATGAGTAAGGATTTGAGTGGTACCTGACGCCACCGGAATGTCTGCCTCCTCTGTGCGCCTCATCTGATACAATCGGGGGTGAACTGAACCCGAACTCGAGGCTGCACGGCGATACGGCTGACCCCGTCCCCTACCACGACCCGAACTCTGCAGAATATGAGTAGCTGGAGTGCTGTGATCCCTCTGATCGGTAGTGGTAGTCGGAACTCTAACAGCCCTGGTGGCCCTCTCACAATGAGTCGCCCGATGCCCGGTCTGCCCGCAAGTGAAGCAAGTAACTGGAGGAAAAGGGCAATCCTTCATCAAATGCTCATATTGGTTGCAGTTAAAACAAACCCTGCCACCAGAAGCAACAGATCGAATCGAGCAGTTACCCTGAGATCCCCCAGCCTGGTGAAACGGTCTCTTCCCAGGTGTAGGGGCAGACTGTGCCCTCGAAAATCGGCCACTCTTGCCGGCTGAGAAGCTGCCAACTGTTTTCTGTTTCTTGGCCTCGGCACCCAACTCTGATTCCGGTGCGGCCATCTCGATCGCTAGAGCACGATCCTGATACTCCTTCAAAGTGGCACACATGAGCAGTGCCATACTCTGCCTGATATGCGGTTTCATGCGCATATTAAAGTAACGGATTTTATCAGCCTCTGTCCTCACCTGATCTCTCACGAAACCCAACTGCTGATTGTAAGCAATGATGGCTTGAGAAATAGGCACATCCTGAGGTGTAGCGGTGAAGAACTCCACAATTCTGCGCTCCTTAACTGGCGGTGGACAATATTCTGCTTCCATAGCAGCCTTGAATTCCTCCCAAGTAGCTCGACGGTCTCTGGGCGTAACGGCCTCCCACCATTCCGCAGCTTCCTTATCCAGGAGGTACTGGGCAATATGTACCCTCCTGTCTTCGGGAAAAGCTACGGCATCGAAGGTTCTGGACAACTGAAAGAGCCAATTCTCCCAACCGAGGGAGTCAGAAGATCTGGAGAAACGAGGTGGGTGCATCTTAGTCACCGTTTGAAGCCACTTACTAGCCTCCTCTTCCGGTGTCGGGGGAGGATTCTGGCGTCCACCTTGAGCTATCTGAGTAAGTTGGGCTACTAACTGCTGAAGTACGGCAGTAGCCCCGACGTCGGCATTATTACCCGAAGGCACTGAGTGAGAGGCTGAGTCCGCAGAGGACTGAGAAAGTGAGCCCTCCTCATTATCATCACCCCGACCACGGCCTCGGCCGCGTCCCCTAGCCGGTCTACCACGACCTCTCAACATACTGAAGGAAAAATGAAAAGAACAAGATCAGAAAGATTCACAATTCACAAAGCTGGTAACACAAGTCACAATTCCGAACAACGCAAGAAAACGAATTACAGAAATATAAGAGTTCGAGGAGACTTACAGCCACAGGTCGCACGAAAAGACGGTAGCGTGATGATATTAGGCTCAACGACTGACTCTAACGACGTAATTGACAGACCCAAAATTCACCGACAGCCTAGGTATTCGAAACCTCTCTCCGATACCATAAATGTAACGCCCCAATTCACAAATGGGACATTACACGCCGTAGAACCCTCGTGAGGTCTACCAGGCTAACACATGACACATAAACCACAATGAAATTCCAAACGATGCACTCAAAAGTAAGTAAGGTCGTGGCCTCGGCTAAAACAATTTTAACGGAGTACATGAACATAAGATAAATACCAATTCGTTGCCCACGCATGGGACTTAAACCAAGTTTAAAAGTAGACAGTTTAATTCCAGTACTTGACAAATGCAATGACAAAACATAAAATTACAGACTCGAGTCACATCATCAAGCCAGCCCATCCTTTACGTGCGTGTCCCGTGCCTGCTCCTCAGCTCTCCTGCACTAAATGCATAAGACGCATTTCCCCCATTTAAGGGGTTAGCATTCGAATAGCTAGTGCAAGTACACAATTACACAACATTATATACAAAATACGGTTTTTAGCACAATCATGTCAATCAGAAATCATTTGCCATATATATTCCGGAATACTACATTGGCAATCAAATCAGTTCCAATCATCACGATATCACAAAATCACAACTGGTATCCCGTGGCCGCACTTTAGTATCGACCCCGACATCCCGTCGAACACTCCGGTGGGATACCACTTCCGCGGCCGCACTTTAGTATCGATCCCCGGACATCCCGCGGACACTGGGTGGAAGTTCAATCATACACGCACCCAAGTTCCCTTCCGCGGCCGCACTCTTAGTATCGACCCCGGACATCCCGTCGGACACTCCGGGTGGAAGGAACACAACTCACGCACCCGAAAATCACAATTCATCATTCATTTCGAAAATCACAACATACATAACGAAATGTAATACATGTACTTGCCTTGAATGAAACGAAACGAAGGAAACGATGAAGGAATAGGTTTCGGTCCGAACAATCCTCCCAAATCCGTTCCTAACACAATAACGGTATACACAAGTCTCAATAATGCGGAAAGGTAAGAATTAATCCTAATTCTACCCCTTGGAACAATTTGCCGGTCATTACGAAGTCGAAGACGGTTATAATCTAACAATGGAGAAATTACTAGGTTAAGCCCGTTAAACTATAATGGAAACAAGGGATTTACGACTACACAATCGTAATCTAACAAGTCGTCGAAGCCAAAACGGATTAAAAGGAAGAATTATGCCAAAAATCCCGAAATCCCCAAAAACTAGGGTTCTAAGGAAATATACCTCGATTCGGACGGATGGAAGATGATTATGATGATGATAAACCTTGCTTGAAGCACAACAATCGATCTCCAAAGGAACTCTAAGGATTGCCCTGGGCAAAACGCTCAAGGAACTCACGTATCGCACAAAGGGATGAGAAGGAACGAAATAACGCGACTGAGGATAAGTCAGGAATTAAAAGGCCTGACAGCACGTTACGTACGTTAACGCGAGTTGTTAACGTACGTTATGAAGTTTACGTACGTAACCTCTCACAGGTTAACGTACGTAACGAACAATCTGGACTAAAATGCGAAAACCGTAACGTACGTTACCAATGGGGTATAACGTACGTTATAATGCCTTTATAATGTACGTAAGGGAGCATGCATAACGTACGTTATGCATGCAGCAGTTCAGCGCTGCTAAACACTTAGCTCTGCACAGTCGATACAACGACGAAACGCAACGCAAGGATAAATTCAAAAGTGTAAACATGAGGTAAGCATAACAACGAAGCTGAGCTTTGAAAGAAAATACACTACCAACCTCCGGGGAATCCAAAATACGATAAGGAGGATAAAAACACCCTAAACTTCTAGGAAATTACAAAACGACCCCAAACGTCCAAAAATCGTGATACAACGTCGGATTAACAATCCGAAAGTTTCAACACGACCAACACAACCATACAAACTTATACAAATCAAGAAACAACAAAAACGAATAAGTTTTACGAGAATCGAACGTACATGCGGCAAGATATAATTCAAGATGAAATTATGCAAAAACATCCTCGAAACTCGTCCAGACGGAAAAACTCCAAGAACAAAATAGATTCAGAATTCCAAAACAGTGCTAAGCGAGTTGTCCGAAACGAACATACACCAAAAATAAAAATTACCGAAAATAGAAAACACGGATATTACATGCGGTACCTTTTATCGTCAAATTGGCTTATAAATTTTCCATTTTCATTTTTCTTTGGACTAAAACATGCTGCTTCATAGAATATATGCATTTAACGGATTCCGTACACCTTGTATTTAGATTAGGGCATATTCTTCTTGTTATCCCATGGTAATTATTAATTTATCTCCTTCTTAAGCTTTTATTATTACTTCAAATTATATTGCATAAGTGAAATGAGTACTAATTTGTGAATTGAATTGAATTGAATAGGAGTTTGCAAGAGAATTGATTAACATGGATCATCAAGGTGGTTCATCAGCTGGTGGTGGTGGTGCTGCTACTCGTAATCAGCCTACCCCGGTTCTTCGAGGCCGATCTAAAGGTGTGCTTATTTCATCCTATTTTACTACCCACCTGTCATAATTTGTAATCAAATTAGTTATTATACTTGTTTTCCCCTAGTTAAGGAATCGCCGTTTTGTTTTTATCACATTATATGCTAAAATGCGTCTGCCAATTTAAGGTTCAATTCGTGTACGTTAAATGCCTAGCGTCTCCTCAACGATGTGGGACAAAAGCATGTATCATATTGTTACGCCACATTTATTTTGCTCTGATGTGTGCATCTTTATATAAGCAAAACAATCAGTTTTACCGTACATTGACAAATTTGAGTTTCTTAAGTTAACTTTCTTGACGATTATTTTTACTTAAAAGTTAAAAGCTTAAGTGGATCACATTTTGCTGAAAGGCGGTTGTATCTCAAATAATGGCAAATATCGACCATTTCTCTATTTCTTTCGCTGTTTGTGTTGTTTTATGTAAAAATATTTGAAACTGATAAAGTACGCTTAAGTTCCTCATAACCTTCATTTAGTTAATTTTTAAATTTCTTTGTTTCAGGTATTTTTCTGACGTGTTCTTGGTGTTAGGCGTATTTTTATACGCTTATTTATCATTATTTTGTAGTGTTTTGGTGAGTGAAATCATCTAAATGAGCTTTTAATGCCTTGATTTTGTATGATTGACAGGAAATTGAAGTCCGGGAGCTAAAACGAGGCAAAACGGGCGAAAACGGCAAAACTGGACGATGAGCCGTGGCGCAAGGAATCGGAGCCGCGGCACAGGAAGACACCACCGAAGGGCGAGTAATCAGACTCTGTGCCGCGGCACAACCCAGTGAGCCGCGGCACGTAAGAATTATTTAACGCCTGTATTCACTTTGGGCGATGTGCCGCGGCACAGTTCGATGAGCCGCGGCACACTTAGCGGGTTTGGTACGCTCGCGGATTACGGGGCCGTTTGGCCGATTTTCAACCGATTAATACGGACGCGATTTGTGGAGGTGCTGAGCTATAAATAGGGCTTAAGACCCTAATTTAATTATCGGGAATCATTGAATCTAAACCGAGGAGAGCTTAAGCTTGGAGACAGAGAAGAGGAGGAAAGCGGAAGAATTCAAGGGCAGTATATGGAGTCAAGAACGGAGGAATCCGAGCTTCATCTGCGTTTGAATTTTATGCTTTCGTTTATTTATTCGTATTTTCGCTTTTAGTATGTCGCTAAAGCCCTAATCTAGGTTTTGATGAAACCTTTGTTTTGACGAATTGATTAAGATTATCCAATTTATTACCTTTTTATTGAGTTTTCCCAATTATGTTTAATGCTTGCAATTATCCGCCAATAGTTGTATTGATTTAATCATTCACTTCGAATCGGGAGAGGAGATTTGGTGAGGAACTATTGGTGAGGACCGTTTTATTCTGTGAGATAGGAATATACTCATAGAAACTACGTGGCCTTTAGGAGATTTCACGCTTTTTGCCTATCGATGAGATAATTCACCTAGGGATAGAGTGCGTTAGTCGCCGTTAGATAAATCTATTGACCTCGGGAGAGGCGGTAGAATATATTAGCAATCTCCGCCTTCAGTAAATTGGGAAAATTATTTATTACGGATAATCGAGAGTAAATTCGGATAAACTAAGGTGGATTCAGAACCCTAGACGTATTCATCATTTGATTTCCTTAATCCAAGATATTGTTTTCTACTGCTTAGTATTTTAGAAATTCTTTTAGTTATTAATCCAAAAACCCAACTTCGATTGTTCAAATAAAATTGGAATACGAAAACGTCGGTAGTTAGAGATTCAATCCTCGTGGGAACGATACTCTACTTATCACTTTATTACTTGTAAACGATGACGTGCACTTGCGTGTAGGAAATATCGCAACAAGTTTTTGGCGCCGTTTCCGGGGATTGAAATTTTTCTAATATCGATTTAAGTATTTCCAGTCTTAATTTGAACTTTTTATTTTTATTTTTGTGTATTTATTTTTGTTTATTCGTTTTTTCCTTTCAGGACCTTTCGTTAGTGCATGAGAAGACTCGGTAACGAAGGCTTACTACCTTTGGACACCGAGCTCGAGCGCACGCTAAGAAGGAACAAAAAGAAGAAAAGAGAGTTGCAGACGGCGGTCATCATGGCCGAGAATATTGAAATCCAAGGAGGAGACAACCAAGTGCGGCAAGTTCAACCGGAACTCGCTCTTCGAGATTATGCCATGCCGCAGGTCAATGCTAATTTTTCGAATCCGGCCCCACTATCCAAGCAAATAACTTTGAGATCAAGCCCGCCATTATTCGGATGGTGCAAAGAGCCCATTCTGTGGATTGCCGAAGGACGACCCGAATGCCCACATTGCGTCTTTCCTTGAGATATGTGATACTTTCAAAACTAATGGTGTCACCGACGATGCCATCCGATTGAGGCTTTTCCCTTTCTCTTTGAGGGATAAAGCAAAGTTTTGGTTAAATTCCTCATCACGGGTCGATTACAACATGGGAGAGGTTAGCGCAAGCCTTCCTTGCCAAATTTTTCCCACCGGCTAAGACGGCGAGGTAGAGAAATGAAATAACCACTTTTGCCCGTTTCGATATGGAATCGCTCCACGAGGCGTGGGAGCGATATAAAGAATTACTACGAAGATGCCCTCATCACGGTATTCCTGATTGGCTTCAGCTTCATACGTTTTATGGTGGTTTGAGTGCTTCTACACGCACTTTAGTGGATGCGGCCTCCGGTGGGACATTCATGGCAAAATCTATGGCCGAGGCACACGTGCTTTTGGAAGATATGGCCGAAAACGCATACCAATGGCCATCAGAAAGATTGACACCGAAAAGAGTAATGGAAGTTTCAAGCAATGATCCGATCTCCACCTTGACAGCTCAAGTCGCCGCTTTGACACAACAACTCCAGACATTTTCGCACGCACCAGCCCCCGTTACCATTGAGACATGTAATTGGTGTAACGGATCACACCCGAGCGCGGAGTGTCAATTTGGAAATCCGTTCGAGCAAAATCAGATGGAGCAGGCTCAATTCGTAGGAAATGGGAATCGACCGAATAACCCGTACTCAATACTTATAATCCGGTGGTGCAATCATCCCAACTTTTCATGGAGAAACGGACAGAATGCACACCAGCCCCCTTTCGCTCAGAATCAACGGCGGCCCCCTTCCGCTCCCAAAGTGTCTCTCGAGGAAGCGCTTGCAAAATTGGCGGCAAATACGAGTCAATTTATGACTGACGGAAGCTACACTACAAAATCATTCTCGCTTCCATTCGAATTTGGAGGTCCAAATGGCCAAATTGCTAATGTGTTGACACTCGTCCGGAGGGAGCATTGCCGAGTACAACGAGACTAATCCTAGAGAGAGTCTAAACGCAGTTAGCTTGAGAAGCGGGAGAGAGTTCTTTGGATCACCTGAGTCGGGTAAAGAGAAGAAAGTGATGGAGGAAGAGATGGATTTAAAGCCGGAGGAGTCAAAGGATGTGAAGCCGATAACTTGAAGACATGTGTTCCCCCTGCTCCGTTTCCGCAGACTACAAAGAAAGAAGGGCGGACAAACAATTTTCTAAATTCCTTGATGTGTTCAAAAGCTTCACATAAATATTCCGTTCGCCGACGCATTGGAGCAGATGCCGAGTTATGTCAAATTCATGAAAGAGATATTATCTAAGAAGAGAAAACTTGAAGAGTTTGAAACGGTCACCTTGACAGAGGAGTGCAAAGGTAATTCTTCAAAAGAAGCTCCCACCTAAATTAAAAGATCCGGGAAGCTTCAACATACCTTGCACCATGGGGAATTTTTCATTTAATAAGGCACTATGCGATCTTGGTGCGAGTATCAACCTCATGCCTCTGTCGATTTTCCAAAAGCTGAATATTGGGGAAGCTAAGCCAACCACAGTCTCATTACAATTGGCGGACTGATCGATAAAGTATCCGAGGGGAGTGATCGAGAATGTATTAGTTAAGGTTGACAAGTTCATCTTTCCAGCCGACTTCATCGTACTAGACATGGAGGAAGATGACAATATTCCGATCATCTTGGGACGACCATTTCTAGCGACGGGCCGAACCCTTATAGACGTGGAAAAGGAAGAGCTAACTCTGAGGGTCCAAGACGAGGAAATTACTTTTCAAGTATTCAAGTCATTCCCATGTCCAGGAAGTGTTGATAAAGGATCACAAATTGAGAGGGTGAATGCCGTTGAAAGAGGAAAGCACCGAAAACATCGTCGGTGGGAAAATTCAGATGTTGTGTTAAATGACCCGAATTTTAAGAAGGATGTAGAACAAGTGGCGTTCCTCGAGCATGAGGAGAAATCTGCTGCAATCGTGGGTTCGTTTGTGAAGGAGGAAAGTGAGCCAAAAGCCAAGCGAAAAATTAGTCATGGAGAAATCGGGTGTTTCGGAAAATTTTTCAAGTCGAAACCTTTTCACAAACAACATTTGATGACCGAACCGAAACTCGAACCACTGATGACCAATGGTCATAATTTTAACCAAAATATAAACGGTTCGATGAACGGGGCGGAAGCCAAATGGAGTTTGCGAAAAGAGAACTAACGTTGTCCCATAGGTCCGGATGAATACTATAAACTTAGCGCTCCTGAGGCAACCCAGTATTAGTTGTAGATTCTTTGTTGTTTGCTTGCATTTTTAGAGTCTCTTTTTGTCTTCTTTCTTCTTTGATCCATCCTTCCCTCTCATCTTAATGATTTCGTGTAAAATTTCTATGCAGGAATCGGCAAAAGGGGAGAAATTCAATGATGAGCCGCAGATCCAGTGAGCCGCACACACACCAAATGAGGAAAAATGGCCGAGCAAATCGTACTCGTGCCGCGGCATGATCTTACCGAGCCGCGGCACACCAGTCACCGAGCCGCGGCACCCGATAACCGAGCCGCGGCACACTAAATGGTCGGAAACGCCCTGGCGCCAGATTTGTGCCGCGGCATACTAAGGTTGAGCCGCGGCACACTAACACACCGAGCCGCGGCATACGAAATTTGAGCCGCGGCACCCGACGACATACCAAAACATCCTGGCCGATCAGACTTTGGGCCGCGGCTCACTTATATTGTGCCGCGGCCCCGTCGCAAAATAAGAGCATCCAGTAAGGCTCATTCGGTTGATCGGCCTATATAGGATACTTCTACCCTCCCTCCCTTCCTTCCTGCACACATGGAGGTTAGTTGGCTCCACTCTATGAGTCTCCTTCTCAAATTCTCCAGGTTATTTTTGATTTCTAAATCATTAATAATTCTTGATGTGAAAAGATTTGGAGTTTTATATTGCTAGTTATTCTTCATTGTTGTTTCTAAAATGGAGTTGGAATATGGGGAATTTGTTATTGTGATGGAATTGATGTTTATGAACGAATTGTTGATGATGGTTTTCGTAATTCAGGGTTATAATCTGTGTTATTATTTTTGGGATTTGGATTTAACCATGAAAATTTTTGTTCTTCATTTTAACTTGTGCACACAAGGTGTTTGATAAATTGCAGCAATGAAAAATGGGTAAGCTAGGCATTTTCCAACTTATATGCAATGAATCATGTTGTCACATTATCCCCAACCTCTACATCATGTTCAACTTGAGAGCTATACTTAACTTCCTTTTGATGATGCAAGCTTGTTTATTCACATTCCGCATGATGTAGTCAAGAAGCATGCAAGCTCACCTGACGATGCCGATCAGACTCCTGAGCAGATCGAGAGGAGTACTTGACCTTTACTTTACTTGCATTTCATTTTTTTGTCCATTGAGGTCAATGTACGTCCTAAGTTTGGGGGATTTACATTCGCCTACATTCATTGTTGTACTCTATTTTCTTGTCAGACATTATATTCTCGTTGCACTTTTCTTTTCTTTGCGAAAATTTTTTAGCCTTGCTTGCCGTAGTTTCTCCTTATTCGTGAATTTTTGTGCTTCTATTTGTGTGATATCGATGTTACGACACCGTCTTTCTCTCCGAAGAAGCGGGCGAGTTCTAGTCGAGTTGAGCCGCTTATTTCGTTCGCTTAGTATTCAATTAGGTCCGAAATTTTTCCCGATTGTAGAGGTCTTGCGTATAAGAGACGATACATACTTGTTGCTAAATCCCCATCAATACGTTTGGCTACATTTCCGGATAGTGAGTCGTACTGTTTCTTTAGTCGTGTTGGCACTTAGTTTGAGTTTTGAGTCGCTTTTCCCTAAAAGTCGAGATAATGTGTTCTATGATGGGAAGTCTAGTAACCGGGGGTATTCGCGTGACCCGTTGTTTACTCTCGCGTAAAACGACGACCCTGATTAAATTAATGATTTAGATATTTTACATGTGCCAATGATAGGAAGCCTAGTAACCGAGGGCATTCGCGTGACCCGCTGTTTACTCTCGCGTAAAACGGCAACCTTGATTCGGACATGCGGAAATTATATATTCGAGTTGTTTCTCCGCTGTAGACGGGAACTTAGTAACTAAAAGCATCCATGTGCCCCATGAGTGTCTTTTACGTCAAACGGTTTCCTAATACATGAGAATGGAAGTTCCACCCTAGGATTATTCCGATGAAACATCCCGAGATCCTAACCTAGTGTTCGACTCGAATCAAATTTTTGAGCATATATATAAGGGGATACTGTCCGAGGTTTATTTATTATGAGACTCGTGAAAATTGTGCCTTTAGACTGTGGAACGCGACGAACTAGCTTGTTTATGTTAGCCTTTCATATTGACAGTCGATTTGACTCATGTTTTGTTAATCTTTGAGCTGAGTTTTCTTCATGAACGAATGATTAGGACTGAACTTGATTACTTTGCGGAATCATTATTCTGAGTGCAGCTCGCTTTTATGACACTCGTATTATTTAGAGAGAATGGCAGGATAGTATTGATTAGATTGAACACTATGAGTTGCACAATTATTCACGACATTCTTTTATTGACTTTAATTCTTTTTGCTTGAGGACAAGCAAAGGCTTAAGTTTGGGGGTATTTGTTAGGCGTATTTTTATACGCTTATTTATCATTATTTTGTAGTGTTTTGGTGAGTGAAATCATCTAAATGAGCTTTTAATGCCTTGATTTTGTATGATTGACAGAAATTGAAGTCCGGAGCTAAAACGAGGCAAAACGAAAAACGCAAAATCGACGGCGAGCCGCGCGCAAGGAATCGGAGCCGCGGCACACAGAAGACACTCACCGGCGGGCGAGTAATCTGTACTCAGGCCGCGGCTCACACTGGCCGTGCCGCGCACGAAGAATTATTTAACGCCTGTATTCGGCTTTGGGCGATGTGCCGCGCACAGTTGATGAGCCGCGGCACACTTAGCGGGTTTGGTACGTCTGCGCGGATTCGGGCCGTTAAGCCGATTTCAACCGATTAATACGGACGCGATTTGTGGAGGTGCTGAGCTATAAATAGGGCTTAAGACCCTAATTTAATTATCGGGAATCATTGAATCTAAACCTAGGAGAGCTTAAGCTTGGAGACGAGAGAGGAGGAAAGCGGAAGAATTCAAGGGCGGTATATGAGTCAAGAACGGAGGAATCCGAGCTTCATCTACGTTTGAATTTTATGCTTTCGTTTATTTATTCTCGTATTTTCGCTTTTAGTATGTCGTGCTAAAGCCCTAATCTAGGGTTTTGATGAAACCGTTGTTTTGACGAATTGATTAAGATTATCCAATTTATTACCTTTTTATTGAGTTTTCCCAATTATGTTTAATGCTTGCAATTATCTGGCCAATAGTTGTATTGATTTAATCATTCACTTCGAATCGGGAGAGGAGATTTGGTGAGGAACTATTGGTGAGGACCGTTTTATTCTGTGAGATAGGAATATACTCATAGAAACTACGTGGCCTTTAGGAGATTTCACGCTTTTTGCCTATCGACGAGATAATTCACCTAGGGATAGAGTGCGTTAGTCGCCGTTAGATAAATCTATTGACCTCGGGAGAGGCGGTAGAATATATTAGCAATCTCCGCCTTCAGTATATTGGGAAAATTATTTATTACGGATAATCGAGAGTAAATTCGGATAAACTAAGGTGGATTCAGAACCCTAGACGTATTCATCATTTGATTTCCTTAATCCAAGATATTGTTTTCTACTGCTTAGTATTTTAGAAATTCTTTTAGTTATTAATCCAAAAACCCAACTTCGATTGTTCAAATAAAATTGGAATACGAAAACGTCGGTAGTTAGAGATTCAATCCTCGTGGGAACGATACTCTACTTATCACTTTATTACTTGTAAACGATGACGTGCACTTGCGTGTAGGAAATATCGCAACACTTGGTTATTGGTGGATACTCTTGGTCTTTGATTTCTTGTGGAAGCATGCGTGCAATGTAATTTCCTCTCATGCCCTATTTATAGGTTTTTTATTAGGTTTTTGTAGAATTGCATGTGACGAAGTGTAGGTTAAGGGATTTTGTGTTGAGAAGTTGAGATTGGCCGGAGTTATATGTGTTTGCGGTGTTATAAGGAGTTTATTTGGCTGCCTGTTTGTTTGGTGTTAGTTATTATTGTTGTGTTGGTATTTTTTACTGTCTCATATCATAAGTGAAAATTTAAGTTTAAGGAGGGTGTTATAGGTATTACACATTATTATTATTTTTTTATTATTATTTTTGTTATAAATATGGTCAAACATGTGACCCATAAACTCATGTTAATAAAACTCGTAGATTTAAAGAAAAGCTACGAAAACCCTTTAGAAAATAATGATGAAATTAAAATAAAAAAAAAGGAAATTTCGACTAAAATAAGTCAGCTATGGCATAGAATTAACCTGTTCAAAACTGTGATTATACCTGTTAAGACTTAAAAAATTAAAAGTATTACATCTAAATTTTTGTATTTACGAAGCATCGTCATAGTGAACGTCTCCTGAACTAATTTGTTAGTTATGTAGGTAACGTTGAGCTCGTAAATGAACAGATATATTGTAGGATTGAATTAATGAGAACAATAAAATTATTTGGAAAGCAACAGAACACAGAAGATATATAGTAGCATCGATTTATTATGAGAATGGTAGTACAACTCGTTAAATTAAGTTTAAGGAGGGTGTTATAGGTATTACACATTTTTTTTATTATTTTTTTATTATTATTTTTGTTATAAATATGGTCAAACATGTGACCCGTAAACTCATGTTAATAAAACTCGTAGATTTAAAGAAAAGCTACGAAAACCCTTTAGAAAATAATGATGAAATTAAAAAAAAAGGAAATTTCGACTAAAATAAGTCAGCTATGGCATAGAATTAACCTATTCAAAACTGTGATTATACCTGTTAAGACTTAAAAAAATAAAAGTATTACATCTAAATTTTTGTATTTATGAAGCATCGTCATAGCGAACGTCTCCTGAACTAATTTGTTAGTTATGAAGGTAACGTTGAGCTCGTAAATGAACAGATATATTGTAGGATTGAATTAATGAGAACAATAAAATTATTTGGAAAGCAACAGAACATAGAAGATATATAGTAGCATCGATTTATTATGAGAATGGTAGTACAACTCGTTAAATTAGGTTACTGAACGTTTCCTTATAGACAATATTTCTTGTCCGGTCTTTGAATTCAATGTCTTCGTCTTCCGTCATTAGTATTTTGAGACCGTTAGGGCTTGTGACTCTAGATATCGCAACATATAGCTGCCCATGGCTGAACACAGGGTTGGGTAAGTAGACACCGACATACTTAAGTGACTGCCCTTGGCTCTTGTTTATGGTCATCGCATAGCATGCTCTAATAGGAAACTGTCTTCGTTTCATTATGAACGGCCATTTTGATTGTGTCGATGACAGTGTGATCCTAGGTATAAGGACACTATCTCCTACATGTGATCCAGTTAGGATTTTAGCTTGAATAACAAACTGGCCAAGATCAGTAATAATTAGTCGTGTCCCGTTGCATAAACCCTGGCTAGGATTAACGTTTCGCAAAAGCATTATCGGGAGCTCCTTTTTTAAGCATAGAGAATGTGGTGGCATACCTTGGAAATTTAAGGAATTCAAGAACTCAATGGGATATAACTGATCTTGATCAATAGTATCAATAGACGCCTTACATACTTCATCTACACTATTGTACGTGATAGTCTCACCTGCTAACTTTTTAAACATGTGTTCATTTATTGCATCAGCATCTTCGTTTTTTGGAGTCAGTATAGCCCTTTCCTTTAGATATGCGTCTTCATTCTGTCTTGTTGTAAAATCAGGGAATGTTTGTGCGACGATTTCTTCAATGGGAGATTCTCCTGGATTTAAAATAAAGTTATTCGGAATATGAATCCAGCTTGGCTCATCCTAACCTTCTTTAATTTTGGCTTCCAAATTCCCATCACCTACATCCAACACCCATTTATTGAATTCTTATTTTCGAGTGTCAATGCTTCCATCTTCTGTATACTCATTTACTCGCATGCTGCGTGTAAGTGTAAATACCTTGCAAGCTTTCCATAGTTCTGATCTGTTTATGCAAGCTTGAATAACTTCTGATCTTTTGGCCTTCGGGATTCTTGGTAAAACTTGCGAAATCACCTCCCGATGCACTGTCATTCCACCGAATATGCGATCTCTATTTTCCGGTTTCTCGAATCCCAATATATCCCTCAATGTCTTGTCTAAAGCTTCAAAAGCATATCGCTGAGTCATTGGGGCTTCATCCCAAATTATCAATCTGGCCTCTTTCAGCAATTCTGCGAGATGTGTGTTTTGTTTGATACCACACGTACTATTATCCATCAATTCCAATGGAATAACAAATCTGCTATGAGCAGTCCTCCCTCCCGGTAGTAGTAAAGAAGCAATTCCTGGTTTAATAGTAAATAATCAACTATTTAAGTAGTGTAATATTGTTGTAGTTCATGAAATATTATGTATAATAATTGATAAAAAGAGTATTAAATGATGTACCTGAAGATGCAACTGCAAGAACTATCATTCTTTCTGATCTTAGTTTTGATATTATAGTCTTGTATAAAAATGTCTTACCACTACCTCCGGGCCCATAAACAAAGTAAAAGCCTCCTTTTTGACTATATACAGACTCAATAACTTCTTGATAGATCAGATGTTGCTCGGAGTTTAACATTGAATGAAGCTGTTCATGTTCAATCTTACTTGTTTTCATATCAAAGTCCAATGCTTCTCTAATCAAACGATTATCCATGTTTGTTAGTAGCTTAGGATTTGGCCGTGGGAGGCCTTCAAATTCGGCTAAAGATTTACCAAATCTGTGTAACAGTTCCTCTATCTCCACCAAATAGTTCTGAATCTGTTCTTCGGTAAGTTGTAAGTCTGTGTACCTGAAGTGTTTTCTTTTTTTATGTAGAATATCTTCTGATAAAGTCTCCCAGTTTTCTTTCCATAATTGCCGCGGCCTACTTACTTCACAAAACAACAATATTGTAACAAATAAGTCCCTCAATTGAGGTGCTAATGCCCACATTCTCGCCTCTGATATAGCCTTGGTCCATTCTTTGTCATCATTGAGCAAACCATATGCAAAGCATACTTCTTTAAATGTCCGATATGTAACTTTGTTAACCGTCATCAAGTGTTCAAACGATTCGGGACCTTTAGCTACATTTAGTACCATTCTGAGATAATAACGTTCCCCTGAAGCAGGATTGGAATAAAACATCCGACCTATGCATTTCTTTAGTTTTCTGAGTTTCCAAATTCTTGCTTTTTCATGCCATACATACTTTGTTGGAATTTCAGCATAAGTTAATTCCCGATCTGCTGGTTCACATTTATTGAGTTCAAACCACTCGGTAAACATAGTTATGTTGATACCTTCCTTTTGAAGCAGAGCTGGTAAACTTTCAGAATCCCGTAGTGTTATTGCATTTTGGTTGGGTAGGTGGTAATTGAGCTTCATGACTGATGGGTAGTTGAAATTGATGTCAAAAGAAAAGAGTCTCCATACTGCTTCGCATGGGCCTAAATAGCGACAATTCAAGAAATTTTTAATTTCATCAACCTCAACAATCTGTGTAGGAACTCCTCAGACGGCTTTTTTATGTTTTCTTCAATGACAATAGTAGCTCGATCAGGCCCTTTGTTTAAGTATTTAAATAGATACTTAATTGCCCTCGATCTATTGCACCATTCAACATTTATGTGCGCTTGGTACTTAATCAAAAGATATCGATTGTAAGGAACGACATATCTATTATTGAAAGTGAACTTACCCTTTACAACATTGACTTTATTATCTCTACGACGGTAAACAGGGTAGCCATCTCCATCAATTGTTGTTTCCGGATAAAACGCTTTAGGGAAATGCTTTGAACATTTTCCTTCTATGTTGCATGGTGCGCTCTTTGCATCCTTCCCGCAGGGTCCGTGCAACATATATTCGGTAAAAACTTTGTATCCATCCGGATCATTTGCTTGGCATGGAATCTCTGCTGAGATTAGATCATCTATTTCAGCCCCAGTCTTGCACTTGGCGTATTCTTCAAGCCACAGTAAAATATGAGCATGCGGCAAGCCCCGTTTTTGAAATTCGCTAACATACACAACTGAAACGAAATATTTGAAAAATATTAGGTTTAAATCAGAATGATTTAAAGCAAAACTGTCATTGATATTAACAGGTGACTTTTTTTACCCGCACAACAATCGCCAAAAATCTGTTTTTTTGTAAGATCATCTAATAACTCAGTCAATTTAATTTTAAATACCCTAGTTCCAACTTCCGGTCGATCGTGAGCTTTCTGGCCAGGAATATGCGAAAGCATGTCACCTATTTCGGGCCATTTTGGATTGGAAGTGAATGTGATGAACAAATCTGGATTTCCAAATACCCTACATAGAGCCATGGCATCTTGATAATTCTGCATCATATACATTTGGCTGCCTACAAAGCTTGATGGTAAAACTATTCTTTTTCCAATTGCTGCCGCATCTGTATCTCTTCTTGTAACAGCGTCAAACACGTTATGATAAAGATCGACACGTAGGTTGTCTTGATTACTTCTTGTCCATTTAAGTCTTTGTTCTTCAATAGATGTATACGCATCAACCAAAAATTGTTGGAACAGCCGCCCTCCTCTTAGCAAAGTAGTACCCTGGTTATTTCATTGCTGAATTACGTACGCATAATACTCCTTCATTGTAACACATTCACGTATAGTTTTTCGCACACTTGAATTGTCATGATAAGGTATATTATCATGAAACCCATCCTCTCCGTATGGGAATAACAAAGGATATTGTAGTGCCATGTAAGAAGCATGCAATTCAAATTTTGTTTTCCAGTTGTCTTTACTGACTTACAATGATATCTCGTGAAGGAATTCCGACCAAAATCATTTGTAATTAGAGCAATACTTGGACACACTTGGGGTGTCAGATCGTGCACTTGCTCTATTGCTAATAAGACGAATCGAAGTTAGAAGTATCATGTGAAGCACACCAATCTCTTGCCATGCGAAATGCCTTGGCAACTGCACTTGACTGATTTAGCATTGCAATGAGGTCCATGACTAATGTTTTATCAATCTCATGTTCTGTTTCTTTATCAATAAAAGCATTCATGCGATTGCGAGCTTCATTCTGTGTATCAAAAAAGTAAAGCTGAGAAAACTTCGGTTGTTCTCCTGTTGTTGGAAGCAGCGACCCAATTAGATGATAATTTTGTCCATTAATTCTAAACGTATATGGTCCCCGTCCTGAATTAATCGAGTTATCTATTTTTGCACCAAAAGATGTAAAGCAAAACAAACTATTGTAAATTCTAATCTGATCTCTAAATTTTGCTGTAGATGAATCACCATAATCAAGAAGGTTCTTTAATAACGTCGGTGCTTCCTTGAATTTGGCGAGGAGCACTTTACCACTTTGGCAACAAAGGGAGAATAATGGCTTTAAAGGTTTGAATCCCTTATTCGTTCTTTCTTCATACCACATGATTGCTTCACAGTTTCCACATTTATTCAATGGTGGACCAATATTATGATATGAGACAGCAATCCCTTATGAAAAAAAAATTATATTGATATATGATTTTGTTAATTGCCTTTAAATCTGTTAAGAAAAAATGAAATTGGGTAAACTTAATTGAAAAGTTACCTTTAGATGTGAATCCTATTCTTTTTTGATTTTTTTAGGCATACGATGTCTCACTTGTTCTGATGTAATATCTATTCTTGGGAACTGGGAATTGGATGCAGAACCTGAAAATTTATGTCTTATGTTTAGTAGAATTGCTACTTAATTATAAGATACATGTATTGAAAATTTACCTTTATATCTTTTGCGGGTTTTCTTAGATTTGTTAGAATCAGGAACTGATATTTTTTGTTTAATATCTTCTCTGTTGTTTTCTGGAGTTGTCGAAATTCCTGGATGAAATTTGTTAATTGTTAGCATAAGGTTAGTATTTATTAATTGAACTAAAATTCAGAATTAGTTTTCTTTACCTGCTTGTTGTGTCGTCACTTCTCTTATTTTCAGACCACAATAACTCTGAATTTTGCCATCAGATCTGATTTTTGTATATGATTTAATCATAATAGAGTTGTTGATCATGTTTGATAAGGATGGAAAGTTGGTTTGCTTCCTAAGTGAATCTGCAAAATAGACAAATCGATAATTGTTATTGCACGAACAATTTAAGTATATGAATAACGATTAAGTTTAAACTTACCATGATCCATAGCTTCATAAAATAGCTGTTTGTTTCTGTAGCATATGGAATTAAAGATCACATATATATTTGTAGTGATATAAATATATGAAGGTGAAAAGATTGGCTTTTGGTATTTGGTTGTGTAAATGTATCATTTATTGATAATCAATATGGAATTTGTTTAAGAATTTTTAAGGAATTTGGAAGATTATTGGAGTTATGAATAGTTTTTATTATGTGGTTCATATTAACAAAACATGTGTATATTAACTTGGTTAAAGATTGTTTAAGTTAGAGTCGTAATTGTTAGTTTCTTGACTGAATAAAGTTATATAGTAGATTGACATAATAGATTGATAGATCTTGTAATCTAATTATTTAGTCATATATAGTTGTTAAGATAGAAAGAGAGTAGCATTCCATCGATGTGAAATTAACATTTTAGACTAAAACATGTTCATCTATTCCTTCCTATTACAGTCGCTACCATTATCATGAATCATTTCTTCATAATCTTAGCTATCAATAGGGTACACAACATTCAACGGTGTTGCTTCAATGGCTTCTGTTGCGTTCATTTCTTCATAATTTAAGCTATCAGTAGGGTACACAACTTTGGAATTAAAGATCACATATATATTTGTAGTGATATAAATTTATGAAGGTGAAAAGATTGGCTTTTGGTATTTGGTTGTGTAAATGTATCATTTATTGATAATCAATATGGAATTTGTTTAAGTATTTTTAAGGAATTTGGAAGATTATTGGAGTTATGAATAGTTTTTATTATGTGGTTCATATTAACAAAACATGTGTATATTAACTTGGTTAAAGATTGTTTAAGTTAGAATCGTAATTGTTAGTTTCTTGACTGAATAAAGTTATATAGTAGATTGACATAATAGATTGATAGATCTTGTAATCTAATTATTTAGTCATATATAGTTGTTAAGATAGAAAGAGAGTAACATTCCATCGATGTGAAATTAACATTTTAGACTAAAACATGTTCATCTATTCCTTCCTATTACAGTCGCTACCATTATCATGAATCATTTCTTCATAATCTTAGCTATCAATAGGGTACACAACATTCAACAGTGTTGCTTCAATGGCTTCGCTATGCTCATTTCTTCATAATTTGAGCTATCAGTAGGGTACACAACTTGCAACGGTGTTGCTTCAATTGCTTCTGTTGCGTTAGTTAATGATAAAATCAATCTCTTGTTTTTCCTATTATTGTAGTTAGCTTTGAAACTTTTCTGTCTCAATCTCAATCTTTTTGTGGTTGCTGCAATTTCATGATCAGGGTTTTCCTCTATCATTCTTCTTTCTTCTTTCAACTTTAGTATGATATCTCGCATCTTATCATCAACTTTTGCGCCTCCATTTTCAGCCTATAAAAAAAATAACTTTATCAATAATTTGGTATGTTATAAAATTAGTTTTTTATAAATGCAATTACATATGTTATACTTATTTGAACTCATACCTGAAGAGTGCTAATCAGTGAATCTAAACTACTCACTACGGTAGGGCCAACGATTAAAACCCGCTTTTCTACAAGACTTTTAAAGCAGCTTAAACCAATATTAAGTTCTTTGGCGGCTGCTCATTGTCGATGAAAAACTCGCAGAGTTCTTCCTTACTCAATGCCATTAAAGTGAAATATAGATTGTGATAGGTGTGTATAGTAGAGATTAGTATGGGGCTTTTAAAGACCTCACCAAGCTATTTGTTTTCCATGCAATTACAAAATAATTTTGTAACTTACACTGACCTATAAAGTAAATTCATTAGGAATTCAAAAGGTTTTATAAAAAAAATCATAAAATATTATAGCAATTCATTTTATTTCTTTTTCCTAATAATTCTGAGAACCAAAGTTGCATCTTTTACTCATTTTCCTGCATATTGTAGTTATTTCTGTCATTTATTAGGTCCGGCACTATATTTGTGTTACCCGATGTTCATGATGCATCCCTTTTAAGTCTTTGATTAGTTATAGACTTTAGCCTTTGGGATATCTTAGAGATGCTGTGTGTGCATACATTTACAAAGCTCGAGTAAGTCATCTAATACCATCTTTTACATGGTTTTATATATAGTTGGCGTTTAATGTATAATAATATGTGTTGTCAGAAGAGCAGGGAGGGCCATAAGTTTCAATCACACGAGTAAATTTTTACTAATGAATTTCATGATTGCATGATTTTAACTTGGAAACAAACACAATTCATTCAAAACATGAAAACTTAAAACCAAACATAAATATTTTTTTCAAAAGCATGAAACTCAAGAATCCTATTAACTATTAGGATCCAACTCAGTACGTTTCTCCTAATTATTTATTCATTTCATTCTTCACTCATCAGTGGAAACGTGCACGATGCTTCCAAGACCTTCGGATTTCTTGTTCACTCCTCGTCCGAGACTGCAACGACAAACCTAAGTGAGGTATGTAAGAAATCAAACTATTAAGATTTGCAACAATATTAAGGCAATAAGAAAATAACAAAAAGAATATGTGAAATTCGGACCTTCTTTTCTTAATGACATCCTTTGTTTCATTATGCGAATCTTCAACATCATCCCTTAAATAACACAATTATAAATGACATGTAAGCGATTATAGTTTAAATTGTTTCCAAATGTGGATGAAGGATCCATTGCCTAACCTTTTTTGATGTTGTCTTGATGGCTTTGATGGAGTAGACACGATGGATCATCCGATAATTTCTTCAATGGCACTTTTAGTAGCAAGAACTTGGCGGCTTTCTCCACATCTATATCGGCGTCGATTGCTCAACATCAACCACAAACAATTAAAAAAATGAGGTAAGCGTAGTTGTATTTTATATTGTTAAAACTTGCGAATTGAGGTATCATTGATTAACCTTTCAATGGGGTTTTCTTGAAGGCTCACTGGATTTGTCTCGAAGCGGCTATTTCCTCAACGGTGCTAGAACCCGTACCCTCATCACCCAGTGATGCACAAATATCCGAACATGTGAAGCTCTCGTAGCTTCCATGTTCATAGTAAGTGTGTGTCTTTATCTCCAGAGTGTGGGTACTACCCACAATTTCAGAAATGGCACGCGGCAACACAACATGATCATCTGATTCCTGTAAAAGAAGATAATGTTAGGGCTAATTATTAGATTACTATTTTTAACCTTTAAACATTAATTCTGTATCATTAAGAATGTACCTCCCCATCTGTACCAAAAGTTCGAATTCTTGAGTGTTTAACCATACTTGCGGTCTCGTCAAACATCACAACAATAGTCTGCTCTGTCTCATCGGATACACCGAGCTCGAGCCTGTACCTACACACCCAATATTGCATCAAATTGGTATTCAATTTTTTCATCCTTTTAAAATTTATACAAATGTTAATAATTTTTGGAACAAAATTATGGGTTAATATTTTTAAAAACCAAATAATAACTAATGTAAAGAAAGAGAGATACCTTACAACTGGATAGTCCACAGATTTGTTACATCCTTCACACCAAAATTTACCTTCATGCCTTGTTAAACCTTTCTTGCATTTCTCACCTCCACACGATGGATAGTTCCACCCCTTTCTAGTTATGACTCTATCTATCCTCACCTTACAGTGGAAGGTTGAGCTCTAAAGAGTGAAAAATCAGGTAAATAGGATGCAATAGGCTATAATTACATTAACAAAAGATTAGAATAGAACATAAGTACATCACTGTTCCTGTTTCTTGCCCAAATCAACACATTTTCAAGTGTCCCAGGCTTTGGTATAGAGTGGTCAACCGGCACACCTTCCCTTTTTAGATTAACACCACTGCAAGAAACATTAGGGTTAGATGCTAACATGATTAACGTGTAGGGTGAATCTAACTGTGATTACCTAACGCCGCCTTTAAATTGTTTCAGAGCTGGAATGTCATCATCATCCAGAATGAGGGTGGAGGAGCTGCTCGACAAATAAAGCTTATCTGAAAGGTAAGTACATATAATCAGTTAAGTCTTGATTGTCATAAACCACATAGAAACATTATGTTGAATAGACCCTTACTATTGTAGTATTTAGCATTGGCTGAAGTTAGAACCACGGCACACAGCCCAGTATGTTTAGCTTTCTTTTCTACTAAGACATCGCCTAAAGCACCCCATAGGGTAACCCTAATTGACTGCCCACTGCTTAAAGCAATATAAGACTAACGATTAGGAAAACAACATGTAATTAGCTGTAAGAAAGGTACGAAATAACACATACCTTTCGTTGGCAAGATGGAAATCAAGATTTCTTGAACCTGATCTCTGATAGGTGGTCCTACCAACATTGGTCATGTAACCAACAACATCTGAAAAATATACAAAAAATTATAATTATAGATATAAACTGGAAATCAACGGAAAACATTTGACAATCATGAACTTACCAATTAGAAATTTATTGCCTGTAGGTTCAAGCTTGTCGAATGGTACCAATTGGAAGGGATGTCTGACAAAACCATCCGCCTTGACTGCAGCTTTCCTTACGGACGTTGATCCATGAAATTCAATCATGAAAGCAGAGTCCTTCAAAACACGGTATTCATCCTTATTTTCCATGACACTGAAGTCTTTGATTGAGTAAATCAAACCATCTTTTAATTTGTCAACAAAATTATGTGAAACGCTGGCTTTTGTAGTACGATTGCATGATATGACCCTGGAATAACAGAATTCAAGTTCTTTAGTGAATAATGTATGCATCAACCAAACCCCAAACCATATACAAAATAGACAACAGATGCATATTTCTGAATTTTAATAATTTTATACAATCTCAATTATATTTGTTTCTATTTGCTTAAATTGCAGGAAAACCAAGAGCAAAATTACCTTCCCATCTGAAACAATGAAATCAGTGCTTAAATAACGGCCGGTTGTCGCATTCACATCCCATTTTCTACACACCATAACAACTATGGTTCCTGAGACACCAATATAAAGTTCATCAAGGAAAAGTTGGCTGTT
This sequence comes from Orobanche coerulescens, assembly GCA_033398695.1. Lineage (NCBI taxonomy): Eukaryota > Viridiplantae > Streptophyta > Magnoliopsida > Lamiales > Orobanchaceae > Orobanche > Orobanche coerulescens. The sequence goes on along the minus strand of CM065804.1, from coordinate 188,568,204 downwards.
TGGCTGGATGGAATTTTTTCCACAATCTTTGTTAGTAGTTTCATATTTTTCAAGAAATTTGTCAGCTGTTTGAGAAGCCTGGCTTGACCTGTTTGCCATATTGAGGTGTGTGAAACGTCAAAACTATTGAGTAAATTTATAAAGATAACACACTATGTAGAGTTGTGTAACTGACAAATGCTTCATATACTCACATATAAATGGCCATTATGTGAATATTCATTGTATTAATCCTTTCGACTATTAGTTCACCCGTTTTACCATAATTAATTTTCTTAGAGTGACTAAGTTCCGCAACGCTTGGCTGAAGAAAATTGTCCGCACATATTCTGTATTGTTCTCGCATTTTATATTGTACGCATTTATGCATTATACACAATTTAATATAAATAAATACTATATGCACAATTTAATATAAATAAATACTATATCTATAATAATATTCATCAAGCATTAATCATGACCACTTACATTTATAAGACTTCTTAAGCTTTATATATATATATAAGATATTCTACTCATATACACAGTACACTTCCCTGTCGTCCTCTAGTTCCATTCCGCACAAATGGGCTGCTTTCATCATAATCTCATTTTTGGACACAGCCATCATTTCGCCATTTCGTTTCTCATTCTCGTGATTTCAACCTCGTCACACCTCAGATTAATATTCCGTGCTGAAGGTACGCTATTTAGTAGTAGTGTTAGTAGTAGTCGATCAAGATTTCTCCAAAAATCACACACGCACACACACACATTAATTACATCTCTACATAAAAAATTACAGTTTCAATCTTTTACATGTTTCAGGCAGAAAACTAGCCCGGACAGCAGATTTCAGTTCCACGGTAAGTGTTGGCCATTTTCTTACTATTCACTGCGTGTTTTATTTTACACTGTGTAGTATACGTGTTCTTTTTTTTTTTTTTTTTCTGGTTATCTGGTAGACATTAGTGAATGAAGAAAAGACATTGTGGCGAGCCCAAATCGGTTCGAGGCCCCCGCGGTGCGATCGGAGGTGCGGTTCTTGTCGGCACTGTGAAGCCATTCAAGTGCCGACCACGAATCCACATATAAAGCTCAGTGGAATCGAAAACACAACTGCCGGCGATGATGATTCCAATTACAAGCCTGTGAGCTGGAAATGTAAATGTGGAAATCTCATCTTCAATCCTTGAATTTTTGTTTTTGCTTTATTTATTGGTATTATTACTTTTTCAACCTGTTCAATCATGTGTATATCTTGATTTAAAGGTGAATAGATAACAATATTAATTTGTTCATCAATTTTTGGACCCTAGTTGTAGTTATTTCCATTTGCTTTATTATAACGATAGTATTTTAGGATCTATTCGATTAAATTAGTTGCGGATGTTAGATTGTTGGATGTTTAGTAGTTTTTAGCTGTTAAGTGTATAATATAAGATGAGTGTTCGGCTAAAGTGCCAATAAAAAAACACTACTCCCTTACTTTATCCTAATAAATTAATCAAATTTCTATTTTAATGCATTTCGTGTGTGTGTGTATATTTAACTGATAAGTAAAATATATCAATGGATGATTCGAGAATGAAAAGCTTATCTTATGTATTGAACTTACGCAACTCCGTACAAAAACGCTATGAGTCTGCGCAACGCAATTGAAAACACTGCATTCACGTAAGATATGAACATAAACAATGATATGACAACTTAGCATTTGTTAGAAGTTATACATTCACAAAAGTAGACTCTTTAAATGGGACACATGGAATAGATCATAACTTCAATGCTTATACAATAGTTACATCCACCCGTAGGTTAATTTTCTTAGTTTTTCAAAATATTAACTCAAGTATTAAGAGCTACATGAAAAATTATTTTTCGAACATCGATGTTATCCTTAACGGTGTTTTGATTATTAATATCATCAATTCTTTATTTTTAAAAAATTATAAGAAGTTGATATTTTGAAAGTATATTTCGAGATGAATCTAACAAGATATCACATGACTATATTTTTTTATATATATAAATTATAAAAGACGGTCAAAAGAGAGTATGTGAATAGTGTAATAGTCAACACATTGCAACAATAAAAGAACGGAGGAAGTAAAACTTATGCCAAATGCACCCTTACTCTAAAAAAACTCGTAATGTACTCAAGAAAGACAATTACTCTCTAAGTAAATTTCCTAAGGAACTCCAATTGTGTTCTTTGTGAAGCTTCATTATACATACATGTATCGTGAATCAATTATGTTCTTTATTCGATATGCGATGCCCGATTAAGAATCTTGATTGGTGCCGGGAGGAGGAAGGGGGTCAAGGGGGTCACGGGCCTCGGAGGATAATTAAAATTCCCATAAAATAGGAAACTATATATAGTTATGACTTAGTAATTTTTATAGGCAGACCTCCTCCTAAGTAAATCTACTCTTCCACTGATTGGTGCCACATACAATAGAGATCCATCAATGATATTATTGGAGCTTTTTAGAAAATCTCATATTTCCTATTTTGTTTAAAATAAATTTATCCGATGTAAGTGTGAAGTGACGCGATTGATATTTATTTTAGCGTATTGAAGCATAAAATTAATCATCCTACAAAATAGAAAATTCAGGTTACTACATACATTTTTCGGATGTGTCGTATGAATCTTCATTGTGACAACTGTTGAAGACATTTATGGTTCGTATGGGGCATTATTAGTGATATCTACCCACCCCACCCAACTCATGAAGACAATCATGCAGCTCTGATTTCTGAGCCTTTGTGATACTGTACCAGATATTCTGATTTTGTACAGTACCCCAAAATAAATAAGGCCTCGGAAACGGTCCATCCACACCCATCCCACAAAATATATTCTGCCATTTCAATAGAAAGGATACTCTCGCATGATTTTTCTTTTTAAATATTATTTATAAAGATAATTCGATCCTTCTTAATTCTTATAATTTACTTTTGGTTAATTCATCAATATTAAGATAAGTTAGGTAAAAAATAAAAAAATATTATACAAAAATAGTTTTCTCTCTTCTTCCGAATACAAATATATAAAGTGAGAATCAATTTTTTAATACCAAATCATAAAATTGACAAGTTTTATATTCCCATTTATAAGACTATAAGTTTTTGGTACCATTTTTCTTAAAAAGACTAAAATGTCCTCCCAAATATTGACTTTCTCTTTTCATTTTGTATTCTATTTAATTTAAACTATTTTTCTTTTCTTTTTTCTTTTTCATTTTCCTCATCTCCTCAAAGCCGATCGATATTAATGTCCGACAACCAAAACTTAACTACAACCTATACATAAAAACAACACAACCTTTATTGACAAATGGACTCTAAAAAAATCTTATAAAATCACAAAATTATTTGAAAAGAAATGTTGACGTTCAAATAGCACTTCATTTGTCGTGATTCTGGGTTCATAAAGAAGGTATGCATCAACATTTTACCGTTGGAATTTTTTTCCGACAAGTTCTTCCGGACACGGTAGCATCCGACTGTGTGCATCGGTCGTATCCAAGACAGACCGTGCTCGTGTAACACCCCCGATATATTCAGGAATATTACAACGTCGTAAATCCTTTACGTAAGAATTTACAAGGCTGAAGAAATGAAAAGACAATAACAATACCAACAAACAACGGCAGCGGAAATAGAATACAACACGAGTCTGAGAACAGTACTGAAAGACAAACGTCAAACAGTGAATATTAATACATGACCAAATCCAACATCACAAACGACACCATACTCGAGTACTTTATTGAAAACAACACAAACATACGACAAAGCAAGCCGGCCATAACATCACTCTGCACCCTCTTCGTCATGCAGCTCTAGTGGTTGGTTTTCCGCTCTCCTGGATCCTGAACATAAAACAAATGTTCACCCCGAATGGGTTAGCACAACGATGCTAGTACAAGTACGATAATTATACAACAATGATTCATTCAACAATCTCTGAATAATAACGTCAATAATATCAACAATAATCACGACAAGTCTCTTCAACGAGAAACAGTAACAATGTACAACATATCATATCAATATCAACATACTCGTGGTATTCCAACGATCCAGCGCGCACATCTATAGATTCCCATGATGATCCCGTCGGACCAACGCATGGTGGAAACACCAGTCCAACGATCCAGCGTACACAGCTATAGATTCCCATGATGATCCCATCGGACCAACGCATGCTGGACAAACAATCGCAACACATATATACCATACGACAATCAACATAACCGACATCAATACGAATAAATATAATTAAGGTACTTGCCTTAGAAAGGTGGCAAGAGATAAATACTCCAACGACTCCAACAAACTCGAAGGTCACTCCTTCGACTAATCGTTCGCAAACCTTGATCCTTAAACAAATAGGAAAAATAACGACAACTCAACTTACGCAACAATTTAAACGTACGAACATCTAACGTCCTAAACTATGGCCGAAAGTTGCTGACACTTCGGATCCTGTCCGATTCTCTTCATAACGGATGTTATATACTAAACGTAACGTACGTTAAGTCTGTGCCTTAACGTACGTAAGCTCCTATGCCTAACGTACGCTAAGCTTGTATTCGACAAAGTTCTCTGATCAGACGACTTGTCTCACCTGATGCCATAACGTACGTAAAGCATGATACTTAACTTACATTGTGCTTATGAACACATATCTCATGCGAATAGAATGATCCTAATAGGGATAAGATGTTTTACGTCTTCGAATTCAAGGATAAACATGTCATCACAATGCCATATTCCAATCTCGATTATGAGTTCTTGTTGATACAATTGTTACCAATATCATCACTTCATTCAATCTTTCATCATGAAGATTAGTTAATCAACCCACCCTTACAAGATATGATAAAAAACCTCAATGTTCATCCTCCTAAGTTCATCTAACAAAGGTGATAATAATAACAAGTCTTGATAATTTCGAAAACATTATCCAATGTAAGATTACGATCTTAGAAAACTTCTCCCTATTTGTTCAACATAACGAGGTTCGGACTATAATGCTCTTAACAATGGTAAACCTAAGCGTAGTCATTTCAACTTCCTTAAACATGGTGTTCGGTCAAGTAAGTCATCCATGGAACCTAATAATCTCAGTAGCATGTTCATAACATTCTTAAGAACACGAATTCAAGGTTGGAGATAGCATTAATAAACCTTAATATGAAGAAAACGTCAAGGCAATCGGTAGAATCCAACACCGGATGTTTGAGCACCAATCCAAGATGTCTTACTTCTTCAAAAACCAAGTAGAGAGGCCAATATACTAGTTTTGTAAGGTTGGAAGCTCTGGAGAGAGGTAAGGTTCGGATAAAACGAGTGAAAGAATGAAATGGGGTAATTTCCTATTTATAAACTTCAGATCGTTACATATGTTAGCCTCACGATATTACGTACGTTATGGCCTTAACGTACACTATTTGAAATATTTAGTGTGTGCTATCGTCTGAAAGTAGCTACTGTCTCATTTGTAACCTTCTTAACGTAGGTTAACCCTTACCATTTACGTACGTAATAAGCTCTGTTTAGCGTACGCTATCTAAGTCCTTTAGGATACGTTAAACCTCGTTGACTTGCTTTTTCAAAAAGCTATCCGGGCCACGCAGGGAATCTTATCCTTGTCCCCGTCCCAAGGTTGCCCATGTGCCGACTAACCCTATCTGTCTGACTATACGTTATGTACGCTATGCTTCGTCCATTGCATATGCTATCCTCAGTCCATAACGTACGTTAAGTTCATCATCTAGCATACGTTATGACGTAGCTGCATGCATGAATTTGCAACTTCTTCCTAATATGATCATGACTATTTGGAACACGAATACAAGAAGAATCACACTTCGATTATAGATACCACAAAGTCAAATAATACAAGGTTCAAATACATATAAAAATACTCAACAATTATCTCGATATTACATACTCTCCCTCTAAAAAGGAGTTTCATCCCGAAGCTTAAGACGAAAATAATTCTGGGTATCTAGACTTCATATTGTTCTCTGTCTCCCAAGTGGCTTCTTCAGCTCCGTGTCACGACCATTGAACTTTAACCAAAGTGATTGGTTTATTCCTCAATTGTTTGACTCGGCTCTTGAGTATCTTGATTGGTTTCTCTTCGAATGTGTCATCCTTATCGACTTCGATCTCGCTGAAATCAATTACATGACTGGGATCTGTGATGTATTTCCATAACTGAGACACGTGAAACACATTATGAACATGACTCAGCGTCGGCGATAAGGCCAACCTGTACGCTAACTCCCCAACTCTCTCAAGAATCTCGAATGGTCCGATATATCTCAGACTCAGCTTTCCTTTTCTCCCGAAACGAAAAATTCCCTGAGTAGGAGAAACCTTTAAAAGCACGTGGTCCCCAATTCAAAATTCCAACGGGTGACAGCGCACGTCTGGATAAGATTTCTGCCGACTCTGGGCAGTCAACAGCCTTTCACGAATCAAGGCTACCTTCTCTTGAGTCTGTACTATCAACTCCAGTTTCGTCCCGATCAAGTCTGATGAATCATCCCAACATAGGGGTGATCTACATCTCCTCCCGTATAATGCTTTAAAAGGTTCCATCTTAATAGAAGCATGCCAATTATTGTTGTAAGTGAATTCAATCAACGGTAGACGGACTTCCCACTCAGTCGACCAATCTAGGGCACAGGCTCTCAGCATGTCTTCCACTGTTTGAATAGTCCTCTCAGACTGTCCATCATTCTAAGGATGATAAGCTGTGCTAAAGTTCAGCTCGGTTCCCAAGGCTCTATGAACCGCTTTCTAAAAGTGTGACATGAAACGACCGTCTCGATCAGAAATAATGGTCTTTGGCATACCATGCAATCCGACTATCTCTGCAATAAACACTCGTGCCAACCTCTCTGGTCCCCAAGTATCCTTAATGCCCAGAAAATGAGCCGACTTGGTTAGGCGATCAACTATCACCCAAATCATGTTCATCACTGTTCTGGTCCTCGGCATATTAGTGATAAAGCCCATCGACATATCTTCCCACTTCCATTCAAGAATTAGAAGTGGCTTCAACATCCCGGCGGGTCGTTGATGTTCGATCTTAACTTGCTAACAAGTTAAACACTTCGAGACATATTCCGCCACATTTTTATTCATGTTGCCCTACCAAAAATTCTGCTTCAAATCCTTATACAGCTTACTGGTGCCCGGGTGAATAGAATAGGGCGTACTGTGAGCTTTCTTCATGATTGTCTGCTTCAAAACATCAACATCGGGAACACAAAGTCGATTATGGAATCTCACAACTCCATCATCATGAATCACAAATCTTGGGGCCTTACCCTTGCTCACTTCATCACGTAACCGAAGCATCATAGGGTCATCTAATTGCTTAGATTTGATTTCTTCGGTTAACGATGAAGTTAATTCCATTACACACAGTTGCCCCTGGACTCTATGCAACCATACTTCAATTCCTTCACGAATCAACTCTCGTTGAATGCTGGACTGGGAGGTGATAGTCTCCAGCATCCGAATAGAAACGGGTTTGCAGATTAGTGCATCGACCACTACGTTCGCTTTGCCTGGGTGATAAAGAATCTCCAAATCATAGTCTTTAATCAACTCTAGCCATCTCGTCTGCCGCATGTTTAACTCTTTCTGACTAAAGATGTATTTGAGACTCTTATGATCTGTGAAGATCTGACAGTGAGTCCCGTATAAATAATGCCTCCATATCTTCAAGGCGAAAAGAACAGCTGCCAGCTCCAAATCATGAGTTGGATAATTTACTTCATATGGTTTCAACTTCCGTGAAGCGTTGGCGATCACCTTCTCATTCTGCATTAATACACACCCGAGACCTTGGTTTGAAGCGTCACCGTAAACTATGAATCCTTCAGTTCCTTGTAGTAGTGCTAAAATCGGTGCCGTTGTCAATCTCTTCTTCGATTCATCAAAACTGGCCTGGCACATATCGTTCCATTCAAACTTTTGGGTTTTCTGTAGCAATCGAGTAAGTGGATGGGTAATTTTGGAAAACCCTTCCACGAACCGACGATGATACCTATCTAGTCCTAGAAAACTCCTGACTTCTTTCACGTTCTTAGGAGACATCCAATCCAAGATTGCCTCGACTTTCTGGGGATCTACTCGGACTCCTTCCGCTGATACCACATGGCCGAGGAACATCACTTCCTTTAGCCAGAATTCACACTTGGAAAGTTTGGCATATAATTGTTTGCTTCTCAAGAGGTCCAAAACGATCCGTAAGTGCTGCGCATGCTCTTCCGGGCTCTTGGAATAAATCAAATATCGTCAATAAACACAACTACGAATTTTTCCAAATACTCTATGAACACTCGATTCATTAATTGCATAAACATAGCAGGTGCATTAGTGAGACCAAACGGCATCACCACAAACTCATAATGTCCGTAGCGAGTTCTGAATTCTGTCTTTGGGACATCGGTTTCCTTAATCCTCAACTGATGATATCCCGATCTCAAATCGATTTGGAAAATACTGTCGCTCCTTGCAACTGGTCAAACAAATCATCAATCCGTGGCAGCGGGTACTTGTTCTTTATCGTCATCTTATTCATCTCCCGATAGTCAATACACAATCGAAGCGATCCATCTTTCTTTTGGACAAAAAGATCTGGTGCACCCCAGGGTGAAACACTTGGCTGAATATAGCCTTTGTCCAGTAACTCTTCCAGTTGCTTCTTCAATTCATACATTTCGGTAGGTGCCATACGATACTGCGCCTTAGAAATCGGTGTAGCTCCTGGTTCTAGCTCGATGGTAAACTCTACATCTCGTCGTGGAGGTAGTCCAGGTAATTCGTCAGGGAACACGTCCGGAAATTTACTCACAACAGGAATGGATGAAAGCTCTAATTTCCCGTCTTCTTTCTTCATTGCATAACACCATTATCCACTAGAGCCTTGTTTTAGCACTTTGACGGCTTTCATAGCTTTGATCACTTTCCCTGAGCTTCCCGGTCTCCATCCCTCGAATAATAATTCGGAACCATCTTCGGCTATCATCGAGATATTCTGGTAGTTCACAATAGCTCTATATCGATTAAGCCAATCGTCTCCGAGAATCAGATCGTCTCCTTGCATCTCTATCACAATCAAATTTGAGGGCCACTCCATGCCTCCAGTTGATACAGGAAAATCTCTAGTTTCTAAGTTCCCCATAATTCTCTCTCCACTCGGTAAACCTACAACATAAGGCTCACATTTATGAAAACAAGAAATATTCAAATGATTAACACAAGACAATGATATAAACGAATGTGTAGCCCCTGTATCGTACAAAACACTAACTGGTTGTGAAAGGATCTGAACGGTACCTGATGCAACAGCGGCATCCTGATCGTCTGCCCTACTCATCTCATAAAGGCGTGGGGGAACGGATCCAGCACTCAATGCTCCCTTTCGGTCGAACTGTCCTTTACCTCATCCTCGACCAAAACTCTGGGGTAGCTGGACACTCTGCTTCGTCTGCAGAACACTTGCTTCCTTCTGAGCCGGCTGTGAAGTATGAACTCCATTTAACTTAGTGGCATCCCTGCAAAACATTACATGATGCCCCTCCTGTCCGCAATCATAAAATGTCACTGGAGAATGGAAACAATCACGCCAAAGGTGTCCTGGGCGACCACAATTAAAACAGCTCTTGACCACATCCGTCGATGTTGATACTGATCTGAAGTTCTTTCCGCCTTTGGATGGGTGCGGGGCCCTCTTAAATGAATGAAAGGATGACTAGGCCTTACGGGGCCCACTACTCTTGTGCTCTGTGAAACTACCAGAGACTTTCTGCTTCTTGGACTCCGAGAACTTTTCCATAGCTGCTTCTTTCATTTCATACGTCAGGGCTTTGTCTTGGTACTGGCCGAGAGTGGTGCATTCAAAACCTGAAATGTACCTCTGTATTTCCGGCTTCATTCTCATATCAAAGTGAATCATCATTTATGCATCAGTTCTGACCAGGTGTCTTACAAACGCCAGTTGCTGATTAAACGTCTTAATCGCCTGAGCCACCAGCACATCCGACGGCTGTGCATACAAAAATTCCCGAACTTTAGCTTCTCTCACCGGACAAGGGTAGTACTGAGCTTCCATCATAAGTTTGAACTCTTCCCAACCGGCATCATGATCAACAGGTCGGTTGGCTTCCCACTATTCGGACGCTTCCCCTGTCAGAAAGCACTGGGCAATGGGAGCTCTCCGGTCATCTGGGCAGTTAATCCCTGCGAATACTTTCTCTAGAGCTCTCAACCAGTGATTCCATGTCAGTGTCTTATAAAATCCATCGAATTTCGGCGGGTGCATCTTTGCCACCTCCTGTAGCCATCTGTCTCCTCGATTTCCAAATCTGGGATGCCTTGCTATCTTTCCCCTGGTTGCAATCCTACCGCCACTTGCATCCTGTCCACCACTTGAGCAAATTGAGTCATCTAGTTGACCACCTGACGAAGGATGTCGGGAACGGCAGGATTGGCATTTATCTCCACTGTCTGTTCTCATTCATTATTGACGGACTCCTGCTGTTCGCCAAAATTGGAGTGAGCCTGATTTGACAGCGAATCAGGAACAGAAGGTGAAGCTTCTCTCTCAGCGTTCCTACGTCCACGACCGCGACCATGTCCACGTCCTCCCCTCAACATACTGTAAGCATAAACACTCAATATACAGGGAATAATATCGTCCTAACGTTCAAGTATAAAAAGGTACAACATGTAAAAGACAAGATGGAGTTTAGGAAACTTACAACCACGAAGATGTAGGCAGTGCAGTGCAGTGATGTTATGCGCGACCGGTTACCCCAAAAGACATATACGGCCCCTATTTAACCCAACGACCAAGATATCCATAATATTAGCTCCGATACCATATTCTGTAACACCCCCGATATATTCGGGAATATTACAGCGCCGTAAATCCTTTACGTAAGAATTTACAAGGCTGGGGAAATGAAAAGACAATAACAATACCAACAAACAACGGCAGTGGAAATAAAATACAACATGAGTCTGAGAACAGTACTGAAAGACAAACATCAAACAGTGAATATTAATACACGACCAAATCCAACATCAAAAATGACAACGTACTCGAGTAATTTATTGAAAACAACACAAACATACGACAAAGCAATCCAGCCATAACATCACTCTGCACCCTCGTCGTCATGCATCTCTAGTGGTTGGTTTCCCGCTCTCCTGGATCCTGAACATAAAATAAATGTTCACCCCCGAAGGGGTTAGCACAACGATGCTAGTACAAATACGATAATTATACAACAATGATTCATTCAACAATCTCTGAATAATAACGTCAATAATGTCAACAATAATCATGACAAGTCTCTCCAACGACAAACAGTAATAATCTACAACATATCATATCAATCTTAACATACTCGTGGTATTCCAACGATCCAGCGCACACATCTATAGATTCCCATGATGATCCCGTTGGACCAACGCATGGTGGAAATACCCGTCCAACGATCCAACGCACACAGCTATAGATTCCCATGATGATCCCGTCGGACCAACGCATGGTGGACAAACAATCGCAACACATATATACAATACGACAATCAACATAACCGACATCAATACGAATAAATGTAATTAAGGTACTTGTCTTAGAAAGTTGGCAAAATATAAATACTCCAACGACTCCAACAAACTCGAAGGCCGCTACTTCGACTAATCATTCGAAAACCTTGAACCTTAAACAAATAGGAAAAATAACGACAACTCAACTTAGGTAACAATTTAAACGTACAAACATCTAACGTCCTAAACTATGACCAAAAGTTGTTGACACTTCGGATCCTGTCCGATTCTCTTCATAACGGACGTAATATACTAAACGTAACATACGTTAAGTGTGTGCCTTAACGTACGTAAGATCCTATGCCTAACGTACGCTAAGCTTGTATTCGAAAAAGTTCTCTGATCAGACCACTTGTCTCACCTGATGCCATAACTTACGTAAAGCATGATACTTAACGTACATTATGCTTATGAAACACAAATCTCATGCGAATAGAATAATCCTAATAGGGACAAGATGTTTGACGTCTTCGAATTCAAGGATAAACATGTCATCACAATGCCATACTCCAATCTCGATTATGAGTTCTTATATGAAGTTCGGCTAATCTATGGTTGATACAATTGTAACTAATATCATCACTTCATTCAATCTTTCATCATGAAGATTGGCTAATCAACCCACCCTTACAAGATATGACAAAAACCTCAATGTTCATCCTCCTAAGTTCATCTAAAAAAGGTGATAATAATAACAAGTCTTGATCATTTCGAAAACATTATCCAGTGTAAGCTTACAATCTCAGAAAACTTCTCCCTACTTGTTCAACATAACAAGGCTCGGACTATAATGCTCTTAACAATGATAAACCTAAGCATAGTCATTTCAACTTCCTTAAACATGGTGTTCGGTCAAGTAAGTCATCCATGGAACCTAATAATCTCAAGCATGTTCATAAAATTCTTAAGAACACGAATTCAAGGTTAGAGATAGCATTAAAGTACCTTAATATGAAGAAAACGTCAAGGCAATCGGTAGAATCTAACACCGGATGTTTGAGCACCAATCCAAGATGTCTTACTTCTTCAACAACCAAGTAGAGAGGCCAATATACTAGTTTTGTAAGGTTGGAAGCTCTAGGGGGAGGTAAGGTTCGGATAAAACGAGTGAAAGAATGAAATGGGGTAATGTCCTATTTATAAACTTCAGATTGTTATGTACGAGAGCCTCACGATATTACGTACGTTATGGCCTTAACGTAAACTATCTGAAATATTTAGCGTGCGCTATCGTCCGACAGTAGCTACTGTCTCATTTCTGACCTTCTTAACGTAGGTTAACCCTTACCATTTACGTACGTAATAAGCTCTGTTTAGCGTACACTATCTAAGTCCTTTAGCATACGCTAAACCTCGTTGACTTGCTTTTTCAAATAGCTGTCCGGGCCATGCGGGGAATCTTATCCTTGTCCACGTCCCAAGGTTTCCCATGTGCCGACCAACCCTATCTGTATGACTATACGTTACGTACGCTATGATTCATCCATAGCGTACGCTATCCTCAGTCCATAACGTGCGTTAAGATCATCAGCTAGCGTACCTTATAACGTAGCTGCATGCATGAATTTGCAACTTCTTCCTAATATGATCATGACTGTTTGGAATATGAATACGGGAAAAATCACACTTCGATTATAGATACCACAAAGTCAAATAATACAAGGTTTAAATACAGATAAAAATACTCAACAATTATCCGGATATTACAGCTAGAATATTGTTCACTAAGCTTTCTGAATAGTTATTCATCTTTTTGTAATCAGATCTCGTGGCAGCGTATTTTGATACATCACGGTGGTCATTGGGAGCGATCGACATATGTAGACGAGGTCTCTTTTTTGACTATATCGACACGAGCAAAGTTAGTCGTGCAAACCTCGTGGGGGTTATCAGAGAGCGTTTGGGTGGTCCAAATGAGTCCGTTACAAATTATGGTACTTGACACACATGGCCAAGGGAAATAAAGTAAAAGTCCTATTACGGGATGATATCGGGATACTTCGATTATTAGTAGAATACAAAGAGGATCCTGAAGTCTATGTTGAGAACGACAGTTCGTCCACTTCCAAGATCAATATGGGATGTAGCAGCTCGAGAGTAGAGTTCGGCAACATAAATTATGACATGCCTTCCAAAGATTATCAATATGAGGAGGTGCATACATCTGAAGATGAAGATTGTTGTGAAGACTTGCTTGAGTCACTATCTGTGGAGTTTCTTGCTTGGATTCGCCAACCTGCCCAAATGAATAGGATTATGAGTCGTCGGAACTTCTCATCTGACCATCAATCTGGGAGCAAGCATGAATGCATAATTGGATCATTCCATTTCCGGACCCCGGTAGTGCCAGGACTTTGGGTTGGGTCGAGCAGCCTCCACCTGTCACCGGTCAGCCAGAGGTGGGGTCCACCTTTCGGTACAAGACAGAGTTGAGGATAATTGTAGGAATGTATCATTTAAAAAATATGTTACAGTGTATCATTGATTGTTCCGCCGATAAACGTATAATGTTTGTGTGTAAGAGTGGGAGAAACAATTGTCAGTTTAGGTTGTGTACTATTGAGAGTGCAACCATTTGTAGAATTACTAAGTTGACCTTAGAACACAGCTGTCACCCTGACTTGAACCGTGCTACCGCACGGTCGGTCACTTCTGAGGTTGCCGCTCATTATTTTGCTAAAAGATTGACCCGTGAGGGGGTCACTTTGAGGTCAAAGAAGATGATTGCAGAGATGAATTTGGTCTTGGTGTGAGAACAAAGAACCACTCTTATCCATTAGATCATTCAATAAAGAGGGTCCAGATTTTGACCCACCATCATCTATAAATGGCATGTGGATGGATTAATGAAGGATAAGGGTAATTTTGTTGCTTCATAAATAATTATCTTCATTTAAGATACAACAACTTATTTATTTATTATCCATTTAAAATGAAAAATATATCAAATTAATCATCTTTTCATGATCTATAATTTGAGATGCATATTACATACTTATAATATAACAAATAAAAAAAGCAATGCATTTGTACACTATGAAGCAGTGCATTTGTATATTCTTATAAAACAAGCATCCTCACACTGTGCATTCAAAGTATCATAACTATCTCCGTATTTAATATTTAGTGTCGTTTTTTGTTGGAAACTAGACTTCAATGGCTTTTCAATGGTATATGGTCCGACTCCTAATTCATATCCAATTAAAGCAGCTTATTTATTGTAATTGACGATGTAAGGAGAAACTTTCGGGCAAATTTTGAAGCAGAAGCAGTACTTTGTATGCTATGAAGCACTGCATTTATACACTATGGAGCAGTGCATGTGTACATTGAAACAGTATACTTATAAGCTAAGAAACAATATGTTATAAGTCAAATTTTGAAGTAGAAGCAGTACTTTGTAGACCATGACATCAGTTCATTTATACACTATGAAGCAGTGCATTTGTGCACTATGAAACAACTCATTTGTATATTCTTATAAAATAATTATCGTGGCAGTCTCCGTTCAATGAATCATAACTCTTTTCATTCTTAATATTCTATAGTGTGTTTTTTGGAAACTGGACTCATTTGTCTTTTTAATGTATATGACATGACTCCTAATTCATATCTAATCAAAGCAGTTTATTCATTGAAGTTGACGGTTTTATCAGGAACTTTTGTGTTAATTTTGAAGCAGAAGCAGTACTTTATATGTAACACCCCGAGATATTCGGAATAATTACAGCGCCATAAACCCTTTAAGTAAGGATTTACAAGGCTAATTAAAAGAAATGTAAGTATAATCCAACAATACCACAGAAATTCAAATTACAAAACCGGTTCCAACTGATCCATTAAGTTAATTAATACAACCATATCGAAATGATATTAATAAGACACGCGTACTCGAGTACTGAAAATGAACCAAGCAAACAAATCACAAGAAAAATAAACATTACTGAGCCCCTTCGTCGTCACGACGGTACTGTGGCTGTTTCCCCGCTTCTCGTCTACCTGAACGTCAAAACAAATGTCCACCCCCGTGTAATATCCGGAATTTCTACTACTGTTGTTTGATATTATTTTATTCGAGTTATATTGTACAGCGTGGAATCTGTACAGTAGGAATAAAATAAATAAAGGACTGAGATGTCAGTATCGGTATAATTGTCGTATCTGGTCGACAGTTACATTTGAGGATATCGTGTATCAGGTTATCGTACTTCTGATATAGAGTATATCGTATAAGAATATTATTGGATTCAGTATATGTATTCAGTAAGTGTATATGTGTTTTCGGTATGTCGAGACAGCAGTATGATTGGAAATGGCTAAGTGTAACATTATTAGCGCACGCTAATAATCATGAGTAGCGCACGCTATCGTGCAGGATTAGCGCACGCTACGGATATAAGATAACGCACGCTAATACAATCCGATCGGAAGGAATCTACGCGTGGACCGTGCCACTTTGCGCACGTTACGATAAGTCAACGGATGTTGTAATGTAGTGTTAGCGCACGCTAATGCATGTTGATTAGCGCACGCTAACTATATATCGGTCAACAGGAATCTTGGCTTTATTGGTTGATTTCGGTGGTGGGGTCACGAGCATCTTCGTGGTAGGTGTAGACTGTAGCAAGTCAATCGGTATTAGCGCACGCTAAGGTAAATGACTTGCGACGCTAGGCAGATGTTTTACGTGCGTTAATGCATGGGCATTACGTCGTAAGCTAGTTTACGAAGCAAGGCGGTAGCCTGCGGGCCCGATAGCGCACGCTAACAAAGTCAGTTAGCGCACGCTAAGGCGGTAGCGCACGCTAAACATGAGATGTTAGCGCACGCTAATAATGAATATTATAAAAAGGGACAGAAGGGTGTTATGAAGCATTTCGTCCATTCCTTCCTTAAAACCGAGAGAGAGAGTTTTTAGAAAGAGGTTTGAGGTCTCAAACACTGAGAGATGGTGATCTTTAACAAGATTAAGATGGAGAGCATGGATTCAAGCCTTGTCCTTCAAGTTGTTCATGATTCTTTGGATGGAGTTCTAATGTTCTTCTTTTTGGTTCATCTAAACCAGGTAATCTTCGTATTCCTTCGTTAGTGGTTCATTTTTCTTGGATGATTTCATGCAAGGAGCATGTTGGATAATCATATGATGATGTTATATGAAATTCAATGGAATTTTGATAAGAGTTTCGGATGTTAGTTAAGATTCTTCATACCATAAGGATGTTGATTCATTTAACCCGATCTAAGAAGGATTTCTGAATCTTGGTAATTATATTGGTCGATTTAGATGAGATGAATCATGATACTAAGTTGAATTCAGTTAGCATGATATGATCCTTGTTATCGAGTCGGTTTGATTATTGAGGTTGTTATTGATATATGGACATTGACATGATCATTGTGATAATTATGGGGTCGTTTATCTTCAAGAGATATGGGGATTTATGTCTCCCTTCATTCGGATTCGTAGTCGCAAGATGTGAGTCGATGTTTGGAATGCATGCCATCAGACATTAGCGCACGCTAAGCTTCTTGGCTAGCGCACGCTAACGGGACAACTTAGCGCACGCTACGTTATGCGTTTAACGTGCGCTAAGTAGGCGACGATGCGATATTTTGTGTTTTAATTATGAATTCGTGATGGTTTGATTTGGTTTGTTCATTGCGTTTATTCGAGGTTGTGTTGAACCGTTGAGTTCGATTGGTTAGTTTTGTCGGTTGTTGATTGTTATCGGATATGTGTTATTTGATTTCTTCGATAGGTTGAGATTATTGATCGGTGATTATAACCAGATATTGTGGTTGTGTTCGAGTATGTCCATTGTATTGCTTTTGATCGGGGATGAGGAGCTCGTAGACAAAGGCAGTATGTTCGGCAGCAGCTTCGCGGTATCGGTATCGAGGCAAGTTATTACTTGCGCAGTTATAATATTTAATGAATGGTTTCAGTTTCATTTCGTTTATAATGCATATAGCGATGATTATTATTGTGAACTCTGGGTATTCGGATCGCATATCGTTCTTTCGATTCTGGGAGGTAAATCATAATGTATATGCTTTATCTCAGTTATTGGTATGTTCGAGTATCGAGGTTACATTATGGTAAAGACGAGGATATAAGTATCTATAGTTCATTGTACGTTTGGAACGCCGAGCATTGAGGATAATCGTCGGTGATGATTGGACATCGAGGTTTCTCTCGAAGGACTCGGGGCAAGTATTCCATATTGATTATGGTTTAATGTTATTTATTTTGGTCTCGTACACTTTCTTTCATGTTGTTGAACATGAAGTCGTCCTAGTAAATTTTCATGTTGTCGTGCATGTTATGTTGTTCATGTTGATGAACGTGTTGATTTGCATATGTGTATTCATATTGTGTTGTTTATGTTGTGTAAATAATCCGATGGGATTATGAGGATCTATGCTGAGGGCGCTGGATCGAATGTCCATCATGCGTTGGTTCGACGGGATCATCATGAGGATCTATGCTGAGGGCGTTAGATCGTTGGACAGGTTTTCCACCATGCGTTGGTTCGACGGGATCATCATGGGGATCTATGCTGAGGGCGCTGGATCGTTGGATTACCAGTATTGTGTTGATGGAATCTTGTGAATTCGCATCAATTATAGTATCAGATGTTCTTGTTCATATGTTAATAGTTAGTTATCCACCTTATGTTGATATGATAGGATCAACAAAGGGATCTATGCTGAGGGCGCTGGATCGTCGGATTTCCATTGAGTATACATGATTGATATTGCTGTGATCATATTGACGTGGTCATATGAGTATGCATTTGTAGGTCTTGTGTTAGGACCGTGTCCGTATTGCATTGATCTGATCTCGGATTAGACTGATATCATTGTCGTGGCACTTCATATCTCGAGGTATGTTCCGTATTTCCTTGGTATTTGTCTTTGATGGAAAATCGGTTATCGTCTTGGGATTTGATGATGTTATTCGATGGATCGTATTGGTCGGTAATGGTATATTTCCGTATCGTGAGTTGGTGATGACAGTTTGAGAATCTTGAGCATTGTTTGAGGTACAATACAGATATTATGTTCGAGTTTATTGGTTAATCGAGTACAGGATGTGAAATGTGATAATGGTTATTCTGATGAGAATTTCTTGAGTAAGCAAAGTCATGGCGGTAAGATTACGTTGGTCGTATTCTTATGTTGTATTCTCATTGGTATGTTATTATTAATGTGATGTGACATTATCATTGTTGGATATTATGGTGACCCCGTCGTGGGATTTCTTTTTAGGTTCTCGGAGTATCGAGCTTGTAGCGGTCGTGAAGAGATGAGCTTCTCGGAGGATACCGGCTAGGACATGTTGTGTGCATTGAGTTTCTTGATTGGTTCTTGTATTCCGCCGCTAGAGTATCTTTATGGTTGGTCTTTTTCCATTGCGTGAGTATTTTGAAATGCTCTTTTGGTATCTAGTAACCGAGGTTACTTTGGAAATCGTTTTCTAAACTTTTGAGTGTCAATTTGTTTGGCCTTGCGATTTCAAAAGAGTTTTTACGACGGTTTTTGATAAATGGATTTTATATGTCTTTGTGAATTTTTAAAGATAGTACCGTCGTTGGCCTCTTGGGCATTTGTAAATGTTTGCGAAAATTTCTTTTAGCCTTGTGGGTTCCATCTCGGGGCCCACGGCGCTGTAATATTTCCTAAATGCGGGGTGTTACGAATATGGTATCAGAGCCAGAGGTTGAGAAAACCTAGGCATTTGGGTCGAGTTGGGTCGTGTTTTCGTTGCCTCATTCGAGTTGTCAATTGACAAATATTGGAGCCGTGAGTTTTTGTTGTTCACTCGGGCTTATGGGTTATGCGATTTGCCAGTGTAGTATTGGGGTTGTTATAAACTTTTCCAAACGGTGTTAAACGAGATTCTCTGGAATGAGATGTATTGTGTTCTTGAGTCGAACTGACTTGGCAAAACGTGTGTTTTGAAAATATCCGTGTTGAGTATTTTCTAGAGTCGAGACATGTGCCAGTATCACGGGGAATCGTCGGCTTCACGATCTGTAAATATTTGGATTTTTGAATTTCATTGAGATTTATTGCCGTTCTAAGTTGATACGTTTTGAGATTCAGCAGATATCATGCGTTACAATATAAGGTAACAAAATTGGGACATGATTGATGAATTGAGAAACTATGATTTTGAAAATCAGTATGTCGATTAAATTTTGGAACGGAATTGTGCATTGGGAGAAATATTGTGGATTGTTCAGGAGAACATGTAGTCATGTTAATTCATTTTATGATATATGAACCGCTTTTGAACATTTGAAAATGATACTCTTCAAAATGAATGTCTTACGGACGTTTTACGGAAAATGATTTTGGGCCGAGACCCAATCGATTTTGAAATGGTTTTATAACTCAGGACTTGGGGTCCGAAAAGAGTTTTCTACTTTTTATACTTATTGTAATGTGGAATGAGATACGGGTTGAGACCCTAACGTTTCAAAAGACCTTCTGTTTTCTAAAACTCCCGAGATTTGTAAAATACTTTACCAATCGCTTACCTATGTTATTTCCGCCTTTCGAGGCTCTGGTTTACTCGCTCAAATGGAACCTCTCGGGAGTCTTTCGCCGTGTTTGATTTGCTTGATTTGTTTCAACGTTTTGTCATATCATATTTGAGGTGATCCGGGATGGGTAAATGGTTGACGATACGAGTCATGTGTGGAAAAGGAGTTTTTATCGAGTCTATATATTGAGGTATTGGAACTTGATCGTGTGGTCTTCCGATGGAATATCGGTGGATATTGGTGACAAGTCGAACCGATATACGGGAGTATGGATATGGACAAGCATTTGCATAAATTTCATTTTATTTAATCGTGTCTATTTGAAAAGAATTTTTATCGAGAACTTGGCACCAATGAGCCGATTTAATTTTTAAAATTGATTTCGTGGTCTTACGAAAATTTATGTTTTGAGTTTTCAAACTCTTGAAAGAACTTTCAAAATTGTCTTCGTGACAAGAATATATGATTTCAAACTGGTATTGAAAATGTGATTGATGTACATACGCATTTAGTGCATCGGGCATATCATATCGATGGTACAAGGAAAAGAGATTCGAAGTTTAGTATGGTAGATTGGTTATGCAAGGATGATCGGTTGATTGATCAGATAAGAGAAATATACTGCGCGTTGTAGATTCATGTGCAGGATGTAATTTTGGAACTTTGGACTTTGTAAAACCGGGACATATGTGTTATGTGAGTCCATTGGTGCGGTAGTTGCGCAATCTTACCATAGTGATCTTTGAATGATTTCTTTGTAAGTGTAAATTTGGGGATGGTGACCCCATACTGGTGGTTTTGGATATTGAGTGGTCGTTCCCACTCCATGTATAATTAGGTATGTTCATCGATTTGTGATTGGTTGTTCGTGTGCCGAGGAATATGTTCGCCAGTTGGGTATGTTTATTGAGATCTACTGTACGTGATTGATTTGTCGTTTTGAGAATGTTATTATTTCGTATATCTGTTTCTGTGGTTCTGTGTTGATCGTGTTGGAGTTTATCGTGTGAAGGTATTCTCGATTTTCGTTGATCATTCGTTGGTAATATTGGAGTTTATCACGTTGATGATATTCTCGATTGTGTTTTGACCTCTGGTTGGTCATATTGGAATTTATCATGTCGATGATAAATTCGGTTGATTATTGATCATTATTGGTGATCATCTGAGCGTTTGGATTTTTGTTGATGTTTCGGGATTCGTGTCGTTGTTTTGGGCAGTTGTTTCGTAGATGTATTGTATATTATTCGTCTTATCGGAATTGGGACTTGATTATGTAATCAGTGACGAGGATTTGATTCGGGCGATTGTTTCATCCGAAGATGATATATTTTGTTGAGACTCGGGAATTGTGATCGTAGCGTATTGAGACTGTATGGTGAGACCGCTTGCTAGTATTTCAGGAGATCGTCGACCTGCGTATTTGTAAGTATGCTCTTTTGGTTATTCAGTGATGACGATAATTGATCGTTGTCGTGATGGTTTTGGGGATATTTTGGGTTGGAAGGTATGTTTGTTTGTTTTATGACAGATTGCAAGTTTCGAGGACGAAACTTATTTTAAGTGGTGTAGAATGTAATATCCGGAATTTCTACTATCGTTGTTTGATATTATTTTATTCGAGTTATATTGTACAGCGTGGAATGCATACGGTAGGAATAAAATAAATAAAGGACTGAGATGTCAGTATCGGTATAATTGTCGTATCTCGACAGTTACATTTGAGGATATCGTGTATCAGGTTATCGTACTTCTGATATAGAGTATATCGTATAAGAATATTATTGGATTCAGTATATGTATTCAGTAAGTGTATATGTGTTTTCGGTATGTCGAGACAGGCGGTAACAGTTGGAAATGGCTAAGTGTAACATTATTAGCGCACGCTAATAATCATGAGTAGCGCACGCTATCGTGCAGGATTAGCGCACGCTACGGATATAAGATAACGCACGCTAATACAGTCCGATCGGAAGGAATCTACGCGTGGACCAGGCCACTTTCGGCGCACGTTCTGATAAGTCAACAGATGTTGTAATGTAGTGTTAGCGCACGCTAATGCATGTTGATTAGCGCACGCTAACTATATATCGGTCAACAGGGAATCTTGGCTTTATTGGTTGATTTCGGTTGGTGGGGTCACGAGCATCTTCGTGGTAGGTGTAGACTGTAGCAAGTCAACTGGTATTAGCGCACGCTAAGGTAAATGACTTGCGTACGCTAGGCAGGATGTTTTACGTACGTTAATGCATGGGCATTACGTACGTAAGCTAGTTTACGAAGCAAGGCGAGCCTCTGCAGGCCGATAGCGCACGCTAACAAAGTCGATTAGCGCACGCTAAGGCGGTAGCGCACGCTAAACATGAGATGTTAGCGCACGCTAATAATGAATATTATAAAAAGGGACAGAAGGGTGTTATGAAGCATTTCGTCCATTCCTTCCTTACAACCGAGAGAGAGAGTTTTTAGAAAGAGGTTTGAGGTCTCAAACACTGAGAGATGGTGATCTTTAACAAGATTAAGATGGAGAGCATGGATTCAAGCCTTGTCCTTCAAGTTGTTCATGATTCTTTGGATGGAGTTCTAAGGTTCTTCTTTTTGGTTCATCTAAACCAGGTAATCTTCGTATTCCTTCGTTAGTGGTTCATTTTTCTTGGATGATTTCATGCAAGGAGCATGTTGGATAATCATATGATGATGTTATATGAGATTCAATGGAATTTTGATAAGAGTTTCGGATGTTAGTTAAGATTCTTCATACCATAAGGATGTTGATTCATTTAACCCGATCTAAGAAGGGTTTCTGAATCTTGGTAATTATATTGGTCGATTTAGATGAGATGAATCATGATACTAGGTTGAATTCCAGATTTAGCATGATATGATCCTTGTTATCGAGTCGGTTTGATTATTGAGGTTGTTATTGATATATGGACATTGACATGATCATTGTGATAATTATGGGGTCGTTTATCTTCAAGAGATATGGGGATTTATGTCTCCCTTCATTCGGATTCGTAGTCGCAAGATGTGAGTCGATGTTTGGAATGCATGCCAGCATGCGACATTAGCGCACGCTAAGCTTACCGCTAGCGCACGCTAACGGACAACTTAGCGCACGCTACGTTATGCGTTTAACGTGCGCTAAGTAGGCGACAGTGCAGTATTTTTGAGTTATAATTAAGAATTCGTTATGGTTTGATTTGTATTTTTCTGACAGCGATTATTCGAGGTTGAGTTGAACCGTTGAGTTCGATTGGTTAGTTTTGTCGGTTGTTGATTGTTATCGGATATGTGTTATTTGATTTCTTCGATAGGTTGAGATTATTGATCGGTGATTATAACCAGATATTGTGGTTGTGTTCGAGTATGTCCATTGTATTGCTTTTGATCGGGGATGAGTAGCTCGTAGACAAAGGCAAAGCGGTGTGTTCGCAGCTTTCCGGTATCGGTATCGAGGCAAGTTATTACTTGCGATTATAATATTTAATGAATGGTTTCGCCATTTCGTTTATAATGCATATAGCGATGATTATTATTGTGAACTCTGGGTATTCGGATCGCATATCGTTCTTTCGATTCTGGGAGGTAAATCATAATGTATATGCTTTATCCCAGTTATTGGTATGTTCGAGTATCGAGGTTACATTATGGTAAAGACGAGGATATAAGTATCTATAGTTCATTGTACATTTGGAACGCCGAGCATTGAGGATAATCGTCGGTGATGATTGGACATCGAGGTTGCTCCCGAAGGACTCGGGGCAAGTATTCCATATTGATTATGGTTTAATGTTATTTATTTTGGTCTCGTACACTTTCTTTCATGTTGTTGAACATGAAGTCGTCCTAGTAAATTTTCATGTTGTCGTGCATGTTATGTTGTTCATGTTGATGAACGTGTTGATTTGCATATGTGTATGCATATTGTGTTGTTTATGTTGTGTAAATAATCCGATGGGATTATGAGGATCTATGCTGAGGGCGCCGGATCGAATGTCCATCATGCGTTGGTTCGACGGGATCATCATGAGGATCTATCCGAGGGCGCCGGATCGTTGGATGAGTTTTCCACCATGCGTTGGTTCGACGGGATCATCATGGGGATCTATGCTGAGGGCGCTGGATCGTTGGATTACCAGTATTGTGTTGATGGAATCTTGTGAATTCGCATCATTGATTGTATCATATGTTGTTGTTCATATGTGTATTGTTAGTTATCCACCTTATGTTGATCTGATAGGATCAACAAAGGGATCTATGCTGAGGGCACTGGATCGTCGGATTTCCATTGAGTATACATGATTGATATTGCTGTGATCATATTGACGTGGTCATATGAGTATGCATTTGTAGGTCTTGTGTTAGGACCGTGTCCGTATTGCATTGATCTGATCTCGGATTAGACTGATATGATTGTCGTGGCACTTCATATCTCGAGGTATGTTCCGTATTTCCTTGGTATTTGTCTTTGATGGAAAATCGGTTATCGTGTTGGGATTTGATGATGTTATTCGATGGATCGTATTGGTCGGTAATGGTATATTTCCGTATCGTGAGTTGGTGATGACAGTTTGAGAATCTTGAGCATTGTTTGAGGTACAATACAGATATTATGTTCGAGTTTATTGGTTAATCGAGTACATGATGTGAAATGTGATAATGGTTATTCTGATGAGAATTTCTTGAGTAAGCAAAGTCATGGCGGTAAGATTACGTTGGTCGTATTCTTATGTTGTATTCTCATTGGTATGTTATTATTAATGTGATGTGACAGTTATCATTGTTGGATATTATGGCTGACCCCGTCGTGGGATTTCTTTTTAGGTTCTCGGAGTATCGAGCTTGTAGCGGTCGTGAAGAGATGAGCTTCTCGGAGGATACTGGCTAGGACATGTTGTGTGCATTGAGTTTCTTGATTGGTTCTTGTATTCCGCTGCTAGAGTATCTTTATGGTTGGTCTTTTTCCGCTGCGTGAGTATTTTGAAATGCTCTTTTGGTATCTAGTAACTGAGGTTACTTTGGAAATCGTTTTCTAAACTTTTGAGTGTCGGCTGTTTGGCCTTGCGATTTCAAAAGAGTTTTTACGACGGTTTTTGATAAATGGATTTTATATGTCTTTGTGAATTTTTAAAGATAGTACCGTCGTTGGCCTCTTGGGCATTTGTAAATGTTTGCGAAAATTTCTTTTAGCCTTGTGGGTTCCATCTCGGGGCCCACGGCGCTGTAATATTTCCGGTTAAATCTGGGGGTGTTACACCCCGAAGGGGTTAGCAAACTGATGCTAGTACAAGTATCATATTAAACAAATCGGATATGCAACAACAATGCATAACAAAATACACAACACGGATGTCCGCTACCGGAATCCAACAATGCGAATCCACAAGATTCCATTAACACAGTATGGGTATTCCAACGATCCAGCGCCCTCAGCATATATCCCAAGATGTTCCCGTCGGACCAACACGAGGTGGAAAAACCCGTCCAATGATCCAGCGCCCTCAGCCTAGATCTCAAGATGATCCCGTCGGACCAACATGAGGTGGACATCCGATCCAGCGCCCTCAGCATAGATCGTACAACATACACAAACACAACTCATGCATACATATATGCCAAATCGCTATGTCCATCAACATGAACATACAAACACTAGATAACGAATATCATGACAATTCAACGAAATAAATTCCATGTTCAACAACATGAATAAACCACATGTATGCTGAAAATACCAATATTAACAAATTACGATACTTGCCTCAAAGATGGCAAGAACTAATCACTCCAACGATCTCAACACACTCGAAGGCCGCCTTCTTCGATCAACGTAGAAAGCTCGAACCTTAACAAAAGAAATAATATAGAATTCATCTCAAGTCGTACGAATGTCTAACAATCCGGTCTACGGCCGAAATCTCTTAAAATGTAATCTACCTGAACTACTTAGCGTATGCTACGTATTCTGCATAACGTGCGCTAAGCCGGCTCGTTAGTGTACGTAAACGACGAAGTCTAGCGTACGCTAACTATGTACTGACAGACCTCTCTGATCAGCCGACTGACTCGCCTGATGACATAACGTACGTTACGTACCAAACGTAGTGTACGTTACTCATTCCCGATAGCGCACGTTAATATACATATCTTAGCGTGCGCTAACCGTACATGGCAGTTTACTACTGGGCAGTAGACTTGATCTAATGGTGATGAAACTCATGAAATCTTCAGTGTTAATACATGTCATCTCCATGCATATCATGCTCATACGGTTTGTGAAAGATCTTTACGGATCAAACGACTTCGAGATACAAGGATACGTATAATCGTCATAACACCATAATTCATCTTGATCTTCAAGAAAATATCCTAAGTTCAATCCATTCCATGTCCCAAAACGTATGATTCCATTATGTAAAGACATAAGAACTTGATAATCTCCATAAACTAGTCATAATCGGTTTGAAGCTTCATGAATATACTAGGAGTTCAAACACTAAAAGGTTCAATGGTTTATACGATGAAGAAGTACCGAAACATCGAAAATATCCTTCTAACACATGATGTTTGACTACGTACGAATTTATCTGACTAGATAATCCCTAATCATGATCAAAACATCCTTCAGAATATTACTTAATATTGGTGAAGAATCACCTACCTCAAAGTAGTGAAGAACAAGGAGGAACTTGAAGAAATCCAACGTCGAGGGCTTGAACACCAATCTCCAATGATCTACAATCTTCCAACTCGTGCTAGGATGATGATATGAGAGGTTTAGGATGGAGGAAGTAACTCTCTAAGTCTAAGAATTCGGATTTGGGAAGTGAAAAAGTCTGAAAAAATGAAAAAGGATGCTGTCCTATATATAGGAAATGGTTATTAGCGCGCGCTAGTCCATATCCATAGCGTGCGCTAACGGCCATACGAAGCTTACTAACTTCACTGTACTCAGCATTTAGTGTGCGCTATCCTTATACCAGTAGCGTGCGTTACAGCGTTGACTCGGCTTTTCCCGAAAGCCGTCCAGGTTCATCCCGACATGATCCGACCAAGATCCGCGGCTGATCTCACCTACCACCCTGTCTTAATCATGTTGACTACGTATAGCGTGCGCTAAGGTTCATACATAGCGTGCGCTATAAACCCAATTTAGCGTACGCTACGCTAAGTCGATAGCGTGCGCTACATGTGCAAAAATCATCACTTTAGAACACATTCATACAATCATACGCTCAACAACACCGGATCATGAAATACGGAGAATAATACTCAGATAAAAATGCAACAAATACAATATCACAAGGTTCAAATACACATCAGAAATCTCGGGTATTACATCCTCTCTCCCTAAAAAGAAGTTTCGTCCCGAAACTTAAGATGAAAACAACTCTGGATACCTAGTCTTCATATTGTCCTTCGTTTCCCAAGTGGCCTCTTCAACTCTGTGTCGTGACCATTGTACTTTAACCAAGGGTATTGGTTTATTCCTCAATTGTTTGATCTGACTCTCAAGTATCTTGATTGGTCTCTCTTCGAAGGTGCCGTCATTAGCTATCTCGATCTCATCAAACTCAATGATATGACTGGGATCTGGTACATACTTCTGCAATTGGGATACGTGAAACACATTGTGAACGTGACTCAGCGATGGCGGTAAGTCCAACCTGTATGCTAAATCCCCAACTCTCTCGAGGATCTCAAATGGTCCGATATATCTCGGACTTAGCTTTACCTTTCCTCCCAAAATGGAAAATTCCTCGTGTAGGAGACACCTTCAATAGTACGTGGTCCCTAATGTCGAACTCTAGTGGGTGACGACGCACATCTGCATAAGACTTCTGTCGACTCTGGGCAGTCAACAGTATTTGCCGAATCAAAGCTATCTTCTCTTGAGCATGAACTATCAATTCCGGTTCCGTCCCGATCAAGTCCGAAGAATCATCCCAGCACAGGGGTGATCGACATCTTCTCCCGTACAAAGCTTATGATGCCATCTTAATAGAAGCATGTCAACTATTGTTGTAGGTGAATTCAATCAACGGCAAGTGAACTTCCCAATCAGTTGACCAATCCAAAGCACAAGCTCTAAGCATGTCTTCTACTGTTTGTATAGTCCTTTCGGACTGACCGTCCGTTTGAGGATGATAAGCCGTGCTAAAGTTCAGCTCGGTCCCAGGCCCCGTGAATCGCCTTCCGTAGTGCGACACGAAGCGACCATCTCGATCTGAAATAATGGTCTTCGGCGTCCCATGCAATATGACTACCTCTGCAATAAATACTCGTGCCAATTTCTCGGGTCCCCACGTGTCTTTAATTCCTAGGAAATGAACCGACTTGGTTAGTCGATCAACTATAACCCAAATCATGTTCATTCCCGTCTTGGTCCTTGGCATATTGGTGATGAAATCCATCGAGATATCCTCCCACTTCCACTCAGGGATCGGAAGCGGCTTTAACATTCCGGCAGGTCGCTGATGTTCAATCTTAACCTGCTGACAAGTCAAACACTTCGAAACATACTCTGCTACGTCCTTTTTCATATTTCCCCACCAGAAGTTTTGTTTTAGATCCTTATACATCTTACTACTGCCCGGGTGAATAGAATAGGGAGCGCTGTGAGCTTCCTTCAGAATTGTCCGTCTCAAATCATCATCATCGAGAACGCAAAGTCGACTCTGAAATCTCAGAACTCCATCATCTTGTATCACGAATCCTGGGGCCTTTCCTTTCTTTACTTCGTCACATAATTGAAGGATCAGAGAATCGTTCAACTGTTTAGATTTGATTTCCTCGACTAGTGACGAAGTCAGTTCCATCACATATAGTTGCCCTTGGATTCCTGGTGACCATACTTCAATCCCTTTGCGGATCAGTTCTCGTTGAATGCTGGTTTGGGACGTAAGTGCTTCCAACACTCAAAGAGAAACAGGTTTACGGCTCAATGCATCGGCTACTATGTTTGCTTTACCCGGATGATAGAGAATTTCCAAGTCGTAATCCTTGATCAATTCCAGCCATCTTCTCTGCCTAATGTTTAATTCATTCTGACTGAAAATGTACTTGAGGCTTTTATGATCTGTAAAGATCTGACAATGAGTGCCGTATAAATAATGTCGCCAAATTTTCAAGGCAAAGACCACAGCTGCTAACTCCAGATCATGAGTCGGGTAATTAACTTCGTACGGTTTCAACTGTCGAGAAGCATAGGCAATCACCTTATCCTTTTGCATCAACACACATCCTGCACCACGATTTGAAGCATCGCTGTATACCATGAATCCATCAGTTCCATCTGGTAATGCTAATATAGGTGCTGTCGTCAGTCTCTTCTTAAGTTCATCAAAACCAGTCTGGCATTTCTCATCCCACGTGAACTTTTGAGTTTTCTGTAATAGCTGAGTGAGCGGATGAGCAATTTTGGAAAATCCCTCTACAAAACGGCGATAATATCCAGCAAGTCCTAAGAAGCTTCAGACTTCTTTCACGTTATTCGGAGCTTCCCGTTCCAAGATTGCTTCGACTTTTTTCGGGTCCACCTGAAATCCGTCAGCTGATATCACATGCCCAAGGAAGGTTACTTCCCTAAGCAACAACTCGCATTTGGAAAGCTTCGCATAAAGCTGTTCATTCCTCAAGGTGCTCAAAACCACACGCAAATGCTCGGCATGCTCCTCTGTGTCTTTCGAATAGATCAAGATGTCATCAATGAAAACGACCACAAACTTATCTAGGTATTCTAAGAATATCCGATTCATCAATTGCATAAATACCGCAGGAGCATTGGTAAGTCCGAATGGCATCACCACGAATTCATAGTGCCCGTACCGGGATCTGAAAGCAGATTTCGGTATATCCAATTCTTTAATTCTCAACTGATGATATCCTGATCGCAAGTCAATCTTCGAGAATACCCTTTCCCCTTGCAGTTGATCAAACAAGTCGTCGATCCGAGGTATAGGATACTTGTTCTTGATCGTCACCTTGTTTAGCTCCCTGTAATCAATACATAATCGGAGGGATCCATCTTTCTTCCGGACAAAGAGAACGGGTGCTCCCCAAGGAGAAACGCTAGGTTGAATGTAACCCTTCTGCAATAATTCCTCCAGTTGCTTCTTTAGTTCATACATATCGGTTGGCGCCATACGGTATGGTGCTCTGGAAATAGGAGCGGCTCCATGTTCTAATTCGATATTAAACTCCACTTCTCTCAGCGGAGGTAACCCAGGTAGTTCGTCAGGGAATACATCTGAGAATTCATTCACAACTGGAATAGATGAGAGCTCTACTCCTTCCTCTTTCCTCATGGCATAGCACCAAAGTCCAAGACATCCCTGCTTCAGTAATTTCACTGCTTTCATCGCTTTGATCACTTCTCCCGAGCTTCCCGGCCTCCATCCTTTGAATAAGTATTCAGATCCGTCATCAACAATGATAGAAATGACTCTCTTTCGGTAATTCAGAATAGCTCCATAACGGTTGAGCCAATCGTCTCCGAGAATTAAATCGTCATCATGGATGTCAACGACAATAAGATTCGATGGCCAATCTCTCCCTCCTATAGACACTGAAAAATCTCTAGTTTCTAGGGTTCCCACAATTCTCTCTCCGCTCGGCAAACCCACAACATAAGGTTCACAATCAAATTAAACACGAGATTTTCAACCGATTAACACAGTTCAATGATATGAAAGAATGTGTAGCTCCTGAATCGAATAAGACACTAACTGGTTGCAAAAGGATCTGAATCGTACCTGATGCAACAGCAGTGTTCTGATCGTCAGATTTCCTCATCTCGTACAGGCGCGGATGAACAGACCCAGCACTGGATGTCTCTCTCTTCCCAACATTCTGCTGCTGAAATACACTCTGTTGCGTCTGGTTCACACTTATCTCCTTCGGAACTAGCGCTGGAGTGCGAGTACCAAGATCTAGTCGCAACTCCATAGAAAGCCGCACGGTGCCCTTCTTGCCCACAATCGAAACAAGTCACAGAAGATGCAGGGCAATCACGTCGAATATGCCATGCTCGACCACAATTATAGCATTTCTTTGATGTGTCCGAAACCGCTGATGTTGTCCGAAACTTCTTTCCACCTCTAGAAGGATGTGGAGGTTTCCTAGATGAACAAAATGAAGACTGGCCCTTACGGGGACCACCACTCTTGTTTTCCGAGAAATTGCCGGACACTTTCTGCTTCTTTGCCTCCATCAATTTCTCCGCCGCCGCCTCTTTCATGGCGTAGGCCAGCGCTTTGTCTTGATACTGCCGCAACGTAGTACACTCGAATCCGGACATGTACTGCTGAATCTACGGCTTCATCCGCATATCGAAATGAAAAATCTTTTCTGCCTCCGTTCTGACCAAGTGTCGCACACAAGTCAGCTGATGATTAAAAGTTTTGATTGAGTCTGTCACAGATGCTTCCGAACTCTGCGGTGAGAAAAACTCTCGGATTTTAGCCTCTCTAACTGGACGAGGACAATATTGTGCTTCCATCATTAGTTTGAATTCGTCCAACAAGATTATGATTCTCAGGTCGGATAGCTTCCCACCAGTCAAAAGCCTCCCCAGTCAGAAAATACTGGGCAATAGGAAATTTCCGGTCCTCGGGACAGTTAATACCCGCAAATATCTTCTCTAACTCCTTTAGCCAATGATCCCAAGTAAGTGCCTCAGCAGATCCGTCAAATTTTGGCGGGTGCAATTTGACCACCTCAGCAAGCCATCTGTCTCCCTGATTATCCTCGTGGTGCTGCTGTCCCATCGCCGTCTGCATGCGGTCAACTACCTGAGCGAACTGGTTTATCTGAGCCACCACCTGTTGAAGCACTCCCGGCATGTTAGGATTCGCTTCGTCATTCGCTGATCCCTGCTGTCCTCCAGAATGGGAATCGGTTCGACTAGCCGATAATTCTGGGGTAGTTGCGGAATCCTCCTGTCTCATGTTACCACGTCCGCATCCACGACTGCGTCCGCGTCCACGTCCTCTCCTCAACATACTGTAAACACAATTACTCAATATCCAGGACAATACCACAGAAATTAAAAGAAATGTAAATATAATCCAACAATACCACAGAAATGTAAGGATTTACAAGGCTAATTAAAAGAAATGTAAATATAATCCAACAATACCACAGAAATTCAAATTACAAAACCGGTTCCAACTGATCCATGGAGTTAATTAATACAACCATATCAAAATGATATTAATAAGACACGCGTACTCGAGTACTGAAAATGAACCAAGCAGACAAATCACAAGAAAAACAAACATCAATGAGCCCCTTCGTCGTCACGTCGGTACTGTGGTTGTTTCCCCGCTCCTCGGCTACCTGAACATCAAAACAAATGTCCACCCCCAAAGGAGTTAGCAAAACGGTGCTAGTATAAGTATCATATTAAACAAATCGGATATGCAACAACAATGCATAACAAAATACACAACACAGATTTCCGCTACCGGAATCCAACAATGCGAATCCACAAGATTCCATTAACACAGTATGGGTATTCCAACGATCCAGCGCCCTCAGCATAGATCCCATGATGATCCCGTAGGACCAACACGAGGTGGAAAAACCCGTCCAATGATCCAGTGCCCTCAGCCTAGATCCCAAGATGATCCCGTCGGACCAACACGAGGTGGACATCCGATCCAGCGCCCTCAGCATAGATCGTTCAACTTACACAAACACAACTCATACATACATATATGCCAAATCGCTATGTCCATCAACATGAACATACAAACACTAGATAACGAATATCATGAAAATTCAACGAAATAAATCCCATGTTCAACAATATGAATAAACCACATGTATGCTCAAAATACCAATATTAACAAATTACGATACTTGCCTCAAAGATGGCAAGAACTAATCACTCCAACGATCTCAAAACACTCAAAGGCCGCCTCCTTCGATCAACGTAGAAAGCTCGAACCTTAACAAAAGAAATAATATAGAATTCATCTCAAGTCGTACGAATGTCTAACAATCCAGTCTATGGCCGGAAGCTCTTAAAATGTAATCTGCCTGAACTACTTAGCGTACGCTACGTATTCTGCGTAGCGTGCGCTAAGCCGGCTCGTTAGCGTACGTAAACGACGAAGTCTAGCGTACGCTAACTATGTACTGATAGTCCTCTCTGATCAGCCGATTGACTCACCTGATGACATAACGTACGTTACGTACCAAACGTAGCGTACGTTACTCATTCCCGATAGCGCACGTTAATACACATATCTTAGCGTGCGCTAACCGTGCATGACAGTTTACTACTGGGCAGTAGACTTGATCTAATGGTAATGAAACTCATGAAATCTTCAATGTTAATACATGTCATCTCCATGCATATCATGCTCATACGGTTTGTGAAAGATTTTTACGTATTAAACGACTTCGAGATACAAGGATACGTATAATCGTCATAACACCATAATTCATCTTGATCTTCAAGAAAATATCTTAAGTTCAATCCATTCCATGTCCCAAAACGTATGATTCCATTATGTAAAGACATAAGAACTTGATAATCTCCATAAACTAGTCATAATCGGTTTGAAGCTTCATGAATATACTAGGAGTTCAAACACTAAAAGGTTCAATGGTTTATACGATGAAGAAGTACCGAAACATCGAAAATATCCTTCTAACACATGATGTTCGACTACGTACGAATTTATCTGACTAGATAATCCCTAATCATGATCAAAACATCCTTCAGAATATTACTTAATATTGGTGAAGAATCACCTACCTCAAAGTAGTGAAGAACAAGGAGGAACTTGAAGAAATCCAACGTCGAGGGCTTGAACACCAATCTCCAATGATCTACAATCTTCCAACTCGTGCTAGGATGATGATATGAGAGGTTGAGGATGGAGGAAGTAACTCTCTAAATCTAAGAATTCGGATTTGGGAAGGGAAAAGTTCTGAAAAAATGAAAAAGGATGCTGTCCTATATATAGGAAATGGTTATTAGCGCGCGCTAGTCCATATCCATAGCGTGCGCTAACGACCATACGAAGCTTACTGACTTCACTGTACTCAGCATTTAGCGTGCGCTATCCTTATACCAGTAGCGTGCGTTACAGCATTGACTCGGCTTTTCCCGAAAGCCGTCCAGGTTTATCCCGACATGATCCGACCAAGATCCGCGGCTGATCTAACCTACCACCCTGTCTTAATCATGTTGACTACGTATAGCGTGTGCTAAGGTTCATACATAGCGTGCGCTACGAACCAAATTTAGCGTACGCTACGCTAAGTCGATAGCGTGCGCTACATGTGCAAAAATCATCACTTTAGAACACATTCATGCAATCATACGCTCAACAACACCGGATCATGAAATACGGAGAATAATACTCGGATCAAAATGCAACAAATACAATATCACAAGGTTCAAATACACATCAGAAATCTCGGGTATTACATTATACACTATGAGGCAGTGCATTTATGCACTGTGAAGCAGTGCATTTATATACTATGGAGAAGTGTATTTGTATATTCTATGAAGCAATGCATTCTCTCTATAATTCACACTGCTTCTATTATTACTATATGGTGTTTTTTTTTTACATTTTTAGGTGTGCAATATGCATCTTAAATTGTAGATCATGAAAAAAATGGTTACTTTGATCTATTTGTAATCTCCCAACTAGTATAGGGCTAGGCCTGTTAGAATATTTTAGAATATGTAATCTCTCCCTATTTAAAGGGACTATATGAATGAGAATATACATCTTCTTCTACCCTAATTCTTGTTTTGTTTACTTTTACTACAACACGTTATCAGCACGCAATCTACCACTCAGAGCAAGAAAAATCATCCGAAAATTCATAAAATTCTGGAAAAAAAATCAAATTTTTTTTCTGAAAATCCTAGCCGCCTTCTCGTCGCCCGTAGAACAAGCCACTAACAGACCCCCCTGCTGAAAACCCTATCTGCGACTCCCCCCACCCCCCGTGGCTCCTGCTCGTCGCCTGTCGTCTTCCCGAGGAGCCTGCTCATCCTGGTCCTGCTCGTTTTTCTTTCCCCCACGCGAAGACCCGTCCGACGCCTGCAAACCCGCGCGACTTCTCCTCCTCCGGCTTCTGACGCGGCAGCCCAGACCAGATCGATTGTCCTCATCCTCCAGCCCAGATCGTCTTCACTTGGCCCCTGCCCGTTCGATTTCCAGCTCACGCCAGACAGGCCGCTCCTGTCCAGCCCGACCCGCGCATCGACCCAGTTTGTGACCTGACCCGGTTATTGTCCAGCCTGACCCGACAGATTTAATCAAATATTTTTTTACTTTCTACCCCAATCGCGAAGCAAGGTACATAAGAAGAACCTAATTGTCTGTCCATGGATTACCTTATATGTCTTTATTTGATTTAGTAGCATAACATGATTTATGAATTGATTTAATTATTATAAATTAATTGACCACTTGAATTAAATCGTTTAATTCATACTCCTAGTTTAATAACTAATCATAATTGCACCATAAGATACCTATTTTACTGCATAATGTGTATCCAGTTATACGACATAGAAATTATATGTTTATATATATATATATTATATATATATATATATATACATATTTAGATATGGCATGCAACTAGGCTACATTCATAGTCTAGTTTAAATGACTGTATTTCTACTACCAATAGTACCATGCTAATGAAACTTCATGTGTATCGCATCGAAATCATGACCATATCTTAGTTCTAAACAAAATAATCCCATTATTGAATAATCTATCATGGACGAACTCATGATTATGTGAAATGTATTCGCTTCATTCTCTTGTTTCCGAATATGGCCAATCCAACTCGTTCAAAATTCAACATCTTGGACTCGGAAGGACTTGAGTGCCATAGATGAGATTCTGATTTTAAGACGTTAGTGCCACACTTTCTGTTCATACAAACGACGAACCGTTTGAAGATGTTAAAGAAAGCGCGCTGATGTTCTTAGGTGAAATCTCGACCCTAACTTATGGTAGGAATATCTTTAGTTGAAATCCCTAACGAACTGTGGGATGCCCTTAAGGGCCATTTCGAGAATACTGTTTCTCGAATTGACCGTGCATTGGGATGAAATCCACTTGCTTTATTATAACGAGTCAACAGTTTTTCAATAAAAGATATGCTCTGCCTTAAGGCGCGTCTCATTCTTTTGTGAAAAGAAATACATAGAAGATGACATGATCCAGAGAAAACTTTCCAATTTCCCAACTTAAGCACTTATACTAGCGAATCGGTATAATATGGAGTACGATTATGATAGGCCTGCAAGGACGAAGCAATTTCCGAGGCCAGTCATGGCAAAATGAAATGTGGAAATAACCCTGACGAATAGGGGACTGGACGTGTCAATCCCAAACCACATGGAGTGAATTTGCATGGTGGAAAGGGATATGGCAGTCGTAGACGTGGTCGTGGTCATGGATGCTCGTTCGATCTTCTAATGTAGCAAGAAGAGATGATGCTCCTGACTCCCAAGAAACGAGTTGATTCTGTTGCTACCCAAAATATTATCCGGAGATAGATATTGCTGGAATGGATGGGATAGCAAACAAATGCAAGAGCACTTCCGTGAGAAAGATAAATAACACAAGATTTGCCGGGGTTGTTAGTCCCGGGCTTGAATGCTCTCGCGAGATATTATTAATACTAATATTCGGGGATACAAGTACTAATGTAAGAATACAATTACAATGAGTGTAAAGATTCTTGTTATCTTAGCTCAAGGTTCTAAAAAACGCTAGGCGCTAGGCGTTCGGATTGGTAACGCCTAGCGCCCAGAGGATTAATCGGGGATTAGTCGGGGATTAATCGTATTAGGTGGATTTATTTATTATTATTATAATAATTATTTTTATATATAAAAAATTATATATATGTAAAGAATAAAAAACATCTAATATTAAAATATTTAAAAAAACATATAATCGATCATATATTAAATTGTTAAACATTGACATAAGCATAACATAGTCCATAGTATCTCAATTCAGGAATTTATAGTACCGCTAATATAAAAAATAAAAAAAAATGTTTACCCGCCTAGCGCCGCCCGCCTAGGCGCCCGCCAGCCGCCTAGGCGCCGCCGCCTAGGCGCCCGCCTGGCGCCTTGTCATCATAGCGCGCCCGCCCGCTAGCGCCCGCCGGCCGCCTAGGCGGCCGATTAATCACCCGAACGCCCAGGACAAACGCCCAGGGCATAATCGGAGCGCCCGGGGGCCGCCTAGCGCCTAGGCGCCGCCTAGGCGGCCGCCCAGGCCGATTTTTAGAACATTGTCTTAGCTAGTGAGCGTGTAGATTGCCGGAAGAACCAGATTTGATGCTCTGTGAGTTCTTGTAACAAAGGAGATGAACAGTCGCGGCGGTGAGAGATCGACAGTCTCTAACGGCGAGTATTTAGCTGGATGCTTGGGCTCCTGGGCTTGTGAATCCCTTGGAATCTGTCTGGTGGAGACTTGCTGCTTCTGCCGAACGTGTTCTGGACGAGAGATTCGGAGAGAGAAGTCCTGAGATGGATTCCGGTGAGAAAGCCGG
Source organism: Orobanche coerulescens (assembly GCA_033398695.1). Lineage (NCBI taxonomy): Eukaryota > Viridiplantae > Streptophyta > Magnoliopsida > Lamiales > Orobanchaceae > Orobanche > Orobanche coerulescens. The sequence continues at coordinate 188,530,441 of CM065804.1, read as the reverse complement.
GAGCTTGATGATATGTGTGTTCTACTGTATTTCTGTTGTTGGTGGAATGAATTCCGAACCGTAGGTCAAATGAATTCGGAACCTTTTTCTAGTAGGAGGAGGTTCTCTATTTATAGGACTTGGGTATGCCGGGCGATCGCTTTTTCTGCATTATAATAATCGGGCGATTGTCCTTTAGCACATGGGCTTGTTCCCTTAAAGTCTGCAGGAGTTGCTGGTAGTCAACTGTACTGTCCAATGGGGAGCTTACACGCGTCCTGAGTTGCTGTCACGGGTGGTCCCACTGACAACTTTCGGCGCACGTGCCGGTAGGTGAGGTAGGTGACAGGCTGTGGTCAAAGGTCTTGTCTGTCAGCAAAAGATCTTATCTGTTTGCGAAGATCTTGTCAGCGCCTTTGGTGGATCTGCACGTGGGTGCTTTTCTGAGATCCAGTCCTCGATGACTTTGACGGGCGATCATCCCTGCTCGGGACGTAGGTCGACCGTCCTTAGCCGGATACTAGAGTTGGTCGCCAGCTGCCAAATGGCGATCGCCTTGGGAGTCGATCGCTGGGTACCTGATGGTGGTCTGATATCTTCGATTAGGCGAGCTAGCCAAAGTTTGACTGGAGTTGACTTGGTCGCTCGGCCTTACAGTCGATCGCCTGTCGGGATGAATAAATCGTGACACAACAATTGCCCCCCAGCTCGCTCATATGTTGGAAACGTGGGGTGAGGTGGCTCTCTTGGCAATCGCTGAACTTTTGACGAGCGACTTTGCGATTCATTGAACTGGCGATCGTCTTTGAGCTGATATATCCTGAGTTCGGACGACTTGGTTGGCCGCTAAACTGTGCGGGAAAAAACAAAGGGCGTTGAAAAGTGTCCGCGCACATGCCGGGTTTCTATTCGAGGATGCCAATGGTCATTAATGACTCCTCGGCTGACGCGTCCTTGAAAAGACGCGTTCGCGGGTCTCGAGGGGGTCAATTAATGCGTCGTTTGAGATCCGACCCCTGAGGTTTTCCCTTATTGCAAACGAGTCCCTGCCTTCTCCTATAAAAGGGGGGCGGTGCTGCAGTTTCACACTCACGCGTACTTATTGGAGGAAGAAGGACTTGCTGTCGAATTTTCTAAAGATCTTAGTGCCGACCGTCGTTCGATTTCACTTTCGGGTAAGAAAAATCCTTTTCTCCTTATCTGTGTTTGAGAATGGCCGGAACCTCATCATCACTTGGAGCGGGTACCAGTTCTGCCGCCGGGACATCGACTGTTCGGGGAGAAACTTCTTCCGTCTTCCACCTGGAGACGGCGGCTGAAGCTATTCGGGCCGGAATCGACCCTGCTGAAGTCGAGGCTTTATTCAATGAGGCCGATGTTGCTAAGGAGGCGGCTGCTGAAGAAAGACGATCGCAGATTGAGAGAGATCTGGCGATTAGGGCTTACTGGGAGCAACATAGCGCTTTCGGTCGGGCCTATAAGGCCTTTGAAATAATGGAGAAGTTGGCGGTCTACTCAGATTCGATTTCCAGGATACTCGGTCGCCTACCCCTATGTGCTTCCCAAGCGGTCGCGATGCGGGTTGCGCAGCGATCGTTGTGGTCGCTTGGCGAGATACGGAGTTTGACGACCAGGAAAGATCTGGCCGTCTGGAGGACAAGATTCCATGTTCCTTCAGATGTGGACATGTTCGCGCCGGCGGAGAATGAACGAGCCGACCAGCCTCCGATGGGTATGGTCGCCGTGAATGAGGCGATTATGGAGGCCGGGCTGCACTTCCCTCTATCCTTTGCTGTCTCCCATCTGTTGGCCGCTTGGAATGTGGCGCCACTTCAGCTGACGCCGAACGCCTGGCTCCAAATTAATTGCACTCTCATCCTTTTCGGCGGTCACAGCTTGTACCGCCTCCCATCGCCGTTGGAGATGAACCATTTGTTCAAACTGACGGCTCATAAAGGGTTGGTCGGCGGTTACCATATTCAGGGCCGATCCGGTCGGGTGATTCACGGAGTCCCGAATAAGATGCGGGGCGATCAGACTAAGTGGTTCTGGGTCTCCGGCAAGTGGAGGGCTTCCGCGAGCGACAATCCTTCGGGCGAGCTGGAGATCCCCACTGAGTTTAGGGAGAGGAATCCCGGTAAGGGTTTAGACTCTCCCTTCGTTCGGATGCATTTTGGACTGATCTAATTTGATTTCGGTTTTGCAGGTTTTCACATTCCGGCGATCGAGGAGTTGCCTTTTGACTTTCTCGTTGTCTGGGAGCGGATAAGGAGCTTGTCGGACGACGACCTTGACGCCACCCGGATCAATAAGGAGAGTCGTTGGTTGTCGGCTCGACTATTCCGTTTCCCGAGACATCTCTCGGTGCCAGGTATGAGTTTCTGCGACCTTCACTTTCTTAGGCGATCGCCTTACTTGAGGACAGTATCTGATTGTTGATCGATCGTCTTAACTGCAGAGGTTCGCTTTCCTCGCTTTTTGGAGCCTCCGACGGAGATCGCCATGTCGAACCCAGGAGTTCTAGGCCGTCTTCGCCATAAGAGGTCGACTCGGGCCCCACCCGTTGCGTTGCCTATAGTTCCGGAGGCGGAGCCTCGCGTGGAGCCGGTCTTGGCTGAGGAGGAAGTTCCGGAGGAGGGGCTTCGAGCGAATCGCAAGAGGCCGAGGCGGAAGAAACCGGTTCTGCCCGGGCGATGAAGTGACGATCGCCGCGCCTCCGATCACCATCGTTGCTCCGGAGAGTGAGCCGCCCTCTGCGGCTTTTATGCGGGAGATGGCGATCGCGGATGCTGAGACCCCTCGAGGGAAACCGTATTTCGGTCGGGATCCCGAGAAGGCTGAGAGGTAGATAGAATTTTTGTGTTGAAAATTGCATCTGCGTAGGAGTTGTATTAACTTTGTTGTTTTGATGCAGGATCCGTCGCGCAGATCCGTCTTGCCCGTCGATGGTCGTGGATTTCCTAGCGAGCCGATCTCCTCGCCATTGCTGCGACATTCCTCCATACGTTAGCAAGGCTGCTTCTGCTCTGCCGAAGGCATGGACGACCGATCTGGATGCGATCGCTCGTCAGCGATCGGGGAGTTCGATGCACGCTGTTCTCGCCCTTTCTCTTCAGACGGCGACCATGGCCGTCAGTGCTCGGGGAGTTTGAGGGGCGGCCCTCCACTATTCGCCTGCAGGCGGATCTCGAGGCGGCTCGGAAAGAGAACGCCGAGTTTGATGATAAGATCGCGGCGATGGAGAAGGACTCTCTGGAGGTGGCCAAACGGGCGAGCCATGAGCTTGAGCTGGAGAAGAAGGAAACTGAGCAATATCGTCTGGCGGTTGACCGATTTCGGGACCAGATGCAGAATGCCGTCCAGGCGCAGAAGGTTGCTGAAGAGGAGGCCGATCTCGAAGGTGACGATCGCTCGGTTGACCATGTGGACGGAGCGAGGAAAAGTTCTTTGCGAGGAGGCTGAGCTCCAGGGGTCGCAACAGGCGATGGCGGAGCTGAAAGGAGAGGTTGAGGCGACCAAGGCTAACCTCTTTCAAAACTTGGAGTTTGTCAGGGAGTTCGCCTATTATTTGGCGTTCGCTGACTCGATCCGAGCAGCCAGGAAGGGAGGTTTGGAGGTCGGGCCTCTAGCGGAGAACTTCAAGTCATATGCATTGGAGCATCCTCTCCGTCCAGCTTTCTCCTTGCCGATCTTGGATCTTGCGGACATCGGCGTGGATTTGAGCTGGTATCCGTCTCCGGCCAATCTTGCTCATCCCGACGCTCTGGAAGGTGAGGGGACCGCGCCGGATGCTGATGGCGAAGGCCAGGCAGGGGCCTGAGGCACTTCATTTTTGATGTTTTAGCTTATTTCCTTGTAGTTTTGTAGTTTTCTTTTGTAGCATTTAGGCCTTCGGGCGACCGTGTACTCTGATTTTTCAAGTAATGAAATGAACGTTTGGATTTCTGACTTATCACTTGAATGAATGGTTATTTTTGAGTCTTTGTTTGACTTTGTACAAATGTGTGAGGAGATATCGTTGCGAGGGTAGTTCCAAATGAATTGATAAACTCATAAAGATAACTTTTACAACAAATTCGATCGCTGCACAACTTGCTGAAAATGACGACCTCCGTATGTAGTTTAATAGCGACGATCGTCGTATTGGTAGTCCGCACTCTTATTGCCCCTTGTTTTTATTCACTTAGCGGAAGTAAGGGGATGAAAATAATTCGTTGAGTGAGCGGTCTTCAACTTTGTCGAATCCTCGAGGACGGTCGTCCGTCTTGAGGAACCGTGCACGATCACGGAGTTCGATGGACCGACTCCTTGATCATGTCTTGATGCGCGAAGACATTGAGTGTCTCGTGACTCACTTTATTATGAGGGTCCTCTGTTAGGCTACGCCTCGCCTCGTATTTAAACGAAGGGCGTGCGGTCTCGGTCTAGAGGAGTCCTTGCGCGGGGCAGCGTCGGATGATTCAACTCCACGCCCGCGGCTTGTTTAGCTCTGCTTCCACCTCGGCCCACCATGAAGATGGCGAACCTCGACGGTGTACGTTGAGATGGGGGTTGTGGCACGTCGCATTGTCCGGGTTCACCATGTTAGATGATGAACCTTTGAGGGCGAGCGATCGTGTCAAACTGATTAATTTTGGAGGTCCCTCAGGCTACGCCGGCCTCGTATTTAAACGAAGGGCGGACGATCTTGGACCAAAGGGACCTTGCATGGTCTAAGCAGTCGGTTCCATCGACCACCAGGACCATGGCTGCACTCTTCCACCTTGGATCGTCATGTGGATGCCGACCTTCGACGGTGTACGTTGTGCGGGGGAGGCGATCTCGTGCCTTAGATGGCGAGCGAGTCCTCCAGTTTCTTAAATAAGGAAGGAGATCGGGGAGACTTCCATGGTCTCCTTTTGATTGAAGCATGTAGAGACGGTCGCCGAGGTTGATCCAGGGGTCGGCTCGTATGAGCTTCCTAGCCTGTTTTGTGTTCGACTCGGACGATCGTGTGTAGAGATTGGTAGGGGCTTCGACTAAGCCAATAAGCTATCCAACTTGCCCTCCTCGAACAATCTCCAGAGCTGTTTGAGGAGGTCGCGGCATTGGTTGGTGCTGTGGCCGGGACTCTTATGGTAGGCACAATATTGATTGTTGTCCAGGTGACCATGGTCCCTTATTGCCTTTGGCTTTTTGAGCTCTTCGTGCCCTTTGATGGCATAGAAAATATGTGCCGGAGTTCGGTTGAATGTATGGAGGAGATGGGCTTCCACGTCCTCGAATGTCTTGAGATCTCCGGATGATTTGGCGATCGCCTTCTTTGTTTTGGCGATCGCTATCTTCTGGACAGGAGGTGGCGTTTCTTCGCCTAGGTGGAGGGTGAGTAGCCTTTGCCTGGCCAGAAAGTTGGCAGCTTTAGCGCAGAAGATCGCGTAAGTTGGGGGAATATCCTTGGAGAGATGTCTAAACATGGGAGAGTGACCGTGGAATCCCCCCATGACCGAATAGAGAGCGAGCTCGTCACTGACGGGTTCGCCGGTGAGGATGATTTCGTCTACCCGGTCGATGTAATCTGTGTCGGTTTCGTCTTTCCCCTGCTTGATTTTTATCACGCGGTGGGGGCCTTCTGGTCTGGCGACCTTGCTGGCGAAGTATGACGTGAAGTCATTCGTCAGTTTCTTAAAGGAGGTGATTGATCGTGGTGGTAGTGAGACGTACCACCTATGGGCCAGCTCGCCCAATGTTAACGGGAAGATCCGGCACTTGGTTGCATCAGATGCCCCACACCCAGTCATGTAGATTCGGAATTTACTCAGGTGAGTTTCGGGGTCCGATCTCCCCTCATACAGAGGTGTTCTGGGAGGAGCGATCGTTGGCTGTATGGGGGCAAGCTCGATGTGGACCGCGAGTGGCTCGGTCGGCCCGGTGATCTTTTTGCTGGTGCTTGCCCCAGTGTCCAAGAGTGCTTTCATCTCGTCGAGCTGGCGTTGTATGGCGGCCATCGCCGTGGCCTGACTGCTAGCGGCTCGGCGCTCGGAGCGGGAGCCGAGGCGATTGAGTACTGATCCCCTGGCGATCGGGGCGGGAGTCAGATGGCTGACCTGCGTTCGGCTGTGAGGTGGGTAGGCCGAACTCCTGGTGACGGATTCGGATTCCGTCTTTTCAAGGTTGGAAACAGAATGCCCCGGTCGCCAGGATGGGTCGCGCCCCAAGCGATCGAATATGGATCCGTCCGGTCGTGCGAGAGCCTTTCCTCGCGAATTGGGGCTTTCTGACGATCGCTCGTTCGAGCTTGCCGATTTCCGTTTTCCCATGCTGCGGATGATCGAGGGAGTTATTGCAGGCGACGCACATGCTCTCCTTCGCTCCTCTAGGATGGCCATAGCCTTCTCGATCTGTTCCTCGATTTGGAACTGATCGAGTGAGAGGTTGGGGCCATCTCTCGGATGCGGGATCGAGAGTCTCGCGTTGCTGCGGCTTCCCCCTGTCGTTGGCTGGGGTTCGGGTGGCAACCGGATATGGTGTCCGGCGGTTCGGAGAGCGGCTTTCTTCGATGTACCGGCGGATGTCATGATTCTGAAGGTTTTCTTTGAAGTGCAGTGAGTGTCACTTCAAGTATATGCCTCGAGAACAGTGAGTGTTCTTCGGGTCGGTAGGAATAAAAATGTGAGGGTTAGATCCCCTTCCTCTAGCGCCAATTGTTGCTACCCAAAATATTATCCGGAGATAGATATTGCTGGAATGGATGGGATAGCAAACAAATGCAAGAGCACTTCCGTGAGAAAGATAAATAACACAAGATTTGTCGGGGTTGTTAGTCCCGGGCTTGAATGCTCTCGCGAGATATTATTAATACTAATATTCGGGGATACAAGTACTAATGTAAGAATACAATTACAATGAGTGTAAAGATTCTTGTTGTCTTAGCTAGTGAGCGTGTAGATTGCCTAAGAACGATTTGATGCTCTGTGAGTTCTTGTAACAAAGGAGATGAACAGTCGCGGCGGTGAGAGATCGACAGTCTCTCACGGCGAGTATTTAGCTGGATGCTTGGGCTCCTGGGCTTGTGAATCCCTTGGAATCTATCTGGTGGAGACTTGCTGCTTCTGTCGAACGTGTTCTGGACGAGAGATTCGGAGAGAGAAGTCCTGAGATGGATTCCGGTGAGAAAGCCGGGAGCTTGATGATATGTGTGTTCTCTTGTATTTTACATTGTTGGTGGAATGAATTCCGAACCGTAGGTCAAATGAATTCGGAACCTTTTTCCAGTAGGAGGAGGTTCTCTATTTATAGGACTTGGGTATGCCGGGCGATTGCCTTTTCTGCATTATAATAATCGGGCGATCGTCCTTTAGCACATGGGCTTGTTCCCTTAAAGTCTGCAGGAGTTCGGCGATCAGTATGCGGTCGATGGTGAGCTTACACGCATCCTGAGTTGCTGTCACGGGTGGTCCCACTGACAACTTTCGGCGCACGTGCCGGTAGGTGAGGTAGGTGACAGGCTGTGGTCAAAGGTCTTGTCTGTCAGCAAAAGATCTTATCTGTTTGCGAAGATCTTGTCAGCGCCTTTGGTGGATCTACACGTGGGTGCTTTTCTGAGATCCAGTCCTCGATGACTTTGACGGGCGATCATCCCTGCTCGGGACGTAGGTCGACCGTCTTTAGCTGGATACTAGAGTTGGTCGCCAGCTGCCAAATGGCGATCGCCTTGGGAGTCGATCGCTGGGTACCTGATGGTGGTCTGATATCTTCGATTAGGCGAGCTAGCCAAAGTTTGACTGGAGTTGACTTGGTCGCTCGGCCTTACAGTCAATCGCCTGTCGGGATGAATAAATCGTGACACAACAGATTCCTTATGTGAGATTTCTGCCATTGGTATACGAATTGCCATGCAAGCAAATATTTCACAGCCAGCTAGAAGAGATATTGAGATTCTGACGAATAGGAAACTCACTATATAGAGGAAGACGATCATGACATGAACCCCAATGTCACTTTCAAATTTATCGATGGCAGTATCGCACCATACGTGCCAAAGTCATTAGACGCCCCTCCTCTATGACTAATTTTATCGGTAGACGTTTTGATATTTTTCAATAATGGTCTGATGTATTTTGGTTTCGAGCAAGATATTATTGTTGCTTACGTATACAAGTAATTGACTTTATTCAAAGTACCAAATATTGTTCCCACGCTTATGGTTCATAGTTATTATTACTCGTGTTCTCGTTTAATGAATGAATCGAGGAACACTCGAGTGATAGGCTGATGGTAATATCCTATAACGTATCAGTGACTAGGATGATTGGATCATCCCACTTCATCCAAGGACGTGTCACCCCCAGTTCTTGGTGCCTAACGGCATAGTTTTACAGTCACCGACACTCTATATGCATTGAGAGTGACTAACTCGAACCATACAAAGCTTCAAGGATATACGTATCAACATCTTTCATGTTGAAACTCATTGTGAGAATGGAATAGAGTATCTATATATCATCTCTAATGAATGCGGCTGAAAGCATATCTTAGAGAAACTTACGAGTCAATATAGTGGACTGTACGTTACTGCAATTAGGGTTGTTGAATCCTATGCGATTACCGGTAACGAACTTTGGGACGCTGACTCGTACAGGCTTTGATATGACTGATTGGGGCATCCAGGTCATGACGTGATGATCTGCACAGACATATTTTTCTTTCGCATACAAAGTAGAAGCGGACAATGAACCCACATAACGAACTTTGTTGGTGTTCCTCAAGCTATGTCATTCAAAGCATCGGAAACATCCGCCCGTTCTACACGTTTGACCCTGTCGAATGCAAATCGTTTCTTGTGCAAAGCCTGCGCTTTAGCCAAAGTAGGAGCGAGACCTTCCTATGCTAAAGATGTGAAATTCCATTCTTACATAGATTCAAATAGATATTTGTGGACCGATTCAACCAGAGTGCGGACCATTTAGATGTTTTATGGTTCTGGTTGATGTTTCGATATGCTGGTCACATATCGCCCTCTTGTCTACTAAAGATGCTGCTTTTGCAAAGCTTCTAGCATGGATTAGCTAAGGGTTCACCACCCTGACCACCATGTTTGGTCTATAAGACTTGATAATGCTAGAGAGTTCACATGTAAAGTACTTGATGAATACTGCATGTCGATCGGGAGTGACGAAAAGCATCCCATCCCCCACGAGCATATGCAAAATAGTCTCGCGAAGCAACCATCGAACGAATCAGATGGTAGCCCGGGCATTGGTTATGCACACCAATTTGCCTATTTCTGTCTGGGGCTATGTAGTCTTGCATGCAGCTTTACTTATTCGCTCATTTTAGACCCTCTGCTAACCAAACGATTTATGCGTACTAGTTGGTAACTGGATAAGTCCTGATTTTTACATTCTGGACTCAGACGAGCTTGAGTGCCAATTGTGCATATTTGGTTATGTAGTATTGTGCCTTCTGCACCCCCACAGTGCATGGGTCTTTAAAGACGATTAAGTAGTTACATTAGATACGAATCCCCAATGGTTATCCGTTATTTAGAACCTTCGACATGTGATCTCTTTACCGATCGATTTCGAATTGTCACTTCTATGAGACAACCTTCCTATCGTTAGGGGGAGGAGAGAAGACGAACTTTCTCAGGGAAAGACAGGAATTGTCATGGTGTATCCCTACTTTGTCTCATATTGATCCCTGTATTTCGCTATGTGATACTGAAAATTCTCAATCTTCGAAATGTAGCAGATTCGATGCCTGATGCGTTTACTGATATCGCAAAAGTGATGAGATCATATATACCAGTTGCAGCCTGTAAGGTTGAAAGTCCTCGGTAAGGAGCGCAACACCGACGAATCGAATGCCTCCATGTGTGATTTAGGCCATAGCTCCATAAAGGATGAGGTGGAAGCTACATGGTTCAACTTAACACTCACCTAAGGAGGAGGTAGATTAAGGCACAAACTTATATTAGTCATCAATGAACTCGTTTCATGAGATCATACTTGATTTTACTATGTCCATGAGTCATGACGAGGGGGACGCCCCGAAGATTGATATGATTCAGAAAATCAAGAAATCTCGATGAATCACGAGAGTGTGGACTGATCATCCACCCACTTTCATGACCTATCATTTCTCAAAGCATATATCAAGACGATGTCGAACCTCGCTCTGTTGTATGATATCAACATTGAGTTAATTGGCCTTAATGGATAAAGCATTCCACGTAGAACTAGATTCTTTGACAAAGAGCACTACGCCACAAATGGCCTTCAGCAACGTTTATTTCGATGTTACAAGCAAAAGTGTTAGCATAGATGCCTTAAAATTGATCTACGCTAACACTTGTTTTTATTGTTACAGTTGATAGTAACCGGTGTTGCCATAGTATCTAGGGTAACACCAAATTAGGTGTTACCGTTGATCTTTAAAAAAAGCGTTACAAGGGAAGAAACAAATAGGCGGAAAATAAGGAAAAAACTGTAAAAATTGTAACGACCCGATTTTTCTATAGTATTTTATGAATATATTTTTATAATAAGGAAAGCCTGTAAAAATTTAAAGTCGTTACACTAGTAGAATAAACATCAAAGAATTCGGTACGTCTCACTTTTGTAATGTATATTAGTAAAGTAAAAACAAACACTACTGCAAAAACAGCATTTACTGACACTTAGTTTCTGACACTTTATCAAAAGTTTCAGTAACTTCAGACATTTGACTCATTTTTGTTTTTAACATAATTGTGTCATAAGATACGACACTTAAGTATCGATAATTTGAGTATCGGAATTCTGAGACACTTGAATATCAATAATAAAAAAATTACAATAACCTATAATAATGAATTCATTAATTTTTTTATTTAATTTTATTCGAATATTAATTAGCTATCTATACCCTAATTCTTCACTGTTCGTGAGTTCTGGTTTCTTCCCTTTCTTCCCGCAGCCTTGCCCCTTTCTCGAATCCTTTCTTCCTCATCGTACACCTAGTAACCACCATTTATTTTCCTTCATGTTATTGGAGAAACCTGCTTCGGAGAATCTCTAGCCGTGCTTCAACACTACCGCGAAGGTCTGCCGTGTTATTAACACTACCGCCACGCCAAGGACTTCTGTTTGAGCAGCCGCGATGAGAAAAAAATTGATTCTCAAATTAGGGTTTTACACAGACCTCGGCGTTTTCTCCATCAAACCTCGTCCTAGATCCCTAACGTTCTCTCAGCTCAGCATCCATGGGGTATGCATGTACATCTTGTTTTGTGTTATTATTGTTATTTGTTGTGAAATCTATTTGTTATTTCATAATCTATCTAATGAATTTCCTGGGATAGAGGGGGCGGGGGTGGGAACTTAATGCCTCTTATGTTTGGAAAGTCATGGATAAAGTTCTATTGTTGGATAGTAATAAGGAATGACAAACATTATCTGTGATTGTCTTTGGGGTGGTTGGGGGGTTGGATGCATTATTCGGGAGTAGGTAGTGCACAAATAACACTGCTTTCAATTGGTTCATTTGTTATCAGTAATTGTATTGTCCAAATGCACCCTCTAAACGCCTTCTATTGCTCAAAGAGTGGAATTAGTTGAAGGAGCTTTTACATGCTAAAGTGTCTGCTATATCCGCTATTTGTTGATATGGTAATTTACTCTACATACCTGATGCCACGAGAGACGCTGGAATTTTGTTCGAATGATTTACGGGATGTCATTGCGTTTTGTGTAAAACAACCCTATTTTCTTGTTAAATACTTTTCAGTTAGTTCCATATCTAATGACTAATGAGGTACATATGTCAATGGCAGTTACAAGCTCAGATTACTTTTATCTTTACCAAGACATTGTTGCTCAGGCTTAAGCATCGAGGCTCTTTTGTGTTATTCATTGTCCACATGTATTGTGTTAAGTCGTGGTGTTTTTTTGTATTTTCGAGGGATCTTTCAACCATTTATGCTTGTCAATCTGATATTCTAAGAAAAATGGTGTTTGTGGGATACTAGCTAAGCTGTACATGCTCTATTTTTGTTCCGTCATATAAAGGCGGTGATCGTACTTTACACTTTCACTCTTTAAAGTAATTAAATGGTCGGCGGTTTATGGTGTTGCTCATTAGCTTAAGTAGTTGGGCAAATTCTTGAGGAGAAGAAAAATATAATTAAAAAGAAGTCTTACATCGGATCATTTATGAAGTAAATGAGAGCGGCAACTCCGAGGTAGGCAGTATTGTTCATTTGATGTTTTGTTCATCCCCCTCCTTATGTGCAAAGCACCATCTTTATAAATGCATGCCTACCTTTTTGATTTTTCGTAAATTCCGAGTTAACGAAAAACCACCGTGCTATATCTTGTTCATTTTGGCTTATGCGCCCTTGTGTTAACTCTCTCTTACACCGTTCACTTTGATGATCGATTTACAATGGAGTTGGTATGGCCTTTGAGATAGACACATGCCCAAAAGCTACTCAATGAACATGTCCACCGATTTTATTCCTATGTCTGTCTTTGCGAGTCATCTCAAGGTTGGTGCAACTGTTTGTTACACAATTATCGCATTAACAAAATATTTATTATTTAATGGCTATCCGACGTTTCATTCGGGAGGGCCGGGGACAATACATTTACAACGCATTCTACCTTTTCTTGTTTTATCAATGAACCTTAGCCTTGAAATTCCTCTGTTATCATCTTGATAAAACTGTTATTGTTAGTTAACGGATGCGAATATTCCGATTTCATATGAATTCATGGACTTTTGCAAGTGATCGAAGTGCTCGAGATAAAATGGTACGCAAATCCAACGATTGATGAAAACGTTTTCCAATTGGGAATTAGTATTTAGTAAACATTGAAATTCTTATGGAGTGCTTTTTGTCACTGGGGGAACTGAGGTCTAAATGATATCTAAACCATCTTGCCTTCATGAATCCAAAAACGAGATGACCTTCTAAACAAAAATGAAGTGGTGCTATTCCATGAAACTTTTCTTTACACTTTTACCAGTTACTATTCGTGTCGTTACTAAAAGTTATTTTATCATGGTTACATTCCATTCTCTCTTTATTGAGACAGGTTATGGGTCGAGTGATTGTTCAAATAGATTTCTATGCTTATATATTGTATAAGATTATTTTTGCGAATATGGAAACCGGTGATTACTAATGGCACTTTTCATGGAAAATATTTTGAAACATATAAGAATGAGCTTCATGAATTACCTTGTCATATGTTCATACGGTTTTGAATGGTACTTTGTGTTACTTAACAATTTCTAAAGTCAGTATAGTTCTCAGAATTTTGGTACTATGCATATATTATTGTTATTGTTTGTATTTTATGGTCCAAAACGTGTTGCCAAATTAGGTGAAAGCGTGTTCTCGTTTTTATTATTCTCAACAGGCTTGCTTCACATGCGTGCTTCAGAAACGTGGCTTCATTGTATCTTCTTCATCAGATATTGCAAATTCAGCCCCGCCGGTTTATTCTCTGCTCCATCTCTGTATTTCTCCCCCCTCCCTTTTCTTTCCCCCAAAATCATACACGTACATTTCCATGATGGGTTCAAAGGGACTAACTGATGCATCAAAGATAGCCATCTTGAATGCAAATTACATGGCTAAGCGTTTGGAGGTCCATCTTATGCATTCAATATGTATGTTTTTATAACTCATACATGCATACACATGTTTAATTCATTGTTGATAAACAAAGCATCAACCATCTTGTCGGTTATTGTTTTAGTGTTTAATTTTCTATTTGTTTGGCTGGCTTTAAACCATCTTGCCAATGTAGTTTTCTTCCTGCTAGGTCTAGTCAAGCTGAAGTTGTTATTGCCATTTGACTAGTATTTATATATAGGAGAAAAGCTTGACAGTTTTTGTAGGTACCCATACAGGGCTGTCATTTTAAATTTCGATCGATCTGGGCTTTGTATTGCTTAGTTCATTTTTATGCCATTACAAAAGATGAATTAGCACACATTGAGAGATTATACAAGTTTTTGACGTTCAAGTCAATTGTGTTCTTAACTTGGTGGCAAGGTGTTGCAATAGATCTTCTTTATGCTATTGGTTTATTTAAAAGTCAATCGCTCGATCAACTGCGATTTAAGTCAAGCGTTAGGACTTCATTATTTGTATTGAGGTAATTGTTTCATTAATATATCTATTTTCTTCTTTTTTAAATATAAATTTTCTGTTCTTTGCACTTTTAAATATATATATCTATTTCACAAATGGTGAAGTTGCTTATCAATTGAGATCCATGGTTTCGATGACACTGTAAATGGACCGGACCGGCTTGAGCTAGGTTTACAGTGAAGCCGTGCCGAGCGATTACTATGGGAAGCTTGATGGTGAGAATTAGAAACGATCTCTTGGCCTTCTTGAGTTTTCGTCTTTCCTCATGTCTTGTTATGTCATATGATATAGGGAAGAGTGTGCAAAATGAGAGGCGGGTTTCCCTTGACAAGGCATGCAGTGCTCTCTTGAAGAACCGATTTGCAGACACAATCCTAAAAGCTAAAGAGAAGGCTCTACTTAGTCAGTTTATTACATTTTTTGGTCGCACTTTGATACCTTTTGCTTTGGTCAATCTTTAACGTCTCGTCCCACGATTGCGTGTTTCATCTAAGCTGTCGGGATGACAAAGCGATCTAGAGAAATTGCAACGTGAAAAGAGGAAATTGAGATGCACAAAAGGAGAGGTACATATAAACTTTTTTTTTAGGAGGTTTGTAGTGAAGCAATTTATTTGTTGAAAAAGAAAAAGAAAATTGTAACAATTTACTATCAATGATCGAGAAAGCCAGTTGCAATCCGAAGGCCGCCCAAGGCGAGTGAAGTAGAAGGCTGCACTGAAGCAAAAAGAGGAGAGAGCTCGAGAGAGCGGCTCGAGAAGCGTTGCTTAAGGTAAAATTAAGATGCCCACGTTACAGGGCATTTACGTCCTTTCGACCTTACTCACTTCACTTGGTGTTCATCTGTAGATAGAGAAGACTGTCGAGATCAATGAAAATTCAAGGTGACCTGGTGGATACTTTTCATGAAATTTTTCTTGAGCACATTATAAGACCTGACCTGGTGGATATTTTTCACCATGCATAAACAATGAATGTATCTTGAGCTTTTTGAAACTTTGGTGACTGCTTCATATTTGTGAACATGTTACTTAATATAACATTGGTTACTCTTTTTTTTTTCCTATCATACAGTTCTACACGTTCCTTGAAACTACTCTTGTTACTTTATCGTCACTGCCACATTTTATTGCTTTCTTTAGCGACGGCAAAATCCCTGGGACTCCAGGAAGTCTTGCAACAGCTTTTCTTGCCTTTGGTAGAAGTCTTGCAACAACTTTTCTTGAAGTACAGTAATATTTCCATTTGCTTAGCCTTCCTGGTCCTTTTCTGTGCTCGGCTCATAAATATCTAATTGTTGCAGTATTAAATTTGGCATTTGCTTTGATTGTTATGGGATTCCACATTATGCACATATCATTGGTGGCTGCCAATACCACACAAATATTATAAATGGGTTAACTACGAAGAGTATCCTTAGGCCTTGAGGCTCGACCTAATTACAAAAAAAACACTCAAAATTACAAATAATATCCTTGGGCCATGGTACGTAAAACACATTAACAATATTCATTTGTAGATGTGTATACTGTGTAATATTATTATTTTCAATTAAATTGATTAATTTATATATTATTTTTAAGCTCAATTTTTTTTTGATATTGCAGGCACCCACTGGAGGTATACCAGCGCCTGATAACTCTCGACCGTTGGGTACTATTTCTGCTACACCATGGGGCTCAGCGCTTATTTTGCCAACATCATTCACGTGCATTTTTCATGTGTTTTAGATTCTGTTTATCAAACAGACCCTGAGCGGCAATTTTTTTCTACTGCAGGTTTTGAATGTGTTGTTGAGATTAGCATGGATACAAACTGTGATGAGTATCACTATTTTTTGTAACGGGTGGATATACTCGGCCCTTTGGTGATTCGAATCATTGCGATAGGATCCTTAGCATCCTTATATTCATTTTGGATTTCTGTTGTTATTTTAGATGGTATATGTATTTGGATGGTTGTTTGATAACCTTTTATGTATTGGGATGTTTGAATTTATTTTTAATGGGTAACTCTATTTTTAAATACCATATGTTGATTTTTAGCATTTAGAGTGTTGGTAAAAGGCCTGCGAAAATGTAGCCATTGACCCTAAAAATATACTCTTTACGTGTTGGCGAAAGAATAACATAGTGTAGCCGAAGATATTAAATTGTTTAAGAAACAAGTGTAGCCATAATGATAAAGGGTGTTGCCAACAATATCGAAGTGTGTCACAATTTTATGTTACAGTAGTACTAAACAGGTGTAGCCATAGGTCTACGGTTATACTTTTAATGGTGTCACCACATAGATAACGGTGTTGGCGTAGGTCTACAATAACACCTCTCAAGGTGTAGGAACAGAACCAAAAAGTGTTGGCATAGGGGTCTACAGCTACACCTTTCCGTAGTGTTACGAGAAACTATAAAAGTGTTAGCGTAGACCCCTATGGTAGCGGCCATTTTTGTAACACCCTCAAATTTGGTCAAAGTGTAGCCGTAGCCTGTTTTTTTTCTTTTACCAACACTTTTTGGGCTGTGAACACACTTTTTTAGGTGTGACTGAAGCCCATATATAGCGTAGTGGAGACAGGTAATTGGTAGGTAGTTCTAGCCTCACCAAGTGTAAATCCTATAGGACATAAAATAAATCTTTGTCAGTAAGCACAATAAGAAGAATCAAGTCCTAAAGTACAAGGCTCGAAGGTTCTCGTAAATGCCGTGGAATTGACTGAAAAAACGTACTCTCCCCTAAGCTACTTCATTAGCTTAGTAATTTCCGAAGGACTGGAAATGCAGCTTATAAATGTGGTTAGTGATATCTCTATGGGGATCTTAATATATATATATATAGATATATATATATATATATATATGAAAGTGCTCGATGGCATTTCATTACCCAAGTCACTACGGAGTGCGTTTGCAGTACGATTGAAATGCTCACTTTACAGATTAAAACAATCCGGGCGGATGTGGTATACCCCCCTAAGTGACTACTTGATTGGAAGGGGATATAAGAATGACGAACTGTGTACCTACGTGTTTATTAAGAAAACAAGTTTCGGATTAGTGATTATAGCTGTATATGTCGACGATATGAATATAATCAGTACTCTTGACGAACTAAGTGTAACACCCCCGAGATATTCGAAGAATATCACAGCGCCGTGGATCCCTGCTTGGGACCCACTGGGCTAATTTTTACACATAACACATCAAATTTCACAAAGTCCACTCGGGAATCAATAAATCCGATACAAACAAGGAAGTTCAAACCACTGACATCCAGGACCATGAAGAAATACAAGAAGTTATACATCAACTGGAAAAAGACTTTCCTAAAGTACTCGAGTACCATTTATTATTACAAGGATGAAACGGACCGAAGAGAATAATGCTCAAAATAAAGGGAACACAACTAGCCACAGTATCATGCCTCGCCATTTTCATCGTACCGTCCCGGTGCTCGCTCGTAAGGATCCTTAG
Organism: Orobanche coerulescens; assembly: GCA_033398695.1. Classification (NCBI taxonomy): domain Eukaryota; kingdom Viridiplantae; phylum Streptophyta; class Magnoliopsida; order Lamiales; family Orobanchaceae; genus Orobanche; species Orobanche coerulescens. The sequence goes on along the minus strand of CM065804.1, from coordinate 188,512,871 downwards.
AACCTAAAAAAAAACACAAAAGGAATTTTCCCCACTAGAGGGGTTAGGGCAAGTACTACAAGTGAAACGTCAAGCCTTATACATAAAAGCATATGCACCAATTCAAAGCCATGATAATGATTTTCCGGAAAATGCAATTATCCAAACATGTCTCAATAATGACAATAGGTCTTGATTAACCGTGGACTCGACAATGTGCGAATCCCTCCTCGACCCCGTCGGGTCATCTCGGAGTGGCTAACCCAAATGTTCGCGGAATCGTCATAAGTGGAACCCTCCTCGGCCCCGTCAGGCCCTCTCGGAGTGAACGAATATAACTCTCACACTCACATGCATTACTTTTCACATTTAAGAACATAACTTTCACAAGAATCACTTGCCTGGAATCGAGAGAAAAGGGTACGAACGACAAGGTGTCAAGATTGAAAGAATCGACAACTCCGAACCTAGACAAGTTCGTAATCAACTATCAAAAACCCATCGGTATGAAAATAAGTTGGAATTCACCCGAATTTACTACCCAAAATACATGTGTTCCGGGAATAAATCTCTTAGATGGTGAATCGCAAGTCAACCACCCAAATACTCAAGAACTCAGGAAATATACTAATAAATCCATAGGAAAACATGTATCCAAGGTAGATAATTCATAATCGACATATTCCATCATAACAACAAGATGGATCGAAGAGATCGTGTGGAAAACCCCCAAATCCCGAAAATCTAGGGTTGTGAGAAGTTTACCTTGATTTGGAGTGGTGGAGAGGATTAAACGTTGATTAATTCGAACTAAAAGCTCAAAGATGTTGCTAGATGATTGCAGCTTGAAGAACTCTTCACAAATCGCCCGGAATCGCTCGAAATCGCCCAAGGAAGGTTAAGAAATGGAAAAGTGACGGATTTGGGGCTGGACTGTCCTATTTATACTAAATAGGGATTAGCGTGCGCTATCATCTACGAATAGCGCGCGCTAACGGGTTCACTGGGTAGTCCAGTGGCCTCTACCAACGTCGTTAGCGTGCGCTACGCATACTGTAGCGTGCGCTAACGCCTTCTTTTAGCATACGCTAGCCGCGAGTTGCGTACGTTACTCGCCTTAGCACACGTTACTCGGGTAACGTAGCGTGCGCTACCAATATTGTTAGCGTGCGCTACCATCACACATAGCGTGCGCTACGAATGCATCATTACATTCCAGTACATACTGGACTGTGTGCCTCCAATACACTAGTAGCGTGCGCAAATGCTAACTGATAGCATGCGCTACCCGCACTAAATTAGCGTACGCTACAAGGTGTGCGTAGCGTGCGCTACCCTTCACACGAAGGTGGTATAATCGCATCAAGGATCCGAAAACAGCAACGATCTGAACAAGAAAAGGGTAAATCCAAATGAAATGAGTTTCGAGATCAATATAAACTTACTAAACACTTACAACGAGTGTCAAGATTACAAAAGCACCAGAGTAGAAAATTTACAAAAAGTACAGGTATTACATCCTCCTCCTCTAAAAGGAAGTTTCGTCCCGAAACTTAAGAAATGAATAACTCTGGGTATCTAGTGTGCATGCTCTCTTTGTTTTCCCACGTTGCTTCCACAACTCCGTGCCTCGACCACTAAACTTTAACCAATGGAATGGTTTTATGCCGGAGTTGTTTTACACGATGCTCTAGCACTTTCGCTGGTTTATCCTCAAACGTGACATCATCTGCAATCTCGATGTCCCCATAATCAATGATATGACTCGGGTCAGGAACATACCTCCTCAGTTGGGAAACGTGAAAAACCTTGTGAACTTGGCTAAGGGCCGGAGGTAGCGCCAACCGATAGTCCAACTCACCAACTCTGTCTAGAATCTCAAATAGTCCAATATATCTCGGGCTAAGCTTGCCTCTCTTCCCGAACCTGAAGACTCCTCTAGTCGGTGATACATTGAGTAGGACATGATCTCCCACATCAAATTCCAAGGGCCGGCGACGAATGTCAGCGAAGGATTTTTGCCGACTCTGAGCAGTCAACAACGGTCTCGGATGATAGCGATCTTCTCTTTGGTTTCCATCAACATATCGGGCTCTGTCCCGAATAAATCTGAAGCCTCGTCCCAACAAAGTGGGGATCTAAATCGCCTACCATACAATGCCTCAAAAGGTGCCATTTTGATCGATGTGTGCCAACTATTATTGTAAGTGAACTCGATTAACAGTAGGTGTATTTGCCAATTGCTACTCCAATACAGGGCACACGCCCTCAGCATATATTCCAATGTCTAGATCGTCTGCTCAGTCTGACCCTCAGACTCCGGATGGAAAGAAGTACTCAACGTCAACTCGGTGCCCAAAGCCTGATGGACCAACCTCCAAAAATGCGACACGAAACGACCATCTCGATCAGAAACAATAGGATTTGGCGTACCGTGTAATCTCACGATCTCTGATATAAAAATTCGGGACAATAGCCTCGGTCCCCACGTGTCCTTAATGCCAAGAAAATGTGCCGACTTAGTCAATCGGTCAACAATAACCCAAATCATATTCATCCCCGTCTTAGTCCTCGGCATCCCGATGATGAAATCCATAGTAATATCTTCCCACTTCCATTCGGGAATATGGAGAGGCTTCAACAGCCCAGACGGCTGTTGATGCTCAATTTTGACTTGTTGACATGTCAAACACCTTGACACAAACTTGGTGACATCTATATTCATGTTATTCTACCAAAAACTTCTCTTAAGATCTTTGTACATCTTACTCGTCCCAGGATGGATCGAGTAAGGTGTAGCATGGGTTTCTCGGAGTATTCTCTGCCTCAGCTCCGAGTCATTCGGAACACAAAGCCTACCTTGAAATCTCAAAATGCCATCCTCGTGGATCATAAAACCAGGGGCTTTCCCTTTCTCCACAGCCGCCTTCAGTTGGACAAACATTGGGTCATTCCCCTGTTTCTCCCCGACGTCATCGATCAAGGATGGAATCGTATCGAGTACCCATTTGACCCTGAACTCGCTGGATCCATACTTCGACCCCTTGCTCAATCAATTCCCGTCTGATCTTCACTTGAGGTGTAAGGACCTCAAGCATCTGAAGAGATACCGATTTCCGGCTCAACGCGTCAGCTACAACGTTAGCCTTTCCTGGATGATAAAGGATCTCCAAGTCATAATCCTTTATCAACTCTAACCAACGACGCTGTCTCATATTCAGTTCCTTCTGGCTAAAAATGCACTTTAGGCTCTTGTGGTCGGTATAAATTCGACATGAATAACCGTACAAATAGTGACGCTAGATTTTTAATGCAAACACTACGACATCTAACTCCAAATCATAGGTATGATAATTCAGCTCATACGTTTTAAGTTGTCGTGAAGCATAGGCGATAGTCTTATCATGCTGCAAGAGTACGCACCCAAGTCCTTGTCCTGACACGTCACAATAAACTGAATACTCACTGATTCCCTGGGGCAGGGCTAAAACCAGCACGGTAGTCAGACGCCTTTTCAGCTCTTCGAAACTCCGTTATCTCTCTTCGTTCCATTCGAACTTTTCGGACTTCTGGAATAATTGAGTAAGTGGTCGAGCAAGTTTAGAGAACCCCTCGACGAACCTTCGGTAGTACCCAGCCAGGCCCAAAAGCTACGAACTTCCTTCATGTTCCTAGGCAGTGCCCAATCTAACACTGCCTCAATCTTCTGGGGGTCTATTCAGATCCCTTCCACTGAAATCACATGCTCGAGAAACATGACTTCCTTCAGCCAAAATTCACACTTAGAAAACTTTTCATAGAGGTGCTGAGTCCTCAAAATATCCAACACTAATCGCAAATGTCGAGCGTGTTCCTCATCATCACGAGAATAGACCAGAATATCATCGATAAAAACGACTACATAATTATCAAGACGCTCAATAAATATCTTATTCATCAATTGCATAAATATCGCCGGTGCGTTGGTTAACCCAAAAGGCATAACCACAAACTCATAGTGCACGTACCTCGTACGGAAAGCGGTTTTAGGAACGTCAAATTCCTTATGTAGTAACCGGACCTCAAATCAATTTTCGAGAACAACGCGGCTCCCTGCAATTGATCAGACCAATCATCGCTACGTGGCAAAGTGTATTTATTCTTAATGGTCACTTCGTTCAGCTCCCAATAATCGATACACAAACATAGTGAACCATCTTTCTTCCTTACGAACAAGTCCGGTGCACCCCAAGGTGAAGCACTAGGTATAATATACCCTTTACCCAACAATTCTCCCAGTTGTCTTTTCAACTCTTGCATTTATGAAGGTGCCATACGGTACAGTGCCTTAGAAATCGGGGTTGCACTCGATTCCAAATCAATTGTAAATTCAACTTCCCGCTCCGGTGGTAGTCCTGGTAAATCATCTCGGAAAACATCCGGAAATTCACTTACTACAGGAATCGAGGGAAGTTCGACTTTACCATCCTCGACTTTCGCGCCATAACACAATACCCAACACAACCTTCTCTAATAAGTTTTGTCGCCTTCAAGGCGCTAATTAAGAATTTCTCACATCCCCTCTTGTATCCCGTAAAAGAATGTTCGGTACCATCTTCGGCCAACATCGATATGATCTTCGTGCGATAATTCATTACTGCTCCGTGTCTACCAAGCCAGACGTCACCGAAGATTAAATCTTCATCAACGGTATCCACGACGATTAAATTCGAAAGCCACACTCTCTCAGCGATTAACACCGGATAATCTCTAACTTCCTTGTTCCCTGCGATTCTATCCCCGTTGGGCAACTTAACCACAAAGGACTCACAAAGAGACAAACACTCAATATTCAATATACGCATACAATCCAAAGATATGAACGAATGAGAAGCACCGGAATCAAAAAGCACTCTAACTGGATGAGACAAAAGAGAAACAGTACATGTCGCTACGGTAGCCTCTGGATCTCCAGCTCTCCTCATCTCATAGACACGAGGTTGCACCGAACCAGCATTGGGGGCTCCCCCTCTAACAGACTGACCACGACCTCTGCCCCGACCGTAACTCTGGGATGGATGACCCGCAGATGACTTCTAATTAACACTCGGTTATCCAGGCGTAGGCGCTGACGCCTGAGTTCCAAATGGATTTTGTTCTTACGTACAGTACATGGCTCTATGGCCTTCCTGGCCGCAATTAAAACACTTCAAAGGGGGTAGACTATAATCACGATTAAGATGTCCTTGTTGGCCACAATTCAAACACGTCACAGTTCGGTTGGACACACTAGTACCAGCTCTAAAATTCCGTTTAACTCCTGACGCACGGGAAGACCCTCTGGTTGGATAACTTGCCAACTGAGATCCCCGCTGGTTGCCACCTCTACCGCTAGAAAATTTTCCAGTGGTCTACTGCTTCTTACTCTCACTTGGCGTTTCGGTATTAGTGAAGGACATATCATAGACTAATTTTTTATCTTGATACTCCTTCAATGTGGTGAAAGTGAAACCCGACATATAGTGTCGAACTTTCGGCTTCATTCGCATGTTAAAGTGACGGATTTTATCTCTCTCTTCCTTCACTTGACTCTTCACATGGTTGAGTTGATGGTTGTATTCGATGATTGCCTGAGATACAGGGACATCCTCGTAATACCCTGTTGTGGATTCATTTATTATCATTCAGTAATTGTCACTCAGAAAATTTTTCACTTAGTAATAATCATTCATCATTCATAGACATTCAATTGTGTTCACCGTTTGGCGTACTTTGGAATCGCGTATCAGTTGTTATTCATCATTCATCACTGTTTGAGATCGAGACGGGAATTCTGTCATCATCATCATCCTATTTTGGTAGTTTGTGTGCGAGATAGTGCACGCTACGTACTCTGGTTAGCGTGCGCTAATGGAGTATAGTTAGCGCACGCTAACGCAATTGAGGTAGACAGTCCAGTAGGTACTGGACTGGAATTAGAAATTCGTAGCGCAAGCTATGAGTGGAAAATAGCGTACGCTAGTTGTGTATTGGTAGCGCACGCTAAGCGTTCAAGTGTAACGCGTGCTAAGGCTCGAACAGGGCAGAGGACAGTAGGTTCTGGACACCTTTATTCTATACATCAACTATCAGGTAGCGTACGCTAGACTTGGTTAACGCACGCTAAGAGGAAGGCGTTAGCGCACGCTACCAAGTACGGTGCGCTCGCTAACGCGGCATCAGAGTTCACTGGACTACCCGGTAAACCCGCTAGCACATGCTAATCAACAGGAGATAGCACGCGCTAAGCTAGGTTTTGTATAAATAGGACACTTCACTCTTCATTCCGTCAACTCTTCATTTCTCAACCATTCCGGGCGATCTTGGGCGATTCGGGAAGATCTTTTAGAGCTGCAATCATCTAGCATCATCTTCAATCTCCTAGTTCAGTTTAATCATCATTTAATCTGTTTCATCACTCCAAATCAAGGTAACTTTCTTTAAACCTTGAATTTCGGGATTTGAGGGTTTTCTTCCCGATCTCTTCGAGTTAGCTTGCTATCATGTTGGAATATGTTGTATATGGATTATCTACCTTGGATGCTTGTGTTCATATGGATTCATTGATGTAATTTTCGGAATTTTTGAACATTTGGGGATTTGTTCAAGAACACCTTGGGTGTTGACTTTGGAATTTTGGGAGTTTCGACTAGATGTTGTCGTAATCTCGATTGGAGTATTCCTATTGGATTATTAATGGTATTAATGATGTTTTGTTGGATTTAATCACTCATTTGGAGGTTGGTTTTCGATATAATTGGAATTAGTTGTAAACAATGGGAGATTGTTTACAATGTATTTGTTTATATGCCCCAATGAGTTTGGGTAGTGTTGTATCGACTTTTGCGTTGGTTGTGATCATACTTGATTCGTATATTAAGCAAATTGTTGGTACTTGTGTTATTGAAGGTGGTTCGAGTGGCCGATATTTTCGTTAAGGACGTTGATCGTGGAAGGACTTTTTCGCCTTCGGTTTGAGGCAAGTTTTATACTTGTACTAGTCAATGAGATTAATGTTATAATATATGTGTATGAATGTGTTGTATCATTCCGAGACTTAGTCTCTTCATGAGTTCATTGACATTAAGGGATCGATCGATTATGATACTTTTCGGCAATTATGCCAAACGTTTATCATTGTTCATTAATGGCCGGTTCAAGGCATTTGGATACTCGTTGATATTATTGTCGATAGTCGGTTCGCGATATCGATGTATCGATTATTGTTGTTGATATTGATGTCGATCTAAGACATCGTCGTAATCATTGTTACTTATGTTGGTATTTTATCATTGATGTTGTATTGGCCGATTGAAGGCATGGGCGTAATTCATTTCTCATCCTTGTCGTCGGTAACCGATTAAAGGTGCCAAGGCATCATTCGTATCATTGTTATCGGTTGGCCATTCTAAGGCAATCGAAGTGTTCAATCATTTATTATATCATTGTTATCGGTTGGCCATTCTAAGGCAATCGAAGTGCTCAATCATTCATTGTATTATTGTTATCGGTTGGCCATTCTAAGGCAATAGAGGTATTAAATTGGGACCGCCGAGGACGGTGCCCATCCGTGAGTCATTATTGTTGTGTTGTCCGACTCAAGGCAGCACACTATCATTCTCGTGAACTCGGTAATCTTGGGATCATTGCCGTTTGTGATTAATTGTGTTTTGGGAGGCTAGTCTTGGCTAGTGATCATCATGGGTAAATTTGGGGCTTGAACCTTCGCGGTTGGTTCCCAACACCTACAACTCAGTAGGTCACGGTCACTGGGTGATTTCATTATGGGTAAGTGTTGGCCACTAAGTATACTGGATACAGTTTGGGAAATAGTTTAAACAACAAACTGCATGGATTTTAAATCTGAGTGCGTAGCGGAAGTCTTAGATACAGTAGGTTGCTGTGGATACAACAACTAGATGTATAGTGTATACTTAATTAATCACAGTAATTAAAACAGTAAAAACTGAATGTAAATAACACAGTAATTAAAGTGGTTCGAGTTAAACCCCTCTACGTCCACTGGTCCTCCACACAGGAGTAAAAAGTTTATTATAATTACTACGTACACAACTACGTAATTATAACAACACACAATCAATATATCGTTCACACAGATTGATATAAAGATCTTAGCTTCAACCGTTCACACAGATTGGTTTTGAGCTAATGCTTTGACTTGCTTCTTCACACACAATTCTGAAGCTTCGTCTTCTTCAATGCAAATCCTTCACACACAATTCCGGAGAAGCACAGATTGCTCAGTCCACACAGGGATGTTTGTTCAAAGTATAAAACAGATGGTGAACAACAAATTTGACTTTAAGAGCTTTCAGTTGATGAAGTGTTGTTCAGAATGATGAGCACTGTATATCTCTTTTAATCTGAGTTGCAGTAAGCTTTGGAGATATGTTTTGCTCTGATAATAATTTCGATAGCTTTGGTGTAACTGATCTTCAGCATCTTGATGTGATATATATAGTCTTTGAAATATATATCCGTTGAGATGTATCCGTTTGAGTGAGATTCCGTTCCAACGGGATTATAACACGATCCGGATTTAGCGGGATTTGAAGATCTGTTGACTGGCAGTATTTAACTACTTTATCCTTGAGTATTTAAATACTTCTTTATTCAACGGGACTTGACTTTTGGAGATTCTTTCTTTGTCCTGTTGTGAGCTGTATGGAAGATAACTGTATTTGGGATTCAAGACAGTTTCCATACTTGGTCTTTTATAAGACTTCTTGCTGTACTGAAGGGCTTCACTATATGCTGATTCGAGGCAGGTCTTCGATACAGGATAATGCCTCAATGCTACGATACAGTTTTCCTTTACTGTATGCAGATTGGCATATATGTCAAAACCTCTTTATCAAATACCATTCGATACAGGGATTGGATATACCGGCTGTTTCGATACAGGGTTCTTGTTTTCCCAACAATTTCCCCCTTTTTGACAATTTGCCAAGACTTACTTTCTTAACTGTTCAAGTCTTCTTGATGATGCCAAAACCTTCTTCATGAAGTGATCTTCTTTGATGTCTTCTGGCAGATTTCTTGGTCTTTCGTCAAAAGGTCTGTCTTAGTCTAAATGATGAACTGCTCATGAGCGAGTTCGATCTGATTAAGGATTTTTACAACTTAAGCTTATGATTGGCACGCAGGCACAATCTTACAGTGTATTCTAAGCTTACAACTGAAATCGTGAACTGTTCGTAGACTAGTTCGTACAGCTTTATTTTCAATCAAGTTTGTATACTTGAGATTGATAATCAAACAATTTAAGTAATCATACATCAATGCAGTAGATTACGAGTTGTAATATTTCAAGACAAACAAACACTTTTATTGATATACAAAATAAATTGAGTACATGGTTTGCTGTTTTGAAGAGAAAAATTACAAATCAAGAATAATATACAAAGATTTCAGCTCCTATCTGTAGTCCGCATGCCTCCATGGCTTTCTCCCTGTATCATTCTCGGTACCACGCCACCAGTTCTGTAGGGAATCGTTGCCTCGATCCTGGTATATAGCTCTTCCTTCATAGGATCGATCAAAGGCAAGAATCCAGTCTTCTGGATGGGTGATCCGATATCCTCTTTTGTGTTTGCTCTTCATATCAAGCTGGAGAGGGAGTTTTCTGTCTTCTAACATCTTCGTAAATTTGTCTGCGGCCTCCGCTAACATTTTATAGCTCTTGAAGATGGCGGATTCCCTGATGAGTTTGACAAAGTATCTCATCAGTTCGTTTTTCCTCCATTGCTTCACTTCATTGGCAGTAGGATGGCGGTTGGTCGGCAGACGAATTTCAGAAGGTCTCTGGATTAGAGATTGCCACGGAACATTTGGATCATGAAATTCAGGTCGGGAGCCTGAAATCTTAAAACTTTGGGAGTGAGGGGCTAGCTTGTTTAACTCGGAAGTGATGCTGTCTTGAGCGGCCTCGAATTCCCTTTCTTGCTGTAGCCTGATTCTCCTAGCAGCTTCTCTTGCCTCTTCCCCCTTTTTGGCTTCATCAAGACGTTCTAGGATTTCTAGTACAGCATCCTATTTCGTCTCTATGTTAGTCATTCTCTCTACAAGGACGGAAAGCGTCTGCGACATATCCTTGATACATTTGTCGTGGGCGCGCAATTGAGAGCTGTTTTCAATCAAGGCACATGCGGTCTTGGCTTCAGCTATTCGTGTTTTTGTTGCTTCTTCCTTCAGGAGTTGCTCCTGCTTGTCTTCCATGATTTTCAAAGCTTGTTTGAAAACTTCTGGCAGAAGAACGAATGCCTCGACAACACGAGATACTTCATGTTGTAGAGTGGTCATCTCCTCCACAGCAGAAGTATGCATCCAATTTAATGCTTTCTCAACGGAAGACAGAGCATTCACTGCATCCTGGATGAATACAGTTTGAAGACCAAGTGCGCGCAGGCGCTCTTTCCTAGCGGTAGAAATAGGAGAATCTGGTTGAGCAAAGTCTTCAGAGCTGTTCAACCTCCTTACGTTCACGGTTGGGCGTGAAGTAAGTTGGACATCCTCAGGTTCGATACCGTCCTCGGATTCCACGGTTGAAGGGGGCGGCTTGTTCAGTTCGGCGACGAGGGTTGAGTGGCTTCCTGTTGCGAAGTTTCTTCAGTAGACATGGATACAGGAGGGACTGAATCCTCCTGTTGTCTTTCAGGTAAAACTTCTTCGGTGGCAGCAGGCTCAGGTGCCTGTTCCAAAATTGCTTCAACTTCCTCGACTGGAGGGACTGATTCCTTTTCGTCGGGAATTAACTCTTGCTGTGGCGAAGGGGGATTGCTTCGAGTAGATGGCCTTTGTCACCTTTGGGTGGAGAGGCGTCTCTAGCTTGAGCCTCTTCACGACTCATCCTCAGACCAGCTTGAAAAGCATCGTCGTCGTCGTCTGAGTCATTGTCGTCGTCTTTTGGATGTGCGGGAGAGTCCTCTGACTTGTCCTTTCCTTTCCTTCTAGCGTCAGATCTCTGCAACAGATGGCTTTCAATCAGCTCCTTGCATAAGGCATTTTCCCATCGGATCAGGGCTTCAATTTCCATTGAGTCTGTTACTTCTGAGACGAATCTTTCTTCTTGACTCCAATCGCTCCAGTTGTACAATGTTTCATACGGAGCTAGCTTGTAGCCTTTCCATGTTAGAAATCTTTCGTAAGCATGTTCAATTTGAACAGAAAGAAGGGTCTTATGAATGATGGAGTCGGGGGAGGGACTACGTACAACGTCTGGAGACGCTGTAGCGAGGGATTCCTGTACAGGTATGGGATCCTGTATGGAAGTGGGACTCCTTACAGGGGATGGTGCCTGAAGGAAGATGGATCTGTGCGGTGTGGGATCCCGCAGAGGAGAAGTAGCCGTTGGCTCCAAATGGGCGGCCACTCGCTAAAGTCTTGTTCGTTGGCCGCGATGTCTCATTATCCGTCCTAGCCTCCAAAGGCTCGGGATCTACCGTCTGATACGGGAGACACCTCTTCCACGGGGTTGGGCCACAGGGTTGTTTTTCGATGGGTTGAGCCACGGGAGACTTCTTCGCAGGGCTTGGCAGTTTTGACTTTAGAAAGCCTCCTAAGTCTCTTCTTGGGCTTCTCACCAGCAGTGGGTTTCTTGCTGTGAGATCTCTTTCTCTTCTTTGAAGATTCCACTTCCTGGAACTTCAAGGACTCATCTCGTAGATTTGCAGAAACTGGCATACTTCCAGTTTTTGGATGGTTGCAGACCATAGTGGTTTGATTATACGCAGTAGGCTTGACGACTCTTAGGTATATCCTGGGGTTATTTTTCTTAGCATCAGCGGATTGCGGCAGTCCGCATTTCGTCAGGATATTGTTTAACATCAAACCAAAAGATCTCTTCTGGGTGGCCGGTTTGCACACCTCCTCTTGCAGGCGCTTCAGGATTATCTGGCACCAATTGACCTTTTCACATGTCAGAATAGCCACCATCATCCTGAACCTCAGGTTGGTACACATTTCGAACGCACCAGTTCGATTCTCAATTATCCTGCAGCAAAAATCATGAAGATATACATATGGGAGACAAAAATTTTTCTTGTGACATGTAGTCTGAACCATATCGACAACTTTGGAGCCTGTGAACAGTCCATAAAATTTAGTGATTAGCTCTTGAGACCCGAATGTCTCAAGTTGATCCATAGTCAGGCCATCAGCGGGTAGCCTGTAGATGTTCTGGAGCAGATCGTTATCAATACAGATCTCAAATCCCTGGATTGTGGCGGTGATGTCGGCAACATGACCTCCTTGGGCCAATGACAGAAAGCGTACGGCGGCGTTGAGGTAAAACTCCTCAACCAGATGAGCATCATACTTATCAGCGGTCTGACTTCCAAGGCGATAGAGGCCTTGTTGACGAAGCCGAGTTATGATGTACTCCATGGGTTCTGTGTCGTTGGTTTCAGACAGGATGTGCTCAATGATAACAGATCTTGAAAAGATCCGGCCATCAATGATGTTAGCAGTTTTCTTCAGAGCAGGAGAAGAAGTTTGTCCAGCCATTTAATGATTTCTTAAGAAAAAGTGCAAGAAAATAATCGAAATATGCAGTAAAATGCAGAAAAGTATGTAGGCTGTTTTTGCTTGAGAACTCTTGAATTTGCGAAAGCGTAAAGAGTCTCTAATGGCGGTCGATCCTTTTATAGTTGGGCGGTGAAATAGGGTTTTGCAGAGTACGAATGGTCAGATTTTAAGGGATGGGAACCGGTTTTTGAAATCAACGGTTAAGATGGACTGAGTCTAACTGGTACGCTAATCCATTAAAATGTTTAAAAAAATGAGCGGGTCCCATTTCTGACATTTGTGTCACCCTAAATGCCTAAAACGGCAGTTTTAAAACAATAAACAATTTAAAACATCGCGGATTTTGAGATTCAGTTGTCCAGATGTCGTGTAAGGCATTTAATGTACATGACGTTTGACATAAAAACAGGGCACGTGGACAAAAATCATTTTAAAAAGAAATAATATGATATTATATATATACTGAATCGAAATCCTATAGTATGTTCTGTTTCCGCGTCGATACAACGTTCCCTCTCAAAAAGGTACGTATAGGTTTTAAATTCCATACAACAACTTAAGGATTAATGCTGTATTCGTGGGTCCTACAGTATTTCCCTTTTAATTATTGCACACGTCAGCTGTAGGATTCACATGTCTTCGCTCGCTACAGTGCTATATTGACGATTCTGAGTGTACAAATAATTAACGTTGGATATTGTATTCTTGGGTCTTACAGTGTTCCCCCTCAATTTGTTGAGTAAAGACAGTAAATCACTTACAGGGAGTCTGGCTGTAGCATTCCCAATTCTTGTCTGAGCATGTTGAATCTTGCTATGTCGAGTGGCTTGGTGAAGATGTCGTCCAGCTGAACGTCTGTATGAACCTTTTCAAGGCGAACATCCTTGTTCTCGACGTGATTCCTTATAAAGTGATGCTTCATGTTGATATGCTTAGTGCGCGAGTGCAGGACAGGATTGTGCGTGATTGCAATTGTACTCGTGCTATCACACATGATTGGAGTCTCTCTGGCATCGATTCCATAGTCTGACAACTGTTGCTGCATCCAAAGGATTTGCATACAGCAACTACCGGACATAGTACTACGATTCAGTAGTGGAAAGAGAATTAGCCAATTGCTTCTTACTGAACCAAGAAACGAGTCTAGGTCCAAGAAAGTGACAAGTTCCACTTGTACTCTTCCTATCTAGCTTGCAGCCTCCGATATCCGAGTCGCTGTATCCAACTAAATCGAATCCGCCTTCCTTAGGATACCATAGTCCTGCATCGACTGTTCCTTTAATGTACTTCAGGATTCGTTTAGCTGTATTGAAGTGTGATTCCTTAGGTGCAACTTGATATCTTGCACACACTCCAACAGCAAACTGGATATCGGGCCTGCTAGCCGTGAGGTACAGGAGCGAACCAATGAGCTTCCTGTAGAGTGATTGGTCAAACGGCTTTCCGGCTTCATCAGCACTAATTTGCACGGAAGTGCTCATGGGGGTTGGCGAGGATTTGGAAGTGTTCATTCCAAATTTGTTGAGAAGCTCCTTGCTGTATTTTTCTTGGTTGATGAAGATACCTGTAGGCATCTGCTTTACCTGCAAACCTAGAAAGTAACTAAGTTCCCCCATCATACTCATTTCAAATTTACTTTGCATGAGATGAGAGAACCTTTGACATAAAGCAAGGTTAGTTGAACCAAAAATAATATCATCCACATAGATTTGCACCATAAGAAGGTCATCACCTTCCTGTATCTTGAACAAGGTCTTGTCCACAGCACCTTTTTCAAATCCGTTATTGGTTAGATACTGGGACAGGGTTTCGTACCAGGCTCCAAGGGATTGTTTAAGTCCATACAGCGCTTTCCTTAGCCTGTAAACTAGGTCGATACCGTCTGTGTTGGCAAACCCTGGTGGTTGTTCAACATAAACTTCTTCTGCAAGGTCTCCATTCAGGAAAGCACTTTTGACGTCCATTTAGTATACAATAAAACTCTTACGGGCGGCAAAGGCGAGAAATATCCTGATGGCTTCTAGGCTCGCTACAGGGGCGAAGGTTTCATCATAGTCTATGCCTTCCTCCTGACTATAGCCTTGTGCGACTAGTCTGGATTTGTTCCTTATGATAAGTCCATTTCGATCCTTTTTGTTTCGAAATACCCATTTGGTTCCTATAACCGATTGATGTGTTGGTCTGGGTACAAGATACCACACATTGTTTCTTTCGAAACCGTTAAGCTCTTCTTCGATAGATGTTATCCAATGGGAATTATTAAGAGCATCTATGGTCGAAACAGGTTCGGAGTGGGCTAAGAATACAGCAATAGTGCACATATTGAGTCTTCTAAGCTCGGATTGAGATTTCCATTCGGGAAACTGTGATATCTCAGCATCAGATTCTTCTTGTGCACAAAGTACATTTCCTTGTGTACTCTGTATTCTCCTACGAGTAGAAACACCAGCATTTATGTTTCCAATGATCAGCTCTTGCGGGTGATCTCTCAACCATCTTCGGTCGGGTTCTAATTCAGGATCCCGTCTGTATCGAAAGATTCTGTGGATACAACTTCAGTTTGTATAGCGTCGGCTTCATCCACATCGATTCTTACAGCTGCGGGGTTGATTTCTAAATCAACGACAGGTTCTATGGGAGTTGGAGGATCCAAGATAGATAGATGGTGAATGTTCTGAGTGATATCATCTACTCCTGCAGGGTCATGGTGTGGTTCGTCAAACACTACATGAACTGATTCCTCGATCGTCAGCTTCCTTTTATTAAAGATTCTGAAAGCTTTGCTGACGGAGGAGTATCCTACAAATATTCATTCATCTGATTTCTCATCAAAGGTTATAAGTTGGTCCTTCCCATTATTCAATACATAACACCTGCATCCAAAAATGTGGAAATACGAAACTAACGGAGTTTTGTTGTTCCATACCTCATATGCTGTTTTGTTGTGGTGCTTGTTGACGATACAGCGGTTTTGAGTGTAGCATCTTTGTATTGGTTGCTTCACCCGAAGCTTAGTGGCAATTTGCTTGCGGCAATCATTGTCCTTGTTGCTTCTTTCAGCGTCCTATTCTTTCGCTCGGCAACACCATTTTGTTGAGGTGTACGGGCAGCTGAGTATTCGTGATGTATTCCATTCTCTGAACAGTATTGCTCTATAAAGCGGTTAGTAAATTCTGTACCTCTATCGGAACGAATGCACACGATACTCGATGCCTTTTCATTTTGCAACTTTCTGAGGAGCTCGGGCAGCATTGATGTTTTTTCCTTCTTCTTGCTAAGAAAGATCGTCCAAGCATACCTGGAATAATCATCAACAACAACCATGCAGTATTTCTTACCTCCCAAACTTACTGGGTCTACAGGACCGTAGAGATCCATGTGTAGCATTTCCAACACTCTTTGGGTTGAAAGGTAGGATTTGCTCTTCAGGGTTGACTTGATTTGCTTGCCTTTCTGACATGGTCCGCAGACGCTGTCCTTCTTGAATGACACATTTGGAAAACCTCTAACCATTCCCTGTCTTGAGAGCTTGTTGATTGTCTTGAAGTTGACGTGAGACATCCTCTTGTGCCATAACCAGCTAAGATCTGCAGTGCCTTTGGCAACAAAGCATGGAATTGAAGAGCTCATAGGCTTCCAGGCAGCAATATACATATTACCTGATCTGCTTCCTGTAAGCACAACTTCCTTGGTTTGGATGTTTTTGACTCTACAGCGATCTATATAGAACTTCACCGAGAACTGTTTATCACAGAACTGGCTAATACTAAGTAGATTATACTGTAAGCCTTCAACATATGCAACATCGGTGACTTTGAATTTTCCGACAAGTAGGTTTCCTTTCCCTCTTGTTCTTCCTTTAGATTTATCACCGAAGCGAACTTTTGGACCGCGACCTTCTACAAAATTTGATAGCTTGCTCCTATCTCCAGTCATGTGTCGAGAGCATCCACTATTAAAGTACCAGGTATCCTCCTCTAGAATGTCCTGTAACAAAGAGATTAAGTAGATTTAGGTCCCCTTTGATTTTTGGGTCCATGATTGTTAGTTCCTCTTGGTACCCAAGTTTTCCTGGCAGCAATTGGTTTACTGTAGGACATACTCGGTACAGTGTTGCGATATCTACGGGAGGTATATCCGTAGTTGTTATAATCAAGGTAATTATTATGCATGAAAAATTCAGGGTTATTATTATTAATCCAGTACGAGTGCCGTCTTGGAGGTGGAGCCATTTTCTTAGGCCTAACATCTTGCCTTCTGGGTCTCCAGTTGGATTCCCAATGCTGTTATTGATACTGAACCGGCATCTGCTGTCTCGAGGGATAACGGGGCTCCTGTACGGCGTGTTGTACTGATAGTACTGCCGTGCGGGCCTTTGGTGGTTGGATACAGCCTTCCTTCTGAACGAATGTTGGCGCTGTTGATATGCTGCAGGAGCATCTTTGTTGATGCGCCTCACGAGGTTGGAACGACTTATGATTCCATGCGGAATAGGATTGCGGGGGCGGAATAGCAGCCTTCGGTTTTCTCGGTACAGCAGGTTCCTTCACGGGACTAGGGATTTCTTCCGATTCTGGAATGTGTTCCACACTCTTGACGAACACTGTACTAGTTTTCCCTTTGTTTGAACATGAGTTGTATCCTAAGCCACTTTTGTTATGAGCATTTTGCCCAGTGCTCAGAATTTCTTCCATTCTTTTGGACGATTTCTCGAACGATTTCAGAGTGGTCTCAAGTTCAGTTTCTCGCTTTTCGAGAGTTGTGATTTTGGCTTGAAGTAGAACCAAATCATTTGTCTTGCTCTTGTTGTGAGTTTTAGTCTCACTTAGTTCATGAGCAAGTTGATGATTGCTCTCCATGAGTTTTTCAAAATCGACTTTGGTGGTTTCACAATCAAGAGACATATTTTCATAATTTATTTTCAGCAAGTCATTTTCATCTTTCAGGTCTAAATTAGTTAATTGAAGCTGTATGTTCTCAGTTTTCAGTGTCTCATGGGCCTTCTGAATGTTTTTAAATTCATTCATCATGTTTTCAGAAGTATGAGATGCGTTTGACGGAATAGCTGTTAGGAGTATGCCCTCGAATGCCACTCAGAGGTTGTTGAGTGATGACATTGTACTTGTAATTATGTAAACCATTTATATAAGGCAAATGAATGTTTCTTTATTTACTGGTAGTTAATGGCATTCCTAACTCGTAAATAAACATATAGAAACTAGTCCGTGTATTTGAGAGCAAAACGTTCCACTCCTTATTGGATAAGGGGGTCGGCACTGAAAGGTTATAACTCAAATTCTTAATCGTTCGCAAGTCGATGAAACATGACTGGGCGTTAAGTTTATGTGAAGACTTGTATGACGTGTTCTTTGACATGGAGAGTGCTTGTCGAACACTAATGGTTAGTGGGAGCACACGTTATAGGTATGCTAATTGTATTAGTATACTCGAACCGACTCACCCTCGATTCGTCACATGGATTTCACTCCGGGACAGTCAATGACGGAATTGAAAGGTTGTGATAGGTATTCGTGAACCTTCGACTTGAGGATTTAGTAGGGATGTGCTTGTGACGTCAAGATTTTCATTAGAGTAGTTCGACCCTGTAAACCGGAAGGCAGGGGTCAACCTCGACGTGCATCTTGACGGGCAAGTAGCAGGTCCCACTGAATACCAAGATAGAATTCTTTCTCCCGTTAGTGAGCGGGTTATATGTCCTATGCGGTTATTGGCAGATGAGATCATAAGTCTTTGGCCAAAGCATTGGAGCTAGTTGTATTAGATACATGACAGCTCGATGATCTCGATTTGCATTAACGCATGCATAGCGTCAAGTACAGATAGGGTTTGACTGACCGTGACCCTATAACTTGATCGGGACATTTGAAAGAAGGGTTTATCATTATCTTGGTATTCACGAGAATGGTTCTTGAATGATCCCAATCATTCGTTCTCGATCGGGGTATAGTGTAGGCCACCAGTGGCTAGGTGGTGCTACTACTCTTTGGTTCCTCCCATTCTTGGTCGAGACGGACCTGCAGTCGCACATTAGGATTGACGGAATGAATCGAGCTAATTCTCTCATTATGAATATTGGATATTGGATATCTAAATTTGGGACATTGGATGTTTAAATCGATTTATCGGATAAATTGATTTACGGCTTAATGGATTAAATATATCACTGGGTGATTAATTTAATTCATGAATATAATTATTTCTTGGAGAAAATTAATTATGTTATTTTGTGTTTGATATGTTTAATTAATTGGATTAATTAATCGACACAAATACATCGGAACAGAATCGGAGTTTATCTGTTTGGACTCACGGAGTCAAAGCGAACCGAACTCATCCGTTTCTGCATGGTAGCCGCCTCCCTAATTTCCACCCACTTTCCTCTTGTCTTGTTGTTTTCATTTTATATGAAAAAGATGACTTTGTGGGGCTTTGATTCTCATAATAATGAGATGTATCATGTGAAGAGTTGAATAAAGGAAGAAGAAGACATCTCTCACTTATTGATTCCAAGGGATTCCTACGTGAGTGAGATTGAGAGAGAGAGAGAAAAGACTTCTCCAAGTCTTCTTCATCTTTGTTCATCAACTTCTTCTTCATTTTTCTTGGAGAAAAATTGAGAGAAAATCATATAGAGAGAGTAAGATTAAAACACTTAGAGTGTAGTAATCTTTACATATATAGCTTCATCACTTAGCTCTAGTCGTATCCTCGGAGGATAGCAAGGTGATCGTCGTTCCGGTCGTTTCTCCGGCGCGTGGCAAGTAGAGACGCGGTGCTTTCGGCATTGGATCGTTCAAGAGATTGGGGAATAGCTCAAGAGAAGGTTATCCATCTAATCAACGGACTACAAGGGTGAGTTTCTATATCTCTTGTGAATTCATTTTTTATATTCGTATATACGTAGCTCGATCGATCCTCGTAGGGATTCGGATCGAATTAATTTTCGTTCTACCGCTTCCGCTGGGCCTTCGTTTTAGGCACCGAATCCCAACAGTGGTATCAGAGCGTAGGTCTTGCGATCGTATATACGATATTGGCATTTGGAATGCTTGATTAGATGGTGAATGATTTGGAATCATTTTAGTCATAATCGTGGTATATATTTTTACGTTCGCTGTAGTTATATTTTTCGTAAGTTTATGTCTAAATATAAATCTTAATTTCTTGGAAATATGATTTATATTGAAGATATGAATGTTGAAAAATATTGATATTGGATATCCGGTCGAAAATTGAGCTCCGAATCGTCGTCGGACGACTTTTCGGACAAAGGGCGTGAAGGCTGCCCGGGGTGACTCGGCCGTGTCGGTGACACGGGCCGTGTCGGGCGATCCCAGGCCACTGCCAGGAAGACCCGACCGTGTCAGGAGACACGGGCCGTGCCTGGCCGATAGCTGCCGAGCGTGACTCGGCCATGCCAGGCCAGTCTGCCGGAAAGATGCCGGCAGTGACTCGGCCATGGCAGGCCAATTTCGTCCCGGCTCGTTTTTTCCGCGTATTCTTGAAAATTAATCTCCCGCATGTTAAATTGGATTTAATATGATTAAAATGATTTATGTTCATTTTATAAGGGAAATTTGATTAATTGGAATATTTATGGTCGACCGAATTATTTTGAACGTTATCATATTACCGATTGTGTGAATCGATTTGATCGGTTCGTATTGTTGATTGGATCAATGTATCTCTACGCTTTCCATTTATATAGTATTTATTGGATGAATGCTTTATGAATGGGGATGTGGTTCGTGGACTTAGTTTTTGAATCGTTCGTTTTATTCGATTGGGTTGTAAAGGCCGTTTTGAGCCTATTTATTTTACTAGAAATGTTTGTATCTAGGATGCAATTTTTGATGTAAAATTTATATGTAATGACGAAGACCGGAGGAAGATCCATTTCGAGAAGACGAAGATTCAAGACGAAGACTTGTAATTAGATTACGGAGTTTTTGTTTTCTAGGAACGGTCCATGAACCACATGTTGGTAGCAACTAGGTTGTGAATGGTTGTTTCATATTGTATGAATGCCACAAACGCGCTTAAATGATTAATGTGCAAAGTGTAACGTTAATCGCGAAAATTCTCCCACGATAAATTATTAAGTTTATAAGGTTTCAAGGTTTTTCTTCCCTTCATCGAGTTTTCAGGAAATTGAAATCCAAACCGGATGTGCTATGCTTCTGAGTTATCGGGGTAGTCGTTCGGGGAGGACGGATAAATTACCGGGAGCGCATTGGATGCCTTCGGTTGGAGCAAATTTTATCCCTAGAAACCTGATAGGTTGCCGGATAAGATTCAATTGTGAAACTGATTTGCGTCGATGGTATAAACTTAACTTGTTCACGAACCATAGAAATCGTATAGGTTGAGGGGAGTGAACAAGGGGAAAAAGAAGATCGAATCATCCATTATATGGGTTGGTGTTGGACACCACTTTATGAAAATTAATAGACTAGAAACACATTGGTTGCCCTCTATTAAGATTTATAAAGAACTCGATCACCACTATGAAGTAGAGCGACGATACTTAGGTTTTCACATGGGAGTGTGTTATTCCGATAAAAATAGTGGGAGTGGGTAACAAGAATAGAAAAGACCTAAATTCTATACTCGAACATAATATAACAAGTCACTAATTAATCTGCTATACTTAATGCGGACATAACTCAATATGACAATGAATCCACTCGCAATTCTACTCGAAAAGAACACCTTAATGGGACCTAACTTTGTGGATTGGCTCATGTCGATGATTGTCCTCGGTATAGAGCCTTTGGGATACGTCTTGGAGACGGACATTCCGGCGCCTCTGTGCGGACTGAGCCAATCAGAAGAGATTGAAAACCACGAAAAGTGGGTTAAGGATGACGTGAAAGTCCGTGCTTATATGATGGCTTCCATGTCTAATGAGCTTGAGAGCTCATGAGAAAATGACTTCTACTAGGCGATTCTATCTCACTTAACCGAACTTTATGGTGAGCACGGAAAGCGCTAGATATGAGATATCCAAGCAAGCTGTTCGGTGCAAGGATGAAGGAAGGTGAGAAGGTTGGGGAACACGTCCTCAAAATGATATCCATGATCGAGAGATTGGAGGCTCTTGATTTTAAAATGGATACTTCTCTCCAAACCGACCTTATCCTACAGTCTCTCCCCGATTCCTTCTCACAGTTTGTTATGAACTTCAACCGCAATGAGATTGCATGTAACTTAGTGGGCTAATGAACAAGCTGGTGACCGCTCGGTCTCGGATGAAGACCCCGCGGATGAAGGAGTCTCGCACTTGTGATTTCTTCTGGACTTCGGAAGTCTAAGAATAAGAAGAAAAAGACCAAGAAGCGGTGGACCACAAGCTAAGGACCTTAAGGGAAAGGGCAAGGCCCGATGGTTCCAAAGAACAAGAAGAAGAAGGATGCTTGTCTCAAGTGCGGTGAGTGGGCCCTTTGGGCTAGAGGCATACGATTCTTCATGGCACTTGGTCTGTAACTTTTAGTTTTGGAAACAAATTGTTACGCTCTTGTATTTTCTACTTCCTGGATACTGGATTCTGGTGCTAGTTCTCATATTTGTACTGTGAATCAGGATCTGGAACAAAGTAGGAAGCTTGGAGCTGGAGAAGTTATGATCACGGTCATAAGCGGGCATAGTGTCGAGGCGACCGACATAGGATCACTTCTTTTGGGTTTAGAATCCGGCTTTGTTTTGACTTTAGAAGATGTACTTGTTTTGCCCAAGGGGCACAAAAACATTGTATCCATTCCGGTCATGGACCGAAAAGGCTTTTCATTTTTCATTGGTGATGGTTCCTGCAAAATTTATTTTAGAAATAAACTAGTGGATCGCTACATTGTTGAATGGATTGTATCATCTAAATCTCGGAACAAAGTAGTTGTGAATACTATGACTAGAAAACGTGGTAGGGATGAAACCAATCAAGTTTTGAAATGGCATCTTAGACTTGGTCATGTTGGTCAGACCAAGGTTTACAAGATGGAAAAAGATGGACTTATGGGTCCATTGGGATCGAATCCCTTTCCTACTTGTGAATCTTGCCTTAAAGGCAAGATGACTAAGTCCCCCTTCACAGGGACATTTCAAAGAGCCGCTGATAAACTGGGATTAATCCATACCGACGTATGTGGTGCTTTGGAAGCAGCACATGACGGATATCATTATTTCATTACGTTTACAGATGATCATACTAGGTATGGTTATGTATACTTAATGAAACATAAATCCGAGGCCTTTGAGAAATTCCAGGAATTCAAGGCCCTAGTCGAGAAACAAACTGGTAATCATATCAAAGCACTTCGGTCGGACCGAGGTGGCGAGTATATGAGTACGGAGTTTGACGAGTTCCTTAAGGAACATGGAATAGTTTCATAACTAACACCTCCAGGTACTCCTCAGTTAAATGGTGTGTCAGAAAGAAGGAACCGGACCCTGTTGAACATGGTCCGTTCCATGCTGGGCAATACTGACTTGCCGATTTACCTGTGGGGGTATGCACTCCCATGCGCGTATATCTTGAACAGATGTCCTTCCAAATCCGTTCCTAAAACCCCACATGAGATGTGGGAAGGAAGGAAACCAAGTCTTAATCATATTAGGATTTGGGGATGTCCCGCTTATGTCAAGAAGACTAAGGTGGAAAAGTTGGAAGCTAGGTCTGCGAAGGAACGTTTCATTGGATTCCCGTCTGGGACGATGGGATATCTATTCTACATGCCCGAAGATCGAAGGATCATTGTTGCTTTACAAGCACACTTCCTGGAAGATGAGTTCATTCAGGAAGGCGGAGCAGGTAGAAGTATTTCTTTAGAAGAATATAATGAAACTCCTCGAGAGACACTGTGCAAGAAAGCTGGAACCGAACTTTACAAACACAAGTACAACCACCTCGTAGGTCTAGTAGGGTGTCTCATTTACCTGAGAGGTATGGGCTTGTGCAATTAGAGGAGCTGGGTCTCCATGAGGTTCCAAGTGATAGCCAAGAGACCGACCCAACAACCTATGACCAAGCGATGGTGGATGTAGACTCCGCGAAATGGCGTGAAGCTATGGAAGCTGAGATAGACTCGATGCATGTCAAGCAGGTATGGACTCTAGTAGACCGCCCCAAGGGCATAGTGCCTATTGGGAACAAGTGGATCTACAAGAGAAAGACTGATGGTGATGGCAAGGTTGACGCCTATAAGGCCAGGCTTGTGGCAAAGGGTTATACCCAGAAGGAAGGGATCGATTACCACGATACCTTCTCGTCCGTAGCCATGATCAAGTCTATTTGCATGATGCTTGCTATAGCTGCCTACCACGATTATGAGATATGGCAAATGGACATAAAGACGGCTTTCCTTAATGGATTCCTCGAGGAGGAAATCTATATGGAGCAGCCTAAAGGTTTTGTGTCTGAAGTCGATATTCAGAAAGTGTGCAAGCTTCAACGTTCCATTTATGGACTGAAGCAAGCGTCGCGTAGTTGGAACCTTCGTTTTGACGAGGCAATCAAAGAGTTTGATTTCGTGCAAAATGAAGAGGAACCTTGTGTATACAAGAGGGTTAGTGGGAGCAAGATCGCATTCTTAGTACTATATGTAGATGACATTCTACTAATAGGAAATGATGTGGAATGCTTAGTTCTGTGAAAGCTTGGCTTTCGAGTAATTTCTCCATGAAAGACTTGGGAGAAGCAACCTATATTCTTGGTATTTGGCTCTACCGGGATAGAGCGAAGAGAACAATAGGCCTTTCCCAAGCCCTCTATATAGATAAGATCTTAAAGCGATTTAAGATGGATGATTCTAAAAGAGGGTTCCTACCGATGCAACATGGAATAAAACTCACCTTGAAGATGTGTCCTCAAAGTGAGGAACAACGCAAGGAAATGAGTAATATACCATATGCTTCGGCCGTGGGTATCCTTATGTATGCTATGTTGTGTACAAGACCTGACATCGCGCATCTTTGTAAGCGTGGTGAGTAGGTTTCGAGCAAACCCGGAGTAGGGAACATTGATCTTTGTAAGAACGTTCTCAAGTACTTGAGAAGAACTAGAGATATGGTTCTTATGTATGGCGGTGAAGAATTGGATGTGGTGGGATTCACCGATTCGGACTTCCAAGGATGAAGGACGACTCGATGTCACTTACGGCTACATATTTACTCTTAATGGAGGAGCGGATCTTGGCGTAGTGCCAAGCAAAGCGCGACTGCGATTCCACATGTCGGTGAGTATCAAGCGGCCTCGGAGGCTTCCAAGGAAGGGTTACGGATTAAGAAGTTTCTAGGAGAACTTCAAATGATACCATGTCTTTGAGTTGCTGTTCATTGCATTGCGACAACGACGGAGCTGTAGCACAGGCCAAGGAGCCGAGGTTTCACAACAGCACCAAACATATTGAGAGGAAGTATCATCTCGTAAGAGAATTTGTTCGCAAGGGATACATTGTGCTGCATAGAGTAGACTCGGCCAACAACGTCGCCGATCCACTGACCAAGCCACTATCTCAGACTAGCTTGGAGCTTCATCTGGAGAACATGGGTATTAGATACCATAGTGTATGGCATTGAGTGCAAGTGGGAGATTGTTAGGAGTATGCCCTCGAATGCCACTCAGAGGTTGTTGAGTGATGGCATTGTACTTGTAATTATGTAAACCATTTATATAAGGCAAATGAATGTTTCTTTATTTACTGGTAGTTAATGGCATTCCTAACTCGTAAATAAACATATAAAAACTAGTCCGTGTATTTGAGAGCAAAACGTTCCACTCCTTATTGGATAAGGGGGTCGGCACTGAAAGGTTATAGCTCAAATACTTAATCGTTCGCAAGTCGATGAAACTTGACTGGGCGTTAAGTTTATGTGAAGACTTGTATGACGTGTTCTTTGACATGGAGAGTGCCTGTCGAACACTAATGGTTAGTGGGAGCACACGTTATAGGTATGCTAATTGGATTAGTATACTCGAACCGACTCACCCTCGATTCGTCACATGGATTTCACTCCGGGACAGTCAATGACGGAATCGAAAGGTTGTGATAGGTATTCGTGAACCTTCAACTTGAGGATTTAGTAGGGATGTGCTTGTGACGTCAAGATTTTCATTAGAGTAGTTCGACCCTGTAAACCGGAAGGCGGGGGTCAACCTCGACGTGCATCTTGACGGGCAAGTAGCAGATCCTACTGAATACCAAGATAGAATTCTTTCTCCCGTTAGTGAGCGGATTATATGTCCTATGCGGTTATTGGCAGATGAGATCATAAGTCTTTGGCCAAAGCATTGGAGCTAGTTGTATTAGATACACGACAGCTCGATGATCTCGATTTGCATTAACGCATGCATAGCGTCAAGTACAGATAAGGTTTGACTGACCGTGACCCTATAACTTGATCGGGACATTTGAAAGAAGGGTTTATACGTATACTGGTATTCACGACAGAATGGTTCTTGAATGATCCCAATCATTCGTTCTCAGTCGGGGTACAGTGTAGGCCACCAGGCTGGCTAGGTGGTGCTACTACTCTTTGGTTCCTCCCATTGCTGACTGAGACGGACCTACCGAGTCGCGCATTAGGATTGACGACGGAATGAATCGAGCTAATTCTCTCATTATGAATATTGGATATTGGATATCTAAATTTGGGACATTGGATGTTTAAATCGATTTATCGGATAAATTGATTTACGGCTTAATGGATTAAATATATCACTGGGTGATTAATTTAATTCATGAATATAATTATTTCTTGGAGAAAATTAATTATGTTATTTTGTGTTTGATATGTTTAATTAATTGGATTAATTAATCGACACAAATACATCGGAACAGAATCGGAGTTTATCTGTTTGGACTCACGGGAGTCCGAAACGAACCGAACTCATCCGTTTCTGCATGGTAGCCGCCTCCCTAATTTCCACCCACTTTCCTCTTGTCTTGTTGTTTTCATTTTATATGAAAAAGATGACTTTGTGGGGCTTTGATTCTCATAATAATGAGATGTATCATGTGAAGAGTTGAATAAAGGAAGAAGAAGACATCTCTCACTTATTGATTCCAAGGGATTCCTACGTGAGTGAGATTGAGAGAGAGAGAGAAAAGACTTCTCCAAGTCTTCTTCATCTTTGTTCATCAACTTCTTCTTCATTTTTCTTGGAGAAAAATTGAGAGAAAATCATATAGAGAGATTAAGATTAAAACACTTAGAGTGTAGTAATCTTTACATATATAGCTTCATCACTTAGCTCTAGCCGTATCCTCGGAGGATATCAAGGTGATCGTCGTTCCGGTCGTTTCTCCGGCGCGTGGCAAGTAGAGACGCGGTGCTTTCGGCATTGGATCGTTCAAGAGCTTGGGGAATAGCTCAAGAGAAGGTTATCCATCTAATCAACGGACTACAAGGGTGAGTTTCTATATCTCTTGTGAATTCATTTTTTATATTCGTATATACGTAGCTCGATCGATCCTCATAGGGATTCGGATCGAATTAATTTTCGTTCTACCGCTTCCGCTGGGCCTTCGTTTTAGGCACCGAATCCCAACAATAGCTGAGGTTGAACTTACCTCATCGTCGCTGTCTTCACCTTCTGGAATGTCTTTGGCCATAAAGCACATATATGCTTTATCATCGAACTCATCGTCAGATGAATCACTTTCAGTGACCACATGAAGACATTCTTCTGATTTGGATGGTGTGGGGGAGGCTTCTGATTCTCCAATCAGGGCCTTGAGCTTGTCTTTCCAAGCACGTCTTCTTTCATCTCTCTCTTGTTGCTCGGCCTCCGGCAACCTTTAGACTTTGGGATGAGGACATTTATTTGCATAATGCCCTGGTTTCCTGCAATTATAGCACAGGTTAGCATCACCAGTGATGTTTCGGTACTTACCTTGTGGACAGGTTTGGGCCTGTAGGGAGTCTTTCCAGACTGTTTGATGAACTTTTTGAATTTATGCATGAAAAGCGCCATTTCATCTTGAGACAGGATGTCGTCGTCACTGTCAGCATTCTTGTGACTAGGCTTCGATGAGCTGGGCATGCTGTGTCGACGGTTCGATACAGCGGCTAGAGCTGTGACCTTTGAAGGAGATTCTTCAGCTTTCTCTCTTATGTCAATATCATACTCAAAAGCTTTGAGGTCAGAGAAGAGATCAAAAGTAGATATTTCATTAAGATTGCAAGATACACGCATAGTTGTGGTCTTAATGTCCCATCGGGCTGGGAGAGATCTGAAAATTTTTAAATTCTTCTCCTTTTGGGTATAAATTTTGCCCAACGCTTCAAGTTCACCCACAATACCAGTAAATCTGAGGTCAAGTTCCTCAAGTGTCTCAGTTGGTTTCATTTCGAAAGATTCAAATTGCTGAGTCAGTTTTGAAATCTTATTTTCTTTTGAGAGCTCAGTTCCCTCACAAATCAACTTGAGTTTATCCCAGATTTCTTTGGCTGTTTTGCAGCTCTTTACCTTTGAGAACGTGCCTTTGTCAAGAGTGACAAATAACGCGTTCTTAGCTACATTGTCAAGGTTTGCTCGCTTTCTTTCATCTGTGGTCCATTGCTCGCGATCCTTCTCAAGCATCTCAGCATGGGCTTGGCCTTCAATCCTTGCGGCCGTGTTTACCTTCATGATCTTGATAGGACCATCCTGTATAACAAAAATCATCTCTTCGTGCATTGCTGCAAGATGAGCCTCCATCTAATTCTCCAGTCATCAAATTCGTTAATAGAGAACATAGGGACTTTGTTGATCATAGAAGTATCCATGTGATAATACAGAAATGAAAGAGACTGTTTTGAAAATAAGTGATTTTGGATCTGATTCGGTTAAAAATACGACTGATTCTTTTTAGAATCAACCGCTCCGATACCACTTGTTGGCCACTAAGTATACTGGATACAGTTTGGGAAATAGTTTAAACAACAAACTGTATGGATTTTAAATCTGAGTGCATAGCGGAAGTCTTAGATACAGTAGGTTGTTGTGGATACAGCAACTAGATGTATAGTGTATACTTAATTAATCACAGTAATTAAAACAGTAAAAACTGAATGTAAATAACATAGTAATTAAAGTGGTTCGAGGTAAACCCCTCTACGTCCACTGGTCCTCCACACAGGAGTAAAAAGTTTATTATAATTACTACGTACACAACTACGTAATTATAACAACACACAATCAATATATCATTCACACAGATTGATATAAAGATCTTAGCTTCAACCGTTCACACAGATTGGTTTTGAGCTAATGCTTTGACTTGCTTCTTCACACACAGTTCTGAAGCTTTGTCTTCTTCAATGCAAATCCTTCACACACGATTCGGAGAAGCACAGTTGCTCGATCCACGAAATTTGTTTGTTCAAAGTATAGAACAGATGGTGAACAACAACTTTGACTTTAAGAGCTTTCAGCTGATGAAGTGTTGTTCAGAATGATGAGCACTGTATATCTATTTTAATCTGAGTTGCAGTAAGCTTTGGAGATATGTTTTGCTCTGATAATAATTTCGATAGCTTTGGTGTAACTAATCTTCAGCATCTTGATGTGATATATATATATATATAGTCATTGAAATATATATCCGTTGAGATGTATCCGTTTGAGTGAGATTCCATTCCAACGGGATTATAACACGATCCGGATTTAGCGGGATTTGAAGATCTGTTGACTGACAGTATTTAAATACTTTATCCTTGAGTATTTAAATACTTCTTTATTCAACGGGACTTGACTTCTGGAGATTCTTTCTTTGTCCTGTTGTGAGCTGTATGGAAGATAACTGTATTTGGGATTCGAGACAGTTTCCATACTTGGTCTTTTATAAGACTTCTTGTTGTACTGAAGGGCTTCACTATATGCTGATTCGAGGCAGGTCTTCGATACAGGATAATGCCTCAATGCTTCGATACAGTTTTCCTTTAGTGTATGCGGATTGGCATATATGTCAAAACCTCTTTATCAAATACCATTCGATACAGGGATTGGATATCTCGGATGTTTCGATACAGGGTTCTTGTTTTCCCAACAGTAAGTTTGGGGCTTGAACCTTCGCGGTTGGTTCCCAACACCTACAGTTTAGTAGGCCACGGCCATTGGATGGTTTCATTGTGATATGGCTTCGTGCCGTGGCTTCGGCCCTTATTGTGATACGGCTTCGTGTCGTGGCTTCGGCCCTCATTATGATACGTCTTTGTGCCGTGGATTCGGCCCTCATTAATACAGCTTCGGGTTGTTTTGGTTCAGGTGATTGTGTTGATTGACAACTTCGGCTATGTTACTTTCAGGCCCTTGTGACGCCTTGGTACTTTTCGTTGGAGCCTTCGGGCATTGTGATTCATAATTAATTCAGTTCTGGTTTGGTTCATGTCGTGTAATTCATTGTGATGCTCTATAATTATGATTCGTCGTTGGGCACTTATGTTCTAACCTATTGAACAGGTATTAATAGTATGCCATGGGCATAGTGTTTCCCGAATGCTCGGTTATTATCTTGGTTTGTGAGCATCTCGTATTATTATTGTACCGTTTCATTCTGGCTTTGGATGCATAACATGTTATACATGTATTTGATGTTCATTATCTAGATGACTGACCCCGTGGGGGCGGAACATGTTTTCATGTTTTAGGTGCTTGCGAGGAGAGAGTTGAGACATATGGGCATGACGAAGGCAATGAGGCATTTGAGCAATACTAGTCCGAGTTATTCATGTTGGTCAGTCAGTTGGAGTGTACTCCAGTTGTGTCAGTTGTTGTCATGTTGTATTATCCGAGCAAGGCTCGTGGATGTCATTGTATTTCATTTTAGCCATGTAGGCCCACTTTTGTTGTTGAAATTCCTTATCGGAATATTGTGTCGGATATCATAGTAGGGACTGTGATCTCCCTTGTTGGTTAATTTGATGTATTTTAGTCATGTTCGCCTGATGGATCTCCTGGTGTGGGGTCCATGACACTGTAATAACCCAATAGGATTTGGGGGTGTTGCAAAAGATGGTATCAGAGCGTTGGGTTGTGAGATACCCTGATATGTGAGTTATGTTACTCTACCGACGCGGTAGTAGTGGGACTGTCAGGTTGAGACAATCTAGACAGTCGGGTTTTGTGAGTTGTTAAATTTGTACGACTGCACGAGTCATTCATTCATTGAGTCGTCATCAGTGAAGACTAGTATCGCAAGACCTCGAAGCTTCGTATGACCTGTGTAAGGACTCGATTCTCTTTATGTTCATACATTCATTATGTCATTGATTGTACATGTTTTGTTGAAAACCATATGTGATATTAATGCTACGATTGATTCATGACTAATTGTTTCGGAGTACGTGTGACTTGTGCAAACGATAAGGATCAACTCATTCATCAGTAAACAATCCTTAATCATCATTATTGATCTTATCGATCATGTTAATTCATTAATCACTCAGTCAATCTCATTGCTCAGTTGTTGATCTTGTGGATCGAACTATCAATCTTGTTAACTTATTCAAGATAATCATTTCAGGAATTTCATCAGATAATCATGTCACCTCACTTAATCTTTCATGCGATCTTTTCATATTCCGACGTTTTGTCGATGATCATGTTGGTCAGTTAGTTGGAGTGTACTCCAGTTGTATCAGTTGTTGTCATGTTGTATTATTCGAGCAAGGCTTGGGGATGTCATTGTATTTTATTTTGGCCATGTAGGCCAACTTTTGTCGTTGAATTCCTTATCGGAATATTGTGTCGGATATCATAGTAGGGACTGTGATCTCCCTTGTTGGTTAATTTGATGTATTTTAGTCATGTTCGCCTGGTGGATCTCCTGGTGTGGGGTCCACAGCACTGTAGATTTGGGGGTGTTACAATCCTGGGGTTTAGCCTCGTAAAAGGCTCGAATCCTGGCCTCCTGAACAGGCCATGGGCAGAACTCGGCCTCCATAAATTCCTTAACCTCGTCCCATGAAACCACGCGATCCTGAGGTGCAACAGCTTGCCACCAACTAGTCGCATCCCTTGATAGAAAGTACTGAGCAACTGGCACCTTACGTGCCTCTGAACAATTCACGGCCATGAAAATTTTATTCATCTCATTAATCCAATCGTCCCAGCCGATCGGATCATTTGCACCAATACTGGGGAGGGCGCATACAGATAACATCTTGTAACCACTTCTCTGCCCCAGTATCGGCCACAGGAGGTGGTTGGTTAAGTTGGACCGTCTGAGTTAAAAGAGCCATTTGGTTTGCCACTTGCTGCAGTATGGTGGCAACGCCCACATCCAGTTGGCTCCCTACGGAAGTTCCCATACTGGCCGACGGCTCCTGATGACTACCAGTGCTAGGTTGAATCGAGTCCGACAAGCTAGGCATAGCTGAGCATTCCACCAAGCTGAGGGACATGGTTGTGCCACGCCCTCGACCATGAACACGGCCGCGTCCACGTCCTCTACCAGTTGACATTCTAAAGAGAAGAGGGAAGTAAACTCATAAGCATAACTCGAAGCATTCCCATCTTGGATATGGATTTCTCATGTCCCATAATCGAATAACAATGAGGAAATAAAGAGGGTAAAGAAAATAGGGAACTTACGAGTACCAGTCGTATGAGATGACGGCAGAGCGATGATACTGTGTTCTCGAAACAGTACAATTAGACCCAAAAAACCGACAGCCTAGGTATCCATAAACCTAAGCTCTGCTACCAAATTCTGTAACACCCCCGAGATATTCGGAAAATATCACAGCGCCGTGGATCCCTGCCTGGGACCCACTAGGCTAATTTTTACACATAACGCATCAAATTTCACAAAGTCCACTCGGGAATCAATAAATCCGATACAAACAAGGAAGTTCAAACCACTGACACCAGGACCACGAAGAAATACAAGAAGTTATACATCAACCGGAAAAAAGGCTTTCCTAAAGTACTCGAGTACCATTTATTATTACAAGGATGAAACGGACCGAAGAGAATAATGCTCAAAATAAAGGGAACACAACTAGCCACAGTATCATGCCTCGCCATTTTCATCGTACCGTCTCGGTGCTCGCTCGTAAGGATCCTTAGAACCTAAAAAAAACACAAAAGGAATTTTCCCCACTAGAGGGGTTAGGGCAAGTACTACAAGTGAAACGTCAAGCCTTATACATAAAAGCATATGCACCAATTCAAAGCCATGATAATGATTTTCCGGAAAATGCAATTATCCAAACATGTCTCAATAATGACAATATGTCTTGATTAACCGTGGACTCGACAATGTGCGAATCCCTCCTCGACCCCGTCGGGTCATCTCGGAGTGGATAACCCAAATGGTCGTGGAACCGTAATAAGCGGAACCTTCCTAGGTCCCGTCAGGCCCTCTCGGAGTGAAAGAATATAACTCTCACACTCACATGCATTACTTTTCACATTTAAGAACATAACTTTCACAAGAATCACTTGCCTGGAATCGAGAGAAAAGGGTACGAACGACAAGTTACCAAGATTGAAGGAATCGACAACTCCGAACCTAGACAAGTTCGTAATCAACTATCAAAAACCCATTGGTATGAAAATAAGTTGGAATTCACCCGAATTTACTACCCATGATACATGTGTTCTGGGAAAGAATCTCTTAGATGGTGAATCGCAAGTCAACCATCCCAAATACTCGAGAACTCCGGAAATATACCAATAAATCCGTAGGAAAATATGTATCCAAGGTAGATAATTCATAATCGACATTCCATCATAACAACAAGCTGGATCGAAGAGATCAGGTGGAAACCCCCCAAATCCCGAAAATCTAGGGTTATGAGAAGTTTACCCTGATTTGGAGTGATGGAGAGGATTAAACGTTGATTAATTCGAACTAAAAGCTCAAAGATGTTGCTAGATGATTGCAGCTCGAAGAACTCTTCACAAATCGCCCGGAATCGCTCGAAATCACCCAAGGAAGGTTAAGAAATGGAAAAGTGATGGATTTGGGGCTGGACAGTCCTATTTATACTAAATAGGGATTAGCGTGCACTATCATCTACGAATAGCGCGCGCTAACGGGTTCACCGAGTAGTCCAGTGGCCTCTGCCAACGTCGTTAGCGTGCACTACGCATACCGTAGTGTGTGCTAATGCCTTCCCTTAGCGTACGCTAGCCGCGAGTTGCGTGCGCTACCTGATAGTTGGTGCCCAGTAAATGTAGTCCAGAACCTACTGTCCTCTGCCCTGCTCGCCTTAGCGCACGTTACTCGGGTAACGTAGCATGCGCTACTAATATCGTTAGCGTGCGCTACCATCACACATAGCGTGTGCTACCATCACACATAGCTTGCGCTACGAATGCATCATTCCAGTCCAGTACCTATTGG
Source organism: Orobanche coerulescens (assembly GCA_033398695.1). NCBI lineage: Eukaryota > Viridiplantae > Streptophyta > Magnoliopsida > Lamiales > Orobanchaceae > Orobanche > Orobanche coerulescens. The sequence continues at coordinate 188,478,978 of CM065804.1, read as the reverse complement.
ACTGTCTGCCTCCAATACACTAGTAGCGTGCGCTAATGCTAACCGAGATCATGCGCTACCCACACTAAATTAGCGTACGCTACAAGGTGTGCGTAGCGTGCGCTACCCTTCACACGAAGGTGGTATAATCGCATCAAGGATCCAAAAACAGCAACGATCCGAACAAGAAAAGGATAAATCCAAATGACTTGAGTTCCGAGATCAATATAAACTTACTAAACACTTACAACGAGTGTCAAGATTACAAAAGCACCATTGTAGAAAATTTACAAAAAGTACGGGTATTACACTAAGAGAAACCGCAGCTATCTAAAATCCGGATTTGAGATGATGATCTGGGAAGACTTGGTCTTATCTAGGCATTGAGCTAGAATATCGAGCTAGTGGAATCCTCATCCACCCGTATGCCTATGTCTAAAAGAAAATCGGGCATTTTAACATGAACAAGGCACATACGGTTAGCATTCCCATGATCGGTCGTAGTTTGAACTTGAAGGAAGATCCATTTCGTCCGAAAGAATGTGATGAAGAGCTTTTGGGAGACGAAATTCCCTATCTAAAGTGCAATTAGTGCATTATTATACTTGGCTATACTCGACCTGATATAGCTTTCTCAGTGAACTTGTTGGCTAAATATAGTTCTGAACCCACGCAATGTCATTGGAATGGTATCAAGAACATCTTTCGGTACCTCAAAGGAACCATTGACTCGGGAATTTTATTTCCTTATCAGGCTAACGAAATTGCTGATGAATGTACAATCACTAAAGTAAGTGTGAATGCCGAGGAAACTACCCGACGAATGTGTTGGTAGGATTTGCTGATGTTGGGTATCTTTCAGACCCACATAAAGGTCGATCCCAAACTGGTTATGGATTCACCGTTGGGGACACCGCTATATCTTGGAGATCAACTAAGCAAACTCTTGTTGCTACCTCCTTGAATCACGCTAAGATTATCGCTCTACACGAGGTGGTACGCGAGTGTATATGATTGAGAACCATCATTATACATACTCGAGTTAACAGTGGACTAAGTAATGTCACTAATGCGCCCACATGCATATACGAAAATAATGTCGCTTGCATCGAACAGATGAAGCTTGGGTATATCAAGGGGGATAATACGAAGCATATCTCTCCAAAGTTTTCCTGCACTCAGCAACAACGGACCCTCCTCAACATCCAATTTAAGCAAGTGAAGTCTGAGGAGAATGTGGCTGATTTATTCACTAAATCATTGCCCAAGGCCGTATTTGAAAAACATGTGAGAAACATCGGAATGTTTAGGATTTCCGAACTACCGAGATCGAAGTAAGGATCTGATGGGAAGGTGAGGTATAACGAATTTTACCCACCAATGTTGTACTCTTTTCTTTGACCAACGTTTATCTTGTCCCAATGGATTTTATTACTTGGCAAAGCTTTTAACGAGGCAGCGACACATGCACTGTTTTTCAGATTCCTTGATTGACAAACTAATCAGGGGGAGATGTAGACTTGAGGGGGAGTCTTACATCCACGTCGCAAGTTACACTCTTTTCCTTAATCAAGGATCTTTTTTTTTCTACTGAGTTTTTATCACTTGGAAAGGTTTTTTTTTTCTACTGAGTTTTTATCACTTGGAAAGGTTTTTAACGAGGTAACTAGACGTTTAGCTCACTGATCGACGAACTGATCATGTTCTTGAGCACACATTGATCGACGAAATGATCAATAGATGTTTTGGCTTAACGAAATTAGCATAACCTATATGTCTGCATGTTGTACTTTTTTTCCTACGATCAAGGCATTTTTCCCATGTGGTTTTTGCTTGCGAGGTTTTAACGGGGCAACTTGACATGCGTTGGAGACTCGGCACAAGGGGGAGTGCCAAAATAAATACACAGTGTGTGCCTTAATCTACATACTATTGGGCTTCTCCCAACTAGTATAGGGTTGGGCCTGTTAGAATGTTCCAGAATATGTCTCTCCCTATTAAAATGAACCATATGAATGAGAATATACATTTTCTTCTGCCCTAATTCTTGTCTTGTTTACTTTTACTACAACAGTCTACTATATATTAAAAGAGAGTTTTTCTGTTCATGTTCAATTCTTCAATATTCTGCATTCATATTTTTTTGAGAATAAAACTTATAAACATATTTTTTGATAATACAAATTATAAATAGAAATTATGCATGTATAAATCAAAAATATTTTAGAATTATTTGATCTTCTGATGATTCATATATATATATATATATATATATATATATATATATATATATATATATGGAGAGAGAGAGAGATAGATGTTGAATCATACTTTTTTAGCATGTAAGTAAAGATTTTAAGAAATATAAAAATTATTTAAGATTGATTTAATTTAATTTAATAATTTAATAAACCAATCATGTATGCAAACGTAGAGATGTATATTTTTTCAGTTATCACTTGGTTTTTTTAGAATTATTTGATCTTCTGATTATATATATATATATATATATATATATATATATATATAGAGAGAGAGAGAGAGAGAGAGAGAGAGAGAGATGTTTAACCATACTTTTTAGCATGTAAAGTAAAGATTTTAAGAAATATAAAGATTATTTCAGATTTTTTGATTTAATAATTTAATAAACCAATCATGTATGCAAGATTTTTTTAATATGTAAATAGTATCTATTTAATATCGTTTGTGCACATATAAATAATATAACTAGATTATAAAAATCTCAAATTAGTTCTGTAAATATACGTATTCCAAATTATGTATTACTAAATTTTTAGATTAAAAATTTAAGAAAATTTTATCAATTAAATTAATTTCATTGTCAATTTCGGTGACAGAGATTCGGAAACGCTTAATGAAGTGATTTTTTTTGTATTATTTTGATATATAGAATCAGATTTGAAAATATATTAAAGATTTTTTTTTTTTGATTTAGTATGATATACTTTCAAAATCATTTTTCTAGATCGGTTCTAATAATAACCGATTTAGAAAGTGACGCGGTCATTTTCTAAATCGGTTCTAAAATAACCGATCTAGAAAGTGACATGACCATTTTTTAAATCGATTATTTTAGAACCGATCTAAAAAGTGCACTTTCTAGATCGGTTATTTTAGAACCGATTTGAAATCCACTCAAGAAATTATATTTAAATTTAATATAAATGCAAGCTTCTCAAACAACTCACTTTAGCCTAGCTAGTGGTTGGACTTCACTCCCCAACCACAAGGTCAAGTGTTCAAACCCTCATGACAACAAATTGAAAAATACATTGATATTTCAAGAAATCGGGCCCGGTCTCTGGTTGTAATACCCGAGATTTCTGTTGTGTAATTGGAACTTGTGATATTGTAATGATTGTACTTTTGTCTGAGTACTATTCTCCGTATTTTATAATCCGATGTTGTCGAGCGTTTAATTTCGTGTTTGTGATTTAAAGATTGTAATCTGCGCATGTAGCGCACGCTATCGGCTATGTTTAGCGTGCGCTAACGTGGATTCATAGCGCACGCTACTGAGGATCATTAGCGCACGCTATGCGTGGTCAATTTGATTGAGATGTGCGGTAGGTGAGATCTGGCCGGGGGACCCCTGTCGGATCGTGTCGGGATGTACCTGGACGGCTTTCGGGAAAAGCCGAGTCAACGTCTTAGCGCACGCTACAGGTATATGCGTAGCGCACGCTAAGTCTTGAAATCTGATTAAGTCAGTGAGCCGTTAGCGCACGCTACGAGCAGGGTCTAGCGCGCGCTAATAGCCATTTCTTATAAATAGGACAGCATCCTATTCGTGATTTCAGTTCTTTCTTCTCCCATTACCCGAATTCTTACACTTAGAACGTAACTTCCTTCATCCTAAACACTTCATATCAACATCCTAGCTCGTGATTGAAGATCGTATATCATTGGAGATTGGCGTTCAAGCTTTCGGTGTTGGATTGCTTCAATTTCCTCCGTGTTCTTTACTACCTTGAGGTAGGTGATTCTTCACCAATACTAGTAGTGTTTTAAAGGATGTTGATCATGTTCATATAGTCAGTTAGATTCGTTATTAGTCGTACATCTTGTGTTAGAAGGATATTTTCGACGTTCGACACTTATTCATCGTATGATCCATTGAACCTTTTAGTATGTGGATTCCTGAGCATGTTATGTATCTTCAAAACCAATCGACCAGTATATGAAGATTACCTAGTTCGTATGTTTTACGTAAGGAATCATATGTTTTGGGACTTGGAATAATCGGAACTTGGTATATTTCTTGAAGATCGAAGATAAGATATGACGTTGAGATGATTATCCGTATATTTATACCTCATGATCATGGAACTTCCACAAACCTTATTAGCATGACATGCTTGAGGATGACTTGTTGTATCAACATAGAATTCATGAATTCACCACCTTTCAACCCAGTTTTTCCGTTAGCAGTATTCTGCCATGCAAGGTTAGCGCACGCTAACATATGTGAGTTAACGTGCGCTATCGGGGTTCAGTTAACGCACAATACGTACGTAGCGTACGTTATGTATCAGCCGATTCAAACTGTCAGTTCGTTGCTAGCGCACGCTAGTCTTCCACGATAGCGTACGCTAACAGGCCGGCTTAGCGCACGTTACGTAGAGTACGTAGCGCACGCTAAGCAGTCCAGGCAGATTGTTATTTTGAGTTTTTCGGCCGTAGACCGAATTGTTAGGCCATCGTTCGACTTGAAATGATTTGTATATCATTCCTTTTGTTAAGGTTCGAGCTTGTTACGTTGATCGAAGGAGGCGGCCTTCGAGTGTATTGAGATCATTGAAGTGTTTCGTTCTTGCCATTTTCGAGGCAAGTATCATATGTCGAGTTCGATTTACCATTCTTGTGGTTTTGTTCATATTGTTGAATATGAGTTGTATTTCTGAAAATTCTCGTGATATTCGTTGTTATTTGTTCGTATTGATGAACATATTGAAATGCATATGTGTATGCATAGTTGATTGATTTATGGTATAAATGATCCGAGGGGATCATGAGGATCTATGCTGAGGGCGCTGGATCGAATGTCCACCATGCGTTGGTCCGACGGGATCATCATGGGGATCTATGCTGAGGGCGCTGGATCGTTGGACGGGTTTTCCACCATGCGTTGGTCCGACGGGATCATCATGGGGATCTATACCAAGGGCGCTGGATCGCTGGATTACCCTGTATTGTGTTGATGGAATCGTGAGGATTCGCACCGTTGGATTCCGGTGGCGGAAGTCCGTTTTGCATGTTCTATGATGCATTGATGATTTATTGTATGATGATACTTGTACTAGCATTGTTTTGCTAACCCCTTCGGGGGTGGACATTGTTTTGATGTTCAGGTAGCCGAGGAGCGGGGAGGCAACCACAGTACCGACAGGACGATGAAATGGCTCAGTGATGTGGTTGATGTTATTGTCATTGTGATTTGTCTTCTTGGTTCGTTTAGTACTCGAGTACATCTGTTTTAATAAGGTCATTTCGATATGGTTGTATAAGTTAACTCATTTGCTCGGTTGAATCAAATCTGTATTTGAACTTCAGTTGTTCGATTGGATTATTTTTACACTTCTTTTAAAATTAGCCTTGTAAATCCTTATCTAAAGGGTTTACGGCGCTGTAATTATTCCGAATATCTCGGGGTGTTACAGAATATGGTATCAGAGCTAAGATTCATGGATATCTTGGCAGTCGGGTCTGTTTACGTTATTTGATTATTGGTCGTTCGTAACATCACTGCTGAGCCAGCATCGTCGTGTGGACCGTGGTTGTAAGTTTCCTAATCTCAAATGCTACCGTTTTATTTAATTCATGTCTTGTAAACATTAATGGATGTACTTTGAGAAAATTCGTCCTGGATATTGAGTATTTATGTTTATAGTATGTTGAGAGGAGGTCGTGGACGCGGACGCGGTCGTGGACGCGGACGTGGAAATGCGAGGCAAGAAGAGTCGGTATCTACCCCAGAGATAACCGCTAGTCGAACGGATTCCCATTCCGGGGGACAGCAGGGATCGGCAAATAATAATGCAGATCCTAACGTGCCAGGAGTGCTTCAGCAGGTGGTTGCTCAGATAAACCAATTTGCTCAAGTTGTGGATCGCATGCAGACGGCGATGGGACAATAGCATAACGTGGATAATCGGGGAGATAAATGGCTTACCGAGGTGGTCAAATTGCATCCTCCGAAATTTGATGGTTCGACTGAGACGCTTTCTTGGGATCACTGACTGAAAGAATTAGAGAAGATTTTTGCGGCGATTAACTGTCCCAACGATAGGAAAGTTCCGGTCGCCCAGTATCTTCTGACAGGGGAGGCTTTCGACTGGTGGGAGGCCATCCGACCGGAGGAGCACAATGTTGACTGGACGGAATTCAAATTGATGATGGAAGCGCAGTATTGTCCTCGCCCAGTTAGAGAGGCCCGAGTTCGAGAGTTTTTCTCACCACAGAATTCAGAAACATCTGTGACAGACATAATTAAGACTTTTAATCACCAGTTGACTTATGTGCGCCACTTGGTCAGGACCGAGGCGGAGAAGATTTTTCATTTTGACATGCGAATGAAGCCGGAAATTCAGCAGTATATGTCCGGATTTGAATGTACCACCTTGCGGCAGATGCTCGGGACAAGGCGTTGGCCTATGATATGAAGGAGGCGTGAGAGAGAAATCGACGGAAGCAAAGAAAGCAAGGTGTCAGCAACTTCACGAAGAATAAGAGTAGCGGGCCTCGCGGGTCGATCCTCTTTTCATACATCAAGAGACCTCCGCATCCTTCTCGAGGTGGAAAGAAGTTCGGCGGCACCAAGCTGTTTGAGACGCGAGGAAGAAGTGTTATAAGCGTGGCAAAGCGGGACATGTTCGACGTGATTGTTTCGCTGCTTGTGACTGTTTAGTGTGGACAGGAAGGACATCGCGCAACATTTTGTGGGAATGCGACCCGATCTTTTGGTACTCGCACTCCGGCTCGATTTCGAAGGAGACGAGTGTGAACCAGACGCAGAGTGGATTTCAGGCAGCGTTGGGAAGAGAGAGACATCCAGTCCGGGTCCGTTCCTCCGCGCCCGTATGAAATGAGGAAATCGATGATCGAACACATCTGTTGCATCAGGTACGATTCAGATCCTTTTGCAACCAGTTAGTGTCTTGTTCGATTCGGGAGCTACGCATTCTTTTATATCTTTGAACTGTGTTAATCGTTTGAAAATCTCGTGCTTGTATAATTGTGAACCTTATGTTGTGGGATTACCGAGCGGAGAGAAAATTGTGGGAACCCTAGAAGCTAGGGATTTCCCAGTATCTATAGAAGGAAGAGAGTGGCCATCGAATCTCATTGTAGTTGACATCTACGGTGACGATTTAATTCTCGGAGATGATTGGCTCAACCGTTATGGAGTTGTTATGAATTACCGAGAGAGAGTCATTTCCATCATTTCGGATGACGGATCTGAACACTTATTCCGAGGATGGAGACCAGGAAGCTCGGGAAAATTGATCAAAGCAATGAAAGCCGTGAAATTACTGAAGCAGGGATGTCACGGACTTTGGTGCTATGCCATGAGGAAAGAGGAAGGAGTAGAGCTCTCGTCTATTTCAGTTGTGAATGAGTTCTCAGATGTATTTCCTGACGAACTACCTGGGTTACCTCCGCAGAGGGGAGTGGAATTCACTATCGAATTAGAGCCTGGAGCAGCTCCTATTTCCAGAGCACCATACCGCATGGCGCCAACCGAGATGTATGAACTCAAGAAGCAACTGGAGGAATTGTTACGGAAGGGCTATATCCAACCTAGTGTTTCTCCTTGGGGAGCGCCCATTCTCTTTGTCCGGAAGAAAGACGGATCCTCCTACTTTGTATTGATTACATGGAGATCAAAAAGATGACGAACAAGAATAAGTATCCTATACCTCGGATCGACGACTTGTTTGATCAACTCAGGGGCAAGGGTATTCTCGAAGATTGACTTGCGGTCGATACCACCAGTTGAGAATTAAGGAATCGGATATACCAAATCGCTTCGGATCCGATGCAGGGCATTATGAATTTGTAGTAATGCCATTTGGACTTACCAATGCTCTGCGGTATTCATGCAATTGATGAATCGTATTCTTAGAATACTTGGATAAATTTGTGGTCGTCTTCATTGACGACATCCTGATATATTCGAGGGACGCAGAGGAACATGCTGAACATTTACGTGTGGTTTTGAGCACCTTGAGGAAGGAACAGCTGTATGCAAAACTTTCAAAATGCGAGTTCTGGCTTAAGGAAGTAACCTTCCTTGGGCATGTGATATCAGCCGACGGAGTTCAGGTGGACCCGAAGAAAGTCGAAGCAATCTTGGAATGGGAAGCTCCTAAAAACGTGAAAGAAGTCCGAAGCTTCTTAGGACTTGCTGGATATTATCGCCGCTTTGTAGAGGGATTTTCCAAAATTGCTCGTCCGCTCACTCAGCTGCTACAGAAAACTCAAAAGTTCATGTGGAATGAGAAGTGCCAGGCTGGTTTTGACGAACATAAGAGGAGACTGACGACAGCACCTATATTAGCGCTACCAGAGGGAACTGATGGATTCATGGTATACAGTGACGCTTCAAATCAGGGTTTGGGTTGTGTGTTGATGCAGAAGGATAAAGTGATTGCTTATGCTTCTCGGCAATTGAAACTGTACGAAATTAATTACCCTACTCATGATCTGGAGCTAGCAGCTGTGGTCTTTGCCTTGAAAATTTGGCGACATTATTTGTACGGCACTCATTGTCAGATCTTTACAGATCATAAGAGCCTCAAGTACATTTTCAGTCAGAAAGAATTAAACATGAGGCAGAGAAGGTGGCTGGAATTGATCAAGGATTACGACTTGGAGATTCTCTATCATCCGGGGAAAGCAAACGTAGTAGCCGATGCTTTGAGCCGTAAACCTATTTCTCTTCGAGTGTTGGAAGCACTTACGTCCAAAACCAGTATTCAACGAGAACTGATCCGCGAGGGGATTGAAGTATGGGCACCAGGAATCCAAGGGCAACTTTATGTGATGGAACTGACTTCATCACTAGTCGAGGAGATCAAGTCTAAACAATTGAACGATTCTCTGATCCTTCGATTATGTGACGAAGTAAAGAAAGGAAAAGCCCCAGGATTCGTGATACAAGACGATGGAGTTCTGAGATTTCAGAGTCGACTTTGCGTTCCCAAGGATGATGATTTGAGACGGACAATTTTGAAGGAAGCTCATAGCGCGCCCTATTCTATTCACCCAGGCAGTAGTAAGATGTATAAGGATTTAAAGCAAAACTTCTGGTGGGGGAATATGAAGAAGGACGTAGCAGAGTACGTTTCGAAGTGTTTGACTTGTCAGCAGGTTAAGATTGAACATCAATGACCTGCCGGAATGTTAAAACCGCTTCCGATCCCTGAGTGGAAGTGGGAGGACATCTCGATGGATTTCATCACCAGTATGCCAAGGACTAGAACGGGAATGAACATGATTTGGGTTGTAGTTGATCGACTAACCAAATCGGCTCATTTCCTGGGAATTAAAGATACATGGGGACCCGAGAGATTGGCACGAGTATTTATTACGGAGATAGTCAGATTGCATGGGACGCCGAGGACCATTATTTCGGATCGAGATGGTCGCTTTGTGTCACACTTCTGGAAAGCAGTTCACAGGGCTCTGGGGACTGAGCTCAACTTTAGCACAGCTTATCATCCCCAAACGGACGGTCAGTCCGAAAGGACTATTCAAACTGTAGAAGACATGCTTAGAGCCTGTGCTTTGGATTGGTCAACCGATTGGGAAGTTCATTTGCCATTAGTTGAATTCACCTACAATAATAGTTGGCATGCTTCAATTAAGATGGCATCATTTGAAGCTTTGTACGGGAGAAGATGCCGATCACCCCTATGTTGGGATGATTCTTCGGATTTGATCGGGACGGAACCGGAATTGATTATTCAGACTCAAGAGAAGATAGCCTTTATTCGAGAGAGACTGTTGACTGCCCAGAGTCGACAGAAGTCTTATGCAGATGTACGTCGTCGCCCTCTAGAGTTCGACGCTGGAGACCATGTACTATTGAAGGTGTCTCCTACACGAGGGATTTTCCGTTTTGGGAGGAGAGGCAAGCTTAGTCCGAGATATATCGGACCATTCGAGATCCTCGAGAGAGTTGGAGATTTAGCATACAGGTTGGCCTTACCGCCATCGCTGAGTCACGTTCACAATGTGTTTCACGTATCCCAATTGCGGAAGTATGTACCGGACCCCAGTCACGTCATTGATTTCGACGAGATCGAGATAGATAATGATGGCACCTTCGAAGAGAGACCAATCAAGATACTTGAGAGTCGGATCAAACAATTGAGGAATAAACCAATACACTTGGTTAAAGTACAATGGTCACGACATGGAGTCGAAGAGGCCACTTGGGAAACGGAGGACAGTATGAAGACTAGATATCCGGAGTTGTTTTCATCTTAATTTTCGGGACGAAACTTCTTTTTAGGGAGGAAGGATGTAATACCCGAGATTTATGTTGTGTAATTGGAACTTGTGATATTGTAATGATTGTACTTTTGTCTGAGTACTATTCTCCATATTTCATAATCCGATGTTGTCGAGCATTTAATTTCGTGTTTGTGATTTAAAGATTGTAATCTGCGCATGTAGCGCACGCTATCGGCTATGTTTAGCGTGCGCTAACGTGGATTTATAGCGCACGCTACTGAGGATCATTAGCGCACGCTATGCGTGGTCAATTTGATTGAGACGTGCAGTAGGTGAGATCTGGCCGGGGGACCCCTGTCGGATCGTGTCGGGATGTACCTGGACGGCTTTCGGGAAAAGCCGAGTCAACGCCTTAGCGCACGCTACAGGTATATGCGTAGCGCACGCTAAGTGCTGAGTACAGTTAAGTCAGTGAGCCGTTAGCGCACGCTACGAGCAGGGTCTAGCGCGCGCTAATAGCCATTTCTTATAAATAGGACAGCATCCTATTCGTGATTTCAGTTCTTTCTTCTCCCATTACCCGAATTCTTACACTTAGAACGTAACTTCCTTCATCCTAAACACTTCATATCAACATCCTAGTTCGTGATTGAAGATCGTATATCATTGGAGATTGGCGTTCAAGCTTTCGGTGTTGGATTGCTTCAATTTCCTCCGTGTTCTTTACTACCTTGAGGTAGGTGATTCTTCACCAATACTAGTAGTGTTTTAAAGGATGTTGATCATGTTCATATAGTCAGTTAGATTCGTTATTAGTCGTACATCTTGTGTTAGAAGGATATTTTCGACGTTCGACACTTATTCATCGTATGATCCATTGAACCTTTTAGTATGTGGATTCCTGAGCATGTTATGTATCTTCAAAACCAATCGACCAGTATATGAAGATTACCTAGTTCGTATGTTTTACGTAAGAAATCATATGTTTTGGGACTTGGAATAATCGGAACTTGGTATATTTCTTGAAGATCGAAGATAAGATATGACGTTGAGATGATTATCCGTATATTTACACCTCATGATCATGGAACTTCCACAAACCTTATTAGCATGACATGCTTGAGGATGACTTGTTGTATCAACATAGAATTCATGCATTCACCACCTTTCAACCCAGTTTTTCCGTTAGCAGTATTCTGCCATGCAAGGTTAGCGCACGCTAACATATGTGAGTTAACGTGCGCTATCGGGGTTCAGTTAACGCACAATACGTACGTAGCGTACGTTATGTATCAGCCGATTCGAACTGTCAGTTCGTGGCTAGCGCACGCTAGTCTTCCACGATAGCGTACGCTAACAGGTCGGCTTAGCGCACGTTACGTAGAGTACGTAGCGCACGCTAAGCAGTCCAGGCAGATTGTTATTTTGAGTTTTTCGGCCGTAGACCGAATTGTTAGGCCATCGTTCGACTTGAAATGATTTGTATATCATTCCTTTTGTTAAGGTTCGAGCTTGTTACGTTGATCGAAGGAGGCGGCCTTCGAGTGTATTGAGATCATTGAAGTGTTTCGTTCTTGCCATTTTCGAGGCAAGTATCATATGTCGAGTTCGATTTACCATGCTTGTGGTTTTGTTCATATTGTTGACTATGAGTTGTATTTCTGAAAATTCTCGTGATATTCGTTGTTATTTGTTCGTATTGATGAACATATTGAAATGCATATGTGTATGCATAGTTGATTGATTTATGGTATAAATGATCCGAGGGGATCATGAGGATCTATCTTGGGCGCCGGATCGAATGTCCACCATGCGTTGGTCCGACGGGATCATCATGGGGATCTATCTTGAGGGCCGGATCGTTGGACGGGTTTTCCACCATGCGTTGGTCCGACGGGATCATCATGGGGATCTATACCAAGGGCGCTGGATCGCTGGATTACCCTGTATTGTGTTGATGGAATCGTGAGGATTCGCACCGTTGGATTCCGGTGGCGGAAGTCCGTTTTGCATGTTCTATGATGCATTGATGATTTATTGTATGATGATACTTGTACTAGCATTATTTTGCTAACCCCTTCGGGGGTGGACATTGTTTTGATGTTCAGGTAGCCGAGGAGCGGGGAGGCAACCACGATGCAAACGGAGACGATGAAATGGCTCTGTGATGTGGTTGATGTTATTGTCATTGTGATTTGTCTTCTTGGTTCGTTTAGTACTCGAGTACATCTGTTTTAATAAGGTCATTTCGATATGGTTGTATAAGTTAACTCATTTGCTCGGTTGAATCAAATCTGTATTTGAACTTCAGTTGTTCGATTGGATTATTTTTACACTTCTTTTAAAATTAGCCTTGTAAATCCTTATCTAAAGGGTTTACGGCGCTGTAATTATTCCGAATATCTCGAGGTGTTACACTGGTCGGGTATCGGTCCGGGCCGGTTGTGGTCGGGTCTGGGCCAGGCTGTGGTTGGGTCGGACCCGAGCTGAGTTAGTGTCATTTTTTTAGAAAAAAATAAGAGTTTCTAGATCGGTTCAAATAGACATTCTAGATCGGTTCTGAAAACTGATGTAGAAAGTCTAGACTTTCTACATCGATTGGATCTATAACGGTTATTTAATTGATTTAGAATGTCTATTTTACCCGATTTAGAAAGTGTTCTTTCTAGTAGTGTTTCATTGTCAATTTCGGCGACATAGATTCGGAAACGCTTAATGAAGTGATTTTTTTTTTGTATTATTTTGATGTATAGAATCAGATTTGAAGATATATTTTTTTGATTGGTTATAGTTATTTATATGGTATATATAAATTATTAAAGATTTTTTTTTTTTTTTGATTTAGTATGATATACTTTCAAAATCATTTTTCTAGAAATAGGAGAAATAAAATGTGACTGATGGATTACATGCCTGAAGCTATTTTTTATTGGGAAAAATCAAATCCTACATTCATCTACTAGGGATGAGCAGAAATAACCGAGAAATAACATGAAAAATAATAATATGTCACAACACAAGAATATATATGGAAACTCCAAAACTAGAGAAAAACCACGGGCCTCCAGAGAGAAAACTCCACTATATGACAAATTGTTACAATCACATAGACTAATCTCTCAAGCCAACCCTCAATTACACCCACACTCTCCGAAGATTTAACTCACATATTTCACGCTCTAAACACAAGAGAGAAAGAAAGAACCAAACACTTCAAGTGTATTGGTTGGGGCACTTAGAAACCTAAGCCTTGGTCTTCTTATATAGGCTTGGAGACCACCCAAACTTCCTTACTTTGACCGATGTGGGATGCCTTCAAAAACTTCTCTTTTATTATAGCCAAAATTCCAACATTTTTCTACATGTAAATACAATATATACTTATTGCATGTGATAAATTGGTAATTTATGTAAGTAGAGATTAAATGATGTGAGTTATATGTAAAAATTACTATAAATTTAAAGCTTTTAAAAAGATCTATATCTATATAAAGAATGAGTTTCATGTTTTAATGTGAGTATTAGTGACATTAGCTAAGAAACTCTATTATCATGTATGTCAATACATAATAATCATGTGTAAGTTTTTTTATCATGTTCATTTATTAAATAGGCTCATTCAATTATCGTAATGCACAAATTTCCTTATTTATTTGTTTGTTATCTTTGGTAGAGATGAAAATGTAAATACACATTTTAGTATTGGAAAAAATTGTCATTCTAATTCAGCTTGAAAAGGACAATTAAACTAAAATATATTTAAATATTTGATACAAAAAAGATATTTGGTTTATTGAACGGTGAAAGATTGTATATGTTTAACGTCAATTATCTTACACAAACAAACATAGTAACAAACAAATACAATAAGACTCTCCGAACCCCAACAGAAAAAGAGTCATTGCGTACTGATGAAACTTTCCATCTTATACTAAAACTATAAGATATGAAAAATAAAGTGGAAGAGTAGTAAAGTCGATTTAGGAATTTTTAAGACCATGGTTATATTTTGCCATTGAGTTTTGGTACAAATATCATCAATTCATAAGGTCACTAATCTGTGTTATAATCCTTTCAATCTATATATATATAAAGAATGAGTTTCATGTTTTAATGTGAGTATTAGTGACATTAGCTAAGAAACTCTATTATCATGTATGTCAATACATAATAATCATGTGTAAGTTTTTTTTATCATGTTCATTTATTAAATAGGCTCATTCAATTACCGTAATGCACAAATTTCCTTATTTATTTGTTTGTTATCTTTGGTAAAGCTGAAAATGTAAATACACATTTTAGTATTGGAAAAAATTGTCATTCTAATTCAGCTTGAAAAGGACAATTAAACTAAAAATATTTAAATATTTGATACAAAAAGATGTTTGGTTTATTGAACGGTGAAAGATTGTATATGTTTAACGTCAATTATCTTACACAAACAAACATAGTAACAAACAAATACAATAAGACTCTCCGAACCCCAACAGAAAAAAGAGTCATTGCGTACTGATGGAACTTTCCATCTTATACTAAAACTATAAGATATGAAAAATAAAGTGGAAGAGTAGTAAAGTCGATTTAGGAATTTTTAAGATCATGGTTATATTTTGCCATTGAGTTTTGGTACAAATATCATCAATTCATAAAGTCACTAATCTGTGTTATAATCCTTTCAACTATTCAAATTCGAGAGTTGTGTTTCGACAAAAGTTGTGTAAGTAATCTCAATAAATAAAGGTCTTAATGTTATGATATTACCTTTTTTTTCTTCTTAAAAAGGTCTAAATAATGACGTATTTTCAATAGAGAACTGTTGCGTATTTTACATTCACGATTTGTCATCTACTGCTTTGAACCCAAAAAGTGGAAATAGCTCAAGCCATGAAAAAAGAAAGTATCTTGGTGTGTGAGTGTTAAAAGTGAGATGCTAATGTGGCTATTTAGTTTAAGCCACTATACCGTGTCCTTTAATTAATATATAAATGTTGAGTTTCATCATTAAACGTAAGTATTTCTAATCACAAATTATATTTTTTTTAAAGTGTTTAATATTTATGATAACCTCTACTATATTATAAATCATTTGTGACTTTTAGGGAGGTCTTAAAATATTAAGATACATACTTAGAGCATCTACAATGACGTATTTTCAATAGAGAACTGTTGCGTATTTTACATTCACGATTTGTCATCTACTGCTTTGAACCCAAAAAGTGGAAATAGCTCAAGCCATGAAAAAAGAAAGTATCTTGGTGTGTGAGTGTTAAAAGTGAGATGTTAATGTGGCTATTTAGTTTAAGCCACTATACCGTGTCCTTTAATTAATATATAAATCTTGAGTTTCATCATTAAACGTAAGTATTTATAATCACAAATTATATTTTTTATAAAATTGTTTAATATTTATGATAACCTCTACTATATTATAAATCATTTGTGACTTTTAGGGAGGTCTTAAAATATTAAGATACATACTTAGAGCATCTACAATGCATCAAGTTTAAAGACTTGATGCATTTAATACATATTAACCACAAGGTTTGTGCAATGGAACTCGCCTCATTATCACGCATCTGGGAGAATTTGTTTGTAATATCCGACGGAATTCTTACTTGTTGTTGTACTATTCGAATAATTTAATATTGTTGTAATCTTGTTGCATTTGTGAAATGAATATTGATGTTGGAATATAACATAATAGACTTGAATAAAATGATCACTCGTATTATGTTTGAATTTTCAGTGTTGTAGAGATAAGTGCATATTGAACTATTAAAAACCTGAGCCTAACGTACGTTAATCGTAAGTCATAGCGTACGCTATTTTGAGGCCTTTACGTGCGTAGCAGGGTGCTTACGTCGTAACCAAGGCAATCGGATCCGATCTCAACTTTCGGCGCGTGGGGCCGGGTGGGATTCGAATATCTGATTTTTGGAGCCAACCTAGTTGACCCACATTACGTACGTAATGCTCCTAGCGGTAACGTACGTAATGAAGTTCGTATTTCAGTCCAGTAACCTATGGATTTAGCTTACGTACGTAACACATGTTGTGTAGCGTACGTAACGAACTGTGCTGTTATAAAAAGACAACTTGTGTCTTTCATTTTGCATGACCAACCTCCGATTTTCACCCATATAGTCATCCCCCTTCATCCCTAGAGCAAGTTTACCTTCTTCCTACTTGTGTTGGAGCTTTACATTTTGATTTTGGAGCTTGTTGATTGGAACTTGGAGACATTCTTGAAGCTTATATTGTGTTCTTGTGGTTTGGTGTATAGTTCTCCATTTCTGAAGGTATGTTCTGCGATTTAACCCTATAATCTCGAATTTAATATGATAGTGATTAAGTATATTTCACCTAGTGATGAATTAATCAAAATAAACATGTTGTAGTTACGCTTTCAACAACTTAATGATGAACATGATGATTAGAGGGTTTGTAATGGTGTGTTCTTGGTGTTTTAATATGGTAATGATCATGTTTAGTTTAAACACACTCTCCTTGCTAGACTTATAAAACCATTGGTATTATAATAATCCTTGTTCCATTGTAATGTAAATGACTCATTGGAATAATTACCATAAATGTTTTAAGAAACCTTGTTGATCATTAGAAGAATGAAATAATCTTCTTGAACCTAGGCTAAGTGAATTCAGAGGTGTGTTGTTTGAATCCCCAGGTCAGTTGGAAGAGTATAAGAGTGGTGCTAAACTTGAGATAATCTTCATAACCATGATATGGATTTACAACTAATTAACTCAACATAAGTAATTGTAAGTAGTGCAGATTTTACTTTTAATCACTTAAGATGTTCTTGATAAGATTAAAGGATAGGAGATTATTGTTTAAAATATTATGGAATGATTCTTGATCCAACAAACATTTGGTATCAGCTTGTAATCAATTGTGAGAATTGAATGGTATGGATAAAGTTCTTGAAGTAACACTTTAGAAGTTAAACTACTCAATCGGAAATTAAGATGTTATCTCGTGAAAATTCGGTGTAGATGATCATATAAACGTATTAATGAGCAAAATATACTTCATTCAAGGTTGATTGTTCGAGTACACAATATTAGTTGAGGACCGTTCGTTCGTTCCGACAAGAAGAGGACTATTCCCGTCTCCGTATTGAGGCAAGTTATCTTGCTTGGTTATAATGATGTGTGGATTCTTATGATGATTATGCATTTCGTGTATATGAAACACTTATGAACTTGTGTCTTGTGATTTGATGTTGCTCTTAATGATGTCCCGTTTTTCATCATGGGATTGTATTCCCAAGTTCGTTACTTTTGGACCCTTGATATTGTTGATCTTGTTGTCATCTCGGTGAGTCCTCGATCCTTATGCGGATTTTGTGAAATTCTTGAATTTGTTGTCATGTTGCATCGTGACATATCCGGAGTCATATCTACGTTCCGATTGGATATTGTGTAGGATTTTTATCCGGGCACATATATAGTCATGCGTGAATATTTTCCGTGAAAGGCTGTGCACACGAGACGTAGTTCGTTGAGGCTAATTAGGTACATTGTCCCACGTATATCATGGATTCCGTATACGGGTGGACATGTGCACGACACATATTCGGATCGGGCGTCTTGTGATGTCCCTCTTGAGCCGTACTATCTTAGTCGCTCACACCATTTTTATACGTGGATGTGTTCGACGCGTTTTGCGAGCGTTCATACGCCCGAGGTATGTTCGTTAGTCGGGCGTTATTCTTGAAATCTCATATGCGTGAATTGTATACTATCTTGAGAATCATTTATCATGTATATCGACCTGTGTTGGGCGAAATACTTGTGTTGTATTTTAGGTCGTGGAAAAGGCAAGGCACGGGAAGATCAAGGTGATGACGAAGGGTTCAAGGATACTAGTTCGGGGCCCCAAGTCTTTCGTGTCCGGTGATGATTGTACCGTGTAATGTTATTTTCCGCTTCATTTTAAGTTTAAACAAATGTATTGTTATTTGAGGTATAATTCATCTCCATATGGATTATACTTACGTTCGGATCCCGTGTGTAATAAGGTCGTAGGCCATCTGCGTAAACTCCACATCGGAGTAAGTATTATGTTTTGTGGTTTGGTATCACATGTATTGTGTATTTAATCTTTACTTTAGATATCGCCCGTGGATCCCATGGGGTCCACGGCACCGTAATGGCCGCCTTATCGGGGTGTTACAGAAGATGGTATCAGAGCGGTCGTTTTCTTTCTTTTTGAGTCTTTGTGTATTGAACTAGTATCAAGAGACCTTCGTGTCACGTGCGACCCGTGCGAGCGCCTGATCCTACGAGCCAAATGCGGTACGTATTTTATGGACCATGAATAAACTATTGACATGATATTGATCTCTGAATAGATCTCCTTGTTGATCTCGGCATTTTAAGGGTTTGTGGCAGGAATTATCTGATTGATGATTCAAATAAAATTCTGGATTGATTATATGATTGAAATCATTCGACTCAAACGTCGACATGATATTTTGTGTGACCCTCGTAGTGATGATAACTCATTACGAACTGTTTTCTCGAATATGTAATTTCTTACTGCCATTAACTTAGCATGAATTCTAATTGGTATCATGAACTATACTTATGATTATCATTGCAAATTGATTCTTTCAGTATGGAAAGAAATTTGAGAGGCCGTGGCAGAGGGGGACGAGGCCGCGGAAGGGGCCGAATCCCGATACGCGAGCCAACAGACGTGCGAACGCAGAGCATAGTTCCGCAGGCAGTGATTCGCCTTCTAGGGACCAATCGCACCACAATGGACGCGAGGATGCTCGTGTCGATCCTTACACTGTAATGCAGGGCATGATGGCTCAGATGACCGAAATGGGTCAGTTAATGGAAACAATGCAGAGAGCTGCTACCGACCAGCATCAGGGGCCACCTCCTATACATGGCGGGCCGGTGAATCGGATCATCAGTGACATCTCGCGCCAACGACCCCCGATTTTGAAGGTTCCTCTGAGCCGGCCGATATCGTGCATTGGATCGAACACTTGAGAAGTTGTTCGATATGGTAGATCGTCCCAAGAGAGAATCGCGTCTCCGTAGCGACTTACTACCTCGGGCAAGGGTGCCCACACTTGGTGGCTTTCGGTGAGGCCGGTGATGGCGTATGTACTTGGGAAGAATTTAAAATCTCATGCTAGATCGTTACTATCCAGTCCTCTCCGCGAGGCCAAATTATCGAATTGTGAATCCGAACCGTCCGAAGATGATGACGTACTATCTATCGCCGAGAAATTCCAGGCACTTCTCCCTTTTGCCGCGACGATTGTCCACATAGAAGCTGATAAGATCAAATACTTTCTCAAAAGGCTTAAACCCCGAATGAGAATGCAGCTGTTGAACCATCGTTGTGTGACCCTACCGGAGTTCATCGAGAAGGCTCTGGAGTACGAATTGACCGTGAAGGAAATTTCCAAGAAGCAACCGCAGTCTAACAACAAGAAATTTAGGAACCAGAACCAGTCAGACAGCAACCGGGGAGCATTCAAGAGACCCCAACCAGTGCCAAATCCTTCTGAACGGCAACCTACGACATCGAAGCCAACCGGATCGCAACCTCGAGCGGTCAGCCTATCTGTTGTGTGCTATAATTGTGGAGACCCGGGACACATCAATTCGAAATGTCCTAGGCCAGCCGTGTCATGCCATACTTGTGGGAAGAACGGACATCGTGCTCGTTATTGTAGGAGTGGACTAGGACGTATTCCCGCAGCACCTCATGCTCCAGTACAATCTTCGGTTCAGGACCGTGTACCTCCATCCGCTTCTTATCAGACTACCGGGGCAAACAAAGGGATGGGACGTGGAAATCAAGCAGGTACATGCAGTGCGAAGCAAAACCTAGAGTTTACGAGATGAAGAGGGTGAAGATCCCGAAGCGACATGATTGCAGTACTCTCGAGATCCAATCTCGGCTGTCTGTGTTCTTTTTGATACGGTGCTTCACACTCCTTTTTATCTACTTCTTGTTTGAGTCGTTTGCAACTAGAGCATGTTATCAATTGTGAACCCTATATAATTGGTCTACCCGATGGTAGAAGAATTGTTGGGAATCGTGAAGTTCAGACTGCTCGATTCGAATGAACGCAAGTGAGTGGTTGTCAAACTTAATTGTGGTCGATTTACCTAAAGATGATGTGATCTTGGGTATCGATTGGATGGACCGTCATGATGCTATAATTAGTGTCGCAGCGACAAGAACTGGTCACATCGGCGATGGTATTGAGTGTACCTTCGGTGATAATCGGCCGTTCGGGAGAATCATCGGCGCTATGAAAAGCGGTGAAACCGCTTAATCAAGGATGTATTGGCTATTGGTGTTACATGACCAAGACTATGAATCGACCATTGAATTGATCGATATTCCTGTAGTCCGAGACTACCCAGACGTATTTCCAGATGAATTGTCGGGCTTACCTCCGCATCGTGATGTAGAGTTCAATATTGAGATAGAGCACAGTACGTCCCCGCTCTCAAAAGCACCTTATCGCATGGCTCCGACCGAGATGCGGGAGTGAAGAGCCAACTTGAGGATTTGACCGAGAAGGGTTACATTAGACCTAGTGCGTCCTTGGGAGCACCGATCTTATTTGTACGTAAGAAGGACGGATCTCTACGTGCAGTATTGATTATCGTGAGTTGAACAGGGTAACCATTAAGAACAAATACCCATTGCCGCGTATTGATGATTTATTGGATCAGCTTCAAGGGGCTGCTGTGTTTTCTAAGATCGACCTGAGGTCTGGTTACCATCAGTTGAGGATTCGTGAGTCTGATATTTCGAAGACCGCTTTTCGTACTCGCTATGGGCATTATGAGTTCGTAGTGATGCCTTTTGGACTGACGAATGCACCGGCAGTATTTATGGAGCTGATGAATCGAGTGTTTATTAATTATCTGGATCGCTTTGTAGTCGTTTTTATTGACGACATTCTGATCTATTCTCGTGACCATGAAGAGCACGCGTCATCTCCATCTAGTTCTCGAGGCGTTAAGGCGAGAGCAGCTTTATGGAAAATTTTCTAAATGTGAGTTCTGGATAAATGAAGTTATCTTTCTCGGGCATGTGATATCAGTTGATGGAGTGCGAGTAGACCCGCAGAAGACAGAAGCTATCCGAGACTGGTTACCACCAAAAAGCGTTAAGGAAGTACGCAGTTTCTTGGGACTAGCAGGTTATTACCGACGGTTTGTGGAGGGTTTTTCCAAAATTGCCCAACCAATGACTAATTTGTTGAGGAAGGATAAGAAATATTTATGGTCAGAGGCTTGTCGTGAGCTTTGATGAACTTAAGAGTCGGTTGATTTCGGCACCTCTTTTAGTCCTACCGAAAGGAACGGAAGGGTTTGTAGTGTATAGTGATGCATCTAAACGGGGCCTTGGGTGTGTACTAATGCAAAAGCGGAAGGTGATCTCCTATGCATCGAGACTACGACCTTACGAGGTCAACTACCCCACCCATGATTTAGAACTCGCAGCGGTGGTGTTTGCTTTAAAAATCGCGACATTATCGTATGGAGTAACTGTCAAATTTTCACCGATCACAAAAGCATGAAATACATTTTTACTCAGAAGGAGTTAAACATGAGGCAAAGAAGGTGGCTAGAACTCATCAAAGACTACGATATCGAGATCCTTTATCATCCGGGCAAAGCAAATGTAGTTGCTGATGCTTTGAGCCGTAAGACAGTGCAGGAGCAGATGGTGAGCCGTTTGACAGCACAGAGAGAGTTGCAATTGGACCTTATGAGGCCAGAAATTGAAGTCTGGTTACAGCGTATTCAGGGACAACTTTGCACCCTTGAGATTTCTTCATCTCTTAATGATATGATCAGATCGAGGCAAGTTACGGACCCATTCTTATCTCGAGTCCGGGATGAGGTAACCCAAGGGAAAGCCCCTGGATTCGTGATCCACGAGGATGGATTGATACGATTTAGAAATCGAGTTTGTGTACCCGCTGACGAAGAGTTAAGGAACTCTATCATGAGAGAAGCCCATGCTACCCCGTACTCTATTCACCCGGGATCTAGCAATATGTATAAGGATTTGAAGCAGAATTATTGGTGGGGAAATATGAAACGTGAGGTTGCCGAGTTTGTTTCGAGATGTTTAACCTGTCAGCAGGTTAAGATTGAGCACCAGCGACCCGCAGGAATGCTGAAACCGCTCCCGATTCCCGAGTGGAAATGGGAGGACATATCAATGGATTTTATTACTAGATTGCCGACGAGTCGTCGAGGAATGAATACGATTTGGGTGATTGTGGACCGTCTGACCAAATCAGCCCACTTCTTGGAGATTAAGGACGCGTGGGGTCCCGAGAGATTGGCCCACTGCTTATTAAGGAAATTGTGAGATTACACGGTACCCCCAAGAGTATTGTATCAGACCGTGACGGGCGATTCGTGTCACACTCGAAGGCGGTTCATCGTGCGATGGGCACGCAGTTGGATTTCGATCGGCTTTTCATCCACAGGCCAGATGGTCACCCGAGAGAACCATCCGGACTCTAGAGGACATGTTGAGAGCATGCGCTCTTGATTGGAAGGACGATTGGGAAGCCCAGTGCCTTTGGTGGAATTCACTTATAATAATAGTTGGCACGCTTCGATTCGGATGGCACCGTATGAGGCATTATATGGCCGTCGCCGTAGGTCCCCTTTGTGTTGGGACGAACTATCGTAATCTCTGGTACGGAACCCGACATGTTATTAGCGGCTCGAGAGAAGATCACTTTGATTAGGAGCCGGTTGTTAACGGCTCGAGTCGACAAGTCTTATGCGACCACCGTCGACGACCGCTTGAGTTCGAGGTTGGTGACCATGTGTTAATGAAGGTGTCACCTACCCGAGGAGTCTTTCGTTTTGGAAAACGAGGCAAGCCGAGTCCGAGGTATATCGGGCCGTTTGAGGTTTTGGAACGAGTAGGCGATTTGGCTTATCGCTTGGCTTTACCACCGAGCCGGATCCATAACGTGTTCCATGTCTCCCGATTAAGGAAATACGTTCTTGACCCGAGTCATGTACTTGATTCGATGAGATCGATTTATCGGAGGATCATTCGTATGAGGAGCGCCCCGTACGAATACTTGAGAGGAGGATCAAACAACTGCGTAATAAGACGATTCCCCTACTAAAGGTTCAGTGGTCTCGACACGGGGTCGAGGAAGCCACGTGGGAGACGGAGAGAAGCATGCAAGAGAGGTATCCTGAATTGTTTACCCCTTAGTTTCGAGGACGAAACCCCTTTTAAGGGGGGGAGTATGTAATATCCGACGGAATTTTTACTTGTTGTTGTACTATTCGAATAATTTAATACTGTTGTAATCTTGTTGCATTTGTGAAATGAATATTGATGTTGGAATATAACATAATAGACTTGAATAAAATGATCACTCGTATTATGTTTGAATTTTCAGTGTTGTAGAGATAAGTGCATATTGAACTATTAAAAACCTGAGCCTAACGTACGTTAATCGTAAGTCATAGCGTACGCTATTTTGAGGCCTTTACGTACGTAACGGGGTGCCTGTTACGTACGTAACCAGTGCAATCGGATCCGATCTCAACTTTCGGCGCGTGGGGCCGGGTGGGATTCGAATATCTGATTTTTGGAGCCAACCTAGTTGACCCACATTACGTACGTAATGCTTCTAGCGGTAACGTACGTAATGAAGTTCGTATTTCAGTCCAGTAACCTATGGATTTAGCTTACGTACGTAACACATGTTGTGTAGCGTACGTAACGAATCTTTGTTATAAAAAGACAACTTGTGTCTTTCATTTTGCACGACCAACCTCCGATTTTCACCCATATAGTCATCCCCCTTCATCCCTAGAGCAAGTTTACCTTCTTCCTACTTGTGTTGGAGCTTTACATTTTGATTTTGGAGCTTGTTGATTGGAACTTGGAGACATTCTTGAAGCTTATATTGTGTTCTTGTGGTTTGGTGTATAGTTCTCCATTTCTGAAGGTATGTTCTGCGATTTAACCCTATAATCTCGAATTTAATATGATAGTGATTAAGTATATTTCACCTAGTGATGAATTAATCAAAATAAACATGTTGTAGTTAAGCTTTCAACAACTTAATGATGAACATGATGATTAGAGGGTTTGTAATGGTGTGTTCTTGGTGTTTTAATATGGTAATGATCATGTTTAGTTTAAACACACTCTCCTTGCTAGACTTATAACACCATTGGTATTATAATAATCCTTGTTCCATTGTAATGTAAATGACTCATTGGAATAATTACCATAAATGTTTTAAGAAACCTTGTTGATCATTAGAAGAATGAAATAATCTTCTTGAACCTAGGCTAAGTGAATTCAGAGGTGTGTTGTTTGAATCCCCAGGTCAGTTGGAAGAGTATAAGAGTGGTGCTAAACTTGAGATAATCTTCATAACCATGATATGGATTTACAACTAATTAACTCAACATAAGTAATTGTAAGTAGTGCAGATTTTACTTTTAATCACTTAAGATGTTCTTGATAAGATTAAAGGATAGGAGATTATTGTTTAAAATATTATGGAATGATTCTTGATCCAACAAACATTTGGTATCAGCTTGTAATCAATTGTGAGAATTGAATGGTATGGATAAAGTTCTTGAAGTAACACTTTAGAAGTTAAACTACTCAATCGGAAATTAAGATGTTATCTCGTGAAAATTCGGTGTAGATGATCATATAAACGTATTAATGAGCAAAATATACTTCATTCAAGGTTGATTGTTCGAGTACACAATATTAGTTGAGGACCGTTCGTTCGTTCGACAAGAAGAGGACTATTCTGTCTCGTATTGAGGCAAGTTATCTTGCTTGGTTATAATGATGTGTGGATTCTTATGATGATTATGCATTTCGTGTATATGAAACACTTATGAACTTGTGTCTTGTGATTTGATGTTGCTCTTAATGATGTCCCGTTTTTCATCATGGGATTGTATTCCCAAGTTCGTTACTTTTGGACCCTTGATATTGTTGATCTTGTTGTCATCTCGGTGAGTCCTCGATCCTTATGCGGATTTTGTGAAATTCTTGAATTCGTTGTCATGTTGCATCGTGACATATCCGGAGTCATATCTACGTTCCGATTGGATATTGTGTAGGATTTTTAGCCGGGCACATATATAGTCATGCGTGAATATTTTCCGTGAAAGGCTGTGCACACGAGACGTAGTTCGTTGAGGCTAATTAGGTACATTGTCCCATGTATATCCTGGATTCCGTATACGGGGTGGACATGTGCACTGACACATATTCGGATCGGGCATACTGTGATGTCCCTCTTGAGCCGTACTATCTTAGTCGCTCACAGTCCATTTTTATACGTGGATGTGTTCGACGTTTTGCGACTGAGCGTCCATACGCCCGAGGGGTATGTTCGTTAGTCGGGGCGTTATTCTTGAAATCTCATATGCGTGAATTGTATACTATCTTGAGAATCATTTATCATGTATATCTGACCCTGTGTTGGGCGAAATACTTGTGTTGTATTTTAGGTCGTGGAAAAGGCAAGGCACGGGAAGATCAAGGTGATGACGAAGGGTTCGAAGGATACTAGTTCGGGGGCCCCAAGTCTTTCGTGTCCGGTCATGATTGTACCGTGTAATGTTATTTTCCGCTTCATTTTAAGTTTAAACAAATGTATTGTTATTTGAGGTATAATTCATCTCCATATGGATTATACTTACGTTCTGGATCCTGTGTGTAATAAGGCCGTAGGCCATACTGCTGTAAACTCCACATCGGAGTAAGTATTATGTTTTGTGGTTCGGTATCACATGTATTGTGTATTTAATCTTTACTTTAGATATCGCCTGGTGGATCCCAGCGTGGGGTCCACGGCACTGTAATGGCCGCCTTATCGGGGTGTTACATTGTTATTCAAGCAAAACTCACTTGGAGACGTAACGACGCAATCATTACAAATGAAAGACAAAACTCGAAGCTGGTACATCAATTTGGTGTAAGAGACAAAAGAAAAAAACTTAAGTTGTGTGTAGTATAAATTTTGTTTCTGAAATAGCATGAATTGCGTTATGGTGATGAAAGTCACTCATGTATTTGATGCATTTTTATTGAAATAATTTTATTTACAAAAACTTACTTAAACAAATTTCCTTTATTCAGTCGAGTACCCCTGATCGAAACTAAGCATACGCATAACCCTTGCAAAATCGATGATTCTTTACGGTGAACAAAGCTCGTGCATCGCACGGGCCATGATGTCTCGTATATATAAAAAATGAGTTTCATGCCATAAATGAGAGCATTTATGTCTCTATACAAATAAAAACTCAATTCTATATAAAGGCATTAAAGGCATTAATCTATCTTATGATAGTTAAAATACAGATTCATCAAGTCTCTTTCAAGTCTTCATGGGCCATATGACTTTCCATCTGTCTAAAAAAAACCGTCATATTAATCACCTTTAAATGCTAGGAATGAAGCTACGATCACCAAACCTTTTCAAGTTACCATGCCAGCTCCTTTCATTTGCTCACCATTAAATATATCAATTTATTATTCATATTCATTGGATCCTAGCAATTAACAGTGGTGAAATAGTGTTTCAACACAATGACAACCACACATTATTTCCTCCCTTTACTTTTATAAAACCCAACATCTCCTTTTTACACAGACCAACCTAACATCTGCCTCTTCTCTTTCTCAAAATCATTGGTGATTTAAATTATTTATTGCTTAGAACTGCTTTAATTCGTGAGAGGATTTTGGTGCTAACATCCAAACTATACATCAGTGAGTTTTCATATGATTTCATATATTGACTTTTATGCATATTTTTTATTTATGATTTGAGGTTTATTGTTTTAGGTATCTTCATGGAAGAAGTGGTGGTGCTATGGTGGACACCAATAGGAAGATGGATGATTTTTTTGATAATATTTTCTTCATCCTTTATATATGTGTTTTCTATGTGTATTTTTATTTCTTCATATTTGTTCATAATTTCGTGACCTGATTTTATTTAACAAATTTGTTCTTGATATCCATATCCATGATCTTTATCAATGTTCTTAATTCTTTCTTTTAGGTTCAGTGGATAAATCGTTGAGGTAATAGTTTCTTTTGCTATCCATGTTTCTTATATATTTTCTAATATAGTTTTTTCTCTAATTTTTTATTTATTTATTTATTTTTATTATTTTTTTTATGTAAAAACAGGATTGCTTTAGTATATTTGAGAAAATCTAACCTTTTTTCTTCTTAATTTTTTAAATAATTTAAATTTGTGTGTATAATTTTGTATAAAGTTTTAGAATTTATGGATTTTCTCTATTTTTCTAAATATGATACGAATTTGTGTGGGTGTATATAAACATTTATTCTTATTAAAATGTACACTTTTTATTTATATATACAAAATCATAAAATGATGAGGTTATATCAATATATACCTGTAAACAGTTGTATATAAAGTTATATATAAAAAAAATTAGAAAATTTGTATATAAAAAATATTATATTTTTGTCTTAAAAAAAATTGGTACGACACAAAATATGATTTGTTGTATGCCGATAAAAAAACTTATACTTATATCAATATATACCTGGAACTTCTAAATGATGTTTTTAAGCAAGATGATACTGTATATATTTTGTAACAATATGTAAATATGATTATATTTTATACAAGTAACTTTTTACTAATTTGTAATGTTTTGAACAAATAATATAAGGAGGGAGTATATAAATAGATTTTATCCAAAAATGGGTAAAAATTTATATACAAATCTCGAGATAAAATGTCGTGTTAGATAACTTTTTATTGTAACTCATATTTAGTTATGATTATTACAAAATAAGGATAACTCATATTTAAATACTCTAGAGAACCACAAATCTCGGGATAGAATGGCGTGTTAGATACATCTTTTAGATATTAATTGAATCAGGTAAGTCGAAGTCACATAATAACTGAGGACTAAAAGAGTACACAAGAGGTTAAGATTTAGGTACGATAATACAAAACAATGATAACTCATATTTAAATACTACGGGATAACCATATATCTCGAGATATAATGTCGTGTTAGCTATACTATTTTAGAACTTATTGAATAAGTAAGCCGAAGTCACATAATAGTTGATGATTAAAAGAGTATACAAGAACAAGAGCTTGAAGAATTAGGTATGATTATTACAAAAAAGGATATATAACTCATACTCGAGCGATACTATATATATATATATATATATATACATTTTCTAAATGAAGAGTTAAATCGCTATTAGTATTGCCTAAGATTGTTACATGAAAATTAATATTTCACGTATTGGACAAAATCTTGCTTAAACTAAGAGCTTGGGGAATAAACTGTCGTTTCAAAGTTGTGAGTTATAACTTTGTTGAGATGTATTGGCTATCAGAAGATAACGGACTGTAATGAGTAAACTGATGCATTTAAATATTGTATACAAAAGAAATCAACTTATCAACATAACCCGAATATTTTTTACCCGAAATACAAGTATGATTTAATCATGGTGAACAAAGCCCGTACATCGCACGGGCCATGATGCCTCGTAAAAAGAATAAACGTAGAGTTGTAATGTAAGCCAAATAAATGTAATAAATTATAGTACCAGATGGCACAGTTATACGAGTACGAGATAGGCCGGCCTTTGCTTTTCTCTCACGTAAAGAGCTGTACTTTTCTGAACAACAATGTTAGAGTGGGTGAATACGCAACGCAAGAATCAATTATCCATATTTGTTTTCGGGTACGTAGGGCGTAGGCAATGGCATGTATGCAGGTGTTAGCTATAATTCAATGCCTGGTGTTAGCTATAAACTCATACTTCATATTTCCCAATTTAAGTGGGTGGTTTCGATTTTTTCTAATTTTTTTTAAATAAGTTTATCATTTGGATAATATTTATTTTTATACGCAAATTATTCTTATTGAAAATTAAAAGAGCTTACCGGCCTTTGTCTACAAATTCGAAAAAGCGTATAGAGTGAAAAAAAAAGAGTAGATACCACTGCTTATGTTCATAGCTTACTTGAATGCAATATTCAAGTTGTCGGGTTGCAACTTTCAATAATGAATCAACAAGTATAATGATTTATGGAAATATATAAAATTTAAATATAAATACGAATAATATCTAAATGAGAAACTTATTTTGAGTACTAGAAAACAGTAAAATCTCCTCGGACTTTAAGTAGAAATGAGTGCGTAATATGTCAAGTGTGAAATTGAAATATGATTTTAAATTTGCAATCTTTAATAATTGGGAGAAATAGATACCTCCCACTTAAATTGAAAAGAAGAGAGTATGATTGATTGTTAGTTACTCTAAAAATAATAAGTGGGAATCAATTTTTTAATACCAAAGCATAAAATTGATAAGTTCTATATCCTCATTCATAAAACTATAAGTTTTTTGTACCATTTGATTAAAAAGACTAAAATGTCCTCTCTTTTGTTGTATTGTTGACTTCTCTTTTTTTTTATTTATTTAATTTAAACTACTTTTCTTCTCTTTTTTCTTTTTTACTTTCCTCCTCCGATCGATATTAATGTCAAAGAACCAAAATTTAACTACAAACTACAAACATATACATCAAAACAACACAACCATTTTATTTTTGACAAAGGGTCTCTCAAAAAATCTTATAGAAATCACAAGATTGTTCGAAAATAAAAGTTGACGTTGAAATAGGACTTCATTTGTCGTGCTTCTGAGTTCATAAAGAAGGTATGCATCATTATTTGAACGATGAAAAAAAATTCCAGATCTGTTCTTACGGACACGATCGCTGCACACGATGGGAAGCCACCGTGTGCAACGATCGTGTGCAACGATCGTGCGCAACGACCTTAACATTGTGCGCAACACTAACGTGTACACGATCGTTTAACACGATCGTCTAAAATCGTGTGCAGCGATCGTGTTCATGGACAGAAACTTGCACACGATCACTGCACACGGTAGTATACGACCGTGTGCATCGTTCGTGTCCAAGGCAGACAGTTTTATAATATTGTTCGCTCATTTTTCTGAATAGTTATTCATCTTTTTGTAATCAGATGTCGTGGCAGCGTATTTTGATACATCACGGTGGTCATTGGGAGCGATCGACATATGTAGACGGGGACTCCTTTTTTGTCTATATCGACACGAGCAAAGTTAGTCGTGCAAACCTCGTGGGGGTTATCAGAGAGGGTTTGGGTGGTCCAAATGAGTCCGATTACAAATTATGGTACTTGACACACATGGCCAAAGGAAACAAAGTAAAAGTCCTATTACGGGACGATACCGAGATACTTCGATTACTAGTAGAATACAAGGAGGATCCTGAGGTCTATGTTGAGAACAGCAGCTCCTCCACTCCCGAGGTTAATATGGGATGTAGCAGCTCGAGACTAGAGCCCGGCAACATAAATTATGACATGCCTTCCAAAGAGTATCAATACGAGGAAGATGAGGAAGACGAGGAAGATGAGGAAGATGAAGAGGTGCATACATCCGAAGATGAAGATTGTTGTAAAGACTTGCTTGAGTCACTATCTGCGGAATTTCTTGCTTGGGTTCGCCAACCGGCCCAAATGGATAGGATTATGAGTCGTCGGAACTTCTCATCCGACCATCAATCTGCGAGCGAGCATGAGCATCTACAATCAATGCGTAACTGGATCATTCCATTTCGGACCCGGTAGTGCCGGGACTTTGGGTTGGGTCGAGCGGCCTCCACCTAAGCACGGCTAGAGGTGGGGTCCACCTTTCGTTCGAAGACAAAGTTGAGGATAACTATAGGAATGTATCATTTGGAAAAGATGCTACAGTGTATCACTGATCGTTGCGCCGATAAACGTATAGTGTTTGTCTGTAAGAGTGGGCGAAGAAATTGTCAGTTTAGGTTGTGTGCTATTGAGGGTGCAACTATTTGGAGAATTACTAAGTTAACATTGGAGCACAACTGTTACCCTGATTTGAACCGTGCTGCCGCACGATCGGTCACTTCTGAGGTTGTCGCCCATTATTTTGCTAAAAGATTGACCGGTGAGGGGGTCACTTTGAGGCCAAAGGAGATGATTGCAGAGATGTGTAGGGAGTACGCCATTGACATGCTATACAGTTTTGCTCTCCGGACGAGGAATATAGCGATAGAGAATACATATGGCGGCTTCGATGAGTCGTATCAGAGGTTCACATCTTATCTGTATTTGTTAAAACAGCGTAATCCAGGGACAATTTATGATTTGCAGAGGACTCGTGAGGGAGTGTTTCGCCACATGTTCGTTGCACTCGGACAAAGTATTAGGGCATTTGATACGTGCCTTCGACCGGTGATTATAGTTGATGGGACCCACCTAAAGGGAAGGAATAAAGGAACTCTATTTGCGGCCGTCACATTTGACGGGAACGAGCAAGTTTTTCCTCTTGTTGTTGGTCTCGGTCCGATAGAGAACGACGAGTCATGGACTTATTTTCTGTATAACCTGCGCAGATGCTACAATCCGACGGAAGATTTACTGATTGTGAGTGACCAACATAAGAGCATTCGTAATCTTTTTCGAGCCGCCTATCCGAATGCATTCCACGGGTTTTGCTATCACCATCTTGCAAAAATCTGACCTCCTATGGTGCGCATGCTATAGGACTCTTTAGAATCGCCTACACGCATCGAGAAGAAGTTTTTAAAAACTACTTTTCGAAACTACATATCGAAAGCCCTAATGGGGCGCACAGGCGCCTTTCTGAAATTGGGCCAAAGAGGTGGGCTAGGTCGAAGTGTCCGGTACGACGCTATAACTTCTTGACATCCAATGCTGTTGAATGCTTTAATAATCGTATGTTGTGGGCTAGGCGTTTACCTGTTTGCTCGTTACTTGAGATATTTCGCCTAATTTTAGAGAATTGGTTTGATGAGAAGCGGGGAGAAGCTACGTCAAGAGACCATGAGTTGACAATGCACACTTTTGAAAAGCTTTCTAACTCTGTGCAAGCCAGTCTGACTCTTACCGTTCGAGCTACCACCCCACTTGTTTATAAAGTCGAAGAAAACAAAGTTTCTTATGAGGTCGACCTTCGAACATGGGCATGTTGTTGTCGTGAGTTTTATTTGGATCAGATTCCATGCCGTCATGCCGTTGCCGCTATAAGGTACATGTCTATGCTGTTGTGTGCACGATCGTTACCCACGATGGGCACGATCGTTACCCACGATGGGCACGATCGTTACCCACGATGGGCACGATCGTAACTCATGATGGTCACGATAGAAACCCACGATGGGCACGATCGTAACCCACGATGGGCACGATCGTAACCCACGATGGGCACGATCGTAACCCACGATGGGCACGATCGTAACCAATGATGGGCACGATCGTAACCCCACGGTCGCCATGACCGTAACCGACGATCGCCCTTATCGTAACCTACAATGGGACACACGATGGGCACGATCGTAACCCAATGGGCACGATCGTAACCCCACGATCACCGTGATCGTAACACACGATCGGCGCGATCGTGTTTTGCCATCGTTTGCAAAACAGGGATGGTCTGGATTTATCACCTCATCAATATCAAAAATACATTATCCTATACAACATCCTTGACATAATTGCTTACTGTAACATGTAACACCCTCAAGATATTCGAGGTATATTACAGCGCCGTGAATCCCTATATGGGACCCACCAGGCTGAACAGCATCATACTCAACGACTCACATAAACGACGACCAACACCATGTCATAAAGACGCAAAACAGAACAAGCCACCCGGTTTAACCGGTCAATATAACATCATCATCCAACACAACATAATAAGCAACAATACAATCCAAACGAACAAGAACCCCTTAAGTACTCGAGTACAACTATTAGTCCAAAACCACAAAACATGATAAGGTAAAAGACACTAAAACGTCACTCGTGCACAATCATCACGCACGGCCATCATCCGCGCATCGTCCAGGCCTGCTCGTCTCGATGAACCCGACTCGAAATTCATAAAACGAATTTCCCCAAAACGGGTCCCAGAGGGGTTAGCAATTACGCTAGTACAAGTAACCAAATGAACAATTTACATCTTACACATATAGTAATGCATGCCATCAAGAAATCTTAGTTTCCAAAACACTCATTCCTAAATGCCAACGATCAAATCACATTTGTAAAATGCACCACAATTAACCGTGGATCCACCCTCCGTGGACCCCTACCGAGACCCCGTCGGATCTAACCCGTAGTGGTTAAAAGCAAGCTCGCGGATCCACCCCTTCGTGAACCCCTACCGAGACCCCGTCGAGTCTAACCCGTAGTGAGCATACACACACACACAATTTCTCATACAAAACTACTATGTCAAGATCGTAAGTTCATAAGGATACTTGCCTCGATTAATTAGACGATGACACGAACGGAACGGAAGAGTTGAACACAACCGCAAGGAACCGGAGGAAATGAACCTAGCGATTCGAACAACACAATCACAACCAACTCTAGACGATTACGGAAATGGAATACACCCGGAAACCCGCCTACGATTCATGTATATTCATACAAAAATAACAACGAGGGCGGACCACAACCAAACCCTCTCGATTTCGCAAAACCATGAAAATATACCATGAATCCGTAGGGAAACTAAGAATACCAACAAGAATAATCATATTCATCATGAATCCATCAACGAAACGGAAAGAATCGGACAAAACCCCAAAATCCCCAATTATCCAAAAAGTAGGGTTTTAGAACATTACCTTTGGAGATTCAAGAACTAAGATCCGTAGAACTCGCTAGATTGATTATCCAAGCCTCACAACCGAAAAGAAATGATGAAAATCGACCCCGGATGAAGAACTCTCCCCTCTATACCCTCTCTCTCGTTACTCTCGCGATGCAAAGGAAAAGAAGAAGAAATGAGCGCTTCGCTCAAAACGACACATTTATAGTGTAACACAAAGAGACTCCATCGGCCACCTATCGGCCGATAGCCCAACCGATAGCCAAAGAGAGATGCCGGCAGCTGAGTCTTTCGCCCACCCTATCGGCGAAAGGCTCTGGGACGTGATCGGCCGATACCCATACGTAAATGCCGGCGGTTGAGTCTTTCGCCCACCCTATCGGCCGAAAGGCTCTGGACGGTGCCGACAGTGATCTTCCACTAAAACGACCATAACTCTCTCGTCCGACTCCGATTGACTCACCGCTTGAACCATTGGAAAGCTAACTCGATGTTCTATAATATTGCAAAGATTTATAATTTTTGGAGTCACCAAAAATTAATGGTGAGCTAACAAAGTCGAATTCATATGAGGAAAGTTGAAACAATGAACAATAACGAGAATACAATTCAACGGTTTGACAGAAGGACACGCTGAAAAGTACACGAGGGTCACTACGATCGAGAAATACACCAAAAACGAAAATACAAGGGAAAGAAAAATACGGATATTACATTCTACCCCTCTAAAAATAAGTTTCGTCCCGAAACTTAAGAAACAAACAACTCCGGGTACCTAGCACGCATGCTATCCTCGTTTTCCCAAGTTGCTTCCTCGACACCGTGCCTCGACCACTGAACTTTGACCAAAGGGATGGTCTTATGCCTCAGTCGTTTCTCACGATGCTCCAAAATTTTCAAAGGACGCTCTTCAAAAGTAATATCTTCAGCAATATCAATCTCGCCATAATCGATGACGTGACTAGGATCTGGAACATATTTCCTCAGCTGGGAAACATGAAAAACGCTATGAAGATGACTCAAGGCCGGGGGTAACGCCAAACGGTATGCTAACCCACCGACTCGCTCGAGAATCTCGAAGGGTCCAATAAATCTCGGACTCAACTTCCCCTTCTTCCCGAAGCGGAAAACTCCCTTCGTCGGCGACACCTTCATCAAACAGTGGTCTCCCACCTCGAATTCCAAGGGTCGACGACGGATGTCGGCATACGACTTCTGTCGACTCTGGGCAGTCAACATCCGTTCTCGAATTAACTCTATCTTCCGCCTCGTCTCTAAAACGACATCCGGCTCGGTCCCGACTAAATCGGACGCCTCATTCCAACAAATCGGCGATCGACATCTTCGCCCATAAAGTGCCTCATACGGTGCCATCATAATCGACGCGTGCCAACTGATGTTTTTCGTGAATTCAATCAGCGTTAAATGTTCCTCCCACACTACTCCATCAAGAGCGCAAGCACGTAACAAGTCCTCGAACGTTTGGATAGTGCGTTATTATCCCATCGACCGGGATGAAAAGAGGTACTCAAACGCAACCGGGTACCCAACGCCTTATGCACCGCCTGCCAGAAGTGCGATACAAAACGGCCGTCACGATCCGAAACAATAGACTTCGGAGTACCGTGAAGCCTCACAATCTGTGCGATAAATATACGGGCCAGCTTCTCCGGGCCCCAAGTGTCCTTGATGCCCAGAAAATGTGCCGACTTGGTCAGACGATCAACAATCACCCAAACCATATTCATGCCTGATCTCGATCTCGGCAAACTCGTAATGAAATCCATCGATATGTCTTCCCATTTCCATTCCGGAACGGGAAGTGACTGCAATAACCCAGCCGGTCGCTGATGCTCGATTTTGACCTGCTGGCAAGTCAAACATCTCGCTACAAACTGTGCGACCTCATCCTTCATATCATTCCACCAGAAATTCCTTCTCAGGTCCTTGTACATCTTACTCGAACCAGGATGAACAGAATAAGGCGTAGCATGGGCCTCTCGTAAAATACTCTGCCTCAACTCTGGGTCGTTCGGCACACAAAGCCGACTCTGGAATCTCAAAACACCATCCTCGTGAGTCACAAATCCAGGAGATTTTCCTTTAAGAACGTTCTCTCGGATTTGAGTAATCATCGGATCCTCTAACTGCTTCAGCTTAATTTCGTCGATCAAGGATGACGAAATCTCTAAAGCACAAAGTTGCCCAACAGCTCCCGGCAACGAGACCTCAACATCTAACTCGATCAAGGCTCTCCGAAGCTCAGACTGAGACGTAAGGATCTCAAGCGATCGCAATGCAACTGGTTTCCGACTCAAGGCGTCGGCCACGACGTTCGCCTTACCCGGATGATAAAGGATTTCGAGGTCATAATCCTTAATCAACTCTAACCATCTCCTCTGTCTCATATTCAACTCTCGCCGAGTAAATATGTATTTCGACTTTTATGATCGGTAAAAATCGACATGCAGAGCCGAAAAGATAGTGACGCCAAATCTTGAGCGCAAAAGCACCGCCGCTAACTCCAAATCATGAGTAGGGTAGTTAAGCTCATACGGCCTCAATCGTCTCGATGCAAAGGCAATGGTCTTACCGTCTTTGCATTAATACGCACCCAAGACCACTGTCCGAAGCATCGCTATAAACGGCAAAACCTTCGTTACCACATGGCAACGCCAAAACCGGGTGAAGTCAAACGCTTCTTGACTCCTCAAAACTCGATCGCCTCTCGTCATTCCAGACGAACTTCTCGGATTTACGGAGCAATCAGTGTAAGTGGTCGAGCTAGTTTCAAAAACCCTCGACGAACCTACGATAGTAGCGGCTAAACCCAAGAAACTACGGACCTCCTTCACATTTTTGGCGGTGCCCAATCCAATACCGCCTCGATCTTCTGCGGATCCACACGAACCCCTTCTACTGAAATCACGTGACCTAAAAACATCACTTCCTTGACCCGAACTCACATTTCGAGAACTTCGCATAGAGTTGCTCGGTCCTCAAAATGTCTAACACTACCCGCAAATGATGGGCATGCTCTTCCTCGTTCCTCGAATAAATAAGAATATCGTCAATGAAGACGACGACACACTTATCCAAATACTCGATAAAAACTTTGTTCATCAAGCATGAACACCGCGGCGCATTAGTTAACCCGAAAGGCATAACTACAAACTCATAATGTCCGTATCTTGTCCGAAAAATTTGTCTTGGCACATCGGACTCTCTCACCGGGAGCCGATAGTACCCGATTTCAAATCAATTTTCGAGAATACCGCAGCTCCACTCGCAATCGATCGAACAAGTCATCAATTCTCGGCAAAGGATACTTGTTCTTGATGGTCACCTTGTTTAGTTCGCGATAGTCGATACACAAACGTAGCGAACCATCCTTCTTCCGCACAAACAGACCGGTGCACCCCAAGGCGAGGCGCTCGGTCGAACATACCCCGACTCAAGAAGCTCACTCAACTGGTTCTTCAACTCGGACATCTCTGAAGGTGCCATGCGATAGGGCGCCTTCGAAATAGGAGCCGCACCCGGCTCTAACTCTATAGCAAACTCAACCTCACGTTCGGTGGCAATCCCGGCAACTCGTCAGGAAAAACATCAGAAACTCACTAACGACTGGAATCGATGAAAGCTCGACTCCACCATTCTCCGCCTTCAAGGCGTAACACCAATAACCGGTACACCCCTTTCGCAGAGTCTCATCGCCTTCAAGGCGTTAATAACGAGTTTCTGGTTCCCCCTCTTTCGCCCGGCGAAAGAGTGCTCGGTGCCATCATCGGCCAACATGGTGATGATTCTCGTGCGGTAGTTCATGATTGCACCATGCCGCTCGAGCCAATCATCACCAAGAATCAAATCCTCACCCTCGATACTCACAGCAATAAGATTAGAGGGCCAAGTCCTCTCACAAATAAGCACAGAACAGTCTCGAACCTCCTGATCACCAACGATCCTATCACCGCTAGGAAGCTTAACGATGAAGGGCTCACAAGGCGTCAAACGGTCGAGACTCAAACGACGTACACAATCCAGAGATATGAACGAATGCGTAGCACCTAATCGAAAAGCACACTGACTGTATGAGTAAGAATATAAACGGTACCTGTCGCCACGGTAGCCGCTGGATCATCGGCTTTCCGCATCTCATAGACACGCGGGTGGGCGGAGCCGACACTGGAAGCTCCACCCCTAACGGGCTGACCCCGACCCCTACCTCGGTCGGCACTGGGTGGAGGCGGCGGAGCAAATGAGCCCTGGTTCACACTCGGCTCCATAGGTGCTGGGTGAGAAGAACGGGCACCGAGGATTTTCTCCCTCTCGGCACAGAAAGCCGCCTTGTGGCCCGGTTGGCCACACTGATTACATATCAACAAAGGACTCGGGCAATTACGGCCGATGTGGCACTGGCGGCCACATTAAAACACTTCACCTCTCGAGAAGGGGCACTGGCAGCCCTGCTGGGAAACCCAATGGATCGAGCCGGGCCACCACCAGCGGAAAAGTTAGCAGATCAAATTTCTGCGACCCCCACCTTTGTGGCGAAAAATTCCTGCGGACTTACGCTTCTTACTCGCGGGCCGCCTCACTCGTCACCGACATATCATAAGCAAGGGCCCTACTCTGATAATCCTTCAATGTAGTGCATACGAGCCCCGACATATAGTCCCGAATCGACGACTTCATCCGTCTGGAGAAATGGAAAATCTTGTCACTCTCCTCGACAACTTGGGTCTTCACATAACCCAACTCTTTATTAAAATCAGCAATAGCTTGAGCTACGGGGATATCCCGCGGTTGAGCATCATAAAAAGCATGTACCCGAGCCTGTCTGACTGGCCACGGGCAATATTCGGTCTCCATCAACTCCTGAAACTCAGCCCACGAAGCAGCATGGTCTTTGGGCCCAACGGCCTCCCACCAGTCCGTAGCGTCCCCCGTGAGAAAGTATT
Source organism: Orobanche coerulescens (assembly GCA_033398695.1). Lineage (NCBI taxonomy): Eukaryota > Viridiplantae > Streptophyta > Magnoliopsida > Lamiales > Orobanchaceae > Orobanche > Orobanche coerulescens. The sequence continues at coordinate 188,439,772 of CM065804.1, read as the reverse complement.
GAGCAATAGGGACTCTACGTTCCTCGGGACAGTTAGTGGCAACGAAGACCTTTGATATCTCCTTGATCCACCCTTCCCAGCCAATCGGGTCTGAAGCTCCCGAAAACTGAGGAGGATGCATCTTGATGACATCTTGGAGCCAACGGTCCGCTCCGCCCCGATTAGCGTGGGCCTGATCCGGGTTCTGAACCGCCTGAGCTATTGCCGCCATTTGGTTCACCATCTGCTGCATTACGGCCGCAATACCAAGATCGCACGCTCCCGAGAAGAAGCATGGCTATGACGGTCGCCCGGTCTTTGCCCGGCTCCCGAAGATCGTGACGTGGCCGCCCCACCGGCCGCCCCACGTCCCCGGCCGCGTCCACGACCACGACCGCGACCACGACCTCTTCCAGAAACCATACTGGAGTTAAATAAGTAGCAAAAGCCATACTAGGGTAATTACGAGAGAAGAACAATAACAAGTCGAGAATCAAAGGTACGATGCAAGGAAATAAAGAACAGAGGAAGGAAAACTTACGGACCTTTGGTAATGCAGGAATCATGGCGGCGTGACGATGATGTGCAAAACCAAACACCACAAGACCCAATAAACCGACAAGCCTAGGTATCCATAAACCTAGTGCTCGATACCATTTTACGTAACACCCTCAAGATATTCGAGGTATATTACAGCCGTGAATCCTATATGGGACCCACCAGTGAAAAAGATCATACTCAACGACTCACATAAACGGCGACCAACACCATGTCATAAAGACGCAAAAGCAGAACAAGCCACCGGTTTAACCGGTCAATATAACATCATCATCCAACACAACATAATAAGCAACAATACAATCCAAACGAACAAGAACCCCTTAAGTACTCGAGTACAACTATTAGTCCAAAACCACAAAACATGATAAGGTAAAAGACACTAAAAGCGTCACTCGTGCACAATCATCACGCACGGCCATCATCCGCGTCTTGGTCAGTGCCCGTTCGTCTCGATGAACGACACTGAAATTCATAAAACGAATTTCCCCAAAACGGGTCCCAGAGGGGTTAGCAATTACGCTAGTACAAGTAACCAAATGAACAATTTACATCTTACACATATAGTAATGCATGCCATCAAGAAATCTTAGTTTCCAAAACACTCATTTCCTAAATGCCAACGATCAAATCACATTTGTAAAAATGCACCACAATTAACCGTGGATCCACCCCTCCGTGGACCCCTACCGAGACCCCGTCGGATCTAACCCGTAGTGGTTAAAAGCAAGCTCGCGGATCCACCCCTTCGTGAACCCCTACCGAGACCCCGTCGAGTCTAACCCGTAGTGAGCATACACACACACACAATTTCTCATACAAAACTACTATGTCAAGATCGTAAGTTCATAAGGATACTTGCCTCGATTAATTAGACGATGACACGAACGGAACGGAAGAGTTGAACACAACCGCAAGGAACCTGCGGAAATGAACCTCGCGATTCGAACAACACTATCACAACCAACTCTATACGATTACGGAAATGGAATACCCCCGGAAACCCGCCTACGATTCATGTATATTCATACAAAAATAACAACGAGGGCGGACCACAACCAAACCCTCTCGATTTCGCAAAACCATGAAAATATACCATGAATCCGTAGGGAAACTAAGAATACCAACAAGAATAATCATATTCATCATGAATCCATCAACGAAACGGAAAGAATCGGACAAAACCCCAAAATCCCCAATTATCCAAAAAGTAGGGTTTTAGAACATTACCTTTGGAGATTCAAGAACTAAGATCCGTAGAACTCGCTAGATTGATTATCCAAGCCTCACAACCGAAAAGAAATGATGAAAATCGACCGGATGAAGAACTCTCCTCTATACCCTCTCTCTCGTTACTCGCGATGCGGTGGAAAAGAAGAAGAAATGAGCGCTTCTCGCTCAAAACGACACATTTATAGTGTAACACGAGACTATCAGTAGGCCTATCTACCGATAGGCCCAACCGATAGCCAAAGAGAGATGCCGGCGGTTGAGTCTTTCGGCCCACCCTATCGGCCGAAAGGCTCTGGACGTGATCGGCCGATACCCATACGAAATGCCGCGGTTGAGTCTTTCGCCCACCCTATCGTAGAAAGGCTCTGGACGGTGCCCGACAATGTGATCTTCCACTAAAACGACCATAACTCTCTCGTCCGGACTCCGATTGACTCACCGTTTGAACCATTGGAAAGCTAACTCGATGTTCTATAATATTGCAAAGATTTATAATTTTTGGAGTCACCAAAAATTAATGGTGAGCTAACAAAGTCGAATTCATATGAGGAAAGTTGAAACAATGAACAATAACGAGAATACAATTCAACAGTTTGACAGGAAGGACACGCTGAAAAGTACACGAGGGTCACTACGATCGAGAAATACACCAAAAACGAAAATACAAGGGAAAGAAAAATACGGATATTACATAACAGGCGCGCCGGCAATGGTTTTGTAACACCCTCAAGATTTTCGAGGTATATTACAGCGCCGTGAATCCCTATATGGGACCCACCAGGCTGAACAGCATCATACTCATCGACTCACATAAACGACAAACCAACACCATGTCATAAGGACGCAAAACAGAATAAACCACCCGGTTCAACCGGTCAAACATAACATCATCAATCAACACAAACATAAAGGCAACAATACAATCCGGACGAACAAGAACTCTCAAGTACTCGAGTACAACTATTAGTTCAAAAGCCACAAATGATGAAAAGATAAAAAGACATTAAGACGTCACTTATGCACAATCATCACGCACGGCCATCATCTGTGTACTGGTCCAGCGCCCGCTCGTCTCGATGAACCTGACCTGAAATTCATAAAACGAATTTCCCCAAAACGGGTCCCCAGAGGGGTTAGCAACTACGCTAGTACAAGTAACCAAATGAACAATTTACATCTTACACATATAGTAATGCATGCAATAAAGAAAACCGTTCGAAAACACTCATTTCCGGAAATGCCAGTATCAAATCACATTTGTAAAATTCACCACAATTAACCGTCGATCCACACCTCCGTGGACCCCTACCGAGACCCCGTCGGATCTAACCCGTAGTGGTTAAAAGCAAAGCTCGTCGATCCACACCTCCGTGGACCCCTACCGAGACCCCGTCGAGTCTAACCCGTAGTGAGCATACACACACACAATTTCTCATACAAAACTACTATGTCAAGATTGTAAGTTCATAAGGATACTTGCCTCGATTAAATAGACGATGACACGAACGGAACGGAAGAATCAAGCACGACCACGAGGAACCGACGAGAATGAACCTAACGATTCGAATAGCACAATCACAACCACTTCTAAACGATTATGGAAATGGAATACACCCGGAAACCCGCCTACGATTCATGTATATTCATACAAAAATAACAACGAGGGCGGACCACAACCAAACCCTCTCGAATCCATAAAAATCCACAAAATATCCATGAATCCGTAGGAAAACTAACGATACTAACAATATTAATCGTATACATCATGAATCCACCAACGAAACGGAACTAATCTAAGAAAATCCCAAAACCCCAAATTAATCGAAATAGGGTTTTAGAACATTACCTTTGGAGATTCAAGAACTAAGATCCGTAGAACACGCGTTAGATTGATTGCCCGAGCTACACTACAAGAGAAATGATGAAAATCGCCCCAAGTTAAGAAATCTGAGCAGCTTCTCCCCTTCTCTCTCACTTCTCTCGCGATGCGATGAAAATGGGGAGGAGACGACCGATCTCGTCTAATAAGGACGAGATCGCGCAAATACCGCTTCGTGCCGCGACACGGCGAAGTGTGCCGCGGCACAGCCGAAAATCTACTCCTGTGTTTTATCATTGTGCCGCGGCACTGCGTGCCGCGGCACACTGATTGGGTTTGGTCGCGGAAGACACACGAGTGTGCCGCGGCACCGGACAGTGTGCCGCGGCACTGCTCGGCGCCAGGCCGCGGCACACACACACAATCTGATTGCAGACCAACATTTGGAGAAATTTGTGTGCCGCGGCGCACGCACCTTGTGCCGCGGCCCACACCCCCTTTTGGGTCCCAAAATGATAAAAATGATCCGGAAAGAGAATAAAACGATAGGAATCAATATTTGGGGACTAATAACACGAAATGGATCCACGGCAACCCCGAAACGGCGGTTTCGCACAACAATAACAAGAATATAGTTCAACAGTTTGACAGGAAGGACACGCTGAAAAGTACACGAGGGTCACTACAATCGAGAAATACACCAAAAACGAAATTACAAGGGAAAGAAAAATACGGATATTACAAGTTTGTCCGTGTATGATTTTGTTAGTCGTTATTTCAAGCAACAAGGCCTTAGAGAGACTTATAAGGAGCATATTAGTCCTATCCCACATCCTGATGAGTGGAATGTCCCACCGGAGATCTCATCCATCGTTTGCGTACCTCCAGAGGGGGTACGACAAGCCGGCCGACCAAGGATGAGTCGCGCACGGTCCGCTGTTGAAAATTTGCCCGCAGGTGGACGGCCTCAGGTGTGCGGTAGGTGTAAAGGAACCGGCCACAATAAAAAATCTTGCAAAGCATTCATTCCCATAGGTGGTGTGGATTTGAATATCCCTGAAGAAACTCAAGAAATCGATGAACAAACGAGGCAAAGGCGCCGGCATAAGAAGAGGTGTAGCATTTGCCGTAATGATGACCATGACATAAGGGGATATCCATACCGTGAAACTTAAATTGCTTATGTATTTTTATATTTTGTGACTTACTAGCAACAATTATGTGCTGATATTTTGATCCTCGATGGACCATGTATTGATTCAGTATTCTGATTATTAGTTGAAATGCATAATTTTGTGTCTATTTTCTTTACCTTTGAATTGAAATTTAAGTGTTCAGTTATGTAAAGCAAATAAAGGTGATTATGGAGCCAAACATTAACCATAACAAAGTAGCTCACTTCAAAGAGCAATAGTTTACAGTTCCAAAGCATATAACTTTACAAAACAAAATTTAATCACCATCACACAAAAATATCTAATAATAACATAAAAAAAACAATCAATTGGATCCCCTTTCCCCAATCTGTTGCTGTATCTTTAGTCTTGTATCACCGTCTTCATGAACTTCCTCTTCCAAAATAATTTTTTTGCTTTTATTCTCAGAAATCTCTAAATCATTATCATCATCACCATCTAGTATGACTGGAGTGCTCGCAGTGTTTTTAAATAGGCCCTGTTTCATGGAACACATTAATTTGCAATGATAGTCACTACACATACAACAAAATCAAAAAACTTACTCTGAGCATTGAGTATCTTCCTCTCGGCCTAGTTCTGTATGGTGGGTTGGGAGTAGGTATCCTCCTTCTTCTTTTTGGTGGTGGTGCTTCGCTTCCTCCTAAATCGATTTCTCATAATCGGCCGCTCATTTCGCGTATTTGATTTTAATGAATTTTAACTGATGTTAATTGATTAGGGTTTGAAGTGAAAAAGGGGGGAGGAGACCGACCCACGATGGGATTTTATAATAAAAGGGGGGAGGGGGACCGACCCACGATGGGATTTTATAATAAGGGGGGGCGACCCACGATGGGATTTTATAATAAAGGGGGGGGGACCGACCCACGATGGGATTTTATAATAAAGGGGGGGACCGACCCACGATGGAATTTTATAATAAAATAATTTGACCTTTGAAGTAAACACGATCGTGTACACGATCGCCGCGATCGCGTGTTCCAATCGTGTGACACGTTGGCAACCAGGTGTGAAATTGGCGCTGTATCCACGTATGCACACGATCGTGTACACGGTCGTGTCCACGATGGAACACACGATCGTGTGCACAAGAACATCAAGAATTTTCACCAATTTCTCAAATTACTCGTCAATTTAGGTATTGTTACTTATATATTAACAATTATTTGTTAATGATACACTTATCTAAAAAGTTATTGATTGAATTAACATAATATATTGCATATCATGTGTCGTCCAATTGTTCTCAGTGTATTAGTACGTACGGATAAGTTCAATCATCTGGATGAATTACCTCATATACTAATGAATTACAATGAAATGACAAATAGGAGTTTGTATAAGAAGCTATATAGTAATTAATGTTTGAACAAGCGATGTTTGAATCACAAAACATCATTCTAGATAACACAATAGTTCAAATTTGCAAAAATACCAAAAGTTCATATGCACACGATCGTGTACACGGTCGTGTCCACGATGGAACACACGATCGTGTGCACAAGAACATCAAGAATTTTCACCAATTTCTCAAATTACTCGTCAATTTAGGTGTTGTTACTTATATATTAACAATTATTTGTTAATGATACACTTATCTAAAAAGTTATTGATTGAATTAACATAATATATTGCATATCATGTGTCGTCCAATTGTTCTCAATGTATTAGTATGTACGGATAAGTTCAATCATCTGGATGAATTACCTCATATACTATTGAATTACAACGAAATGACAAATAGGAGTTTGTATAAGAAGCTATATAGTAATTAATGTTTGAACAAGCGATGTTTGAATCACAAAACATCATTCTAGATAACACAATAGTTCAAATTTGCAAAAATACCAAAAGTTCATATGCACACGATCGTGTACACGGTCGTGTCCACGATGGAACACACGATCGTGTGCACAAGAACATCAAGAATTTTCACCAATTTCTCAAATTACTCGTCAATTTAGGTGTTGTTACTTATATATTAACAATTATTTGTTAATGATACACTTATCTAAAAAGTTATTGATTGAATTAACATAATATATTGCATATCATGTGTCGTCCAATTGTTCTCAGTGTATTAGTACGTACGGATAAGTTCAATCATCTGGATGAATTACCTCATATACTAATGAATTACAACGAAATTACAAATAGGAGTTTGTATAAGAAGCTATATAGTAATTAATGTTTGAACAAGCGATGTTTGAATCACAAAACATCATTCTAGATAACACAATAGTTCAAATTTGCAAAAATACAAAAAGTTCATATGCACACGATCGTGTACACGGTCGTGTCCACGATGGAACACACGGTCGTGTGCACAAGAACATCAAGAATTTTCACCAATTTCTCAAATTACTCGTCAATTTAGGTATTGTTACTTATATATTAACAATTATTTGTTAATGATACACTTATCTAAAAAGTTATTGATTGAATTAACATAATATATTGCATATCATGTGTCGTCCAATTATTCTCAGTGTATTAGTACGTACGGATAAGTTCAATCATCTGGATGAATTACCTCATATACTAATGAATTACAACGAAATGACAAATAGGAGTTTGTATAAGAAGCTATATAGTAATTAATGTTTGAACAAGCGATGTTTGAATCACAAAACATCATTCTAGATAACACAATAGTTCAAATTTGCAAAAATACCAAAACTTCATATGCACACGATCGTGTACACGGTCGTGTCCAGCCGTGTGCACGATAAAACACACGATCGTGTGCACGGCCGTGCCCACGATAGTACTCACGGTCGTGTGCACACGGTCATGCCAGCCATCGTGCGCACACGACAGCATCAACCCATGACCGTGGGTAGGTTGCACACGATCGTAACACACGATGGCCACGATCGTGTGCATCCATCGTGTGTAACACAGAGCCAACACATTAAGATTTAACAACACTGACACATTCATATTGCCAAAACTTTCTAAATACAACATAAATATTTAACAACACACCATAAACCATTCTACATGTCTAAAGACAACATAAAGATTTTAGCAGCTAAACCATATCGATATTTCTTAATATATTTTTCATTAAGTTCCTTGATTTGGTGCCTTGCTCCTGGGTTTTCAGAGACGAGTCGATCCAAGTACATGCACGCGAAGGGGCCACAACTGTGATTTTCGTTTTGTATGAACTGTAGCTCTCGTGGCATAATTTTGAAACTCATCTCCGTGTCATACTTCGTTTTCGATTGGTTGTTCATCCAATACCCGGATTGAGCTAGCACACGAGGCATCAGACGCATAATCGGTCACAGTTGGTTGAATCGGTATCGACCATCTTCGTGGTGGTGTGACAAGGAATCGTACAACTCCACGGCCCATGCTATGATGTCAATCTTGATAGTCACCCAGTGGCTTTGGTCGAGGCAACAAATGGCAATGATCTGTTCAAACAAAATATGTAATCATATAAGATCATCACATCAAACATAGCGAATCATTTATAAATATAAATTTCAAATGGCAACAAATCGTCAATTATTTATAAATATAAATTTCAAACTTACTTCGTTGCAATTTAACCATGGAACCGCATGTGGTGTATCAAGACCTGTCATGTAGTCCTCGATGCATTTAGGAATTTTTCACTCCTTGTAAACCGGCTTCCCCGTCACCTTGATACCAAGTGGATCATCCGGATGGAGTCTTGCAAACTCGTTGGCCAAAACTAACTACAAAAAGCCAAACCACAAAATTAAAAAAAATCGATATCAAACCAATGATATACAAGTGAGTAGGTTATAGAACTTACGTAAAATAGGGAGCCGGCAAGTACAGTGCCAACTCTACCGACACCAACACTACGGACTCCCCTCCGAAGCCTTGATCGAGTCGCAAGCACATAATAGTATATCACCTCGGCATCAAAGTCTTCACGGCTAGACTCTATCCGGTCAAATAACGCCTGGGTGAGAGCATGCCCAGTCTCCAAACACCGGACAATAGCATCACGTGGCTGCTCCCTCCTAAACTGTAGGTACAACTTCTTCAGAGCCTCGCTATCTCTGGGAGGCGCAACCACAAAAGGCTCCCGAAGAGCAGCAGATGGTCGACTCACTCGCGGTGGAAGACTACGCTCACCCAAATACTGCGTTCCGGCACTCTCACCATCTTCGTCACCCTCAGCATCCCTCTCACAACTATAATGATCAGAGAGTTGTATAGCCGGCTGCTCGATCTCAAAAACTGGCTGCTCGATCTGAAATGGAGGTTGTTGCTCAGGACCACCACCCTCACTTCGAAACATCGCACTGTAATGATGCTCGTCCTGAAACCAGTCGAACATCGTCCCATACTGCTGAAACGGCGCCTCAAATGGCTCATACTGATGCTCGTAATCAAGGGGCTGCTGAGTCCGCTCAACAGAATGATGAATCTGAGAATGGTGACTGTGCTGGACCTCAGAATGGTGGGTAGGCGGATGCTGAGAATGGTGACTCGGCTGACGCTGAGAATGATGACTAGGCTGACGATGAGAATGGTGATTGTGTGCTGCGCCAGAGACTGAGTGACGTGGAGGGTCAGGAATCCTCCGCTGGGCGCTGCTAACAGATGCAGAATGACGAGGCCTATCATGGCTCCCAGCTGAGTAGTGTACCGGTCTCCTAGAACGTCTATGCATAGGTCCGAAGAAATCCACGATCCCAGAAAGCACCCGGCGAGAAACTCGAGCAATAAATCCGGACTCAGAATCGTCGTACAAGATCGCCTTCAAACGGCGATCGAAGTACTCATCCCTGCTCGTGTCCTGGGTGTGGTCCGGACAAGGAAGTCCGTGGACACAACACACCCTCTCTGGCTGCCTCTCCCGGTCCGATGTCTCTGCACCATCTACTGGTGGGGTACTCTGCCGGCGTCGCTTCGACACTTTATGTGCCGACTCATATGTAATCAATTTTCCAGCAGCCTTCTTCAACCTATCCATAACTTTCTTCCTCGGGATCGGCGCAGGCTCATCCTCCTTATTCCTCACAGATATTCTTACAGGCTTAATGAACATAACGTCATATGGCGAGCCATTTTCAAATCTCAGGTAGTAGTACTCAGCCTCATCCTTCTCCAGATGCGGTAAAGAGGGAAGTACTTTGTGCTGCAACAATAGTCATTAAAGCATACCATTAGATGGGCAATCACATAATGTTGAAGAGATGAGTGAAGTTAGGAGAAAATACGTTTACAAATTTATGTACTTTATCGTCGAAGAAATGAGTGAAATCACAAAACATCTTCCTCGTAGTCCACATCAAACACCGGGGGACTTGGACAGTTTTATCTCGAATACCACACAATGCTCCCAATGCAGGAATCATCTCATACGACCATATTTGTAAAGCCCAAACAGGACCATAGAAGTGATAGTCCTTGTGCTCTTGTCCCTCCTTCATGGCAACGTTGCCTATGTAGTAAGATAAAACCCCAAAGACATAAGAACCCCAAGGAAACATATCCCACTGCTCGAAATCCTCCACTAATGCCCATGCCCATGTCTCGACCATCATGTCGTCACGGCATAGGATAAAGTAGTAGTATATAAGCAAATTGGCAACCTTGACATAATCTCTTATGTCTCTACCAAAATCTCGAGCATTGAACCTCTTCCGTAACACTAACCTTAATATTTTTGCCATGGAGTATTCTCGTGGAAAATACCGCAGACGGAAGGAGATGGTCGTCCCGGGATGGAAGGTAGAGTTTCCAAAATGGAGTCCCGTGATCAAGGCAAAATCACGGGCCGTAAACGAATGGTCCTCCCGCAAACCTCGAACCACGACTCATCCGGGGATTTGATCACCCTCCAATTGACGAGCAATCAAGTGATGTAGACAAGATTTGAACTCCCATTCCTCCTAACTTTAATCAAGCGCCCAGACCCTCTGGTCAAGCTCTCGATAGCTCGATCAGCAACAGTGGAATTGCGGCCCATACTTCTTAATGTCTCAATGATCTCTTTAAATACCGCCTCCCGTATGTAAAGATTCACTTGACGTGTAACAAAACGCAATGTAGGTCTCTTCCATACGCAACCAGTCTGCAATATGGACATACAACTCATAAGAATATGATAAAATGCTTAAGAGAACGAAAAAATTTCGCCTTGCACACGATCGCATGCACACGATCGATGCCCGTCGTGTGAAAACCATCGTGCCACACGACGGTTCACACGACGGCAACGATCGTGTGCTCGCGATCGTGTGCAAGGCAGAGCTTTTGCTCTTCTAGCACACGGCAAAGACACACGATCGGCGACCGCCGTGTGTAACCATCGTGCCCACGAAAGACCATCGTGTACACAATGGTCTCATCTTCTTCGATTTATCGTGGGAAGATGAACAACCGTCGTGGCACGATCGTGTGTGAATGAAAATACACTAACCGGCGACTCATTGACGAATTGCTCTTCAGATGGAGTGTCACTAGCGGAACTTCTGGCGTCTTCAGATTCTCTGTGGTAGTCGGAGGTCGACATTTTCTGGCCGGCGAAGGGTTTAACGACGGGAGAGTTTTTTTGCAGAGAGGAGGAGAGTTTTTTGGCAGAGGAAAATATTGAGTTGTGGGACCGTTTTTTTATTGTTGTTTCGTTTTAATAATCTTCCTTTTTCTTTTTTAGTTTTTTTTTCTCTTATTGGTAGACTTTAAGGGTAATAAAGTCTTTTAACACATTTTGGTATAAAAAACTTATAGTTTTATGAATGGGGATATATAACTTGTTACTTTTATACTTTGGTACTAAAAAAGAGAGATCCCAAATAATAATGTCATGAGTTTGATTTTGTGCACACATTAAGAAAAAAAATTCATGTCCAAATTATACTCTTCATAATTGATGACTTGTAATTAATGAGTGAGAATGTGATTTTTGAGCTGCGTTCACTAGGGGTATTATCGGAATTAGAAAGAAAAAAGTTAAATGACCTCTATTTTGAAAAACTTAAAAAGACGAAAGCGCCACTTATTTAAAATAAGGAGTACTATCAATAAACAAGCATGTTAATACTTGTATGTGATCACGAACACAACAAATAAAATATATATATATATATATATATATGAGATTGTTATTCTACAGAATGATTTTATTGTATTTTCCTTCTTTTATTGATTTGTAAATTTGTAATGCTTTTTATTACAACTAGTGTATAGCCCGTCGAAACTCGACGGGTAATCACTTTACATTTTAATTTATAAGTAAAAACTTAAAAATAATTTAAGATTACAGTGTCACTACTTAATCGCATCACAAATGAACACACCAATAAACAGAATTGATGAGGATAAGATTCAGTCACTCGAACTCATTTAGAATTTATGTACTTGTACTCGTCCTAAACCCGATTGAAGATAATTTTCCTACTTATTCGAGTTAAAAACTCGAACAGTAACATATGATATAATGGGAGCATGGTTCAGCCTCTCATACTCGTTTAAAATTTATATACCCGTATTCATCACAAACTCGATTAAAAGATAAATTTATTATCCTTTTAAAAACCCAGACCATATATAATATCCACTAAGTACTAAGAGCTTGTTTGCTACGTGTGATTAAAGTGTATAATATATTTAATACGCCTTTATACTTTGTTTGGTATAAAGTACAAGGCCCTTGATAAAATTCGAGCCCATATAAATAATACTGATTTTTGATATTACGTATCCCACCTAAGAAGTGGTATTAGGTGATATTAAACAATACTACAACTAATAAATTCAATAAACTACCATGATATCAATATTTTGCAGAGAATTTAATAAATCGTACCAAATATGATATTAATTTCTTATATTGTATAAGAAATCTAAGTCAATCTTATCAAGCTTTATCCAATACAACTTAGCAAACGAGCTCTAAACATATTTAAATTATACAATTTGAATAACTAAACAAAAGTTGCTATAGTAATTGGTTAACGCATCTCAATAAAACCTCAACCATTGTAAAGTAAAAGTTAAGAATAAATATCATAAATTGTAAAAAATTACAACTTAAATTCCTAGCATAAGTTTGGAATTATACAATCTTCAAAAACTCGTTATAATTTATGTAGCGATATTTTGATGTGAGATTCAAGATTTTAAATAAATAAAAATAAAAAAATAAAAAAATCATGCACAAGATGGAGTTAACATGCTACTCCGAATTCCTAATTGCTTTTAGATACTTTAAGTATTTATTTATAAGTGAAGAGTATCGAATCTATTAAAATAAATAAAATTATATAAAAATAATATTTATGCATATATAAATTAGATATTAAAAAAATACTTACATATTTTGGCCATTGAGGTTTACTAAAAAATTTGCCAAATTAAATTTTCTAATAAGAATAAAGCCATTCATTTGGACAACTCAATTGATGACCAAATTAAAGTAACAATGTAATCACTATCAAAGTTCAGAGTTTAGCCGACAGCAAAATGTTGTCGGCTAAAGTCGAAAATCGTCGGCTAAAGTAGCCTACCGTCGGCTAAGAGTCGGTCGGCTAAAGTTTAGCCGACGGCTAAAACGAAAGGTCGTCGGTTAAAGTTGAGGTTTAGCCGACGACGAATATACCGTCGGCTAAAACCATGTCCACTTTAGCCGACGACTAGGAAATCGTCGGCTAAAACTGCTCCACTTTAGCCGACGTACTGCTCCACTTTAGCCGACGACTAAGACACTGTCGGTTAAAACTTTATTTTATGTATAAAAAAATAGCTTTAGCCGACGGTTAGTGCTAATGTTGTCGGCTAAAGTCTATTAAAAAAAATCAATTTATGAAATTTCCAAACCTGTTATTTTTAACCTGTATGTTATAAATGCAGAATACATCGCCCTAACAGACGTATAAAGCTGAAGAACAGACATATATAATTAGACTTTATATGTCTGTTTTACCAGAACAGATGCAAAAAGTACCCTTTTATATGTATGTGCTGGTAAAACAGATGCAAAAAGTACCTTTTTTAAAAAAAATTATTTTTTTGTATTTTCAACTAGCACCTATCCAATTCATTATGCTACACCCCAAAATATCAAAATCCAATATACATCTCAACCCTAACAATATAAAATTATTAACATAAAACAAACTGCTAGACTGCTATAACAGATCATATAACAGGAAAAATTACAAGTATGAATATTTATATGCTTTCGGATTTGCATGTACAAAGAGTTGCATGCACCTGTGCAAAGCCGTACTGTCAGCAGGAATTAAGTGTACAAGCAATTTTCTAACATAAAGATTAGAAAGAAGCTGCTAGGTTCATTTCCACACTGGTAGGAAACTTAAATTTTTAACAAATAACTTACAATGATTGAAGAAAAAAGTTTGTTACAACAAAATATAACGTAGGAAGATGTAGAAATTAAACATCCTATTACTGCAATAATCTGTAGCATATTAATAAAGCCTCGGTGCTAGCAGATTAAGATTAAAAAATAATAGGGGAAAGACTAAGAGGGGCATGGTTCTGCTTACAAGCTGCATTTGTATACCCTCCAAAGTTTCAAGTTATACCAAAGGCTCCACGAGATAAGCTTTGTAAGTTGGAACTGGAGGAGTCTCCTTAATCACAGTACTTTGCATGAAGGCTATCAACTGCATAAGCATATATCCAACTTAAAAGGGCTTTGCTCGAATGATTTAAGACCCAAATAATTGATAGAACTAACTGCAATTTAAACCTGTGACTTCATGTATCATGAAATTAAACTAAAGTTATACTTGTGTATCACTTTGTCCTACTTTGAAACCTTGCTAAGTACACAAGTATCTCACTAAGTTAGCTAGCTTCCTACCATACGACTAAAACCAGGGAAATGAATCGATGCGTTGTCAGATAATGTGGGGATAAACAATCCTCTATCGAGTTTTGATATAGTGCCAACATACAGCAAGCTGCTGTCCCTAAGACAAATGAAATTGTTGGGATAAACAATCCTGTATCGAAGTCTTCTCAAAATGCCAACATAGAGCAAAAGTATAAAGTGCCATCATACAGCTAGAAGCTCATCAGTCAGTATGATACCAAGTATGGAAGCTGTCCTGAAATAATCATACAGCATCTCTCCATACAGTAGCACTAAGATAGCCTACAGCATTATGTTGGATACAGCATACATGCTGTAAGTATTAAGTACTTCAACACTTATCCAACAGGACTGAAAACCGTTGAAACGGAATCTGCCTTATTCGCTAAAAGTCAAGTCCCGTTTGAAAAGAAGTATTTAAATACTGAAGGGACAAAGTGTTGGAGCACTATTGGTCGGAATCGCCGCTTGGATATAGAGTTGTAAAACTCTTTCGCGTTGTGGAATCGATTTAAATAAAGGTGTGGAAATTAAACGACAAAAGGATTTATAGAGGTTCGGCCAAACATGTCTACGTCCTCTCTCGGTATCTTTCTCTATAGGTTAAAGATAAACCTCTGCACCTATCTTCTATCGGTCGAGGGATAACCGTTACAAGCTCGTCTTCTATCGGTCCGAGTAAACCATTCAATCTCTCTTCTATCGGTCGAGATATTACCGTTACAAACTTGTCTTTATGTCGGTCCAAGTTAAACCGTTTTCCTTTTCTATTAGACAAGGAATCAACCAACTCTAGCTTTCTATCGGTACTAGATAAACCTTACTTAGATATCGATTGCGATCTAACAATGCCGGATCCTTGATCCTAATAACACCGAATCCAATCCTATCTTTTCTTTTTCTCTCTCTTGTATGATTTTGTGTATAATACTCAATCACTCTTAAATTAAGCTCAAGAACAAAAATTATAACATTTACAATGATATATCAAGTATGATTGCTTTGCTCAATGTTGTTGTGTGGTTTGATACCAAGAGTTTTGGTATTTATAGCCATCTCCATCAAACTAGCCGTTACTGCCAGCTTTTATTAGCGTGCGCTAGCCTTCTTGCTTAGCATGCGCTACCGCGTGTTGTTGCATGTTACGTACGTAATGTACCATGTAGCATACGTTAACTGTTTCCATATTCAGTCCAGTGGCTACTGTCTCTCTTTGTTAGCGTGCGCTAATATATCCTCTTAGCGTGCGCTAATAACACATCATTGCATGCGTCATATATCCGTTTGTACTTTTGACTTCTGACTTGACTTTCCACCGAATCACCCAACATTCATATGTTTGAATACAAATGCTATTTAGCGTGCGCTATGCCTTATGTCAGCACATACGTCATTCTGTGCTGAAAGTCTTCACAACGGTAATATTCCTTCGATAATGTGCGTTCTTCTTCATGTGTAGTGTGCGCTATCTTCATCAGGTAGGTTGTCTTCAGGTAGCTTCGAACTCGTCTGATCTGCAGACAGAACCCGTTAGTGTGCGCTAACCTTTGTGTCTAGCGTGCACTAGCTTTGTAATTTGGTCAGCTTTTTACGTCTTCGTCTCCTTCGTTGTTTGCTTCGCCTCCTTGTTGTTTTGTTTTGTTTAGCAACTTAATCATCAAAACTCTATTTATAAATATGTGGAATACAATATTCCAACATAAAGTATTTAAATACTAGCCGATACAGATCTTCAATCAAGGAGCAAAAACCGGATCGTGTTTTATTCAAATCAATCATCCCGTTGGAACAGACTTTTGCTGAACGGATCTATTCAGAGGCTTTATATACCCCATAGATTGAAGATCAGTTAACTTCAACACATACAAGCTTACAAGCAATACACGAACGATCTATCGACTGAATATTTAATATCATCAGATCAAGCTTACAAGAGCAAAGTATATTTCTTCAAGTATCCTTCATATTTGAAAAGAAGAAATATACTCAGTCAATCAAAAACAACCATCATCAGCTCAAGATCTTCATAGTCAAGCTGTTGTTCTTACCTGGTTACTTTACTTTTTACTTCGAGTAAAAATCTAGTTCTGCGTGAGGTAAAGAACTTATTCCGACCTGTGTGGGACGAATAAGACGAAGCTTTGGAACTGTGTGTGATGAAGCAAGTCAAGAGTTAGCTTTGACCAATCTGTGTGAACGGTTGAAAGCTACAGTCTTTGTATCAATCTGTGTGAACGATACGCGGATAGGTTTGATTATAGACACGTAGTTGTGTACGCAGTGTTTATAATAAAACGTTTTACTCATGTGTGGAGAACCAGTGGACGTAGAGGGGTCTACCTCGAACCACTTTAATTACTGTATTAATTACCTTCTGCATTTACTGCTTTCATTATTGTGATTTGTTTAAGTATACTTCAAAAACCTTATATGCACCAAGCAAACAGGAGATTAGCCCAGTTGTTGTATTTACAGCAACTTATTGTTGCAAGACTTCCGCTATGCACTCTAATCTGAAATCGTACAGCTTGTTGCTAAAATCTTTCCAAGCTATATTCTGTATACTTAGTGGCCAACAAGTGGTATCGGAGCGGTTGATTCTAAAAAGAATCAGTCGTATTTTTAACTGAATGAGATCCTTAAAATCACTTTATTTTTGAAAACTTCGTTATCTTTCCTATTCTTAGACATTGATACCTCATTGATTAACAAAGTACCAATGTTTTCTATTAGCGAATTTGACGACTGGAGAATCAGGATGGAAGCTCATCTTGTTGCCATGCATGAAGAGATGTTTTATGTCATCCAAGAAGGTCCCATAAAAATCATGAAGGTGAATACGGCCGCAAGGATTGAAGGCCAAGCTCATGCCGAGATGCTCGAGAAGAGCGCGGACAATGGACCATAGATGATCGAAAATGCACCAATCTCGATAATGTTGCTAAGAACGCCCTATTTGTCACTCTTGACAAAGGCACGTTCTCGAAGGTAAAGAGCTGTAAGACAGCCAAAGAAATCTGGGAAAAACTCAAGATGATTTGCAAGGGTACTGAGGTCTCAAAACAAAAGAAAATTTCAAAACTAACTCAGCAATTCGAATCTGTTGAAATGAAACCAAATGAAACTCTTGAGAAACTTGACCTCAGATTCACTGGCATTGTCGGTTAACTTGAAGCGTTGGGCAAAATTTATATCCAAAAGGAGAAGAATTTAAAAATTTTCAGATTTCTCCCTACTCGATGGGACATTAAGACAACAACTATGCATGTGTCATGCAATCTTAATGATATATCTACTTTTGACCTCTTTTCTGACCTCAAGGCATTTGAGTATGATACTGACAGGAGAGAGAAAGCTGAAGAATCGCCTGCGAGGACTACAGCGCTAGCCACTGTATCCAACAGAAGGCATAGCATGCCCATCACATCAAAGTCTACTCACAAGAATGCTGACAATGATGAAGATATCCTGTCACAAGACGAAATGGCGCCCCTCATGCATAAATTCAAGAAATTTATCAAACAGTCTCGAAAGACTCCCTATAGGCCCAAGCCTGTTCACAAGGTAAATACCGAATCTTCCTCTGGTGATGCTAACCTGTGCTACAATTACAGGAAACTAGGACATTATGCAAATAAATGTCCTCATCCTAAAGTTCAAAGGTTGCCGGAAGCCGAGCAACAGGAAAAAGACGAAAGAAGACGTGCTTGGAAAAACAAGCTCAAGGCCCTGATTTGCGAATCAGAAGCCTCCCCCACACCAACAAAGTCCGAATAATGTCTTTAGGCAGTCACTGACAGTGACTCGTCAGATGATGAATTCGAAGATAAAGCCTATCTGTGCTTTATGGCCAAAGACATACCGGAAGACGAAGATAGCGATGATGAGGTAAGCTCAACCTCAATTATGCCTGCAAATGCATCATACCTTTGAAAAGATGATGAATGAATTCAAAATAATCAAAAGGCCCATGAGACATTGAAAAATGAAAACATACAGCTCCAAATTTCTAACCTAGAGCTGAGGGAAGAAAACGACTTGCTGAAAGTAAATTACGAAAATATGTCTGTTGACTGTGAAAACAACAACGTCGATCACGAAAAACTCATGGAGAGCAATCATTAACTTGCTCACGAGCTAAATGAGGCTAAGTCTCATAGTGAAAGCAAGACAAATGATTTTGTTCTGCTCCAAGATAAAATAAAAACTCTCGAAAAATGAGAAGCAGAACTTGAGACCATCCTAAAATATTTCGAGAAATCATCTAAAAGGATGGAAGAAATTCTAAGCATCGGGAAACATGCTCATGATAAAAGTGGCTTAGGATACAACTCATGTTCCAATAAAGGGAAAACTAGTACTTTGTTCGTCAGGGGTGTGGAACCCATTCCTGTATCGAAAGAAATCCCAAGTCCTGTGAAGGCACCTGTTGCACCGCGAACAGCAAAAGCTGCCATTCCGCCACCACAGTCATATTCCAGACAGCGGAATCCTCAGCCATTCAGACCTGTAAGGCGTAACCAACAGCATGCTCCCCGAGCATATCAAAAGCGCCAGTAGCCGTTCAGAAAGAAGGTTGTACCCAAATATCAAAGGCCTGCACAGCAGTACTTCCAACAGTACAGCGCGCCTAGATATTGGATATAGGAGCCTTGTTATCCATCACGAAAGCAGGTCGCCGCACAGTATCAGCAACAGCTTTGGGAATCCAACTAGGAGACCCAGAAGGCAAGCTGTTAGGCCGAAGAAAATGGCTCCACCTCCAAGACGGTATTCGTACTGGATTAATAATAATAACCCTGAATTTTTCATGTATAATGATTATCATGGTTACAGCGACTACGTACCTATCCCACATAGATACCGCAAGAATGTATCTAAAGTAAACTACAGTAAACCCATTGCTGTCAGGAAAATCTAGGTACCTAAAGGCACTAACCCCCATGGACCCAGCATTCAAAGGGGATCTAAATATACTTAATTCCTTTGCCTACAGGACATCTTAGAGAAGGACATCTGGTACTTTAACAGCAGATGTTCTTGGCACATGACAGGAGACAAAAGCAAGCTGTCAGATTTCATAGAAGGTCACGGTCCAAAAGTGCACTTCAGTGATAAATCAAAAGGAAGAACAAGAGGGAAGGGAACCCTGCTTGTGGGAAAATTCAAAATCACCGATGTAGCTTATGTTGAAGGCTTACAATACAATCTACTCAGTATTAGCCAGTTTTGTGACAAACAGTTTTCGGTGAAATCCAATATAGATCATTGTAGAGTCAAGAACATCCTAACCAAAGAAGTTGTGCTCACAGGAAGCAGATCAATTAATATGTATATTGCTGACTGGATGCCTACGAGCTCCACAATTCCTTGTTTTGTTGCCAAAGGCACTGCAGATCTAAGCTGGTTATGGCACAAGAAGTTGTCTCACGTCAACTTCAAGACGATCAATATGCTCTCTAGACAGGGAATGGTCAGAGGTTTGCCCAATGTGTCATTCCAAAAAGACAGCGTCTGTGGACCCTGTCAGAAAGGCAAACAAATCAAGATCACCCTGAAGAGCAAATCCTACCTTTCCACTCACAGAGTTTTGGAAATGCTACACATGGATCTCTACGGTCCTGTAGACCCAGTAAGTTTGGGAGGTAAAAAATACTGTCTCGTTATTGTTGATGATCATTCCAAGTATGCTTGGACAATCTTCCTAAGCAAAAAGAAGGAAACAACATCAAAGCTGCCCGAGCACCTGAGAAAGCTTCAAAATGAGAAAGGGTTGAGTATCATGTCCATTCGTTCTGATGGAGGTACTGAATTTACTAACCGCTTTATAGAGCAATACTGTTCGAAAAATGGAATACAGCACGAATACTCAGCTGCCCGAACACCTCAACAAAACGGTGTTGCCGAGCGAAAGAACAGGACACTTAAAGAAGCAACAAGGACCATGGTTGCCGCAAGCAAGTTGCGACAGCGTTTCTGGGGTGAAGCCACCAATACAGCGTGCTATACACAAAACCGTTGTATCATCAATAAACACCACAACAAAACAGCATACGAGGTATGGAACAACAAAACTCCATTAGTTTCATACTTTCACATATTTGGATGCAAGTGTTATGTTTTGAACAAATGGAAGGATCAACTTAGAACCTTCGATGAGAAGTCGATGAAGGGATATTTGTTGGATATTCCCCTGTCAGCAAAGTTTACAGGTTCTTTAATAAACGGAAGCTGACAATTGAGGAATCAATACATGTAGTGTTCGACGAACCTCACCATAATCCTATAGGAATAGAAGATGTCACTCAGAATATCCAACAACTCACCATTGATGATCCACCAACTCCTAAAGAACCTGTCGTTGACTTAGAAATCAACCCCGCAGCTGTAAGAACAGAAGTAGATGAAGCTGATGCTGTACAAGCTGAAGTTGAAACTACAGCAACTCTAGATACAGTATGGGACGCAGAATTAGAACCCGACAGAAGATGGTTGAGATATCACCCACAGAAGTTGATCATAGGAAATATTGATGCTGGTGTATCTACCCGTAGGAGAATACATAGTACATAAGGAAATGTACTATGTGCGCAAGAAGAACCCGAATCTAAGATTTTCTCCATTTCCTGTAGGGAGGTCTCTATCTGAACTTAGAAGACTTAACATGTGCACTATCGCTGTATTCTTAGCTCAATCCGAACCTGTTTCCACCAAAGAAGCTCTAAATAATTCTCACTAGATTACATCTATGGAAGAAGAGCTTAATGGTTTCGAAAGAAACAATGTATGGTATCTAGTATCTAGATCAACACATCAAGCAGCAATTGGAACAAAATAGGTATTTCGAAATAAGAAGGATGGAAATGGACTCATTATCAGAAACAAATCCCATCTAGTCGCACAAGGCTACAGACAGGAGGAAGACAGAGTACGATGAAACTGTTGCCCCTGTTGCCAGACTAGAAGCCATTAGGATATTTCTGGCCTTTCCCGCCCATAAGAGCTTTATTATCAAATGGACGTCAAGAGCGCATTCCTAAATGGAGACCTTGCTAAAGAAGTCTATGTTGAACAACCACCAGGGTTTGTCAACATAGAAGGCGGAGACCTTGTATACAGGCTGCGGAAAGCACTGTATGGAGTTAAGCAAGCACCTAGAGCACAGTATGAGACCCTATCCCTGTACCTTACCAATAATGGATTCGAGAAAGGTGTTGTGGACAAGACCCTCTTTAAAATACAGGAAGGTGATGACCTCATGATGGTTCAGATATGTGTCGATGATATTATATTTGGTTCAAATAACCTCGATTTATGTCAAAGGTTATCTCATCTCATGCAAAGTAAATTTGAAATGAGTATGATGGGAGAACTTAGTTATTTCCTAGGATTGCAGGTAAAGCAGTTCCCTACAGTAATCTTCATCAACCAAGAAAAGTACAGCAAGGAGCTTCTCAACAAATTTGGGAGAATAACTCTAAATCATCGTCAACGCTCATGAGCACTTCCGTGCAAATTAGTGCTGACGAAGTTGGAAAGCGGTTGATCAATCACTCTACAGAAAGCTAATTGGCTCACTCCTGTACCTAACGGCTAGCAGGCCCGATATCCAGTTTGTTGTAGGAGTATGTGCGCGATATCAAGTAGCACCTAAAGAATCACACTTCACAACAGCCAAACGAATCCTGAAGTACGTCAAAGGAACAGTTGATGTAGGATTGTGGTATCCTAAAGAAAGCGGATTCGATTTGGTTGGCTACAGCAACTCATATCTCGGAGGATGCAAGATAGATAGGAAGAGTACAAGCGGTACTTGTCACTTTCTTGGATCTAGACTTGTATCTTGGTTCAGTAATAAGCAATTGGCAAACTCGTTTTCCACAACAGAATCAGAATACTATGCTGCTGGTAGTTGCTGTATGCAGATCCTTTGGATGCAACAACAGCTGTCAGATTATGGAATTGAAGCCAAGGAAACACCGATCATGTGCGATAGCATGAGTGCAATTGCAATAACGCACAACCCTATATTGCAATCACGTACTAAGCACATCATATGAAGCATCACTTCATTAGAAATCATGTTGAGAACAAGGATGTTCGGCTCAAGAAAGTTCATACAGATATCCAGTTAGCCGACATCTTTACCAAGCCTCTCGGCACAGCAAGATTCTATATGCTTCGACAAGAATTGGGTTTCCTACAGCCTAACTCCTTGTAAGTTTTTAATGCTTTTACTCAACAATTGAGGGGGAACGCTGTAAGACCCACGAATATAGTATCCATCGTTAATTATCTATACACTCAGACAATCCGAACAGCACTGTAGGAACAAAGAGACATACAATTATCCTACAGCTGAGGTGTGCAATAATTAAGGGGGATTACAGTATGACCCATGTATACAGCAGTAATCTGAAAATTGATGTATGGAATTAAATCACATATGTACCTTTTAAGGGGGAACGTTGTATGTATGCGGATACAGCACATACTATGGAATTCAATTAATATTATATTCTAGTATTTTATTTATTTCAAAACAGATTTGAGTCCACGTGCCTTGTTTTAAATCAAACGTCTTTTGCATTAAATGCTTTGCACGATATCTGGACTATTTCATCTCAAACGCCGCGATTTTTCAAATTATTTCATAATTTCGCACCACCGTTTCGGGCAATAAGGGAAGTTGATACGTCAGAAGTGGGACCCGCTATTATTTCGAAATTGGATGGATAAGATATACTAGTTACGCTCGATTCATCCTGTACGTTAATTTAAAACAATGGTTCTCATCCCTTAAATCTGACCGTTCACTGTCTGAAAACCCTAAATATTCCCACCGCCCAACTATAAAAGGACTGTTTTTGCCCCTTTTGACTCTTTATGCGTTTTTGCAAATTAAACGAGTCTTTGAACAAACAGCCCACATTTCTCACTGCAATCTTACTGCGATTTTCCTTGAATCTCACTTTCTTTTCTTCAAGAAACTACTATGGCATCATCACAGACTTCCTCTCCATCTCTCAAAAAGACCGCCACCATCATTGACGGAAGGATCTTTGCCAGATCTGTGGTTGTTGAGCATGTTCATGCTGAAGGAGACGATGTCGAATCCATGGAGATCATCGTTTCGAGTATTCGTCAGCAGGGCCTATATCGCCTTGGAAGTCACAATCCTGAGTGCTATAATGCGCAAATTGTTGAGGAATTTTACCTCAACACCTCTGTTCGTTTCTTCCCTCTTGCACAGGAAGGAAACGTCGCTGACATTTCAGCCACTGTCCGTGGAGTTGAGATCCGCGTATAGGCTACCTGCTGATGGTCTATCTATGGAGGAGCTTGAGACTTTTGGGTCTCAAGAAGTTCTCACCAAATATTGGGGACTGTTCACTGGTTCAGCATCAGACGAGAATGTCCATGCTTTATGCCACAAGAAATGCTTTTGCCTTCCATTTGTTTACTTACATGATTTCTGTTTTCGTGTGATTGAAAACAGAACAGGTGTTTTCGAGATGTGGACCAACATGAGATTCCGAATGATGGTTGCCATCATGTCCTGCGAGAAGGTTAATTGGTGCCAGATTGTTCTCAAAAGGTTGCACGAAGAAGTCTCTAAACCTGCCTCTCAGAAGAAGCCTGTTGGTCTAATTCTTAATAATATTCTGACCAAGTGCGGTGTTCCGCAAGCAAATGAAGCAAAGAAAATAAATTCACGAAAATATATTGGAGGATCCAGGCGCTCCGACTTCAACAAAGCACATCTGATTGCGATGGGTCCATTTGTCCGAACTCTGCCCCTTTCCGCTGATCCAAGGGATGTAACCTTGAATTCCGGAAGCAAGGAGCCCTCGAAGAAAAGGAAGAGATCTCACAGCAAGTCTCCCCTTGCTGGTGAGAATCCGGAAAGGAAGCTAAGGAGGCTTAAAAAAGTTAAGACTACAGAGATTACAACAATCTCAGTAGATGCTCCTTCGACAGCCCAACCCACTGAAACAATCCCCCAGGGCGCAACCCCTGCGGACGAAATAACTGCTACTGTCCAGACAGTAGATCCCGAGCCATTGGTGGCGACGATGGATGCACAGTTATTTGCCAACTTGAAAGACTGGCGAGTCGGCTGCCCCTTTGGAGCCAATAGCCACATCTCTTGAACGGGAACCCACACCCGTAAGGGATCCATATCCCCTCAGGGTACCAACCCATGTACGGGATCCTTCTGCAATACACGATCCCACACCTGTAGTGGAACCCTTGCCTACAGCGGACCCATGCACTGTACGCAGCCCCTCTCCGAACTCCATCATTAATAAAACTTTGTTATGTGCAAATTGAACAAGCATACGACCATTTTGTTCAATGGAAAGCATACAGGCTTGCTCCGTACGAAACTTTGTACAATTGGAGCGAATGGAGAGAAGAAGAAAGGTTTGTTCTGGAGGTGATAGACTCTCAAAATATTGAAGTCCTGATCCAATGGGACAACCTTTGATGCGAGGAGCTGATTTCGAGCCATCTAATGGACAAAGCTGGTGCTCGAAGGAAAGGGAAATCTCTGTCCGAAGAAACAGTTCCTATAAGTCCAAAATATGACCACGACTCAGACGACGACGATGACGCCTTCCAGGCTGGTCTGAGGATGAGACGTGAAGAAGCGAGAGAATAGGAATTCTCAAGGACACAACATCAACAAGAAGAAGGGACATCAAGTCACCATCAGTCCCTTTCCAAACAGCAAGAAACTATTCAAGACGGCGAGGAATCAGTCTCTCCTATCGCGGAGGAACAAACAGTTTCACAACAGGCACCCGAGCCTGTCGCCGACGACCAAGCCCGCGCCATCCCGCAAGAGGAATCAGTCCCTCTGCCGGAGCAGGCGGAAGCTGAGAGACAACAAGAGGAATCAATCCCTCATGTACCCATGTCTACTGAAACCATTTCAGAACAGGAAGAAATAGTTATCCATGTAGCTGATCAGGCCGAACAGCCGCAAGTTGAGATATCTAAATAGAGCTGAGGATTTTGCCAAGCCCGACTCTCCCAGAACCGCAAAAAGGAACGAGCAACTGCATGCTCTTGGCTGCCAAACAGTTTTCCTGAAGGACGTTGTGAATGCCCTGCACACTGTTGAGAAAGAAATAAATTGGTTGCACGAGACAGCTATCGACGAAATGACTAGGGTCAAGCGCGAAGTATCCAAAGTGGAAGAAGCCTTCCGCATTTTGCCCACTGTCTTGAAGCAAGCTCTGCACCAACTCCAACAGCGACATGAATAGATCCTGAAGGAAGAACAGGCCAAGATTCTCATCTCGGAAGCTAAGACTGCAATGGCACTATAGGAAACAGGATCACACCTTCGAGGCCATGATCATAAGATTGATGATATGTCGATGGTGTTTCGATCCTTGGCGGAAAGATTCACAAGTATGGAGATAAAACAGGACAACGCCATGAAAATTCTGGAGCGTTTAGATGAAAAAGTCTCGTACCTTGATGAAGCTAAAGGGGGAAGAGGCTAGAGAAGCTGAAAAGAGATTGAGACTGGAACATGAAAAGGAGTTTGAAGCTGTAATAGAAGACAACATTACTACTACAATTACCCGATTGTCATCTCCTGCTCATACTGTTAGGATACAGGGTGCTCGTCCTGAATTCCACGATCCAAAATTGCCTTGGAAAAACCTCGTGCAGAAGCCATCAGTGATAAATATCCCGGACAACCGATAGCCAACAGCCGACGAGATAAAGAATTGGAGGAAAAACGAACTGTTAAGATACTTTGTAGTTCTTATCGGGGAATCCCCCATATTCAACAGTTGTAAGACACTGCAGGAAGCTGCCGAGGAATTTAAAAAGAGGTTGGATGAAGGAAAGCTCCCCCTACAGCTCCAGTTAAAATCCAAACACATGAAAGGAGATCTAGTTAGCCACCCGGAAGACTGGATCCTTGTTTTCAACAAATTAGTTGAAGGAAGAGCTATCCACTTAAATCGAAATAGGGATGGCTTGCAAAACTAGTGGAAAGGAACCAAGAATGATCCAAGCAGACCTTGGAGACATGATGACTATAGGAGTTAGCTTGTAGGATCCTTCATGTATTTTATTTTTGAACAAACTTGTAATCTTCGCTCTTCATCAATAAAATATATTTTTGTCTTAAAAGATTACAACTCGTAATCTACTGTGTTCCTGTATGATTACAAATCAATTCATTTGCTGAAATTAAACAAGTATGAAAACTTGTCAAGTATATAAGCTGTAAGAACTTATCTACGAACAGTTCATAGGTTAAGTTGTATTCAACTAGACTGCACTGTAAGATTGTGCCTGTGCACCAATCATAAGTTTAAGTTGTAAAAACACTTTGCTGTTTAGATATTACCTTTTTAGAACTTGCCTGCGAGCAGTTCACATTGCTTTAATTTGCTGAAGGCCAGAACATTCGACAGAAGATTAAGAAGACAGCCTCTCAACCAAAGGTGTTTAAAGAGGTTTTGGCATCAAGGTTTTGGCAGCATCAAGAAGATTTAAGAAGATTTGGCAATTATCAAAAAGGAGAAAATTTTTGGGATAAACAATCCTGTATCGAGTTTTGATATAGTGCCAACATACATCAACCGCTGTCCCGAAGACAAACGAAATTGTTGGGATAAACAAACCTATATCGAAGTCTTCTCAAAATGCCAACATACAGCAAAAGTATAAAGTGCCATCATACAGCTAGAAGCTCATCAGTCAGTATGATACCAAGTATGGAAGCTGTCCTGAAATAATCATATAATATCTCTCCATACGGCAACACTAAGATAGCCTTCAACATTATGTTGGATACAGCATACAGGCTGTAAGTATTGAGTACTTCAACATTTATCCAACAGGACTGAAGACCGTTGAAATGGAATCTGCCTTATTCGCTAAAAGTCAAGTCCCGTTTGAAAAGAAGTATTTAAATACTGGAGGGATAAAGTACTTAAATACTAGCCGACACAGACCTTCAATCAAGGAGCAAAAACCGGATCGTGTTTTATTCAAATCAATCATCCCGTTGGAACGGACTATTGCTCAACGGATCTATTCTCAACGGATCTATTCAGAGGCTTATATACCCCAGAGATTGAAGATCAGTTAACTCCAACACATACAAGCTTACAAGCAATACACGATCTATCGACTGAATATTCAATATCATCAGATCAAGCTTACAAGAGCAAAGTATATTTCTTCAAGTATCATTCATATCTGAAAAGAAGAAATATACCCAGTTAATCAAGAACAGCCATCATCAGCTCAAGATCTTCATAGTCAAGCTGTTGTTCTTACCTGGTTACTTTACTTTTTACTTCGAGTAAAAACCTAGTTCTGTGTGAACTAAAGAAGTTATTCCGACTTGGGTGGGACGAATAAAACGAAGCTTTGGAACTGTGTGTGAAGAAGCAAGTCAAGAGTTAGTTTTGACCAATCTGTGTGAACGGTTGAAAGCTACAGTCTTTGTATCAATCTGTGTGAACGATACGAGGATAGGTTTGATTATAGACACGTAGTTGTGTACGCAGTGTTTATAATAAAACATTTTACTCCTGTGTGGAGGACCAGTGGACGTAGAGGGGTTTACCTCGAACCACTTTAATTACTGTGTTAATTACCTTCTGCATTTACTGCTTTCATTATTGTGATTTGTTTAAGTATACTTCAAAAACCTTGTACGCACCAAGCAAACAGGAGATTAGCCCAGTTGCTGTATTTACAGCAACTTACTGTTTCAAGACTTCCGCTACGCACTCGAGTCTGAAATCGTACAGCTTGTTGCTGAAATCTTTCCAAGCTGTATTCTGTATACTTAGTGGCCAACCGATAAGAACAAAGCTGAAAGAAGATATAACTTTATTAGTTTTAATGTACCTCTGGGACCAACTGATAAACAGAGTTCAAACTAAGATTTCACATACATGTTAATGGACTAAATATCAAGGGAGAAACAACATTGGAGAGGGAACATATGCATGCAATGCACCCTTGAGCCTTCCCCTAGATAGAAAGAAGAACAAATAAGTTGGTAATATTACAAAGTAGCATATTAAAAATGAGATGAAGTAAATAATACACTAAAACAAATGTTACTAATAAAGATATACTTTCTATTAGTCTCTTGTAAAAATTCTTCATGGATCCTTATTAATCCTGTAAGCTACTTGTAATGACCTTATCTCCTCTGGTTTATTTATTGTAATTAAGTTTAATACCGCCAACTGGATAAAAGGAAGCGTAATTAAGTTAAAATGAAGTTCTAAAACCCTCAAACAAAGTGAAATTTGATGATAGTGAGACGACAGGACTTGGAAAAGAAGGTAAACCAAAATATCAATAGAAAAAAGAAAAAACAATCCGTCAAGAATGCCCACAACAACACAACGACAAAAAAAGGTGTTCAACTCGCCCCACTTGATGTCTCCTCCACCCTTGTATGCTTATTCCACGCTAACAATGCATGGTAAGTATTACTTTTTTTACCTTCGTTCTTGCTGCTAAATAATATATGTTAGCAACATCAGCCTGCTTGTGGTGCTTAGGATAAGCCACTTGTCCATAGAGATCATACTGATCAACGAGCTTGAAATTTGATCTGATTTAGGACTCGTCAATTGCAGAAAGTAATAAAAGGATACATAATAAGTCATCATAAACATATCCCAAGGGCGAGGCAACCAGATTATAAATAGTTCAAACGTATTTTACATAGTTCATAGTTCACAATTATTTAAACAATTCTCTAATCAAGCACACCATCAGTTCCACAAATCTCATCTCAGAACAATTCGCACAAACAACAGAAAGTAGAACAAAGAAGTCATCTGCTTTTATTAACACAAGATCAGTTTACACAAAAATTATTCTTACTACAAATTCTACTGCTAAGCAAGAAGAAGAATCAGTGACCTACAGCCCCGATGTTTCGCACAAGAGAAGTGGTGGAGTGGCGTAGGAAGGAGCCATGTTGATGTTTCGCACGGGGAGGGGGGTGACAGGCTCGATCGGAGGTTTAGAGGGGGAGGGGGAGGGATAGATGAGAAAGGGTTTACAAAGCACATACATTTTTTTTCTTTTATAAATACACTTTGGCCGACGACAGTCGTCGGCTATACCCGGAGACTTTAGCCGACGATAGTCGTCGGCTATACCATGATATGTTTTATATTATATATATATATATATATTTGTATATTTATACAATTTTTATATAATGATATTTTATATATTTATGCCGTGGCTTCGGCATCTTTAACACAATACGACAAAGTTTAAAAAGCTACATACAATTCAACCTGGACCATTCCAACCCGAACCTGAACCGCCAAGACCCCAACTCGCCCCCGAGAAATTAATCTCATTAATGGCGCATGGTGGGACTCGAACCCGCGACCTTCCCTTCTATGAAGTAGTATATTGACGCTGAGCTATATGGATTACATGTGTAAAATGTTTCAAATATTTTATAAATTTTGAAAAAAAATAATATATTTACTTATTTATTATTAAATTTTTATGCTAAATGTATTAAAATTTTATATTTATTAAAATTACGTATTATATTTAAAAAAAGAATTTTATTTTACGGTAATAAATTTTTTTGTAAAACACATTATTGATGAAAATTTATAAAATAAATAAAAAATTAGAATATTCATACTTTAGCCGACAACTAGATCTGTGTCGTCGGCTAAATTATGAAATAGTCGTCGGTTAAAGTATTGGAACTTTAGCCGACGGTATAAAGGTCGTTAGCTAAAGTATATACACTTTTGCCGACGGTTTATAGGTCGTCGTCTAAAGTGTGAATTTTGGTAGTGAATAGTTAAGGGTGGTAAAATATACATTTATTTTAAATATATATTTAGTTATTCATTCATCAAAAATCAAGGTGAGATGGAAAATTTATATAAATAGTAATCTTAAAAATAAAAAATACCATGTATGAGAGAGTTAACATGGTTCTCCGGATGTGTAACAGTATTATCTATATTTCTATATAATAAAACTATATTTGTTAATTAAATTTATTAATGCAAAAAACTCGCTAGTTATACATATTAGTTAGATTCAGCCAGTCGGAGTTTCTCACCAAGGCAGAACAAAATAAAACCAAAAAGATGAGGCAAAGATTCACCCACTCGAACCCGTTTGTAATTTATATAAACCGTATATGCACGTCCGAAATTTGATTTAAAAATGTATTTACTACGCATATTCATCCTAGATCCATATAGTGATACCCGAAATAATACAATTAGGGTTCAGCTATCGAAAATCTATTTACATCTTATATACTTATACCCGTCTCAAACTCGAGTAAAGATAATTTTAGTACATGTTCCTCTCGCCAATCTATATAGTTATATGTACTAATTATCCAAATCTATTACTCCCTCCGTCCCAGCTAACATGAGCATTTTGACTTTATACGGTCAATAATTTTCAAGTTTGACTAAGAATTAATCTCAAACTATAATGATAAAATAGTTAACAAAATTATATTATGAAACTTTAGATGGTGAAGTTTCATAATATAATTTTGTTAAATATTGTATCATTATATTTTGAGATTAATTCTTAGTCAAACTTAGAAATTATTGACCGTATAAAGTCAAAATGCTCATGTTATCTGGGACGGAGGGAGTACAACATGTAAAATCTAAATAATCAAATATAAGTTGTCATGATAATTGGTTGTTATATCTGATTTCAAAAAAAAAAAATCGCTAAAATTGTTATACTTGATAAATTAGACAAAATAAATTAACGTCAATAATTTAGCAAATTAATTTTTTACTAAATATACTTCAAAATTTGCCAAATTAAATTTCCTAATAAGAATAAAGTCGTTCATTTAGCCAACTCAATTTATGACCAAATTAAAATAACAATGTAATAGTTAAGAATGGTAAAATACGCATTTATTTTAAATATATGTTTAGTTATTCATTCATTGGAATCTATACTATATAAAACTTATCCCCTTAATTTAATATGGAAAGGGGATTTATGTCACTTATTCATGTTAAAGGATTACAAATGAAGAGGCTATTTTAATTGTAACTTTTAATGTAAATAAACTAATTTAAATACAAAAGTTATGATAAACATCACAATGTAAATGCACCTTCTAATACACAAGGTGATTAAAATAAACTTTGATAGTATAAATTACAAGATGGTTAAATTTTAGCTATGAAATCTTAGATACAATTGGTGCATCACACGAGTTGAATAAACCAAAAACAACCCCGGAGCAACATACGGGTTAGTAAAGCCTCATTTCATATAACAAATTACATAGACTAAAATAAAAGGACAATAACAATAAAAAAATATATATAAACTTCTCTAAAAGGCATTTAAATTCTGCCATCTGCTCATTCAACCGTCTGCCCCAACATTACGTACAAAATACGTAGATATTCAACCAAAGACCGTGCATCGCACGGGTTGGATAATGCCTCGTGTCATTAAAAATCAAGGTGAGATAGAAGATTTAAATAAATAATAATCTAAAAAGAAAAAAATAACATGTATGAGAGAGTTAACATGATGCTCCGGATGTGTAACAATATTATATATATTTATATATAATAAAACTATATTCGTTAATTAAATTTATTAATGCAAAAAACTCTCTGGTTAATACATATTAGTTAGGTTCAGCCAGTCGAAGTTCCTCACCAAGGCAGAACAAATAAAACCAAAAATATGAGGCAAAGATTCACCCACTCGAACCCATTTATAATTTATATAGCCGTACACGTCTGAAATTTGATAAAAAAATATATTTACTACGCGTTTTCATCCCAAACCCACATAGTGATACCTGAAACAATACAGCTAGGGTTCAGTTATCGAAAACCTATTTAGATCTTATATACTTATACTTGTCTCAAACTCGAGTAAAGATAATTTTAGTACATGTTCCCCTCGCCAATCTATATAGTGTTATGCAGTAATTATCCAAATCTATTACAACATATAAATTCTAAATAATCAAATATAAGTTGTCATGATAATTGATTGTTATGTCTGATTTCAAAAAAAAGTTCGCTAAAATTGTTATACTTGATAAATTAGACAAATTAAATTAAAGTCAATAATTTAGCAAATTAGTTAAAAACCAAACCAAACATACCCAGTATATCCCGCTCAGAGCAGGGTCTGGGGAGGGTAAGATGTACGCAGACCATGCCCCTACTTATTACGGTAGGGAGGCTGTTTCCGTGAAGACCCCCAGCTTAGTGCACAGCAAAATATTGCGTGAAAAATACAAAGGGCAGCATATGATTCGAAAAAGCTCAATACCATACCTGGGCCCATGGCTTAATCCACATGGGACTTACCTATGAGGAATTTGGCTACTTCACGCCCGATGCTCAAACAGAAGAAAGGTTGACTCCGCGCAAAGCTCCCTGTCAAAAATACACCACACGCAAAAGACAATAAGATAAAATATACAATAAAAGTAAAAATGCAAAGCTCTAGGTCAAAGCTAACCGAGACAACCCAACCCTGAGGCTCTCAACTACAGCTCCACTCCCAACTAAAGAATCCACAACTTTGATCTGGCGCCTCCAAGCGCACCTATCAACCGTCATGGTCTCGGAAAGGTTTAAAGCCTTCAAATATAATCTCAGCTGCTCCTCCCACGTCCTCCTCGGTCTGCCTCTCCTCCTCGCCCCGACAACCAATAAACTCTCAACCCTCCTCACCGGAGCAGATGCCTGCCTCCTGCGGATGTGGCCAAACCATCTCAATCTCCCTTCCCTAACTTTCGCTGAAATAGGCGCCACTTCAAGCGCGTTCCTGAAGACCCCGTTCGAGATTCTATCTAACATTGTGCGACGACACACGACCAGCGTAACATTCTCATTTCAGCCGCTTCCAACTTGCTCTCAAGCGACTTCTTCATCGCCCAACATTCGGAGCCATACAACATAGCAAATTAGTTGTTTTACTAAATATATTTATTTGGCCAACTTAATGATTGGTCAAATTATATTTTCCATTAAAATAATACTATTTATTAGGTCAACTCGATAATTGGTCAAGTTAATTTGCTTAGAAATATGATGGTAAAATACACATTGATTATATGAACTAATTACCAAATCTTAAAAATTATAAAATCTACATAATCAAATATAAGATTGATGTGGTATTCAAAATTTTTAATAAATACGATTAATACAAGTTCGATAATTGATCAAATTAGATTCTCCAATAAGAAATAAAGTAATTAATTTGACTAACTTAGTAATTGATATGATACAAGATACTGAATTCTACTTATTTAGGTTATCCATCGTTTAAGTATCATTTTAAATCAATGTGATTTTCAAGACTTTAGATAAATAAGAATCCAAAAATAAGATAATGCCACATAGAAGAGAGAGTTAACGTAGTGCTTTGAATCCGTGTGTGTGTGTGTATATATATATATATATATATATATATATATATATAGAGAGAGAGAGAGAGAGAATTCGGGATATAGGGTGACACTTTCTTTTTTTGTAGGTCTGCACGTGTCATTTTCGATTGGAGCGGATGTTTTAATTAAAACACTCACCCACCAAGTGTTGTGGGCAGTAGGGTGAGTGTTTTAATTAAAACATCCGCTCCAATCGTGAAACGACACGTGCAGACTCACAAAAAAAGAAAGTGTCACCCTATATCCCGAACTCTCTCTCTCTATATATATATATATATATATATATATATATATTGAGATATGCTCTCTCCGCACATTTCTATTTATAGCAAAAATGTTGTTGCCGTGTTCGGATAGAGAGATACAAAGAAAATTATTGGTCTTTATTCTATTAGCCAAACTATAATTTGACCACTCTTTTATTTCTTCATTTGTTTTGTCAAAAGATTTTCTTTTTGACAAGTATGAGTAGAGTTATATTAAATACCAAACTTTTCTTACATAACAAGGGACTCATCCCCACCATCCATCCAAAAAGAAATCAATGGTTGAGATTAAAAGCATTTAATATTTCACACATTTTTTATAATTTAAATATCTCTTAAAGCGTTAGTCGTTAAGCGAAAATAATTACACATCGCGGACGAGCGTTTAATTATCTTTTATAGAGCGACTTTGATATACTTTCGACAAAAAAATTTTTTTCGTTTTTTTCACCTTTTTTTTCGTGGCCGAAAATATCACATGTGATATATCATATATGATATGTAATATCATATATGATATGATATTACATATCATATGTGATATGTAATATCATATATGATATATCACATGTGATTTTTTCGGCCACGAAAAAAACGTGAAAAAAGCGGAAAAAAAAAATTGTCGAAAGTATATCAAAGTGCCTATCTATAGAAAGATAATTAAATACTCGTCGTAACGGTATATTTTTTTTTGACTTAACGATTAACGGTTTGAAAGATATTGATATTTGAAAAAAAATGATGAAAGTGGGTTTTTTAAATTGTTGGGATTAATCTCATCCATTAAATCAAATAAAAATGGAGGGAAGATGGAGAGTGGAGATTAGTCCCTTGGTATGTAAAAAAAGTTTGGTCCTCAAATGATCTTAAATCGACAAGTATTTGCTCGGGTCCAGATTTTACGTTCATTTTGATGTCTTTGTCATAGTGCTCGTCTTTGGACGAAACACAATACATTGGATAAATGTGCCTCGTTACAAATTTGAAGTCGAACAAATCTAATGTGGATAAAAACAGTCGGATGGAAAAAAGAATACACAAAAATTCAATCCAATCCAGTATCCATGTGAATAAGTTGTTCCGTTAAAAATTTAGTGGAATAAAAACGAGACATAAGGGAAAGAAAAAGTATGTCGCACATATTTAATTCCACCCCCTTAAAATGAAAAATTAAGCTTCCAAATTGATGCACTATCTTGCTTCTTATTAGCTCATGCCCATGTCTTACACCGATTTCTCCAATGAAAGATGTTGGCAATGATATTGCAAATAGACCAATTAAATTGTGGTAGGAGCGAATTTTTTAAATATTTATTTCTTCATTTTATTGAAGTTCACACTTGTAGAAAGACTTCGGTGAAATATGTCGAGTCCTGTCATCCTTTATATATCCCACTCCTGAATGATTGGTAGAGTGTCTATAGCAGGCTTCAATTGGCATCTATTTTGTATATGAGCGATAATCGATCTTAACCAAACAATTTATCTACCAGTTGTGACGCCCCAATTTTCACGCATGCATTTATTTTCTAATTTATAGAAAGCACATGAATATTTTAATGTCCAATAATTTATTTATGAATTTCATTTCAATGATTAAATAAGGTCAAAATTTCCTTATTCGCATATCATGATTTCAGTTTACTCTTCAGGCTCAAGTGCAAATTCTCGTATTATTGTAGTCCAACACTAAATCACTTAATGACTCAATTAATAATAATTTAAAATATATTTTAAATTTTAAGTCCAATTTAATGAATTGACCCAAGTCTTCTTAATAGCCAATTAAATTTCTATCCTAAACCTAAGTTTTGTATACAGTATAAACAATGTGTTTTGTACTCAAAATAATACTCCCTGCCATAAATTCGCCCCAGTTTCCTTATTTGTGTGTCCGTCAAAAACTTGCCCTACTTATAAAAAGGAAAAAATTTCTTTTTTTTCCCCCCTCAAAAGTGGGACAATTTCTCCACTAAAATTACTTTATACCAGCTTTTCTTAAAACTCGTGCCGCCCCAGTGTGGCATGTTTTTAGCGGACGAAGGAAGCACATGATATAATACTCTGATTATTTCTGCAATCGGCCGCTGTACTGCTCCATCTTCTGCAAATTCCTCTTCTCTATTCCCAACAAGGTAAATTGATTCTCTTCTAAGTTCTTCATTCTCCCATCAATTATGTCGTAATTGTGTTTACAAATTAGATGTCCCTCTCAAGTTTATATCCATACAGCAAATCATCTTTATAGATTTAACAAACAGACACACATCACTCCAAATAGCCACTGTAAACCTAAAAATAATCCAGTCGAACCAACCACGTTCGGCCTACCATCTTCATCTCCTCCAATTCCCATCACTAGTTCACATACCCTCACATAAGAGTATAACCACATATGGATTGTTTTAATCATCACAATGATCTTTATAATTTGATTGGGTATGGCTCACGAGAGTACTCGAATTTAGGAAATTGGCTTAGCTTCTTGGATAAAAATTCCAAGAAGCCTCCTTTAGAGATTGTTGACCATAAGATCATATTATTTTATGATAAATTGCCTGCAATTAATATGGTAACAGAAGGATAGAATTGGAATTAATTTAAATTCAGTTAAAAAAACAATTTTTTATGTCATTAGCTAAAATTTAGAAATTTCTTTCTATGAAAATCTGCCATAATTTGATATTGATATTGTTCCTTTCTTTTTCTAGTCTACGTTAGAATTTTCAGATGAAAGCCAAACGAGTGGTATACTATAATATATATTTATAAATGCATTAGACTCATACTCATAGTGGGCTAATTCATAGAGATGAAATTGTGGAAGCAGACCTTTGGTTCCATTGGACCACGCAAGAATTCATCGTCCAATTTCATCTGCTTGTTCCTGGATACTATAACCCCAGTCTTCATAGATATTTGATTAATATTTTTACTGAAATCGAATTCATGCGGCGGGTAGAGGGCCTCTTCAGGTAATTTTGAACTTCGATATGTAATTTACGCTAGCCCTAATTATTTAAGTAGATCTTCCTTTTTCTTGTAATCAATAAGTTTAATTTTCACATATTACCAATTCCTGTGTACCTTGAGTGGCCTTTTTTTGAAAAATATTACCATTACAATGTGTGGACGTGATGACATATATCATGTTTTAATATATTCATGTGCATTGTATTTGTTTCTACTTTTGAGCACAGATATGGTGATACTGTTTGAATGTGGTTGAATGTGATGAGACATTCTATTTTTAGATTTATTTAGTTGCAGTATATTTATTTTCACATGTTATCACATAGATGGTAACATTTAGAGTTATTTGTCACCACAGTGTTAGTATACAATGGTGACAATAGTTTTTTCCGTTTTCCTCGTGTTAGTGTTTCCACACATATACATTATTCTAATCACATATCGTTCAAAAGTTATAATTATTATATTTGCACACTACTACACTTTTTACGACGCTCAATTTACATCGATTTAACGAAAACCGATGTAAAAAATAAAATTTCAATCAATTTACATCGGTTGTCAAATAAAACCGATGTAAAAATTAAAATGACTATTTTTACATCGGTTGTTAGAATAACCGATGTAAAATTGTTATATTTTTACATCGGTTGTTCAAATAACCGATGTAAAATTTTAAAATACGGAAAATTTACATCGGTTGTCATATTAAACCGATGTAAAAATTAAAATTACTATTTTTTTACATCGGTTGTTAAAATAACCAATGTAAAATTATTATATTTTTGCATCGGTTGTCCAAATAACCGATGTAAAAAATTAAAATACGGCAAACATACATCGGTTGTCAAACAAAACGATGTAAAAAAATAAAATTACTATTTTTTACATCAGTGTTAAAATAACCGATGTAAAAATTTAAAATACTGTAAATTTACATCGATTGTCAAACAAAATCGATGTAAAAATTAAAATTACTATTTTTTACATCGGTTGTTAAAATAACCGATGTAAAATTATTATATTTTTACATCGGTTGTCCAAACACCTATGTAAAAATTTAAAATACGGTAAATTTACATCGGTTGTCAAACAAAACCGATGTAGAAATTAAAATTACTATTTTTCACATTGGTCCTTAAAATAACCGATGTAAAATTATTATATTTTTACATCGGTTGTCCAAAAAACCGATGTAAAATTTTAAAATACGGCAAATTTACATCGGTTGTCAAATAAAACCGATGTAAAAATTAATACTTTTTACATCGATTTTGGAATAAAAATAAAAATGGATAAATTTCACATCGGTTTTTCTAATACCGTCATAAAATTCTTTTTTTAAAAATATGTATTTTTATTTACGATAATTCTTTAAAATATAAAAGAAATGAAAAATGAAAAAAATAAAAAATCATTTTTTCAAAAGAATACAAAAAAAGAATAAAATTGAATAATATAAAAACTAAAAATGAGGTAAATTTACATTGGTTATTCCAAAACCGATGGAATAAAATAGTAATTTTACATTGATTTTAGAATAATTGGTGTAAAATAAAAAATACAGTAAATTTACATAAGTTATTCCAAAATCGATGTAAAATTAATACTTTTTTCATCGGTTTTGGAATAACCGATGTAAAAAATAAAAAGGGATAACATTTACATCGATTTTTCTAAAATCGTCATAAAATCCTTTTTTTTAAAATATTTATTTTTATTTACGATGATTCTTTATAATATAAAACAAATGAAAAAAAACAAACTAAAGAAATTATTTTTTTCAAAATAATACAAAAGAAGAATAAACTTGATTTTTTATTTTTATTTAAAAAATGGAGACCAAAATGTATTTAAATGTAATATAAATATAAATTGTTCAAAGAAATAACTATAGCATAGTGGTTGGGACTTGACTCTCCAACCCCAAGGTCGAGGGTTTGAATCGAAAAGGTGACAAAGTGCAATATATTGTTATTTCAGGTGCGAGTTCGGGTCGGGTCTGGATGGGTTTCGGGTCGGGGCTGGGCGAATTATGGTTGGGGCTGGGTTGCCAAAATCTCCATAAAACATAAGACATTTTACATCGGTTCTTTTCAAAATCGATGTAAATTGTGGATATTTTACATCGGATCTTTTCAAAATCGATGTAAATTGTGGACATTTTACGTCGGTTCTATGCACAACCGATGTAAAATTGTTTGAAATATGCACTTTTTACATCGGTTATGCTTAGAACCGATGTAAAATGTGCACTTTTTTACAGCGGTTATGCTAAGAACCGATCTAAAATTGTTAGAAATTTGTACTTTTACATCAGTTTTTTGAAAACCGATGTAAAAGTATATATTTGACGACGATATTTACGATGATTAAATGGAACCGATGTAAATTGAATTTTTTACATCGATTTTTAAACCGATGTAGATTTAGCGTCTATTTTACGACGGTACATTTTACATCGGTTCCATAACCGATGTAAAATGTACGAAATAACCGCCGTAAAATGTGTTTTTTGTAGTAGTGGCATGTGGTAACATTATGTGCAAATATTTCCATACTTCTGCTGCATGAGGTGACATTTATTATTTTCGAACTTATTCAGTTGCAGTATGTTTATTTCCAAATATTTTTCCTTAGATGGTTACAATTAGAGTTGTTTTGTTACCAGATTGTTAGTGTATAATGGTGACAACAGTAAGTATCATTTGAGTATGAAAGTGTTTCCAAAAATATGTATTGGGTTGATGACAGTTGCTGTAATTCGAACTTTGTAGCAGAAGTTATTGTTTTAATTCAAATAGATATAGTTCAATTTTTTTGCAGGAGTTTGAGAACAATTCGAAAATTGTGACTGGAAAAGGAATGAAGACATGAGAGGAATTAACATCGGATGACCACTATTTTTTGGATATTGATTGTGTCCGAGATTTAAGGGATTAAATATTTAATGAGGTAAAAAATTCCTTATTTTTTTGCTTCTAATTATTATGTCATTTTTTTTTATATTAGAATAATTGTATTATTTTATCCTTTTTAAAAGAGCTCCTTACAAATTATTCTAAGGAGTTAAACAGGACTCCAAATTTGGCATTATAAATTCTGTTGGAATCGTTAATGATTTTAATTTTATTTTGTAAAATTAAATATCATAGTATCGATCTACGTTCCGTGTAGATGATCGTGGTATATTCACTTTCTCTAAACCGATTCCCGGTGAGTGAGAAATAGTGAATTAAAGTTTGTCACTTAATTGTGAAGGGATGGAATCCCACATTGAATAATGAACCATCATTATTCTAATATATAAGGAGTTACCTTTATGCATGTAATAATTAATGGCACATGTGTATGGGCTTAAAGCCCACACGCGCGCACACGCGCGCGCCTTTGCCGCCCGCCCGCCTCGCCTAGGCCTCGGCCGCGAGCCGCTTGCCGTGGACCTTGGACCTTGGACCTTGGACCTTGGCCTTGACCTTGGTCTTTGTCTTGGATCTTGGCAATTGGCAATTGGTCTTTGGGCCTGTTCGTGGGCTTGGCCGTGAGCTAGGCCTTGGGCTAGCTTAAAGAATTTTTTGGACAAGCTCAACAACGTAGTTGGGCTCGTATGTGCACATAAGGATGTCCAGGTACAGCCGTCAAATGGTTAAGGAGCTGAATACAGTTCAGGTGCGTCCTGACTGTTTAAATTCAGTCCAACCCGGAAGTAACCTCCCAGGTGTTATGAGGAAGAGTTAATGGCACGTTTGAATTTCGTAACCCCTGCTATTTGTTTGAAATTCGTAACTCCTGACCATAATGCAGCATAAATGACTGCATTATGATAGCCATTAGTGGCTGTATTAAATCCTGATCCCTGCAGGTGTGTGACATGGCCTATAAATAGGCATACATCTCATTTGCATCAGACATGCAATTTTTCGAACTCAATATAGTCAATCAGTTTTGAGCATTCTCTGCATATCATAAGTCGGAGCTCTGTCCTCACCTCTTCCAGTTCGCCGGAGCTCGTAGGTCTTGTGGTGCTACTACCTACGAGATGTTGCCGTTTTATCTTTGGGGGCGATACGTCAGAACCGAGAGCACTACCGGGGCGTATTTCGTCTTGCGGATAGAGGATTCCTCGACTCGGCATTAGTTTACGGTTTTATAATTTATTTTCGAGTATTTTCAATTCTGTTTCGAGTTTTCTATTTTTTCATTTACGTACGAGTTTGTAGTTTCTGTTTTCGAGTTGTAATTTTGTAGTCCAGTTGTAATTTCTTTTTTCCGCCCAGAAAGTTTGTAACACAGATTATCAACAAGCGCAAGACGAAATATTACTTGCTAAATCCTACAACTGGAGATGACGACCGTTGCTGCCACCGACTCCGCCACCACCGCTGTCTTTGCCTCCGCGACCGAAGCTTCGACCGTGGCAAACACAATTGTCGCAACCTTGTCCAGCATGATGAGCTCGACTACGTCCTCAACAACTCCATAGGTGTTTTGAACCCATTTCTGACTACCGGTGGATCCACCTCGAGTGGCACCGTAGGTTCCACTTTTAGTGGTACCGTGGGATCCATGTTAGGATCTAGTGTTGGAGCCTACGGGTTCAACACGAGTGGTTCCTTTTTTGGAACAACCTCGGGGCCTAGGATGATGCCTACCGCCGAGAAGCCACCAAAGTTTGGTGGTGCCGACTTTAAAAGGTGGCAACAAAAGATGTTGTTCTATTTGACAACATTGGGATTTGCTAACTTCCTTAAGGAAGATGCACCACCAGTGCCAAGTGCTCAAGAGACTAGTTTCTATCAGAAATTTGCCTATGACAACTGGCACAATGGAGACTATCTTTGTA
The DNA here is from genome assembly GCA_033398695.1 of Orobanche coerulescens. Lineage (NCBI taxonomy): Eukaryota > Viridiplantae > Streptophyta > Magnoliopsida > Lamiales > Orobanchaceae > Orobanche > Orobanche coerulescens. The sequence continues at coordinate 188,397,593 of CM065804.1, read as the reverse complement.
AAAACTTTATTCTGAATTCCTTAGAAGATAGTTTGTACAATGTTTATTATGTTGTAAACACATCAAAAGAGATGTGGGAAGCACTTGAAAAGAAGTACCGTAGTGATGATGCAGGTACAAAGAAGTTTGTAGTCGCCAAGTATATGGACTACAAGATGGTTGACTCAAGGCCTGTCATGGAACAAGTACAAGAGTTCCAACTCATCGTTCATGATGTCAATGCCGAGGGAATGGTCCTACCGGACGCTTTTACTGTTGCAACTGTGATCGAGAAGTTGCCCCCCAGTTGGAAAGACTTCAAGAGCTACCTTAAGCACAAGCGAAAGGAGATGACTCTTGAAGATTTGATTGTGAAATTGCGTATCGAGTCTGACGTACGCAAAAATGACCACAAACCAAAAGGCCTGATTGATGCTAAGGCCAATCTGTTGGAGCATGGCGGACCCTCTAATAAAAGGGCTCGTCCAAGTGTCCAAAACAAGAGCAAAAGGAAGCAATCAGTCAAGAAGTTTGATGGCGATTGCTTCAACTGTGGCAAACATGGGCATACGTCGAAAGACTGTCGAAAACCGAAGGCCAACAAGAAGAAGAAACATGTTGCCAATATCGCCGAGACTAACGGCGAATGGAAAGAGGATGACCTTGCTGCTGTGGTCACCGAAGAAGTCAACCACGTTGAGAACCAAGGTGGTTGGTACGTCGACACCGGTGTGACCGCCCACGTTGGTGCCGATAGGAGCCAGTTTAAGAACTATCAAGCTGTTGAGGGGAGGAAGCTCAACATGGGGAATCCAGCTTCATATGAAATTATCGGAGTTGGAGAAGTGGACCTCAAACTTACATCCGGACAGACACTCACCTTGAAGAATGTGCTTCATGTTCCGGACATGAGGAAGAATTTGATCTCAGGCTCTATACTAGTTAAAAAGGGGTTTAAACTAGTGTTTGAGTCGGATAGAATTATCATAAAAAAGTTTGATAGGTTTCTTGGTAAGGATTACCTCACGGAGGGACTCTTTAAACTTAATGCTTTGGCTAAACGCCATGTAACCAAGTCCAGTAATGCTAATGAAAATGCTACTGCTTCCTCTTACTTGACTGAGTGTTATGATTTATGGCATTGTAGATTAGGTCATGTGAATCTAAATGCTATAAAAAGATTAGTAAACTTAGATTTACTAAAATTAAATGAAGTCAATACTCAAAACAAATGTGAGATTTGTGTTGAAGCAAAAATGAAGAAACTTCCGTTTCATTCGGTAAAACGAAACACACAACTCCTTGAATTAATTCACACAGATGTGTGTGATTTAAAGTTTGTGCAAACTAGAGGTGGTAAGAAGTACTTTATCACTTTTATCGATGACTGCACAAGATATTGTTATCTTTATCTTTTGAGAAGTAAAGATGAGGCTATTGAAGCTTTTAAGAACTTCAAGAATGAAGCCGAAAATCAATTAGGTTGTCGTATCAAGATGGTTCGAAGCGATAGAGGTGGCGAATATGTAGCCCCGTTTGAGGAATTATGCAATGAAAGCGGTATAATTCATCAAACAACAGCTCCATATGCACCACAATCTAATGGTGTTGCTGAACGTAAAAATCGAACACTTAAAGATATGATGAATGCCTTATTGATTAGTTCAGGGTTGCCCCAGAACATGTGGGGGGAAGCTGTCTTGACAGCCAACTACATATTGAACAAGATTCCATGCAAAGGTAAGGATATTACTCCTTATGAGTTGTGGAAAGGTAGAAAACCTTCATACAAATATCTCAAAGTGAGGGGGTGTTTGGCTAAGGTTGAGGTACCTCTACCTAAACAAGTTAAAATCGGAGCTAAGACAATCGATTGTATCTTTATTGGGTATGCACTAAACAGTAGTGCCTATCGGTTCGTTATCCACAAGTCAGAAGTTCGTGAAATGACTGTGGGAACAACAATTGAATCAAGGAATGCTGTATTCTTTGAAAACATATATCCTTGTAAGGATAATGATAAAGTTGAGAACAATTCTAACAATAGAGTTGAAGATGAAGGAACAAGTTCAAAACCTGTGGATGTAGATCCAAAGTCACGTAAGCGATCGAGATCTAATCTGGAAGATGTAGAACCGAGATATGGTAGTAGGGTTAGGACACCAAAGACATTTGGACCTGACTACATAGCATTCATGTTGGATGAAGAACCAACGTCGATCAAAGTAGCTTATGCCAGACCAGACGGGTTGCTCTGGAAAGAAGATGTTCAGAGTAAAATTGACTCAATTTTACAAAACCAAACTTGGGTTTTGGTTGATTTACCTGAAGGTTGTAAGCCCTTAGGATGCAAATGGATCCTTAAAAGAAAGTACAAGGCTGATTGGTCAATTGACAAGTATAAAGCTCGTTTAGTAGTCAAAGGTTTCAAACAGAAGGAAGGGTACGATTTTTTCAATACCTATTCACCTGTAACGAGAATTACATCTATTCGAGTGCTTCTCGCGATTGCTGCTTTGCACGATCTTGAGATTCATCAAATGGATGTTAAGACTGCTTTTCTGAATGGTGATCTGGATGAAGAGATCTATATGGAACAACCTGAAGGGTTTGTAGTACCTGGACAAGAGAAAAAGGTTTGCAAACTGGTTAAGTCTCTATATGGATTGAAGCAAGCTCCACTATAGTGGCACTTGAAATTTGATAATGTAATGTCATCAAATGGTTTTAAAATAAACGAGTGTGATAAATGTGTTTATATTAAGAACACTAATAACGGTTATGTTATTGTGTGTCTTTATATAGATGACATGTTAATCATGAGTAACAATATACAAGTGATTAACGATACTAAGAACATGTTAAAAAGAAATTTTGACATGAAAGACATGGGGCTAGCCGATGTGATTCTTGGAATGAAAATTTTGAGAAAATCAGATGGAATCATCTTGACACAATCTCACTATGCCGAGAAAGTTCTCAAGAAGTTTAATGCTTTTGATAGCTTGCCGGCTAAGACCCCAATAGATTTAAATGATCACTTGAGCAAAAATCGAGGGGACCCCGTTGCACAAGAAGAATATGCACGAGTCATTGGGTGTTTAATGTATCTTACAAATTGCACTCGACCCGATTTAGCTTGCGCTGTGAACAAATTGAGTCGTTACACGAGCAATCCAAGCAAGGAGCACTGGAAAGCTCTCGTTAGAGTTTTGAGGTACTTAAAGTATACTCAAAACCTTGGACTACACTATTCGAGATACCCCCGGTACTTGAAGGGTACTGTGATGCGAATTGGATATCCGATATGAAAAGTTCATTTTCTACAAGTGGTTACGTGTTCACCATTGGGGGTGGAACTGTCTCGTGGAAGTCCGCGAAACAAACGTGTATAGCCCGATCCACCATGGAATCGGAATTCATAGCATTGGAAAAAGCTGGTGAAGAAGCCGAATGGCTCAAAAACTTCCTAGAAGATATTCCATGTTGGTCCAAGCCAGTGCCTGCAGTGATGATTCACTGTGATAGCCAAGCTGCTATTGGTAGGGCGAGAAGTAACGTGTATAATGGAAAGTCTCGACATATTCGTCGACGCCATAATAACGTGATACATTTGATCAAAAGTGGGGTTATCTCTATTGACTATGTGAGGTCATTGGATAATCTAGTGGATCCGCTAACCAAAGGGATAAACCGTGATCAAATGAATAAATTGCTAAAGGGAATGGGTTTAAAATCCACAAATTGAGAATTATCATAGTGGTAACCCAACCAAGATGACTGGAGATCCAAGAACTTGGTTCAATGGGAGAACTAAGCTATGAGAGTTCGTGTGAAACACTCATCTAAGTTTATTCCCTATAGAGCAATTGAGTGTTGAAAGCTTGCCTAGTGGTGAGGTTAAGTCTATGACTTTTAATGATTCCTAAAGACCTCGAGGAGGTTGAGTATGGCAAGATACTCGGTAAAGAATCACATATATAAGTGAGAAGTGGGGGCCGCTTCATGAAAATCACTTATGAATCCAAAGGGGTGTCCAAGGCCCGCAAAGGACACAAAACGTGAGAACGGATGAGGTTGAGGTGTTCAAGTGTTAGCACCATTGTCTCGGTGCACGCCGTGGGGGAATAGTTCAAAGCATCAAGCCACTAATCCGCTTGTGTACCCGATGATGTTAACTATGGAAGGTTCAAAGTCACGAACTACCTATCCTTATACTTTAACGCCTCTTGAGGACTGAGCTTGAGTCTGCATATTGCATTTGGGCTATTTTCACTCATGTGGGGGATTGTTGGAATCGTTAATGATTTTAATTTTATTTTGTAAAATTAAATATCATATTATCGATCTACGTTCCGTGTAGATGATCGTGGTATATTCACTTTCTCTAAACCGATTCCCGGTGAGTGAGAAATAGTGAATTAAAGTTTGTCACTTAATTGTGAAGGGATGGAATCCCACATTGAATAATGAACCATCATTATTCTAGTATATAAGGAGTTACCTTTATGCATGTAATAATTAATGGCACATGTGTATGGGCTTAAAGCCCACACGCGCGCACACGCGCGCGCCGCCGCCGCCGCGCGCCCTCCTCGCCTCGGCCTCGGCCGCGAGCCGCGAGCCGCGTGCCGTGGACCTTGAACCTGGACTTGGATCTTGGATCTTGGATCTTGGGACAAGCTCAACAACGTAGTTGGGCTCGTATGTGCACATAAGGATGTCCAGGTACATCCGTCAAATGGTTAAGGAGCTGAATACGATCAGTGCGTCACATTCAAATTCAGTCCAACCCGGAAGTAACCTCCCAGGTGTTATGAGGAGGAGTTAATGGCAGGTTTGAATTTCGTAACCCCTGCCATTTGTTTGAAATTCGTAACTCCTGACCATAATGCAGCATAAATGACTGCATTATGATAGCCATTAGTGGCTGTATTAAATCCTGATCCCTGCAGGTGTGTGAGATGGCCTATAAATAGGCATGCATCTCATTTGCATCAGACATGCAATTTTTCGAACTCAATATAGTCAATCAGTTTTGAGCATTCTCTGCATATCATAAGTCGGAGCTCTGTCCTCACCTCTTCCAGTTCGCCGGAGCTCGTAGGTCTTGTGGTGCTACTACCTACGAGACGTTGCCGTTTTATCTTTGGGGGCGTCGTCGAGCAGAAGCACTGGGACGTATTTCGTCTTGCGGATAGAGGATTCCTCGACTCGGCATTAGTTTACGGTTTTATAATTTATTTTCGAGTATTTTCAATTCTGTTTCGAGTTTTGTATTTTTTCATTTACCTACGAGTTTGTAGTTTCTGTTTTCGAGTTGTAATTTTGTAGTCCAGTTGTAATTTCTTTTTTCCGCCCAACAAATTTGTAACACAGATTATCAACAAATTCATCATCAATTTTCATATAGATATTGGTATCTCACCACCAGTCACTACAGACATGATAATGAGTGTGTGAGTTCTTTATTAGTAACTGATAAATAAATTAATTACGGCCAATAGACATGGTTTGGACTCGCCTCTGGACTCAGATTTGGGCACTGGTCTTGTTCTATTCTTCTTGAATATGAAACAGAGAATAGGAAAGGCTTGGGAGAAGACAAGTACTTATGGTGGCGGAAGAAGACGGTTCGGCTGAAGAAGACGAGTACTCACGAAGCGGCTTGGGAGAAGAGTACTCACTGCGGCGGAAGAAGAAAGTACTCATGATTCATGAAGCGGACGTGGCTTGGGAGAAGTCAAGTACCACTCGCCGGCTGATGAAAATGACATCAAATTATATCCATTCCTCCGCATGTATCAAAGGTTTCTTGATCAGGCGGGTGTTAAATCGAAGAATGTGTGTTAATGGCAGGATAGATATGGAGTGGACCAGAAGTGTAGAATAAACTAAGGGCTCATTAGTCATTACATATATTTACAATATATACAATCTATTTATATAAATTTAATAAAAGTATAATTACACATCGATATCTATAATATTAAGAACAAAGGTATTTTTCGACAAACATCCGACGGCCGGCCTTTTTTTTTTTTTTGAAATGCCAGGCGTCGGCCTGCTTTCGGGCGGTCCACTGTCGAACCGCCAACTTTTTTTTTCTTTTTTATTACACCGTGCCCGCCGGCGGTCGGAAGACTTCTGGCGGTCATCTTTTTTCTTTTCTTTCACCAAGCCAGCCGACCTGCTGTAACACCCCCAAGACGTTTAGGGCATATTACAGTGCCGTGGACCTCACACTTTGGAATCCACCAGGCTAATAAACCAACCCGACAAACAACAACGACATACATCATCAATACACGAACAATTTCTCAATCCACGACTTTTAAAATAAAAGACTGAAATCCAATAATACAATCTGACATCAATCCATTCCCAAAACGGGTACACAGTATCAATAAAATTCAACAAGGAAGTACTCGAGTACTTAAATCCATGACATAGTAAATAAATTCAAAAACAGAACACCAACAGACAACTGCTGAACAGTATCATGCTTGCCCATCATCCTCATACGGCTCATATGATCGCTTGTCTCCAAGACCTGTACCTGAAATACAAAAAGTATTTCCCCCATTTAAGGGGTTAGCGACAACTGCTAGTGCAAGTACAATCCATTTCAACTACCATTCTAATCAGATGAAAATATGCGCCAAAAATCATTTTCGAAATCATTTATATTCCGGAATATTTTACGGTGCACAAGCACAAAACACATTTCTCCAACAAAACATTTCAAAGTTAACCTCGGTACGAGACTCACGGCCAACGTACCCCGCAGAGCCCCGTCGGACATCCTTGGGTGGTTAACCATAGTTCGCGATACAAAACTCACGGCAACGTATCCCTAGAGGCCCCGTCGGACCATCCCCAGGTGAACATACATATATACATCCACACAACCACGAAAAGCCATAATTCAAATACTAGAACGCGTAAACAAATGTAAAGTACTTGCCTTTGAGACATCTTCGAAGAATTGGAAATGAATAACGGCTACGAACGATCCGAATGGAAAACGATGGTTCATAAACGAAGGATCAACATAACTCAGTCCTAACGGACAATAATAATCGAATGGAATACACCCATAACCCCGATTACAAGCTATGGCAATGAACGATCAATCGATACGGGCGAGGGTTTACGCAAAACCTCCCCGAATCGATAATTCACGGATTTAACTTGATGAAATGGATTGGGATTCACCAAATAACAACAATCTATGAGTAATAATACAACATATATGGACAATTCGGATTAATCACGAAAAACCCAAAAAACCCCCAAATTAGACAAGTTTAGGGTTCCTGAAGAAAATACCTTGGAATCGGACGATGGAGGATGATTACGTTGATGCTGATATGTTATCACGAGCCTACGGTGGTGGAATACGAAGAATTCTCGGATAGAAGCTGAAGGGAATCGCCCTCTGCGTCGCCCGAAGAAGAAAACGAGAGAAGAGATAGAAAGTGGGGTGTTTTGATTCTGCCCGCTGTACTTAAAACAGCAGGCCGTTACGGCCGTAACAAATGTTACATTACGGCCGTAACAAGGCTAATATTACGGCCGTAACGAATGGGGTGTTACGGCCGTAACACCCTGTTGGACAGCAGTCTAACAGCTGCTGTCCGAACCGTTCCGGACGACTCCGAAACTCGGACCTGCTATCGAACCGAAAATACGGCTACGAAGAATATTCGATGACGAGTCTAACCATTACAAGAAAACAACATTCCGACTACCAGGGAATCCGAAATACGACAACGAATAAGGAATTCCCTAAACTTATAGGAAATTACAAAAATGGCCCAAGTGCCCGAAAATCACGATACGACGTCGGATTAACAAACCGAAAGTCTCAATACGACCAACTCAACCATACTAACTTGTGCAAACCAAGAAACAATAAAAACGAATGAGTTTTACGAGAATCGAACGCACAAATAACAAAACATGTTATAAAATGGAATCACGTAAAAACATCACCAAAACTCGTCCAAATGGAAAAACTCCAAGAATAAAGTAGATTCAAAATGTCGAAACGGTTACAAACGAGTCGATAAAAATAGACATACACCAAAAATGGAAACTACTAAGAATAGAAAGGTACGGATATTACATTCTCCCCCTCTAAAAAGAAGTTTCATCCCGAAACTTAAGAATCAAAAAGCTCGGGGTACCTGGAACGCATATCCTACTCTAACTCCCACGTCGCTTCTTCTGCTCCATTTCTCGACCATTGCACTTTAACCAAAGGAATGGTTTTGTGCCTTAACTGTTTGACTCGATGCTCTAAAATTCTGACGGGCCTCTCCTCAATCGTAACATCCTTCTCGATCTCCACGTCTCCGAAATCAATAATGTGGGATGGGTCCGGAACATACTTCCTCAACTGGGAGACGTGAAACACACTATGTACATGACTCAACGATGGAGGTAATGCCAAACGGTACGCTAACTCGCCAACTCTCTCCAATATCTCGAAAGGTCCAATATACCTCGGGCTGAGCTTCCACTTTTTCCCAAAACGAAAAAGTCCCTTCGACGGAGACACTCTCAACAGAACATGATCTCCCACCTCAAACTCCAAAGGTCGACGCCTAACATCCGCATAAGACTTTTGTCGACTCTGAGCTGCCAACATTCTCTTTCTAATCAACTCAACTTTCTCCCTCGTCTCCAACACAAGGTCCGGCTCGGTGCCAACTAGATCGGACGGCTCATCCCAACATATCGGTGATCGGCAACGTCAGCCATAAAGTGCTTCATACAGTGCCATCTTAATCGACGCGTGCCAACTATTATTATACGTAAACTCAATCAAGGCCAGATGCTTCTCCCAGTCACTATTCCAGTCTAATGCACACACGCGCAATATATCCTCGAACGTCTGAATGGTACGTTCGGACTGCCCATCGGTATAAGGATGGAAAGATGTACTCAAACGCAAACGTGTCCCCAATGCCTTATGTACCGCCTGCCAGAAATGCGATACAAACCGTCTATCTCTGTCCGAAATAATAGTCCTCGGCGTACCATGAAGCCTCACTATCTGAGCGATAAAAACACGAGCCAATCTTTCTGGACCCCAAGTATCCTTGATGCCCAGAAAATGTGCCGACTTAGTCAGTCGGTCCACGACCACCCACATCATATTCATTCCGGTCTTCGTCCTCGGCAAACTCGTGACAAAGTCCATCGAGATATCCTCCCACTTCCATTCTGGGACGGGAAGTGGTTTCAACAATCCGGCTGGTCGTTGATGCTCGACTTTGACTTGTTGACAAGTCAAACACTTAGCCACAAACTGAACCACCTCATTCTTCATGTCATTCCACCAGAAATTCTTTCTCAAATCTTTATACATTTTACTCGAGCCCGGATGGACTAAGTAAGGTGATGCGTGAGCCTCTCGCATAATACTCTGCCTCAATTCCAAGTCGTTTGGAACACAAAGCCGACCTTGGAATATCAACACACCATTCTCATGTATCACGAATCCCGGGGGTTCCCCTTCCCTACATTCTCTCGAAGCTGAATAAATATCGGGTCCTCTAACTGTCCCGATTTAATGTCGTCGACTAGAGACGACGAAATCTCAAGTGTACCCAACTGCCCGGAACTCTCTGGTAGCACGATCTCAACGCTCAACCTCATTCACTCTCGCTGAAGTCCCGACTGGGCCGTAAGCAACTCAAGCGCCCGAAGTGATACCGATTTCCGGCTCAAGGCATCTGCCATCACATTTGCCTTGCCCGGATGATAGAGAATCTCGAGGTCGTAATCCTTAATCAACTCCAACCATCTCCTCTGCCTCATATTTAGCTCTTTCTGCGTGAAAATGTACTTTAGGCTCTTGTGATCGGTGAAAATCTGACACGACGAGCCATACAAGTAATGACGCCATCTTCGACGCAAATACAACTGCAGCCAACTCAAGATCGTGGGTAGGGTAATTCAACTCGTACAGTTTCAACTGGCGGGAAGCATAGGCAATCGTCCTCCCGTGCTGCATGAGTACACATCCGAGCCCTTAGCCCGAAGCATCACTAAAAACTGAGAAACCCTCATTACCGCTCGGTAAAGCCAAAACAGGAGCGGTCGTCAACCGCTTCTTCAACTCCTCAAAACTATTCTGCCACTCATCGGTCCACACAAACTTCTCTGACTTCTGTAACAACTGAGTCAGCGGTCGAGCGAGCTTAGAGAACCCCTCGACAAATCTACGGTACTATCCGGCCAAACCCAGAAAACTACGGACCTCCTTCACGTTCTTGGACGACGTCCAATCCAACACTGCCTCTACCTTATGTAGGTCCACACGAACACCCTCGGCCGAGATCACATGACCGAGAAACATAACCTCCCGTAACCAAAACTCACACTTTGAGAACTTAGCAAAAAGATGCTGAGTTCTCAAAATACCTAACACGATATGCAAATATCGGGCATGATCCTCCTCGCTCCTCGAGTAAATCAGGATATCGTCGATAAAAATGACTACACACTTATCAAGGTACTCGATAAAGACTTTGTTCATAAGCTGCATGAACACAGCTGGGGCGTTGGTTAGCCCAAAAGGCATAACCACAAACTCGTAGTGACCGTATCTCGTCCGAAAGGCCGTCTTCGGAATATCGGAATCCTTCACTCGGAGCTGATAATACCCCGATCTCAAATCAATCTTCGAAAACACGGTTGCCCCTTGCAATTGGTCGAACAAATCATCAATTCTCGGGAGCGGATACTTGTTTTTAATAGTCACTTTGTTCAACTCACGATAGTCGATACACAAACGAAGTGATCCATCCTTCTTCTTCACGAACAGGACCGGTGCGCCCCAAGACGAAGTGCTCGGTCGAGTATACCCCATGTCTAGCAACTCTCTTAACTGTTTCTTCAACTCAAGAATCTCAGCAGGCACCATATGATATGACGTCTTAGAGATCGGTGCCTCACCCGACTCCAAATCAACAGTAAACTCGACCTCTCGATCTGGCGGCAAACCCGACAACTCATATGGAAAGACATTAGGATACTCACACACTACTAGAATAGACGAGAGCTCGACTCCCCCTTCTCCCGATCTCGAAGCGTAACACCAATACCCCGTGCAACCTCCTCAAAGAAGTCTCACTGCTTTCAAAGTGCTGATCAAGAATCTCTGACTACTCCGCTTACGCCCCACAAAAGAATGCTCGGTACCGTCAGAGGCTAACATCGAAACGGTTCTCATTCTATAGTTCATGATTGCCCCATGACGGTCCAGCCAATCCTCACCCAGAATCAAATCCTCATCTCTAATATCTACCGCAATCAGATTAGAAGGCCAAACCCTCCCCGCGATACTCACTGGAAAATCTCTAACCTCACGATCCCCCACGATGCTATCCCCACTAGGCAGTTTAACAACAAATGGTTCACACGCAACTAGGCAACCAACATGCAGACGATGCACACAATCCAGAGATATGAAAGAATGCGTAGCACCAGAATCGAATAACACGGACACAGGGTGGTCAAGGATGTGAACGGTACCTGTAGCCACCGTCGCGTCTGGGTCTCCTGCTCTTCTCATCTCATATGCTCGGGGCGGAACAGACCCCGCACTAGAAACTCCCCCTCTAGAAGGTTGTCCACGTCCTCGACCTCTACCAAAAATCTACTGTGGCTGAGAAACTATCGGTGCTTGATTTACACTCAGTTCCCCCGCAGATGGGGCTGATATCTGAGTAACTGGTGCCCGAGCAGCATCTGTACAAAACTTGGCACGATGCCCCGTCCGATCGCAGGAATGATAATGAATCGGAGTCCTGTCACACTCACTCATAATGTGTCCAGGGTGACCACAATTAAAGCAATTAGGACCACGCACTGAACCAGTAGGAGCAAACTTAGAACCGTTTCCTCGTCCAAATGACGGGGACTGACTCCCGAAGACTCACGAACCAGATTGAGTCTTCTGGTACCCTCCAGACTTGTCTCCCATAAACTGGTCGGAGGTCTTCTGCTTCTTTCCCTCAGCTGCCGTCTCTGTCGCAGAAAACGACATCTCATAAGCCATCGCCTTATTCTAATACTCCTTCAAAGTCATGCACCCCAGACCAGACATGTAGTGACGCACCCTCGGTTTCATCCGCATATCGAAGTGGCGAATCTTATTAAGCTCATCTCGGACTTTGTTTCTCACATAATGAAGTTGTTGATTGTAGTCCTTGATTGCTTGCGAAATCGGGACATCCTGGGGCTTAGCCTCGAAGAAGGCTCGGATCCTCCCCTCTTTAACTGGCCACGGACAAAACTCGCCCTCCATCAGCTCTCGGAACTCTGCCCATGTGGATGCCCGGTCACGCGGTTTCACCGCTTGCCACCAAGTTGCCGCCTCTTTGGCGAGGAAGTACTGAGCGATGGGTACCTTCCTCTCCTCAGAGCAGTTAGCAGCCTCAAATACCTTCTCCATCTCAAATAACCAACTCTCCCAACCGGAAGGGTCAGAAGCACCATCAAACTGCGGAGGACGCATACGAATCACGTCCTGAAGTAACTTATCATTACCGGATCCAGTAGGCGGAACCGGGTTAGCATTAGCCTGGCCGAGCAAAATGGCCTGAGTCAGTAGCGTCATCTGGTTCGCTACTTGCTGTAAAATATTCGCCACTCCAACATTCTCATGCGCATTACCGGAGCTAGCAGACTGATCCTGCTGACCTCCGAAACTAGGTGGAACACTGTTCGACAAGGAAGGCATCGCCGAATCAGTTCCCGAGTTATCGGACATGGCCGCCCCACCGGCTGCGCCACGTCCCCTACCGCGTCCGCGTCCTATACCAGCAGGAATTCTGAAGAAGTAGCGGGTGAGTACAATTCAAAAGCAAAACGCAACAAGATATCAAGAAAGGAAACAGAACAGGACAACTTAACGAGTCAAGTTAGAAAAACTTACGAGCACCAGCGTACTAAGATGATGGCATGGCAGCGATATTGTACAAAAACGACACTCGACTAGACCCAAATAACCGACAGCCTAGGTATCCATAAACCTAAGCTCTGATATCATATTCTGTAACACCCCCAAGATATTCACGACATATTACAGCGCCGTGGACCCCACACTTTAGAATCCACCAGGCTAATAAACCGACCCGATAAACAACAACGACATACATCATCAATAAACGGACAAATTCTCGATCCACGACTTTTAAAATAAAAGTCTGAAATCCAATAATACAATCTGACATCAATCCATTCCCAAAATTGGTACACAATATCAATAAAATTCAACAAGGAAGTACTCGAGTACTTAAATCCATGACATAGTAAATAAATTCATAAACAGAACACCAACAGACAACTGCTGAACAGTATCATGCTTGCCCATCATCCTCATACGACTCATATGCTCGCTTGTCTCCAAGACCTGTACCTGAAATACAAAAAGTATTTTCCCCATTTAAGGGGTTAGCGACAACTGCTAGTGCAAGTACAATCCATTTGAACTACCATTCTAATCAGATGAAAATATGCGCCAAAAATCATTTTAGAAATCATTTATATTCCGGAATATTTTACGGTGCACAAGCACAAAACACATTTCTCCAACAAAACATTTCAAAGTTAACCTCGGTACGAGACTCACGGCCAACGTACCCCGCAGAGCCCCGTCGGATATCCCTGGGTGGTTAACCATAGTTCGCGATACGAAACTCACGGCAACGTATCCCTAGAGTCCCCTTCGGACCATCCCTAGGTGAACATACATATATACATCCACACAACCACGAAAAGCCATAATTCAAATACTAGAACGCGTAAACAAATGTAAAGTACTTGCCTTTGAGACATCTTCGAAGAATTGGAAATGAATAATGGCTACGAACGATCCGAATGGAAAACGACGGTTCATAAACGAAGGATCAACATAACTCAGTCCTAACGGACAATAATAATCGAATGGAATACACCCATAACCCCGATTACAAGCTATGGCAATGAACGATCAATCGATACGGGCGAGGGTTTACGCAAAACCTCCCCGAATCGATAATTCACGGATTTAACTTGATGAAATGGATTGGGATTCACCAAATAACAACAATCGATGAGTAATAATACAACATATATGGACAATTCAGATTAATCACGAAAAACCCAAAAAAAACCCCAAATTAGACAAGTTTAGGGTTCCTGAAGAAAATACCTTGGAATCGGACGATGGAGGATGATTACGTTGATGCAGATATGTTATCACGAGCCTACAGTGGTGGAATACGAAGAATTCTCGGATAGAAGCTGAAGGGAATCGCCCTCTGCGTCGCCCGAAGAAGAAAACGAGAGAAGAGATAGAAAATGAGGTGTTTTGATTCTGCCCGCTGTACTTAAAACAGCAGGCCGTTACGGCCGTAACAATTGTTACATCACGGCCGTAACGAATGGGGTGTTACGACCGTAACACCCTGTTGGACAGCAGTGTAGCAGCTGCTGTCCGAACCGTTCCGGAAGACTCCGAAACTCGGACCTGCTATCGAACCGAAAATACGGCTACGAAGAATATTCGATGACGAGTCTAACTGTTACAAGAAAACAACATTTCGACTACCAGGGAATCCGAAATACGACAACGAATAAGGAATTCCCTAAACTTATAGGAAATTACGAAAATGGCCCAAGTGCCCGAAAATCACGATACGACGTCAGATTAACAAACCGAAAGTCTCAATACGACCAACTCAACCATACGAACTTGTGCAAACCAAGAAACAACGAAAACGAATGAGTTTTACGAGAATCGAACGCACAAACGACAAACCATTTCATAAAATGGAATCACGTAAAAACATCACCAAAACTCGTCCAAATGGAAAAATTCCAAGAATAAAGTAGATTCAAATGTCGAAACAGTTACAAGCGAGTCGATGAAAATAGACATACACAAAAAATGGAAACTGCTAAGAATAGAAAGGTACGGCTATTACACCTGCTTTCCTTGGGCCACTGCCGGCTACGGATTTCTTTTTTCTTTTTTACGTCAGGCTCGTTAGCCTGCTTTCCGACGGGTCAAGCTTTTTTTAATACTGTCGATAGACCTCCGGTAGCCGGCCAATTAATTTTTTCCCCTTTTCTTTACGGCAGGCCCGTCAGTCGTCGATAGAATTTTGGGAACCAATATATTTTTTTCTAGCAAGGAAATCGGGTAATTTAATTATTTTAGGTCAATTCTATCACCGCCACCGTGCCATTATGGCAGGAGTTATCTCTAGACTATAATACAAAGGACAACAATATTTTTTTATAGTAAGCACCTAAAAGACCATTTTACTCCTTTTTCATACCTTTTGTTTTGAATTTAATAATAATAATAATAATATCAAATATCCAATGATAATAAACTTCAAAAACTACGTACCCTTAAAATATTAAATTAAATTAAGGGGTAAATAATTTTCAAAAAAAAAATTCTTTCCTAATGGGGATTTACGCGGACCCCGACAGGCTTGATTTTAAACCGACCGTCGGCGGCCGTGCGAAATCAAGCGGCGGCGAGTTTTTATTTTTTTTACGCCAGGTCTGTCAGCCTGCTTTTCGGCGATCCGGTGGTCGGTGATTTTTTTTTCTTTTAAAGACACCCGCCCCCCCAGCCGTCGGAGAAATTTTTTTACTTTACAGTGCCGGTGGCCAACAACTTTTTCTTTTCTCTCTTTTTTTTTTACCTGAAGTCGCGCCGACCTGCTTTCTGGCGGGCCACCACTGGCGGTCGACCAATTTTTTTTAAACTCCATATCACCAGCCTGCTTTCCTCCGGTGATCGGTCATTTTTTATGAAGGCTTTTTTATTTTACGATAGGCCCGTCGGCCACTGATAAAATTTTGAGAACCAATATTTTTTTTCTAACAAGTAATATGGTCATTTAATTATTTTAATTAAATTAATACCGCTGCCATTATCGCTAGTATAATACAAGGGACAACGATATATTTTTGTCGTATTTTGCATCTTAAAAGATTAATGTACCTAGAGATGTTAAAGGCCCGAGCTCGGCGGGCCGAACCGTTTAACCCTCCAAAAAATAGGGTTAGGACTGCCATTTCTCAGCCCGTCTAAATCCGTGCCTATTTGGCCTGGACCGACTAACCGCGAGCTTAACGAGCGGGTTGTCCGGGCTGGCGGGCTGGCCCGTGGGCCAGACTAAAATAAAAATAAAAATAAATATTTAGACCCCATATTATATATTTTACATATATATATAATATTAATAACATACAATATGTTTTTACTATACATATATTTATTATACATATAATAAGTATTAATATTATATATAATACATATTGTTAATGTATTTATTACTATATATATATATATATATATATATATTAGTACATTTTTTGTTAGTATATATTTATTTATTAGAGTATATTTGTTACTATATATCTATTATATATATATATATAAAATATATTGTTACTCTGTTTTTTTATAAAAAAAATAAAAAAAATAGACTTTTTAAATATCTAGTCCGTTTAGTAGGGCTGGGCAAAACAAACCGCCCCGCCCGCCCCGCACCGCACCGCACCGCAAAATAGCGAGGCGGGGCGGTTTCAAATGTTGATTTCGCCCCGCCCCGCACAAAACCCGCACCGCACCAAAATTGCGGGGCGAATGCGGTTTTATTTTTTTCCCAACCGCCCCGCAAAAAACCGCCCCGCCCCGCATATAACAAGGGAAAACACTTAGATATTTATATAAATATTGTATTTGCCCCGCCCCGCCCCGCAAAACTATGATTTTGTGCGGTTTTCAATATCAAAAATGCCCCGCCCCGCAAAAACCCGCACCGCACAAAAATTGCGGGGCGGATGCGGTTTTACCTTCGCCCCGCCCCAACCCGCCCCGCCCCCAGCCCTACCGTTTAGCCCGAAGCTTAGGTCCGAAAATTATCGGCCCGTTCAAATTCGGACTTTTTCGACCCGGACCGTTTAGCCGAAGTCTGCTAATGCTAGCCCGAAACTGCTATGTACCCTCCATCCATGTAATATATATCAAATGGCAAATTTCAATAATAATAATTTTCAAAAAATACCTTTAAATACTAAATTATAATGGACAATTGAGTTTCAAAGAAAAAACTTTCGTCGGGTCCACCGACAAACCTTTGACGACGGATAATTTTTTTTCTTAATGCCAGGCCCGATAGCTGACAGATCTCCAACGCCCAACTATTTTTTTTCTTTTTTGACGACAGACGCCGGCCACCAGAAGCTTTTTATTTTTTTTCATTTTTTATTTTACGCCAAGGCCGACGGGGCGTCCTTGCCGCTTCTTTCTGGCGACTAGCGCAGACCCTCGTCGGCCAGTCAGTTTTTTTTCTTACGGAAGGTCCGCCGAACTGCTTTTTAGCGGCCCGTCATTTTATTTTTTTATTTTTTGAATATGCTGGCATACTTTCCGACGATCTATCAATTTTTGTTTCCTTTTTTTAACAACGGAGAAGTCAAGTAAATTAAAGTGATTTGTAAAATAAAGATAATTTGGATACAAAGATGAGTAATATTTTAAAAAAAAAATACCCACAAGAGTAGCCAAGTTGATGGAATAGGTGAACGCGGAACTGAAAGGTCACGAGTTCGATTCCCCCTACCAACACTTTCTTGGTTGAGCGCACACAGCGGCTTGCTAGTGTGGTTTACTGCAGTTGGCCTGGTTGCGGTATTACGTCCAAGTAGAGTTTATCCAGGTCAAGACTCAAGAGTAGCGGCTTCATAAAAAAAAAAATTATTTTCGAAATTGGAAAAAATTAAAACCTCCCACTTAAAAAAGTCATGGATAATTCTTATTAGCAAATACTTCCTCCATTACTTTATTATTGCAACGTGTTGACTATTACACTGTTCACATACTCTCTTTTGACCATCTTTTGTGATTTATACATATGAAAAAATATAGTCATGTGAGATCTTGTTAGATTCATCTCGAAATATACTTTCAAAATATCAACGTCTTATAATTTTTAAAAATAAATAATTGAAGATATTAATAATTATAATTGTGCGTGTGAAAGTACAAATGTTGCAGTTATAAAAGAACGGAAGTAGTAGTATATTACCTCAAATTACAAAAAAGAAAAAGAAAGTGTACAGTTTCACTTAAATAGCAACGGTCACGTGAAGAATCAGGCATCTCTTTTCAATGTTTTCATTGTCCTGAAATCCAAAAGGAATGAGGATGTCTTGAGAGCCTTCATGATCGATGATGATACAGGCAATTTCCGAAAAACTGCAACACAGAAGGATTTTGATTCCTAAAAGTTTCTTACCCCAAATTACGAAAATATCAGCGCTGTACCCTGCTGAGGGCTTCCAATTGAAATTTTTCACCATCACTTTTAGTGAAGAAAGGACAAAGCTATCCTGGTAATAAGATACTCCTATAGAACCAACCAACCAGGAGAACACATCATGTGGAACAAAGAAGCATGAGAGAACACATCATGTGGAACAGAAAGACCGATAGTGCCGGGTTAATTTACACGATTACGTAGGGTTTCCGGCAGGTCCGGCCCATTTATATTTTTTGTTCCAAATAACGTTATAAAGTCATCATATTTTTGTTGTTGTTGGCCCAGCCGGCCCATTTAATCATATATTCCATTCTTTTCGGCCCAATAAGCCCTTGGAGCCCAGCTCATAGTAACTCTGACAGCCCAGTTCATCACTAATCCTGGCAGCTTAAATGACCGTTCGATCAGTCGACGTCCTGTTGCTGGTCTTCCGGTATCCCGATTCCTCCATGCATCGTTTTATCATCCCTGCAACTAACCATACTCACCCCTATAAATTGAGTCCTCGACCGAAATGGAGAGAGGCGTGAAACTGAGAGATCCTTCTTTGTGAACCTTCGATCGTTCTTCGTGAGTTTGAGGTGTTCTGATTGATATTTTGAACGGATCTTGGTCTGCTACCGGTAATCTTGAGCTTGGCGCTACCGGTTTTGTGCCTCAGTGGCCATCCCGACGGGTTGACTGTTTTGAGGAAAGAAGAACTCCGATCTATCCGGAAATATGAGCCTGAACAAGTCCAAAAGGGGTTTTCTTACACAAATATATTTATTTACGGTTTCTTCAGGACCGGTCCAATGGTTTCGAATGCCCTGGGCGGAGAGGCAATAATATGCCCCTAATACAATGAACTAAGAACATACAATTTTTCAACGAATTTGGAGCCTAGCCAAGTTAGAAGATCCGTCCCCATTACGCTTATTTAATGAAAAAAAACTTAAAGTGGGTTATAAATCTTGGGTAAAAAAATCGGGTTATAATTATTGGGGAGAAAAAACGCACTTGGTAGTTCAAATCTAAAATCCATATTTGATTTTGAGTCCCAAACAATAGACAAATTTGTTTGTGTTTTTAAGAATAAATGATCATTGCGTCAAACACTACACAAAACTTAAGTTATGACAAACAAAACCATCAAACTTTCAATAGTAATTTATTTCACATCAAACTTTTAATAGTAGTTTATTTCCTTCTTGTAGTCTATTCCCCTCTTGAGTTTTGTTTAATCCAAAAAACCATTAATTTTTGTGGGTGGAGAAAATAAAATAAATATTACTGAAGGTTGAAGCGGTAATATACTCTATAATTTTTTTTTTAAAATTAAAAATTAAAAACTAGTATTGAGTATATGTGTTATGGGCTTTGATGCCCTGCTGGGCTTTGCTGCCATGGGCCACCGCCCACTTCGCCCAACACTAGGGCCGGGCATGGGTTTCTTCCATTATTATTTACGAGGCATTATCCAACCGTGCGATGCAGTTTTTTTTTCCACACACGCACACAAGGGGGATCGTCCCCTGTCCTGAGTACCCCCAAGAGGCTCGAGCTCAGCCCCAATCTAGAGGTAAGTTTGCCAGCATGACCTGGTCGCCTCATTGTCTCCCGCTTGGGTTACAGGCCCGCGCTCACTGGGCCGATGCACGATCTTTGGTTGAATATCTACATATTTTGTACTTAATGTTGGGGCAGACGGTTGAATGAGCAGATAACAGAATTTAAATGCCTTTTGGAAAAAGTTTATATGTTTTTTATTGTTATTGTCCTTTTATTTTAGTCTATGTAATTAGTTATATGAAATGAGGCTTTACTAACCCGTATGTTGCTCAGGGGTTGTTTTTGATTTATTCAACCCGTGCGATGCACCGATTGTATCTAAGATTTCATAGCTAAAATTTAACCATCTTGTAATTTATACTATCATTTAAAAATTCATTTTAATCATCTTGTGTATTAGAAGGTGCATTTACATTGTGATGTATATCATAACTTTTGTATTTAAATTAGTTTATTTACATTAAAAGTTACAATTAAAATAGTGTCTTCATATGTAATCCTTTAACTTGTTCAAAAAAATATGTAATCCTTTAACATGAATAAGTGACATAAATCCCCCTTCCACATTAAATTAAGGGGGATAAGTTTTATATAGTATAGATATTGATTAAGACTATATATATTAATCTATAATTAATATATATTATATATATGTATAATTAATATGCATATATATATATATATATATATATAAAATTAATTATATATTATATATATGTTATACATATATAGATATACACACATATAACGAACTGGATATTTAGTAAATATATATATATATATATATATATATATATATATATATATATATAGGTTTGGGTTATTCTAAAAAGGGTTTTATAATAAAAAGTGTAGGAAGGATTGTGGGAGTGACATGTGTCATCCCCCATTCCACACCATATGACATGTGTCACCTCCCACCCCCACCCCCCACCCCCACCCACCCCCAAAAATTTTTTTTTTTTTCCTGCCAATTTTTTTTCGGGCAAAAATTTTTTTTTCACAAAAATTCCCGCCAAAATTTATAAGTAAATCACATTTATAAAGTTACTGCATCACATTTATAAAGCTACTGCATCACAATTATGATTTAGTGCGTTAAGGTTATAAGTTACTGCATCATAGTTGATGCACTTAACTGTTAACTATGATGCAGTAACTTATAACTGTGATGCAGTAAAACTTATTAGTGTGATGCACCAAAACTTATAACTATGATGCACCAAAAAAATGGTGCATCACACTTATAAGTTTTTTGGCGGGAAAAAAAAAATTTGGCCGGCAATTTTTTTTTTTTGGCGGGAATTTTTTTTTTTCGTGGGGGTCGGAGCGGGGGGTGGGGGGGTGGGGGTGGGGTGGGGTGGGGGGGTGCCACATGTCATATGATGTGGCATGATGATGTGGCAAGGTGACACATGTCACTCCCACAATCCTTCCTACACTTTTTATTATAAGACCCTTTTTAGAATAGCCCCACCCTCTCTCTCTCTCTCTCTCTCTCTCTCTCTCTCTCTCTCTCTCTATATATATATATATATATATATATATATATATATAGTTAGTTAGTTATTTTGGTGATTATTCTGCTTTATTATTTTAGTTGATTATTAAAAATCTTAGCTTATTGTTCTGTTTTGCTTTGTGCAGAAGAAAATGCTGTATTATTTTAATTATGTGGTTTTTGTTGTAAATTGGTTTTAGAAAAATGAGTTTTAACTCAAAACCAATTTATTAATGATAAAATATTTAATTCTTGGGAATTAAATAATAAATTTTGAATCTACGCTTCGAGAAGATGAACGTAGTATTTTTATTTTCTCAAAACTGATTTCCGGTGAGTGAGAAATAAATGATTAAAGTTAGCCATTTAATTGAAAATGTGAAGAGTTAACGAGGTTTGAAAACCCATCTGATATTTGGGCTAAAAGTTGTCTGATCTGGGACCTGTCTGATCTGATCTGTCTGATCTGGAACCTATCTGATCTGGGACCTGTCTGATCGACTGTCGATCTTGAACTCCGTCGATCTGGAACCTATCGATCGACCTGCGATCTGGAACTCATCGATCTGATATTTGGTCTCGTCTGAAATGAAGCATGTTGAGAACTTAGCTTCTGGAATATGACTCTTCACACTCCATAATGTAACATCCGAATTAAATGAGAATTATGGAGTTTTAATTTGTTGTAACTCCCCAGCATATGGAGATTTAATTTGTTGTAACTCTTGAGCTGGAGGATTAAAGAGAATTAATGAGACTTTAATTGGTTGTAACTCCCCACATTATGGAGTGGAATTAGACCCTATAAAAGGGGGTCTTATGCATTTCATTTCAAACAATCAGAACATAGAAAAAATACAAGCATACCACATATTGCAGCATATTTCCCTCTTGTTTCGTGCCTAGCACTTGAACGTTCGCCGGAGTTCTGAGTTTTGGAGAGCACCTAACTCAAAAACATATAGCAGTTGTATCTTGGGAACATATTGCCTGAGCCGTCTGCTCTTATACGGGGGCAAAATTGTCTTACGAAAAGAGTTATCTCGCCTCTGCTAATGTTGTAATTTTAAATCAACCTTTTATTTTATTAAGATTGTAATAGGTTGTCTTTCTTTGTAATTTTTATTGTAATTAAATTGTTGGAAATTTCACAGAGGAACCAACAATCGTAGACAATTTTTTTATTTATATTCTCTGTAATTTCCAATGGCGACCGATGTCGACGCTGCCGCCGCCGCTGCTGCCGTTGCCGCGGCCAAAGCTGCTGCACCTACCATTGCAGTTCAGGCTGAGAAACCCGAGAAATTTTCGGCTGTTGATTTTAAGAGATAGCAGCAAAAGATGTTGTTTTATCTCACTACCCTGGGGCTTGCTATTTACCTCAAGGATGATCCTCATGTGGTCAGTGAGACGGAAACTGATCGTACGAAGCATTTTGCTTACGATCAATGGTTTAACGGAGACTTTATGTGCCGTAATACAATGTTGAATGGGCTGATTGATTCTCTGTACAACGTGTACAGTCAAATCAAGACTTCTAAAGAACTCTGTAATTCTTTGGAGAAAAAGTATAAAACCGATGATGCTAGTGCCAAGAAATTTGTGATCGGACGCTACCTGAATTTTCAGATGACGGGCTACAAAACCGTTATCGAACAAGTCCAACAATTTCAATTGATTATGCATGAAATCAATGTTGAAGAAATGATCCTTCCTGAACCGTTTGTTGTGGGAACGGTAATTGAGAAGTTGCCTTCTAGTTGGAAGGACTTCAAAATTACCTGAAACACAAACGAAAGGAAATGAGCTTAGAGGATTTGGTTGTTCGACTCAGAATTGAAGAAGACAGCCAAAAATCTGATTCTAAGTTCAAGAGAGGCCCTATGGAGGCCAATAAATTTGCTTGAACATGGGTCCTCTAGCAAAAAGAGGAAACTGAACCATGTTCAGGATAAAGGGAAAAAGCCCTTTAAGGCAAAGAAATTCACTGGAAATTGCCACAACTGTGGTAAACCAAACCATAAGGCAAAAGACTGTCGCTTGACAATAAGTTCAACTGGTCAGCGAAATAAAGGCAAACGAGTTGTCAATTTGGTTGAACATGGCGATGTTGACATGCCAGATATGGAGCTGTCAGCTATGGTTGAGGAGCTGGACGAGGAGGTCTCAGCCATGGTGATTGAAACCAATATGGTGGAGAATCACCGCGCCTGGTACGTTGATACTGGGGCTACTCGTCATGTTTGTTCTAAAAAAGACATGTTCTTTTCCTACACTATTACTGATGGTAGGAAATTACATATGGCAAACTCTGCTTCTTCTGTGATTGCAAGTGTGAGGAACGTGGTCTTAAAGCTGACTTCTGAAAAGGAGCTCTTTCTTAAGGATGTGCTGCATGTCCCAGACATTCGAAGAAATTTAGTTTCAGGCTCTTTACTAGTTGGTCATGGTTTAGACTAGTTTTTTAGTCTGAAAAATTTATTATGAGCAAGTTTGGAATGTTCCTTGGTCGAGGTTATCTTGACAGGGGATTATTCAAAATGAATGTGATGCCTGTAAGCCATGAAGGCAAGAACAAAAATAATAATAATAATAATAATGCTCCTTGTTCTGTTTACTTGCTCGAGTGTTCAGATTTATGGCATTCTAGATTGGGACATGTTGGTCTAAAATCAATTAAAAGACTAATTAATCTAGAATTAATTCCAAAAACCCATGTTGAACTTAATAAGAAATGCGAAGTACGTGTTGAAGCAAAAATGGCTAAATTGCCTTTTCATTTAGTGGAAAGGAATACTACTGTAACACCCCCAAGATATTCGAGGTGTATTACAGCGCCGTGGACCCCTACATGGGACCCACCAGGCTTACACAAGAAAGCACCACTCGACTAACCGCCTCGGTTAGCAAGGAAACAATTGTTAACAATAAGAACATAAAACAACACGTCCGGTACAACCGGCATAATAAACATCAACCGACAAATACAGTAACTCCAACGAATACCAATCACAATCCGAAAGGAAAAACCTAAGTACTCGCGAGTACAATCTATAAGTTTACAATTTGGAAAACATCCACATCAAAAGAGACAGTAGGAAATAACAAGACTCAATTACACACGTCAACAACCTTGGCCGACATCCTCGTACCATCCCAGCGCCCGCTCGTCTGGCTGAACATAACCTGAAATACATAACAAGAATTTCCCCAAAACGGGTCTCCAAAGGGGTTAGCAATTACGCTAGTACAAGTATTCAAGGCAAACCAATCGCTTACACATTTCATAGTACATGCACCAATATCATTTCAAAAACCAAAACCAGACATATCTTTTCCGGAAAACATACAGTCCACAATTAGCCTTGAGAACAGGGCGGCAGCATACATTCTCACTCGAGGCCTCATAGGGACCCTACCGAGTTGGCTACAATTACAGAAAAACAAAACTACGCAAATGCTATGCCGTGAGAACAGGGCGGCAGCATACATTCTCACTCGAGGCCTCACAAGGACCCACACGAGTTGGCTAGCGGTACGAAACTCGTGAAATCTAGGGCGGCAGCATAGATTTCCCTCCTTGACCCCGTCGGGCCAACACAAGGTGAGTTACACACAAGTAATATACATCACCATTTCATGTTAAGCTTAAAGGTTTACAAAAATACTTGCCTTGAATTATTGACGACGCAACGAATGGAAAGGAAGGTCACCGACGAACGCTAGGAACCAATGAAACCGAACCTAACGATTCGAAGAATACAATCACAACCATTTCTAAATGAATACGGAATTGGAATACACCCGAAAACCCGCCTACGATTCATGTATATTCGTATATAAACAAAAATGAGGGCGGACCACAACCAAACCCTCTCGATTCCGTAAAAACCACGAAATATACCATGAATCCGTAGGGAAACTAAGAATACCGACAAGATTAATCATATTCCCAAAACAAGAATAGTATGGACAAGGTACTTGCCTCGAAATCACAATCGCAACGAGGGCAGCGAATAGGACGCGGTCGAATAGCCCCGACGCTCGAACACCATCAAGAACGCGATAAGCACCACGAATATTACGAGAATAACACTACACGAATCATCAATCACCAACGGATTCAACATCGGAATCCTCGAACACCTATAAACCTCCTAAGGAACAATAACACATGGTTACGACGAGAATCAAGGCCAAAACAACGGAAATCCCAACAAACTATCGAAGGGAAAACTCATTGGGACATTTAATCGAACACTAAATATTCAATAATTCCCAAGAACACTCGAATCGTCAATCGAGTTAAACAAACTTGATATATGGATATACAACCCATAGAACACGATTAATAACATCATACTACACCAATCGATGTATCAAAATCGGATTAGAAACGAAATCAAGAACAATTTCTCCAAAAAGTCAACTTGAAGGATAATCAAGAAATATACCTTGATTCGGATGAAGGATTCAAGTAGAGGTCGAAAATCTACAACAAGACTTGAGGTACATGATCTCTACAAGTTTGGGAGCACTCAAAATCGCCCAAAAATCGCCCACAATCGCCTAAGATGAAGGAGGAAGAAGAGAGGAGAAAAAATGAAGTTTTTCTCCTCGCAAATCTGCTAAAAAACGCAGAAAAAGCCCGTGTGCCGCGGCACAGGATGAGTGTGCCGCGGCCCAGGGCCAAGAAAAACGCCCAGGAATTAGCTTAGTGCCGCGGCACACAGTACAGCCCACTTCAACACGAAAAAGGCACATCGTATAGTCTTAGCTATTTCGACCATAACTCTCTCGTCTGGACTCCGATTGACTCACCGTTTGAACCATTGGAAAGCTAACTTGATTCTATATAATATTGCAAAGATTCAGAATTTTTGGAGTTTCCAAGAATTAATGGTGACTTTACAAAGTCGAACTCCCACGTGAAAAAGTCGATTAAGGACACGGAACTCAACAAAACGACACCGAAATGAACTCGGATGACAAAAAGTGCAGAATTAATCATTCTCGGAATGACAAAACGGTCATGATAGAGTTGTCAAAACGAACTTCCTCCGAAAAAAGAAAATTACCGAAATTCGAAATTGCGGATATTACATTCTACCCTCCTTAAAAGAAGTTTCGTCCCGAAACTTAAAACAAGTAGGGAGGAGCAATATCCCGCCAGGAAAACTCAACGAGATACGCAAGGAAACGCGTAACTTACGCCCATCGGCGAAACGTTACAAGCAACGCAAAGGAATATACGGCGTGAAAACACGCTCCACGACGACCAACACAACGTCGCCGTTAGGGATATAATAAAACCAACAAGTGACAAGCGTCATCAAATGGATAATACAGTAAAGTCAATTATCCGAACAATCACAAAACACAACGAGCGAAAATCAATACGATTGACCAACCCAACGGTACATCAATCAAAACGCGAGCCAACCGCTCAAGGGTTGGAAGATCGGAAACGAGACAAATTTCCCGAACTTAAGGGAATTAGGAAGGAGTCTGAACGCTCAACAATCACGAAACGAGATCAACAAAAACCGAACAATCAAACGATCGAACCACAAAGATCGAGACAACAAAAATCGAACGATCATGCTCGAATCACGAAGAACAATAAAAATTCAAACAACAACTCCAAGATTCACATCTCGACTCGAGACAATATATGATCCGGTGAAAACAACAACATATGCATTCACATAAGATCCACATGAGAGGGAATAGAAATTGAAAGGTCATAATGACAAATGAGTTATTCCGAAACAATACCACGCTCGTTCGATCAACAAAAGCAAAGGGCAGGACAAGCTCAGAAAATGTCAATGAACATAAACGAGTCGACAGAGTCGAAAATACAGAAGTTCCAAATCCGAACCACTTCGATTAAAAGAACTAGTAGAACCAAAAGATGCTACTTCCGAACAAGGTTCACAAGAATCGAACCGAACTCGGAAAAGTCACAGCGATACCTAGATCGACCCAAAACAAGATCACCGCTCGTTCGAACGATGAAACCGAAATACAGAACAAGCTCAGACAATATCAACGAACACGGGCGAATCGATAGACTGGAGAAAGAGAAAATATAGAAGCCAAAAATAATATGGGTATTATATTCGACCTCTTCTAAAAGAAAGTCATCCCCGAAACTCACAACAACGAAATCAATGTGACAACACAACAAGCAACCGATAGAAACATCCTTCGAAGGCCTCTCAAAGCCGATTCTGATAACTGTGCTGAAGCGCGAACTCCGAAAGTCTCGGTAGCCAATTCGCAAAACTGAATTTGGTGACCCTCGAGTCCACACTCGAAATGTGTTACTGACGAGAAGGACAAATTGCACGTACATTCCCCCGACACATCACAGTTGAAACGTCTCGGCTCGGCATACCGAAAATACAAATGCTCGATACAATGGTACAAAACACCGCAAAACAACATACCGGAGATGCCAACTCAGCATAACATATCAACGCATACAAAAATCACAACAACAACGGCATCGTTCGACGATTACAACATCCCGACGATAGCGGACACAATCACAAACATCATGAAATAATCACCCATGTGTATAACGCACAAAAATCCAAGCTTTAACAACTCACACTAGTGCGACAACACGCAAATCACCACGAGGCGATAAACAGTAAACACCAGTTCACACCTCTCACAGAGGGCTAACAAAACATATGCGCGGCGAACGACTCAACGTTCACACCACCAATTCAATCACAAATCGGGATTAACACCGTAACGAAAGTTCGAAAACCATACATGCATTTCCGGTCCGCAAACAGGAATGATAGGTTTTAAAAACGAAAACCACCTTTTGAAAATAATTTAGAAGAACACCGATTGATCTTGAGTATCAGCTTTCAAAAAGTACAAACGTGAAACATCGTTATCGAGACTTTGGAGAACCATTTCGCATTTGATAAAAATGAGGACACTTTCTCTTAGTGAAAACTTTCAGAATATTCGACCCTCGGGTCTAAATAAAAGTGTTTCTAAAACATTGAAAATATCTCAAAAAAATATATTGTGAAAATTTTGAAATATATTGTGGCACATGGATGTACCAAGAAAATAACTCATTTGAAAAAAATATGTCTCAAATTTATTTCTAAGATACTCAAGTTTTCAAAATAATTCAATGCCAAAAAGGACGATGCCAAAAAGGCTAGAATGCCCAAAAATTTCGAGTAATCACACGGAACATCATAGCGCCGTGGGTCCCGTCGGAACCCTGTGCTAAAACCATTTACAAAAATGCCAAAAAGGTTGATGACGGTAATATTTCAAAAACTCACAGAGGCCATTCACAAAATACTAAATACCGTCATAAGAATTTCGTCAAAGCGGTCAAGGCCATAATGCCAAAAATTCGGTTAAGGAATTGGTTTTCGAAATAAAACTCAGTCGGTAAAATACCGAAAGTCATCACAAAAGAACTCACGCAACGGATAAAAGAAATAAAGTCAAACATGCACAATCCAGCAACACTACTCCTCATATGAACGAAATATGAGGGTCAAATAACCACATATCACAAAATCAAAATCCATAAGAGGATTCCGTCACTTAACCGATAATCATAAAAATGGCTCGTGTCACACGAGGCACAACACAAAGAAGGGAGACTTACTTTCACAGGTCGCACGAAGATGATGATCGCCCCACGATACTAATCACGACCAATGATTTCAAACGACGCGTCGCGATGCGACTAAGTCAGACAAAATCCGACGAGACAAAACTCAACAAACACAATTTGACTCGACAGCCTAGGTTTCCCAGCTAACTGATTTTAAAATCGTATACTCTAGTTATTCGAAAATAAAACCGATAAGTTAAAAATCGTTTTCAAGACCCTTTCAAACACGACAAGGGCTTTACAATAGTAGTATTTTATAAAATGTCCTAAACACTTTTATACACGACCTTTAAATACCGACACAAGGTTTTATTTGGAAATACAAGGCTGGCTCGCCCAAATTCATGTCACTTTTCAAAAACCCACAATACGATCAAGTCTAAGAAATTTTCAAGCATGCACGCCGCATGTATTATTATTAATAGAAACACATTGGTTGTAAATAATAATAATTAGCCAAGTACTAACAATTCCCGAACACACGCATATACGGCATTCAGAAATCACCAGTTCAACAAGCGCAACTCGGAAACACTAATTCTAAGCATATGTCAAACTTATCTCTTCAAGTTTAACAGCATAACTGATGAACATCGATTCGAACACATGTCGAAACCATCTATGTGAGTTTCTCAACAAACTCTGCCATCGACACCTTTCCCGGAACATATCAATGTTCAAAACATTCACATCATCGCACCTCGGTGTCCAAACAATCAGTACGTTCGGCTCAACATACATTTAGTATATCGCAATTATCAAACACAGATTCCATCATACAACAAAAGACTAGAGAGTCAAGCCCTCTCACAATATACCACGGAGCAAATCTCAGATCTTTCGATTACCAATGATCCCACCAACATTTGGAAGTTTGGTGGCGGAAGGCTCGCAAAACGACAAACGGTCAAGCCCATAACGGCGCACACACTCCAGAGAGATAAAGGACTGCGCAATACTAGAATCAAAAGTACACGAACCGGATGGATCGAAAAACAAATCGACGATAAGTACGAGAGAGACAATCACAGTTCAAGAAGTGGAAATACAATACGAGAAAACAATAGGATCGAGTAAGGAAAACTTACAAGCGCTGGATGTACTGAGATGTCGGCAGCGGTGTGACAATGTGCAAAACAAAACGCAAATAGACCCAAATTAACCGACAAGCCTAGGTATCCATAAACCTAGAGCTCCGATACCATTTTCTGTAACACCCCCAAGATATTCGAGGTGTATTACAGCGCCGTGGACCCCTACATGGGACCCATCAGGCTTACACAAGAAAGCACCACTCGACTAACCGCCTCGGTTAGCAAGGAAACAATTGTTAACAATAAGAACATAAAACAACACGTCCGGTACAACCGGCATAATAAACATCAACCGACAAATACAGTAACTCCAACGAATACCAATCACAATCCGAAAGGAAAAACCTAAGTACTCGCGAGTACAATCTATAAGTTTACAATTTGGAAAACATCCACATCAAAAGAGACAGTAGGAAATAACAAGACTCAATTACACACGTCAACAACCTTGGCCGACATCCTCGTACCATCCCAGCGCCCGCTCGTCTGGCTGAACATAACCTGAAATCCATAACAAGAATTTCCCCAAAACGGGTCCCCAAAGGGGTTAGCAATTACGCTAGTACAAGTATTCAAGGCAAACCAATCGCTTACACATTTCATAGTACATGCACCAATATCATTTCAAAAACCAAAACCAGACATGTCTTTTCCGGAAAACATACAGTCCACAATTAGCCTTGAGAACAGGGCGGCAGCATACATTCTCACTCGAGGCCTCATAGGGACCCTACCGAGTTGGCTACAATTACAGAAAAACAAAACTACGCAAATGCTATGCCGTGAGAACAGGGCGGCAGCATACATTCTCACTCGAGGCCTCACAAGGACCCACACGAGTTGGCTAGCGGTACGAAACTCGTGAAATACAGGGCGGCAGCATAGATTTCCCTCCTTGACCCCGTCGGGCCAACACAAGGTGAGTTACACACAAGTAATATACATCACCATTTCATGTTAAGCTTAAAGGTTTACAAAAATACTTGCCTTGAATTATTGACGACGCAACGAACGGAAAGGAAGGTCACCGACGAATGCTAGGAACCAATGAAACCGAACCTAACGATTCGAAGAATACAATCACAACCATTTCTAAATGAATACGGAATTGGAATACACCCGAAAACCCGCCTACGATTCATGTATATTCGTATATAAACAACAATGAGGGCGGACCACAACCAAACCCTCTCGATTCCGTAAAAACCACGAAATATACCATGAATCCGTAGGGAAACTAAGAATACCGACAAGATTAATCATATTCCCAAAACAAGAATAGTATGGACAAGGTACTTGCCTCGAAATCACAATCGCAACGAGACGACGAATAGGACGCGGTCGAATAGCCCCGAACGCTCGAACACCATCAAGAACGCGATAGCACCACGAATATTACGAGAATAACACTACACGAATCATCAATCACCAACGGGATTCAACATCGGAATCCTCGAACACCTATAAACCTCCGGAAGGAACAATAACACATGGTTACGACGAGAATCAAGGCCAAAACAACGGAAATCCCAACAAACTATCGAAGGGAAAACTCATTGGGACATTTAATCGAACACTAAATATTCAATAATTCCCAAGAACACTCGAATCGTCAATCGAGTTAAACAAACTTGATATATGGATATACAACCCATAGAACACGATTAATAACATCATACTACACCAATCGATATATCAAAATCGGATTAGAAACGAAATCAAGAACAATTTCTCCAAAAAGTCAACTTGAAGGATAATCAAGAAATATACCTTGATTCGGATGAAGGATTCAAGTAGAGGTCGAAAATCTACAACAAGACTTGAGGTAGATGATATATACAAGTTTGGGAACACTCAAAATCGCCCAAAAATCGCCCACAATCGCCTAAGATGAAGGAGGAAGAAGAGAGGAGAAAAAATGAAGTTTTTCTCCTCGCAAATCTGCTAAAAAACGCAGAAAAAGCCCGTGTGCCGCGGCACAGGATGAGTGTGCCGCGGCCCAGGGCCAAGAAAAACGCCCAGGAATTAGCTTAGTGCCGCGGCACAGCTGAAGTGTGCCGCGGCACACAGTACAGCCCACTTCAACACGAAAAAAGCACATCGTATAGTCTTAGCTATTTCGACCATAACTCTCTCGTCTGGACTCCGATTGACTCACCGTTTGAACCATTGGAAAGCTAACTTGATGCTCTATAATATTGCAAGGATTCAGAATTTTTGGAGTTTCCAAGAATTAATGGTGACTTTACAAAGTCGAACTCCCACGTGAAAAAGTCGATTAAGGACACGGAACTCAACAAAACGACACCGAAACGAACTCGGATGACAAAAAGTGCAGAATTAATCATTCTCGGAATGACAAAACGGTCATGATAGAGTTGTCAAAACGAACTTCCTCCGAAAAAAGAAAATTACCGAAATTCGAAATTGCGGATATTACAACTACTCCTCTAGAATTAATTCACACTGATGTGTGTGACTTAAAATTTATGCAAACGAGTCAGTCCGACCCGTGCTATGCACACGGGCTCATTCTAATTGTTCGTAGTGTATTGCTCAGCACTAATTTTCGTTATTTTGTTGGTCAATAGGTTCATCAATTGTGATTTTCTTATCACAAATAGAGATGTTAAACGGGCTAGCCCTAGCGGTTCCGGGCTAGCCCTAGCGAGCTGCGGGCTAAACGGTCCGGGCCAAAAAAATCTGGATTTAAACTGGTTAGGAAATATCGGCCCTAACCCTAACCCTAACGGGCTTCGGACTAAACGGGCTAAACGGGCTAAATATGTAAAAATCTATTTTTTTAATTTTTTATAAGTCATAAACCAAAAAAAAAACAGTAACAATATATTTTATATATATAGTAACAAATATACTATAATAAATAGAACAAAAAATATACTTTTATGTATATATATATATATACACTATATTAACAAATACAGTAATAATATATATTATTTATAATATTAATATATATTATATACTCCCTCCGTCCACCACCCATATGCACTCTTTTGACCGGCATGAGTTTTAATATTTGAGTTGACTTAGTTGGTAGGATGTGTTGTGAGTGGAGTAAATAGACCCACTTGTGTTGTGAAATGGTAAAAAAATTACCAAAAATAAACAATGCACATAGGTTGCGGACGGATGAAAAAAGAAATTATTGCACATGGGTTGCGGACGGAGGGAGTATATAATATTAATATATGTTATATAAATATAGTATCACCGTAAGTTGAAATTAACAATATATATATATATATATATATATAATATATCGGGCTTCGGGCTAGTCCTAGTGGACTTCAGGCTAGCCCTAACGGGCTTCGGGCTAAACAGTCCGGGCCAAAAAAGCACGGATTTAAGCGGGCTAGGAAATATCGGCCCTAACACGGTTTTTTGGCGAGTCCGCCGGGCCCGAGCCCGTTTAACATCTCTAATCACAAATACTCAAAATGATTTTATAGGTCGGATATTGTACATCATTACATTGATCATTTATTCAGTTATCTAAGTGTTCATAGCGTAATTTGTGTGATGCACACGGGCTCGATCTAAATATTCATAGTGTATTGTTCAGCACTAATTTTTGTCATTTTGATCATGGATATGAAAATTGTTGGTGTCTTTACTTCGTCACTTTTAATTGAGGTCGAGTCAAAAACTCAAAATGATATTCAGACCCGTGTGATGCACACGGGCTGTATATAAGTGTTCATAGCGTAATGTTTGACATTAATTTTCGTCATATATAACTTGGCTGACTCAGGACCCGATGCAACTATTTTGTTGAGTTTACAGCTTAGTTTTTCTTGTTATGTTTCTTTATTTTTTTTATATGTTTTTAGTCTAAGTTTTAGACAATGAGCTTATAGTATAATGGGTTTAGACTCTATTGAACTCTTGCTTATGTCTTACATTTAACTTTTGTTATTATAATTTACAAATGGGTTCGAGCCCGTTTAGCCCGTGCCCATTTAAGCCCTGCCTGTTCAGGGCCGAGCCCGTTTAGACAGTGGCCCGTTCCTGCCCGGACCGCCCGTTTTTCCACGTCTATGTGTTGTGTACGTGTTTAAATGACGTATAGCCGTATAAATATGCAATATCAAAAAGATTATGTAGCGCCGACGTCACGGTCATAACATTGTGAAACACATAGATGCTAATTTAACATATTCAAACATACACAAAACTACATATCTTTTTTGCACAATAAGTATCCAAGTTAATACTCCATACTATTTTACCCGTGAAATGTCGCTTCAATTCTAAATAAGCAAATGGTGGAATTACCTCATCAAGTAAACACATAGTATAATACTTTTGTCTTTACCATGTAGAAAAGTAAGTTATTTTACTATAACTATCATGATTTTCACAATATGGAGCAATATTTATTAAACACTTCTTTATTGATATTTATTTTTATTACGATTGTTATAGGTTAGTGATAAAATATTTTTATCGAAAAGTATTATAACTTTCAAATCGTGAAAATTTGAATAAACAAAATACCACTCATTATACCAAATATTATCAAATTATGTATCCAAAAAATAAATATCGGATAACAATATTTGATAGTCCAATTATTGCTACTCCAGTCCATAACATTTTCGGATATAACTTGCAAGTCCAAAAAAAATTGCCAGCCAAATATTAACATAGCCATTACAAATTGAATAATAATATCAATAATAGAACAAATACTATTACTTTTTATGCAACTATCAATGTTATGTGGTCTTTAAACAGATGCATACGCATATAATATCTATATTATATTTTTGCCTACACCAAAAAGAGAATCCACAACCTCTTTTTACACGTATTATATTTTTGCCGTTCGAAGGAAAAGGGCTCTACTCCTCCGCACTGTCGTCTTCTTGCTTTCCTTTGCCTGCAAAAAACACATATAGTAATATGTAAGAATTAACCAAAAAATAAAAACCTTTTGTAGATTTGTGTTTTGTTTTCAAATTGATAGTTTTAAATTTTTCCACACCTGCAAATTTAACACCTCGTTAATTATTGTTAACTAATAAGTGTGGAAACAACCTTTATCGGATTAATCTACACACATCAACCAAAATAGTAAATCATTATGGAGAGAGTATCTTGCATACCAAGTACTATTAATATATGTAAACGATGAAAGCTTAAAGAAAAAGAAGGAAGATGATAAAACCTAAAAGCTACGTACGCTGTCTATATTGAAGCTCCTTTTATATTGACATTCTATTATTTGTTTCTAAGTTGTAACTTATGGAAGCTAAAGAGACGTAACTTTAACTCCGTGATGGTTTGTATTCGCATGAACACTTCATATTCACCGTGATCGTTAATCTCCCTTGCTTTAATACTCTCACCTTACAATGAATTCCGTGCATTAGGTAGCTTGTACTCTATGCAGTCTTGAAGCCTAAACATTAATAAGAGTACTCAATCTTATATTATGATAGACTAGAGGAGGTAAAAAAATACTTCGTCGCTTTTATAGATGATTGCACAAGATATTGCTATGTGTTTCTTTTGAGAAGCAAAGATGAAGCAATCGAGGCATTTAAGATGTATAAAAATGAATTTGAAAATCAATTTAACTGTAAAATAAAAGCTGTCCGAAGTGACAAAGGAGGTGAGTATGTAGCACCGTTTGAACAATTATGTGCTGATTCAGGCATAATTCATCAAACGACTGCTCCTTATGCTCCTCAGTCAAATGGAGTTGCCGAAAGGAAAAATCGAACCCTGAAAGAAATGATGAATGCTTTATTAATAAGCTCAGGGTTGACGCAATAGGGGGAAGCTATTCTTACAGCTAACCACATTCTGAATAAAGTGCCACACAAAGGGAAAGATAAAACTCCGTATGAGTTATGGAAAGGGCGCAAGCCTTCTTTCAAATATCTTAAAGTGTGAGGGTGTTTGGCAAAGATTGAAGTATCTAAACCAAAAAAAGTAAGAATTGGTCCAAAGATAGTTGATTGCATATTCATAGGTTATGCATAAAACAGTAGTGCATATTGATTTCTGATTCATAAATCTGAAATTTCTGATATGCATTAAGGAACTGTCATTGAATCAAGAAATGCCATTTTCTTTGAAAATGTTTATCCTTGTAAAGAGAGGATTGTGACAAACTCAAACAAAAGAACTCTTGAAACTACAAGTAGTTTAAATCCTATAAATGAAGAGCCAAGAAAGAGTAAGAGAGCTCAATAGGCGAAGTCATTTGGTCCTGACTTTGAGACTTTTGCAGTTGACGATGATCCAAATACTATACAAGAAGCTTACGTTAGTCCTGATGCTCCTTTTGGGAAGGAAGCTATTTATAGTGAAATGGAATCTATCATGCAAAATTCTACTTGGGAACTGGTTGAACTTCCGCCAGGATGTAAGCCTTTAGGATGTAAATGGATCCTAAAGAGGAAATACAAAGATGACTGGTCGATAGACAAGTTTAAGGCCCGGCTTGTTGCCAAAGGGTTTAAACATAAAGAAGGTTATGATTTCTTCGATACATATTCACCAGTAACCAGAATAACTTTCATTCGAGTGTTTATTGCTATTGCTGCATTGCACAATCTTGAAATTCATCAAATGGATGTGAAAACTACATTCTTGAATGGTGAACTAGAAGAAGAAATTTATATGGAACAACCTGAAGGTTTCATTGCGCCTGGTCAGGAAAAGAAAGCGTGTAAACTGTTGAAGTCATTATATGGACTAAAACAAGCTCCTAAACAATGGCATATGAAGTTTGACACAATTATGTTGGAAAATGGATTCAAGATCAATGAATGTGACAAATGTGTGTATATTAAAGGCACACCGGAGTCATTTGTCATAGTTTGTCTATATGTAGACGATATGTTGATCATGGGTCGTAGCAATGAAGTAATTGTGAATACAAAAAGGATGTTAAGTAGAAACTTCGACATGAAGGATTTGGGTTTAGCTGATTTAATTCTTGGAATTAAAATTATCAGAAAGTCAGAAGGTATCTTCTTATCACAATCTCATTATGTTGAGAAAGTGCTCAAGAAGTTTAACGCTTTTTACAGCCCACCTGTTAAAACACCTGTTGATACCAGTATTCACTTAAGTAAGAACGGAGATGATCCAGTGGCTCAAGTCGAATATTCAAGAGTAATCGGAAGCCTGATGTACATTACAAATTGTACACGACCAGACTTGGCATTTGCTGTAAACAAGTTGAGCACGTTCACGAGTAATCCGAGTAAAGAGCACTGGAATGCACTGACTAGGTTTTAAGATACTTAAAGTACACCCTATGTTATGGGCTATTTTATAGTAACTATCCTGCAGTTTTGGAAGGATATACTGATGCTAATTGGATTTCAGACACGAAAGACTCTCACTCTATAAGTGGGTATGTATTTACTATTGGGGGTGGAGCTATATCTTGGAAATCAAGCAAGCAGCCTTGTATAGCCCGATCCACCATGGAATCGGAATTTATAGCTCTAGATAAAGCTGGGGAAGAAGCTGAATGGCTCCGTAACTTTCTTGAGGATATTCCATGCTGGAAAAAGCCTGTGCCTAGTGTTATGATCCATTGCGATAGCCAAGCTGCAATTGGAAGAGCACAGAGCCTTAAGTATAATGGTAAGTCTCGACACATTCGTCGGAGACATAATACCATGCGACATTGATAAAAAATGGAGTTATATCTATTGAATATGTGAGGTCAAATGTTAATTTGGCGGATCCACTCACAAAAGGTTTGAATAGAGATAATTTCATAAACTGATAGAGGGAATGAGATTAAAATCCACATCTTGAAAGAACAATCATAGTGGTAACCCAACCTTGAATACTGGAGATCCCACAAACTTGGTTCAATGGGAAAACAAATTATGAAAGACCTATTGAAAAGCGGTTATAATAAATCCATCCCTATAGAGCAGAATAATTGCTAAGTCCTGTGATTGTACTGAGGTTAAGTCTCCGGACTTTTAATGGTTCCTTGTCCTTGGAAAGGAGAAGTATTGCAGGGTAATTTATAAAAAGGAGACCACCTATCTAAGTGTGAGGACGGGCCGCCTCGAATAAACACTTAGGAAACCAAGATGTTGTCCATGGCCAAAACGGACACAACTATGAGAACGGAAGGTGTTGAGACATTGTTGTGTAAGTGTCGTTGACTCGGTATACACCAAGGAGGATTAGTTCAAGGCACAATATCCACTAAGCCGCCGGTATATCAGACGATATTTTACTAAGGAAGGTTCAAAGCTACAAACTACCTTTCCCCATGCAACAGTGTTTTACGGAAACTGGGTATGTGAGTTTGCATTCATGCATGCATTTATTTCCACTCATGTGGGGTATTGTTGGAAATTGATTTTAGAAAAATGAGTTTTAACTCAAACCCAATTTATTAATGATAAAATATTTAATTCTTGGGAATTAAATAATAAATTGTGAATCTACGCTTCGAGAAGATGAATGTGTGATTTTTATTTTCTCAAAACTGATTTCCGGTGAGTGAGACATAAATGATTAAAGTTGGCCATTTAATTGAAAAGGTGAAGAGTTAACGAGGTTTGAAAACCCATCTGATAATTGGGCTAAAAGCTGTCTGATCTGGGACCTGTATGAGCTGGCTTGTCTGATCTGGAACCTGTCTGATTTGGGACCTGTCTGATCTCCGACCTGTCTGATCTGGGACCTGTCTGATCTGACCTTTCTGATCTGGAACCTGTCTGATCTGGAACCTGTCTGATCTGACCTGTCTGATCTGACATGTCTGATCTTGAACCTGTCTGATCTGGAACCTGTCTGATCTGACCTGTCTGATCTGGAACCTGTCTGATCTGGAACCTGTCTGATCTGACCTATCTGATCTGGAACCTGTCTGATCTGATATTTGGTCTCGTCTGAAATGAAGCAGGTTGAGAACTTAGCTTCTGGAATATGACTCTTCAAACTTCATAATATAGCGTCCGAATTAAATGAGAATTATGGAGTTTTAATTTGTTGTAACTCCCCACCTTATGGAGATTTAATTTGTTGTAACTCTTGACGTGGAGGATTAAAGAGAATTAATGGCACTTTAATTTGTTGTAACTCCCCACATAATGAAGTGGAATTGGACCCTATAAAAGGGAGTCTTATGCATTTCATTTCAAACAATCAGAACATAGAAAAAAGCATACCACATATTGCAGCATATTTCTCTCTTGTTTCATGCCCAGCTTCCACAACTTGAACGTTCGCCGGAGTTCTGAGTTTTGGAGAGCACATAACTCAGAAACGTATAGCAGTTGTATCTTGGGGACATATTGCCTGAGCCTTATGCTCTTATATGGGGGCAAAATTGTCTTACGAAAAGAGTTATCTCGCCTCTGCTAAAGTTGTAATTTTAAATCAGCTTTTTATTTTATTAAGATTGTAATAGGTTGCCTTTCTTTGTAATTTTTATTGTAATTACATTGTTGGAAATTTCACAGAGGAACCAACTGTTTTTTAAGGAGCCGAGACTATTTGATTATCATTTAAGTCTTCTGAGCGTTTTTTTATTTATATTCATAATTTATAGTGTTGCGGATTAAATTTTTTGTTTAGCAGATTAAATTTTTTGTTCAGCAAACTATTTAAAAAATTTAACACTTTTACTATTGATGTGAATCAAGAAGTACTCAGTCAGACGGAAGAAGAACCATACATTCATGTTAGACGGGAGAAGAACTATACATTCATATTGGACTGGTGATAAGATCATGAGCAAAAGCGATAAAAAATTCATTAAGAGTGCTCGTGCAAAATCATTTCAATCAGATTGGTGAAAATCAATATGATAACATCTTTATTTGGGTCATTAAGCCGTGTCTGTATTATAATCTAATAATATTTATTTTTAGTTGTTATATTCATTTAGCTTTCTAAACTGTGAAGTCCCGGAATAGAAGATCATTTCAAGCAATAAATCTAACTAAAGTAGCTTTCCGTCTTCTACATACGATGTTCAATTAAGCTCGAATTTACACCATTTGGAAATCTAATAGAAAGTCCTAAAATTTTTATGTTCGTCATAACATCAAAATCGGATATTTGCAGTGGTGAAAATACGATACAAGTGAAAGCAGTCGCTGGAACTTTCAGATACGATACATCTTCGTATTTTGGTCATAACTCTCATGTTCTATATCCTATTGAGACGACTATAAGTTCTCAAGGCAAAAGTGTTAGGATTGTATACTGCAAAACATACTTTATGCTTGTATTACCTAATTTCACTGTTACTACCTATGAGGATATTAATTAAATTTAATCACATGTTTTGCATATTAATTCACGTTATGGTTATGCAAATGAAATGTCAAATTATTTTATATTGTAGATAATGTGGTGTGTTGGTATCACACGGAAGATCACATTATCGGTGCCTTATAAAATAATATAATAGTTCACAATCTATATAATTATTAGACAAATTATATAAAGGGTTGTAGTGTATGCTTGAGAATAGTTGGTCTTGACTATTAGCATACATTAGCGTATTTGCATATGTTGAACTGGATCGAGGTGAGATAGTGTCTTTTGTACTGACTGTAAGAAGAACGTAAATCTCGAATAATTATTATTTCTTAATTCTAAGTATATAATATTTAATTGTGTATTTATAATAATTATTGCTTTGATTTACCATAGGTGAGAGTCAAAATGATCGACTCAATAAGCCTCGTATCTTGGGCAATAATATTGTTTATACGACAATTTTTATTATTACTAGAAATCGTGTCCCGACTCGTACGGGCTGATGATGTCCCCTTGAGGAGCTCGATAATGATTATTATATTAAACCCTGCAGGTGGATTTAATTCCGATATAATAATAAGGTTCGAGTGGTACTACTCTTAGATAAGTTATTAATTAATTAAAGCTGTTAGTAGCTTATAATTAATTAATGGACATTCGATATCTTAAACACGGGAAATAATATATTTAATAAGGAGCCCAATTTCGTAATTTGGGATTTTGGTAGGAAGTGAAATATCAACTTTTTAGTGGACTAAGTTGATATTAATAAGATCCATTATATTAGGAAGAGTCCTAATAAGGTAAGATGAATTTATTAGGGAGTCCTTCCATAATCCTCCTTAAGATCCCTAGTAGTAGTCCAAGAGCCTATAAATAGGACTTATGGGGAGGTTGGCCGAAATTATTCATTGTCCAAGCTTGAGAGATCGATTTTTCTTCTTCTTGTGTTTAATTGTATATCTAGACTTGTGTCTTTGATTCTAAAATTTAGATAACACAATCACTTTGCTAAGAGTGTTCATATAATACTAGAAAGCAAAGAAAAATAAATCAAGTGATCCCAAGTGAAGGAGTTTCGGCCGATCCCCATAGAAGTCCAAACATGATCCGGTAGCTCGTTGCCCACACAACGTCCGGTTCAAGGCGGATCATACTCTAGAAGATCTAAAGGTAGAAATACAAGGTGATCAAGACGGAAGTGACCAATACTCTTCAAAAGGTAATATCCTATGATCTTGTATCTAGATTAGGATATTTAAATAATCAACATATTTAATTAATAAATAATAAATAATATTTAAATTGCTTATTAGTCTTAGTAATTAATTAATTAGCATGCCTAAATAGATCTTATGCTCGTAGATGCGTAAAACGCGATTATCATCTTTCCCAAACTTCGCTTCCGCTGCGTTTTACTTTCCAACAATTGGTATCGGAGACGGATTTTTAGGCTTTTGCTATTTTACTTAATTTTGGTGACCAATTGATAGCAATTTAAATATTCATATATTTTGATGTTGGAATATTTTGCTAGATGTGTTCTTGCAGGTGATATGATCCAATTATCATGGTTTATATGAATGGTGTATTTATTTATTTATTTTTATTAATTATGCAATTGTTGGTTTGGCCGTTTTGAGGCATGTAATGGTTTTTCCCGTGAGAAAATCCGCGGTAGTTCTAGGTGTTTTTATTTTCGTGTAATCTTGATGTAATTTCGATGTATTTTATTTTGTATAAAATTGTAATCGAATTCGTAAAAAGACGGATCACGAAGAAATAGAGCGAACCGGATCGCCGGACTACTATCGGCCGCGACCAAAGAATGAAGCAGGGCCGCTGCAAGACACGGCCGAAAGCGGCGCCGAGCATCTGCCCGATCTGCCAGGCGGCTGGTCCGGGCAATGTTGGTTCGGGCCCGATTTTAGTCGGTCCTTTTGCCGCCGTTCGTTGCGTCCGCTGGAGAGTCGGGATTTAAAATTAATTTTTTTTATGTAATTAATTTTGCATAAAAATAAAATTTTAATTTTGGAAATCCACGACCCGGCCGGGGAGGAGCGACGAGATGCTTGATTCAGTGGGAGAGATCGAGTCAAAGATTTTCTCGGATTCAACTCAAGAAGAAGACCATGATAATTGGATAATTTAATTATCCATGCTTTATTTTTGGTTTTTATTGTTTTGATGTATGGCATGTATGGATGTATGCGTGATATGTTTCCTTGCATGTTAGGACGAGAAAAATTAAAAACCTTAAGGATAAAATAACTAAGTGATTAAATTGATTTTTTTTTTAAAATAAAATCAAATTGGCCTCCATAATTAATTTAAATTGTGAAGTAATTAGCATGCACGTTGACATTAGAGTCTTCCTCCATATCGGATGTGCTAATTATAGGTTCACTAGTTTTAAATTTCAAAATGATAACATAAGGTAAATATTACTTTTTATGATAGGGCCTCTCCATCTGTAGGACTATTATTTAAAAGGTAATATTTTAAGGATGTTAAATTATGGTATTCACTTAGGTGTATTAATTAATAAGCTCCCCATCAGAATCTATGTTAATTAATACATGGCCAAGAGGAATCAACTATTAATTTTACTTGTCATAATGTAATTTGACTACATAGTAAAATTAAAGACGTAAAACTCTACTTGAGAAATGTGTGTGTAAACGTCCACACGATCGTGGCTTGCATGTGCGGATTTTTTGAGGTGTTGGTTGCTAGCATATATATTGTGTTTTGAGGTTTTTCGATATATTTTGCTATGTATTATGTGATGGATGTTTTTAATTTTTATCTCAAATGTCTTTCAATCCACTAGCTGTTATTCTCAAAGAAAATAAACTTGATGGCACTAACTTTGCCGATTGGAAAAGAAATCTTGACATTGTCCTGACTGCTGAGGGGCATAAATTTGTCTTAGTCGAGGAGAGCCCTCTAGAACCAGAACCAATACCACTCCTGAAGAGTTGGCTGAATTCCGAAAATGGAA
This sequence comes from Orobanche coerulescens, assembly GCA_033398695.1. Classification (NCBI taxonomy): domain Eukaryota; kingdom Viridiplantae; phylum Streptophyta; class Magnoliopsida; order Lamiales; family Orobanchaceae; genus Orobanche; species Orobanche coerulescens. The sequence goes on along the minus strand of CM065804.1, from coordinate 188,354,155 downwards.
AAAGTCTGATGAGATGGCTCGCTGTTACATTTTGGCTTCACTGACAAATGTATTGCAGCACCAGCATCAGACGATGGGCTCGACCGTGGAAATGATGAAAAGTCTCACCGAGATGTTTGGTCATCAGAACCGGGCGGCTAGACAAAATGCAATGAGGGTATTGATGACAACCCAAATGTCTGAAGGGAATTCAGTGAGGGATCATGTTCAAAAATGATGTCCCATTTGAACGAACTGAGCATACTGGGGGCTACTATCGATGCGGAAAAGCAGGTCGATATTATCTTAGGCAGCTTACCTAGAAGCTTTGAGCAGTTCCGCCTTAACTATAATATGAACCGTAGGACATATAGTTTGGCGGAACTTCTGACAGAGCTTCAGTCTGCTGAAGGTCTCTTCAAACAAGGTTATCATCAGATTCTTGCGGCAACCGGTGCTACTTCTTCCAAACCAAAATGGGGAATGAAGAAGAAGCAGGTTGTCCAGAAGCAAGTGGCAACCCTCAAGGTGAAAATCAAGGCTCCTCACCCCGAGGCGAACAAAAAGTCAAAGGAAAAGTGCTACAAGTGCGGTCAGAAAGGACATTTTAAAGCGGACTGCCCTGCTCTTAAGAAAGGTATGTCTCGTGCACTAGTAGTCAAAACATCTTTGGCAGCTTGTTCTTCCACTTCGTGGAGAGTTGATTCAGGTTCCACTGATCATGTTTGCTTTAACTCGCTTGGTTTTCAGGTAACCAAGCAGCTTAGTGCGGGCGAGATTACCATCAACTGGGGCAATTATTCCAGGCTTATGGCTGTTGTAGTGGGAGTCGTGCAGTTGAAGATTAATGATAAATTATTAGTCCTCAATAATGTATTATTAGTACCGGATTTTAGAATGAATTTAATTTCGGTTTCTAAATTAAAAAGCGATGGTTATTCAGTTTCTTTTGATGATGATGCCATTATTAAGAAAAGAAGGGGTGAATATATTTGCAAAGGTACTTTTAATGATGGGCTATATGTCGTTAATACTGCACAAACTCCTATGTATAAATCACTTAACTCTTTGTCTAAACCTAAAAAGAGAAAAGAACCTTCAAGCATAAACCAAACATATCTGTGGCATTTACGGTTGGGACATGTAAACCTTGGAAGGATTCAAAGATTGGTAGATGATGGCCCATTGGATGATCTCCAAGTTGAGTCATTTCCAATTTGTGAATCCTGTCTGGAAGGTAAAATGACCAAAAGGGTTTTTAAAACCAAGGAAAACCATGCTCAGAATGTGTTAGAATTGGTTCATACGAATCTATGTGGTCCAATGAATATCCAGGCTAGGGGTGGTTTCGAATACTTCATCACGTTCATAGATGATTATTCGAGATATGGATACATCTATTTGATGCGACGTAAGTCTGAAGTTTTTGACAAGTTCAGAGACTTCAAGGCTGAAACGGAGAAGCGTCATGGGAAGAGTATCAAGTTACTACGATCTGATCGTGGTGGCGAATACCTTAGTGGAGAGTTTTTGGATTTCTTGGCGAATAAGGGGATTTCGTCCCCACAAATACGGAACTCCACAACAAAATGGTGTGGTGAAAGAAGGAATAGGACTCTTTTAGAAATGGTTAGATCAATGATGAGTTATTCGATTTACCTATTTCGTTTTGGGGATACGCCTTAGAAAGCAATGGCGTACATTCTAAACTCAGTGCCTTCAAATCGGTTCCAAAAACACCACAGCGTGGAGTGGGCGGAAGCCCAGTATAGAACATGTTCGGATTTTGGGTACTCCAGCACATGTGCTGAATAAGGAAGCTGATAAGTTGGCATCTCGTACAGAAGTACGAGTGTTTATAGGATATCCTAAGGGAACGAAGGGTGGCTTGTTCTATAGTCCCCAGGATCAGAAGGTCATTGTTAGCACCAATGCCCGATTTTTGGAAGAGGATTATATGATTAGTCACAAGCCTATGAGCGAGATAATTTTGGAAGAGCTGAGGGGCGAGACTCCGTCTATACCAATCGTACAAGCGCCAACTAACACTGCACCACGTATCGATTCTGATACTTTTACACCAACTCAGGATTTGCCTCGTCGTAGTGGGAGGGTTTTTCGTCAGACCGAACGATTTATAGGCATGGGAAAGTCTTCGGACTCAATCCCAGGCGAAGATGAATCAGATCCCTGGACCTATAAGGAGGCAATCCAAGATAAAGATGCTCACTCCTGGCAAGTAGCAATGGAATCAGAAACGGGATCTATGGATTCCAATCAAGTGTGGGAGCTAGTAGAGCTACCTGATGGTGTACAAGCCATTGGGAGTAAATGGGTCTACAAGCGAAAGAAAGGACGTGACAGGAAGGTTGAAACCTTCAAAGCGAGGCTTGTTGAAAAAGGTTACACTCAGAAAGAGGGTATCGATTATGATGAAACCTTTTCGCCGGTAGCCATGCTTAAGTCAATCCGGATTCTTTTAGCTATAGCTGTGCATTTGGATCTGGAGATTTGGCAGATGGATGTCAAGACTCCATTCTTGAATGGGAGTCTAGACAAGGAAATCTATATGCGCCAAGCAGAGTTATTCATTGCTGAAGGACAAGAGCATTTGGTGTGCAAACTTAAGAAATCCATTTATGGACTTAAGCAAGCATCTAGATCTTGGAACACTCCTTTTGACGAAGTTGTCCAGTCATATGGATTCTTCCAATGTCCGAGTGAGAGTTGTGTGTATAAGAAATGCGATAGAAATGTGTTGGTGTTTCTTGTACTGTATGTAGATGATATTCTTCTAATTGGAAACAACGTTAAGGAATTGTCGGACGTACGGGTATGGCTATCTGAGCAGTTCGATATGAAGGATCTAGGAGAAGCAGGACACATCCTTGGAATCATGATCTTTCATGATCGGAAGAAAAGGATGTTGTGCATATCCCAGGCATCCTATATCAATATAGTGCTGAAGCGGTTTAGCATGGAGAATTCCAAGAAAGGTTTTCTACCTTACAGACATGGAATTCAACCATCTAAGAACATGTGTCCTAAGACACAAAAGGAAATACATGACATGAAGATGGTCCCTTATGCATCTGCTGTGGGAAGTCTCATATATGCTATGCTTTACACTAGACCAGATATCTGTCATGCCGTGGGCATGGCTGCTAGATATCAGTCAAACCTAGGACCAGGACACTGGATTGCTGCCAAGCACATACTCAAGTACCTGAGAAGGACTAGGGAGTACATGCTTGTATATCAATCAGACGACCTGTTTTCGGTGGGTTACATTGACTCAGATTTTTCATCGGACAAAGAAAAGTCCAAGTGTACTTCGGGTTATGTGTTTAGCCTGGGAGGTGGAGCCATTAGTTGGAGGAGTGTGAAGCAGAAATGCATCTCGGACTCTACCATGTAAGCCGAGTACGTGGCAGCCTCTGAGGCAGCCAAGGAGGCATTATGGCTCAAGTACTTCCTGCAGGACTTAGATGTGATTCCCGATTTGCCAGAGGGTATTACACTTTATTGTGATAATACTGGTGCAGTCGCAAATTCAAGGGAACCATTAGTCCATCAAGCAAGTAAACATATCAACCGCAAGTACCACATCATACGACACTTCGTAAAGGAAGGAGACGTAGTTGTAGCCAGGGTTGCATCGGAAGATAATCTTGCTGACCTTTTCACGAAAGGCCTACCTTCAAAAATTTTTGAAAGGCATGTGGAAGGAATGGGATTGCGGTGTATGGCAGCATTGCTTTGAGTATAAGTGGGAGATATGAGAGACTATCTAATAGAGTAGTATACTTAAAAGCATGCTTTGAGTATAAGTGGGAGATTGTTAGGATTGTATACTGCAAAGCATACTTTATGCTTGTATTACCTAATTTCCCTGTTACTACCTATGAGGATATTAATTACATTTAATCACATGTTTTTCATATTAATTCACGTTATGGTTATGCAAATGAAATGTCTAATTATTTTATATTATAGATAATGTGGTGTGTTGGTGTCACACGGAAGATCACATTATCGGTGCCTTATAAAATAATATAATAGTTCACAACCTATATAATTATTAGACAAATTATATAAAGGGTTGTAGTCTATGCTTGAGAATAGTTGGTCTTGACTATTAGCATACATTAGCGTATTTGAATACGTTGAACTGGATCGAGGTGAGATAGTGTCTTCTGTACTGACTGTAAGAAGAACGTAAATCTCGAATAATTATTATTTCTTAAGTCTATGTATATAATATTTAATTGTGTATTTATAATAATTATTGCTTTGATTTACCATAGGTGAGAGTCAAAATGATCGATTCAATAAGCCTCGTATCTTGGGCAATAATATTGTATATACGACAATTATTATTATTACTAGAAATCATGTCCCGACTCGTGCGGGTTGATGATGTCCCCTTGAGGAGATCGATAATGATTATTATATTAAACCCTGGAGGTGGATTTAATTCCGATATAATAATAAGGTTCGAGTGATACTACTCTTGGATAAGATATTAATTAATTAAAGCTGTCAGTAGCTTATAATTAATTAATGGACATTCGATATCTTAAACACGGGAAATAATATATTTAATAAGGAGCCCAATTTCGTAATTTGGGATTTTGGTAGGAAGTGCAATATCAACTTTTTAGTGGACTAAGTTGATATTAATAAGATTCATTATATTAGGAAGAGTCCTAATAAGGTAAGATGAATTTATTGGGAGTCCTTCCATAATCCTCCTTAAGATCCCTAGTAGTAGTCCAAGAGCCTATAAATAGGACTTATGGGGAGGTTGGCCGAAATTATTCATTGTCCAAGCTTGAGAGATCGATTTTTCTTCTTCTTGTGTTTAATTGTAGATCTAGACTTGTGTCTTTGATTCTACAATTTAGATAACACAATCAATTTGCTAAGAGTGTTCATATAATACTAGAAAACAAAGAAAAATAAATCGAGTGATCCCAAGTGAAGGAGTTTCGGCCGATCCCCATAGAAGTCCAAACAAGATCCGGTAGCTCGTTGCCCACACAACGTCCGGTTCAAGACGGATCATACTCTAGAAGATCTAAAGGTACAAATACAAGGTGATCAAGACGGAAGTAACCAATACTCTTCAAAAGGTAATATCCTATGATCTTGTATCAGATTAGGATATTTAAATAATCAACATATTTAATTAATAAATAATAAATAATATTTAAATTGCTTATTAGTCTTAGTAATTAATTAATTAGCATGCCTAAATAGATCTTATGCTCGTAGATGCGTAAAACACGATTATCATCTTTCCCAAACTTCGTTTCCGCTGCGTTTTACTTTCCAACAAAAAGGTCTTTAGACCCGTGGAAATCGAGATGTACACAAGGAAAGTCCGTGGGAAAAATTTGAGGTGGGGAGTGCTAGTCGAACAAAACCCGAAGTAAAATCTACACCCTTAGGAAATACAAACACGAGAAATAGGGACACCAAGTGTTTTCGATGCCATGGGCGATGGGACATTGCATCCTAATGCACTAATAAACGAGTAATGATACCGAGGGAGGACGGAGAATATGAAACAAATGATGAAGAGAAGTAAGAAGGGAAAGAAGAAAGTGATGAAGGAGAGCTAGAATCCGCACCTGCTGTCATTAGGAGGGTGTTGAATGTGAAAGCAAAGGAGGAAGAAAGCAACAAACAACAAGTAAATCTTTTTCACACTAGATGTTTTGTTAAAAATAAAAATTGTAATGTGATCATTGATAATGGAAGTTGCACCAATGTAGCTAGTGAGATGCTAGTCGAGGGGTTAGAGTTACTAGCGAAACGAAATCCTAAGCCTTAAAGGCTTCATTGGCTAAATGATTGCGGAGAGGTTTGTGTGAACAAACAGGTACTCATAACCATCACAATTAGAAAATATCATGATGATATCCTTTGTGACGTTGTACCAGTACATGCTTGCGTATTTTGTCAGGTAGACCATGAAATTATGATCGAGATGCCAACTTAGCGGGAATAAAAATCGCTACTCATTTTAGAAAGATGGGAGGAAAATCACATTAGTTCCCATGACGAAAATACAGGTCCATGAAGATCAAATTCGACTCCAAAAATAAGCCGATGAAAAAGAAAAAGAAAAGGGAAAATAAAAGCAAAAAGAAAAACCAAAAGAAAAATAAAAAGAAAAAGAAAAAGGAAAAGAAAATAAAGAAAAAGAAAAAAAAACATAAAAAAAAGCTTATTTATAAGTGTAAAAGAAATCGTTAAGTTGAGGAGGGGCAACCCGCATACTTACTTCTTATCAAAGGAATTTGCACTCTTGATGATGTAAAAATCAGAATGTTCCGAGTACTATAAAAAATTTATTGCACGACAATGATGTTTTTTCGGATGAGCTACCACCCGGTTTGCCACCAAAGAGAAGGATCGAGCACCAAATCGACTTTATGCCAGGGGCTGTCATTCCAAACCGACCGTCATACCGAAGTAATCCATATGAAACTAAGGAGATTCATCGATAAGTCGAGGAGTTGTTAAGTATTGGGTACATCCGAGAAAGTCTGAGTCCTTGTGCCGTTTCGGTAATTGTCGTACCAAACAAAAACGGGACCTGGGGAATATGTCCCGACTGCCAAACGATGAACAATATAATAGTAAAGTATCGACATCCAATTCCAAAGTTAGATGATATGTTTTATAAATTACGTGGTCCGCACGTGTTTAGTAAAATTGATTTAATGAAAAGTTATCATCAATTTCGTATGAAAGAAGGGGACGAATGAAAAACAGCTTCTAAAATTAAATAGAGATTATATGAATGGTTGGTAATGCCTTTTGTTCTTACAAATGCACCGAGCACTTTTATGCGTCTAATGAGTCATGTTTTGTATGCTTATATTAAAAAATTGATTGTTGAACACGTGTATAGACGAACAAGTTGAACAGCTAAGATTGGTTTTAATTACCTCGAGAAAGGAACAATTATATGCTAGTCTTAAGAAATGTACTTTTTGCACGAGTTAGGTTATATTCCTTAGATATGTCGTAGTATTAACGACATAAAAGTTGATAAAGAAAAGATAAAGACGATACGAGAATGGCCTCGACCAACTAATGCATTCGAGGTAAGAGGCTTTCATGATTTAGCAGGTTCTTTTCGACGCTTTGTTAATGATTTTAGCATGAATGCAGCCTCGTTAAATGAACTTATAAAGAAACATGCTAAATTTCATTGAAGTGATGATCAAGAAAATACATTTAACACATTAAATATTAAATTATGCACCGCACCCATTTTAGCATTAACAGATTTTTCAAACACTTTTGAAACTGAGTGTCATGCTTCAGGAGTAGGAACTGGAGATGTGTTAATGCAGGAAAGAGAAACTTGGAGAAGCGACGTTGAGCTACCCTACATATGACAAAGAATTATATGCTTTGGTTAGAGCTTTGCATATGTGCCAACACTAGTTATGGCCTACAGAGTTCGTGATTCACACCGATCATGAATTATTGAAGCATCTCAAGGGACAGAGAGTAAAATACATGTCTAATGGTTAGAGGAGATCTAATCGTTTCCTTACATCATCAAGTATAAACAAGGTAAGGAGAACGTCGTTTCCCATGCATCGTCGAAAAGGTATGTATTACTTAATATGCTTTCTTGTAAATTATTGGGATTTGAGCTCTTGAAAGGACCTTAGATATGATGAAAACTGGATCTCGTGTACGGGACATAAAGATATTGGCGAAATATATGTTGCTTGCGATATAAAAAGTGTGGATAAATTTTATCGGGATGATGTATTTTTATTCCGTGAAAATAAAATTTACATTCCTTTTTGTTCGACACGAGAGTTGTTAGTAAGGGAGCACATAACGGGGGATTAATGAGACATTTAGGAATTGCCAAAACTTTTAAAATATTACATGAGCACTTCTTTTGGCCTAAAATGAAACTTGATATTTACAAAATTGTCAATTCATGCATTATTTATGGAAGGGCAAAATCATGAATTTTACCGCATGGTTTGTACAAGCCACTTCCAAATCCTACCGAGCCTTGGGTAGAGCTTTCTATGGATTTTGTCGTCGTTGATAGATATAACAAAATGGCACATTTCATAAAACCGGCGATGCCACTCATATAACAAATCTATTTTTCAAAGAAATTGTTCGTTTGCATGGAATGCCCAAAAGCACAGTGTCCGATCGGGATACTAAATTTCTTAGCCATTTTTTGGAAAGTTTTGTGGGCGAAATTGGGAACAAAATTTCTTTATTCGACAACTTGTCATCCCCAGACTGATGGCCAAATGGAGATAGTTAACTGAATACTTGGTCAATTGTTACGAACTGTTGCTAACAAGAATTTGAAAAATTAGGAAACACCTTTACCATTCATCGAATTTGCTTGTAACAGAACTGTTCATTCTACTACATTTTATCCATTTGAATTGTGTATGGTTTTAATCCGATAACTTCTTTAGAGTTGTTGCCTATTTCTATAGATGATATGAGCAGTATTGATGGCAAGAAAAAAGCTGAAATGATTAAATAACTGCATGCAAAGGTTCGAGAACAAATCAAAAAACGCAATGAACATAGTGGACGAATAAAGAATTAGGGACCGAAGCAAGTATTCTTTGAACCAGATGACTGGTTTGGGTTCAATTGAGGAAAGAGAGGTAAGGAAATCGAAGTTGATGCAGAGAGGAGACAGACCATTTCATATTTTAGAACGCATCAATTATAATACCTACAAAGTGGATTTACCTGGTGAGTATAATGTTTCTGTTACCTTCAATGTTGCTGACTTAAGCCCTTTTGAATTTTCAGATTTGAGGACGAATCCTTTTGAGGACGGGAGAATGATGTGAATCAAGAAGCAGTTAGTCAGGCGTAAGAATAATTATACATTCCTGTGGGACCAATAATAATATCAGGAGCAAAAACATCAAAGAATTCATTAGCAATGCTCGTGCAAAATTAATACAGTCAGATAAGTGGCAGTGAATACGATAACATCTTCATTTGTGTCATTGAAGCCGTGTTGTTGTAATAATCTAATAATATTTAATTTTAGTTGTTATAGGATTCATTTAACTTTTCTAAATTATTTGCATTGTAATAAGGTCACATGTTAGGTCAAAAGTATTGATGTCATATGAAGTCTCGGAATAGAAGATCATTCCAAGCGATAAACCTAACGGAATCAGATTTCTTAATTCAGATGTATCTTCTACATACAATGTCAAATGAAGCTCATTTTTACACCATCGAAAATCTAAGAGAAAGTCCTAAAATTTTTACGTTCATCATAACATCAAAATCGGATATTTGCAGTGGTGAAAATACGGTACATCTGAAAGCAAGCGCTGGAACTTCTTCGTATTTTGGTCATAACACTCACATATGATATCCTATTGAGACGATTCAAGTGGATTTGGAAAGCCAAGAGACATTACTACAATCATCTAGAAGACACCAAGACCAAATTCAGCAGTTTTGGAGCTCTTATGCCACTAGAACGACAACAGCACATTATTTTTAACTTTGATTTCTTATCCTCAAAACCTAAGTCTTGGTCTTTGATTTTTGTCTCCCTAAAAATGTGTCGACTCCTTAAATTATGAGTTGATTAGTCATTTAGGGGCTTTGAATGTTGAATTTCTAATTTCTTAGTCTTTTACAGAAAATTATTAGGAAGTTTTATTTTATATTTTAATATTGTAATAGTTGTATGATTTTTGGCTATAAATAGTCTTCATCTTCATTTGTAAGGACACCTTGAAATTTATAAAAATTGTGAACGTTTGTGTTAACAAATTTCTTCTTGTTTTGTTGACTGTGCCTCTAAAATATAAACCGTAATTTCAATTCGCTTATTGATGTGTTAGAAACCTTTAGCATGTTTGAATCGCACCTTCCGATTTCAATTCACTTATTGATGTGTTAGAAACCTTTGGCATTCTTCTACATTGTTGCCATCTTCTGCTCCATGAAGTTGGATTGGGGGTGAGTGTGCGTAGTGGTAAAGGTGGGAGGAGAAGGGGGTCGACTCCAAACAAATGTTTAAGTAACAAGAAGTACTCTGTCAAAATAGGTAGAAAGATAGAACACTATAAACGAATGCGGGTTTGTTACTCTGAAAATACTTTGCTAAAATTCTCTACTGAACTATTATAGCTTACAACACGAGATTTTCTCGGCAGATGAGCTGACGAACAAGAACCAGTCGACTGAGGATACTGCTGAATTCTGAGAAATGTCAACAAAAAGCGATGGACATAAGCACCACCAGTTTCTGACCCACACACACACACGTGGAGCATCGACAACCCTGGTTTCAAGGATGTTTGTACCTTATTTGCCATAGCCGATCACATATACAGACCAGTTATTAATTACTAGAATATCCAGAAAAAAAGTTTTGCTCGCGTCCTTCTGATGATGCGCACCTGACGTTTTGGGATTGGGATGAAGATGGAACACCTTAGTGAGCTACTTTTTTTTTTTTTTGATACCGAGGTTCCAATCTTACACCTGACTAGTCCTCGGGATAACAGTCCCGGCCCCACAGTACTGCTACCAGTTAAATTACGAGATGTGTATCCGGCTCCCAGGTTCTTAAATATCCTCAACTACCGCGCATGCGAGTCGTCCCTGTGATTGCTTCAACGTTGGGCCCAAATCCAACCGCAGTGCTCCCACCGAGATCTGGCCTCCACAGCTTGAAGCCCTCAATATTTAATTGTTCCACCAACAGACTCGGAGGCTAGGCCTAACCCTTAGTCAAAGATCAGGGATCATCGGCCTTGAAATTCAATTCCAAAGTGTTGCCACTAGAATTGAACCCCGACTCCAACTAAATTGAAGGTCGGTGCACAATCACGCAGCGATTGGTTACCTTAGTGAGCTACTTGGTTCTGAACGTTTTGATTTTATAGAATTATTTAATTGGTGTGGAGTTGTGGGCCCAAAAATAAATAAATGAGTTATGTGTGGTCTATTATTAAAATAAAAATGTAGCAATTTTTTTGTAGACGGACGAAAAGAAAATTGTGGTAATTTTTTGTGAATGGAAGGAAGTTTTATATATATACAAAAGAAAAGTTAAAATTTCACGACGTGGACAAGTTTCGGCCCCGCCGGCCTCCAGTTCCGCTGGGCCAGCATCAATCTTCTCATTAATTTAGAGCAACAACAAATATATCTATGTTGTTGCCCAAAATATTATCCAAAGATGAGTATTGCTAGAATGGTCGAGCAACAGCAAATTGCGAGAGCACGTCCGTGGGAATGAAAAAACACAAGATTTTCCGGGTTTGTTAGGCCCGGGCTTGAATGCTCTCGCGAGATGTTATTAATACAAATATTCGGGGATACAAGTATTAATGTAAGGATGCAAATACAATGAGTGTAAAAGATCCTATTTATCTAGCTCTTGAGCGAAGCTCTGCGTGTTTCGTCTCTGCCGACCGTATTTCGTGTAAGAGGTGCTGAGAGAGAAGAAAGGCCGAGAGATAGCTATTGTCAAGAGTAAGAAAGCCAAGTATGAGCTGAATCCGAGAGACCGAGAGTAGTTTTCGCCGGAAAGCCGAGAGTTTTCCAAGTGTAGACAGCCTTCTATTTATAGGAGCTGAGATGCTCTGTTTACTGACGGGCGATCGCCTTTCGTGTAATATAATAATGGGCGATCGTCTTTATGTCACATAGGCTGTCTGCCTTAAAGTCCGTGGCTGCTGCTGGCAGCCAGCTGTGCGGTCCAATGAGGAGCCGACACGCGTCCTGAGTGACTGTCACGGGCGGTCCCACTGTACAACTTTCGGCGGGTCTGTCGGTTGGTGAGAAGATGATGACAGGCTGTGGTCAACGATCCATGTCTTGCGGCGTCTTTTCCGGATCTGCACATGGGTCCTTGCTTTGAGCTTCGGCCTTCGCCGACTGGACGGGCGATGGTCTCGCATGGCATGAGGCGATCGTCAATTGCCGGTCATCAGGGGGTCGATCGCCAAGTACCGAGAGACGATCGCCTTAGATGTCGATCGCTCGGCACCGGGACTTGTCCTGGGACCTTCGGTCGGCCAATCTGCCTGGGCTGCCGGACTCTGGTTCGGTCGCCCGGTCTCTGAGGTGATCGCCTGTTGAGACGTATAAATCTCGACACAATAATTGCCCCCCAGCTTGCTCCGATGTTGAAGACATGGGGTAAGGTGATTCTTGCTGGCGATCGTGTAGGATGAAGACGTGCGATCCGTTGAGTGGACTTTGGTTCTGAACTTGGGCGATCTAGTCGATTAGCTAGCTATCTTCGGTCTTGTACATGCAATAAACAATTTTGGTCGATCCCTCGTAGAAAGCTGATTGTTTCGTCGCTGAGGAACCGTGTACAGTCGCGGAGTTCGATGGACCGACTCCATGACCGTGTCTTATGCGCGAGCGACATTGTCTGTCTCGTGACTCATTTTATTGTGAGGGTCCTCTGTTAGGCTGCGCCTCGCCTCGTATTTAAACGAAGGGCGTGCGGTCTTGGTCTAGAGGAGTCCTTGCGCGGGGCGTCGTCGGATTAATCGACTCCACGTCCGAGGCTTATTAGCTCTGCTTCCACCTCGGCTCACCATGAAGATGGCGACCCTCGACGGTGTACGTTGATACGGGGGTAGGGACGCATCGCATTGTCCGGGCTCATCAAGTTAGATGATGAACCTTTGAGGGCCGGCGAGCGTGTCCACTGATTAGTTTTGGAGGGCCCTCAGACTACGCCGGCCTCGTATTTAAACGAAGGGCAGGCAATCGTGGCTCAAAGGGACCTTGCATGGCCGAAGCAGTCGGTTCCATCGACTACCAGGACCATGGCTGCACTCTTCTACCTTGGATCGTCATGTAGATGCCGACCTTCGACGGTGTACGTTGTGCGGGGGAGGCGATCTCGTGCCTTAGTCCATCATGTTAGATGGTGAACTGTATATGGCGAACGAGTCCTCTGGTTTTGATGATGTTGCTTGATAATGGTGATCGGGCTGGAAGACTGGTGATCGTCGTTCGACTGCCGATCGTGTTATTCATAGATTATGAAGTAACCTTTGCCTGGCCAGAAAATCTGCGGCGGTCCTTCGTAAGATGCCTGAACATAGGCGAAAGACCATTGAATCCCCCTAGGACCGAGTATAGGGCGATCTCGTCGCTTACGGGCTCGCCGTTGAGGATGATCTCGTCTACCCGGTCGATGTAGTCTGCGTCGGACTCTTCTTCCCCTTGCCTGATCTGCATCATGCGATGGGGACCTTCTGGTCGAGCGACCTTGGTGGCGAAGTATGACGTGAAGTCGTTCGCCAGTTATTCAAAGGAACTGATGGATCGTGGTGGCAATGAGACGTACCACCTATGGGCCAGGTCGCCCAGTGTTAGCGGGAACATTCGGCACGTGGTCGCGTTTGATGCCCCGCACCCGGTCATGTAGATCCAGAACTTGCTCAGGTGAGTCTCGAGATCCGACCTCCCCTCGTACAAAGGTGTTTTGGGAGGAGCGATCGTACGCTGCACGGGGGCAAGCTCGATGTGGACCGCGAGTGGCTCGCTCGGCCCGGCGATCTTGCTATTTGCGCCTGCCCCAATTTCTAGGAGCGCCCTCATGTCGTCGAGCTGGTGTTGCATCGCATCCATCGCTGTAGCATGGTCGCTCGTGGTTCGGCTTACGGAGTGGGAGCCAAGGCGATCGTGTACCGATCTCCTGACTCTGGGGTCGCCGATCTCGGTTCTTTGGCGAGGGGCCATATGGTTGGCCTGCCTTCTGGGAGTTGGGTACGCCGAACTCCTGGGGACGGACTCGGGCTCCATCGTCTCGTGGCTGGGACCGGACTGCCCCGATCGCCATGATGGGTCGCTTCCTAGGCGGCTGAAGACGGAGGTGTTAGGCCTTGCGGACGCCTTTCCTTGCGAATCGGGGCCTCCTGGCGATCGCTCGGCCAGTAGCCCCTTGAACTTCCGTTTGCTCACCCGGCGGATAGCCGAGGGGGTTATAGCGGGCGGTGCATCGAAAGCTCTCCGTCGCTCCTGTAGGATGGCCATGGCCTCTTCGATCTGCTCTGCGGTTTGGAACTGATCGAGTGAGAGGCTTGGGCCGTCCCTCGGGGGCGGGATCGAAAGTCTCGGACCGGCGGCTACCCTCTGCCATAGGCTGTGGCTCGGATTGAGACGGAATGAGGCGTCTGGCGGATGGGCCAGCGGCTTTCTTTGATGTGGATGCAGAAGTCATTATTCTGAAGGCTTTTCTCTGAAGAACAGTGAGTGTTTCTTCAGGTATATGCCCCGGAGAACAGTGAGTGTTCTTCGAAACGGTAGGAATGAAGATTGAGGGTAGATGCCCTCCTTCTAGCGCCAATTGTTGTTGCCGAAAATATTATCCAAAGATGAGTATTGCTGGAATGGTCGAGCAACAGCAAATTGCGAGAGCACGTCCGTGGGAATGGAAAAACACAAGATTTGCCGGGGTTGTTAGGCCCGGGCTTGAATGCTCTCGCGAGATGTTATTAATACAAATATTCGGGGATACAAGTATTAATGTAAGGATGCAAATACAATGAGTGTAAAAGATCCTATTTATCTAGCTCTTGAGCGAAGCTCTGCGTGTTTCGTCTTTGCCGATCGTCTTTCGTGTAAGAGGTGCTGAGAGAGAAGAAAGGCCGAGAGATAGCTATTTCCAAGAGTAAGAAAGCCAAGTTATGAGCTGAATCCGAGAGAGACCGAGAGTAGTTTTCGCCGGAAAGCCGAGAGTTTTCCAAGTGTAGGCAGCCTTCTATTTATAGGAGCAGAGATGCTCTGTTTACTGACGGGCGATCGCCTTTCGTGTAATATAATAATGGGCGATCGTCTTTATGTCACATGGGCTGTCTGCCTTAAAGTCCGCTGCTGCTGCTGGCAGCCAGCTGTGCGGTCCAATGTGGAGCCGACGCGCGTCCTGAGTTGCTGTCACGGGCGGTCCCACTATACAACTTTGGGCGGGTATGTCGGTTGGTGAGAAGATGTTGACAGGTTGTGGTCAACAATCCATGTCTTGCGGCGTCTTTTCCGGATCTGCACATGGGTCCTTGCTTCGAGCTTTGGCCTTCGCCGACTGGACGGGCGATGGCCTCGCGTGGCATGAGGCGATCGTCAATTGCCGGTCATCAGGGGGTCGATCGCCAAGTACCGAGAGACGATCGCCTTAGATGTTGATCGCTCGGAACCGGGACTTGTCCTGGGACCTTCGGTCGGCCAATATGCCTGGGCTGCCGGACTCTGGTTCGGTCACCCGGTCTCTGAGGCGATCGCCTGTTGAGACGTATAAATCTCGACACAACAATCTATACAAAAACTCTAGTAGCCCTCCAGCTTATGGCCTGAGGCAACTGCCTCAGGTGACAGTCTTCAGAGTCGGCACTGGTTTCTGGTTGTCTTCTCATTTTTTTAGAACACCTCAAATCTTGCTAAAAAGGAATAAAAAAGAAAGCAAAATTAAATCCTAACCAGTCAACAGGACTAATATGATGGAGGCGGTGGCGAACGAGGTACAAACAATGGCTGATAATGACGGATTCAGCAACAACGAAGACGGCAACTCGAATTTGGAGGTATATTTTCCGATTTTATTTGATTTCGCAATTTGGGATTTTTTTTTGGTGGATATTTGATTTTAAATGTTAGATATTGTAATTAGGCTTGTTTGTTAATTGATTGTCATGTTTTTTTATCTAAATCAGGCACAATCATAAAAACGATAGGCATGTCTAATCGTATGCACTGTCGTGTGTAACACTTACACACTCGTGTGCACCTTTATACAATGCACGATCGCACCTGCTCTAAGAAGGCACAATCATATATTCTCTATGAGTTTCCAGTTTTCATTAAAAATAAGCCTTTTTGTGTGAATGTGTGTGCTATATTTAGGTTGTTTTCTGTTAAGATTTGTACTAAAATCGTTGGGTGGCTTCCAACGAGGGAGGCTTATCAGCAAGTGAGAGCAATATTAACCTCTGTAGTCGGATGAAGATTATTGAGAAGAATTTAGATGTTTTGAGGAGCATGAAGGATATGATGATTACCGAAACTAGAGATTCTGGTTTAGGCATTTCTTGGAGTCTTACACTGTGGAGGTGTAAACTCTCCACAACATGCTTTCTCACGAGGTCAGATAGACAGATGCACGAGACTAAGAGTTTAGGATACCAATTTAGTTCATTAGGTACAAATGTGCGTTAATTCCGTCCGACCACATGCAATCTTAGTGCGGAGCATACTCCTCATAGAATGATCACCGCCATTATCATGGGCAAAGAGTGAAAATGGAGCAGTCGCAATCTACTAAGGGGAAGTTTGGATCGCCACTTGATGATAGATTCAAGGTAGCCAAGACATTGATGTGCGTTTTTTTTTTTCTATTTGCACATGAAGGTAGGGCGATAAATTGATGATTATTAAGTGTGGATGATGATAGAGGATACTAGTCGGTGGGAGATTTTTATTTGGGGTAGGTAAACCTTCGAGATTTTGCTGCACTACCTCCATCATATATTAATGAAGAATACCACCTACTGATTTAGACGATGAGGTGTTGTGTTACTTGGAGGCACGGTATCATGTATTCAAGCCCAAGAAGTGCTCTATTTAAGGTTTATGCTATTTCTTTAGCCTTTTTCTTAATGGACCCTTGCATGGGCCTTCAGAGTCTATTTATTCCAGCTTTTGTGAATTTGTCTATTATTGATCACCGATTTGATCAACGTAACATGTGCTGACTTGGACTAGGTGGGTCGAAGCCACGTAGAAAACAGTAAAAAAAGATAAATGAATGAGATAGATGGATTTAATTGATTTTATTATTCTGAGATAGAGCCAAACGGAACTTTTTAGCTGGTCTATATTAATTGCTTGTTTTATTACAAGTCTTCTTTTATTTTTTTTCTCTCTCTTCTATCTATTTTTTGAAAAATTCCAAAAGTCCTTTCTTTTTGTACATTCCTTCTATATATAGAAAATCTTGGCCAATCAGCGGGCGACAGCTGGAGAATGTCTGGGAATGCGTCCAAAGGCTTGTAAGAGGGAGAGTGTGCTTTAGACACGTAGCGGCCTTTGGGGACTGCTTTGGGAAGAGGGAGGACAGAATGCATTAACTGTCCTTGTGACTGTTCCGCATATCCTGTGTGCCTGTTCCGCATGCTTTTGGCGATGCTTATCCGTTGTGGTCGGTACTGGGGTCGGCCCTCAGGTCTCCTGCTGCTGTTATCGGCCGTTTCATGACGTTGTTTTGGAGCGTATTTATCCTGTATCTGGTCGGCTCTTTCGTCCTTGCTCCAGACTGGTCATCGGGTCGGGCCCAATGGTTTTGTCCGGTCCGATCCTTAGCGGACCTGGGAGTAAATTTGATACGTACCCGGCCGGTCCTCCTCTTTGCTGTGCTCGGCCGGTTTATCGAAAAATCGATTCTTTTGTCCTCTGGCCCACCTAACCGGGATGGTTGAGGCTGGAGTCGATTCGTAGTTAGGCCGATCCGGCTTGTTAGGAAGGATGAGATTCTCGAAAGGACGTCTCTTCGAGGGATGTGTCTGTTCGATTTGCACGTCTTCGTGTTATGATGAGGGACACGTGGTAGGATTTGGTTGGGCGGCACATCCACGTGCCCTTGATTTTCGCGACGGTTCAGTGCGAATCGACGTGCCACGCGCCAAGCATTTAATGCTTGGTTTCCCCTATAAATAAATGGGTTCACCTTCTTTCTTCTTCTTCCTCTTTTTACTTCCGCCATTCTTGTGAGTTTTTTGCACAGAAAAAATCCGATGAGTTTCACTTCCTGTTCCTTTTTTTCTTTCATTTCAAATAGCCGACATGTCGGATCTGGGGATGAGAGGGCGGTGGAGTTGGCCGTATCGCCGGACCGCACGGGGGTGGCGGATTTGTCCCTAGGGGGGACTCCCGTTGACTGGAGTGATGAGGAGGGAGGCGGTGAGGTAGCGAGGTCGCCGAGATCTGAGGAGGCAGAGGTAGTGGTGCCATTAACGGCGGTCGGCGAAGCTTCAGATGAGGGAGGGGAAGTTGATCCTGGGATGGCCTGGGTTCGGCCTCGGCCGTCCCTTTTCGTGGAGGCGACGTGGGACTCGGCCTCGATCCGCATCGTCGTTACGGAGGAACAACTGGTGGCCTGGCGGCGGCGGTTTAAAATCCCAGCGGCGGTGCGGATATTCGTCCCGTATCCCAAGGAGAGGCCTCACCTTCTGCCTGTCGGTTGCACGGCCGTATATTACCTCTCTCTATTGGCGGGGTTGAGGTTCCCGCTCCCCTTAGCTCTGTCCCGATTCCTGATGTAGTGGGGCCTTCCCATTGCCCAAATTCATCCCAACTCCTGGGCTCGGGTGGTGGGTCTCTTCATTCTTTTCAACCAGCATGGTTGGCCCGAGCCCAATTTTGAGGAATTTAATAGCCTCTTCCTGTGGAGGTCGGTCGGAAGATCCGGCTCGGGCTGGTTTTATTTAACAGCTCGGCATGCCATGCATAAGGAGGTGGTGGATGTGCCGGAGACTATACACAGCTGGAAGGAGCAATGGTTTTACATTGGGGGACCTTGGAGGAGCTCGGTTGATGAATTCGAGATCGACATCGTGGACGCAGAGCTTCAGATCCCGGAGCACTTTATTGCAAAAATGCGTAAGTATCGTGTTTTCTATTCTATTCATTTTTTGTCTAACGATCATCATTTTTCTTCTGTGTAGATCGTATTCAGGCGCAGGAGACATCTTCTGAGTTTGACGACCGGATTGAGAAGCTTTTGGAGTTTTACCCCGAGCAGAGGAAGTCGCACCTTCTTACCACCGAGGAGAATCACTGGGCTGCTGGTCTTCGATCCACTGACCCGAATACCATGTCTGATTCAAGTAATTTCTAATTTTTTTTAATTTTTTCTTCCTCTTTGAGTTCCCAAAATAAAGGCCGCGTCGGGGAGGAGAGAAACCCCTGCCCAACGGGTTGAGAGACTGGTTGTCGAGGCCACCGAGAGAAGGAAACGCGGGGCAGCTAAGCGGAAGAGAAAAGCGACCGAGCCCGAGGGTAGCGTCAACAAGGCGGAGGTTCCTGCTGCTCCGTTGCCTACCATGCCGAGTCCTGTCCGGGTAGGCCGTGTGGCTGAGAATGAGGCCGTGATCGATTTGGAGGGGCACTATCTTCCTATTAACAAGAACCAGGAGGACCCCTGTGCTGAGATGAGGGGGCGGAGGCCGCACTGGTTCCTTAACTATGTCCGGGCAGACACTCCAACTGCCGAGATGTTCGATCGGATTCCTCCGGCCGTGGCCGAATCCAGCCATGTCCCTATGCCAAAATTGGAGCTGGTGACCAACGATATGGATCCTGACGAGCTGATCTAATTCGGAAATACTCAGATCGGTCGTGTGCTGGGAACTTATGTGGAGGTAGCCGGGGAGTTCCAGGCCCTGGTCGAGATGCACAAAAAGATGGCAGCCGAGCTTCAAACCCTCCGGGAGGAGCATCATATCTGCCCATCCCTGATCAAGTCCCTAGAGGAGCAGATAGCCTCCATGAAGGGGCAAATGGAGATTCTGGAGAGCCATGCGGGTGAGGCCGACATATGAAGGGGGCGAGCCCGTGAGATGACCGAGGCAGCAGAGTCTATACAATAGCAGTGTGAGGAGATCGGGCGGCGCATGAGGCCTATCTGAAGGAGACTAATGCCCGGATTGAATGCATGACCGAGCAGGTCAGTACCTGCGAAGCGGAGGGCTATGCCAAGGGTCTGGCTGACGGGGCGGCTGCTTTCAAGAAGACGATCGAGTACGAAGAACTCGTCAACTTGAACTACACCTCCACCTGTTATGAGATGTTGAATCTCATGAAGGAGGGGAAGACGATTGAGGAAGTCCGCGCCTATATCATGACTCGGGCGTCCGACCTGCAGGTGGAGCCGATGGATGCCGACAAGGCTGCATAAGGTCCAGGCACTGCCCCACCCGGCGAAGGCGAGGGGCAGTCCTTTCAGGCGGCTGGCCAGAGTGGTCGAGCCGAGCAGCTTTAGTTTTGTCTTGTATATGGCCTGCGTGCCTCCTCAGCTTTTTCTTTCCCTTAGTTTTTCCTGAATGTTTTTTCTAAAAGTGTTTTCTTGAATGAATAAAATCTCCTTTTCGGTACCTGCTCAGTTGTTTTCTTTTGGATATTCCGACCGGGTTGGTTCGTCTATTGTATTCCCCCGCCCCTCTTTTTTTTATATCTCCTATTGATGGTGCCGAGTCGAGCTCGGTCTTATAGTGCCGGACGAGCCGATCATTCATAGTACCGAGTCGAGCTCGGTTTTATAGTGCCGGAGGAGCCAGTCATACATAGTGCTGAGTTGAGCTCGGTCTTATAGTGCCGGAGGAGCCGGTCATTCATAGTGCCGAGTTGAGCTCGGTATTATAGTGCCGGAGGAGCCGGTCATTCATAGTGCCGAGTCGAGCTCGGTCTTATTGTGCTGAAGGATCCGGTCATTCATAGTGCCGAGTTGAGCTCGGTCTTAGGGTGTCAAAGCCAAGAAAGAAAGAAAGTCGAATTTTATTGATAATACCTCTTTAAATACATGGCATTTCATGGATAAGTAAATTTCTGGTCGCACAGATATTCCAGCCGGTAGGCCCCATTATGAAGGACTTCACTAATCTTGTATGGTCCTTCCCATTTTGGTTTAAGCGGCCCGCGATCTGGTCCTATTACTCATTTAAGAACGAGGTCTCCAATCTAGAAACTTCTTTGGTGAACCTTGGAGTTATAATAGCGTTCGCATCTTTTTTTGTAGATGGCGTTCCGCATTTCCGCTTGGGCCTGTTTTTCGGCGATAAGGTCCAGGTTTACTTGGAGGGCCAGGTCATTATCACGCTCTTCGAAATGGGTCACTAGGTAGGTAGTGTTGGGAATAGTGCCCTAGGACATTCGATGTGCCTAGATTTGTAATTGTCACATTTAAATAAAGTTATTTGATATCATTTATTTCTCGTTGATTATTATAATGTATGCATGTTTTAATATTATAATAATCGAATAATAGTTATTCACGAATAATAAGATTATTCAAATGTCCCTGGTAAAATCGCGTTGAGTAGAGACTCAAGTGATTAATATACTAGTATAAGTTTGATTGATAATCATCGGATGATTATGCGTATGGTACGGATCAATCTTATGGGTATTGGTTGGAGAACTAATACTGGACCGACCCGCATTGAGATCACTGCATGGAAATGTCATAAGTGAATCTCAATACAGTATGTCAATAAATCCTTGAACCTGAGATTATCATAGAGTCCAACATGATAACTGCTATGCCTTGACGTAATCCAACGTCATCTGAAATATGGTGATCATAAAGGTTAGCGATCGTGATTAGTGGAAGTCATGTAGAGGGCAATGAATAATCAAGATGGGGATTTGTCCCTCTCTTAAGTGAGAGAGATATCTGCTGGGCCCCTCGATAAGTAGGACTGAAGGAAATGCATGGCCATGCTCAAATGAAGAGTCATTTGATTCAATCGATCTACTTAAGATCGAAAGCATTTGAACATAAATAAGTATGATGAGACTCCATGACTTAGTTCAAATATGATATCGCGTGACAAAGGGATTTGACACGTTAAAAGGTTTAATGGACTATTAACTTATATTATTTGGGTAATCATAATGTCTTGCTAGAGGCACTTATGATTTATTATTTAATAAGGTATTAAATAATTGCCAACATAATATAAGCCTTTTGGGTCGCACATACGACAATTATAGACAAGTAGGAATAAATATCAACTGGGAATAATAAATATAATATTGGATATTATATTTATAAGGAGATTAAATAATAAGTAATATATATAATATTGGATATTATATATATTGTATTATTTAATAAGTTGAGGGGCAACTAAGCAAATACTAGATTATTGAATCTAGGGTTTATTTAGTATAAATATAAGGTCTTGGACAAGGAGTTGTAACCAGAATACAAGACCTAAAAATCGGCCCTTCAAGAAGAAGAAAAAAATCGGCCATCTACATCATATTGTAGGAGAACGGAGTCGGTCGTCGCTCTTCCCTTAGTTGATCTTGATCAATAGTACAATCCTTCTAGTAAGGAATTTGTGTTGTACTATTTATCAATATTATTCGTAAGGATCTAGCAATCCGGCTTGTGGAATTGTTCGTGTGTGGATCACCAAAAGAGGAAGGAGATATTCATCTGCTTCTAGTCCGGATCTAGAATTGTTCAATCGAATTAAGGTAATTCGATTAACACTTTAATTAAACAATTAAATTACTGCATGCGATCCTAAATTGGGTTTTCACATTTATTGTTCCGCTGCGTTTTTACTCCGATTATTTTGTATTCGATGCACAGAAAACCCAACAGGTAGGTGCCCCAATTTCGACCGGGATGACGGATTCAGTGCCGAAAGCCAAGGAGAAAGGAGTTTCTCCGGTGGCGGACTGATGCGTTGTTCTGTAAGCCTATAATGCTCCAGGAAGTTCTTCTGGCCATGAACCCTTGAGTTCTTCGAGGCGGTTCTTGAGGTGTTGCTTTATAATTTTGTTGACCGCCTCAACCTGTCCATTGTATTGCGGATAGTATGGCGTGGAGAAGTTGTTTCGTATGTGGAGACCGTCGCAGAATGCCCGAAATTTCTTATCATCAAACTGCTTGGTATTATCTGAGACAATGGACTGAGGAACCCCAAACCGGTAGATGAGGGACTTCCAAACAAAATCGACTATTTTCTGCTTAGTCGTCTGCGCCATGGGTTCGGCCTCTGCCCATTTTGTAAAGTAATCGACTGTGACAATGGCATATTGTACTCCTCCCCGTCCTTTAGGCAGTTGGCCGATCAGATCAATCCCCCACTTGGCGAATGGCCACGGGCAATAAACGGAAGTGAGTGCTTCTGGCGGGGATCGGATCTAAGGAGCGAATATTTGGCATCGGACGCACTTCCGTACGAGCGCGATGGCATCTCTTTTGAGATTCGGCTAGTAATACCCCTGCCAGATCAGTTTGAAGGCCAGTGCCTGGCTGCCGGAGTGGTTGTCGCATATACCCCCATGCACCTCTTTGAGGGCGTAGTCTGCCTTCGCCTCGGACAGGCACCTTAGCAATGGAACCGAATAGCCTCTCTTGTATAAGGTACCATCCACAATGGTGAACTGGGCTGACTGAGTTCGAAGTGTGCGTGCCTGGGCTCGGTCCGCGGGTAAAGCGTCGTTCTGGAGATATTGAATTATCGACTGCATCCATCCTTGTGGCTCCGACTGATCGGCTGTTTGGACTTCAGCCATTTCCAGGGCCGATGATGCGTGGTACCCAATGCTGACCTCGTCCATATGCTCGGCTCTAGAGCTGGATGCGAGCTTTGCTAAGGAATCGACCTGGATGTTCTCGGTTCGAGGAATGTGTTGTATAGTTCCTCGGAAATCTTGCAATCGGGTTCGCGCTATGCGGAAGTACTTGACTAGTTTAGGCTGATTGGCCTCGTATTCGCCCTTAATTTGGTTAACCATCAATTGGAAGTCACTTAATACGGTGAGGCGAGTGAGACCGAGGGAGATCGCCATTTCCAGTCCGGCCAGGAGGGCTTCATATTCTGCCTCATTATTAGTGGCCGAGAAACCTAGGCGAACGGCCGAACAGGACAACCGTTGATCGGGACTGACAAGGACTATTCCTGCGCCTGCTCGGTCGGCAGTCGATGATCCGTCCACGTAGATTGACCATTCCTCGGATCGGTCATTCTCTTGGGTGATTGTTGATGTGAACTCCGTGACGAAATCTGCCAAGACATGACCTTTTATGGCAGTGCGCGATTCAAAGGCTATGTCGAACTGTCCGAGCTCCATGGCCCA
Organism: Orobanche coerulescens; assembly: GCA_033398695.1. Lineage (NCBI taxonomy): Eukaryota > Viridiplantae > Streptophyta > Magnoliopsida > Lamiales > Orobanchaceae > Orobanche > Orobanche coerulescens. Next base: position 188,330,281 of record CM065804.1, on the reverse strand, counting down.
TTTAATCATCCGGACGGAACGTCCGGTCGGTGCATGATTTGTTTTAGGGGGTAGTTCGTTAAGACGACTACCTGATGTTCGAAAAAGTAGGGCCTTAGTTTTCGGGACGCCATTGTAAGTGCATAGGCCAACTTTTCCATTGGGGTGTACCGGATCTCGGCATCGTGAAGGGCCTGCCTAACATAGTAGACCGGATGGTGAACCGTAGATTCCGTCCGGATAAGAGCAGCGCTGATTGTGGAGTCGGACACCGTGAGATATAGTAGAGAGGCTCTTCGCGGGCTGGTTGTTGTAGGATTGGTGCTTCTGTCAAGACTTCCTTGATGGCCTCAAAGGCTTTCTGGCAGGGGTCGGTCCATTGAAAATCCTTATTCTTTTTATCGCCTCAAAGAAGGGCTTGCATTTGTCGGTTGAGCGAGAGATAAAACGACTTAGCGCGGCTAGTCGGCCTGTAAGGCTCTGCACTCTTTTGACCGAATTTGGTGGAACAAGTTCGGTCACTGCCCTGATTTTATCGGGGTTAGCTTCAATTCCTCTTTGGCTTACCACGTAGCCGAGGAATTTCCCAGAGCCTACCCCAAATGAACATTTTTTTTTGGTTTAACTTCATCTTGTACTCTCGCAAAATCGCAAACATTTTATTGAGGTCATTCATATGGTCGGCCGAATGCAAAGACTTTACAAGCATATCATCTACATAAACCTCAATTGTATGACCTATCAAGCTACAGAATATTTTATTTACCAGGCGTTGATAGGTCGCGCCAGCGTTTTTAAGCCCAAAAGGCATCATGCGGTAGCAGTATAGGCCGCAGGCCGAGTAGAAGGAGGCATTCCCTTCGTCTGTAGGATGCATTCGGATCTGATTGTATATGGAGCATGCGTCCATAAAACTCATCAGCTCGTGTTCGGCCATCGTGTCAACCATATAGTCGATCTAAGGCAGAGGATAGCTATCTTTTGGGCCGGCTCTATTCATATCGGAGAAGTCAATGCAGAGCCGCCATAGCCCGGTCGGCTTCTTAACTAGGACCGGGTTGGCCACCCAGGTCGGATATTTGGCTTCCCAGATAAATCCATTGTCGATTAGCTTCTTTATTTCTTCTAATCCCTTCTGCTGCTCAGGCCTCAATTTCCTTCGCTTCTGAACAACCAGTTTTGAACTGGGGTCAATAATCAACCGGTGGCAAGCCAATTCCGGATCAATTCCCCACAGGTCCGAATGGGTCCATGCAAAGATGTCCAAATTTTGTCTCAGGTGGGAGATTAACTCGGAAGGATTGGTTCCTGGGGGTCGTGGCCGATCCTAAGTTGTCGGACGTGATTAGAAGTGTCCATGTTGACCTGATCCAGCTCTTTGGTCGGCTCAGCGTGGCGAATTTTTCTCTTTGGTTTTTGGAATCGCGGGTCGACGGGATCCTCCTCCAGTACCAGTTCTTTTCCGGCCCAGTGTGCTTCCCGGTTAATCTCTATATCAGGGGCTTGAGTGGCCCCGGAACTTTCGGCGTCTTGTTCTAGCCCGACGCCTTCTCCCAGCTGTTCGGATCCGGTTGCTCTCGTTTCTTCAATACTTCCCGGGGTGCCCTCTGCGGCGTTTATCTCACGAGCCCGGCTGCTAAGATTGCATTCCCGGGCGGCATGTTGATCCCCCATGTGGACCCTGACGCCATCCGGGGTGGGGAATTTCATGCACAGGTGATAGGTGGACTGAGTGGCCCTCAACCTCGACATCACAGGTCGGCCTATGACGGCATTGTAGTCGCTGTGCACGTCGATGATCTTAAATGTGGTGATCATCGTTCTCTTGATCGGCCCATGACCAAACTCCAGGGCGAGGTCGATTTCTCCTAACGGGGTGGTGCGGCAGTTGGCAAACCCTCGGATGTCCTCCTTGCATGGCCGGACATAAGATTGGTCCACCTTCATCCTGCGAAGGGTATGAAGGTAGATGTGTTGGAAAGTAAAACGCAGCGGAAGCGAAGTTTGGGAAAGATGATAATCGCGTTTTACGCATCTACGAGCATAAGATCTATTTAGGCATGCTAATCAATTAATTACTAAGACTAATAAGAAATTTAAATATTATTTATTATTTATTAATTAAATATGTTGATTATTAAATATCATAATCTTGATCCAAAGATCATAGGATATTACCTTTTGAAGAGTATTGGTTGCTTCCGTCTTGATCACTTGTATTTCTACCTTTAGACCTTCTAGAGTATGATCCGCCTTAACCCGGACGTTGTGTGGGCAACGAGCTACCGGATCTTGTTTGGACACCCTTGGGATCAGTCGAATTCACCTTGTATGTGATCACCTTATTTTTCTTTGCTTTCTAGTATTTTATAAACACTCTTAGCAAATTAATTGTGTTATCTAAATTGTAGAATCAAATACACAAGTCTAGATCTACAATTAAACACAAGAGAAAAAATTTGATCACACAACCTCACAAGATAGCATGTAAAATCGGCCAACACCCTTATGTCCTATATATAGGCTCTTGGACTACTACTAGGGATCAAGGAGGATTATGGAAGGACTCCTAATAAATTCATCTTACCTTATTAGGACTCTTCCTAATATAATAAATCTATTAATATCAACTTACTCCACTAAAAGGTTGATATTGCACTTCCTACAAAAATCCCAAATTACGAAATTGGGCTCCTTATTAAGTATATTATTTCCCGTGTTTAAGATATCGAATGCCCATTAATTAATTATAAGCTACTGACAGCTTTAATTAATTAATATCTTATCCAAGATAGTACCACTCGAACCTTATTATTATATCGGAATTAAATCCACCTGCAGGGTTTAATATAATAATTATTATCGAGCTCTTCAGGGGGACATCATCAATCCGCAAGAGTCGGGACACGATTTCTAGTAATAATAATAATTGTCGTATAAATAATATTATTGCCCAAGATACGAGGCTTATTGAGTCGATCATTTTGACTCTCACCTGTGGTAAATCAAAGCAATAATTATTATAGATACACAATTAAATATTATATACTTAGAATTAAGAAATAATTATTATCCGAGATTTACGTTCCTCTTACAGTCAGTGAAGAAGACACTATCTCACCTCGATCCAGTTCAACGTATGCAAATACGCTAATGTATGCTAATAGTCAAGACCAACTATTCTCAAGCATACACTACAACCTTTTATATAATTTGTCTAATAATTATATAGGTTGTGAACTATTATATTATTTTATAAGGCACCGATAATGTGATCTTACGTGTGACACCAACACACCACATTATCTACAATATAAAATAATTAGACATTTTATTTGCATAACCATAACGTGAATAAATATGCAAAACATGTGATTAAATGTAATTAATATTCTCATAGGTAGTAACAGGGAAATTAGGTAATACAAGCATAAAGTATGCTTTACAGTATACAATCATAACAATCTCCCACTTATACTCAAAGCATGCTTTTAAGTATACTACTCTATTTCATAGTCTCTCATTTCTCCCACTTATACTCAAAGCAATGCTGCCATACACCGTAATCCCATTCCTTCCACATGCCTTTCAAAAACTTTTGAGGGTAGGCCTTTCGTGAAAGGGTCAGCAAGATTATCTTCCGATGCAACCCTGGCTACAACTACGTCTCCTCCCTTTACGAAGTGTCGTATGATGTGGTACTTGCGGTTGATATGTTTACTTACCTTATGGGCTCGTGGTTCCCTCGAATTTGCGACTGCACCAGTATTATCACAATAAAGTGTAATATCCTCTGGCAAATCGGGAATCACATCTAAGTCCTGCAGGAAGTACTTGAGCCACACTGCCTCCTTGGCTGCCTCAGAGGCTGCCACGTACTCGGCTTTCATGGAAGAGTCCGAGATGTATTTCTGCTTCACACTCCTCCAACTAATGGCTCCACCTCCCAGGCTAAACACATAACCCGAAGTGGACTTGGACTTTTCTTTGTCCGATGAAAAATCTGAGTCAGTGTAACCCACCGGAAACAGGTCGTCTGATTGATATACAAGTATGTACTCCCTAGTCCTTCTCAGGTGCTTGAGTATGTACTTGACAGCAATCCAGTGTCCTGGTCCTGGGTTTGACTGATATCAAGCAGCCATGCCCACGACATGATAGATATCTGGTCTAGTGCAAAGCATAGCATACATGAGACTTCCCACAGCAGATGCATAAGGGACCATCTTCATGTCATCTATCTCCTTTTGTGTCTTAGGACACATATCCTTAGATAGTTGAATTCCATGTCTGTAAGGTAGAAAACCTTTCTTGGAATTCTCCATACTAAACCGCTTCAGCACTGTATCGATATAGGATGCCTGGGATAAGCACAACATCCTTTTCTTCCGATCATGAAAGATCCTGATTCCAAGTATGTGTCCTGCTTCTCCTAGATCCTTCATATCGAACTGCTCAGATAGCCATACCCGTACGTCCGACAATTCCTTCACATTATTTCCAATCAGAAGGATATCGTCTACATACAGTACAAGAAACACCAACACATTTCCATCGCATTTCTTATACATACAACTCTCACTCGGACATTGAACGAATCCATATGACTGTACAACTTCGTCAAAACGAGTGTTCCAATATCTAGATGCTTGCTTAAGTCCATAAGTGGATTTCTTAAGTTTGCACACCAAGTGCTCTTCTCCTTCAGCAATGAATCCCTCCGCTTGGCTCATATAGATTTCCTTGTCTAGACTCCCATTCAAGAATACATTCTTGACATCCATATGCCAAATCTCCAGATATAAATGCGTAGCTATAGCTAAAAGAATCTGGATTGACTTAAGCATGGCTATCGGCGAAAAGATTTCATCATAATCGATACCCTCTTTCTGAGTGTAACCTTTTGCATCAAGCCTCGCTTTGAAGGTTTCAACCTTCCTGTCACGTCCTTTCTTTCGCTTGTATACCCATTTACTCCCAATGGCTTGTACACCATCAGGTAGCTCTACTAGCTCCCACACTTGATTGGAATCCATAGATCCCATTTCTGATTCCATTTCTACTTGCCAGGAGTCAGCATCTTTATCTTGGATTGCCTCCTTATAGGTCCAGGGATCTGATTCATCTTCGCCTGGGATTGAGTCCAAAGACTTTCCCACGCCTATGAATCGTTCGGGCTGACGAACAACCCTCAACACTACAACGAGGCAAATCCTGAGTTGGTGTAAAAGTATCAGAATCGATACGTGGTGCAGTGTTAGTTGGCGCTTGTACGATTGGTATAGACGGAGTCTCGCCCCTCAGCTCTTCCAGAATTATCTTGCTCATGGGCTTGTGACTAATCATATAATCCTCTTCCAGAAATCGGGCATTGGTGCTAACAATGACCTTCTGATCCTGGGGACTATAGAACAAGCCACCCTTCGTTCCCTTAGGATATCCCAAAAATACTCGTACTTCTGTACAAGATTCCAACTTATCAGCTTCCTTATTCAGCACATGTGCTGGAGTACCCCAAATTCGAACATGTTCTAGATTGGGCTTACGCCCACTCCACAGTTCTGTGGGTGTTTTTTTAACTGATTTCGAAGGCACCAAGTTTAGAATGTACGCCGCTGTTTCTAAGGCGTATCCCCAAAACGAAATAGGTAAATCTGAATAACTCATCATTGATCTAACCATTTCTAAAAGAGTCATATTCCTTCTTTCAGCCACACCATTTTGTTATGGAGTTCCCGGCGCGGTGAGCTGGGACAAAATCCCCTCATTCGCCAAGAAATCCAAAAACTCTCCACTAAGGTATTCGCCACCACGATCAGATCGTAGTGACTTGATACTCTTCCCATGACGCTTCTCCGTTTCAGCCTTGAAGTCTCTGAACTTGTCAAAGGCTTCAGACTTACGTCGCATCAAATAGATGTATCTATATCTCGAATAATCATCTATAAACGTGATGAAGTATTCGAAACCACCCCTAGCCTGGATATTTATTGGACCACATACATCCGTATGAACCAATTCTAACATATTTTGAGCACAGTTTCCCTTGGTTTTAAAAACCCTTTTGGTCATCTTACCTTCCAGACACGATTCACATATTGGAAATGACTCAACTTGGAGATCATCCAATGGGCCATCATCTACCAATCTTTGAATCCTTCCAAGGTTTACATGTCCTAACCGTAAATCCCATAGATATGTTTGGTTTATGCTTGAAGGTTCTTTTCTCTTTTTAGGTTTAGACAAAGAGTTAAGTGATTTATGCATAGGCGTTTGTGCAGTATTAACGACATATAGTCCATCATTAAAAATACCTTTGAAAATATATTCACCGCTTCTTTTCTTAATAATGGCATCATCATCAAAAGAAACTGAATAACCATCGCCTTTTAATTTAGAAACCGAAATTAAATTCATTCTAAAATCCGGTACTAGTAATACATTATTGAGGACTAATAATTTATCATTAATCTTCAACTGCACGACTCCCAATGCAACAACCATAAGCCTGGAATAATCGCCCCAGTTGATGGTAATCTCGCCCGCACTAAGCTGCTTGGTTACCTGAAAACCATGCGAGTCAAGCAAACATGATCAGTGGAGCCTGAATCAACTATCCACGAAGTGGAAGAACAAGCTGCCAAAGATGTTTTGACTACTAGTGCACGAGACATACCTTTCTTAAGAGTAGGGCCGTCCGCTTTAAAATGTCCTTTCTTACCGCACTTGTAGCACTTTCCCTTTGGCTTTTTGTTCGCCTCGGGGTGAGCAGCCTTGCTTTTCACCTCGAGGGTTGCCGCTTGCTTCTGGCCAACCTGCTTTTTCTTCTTTCCCCATTTGGGTTTGGAAGAAGTAGCACCGATTGCCGCAAGAATCTGATGATAACCTTGTTTGAAGAGACCTTCAACATATTGAAGCTCTGTCAGAAGTTCCACCAAACTATATGTCCTATGGTTCATATTGTAGTTAAGGCGGAACTGCTCAAAGCTTCTTGGTAAGCTGCCTAAGATAATATCGACCTGTGTTTCCGCATCGATAGTAGCCCCCAGTATGCTCAGTTCGTTCAAATGAGACATCATTTTCAGAACATGATCCTTCTGGGTCCCTTGAACATTTGGGTTGTCATCAATACCCTCATTGCATTTTGTCTAGCCGCCCGGTTCTGATGACCAAACATCTCGGTGAGACTTTTCATCATTTCCGCGGCCGAGCCCATTGTCTAATGCTGATGCTGCAATACATTTGTCAGTGAAGCCAAAATGTAAAAGCGAGCCATCTCATCAGACTTTTTCCATTTTCGGAGTTCAGCCAACTCTTCGGGAGTGGCATCCGGTTCTGGTTCTAGAGGCCTCTCTTCGATTAAGACAAATTTATGCCCCTCAACAGTCAGGACAATGTCAAGATTTCTTTTCCGATCGGCAAAGTTAGTGCCATCAAGTTTATTTTCTTTGAGAATAACAGCTAGTGGATTCAAAGACATCTGAGTGAACACCATAATTTAACATCCTTAAAATATTATCTTTTAAATAATAGTCTTACAGATGGAGAGGTCCTATCATAAAAAGTAATATTTACCTTATGTTATCATTTTGAAATTTAAAACTAGTGAACCTATAATTAGCACATTCGATATGGAGGAAGACCTTAATGTCAACGCGCATGCTAATTAATTCACAATTTAAATTAATTATGGAGGCCAATTTGATTTTATTTAAAAATAAATAAATCAATTTAATCACTTTGTTATTTTAGCCTTAGGGTTTTTAATTTTCTTGTTCTAACATGCAAGGAAACATATCACGCATACATCAATACATGCCATACATCAAAACAGTAAAAACCAAAAAATAAGGCATGGATAACTTCTTCCTTGAGTTGAACCCGAGAAAAATCTTCGACTTGATCTCTCCCACTGAATCAAGCATCTCGTCGCTCCTCTCCGGTCGGGCCGTGGATTTCCAAAATTAAAATTTCACTTTTATGCAAAATTAATTGCATAAAAAAAATTAATTTTAAATCCGACTCTCCAGCGGACGCAACGAACGGCGGTGAAACGGACCGGACCAAAAACTGGACGACCCGGCCCAAACCAAAGAATCGCGTGCAGCCGCTGCATGGCACTGCTGCCACGGCTTTCAGCGGCCTTTGCCGCTTGTTTGTCGCCATGAGTAGTCCACGATCCTTCGTTTCTATTTCTTCGTAATCCCGTCTTTTCCAAATTCGATTACAATTTTATACAAAATAAAATACATCGAAATTACATCAAGATTACACGAAAATAAAAAAACACCTAGAACTACCCGCGGATTTTCTCACTGGAAAAACCATTACATGCATCAAAAAATGGGCCAAACCAACAATTGCATAATTAATAAAAATAAATAAATACACCATTCATATAAACCATGATAATTGGATCATATCACCTACAAGAACACATCTAGCAAAATATTTCAACATCAAAATATATGAATATTTATATTGCTATCAATTAATCACCAAAATTAATTAAAATAGCAAAAGCCTAAAAATCCTGCTCCGATACCAATTGTTGGAAAGTAAAACGCAACGGAAGCGAAGTTTGGGAAAGATGATAATCACGTTTTACGCATCTACAAGCATAAGATCTATTTAGGCATGCTAATTAATTAATTACTAAGACTAATAAGCAATTTAAATATTATTTATTATTTATTAATTAAATATGTTGATTATTAAAATATCATAATCTAGATCCAAAGATCATAGGATATTACCTTTTGAAGAGTATTGGTTGCTTCCGTCTTGATCACCTTGTATTTCTACCTTTAAACCTTCTAGAGTATGATCCGCCTTAACCCGGACGTTGTGTGGGCAACGAGCTACCGGATCTTGTTTGGACAACCTTGGGATCGGTCGAATTCACCTTGTATGTGATCACTTTATTTTTCTTTGCTTTCTAGTATTTTATAAACACTCTTAGAAAATTAATTGTGTTATCTAAATTGTAGAATCAAATACACAAGTCTAGATATACAATTAAACACAAGAGGAAAAATTTGATCACACAACCTCATAAGATAGCATGTAAAATCGGCCAACACCCTTATGTCCTATATATAGGCTCTTGGACTACTACTAGGGATCTTAAGGAGGATTATGGAAGGACTACCAATAAATTCATCTTACCTTATTAGGACTCTTCCTAATATAATCAATCTATTAATATCAACTTAGTCCACTAAAAGGTTGATATTGCACTTCTTACCAAAATCCCAAATTACGAAATTTGGCTCCTTATTAAATATATTATTTCCCGTGTTTAAGATATCGAATGCTCATTAATTAATTATAAGCTACTGACAGCTTTAATTAATTAATATCTTATCCAAGAGTAGTACCACTCGAACCTTATTATTATATCGGAATTAAATCCACCTGCAGGGTTTAATATAATAATTATTATCGAGCTCCTCAGAGGGACATCATCAACCCGCAAGAGTCGGGACACGATTTCTAGTAATAATAATAATTGTCGTATAAACAATATTATTGCCCAAGATACGAGGCTTATTGAATCGATCATTTTGACTCTCACCTATGGTAAATCAAAGCAATAATTATTATAAATACACAATTAAATATTATATACTTAGAATTAAGAAATAATTATTATTCGAGATTTACGTTCCTCTTACAGTCAGTGAAGAAGACACTATCTCACCTCGATCCAGTTCAACGTATGCAAATACGCTAATGTATGCTAATAGTCAAGACCAACTATTCTCAAGCATACACTACAACTTTTTATATAATTTGTCTAATAATTATATAGGTTGTGAACTATTATATTATTTTATAAGGCACCGATAATGTGATCTTACGTGTGACACCAACACACCACATTATCTACAATATAAAATAATTTGACATTTCATTTGCATAACCATAACGTGAATAAATATGCAAAACATGTGATTAAATGTAATTAATATTCTCATAGGTAGTAACAGGGAAATTAGGTAATACAAGCATAAAGTATGCTTTGCAGTATACAATCCTAATAAGATGATACTAGCATATACCCCTGAATCCACGAACACTCTATGTACAGGGATTTCCATTATCGGCAGAGTGATGACGAGGGCATCGGAATGGGGATGATCCAAACCATCAGCATCGGATTCCTAGAAAGTGACGGCCAGGTGGGGGTTTCTGGGGGTTTCTTCCGCCACTGACAGAAATCCTTCGGGTCGGCCTTCGGTCCGCTGGTAGGAGGTAGTGGCCTCTCGAATAAAGGCTTTCTTATGCCACTTAGACCGATGGTCATCGACTTCGGCCTTCCCCATTACAGTGAGAATTTCCTGGGGAGATTTAGGGGGTGGAGGCACCCAATCGTTCTTTGCTTTCGCCGGGTCGGCCCGATCCTGGCGATCCCAAGGTGGGTTCCGGGTAAATCGCCTCAACCCGATATCGTCGCATACCACGATCAAGGCTGCGACGAGGTCTCGGCACTGCTCGGTGTTATGATCGGCCGATTCATGGTATTTACAGAAGCGGGTCTTATCCATGTCTTTCTTGTCTTTGTAGATCGGCCGAGGGACCGGAAGTAAATTCTTATTCTTTATCTGGTCGAATATGGCCGCGGCCCCTACAGAGTATATCTCGGTGAAGCTGGTCATGAGCTCGGGCCTTTTCTCCCGGTAATTTCGGGTTGATGGGGTGGTCTAAGAGGAGTCGGTGGCCTTATTCTCCCGGCGGGGTTCTTAGCGGTTCTCCCTGGAGTCATCCCTGTCTTCTTTCTTCTTGTACGATCCTTTCTGATCGGCTGGCCTGACTAGGACTGGGGCCGGAATAGCTTCCTCGACAGAGATGTGAGAGCTGGAGCGCTCCAAGAACTCTTGATATGTGTGGGGGATGTTCTAACACACCGTCCAGCGGAAAAAATAATTTTTCAGGAGGTTGGCCTGGGCAATTATGGCCAGTGCGTCATCGGACATAGGTTCCGTTCCAATATCCGCTTATTGAAATGAGATATATAATCCTTGAGGGATTCGTTTGTCCCCTGCACGATGGAGGCGATGGAGGACCGTGGGGCGACGCGCACTAGAGATCCCATAAAATGGGATCGGAATATTGTAGTGAGCTGAGCCCATGTCTGGATAGAGTGGTGGGGTAGCGAGCCATACCACCTTTGGGCCCTTTCCACCAGGGTCAGGGAGAACATCCGACATCGGAATGCATCTTGGGACCCGTGTAGGTCCATCCATGAGTTGTAGTGTCCGAGATGGGCATTGGGGTCGGTCTCCCCGTTATATGGGGGAATTTGGGAGACCTTAAACTTCTGCGGGGGAGGCTCCGCCAAAACACTGGGGGCAAGGGGACTCTCCTGGCTGTTGAGCCATTCAGAATTTTGAGTTGGCTGGAGTTGTTTATTTTCAAGCTCCGTGAGGTGTTTTTTGAGGAACTCGATTTCACTCGAGTTGTCGCCTGGGGTTTGCGGTAGTGTTTCCGTCGGGACTAGGGATTGATGGAGAGCCTTTTCTTCTTTGCGGCCCTGACTCTGAGTGGTCCGGGCCGGTGCCATTTTTTCAGTTCTCCTCCCTGTCCCAGTCGATCAAAAACCGATATGGGGTGAGAAAGCCGACTTTTCCGGGAAGGGTGAGGGCTTTCACCATGGCTTTCTGTCTCTTCCTCGACAACTCAGGAGACGGTTCTTTTTTTATCCCGCTTAAGGGCGGCTGGACGGGTTGCCTGAGATTGGGCCTCCGTCTGGTCTATATTAATTGCTTGTTAATTGAGATAGCTGGATTTAATTGATTTTATTATTCTGAGATAGAGCCGAGCTGAACATTTTAGCTGGCCTATATTAATTGCTTGTTTTATTACAAGTATTCTTTTGTTTTTCTCTCTCTATTTTCTATCTATTTTCTGAAAAATTCCAAAAGTCCTTTCTTTTTGTACATTCCTTCTATATATAGAAAATCTTGGTCAATCAGCGGGCGACAGCTGGAGAATATCTGGGAATGCGTCCAAACACTTGTCAGAGGGGAGTGTGATTTAGACACGTGGCGGCCTTTGGGGACTGCTTTGGGAAGAGGGAGGACAGAATGCATTAACTGTTCTGTGAGACTGTTCTGTATGTTCTGTGTGCCTGTTCCGCATGCATTTGGCGATGCTTATCCGTTGTGGTCGGTACTGGGGTCGGCCCTCAGGTCTCCTGCTGCTCTGATCGGTCGTGTCATGACGGTGTTTTGGAGCATATTTATCCTGTATCTGGTCGGCCCTTTCGTCCTTGCTCCAGACTGGTTATCGGGTCGGCCCCGACGGTTCTGTCCAGTCCGATCCTTAGCGGACCTGGGAGTAAATTTGATATGTACCCGGTCGGTCCTACTCGTTGCTCTACTCGATCGGTTTATCCGAAAATCGATTCTTTTGTCCTCTAGCCCTCCTAACCGGGATGGTTGAGCTGGTGGGGAGCGCATATGTGGATGCCAAGGCGGATAGGCTATCAACATCTATGGTTGTTGATTTTGAGAATTCAATTGAATTTTTGAGCAACCTAGTATATGTGGTATCAAGGCTTTCTCTTTCGTGTTCGACCTTCTGCTACGTCAGTTGGTATCACAAGACCAGGTACGATGCCTCCCTGTCGCCAGCCTCATGTCGAAACTGCTGCTTAGGCAAACGTCTGCTGCGACGCTGATGTCGCTGAATTGAGCCAGCAAGTAGGCGCTCTACTGACTAGTTTGGAGGAATTACGCCAGGCCGTAACTACTACACTCCCAGGCGCTCGATGCGGCCCTCACCCGCATCAGCAACAAACATAACGAGATTGACGGCACGCATGCTCCCCCTCCCCGGTCTTTGAGATGGACAACTCTAATCCCTTCGCACCTTTCGCGGCGCACGCTGATCACCGGGGCAGCGATAATTGACGTTGGAAAATGGTTTCAAACCCGAGATTCTGGTGTTCACGGGGGTCTCGACCCGCGCGAATTCCTGGATTGGCCCGACACCATTGAGGATATTTTGGATTTTAAATCTTCCTGATCACCATCGTGTGGCGCTTGTGGCCACCTATTTTAGAGTCATGCTTCTTCCTGGTGGTAACAGATTCTTGGCAAATCTTGCATAGAGTCATGGGCCAAACTTCGAAAATATTTACAACGTGAATTTCTTCCTCATATTTTAGAGAGTTCTTTGTATCAGACACTTCATAATCTGAGGCTGGGTTCGCGCTCGGTGATGCATATACGGAGGAATTCTACCAATATTTATCTTGTATTGAGATCAGTGATATGCAACAGCAACTGGTCTCCCGCTATTTGGCAGGCCGCAAACCTTCATTGCGGGACACTCTCACGCTACTGTAATACCCGCATTTTTCTTTTCCTTGTATTTTTATTTTCGGTGTATTTCTCGATTGTAGCGACCCTCATGTATCTTTCAGTGTAACTTTTCCGTCATCTATTGATCTGATTCTCGTAATTGTTGTGCGGAACCACCGTTTCGGGGTTGCCGTGGATTCATTCTATGCTATGATGCGTTGTGAGGTGTTCCGTTTGATGTTTCGTTCGTATTCCGGTGTTGTAGACCGTTTATATTCCATACCTAGCGCACGCTAATTTTTTTTTGCATAGCGCACGCTAGAAGTCCCTTTGTAGCGCACGCTATGTTTACTTCGTAGCGCGCGCTAGCGATTTAGCCCTGGGAGTGGCAGTTCAGCTCCCAGCCCTCTGGACTATCGGATTAGCGCACGCTATCTTGTCTAGCGCACGCTAATGTCGAGAGACTAGCGCACGTTAAGTTGTTCAGTAGCGCGCGCTAGTGTGACTGTCCAGTACTGGACAGCTTACTACTGAAGACAATCAGACGCTAGTTAGCGCACGCTACGCTTGTATGGTAGCGCACGCTAACGGATCAGGTGGGTTCTGGACATTTTGTCACTGGACTCGACTGATGTCCAGGTAGCGCGCGCTACCGAGAGGTTATTAGCGCGCGCTACGTTTCGAGTAGCGTACGCTAACGGCCAATTACCTGGCTACTGGACTGGGACGCAAATTGTTTGTTCTGTATTTTCATCCCGTTAGCGCACGCTAACCTTGAGGATTAGCGCGCACTAACACTCCCTGGCTATATAAACCAGGGAGTTGACCGAGATAATCATAATTTCTCATTTCTTCCTCTCTCCGCGGCGAAGGCGATTCCGAGGCGTTTTCTTGGCGATTTCTTCCTCCAATCATCTCATCCAACATCCTTCTTGAGTTCTTGGAGTATTATATCAACATCAACACGAATCTTTCGTCCTAATCCACGGTAAATCTCTTAGAACCCTACTTTTGGATAATTTGGGGGTTTTGGGATTTTCTTCCGATTCGTTCCGTTTTGTTGTTGGATTCATGATGATTATGTTTAATCTTGTTGATATCATTAGTTTTCCTACGGATTCATGGTATATTTCCATAGCTTTGTGAAATCGAGAGGGTTTGGTTGTGGTCCGCCCTCGTTGTTATTTATATTCGATTATACATGAATCGTAGGCGGGTTTCCGGGTGTATTCCATTTCCATAATCGTTTAGAAGTGGTTGTGATTGTGCTATTCGAATCGTTAGGTTCATTTTCGTCGATTCCTCGCGGTCGTGCTTGATTCTTCCGTTCCGTTCGTGTCACCGTCTATTTAATCGAGTCAAGTATCCTTATGAACTTACGATCTTGACATAGTAGTTTTGTATGAGAAATTGTGTGTGTGTATGCTCACTACGGGTTAGATCCGACAGGGTCTCGGTAGGGCTCCACGAAGCTGTGGAACCGCGAGCTTGCTTTTAACCACTGTGGGTTAGATCCGACGGGGTCTCGGCAGGGATTCACGAAGTTGTGGGTCCGCGGTTAATTGTGGTGCATTTTACAAATGTGGTTTTGATTATTGGCATTTCCGAAAATGAGTGTTTTGAAACTATTATTTCTTGATTGCATGCATTACTATATGTGTAAGATGTAAATTGTTCATTTGGTTACTTGTACTAGCGTAATTGCTAACCCCTCTGGGGACACGTTTTGGGGAAATTCGTTTTATGAATTTCAGGTCAGGTTCATCGAGACGAGCGGGCACTGGACCAGTACACGGATGATGGCCGTGCGTGATGATTGTGCACGAGTGACGTTTTAGTGTCTTTTTATCTTTTCATCTTTTGTGGTTTTTGAACTAATAGTTGTACTCGAGTACTTAAGGGTTCTTGTTCGTTCGGATTGTATTGTTGCCTATTATGTTGTGTTGGATGATGATGTTATGTTGACCGGTTGAACCGGGTGGATTATTCTGTTTTGCGTCTTTATTACGAGGTGTTGTTTTGTCGTTTCTGTGAGTCGATGAGTATGATGTTGTTTAGCCTGGTGGGTCCCACATAGGGATTCACGGCACTGTAATATACCTCGAATATCTTGAGGGTGTTACAGAAAATGGTATCGGAGCTCTAGATTTATGGATACCTAGGCTTGTCGGTTTATTGGGTCTTGTGGTGTTTTGTTTTGCACATCATCGTCACGCTGCCATGATTCCGGTACTACCAGTGTCCGTAAGTTTTCCTTCCTCTGTTCATTAATTCCTTGTATCGTACCCTTGATTCTCGACTTGTGATTGTTCTTTTCTTGTACTGACCCTCGTATGGCTTTTGCTACTTATTTAACTCCAGCATGGATGCTGGAAGAGGTCGTGGTCGTGGTCGTTGGCTCCAAGATGTTATCAAGATGCATCCTCCTCAGTTTTTGGGAGCTTCAGACCCGATTGGCTGGGAAGGGTGGATCAAGGAGATATCTAAGGTCTTCGTTGCCACTAACTGTCCCGAGGACCGTAAAGTCCCTATTGTTCAATACTTTCTCACAGGGGACGCTACGGACTGGTGGGAGGCCGTTGGGCCCAAAGATCATGCTGCTTCGTTGGCTGAGTTTCAAGAATTGATGGAGACTGAATATTGCTCGTGGCCGGTCAGACAGGCTCGGGTACACGCTTTTTATGATGCTCAACCGCGGGATATCCCCGTATCTCAAGCTATTGCTGATTTAAACAAGGAGTTGGGTTATGTGAAGACCCAAGTTGTCGAGGAGAGCGACAAAATTTTCCATTTCTCCAGACGGATGAAGTTGCCGATTCGGGACTATATGTCGGGGCTCGTCTGTACTACCTTGAAAGATTACCAGAGCAGGGCCCTTGCTTACGATATGTCTGTGACGGCGAGTGAGGCAGCCCACGAGAGTAAGAAGCAGAAGTCCGTCGGGAATTTTTCGGGCCACAAAGGTGGGGGTCAGCAGAAATTTCAGTCTGCTAACTTTTCCGATGGTGGTGGCCCAGCTCGATCTACTGGGTTTCCCCGTAGGGCTGCCAGTGCCCCTTCTCGAGAGGTGAAGTGCTTTAACTGTGGCCAGCAGGGCCGCATCAGTCGTATTTGTCCGAACCCTTTGCTGACGTGTAATCAGTGTGGCCAGCCGGGTCACAAGGCGGCTTTCTGTGCTGAGAGGGAGAAAATCCTTGGTACACGGGCTTCCATTCCAGCGCCTAGGGAACCAAGTGTGAATCAGGGATCGTTTGCTCCTCAATCTCCGCCGAGTGCTAGTCGGGGGAGAGGTCGGGGTCAGCCCTCTAAGGGGGGAGCTTCCAGTGTCGGCTCAGCCCACCCGCGTGTCTATGAGATGCGGAGAGCCGATGACCCAGCGGCTACCGTGGCGACAGGTACCGTTTATATTCTTTCTCATCCTGTCAGTGTGCTTTTCGATTCCGGTGCTACGCATTCGTTCATATCTTTGGATTGTGTGCGCCGTTTGAGTCTCGACTGTTTGATGCCTTGTGAACCCTTCATCGTTAAGCTTCCTAGCAGTGATAGGATCATTGGTGATCAGGAGGTTCAAGACTGTTTTGTACTTATTTGTGAGAGGACTTGGCCCTCTAATCTTATTGTTGTGGATATTGAGGGTGAGGATTTGATTCTTGGGGATGATTGGCTCGAGCGGCATGACGCAATCATGAACTACCGCACGAGGATCATCACCATGTTAGCCGAGGATGGCACCGAGCACTCCTTCGCGGGGCGAAGGAGGGGAAATCAGAAATTCGTCATTAATGCCTTGAAGGCGATGAGTCTCCTGCGAAAGGGGTGTACTGGTTATTGGTGCTATGCCTTGAAGGCGGAGGATGGTGGAGTCGAGCTTTCGTCGATTCCAGTCGTTAATGAGTTTCCTGATGTATTTCCTGATGAGTTACCGGGATTGCCACCAGATCGTGAGGTTGAGTTTGCTATAGAGTTAGAGCCGGGCGCGGCTCCGATTTCGAAGGCGCCGTATCGCATGGCACCTTCAGAGATGGCAGAGTTGAAGAAGCAGTTGAGTGAGCTTCTTGAGTCGGGGTATGTTCGACCGAGTGCCTCGCCTTGGGGCGCACCGGTCCTGTTTGTGCGGAAGAAGGATGGCTCACTACGTTTGTGTATCGACTATCGCGAACTAAACAAGGTGACCATCAAGAACAAGTATCCTTTTACCGAGAATTGATGACTTGTTCGACCAGTTGCAGGGAGCTACGGTATTCTCGAAGATTGATTTGAAATCGGGGTACTATCAGCTCCGGGTGAGAGAATCTGATGTGCCGAAAACAGCTTTTCGGACGAGATACGGACATTATGAGTTCGTAGTTATGCCTTTCGGGTTAACGAATGCGCCGGCGGTGTTCATGCAATTGATGAACAAAGTTTTTATCGAGTATTTGGATAAGTGCGTCGCCGTCTTCATAGACGATATTCTTATTTACTCGAGGAATGAAGAAGAGCATGCCCATCATTTGCGGGTAGTATTAGACATTTTGAGGACCGAGCAACTCTATGCAAAGTTCTCGAAATGTGAGTTCTGGCTGAAGGAAGTGATGTTTTTAGGTCACGTGATTTCATCCGAGGGGGTTCGTGTGGATCCGCAGAAGATTGAGGCAGTGTTGGATTGGGCACCGCCCAAGAATGTGAAGGAGCTCCGTAGTTTCTTGGGTTTGGCTGGCTACTACCGTAGGTTCGTCGAGAGTTTCTCGGCGCTCGGCCACTTACGCAGCTTGCTCCGTAATCAGAAATTAAATGCGGAATGACGAGAGGCAGTCGAGTTTTGAGGAACTGAATAAGCTTTTGACTTCAGCCCCGGTTTTGGCGTTGCCATGTGGCAACGAGGGTTTTGCCGTTTATAGCGATGCTTCAGGTCAGGGTCTTGGGTGCGTATTGATGCAGCACGGCAAGACCATTGCCTATGCGTCGAGACAGTTGAGGCCGTATGAGCTGAACTACCCTACTCATGATTTGGAGTTAGCGGCATTCGTTTTTGCGCTCAAGATTTGGCGTCACTATCTTTTCGGCTCTGCATGTCAGATTTTTACCGATCATAAAAGTCTGAAATACATATTTACTCAACGGGAGTTGAATATGAGGCATAGGAGGTGGTTAGAGTTGATTAAGGATTATGACCTCGAAATCCTTTATCATCCGGGCAAGGCGAACGTCGTGGCCGACGCCTTGAGTCGGAAACCGGTTGCGTTGCAAACGCTTGAGATTCTTACGCCTCAGTCTGAGCTTCGGCGGGCTTTGATCGAGTTAGATGTTGAAGTTTTGTTGCCTGGAGCTGTCGGGCAACTTTGTGCTTTAGAGATTTCGTCATCTTTGATCGATGAAATTAAGCTGAAGCAATCAGAGGATCCGATGATTACTCAAATCCGAGAGAACGTTCTTAAAGGAAAGTCTCCTGGGTTTGTGATTCACGAGGATGGGGTTTTGAGGTTCCAGAGTCGGCTTTGTGTGCCGAACGACTCAGAGTTGAGGCAGAGTATTTTACGGGAGGCCCATGCTACGCCTTATTCCGTTCATTCTGGTTCGAGTAAGATGTACAAGGACCTGAGAAGAAATTTCTGGTGGAATGATATGAAGGAGGAGGTTTCACAGTTTGTAGCGAGATGTTTGACTTGTCAACAGGTCAAAATCGAGCATCAGCAACCTTTGAGTTATTCTGATCACTTCCGTTCGGAATGGAAATGGGAAGATATATCGATGGACTTCGTTACGAGTTTGCCGAGATCGAGGTCGGGCATGAATATGGTATGGGTGATTGTTGATCGTCTGACCAAGTCGGCACATTTTCTGGGCATCAAGGACACTTGGGGCCCGGAGAAGTTGGCTCGTGTGTTTATCGCACAGATTGTGAGACTTCACGGTACTCCGAAGTCTATTGTTTCGGATCGCGACGGCCGTTTTGTATCGCACTTCTGGCAGGCAGTGCATAAGGCGTTGGGTACCCGTTTGCGTTTGAGTACCTCTTTTCATCCCCAGTCAGATGGACAGTCGGAACGCACTATCCAGACGTTCGAGGATTTGTTGCGTGCTTGTGCCCTCGATTGGAGTAGCGATTGGGAGGAACATTTGCCATTGATCGAATTCACGTACAACAATAGTTGGCACGCGTCGATTCGTATGGCACCGTATGAGGCACTTTATGGGCGGCGATGTCGATGACCAATTTGTTGGAATGAAACGTCCGACTTAGTCGGGACCGAGCCGGACGTCGTTTTAGAGACGAGGCGGAAGATAGAAGTAATTCGGGAATGGATGTTGACTGCCCAGAGTCGACAGAAGTCGTATGCCGACGTCCGTCGTCAACCTTTGGAATTCGAGGTGGGAGACCATGTTTTGCTAAAGGTGTCGCCGACAAAGGGAGTTTTTCGTTTCGGGAAGAAAGGGAAGTTGAGTCCGAGATTTATTGGACCCTTTGAGATTCTCGAGCGAGTCGGTGGGTTAGCATACCGTTTGGCATTACCTCCGGCCTTGAGTCATGTTCATAGCGTTTTTCATGTTTCCCAGCTGAGGAAATATGTCCCGGACCCTAGTCACGTCATTGATTATGCTGAGATTGATGTCGCCGAGGATATTACTTTTGTGGAGCGTCCTTTGAAGATTCTGGAGCATCGTGAGAAATGACTGAGGCATAAGACCATACCTTTGGTCAAGGTGCAGTGGTCGAGACACGGTGTCGAGGAGGCAACTTGGGAAACCGAGGATAGCATGCGTGCTAGGTACCCCGAGTTGTTTGTTTCTTAAAGTTTCGGGACGAAACTTATTTTTAGAGGGGTAGAATGTAATACCCGCATTTTTCTTTTCCTTGTATTTTTATTTTCGGTGTATTTCTCGATTGTAGCGACCCTCGTGTATCTTTCAGTGTAACTTTTCCGTCATCTATTGATCTGATTCTCGTAATTGTTGTGCGGAACCGCCGTTTCGGGGTTGCCGTGGATTCATTCTATGCTATGATGCGTTGTGAGGTGTTCCGTTTGATGTTTCGTTCGTATTCCGGTGTTGTAGACCGTTTATATTCCGTACCTAGCGCACGCTAATTTTTTCTGCATAGCGCACGCTAGAAGTCCCTTTGTAGCGCACGCTACGTTTACTTCGTAGCGCGCGCTAGCGATTTAGCCCTGGGAGTGGCAGTTCAGCTCCCAGCCCTCTGGACTATCGGATTAGCGCACGCTATCTTGTCTAGCACACGCTAATGTCGAGAGACTAGCGCACGTTAAGTTGTTCAGTAGCGCGCGCTAGTGTGACTGTCCAGTACTGGACAGCTTACTACTGAAGTCAATCAGACGCTAGTTAGCGCACGCTACGCTTGTATGGTAGCGCACGCTAACGGATCAGGCGGGTTCTGGACAGTTTGTCACTGGACTCGACTGATGTCCAGGTAGCGCACGTTATTGGTCGATAGCGCGCGCTACCGAGAGGTTATTAGCGCACGCTACGTTTCGAGTAGCGCATGCTAACGGCCAATTACCTGGCTACTGGACTGGGACGCAAATTGTTTGTTCTGTATTTTCATCCCGTTAGCGCATGCTAACCTTGAGGATTAGCGCGCGCTAACACTCCCTGGCTATATAAACCAGGGAGTTGACCGAGATAATCATAATTTCTCATTTCTTCCTCTCTCCGCGGCGAAGGCGATTCCGAGGCGTTTTCTTGGCGATTTCTTCCTCCAATCATCTCATCCAACATCCTTCTTGAGTTCTTGGAGTATTATATCAACATCAACACGAATCTTTCGTCCTAATCCACGGTAAATCTCTTAGAACCCTACTTTTGGATAATTTGGGGGTTTTGGGATTTTCTTCCGATTCGTTCCGTTTTGTTGTTGGATTCATGATGATTATGATTAATCTTGTTGATATCATTAGTTTTCCTAAGGATTCATGGTATATTTCCATAGCTTTGTGAAATCGAGAGGGTTTGGTTGTGGTCCGCCCTCGTTGTTATTTTTATTCGATTATACATGAATCGTAGGCGGGTTTCCGGGTGTATTCCATTTCCATAATTGTTTAGAAGTGGTTGTGATTGTGCTATTCGAATCGTTAGGTTCATTTTCGTCGATTCCTCGCGGTCGTGCTTGATTCTTCCGTTCCGTTCGTGTCACCGTCTATTTAATCGAGGCAAGTATCCTTATGAACATACGATCTTGACATAGTAGTTTTGTATGAGAAATTGTGTGTGTGTATGCTCACTACGGGTTAGATCCGACGGGGTCTCGGTAGGGCTCCACGAAGCTGTGGAACCGCGAGCTTGCTTTTAACCACTGTGGGTTAGATCCGACGGGGTCTCGGCAGGGATTCACGAAGCTGTGGGTCCGCGGTTAATTGTGGTGCATTTTACAAATGTGGTTTTGATTATTGGCATTTCCGGAAATGAGTGTTTTGAAACTATGATTTCTTGATTGCATGCATTACTATATGTGTAAGATGTAAATTGTTCATTTGGTTACTTGTACTAGCGTAATTGCTAACCCCTCTGGGGACCCGTTTTGGGGAAATTCGTTTTATGAATTTCAGGAAGGTTCATCGAGACGAGCGGGCGCTGGACCAGTACACGGATGATGGTCGTGCGTGATGATTGTGAACGAGTGACGTTTTAGTGTCTTTTTATCTTTTCATCTTTTGTGGTTTTTGAACTAATAGTTGTACTCGAGTACTTAAGGGTTCTTATTCGTTCGGATTGTATTGTTGCCTATTATGTTGTGTTGGATGATGATGTTATGTTGACCGGTTGAACCGGGTGGATTATTCTGTTTTGCGTCTTTATGACGAGGTGTTGTTTTGTCATTTCTGTGAGTCGATGAGTATGATGCTGTTTAGCCTGGTGGGTCCCACATAGGGATTCACGGCACTGTAATATACCTCGAATATCTTGAGGGTGTTACAGCTACTTGGACCAGTTTTCGTCTCTGAGGCACACCAGCGTCCCCTTTTGTTAGAGCATTAGACTACTGTTGTACTCCAAACGTGGGTTTTCCGCCTTCTCGCGGCCTTGCGCCCATGTCGGCCCCTCCACTGGCAGCACGCATTCAGCCTCCTTCCGCCACTCCATATTTTGAGGCGAACTCCTCGTCGGTTTGGTGTTTTGACTACAGCGAAGTTGGGCAACGTCGTGCATCTTGTCCCCATGCCCACAAACGTGTTTTGCTTATGGATGATTGGGAGACGACGCCACATGACCCGGTCTTTGATTTGAAACCCCTACTTGCATTATAGGAAGAACATGTAGAGGGTGATGTGGCGCCTCTATTGGTGCTCCATCGTTCTTTCTTATCACCAAATGCGCCATTAGAGACCAATGCCCACTGCCACCATATTTTTTACTCCACCTGCACAATTAGGGGTAAGGTGTGTCATTTTAGAATTGACTCTGGTTCCTGTAAAATTGTAATGTCGTCTCATGTTGTGAGTGAATTGAATTTATCCACTGAACCCCATCTTTTTCCGTATACTTTGGCTTGGATTCAACCTGGTAATTCTATGACGGTTGATCGTCGAGTGGCATGTTACTTTTTCTATTGGTTCGAAGTATATGGATACTAGTGGTGCAATGTGGTGCCCATGGATGCATGCCACTTACTCTTGGGTCGTCCTGGGCAATTTGATAGAGTCTTGGTTCACGATGGCCGCCAAAATACTTACAGCTTTGTTTTTGATGGTTCGAAAATTGTTTTGCATTCTGTGGCGCCTAAACCACACCCACAGTCTGACTCTGTATTTTTGTTGTCACGCGCTCATTTCGAGCACGAGTTAACGTATGCTCCTTTTGTGCTCCTGCTTTTGGGTATTGAGTGTGTTGGTACATGTTCTATTATTCACCCATCTATTCTACGCAGAATTCACTGATGTCTTTCCCGAGGCTTTACCACCGGGTTTGCTATCTCTTTGTGACATATAGCATCACATTGATTTGGTTCCCGGGGCTTCTATCCTGAACCGCCCTCGTTATCGTATGAACCCTGTCGAGCATGAGAAATTATGTTGCCAGGTGGAGGGATTGATACAACAAGGAGTTGTGCGCAAGAGTATGAACCCCTGGGCAGTGCCTGCTCTCCTTATTCCTAAGAAAGATGTTTCTTGACGGATATGTGTTGATAGAAGAATCAATAAGATTATTGTCCGATACCGTTGGTGAGTGGAAAACTGTCTTTAAGAGTCAGGAAGGCCTACTTGAGTGGTTAGTGATGCCCTTCGACCTCCCCAATCCTCCAAGCACATTTATGCGCATATGAATCAGTCCCTCTGCTCCCTCTTGGCTCTTGTGTTGTTGTCTACTTTGATGACATCCTTGTGCATAACCATTCTTTTGATGACCATATTGTTCATTTGCACGCGGTTCTCACAATTTTGAGGGACGAGAAATTTTATGCAGCGCCACAGAAGTGTATTTTTGGATGGATTCATTTCTTTTCTTGGGATATGTCATTTATGCTGGGGCGGTATTCGAGTGGATGATTCGAAGATTGCGGCGATTCGCGATTGGACATCCCCTACTACAATTACTGAGGCTCGCAACTTTCATGGCCTCACGTCCTTTTATCGTCATTTCATTGCCCATTTTAGTGCCATCATGGCACCTATGACGGATTATAATGGCTCTAAGCCTTTTGTGTGGTCTCATACGGCCGAAGAGGCCTTTGTTCAGATCAAGAGTTGTTTGATGTGTGCACCAATTATGTTATTATCTAACTTCGATCAGCCTTTCGAGCTTTCATGTGACGCGTCGAAGGCAGGCATTGGCGCCGTCTTGAGTTAGGGTGACCGCCCTATGGCCTTTTTCAGTGAGAAGTTGTCTCGCCCTCGCAGTCGCTACAGCACCTATGACGTTGAGTTCTATGCGGTGGTTCGTGTTGTTCGACACTGGCGCAATTATCTTTTTCAACGAGAGTTCGTTCTTTTTTCCGATCATGAAGCGTTGCGCCATCTAGCCACTCAAGACAACCTTTCCGCTGGACATGCTTCGTGGTTGCCTCTCTCCAGCAGTTTACATTTGTCTTGAAGCATAGATCGGGGTCGTCTAATCGGGTGGCAGATGCTTTGAGTCGTTGTGCTTTGGTTTTTTCTGATCTTCGTGTTTCAATGCATGGACTCGAGATGTTGGGAGATTCGTATGCGGATGGCCGATTCTTTGGCTGTATTTTAGCTCGGATTGCTGCTTGGGAGCCATCGGACTTTGTGTTGGTGGACAGGTTCCTTTTCAAAGGCGCGCACCTTTGTATTCCTGGTACCAAGCCTCCATCTTCGCCTCATCTTAGACTTACACGGTGCGAGGAACATGGGCAGTGATCGATCTATCGAGCTAGTTCAGTGATCGTACTTTTGGCCCACCCTTTGTTGTGATGTTACAAGGTACGTGTCTCAATGTCGACTCTGTCAGGTGTCTTAGGGGACAAACACGTAGTAAAACTTAGTAAATAATATGTTTCAATCTATTTAAGAAAATTCATTTTGAATTTTAAGATATGTTAACATTAAATTAAATGGGGAGAAAAGGGAAAAAATGGACTTGGACTTAATTTGTAAAAATTAGATTATTTTTTGAAATTTGAATGGTTATTTATAGTGGGCTTGGGGTATGTTTAGGGTGGGCTTGGGGTGGGTCGGGCTATGAGTGGGCTGGGGGCCGGGCCGGTCTGGGCTCGGAGGTGGGTCGGGATGGGCTGGGCCTGGGCTGGAGAGTCTGGGACCGGGACCGCCCGGATAGCCAGGCGGCTGGGCTTGGTCCCGGGCCGGGCTAGCCCGGTCGGCCCGTGGACCTAGAAAATCTTGGTTGGGCCAGGTTTCCCGGCCCACTGGCCACCTCTAGCTGCCATCATCTATTGTTTCTGATCGTGACACCGGTTTCCTAAGGTACTTTTGGAAGAGTTTGCGGCGTATGGCCAATACGCGATTGGATTTTAGTATTGGTTACCACCCTCAAACGGATGGACAAGTGAGGTGGTGAACCGTTCTTTGGGTAATATTTTGCGTTGTTTGGTAGGGAAGAATTTGCGTACATAGGATACACGGTTGAGTCAGGCGGAGTTTGCTCATAATTCGGCCATTAACCGCTCCACGGGTCTGGCTCCTTTCCAAATTGTGTATGCGACTCTTCCCCGTGGCCCATCGTAAAATGGCCATCCCTTCCCCTGTGCGCGATGACCCTCGAGATGTGGATATGATTGAGGCTCTTAGAAGCACACATCGTGCTACTCACAACCAGCTGGTCGCCTCCATGGAAGCGTACAAAGCAGCGACGGATTGTGAACGCCATCATGTGGAGTTTGAACCTAGTGATTTTATGTGGGCCGTTCTCACTCGTGACCGTTACCCTGCTCATGAGTACAACAAGCTGGCAGCCCGCAAAAATTGATCCCCACACGGATCAATCCAAATGCTTATCGCTTAAAGCTTCCTACTCATATTCGGACGTCGGACGTCTTCAATGTGAAGCACTTGATTCCCTACACGGGCTATAATGTTCATGATATCGACGATGTTGGCTCGAGGTCGGACCTTCTCTTGGTGGGGGTAATGATGTAGACGACTAGGCGTTGTGTTACTTAGAGACATGATCGTATATTCAAGCCCAAGAAGTGCTCTATTTAAGTATATTTATTTTATGCTATTTCTTTAACCATTTTTTTAATGGACCCTTGCATAGGCCTTCAGAGTCTATTTATTCCAGCTTTTGTGAACTTGTCTAGGGTTTTTGAAATTTCAATTGAAATTATGAGCAGTCTAGTATACATAGTATCAATGCTTTTTCTTTCGTGTTCGACCTACCGCTACGTCACCTACCAAAATATACAGATTTTGCTGGAGTTTTCTGGTTATAAACCCATGTGTCTGTATTATGGTTTCCCCATCTGAAACAATTCCTTGTCTATTGCAAGTATGGGCAAATCGGGCTACATACACACACTTAATCACATTTGTGGATGTCAACGCAGCCACCCTCTGTGCCTTAGATGTGAGCGTTCTATGGAGAGTGGAATCCGCTAATTTGTCGCATTTTTTATGCTAAGCAAGTATTAATAAATCCATCTAACTCGTTTGATAATTTTTTTCAAATTTGTTTTGCTTGTATTATGATTCAGAAACATCAGATGTAGTTGGAGATACACTCTACTTTACTGTCGACGAGTTAGGAGCAACATCATCGTCACTCAACATCAGCATAAGAAAACCGACGACAACAATTGCGGCCCCCATTGTCAACAGTGGGCCGATGATCATACTACACTAGCTACCGTCGTAGGAGACACACATACACATACCTTCACATGAGTGGGGAATTTTCAATCGTCTTAGTACATTTATACCCTTGAAAAAAGAGTACATACATACCTTATTGTAACGCTGCGATATGAGACAATATCTAACATTTGCCAGATGCAACGGAAAACAACTATAGCAATTGCCTCAACTCATTCTTGTCTCTCGTCTTAACAATTCTATAACCCAAATGAATGTTGTGAGACGAAGAGCATACGGCATAAAACTTGCTACTTATATTTTTGTAGGAACTTATAACTCTTAACTGATTTTAGACCATTGAATAGACATCACAATTTTCATGTCACCAGCCGAACACGATTAGGATCAAGGTGCAATTAGTGATGATAAAGTGTCTTTCTTTTGTTGCTTTATATATCTCAAACCTAAATTATTATGAGAAAAACACAAGGTAGTTCCTCTAAACTTGCAACTTATCTAATTTCAAAAAGTCCGATTCGCTCGACATTCCAGGACCATAAAAAGAATTAAAGCCACATGTTGTAATATGAGAAAAAAATGCACCTAACAGAAGAAAATTACTACTACACAGACAAATGTTCGAATTTTCACAAAGGAGTGAACAGGATCAACACAAACTCTCTTAACACATCCCAAAACAGAGTACACAATTCAAACTCAGAAATAACTACCAAAAGACTACATAATATGGTCACCAAGCAGTGCACATATAAAAAATACTCCATGACAATAGGTGGGAAAACGGATTTTTCACCTAAACAGAATCTAATTTTTTTTCTCCTAAACATATCAGGTCGAGACATTTTGACTCCAGCCCGCAAAAGATCTCTGATTCAAGAACTACAGATAGCATAATGCATAATTGAGTGATTAACGAGTCATACACCCCAAGAGGTTCCAAGACACAAACACTAAGATTTTTCATTCTCGGGGAAATTGCACCACAAACACCTTCGTTGCATCTGCTCATTTACTAACAATCAACTCGTGAACATGACAAAAGAAACAGCTTAAGAAGGGCAATTATCCAAATATACCTAGATAATTATGGATAAAAAAATAGAGAAAACCTACTCAAACGTAGTCATATACAACTTGTAATGGAGAAGAATTTTGGACACAAATTGGAAGGTGGGATATGAAAGCTCCAAGCTTTTTATTCGTGAAAATATCACACAATAGGTTGACGAAATTGTCCTAAAGAAGTCATTTCAAGTAGCCAATGTTGGGAGAGGAAGGAACGAATATGATTGAGGGCTACAAAGCATGTAAAAGGAGTTCAGAACATTCTCCTAATTGTAGCAACAATTTGACGTCAAAAGTTACTTCAAGGGCACAACCAAGGAAGCTGTAAATAAGGAGCATCTATCATCTTTGCCGAATACGACGACAAACTACACTAGATGAAATTAAAAATAAAACCATAAGCAATCAAAAAAAAAAAAACATATCATCTTGAACATTAGAACACATCCTCAGCGTTTTTGGGACATTATTAAATACATTAACAATGATCACTCAAGACACCTCAATACAGACGGAAAATCATACGATACCAGTCCAGAATCTGCAAGAGAAGAACAACTGCAAGGCCATAAGCAGAATGATCCCTCCTAACATTCTATTACTACCAAATTTGGAAATGGTATAAAAGCATCCATGTAGAAGCAAAACAAAATTAACCACGGTGCAACAATGTAAAATCTACATCCCAAAGCATTTATAGAGAAATCCAAAACACCTGGTAACAGCCCATCAGCCTTCAATATGCTCAGCCAGGCACTCCATAAGCTTCTCTTAAAGTTGTCGTCAAAATCACAAAGTTCCATCATCCTCAACCACTCAATGCTGAGCCCATTGAATACTCCTAATGTCAATCCCATCCTTATACATCTCATACAGAGGGCTCATTTCTCTCAATTTCTCTACCTGCTTCACAGTTAGCTCAACTGCCCGATCAATCTCCTCTTCAGTAGTAAACCTCCCTATCCCATACCTTATCGACGTGTGGGCCATATCCTCCTCCACACCTAAGGCCCTTAGAACATAGGATGGCTCCAAACTCGCACTTGTGCAAGCACTTCCACTCGATACAGCCACCTCTTTTAACCCCATTAACAAGCTCTCCCCTTCCACAAATGCAAAGGACAAATTCAAATTCCCGGCGTAGCGTTTTTCTTCACTCCCATTCACTACAACCCCTTCTAATTTGGCTCTAATCCCATTTAACATACGTTCTTGCAATACTTTTATCCTCTTCTCGTCATACTCCATCTCCTTCATCGCGAGCTCACACGCAGCCCCAAACCCTACGACCAAAGGGGTTGGGACAGTCCCACTCCTTATCCCTCGCTCTTGTCCACCACCGTTCATTTGAGGCTCCACACGGATTCTTGGCCTACGTCTCATGTACAAAGCCCCAATGCCTTTCGGGCCGTAAATCTTATGCCCGCTCAAGGACATCAGACTTATGTTCATTTTATCAACATCGATTGGGATTTTCCCCAAGGCTTGGGCAGCATCAGTGTGCAGAGGGACATTGAATTCCTTGCATATTTTCCCAATTTCCTCCATAGGCTGTATAACGCCAATCTCGTTATTCACCATCATCACAGAAATCAGGCCGGTATCGGGCCGGATGGAAGATCTGAGCTTTTCCAAGTCCACAAGCCCATCGGGCTTGACAGGGAGATATGTAATGTCAAAGCCCTCCTGCTGCAAATGCCGGCATGAATCCAGGACACACTTGTGCTCGGTCTGGGTGGTGATGACGTGGCGTTTCTTGTCCTTGTAGAAGTGCATAACTCCCTTAATTGAGATGTTATTTGATTCGGTGGCGCCGGAGGTGAATATAATTTCCTTCGGGGTGGCGTTAATTAGGGCAGAGATTTGGCCTCGAGCTGATTCGACGGCTTGCTCGGATTCCCAGCCGTAGAGATGGGTACGCGAGTGAGGGTTTCCGTATCGGTAGAGGTAATAGGGAAGCATAGCGTCGAGTACTCTCGGATCCACCGGCGATGTTGCCTGCATATCGAGATAGAGGGGTCTGCCGGAGATTTTGACTCCTTTCATTGAAATTCCACTGGATTCCTCCTCCATAGGCTCGACGGAGGCGACAGCTGCGGCGGTGGAAAAAGGGCTGCGGCGGAAGTGGGCGGAGACGGTGGGCTTGGTGAGGTTACGGCGAATAGCGTTGGTTAGAAGCTTTGAGGCCATCGTTGCGCTGAAAGCTCTCTGGACTTCTGTTGCCTGTACGTATCGCAGCCGCTGTTGTACCTCGAGTTCTTAGTAAAGACCCAAAATAAATGTTCGGTTTGGAAGGAAAGATAAACACGAGACGAGAACTGTATAAATGGGAGAGACCGACTCAAATCGCCGTCACCGACTCAATATTGAGTATAATAAGTGGCCGTGGATTATCCACGATTGTCGAAGCGAATTCAAAAATTGACCGAATGGGATCAATTTGGATGAATTCGTAAAACTTCAAACGAAAAAAGAAAATATTGGGTATCCTTCCAATACCTAAACAAAATGAAAACCAATAATACATGCTGAATTAACATATATACCTATTACTAGGGATGAAAACAGATCGGATATGGGTGGATAGTGCTCTTCCGGTATCTTAATTCATATTTTTTTCTCGGATTCGGAGTTAGATACGGGAAGACCGGATACGGATACGAATTCGGAATATTCGAGATACGGACACGGGATGGATACAGGACGGATTCGGACCGGATTCGAATAAATATAATCGGATAATACCTTTTATACAAAAATCGTTTGGAAGTGATTGCACCATATAAAAACTAGCTACACAATATTTCATAAAAGTTTCAATGCAAACTATAGTAATTTTTTTAAAAATCGTTTCATAATAAGGTTCCCTCGTTTTTACTTATTCAGTCTCTCCCATAAAAAACATAGACTTCATACTTAGCAAAGACTAAAGATTGTTAATTTAATTGTTTTTAACAATTATTAATATATATATATATATATATATGTGTGTGTGTGTGTGTGTGAGATTTAATTTAAGAACAATCCCACCCGGATTCCATTCTCTTTAATTGAGTTCCCGTCTCAAAATCAGAGATTCGGAGATTGATTTGAACATCAAATATTTTTTTTTTTATTTGAACATCAAAGATTGCGGATCTGAGACACTAGAAGCACGCTTGAATGGAATTTCAATCAAGTTGGGAATAGGGAGCGCAAAATGAAATGAAAAAGACTTTATTATATATATATATATATATATATAATAACTTCCGGTATTGGGCAGAGAGCTGGTAAGGAGGCCTTGTAATGGAGGAAGAATTGGATGTGGAAGGTGTTGGTATTAGGCCCAAATGGAATAAGTTTCTTTGACTGGGCCCAAAACAAATATTTGAGCAGCCCAGTCCAAATTAGCCAAGCCCAGGCCCGGTTTCCTTATTAAATGCATTGACCTGTCTGGGCCGTCCCTTTGTGGGAATTAATCCTACCGTCCATCCTAAGGGTATTTAAATACTCCTAACCTAAACCTAACCCATTTACCCCACTCCCCAGTCAGCGCCTCCTTTCTGTTTCTTCTCTCCCGATTCTTCTCTCCGATTCTTCTCTCTTCGGTTTCGTCACGAGATTTTCCTTGAACGTCTTCCGATCTAATAGCAACCCTTATCATTTTCAATGATAAGTCCGGTGCTTTAAAATCGAGCGGCCGTTTCTAGGGTTTTACGATTCCTATAAATTGTGGGATCCATTTTGAGGAGAATACGGAAACCAACGACTGGCCCAGAGTGTTCTTGAGGCAATACAATCTTTCTTCGTGAGATTCTGTTTTCTTTGTGAAATCTTCTCAGTGAGGTTGGTTTTGGGTTATTGGGGGTTTTCGGTTCGGGTCTTTGTGATTTGAGAAACCGCGGGTTTGTGGCTCGATTCTGATCGCCGACCGGATATTTGGAGCTTTGGGACGCGGTACGAGGGTGGAGGACAGAGCCGAATTACTGTCAATAAACACCAACGCGTTCGTATTATTCAGATCGTTTACGATCTGTTGGTCAGATTTCTTCGACTTAAATTTACTGTCCTGTGTTTATTATTTCCCAGTCTGTTTTCGTTCGGTTTTCTGCATTATTTAATTTTGTTGTGTAACCCTTAATCCCCATAAATCATAGGAAATTTATTTGTAATTTGTTTCCTGTTGAGTTGTGTAAATTTATGTATTCCGGATAGATACCCAACAGTGGTATCGGAGCCTCTAAACGGGGTTTCTATTCGGAAGGGCATACGGGTTCCGGCCGAGGAATCCGCTCAGGTATTGCTTTCTATACTTTACTGTTTTTTCGTACTATTCTGTGTGATTGGTAAAGTATTATTATTACTTTGGAGTAATTTGTTTACTGCTTCCGTCTGCTGTACCGTCTTTGTGATCGCTTCGTTATTTTCGTTCTGTGTTGAGACTGTGGTAGTCGTAATCTCCGAGCATACCAAACCCCCTTGCCTGGACCGCAAGTGTTCCTCGGATCTTGTGGGGGCTCCGGGATTCGATTCCAGCTCACTTTATTTTAAAATCTGGTGTGATTTTGGTATTTGTGATATCATGTGATACTAGTATTCTATTCCAACTCACTTTATCGCAAAATCGTGTGATTTTGTTATTCGTGGTATCTGTGTGATATTTAAGCGTAATCTTAGGTTTTACAAGAATACCTTGTCTTTGGTTTAAATCTTGTGTGATTTTTACAAATACAAAAATGGGCTCTCTTACTTCTTTTACAATGGCACCATTTGACGGTAAAGGAGATTTTAAAATTTGGCAACAAAAAATGAAATCTATACTTGTCCAACAGAAATGTTTTAAGGCCATTGAAGGTTCTTTTCAGTCTAATGTGACTCCTGAAAAACGTGAGGAATTGATTGAGTTTGCTCATTCATCTATAATCTTGAACTTGTCTGATTCTGTGATTAGACGAATAGGCAAAACTGATAATGCTAAACAGCTTTGGGATAAACTTGAGGAAACTTTTACGGAAACATCTTTGCCAAATAAGTTATTTCTTCTTGAAAAGTTTTTTCGCTACAAGCTGGATTTAAATAAAGATATTGATGGCAATCTGGATGCCTTTACAAAGTTAGTGCAAGATATAAAACAAACGGGTGACAAAAACATTGATGATTATTCCCCTATTGTGCTCTTGAATGCTATCCCTGATGCCTATAATGATGTGAAATCTGCGATAAAATATGGAAGGGATTCTGTTACTTTAGATACTGTTATAAGTGGATTAAAGAGTAAAGAATTAGACTTGAAATTTAACAAGGTTTCTAAACCTGTTTCTGATGTTAATTTTGTTAGAGCTAAACATCCCATTAAAAGGAAACCGTTTGTTAAAACTGATTCTGAAAAGTCTAATAAGAAAAAGGGGCAATGGAAGGATAAATCCAAATTCCGGCCTAAGAATCGCAAATGTTATAATTGTGGTGAACCTAGTCATTATATACAGGAATGCACTAAACCTAAAAAGAATTTGCAAAATGATCAGGCAAATTTAACTATGGGCGATGTCTTTATGGTATCTGATGATTTGCATCTTTCTGTGAATTCTGCTTTACGGATGTGTAAAAATGAATGGTTCTTGGATTGGATGCACTCATCACATGACACCTTATAAACAACATTTTACAAGTTATACTAATCTTGGTGATCGGTATGTTTATATGCACGATAAGGTGAAACGGGTAGTGGCGAATAGGAAATGTGTGTTTAAAATTACCGATGGTACACAATTTACTCTAAAAATGTCCGACACATTCTGATTTATCTCATAACACGATATCTTGTACCACTTTGGAAGATGAGGGCCTTCGAGGGTCTTGGGAAATGGTTGCATGGTAATTTGAGAGGATCCTTAATGTTGTTTAAAGGAATCCGGAAATTTAATCTATACATTTGCCAAATGAAACTCTGCATGTTCTAATCTGTGCAATGCGAGATAAAACCGAATTGTGGCATAATAGGTTAGGGCACATAAGCATGAAGGGATTAGAGATCTTGCATAAACAAAAATGTTTTGGAAAAGATAAAATCTCTAAGTTGTCTTTCTGTGACTCCTGCATGTTTGGCAAACAACATAAAACTCAATTTCCAAAACCTCCCGATTCCCCTGATCCCGTTTTTGAGAAATCTGGTAAGAGTTCCAATGTGCTTGATTATGTTCATGATGATGTTTGGGGTCCTGCCAGTGTTACGACTCATGGCAGAAATAGGTATTTCTTGTCCATTATTGATGATTACTCTCGAAAAGTTTTCGTGTTTTTACTCAAATTGAAATCAAGTGTTTGAAAAATTCCAAACTTGGAAATCTTTGGTGGAAAATCAAACCGAAAACGGATCAAAAGATAAGGACCGATAACGGCCTTGAATTTTGCAATACTCGGTTTGATTCTATGTGTTACGAAAATGGCATCCTTAGGCATAAATCATCCCTTATACCCCTCAACAAAACGGGGTGGCTGAGCGAATGAATCGCACCCTACTTGAAAAAGTTAGGGCCATGCTTGCTACTTCTGGGTTGTCTAAAAGTTTTTGGGGTGAGGCTCTTTTAACTGCTGCATATATCATCAATAGATCACCTTCTGTACCATTAAATGGCAACTATCCCGAGTCTGTGTGGTCGGGTCATGGTACTGATTTTTCGAACATTCGTGTGTTTGGTTGTGCTGCTTATGTGCATCAAAATGTTGATAAACTCGAACCGAGATCCTTGAGATGTGTTTTTCTTGGATATCCCGACGGTACTAAGGGTTATCGTTTATGGGTCAGATCTGAACCCGGATTGAAG
This sequence comes from Orobanche coerulescens, assembly GCA_033398695.1. NCBI lineage: Eukaryota > Viridiplantae > Streptophyta > Magnoliopsida > Lamiales > Orobanchaceae > Orobanche > Orobanche coerulescens. Next base: position 188,295,895 of record CM065804.1, on the reverse strand, counting down.
GTGATCATTAGCAGGGACGTGGTCTTTAATGAAACTGAGTTTCCATGTCTTGATAATCCTATACCAGCTCCTGTGCTAGCTACTGAAAATTCTCCCCACCCTGTTCAGATTAGGGTGGAGCATCTTAGTGATAATGAATTACCTGCCGAACCTGATAATGTAGAAAATCCTGAACCTAATAATCAATCTGATAATGGGGATGAATCTGAATCTGCTCCTGACTTATCTGATTATCAATTAACTAGGGATAGGCCTAGAAGGAATGTTAAGAGACCTATACACTTAGATGATTTCCATATGGCTTCTCTTGCTTTCAGTGTGTTTGATATGCTTGATGGTAATGAACCTAAGTCTTACAATGATGCTTTGATGTCTAATAATTCGAATGATTGGCTAAGTGCAATGAATGAAGAAATGACATCCTTGCATGCAAATGATACTTGGAAACTTGTTCCAAAACCCAGAAATTGCTCTTTGATTGATTGTAAGTGGTTGTTTAAAGTGAAAGAGGAGGAAAATAATGTCAGATTCAAGGCAAGGTTAGTAGCTAAAGGCTTTACACAACGTGAAGGTATCGACTATACTGAGATTTTTGCACCAGTAGTTAAATTCACCACTGTTCGCATCATGCTTGCATTAGTTGCGCACCATAATTGGGAGATGAAACAATTAGATGTTAAAACAGCTTTTTTGCATGGTGAATTGAAAGAAACTATCTACATGAAACAACCAGAAGGTTTTACGGATAGTAACCATCCTGATCATGTGTGCTTGCTCAATAAAACCCTATATGGCTTAAAACAATCCCCTAGAGAATGGAACAAAAAATTCAATGACTGCATGCTGTCCTTGAAATTTCGTCGTAGCGCTTATGACCCATGTCTTTATTATAAATATGACAGTGGTGTGCCCATGTTCCTACTTATTTATGTAGATGATATGCTTTTGATTAGTTCGTGCATTAAATCTATTGATCATGTTCAAAGTTGCTTAGGTGATCAATTTGACATGAAATACTTGGGGGATGCTAAAAGGATATTGGGCATGAACATTGTTCGGGACAGATCTAAAAGCACCTTATTTTTAAATCAGTCCTCATACATTGGTAAAATTCTTGAAAAATTTTCTATGACTGATGCTAAAATTGCTAGTGTGCCGTTAGCTTCTCATTTCTTATTATCCAAAACTCGACTCACCTAAAGCAGATCAAATTCGTGAAATGAGATCATCCCGTATGCTAATGCCATAGGATCATCATGTACCTTATGGTTAGTACTAGACCAGATATATCGCTTATCTTTGTTAGTTGTTTGAGTAGGTACATGGCTAATCCAGAAAACCTCACCGGGAGGCCCTTAAGTGGTTATTGCGGTACTTAAAAATTCCGCTTCGATGGTCTTATTTTCTCTAAATCTGTTGATGGGATTAATTTAAAAGGATATGTTGACTCTAATTATGCCAATGACCGGGATGAATGTAAGTCCACAACTTCATATGTGTTTACCTTGTGTGGCTCGTGTATTTCTTGGAAATCTCAACTTCAGCATATTGTTACACTGTCTACTACTGAAGCTGAATATATTGCCACCACTGAAGCCTTTAAAGAGGCTATTTGGTTGAAAGGTTTACTAACTGAAATTGGTGTTCTTCGTGACAATGTGGTGGTCTTTTCTGACAGTCAATCAAGCATACATTTATGCAGAAATCCTGTGTTCCATGATCGAACAAATAATATTGATGTCAGACGACACATCAACCGTGATATAGTAGAAAAAGGCATAATTGAGTTGAAGAAAATCCCTTCACAGTCCAATCCTGCAGATATGGGCACAAAGTGTCTACCGATCAAGAAGACTAGATCTTGCAAGTCGATACTAAATAACGACTCCTTCAACTGAAGATTGTCTAGTCTTTCAGTTTACTATCTTTGTGATAGCTTTTCTAGTTTTTCTTTGTGATTTCTAGTTCCTACTTTCTTAGTGATTGTTTGTCTTTATACTTGTACTAACTTTGTGTTTTGTGCAGGTGGTGTGACGTTCGGCGATGATGACCTCCCTCTCAAAATAAGTGTACCCCGATGGCTCATTTGGTCCGGGTGGAGATTTGTTGGTATTAGGCCCAAATGGAATAAGTTTCTTTGACTGGGCCCAAAACAAATATTTGAGCAGCCCAGTCCAAATTAGCCAAGCCCAGGCCCGGTTTCCTTATTAAATGCATTGACCTAATCTGGACCGTCCCTTTGTGGGAATTAATCCTACCCGTCCATACTAAGGGTATTTAAATACTCTTAACCCTAAACCTAACCCATTTACCCCACTCCCCAGTCGGCGCCTCCTTTCTGTTTCTTCTCTCCCGATTCTTCTCTCCCGATTCTTCTCTCTTCGGTTTCGTCCGCTGAGATTTTCCTTGAACGTCTTCCGATCTAATAGCAACCCTTATCATTTTCAATGATAAGTCCGGGTGCTTTAAAATCGGGCGACCGTTTCTGGGGTTTTTACGATTCCTATAAATTGTGGGATCCATTTTGAGGGAGAATACGGGAAACCAACGACTGAAACTGAGTGTTCTTGAGGCAATACAATCTTTCTTCGTGAGATTCCTGTTTTCTTTGTGAAATCTTCTCGGCTGAGGTTGGTTTTTGGGTTATTGGGGGTTTCTGGGTTCGGGTCTTTGTGATTTGAGAAACCGCCGGGTTTGTGGCTCGATTCGGACTGCTGGACGCCGGATATTTGGAGCTCTGGACGCGGGTACACGAGGGTGGAGGACTGAGCCGACTTCCTGTCTATAATCACCACCGCGTTCGTATTATTCAGATCGTTTACGATCTGTTGGTCAGATTTCTTCGACTTAAATTTACTGTCGTGTGTTTATTATTTCCCAGTCTGTTTTCGTTCGGTTTTCTGCATTATTTAATTTTGTTGTGTAACCCTTAATCCCCATAAATCATAGGAAATTTATTTGTAATTTGTTTCCTGTTGAGTTGTGTAAATTTATGTATTCCGGATAGATACCCAACAGAAGGGTTTTGTTTTTTCTGATCTTTTAACAGTCATTCTCAATCGACTTTCGAGGCCCGAAGTACTTTCAAAAGCGAGAAACTACCAGAATAGCAGACTTGAATAGCAATATATATATATATATTATAAAGTATATTTAAAATTTAAAAATATGGATATCCAGATTTATTATCCGGATTGGTATCCGGATAATATCCGATAAAATATGGGAAAACTCGGATACGGGCGGATATTGCATTATCCTAATTCTAGCCCGTATCCGAATTCAACTATCCGGATCCGTATCCGAATCCGACTGAATACCTATTTTTCATCCTGAATTCGATCCCGATCGGATAGGCTCCGGATCGGGCGGGAAATATCCGCCCAGTTTTCACCCCTACCTATTACATAATCATACAGAAAAATGTTTAAGCACTGTAGGCCAAATAAACAATCAGATAAAATAATGAACATATCGAAGTTATCCTAGTCAATAATCCAGCAACACCTTAAGTCAAAAAATTCGCATCCAGAACAAATTTGGTACACCCCAATGTTGTGCGGCGATTTATACGCCTCGACGGCGATCGGTATAAGGGCCGAGCGACCGAGTTCACGACCAAATGAGCTATGACGACCTTGTCAGAACAAAGGTAACAGTCCAGCTTTGAGTATCTAGCGATCGACTCCCAAGGCGATCGCCTTTTGGCACCTAGCGATCGACTCTAGTGCCCGACCTAGGACGACTGTCCTGTGCCACGAACAAGGCCTTCGTCCGTCAAAGTCTACGAAGACTGGATCACGAAGCAAGCACCCATGTGCAGATCCGCGAAAGGCGCCGTGTAACATGGATCGTTGACTCCAGCCCGTCAGCAGCTGTTAGTGACAAGGACGGCCTCACCTACCGACAGACCCGCCGAAAGGTCCTAAGTAGGGCCACCCAGGACAGCGACATAGACGCGTGTTGGCCTCTCATTGGTTCGCACTTCTGGCAGCCAGCAACTTCTTCGGACTTTAAGGAGACCAACCCATGTGCTAGAGATGATCGCCCGCTTATTATAATACAGCAGAGGCGATCGCCCAGCAACTCCCAGTCCTATAAATAGAGAACCTCCAACAACTGGAAAAATGTTCAGAAAAAACGTGACAAAGGTTCAGACGTTCCGAAAATCGTTCAGGCATTGACAATACGTTCACAAAAGATTCAGACTCTCGGCTTCTCTCTTGAATCGATTTTAGGATTTCTCTCTCAGCACCTCTCAACCAAAAGACGGTCGGCAGAGGCAAGAACTCCGTATAGTTCAGATTCGAAGAGATACGCAAGTCCAGGAGCTCAGACATTCAGCTAATACACACTGTGAGAGACCGTCGATTTCTCACAGTCGTCACAGCACTCTATCGTTGTTACAAGAACTCACAGAGCATCATATCTGGTTCTTCCGGCAATCTTCACGCTCGATAGCTATGATAACTAGGGTCTTTACACTCATTGTAATTGTACTCTGACATTAATATTTGTACTCCAAAGTATTTGTATTAATAATATCTCGCGGGAGCATTCAAGCTCGGGACTAACAACCCCGGCAAATCTTGTGTTATTTACTTTCCCCACGGACGTGCTCTCGGATTTGTTTGTTACTCGACCATTCCAGCAATATCATCTCTGGATAATATTTTGGGTAACAACAATTGGCGCTAGAAGAAGGGCGTCTTAACCTTCATTTTCATCCCGACCGTCCTGAAGAACACTCACTGTTCTCCGGGGCATATACTGGAAGAAACACTCACTGTTCTTCAAAGAAAAACCTTCAGAGTCATGACGTCTGCCACCACATCGAAGAGAGCCGCTCTCCGAACTGCCGAACATCATATTCCAGCTCGATCCGAGCCCCAGCCGATGGCAGGGGTAGCCGCGGCGACGCAAGACTCTCGATCCCGCACCTGAGAGACGACCCCAGCCTTTCGCTCGACCAGTTCCAAACTGCGGAACGGATCGAGGAGGCTATGGACATCCTAAAAGAGCGACGGAGAGCATGTACGGCGCCCGCTATAACTCCCTCGGCCATCCGCCGCGTGGGCAAACGGAAGTTCAAAGGGTTACTTGTAATATCCGGAATTTCTATTACTATTGTTTAATGTTATTTTATCCGAGTTATGTTGTACAGCGTGGAATCTGTATAGTATGGGTAAAATAATTGAAGGACCGAGACATCTGTATTTGTATAATTGTCGTACTTGGTCGACAATTGGATGTAAGAAGTATATGTATTCAGTATGTCGTATGTTCGTATTCTGTATGTTGAGACGTTGGACAAGAATAGCTGAAAATGGCTAAGTCTAATATTATTAGCGCACGCTAATAATCATGAGTAACGCACGCTATCGTGCAGGTTTAGCGCACACTACGGATATAAGATAACGCACGCTAATGCAGTCAGATTGGAAGGAATCTGCATGTGGACCAGGCCACTTTCGGCGCACGTTCTGATAAGTCAACGGATGTTGTAATGTAGTGATAGCGCACGCTAATGCATGTTGATTAGCGCACGCTAACTGTATATCGGACAAAAAGGAATCTTATCCTTGTCGGCACTTTCGGCGTGTGGACCTGTCTTCGGAAGCATACAGACAAAACGAGTCAACTATGAGTAGCGCACGCTAAGGTAGGACACTTGCGTACGCTAAATAGAGGCATTTACGTACGATATTGCATGGGCATTGCATACGTAAATCACTTCATGCAGTAAGACAATTGCCTCTGGAATTCGATAGCGCACGCTAACAAAGACAGTTAGCGCACGCTAAGTGTGTAACGTACGTTAACTGGAGATGTTATCGTACGTTAATAATGTACAGTATATATATATAAGGGCAGTTGGCTATTTTTCGTCATTTTCATCCATTTCTTCATGTGAGCCGATAGAGAGAGAGAGCCTTGAGAAGTATTTGAGGTTCCAAACACTGGATTAAGGTGGAGTTAATCATCCATAACAACATTTGAAGCTTGAAATCATTAATGATTCTTGGAAATGGATTCAACCTTGGAAATCAATCCATTCATTCCAAAAAGGTAATTACTCTTCACTTTGAGATTTCATTTTGGATTGTATATGATGTTCTTGAGCTGATGAATATCATATAAACAAGTTGATAGGCATGAGTATGAGTTGGATTACCGGATTATGATGATGTTATTGTTGATATGAAGATATTGATATGATTTGGATGGTTTCGAATGTGTTGTTTATCTTCAAAGAGATATGTTGGCTAATGTCTTCCTTCAATTCGGATCTTTTATGTTGTTGATATTAAGGAAGATGAAATATGAATATATGACTTGAATTAAGAGTCGGATGATTACCTATATGTTAAAGGATATTGGATTTCGTTGTTTTGATAGCTATGAACATGGTTCAGAATCACTTAGTGTTCTTGATAATCGCCATATGTTGATCGGAATCTGAAAAACATGCATCTGTATAGCATTAGCGCACACTAAGCTTACTGCCTAGCGCACGCTAATGGGAGCAACTTAGCGCACGCTACGTTAAGTGATTAATGTGCGCTAAGAAGGCAGAAAGTGCAGTATTTTCGTGTTGTGGGAATGAATTCGTAATTGTTTGAGTTAGATTATTCGGACTTGTGTTTAATCGAGATATTTTGGAATCGTTGGGTTTGTGGATTAGTTATATCGATTGTTGATTGTTATCGAATGTGTGTTAAATCGATTACTGTAATAGGTTGAGAATATCGACCAGTGATTACAACCGTGTGTTGCGGTCGAGCTCGAGAATGTTCGTGAATGGTGTTGGTCAGGGCCGAGGAGCTAGTAGACGAATACAATGAGATTAGTGATGGCTTCATCATCGTCGTATCGGTATCGAGGCAAGTTATTACTTGCTCAGTTTGTAATATTTAATAAATGGTTTCAGTTTCATTCGTTTATAATTCGTATAGCAATGTTTATAATCGTAATCACAGGGGATTTGGGATCATAGGTTGTATTCGAGTTTTGGGAATTTAATCATAAGGTATATGATTTACATTTATTGTTGGTATACTTAGTATCGAAGATATGTTGTGGTATAGACGAAGACGGGAATTATCTATCGTTCGTGACATTTTGGATCGTCGAATATTCAGAATAATGGTTCGTGATGGTTTGGACATCGAGATTTCTCTCGAAGGACTCGGAGCAAGTGTAATACCCGAGATTTCTGTTATGTAATTGGAACTTGTGATATTGTAATGAGTGTACTTGATCTGAGTATTATTTTCCGTATTTCATAATCCGATGTTGTCGAGCGTTTAATTTCGTGGTTGTGATTTAAAGATTGTAAATCTGCGCATATAGCGCACGCTACCGGATATGTTTAGCGTGCGCTAACGAGGGTTCATAGCGCACGCTACTGAGGGTCATTAGCGCACGCTATGCGTGGTCAAATTGATTGGGACGTGCGGTAGGTGAGATCTGGCCAGGGGACCCCTGTCGGATAGTGTTGGGATGTACCTGGACGGCTTTCGGGGAAAAGCCGAGTCAACGCCTTAGCGCACGCTACAGGTATATGCGTAGCGCACGCTAAGTGCCGAGTACAGTTTAGTCAGTGAGCCGTTAGCGCACGCTACGAACAGGGTCTAGCGCGCGCTAATAACCATTTATTATAAATAGGACAGCATCCTATTCGTGATTTCAGTTCTCTCTTCTCCCATTACCCGAATTCTTACACTTAGAACATAACTTCCTTCATCCTAAACACTTCATATCAACACCCTAGTTCGTGATTGAAGATCGTATATCATTGGAGATTGGTGTTCAAGCTTTCGGTGTTGGATTGCTTCAACTTCCTCCGTGTTCTTCACCACTTTGAGGTAGGTGATTCTTCACCGATGTTAGTAATGTTCTTAAGGACGTCTGATCATGTTTAGATAGCCAGTTATTTCGTTTGAGATCGGTCATCACATGTTAGAAGGATACTTTGACGTATCGGCACTATTTATCGTATGAACCTTTAAACCATCTTAGTAGTATGGACTCCTAAGCGTTTTCAAATCGAATTATGATCAGTAATCGGAGATTCCCTAGTTCGTATGTTTTACGTAGAGAATCATATGTTTTGGGACTTGGAATAATCGGAACTTAGAATATTTCTTGAAGATCTTAGAAAAGATATGATGTTGAGTTGATTATCCGTATATTTGTACCTCATGATCATGGAACTTCCACAAACCTTTTTAGCATGACATGCTTGAGGATGACATGTTGTATCAACATAGAATTCATGAATTCACCACCTTTCACCCCAGTTTTTCCGTTAGCAGTATTCTGTCATGCAGGGTTAGCGCACGCTAACATATATGAGTTAACGTGCGCTATCGGGGTTCAGTTAGCGCACGATACGTATCGGCCGGTTCATACAGTCAGTTCGTAACTAGCGCACGCTAGTCTTACACGATAGCGTACGCTAACAGGCCTGCTTAGCGCACGTTACGTAGAGTATGTAGCGCACGCTAAGCAGTCCAGGCAGATTGTTTATTTTGAGCTTTTCGGCCGTAGACCGAATTGTTAGGCCATCGTTCGACTTGAGATGATTTGTATATCGTTCCTTTTGTTAAGGTTCGACCTTGTTACGTTAATCGAAGGAGGCGGCCTTCGAGTGTGTCGAGATCATTGAAGTGTTTCGTCCTTGCCATTTTCGAGGCAAGTATCATATGTCGAGTTTGATTTATCATGCTTGTGGTTTTGTTCATATTGTTGAATATGAGATGTATTTCTGGAAATTCTCGTGATATTCGTTGTTATTGGTTCGTATTGATGAACATATTGAAATGCATATGTGTATGCATAGTTGATTGATTTATGGTATAAAGGGTCCGACGGGATCATCATGGGGATCTATGCTGAGGGCGCTGGATCGTTGGACGGGTTTTCCACCATGCGTTGGTCCGACGGGATCATCATGGGGATCTATGCTGAGGGCGCTGGATCGCTGGATTACCTTGTATTGTGTTGATGGAATCGTGAGGATTCGCATCGTTGGATTCCGGTGGCGGAAGTCCGTTTTGCATGTTTTATGATACATTGATGATTTATTGTATGATGATACTTGTACTAGCATTGTTTTGCTAACCCCTTCGGGGGTGGACATTGTTTTGATGTTCAGGTAGCCGAGGAGCGGGGAGGCAACCACAGTACCGACAGGACGATGGAATGGCTCAGTGATGTGATTGATGTTATTGTTATTGTGATTTGTCTTCTTGGTTCGTTTAGTACTCGAGTACGTCTGTTTTAATAAAGTCAATTCGATATGGTTGTATAAGTTGACTCATTTGATCGGTTGAATCAAATCTGTATTTGAACTTCAGTTGTTGATTGTATTGTTTTTACACTTTTTTTAAAATTAGCCTTGTAAATCCTTATCTAAAGGGTTTACGGCGCTGTAATTATTCCGAATATCTCGGGGTGTTACAGAATATGGTATCGGAGCTAAGATTTATGGATATCTTGGCAGTCGGGTTAGTTGGGTCTGTTTATGTTATTGATTATTGGTCGTTCGTAACATCATCTGCGAGCCAAAGATCGTGTGGTGTGGTTGTAAGTTTCCTAATCTCGAATACTACTGTTTTATTTAATTCACGTCTTGTAAACATTAATGGATGTACTTTGAGAAAGTTTGTCCTGGATATTGAGTATTTATGTTTACAGTATGTTGAGAGGAGGTCGTGGACGCGGACGAGGTCGTGGACGCGGACGTGGAAATGCGAGGCAAGAAGAGTCGGTATCTACTCCAGAGATAGCCGCTAGTCGAACGGATTCACATTCCGGGGGACAGCAGGGATCGGCAAATAATAATGCAAATCATAACGTGCAGGAGTGCTTCGAGTGGTTGCCAGATAAACCGGTTGCTCAAGTTGTGGATCGCATGCAGACGGCGATGGGACAGCAGAATAACGTGGATAATCGGGGAGATAAATGGCTTACCGAGGTGGTCAAATTGCATCCTCCGAAATTTGACGGTTCCGCTGAGACGCTTTCGTGGGATCATTGGCTGAAGGAATTAGAGAAGATTTTTGCGGGGATTAACTGTCCCAATGATAGGAAGGTTCCGGTCGCCCAGTATCTTTTGACCGGGGAGGCTTTCGACTGGTGGGAGGCCATTCGACCAGAGGAGCACAATGTTGACTGGGCGGAATTCAAAGTGATGATGGAGGCACAGTATTGTCCTCGTCCAATTAGAGAAGCCCGAGTTCGGGAGTTTTTCTCACCACAAAATTCGGAAGCATCTGTGACGGACGTGATTAAGACTTTTAATCACCAACTGACTTATGTGCGCCACTTGGTCAGGACCGAGGCGGAGAAGATTTTTCATTTTGACATGCGAATGAAGCCGGAAATTCAGCAGTATATGTCCGGATTTGAATGTACCACCTTGCGACAGTATCAGGACAAGGCGTTGGCCTATGATATGAAGGAGGCAGTAGTAGAGAAAGCGACGGAAGCAAAGAAATAGAAGGTGGCTGGCAACTTCACGGAGGATAAGAGTAGCGGACCTCGCAAGGGTCAGTCCTCTTTTCATTCATCCAGGAGACCTCCGCATCCTTCTCGAGGTGGAAAGAAGTTCGGCAAGACCGATCGTTTGACGCAGGAAAGAAGTGTTACAACCGTGGCAAGGCGGGACATGTTCGACGTGATTGTTTCGCGCTGCTGTGACTGTTTCGAGTGTGGACAGGAAGGACATCGCGCAACATTTTGCGGGAATGCGACCCGATCTTTTGGTACTCGCACTCCGGCTCGATTCGAAGGAGATGAGTGTGAACCGGACGCAGAGTGGATTTCAAAGATAACGCCGGGAAGAGAGAGACATCCAGATCTTGGGTCCGTTCCTCGCGCCCTTTGTGCGAAATGAGGAAATCGATGATCGAACACACCGTTGCATCGTGCGATTCTGATCTTTTGCAACCAGATTAGTGTCTTGTTCGACTAGAGCTACGCATTCTTTTATATCTTTGAACCGTGTTAATCGTTTGAAAATCTCGTGCTTGTATAATTGTGAACCTTATGTTGTGGGATTAGGCGGAGAAAAATTGTGGGAACCCTAGAAGCTAGGGATTTCCCAAGATCTATAGAAGGAAGAGAGTGGCCATCGAATCTCATTGTAGTTGACATCTACGGTGACGATTTAATTCTCGGAGATGATTGGCTCAACCGTTATGGAGTTGTTCGAATTACCGAGAGAGTCATTTCCATCATTGCGATGACGGATCGAACACTTATTCCGAGGATGGAGACCGAAGCTCGGGAAAATTGATCAAGGCAATGAAAGGTGAAATTATCAAGCGGGGATGTCACGGACTTTGGTGCTATGCCATGAGGAAAGAGGAAGGAGTAGAGCTCTCGTCCATTTCATTGTGAATGAGTTCTCGGATGTATTTCTGACGAACTACTCAGGTTACCTCCGCAGAGGGGAGTGGAATTCACTATCGAATTAGAGCACAGGCGGCTCCTATTTCGAGCACCATACCGCATGGCGCCAACCGAGATGTATGAACTCAAGAAGCAATCGGAGGAATTGTTACATAAGGGCTATATCCAACCTAGTGTTTCTCCTTGGGAGCGCCGTTCTCTTTGTCCTAAGAAAGACGGATCCACTGCGATTGTGTATTGATTACGGGGAGCTCAACAAGATGACAATCAAGAATAAGTATCCTATACCTCGGATCGACGACTTGTTTGATCAAGCAAGGGGCAAGGGTATTCTCGAAGATTGACTTGCGATCGTGATATCACCGATTGAGAATTAAGGAATCGGATATCTGAAATCGCTTTGAGATCCGTGCAGGCATTATGAATTTGTAGTAATGCCGTTTGGACTTACCAATGCTCTGCGGTATTCATGCAATTGATGAATCGGGTATTCTTGGAATACTTGGATAAATTTGTGGTCGTCTTCATTGACGACATCCCGATATATTCGAGGGACGCAGAGGAACATCTTGAACATTTACGTGTGGTTTTGAGCACCTTGAGGAAGGAACAATGTATGCAAAATTTTCAAAATGCGAGTTCGCTTAAGGAAGTAACCTTCCTTGGGCATGTGATATCACCGACGGAGTTCGGTGGACCGAAGAAAGTCGAAGCAATCTTGGATTGGGAAGCTCTAAAACGTGAAAGAAGTCCGAAGCTTCTTAGGACTTGCCGGATATTATCGCCGCTTTGTAGAGGATTTTCCAAAATTGCTCGTCCGCTCACTCATTTATTCTGAGAAAACTCAAAAGTTCATGTGGAATGAGAAGTGCAGTGGTTTGACGAACTTAAGAGGAGGCCGACGAGACCTATATTAGCGCCGCAGAGGAACTGACGGATTTATGGTATCTGGCGACGCTTGAATCGAGTGCAGGTTGTGTATTGATGCATAAGGATAAAGTGATTGCTTATGCTTCTCGGCAATTGAAACCATACGAGATTAATTACCCGACTCATGATCTGGAGCTAGCAGCTGTGGTCTTTGCCTTGAAAATTTGGCGACATTATTTGTACGGCACTCATTGTCAGATCTTTACAGATCATAAGAGCCTCAAGTACATTTTCAGTCAGAAAGAATTAAACATGAGGCAGAGAAGGTGGCTGGAATTGATCAAGGATTACGACTTGGAGATTCTCTATCATCCGGGGAAAGCAAACGTAGTAGCCGATGTTTTGAGCCGTAAACCTGTTTCTCTTCGAGTGTTGGAAGCACTTACGTCCCAAACCAGTATTCAGCGAGAACTGATCCGCGAGGGGATTGAAGTATGGGCACCAGGAATCCAAGGGCAACTTTATGTGATGGAACTGACTTCATCATTAGTCGAGGAGATCAAGTCTAAACAATTGAACGATTCTTTGATCCTTCGATTATGTGATGAAGTAAAGAAGGGAAAAGCCCCAGGATTCGTGATACAAGACGATGGAGTTCTGAGATTTCAGAGTCGACTTTGCGTTCCCGATGATGATGATTTTAGACGGACAATTTTGAAAGAAGCTCATAGCGCGACCTATTCTATTCACCCAGGCAGTAGTAAGATGTATAAAGATCTAAAGCAAAACTTCTGATGGGGGAATATGAAGAAGGACGTGTGCATGCGTTTCAAGTGTTTGACTTGTCGGAGGTTAAGATTGAACATCAGCGACCTGCCGGAATGTTAAAGCCGCTTCCGATCCCTGAATGGAAGTGGGAGGATATCTCGATGGATTTCATCACTAGTATGCCAAGGACTAGAACGGGAATGAACATGATTTGGGTTGTAGTTGATCGACTAACCAAGTCGGCTCATTTCCTGGGAATTAAAGATACATGGGGACCCGAGAGATTGGCACGAATATTTATTTCGGAGATAGTCGATTGCACGGACGCCAAAGACCATTATTTCGGATCGAGATGGTCGTTTCGTGTCACACTTCGAAAGCAGTTCACGGTGGCTTTGGGGATCGAGCTCAACTTTAGCAAAGCTTATCATCCCCAAACGGACGGTCATCCGAAAGGACTATTCAAATGTAGAAGACATGCTTAGAGCCTGTGCTTTGGATTGGTCAACCGATTGGGAAGTTCATTTGCCATTAGTTGAATTCACCTACAATAATAGTTGGCATGCTTCAATTAAGATGGCACCATTTGAAGCTTTGTACGGAGAAGATGCCGATCACCCCTATGTTGGGATGATTCTTGGATTTGATCGGGACAGAACTGCATTGATTATTCGGACTCAAGAGAAGATAGCTTTGATTCGAGAGAGGCTGTTGGCGCCCAGTCGGCCAGTCTTATGCAGATGTACGTCGTCGCCTATAGAGTTCGGCCCATGGGACCATGTCGTTGAAGGTGTCTCCTACACGAGGGATTTTCCGTTTTGGGAGGAGAGGCAAGCTTAGTCCGAGATATATCGGACCATTTGAGATCCTCGAGAGAGTTGGAGATTTAGCATACAGGTTAGCCTTACCGCCATCGCTAAGTCACGTTCACAATGTGTTTCACGTATCCCAACTGCGGAAGTATGTACCGGACCCCAGTCACGTCATTGATTTCGACGAGATCGAGATAGCTAATGACGGAACCTTCGAAGAGAGACCAATCAAGATACTTGAGAGCCGGATCAAACAATTGAGGAATAAACCAATACACTTGGTTAAAGTACAATGGTCACGACAAGGAGTCGAAGAGGCCACTTGGGAAACGGAGGACAGTATGAAGACTAGATATCCGGAGTTGTTTTCATCTTAAGTTTCGGGACGAAACTTATTTTTAGGGAGGAAGGATGTAATACCCGATATTTCTGTTATGTAATTGGAACTTGTGATATTGTAATGATTGTACTTGATCTGAGTATTATTTTCCGTATTTCATAATCCGATGTTGTCGAGCGTTTAATTTCGTGGTTGTGATTTAAAGATTGTAAATCTGCGCATATAGCGCACGCTACCGGATATGTTTAGCGTGCGCTAACGAGGGTTCATAGCGCACGCCATCGAGGTCATTAGCGCACGCTATGCGTGGTCAAATTGATTGGGACGTGCGGTAGGTGAGATCTGGCCAGGGGACCCCTGTCGGATAGTGTCGGGATGTACCTGGACGGCTTTCGGGGAAAAGCCGAGTCAACGCCTTAGCGCACGCTACAGGTATATGCGTAGCGCACGCTAAGTGCCGAGTACAGTTTAGTCAGTGAGCCGTTAGCGCACGCTACGAACAGGGTCTAGCGCGCGATAATAACCATTTATTATAAATAGACAAAGACATCTATTCGTGATTTCAGTTCTCTCTTCTCCCATTACCCGAATTCTTACACTTAGAACATAACTTCCTTCATCCTAAACACTTCATATCAACACCCTAGTTCGTGATTGAAGATCGTATATCATTGGAGATTGGTGTTCAAGCTTTCGGTGTTGGATTGCTTCAACTTCCTCCGTGTTCTTCACCACTTTGAGGTAGGTGATTCTTCACCGATGTTAGTAATGTTCTTAAGGACGTCTGATCATGTTTAGATAGCCAGTTATTTCGTTTGAGATCGGTCATCACATGTTAGAAGGATACTTTGACGTATCGGCACTATTTATCGTATGAACCTTTAAACCATCTTAGTAGTATGGACTCCTAAGCGTTTTCAAATCGATTTATGATCAGTAATCGGAGATTACCTAGTTCGTATGTTTTACGTAGAGAATCATATGTTTTGGGACTTGGAATAATCGGAACTTAGAATATTTCTTGAAGATCTTAGAAAAGATATGATGTTGAGTTGATTATCCGTATATTTGTACCTCATGATCATGGAACTTCCACAAACCTTTTTAGCATGACATGCTTGAGGATGACATGTTGTATCAACATAGAATTCATGAATTCACCACCTTTCAACCCAGTTTTTCCGTTAGCAGTATTCTGTCATGCAGGGTTAGCGCACGCTAACATATATGAGTTAACGTGCGCTATCGGGGTTCAGTTAGCGCACGATACGTACGTAGCGTACGTTATGTATCGGCCGGTTCATACAGTCAGTTCGTAACTAGCGCACGCTAGTCTTACACGATAGCGTACGCTAACAGGCCTACTTAGCGCACGTTACGTAGAGTATGTAGCGCACGCTAAGCAGTCCAGGCATATTGTTTATTTTGAGCTTTTCGGCCGTAGACCGAATTGTTAGGCCATCGTTCGACTTGAGATGATTTGTATATCGTTCCTTTTGTTAAGGTTCGAGCTTGTTACGTTGATCGAAGGAGGCGGCCTTCGAGTGTGTCGAGATCATTGAAGTGTTTCGTCCTTGCCATTTTCGAGGCAAGTATCATATGTCGAGTTTGATTTATCATGCTTGTGGTTTTGTTCATATTGTTGAATATGAGATGTATTTCTGGAAATTCTCATGATATTCGTTGTTATTGGTTCGTATTGATGAACATATTGAAATGCATATGTGTATGCATACTTCATTGATTTATGGTATAAAGGGTCCGACGGGATCATCATGGGGATCTATGCTGAGGGCGCTGGATCGTTGGACGGGTTTTCCACCATGCGTTGGTCCGACGGGATCATCATGGGGATCTATGCTGAGGGCGCTGGATCGCTGGATTACCTTGTATTGTGTTGATGGAATCGTGAGGATTCGCATCGTTGGATTCCGGTGGCGGAAGTCCGTTTTGCATGTTTTATGATACATTGATGATTTATTGTATGATGATACTTGTACTAGCATTGTTTTGCTAACCCCTTCGGGGGTGGACATTGTTTTGATGTTCAGGTAGCCGAGGAGCGGGGAGGCAACCACGCATCAAGCGGAGACGATGGAATGGCTCAGTGATGTGATTGATGTTATTGTTATTGTGATTTGTCTTCTTGGTTCGTTTAGTACTCGAGTACGTCTGTTTTAATAAAGTCAATTCGATATGGTTGTATAAGTTGACTCATTTGATCGGTTGAATCAAATCTGTATTTGAACTTCAGTTGTTGATTGTATTGTTTTTACACTTCTTTTAAAATTAGCCTTGTAAATCCTTATCTAAAGGGTTTACGGCGCTGTAATTATTCCGAATATCTCGGGGTGTTACAGCAAGTACTCTAATCATTTTTGTCATTTGTGTCGATCATGTCGTGATACATTCGTGTATCGTTGTTGTCATGCATTTGTGCATTGTTGTTGTCGTACATTGTGTACTGTTGTTTTGTGCAGTTGTGCATTGTTGTCATATGTCCACCATGCTTTGATCCGACGGGAATCATCATGGGAATCTATAGCTGTGTGCGCTGGATCGTTGGATAGGTAATGCCACCATGCTTTGGTCCGACGGGATCATCTTGGGAATTTATAGCTGTGTGCGCTGGATCGTTGGATTACCATATGTATTGTTGTTGTGCATATGTATATTATGGGTTTGCCATAAGTATACATTGTTGTTATTGTTGTGAGCATATTGACGTTGTCATATGAGTATGCATTTGTAGGTCTTGTGTTAGGACCGTGTCTATATTGCATTGATCTGATCTCGGACTAGACTGATATGATTGTCGTGGCACTCCATATTTCGAGGTATGTTCCGTATTTCCTTTGGTATTCGTCTTGTGACGTACAATCAATTATCGTTTGGGGATTTGATGATGCTATCCGATGGATGGTATTGGTCAGAACTGGTACTTTTCCATATCGTGAGTTGGTTATGATAGTTTGAGAATCTTGAGTATTGTTTGAGGTACAATACAGATATTATGTTCGAGTTTATTGGTTAATCGAGTACAGGATGTGAAATGTGATAATGGTTATTCTGATGAGAATTACTTGAGTAAGTAAAGTTATGGCGGTAAGATTACGTTGGTCGTATTCTTATGTTGTATTCTCATTGGTATGTAATTATTAATGTGATGTGACGGTTATCATTGTTGGATATTATGGCTGACCCCGTCGTGGGATTTCTTTTTAGGTTCTTGGAGTATCGAGCTTGTAGCGGTCGTGAAGAGATGAGCTTCCCGGAGGATACTGGCTAGGACATGTTCCGTGCATTGAGTTTCTTGATTGGTTCTTGTTTTCCGCTGCTAGAGTATCTTTATGGTTGGTCTTTTTCCGCTGCGTGAGTATTTTGAAATGCTCTTTTGGTATCTGGTAACTAAGATTACTTTGGAAATCGTTTTCTAAACTTTTGAGTGTCGGCCGTTTGGCCTTGCGATTTCAAATGAGTTTTTACGACGGTTTTTGATAAATGGATTTTGCAAGTCTTCAAATATTTTAAAGATAGTACTGTCGTTAGCCTCTTGGGCATTTCTAAATGTTTGCGAAAATTTTCTTCAGCCTTGTGGGTTCCATCTCGGGGCCCACGACGCTGTAATATTTCCGGTTAAATCTGGGGGTGTTACAGAATATGGTATCAGAGCCTTAGGTTGTGAAAACCTAGGCAGTCGGGTCGAGTTGGGTCGTGCTTTTGTCGTGTCATTCGAGTTGTCGGTTGACAAGTGATTGAGCTCTGGGTTTTTGTTGTTCACTCGGGCTTGTGCGTTATGTGATTTACCAGTGTGGTACTGGGATTGTTGTAACTTTTTCAAATTCTGTTAACGTGTTTCTTCAGATAGAGCTGTGTTGTTTTCTCGAGTTGAACTGAGTTTGCAAAACGTGTGTTTTGAAAATATCTGTATCGAGTATTTCCTTGAGTCGAGACATGTGCCAGTATCACGGGGAATCGTCGGCTTCACGATATGTAAGTATTGGATTTTTGAATTGCATTGAGATTTATTGTCGTTCTAAGTTGATATGTTCTGAGGTTCAGAAAGATATTATACGTTACAGTATAAGATGACAGAGTTGGGACATGATTGATGATCTTGAGAAGTTATGATTTTGGAAATCAATATGTCGATTAAGTTTTGGAACGGAGCTGTGCATTTGGGAGAAATATTGTGGATTGTTCAGGAGAACATGTAGTCATGTTAGTTCATTTTGAGATATATGAACTGTTTTTGAGCATTTGAAAATGATACTTTTCAAAATGAATGTTTTACGGATGTTTTACCGTAAATGATTTTTGGGCGGAGACTCAATAGATTTTTGAAATTGTTTTATAACTCAGGACTTGGGGTCCGAAAAAGAGTTTCCTACTGTTTAAACTTCTTGTAATGCGGAACGAGATACGGGCTGAGACCCTAATATTTCAAAAGACTTTTCTGTCTTCTTAAAAACTCCCGAGACTTGTAAAACACTTTATCAATCGTTTATCTATGTCGTTCTTGCCTTTCGGGGTTCTGGATTACTTGTTCAAAAGAAACTTCTCGGGAAGTCTTTCGCTGTGTTGATTTGTTTCAATGCATTGTCATAACATAATTGAGGTGATCCAGGATGGAAAATGATTGACGTTGCGAGTCATATGTGGAAAAGGAGTTTTTAGTCGGAGCTTATATATTGAAAATTTCGGAACTTTATCGTGTGGTTTTCCGATGGAATAGCGAACCGAATTGGTATACAGTAATATGGATGTAGTCCAGCATTTGCATAGTTTTCATTTGAAACTTCGAAATCGTGTAGAATCGAAGGAAACTGTTATCGAATACTTGGCACCAGCAAGCCGATTTAATTTTCCGAAAATTGATTTCTTGGACTTACGAAAATATGTTTTGAGTTTTGAAATTTTTGAAAGAACTTTTGGAAATTTGTCTTTTGACGAGACTATATGATTTTAAATTGGTTTTGAAAATATGATCGATATAAATACGCATTTAGTGCATAATGCATATCATGATGGAGTTATGAGTGTGACTCACAAACTGGATAAGGCATCAGTACGGTACGATGAATAAAGATTCGAACTTTAGTATGGTAGTTGGTTATCTAGGGATGATCGGTTGATTGATCGGATAAGAAGAATATGCTACAGGATGTAGAATTCATGCACAGGATGTAATTTTGGGCTGGGTTTTGTGAAACCGAGACATTGGAGATGGTGACCCCATCTTTGGTTGCTTTGAATATTGAGTGGTCGTTCCCACTCCATATAGGATTGGATATGTTCGCCAGTCGGGTATGTTTATTGAGATCTACTGTACGTGATTGGTGTGTCATTTTGAGAATGTTATTCTTTCGTATATCTGTTTCTGTGGTTCTGTGTTGACCGTGTTGGAGCTTACCGTGTGAAAGTATTCTCGAAGTGTGTTTTGACCTTCGGATGGTCGAATTAGAGTTTATCATGTCGATGATATTCTTGGCTAATTTGTTGATTGATCATCGTTAACGATCGTATGAGCGTTCGTACGTTATGTCGATATTTCGGGGTCTGTTGTCATTGTTTTGGACAGTTGTTTCACAGTTGTATCGTGTATTATTGATTTGTATCCGGATTGGGATTTGATTGTGCGATCAGGTAGACAAGATCTGATACGGATAGATTATTTCATCTGACGATAATATATGTGGTCGGGACTTATGGAATTGTTATTGTAAGCGTGTTGAGGCTTTTCAGTGAAGTCACTTGCTAGTATCTCAGGAGATCGTCGACTTGGCGCATATGTAAGTATGCAATTTTGGTTATTCGGTAATAATGATGATTCATCGTTGTCGTGATTATTTCGGGATATTTTGGTTGAACGGTTTAATTGTTTTTATGACGGATTACAAGTTTCGAGGACGAAACTTATTTTAAGTGGTGTAGTATGTAATATCCGGAATTTCTATTACTATTGTTTAATGTTATTTTATCCGAGTTATGTTGTACAGCGTGGAATCTGTACAGTATGGGTAAAATAATTGAAGGACCGAGACATCTGTATTTGTATAATTGTCGTACTTGGTCGACAATTGGATGTAAGAAGTATATGTATTCAGTATGCCGTATGTTCGTATTCTGTATGTTGAGACGTTGGACAAGAATAGCTGAAAATGGCTAAGTGTAACATTATTAGCGCACGCTAATAATCATGAGTAACGCACGCTATCGTGCAGGTTTAGCGCACGCTACGGATATAAGATAACGCACTCTAATGCAGTTAGATCGGAAGGAATCTGCATGTGGACCAGGCCACTTTCGGCGCACGTTCTGATAAGTCAACGGATGTTGTAATGTAGTGATAGCGCACGCTAATGCATGTTGATTAACGCACGCTAACTGTATATCGGACAAAAAGGAATCTTATCCTCGTCAGCACTTTCGGCGTGTGGACCTGTCTTCGGAAGCATACAGACAAAACGAGTCAACTATGAGTAGCGCACGCTAAGGTAGGACACTTGCGTACGCTAAATAGAGGCATTTACATACGCTATTGTATGGGCATTGCGTACGTAAATCACTTCATGCAGTAAGACAGTTGCCTCTGGACTTCGATAGCGCACGCTAACAAAGACAGTTAGCGCACGCTAAGTGTGTAATGTACGTTAACTGAAGATGTTAGCGTACGTTAATAATGTACAGTATATATATAAGGGCAGTTGGCTATTTTTCGTCATTTTCATCCATTTCTTCATGTGAGCCGATAGAGAGAGAGAGAGCCTTGAGAAGTATTTGAGGTTCCAAACACTGGATCAAGGTGGAGTTAATCATCCATAACAACATTTGAAGCTTGAAATTATTAATGATTCTTGGAAATGGATTCAACCTTGGAAATCAATCCATTCCTTCCAAAAAGGTAATTACTCTTCACTTTGAGATTTCGTTTTGGATTGTATATGATGTTCTTGAGCTGATGATTATCATATAAACAAGTTGATGGGCATGAGTATGAGTTGGATTACCGGATTATGATGATGTTATTGTTGATATGAAGATATTGATATGATTTGGATGGTTTCGAATGTGTTCTTTATCTTCAAAGAGATATGTTGGCTAATGTCTTCCTTCAATTCGGATCTTTTATGTTGTTGATATTAAGGAAGATGAAATATGAATATATGACTTGAATTAAGCGTAGGATGATTACCTATATGTTAAAGGATATTGGATTTCGTTGTTTTGATAGCTATGAACATGGTTCAGAATCACTTAGTGTTCTTGATAATCGCCATATGTTGATCGGAATCTAAAAAACATGCATCTGTACAGCATTAGCGCACACTAAGCTTACTGCCTAGCGCACGCTAACGGGAGCAACTTAGCGCACGCTACGTTAAGTGATTAACGTGCGCTAAGAAGGCAGAAAGTGCAGTATTTTCGTGTTGTGGGAATGAATTCATAATTGTTTGAGTTAGATTGTTCGGACTTGTGTTTAATCGAGATATTTTGGAATCGTTGGGTTTGTGGATTAGTTATATCGATTTTTGATTGTTATCGAATGTGTGTTAAATCGATTACTGTAATAGGTTGAGAATATCGACCGGTGATTACAACCGTGTGTTGTGGTCGAGCTCGAGAATGTTCGTGAATGGTGTTGGTCACGGCCGAGGAGCTAGTAGACGAAGACAATGAGATTAGTGATGGCTTCATCATCGTCGTATCGGTATCGAGGTAAGTTATTACTTGCTCAGTTTGTAATATTTAATAAATGGTTTCAGTTTCATTCGTTTATAATTCGTATAGCAATGTTTATAATCGTAATCACAGGGGATTTGGGATTATAGGTTGTATTCGAGTTTTGGGAATTTAATCATAAGGTATATGATTTACATTTATTGTTGGTATACTTGGTATCGAAGATATGTTGTGGTATAGACGAAGACATGAATTATCTACCGTTCGTGACATTTTGGATCGTCAAATATTCAGAATAATGGTTCGTGATGGTTTGGACATCGAGATTGCTCTCGAAGGACTCGGAGCAAGTACTCTAATCATTTTTGTCATTTGTGTCGATCATGTCGTGATACATTCGTGTATCGTTGTTGTCATGCATTTGTGCATTGTTGTTGTCGTACATTGTGTACTGTTGTTTTGTGCAGTTGTGCATTGTTGTCATATGTCCACCATGCTTTGATCCGATGGGAATCATCATGGGAATCTATAGCTGTGTGCGCTGGATCGTTGGACAGGTAATGCCACCATGCTTTGGTCCGACGGGATCATCATGGGAATATATAGCTGTGTGCGCTGGATCGTTGGATTACCATATGTATTGTTGTTGTGCATATGTATATTATGGGTTTGCCATAAGTATATGTTGTTATTGTTGTGAGCATATTGACGTTGTCATATGAGTATGCATTTGTAGGTCTTGTGTTAGGACCGTGTCTATATTGCATTGATCTGATCTCGGACTAGACTGATATGATTGTCGTGGCACTCTATATTTCGAGGTATGTTCCGTATTTCCTTTGGTATTCGTCTTGTGACGGACAATCAATTATCGTTTGGGGATTTGATGATGCTATCCGATGGATGGTATTGGTCAGAACTGGTACTTTTCCATATCGTGAGTTGGTTATGATAGTTTGAGAATCTTGAGTATTGTTTGAGGTACAATACAGATATTATGTTCGAATTTATTGGTTAATCGAGTACAGGATGTGAAATGTGATAATGGTTATTCTGATGAGAATTACTTGAGTAAGTAAAGTTATGGCGGTAAGATTACGTTGGTCATATTCTTATGTTGTATTCTCATTGGTATGTAATTATTAATGTGATGTGACGATTATCATTGTTGGATATTATGGCTGACCCCGTCGTGGGATTTCTTTTTAGGTTCTTGGAGTATCGAGCTTGTAGCGGTCGTGAAGAGATGAGCTTCCCGGAGGATACTGGCTAGGACATGTTCCGTGCATTGAGTTTCTTGATTGGTTCTTGTTTTCCGCTGCTAGAGTATCTTTATGGTTGGTCTTTTTCCGCTGCGTGAGTATTTTGAAATGCTCTTTTGGTATCTGGTAACTGAGATTACTTTGGAAATCGTTTTCTAAACTTTTGAGTGTCGGCCGTTTGGCCTTGCGATTTCAAATGAGTTTTTACGACGATTTTCGATAAATGGATTTTGCAAGTCTTCAAATATTTTAAAGATAGTACTGTCGTTAGCCTCTTGGGCATTTGTAAATGTTTGCGAAAATTTTCTTCAGCCTTGTGGGTTCCATCTCGGGCCCACAAATGTAATATTTCCTAAGCAACTGGGTGTTACACATCGCCGAGCCATCGTCAGAAAGCCCCGATTCGCGAGAAAAGGCTCTCGCAAGGCGGGACGGTTCCGTCTTCAGCCGCTTAGGGAGCGATCCATCATGGCAACCGGGGCATTCTGGCCCCATCCACGAGACGACGGAATCCGAGTCCGTCACCAGGAGTTCGGCATACCCAACTCCCAGCCAAATACAGGACAACCGTTCAGGAGTAATAATTTTGAGTAATATAGTTAAGATACATGACAAAAATGAAATAGTAAAGAAATCAACTAAAAAGTAAACAATGTTAGAAATAACTGAATACTTCACAAAAAGTTGCTTTGGAGTATTATTTTATATTTTCTGCCACGAATTGTTGGTTACAAAAGTATAAGGATGTGTAGCTCCGATTCTGAATAACTCAAAAAAAAAAAGTTTAATCAGAAGTTTATGGACAACATATTGTATGCACTCTAAAGATAAGGGTGGTGTACCATACCTTTTGACTTAATACATACAACAAACTACTTTAAGTGTTATAGCTTAAATGCTACAACAACAACACAAAGTTTGTCATACTACGATTTTATAAGATTTTTGTTTAAATCATCTATTATTACAATATATATATATATATATATATATATATATATATATGAGATAAGAGATGAAGCAAGACAATACTTATTGGCTAGGTGATCGTAGACAGTTCTGAGATGGCTGGCTATTAGTTTGAGATTTGACGTTATAAAGTTAAGTTATACTAAAGTTCTTAGATGACTGATTATTAGTTTGAGATTTGACGTTATAAAGTTAAGTTATACTAAAATTATTTTTCTAACTATTGTACTTTTGGATTGGAGTACCCTCCTTATACTCTTGTGAAATATTCTTAAAAAAAAAGGAAGTGCACAAAGTGGTATAATCATGATTTCATTATTTAATTTTATTTCTTCGACGACTTGAGAATGTCAACTTGTTTCTGTACTTGAAAAGCGCAAAATCTGGCATTTCCACCGAAAGAAAAACGCCCCGCGAGTACGCGCACATGGCTTTCAGCTTGATTTAATGCACCACCGTCCGTCGCAAAACCTTTGGAGATTGTGGGTCGGTCGAGTAAGCATGTGTATTTCAACGCGCATTAGAGTGCGTGGAGACAACGTCGATTTTTTTCTGGAAGTCCAAGGAAAAGGTCAGAAAACATTACGCATCCTCCTCTCTCTCTCTCTCTACACACACACACAGAGACAGATTGACAACGCAGTGGAAAGCGGGTTTGAGGTCTATTTCAACGCGGTTCACCCAATCTAGTTAGTGCATTGCTCAATCTATTTAAAAAAAGCTTCAGTTTAACCTTTTTGGAAATTTACATCTGAACCCCCCGCCCCCCCCCCCCCCCCCCAAAAAAAAAAAACTATTTCAGGGCACTGCTTTTTTTACTGTAATATTTAAGCAAACCATTCACGAGAATACGAGTTATTAAATTCACATTACCTTTCCGTGTAGCTTAATTATAGTTATTTATTAATGTAATTTATTTTTATTATTTTTTTGCATCATTGAAGAAGGGATCCGCAGGGCTTTGTTTGGGATACTGGAATATCAGGTTTGACTTTTCTTCGAAACCTTCTTCGATCTCTGTTTTCTTTATTTACTCTCATTTTCAAGATTTGATTTTTTGTTAATATTCGTGGGTTGTGATTGGAATGTACGTGTGTGTGTGTGTGCGTGAATCAGGTTCTTGATTGGGAATTCTGATCCGTTCACGATTATTAATGATGTCGTGATTTGGCCTAATAATGGTCAAAAGTTACTTATTATGGTTTTTCCTTGATTGAGATCTTACTATAAATGGGATTTTTTACTCGGATCTGATTGAACCAATACTAATGAAAGCAGGCAGATTTAAGGTAATGTATCCTGTGATCTGATCTTTTAGTTGGGAAAAAAAAAGATATTCACATTGTAGTGTTTTTGCAAATGTCAGATTATTCTGCTTATGATTTTACTTCATTCGATTATATATCGAAAAGTCGAAGAAATGATGCTTTAGATATCTGATTCTACTTTTCCAACACTACCGACATTTGGTTCTATCTTCTTAGCTAATTTCCCGACAATGAATCACTTCCGTCCCACCTGAAGTGCGTAGCTCGGTTAAGGCACAACTTTATAATTTTAGTCATTTTAACGAAAGTGAAACTCGTATTTTGTAATTTCTTTCCAATCAGTAAATTATATAACAAAAAACTTAAATTTTAACTAATATTATATAAATTATGATTAGATTTGAAGTTTATTTTGAAAGTATGCTCTTCTTCTGTTGGGCCGAAATCATATTTTGAAAGTACCAACTTCAAGTGATTGAAGCGGACGGAGGGAGTAATCACCTTCATTTTTTTTTTTTTTCTAATTTTGCTTGTTTTAAACAGAACACGACATCTGCAATTTGGAGGTTTCACGATCGAATTTCAAGTTAATCGAGCCGTCATGTTTAAGCAATCGCCCCGTAGGAACCCGAGAAACAAAGGAATAAAAGTGAAGCACGTGCTTCAGATATGTTTGCTTCTTGGAGTCTGCATCTGGCTTCTTTACCAAGTGCAGCAATCCCGTGATAGAAAGGCGGCGGCGGCATCACTAGAAAACACGAAAACCTCAGCAAAGCTAGGGAACGAAGGTGATGGTATCAAGTTAGGGAGAAAGGATCTACACCCTAGGATCGAAAAAGAAGATAGCGAAGAAGACGAGAAGGAGAGGGAGGACCAGCCAGAAGAGAAACCGCATTTTGACGACGAAAACAAGCCGGAAGATCAGTGGCAAGAACAAAACAAAAGGGAAGAGAGAGAAAGTTCCGAGGATGAGAAAATCAAAATAAAAGAAGAGGATAATGGAGGGGTTAAGGGAAGTAACGACGATGGTGAAAGCAGTGATGATGTTGATGATAATAAGGCGACTGACGACGAGAGTAGGAGATATGGCGAAGACAAGGAAACTAATGAAGGAGGTAAAGATGAAGAGGGAGGACATAAAGGCGGGGAGAATAGGGAGAACGGGAACGTTGAAGAGAACGGGAACGAAGGTGTGAATACTGTGGTGACGGGAAATGAGGGTGATGATAGAACAGAGACTAAAATTGAAGAAACTGCGGGAGCGGACAAGAGCACGGAAAAGAAGGATGAAGAATTTACGGACGAAGATGAGCGCAAGGAGAACAATAATGAAGAAAATAAAAAAGAGAATGAGAGCGAAAACAACACGAAAGAAGAAGTTATGGGAGAGAGTGAGAACAAGAATGAAGAAATTAAAGAAGAAAACGAGAACAAAGAGAATGGAAATGAAGAATCTAAGGAAGGGAATGAGAAAAAGGAGTATGAGAGTGAAGCTTCACAACGGAACGCGAAAGGAGATGAGGGAGAGAAGAATGGAAGTCAAGAAGAGAGCAAAAAAGAGGAAGAAAATAGCCAATTTGCGAAGCAGAAAGACGGTTCAGTTGAAAAATCAAGCTCGTCGGTGGGCGATTACCAAGTTAGAACAGATGAAACTAACGAGAGCACAAAGGAAGTGAATCGTGCGGAAGAAAGCGTCTCTACTGATGCAGTCGAGAATTCTCAATATAAAACTGAAATTGGGAAAGCTAATTCGAACGAGCACAACAACAGTAATTCAGAGTCGACCAATGAGACAAACGAGCATAATCATGATTCTTCGGCAGAAACAAACGGAGTCGGCGAACCAAAGCCCGAAAACAATGATATCTCCGCCAATGATTTCGGTCGAAGCCAAAACAACGCATCGGGTGAAGTCCCAAAGGAACAAACAGAAAAGAACGATACAAATGACGACAAATCAGATGAAAGTTCAACTCCAAACACAAGAAATGAAAAATCGGATGTGGAAAATGGGGGTTCAAACGGATCTCCTGATAACACGCAATCTGATGGAGTAAACGAACGAAGTACCGAAACCAACCCGGAAACTTCAACCTTAAATGAGAGTAAGTCGGGTGAAAACCAGAAATCCGACAATGATTCTAGCACGGATGAGAAGACGACTTCGTTTTACGACAGTAATGGTAGTGATGCAAGCGAAACTAGTTTGGATAATTCTGCCGAACACGAGCAGGTCGATTCATCTGCTTCGCTTCCACAAGAAGAGAAGGATGCTCGTATGGATCTGGATACGCTTCCGGAAACTGGAAATGAAGCTAACAATCACGAGGCGACTGTCTAGTGACATTCTTTTTTTTTTAAATAGAAAAAAGTATGGTTGTGTTTTTAGTTGTGTTACAGAGGTTATTGTTTTGTACTCTTTTTGGTGTTCCTATTTTAGCTTTTGTGAAGAAAATGTAATAATCGTACATTTGAACTTTGTTGTCTCTTTTTGCTGCTGCACTTCATCAAGCGGCGTCACATCAACGTGAAACTACTCAATAGTGTGTTGATTATTGATTAGTTCTTGTCCGAATCTTTTCTGGGAGAATAACAACTGGTGCTCAAACTTTATGGTTTTGATCTCTTGTTTTAGCTTTCAATGTGCAATAATCAAGGCAGAAACTTGTGATGGGATTTTCATCCGGAATCCAAACGCACATCGAATTGTGCCTTTGTATTTCGTTATAGTGAAGGATTGTTATTAGGTCCTGGGATTGGATTTTGAGGATGGTGTTTATATAAGAGAGTGGAGAGATTCAAATGTGATTGTGGCGGTAACTTGATTTTGTTAATATAAGGGCGTGTTTGGCAGGATAGTCGAATAATTATCTAAACGAAAGCAAAGATATCTTCTTCACGGGAGGGCGATCGGATTAGGAAATACAAGGGTCGGTTTGGTAGATTGAAAATATTGGAAGAATATGATTCGAGGGTGATTGTGTGGTTGCTTGTGGTAAATGAGTTTTGAATGTTTTCTTAGTTGATCTTTGAAATTTCGGCTCTTGATCTGGCAAAATAATCTACTAAAGTGTTCGATGAGTGACTTTTGCTTTGACTATAAAAGTTAAGCAATAATAGACTTTCATAACATCTTAGAAAATTAAATTAAATTAAATTAAAAGGACAATTAAATCAATAATTTTTTTTTGTTCTCCGACGACTCCCGCTAGGTCATCGGCCAGCGGAGTTCCAGCGATTAACCAATTTTTATTTTTATTTTATGACTGTATGTCGGACTGTCTTTTGGTGGGTCGCCAGAGCTCCAGCGACATTTCAATTTTCTTTTACGACCAACTATCAGATTTTTTCCGACGGTTCGCCGACCGCCGGAGTCCGAGCGACAGGTTAGTTTTTTTTCCTTTTTCTTTCCGGCGGACAGTCAGACTGTTCTCCGGTGGATCGTCGACCGGCCAATTCTTTTTTTCCTGCCGCTTGCCGGGCTATTTTCTGGCGGATCTCCTGCCGCCGCACAATGGAGCTCCGCCGACGGATCATTTTTTTTGGAATGACTGTCAAGGCTGTTTTCTCGTAGGTGGCTGGCTGGTGGACCATCGTGGTCCGGTCATTTTTTTCGACTGACTGCCAGAATGTTCTCCTGCGAGCCGTAACCCGACTGGTGAGCTATTTTTCGATGGGTTTCCGGCCATAGGCCGACGGACCTCCGATGCCGGCATTTCTCTTTAATAATTTTAGTTCACATATGACACCGCCACTTTACCATTGTGATATGGATTATCTCAACTGTATAATATACGAATAGTCAAATCAGATGAAACAATTAACCATCAACGACCAGAAGTAAGTTGCCACGGGCGCAATCGTCATGTGCGGAATCAAGAAAGTAGACTTTTGTAAATTGGCTCAATTTATGTAGAGAAAATCCATGAAAAATCTTATTTAGTTGTATTGTACCGCTGTCACCACTATATTATACTCCATTTGTCCCATAAGAGTGTACTCAATTTATCATTTTTGTCCGTTCCACAAATATGTGCTCATTCCATTTTTAGAAAACATCCCTTATATTTTTACTCTACTTTTTCAACTTATTTACAACAATACCAAGGATGACACACACCCTTTATCTTTTAAAATATAGAATAATAATTAACATACACATACAACAAAAAATGGGACTCTTTTCCATTCAAATTCACCACTATCTAACTTTTATTAAACTCGTGTCCATAAAGATTAAGCATACTCTTGGGACGGAGGGAGTATATAAAACAGTACTTATAAAATAAAACCTTGATTGATTATTTGC
Source organism: Orobanche coerulescens (assembly GCA_033398695.1). Classification (NCBI taxonomy): domain Eukaryota; kingdom Viridiplantae; phylum Streptophyta; class Magnoliopsida; order Lamiales; family Orobanchaceae; genus Orobanche; species Orobanche coerulescens. Next base: position 188,266,193 of record CM065804.1, on the reverse strand, counting down.
ACGGCATTAGGTATATATTTTGTTGTTCTAAACAATTATAATTGCATATTACGGACATACTCGAGTAACTCTTACCACTTACAAGCGATAAAAATAGTGTTTGCTAAAGTAAATTCTTATGTAGATTCTATTTGTTGGAAAAACTAAAAAATAAAAATAAGAAGATCCCTCAGGTTTGAAATGGCGAAAAAAAGGACAGTTCGGTGTGAAGAACAAGCGCGGCCGGCCGACAAATGCTAGCCGTACTAAATCCCCTTCGGCAAACCTTTCAAATGATACAATTTCTACTCCGATTGATGGTGGAACTGCTAGTGGGAATGGGGGAGAGACACTCACGAGTGATGCAATGAAAAATTTGGTCCCTACTGAGGCGTTGGGATCTACTAGTGAGGCAACGGTTTCTCCGGCCTAATAGCCTCAACCATTGATCAGGCTCAAGTGGTTACGGTTCCTCCGGCCAACTTGAGTGGTGCAAATAGAGTAGTAGGCGAAACTTCAAATCGACAGCTCACTGCTCGTCGATTGGATTTGCAGGGTTCCCAAGTGATAAATAAGGAAGGTTTACCTTCATCCACAACTGCTGGGGTTCATGATTCCGCAAAAGGGAACCCAGACCAGTCTGCAGAGGAGGAAAAAGCTGATGATAGCCAAACCTACCCTTACCAAGGTAACCGTCTTGCTGATAATGGATTAGAATTATGCTATGATGTGCCTGATGTGGATGATACTGGTGTCTGTGTGTGCTTCTCTGATGAAGAGTTAGAGGAGGAGACTTGTAAATGGAAGAATTCTATAATTTTTCATGTGCTAGGAGCTGAACATACTTTTAGCTATATTGAATCTTTTAATGTTAAAGTATGGAAATGTGTGTCTACTCCTCATTTACACCAAGCTGATAATGATTACTTCATAGCTAGGTTTGAGTCTGCTAATGACCGTGAGAGAATATATAGGGGTGGACCTTATACTTTGAAGAATCATACACTTATTTTCTATAAATGGAGTGAATCTTTTGGGTACACACAAGTAAATGTTACAGTTGCCCCAATATGGATCACATTACCACAGTTGCCACTACTGTTTTGGGGAAAGAAGAATCTGGGAAAAGTGGCAAGTGCAGTGGGTAAGACCATTAGAACTGATGAATGCACATTAAATCAATCTAAAGTCTCTTATGCAAGAATCCTGGTGGAAATTGATATCAGTCAGGAATTGCCAAAGGAAATTAGGATAAAGAAGCCTGACTCTACTGTACAATGTCAGCCTGTGGAATATGAATGGATTCATGAGTTTTGTCAGAAGTGTCAAGCTATAGGTCACATATGCAAATCTGCTTCTCCTGTGGGAGTTAAAGCAAAACCTAATCAAAAGCAACAACAGAGAAGGGGGTAGAAAGAGAATCATAAGCAATGAGTGGAGGTAAAGGGAAGGAGAGGAAATAGACCAGCTACAACTACTCAACCTGAGAAGCAAAATGTGCAACAGAACCAATTTGCTTCACTTGCTAGTGAAGAACCTCAGCCTACTGAAGCATTAATGCAGTTTGGTACTTTGGAAGTGTTTTCAAGAGCTCAAGCAGGCTCTATACCCACAGGTGCCCAATGAATGTGATGGCTTGGAACGTCAGGGACGTCAGAGGTCTCAACAAGCAGTTGAGACATAAGGAGGTAAATAGGGTTATAAGGGATAATAAAGCTAGTATTATAGGACTTTTGGAGACAAGGGTAAAGCAAGCTAAGGCAGTATCAGTTGGGAAGATGTTTGGGCATAATTGGGAATGTGTAGATAATTATAGAGATGCAATCAATGGTCTGCGACAAAAGAGAGGTTAATTTTAGGTTGATATCATGCACTTCTCAACTTATACATGGTATCATAACTAATATCAAGAATGATGTTGGCTTCTTCATTTCTTTTATCTATGGTCTGAATGAACCTAACGCTAGGCGGGACTTATGGAATCAGTTGAGAAGATTAGCTTCAGGAATTAATACAGCTTGGTTGATCATGGGGGATTTTAACAATGTGCTGAAATCTGATGATAGAATTGGAGGGAATGCTATAACTGAAACTGAATGTGAAGAATTGAGATCTGTCTTGGTGGATATAAAGTTAGATGAACTGAGAAGTATTGGTTGGAGGCACACCTGGTGTAACCAACAACCAACTAACCTCATTTACTCTAAGATATATTGGTACTTTGGAAATGAAAAATGGTTTGAGCATTATGGGCACCTGATTGTGGATAATAAACACACAGGTGGGTCAGATCACTCCCCACAACTGATTCAGATTGGGGGCTCACCAATCACAAAAAGGAAACAATTTCGGTTTCTGAACTGTTTAACTGAACACAAGAGGTTTAATGCCATTGTATCTTAAGCTTGGCTTACACCAGTTGAAGGAGCGAAAATGTACAGAATTTGGAGTAAGCTGAAGATATTGAAGGAGGAATTCAAGAAGATCAGCTCTGAATACTCATCTGGATATAAAGATACAACAAGCTGGACTTAAAGTGGAGCACCAGCAGTCTCTACTATAGTTGGATCCACTGAATGATGTGATATTCTGCGAGGCATATATTGCTATAAAGGAGCTGGAACATTGGATACAAACTGAAGAGAAAATTTTAAAACAAAAATCAAAGGTCCATTGGCTGAAAAGTGGTGATGGCAACAATCACTACTTCCATGCTAACAAAAGGGAGATAAGGGATTGTAGCTTTGATTGATGCAAATGGGAATAAGCTGACAGAAGATATTGATATAGAGAATGAGGTGACATGGTTCTACAATAATATACTGGGTACACCGGCAAATACATCAATTGCTGTGGATACTTCAGTTGTGCAAAATGGCTACATATTAACTTTGTTACAAAGGAAGGAATTGGTGAAACCTATCACATCTGTTGAGGTGTATAATGATCTTAAATCTGTAGGTGATGACGAACAACCCTCCCACTACGACAAACCAAATCCTGAGTTGGTTTAAAAGTCTCAGAATCGATACGTGGTGCAGTGTTAGTTGGTGCTTGTACGATTGGTATAGACGGAGTCTCGTCTCTCAGCTCTTCCAAAATTATCTCGCTCATGGGCTTGTGACTAATCATATAATCCTCTTCTAGGAATCGGGCATTGGCGCTAACAATGACCTTATGATCCTGGGAACTATAGAACAAGCCACCCTTCGTTCCCTTAGGATATCCTACAAACACTCGCAGTTCTGTACGAGATGCCAACTTGTAAGCTTCCTTATTCAGCACATGTGCTGAAGTACCCCAAATCCGAACATGTCCTAGACTGGGATTTCTCCCACTCCACAGCTCTGTGGGTATTTTTGGAACTGATTTCGAAGGCACCAAGTTTAGAATGTACGCCGCTATTTCTAAGGCGTATCCCAAAATGAAATAGGTAAATCCGAATAACTTATCATTAATCTAACCATTTCTAAAAGAGTTCTGTTTCTTCTTTCAGCCACACCATTTTGTTGTAGAGTTCCCGGTGCGGTGAACTGGGACGAAATTCCCTCATTCGCCAACACTACGCCATAGATGGCCTACGGTAACTCCTACAAAATGTTGCAAGAAGCAAAAAAAACGTTGTTGTAGCCAAGAAAATCAAAACAGCAACACTTTTTTGGTGTTGCACTTTTCACCGCTGCCGTAGCTCCCTATAGCAACACTTATGTCACCTACTGCAACACCACTCTTTTTGTTACCATAAGACTGCAAGGCATCGTTAAATATAGTAGTCTACAGCAACATTAAACAAGTGTTGCAGCAGAGGTCAATTTTCTGTAAAAGCAGGGGCCTATAGATGGGGCCCACATGTGGAGCCCACATATAGGCCCTTATGTAGGCCCATATGTGGGGTCCGATAGGAAATTGATAAGAAATATTTGTTTATATTAATTACTAATCCATTACAATTCATAATCCATCCATTTAAAATACAACCTAATTGAAATAGTTAAACAGCTTAAATACAACGACCAAAAGCCCCGAAATACAGTACTTAAAAAATAGAAATCTAAGATGTAGCATCTCCTCCGGTAATAGGAGTGCCATTGTCGTTATCACTTGATATTGTGGGACAAAGTTCCACCAAATTGATGTTCATGCTTGGGTTTACTTCGCCTAATTTCTTAAGCACCCAAGTTAGGTTCTCATGCACCTTCTTATTCACCTGTGCATCTACTTCTTATTGGACATTCTTCTCCAGCTTTTCTTCCATTTTGTCAACAACTTCTTGCCTGATTTCGGTCTGTCTGATCTGCGAGTTTGTCGTGCCAGAAGTGGAGCATTTGTCAGATTTCACACATCTTCCTATAAGCCATGAAGGACCATATGCTTTTCCATCCAATAAAAGTTCATTAACACCTTCAGTTGGTCCTGATAAATCAGGACCAATAACCTTTTCAATTTTGTCCTACAAAATATAGCCACGACCATGTCAAATTAAATAGATTTGAATGGAAGAATACACCTGGCATGTGATCAACTAAATAATAGAACACTTACAATTATGAACTTGGTGACTTTTCCATTAGTCATGTACTCGCGACCCTCTTTTCGCTTACGAGTCTTAACAAAAGGTGCTCCATCTGATTCTTTGGCCTGAACACAATACAAACATAACGTAAAATAATGTCAGGACTAGGACTCAAACAAACAATACTACTGTCTAAAAAGAAAACCCTCCCAACCAGCTAAGAGTGTTATAGTTATTCAATTATAAGTATGTTTAGGTAAATATTGTAGTTAATCAGTTACGCCATCTCAATCCATTAATTCACGACTGATTACGCTTTTATCCAATAGAAATAACTTGTTTACTTCACAAAAACAATTGTGGATGTTGCACTATCAATCTTTTATATTTTCTTCAATTTACCTATATTTTATTTCGGCAAGCAATTCTTAAAGACTGATTAAACTTGTGCAACAAACAAAGATTTATATGAAGATGCATGCTGCATCTGTTAAAGTAAAGCTTATGTATAAAGTCCAAGAAACTACACACATTATTCCTTCTTCACTTTATCTAAATGGAACAAAATGATCAGACAAGATACTGAAATCGGAAAGAGAAGTCACGATGTAAATGCAAACAATGGTACAAACTGTCATTGTAAGTGGTAACATAAATTACTCTAAGTCAAACAATCACATTAATTACGTTATCTTAAGTACACAACAAGATTATTACCGCAAAAACCTCAAATCAAATTGATTTTTATTAGTCCACATGAATAGAGCAAGACACTGATATACACCTTTGAGTATAGCATGTTAGCGTCGGTGCAGTCTGACTCAAGAGGAAACGTAAATAATAATTGGAGAGTTTCTTCCAAATTGAAATACTAATTCTAAAAGGAAACGTAAATAATAATATTTTTAAATTCGAGAGTTTCTTCCAAATTAAACTTTTGACCAAAAGTGATTCACACCAGTAAATAGATGTAAAAGTTTTCAAGTCCCATCCAAAACTCTGCCAAGTAAAAATGGAAACATAAACTGGGCAGAGGGAGGAACTATTATGGTCTAGGTTCACCAATTTCAGAATAACTAATATGAACACAAACCCACTATGATATGCATGGGAATACATTCGCAAAAGAATTAAAAAAATAAAGAACAGAGTCTTACAGAAAAATCTTTTTGAACAATGTCCACATTATGTGAAAGTATCATTGGGTAAGTGTCCCGTGCAGAATGCCCCACTGCAAGAACTAGATCATCATATTCCAACTTCTGGGAACCAAACTCAGAGCTTTCTCTTGAGTCAGATACTTTAACACCTGCAATACGTTCTCCCGTCACCAACATACACCTTTGAGTATAGCATGTTAACGAAAGTTATTTTGAGTGTCTAGAATACCTATAATTAGTAAGAGGAACAAAGTCAGCAAGCTTCCCACATCTTGATTCATCCTCAAGACTCTGCATATCAAGTGCAGCCCTCTAAACTTCTCCATCATGCCAGACAACAGCATCTATAACAGGTCCTGTATCATCATATCTCTAAAAAGGTATAAACATGATTAAAGTTTACACATGTGATATAAGCATGATAACAAAAGGAAATAGGCAAAATTTGAGGATTAAAGACATTTACATCGGCCATTGTTTGCATAGAAGATCAACTCTACTCTGGAGATCTTCCCTTTTTGTTTTCAAGTTTGAATCATCAACCTTTATGTCTCTCTACAGGTCAAATTACATAGTGGACAAACTCATCAAGCTGCTTCACACACACAGAACACAAAATCACACATACAAATTTACACACACACACAATCACATACACAAAATACACATGCATACATATTTAATATAATACAAATATATATATATATATATATATATATATATATATAACAATACATACATAAAAACACACACACACACACAATCCTTCAACACCCAATATAAAAGCTGTTATAAATTTACCATATAAAAGATTATACAATCAGGAGAGAACACACAAATACATTTCACATTGGATAGTAGAAATCTCACGCACATATACACACAATAAATCTCATTTTACAGTAAAATTCATCCCAAAAATTCACATCAAAATTCTAACGCCACTGGAGCATAACCTACAGTTGATTCCTTCTGTTATTACATCTCAAAATTTTTACAACAAAAGTCTACCCTCTATTGTTATGTTTTTGCTTTTCTCTCTCGCTTCTCCGTCTTCCTCAACTGGGGCCCGTTAACCAGTAAAATCACCTCACCTTTTGCGCTATCATTTTCACCTTCAAATATTTTCACACAAGCACCAAAACAATTTCAGAAGTAGGACACCCAATTCCCAAATCATTCAGTATCACAACCCCTTTTTCAGAACCAAATCGGAAGTAAAGAACTTACCTGATTTTCAGTCGGGTCATCTTCGACTTAAGATCTGATTTGTCATCCTCATCGAAGCCAGTTCCGATTTGTCAACTGTGAATCAAGTCGGTTTCATCTAGGGAACCCCATGAACTGGAGCTTTATTCTCCGCATCGAGACGGAACCCTGAGCTCCCTTCTAATTGCATTCACTTCGATCGAATCCGCCTCACCTACTGGCCTTTCAATCGCCGCCCGTCGGTGTTCCTCAGTCGAAAGATGAGAAGAAAGATATGGGAGTCGGTGGGCGTTGACGCGTGAGGGGGGGGGGGGAAGAAGAGGGAATTCCTCTTTTTACTTCTAAGACCATCTCCAACCATACTCCATATCATCAAATATGCAGTATGGTTGATTCCAACCACACATCATAACAGCAAATATTTTGCAGTGTGGCTTCTTCAAAAACAAAACCCATCAAATATGGTGGGTCACTGTAGACACACCAAAAACAAAAGGGCCCACAAAATATAATTTATTTAATTTTTTTATGTTTTAAATAATCTAATTATTATTTATGATATTAATTTTAATAAATATTAATCTAACTTAATATTTTATATGTTTTTGTTAATTCGTTTTTTTATTTAAAATTAATTTATAAATAATAATTACCATTAAAGAAATTTGACAAAATATAATTTCATAATAAGAAATTAAAATTACATAATACTTGAAATTAAAATTACTACATACTTGAAATTAAATAACATAAACTAATACATAAATTAAAATACAACACAAAGGACATACACTAATACATATTAAACAACACAAATTAATTATGTTGAACAATTTCTTGCTCAACATAAAAAGATCAAAGATAAAACCGCTCACTTTGAACTTCGAGATGCATTAATTGATCATTTGTGGGACGAGTATACTAACTCGGAGCATTAGTATTATTTAATTATGCTTTTAATTTGTGTTATTTCAATTGATATAATTTTATTTAAATGTATTATTAATTAATAAATTATCGTTTTTATTTTTATTGGTTTTCATTAAATAAATTAATTACTGATTATTTATTATTATATTTACAAATTATAATTATTGTTATTAATAAAAATAGTTAATAGTAAATAAAATATGTTATTTTAATGTGGGGTCCACAAATTTGGTGTTTTTTTTGAAGTATGGTTGGAGTTGAGGGTTTTTTTTTTTGGTGTTGGGCCCACCAAATTTGGTGTTTTGGTGTCTTTTTTTGGTGTGAAGGTTGGAGATGCCCTAAAAGCCTGATGCAAGTTTCTCTTTAATAAGAGAATAGGCCAAGATTATAAAATTAGCTTACGAGCCAATTTAAAGTTTCTCTTTAATAAGTTTCTCTTTAATTTTTATTAGATAAAAATTACTACTAAATAAATTCTAGAATATGATTATGCTTAAGTGAATGTCTTAATCTACGACTCCTCATCCCAATTAAAATGTCTACGATAGATTGTGTCTAATAACTCCTCTCGACTATTAATTAGGCAGTCAAAAAATTAATAAAATAAAATACCATCAGAATTCTAATTAAAATTCTTGGATATTAATTATATTTTTTTTAATGTGTTCATATCAAATTTAATTAAAAAATATTACATTTCAATAAATGTCATACTCCACTCCAATCAAACTTAATTAGTTCTCAAGTAAAAGATTATTTATTTTTAATTTTACATAAAGGAATATGAAGTTTTTTATAAATAGTACATCTATGGCAACACTGTGTCATAAAATGTTACAACTTGTAATACTTTGCTACAAAGGCAACGCCATATTTGTATATAAGGTAACACTCAAAATACAATGTTGCAGTAGGTCAAATTTTGCATAGCTATTGCAATATTTTAGCTGGCAACACCATGCAAATTTGTTGCAATACGCCATCTATGGCGTAGTGCAAGAAATCCAAAAATTATCCACTAAGGTATTCGCCACCATGATCAGATCGTAGTCACTTGATACTCTTCATATGAAGCTTCTCCGTTTCAGCCTTGAAGTCTCTGAACTTTTCAAAGGCTTCAGACTTACAACGCATCAAATAGATGTATCCATATCTCGAATAATCATCTATAAACGTGATGAAGTATTCGAAATCACCCCTAGCCTAGATATTCATTGGACCACATAACCAATTATAACACATTTTGAGCATAGTTTCCCTTGGTTTTAAAAACCCTTTTGGTCATCTTAACTTCCAGACAGGATTCACAAATTGGAAATGACTCAACTTGGAGATCATCCAATGGGCCATCATCTACCAATCTTTGAATCCTCCCAAGTTTTACATGCCCTAACCATAAATACAACATATATGTTTGGTTTATGCTTGAAGGTTCTTTTCTCTTCTTAGGTTTAGACAAATAGTTAAGTGATTTATGCATAGGAGTTTGTGCAGTATTAACGACATATAGTCCATCATTAAAAATACCTTTGCAAATATATTCACTGTTTCTTTTCCTAATAATGGAATCATCATCAAAAGAAACTAAATAACCATCGCATTTTAATTTAGAAACCGAAATTAAATTCATTCTAAAATCGGGTACTAATAATATATTATTGAGGACTAATAATTTATCATTAATCTTCAACTGCACGACTCCCACTGCAGCATCCATAAGCCTGGAATAATCGCCCTAGTTGATGGTAATCTTGCCCGCACTAAGCTGCTTGGTTACCTGAAAACTATGCCAGTCAAAGCAAACATGATCAGTGGAGCCTGAATCAACTATCCACGAAGTGGAAGGACAAGCTGCCAAACATGTTTTGACTACTAGTACACGAGACATATCTTTCTTAAGAGCAGGACCGTCCGCTTTAAAATATCCTTTCTGACCGACTTGTAGCACTTTCCATTTGGCTTTTTATTCGCCTTGGGGTGAGGAGCCTTGCTTTTCACCTTGAGAGTTGCCACTTGCTTTTGGACAACCTGCCTTTTCTTCTTTCCGCATTTGGGTTTGGAAGAAGTAGCACTGGTTATCGCAAGAATCTGATGATAACCTTGTTTGAAGAGACCTTCAGCAGATTGAAGCTCTGTCAGAAGTTCTGCCAAAGTATATGTCCTACGGTTCATATTGTAGTTAAGGCGAAACTGCTCAAAGCTTCTTGTAAGCTGCCCAAGATAATATCAACCTGCGACTCCGTATCGATAGTAGCCCCCAGTATGCTCAGTTCGTTCAAATGAGACATCATTTTCAGAACATGATCCCTTACTGGGGTCCCTTCAGACATTTGGGTTGTCATCAACACCCTCATTGCATTTTGTCTAGCCGCTCGATTCTGATGACCAAACATCTCGGTGAGATTTTTCATCATTTCCGCGGCTGAGCCTATCGTCTGATGCTGATGCTGCAATACATTTGTCAGTGAAGCCAAAATGTAACAACGAGCCATCTCATCAGACTTCTTCCATTTTTGGAATTCATCCAACTCTCCAGGAGTGGCATCCGGTTCTGGATCCAGAGGGCTCTCCTCAGTTAAGAGAAATTTATGCCTCTTAGCAGTCAGGACAATGTCAAGATTTCTTTTCCAATCGGGAAAGTTAGTGCCATCAAGTTTACTCTCTTTGAGAATAACAGCTAGTGGATTGAAAGAAATACGAGATAAAATTAAAAACATCCATCACATAATGCATATCAAAATATATCGAAGAACCTCAAAACACAATATAGCAACCAACACCTCGAAAAATCCGCATATGCAAGCCACGATCGTGTGGACGTTTACGCACATTTTTCAAGTAGAGTTTTATGTCTTTAATTTTACTATCTAGTCAACTTACGTTATGACAAGTAAAATTAATAGTTGGTGCCTCTTGGCCATGTATTATTTAACATAGATTCCGATGGGGAGCTTATTAATTAATACACCTAAGTGAATACCATAATTTAACATCCTTAAAATATTATCTTTTAAATAATAAATCCTACAGATGGAGAGGGCTTATCATAAAAAATAATATTTACCTTATGTTATCATTTTGAAATTTAAAACTAGTGAACCTATAATTAGCACATCTGATATGGAGGAAGACCCTAATGTCAATGCGCATGCTCATTACTTCACAGTTTAAATTAATTATGGAGGCCAATTTTATTTTATTTTTAAAAATTAAATCAATTTAATCACTCAGTTATTTTAACCTTAAGGTTTTTAATTTTCTCGTCCTAACATGCAGAAAACATATTACGCATACATTCATACATGTCATACATCAAAACAATAAAGACCAAAAATAAAGCATGGATAATTAAATTATCCAATTATCATGGTCTTCTTCCTTGAGTTGAATCCGAGAAAATATTTGACTCGATCTCTCCCAATGAATCAAGCATCTCGTCGCTCCTCCCCGGCCGGACCGTGGATTTCCAAAATTAAAATTTCAGTTTTATGCAAAATTAATTCCATACAAAAAATTAATTTTAAATCCCGACTCTCCAATGGGCCTGAGCGGCGAAGCGGATCGGACAAAAGCGAATGACCCAACCGAACAATCGGCCGGACCAAGTCGCCCACGGCTCTGGCGGCATGCTCATGCGAGCTCGGCGAGCGATCGTGTCTTGCTTTCAGCGGCCCTTGCTTCCGCTCAAGCCTGCGTCCAATGATCCGTTACGCTGTTTCTTCGTGATTCCGTCTTTTCCGAATTCGATTACAATTTTATGAAACACAATACATCAAAATTCCAGTAAGATTACATGAAAAATAAAACACTTAGAACTACCCGCGATTTTTTTCACGGGAAAAATCATTACATGCCTCAAAATCGGGCCAAAACCAACAATTGCATAAATAATAATAAAAATAAATAAATAAATAAACCATGATTATTGGATCATATCACCTGCAATAACACATCTAGCAAAATATTCCAACATCAAAATACATGAATATTTAAATTGCTATCAATTAATCACCAAATTAATTAAAATAGCAAAAAACCTAAAGATCCGGCTCCGATACTAATTGTTGGAAGTAAAACGCAGTGGAAGCGAAGTTTGGGAAAGTTGATAATTGCGTTTTACGCATCCACGAGCTTAAGATCTATTTAGGCATGCTAATTAATTAATTACTAAGACTAATAAGTAATTTAAATATTATTTATTATTTATTAATAAATATGTTGGTTATTGAAATATCCTAATCTAGATCTAAAAGATTATACGATATTACCTTTGAAGCGAATTTGTTGCTTTCGTCTTGGTCACATTGTATTTCTACTTTTAGATCTTCTAGAGTATGATCCGCCTTAACCCGGATGTTGTGTGGGCAACGAGTTACCGGATCTTGCTTGGACACAATATGTGTAATATCCGCAATTTTTGATTTTTCGGTAAATTTATTTTTCAGCCGGAGTCCGTTTTGACGACTCGCTCATGACCGTTTCGTCATTTCTAGAATGATTAATTCTGCACTTTTTGTCATCCGAGTTCGTTTCGGTATCGTTTTGTTGAGTTCCGAGCTTTTTAGCGACTTTTCCGCACTTGAGTTCGATTCTTGCGAATCTCGTCCGAAACTGTTGTTTCGAGTTTCTCGTAAGTTCATTTAATGTTATTATTCATGTTGCGAGCTTTGGTTTGGTCTTTCGATCGCGTATCGTGATTTTCGGACGTTTTGGGCCATTTTCGTAATTTCCCAAAGTTTTGGGTAACTACTTCCGTTGTTGAATTCCGAGCCTTCGGGTGGTCAGAATTGTGTGTTCTCTTAGCTTTTAGATTCGTCTTTGCGAGTACGTCGTAACCATACCATCGATTCGTATTCAGGTTCGGGTTTCGGGGTCGTTTGGGCCGTCGGAGTTGGCCGGCGAGTTATGGCGGCAGGCGATGCAGGCCAGGCCGCAGCGGCGAGTCACGGCCGTAGTGATCGGCGGCTTCGCCGAGTCACGGCCGTAGTGCTCGCGCCTCTGGCCGAGCGAGGCGCCGTGGGCGCGGCACATTCGGCGAGGCCGCGGCACACTCTGTGGCATTTTCGGCCAAACCGTCATCGGGTGCCGCGGCACACGTCGGCCGGCCGCGGCACACCGCCGACCACTAGGAGCCATTTTGGCCTGTCTTGCGACACACTCCCAGGCAGCGGCTGTGCAACCTATTTATGGTCCTGCACACGGGTTATTTGCCATTTTTCTCCTTCTTCTCCTTCTCTTCCGCGACTGAGGGTGATCTTACCATGGAGCCATGTTGTTTAACAACAAATCCATGAAGTTCTTGAGTTCATATCATCAATCAATCATCCGTTATTATCCTTTGATCCAGCGAATCAAGGTAATCTTCCTTAGAACCCTAATTTCGTGAATTTGGGGGTTTTTGCATTTTTGTCCGATTCGTTCCGTGTTGTTGATTAATTCATGATGGGTATGATTAATCTTGGTAGTATTATTGTGTTTAACATCATTTAATCCATTGTTCTTCGTCGAATCGAAGTATATTTCTTGATTTCTTTCAAATTGACTTTTTGGGGGATTTGTTCTCGATCTCGTTTTTCATCCATTTTTGATGGATCGATTGTGGTTAAATGATGTTGTTAAACATATTCTATGGATTGTATATCCATATTTCAACTTGGAATTCGCTGGTTTGATTTTAACGAATCCTATTCGTGGCCGTTTTGGGGGAAACGTTTGAACTTTCGTCATTTGTTCTTTGAATTCAGCGACTTTGGGTCGTACTTTGGAATTCATTTTCGTTGTTATTGTTTTCGTTCGTAGTTCTTTGTTGCGGATTGTCGTTCGGTGGAGTCGGTGAGTTCGTAGTCGGTTCGTGCCAACTTACTTCGGCCGATTCTCTGTGTTGTGGTTATTCGAGGCAAGTATCTTGCCCATACATTACGTGTTTTGTGGATATAATTGTAATATCCGCAATTTCGAATTTCGGTAATTTTCTTTTTTCGGCGGAAGTCCGTTTTGACGACTCGCTCATGACCGTTTCGTCATTCCGAGAATGATTAATTCTGCACTTTTTGTCATCCGAGTTCGTTTCGGTATCGTTTTTTGAGTTCCGAGCTTTTTAGCGACTTTTCCGCACTTGAGCTCGATTCTTGCGAATCTCGTCCGAAACTGTTGTTTCGAGTTTCTCGTAAGCTCATTTAATGTTATTATTCATGTTGCGAGCTTTGGTTCGGTGTTTCGATCACGTATCGTGATTTCCGGGCGTTTTGGGCCATTTTTGTAATTTCCCAAAGTTTGGGGTAATTACTTCCGTCGTCATTCGACACTTCGGGTGGTCGGAATCGTGTGTTCTCTTAGCGCTTGGATTCGTCTTTGCGAGTACTTCGTAACCGTATCTCGGTTTTATTGAGTTCGGGTTTCGGGTCGTCGGGCCGTCGGAAGTGGCCACGCCGAGACGACCGCAGCAGTGATCGCTTTGGCCGAGTTACGGCGGTAAGGTGCGATTACGGCCGTAAGTGATCGGCAGGCATGGCACGACGAATGCGACACGGCCGTAAGGGCGAGAGTTACTGGCCGTAAGGTGCCGTGCAACTTCCGGACGAATGCGATTCTGGCCGTAAGAACTGGTCGAATGCACGGCCGTAAGTGCCGAGTTACTGGCCGTAAGGCGGCCGATTCTGGCCGTAAGTGATCGGCCAGGGTCGTCTATTTAAAGGCCTGGACGTGGGTCTCTCGGCCATTTTCCATTTTTCCTTCGTTTTTCGAGACCCTTCGACAAAATTTGAGGGTTTTTGATCGGGAACATCATGGAACATCATTTTTAGAAGGCTTGTGTTGATTATATCATCATTTAATCCGTGTTCTTCGTCCGAATCAAGGTATTTCCTTGCTTAAAACCCTACTTGTATGATTTTTGGGGGTTTTCTTCGTTATTCACCGATTTGTCCGATTTTGATGATTTGGTTACGGTATTCTTGTTGTCTTGGCCATGATCTTCGGATTTTGTAACTCATATATCGATTTTATCACCCGGGACTTGATTTCCGATTTCTTCGAAGGAACCCTCGGATCCTTGTTGTTTTTCCGGTTGATTCGGATTCCGTTTAACGTTGTTTATCCGTGGTGATGTTATTTTCGTAGCGATCGTGAGGTTGTCGAATTCTTGGTCGTTTTCGGAAGTTCGAGGGCTATCCGACCGTGTTCGTTCGTTGTTTCGTTGCTCGCGGTACCGAGGTAAGTATCTTGCCCATACATTTCGTGTTTCATAGACGTAATAATTGGTAATTGATTATATGTGGAATTTTAATGTTTCAATGAACTTTCAAAAAGGATCGGTATATTTTTATAAAGGTTTTCCTTTGAAGATAACTCATAGGCTTTATGAATAAATGTGTTTTCTGGTTAAGTATTTCAGTGTTGTGTGATGGAAGATATTGAACATATTATAGTGAATTTAGTAGGCCACAATTATTTGCCGAGGATTGTGTATTGAGATGTGTAATTATACGGTGAATATGTGACGTGTGATATTAGCTGTTACTCCTTCGTAAGGAGGTTGAGACACTTGGTGTTGTTCGGCATTGGTACTTGTTTGTTGTGGTGTGACATAAATTGTGAGTATATGTCAGTTAAAGTGACCATTCTAGCGAAGTACCTAACATTTGTATGCATATTCTAGTATTCGAATTATGACTTCCCGTGGCGTTGTGGATGATATGTGTATGTTCACCTAGGGACGTGATGTTGCCCAAAATATTTATCCGAAGATTAATACTGCTGGAAGACGGACAACAAACAACAATTGCGGGAGCACTTCCGAGAGAAGATAAATAATACAAGATTTGCCGGGTTTGTTAGGCCCGAGCTTGAATGCTCTCGCGAGATGATATTAATACAAATATTCGTGGATACAAGTATTAATGAGAGAAATCTAAATACAATGAGTGTAAAAAGACTCTGTTAATCCGGCTCTTGAGCGAAGCTCGGTATTCTTCGTCCCCGCCGATCGTCTTCCTGATGAGAGAGGCCGGGAGAAGTAAGACCGAATGATAGCTGTTGCCAAGAGTTGGAGATAGCCAAGTGCTGGGTGTTTTGCTTCTATAATGTATACTGAAATCGCGATAATGCAGAGCGTTGGCCGAGTGCAGGGTGCCTTGTATATATAGTGACAGTCGGGTCTTGTCTTCTGGCGGGCGATCGCCTTCCGGCCATTCTAATAATGGGGCGATCGTCTGCCGGCCAATATTATAATGGGGCGATCACCCGGGCTGTCTGGCTAAAGTTCAAGGAAGAGGCTGGCGCCAGCTGGGCGGTCCAATGAAGAGTCAGCACGCGTCCGGAGTCAGTCACATGCGGCCCTACTGACAGCTTTCGGCGGAATCAATTGTCACATGCGGCCCTACTGACAGCTTTCGACGGCTTGTCGGCTGGTGGAAAGATTCTGCCAGGCTGTGGTCAATGACCCGAGATATGCGGATCTTGTCTCGGATCTTGCACGTGGTGCCAGTCTTAAGGTTCGGCCTTTGCCGACTGGATGGCCATCGGTGCTGATCGTCATGAGGCGGTCGTCTCTAGATGGTCATCAGAGGTCGCCATCGGCCAGTTGCTGAGGGTCGGCATTCGGTCGGTCACCAAGGGTCGGTCGGCAGAAGCCGAGAGAGGATCGCCCGCTTGTCGGTCGCCAGGAGTCGGTCGCCGAGTACCGAGTGACGATCGTATCTGAGGTCGATCGCTCGGCACCGGGACTTGTCCTGGGACCTTCGGTTGGCCGATTTAGCTCGTCCATTTGGGTTAAGGCACGCCGCTGGTCGCTGACGGCGATTACGCCTCGGCCGCTCGGCCGTGACTCGGTCGCCCCATCGTCGAGTCGATCTCCGGTCGGAGAGTGTGCATTCTTGACCCAACCATTGCCCCACTTGCTCCTATGTTGAAGACATGGGGCGAGGTGGTTCTTCTTGCGATCGTGTAAGGATGAGGACGGGCGATCTTGCCGAGGTGACTTGGGATTCGGACTTGGGCTATCATGGTCGATTGGCTAGCTATCTTTCGGTCTTTACCCGCAAAACAACATTGGCGATCCCCTAAACTTGGTGGTTTCGCTTGCTTGAGGAATCGTGCACAGTCGCGGAGATCGATGGACCGACTCCATGACCGTGTCTTGGTGCGCGAAGACATTGAGTGTCTCGTGACTCACTTTATTATGAGAGTCCCCTGTTAGGCTGCGCCTCGCCTCGTATTTAAACGAAGGGCGTGCGGTCTCGGTCTAGAGGAGTTCTTGCGCGGGGCAGCGTCGGATGAATCAACTCCACGCCCGCGGCTTGTTAGCTCTGCTTCCACCTCGGCCAGCCATGGAGATGGCCGACCTCGACGGTGTACGTTGAGACGGGGGTAATGACATGTGTCCACTGATTATTTTGGAGAGCCCTTATGTAACACCCCCAAGTTATTCAGGGATATTACAGCGCCGTAAGCCCCGCCGTGGGACCCACAAGGCTATACATACGCGGAACCATAAATTTTGACTGATAAGGTCTACACACAATGGAATGAAAAACGATACGAAGGTATTCGAAATATAACCAATGTATTCACAAACATCACAACTCAATTCAATACTTCGGCAAACACAGGCCGGAACATCAAGGAAAAAGGAAAACAATACTCGAGTATTCAATAGCCGATCCAGTACAACAACACTGAACGGGAAACTCCAAACATAACTGGAATAAAGACACAGTACCACACTTGCCCACCATCTTTATAACGACCCGATACCTGCCCGTCCGCTCTCCTGGAACCTGAAATACATGAAACGTATTTCCCCCGTAAAGGGGTTAGCCGTCGAATAGCTAGTGCAAGTATATCAAGTATGAAACACAATACTCCTCGACAATAAAGTAAATGTAACCGTCAATTCATCAATTCAAGACTAGTATTCCGGAATAACTAAATCTCATAGCATCACAACAAGACGTATATGAATACCGTGGAACCGCACCAGAGGCTACGGAACCCTTAGGGGACCTGTTGGCCCGCCCCAAAGTGGTTCGTTCATATCATCCGCCATCAATACATATATGATCAACCGTGGAACCGCACCAGAGGCTACGGAACCCTCAGAGGACCCGTCGGCCCGTCCCGGAGTGGTTAATTCATATTATCCATGGAATCGCACCAGAGACTACGAAACCCTCAGAGGACCCGTCGGCCCGTCCCGGAGTGGATATAAATAATTATGCCAAACATATATCTTACTTTCAAAGTCGAGAACGTACAATCATAAATATATACTTGCCTTTGAGACATCGAGGAACGAACGGAAAAAGGGGTATGAGTTTGGTAGGTCCAAGTACGCGCTTAAGACCTAAACGATTCGCAAGGAATATGATAATCAATTATCCATATTCAAATTACACGAAGAAACCCCCGAAACCCGTCTACGATTCATAAAGATATACGGATAATCAACTAGAGGTTGGAAAATCGTCCAAATCTCACAAGTCCGAAAACGACACAATTCAACCCGTAAAATCGGAAGAAAACACTCATACGGTATAGATATATCAAAATCTCAAGGTTCTCAAGCTTCAATCGGATAAAACGGACGAATCTACGAAAACCCCCAAAATCCAACACAAAATTCAAAGTGTTCTTGAATAATCTTTCAATAATCCGATGAATACTCAAACATGTCCATAATCACGCATATATCACATCATACACCATGATTTTATCATCCAAAACGTCAATACCCACACAAAATCGAGAAGTCAAGATGTCGAAGAAATTACCTCTTGAATATCCAAGCTCTATGATCCAAGGAATACGCGTTAGATCGACTATCCGGGCTTCCCAACCGAGTGAAAGTGGTAAATCTCCAACACACAAGTGATAGATGTGAGAAAACTCCTCCCTCAAACTCTCTCTCGCCGTGGAAGAAGGAAATGAAAGAAATGGTGAAATCTCGCTTAAAAAGCCGAATTATGCGATTGACCGCATTGTGTGCAGCTCGGCCAGTGTGTGCCGCGGCACGAGCTTAAAAATTGCTCCCGGAGTTTTGGCGGTGTGCATGGCTCAGTCAGTGTGCCGCGACACCGGCACAGCGGTTTTGGGCCGAGGATGCAACACCAGGTGTGCGGCTCAACATAGGTGTGCGCGGCATTGGCTCGGCAGGTGTGCAAGATCGCTGCCGCGTGTGCAGCGACACAGTCCGCTCGGCCAGGTTTAGGAAATGTGTGTGCCGCGGCTAACACCCCCTTCGGGTCCTAAAATGATGAAAAATGACCCGGAAAGAGAATAAAAGCAATATGATTCAATGTCTGGGCAACAATAACACGAAATAGAAGTAGGGGAACCCCAAATTGGTGGTTCCAAACAATGATTACAAGGGTTCGCCCAACAAATCACGATTCGAAGAACAATAAGAGGTTTGAAATGACATGACTATCGACCGGGTATTACATTCTCCCCCTCTAAAAAGAAGTTTCGTCCCGAAACTTAAGAAATAAATAGTTCAGGGTATTCCACCCGCATCTTCTCTTCCGTCTCCCAAGTCACCTCTTCGACTCCATGCCTCGACCATTGCACTTTAACCAGTGGAATGGTCTTATGCCGAAGTTGTTTCTCGCGACGCTCAAGGATCTTCACGGGTCTCTCCGGAAAGGTAATATCCTCGGCTACGTCAATCTCACTGTAGTCGATAATGTGGCTCGGATCGACGTACTTCCTCAATCGGGACACATGAAAAACACTATGGACGTGACTCAAAGTGGAGGCAACGCCAAGCGATAAGCTAAATCTCCAACTCTGTCGAAATCTCGAAAGGTCCGATATACCTTAGGCGAGTTTTCCCTTTTCCCAAAGCGGAAAACTCCTCAGTCGGCGATACTTTGAGCAAGACGTGATCCCCACTTCAAACTCCAAGGGTCGACGACGAGTATCGGCGTAAGATTTCGACGACTGGGCGCGATCGAATCGATCTCGGATAATAGAAATCTTTTCCTTGGTCTCCAACAACATATCCGGTTCCGTCCCAACTAGCTCGAAGCCTCGTCCCAACATAATGGCGACCTACATCGCCTACCATAGAGTGCCTCGAAGGGTGCCATTTTGATCGACGCATGCCAACTATTATTGTAAGCAAACTCGATCAACGGCAAGTGAAGCTCCCAATCATTACTCCGATAAGGCACAAGCCCGCAACATATCCTCCAACGTCGAATCGTCCTCTGCGTCTCGACCGTCCGAATGAGGATGAAAGGAGGTGCTCAATCTCAACTCGGCACCCAGCCCGATGAACGGCTGCCAAAATGCGATACGAAACGGCCGTCTCGATCGAAACAATGGTCTTGGGGGTACCGTGTAACCTCACGATCTCGGCGATAAAGGTTCGAGCCAATCTATCCGGTCCCCAAGTATCCTTAATACCCAAAAAGTGTGCGACTTGGTCAATCGATCGACAATTACCCAAATCATATTCATTCGAGTCGAGTTCTCGTGATGCGATGATAAAATCCATTGAGATATCTTCCCACTTCCACTCGGGAATGGGAAGTGGTTTCAACAACCCCACGGCCGTTGATGTTCGATCTTGACTTGTTGACACGTCAAGCACCGTAATACAAACTCCGTAACATCCTTCTTCATGTTATTCCACCAAAAATTTCGCTTCAAGTCTTTGTACATCTTACTCGTCCCGGGGTGGATTGAGTAAGGCGTAGCATGGGCTTCTCGGAGGATTCTCTGTCTCAACTCTAAATCGTTCGGAACGCAAAGTCTGCCCTGGAATCTCAGAATACTATCCTCATGTACCATAAAGCCCGGAGCTTTTCCTTTAATTACGTCTTCCTTCAGCTGAGAAATCATTGGGTCACTCCACTGCTTCCCTTTGATATCATCAACTAAGGACGAAGTAATTTCGAGAGTACACTATCCACTGTACTCGTTGAAGCCAAACTTCTATCCCTTGCTCAATTAAGTCTGACGAATTTTAAATGCGAGGTGTAAGAACCTCGAGCATTTGAAGAGACGCCGATTTGCGGCTCAAGGCATCCATAACGACATTGGCTTTCCGGGGTGGTAAAGAATTTCCAAATCATAATCCTTTAACAACTCTAACCAACGTCTCTGTCTCATATTCGGCTCCTTCTTCATCAAAATATATTTCGTGCTCTTGTGATCGGTATAAATCCGGCACGGTGAACCATACAAATAATGCCGCCAAATCTTGAGTGCGAAGACAATTGCGGCCAACTCTAAATCGTGTGTAGGATAATTCATCTCATAAGGCTTTAATTGTCGAGACGCAAAAGCTATCGTCTTATCATGCTGCATAAGCACACGGCCCGTGCCTTGACCGAAGCGTCACTATAAACTCCAAAGCCCTCGCTACCATGAGGTAAAGTTAAAATCGGCGCTGAAGTCAATCGTCTCTTCAGTTCATCGAAGCTCTGTTGTCTCTCATCCGTCCAGATAAACTTTTCGGTCTTCTGGAGTAATTTTGTAAGCGGTCGAGCGAGTTTCGAGAACCCCTCGACAAACCGACGGTAATACCCAACAAGGCCCAAAAAGCTATGAACCTCCTTAACATTTTTAGGCGGTGCCCAATCTAGCACTGCCTCGATCTTCTGCGGGTCTACACGAACCCCTTCGGCCGAAATCACATGGCCGAGAAACATAACTTCTTCCAACCAAAACTCACAATTTGAGAATTTTGCATAGAGGTGCTCGGTTCTCAAAATGTCTAAGACCAAACGCAAGTGCCGGGCATGTTCCTCCTTATCTCGAGAATAGATCAAGATGTCGTCAATAAAGACGACTACACACCTGTCGAGGTACTCGATGAATATTTTATTCATTAACTGCATGAATACTGTCGGCGCATTCGTCAACCCAAAAGGCATAACTACAAATTCATAATGCCCATATCTCGTCCGGAACGCCGTCTTCGGAACGTCGGATTCCCTCACCCTGAGTTGATAATACCCGGATCTTAAATCAATTTTCGAGAAAACTGCAGCCCCTTGCAATTGATCAAATAAATCGTCTATACGAGGTATAGGATACTTGTTTTTGATGGTTACTTTATTCAGCTCACGGTAGTCGATGCACAAACGTAGTGAACCATCTTTCTTCCTCACGAAGAGAACAGGCGCGCCCCAAGGCGAAGCGCTCGGTCTGATGTACCCTTTTTCCAAAAGTTCTCCCAACTGAGTCTTCAATTCTTGCATTTCGGAAGGTGCCATCCGGTAAGGTGCTTTAGAAATCGGAGCCGCATCTGGTTCTAAGTCCACGGTAAATTCTATCTCTCGATCTGGTGGTAATCCCGGGAGGTCGTCCGGGAATACATCGGGGTACTCACTAACAACCGGAATCGAAGAGAAAACGATTTCCTTTCCTTCCGTTTTCAAGGCATAACACCAATAGCCCGCACAACCTTTATTCAAAAGTTTTACGGCCTTCATGGCACTGATAAGTAACTTGGATAGTCCCGACTTACGCCCCAAAAATGAGTACTCAGATCCGTCTTTAGTCATCATGGTGATAACCTTAGTACGGTAGTTCATAATCGCTTGATGACTATCAAGCCAATCTTCGCCAAGGATCACGTCTTCGCCTTCCATATCAACTACAATTAAATTCGATAACCAATCCATACCGGATATAGTCACCGTAAAATATCTAATCTCCCGGTTCCCCACAATTCTATCCCCGCTCGGCAGTCTCACGATGAAGGGATCGCAAGTAGTCAGACAAGTTATATTCAAACGGCGTACACACTCCAAAGAAATAAAAGAATGTGTAGCACCCGAATCAAAAAGCACACGGACTGGACAAGATAAAATATGGATGGTACCTGAAGCCACCGCCGCGTCGGGCTCGTCTGTTCGGCGCATCTCATAAACTCGTGGTTGTACCTAACCGACGCTAGAGTCCCCCCCTCCAGCGTTCTGACCCCGTCCCCGGCCCCTGCCAAAATTCTGCTGAGGTTGACCAGCTGGGGCAGAAGCCCGAGTGTCCAAAGTCTGATTCGGCTCGGAACAATAAGTCGCTCTATGTCCCATCTGTCCACACGTGTGACACTTCAACGGTGGAAAGTGGCATTCCAAATTAATGTGGCCTGAACGGCCACAATTATAGCAAGTCACCGCGCGATTTGAGGTACCCGAAGTGGGACGGTAACCCCTCTTCCCTTTATTAGAACGTGACGACTGTCCGGAAAAACGGTTAGTCGTCTGTGACTTCTGAAAGTTGCCACCCTTAGAGCCAGAAAAATTTCCCCCGATTTTCTGCTTCTTCGGTTCTTCAACGGTATCATTGTCGGGGCTCAACATATCATGGGCTAAAGCTCTGTCCTGATACTCTTTCAGTGTGGTACAAGCAAATCCGGCCATGTACCGCCGTAAGTCCAAATTCATCCGCATATCAAAATAACGGATCTTATCACGCTCGTTACGTACTTGATCCTTCACATGGATTAATTGTTGGTTATACCCCACGATCGCCTGCGAAACGGGAATATCTTGTGGTTTAGCCTCGAAGAAGGCTCGGATTCGGCTCTCTCGTCGGCGAGGACAAAACTCGGCCTCCAAGAGCTCCTTAAATTCATCCCATGAGGCAATACGATCCTGTGGCTTGATGACCTTCCACCAAGTAGCGGCCTCTTTAGTGAGGAAATCTTGAGCAATCGGTACTTTCCTCACCTCGAAGCAATCAAGCGCCTCGAAAATCTTCTCAGTCGCTGCTTGATCCTCCCGGCTAGCAGTGGCACCGCCAACTGTGGAGGTGCATACGGATTACGTTACAGCGGGGCATCCGTGTTTGGGTTCGGGTTATTCAATTTGAGCAGTTTGGGCCAAAATAGTCATCGAGTAGCAATTGTTGAAGTGCATTCGCCACTCCAACGTCTGCGTTGTTCCCCGACCATCGGTAGTCGTCGACTCTCGGTATCGGGATGCACCGAGTTCGACAAGCCAGGGTTGGTCGACCCGCAATGAACCGATGGAAAGCAACGCGCCACGACCTCTTCCTCGCCCACGGCCACGACCACGGCCACGGCCCCTACCAGCTGACATACTGAAGAACACACAAGTCACGTAAGCACAATTCAATCACGCATCAACAAAGTGTCCGATTCTCAAGAATACCGATAAAAGGAAGCAAAATGAATAAGGAAACACTAGAAGAGTGAGAGGTCTTACAAGTACCGGTCGCACTGTGATGATGGCAGAGTAGTGATACTGTGGACAATTAACGACTCGATCGACCCAAAAGACCGACATCCTAGGTATCCATAGACCTAAGCTCTGATACCATATTCTGTAACACTCCCAAGTTATTCAGGGATATTACAGCGCCGTAAGCCCCGCCGTGGGACCCACAAGGCTATACATACGCGGAACCATAAATTTTGACCGATAAGGTCTACACACAGTGGAATGAAAAACGATACGAAGGTATTCGAAATATAACCAATGTATTCACAAACATCACAACTCAATTTAATACTTCGGCAAACACAGGCCGGAACATCAAGGAAAAAGGAAAACAATACTCGAGTATTCAATAGCCAATCCAGTACAACAACACTGAACGGGAAACTCCAAACATAACTGGAAGAAAGACACAGTATCACACTTGCCCACCATCTTTATGCCGACCCGATACCTGCCCGTCCGCTCTCCTGGAACCTGAAATACATGAAACGTATTTCCCCCGTAAAGGGGTTAGCCGTCGAATAGCTAGTGCAAGTATATCAAGTATGAAACACAATACTCCTCGACAATAAAGTAAATGTAACCGTCAATTCATCAATTCAAGACTAGTATTCCGGAATAACTAAATCTCATAGCATCACAACAAGACGTATATGAATACCGTGGAACCGCACCAGAGGCTACGGAACCCTTAGGGGACCTGTTGGCCCGCCCCAAAGTGGTTCGTTCATATCATCCGTCATCAATACATATATGATCAACCGTGGAACCGCACCAGAGGCTACGGAACCCTCAGAGGACCCGTCGGCCCGTCCCGGAGTGGTTAATTCATATTATCCATGGAATCGCACCAGAGGCTACGAAACCCTCAGAGGACCCGTCGGCCCGTCCCGGAGTGGATATAAATAATTATGCCAAACATATATCTTACTTTCAAAGTCGAGAACGTACAATCATAAATATATACTTGCCTTTGAGACATCGAGGAACGAATGGAAAAAGGGGTATGAGATTGGTAGGTCCAAGAACGTGCTTCCGGCACCTAAACGATTCGCAAGGAATATGATAATCAATTATCCATATTCAAATTACACGAAGAAACCCCCGAAACCCATCTACGATTCATAAAGATATACGGATAATCAACTAGAGGTTGGAAAATCGTCCAAATCTCACAAGTCCAAAAATGACACAATTCAACCCGTAAAATTGGAAGAAAACACTCATACGGTATAGATATATCAAAATCTCAAGGTTCTCAAGCTTCAATCGGATAAAACGGACGAATCTACGAAAACCCCAAAATCCAACACAAAATTCAAAGTGTTCTTGAATAATCTTTCAATAATCCGATGAATACTCAAACATGTCCATAATCACGCATATATCACATCATACACCATGATTTTATCATCCAAAACGTCAATACCCACACAAAATCGAGAAGTCAAGATGTCGAAGAAATTACCTCTTGAATATCCAAGCTCTATGATCCAAGGAATACGCGTTAGATCGACTATCCGAGCTTCCCGACCGAGTGAAAGTGGTAAATCTCCAACACACAAGTGATAGATGTGAGAAAACTCCTCCCTCAAACTCTCTCTCTCGCCGGCGGAAGAAGGAAATGAAAGAAATGGCTGAAATCTCGCTTAAAAAGCCGAATTATGCGATTGACCGCATTGTGTGCGCAGCTCGGCCAGTGTGCGCGACACGAGCTAAAAATTGCTCCCGTGTTTCGGCGGTGTGCGCGGCTCGGCTCAGTGTGCGCGGCACCGGTCTGGCGGTTTTGGGCGAGATACAACACCGGTGTCTGCGGCTCGGCATAGGTGTCTGCGCGGCATTGGCTCAGCGGTGTGCGCGGCTGCCGGCGTGTGCCGCGGCACACGTGCGATCGCTCGACTGTGTTTAGGAAATGTGTGTGCCGCGGCGCACACTCATTGTGCCGCGGCTCACACCCCCTTCGGGTCCTAAAATGATGAAAAATGACCCGGAAAGAGAATAAAAGCAATATGATTCAATGTCTGGGCAACAATAACACGAAATAGAAGTACGGGAACCCCAAAACGGTGGTTCCAAACAATGATTACAAGGGTTCGCCCAACAAATCACGATTCGAAGAACAATAAGAGGTTTGAAATGACATGACTATCGACCGGGTATTACACCTTAGACTACGCCGGCCTCGTATTTAAACGAAGGGCGGGCGATCTCGGCCGAAAGGGACCTTGCATGGCCGAAGCAGCCGGTTCTATCGACTGCGAGGACCATGGATTTATGATGTGCGGTGGAGGCGATCTTATGCCTTAGTCCGTCATGTTAGATGCTGGACTGTAGATGGCGATCGTGTCCTCCGGGTTGCTGATGATGTAGCGTGATGATCGGCGATCGGGATGGAAGACTGGCGACCGTCGCTCGGCTGTCGATCGCTTTATTCGTAAGTCGATATTGGCGATCGGGCGGGAGATCGCCGTCCGGGCGCCGATCGCGCTGCTCACAGGCTAAGAAGGAACCTTTGCCTGGCCAGAAAATCTGCGGCTCTAGCCCGGAAGGCTGCGTAGGTTGTAGGTTGGTTCTTCGTGAGATGCCTGAACATGGGCGAAAAACCCTGAAATCCTCCTAGGACCGCGTAGAGGGCGGTCTCATCGCTTACGGGCTCGCTGTTGAGGATGATCCCGTCTACCTGGTCGATGTAGTCCGAGTCGGACTCTTCTTCTCCCTGCTTGATTTGCATCATGCGAAGGCGACCTTCAGGCCGGACGACTCTGGTGGCGAAGTACTCCGTGAAGACGTGCACCAGCTCGTTAAAGGAGCCAATGGACCGAGGTGGCAATGAGGTGTACCACCGGTGGCGAGTCGTCCGGCGTCATAGGAACATTCGGCCGGGTCGCGTCGATGCCCCACACCGGTCATGTAGATGTTGAACTTCCTCAGTGCACCTAGGGGTCCGATCGCCCCTCGTACGGGTGTCCGAGGAGGAGCGATCTTGTCTTGCCGCACCGGGCGAGCTCGATGTCGACCGCGAGCGCTCGCTTGGCTCGGCGATCGTCTTCATGGCGCGCCCGCCTGTATTGCGGAGCGCCTTCACGTCGTCGGTAGCGTTGCAATGCGGCAATCGCCGTGGCTCGGCCGCTCGGATCGGCTTTGAAAGCGAGGCCGAGGCGATCGTGTGCGATCTCGGACTCTGCTGCCGCCGACCTCGCCAATTTGGCGAGGGGAGCGAGCAGTGGCCGCCCTTAGGAGCCGGGTAGGCCGAGCTCCTGGTGACGGACTCAAACTCCGTCGTCTCGTAGCTGGGGCCGGACTGCCCCGGTCGCCAGGTCGGGTCACTGCCCAGGCGATCGAAGACAGAGGTGCCCCGGCTGCCGAGCGCCTCTTCATGCGGACGAGAGCCTCCTGGCGATCGCTCGGCCAGTAATGCCTTGAGCTTCCGCTTGGACTTCCGGCGGGAGGCCGAGGGGGTGATAGCAGGAGGCGCGTCGAGAGCACTCCGTCGCTCCTGTAGGACGGCCATGACCTCGTCGATCTGTTCCTTGGTTCGGAGCTGATCGAGCGAGAGGCTCGGGCCGCCGCCCAGGGATGGGATCGAGCGTCTCTGACCGCGGCGGCTGCCTTCCACCATCGGCTGCGGCTCGGACTGGGACGGAACAGGGTGCAGCCGGGTGGTCAGGCTTTCTTGACGGAGGCGGAAGACATGATTTCTGAAAGATTTCTTTGAAGTGCAGTGAGTGTCACTTCAAGTATCTGCCCCGAGAACAGTGAGTGTTCTTCGGGACGGTAGGTGTAAAAATTTGAGGGTTGGATGCCCTCCTTCTAGCGCCAATTGTTGTTGCCCAAAATATTTATCCGAAGATTAATCTCTGTGGAAGACGGACAACAAACAACAATTGCGGGAGCACTTCCGAGAGAAGATAAATAATACAAGATTTGCTTAGGGTTTGTTAGGCGGGCTTGAATGCTCTCCCGAGATGATATTAATAAAAATAATCGAGTATAAAAGTATTAATGAGAGAAATCTAAATACAATGAGAGTAAAAAGACTCATTAATCCGGCTCTTGAGCGAAGCTCGGTGTTCTTCGTCCCGCCGATCGTCTTCTGATGAGAGAGTAGGGAGAAGTAAGAATGATGATAGTTGCCAAGAGTTGGAGATAGCCAATCTTTGGGTGTTTTGCTTCTATAATGTATATCGAAATCGCGATAATGCAGAGCGTTGGCCGAGTGCGGGAGTGCCTTGTATATATAGTGACAGTAGGGTCTTGTTTTCAAGTGCGATCGCCTTGGCCATTATAATAATGGGGCGATCGTCCACCGCCAATATTATAATGGGCGATCACCGGCCGGGCTAAAGTCGAGAAGAGGCTGGCGCCCGGTGGCCGTCGATGAAGAGTCGGCACGCGTCGAGTCGATCACATGCGGCCCTGCGCGGCTTTCGGCGGAATCAATTGTCACATGCGGCCCTCTTGTGCGGCTTTCGGCGGCTTGTCGGGTGGTGGAAAGATTCGCGGTGTGGTCAATGACCGAGATATGCGAGATCTTGTCTCGGATCTTACACGTGGTGCCGTCTTAAGGTTCGGCCTTTGCCACTGGATGCCATCGGTCTTGATCGTCATGAGGCGGTCGTCTCTAGGCTGGTCATCGAGGTCGCCATCGGCCGATTCTTGAGGGTCGGCATTCGGTCGGTCACCAAGTCGGTCGGCGGCGAGAGAGGATCGCCCGCTTGCCGGTCGCCAGTCGATCGCCGTCTGCCGAGTGACGATCGTATCGAGGTCGATCGCTCGGCAGGACTTGTCCAGGACCTTGGTTGGCGATTTAGCTCGTCCATTGGGTTAAGGCACAGCGCTGGTCGTGTCAGCGGATTACGCCTCGGCCGCTCGGCTGTGACTCGGTCGCTCGATCTCCGAGGCGATCGCCGGTCTGACGGGACCTCTAGGGATACGCATTGCCGTGAGTGTGCGTATCACGAACTGTGGTTAACCACCCAGGGATGTCCGACGGGGCTCTGCGGGGTACGGAGGCCGTGAGTCTCGTACCAACGGTTAACTTTGAAATATTTTGTTGGAGAATTGTGATTTTTGGCGCATATTTAAATGCGATTAGAATGGCGATCAAATGGTATCGTACTTGTTTGGAATGGCATCGATAAATGTGTTGTGTGTGATTTGTCCCTTGGTGTGATAATTTGGTAAAGTGCGTGAGTCTGTGGTTGCTGTGCATTGTAGCTCTGTGGTATGTTGAGTGAGATTGTTGTCATGGTAATGTTTGACACGGTGTAGTTTCCACCGGGTTATTCTTGCAGTATGTGATGTGGATGATTTGGGTCGTGGACCCTGTGTTGTGATTGGAATGTTATGATTGGGTCGTGGACCACATTATCTCATTGTCGGAATTGTAGTTTGAAATAAACGATTGTTGGGCTATGCCCCTAAGCATTACGAAAGGCTTGAAAATTCTTAAACCCCAAACGTTTTCAAAAACTCCCGAGATCGTAAAATGTTTTGTAAATTGTAAAATGGTTTTATTTCCTATCTTTCATAATTCAAACTGTTTGATCAAGCGAATTATCTCGGGAAGTATATTCATGATTTCTATGTTCTTGGAGTATGATATGTATGGCTTGTCTTTGTATTTATACTTGCACTAGCAAAACAGTGGAGTTTTGCTAACCCCGAGTATTCGGGGTGGATGTCATGTTGCGTCCGGTATTTGCGAGGTTCTTTGGGAGCAATTCACAGGATCGTTACGAAGGATGATGGAAGACGGCGATACTAATCACATGAAGACCGATGTTGAGTATTTGGTGATGTCTTGTTTTGTCTTTCCGTTGTGTTTACTTTCCCCTATGCGGGATTGTCGATTTATGTTAACCCCTGCGTGGGTATGAGTTACGAGAAAGAGTAATGTACGGTCGATGTGTATGTTGTGGTAAAAGACCAAATCGGTCTAATGGTTCGTTAGTTAGCCATGTCGGCATGTATAGTGTTAATGTGTTTTTACGTATTTAGCTTTGGTAGATCCTCACGGAGAGGGTGCAACGGCTGTAATATTCGAATGGTTTGGGGTGTTACGAATATGGTATCGAGCTTAGGTTGCGGAAACCTAGCCGCCGGGTCGAGTTTTGTGTTGTCGGGTCTTTTCTTGTCTTGTCTTGTCGATTTTGTCCGACCGAAGTCGTGTCGCGACGCTCGTCCCGAGGTGTCGGTCGTGATTAGTATCGAGGTGCGGCCATCATCTTCGTGCGATCTGTGGATGTAAGTCTCCTACTTTATTGCGTCCGTGTTATACGAGCTTGTGTGATTATATGTTATTATGTGGAGTTTAAATGTGCACAGTGAATATGTACTCCATACTTGTTTGATTCTCGTATTGTACTAGAATGAAAAGTGATACCGGTGTATAAATGTGTGTATATATTGTGTGAATCGTTTTATTGAAGTAATGACTTGGTGTGATCCCGCAAGGAAAGTTTCTCAATGTGATATTTTTCCTCTTGCTTTGTAAGTTTTCAAAATTTGATTTTAAGAACCCAAATGAGGTCTACCAAAAACTTACTCAAAGCGTGGCTCTTGCTTTCGACTTTTTGATTTCATGATCGTCGATTCGGAGGTATGTATTGATGTTGGCATTATTGTTTGGTCAATAATGCTCAAAATTGTGACTAAGTTGGTGGTGTGAGCGTTAAGTCGTCACGAATGCACTTGTTGTGGGGATCCTCATTGCGAGAGGAAGGATTTGATTTTAGATGTTAATTATCTTTTAACGGCCGCTTGTGTGATAATGCAATTATGTGGACAGATAATGTTTACGTGTGAGTGGATTTGATGATAATGGATCGTATTTTGATAAAGTGGTAAATTATGTCTTTTGTGTGTGTGTTCGAAAACGCTTTTCTGAAAATTTTATAAACTTGAGCAAGTTGTGGAAAAATTAAATTTCATAAAGTTTTAACAGATTAAGCAATCGGCAGCTTCGTGTGGACTTTGAAAATCGTTTAAAATTGGCGAGCCGGCCTTGAATTTTCTAAAGGAACCCCGACGGTATTGAAAGAGTCGTTTTAAAGTACCTCTGAACATTTTGTAAAATGTTACCGTCGTTGATTATTGTGTAGTGTTGTGAAGATTTTTAAAAGGATTTTTGACGTATTGTTGTATTTTCAAATAATTTGAGTACATGATTTCAGAAATCTTTCACACCATAAAAATTTCTATTTTCAAAAACCAATACAATTTTTATCTTCAAAATTTTATTGTGAAAGATAAAGAATCTTACTCGATTTAAACTTTAAACTCGGATTTAGAAAAGTTTTCTGTACTGAGTCAGTTATTGTGCGTGACCTTGAATCACTCCAAAATGATGACGTGTGGTGGCATAGTGATTTTGATAGTGCGGTTGTAAGGAAATATTGTTTTGCAAATAATTTCAAATGAGAGTTAAAGTCCGTTGTTTAAAATTTTTGACAAAAGCCCGAGGTACCATAAACACTTTCAAAGTAATATTTTAAATAAACATGCAAATCGAGGATTTTCAAATGATATCATGTAAAAGGATACCTCGTGGATCTTCTTATCGAGTTGCTATTAGTTGTCTTATGTGATATGTAAAGCCGAGATGGCAATTTGGTATATTATTTTGTGATCTTTGTACCATTGTATTGAGAGAGTATCCGCTTAATATGCCGAGGGCAAAGGGCGCGGTCGTGACCACGGTACATGCGATCATGGAGATTAGATGCGGGACCAAGAGAAGATTTTTGGGAAGGTTGCTATTCTAGCACTTCGTTCTCGTTGTTTAGGTTTCGGGGACGAAACCTCTTTTAAAGGTGATATGGTGTAATACCCATATCTTTCGCTTTCATTTTATTCGACTCTATCGACTCGTTTGCATTCGTCGATATTTTCTGGACTTTTTCTACTCTTCACTTTTGTTGTTTGAACAAGTTGCGATGTTGTTCTGGGTTAATCCAATTGTCGTTGTGACTTTTTCCGAATTCGGTTCCGCTCTTGTGAATTTTATATGAATTCATATCTTGTCGTTTTCACCGGATCGTATATATTGTCTTGAGTCGAGCTGTGAACTATGAGGATGCTATTCGATTTTCGTTATTCGTTACGATTCATACATGATTGATCGACTGTCATTGTCTCGATCGCTGCAATTCAATTGTTTGATTGTTCGGTTTCTATTGATCTTGTTCCGTGATTGTTGAATGTTCAGACTTCGTCGTAATTCCCTTAAGTTCAGGAAATTAGTCTCGTTTACAATCTTCCAACCCTTGGGCGGTGGAATTCCGTATTTGTTCAGCGACTGGCTCACGTTTTGATTGATGTACCGTTGGGTTGGTCAATCATATCGATTTTCGTTCGTTGTGTTTTATGATTGTTCGGATAATTGACTTGACCATGTTATCAGTTTGATGACGCTTGTCACTTGTTGGTTTTATTATGTCTCTATCGGTGGCGTTGTGTTGGTCGTCGTGGAGCGTGTTTTCACGCCGTATGTGTCTTTGCGTTTCTTGCAGCATTTCGCCGTTGGGCGCGAGTTCTCGGTTTTCGTGTATCTCATCGAGTTTTCCTGGTGGGGATATTGCTTCTCCCTACTTGTTTTAAGTTTCGGGACGAAACTTCTTTTAAGGAGGGTAGAATGTAATATCCGCAATTTCGAATTTGGGTAATTTTCTTTTTTCGGTGGAAGTCCGTTTTGACGACTCGCTCATGACCGTTTCGTCATTCCGAGAATGATTAATTCTGCACTTTTTGTCATCCGAGTTCGTTTCGGTATCGTTTTGTTGAGTTCCGAGCTTTTTAGCGACTTTTCCGCACTTGAGCTCGATTCTTGCGAATCTCGTCCGAAACTGTTGTTTCGAGTTTCTCGTAAGCTCATTTAATGTTATTATTCATGTTGCGAGCTTTGGTTCGGTGTTTCGATCACGTATCGTGATTTCGGGCGTTTTGGGCCATTTTTGTAATTTCCCAAAGTTTGGGGTAATTACTTCCGTCGTCAGTCGACACTTCGGGTGGTCGGAATCGTGTGTTCTCTTAGGGCTTGGATTCGTCTTTGCGAGTACTTCGTAAGTATCTCGGTTTTTATTCGTGTTCGGGTTTCGGGGTCGTCGGGGCCGTCGGAAGTAGCCACGGCCAGGCAGCGCGGCCAGTCTTGCTTTGGCCGAGTTCTGGCCGTAAGGTGCGATTCTGGCCGTAAGTGATCGCGAGCATGGCACAGCGAATGCGATCTGGCCGTAAGGGCCGAGAGTTACCGCCGTAAGGTGCGTGCAACTTCCGGACGAATGCGATTCTGGCCGTAAGAACTGTCGAATGCGGCCATAAGTGCGAGTTACGGCCCGTAAGGCCGATTCTGGCCGTAAGTGATCGGCCAGGTCGGCTATTTAAAGGCACTGGCGTGGGTCTCTCGGCCATTTTCCATTTTCCTTCGTTTTGAGACCCTTGACGGAATTTGAGGGTTTTGATCGGGAACATCATGGAACATCATTTTTAGAAGGCTTGTGTTGATTATATCATCATTTAATCCGTGTTCTTCGTCCGAATCAAGGTATTTCCTTGCTTAAAACCCTACTTGTATGATTTTGGGGGTTTTCTTCGTTATTCACCGATTTGTCCGATTTTGATGATTTGGTTACGGTATTCTTGTTGTCTTGGCCATGATCTTCGGATTTTGTAACTCATATATCGATTTTATCACCGGGACTTGATTTCCGATTTCTTGAAGGAACCTCGGATCCTTGTTGTTTTAGGTTGATTCGGATTCCGCTTAACGTTGTTTATCCGTGGTGATGTTATTTTCGTAGCGATCGTGAGGTTGTCGAATTCTTGGTCGCTTTCGGAAGTTCGAGGGCTATCCGACCGTGTTCGTTCGTTGTTTCGTTGCTCGCGGTGCGAGGCAAGTATCTTGCCCATACATTTCGTGTTTCGTAGACGTAATAATTGGTAATTGATTATATGTGGAATTTTAATGTTTCAATGAACTTTCAAAAAGGATCGGTATATTTTTATAAAGGTTTTCCTTCGAAGATAACTCATAGGCTTTATGAATAAATGTGTTTTCTGGTTAAGTATTTCAGTGTTGTGTGATGGAAGATATTGAACATATTATAGTGAATTTAGTAGGCCACAATTATTTGCCAAGGATTGTGTATTGAGATGTGTAATTATACGGTGAATATGTGACGTGTGATATTAGTTGTTACTCCTTCGTAAGGAGGTTGAGACACTTGGTGTTGTTTGGCATTGGTACTTGTTTGTTGTGGTGTGACATAAATTGTGAGTATATGTCAGTTAAAGTGGCCATTCTAGCGAAGTACCTAACATTTGTATGCATATTCTAGTATTCGAATTATGACTTCCCGTGGCGTTGTGGATGATATGTGTATGTTCACATAGGGACGGTCTGACGGGACCTCTAGGGATACGTATTGCCGTGAGTGTGCGTATCACAAACTGTGGTTAACCACCCAGGGATGTCCGACGGGGCTCTGCGGGGTACGGAGGCCGTGAGTCTCGTACCAACGGTTAACTTTGAAATGTTTTGTTGGAGAATTGTGATTTTTGGCGCATATTTCGTCTGATTAGAATGGCGGTCAAATGGTATCGTACTTGGCCGGAATGGCATCGATAAATGTGTTGTGTGTGATTTGTCCCTTGGGTGATAATTTGGTAAGGGTACGTGAGTCCTGTGGTTGCTCTGTGCATTGTAGCTCTGTGGTATGTTGAGTGAGATTGTTGTCATGGTAATGTTTGACACGGTGTAGTTTCCACCGGGTTATTCTTGCGAGTATGTGATGTAGATGATTTGGGTCGTGGACCCCTGTGTTGTGATTGGAATGTTATGATTGGGTCGTGGACCCTGTTATCTGCTGTCGGAATTGTATTTTGAAATAAACGATTGTTGGGCTATGCCCCTAAGCATTACGAAAGGCTTGAAAATTCTTAAACCCCAAATGTTTTCAAAAACTCCCGAGATCGTAAAATATTTTGTAAATTGTAAAATGGTTTTATTTCCTATCTTTCATAATTCAAACTGTTTGATCAAGCGAATTATCTCGGGAAGTATATTCATGATTTCTATGTTCTTGGAGTATGATATGTATGGCTTGTCTTTGTATTTATACTTGCACTAGCAAAACAGTGGAGTTTTGCTAACCCCGAGTATTCGGGGTGGATGTCTATTGCGTCCGGTATTTGCGGAGTTCTTTGGGAGCAATTCACAGGATCGTTACGAAGGATGATGGAAGACGGCGATACTAATCACATGAAGACCGGTGTTGAGTATTTGGTGATGTCTTGTTTTGTCTTTCCGTTGTGTTTACTTTCCCCTATGCGGGATTGTCGATTTATGTTAACCCCTACGTGGGTATGAGTTACGAGAAAGAGTAATGTACGGTCGATGTGTATGTTGTGGTAAAAGACCAAATCGGTCTAATGGTTCATTAGTTAGCCATGTCGGCATGTATAATGTTAATGTGTTTTCTGTTTAGCCTGGTAGATCCTCACGGAGAGGGTCTGCGGCGCTGTAATATTCCCGAATGGTTTGGGGGTGTTACAATAATGGTTGCTAAGTGTTGATATGTGCTAAATAAATATCTATAACCATTTTTTTAAAGAATCGGTATATTTACCATCATGGTTTTCGTAAAGGTGAACCGTGTGTGTCGGGAATTAATATGCTTAGTTGGATATGTGTGCTAGTGACGAGTATAGGATCACCTTACTTTCGTGTGATGTCATTATGTATGATTATGGTGTCGGTAAATGTAAAGTGTAATTCTCTTGTGAAATTATGTGCTTGAATTCACGTGGTTATGAATGAATATGTGAGTTGTGTGATATTGGTTGTGTCATTCAGTGCTGTTGAAATCTTGTGCTCCCTTGTGAATTGATATAGTTCTGGGTCGTGAGTACGTGTTGGATAATATGGCCATTCTAGCAAGGTACCTCGACTATATATATATTTTATGTGTTTGACCTTTGAGAGTTGTGGTTTTGAAATCGGTGAGTTGTTACTCTTCCACCTGGGGATGGCATGTGGCCTCTGGGTGCCGATACTAATGGGTACGGCCACGGAAGTGGACTTGGGTGTGTGTGTTGATGTTCTTCCACCTGGGGACGGTTCGACGGGACCTCTGGGGGCCGATACTAATGGGTACGGCCGCGGAAGTGGTTTCCCACCTTGGGATGGTCCGACGGGGCCTCTGGGGGCCGATACTAATGGGTACGGCCATGGGTTACCAAGTGTGGTTTCTGTGATATTGATGTTGATGTTTTGATAATTAATTGTGATATGTCCGGAGTATCACAATGTTTTACGCTCGGGGTCAAGAGACATTATATATCGAGTCTTGGTGCTTGGCTAGAATGGCATAAGAATAATATGTTATGTGCAATGTGTCCTTGTAAGTGAATTGAAGTGGATGACCGGGTCGTGGACCCTGTGTTTTGTGACCGGAACGGTTGGGTCGTGGACCCCGTGTTTTGTTAAACGGATTTGTATTTTGGAAAATGAACTTTGGGGCTGTGACCCTAAATGGCTTTCGAGGAATTAAGAACTTTTCAATTTCTGATGTTTTCAAAACTCCCGAGATTTGGAGATATTTTCAAAATGCTTACTTGCTTCGTTTCTGCTTTCAAGACTTGAACTATTTTTAACTAAATATATCTCGGGAAGTCTTTCGTTATATTCTCGGAATGTGTTGTGTATGGCTCGTATTTGCACTTTATACTTGCACAAGCTAAACAGTGTAGTATTGCTAACCCCCGAGTAATCGGGGGGTGGATATCTGTATTGTGTCCAGGTACACGCAGGTTTTCGGGAGCAAGACAGGATCGGTACGAGGGATGATGAAAGACGAATGATACTAATCACACGAAGGCCAGTTTTGGTTTCAGTTAGTCGGAGTCCATCGTATTGTCTTTTCCGCTGTCTTATTGTTTGTGGTGGTAATTATTTTACCCTTGCGTGGGTATGAGTCTGGATGAGTTTATGTATTTTTATTTGTAAGTTAGTGTCGAAAGACCAAATCGGTCTATTGGTTCGTTATTTTGATTCGTCGTTATGTAATGTAATGTGTTGTTTTGATGTCTAGCCTGGTGGATCCTCGAGGAGAGGGTCTGCGGCGTGTAATATTCCCGGTTCGATCTGGGGGTGTTACATTTATGGTATCAGAGCCAGGTTGAGAAAACCTAGGCTGTCGGGTCGAGTTATGTGTTGTTGAGTCTTGTATTGTCAGATTTTGTCTGACTGAGTCGTGTCGCGACGCGTTGTTTGGAATGTCGGCCGTGATTAGTATCAGGGTGCAGCCATCATCTTCGTGCGATCTGTGGATGTAAGTCTCCATACTACGGGTTGTACCACGAGCTATACGAGCCCGTGTGATTCTGTGTTATGTAGTTAGTATTTGAAGGTGCATAGTGAGTAAGTGACATATATTTGTTGATTCCCGTCTTGCGCTAAAATGTAGAATGATATTGCTGAATGTATCTTTGTATAAACCGTTTTTCTTGCAAGAGTATAAACCTTGGAATTTTAAGTTTTCGAATCCTTTCGGGGAGTCACGTAAAATTTTTAAAATGTCCTCCAAGGGAGGAAAAAGTTGATTTTCGTATGTTGACCTCAAGGCTGTAAGTTCTGAAAACTCGAATTATTGATAATTCTTTTCCACTGTGTACTATAAGTTTTCAAAACACGAGTTTTGAACTCAAAATGAGTTCTACAAAATATACTCAAGACATGACCCTTGCTTTTAACTTTTCGGTTTTGAATGACAATTGCCTTTTGATGGTTGCTCATGATGTGTGGTAATTTGTGAATCGATGGCTTTGAGATTCGAATATCGTTGTTGTTTATTTGTGACCTTCGATTCCAGTAATGTCGTATATATGTTCACAATCATGTTGCTAAAATAGAACCGTTAGCACACGCTAAGAGTAAGGCTAGCGCGCGCTAATGCAGCATGGGTAGCGCACGCTAAATATGTGTTGTAGCGCGCGTTAGTCAGTCTGGACAGAGGCTAGGGAACTACATTTTTTTTAGCCGTTAGGCCTAACCTTAGCAGTCAATCACCCGGGACTGTATTTTATGTGTGTTGTCAAGTAATGACAACTGTTTTGTATGAATGTGCGTTATGATTTTTTTTCGTTGCGCTAAGTGATAATTGATTGGGTTCGGCAAATTGATAAATTATGTTGCTGCGAGTGTGTTCGAACACGCTTTTCTAAAACTTTCATAAGTATGTGCAAGTGCGATTAACCGGCGGCTTCGTATGAACTTTGGAAATTGTTTGAAGTTTGCGAGCCGGCCTAGGATTCTCAAATAAAACCTCGACGGTATTTGAAAGAGTTGTTTTAAAGTACCTTGAACATTTTGTAAAATATTACTTTCGTTGATGTTTGTGTAGTGTTGGGAGAATTTTCGAAAATGATTTTAACGTATTGTTGCATTTTCAAATAATTCGAGTGAATGATTTTCAAAAATCTTTCACACCATTAAAATATTTTATTTCAAAAACCAATACGATTTTTATTTTCAAAAATATATAGTGAAAGATGAAAAATCTCACTCGATGTAAAGTTCAAACTCGGATTTGGAAATGTTAGAGTATGTAAGAATGATTTGATGATCTTGCATGGTTAACTTGTTAGTTGTTAACGGTGATGATGATACGTAGAGGCATGATGACTTCAAATGATTTCAAATGAGACGGTTAAAGTATGTTGTTTGCAAGTTTTGATGAAACAACCCGAGGTACCAAAAGTACTTTTAAAGTTTATTTTAAATATCATACGAATCCAAGGATTTTCAAAAGATTTTCTTTAAAAGGATACCTCGTGGATTTTCTTTTCGAGTTGTTATTGGTTACCTTATGTGATATGTCGTGCTGAGTTGGTACTTTAGTATAATATTTTGAGAAGTTGTGCAATCGTATTGAGTGGGGATCCGCTTAGTATGCCGATGGGCAGAGGACACAGTCGTGACCACGGTACTAATGGCCATGAAGATCGGATGTGGACCAAGTGGGTATAGTCGGGAAGGTTGCTATTCCAGCACTTCGTTCTCGTTGTTTAGGTTTTGGGACGAAACCTCTTTTAAAGGTGATATGATGTAATACCCACATTTTTCTTTCTTTCTCTTCTGTTTCGTCCAACCGTATCGACTCGACTGTGTTCGTTAATGCTTCGGACCTGGTGTTGTTTCTCACCTTTGTCATTCGAGCGAGTTCTGATATTGTCCCAAATTGGTCTATATATCGTTGTGACCTTTTCAAGTTCGGAAAATTAGTCTCGTTTTCGATCTTCCAACCCTTGGGCGGTGGAATTCCGTATTTGTTCAGCGATTGGCTCGCGTTTTGATTGATGTACCGTTGGGTTGGTCAATCGTACTGATTTTCGTCCGTTGTGTTTTGTGTTTGTTCGGATAATTGACTTGATTGTATTATCCAGTTGATGACGCTTGTCACTTGTTGGTTTTATTATATCCCTAACGGCGGCGTTGTGTTGGTCGTCGTGGAGCGTGTTTTCACGCTGTATATTCCTTTGCGTTGCTTCTAACGTTTCGCCGATGGGCGTAAGTTACACGTGTTGTTGCCCAAAATACTTATCCGAAGATTAATACTGCTGGAAGACGGACAACAAACAAATGCGGGAGCACTTCCGAGAGAAGATAAATAAAACAAGATTTGCCGGGTTTGTTAGGCCCGGGCTTGAATGCTCTCGCGAGATGTTATTAATACAAATATTCGTGGATACAAGTATTAATGAGAGAAATCTAAATAAAATGAGTGTAAAAGACTCGTTGATCGGCTCTTGAGCGAAGCTCGGTGTTCTTCGTCCGCCGTGTCTGCTCGAGGAGAAAAGGCCGGGAGAAGTAAGACCGAAAGAAAGCTGTTGCCAAGAGTTGGATGTTAGCCAAGTGCTGTATATTTGCCTCTGTATGGTGTGAAATGCAAAGGAAGCTGCAGCCTTTTTGTGGTAAAGGTTCGATCCCTTTTACAAGTGCTGGAAGCCATGCTTATATAGGGACAAATGTCCTGTCCTTTAGCCGCGATCGCTCGGCCATTTTAATATTCTGCCGATCGTCACGGCCAATACTTTAATGGGGCGATCTCTGGGCACAAAGCTAAAGTCCAAGGAAGATCTTGGGCCGTCCGAATAAAGTCCAATGCAAGTGGGCGCCACTGGCGGTCAATAAGGAGCCATCACGTGTCCGAGTCGGCCAACATGTGGCCCTACCGACAAGCTTTCGGCGGCTGTCCGGTGGTGGAGGGAATCATCGATTGTGGTCAATGGCCCGGATTCGCGGATCTTGTCTCCGGCCTTTGCACATGGTGCCGCCTTGAGGCTCGGCTTTGCCGACTTGGATGGCCATCGGTGGTGATCGACATGAGGCGGCCCCTGGATGGTCTTCGGAGGTCGTCATCGGCCAGTGGATGGAGGTCGCCAAGGGTCGGTCGCCAAGGGTAGGTCGCCAGTGCCGAGAGACGGCCGATCGCCAAGGGTCGGTCGCCGAGTATCGAGAGGCGATCGCCTTGATGTCGATCGCTCGGCACCGGATTCGCCAGGCCCTTCGGCCGCTTGCCTAGCATGTCCATCGGGCTAAGGCTCGGTCGCTGGTCGCCGATCGGCAGCTTGCCTTGGTCGCTCGCGGTGACTGGCCGCTCGGCACGTAAGTCGGTCGCTCGGCCTCGAGGCGATCGCTGTCAAGGTGTTAAATCTTGACACAACAATTGCCCCCGACTTGCTCCTATGTTGAAGACATGGGGCGAGGTGGTTCTTCTTGGTGATCGTGTACGGATGAGGACCAGGCGATCCGAGTGACTTAGGACTCGGACTTGGGCTTAATCATGGTCGATGGCTTAGCTATCTTTCGGTCTTGTACCGCAAAAACAACATCGGCGATCCCCATGGAAACTTGGTGGTTTCGCTTGCTTTGAGGAATCGTGCACAGTCGCGGAGATCGATGGACCGAGCCCATGACCGTGTCTTGGTGCACAAAGACAATGAGTGCCTCGTGACTCACTTTATTATGAGGGTCCTGTTAGTGCGCCTCGCCTTGTTTTTAAACGAAAGGCGTGCGGTCTCTCTAGAGGAGTCCTTGCGCGGCGGCGTCGGATGAATCAACTCCACGCCCGCGGCTTGTTAGCTCTGCTTCCACCTCGGCCACCATGGAGATGGCCGACCTCGACGGTGTACGTTGAGACGGGGTTGTGGAATGAGTCCACTGACATGTTGGAGGGCCCTCCGACTACGCCGGCCTCGTATTTAAACGAAGGGCGGGCGATCTTGGCCGAAAGGGACCTTGCATGGCCGGCAGTTCCATCGATTGCTGTGGCCATGGCTTTATGATGCGCGGTGGAGGCGATCTTAGGCCTTAGTCCGTCATGTTATATGGCCGGATCAGATGGCGATCGTGTCCACCGGCCGCTGATGATGTTGCGATCCGGCGGAAGGCGCGATCGTCGCTCGGCAGCCGATCGCTTTATTCGTAGGTCGGATATCGGCGATCGGCGGGAGTCGGTCCCTTATCTAGAATGTTGGACTGTAGGCGGTGAGCGAGTCCTCCGGCTCTTCTGGATAGTAGCGATCGGGCTGGTAGACTGGAGGTCGTCGTACGGGCGCCGATCGATCTACTCTTAGGCTGAGAAGAAGCCTTTGCACAGACAGAAATCTGCGGCTCTAGCCCGGAAGGCTGCGTAGGTCGTCGGCAGGGTCTTCGTGAGATGCCTGAACATAGGCGAGAAACCCTGAAAACCTCCTAGGACAGCGTAGAGGGCGGTCTCATCGCTTACGGGCTCGCCGTTGAGGATGATCATGTCAACCCGGTCGATGTAGTCCGAGTCGGACTCCTGTTCTCCTTGTCTGATTTGCATCATGCGATGGCGACCTCCTGGCCGGGCGACCCTGGTGGCGAAGTGTTCCGTGAAGACGTGCGCCAGCTCGTTAAAGGAGCCAATGGACCGAGGTGGCAATGAAGTGTACCACCGGTGGGCGAGGTCGCCCAAAGGTCGAGGGAACATTCGGCACTGGTCGCGTCGATGCCCCACACCCGGTCATGTAGATGTTGAACTTGTGCAGGTGTGCTTGGGGGTCCGATCGCCCTTGGTACACGGGTGTCTTAGGAGGGGCGATCGTGTGCTGCACCGGGGCGAGCTCGATGTCGATCGCGAGCGGCTCGCTTGGCGGGGCGATCGTCCTCACGGCGCCTGCCCCGGATTGCAGGAGCGCCTTCATGTCGTCGATCTGACGTTGCATTGCGGCGATCGCCGCGGCTCGGCTGCTTGCGGATCGGCTTTGGGGGCGGGGGCCGAGGCGATCGTGTACCGACCTCCGGACCCCACTGCTGCCGACCTCGGGAATTTGGCGAGCGGGAGCCAGGCGGCTGGATCGCCTTGTGAGGGCCGGGTAGGCCGAGCTCCTGGTGACGGACACCAACTCCGTCGTCTCGTAGCCGGGCCGACCGCCCCGGCCGCTGTGTCGGGTCGCTGCCCAGGCGATCGAAGACAGACGTGCCCCGGCTGCCGAGCGCCTCTTGTTGCGGGCGAGAGCCTCCTGGCGATTGCTCGGCCAGTAGTGCCTTGAGCTTCCGCTTGATCTTCCGGCGAGATACCGGGGGGGGCGGTAGCTGGAGGTGCGTCGAGTGCACTCTGTCGCTCCTGAAGGACGGCCAGGGCCCCTTCGATCTGTTCCTTGGTTCGGAACCGATCGAGCGAGAGGCTCGGGCCGCCTTCCCGGGACGTGGTCGAGCGCCTCCGGCCGCGGCGGCTACCTTCCACCATCGGCTGCGGCTCGGACTGGGACGGAACTGGGGGTCTGGCCGGCTGGCCAGCGGCTTTCTTCGACGCGGATGCGGAAGACATGATTTCTGAAGGATTTCTTTTGAAGTGCAGTGAGTGTCACTTCAAATATCTGCCCCGAGAACAGTGAGTGTTCTTCGGGACGGTAGGTGTAAAAAATCGAGGGTTGGATGCCCTCCTTCTAGCGCCAATTGTTGTTGCCCAAAATATTTATCCGAAGATTAATACTGCTGGAAGACGGACAACAAACAAATGCGGGAGCACTTCCGAGAGAAGATAAATAAAACAAGATTTGCCGGGTTTGTTAGGCCCGGGCTTGAATGCTCTCGCGAGATGTTATTAATACAAATATTCGTGGATACAAGTATTAATGAGAGAAATCTAAATACAATGAGTGTAAAAAGACTCTGTTGATCCGGCTCTTGAGCGAAGCTCGGTGTTCTTCGTCCCGCCGGTAATCTGCTCGAGGAGAAAAGGCCGGGAGAAGTAAGACCGAAAGAAAGCTGTTGCCAAGAGTTGGATGTTAGCCAAGTGCTGTATATTTGCCTCTGTATGGTGTGAAATGCGAAGGAAGCTGCAGCCTTTTTGTGGTAAAGGTTCGATCCCTTTTACAAGTGCTGGAAGCCATGCTTATATAGGGACAGCCGGGTCCTGTCCTTTAGCTGCCGATCGCCTGCTGGCCATTTTAATATTCTGCCGATCGTCTGCCGGCCAATACTTTAATGGGGCGATCTCCTGGGCTGTCAGGCTAAAGTCCAAGGAAGATCTTGTTTGTCGAATAAAGTCAATGCGATGTTTGGCGCCCGGTGGCGGTCAATAAGGAGCCATCACGTGTCCGGAGTCAGTCAACATGTGGCCCTACTGACAAGCTTTCGGCGGCCTGTCGGCTGGTGGAGGGAATCTGTCAGATTGTGGTCAATGGCCCGGGATTCGCGGATCTTGTCCTGGCCTTTGCACATGGTGCCAGTCTTGAGGCTCGGCTTTTGCCGACTTGGATGGCCATCGGTGGTGATCGACATGAGGCGGTCGTCCCTGGATGGTCTTCGGAGGTCGTCATCGGCTAGTGGATGGAGGTCGCCAAGGGTCGGTCGCCAAGGGTAGGTCGCCAGGTGCCGAGAGACGGTCGATCGCCAAGGGTCGGTCGCCGAGTACTGAGAGGCGATAGCCTTGATGTCGATCGCTCGGCACCGGGATTCGCCCTGGGCCCTTCGGTTGCTTGATCTAGCATGTCCATCGGGCTAAGGCTCGGTCGCACAGTCGCCCGTCGCGAGCTTGCCTTGGTCGCTCGGCAGTGA
The DNA here is from genome assembly GCA_033398695.1 of Orobanche coerulescens. Classification (NCBI taxonomy): domain Eukaryota; kingdom Viridiplantae; phylum Streptophyta; class Magnoliopsida; order Lamiales; family Orobanchaceae; genus Orobanche; species Orobanche coerulescens. The sequence goes on along the minus strand of CM065804.1, from coordinate 188,222,123 downwards.
CTCGGTCGCTCGGCCTGTAAGTCGGTCGCTCGGCCTCGGAGGCGATCGCCGGTCGGAAGGTGTTAAATCTTGACACAACAACGCGTTTCCTTGCGTATCTCGTTGAGTTTTCCTGGCGGGATATTGCTTCTCCCTACTTGTTTTAAGTTTCGGGACGAAACTTCTTTTAAGGAGGGTAGAATGTAATATCCGCAATTTTCGATTTTTGGGTAAATTTCGTTTTCAGCCGGAGTCCGTTTTGACGACTCGCTCATGACCGTTTCATCATTTAGAGAATGATTAATTCTGCACTTTTTGTCATCCGAGTTCGTTTCGGTATCGTTTTGTTGAGTTCCGAGCTTTTTAGCGACTTTTCCGCACTTGAGTTCGATTCTTGCGAATCTCGTCCGAAACTGTTGTTTCGAGTTTCTCGTAAGTTCATTTAATGTTATTATTCATGTTTCGAGCTTTGGTTTGGTGTTTCGATCGCGTATCGTGATTTTCGGACGTTTTGGGCCATTTTCGTAATTTCCCAAAGTTTTGGGTAACTACTTCCGTTGTTGAATTCCGAGCCTTCGGGTGGTCGGAATTGTGTGTTCTCTTACCTCTTAGATTTGTCTTTTCGAGTACGTCGTAACCGTACCATCGATTCGTATTCAGGTTCGGGTTTCGGGGTCGTTCGGGCCGTCGGAGTTGGCCGTGAGTCATGGCCGGCGATGCAGGCCAGGCCGGCCAGCCGAGCCACGGCCGTAGTGATCGGCGGCTCACGCCGAGTCACGGCCGTAGTGCTCGGCGCCTCTGGCCGGCGAGCGCCGCCGTGGCCGCGGCACATTCCGGCAGGCGGCACACTCTGTGGCATTTTTCGCCAAACCGATGCGGGTGCCGCGGCACATGTCGGCCGGGGCATGCTGCACCCGACCACTGGAGCCATTTTTGGCCTGTGCCGCGGCACACTCCCATTGGCAGACACTGCGGCACTTATTTATGGTCCTGCACACGTGTTTTTGGCCATTTTTCTCCTTCTTCTCCTTCTCTTCCGCGAATGAGGGTGATATTACCATGGAGCCATGTTGTTTAACAACAAATCCATGAAGTTCTTGAGTTCATATCATCAATCAATCATCCGTTATCATCCTTTGATCCAGCGAATCAAGGTAATCTTCCTTAGAACCCTAATTTCGTGAATTTGGGGGGTTTTTGCATTTTTGTCCGATTCGTTCCGTGTTGTTGATTAATTCATGATGGGTATGATTAATCTTGGTAGTATTATTGTGTTTAACATCATTTAATCCATTGTTCTTCGTCGAATCGAAGTATATTTCTTGATTTCTTTCAAATTGACTTTTTGGGGGATTTGTTCTCGATCTCGTTTTTCATCCATTTTTGATGGATCGATTGTGGTTAAATGATGTTGTTAAACATATTCTATGGATTTTATATCCATATTTCAACTTGGAATTCCGTTTTCGGGTTTTGACGGAACGAATCGTGTTCGTGGCCGTTTTGGGGGAAACGCTTGAACTTTCGTCATTTGTTCTTTGAATTAAGCGACTTTGGGTCGTACTTTGGAATTCATTTTCGTTGTTATTGTTTTAGTTCGTAGTTCTTTGTTGCGGATTGTCGTTCGGTGGAGTCGGTGAGTTCGTATTCGGTTCGTGCCAACCTACTTCGGCCGATTCTCTGCGTTGTGGTTATTCGAGGCAAGTATCTTGCCCATACATTACGTGTTTTGTGGATATAATGGTTTCTAAGTGTTGATATGTGCTAAATAAATATCTATAACCATTTTTTTAAAGAATCGGTATATTTACCATCATGGTTTTCGTAAAGGTGAACCGTGTGTGTCGGGAATTAATATGCTTAGTTGGATATGTGTGCTAGTGATGAGTATAGGATCACCTTACTTTCGTGTGATGTCATTATGTATGATTATGGTGTCGGTAAATGTAAAGTGTAATTCTCTTGTGAAATTATGTGCTTGAATTCACGTGGTTATGGATGAATATGTGAGTTGTGTGATATTGGTTGTGTCATTCAGTGCTGTTGAAATCTTGTGCTCCCTTGTGAATTGATATAGTTCTGGGTCGTGAGTACGTGTTGGATAATATGGCCATTCTAGCAAGGTACCTCGACTATATATATATTTTATGTGTTTGACCTTTGAGAGTTGTGGTTTTGAAATCGGTGAGTTGTTACTCTTCCACCTGGGGATGACATGTGGCCTCTGGGGGCCGATACTAATGGGTACGGCCACGGAAGTGGACTTGGGTGCGTGTGTTGATGTTCTTCCACCTGGGGACGGTTCGACGGGGCCTCTGGGGGCCGATACTAATGGGTACGACCGCGGAAGTGGTTTCCCACCTGGGGATGGTCCGACGGGGCCTCTGGGGGCCGATACTAATGGGTACGGCCACGGGTTACCAAGTGTGGTTTCTGTGATATTGATGTTGATGTTTTGATAATTAATTGTGATATGTCCGGAGTATCACAATGCTTTACCTTCGGGTCAAGAGACATTATATATCGAGTCTTGGTGCTTGGCTAGAATGGCATAAGAATAATGTGTTATGTGCAATGCGTCCTTGTAAGTGAATTGAAGTGGATGACCGGTCGTGGACCTGTGTTTTGTGACCAACGCAGCTTGGGTCGTGGACCCGTGTTTTGTTAAACGGATTTGTATTTTGGAAAATGAACTTTGGTGTGACCACTAAATGGCTTTCGAGGAATTAAGAACTTTTCAATTTCTGATGTTTTCAAAACTCCCGAGATTTGGAGATATTTTCAAAATGCTTACTTGCTTCGTTTCTGCTTTCAAGACTTGAACTATTTTTAACTAAATATATCTCGGGAAGTCTTTCGTTATATTCTCAGAATGTGTTGTGTATGGCTCGTATTTGCACTTTATACTTGCACTAGCGAAACAGTGGAGTTTTGCTAACCCCCGAGTAATCGGGGGGTGGATATCTGTATTGTGTCCAGGTACACGCAGGTTTTCGGGAGCAAGACAGGATCGGTACGAGGGATGATGAAAGACGAATGATACTAATCACACGAAGGCCAGTTTTGGGTTCAGTTAGTCGGAGTCCATTGTATTGTCTTTTCCGCTGTCTTATTGTTTGTGGTGGTAATTATTTTACCCTTGCGTGGGTATGAGTCTGTGTAATATCCGTCATTTTTATAATGTAATATTATTAATTATAATAATATTATAATGCATTTCATGTTATTTAATTTCATTTAAGGAATCATGAACATTTAGTTCGACGTATCACAAGTCCTAGCCCGAGTCAATTTCTCAAGTTAATATTAGTCATTTTTATGATAATTAAAGGTATTATTATTATTATTATATTTACAATAGGAACGATATTAATATTAATAGTATTAATATTTTTATCTTCATTATATTTATATATCATCATTTATATTACTTTCGATATTATTATTAGTATCGATATTATTAATTATTACCATTGTTATTATTAATTTTATAATAATTATTATTATTATTATTAGCATTATTATTATTGTTTTTATCATTGGCCCAAATACACATTGTGCTGACCCATAATAATATTACAAACCCAGGAAATTAATACAAGCCCAAAAAGAAATTAATTAACCCTAACCCTAAACCTACAGTATAAATATACAGCCTCTACTGTACAAATACACAATACAACACATACAACACAGAATACACCTTTTCTTCCCAGCGCCGTCTTCTTCTTCTTCTCCTTCGTTCCACAACAACAAAAAAAAAATGAAAAAGGAAAAGAAAATACAACACAGAAACTTGCTGCAAGGAGGAAGGAGGAGCAGACACGTCTTCATCTTCATCGACCGTCCAAATTCAACGAGTCATCTGAATCTCAACAGGAGGTAAGCTGCCGATTTATTCTCGGAATCATAATCATAAATCCGAAGAATATGAATTCAATCAAACACAGAAACCTCAACCCAGAAATTTAAACCAACAGAATCACAAATCAAGATAATTTCGGCCGCGCCCAAACCGAAAATCATCAACACCGAACTCAAATCCAGAAAAACAAGAATCATCAACCAACTCGGCCGAACTCATGGCCAAACCCGAAACATCTTCCAAATCCGAAATTCACTGTCCGAACCAGAAACCCCATCAAAACTCAATTTACATTACCTGAACCTATATTCCAAGCCCAAATCCAATGAAATCGAAAACGAGATTTAACACGAATCTACCTTTTAATGCCCGAAGCCTAATCGACCGGAACCCGGATCCAGTTCAGGCCCGACCCTTCAACACGGACCAGATTCGAACTCTCTTCCGTCAGCCCGACCTCAAAACCCAACCAGGCCCGTACGAACCACCCAATTCAGATTTGCCGGAAACTCCGTTCCGCCGCACGCAGCCAACACCTCCAGGAACCGCCTTCACCTTCATTCTTCCTCCCGCACCGCTGCACCCGAGCCGATTTTTCGCCCGCCTAATTTCGACTTGCTGTGTGTGTGTGGGATTTCAGTATGTGTGTGTGCGTCTTTTATTTTTTGGGGAAATCTTCTCCCGGCCGAGAAGGGAGAGTGCAGTGAGAGGGAGGATATAGAGAGAGAGAGAGAGAGAGAGAGAGAAGAGTGCAGAAAGGATGAAGACTCACGGGAGAAATGAAGAAATAATCTCGGTCGGCTGCAGCTAGGTTAAGGGGTATTTATACCCCCGAATTTTTAGGACTTTTCAATTTAGTCCTCCCAATTTTCATTAGTATCCAATTCAGCCCCAGTCAGTATTATTAATTCGATTTTTACCCATTCAGTTTCTCAACTTTTACATTCTGACCCCAGTCAACTTTAAAACTTGAATTTAATCCTAATTTTGACCGAGACATTTAAAATATTGACTTCCAATTAATATTAATAATTAATCTGAAATTATGCATAAGTATTTTAATTTCAGTCATTAATAATGTTAACCCTTCGGTTAATATTAATTAGTAATTATAATTTATTTTCAGTTATTATATAGTGATATTCGTATCCTTTCATTTATTATATAAATAATAAGTTATAAGGATTTTAATTATTATTATTATTATATGTAGACTTTGTCAAGGATTTACGGGCTTAGGATCGTGAGTCGAGCATCTTCATTTCAAGTCGACATCATCATTTTTTCGTGGGAATCTTCACTATCACTTTAATTGCTTTAATTGGGTACTGTATGTGATCTTCTATTCATGTTTAAAATTTATATGCACGTTGTAATTCAGGCTAACCTGTTTTCATGTAAGAGGCTATCTTAAGATATATGTTGTTGCGGGGACACCTGCGCAACCTCAATATTCACATGCGTGTTCGATTCATGTTATGTGGTATTGTGTTTATGTTTTATGTTGTTGCGGGGACACCTGCGCAACCTCAATATTCACATGCTTGCTCGATTCATGTTATGTGGTATTGTGTTTATGTTTGATGTTGTTGCGGGGGCACCTGCGCAACCTCAATATTCGTGTATGCGTGCTCGATTCATGCTATACGTAATATTGTGAGTATGCAATTACGTTGAGGAAAAATGTGATAGATTATTCATGTTATGCTTTCCATGAGATTGTATATTCGTGATCAGTGTGATTTCCACGAGCTGAAGGAAGCTCACCCCCACCTTTATTGAACCTGCAGGTTGAACCGAGCCGGATGGACGAAGGAGCGAGCCGAGAGGGCATATGAAAGATGAAATTATTATATGATGTTTCTTTGTCAAATGTTTGAAAACTTATTTGGGGAAACGTTGATCAGAAATTTATAAATTATGATTTATTTTCTTCCGCCGCAAATTTTTACCTCGCATTTATGATGTAATGTCACCTTATTTAAAGGTATTTATTTTTTATGTCATTGTAGCGACTCGACTTTGTAGGCGAGAATTTTTATATTCTCAAGAAAATTATTCTTCTCAAAATTTACCTTTTATTTATTTTCCCCCATTATTTACCCTAGAAAGTCGGGGCGTTACATAGTGGTATCAGAGCGTGTTTTACCTTTCTTTAGACTCGCTAAAATGTAAAGGTATCATATGCTCTCAGCTTCGCCACTTCGTCACTCCGTCTGAGGTACCAAATTTCAGTTATTATTCATGCATATGTCATTTCATTTTATGCACATAATTATTTATGCATGTACGAACTGTTAGAATGGCCAAACCTAGAATGACTCCACGTAAGAAGCTCCCAACTACTTTTGACTCGCGTCTCCTAGCGCGTAAGGACTGGTGGGACGACCCTAGTCTACCAGAAAATGCGCCACACTACGTCATTAATAGACTAAGTAAGTGGTTAAAATCTGGGAAACAAGGTTCCGTCACCCGCCAGCTAGAGCACTTGATGGAGAAATTATCCGAAGACTGGAGTTGCTGCATCTTCCGGCTTTGGAAAAGGGCCATCAAGAGATCGCTTGAAGAGCGAGAGGCTACGGACGATTTCCAATTTGTCGCTGGGCGCCTATTGGATTTATATGCTCGAGAGGAGATTCCAGCTGCAAATTGGGATGCCGACTCCACGGACGAGGAAGACTCGGAGTAGGATCCTGAAGAAGATCCAGAAGAAGATCCGGAAGAAATTACTGATGAAAGCTCAAGGGTGGATCTCGCCGAAAATATGAAGGACGTGTTGATGACAGATATCGAGTCTGAAGATGAAGTCATTTCGTGGATTGAGCCACGATCCCCTATTCCCATTGTATAGATTATTAGTAGTGATTATGGGAGTAGTGCATGTAGACTCGATAACTATCAACGTGAAGATAGAGATTAACAAACATAGCTTCTTAGCTAACTTGCACATAGTGGAACTTAGCGATTTTGATGTTATTTTGGGTATGGATTGGTTGGACAAGCATAGAGCTGTAGTTGAATGCTACGAAAGGAGAGTAACTTTATGTCCGTCTGTTGATGTCAAGACCGTATTCGAGGGAATTAGACACAGCAGTACACTGAAGGTGATTTCTGCCATGAAAGCTGTGAAAACGTTGAAGAAGCGAAGTTGCCAAGGATTCTTGGTGAACGTGATGGGGAAAACAACTTCGGAGAAGACGGTAGCTGATGTACCTATCGTCAAAGAGTATCCAGATGTCTTTCCCGAAGACTTGCCCGGAGTTCCACCGAATCGTCAAGTTGAGTTCTCGATTGATCTAGTGCCAGGAGCGGCACCAATATCGAAGGCTCCCTATAGGATGGCGCCTAAGGAGTTACAAGAGTTGAAGGTACAACTCCAGGAACTGCTCAACTCTGGATTCATCCGATCGAGTGTTTCGCCATGGGGTGCGCCAGTGCTCTTCGTGAAGAAAAAGGACGGAAGTTTGAGGATGTGTATTGACTATCGTAAACTTAATCGACTCACGATAAAGAATAAATATCCACTTCCTAGAATAGAGGACCTATTCGATCAACTTAGAGGGTCGGGAGTATTTTCGAAGATAGATTTGAGATCCGGATATCACCAGCTGAGGATTAAGAGTGATGATATCCCGAAGACCGCATTTCGAACTCGTTATGGACATTATGAATTTATAGTGATGCCATTTGGTTTGACTAATGCGCCAGCGGTATTCATGGACCTCATGAACCGTGTATTTCAACCTTATTTGGATAAGTTTGTCATTGTGTTTATTGATGACATACTTGTATATTCGAAGACCAAGGTTGAACATGAGCAACATCTTAGAACAGTATTGGGAATACTGCGCAAGGAGAAGTTATATGCGAAATTCAACAAGTGCGAATTCTGGCTTAACCGAGTTGCATTTTTGGGTCATGTGGTCACTTCTAAAGGAATTGAGGTTGACCCGATTAAAGTTGAGGCAGTCAATGATTGGAAAGTACCGAGTAATGCGAATGAAGTTCGAAGCTTCTTGGGATTAGCCGATTTTTATCGGAGATTCATCGAGGGATTTTCGAAGATAGCTGCACCGATGACTAAGTTGACTAGGAAGGGGGAAGCTTTCTTATGGAATGAGAAATGCGAAAGGAGTTTCCAAGAACTTAAGCAAAGATTAACTGCTGCACGGTATTGACGATTCCCGATCCGACGAAAGAATTTGTCATCTACGGTGATGCATCCAAACAAGGTTTAGGATGTGTATTAATGCAAGAGGGCAAGGTAGTTGCCTATGCTTGAGACAGTTGAAACCGCACGAGTGAACTATCCTACTCATGATTTGGAATTAGCGGCGGTAGTTCATGCCTTGAAGATTTGGAGGCATTACCTATATGGAGGTAAGTGTGAAATCTATACGAGACCACAAAAGTAAAATATATTTTCACACATAAGGAATTGAATATGAGGCGCGCAGATGGCTTGAGTTGGTCAAAGACTACGATTGTACAATTCATTACCACCCGGTAAAGCAAACGTAGTTCTTGATGCACTAAGCCGTAAGGCAAGAGGAGACCTAACTTGTTTGTTGACCAAGGAGGAAGCTTGGTCAAGGAATTTGCAAGGATGAACCTTGAGATGGCTACACCATCGAGTCCGGTTGAGTCATTATTGGCTAGTTTGGTGGTACAACCAACCTTGAGAGAACAAATCAAAGAAGGTCAAGGGCGGGGCGACTTCTTGGTCAAGATGAAAGAACGTACTCTTTCGGTGAGAATAAAGGCTTTAGCGTGTCCGATGATGGCACGATGTATTATGAAGGGAGGATTTGTGTGCCCAATATTGTTAAGTTGAGAGAAGCTATATTGAAGGAGGCACATAGTACTCCATATACACACCACAGGAGTACAAAGATGTATCAAGATCTTAAGGGGACATTTTGGTGGGAAGGTTTGAAGAGAGATGCGGCGAGACTTTGTCGAGAAAGTGTATTGTTTGTCGGCAAGTGAAGGCGAACACCAACGCCCCTTTGGATTACTTAAGTCACTTCATATCCCCGGAATGGAAATGGGAACACATTACGATGGACTTTGTGGTAGGTTTGCCTCGAACGGAAAGAGGAAATCACGCTATTTGGGTTGTTGTCGACCGACTCACAAAGTCAGCTCATTTTCTCCCAGTTAAGATGAACTTTCGAATGGATCAGTATGCTCAACTGTATATCAGGGAGACTATTAAGTTGCATGGAGTGCCAGTCTCTATAGTATCCGATAGGGATACTCGTTTCACATCGCGTTTTTGGGAGAGTTTGCAAGAAGCTTTGGGAACGCAGTTGAATTTTAGTACGGCTTATCATCCTCAAACTGATGGTCACCCGAGAGGACCATCCAGATCCTTGAGGATATGTTGCAGCATGTGTGCTAGATATGGTAAATAATTGGGAGCATTGTTGCCTTTGGTAGAATTTGCTTACAATACAGATTACAATCGGACGATCGGTATGGCACCGTATGAAGCCCTATATGGTAGAAAGTGTCGATCACCCGTATTGGGATGAGGTAGGAGAAAGGAGGATTTTGGGTCCCGAGATGATCGAGCAAACAGTTGGCATGGTGGATAAGATTCGTGAGAGGATCAAGATAGCCCAGGACCGTCAGAAGTCTTACGCCGACAAGCGTAGGAAAGATTTCGAATTCTGTGTTGGCGACAAAGTATTCCTGAAGGTATCTCCTACAAAGGGAATTGTTCGTTTTGGTCCGAGGAGCAAGTTGAGACCAAGGTATATTGGACCGTTCGAAATCCTCGAGCGGATTGGAGAGTTAGCTTACCGTTTGGCTTTACCCCCAGAACTTTCGGCTGTGCACAACGTCTTCCATGTATCATTGTTGAGGAAATATGTGCACGATCTCAGCCACGTCATCAACTATACCTCTGTAGAGATGAACAAAGACCTTACCTATAAAGAACAACCAGAACTGACGATCGATCAGTCCGGCAATTGAGGAATAAAGAGAAGGTGTTCGTCAAGATCCAATGGCGTAACCACACCCAGGATGAAGCTACTTGGGAGCGCGAAGAGGAACTTCAAGCTCGTTATCCGAATTTCTTCAATCAAGGTATATCATTTATTTTCGAGGACGAAAATTTTTCTAAGAGGGGTAGGATGTAATACCCGTCATTTTTATAATGTAATATTATTAATTATAATAATATTATAATGCATTTCATGTTATTTAATTTCATTTAAGGAATCATGAACATTTAGTTCGACGTATCACAAGTCCTAGCCCGAGTCAATTTCTCAAGTTAATTTCAAAACATTTAATATTAGTCATTTTTATGATAATTAAAGGTATTATTATTATTATAATATTTATAATAGGAACGATATTAATATTAATAGTATTAATATTTTTATCTTCATTATATTTATATATCATCATTTATATTACTTTCGATATTATTATTAGTATCGATATTATTAATTATTACCATTGTTATTATTAATTTTATAATTATTATTATTATTATTATTATTAGCATTATTATTATTGTTTTTATCATTGGCCCAAATACACATTGTGCTGACCCATAATAATATTACAAACCCAGGAAATTAATACAAGCCCAAAAAGAAATTAATTAACCCTAACCCTAAACCTACAGTATAAATGTAAAGTGTAATTCTCTTGTGAAATTATGTGCTTGAATTCACGTGGTTATGGATGAATATGTGAGTTGTGTGATATTGGTTGTGTCATTCAGTGCTGTTGAAATCTTGTGCTCCCTTGTGAATTGATATAGTTCTGGGTCGTGAGTACGTGTTGGATAATATGGCCATTCTAGCAAGGTACCTCGACTATATATATATTTTATGTGTTTGACCTTTGAGAGTTGTGGTTTTGAAATCGGTGAGTTGTTACTCTTCCACATGGGGATGGCATGTGGCCTCTGGGGGCCGATACTAATGGGTACGGCCACGGAAGTGGACTTGGGTGCGTGTGTTGATGTTCTTCCACCTGGGGACGGTTCGACGGGACCTCTGGGGGCCGATACTAATGGGTACGACCGCGGAAGTGGTTTCCCACCTGGGGATGGTCCGACGGGGCCTCTGGGGGCCGATACTAATGGGTACGGCCACGGGTTACCAAGTGTGGTTTCTGTGATATTGATGTTGATGTTTTGATAATTAATTGTGATATGTCCGGAGTATCACAATGCTTTACGCTCGGGGTCAAGAGACATTATATATCGAGTCTTGGTGCTTGGCTAGAATGGCATAAGAATAATGTGTTATGTGCAATGCGTCCTTGTAAGTGAATTGAAGTGGATGACCGGGTCGTGGACCCTGTGTTTTGTGACCGGAACGGTTGGGTCGTGGACCCCGTGTTTTGTTAAACGGATTTGTATTTTGGAAAATGAACTTTGGGGCTGTGACCCTAAATGGCTTTCGAGGAATTAAGAACTTTTCAATTTCTGATGTTTTCAAAACTCCCGAGATTTGGAGATATTTTCAAAATGCTTACTTGCTTCGTTTCTGCTTTCAAGACTTGAACTATTTTTAACTAAATATATCTCGGGAAGTCTTTCGTTATATTCTCAGAATGTGTTGTGTATGGCTCGTATTTGCACTTTATACTTGCACTAGCGAAACAAAGGAGTTTGCTAACCCCAGTGTCGGGGGTGGATATCTGTATTGTGTCCAAGTACACGCAGGTTTTCGGGAGCAAGACAGGATCGGTACGAGGGATGATGAAAGACGAATGATACTAATCACACGAAGGCCAGTTTTGGGTTCAGTTAGTCGGAGTCCATTGTATTGTCTTTTCCGCTGTCTTATTGTTTGTGGTGGTAATTATTTTACCCTTGCGTGGGTATGAGTCTGTGTAATACCCGTCATTTTTATAATGTAATATTATTAATTATAATAATATTATAATGCATTTCATGTTATTTAATTTCATTTAAGGAATCATGAATATTTAGTTCGACGTATCACAAGTCCTAGCCCGAGTCAATTTCTCAAGTTAATTTCAAAACATTTAATATTAGTCATTTTTATGATAATTAAAGATATTATTATTATTATTATAATATTTATAATAGGAACGATATTAATATTAATAGTATTAATATTTTTATCTTCATTATATTTATATATCATCATTTATATTACTTTTGATATTATTATTAGTATCGATATTATTAATTATTACCATTGTTATTATTAATTTTATAATTATTATTATTATTATTATTAGCATTATTATTATTGTTTTTATCATTGGCCCAAATACACATTGTGCTGACCCATAATAATATTACAAACCCAGGAAATTAATACAAGCCCCAAAAGAAATTAATTAACCCTAACCCTAAACCTACAGTATAAATATACAGCCTCTACTGTACAAATACACAATACAACACATACAACACAGAATACACCTTTTCTTCCCAGCGCCGTCTTCTTCTTCTTCTCCTTCGTTCCACAACAAAAAAAAAAAAATGAAAAAGGAAAAGAAAATACAACACAGAAACTTGCTACAAGGAGGAAGGAGGAGCAGACACGTCTTCATCTTCATCGACCGTCCAAATTCAACGAGTCATCTGAATCTCAACAGGAGGTAAGCTGCCGATTTATTCTCGGAATCATAATCATAAATCCGAAGAATATGAATTCAATCAAACACAGAAACCTCAACCCAGAAATTTAAACCAACAAAATCACAAATCAAGATAATTTCGGCCGCGCCCAAACCGAAAATCATCAACACCGAACTCAAATCCAGAAAAACAAGAATCATCAACCAACTCGGCCGAACTCATGGCCAAACCCGAAACATCTTCCAAATCCGAAATTCACTGTCCGAACCAGAAACCCCATCAAAACTCAATTTACATTACCTGAACCTATATTCCAAGCCCAAATCCAACGAAATCGAAAACGAGATTTAACACGAATCTACCTTTTAATGCCCGAAGCCTAATCGACCGGAACCCGGATCCAGTTCAGGCCCGACCCTTCAACACGGACCAGATTCGAACTCTCTTCCGTCAGCCCGACCTCAAAACCCAACCAGGCCCGTACGAACCACCCAATTCAGATTTGCCGGAAACTCCGTTCCGCCGCACGCGGCCAACACCTCCAGGAACCGCCTTCACCTTCATTCTTCCTCCCGCACCGCTGCACCCGAGCCGATTTTTCGCCCGCCTGATTTCGACTTGCTGTGTGTGTGTGGGATTTCAGTATGTGTGTGTGCGTCTTTTATTTTTTGGGGAAATCTTCTCCCGGCCGAGAAGGGAGAGTGCAGTGAGAGGGAGGATATATATATATATATATATATAGAGAGAGAGAGAGAGAGAGAGAGAGAAGAGTGCAGAAAGGATGAAGACTCACGGGAGAAATGAAGAAATAATCTCGGTCAATTTGCGGCTAGGTTAAGGGTATTTATACCCGAATTTTTAGGACTTTTCAATTTAGTCCTCCCAATTTTGATAGTATCCAATTCAGCCCCGATCGGTATTATTAATTCGATTTTTACCCATTCAGTTTCTCAACTTTTACATTCGACCCGATCAACTTTAAAACTTGAATTTAATCCTAATTTTGACCGAGACATTTAAAATATTGACTTCCAATTAATATTAATAATTAATCTGAAATTATGCATAAGTATTTTAATTTCAGTCATTAATAATGTTAACCTTTCGGTTAATATTAATTAGTAATTATAATTTATTTTCAGTTATTATATAGTGATATTCGTATCCTTTCATTTATTATATAAATAATAAGTTATAAGGATTTTAATTATTATTATTATTATTATTATATGTAGACTTTGTCAAGGATTTACGGGCTTAGGACTGTGAGTCGAACATCTTCATTTCAAGTCAGACATCATCATTTTTTCAGGTGGGAATCTTCACTATCACTTTAATTGCTTTAATTGGACCGTGTATGTGATCTTCTATTCATGTTTAAAATTTATGTGCACGTTGTAATTCAGGCTAACCTGTTTTCGTGTAAGAGGCTATCTTAAGATATATGTTGTTGCGGGGACACCTGCGCAACCTCAATATTCACATGCGTGTTCGATTCATGTTATGTGGTATTGTGTTTATGTTTTATGTTGTTGCGGGGACACCTGCGCAACCTCAATATTCACATGCTTGCTCGATTCATGTTATGTGGTATTGTGTTTATGTTTGATGTTGTTGCGGGGGCACCTGCGCAACCTCAATATTCGTGTATGCGTGCTCGATTCATGCTATACGTAATATTGTGAGTATGCAATTACGTTGAGGAAAAATGTGATAGATTATTCATGTTATGCTTTCCATGAGATTGTATATTACTGTGATCAGTGTGATTTCCACGAGCTGAAGGAAGCTCACCCCCACCTTTATTGAACCTGCAGGTTGAACCGAGCCGGGTGGACGAAGGAGCGAGCCGAGAGGGCATATGAAAGATGAAATTATTATATGATGTTTCTTTGTCAAATGTTTGAAAAATTATTTGGGGAAACGTTGATCAGAAATTTATAAATTATGATTTATTTTCTTCCGCCGCAAATTTTTACCTCGCATTTATGATGTAATGTCACCTTATTTAAAGGTATTTATTTTTTATGTCATTGTAGCGACTCGACTTTGTAGGCGAGAATTTTTATATTCTCAAGAAAATTATTCTTCTCAAAATTTACCTTTTATTTATTTTTCCCCATTATTTACCCTAGAAAGTCGGGGCGTTACAGTCTGGATGAGTTTATGTATTTTTATTTGTAAGTTAGTGTCGAAAGACCAAATCGGTCTATTGCTTCGTTATTTTGATTCGTCGGTATGTAATGTAATGTGTTGTTTTGATGTCTAGCCTGGTGGATCCTCGAGGAGAGGGTCTGCGGCGTGTAATATTCCCGGTTCGGTCTGGGGGTGTTACATTTATGGTATCAGAGCCAGGTTGAGAAAACCTAGGCTGTCGGGTCGAGTTATGTGTTGTTGAGTCTTGTATTGTCAGATTTTGTCTGAGTGAGTCGTGTCGCGACGCGTCGTTTGGAATGTCGGCCGTGATTAGTATCAGGGTGCAGCCATCATCTTCGTGCGATCTGTGGATGTAAGTCTCCATACTACGGGTTGTACCACGAGCTATACGAGCCCGTGTGATTCTGTGTTATGTAGTTAGTATTTGAAGGTGCATAGTGAGTAAGTGACATATATTTGTTGATTCCCGTCTTGCGCTAAAATGTAGAATGATATTGCTGAATGTATCTTTGTATAAACCGTTTTTCTTGCAAGAGTATAAACCTTGGAATTTTAAGTTTTCGAATCCTTTCGGGGAGTCACGTAAAATTTTTAAAATGTCCTCCAAGGGAGGAGAAAGTAGATTTTCGTATGTTGACCTCAAGGCTGTAAGTTCTGAAAACTCGAATTATTGATAATTCTTTTCCACTGTGTACTATAAGTTTTCAAAACACGAGTTTTGAACTCAAAATGAGTTCTACAAAATATACTCAAGACGTGACCCTTGCTTTTAACTTTTCGGTTTTGAATGACAATTGCCTTTTGATGGTTGCTCATGATGTGTGGTAATTTGTGAATCGATGGCTTTGAGATTCGAATATCGTTGTTGTTTATTTGTGACCTTCGATTCCAGTAATGTCGTATATATGTTCGCAATCATGTTGCTAAAATAGAACCGTTAGCACACGCTAAGAGTAAGGCTAGCGCGCGCTAATGCAGCATGGGTAGCGCACACTAAATATGTGTTGTAGCGCGCGTTAGTCAGTCTGGACAGAGGCTAGGGAACTACATTTCTTTTAGCCGTTAGGCCTAACCTTAGCAGTCAATCACCCGGGACTGTATTATATGTGTGTTGTCAAGTAATGACAAATGTTTGGTATGAATGTGCGTTATGATTTTTTTTCATTGCGCTAAGTGATAATTGATTGGGTTCGGCAAATTGATAAATTATGTTGCTGCGAGTGTGTTCGAACACGCTTTTCTAAAACTTTCATAAGTATGTGCAAGTGCGATTAACCGGCGGCTTCGTATGAACTTTGGAAATTGTTTGAAATTTGCGAGCCGGCCTAGGATTCTCAAATAAAACCTCGACAGTATTTGAAAGAGTTGTTTTAAAGTACCTTGAAAATTTTGTAAAATATTACCGTCGTTGATGTTTGTGTAGTGTTGGGAGAATTTTCAAAAATGATTTTAACGTATTGTTGCATTTTCAAATAATTCGAGTGAATGATTTTCAAAAATCTTTCACACCATAAAAATATTTTATTTCAAAAACCAATACGATTTTTATTTTCAAAAATATATAGTGAAAGATGAAAAATCTCACTCGATGTAAAGTTCAAACTCGGATTTGGAAATGTTAGAGTATGTAAGAATGATTTGATGATCTTGCATGGTTAACTTGTTAGTTGTTAACGGTGATGATGATACGTAGAGGCATGATGACTTCAAATGATTTCAAATGAGACGGTTAAAGTATGTTGTTTGCAAGTTTTGATGAAACAACCCGAGGTACCAAAAGTACTTTTAAAGTTTATTTTAAATATCATACGAATCCAAGGATTTTCAAAAGATTTTCTTTAAAAGGATACCTCGTGGATTTTCTTTTCGAGTTGTTATTGGTTACCTTATGTGATATGTCGTGCTGAGTTGGTACTTTAGTATAATATTTTGAGAAGTTGTGCAATCGTATTGAGTGGGGATCCGCTTAGTATGCCGATGGGCAGAGGACACAGTCGTGACCACGGTACTAATGGCCATGAAGATCGGATGTGGACCAAGTGGGTATAGTCGGGAAGGTTGCTATTCCAGCACTTCGTTCTCGGTGTTTAGGTTTCGGGACGAAACCTCTTTTAAAGGTGATATGATGTAATACCCACATTTTTCTTTCTTTCTCTTCTGTTTCGTCCAACCGTATCGACTCGACTGTGTTCGTTAATGCTTCGGACCTGGTGTTGTTTCTCACCTTTGTCATTCGAGCGAGTTCTGATATTGTCCCAAATTGATCTATATATCGTTGTGACCTTTTCAAGTTCGGAAAATTAGTCTCGTTTTCGATCTTCCAACCCTTGGGCGGTGGAATTCCGTATTTGTTCAGCGATTGGCTTGCGTTTTGATTGATGTACCGTTGGGTTGGTCAATCGTACTGATTTTCGTCCGTTGTGCTTTGTGTTTGTTCGGATAATTGACTTGATTGTATTATCCAGTTGATGACGCTTGTCACTTGTTGGTTTTATTATATCCCTAACGGCGGCGTTGTGTTGGTCGTCGTGGAGCGTGTTTTCACGCTGTATATTCCTTTGCGTTGCTTCTAACGTTTCGCCGATGGGCGTAAGTTACGCGTTTCCTTGCGTATCTCGTTGAGTTTTCCTAGTGGGATATTGCTTCTCCCTACTTGTTTTAAGTTTCGGGACGAAACTTCTTTTAAGGAGGGTATAATGTAATATCCGCAATTTTCGATTTTTCGGTAAATTTCTTTTTCAGTCGGAGTCCGTTTTGACGACTCGCTCATGACCGTTTTGTCATTTAAAGAATGATTAATTCTGCACTTTTTGTCATCCGAGTTCGTTTCGGTATCGTTTTGTTGAGTTCCGAGCTTTTTAGCGACTTTTCCGCACTTGAGTTCGATTCTTGCGAATCTCGTCCGAAACTATTGTTTCGAGTTTCTTGTAAGTTCATTTAATGTTATTATTCATGTTGCGAGCTTTGGTTTGGTGTTTCGATCGCGTATCGTGATTTTCGGACGTTTTGGGCCATTTTCGTAATTTCCCAAAGTTTTTGGTAACTACTTCCGTTGTTGAATTCCGAGTCTTCGGGTGGTCGGAATTGTGTGTTCTCTTAGCTCTTAGATTCGTCTTTGCGAGTACGTCGTAACCGTACCATCGATTCGTACTCAGGTTCGGGTTTCGGGGTCGTTCGGGCCGTCGGAGTTGGCCCCGGCCGAGTCATGGCCGGCGATGCAGGCCCAGGCCGCAGGCCGAGTCACGGCCGGTAGTGATCGGCGGCTCGGCCGAGTCACGGCCGGTAGTGCTCGCAGCCTCTGGCCGAGCAGCCGCACCGTGGGCGCGGCACATTCCGGCAGGCGCGGCACACTCGTGGCATTTTTCGGCCAAACCGATGCAGGGTGCCGCACACGCTGCGTCGGCCGCGGCACCGCCGACCATTGGGAGCCATTTTTGGCCCCTGCGCGGCACACTCCCATTGGGCAGCGGCACCGTGGCTTATTTATGGTCGTGCACACGTGTTTTTGGCCATTTTTCTCCTTCTTCTCCTTCTCTTCCGCGAATGAGGGTGATCTTACCATGGAGACATGTTGTTTAACAACAAATCCATGAAGTTCTTGAGTTCATATCATCAATCAATCATCCGTTATCATCCTTTGATCCAGCGAATCAAGGTAATCTTCCTTAGAACCCTAATTTCGTGAATTTGGGGGTTTTTGCATTTTTGTCCGATTCGTTCCGTGTTGTTGATTAATTCATGAGGGGTATGATTAATCTTGGTAGTATTATTGTGTTTAACATCATTTAATCCATTGTTCTTCGTCGAATCGAAGTATATTTCTTGATTTCTTTCAAATTGACTTTTTGGGGGATTTGTTCTCGATCTCGTTTTTCATCCATTTTTGATGGATCGATTGTGGTTAAATGATGTTGTTAAACATATTCTATGGATTGTATATCCATATTTCAACTTGGAATTCCGTTTTCGGGTTTTGACGGAACGAATCGTGTTCGTGGCCGTTTTGGGGGAAACGCTTGAACTTTCGTCATTTGTTCTTTGAATTCAGCGACTTTGGATGGTACTTTGGAATTCATTTTCGTTGTTATTGTTTTCGTTCGTAGTTCTTTGTTGCGGATTGTCGTTCGGTGGAGTCGGTGAGTTCGTAGTCGGTTCGTGCCAACCTACTTCGGCCGATTCTCTGCGTTGTGGTTATTCGAGGCAAGTATCTTGCCCATACATTACGTGTTTTGTGGATATAATGGTTGCTAAGTGTTGATATGTGCTAAATAAATATCTATAACCATTTTTTTAAAGAATCGGTATATTTACCATCATGGTTTTCGTAAAGGTGAACCGTGTGTGTCGGGAATTAATATGCTTAGTTGGATATGTGTGCTAGTGATGAGTATAGGATCACCTTACTTTCGTGTGATGTCATTATGTATGATTATGGTGTCGGTAAATGTAATGTGTAATTCTCTTGTGAAATTATGTGCTTGAATTCACGTGGTTATGGATGAATATGTGAGTTGTGTGATATTGGTTGTGTCATTCAGTGCTGTTGAAATCTTGTTGTTGTTGCCCAAAATATTTATCCGAAGATTAATACTGCTGGAAGACGGACAACAAACAACAATTGCGGGAGCACTTCCGAGAGTAGATAAATAATACAAGATTTGCTGGGTTTGTTAGGCCCGGGCTTGAATGCTCTCGCGAGATGTTATTAATACAAATATTCGTGGATACAAGTATTAATGAGAGAAATCTAAATACAATGAGTGTAAAAAGACTCTGTTAATCCGGCTCTTGAGCGAAGCTTGGTGTTCTTCGTCCCCGCCGATAATCTGCTGGATGAGATAGGCCGGGAGAAGTAAGACCGAATGATAGCCGTTGCCAAGAGTTGGAGATTAGCCAAGTGCTTGATGTTTGCTTCTGTATAGTGTGAAATCCGAAGGGAGTTGAAGAAGTGTCCAAGTGCAGGGTGCCTTGTTTATATAGGGGCAGCCGGGTCCTGTCCTGTAGTGGCCGATCGCCTGCCGGCCATTATAATAATCTGCCGATCGCCTGCCGGCCAATATTATAATGGGGCGATCTATCATGTCGGGCTAAAGTCCAAGAAAGATCTTGTGTCGGGCTAAAGTCGAGAAGAGGCGCCACGGTGGCGGTCAATAAGGAGCCATCACGTGTCCGAATCGGTCAACAGTGGCCCTGCGACAAGCTTTCGGCGGCTTGTCGGCTGGTGGAGAGAATCTGTCAGACTGTGGTCAATGGCCCGTGATTCGCGGATCTTGTCCCGGATCTTGCACGTGGTGTCAGTCTTGAGGCTCGGTCTTTGCCGACTGGATGGCCATCGGTAGAGATCGACATGAGGCGGTCGTCTCTAGCTGATCATCAGAGGTCTCCATCGGCCAGGTGCTGAGGGTCGGCATTTGGTCGGTCACCAAGGGTCGATCGGCAGATGCCGAGAGAGGGTCGCCCGATTGTTGATCGCCAAGAGTCGGTCGCCAAGTACCGAGGGGAGATCGTCTTTGATGTCGATCGCTCGATACCGGGACTGGTCCTGAGACCTTCGGTCGGTCGATGTAGCTTGTCCGCTGGGCTAAGGCTTGGTCGTCAGGTCGCTAATCGGCAGGTCTGCCTTGGCCGCTCGGCAGTAAGTCGGTCGCTCGTCCTCCTAGGCGATCGCCGGTCGGAAGGTGTTAATTCTTGACACAACAATTGCCCCCCAGCTTGCTCCTATGTTGAAGACATGGGGCGAGGTGGTTCTTGCTGGTGATCGTGTTCGGATGAGGACGGGCGATCTGAGCTGACTTAGGACTCGGACTTGGGCTACCATGGTCGATTGGCTTAGCTATCTTTCGGTCTTGTACCTGCAAAAACAACATTGGCCGATCCCCCATGGAAACTTTGGTGGTTTCGCTTTGTTTGAGGAATCGTGCACAGTCGCGGAGATCGATGGACCGACTCCATGACCGTGTCTTGGTGCGCGAAGACATTGAGTGTCTCGTGACTCACTTTATTATGAGGGTCCTCTGTTAGGCTGCGCCTCGCCTCGTATTTAAACGAAGGGCGTGCGGTCTCGGTCTAGAGGAGTCCTTGCGCGGGGCAGCGTCGGATGAATCAACTCCACGCCCGCGGCTTGTTAGCTCTGCTTCCACCTCGGCCAGCCATGGAGATGGCCGACCTCGACGGTGTACGTTGAGACGGGGTTGTGGCATGTGTCCACTGATTAATGTTGGAGAGCCCTCAGACTACGCCGGCCTCGTATTTAAACGAAGGGCGGGCGATCTTGGCCGAAAGGGACCTTGCATGACCGAAGCAGCCGGTTCCATCGACTGCCAGGGCCATGGCTTTATGATGTGCGGTGGAGGCGATCTTATGCCTTAGTCCGTCATGTTATATGCTGGACTGTAGATGGCGATCGTGTCCGCCGGGTTGCTGATGATGTAGCGTGGTGATCGGCGATCGGGCCGGAAGACTGGCGATCGCCGCTCGGCAGCCGATCGCTTTATTCGTAGGTCGATACCGGCGATCGGGCGGGAGATCGTCGTCCGGGCGCCGATCGCGCTGCTCACAGGCTAAGAAGGAACCTTTGCCTGGCCAGAAAATCTGCGGCTCTAGCCCGGAAGGCTGCGTAGGTTGTAGGTTGGTTCTTCGTGAGATGCCTGAACATAGGCGAAAAACCCTGAAATCCTCCTAGGACCGCGTAGAGGGCGGTCTCATCGCTTACGGGCTCGCCGTTGAGGATAATCCCGTCTACCCGATCGATGTAGTCCGAGTCGGACTCTTCTTCCCCCTGCTTGATTCGCATCATGCGAAGGCGACCTTCTGGCCGGGCGACACTGGTGGCGAAGTGTTCCGTGAAGACGTGCGCCAGCTCGTTAAAGGAGCCGATGGACCGAGGTGGCAGTGAGGTGTACCACCGGTGGGCGAGGTCGTCCAGCGTCAGAGGGAACATTCGGCACCGGGTCGCGTCTGATGCCCCACACCCGGTCATGTAGATGTTGAACTTATGCAGGTGTGTTTGGGGGTCCGATCGCCCCTGGTACACAGGTGTCTGAGGAGGAGCGATCTTGTGCTGCACCGGGGCGAGCTCGATGTCGATCGCGAGCGGCTCGCTCGGCTCGGCGATCGTCTTCATGGCGCCTGCCCCGGATTGCAGGAGCGCCTTCACGTCGTCGATCTGACGTTGCATTGCGGCAATCGCCGCGGCTCGGCTGCTTGCGGATCGGCTTTGGGAGCGGGGGCCGAGGCGATCGTGTACCGACCTCCGGACTCCACTGCTGCCGATCTCGGGAATTTGGCGAGCGGGAGCCAGGCGGCTGGATCGC
This sequence comes from Orobanche coerulescens, assembly GCA_033398695.1. Classification (NCBI taxonomy): domain Eukaryota; kingdom Viridiplantae; phylum Streptophyta; class Magnoliopsida; order Lamiales; family Orobanchaceae; genus Orobanche; species Orobanche coerulescens. Next base: position 188,200,222 of record CM065804.1, on the reverse strand, counting down.
CTTGTGGGAGCCGGGTAGGCCGAGCTCCTGGTGACGGACACAAACTCCGTCGTCTCGTAGCTGGGGCCGGATTGCCCCGGTCGCCAGGTCGGGTCGCTGCCCAGGCAATCGAAGACAGACGTTCCCCGGCTGCCGAGCGCCTCTTCTTGCGGGCGAGAGCCTCCTGGCGATCGCTCGGCCAGCAATGCCTTGAGCTTCCGCTTGGACTTCCGGCGGGAGACCGAGGGGGCGGCAGCAGGAGGCGCGTCGAGAGCACTCCGTCGCTCCTAAAGGACGGCTATGGCCTCTTCGATATGTTCATTGGTTCGGAACTGATCGAGCGAGAGGCTCGGGCCGCCGTCCCGGGACGGGGTCGAGCGTCTCTGACCGCGGCGGCTACCTTCCACCATCGGCTGCGGCTCGGGCCAGGAGCAGTGCAGCCGGTTGGTCAGCGGCCTTCTTCGACGCGGAGGCGGAAGACATGATTTCTGAAGGATTTCTTTGAAGTGCAGTGAGTGTCACTTCAAGTATCTGCCCCGAGAACAGTGAGTGTTCTTCGGGACGGTAGGTATAAAAATTCGAGGGTTGGATCCCCTTCCTCTAGCGCCAATTGTTGTTGCCCAAAATATTTATCCGAAGATTAATACTGCTGGAAGACGGACAACAAACAACAATTGCGGGAGCACTTCCGAGAGTAGATAAATAATACAAGATTTGCCGGGTTTGTTAGGCCCGGGCTTGAATGCTCTCGCGAGATGTTATTAATACAAATATTCGTGGATACAAGTATTAATGAGAGAAATCTAAATACAATGAGTGTAAAAAGACTCTGTTAATCCGGCTCTTGAGCGAAGCTTGGTGTTCTTCGTCCCCGCCGATAATCTGGATGAGATAGTAGGGAGAAGTAAGACCGAATGATAGCCGTTGCCAAGAGTTGGAGATTAGCCTAGTGCTTGATGTTTGCTTCAGTATAGTGTGAAATCCGAAGGAGTTGAAGAAGTGTCCAAGTGCGGTGCCTTGTTTATATAAGGCGGCGGGTCACATCTGTAGTGGCGATCGCTGCGGCCATTATAATAATCTGCCGATCGCTGCCCAATATTATAATGGGGCGATCTCTTGGCTGTCGGGCTAAAGTCCAAGAAATATCTTGTTGTCGGGCTAAAGTCGAGAAGAGGCGCCACACTGGCGGTCCAATAAGGAGCCATCACGTGTCCGGAATCAGTCAACAGGTGGCCCTACTGACAAGCTTTCGGCGGCTTGTCGGCTGGTGGAGAGAATCTGTCAGACTGTGGTCAATGGCCCGTGATTCGCGGATCTTGTCCCGGATCTTGCACGTGGTGTCAGTCTTGAGGCTCGGTCTTTGCCGACTGGATGGCCATCGGTGGAGATCGACATGAGGCGGTCGTCTCTAGCTGATCATCGGAGGTCGCCATCGGCCAGGTGCTGAGGGTCGGCATTTGGTCGGTCACCAAGGGTCGATCGGCAGATGCCGAGAGAGGGTCGCCCGATTGTTGATCGCCAAGAGTCGGTCGCCAAGTACCGAGGGGAGATCGTCTTTGATGTCGATCGCTCGATACCGGGACTGGTCCTGAGACCTTCGGTCGGTCGATGTAGCTTGTCTGCTGGGCTAAGTCTTGGTCGTCAGGTCGTTAATCGGCAGGTCTGCCTTGGCCGCTCGGCAGTAAGTCGGTCGCTCGTCCTCCTAGGCGATCGCCGGTCGGAAGGTGTTAATTCTTGACACAACACTTGTGCTCCCTTGTGAATTGATATAGTTCTGGGTCGTGAGTACGTGTTGGATAATATGGCCATTCTAGCAAGGTACCTCGACTATATATATATTTTATGTGTTTGACCTTTGAGAGTTGTGGTTTTGAAATCGGTGAGTTGTTACTCTTCCACCTGGGGATGGCATGTGGCCTCTGGGGGCCGATACTAATGGGTACTGTAATACCCGGTCGAAAGTCATGTCACTTCAAACCTTTTCATATTCTTCGAATCGTGATTTGTTGAGCGAACCCTTGTAATCATTGCTTGGAACCACCGTTTTGGGGTTTCCGTACTTCTATTTTCGTGTTATTGCTGACCGGACATTGAATCCTATTACTTTTATTCTCTTTCCGGGTCATTTTCCATCATTTTAGGACCCGAAGTGGGTGTGAGCCGCGGCACAAGGAGTGTGCGCCGCGGCTGCATTTCCTAAATTTGGCCGAGCGGGCATGCGGTGCCGCGGCACACTCCGGCGATGCCGCGGACTGCTGCCGAGTCATTGCCGCGGCACGCCTACGCCGAGCCGCGGCACCGGTGTGGCATTCTCGGCCAAACTCCGCTTTGTACCGGTGCCGCGGCACACTGGTGAGCCGCGACACACCGCCGAAACACAGGAACAATTTTAGGCTGTGCCGCGGCACACCTATCCGAGCCGCGGCACACAATGCGGTCAATGCATAATTCGGCTTTTTAAGCGAGATTTCAGCCATTTTCCTCCATTTCCTTCTTCCATCGCGAGAGAGAGTTTGAGGAGGAGTTCTTTTCATATCTATCACTTGTGTGTTGAAGATTTACCACTTTCGCTCGGTTGGGAAGCCGGATAGTCGATCTATCGCGTATTCCTTGGATCATAGCACTTGAATATTCAAGAGGTAATTTCTTCGACATCTTGACTTCTCGATTTTGTGTGGGTTTTGACGTTTTGGATGATAAAATCATGGTGTATGATGTGATATATGCGTGATTATGGACATGATTGGGTATTCATCGGATTATTGAAAGATTATTCAAGAACACTTTGATTTTGTGTTGGTTTTTGGGGGTTTTCGTAGATTCGTCCGTTTTATCCGATTGAAGCTTGAGAACCTTGAGATTTTGATATATCTATACCGTATGAGTGTTTTCTTCCGATTTTACGGGTTGGATTGTGCCGTTTTCGGACTTGTGGGGAGTTTGGGCGATTTCCCAACCTTTAGTTATCCACCCGTATATTTTTTTGAATCGTAAACGAGTTTCGGGAGTCTCTTCGTATAATTTGAGTATGGATAATTAATTGTAATATTCCTTGCGAATCGCTTAGGTGCCGGAAGCGCGTTCTCGGACCTACCGAACTCATACCTTTCCTCCGTTCGATTTCTCGATGTCTCAAAGGCAAGTATACATTTATGATTGTACGTTCTAAACTTTGAAAGTAAGAAATATTGATGGCATATCATGAACGAACCGTTTTTACGGCATTCATAGATATATTGTTGGCATGTAATGAACGAACCGTTTTGACGGCATTCCTACATGTATCGGCGTATGAGGTGAACGAACCGTTTTTACGGCATTCACATACGTAACGGCGCATGAGGTGAACGAATCGTTTCTACGGCATTCACATACGTCTTATGAGATTTTAGTTATTCCGGAACACTAGTCTTGAATTGATGAATTGACGGTTACATTTACTTTATTGTCGAGGAGTATTGTGTTTCATATTGATATACTTGCACTAGCTATTCGACGGCTAACCCCTTTATGGGGGAAATACGTTTCATGTATTTCAGGTTCCAGGAGGTCGGACAGGCAGGTATCGGGTCGGCATGAAGATGGTGGACAAGTGTGATACTGTGTCTTTCTTCCAGTTTTCTTTGGAGTTCCCGTTCAGTGTTGTTGTACTGGATTAGCTTTTGAATACTCGAGTATTGTTTTCCCTTTTCCTTGATGTTCCGGCCTGTGTTTGCCGAAGTATTGATTCGAGTTGTGATGTTTATGAATACATTGGTTATGTAAACAATACCTTTGTATTGTTTTTCATTCTATTGTGTGCAGACCTTATCAGTCAAATTTTATGGTTCCACGTATGTTAGCCCTTTGGGTCCCACGGCGGGGCTTACGACGCTGTAATATCCCTGAATAACATGGGGGTGTTACAGAATATGGTATCAGAGCTTAGGTCTATGGATACCTAGGCTGTCGGTCTTTTGGGTCGATCGAGTCGTTAATTGTCCACAGTATCACTACTCTGCCATCATCACAGTGCGACCGGTACCTGTAAGACCTCTCACTCTTCTGGTGTTTCCTTATTCGTTTTGCTTCCTTTTTATCGGTATTCTTGAGAACCGGACACTTTGTTTATGCGTGATTGAATTTTGCTTACGTGACTTGTGTGTTCTTCAGTATGTCAGCTGGTAGGGTCCGTGGCCGTGGTCGTGGCCGTGGACGAGGAAGGGGTCGTGGCGCGGCCGTTTCCATCAGTCCAGTTGCGGGGTCGACCAACCCTAGTTTGTCAAACTCGGTGCATCCCGACACCGAGAGTCAGCACGATCAGTCAGACGGTCAGGGGAACAACGCAGGCGTTGGAGTGGCGAATGCACTTCAACAATTGGCTACTCAGATGACCATTTTAGCCCAAACTGTTCAATTGAATAACCCGAACCCAAACACGGATGCCTTGCTTCAGAATGTAATCCGTATGCACCCTCCACAATTTGGCGGTGCCACAGACCCGTTAGGCTGGGAAGACTGGCTAGCGGAATTAGAGAAGATTTTCGAGGCGGTTGATTGCCCCGAGGTGAGGAAAGTACCCATTGCTCAGTATTTCCTCACTAAGGAGGCCGCTACTTGGTGGAAGGTCATCAAACCACAGGATCGTATTGCCTCGTGGGATGAATTTAAGGAGCTCTTGGAGGCCGAGTTTTGTCCTTGGCAGTGCAGAGAGCCGAATCCGAGCCTTCTTCGAGGCTAAACAACAAGATATTCCCATTTCACAGGCGATCGTGGAGTATAACCAACAATTGATCCATGTGAAGGATCAAGTACGTAACGAGCGTGATAAGATCCGTTATTTTGATATGCGGATGAATTTGGACTTACGGCGGTACATGGCCGGATTTGCTTGTACCACACTGAAAGAGTATCAGGACAGAGCTTTAGCCCATGATATGTTGAGCCCCGACAATGATACCGTTGAAGAACCGAAAAAGCAGAAAGTCGGGGGAAATTTTTCTGGCTCTAAGGGTGGCAACTTTCAGAAGTCACAGACGACTAACCGTTTTGCAGGACAGTCGTCACGTTCTAATAAAGGGAAGAGGGGTTACCGTCCCACTCCGGGTACCTCAAATCGTACAGTGACTTGCTATAATTGTGGTCGTCCAGGCCACTTTAGTTCGGAATGCTACTTCCCACTATTAAAGTGTCACACGTGTGGTCAGATGGGGCATAGAGCGGTTTATTGTTCCGAGCCGAACCAGACTTTGGACACTCGGGCTTCTGCCCCAACACCCCTTGATCAAGGTTTTAATTAGCGGCAATCTTTCGGTCAACCTCAGCAGAATTTTGGCAGGGGTCGGGGTCGGGGTCAGAACGCTGGAGGGGGGAACTCTAGCGTCGGTTCGGTGCAACCACGGGTTTACGAGATGCGTCGAACAGACGAACCCGATGCGGCGGTGGCTTCAGGTACCGTCCATATTCTATCCTATCCAGTCCGTGTACTTTTTGATTCGGGTGCTACACATTCTTTTATTTCTTTGGAGTGTGTACGCCGTTTGAATATAACTTGTTTAACTGCTTGCGATCCCTTTATCGTGAGACTGCCTAGCGGGGATAGGATTGTGGGGAATCGGGAGATTAGAGAATTTCCGGTGGTTATATCCGGTATGGAATGGTTATCAAATTTAATTGTAGTTGATATGGAAGGCGAGGACGTAATCCTCGGCGAGGATTGGCTTAATAATCACCAGGCGATTATGAATTACCGTACCAAAGTTATCACTATGATGACTAAGGACGGATCTGAGTACTCATTTTTGGGACGTAAGTCGGGCAATCAAGTTACTTGTCGGTGCCATGAAGGCCGTAAGACTTTTAAATAAAGGTTATGCGGGCTATTGGTGCTATGCTTTGAAAACGGAAGGAAGCGAAGTCGATTTCTCTTCAATTCGGTTGTTAATGAGTATCCGATGTTTTTAGGACGATCTTAGGGATTACCGAATCGAGAGATAGAATTTACCGTAGACTTAGAGCCAGATGCGGCTCCGATCTCTAAAGCACCTTACCGGATGGCACCTTCCGAGATGCAGGAATTGAAGACTCAGTTGGGAGAGCTTTTGGAAAAAGGGTACATCAGACCGAGCGCTTCGCCTTGGGGCGCGCCTGTTCTCTTCGTGAGGAAGAAAGATGGTTCACTACGTTTATGCATCGACTACCGTGAACTGAATAAAGTAACCATAAAAAACAAGTATCCTTTGCCACGTATAGACGACTTATTTGATCAATTGCAAGGGGCTGCAGTTTTCTCGAAAATTGATTTAAGATCCGGGTATTATCAACTCAGGGTGAGGGAGTCCGACGTTCCGAAGACGGCGTTCCGGACGAGATATGGGCATTATGAATTCGTAGTTATGCCTTTTGGGTTGACGAATGCGCCGGCAGTATTCATGCAGTAAATGAATAAAATATTCATCGAGTACCTCGACAGGTGTGTAGTCGTCTTTATTGACGACATCTTGATCTATTCTCGAGATAAGAAGGAACATGCCCGGCACTTGCGTTTGGTCTTAGACATTTTGAGAACCGAGCACCTCTATGCAAAGTTCTCGAAATGTGAGTTTTGGTTGGAAGAAGTTATGTTTCTCGGCCATGTGATTTCGGCCGAAGGGGTCCGTGTAGACCCGCAGAAGATCGAGGCAGTGCTAGATTGGGCACCGCCTAAAAATGTTAAAGAGGTTCGTAGCTTTTTGGGCCTTGCTGGGTATTACTGTCGGTTTGTCGAGGGGTTCTCGAAACTCGCTCGACCACTTACGAAATTACTCCAGAAGACCGAAAAGTTTGTTTGGACGGATGAGAGACAGCAGAGCTTCGATGAACTAAAGAAACGATTGACTTCAGCGCCGATTCTAACTTTACCACATGGTAGCGAAGGCTTTGCAGTTTACAGTGACGCTTCGGGTCAAGGCCTGGGCTGTGTGCTTATGCAGCATGATAAGACGATAGCTTTTGCGTCTCGACAATTAAAGCCTTATGAGATGAATTATCCTACTCACGATTTAGAATTGGCCGCAATTGTCTTCGCACTCAAGATTTGGCGGCATTATTTGTATGGTTCACCGTGCCGGATTTATACCGATCACAAGAGCCTGAAGTATATTTTCAGTCAGAAGGAGCTGAATATGAGACAGCGGCGTTGGTTAGAGTTGATAAAGGATTATGATCTGGAAATTCTTTACCACCCCGGGAAAGCCAATGTCGTTGCGGATGCTCTGAGCCGCAAATCAGCATCTCTTCAAATGCTCGAAGTTCTTACGTCCCAGACGAAAATTCGTCAAGATCTAATTGAGCAAGGGATAGAATTTTGGTTTCAACGAGTACAGGGATAGTTGTGTACTCTCGAAATTACTTCGTCCTTAGTTGACGACATCAAAGGGAAGCAGTGGAGTGATCCGATGATTTCTCAACTGAAAGAAGATGTGATTAAAGGAAAAGCTCCTGGCTTTATGGTACACGAGGATAGTATTCTGAGATTTCAGGGCAGACTTTGCGTTCCGAACAATTTAGAGTTGAGACAGAGAATCCTCCGAGAAGCCCATGCTACGCCTTACTCAATCCACCCCGGGACGAGTAAGATGTACAAGGACTTGAAGTGAAATTTTTGGTGGAATAACATGAAGAAGGATGTTACAGAGTTTGTATTACGATGCTTGACGTGTCAACAAGTCAAGATCGAACATCAACGACCGGCGGGGTTGTTGAAACCACTTCCCATTCCCGAGTGGAAGTGGGAAGATATCTCAATGGATTTTATCACTGGCATGCCGAGAACTCGGACTGGAATGAATATGATTTAGGTAATTGTCGATTGATTGACCAAGTCTGCACACTTTTTGGGTATTAAGAATACTTGGGGACCGGATAGATTGGCTCGAACCTTTATCGCTGAGATCGTGAGGTTACACAAGACTTCAAGACCATTGTTTCGATCGAGACTAGGCCGTTTCGTATCGCATTTTTGGCAGCCGTTCATCGCTCGGGTACCGAGTTGAGATTGAGCACCTCCTTTCATCCTCGGTCCGACGGTCGAGAGAGGACGATTCAGACGTTGGAGGATATGTTGCGGGCTTGTGCCTTAGACTGGAGTAATGATTGGGAGCTTCACTTGTCGTTGATCGAGTTTGCTTACAATAATAGTTGGCATGCGTCGATCAAAATGGCACCCTTCGAGGCTCTCTATGGTAGGCGATGTAGGTCGCCATTATGTTGGGACGAGGCTTCTGAGCTAGTTGGGACGGAACCAGATGTGTTGTTGGAGACCAAGGAAAAGATTTCTATCATCCGAGATCGACATCGATCGCCCAGTCGTCAGAAATCTTACGCCGATACTCGTTGTCGACCCTTGGAGTTTGAAGTGGGGGATCACGTCTTGCTCAAAGTATCGCCGACCAGAGGAGTTTTCCGCTTCGGTAAAAAGGGAAAACTCAGTCCAAGGTATATCGGACCTTTTGAGATTTTGGACAGAGTTGGAGACTTAGCTTATCGCTTGGCGTTGCCTCCAGCTTTGAGTCACGTCCATAGTGTATTTCATGTGTCCCAGTTGAGGAAGTACGTACCGGATCCGAGCCACATTATCGACTACAGTGAGATTGACGTAGCCGAGGATATTACCTTTCCGGAGAGACCCGTGAAGATCCTCGAGCGTCGCGAGAAACAGCTTCGGCATAAGACCATTCCACTGGTTAAAGTACAATGGTCGAGGCATGGAGTCGAAGAGGCGACTTGGGAGACGGAAGAGAAGATGCGAATGGAATACCCCGAACTATTTATTTCTTAAGTTTCGGGACGAAACTTCTTTTTAGAGGGGGAGAATGTAATACCCGGTCGAAAGTCATGTCACTTCAAACCTTTTCATATTCTTCGAATCGTGATTTGTTGAGCGAACCCTTGTAATCATTGCTTGGAACCACCGTTTTGGGGTTTCCGTACTTCTATTTTCGTGTTATTGCTGCCCGGACATTGAATCCTATTACTTTTATTCTCTTTCCGGGTCATTTTCCATCATTTTAGGACCCGAAGGGGTGTGAGCCGCGGCACAAGGAGTGTGCGCCGCGGCACACACATTTCCTAAATTTGGCCGAGCGGGCTGTACTGGGTGCCGCGGCACACTCCGGCAGATCGCCGCGCACACCGCCGAGTCATTGCCGCGAACGCCTACGCCGAGCCTCGGCACACCGGTGTGGCATTCTCACCAAAACTCCGCCGGTGCCGCGGCACACCTGAGCTGAGCCGCGGCACACTGCCGAAACCTGGGAACAATTTTTAGGCCTGTGCCGCGGCACACCTATGCTGAGCCGCGGCACACAATGCGGTCAACTGCATAATTCGGCTTTTTAAGCGAGATTTCAGCCATTTTCCTCCATTTCCTTCTTCCATCGCGAGAGAGAGTTTGAGGGAGGAGTTCTTTTCATATCTATCACTTGTGTGTTGAAGATTTACCACTTTCGCTCGGTTGGGAAGCCCGGATAGTCGATCTATCGCGTATTCCTTGGATCATAGCACTTGAATATTCAAGAGGTAATTTCTTCGACATCTTGACTTCTCGATTTTGTGTGGGTTTTGACGTTTTGGATGATAAAATCATGGTGTATGATGTGATATATGCGTGATTATGGACATGATTGGGTATTCATCGGATTATTGAAAGATTATTCAAGAACACTTTGATTTTGTGTTGGTTTTTGGGGGTTTTCGTAGATTCGTCCGTTTTATCCGATTGAAGCTTGAGAACCTTGAGATTTTTATATATCTATACCGTATGAGTGTTTTCTTCCGATTTTACGGGTTGGATTGTGCCGTTTTCGGACTTGTGGGGAGTTTGGGCGATTTCCCAACCTTTAGTTATCCACCCGTATATTTTCTTGAATCGTAGACGAGTTTCGGGAGTCTCTTCGTATAATTTGAGTATGGATAATTAATTGTAATATTCCTTGCGAATCGTTTAGGTGCCGGAAGCGCGTTCTCAGACCTACCGAACTCATACCTTTCCTCCGTTCGATTTCTCGATGTCTCAAAGGCAAGTATACATTTATGATTGTACGTTCTAAACTTTGAAAGTAAGAAATATTGATGGCATATCATGAACGAACCGTTTTTACGGCATTCATAGATATATTGTTGGCATGTAACGAACGAACCGTTTTGACGGCATTCCTACATGTATCGGCGTATGAGGTGAACGAACCGTTTTTACGGCATTCACATACGTAACGGCGTATGAGGTGAACGAATCGTTTCTACGGCATTCACATACGTCTTATGAGATTTTAGTTATTCCGGAATACTAGTCTTGAATTGATGAATTGACGGTTACATTTACTTTATTGTCGAGGAGTATTGTGTTTCATATTGATATACTTGCACTAGCTATTCGACGGCTAACCCCTTTATGGGGGAAATACGTTTCATGTATTTCAGGTTCCAGGAGGTCGGACAGGCAGGTATCGGGTCGGCACGAAGATGGTGGACAAGTGTGATACTGTGTCTTTCTTCCAGTTTTCTTTGGAGTTCCCGTTCAGTGTTGTTGTACTGGATTAGCTTTTGAATACTCGAGTATTATTTTCCCTTTTCCTTGATGTTCCGGCCTGTGTTTGCCGAAGTATTGATTCGAGTTGTGATGTTTATGAATACATTGGTTATGTAAACAATACCTTTGTATTGTTTTTCATTCTATTGTGTGCAGACCTTATCGGTCAAATTTTATGGTTCCACGTATGTTAGCCTTGTGGGTCCCACGACGGGGCTTACGGCGCTGTAATATCCCTGAATAACTTGGGGGTGTTACAGGTACGGCCACGGAAGTGGACTTGGGTGCGTGTGTTGATGTTCTTCCACCTGGGGACGGTTCGACGGGACCTCTGGGGGCCGATACTAATGGGTACGGCCGCGGAAGTGGTTTCCCACCTGAGGATGGTCCGACGGGGCCTCTGGGGGCCGATACTAATGGGTATGGCCACGGGTTACCAAGTGTGGTTTCTGTGATATTGATGTTGATGTTTTGATAATTAATTGTGATATGTCTGGAGTATCACAATGCTTTACGCTCGGGGTCAAGAGACATTATATATCGAGTCTTGGTGCTTGGCTAGAATGGCATAAGAATAATGTGTTATGTGCAATGTGTCCTTGTAAGTGAATTGAAGCGGATGACCGGGTCGTGGACCCTGTGTTTTGTGACCGGAACGGTTGGGTCGTGGACCCCGTGTTTTGTTAAACGGATTTGTATTTTGGAAAATAAACTTTGGGGATGTGACCCTAAATGGCTTTCGAGGAATTAAGAACTTTTCAATTTCTGATGTTTTCAAAACTCCCGAGATTTGGAGATATTTTCAAAATGCTTACTTGCTTCGTTTCTGCTTTCAAGACTTGAACTATTTTTAACTAAATATATCTCGGGAAGTCTTTCGTTATATTCTCGGAATGTGTTGTGTATGGCTCGTATTTGCACTTTATACTTGCACTAGCAAAACAGTGGAGTTTTGCTAACCCCCGAGAAATCGAGGGGTGGATATCTGTATTGTGTCCAGGTACACGCAGGTTTTCGGGAGCAAGACAGGATCGGTACGAGGGATTATGAAAGACGAATGATACTAATCACACGAAGGCCAGTTTTGGGTTCAGTTAGTCGGAGTCCATTGTATTGTCTTTTCCGCTGTCTTATTGTTTGTGGTGGTAATTATTTTACCCTTGCGTGGGTATGAGTCTGGATGAGTTTATGTATTTTTATTTGTAAGTTAGTGTCGAAAGACCAAATCGGTCTATTGCTTCGTTATTTTGATTCGTCGGTATGTAATGTAATGTGTTATTTTGATGTCTAGCCTGGTGGATCCTCGAGGAGACGGTCTGCGGCATGTAATATTCCCGGTTCGATCTGGGGGTGTTACAATATGGATCGGCCGAAATTCCTTTTATATGTGGTCTCTCAATTTTTCTTTGCTTTCTAGTATTTTATGAACACTCTTAGCAAATTAATGTGTTATTTAAATTGTAGAATCAAAGATACAAGTTTAGATCTACAATTAAACACAAGAGGAGAAATTTGATCTCACAGCCTTGCAAAAGGAGTACAAAATCGCCCCCCTATTGTCCTATTTACAGGCTCTTGGACTACTACTAGGGATCTTAAGGAGGATTATGGAAGGGCTCCCAATAGATTTCATCTTACCATATTAGGTCTCATCATAATATAATGAATTTATTAATATCAACTTAGTCCAAGATTAATAGGTTAATATTGCACTTCCTACCAAAATCCCAAATCACGAAATTGGACTCCTTATTAAATATATTATTTCCCATATTTAAGATATTGAATGTCCATTAATTAATTATAAGTTACTAATTAATATCTTATCCAAGAGTAGTACAACTCGAACCTTATTATTATATCAGAATTAAATCCACCTGCAGGGTTTAATATAATAATCATTATCGAGCTCCTCAGGGGGACATCATCAACCCGCACGAGTCGGGACACGATTTCTAGTAATAATAATAACTGTCATATAAATAATATTATTGCCCAAGATGCGAGGCTTACTGAATCGATCATTTTGACTCTAACCCATGCTGAATCAAAACAATAAGTATTATAAATACACAATTAAATATTATATACTTAGAATTAAGAAATAATAATTATCCGAGATTTACGCTTTTTTTACAGTCAGTACATAAGACACTATCTCACCTCGATCCAGTTCAACGTATGCAAATACGCTAATGTATGCTAATGGTCAAGACGAACTAATCTCAAGCATACATTAAAACCTTTTATATAATTTGTCTAATTATAATATAGGTTGTAAACTATTATATTATTTTATAAGGTACCGATAATGTGATCTTCCGTGTGACACCAACACACCACATTATCTACAATATAAAATAATTAGACATTTCATTTGCATAACCATAACGTGAATAAATATGCAAAACATGTGATTAAATGTAATCAATGTTCTCATAGGTAGTTTCAGGGAAATAAGGTAATACAAGCATAAAGTATGCTTTGCAGTATACAACCCTAACATATGAGTCGATTTGTAATCAATGGGGGGTAGTGAAGGGTTGTAAGAGATTAGTATATATATGTGTACGTGGAAGTGGGAGGTAGACGTGCCCATCGTAGGGTCCGGGTCCGGGTCAGACCCACCGGGTCGCCGGGTCGGCAGACCAGGACCCAGACCCCACTCGTACATATGAAATGTATGGGTTGGCGGATCGACGGGTCGGCCATGGGTCCGGGTCCGAACCGCCGGTCACGGGTCCGATCCGTCTTAATTTTTTTTAGAAGTATATAAAATTTTTTATTTATTATCATTTTATACACGAAAAATAACTATAAGTGAACAAGAAAATCATTTAAAAAAATGAGCTTGTATTTAATTTTAAGTTTTTACTTAAATTGCCTACGTATCCTCGTGAGGAATCAAAGCTCCACGTAGTTCTTTTACTTGAGAAGAGTTAAAAAAAAGGGCTTGTATTTAATTTTAAGTTTTCACTTAAAATTAAATTGCTTACGTATCCTCGTGAGGAATCAAAGCCCTACGTAGTTCTTTTTACTTACCTTACTTATCTTTAGTCGAAGTCGATGTCGTCGTCGTCTTGATCATCGGTTTGACTCATTTGACTAGACTCTCCTTCAGTAGTGCCTTCTTGATAGGCATCTTGGTCCGCTAATAGGTCATCCCACTTATTTTCTTGATCTCGTAACTCGACTTTTCTTGCATCTTTAAGTATCATTTGAGCCTCGAGATTTTTTGGCGTCATTCGGGATCTCCGCTCGTCCAACATATAGCCTCCTTCACTAAAAGCACTCTCAACGGGGACTGTGGATGCGGGCACTACAAGAATTTCTTGTGCCATAATGGAAAGTATGGAAAATTCGGTTCCCCTTCTCTTCCACCAATCCAATAGATCAAATGTACCTGAATTGTCATCCTCCGGCACAAAACTAGTTGCATAATATCGACTAAGGTCATTTCTTTGACCGACGTTACTACCACCCCTATTTCTTGCTATATTATCTCAGATGATTTCTTCGATTTTCCCCAAAGACCCATTCGCTGGAACTTGGACATTTTGGATTTTTTGGGAGACGTAGCAATACTCTTTCCCTTTTCAGAACTCGACATAATGATTAAATGCGAAAAAAATAGATTAATTGGTATAGCAATTTGCAATGGAAATTTGAGAGATAGATTATATTTGTAATACCCGGTTGTAATTCAGTCATTATCATTCAGTAATTTCATTCGGTGATTGTCACTCAGTGGATTTTTACTCATTTATAATCATTCATCAATCATATTCATTCACCGTGTTCACCGTTCGGAAAAACTTCGAGTTGTGTATCGTTATTGTTCATTGTTTCAACTTTCCTCATATGAGTTCGACTTTGTTAGATCACCATTAATTTTTGGTAACTCCAAAAATTCTAAATCTTTTCAATATTATAGAGCATCGAGTTATCTTTCCAATGGTTCAAACGGTGAGTCAATCGGAGTCCGGACGAGAGAGTTATGGTCGTTTTAGCTCACCCGCTCATTTTTCAGTTATTGGCCGATCACTGCCGACCGAACTCGGCCGTGTCGTCCGACACGGCCCGTGCTGTACTCGTCCGGAAATGCCGAAGTCTATGCCCACAGGACTCGACCGTGTCGACTGGCACGGCCGAGTCGAACTCTTCCGGATAAGCCAGAATCGACTGCCCAGACGCCCGACCGTGTTCGAGGACACGGTCGAGTCAATGCCGAGTCGCTGTCGGACAGGTCACTATCGGAAGGCCCTTCGCGCCGCGACCATGTCAAGCAGGACACGGTCGAGTCCATGCCGGCCAGTTGCGCGCCGCGACCGTGCCGATCGGCACGGGCCGTGTCCGACAGGCGATCAACCCCTATAAATTCGTTTTTTGAGCATTTCAGCCCATTCCTTCCATTTCTTCCACCTTCATACGAGAGAGAGAGGCTTGAGGGAGAAAATTCTCTTCACCTATCACTTGAGTGTGGTTTTTAATCATTTTCATTTGGTTGTGAAGCTTGGATACTCGATTATACTCGTGTTCTTCGGATCGAAGTGGTTGGATCTTCAAGAGGTAATTTCTTCAACATCTTGGATTTCGATTTTGTGTTGAGATATGATGGTTTGGACGTTATAATCATGTTATATGAAGGGATATGTATATGATTATGAGTTTGTATAAGGATTCATTGGATTATTGAGGGATTATTCAAGAACACTTTGAATATCGAGTTGGATTTGGGGATTTTCGACTAATTGTTGTTATAATCACGTTTTTGGATATTCATAACGGATTATTGATCGTATTGGAGATGTTTTGTTGGTTTGAAACACTTCTTGGGGATTTGAGGTTGGTATTGTTGAGGTTTAGTTGTAATCAATCGAAGTTGGCCTCAAAGTGTTCGATATAATGCCCCAATGAACTTGGTTTAATCGTATCGACGTTTTGAGTTCGTTATATTCGTGTTTAATTCGTATATTTATCGGATTGTTGGTAATTGTATTGAATTAAGGTTGTTCGTGCGACCGACACTTCATTTAGGACATTTGTTCGTGGAAGGACTTTCTTCATCGGTATTGTGTAAGTTAATTCTTACTCGGTTAAAAGGACATTCATTCCTTTTGTTGTTGATCATTCATAATCATAACTCATTCATCATTGTATTAATCATATTGAGACTTGTAATTGTCGAATAATCACTTCATTAACGAGGAATGGCGGTTCCAATCATTCCATTGAATCTATCAATCACTTCATTATTACTTTCATCTCGGTAAGTCATTCTTGACGTTGTCAGATTATTATTATTCATTGATATTCATTATGGTCATTCTCGTTCATATGACCTTCTCGGGTTCATATTGCGTGGCCGGGTGCGGATGTGTGGAATTTTTAGTCGGGCACATGATGGCCATGTATTGGGAGTGATACATTGGACTGTGCACACGGTAACGATTACCTCCGTGAGACTAATTAGGTACAAGGACGGGTGTGTCCGGTCATCCGTCTTGTACACTTGCACAGAACACTACGGGCGTACTATGATACTCTTCTTCAGCGTAATTCATAACTAAGGATATTTCATAACTTCAGTTAAATCATGTTTGTGTATTTTCAACCCTTGAGGATTGTTGTTCTGCTTAATCGACTCTACCGGGATTTTGTTTTTCAGGTCATGGCAAGGAAAACGCACGGGAATAGCATGTTGATGTCGAGGAGTCCTAGTGATACTAGTAGGGGCCCCCGATCTTTCAGTTATTCATGTTATTGTCCTTTATTTTCCGTTGCAGACTTTCATTTGGATACTCCGTTTCATTCAGTGTTGTGTATTTTATCTTCATATAAAATACACTAGTATTCGGTATTGTCCTGGTGTGTTGTAACTAAACTCCTCATCGGAGTAATTATTGTTGTAATGTGGTTCGGTACTACATTTATCCTGTGTAATTCATTCATCTTCATTTGCCTGGTGGGTCCCAGTTGGGGATCTACGGCACTGTAATATCCGCCTAGTTTGGGGTGTTACAGAGTTGGTATCGGAGAGTGGTTTTGAATACTACCTTCCGAGTCATGTCTCATTTGAAATCATCGTCATCAGACTAGTATCATTGGACTTTCGCGTCACGTGTGACCTGTGCAAATGCCGTGCCAATCTGACCGGAAGAACTGTAAGATTTCTAACGCCATGGTATAATTTCTGGCAATAGTCATTCATTCATCATTCATCAATTAACAATCCTCAAACATCATCATTCATTGTGATCAGGACGATCATATTAACTCATTAATCACTTAATTCATTACTCAGTTAATGATCAGGACGATCATATTAACTCATTAATCACTTAATTCATTTCATTACTCAGTTAATGATCAGGACGATCATATTAACTCATTAATCACTTAATTCATTTCATTACTCAGTTAATGATCAGGACGATCATATTAACTCATTAATCACTCAATTCATTTCATTACTCAGTTGTCAATCTGGATGATCATATTATCAATCTTGTTAAGTTATTCAAGATAATCATTTTAAGAATTTCATCAGATAATCATGTAACTTCAGTAAATCATTCATATAATCACTAAGTTAGAGCATATATACTCATTTTCATCATTTCATGACATAATCATAACGTGATAATCATGCGGGAAATATAATCATTATGCGACCTTCCTACTTCAGTATGGAGAGAGCTGTCAGAAGATGCACGGGGAGAGGCCGCGGTGCGGACCGAAACCCGAGAAATAATCACTCGCTGTCGGGAAATCGTGCCCAGGACTCGGCTCGATCAGGAGATGTTCGGGTTGATCCACTCACTTTTATGCAGGCCATGATGACCCATGTGCAGTTGCTCAATCATCATTGCGCCACTCTGGCCGGATTAATCGAGCGAACTCTCCCGTATGAGACGGCTGCTAAGGAAAGTGCTGAACAACAACCTTCATCTGTCAGCAAGAAATCAACGAAACGTAATCAACCCGAAGGCGGTCAGTCAACCTTCAAGAAGCCTCGTGTGAGTCCTATCGTTTCTGAGCGACCTCCTACGGCGCATAATCGTGCGGGATCTCAGTCCCGAGCGGCCAGTTCGGCCATCACCTGTTTCAATTGTGGAACGCTGGGTCATTTCAGCACTGAAACCGTCTATCACGTGCTATAATTGTGGGAATTTTGGGCATAAGGCCCGTTTTTGCCGAAAGGACTCCAAGTCGGCTCCGGCGGCATCTCAGTTCAAGCAACCAGCGTTTGATCGATCGCTTTGTCATCGCTGCTTAAGGCAATGGAAGCAAATAGAGTTGGAGCTCGTATTTATCGACGGAGCGTCCGGTTCGGGGCCGCAAGTCCTGATTCATATGATGAGGAGGATCGACGATCCGGTGGCCCGAATGATTTCAGATATACTCGTAATTTTATTTCAACTTGTGTGTACCTTTTGATGCTGGTACACCGCATTCTTTCATTTTCAATTCATGCTTGAATAGACTTATTTCGGGATAGTTCTATTGCTTGTGGACCTCATATCATCGGTCTACCTGACGATGGAAGAATTTTCGGAATCATACCGAATTAAGCTTAATGACCGCGATTGGTTGATGGATCTAATCGTGGTGAACTTATCTTAGGACGGTGTAATTTTCGATATTAGTTGGTTTGATCGTCTTGATACTATCCTCAGTATTTGTTAGCGTTTGGTCGCTATCTTTCCGTCGTTGGTTGTCGAATGTGTGCTTCAGGGAAGTAATCCCCGTTGTTCCAGAAGAAGTATTATTATGATGAAACCAGAGAAATTCCGCAATCGAACTATTCAATCATTCATTGTATCATTCTCATCGATTGGCCTTTCTAAGGCAATCGAGTTATTCAATCATTCTTTGTATCATTTCCATCGATTGGCTTTTTTAAGACAATCGAGTCATTCAATCATTCATTGCATCATTTTCATCGATTGGCCTTTCTAAGGCAATCGAGTTATTCAATCGTTCATTGTATCATTTTCATCGATTGGCCTGTCTAGGGCAATCGAGTTATTCAATCATTCATTGCATCATTTCCATCGATTGGCCTTTCTAAGACAATCGAGTCATTCAATCATTCATTGTATCATTTTCATCGATTGGCCTTTCAAAGGCAATTGAGTTATTCAAACATTCATTGTATCATCTTCATCGATTGGCCTTTCTAAGGCAATCGAGTTGTTCAATCATTATTGGTATCTCTTTTTATCGATTGGCCATTCTAGGGCAATCGAAGTGTTCAATCATTCGTGGTACCATTGTCATCGATTGACGATGTATTTCCGCATTTGAGTTATCCGTTGCCTTCACATAGAGTAGGGAATTCAGAGTGAGTTGAGCCGCACGCCCCTTTATCGAAGGCACCGTATCGGATGGCCCCGACTGTAATGCAGGAGTTGAAGATTCAACTTGAGGAGTAGTTCGAGAAAGGTTATCTCCGACCGATTGCGTCCCCGTGGGAGCACCGCAGTGATCTGTCAAGGAGAAGGATGGCTCGTCTTGTGTGTGTATTAATTACTGTGAGTTGAACAGGTGATGATCAAGAGTAGTATCCCTTACCCCGTATTGATGATCATTTAGATCAACTTCAGTGGAGCCTCGGTGTTTTCCAGATCGACTTAAGATCTGGATATCACCAGCCATGGATTCGAGAGTCGGATATCGCGAGGACAGCGTTTCGTACACGCTATGGTCATTATGAGTTCGTAGTTATGCCGTTCGGGCTAACTATTGCACCTGCGGTATTCATGGAGTTAATGAATCGGGTTTTCATCGACTTTTTGGATCAGTTTGTTGTTGTCTTCATCGACGAGATTTTGATTTATTCTCGTAGCCGAGAGGAACACGAGGTTCATCTTCATCAGGTTCTCGATGTGTTGAGACGAGAGCAACTTTATGGAAAGTTTTCCAAATGTGAGTTCTGGAGGTCCGAAGTGACTTTCTGGGGCATGTAATTTCATCTGACAGAGTTCGTGTCGACCCTCAGAAGACGGAGACTATCCGAGATTGGCAACCTCCGAAAGATATTAAGTAAATCCGATGTTTCCTCGGATTAGCTGGTTAATTATCCAACCCACGGCCGGATCTAGCAACCATGGTTTTCGCGTTGGAAATTTGGCGTCGTTACCTTTATGGCATCACCTGTCAGATCTTCACCAATCACAAGAGTTGAAGTATATATTTACTCACAAGGAGTTAAATATGCGACAGAGGCGGTGGTTGGAATTAATCAAAGATTATGATATCGAGATCCTTTACCACCCGGGGAAGGCGAACGTTGTCACCGACGCCTTGAGTCGTAAGTCCGTTCACGAGAAGATGCTTGCTCGTTTAACAGTTCAGAAGGAGCTTCAGCAGGAATTCCTTAGACCCGAGATCGAGGTCTGGCTTCAGCGAGTTCAGGGACAGCTTTGTATGTTAGAGATTTCATCGTCACTTGAGGAGGTAATCAGAGAGAATCGAGTTCGACCCTTCATTGTTGCGCATCCGTGAAGATGTGGCTCAGGGGAAAGCCCCTGGATTCGTGGTCCACGAGGATGGACTTTTGAGGTTTAAGAACCGGTTGTGCGTACCGGCGAATGACGAGTTGAAAAACTCTATTTTGAGAGAAGCTCATGCTACCCCTTATTCTATTCATCCGGGGTCCAGCAAGATGTACAAGGACTTGAAACAAAATTACTGGTGGAGTAATATGAAGCGAGAAGTCGCAGAATTTGTTTCGAGATGCTTAAACTGTCAACAAGTTAAGATTGAACATCAGCGACCGGCGGGTATGCTGAAACCTCTCCCTATTCCGGAGTGGAAGTGGGAAGACATTTCTATGGATTTCATCACGAGTTTGCCGACGAGTCGTCGTGGCATGAATGCAATTTGGGTGATTGTGGACCGCTTAACTAAATTAGCTCATTTCCTTGAGATCAAGGATACGTGGGGTCCCGAGAGACTTGCCCAGTTATTCATCAAAGAGATACTGAGACTGCACGGTACTCCTAAAAGTATCATTTCCGATCGTGACGGACGGTTGTGTCTCATTTTTGGAAATCAGTTCATCGTGCTATGGGAATTCAGCTTAATCTCAGTACTGCCTTTCATCCTCAATCCGACGGACAATCAGAGAGAACTATTCAGACATTAGAGGACTTGTTGAGGGCATGCGTCCTCGATTGGAAGGACGATTGGGAAGCCCAACTACCACTGATCGAGTTCACATATTATAATAGTTGGCATGCCTCCATTAAGATGGCACCTTACGAGGCCTTGTACGGTCGTCGTTGTCGATCTCCTTTGTGTTGGGATGACTTGTCAGAATCAATCGGCACCGAGCCCGATATGCTTATAGCCGCCCGAGAGAAGGTAGCTTTGATCAAGAGTCGTATGTTGACAGCTCAGAGTCGACATAAATCATATGCAGATAATCGTCGTAGACCACTAGAGTTCGAGACGGGTGACCACATTTTGGTCAAGGTATCCCCGAGTCGAGGTATTTTCCGTTTCGGAAAACGGGGGAAGTTGAGTCCGAGATTCATTGGACCGTTTGAAATTTTGGATCGAGTAGGCGAGTTAGCTTATCGATTGGCTTTGCCTCCGGCATTGAGCCGAATTAATAATGTGTTTCACATCTCTCAATTGCGGAAGTATGTTGCCGACCCGAGTCACATACTTCAGTTCGACGAAATCGAGATCGCAGATGATCATTGTATGAGAAGCGTCCCATACGAGTGTTTGAGCGGCAAATCAAACAGTTGAGGAATAAGGCGATTCCTTTGGTCAAGATTCAGTGGTCTAGACACGGATTCGAAGAGGCTACTTGGGAAACCGAGGATAGTATGCGGGAGAATTATCCCGAGTTGTTTGACCCTTAGTTTCGGGGACGAAACTCTTTTAAGGGGGGGTGTATGTAATACCCAGTTGTAATTCAGTCATTATCATTCAGTAATTTCATTCGGTGATTGTCACTCAGTGGATTTTCACTCATTTATAATCATTCATCAATCATATTCATTCACCGTGTTCACCGTTCGGAAAAACTTCGAGTTGTGTATCGTTATTGTTCATTATTTCAACTTTCCTCATATGAGTTCGACTTTGTTATATCACCATTAATTTTTGGTAACTCCAAAAATTCTAAATATTTGCAATATTATAGAGCATCGAGTTATCTTTCCAATGGTTCAAACGGTGAGTCAATCGGAGTCCGGACGAGAGAGTTATGGTCGTTTTAGCTCACCCGCTCATTTTTCAGTTATTGGCCGATCACTGCCGACCGAAATCGGCCGTGTCGTCCGATACGGCCCGTGCTGTACTCGTCCGGAAATGCCGAAGTCTATGCCCACAGGACTCGACCGTGTCGACTGGCACGACCGAGTCGAACTCTTCCGGATAAGCCAGAATCGACTGCCCAGACGCCCGACCGTGTTCGAGGACACGGTCGAGTCAATGCCGAGTCGCTGTCGGACAGGTCACTATCGGAAGGCCCTTCGCCCCGCGACCGTGTCAAGCAGGACACGGTCGAGTCCCTGCCGGCCAGTTGCGCACCGCGACCATGCCGATCGGCACGGGCCGTGTCCGACAGGGCAGTCAACCCCTATAAATTCGTTTTTTGAGCATTTCAGCCCATTCCTTCCATTTCTTCCACCTTCATACGAGAGAGAGAGGCTTGAGGGAGAAAATTCTCTTCACCTATCACTTGAGTGTGGTTTTTAATCATTTTCATTCGGTTGTGAAGCTTGGATACTCGATTAAACTCGTGTTCTTCGGATCGAAGTGGTTGGATCTTCAAGAGGTAATTTCTTCAACATCTTGGATTTCGATTTTGTGTTGAGATATGATGTTTTGGACGTTATAATCATGTTATATGAAGGGATATGTATATGATTATGAGTTTGTATAAGGATTCATTGGATTATTGAGGGATTATTCAAGAACACTTTGAATATCGAGTTGGATTTGGAGATTTTCGACTAATTGTTGTTATAATCACGTTTTTGGATATTCATAACGGATTATTGATCGTATTGGAGATGTTTTGTTGGTTTGAAACACTTCTTGGGGATTTGAGGTTGGTATTGTTGAGGTTTAGTTGTAATCAATCGAAGTTGGCCTCAAAGTGTTCGATATAATGCCCCAATGAACTTGGTTTAATCGTATCGACGCTTTTGAGTTCGTTATATTCGTGTTTAATTCGTATATTGATCGGATTGTTGGTAATTGTATTGAATTAAGGTTGTTCGTGCGACCGACACTTCATTTAGGACATTTGTTCGTGGAAGGACTTTCTTCATCGGTATTGTGAAAGTTAATTCTTACTCGGTTAAAAGGACATTCATTCCTTTTGTTGTTGATCATTCATAATCATAACTCATTCATCATTGTATTAATCATATTGAGACTTGTAATTGTCGAATAATCACTTCATTAACGAGGAATGGCGGTTCCAATCATTCCATTGAATCTATCAATCACTTCATTATTACTTTCATCTCGGTAAGTCATTCTTGACGTTGTCAGATTATTATTATTCATTGATATTCATTATGGTCATTCTCGTTCATATGACCTTCGGGTTCATATTGCGTGGCCGGGTGCGGATGTGTGGAATTTTTAGTCGGGCACATGATGGCCATGTATCGGGAGTGATACATTGGATCGTGCACACGTAACGATTACCTCCGTGAGACTAATTAGGTACAAGGACTGGTGTGTCCGGTCATCCGTCTTGTACACTTGCACAGAACACAACGGGCGTACTATGATACTCTTCTTCAGCGTAATTCATAACTAAGGATATTTCATAACTTCAGTTAAATCCTGTGTGTGGATTTTCAACCCGTGAGGAGTGTTGTTCTCATTAATCGACTCCATTTGGATTTTGTTTTTCAGGTCATGGCAAGGCAAACGCACGGGAATAGCATGTTGATGTCGAGGAGTCCTAGTGATACTAGTAGGGGCCCCGATCTTTCAGTTATTCATGTTATTGTCCTTTATTTTCCGCTGCAGACTTTCATTTGGATACTCCGTTTCATTCAGTATTGTGTATTTTATCTTCATATAAAATACACTAGTATTCGGTATTGTCCTGGTGTGTTGTAACTAAACTCCTCATCGGAGTAATTATTGTTGTAATGTGGTTCGGTACTACATTTATCCTATGTAATTCATTCATTTTCATTTGCCTGGTGGGTCCCAGTTGGGGATCTACGGCACTGTAATATCCGCCTAGTTTGGGGTGTTACAATATTGAAGGTGTGAAGAAAATATATTGGGTTGGAAAGTATTTATAGATAGATTTTTTTTTAAATTTGAACTAGCCGTTAGACCCGCCGGGTCCAACGACCATATTTTCGAATTTGTTTTTTTTTTCAGTTCCGCCAGGTCGACGGGTCGGACCCGGCAGGTCGGCGGGTTTTGAAATGTAAGTCCCGGACCCAACCTGTGTATACCACGAGTCCGGGTCGACGGGTCCGACGGGTTAACTGGGTCCGGGTCCTTCACGGGTCATCCGGGTCCGGGTCGGCGGGTCGACCCGGCGGGTTGGGTCGTTTTGGACACCTCTAGTGGGAGGCATCAACTTTGAATCAAATACATATTTTGAGTTTCTTAACTTGTGTGAAAAGAAGGATTTCTTCTTGTACCTCTCTTAACCTTTCGATGGATTCCTTAAGGTGACGAGTTACTCTAATCTCTTTGGTAGATTCCTTAGAGTGAAGAGTTTGTTTGACGTGTTTGTGTGTTGCCGTCTCATTTTTCCACATTTCCCCAGTATCAAGTGGTATCGAAGACCAAGGTTCGTGATGGCCCCACGTCGAAGGAACAATCAGGGTGAAGCTGTAATATCCGCAATTTTGATTTTTGGTCAATTTGAAGCTGTAACAATCAGGGTGAAACTGTAACAATCAGGGTGAAGCTTGCTTGTGACCGTTTCGTCATTCTGAGAATGATTAATTCTGCGCTTTTTGACATCCGAGTTCGTTTCGGTGTCGTTTCGCTGAGTTCCTTGCTTTTTAGCGACTTTTCCGCATTTGAGTTCGATTCTTGCGAATCTCGTTCGAAACTGTTGTTTCGTGTTCCCCGTAAGTCCGTTTAACTTTGTTAGACGTTTTGTGAACTTCAGTTTGGTTATTCGATCACTTATCGTGATTTTCGGGCAATTTGGGCCCTTTTGTAATTTTCCAAAGTGGTGGGTATCCGTCTTCGTATTTATTGTTTCGACCCTTTTCATGGTCGCGTTTGAGTTTGATTAGAGCTCAAGCTATTAGTATGATCATATTCTGGAGCTTTCCGTATGTATCTTGAAATTGAAGATTCGGTCGGAGAAATCCATCGTCGTACCCATTTTTGAGGGTGCTATTCCTATTATTTCTGAGTCGTTAGCGCATGCTACACCAGGGTGATTAATGCGCTCTAAGGTGCAGTAGTTAGCGCATGCTACGGGTTTGGTAGCGCACGCTAACTGGTAGTTCAAGGCAGTCCAGGAGCTACTGGGCTGGGACTGGAGTCTCGTTAGCGCACGCTACGGTTGGTAGATAGCGCGCGCTATCGTCTGCTTAGCGCACACTATCTGTCCTTTCTTGCGCACGCTACCTGGTAGGTGCAGATCTGTCCAGGAGCCACTCGAATGGATTCTTGACTCGTTAGCGCACGCTATGCGTATTGTCTAGCGCACGCTAACAGTGTTGCGAGCGGAATATCTGGGGCGCTGACCCCATTAGCGCGTGCTAATGCGGTGTGTTTAGCGCACGCTAATAACTGTCCAGTATAAATACTAGAAATCACCCTTTATTCTGTCATTTCTCTCCCTCTTCGTCTCTTTTCGTCGGGAGCAAGTTCTTGGGGCGATTTTGGGCACTTCTCATCATCAAGTGTCATCTTGGGATGGATTTGTGTGTGTTTAACACCATTTAATCCATTGTTCTTCGCCGGATCAAGGTATTTTTTCTTGATTCCCTAGAGTTAACTTTTTGGGAGTTTTCCAAACCAGTTTAGCCGAATCGATTGGTGTTAGATGTTGTTGTTAAATATGTTTATGGATTGTATATCCATATCTTCAGTTCGTTTCAACCCGAAGGGTGATTTCGGTATTCTTGAGGTGTAGTGAACATTTAATGTTCGATAAAATGTTTGAATGAGTTTTCCTTCGATAGCTTGACATGATCTCCATTGTTTTGGTCTTGACCCTCGTCGTAATTGTTAGGAGTATGCCCTCGAATGCCACTCAGAGGATGTTGAGTGAGGGTATTGTGCTTGTAATTATGTAAATTATTATCATAAGGCAAATGAATGTTTCTTTATTTACTGGTAGTTACTGGAATTCCTAACTCGTAAATATACATATAGAAACTAGTCCGTGTATTGAGATCAAAACGTTCCACTCCTTATTGGATAAGGGGGTCGGCACTGGAAAGGTTTATAGCTCAAATACTTAATCGTTCGCAAGTCGATAAAACTTGACTGGGCGTTAAGTTTATGTGAAGACTTGTATGACGTGGTCTTTGACAAGGAGAGTTCCTGTCGAACACTAATGGTTAGTGGGAGCACACGTTATAGGTATGCTAATTGGATTAGTATGCTCGAACCGACTCACCCTTGTTTCGTTAAACGGATTTCACTCCGGGACAGTCAATGACGGAATTGAAAGGTTGTGATAGGTATTCGTGAACCTTCAATTTGAAAATTTAGTAGGGATGTGCTTGTGACGTCAAGATTTTCATTAGAGTAGTTCGACCCTGTAAACCGGAAGGCGGGGGTCAACCTCGACGTGCATCTTGATGGGCAAGTAGCAGGTCTAGGGGTGGTATACGAATTTTTTTGTCGATATCGTATACCGTACCGAAAGTTTTGGTACAAAAAAATTAATACCGATACCGTACCGAAAGTTTCGGTATACCGAAATCCAGTCTACCAAAATTTTGGTATGGCTTTCGGTCCATACCGATACCGTACCAAAATTTCAGTACACCGAATTTTATTTTGGTATCGGTATAAACCGAACTTATCAAAATACCGAATTATTAAAATATTGAAAAAATCTTGATATACCGAAATACCGAATAAAAAAATACTGAAAATATCGACATACCGATATATATATATATATATATATATATATTGAAATACCGATTTTTTTGGTATCTCGGTATATACCGAAAATAAAAAAAAATCATACCGTTACCGTACCAAATTTTTTCGGTACGACACCATACCGTACCGAAAATTCGGTATACCTTACCGAAAATTCGGTATACCGAAATTTTCGGCAATTTCGGTAATTTTTCGGTACGGTAAATTCAGTATTTCAGCATTTCGGTATATTTTGCCACCCCTAAGCAGGTCCTACTGAATACCAAGATAGAATTCTTTCTCCTGTTAGTGAACGGGTTATATGTCCTATGCGATTATTGGCAGATGAGAACATAAGTCTTTGGCCAAAGCATTGGAGCTTGTTGTATTAGATACACGAGAGCTCGATGATCTCTATTTGCATTGACTCATGCATAGCGTCAAGTACAAGATAGGGTTTGACTCACCGTGACCCAATAACTTGATCGGGACATTTGAAAGAAGGGTTTATACGTATACTAATATTCATGACAGAATGGTTCCTGAATGATCCCAATCATTCATTCTCAGTTGGGGTACAGTGTAGGCCGACAGGCTGGCTAGGTGGTGCTACTCTTTGGTTCCTCCCATTGCTGACTGAGACGGACCTACCGAGTCGCGCAATAGGATTGACGACGGAATGAATCAAGCTTATTCTCTCATTATGAATATTAGATATTGGATCTAAATTTGGGACATTGGATGTTTAAATCGATTTATTGGATAAATTCATTTGCGGCCTAATTAATTAAATTAATTACTGGGTGATTAATTTAATTCATGAATATAATTATTTCTTGGAGAAATTAATAATATTATTTTGTATTTGATATGTTTAAATAATTGGATTAATTAAATGATATAAATACATCGGAATGGAATCGGAGTTTATCTGTTTAGACTCACGGGAGTCCAAAACGAACCAAACTCGTCCGATTTCTACATGGGCCGCCCCCCATTTCCACCCACCTTCTTTTCGGACTCTTATTTCCATTCTTAAATGGATGATAATTGTCTTGGTGGGGTTGATTCTCATATGGATGGGTTGTTACATGTGGGAGGGTTGAATAAAGGGATAAGAAGACAATCACTCTCCATACACATTACATCCAATACGGTTGAAAGAGAGAGCAAGAGAGAGAGAGAGAGAGAGAGAAAATCTTCTCTAAAGTCTTCTTCCTTTTCTTCAAGTTCTTGATTTTTCTTGGAGGAAAATTAAGAAATAAAAGGGAGAAAGTGAGTTATACACTTAGAGTGCTATAATCACAATCAAAAGCTTCATCATCCTAGCTCTAGCCGTATCCTCTGAGGATAGCAAGGTGATCGTCATTCTGTTCGTTTCTCCGGCGCATGGCAAGTAGAGACGCGGTTCTATCGGCGTTGGATCATCCAAGAGCTTGGAGCGGATTGGATCGTAAGGAAAGCAAATCTAAAGTTTGGGGAATAGCTCAAGAGAAGGACACCGTTTAATCAACGACTACAAGGGTATGTTTTCGCGTATCCTTCGTGTTTCATTTTAATATTCGTATATACGTAGCTCGATTGATCCTCGTAGGGATTCGGATCGAATTAATTTTCATTTTACCGCTTTCGCTGGGCCTTCGTTTTAGGCACCGAATCCCAACAGTGGTATCAGAGCATAGGTCTTGCGATCGTATATACGATATTTAGCATTTTGGAATGCTTGATTAGATGGTGTATGATTTTGAATCATATTCGTATTAATCGTTGATTTTCTATTGTTCATCAAAAATTAATTTTTCATAATTTTATGTTACGACACAAATCTATTTTTCTTTTGAAAAACTGATTTAAATATGTAATATAAAGATTAAAAAAATATTATTTTTGGAATCGGGGCGAAAAATGAGCCGAAAACATAAACGGACCCGGCAACTTGGAGCTGCCAGGGCACTACCTCGCGGTCTGCCTGTCTGGACCGCGGCCCGCCACCTCGCTGCCATGCTCGGCACTGTGCAGCCTCGCCGGCACTGGCGGCCTGGGCTTGGCCCGGTCGTGTTTTTCGAATCTATTTTTTATATTTCATTCGATAATTAATTTCTCACATATTAAATTGGATTTAATTTGACTAAGATTTAATTTTGGTAATTTTAGTCTTAGGGGAATTAATTTAATGAAATATTTTCTCGTCCGGAACAAGTTAAAATTAACGGTTGTTTGAATTAATTGGATTAATTCAGTTTGGATAGATTTATTTATATCGATTAGATCAATATTCAGATTCATTATGAATGCCATTTATTTAATGTGTTTGGTGCATTATTTTGAATGGGGATGTGGTTCATGGACTTAGTTTTTAAATTGTTCGGTTTTATTCGATTGGGTTGTAAAGGCCGTTTTGAGCCTATTTATTTTACTAGAAATATTTGTATCTAGGATGCAATTTTCAATGTAAAATTTATATGTAATGACGAAGACCGGAGAAAGATCCGTTTCGAGAAGACGAAGATTCAAGACGAAGACTTGTGATTAGATTATGGAGTTTTTATTTTCTAGGAACGGTCCATGAACTACATGTTGGTAGCAACTAGGTTGTGAATGATTTTTCATATTGTATGAATGCTACAAACGCGCTTAAATGAATTAATGTGCAATGTGTAATATTAATCGCGAAAATTCGCCCACGACAAATTATTAAGTTTATAAGGTTTCAAGGTTTTCCTTCCCTCCATCGAGATTTCGGGAAATTGAAATTCAAACCGGATGTGCTATGCTTCCGAGTTATCGGGGTAGTCGTTCAGGGAGGATAGATAAATTACCGGGAGCTCATTAGATGCCTTCGGTTGGAGCAAATTTTATCCCTAGAAACCTGATAGGTTGCCGGATAAGATTCAATTGTGAAACTAATTTGCGTCGATGGTATAAACTTAACTTGTTCACGAACTATAGAAATCGTATAGGTTGAGGGGAGTGAACAAGGGGAAAAAGTAGATCGAATCATCCATTAGATGGGTTGGTGTTGGACACCACTTTATGAAAATTAATAGACTAGAAACCTGTTCGGTTGCCCTCTATTAATATTTATAAAGAACTCGATCACCACATTGAAGTAGAGCGACGATACTTCCAAATTTCACATGGGAGTGTGTTATTTCGATAAAAATAGTGAAAGTTGGGTAACAAGAATAGAAAAGACGACCTTAATTCTATACTCGGATCATAATTAAACGACTCACTAATTAATTTGTTATACTTAATGCAGACATAACGCTCAATATGACGATGAACCCACTTGAAATTCTACTCGAAAAGAACACCTTGATCGGACCTAACTTCATGGATTGGCTCCGCAATCTGATGATTGTCCTCAGTATAAAGGCACTGGGATACGTCTTGGTGACAGATATTTCGGCATCTCCTGTGCGTACAAGAGCCAATCAGGAAGAGATTGGAAACCACGAAAAGGGGGTTAAGGATGACGTAAAAGTCCGTGCTTACATGATGGCTTCTATATCTAATGAGCTTCAGAGAGCTCATGAGAAAATGACCGATGATACTTCTTCTACGCAGATTCTATCTCACTTAACCGAGCTTTATGGTGAGCACAATCGAACTGCTAGATATGAGATATCCAAGCAACTGTTCGGTGCAAGGATGAAGGAATGTGAGAAGGTTGGGGACCACATCCTCAAAATGATATCCATTATCGAGAGATTGGAGGCTCTTGATTTTAAAATGGACGCTTCTCTTCAAACCGACCTTATCCTACAGTCTCTCCCTGATTCCTTCTCCCAGTTTGTTATGAACTTTAACTGCAATGAGATTGCGTGCAACTTAGCTGGGCTAACAAACAAACTGGTAACCGCTCAGTCTCAAATGAAGACTCCACGAATGAAGGAGTTTGTCCTTGTAATTTCTTCTGGATCTCGGAGGTCCAAGAACAAGAAGAAAAAGACCAAGAAGCAGGCGGGGCCACAAGTCAAGGACTTCAAGGGAAAGGGAAAGGCCCCAATGGTTCCGAAGAATAAGAAGAAGAAGGATGCTTGTCTCAAGTGCGGTGAGCTGGACCACTGGGCTAGAGACTGTCCGATTCTTCATGGCACTTCAGGTACAGAACTTTTAGTTTTGGAAACAAATTGTTCTGCTACTGTATTTTCTACTTCCTGGATACTGGATTCTGGTGATAGTTCTTATATTTGTACCGTGAATTAGGATCTAGAACAAAGTAGGAAGCTTGGAGCTAGAGAAGTAATGATCACTGTCGGAAGTGGGCATAGTGTCGAGGCAACCGACATAGGATCACTTCTTTTGGGTTTAGAATCTGGTTTTGTTATGACTTTAGAAGATGTACTTGTTTTTCCCAAGGAGCATAAAAATATTGTATCCATTCCGGTCATGGATCGGAAAGACTTTTCATTTTTCATTGGTGATGGTTCCTGTAAAATTTATTATAGAAATAAACTCGTGGGCACTGCTACATTGTTAAATGGACTGTATCATCTAAATCTTAGTAACAAAGTCATTGTGAATACTATGACTAGGAAGTGTGGTAGAGATAAAACCAATCAAGTTTTGAAATAGCATCTTACTTGGTAATGTTGGTCAAACCAAGGTTTACAAAATGGAAAAAGATGGACATATGGGTTCATTAGGATCGGATCCCTTTCCTACTTGTGAATCTTGCCTTAAAGGCAAAATGACCAAGTCCCCCTTAACAGGGACTTTTGAAAGAGCCGTTGATAAATTGGGATTAATCCATACCGACGTATGTGGTGCTTTGGAAGCAGCACATGACAGATATCAATATTTCATTACGTTTACAGATGATTATACTAGGTATGGTTATGTATACTTAATGAAACATAATTCCGAGGCCTTTGAGAAATTTTAGGAATTCAAGGCCCTAGTCGAGAAACAAACTAGAAATCATATTAAAGCACTTCGGTCGGACCGAGGTGGCGAGTATTTGAGTACGAAGTTTGACGAGTTCCTAAAAGAACATGGAATAGTATCACAACTAAAACCTCCAGGTACTCCTCAGTTAAATGGTGTGTCAGAAAGAAGGAACCGGACCTTGTTGAACATGGTCCATTCCATACTGGGCTATACTGACTTACCGATTAACCTGTGGGGGTATGCACTCCTGACTGCCGCGCTTACATCATGAACAGATGTCCTTCCAAATCCGTTCCTAAAACTCCACATGAGATGTGGGAGGGCAGTAAACCAAGTCTTAATGACATTAGGATTTGGGGATGTCCCGCCTATGTCAAGAAGACTAAGGTGGAAAAGTTGGAAGCGAGGTCCGCAAAGGGACATTTCATTGGATTCCAGTCTGGGACGATGGGGTATCTATTCTACATGTCCGAAGATCGAAAGATCGTTGTTGCTTTACAAGCACACTTCCTGGGAGATGAGTTCATTCAGGAAGGCGGAGCACGTAGAAGTACTTCTTTGGAAGAATACAATGAAATCCTTCAGGAGACACCTGTGCAAGAAACTGGAACCGAACCTTCTGAAACACAAGTACAACCACCTCGTAGGTCTAGTAGGGTGTCTCGCTTACCTGAGAGGTATGTACTTGTACACTTGGGGATCTGGGTCTCCATGAGGTTCCAAGTGATAGCTAAGAGACCGACCCAACGACCTATTACCAAGCGATAGTGGATGTAGACTCCGTGAAATGGAGTGAAGATATGGAAGCTGAGATAGACTCGATGCATGTTGTAGGTCACAAGTCGTCCAGGAACAAGTCTAGAGGGGGGGGGGGGGTGAATAGACTTGTTGAAACTCTTGAACTCTTTTTCCGAAGAGTGAGTTTCTTCAGCTGATAATCAAACAAATGACTTGGAGTCGTTTGTTCTTGAATAAGTGCGGAAGTCAGCTGATGACGAATATAAATTAATCTTAATGAAACACTTTAACAATGTATGCAGCAGTTAGAGTATGATGCAAGAAACAAGAATAACACAGCGGTTATAGTGGTCTCGAGGTGGGGTAATCCTCTACTAATCCACTTTTCTCCAAACTACTTGGAGATGAATTCACTATAATTCTCAACCAAAGGATAAATATTACAGTGATTCACTACACACTACAACAGCTTCCAACCAGTGGAATTCCGTGCCGTTGTACACACACTTGACTGCCTTGCACCTCTTGATCCTCGATCCTCGGATGCCTTTACAGTCACTTACTTCAACCAGTGAAGTACCCCGTACTCAAGTTTTATAGACAAGAGTGTTTGTCTTCTCCAACTTAAGAGCTTCCTTGAATATGAACTTTTTGGGTCTGCTCTTTTTCACGATGCTATTTTTGCTTGAGATTGCTTTGTTTGCTTTGATCGCTAGAGTATATGTTCGCACCGGTGTTTGCTCATTTTCAAATCTCCGGGTATTTATAGATCACGATCTCTGAGCTTCTTCCTTGTAGCCGTTGCAAATCTGAACAAATCCGTCCGTTGGAGGGAGACTTCATTGTTTAATCTTTTCTGAACGTTGCAAGGCTGGATTCCCATTATTTAATTTTATCTTCCGACCGTTGTGAGGACTTCTGCATGTGAGCGCCGAATCTTTTGAATATAAAAGGATTAAAGTCTTCACGGTGGGTCAGGATGATTTAAATAAATCATATCTCTTGCGGGAATCACTCCAATTTGTCTCTTCACGTTGCATGTGAGCTTTCCGTAATATTTGACTTTTCAAAGCATGCCGACGTGGACTTGGAGTACTAGGTCGTGGTTGAGTAGACCGATGTGCGGCTTACTTCTCTGCAGTAGGTCGTCTCTCATTCACGCTTGAGACTTGTCCGATCGTGTGACTTCCCGAGATACCTTGGCCGCATCTGGTCAAACTTCTCCGATAAATTTTAGTTGACTGTGGCTACTCGATTGGAGTCGGTACTTCTCTCGATAGACTAGACTGTACTTTAGTACTTAGCCGATTTTCAAATTTAACTAACTTTGGCCTATAGAAGACACTCATTTGGTTCTTCTTTACATATTGCCAATTTTATACTTAACACATTTTGGCCTATGGAAGATACTCATTTGGTTCTTCCTTATATTTCGCCAATTAATAAACATTTGATTTTAAATTAATGACATCATCAAAATCTAACAAGTATTCCTAACAAATTCCCCCTATTTTGATGATGGCAAAACTAAGTAAGAAATCAAATGGCCAAGTCTGCACTTAAGTGCAAGACAAAATCAAATCGACTAATATTGAGACAATGGAAAATTGTCATTCAACAGATCGTTTCATAAAATTTTCTGACTTATCATTGAAATTATACAAGATTGTTTTAAGTACAGAAAAATAAAATTACAAGTAAGAAAATAATTTAAGGTCATCTGCCTCTTCCTCTGCCTCTTCGAATAGGCTGCTTGGCAGGTCTGAATGGTTTGGCTCCGATAGGTCTTACCTTGACTGGAGCAAGGCCATACTTTCTCTTCACAATCAGTGCTGCGAAGTCCTGCTCCTGCTGAGATCTGAACTTGTTCTCAAGGCAGACTAGCTTGATTTCCTCCTGAAGTTGTAGTTCATCAAGTTCACCATCCATGCGGATTGGTGCTTCTTCAGCTCTGAATTTAGGGATCATGGGAAATGCATTTTGCTCTTTTGCATGCTTCTTTAGAACAGCCCAAAGCTTAGGATGAACCTCTTCCATCCAGTTTATGAAAATCTCCTGTGGGGAGAGTTTGTCATCTTGAAGTAGTTCCCAGACATAAAAGTCTCTGATGAACTTCTTCCTAGCAGCTCCCCACATTTCAAGAGCTTCAAGTGGGCAGAAATCTTCAACATACCATAGCTCCAGACCTTCCCATTCAAGAGTAGGTTCAAAGTCGCCTCTGGTCCTTCTCGCTTCCCTTCAGGCTGGTCAGCCTTGTATTCTTGATCTACAGCATCCTTCCTTTTTAGGCTAGAGGGTCCTTCAATCTGGGGAACATCCTGCTTTTTCTTACTTCTGATTTCTCTCTCTTCCCCCTGAATCCTCTCTTCCCCCTTTTTGCCAAAGATCAATGAGTGTTGTCAATCGTTGCTCCATGCGGCTCATCCAATCGACATGCCAAAAGGCATTCTCGTTGTTTGTAGGAGGAGGAGGCCGAGGATCTCTCTCAAGCAGGTGTCAATCTTGGCATTAATGGTCTCAAGGTCGAGTGACTGTGTTGATAGCACTCCCAATGGTGTATCTGACAATTTGCGTGATCACTCGGTCATGGTAGGTGATAATCGAGCCGATGGGGAGTGTTCTCCCGATCCTTCAAAGAATGGAGCCACTAGACTGCAGGCTCCTGGCTGCAGCCGGTAGGTCAGATTGAGTCTTCTCCGGGGTCCCTGACCTGGAGTCCTCTGCCAGCTCAGCGTCTAGACTGGTGTACCGGGGAGGTACAACAACCCTATCTGCAGCTTCGTTGGTAGGCTCTGGCTCCTGCTCTGGCTCCTTTTCTCTTACTTCCTCCTTCCCTTCTTCTTCTTCTTCAGATTTCTCTTTTTCTTTCTCCTCATCTTTTTCTTTCTCTTCTCCAGCCGCCACACCAGCTCCTCCTTCACCTCCATCATCATTATTATCATCATCATCATCATTTTTCTCAGCATCATCCTTCTCCTTTTCTCTTCCATCATCTTCATCCTTCTCCTTATCTTCTTCATCTTCCTGATCAACTTCTTCTCCTTCTTCAACTCCTTCATCAGCTACTTCTTCTGTTTTCTCAATCTCCTCTGTCTCCTTTTCAACTGGTATGTTTTCTTCAGGTTCTTTTGCTTCTTCATCCTCCTCAACCAAATTGATAATTTCATTCTCTTCATCAACTTCTTCTATCCTAATCTCCTTTTCTACTTTCTCCTCTTCCCCCTCCTCTCCAAAACTACCATCAAAAATACTGAGCATTATAGTGTGGATAAAATGGTCCATGTTTGTCTCAA
Source organism: Orobanche coerulescens (assembly GCA_033398695.1). NCBI lineage: Eukaryota > Viridiplantae > Streptophyta > Magnoliopsida > Lamiales > Orobanchaceae > Orobanche > Orobanche coerulescens. Next base: position 188,164,696 of record CM065804.1, on the reverse strand, counting down.
AATGTGACATGAACCAGTTGTCCTGGAGGAGTAAAGTTAAATCCGACTCTTTGCAAAAATCAGTCAGAACATCCTCCGTGGCTTGGGGGTATTCCCAACCACTAGTTTCAACAAAAATTTGAAAATTTGTAAAGGACATGGTTTTAAGAGTTTTCCACTCTTTAAAAATGTTTACGAAAGAGTGTTTTTCTGCTTGTGGCTTGACAAGCTGAAGTTGTTCTATGGAGAGATTAAAAGTATTATTTTCTAAAAGATTGAATGTGTAATCAGTGGATAGATATAACAAGACTCGCTTCCTCTTCTTCGGTCATGTACACTGGAGGAGTAATAACAGTACAATTCTAGTTTCGTATCTCGTGCAGGTGTCCGATGAACTGGTGATCGAATCGATGGATCGTATGCTTTGTTCAGCCGCTCTCCTTCGCCGAACTGCAGCTTCCTTGGCCTCTTTGGAGAGGGTTCGGTGATGACCGCAGTTGGAAGGTCCTTCTGGGCTGGTCCCCTTCTCTTGAAACGGATGGCGATTGGTGTATCGTCGGACTCATTCTCGGACTCGACGGCGCTCCGATCTCAGCTGCAGGTTGGTCCGAGTCTGATAGATCGTATCTTGGGCAAAAGCTTGAGTCTGGCAAATCCTTCAACAACTGGGCTGCCCTCCCAGTGACTCCAACCTTCTTCTTATCATGGTCCATGTGACCTAACCTCTTGTTTGGGTGGAAAGGGTCAATGTTTCCCTTGGCCACTCCTCGCTTCCAAGAACCAACTAAGATGCGTTCCGAACGCCAAATTAGTCTTGAACTTCTTCTCTCCCTCGAGCCATTCGACCTTGTTCACCTCGCGAACAAGTTGCCTAAAAATATAATCGGCCCAATCAACTTCCTCTCGTTGAATTAACGCACCCAACACCATGAATTTTGAGGATGATAGTTGGTCATAGCTTCCTGCCATTCCCATGACTATCTTGTTTGTGATGTCCAAAGCAACTCGATAGACCCTTTTCAACTCGTTTCTCTTCGCTGTAAACTTCAATTTCTCAGGGACATTTTCGAGCTTAATCGTCTTCCACGTTTCGGCGGGTGATTGTTTGAGCGCTTCGACCGCCAGACCGCGATGTTTCATCCCAAATACAGAGCGAATCTTCTCTGTATCTATGGTGACTGGTACTCCACCGACTTTGCTCTGAATCTCGTGCTGAATCAGGTAGGCATTGCGATAAAATTCAACCACATCTTCCTTGAACAAGTGTTGAGGGTTGATGTCGAGAAACGGGTAGATTCCGTTCAGCTTCATCGCCCGGATTAAGTCGAGCATATCAAAGTCCTCTAGATTTGCTTCCAGTAATCCTTCGAAATCGACGACCATGGAGAAGATGACCTGGTCCTTCATCGCCTTCAAGTTTGCTCCGTCAAAAGATGCCATTTCTGCAAAAAGATTTTAGGATTTTTAGTGTGTATTTTGCTCTGTAAGTTCTAGGGTTTCTGAAAGCGTAAAGAGGAAAGTGAAAAGCTTTCTTCCTTATAAAGAAGATGAAAGGACGTTTTGGATTAGTTTATTATAAATTTAAACGGTGGTACGCCTTTTCATATTCTTTTGAATTTCAAATTTGAATCGGTGGCCCCATTTAAAATTGACGGTTGATTCTGATTGGCCACCGTAGAGGTTGATTAAATGGGCGTGTGACGCGTGTATTTAAAATTGCCACTTGGCTCATAAAATGCTATTTCTTAAGCCAAAATAATATTATAGATATGACAGATAATAATTAAAAATTAGAGATCAGTTTAGAGAACTTAGCTGGTCTGATTCGTTAACTGTTGACCACTCTGCTACAGGTGAGTTTGACCTCTCGCCTGGTATTCTGTCACTAAGTTGCTTCGACCGCCTTCGTCTTCGCCCGCATCGCCTTAGGCCGATTCTGGGGTTCGTCCTTCCTTCAACTTGCTTCGTAACTAGATTCCCAATCTAGTAATCCAAGGTCTCGCTCACTCTAGGAATCTTTCTTCCGGCAGGGTTTGGTGAAGATGTCAGCTATTTGGTAGTCTGTGCTGACTCTTTCAACTCTAACCCTTTTGTTAAGCACATGGTCTCGAATGAAATGGTGCTTAACGTCAATGTGCTTTGTCCTTGAGTGCAAAACCGGATTGTTGGTTATTGCAATAGCACTATTGTTGTCACACCATATAGGAACTTCGTTGGCAATAATATTGTAGTCCCTTAATTGTTGTCCGATCCATGGATCTCAGGCACAACAAATACTGCAGCTAGGTATTCTGACTCTGTAGTGGAGATAGAGTTAGAAACCTGATTCTTGCTAAACCAGGATATCAGTCTGGTTCCAAGGAATTGACACGTTCCACTAGTGCTCTTCCTATTGATTTTGCATCCGGCGAAATCCGCATCTGAGTATCCTGATAGCTCGAAGTTGTCATCTTTGGGGTACCACAGTCCAACATTAATTGTAGACTTTAGGTACTTAATTATTCTCTTAGCTGCATCTAGGTGTGATTGCTTCGGCTTGGACTGGAATCTTGCACAAACTCCAACTGCATATGAGATGTCTGGCCTGCTTGCAGTGAGGTACAGAAGAGATCCGATGAGTCCTCTGTAGTGGGTTGAGTCCACTGATATTCCTGCCTCGTCTGCATCCAGGTGAGTACTTGTGCTCATTGGAATTCTTGCGGGTTTGGCTGATTCCATTCCATATCTCTTGATGAGATCTCGGGTATACTTTGCCTGGTTGATGAAAATTCCTTTTTCCATCTGCTAACTTGTAATCCGAGAAAGAAGTTAAGCTTTCCCATCATACTCATCTCGAATTCTCCTTGCATGAGGTTGGAGAATTTCTCACATAGTTCTGGATTGGTTGACCCGAATATGATGTCATCCACATAAATCTGAACTATTAGTATGTGGCCTTCGTGCTCCACTATGAATAGGGTCTTGTCCACTTTTCCTTTGCAAAATCCATTTTTCTCAAGAAACACAGACAGTGTTTCATACCATGCTCTCGGTGCTTGCTTGAGTCCATACAGAGCCTTCAATGCCTTATAGACTTTGTCTCCTTTGACAAAACCTCGGGGTTGCTCTACATAGACTTCTTCTTCTAGGATTCCATTCAAACGCACTTTTTACATCCATTTGGTAGACTTCAAAATCCTTGAATGCAGATATGCGAGGAATAGTCGATGGCTTCTAATCTTGCAACAGTGCATAAGTTTCATCAAAATCTATTCCCTCACACTGCATAACCTTTTGCTACGAGTCTGCTTTATTCCTAACAATGACTCCGTCTTCATCACTCTTGTTTTTATACACCCATTTGGTGCCAATAACTTTCTTGTGATTGGAGTCTGCATTAGTTCCCAAACTTTGTTTCTCTCCATCTGCTCCAATTCCTCTTGCATGGCATTAATCCATGAATAATCTTCCAAGGCTTGTTCTGCTGCCTTGGGTTCAATTTGTGACATGAAACATGAGAACATCGCCATTCCCGCCGGTAGAGTTGACTGTCTTGTCTTGACTCCATCACCAACTTTCCGATAATTTGCTGAATTGGATGATCCTTGAGCCATTTGGGGATCTCGTCCTCTTCTGGGTTTGTTCCCCCTGTTGGATTGCTCGTGGTTGTCTCATCTGCTGGATTCTCGTTCGCAATCGGATCGCCACCGCCTTGTCATCTGCAGTTTGTTCAATCGCAGATGAGTCCTGTTCTGCTCCGGCCGAATCTTCTTCAAGAAAGAATCGGATCAGATAGGTTTGGTGATCCTGTCGATCTGCAGTTGGGTCTTCATCACCGCAGTTGGGTCATCAGCCGACCGCAGTGAGTCCACCATTCCGTGTCATGTACAATGACTTCTTCAAGGGTTGCCGACTTGAGCTTGTTCTCAATTTGCTCAAGTTGTTTCTGTACTCAACAGAGATTCATCAAAAACAACATGGGGTGTTTCCTCCACAACTAAGGTTCTTTTGTTGAAAACTCTATATGCCTTGCTTCTTTGGGAATATCCCATAAATAGTCCATCATCGCTTTAGCATCAAAGGCATTTAGTGTGTTTTACCGTTGTTGTGGATGAAACACTTACAACCAAAAACATGAAAGTAAGCAACAAGAGGAGTTCTATTATTCCAAACCTCATAGGAGTTTTGCCATGTCTCCCTACTATCATACTCCTGCAGGTGTGGCGGTGTGTTGACAGCTTCAGCCCGTAACCTTTTGGGTAGGTCCACTTCGCAATCATGGACCTTGCCGCTTCCTTCGTGGTTCGTTCCTTCTTTCAAGAACACCATTCTCGGGGCGTCCCGCCGCAGAGCTCATGCCGGATCCCATTCGATCGGCGAAATCGCTTATCGCCTTGTTGAGAAACTCTCCTCCTCCTGTCTCGATCTGATCTTGATTATGGAGAGGGATTTCTCATTCTGGATCCTTCTCGCAGCCTCGAGTAACTTGGTCAAGGTTTCACTTTTCTTGTATAGAAAAATGATCCAAGTGTACCTTGAATAATCATCTACAATCACAAGAGCATGCTTTACGCCGCTCAAAGTCCTTGGCTTGATGGGACCAAATAGATCCATGTGGAGTAGATCTAAGATCCTTGTTGTGAGCGTTGTAGGCAGCACCGGCTTGAACGACGCCTTGGTCTGCTTTCCCTTCGACATGCATCACAGAGTGCTTCCTTCTTGAATGCTTCATTTGGAAGTCCTCTCACCGGCTTCCGAGAGCTAATCTTGTTGATGGCTTTGAAGTTCGTGACATAGTCTTTTGTGCCACGACCATCCATTCTCGCCTGATCTTGGATAGAAAACAGAGTTAGGTGTTCCTGTGATAAAATAAATAATGTATACATCTCTTCTTCTAAACCTTGTAGCTTTATTTCTCCAGATAAGATGTCTATCACCATACATTTCAAGATGGTGAAGACTACTAGATTCTTCTCGTCGCAGAACTGGCTTATGCTCAGGAGGTTGTATTTGAGACCTTTGACATAATGAACTTTGGATATTACAATGTTTCCTCGGTGCAGCTCTCCAAAGCCTTTTGTCTGTCCTCTAGAGCTATCTCCAAAGGTTACATCGGGACCTCTTTCCTTGATATATTTGGTCAGCATCCTCTTGTTCCCGGTCATGTGCCTTGAGCATCCAGAGTCTACAAACCACTCTTCACCTCCAAAATTTGAGCTTGAGGAGATGTGGTTGTAGTCCTTCCACCTCTTCTGCAATTAAACAAGCAGAGATTTAGGTACCCAAATTTGTGTGGGTCCTTTGGGGTTAGTTGGTTTCCTGGAGAATTGATTTCTCCTTGGATTATAGGAATTGTTATTATTATTATAACCCTTATACGGTGCCTGTGGTCGAGGTCTAAATCTCCTGGTTGGATTGTATACCGGATATTCCTCAAAATAGTGTGGGCCATTTCTAAATCTAGGCTGAGACCATTTATTAAACCTTTGTGGTCTCCACACTTGTTCATTTTGGTAATTTGGATAACCTTGAGGTTTCCATCTGCCCCTCCCATTATGAAATCTATTTTTGGGGAGTTGTTGGTAATAGTGGGCATGTTGTCTGGGCTGCTGCTTTTGCCTGGGCCACTGCCTAGTCGCCTGTCTAGGTGGCTGTCTGGTGTAACCTGACTGCAGCCTAGACGTTTGACTTGGCTGTTGCCTGTTTTTGAAAGTCGGTTTATACACAGGCTCAGCAGTCGAGACCATTGTTTCTCCCTTGATAAACTTGGTTTCAGAACTAGAGGGAGTGTGAGAATCATATCCAAGGCCTGATTTGGTATATAATGACCTTTTATAAGTACACAATTCGCCCAGAGTTGAAGACGCCTTCAGGGAGGTTATTTCCTGCGCCTGAGTTTTATTTAACTGTGCCAGCTTAGTAAACTCAGCTTTGGCATGAGCAAGTGCAGCTGACTTTTCTTTAAGTAAAATATTTAGCCGGTCTATCTCAGCTGTATTGGCACTTGCCTGGTTTTCAAAATCAGCTGTATTTGTCTCAGCCTTATTTAAATCTAGGCTGAGTTTTTCGAAATCATTTTTCAGCTGCCTATTCTCATCTTGCAGCTTAGTCTTCTCTGCTGATACAGCTTGGTGTGCAGATTTAAGTGTTTCAAAATCCTTGAATAATTGATTTACCGATTCATGTAAATCCATATCTTGTGACATGGCAGAGCTATTATTTGAACCGGTAGGTTTAGAGGTTACCTCTTCATCAGCCAAGTTTGCCATCAGGCAATCATATTCCTCGTCGTCATCAGAAAAGAAACCGCCGCTTGATTCGACATGCTCCTGGTCTTCTCCGATGAGAGCTTTTCTTCTGTCTTCCTTTCTGGCCACCTCCTTCTTGGTTTCATCCTTCTTGAGCTCGGGACAATCCATTTGGATGTGTCCTATTTTATGACAGTTGTAGCATTCAACTTTCCAGCTTCCAGCCTTCTGGTTCCTTCTTGGGTTCTCCTTGTAGTTTTTCTTATACTTGGAGTAGTTCTTTCTGAAGTTACTGAACCTTTGCATAATGAAAGCCATTTCCTCCTCAAAATCTAGCGGATTTGGAGGTTTCACATCAGACAGGCTCTTAGCAGGGGACTCGGCTGCAAATGCGATTCCCTTCTCTGCAGGCTCAGTTGAGGATGAGCTTGGAAGCTCGAACTCATAAGCCTTTAGATCAGAGAACAGCTCCTGAATCTTTATCTTATTCAGGTCTTTGGACTCTCTCATAGCTACAGCCTTCATGCTCCATTCTGGATTTAGAGATCTGAGGACCTTAAGTGCCATTTCCCTGTTGCCATAGGTTTTGCCCAGGGAGTTGATTTCATTGATAATTTCGGTGAACCTTGTGTCCACTTGGTCTATTGATTCTCCATTCTTCATTTTAAAGTTGTCAAACTTTTGGATAGCTATTGACAACTTGTTCTCCTTGATCAGCTCCGTTCCTTCACACATTAGAGCTAATGTGTCCCAAATCTCTTTGGCATTCTTACAATTTTTGATCTTGACCATTGTGGATTTGTCAAGAGTTTGGTATAGCACATCTTTGGCCCTGTTGTCAAGATTGGCGGCTTTCTCTCTTCGGGGTCGACTCCGTTCTCTTCTTGGGAATCTTTTCGGCCTCCCACCGCGATTTCCTCGGGTGTGTTGTCCTTCTCGAAAATGAATGGACCGTCTTCAATGATGCACCACATGTCGTCATGGATTGAAGATAAGTGTGCCTGCATTCTTATCTTCCAGAGATCATACTCGTCAACTGAAAAGACAGGTAGTCTAGAGTGCATGTGTTCCATTATAACGTGAGAGATAAGATATATCTAGTAGATCTGGTTCGTGGAAAAAAAATGAACCAACCGCTCTGATACCACTTGTAGGTCACAAGTCGTCCAGGAACAAGTCTAGAGGGGGGGGGGGTGAATAGACTTGTTGAAACTCTTGAACTCTTTTTCCGAAGAGTGAGTTTCTTCAGCTGATAATCAAACAAATGACTTGGAGTCATTTGTTCTTGAATAAGTGCGGAAGTCAGCTGATGACGAATATAAATTAATCTTAATGAAACACTTTAACAATGTATGCAGCAGTTAGAGTATGATGCGAGAAACAAGAAATAACACAGAGCGATTATAGTGGTCTCAGAGGTGGGGTAATCCTCTACTAATCCACTTTTCTCCAAACCAGTTGGAGATGAATTCACTATAATTCTCAACCAGTGATAAATATTACAGTGATTCACTACACACTACAACAACTTCCAACCAGTGGAATTCCGTGCCGTTGTACACACACTTGACTGCCTTGCACCTCTTGATCCTCGATCCTCGGATGCCTTTACAGTCACTTACTTCAACCAGTGAAGTACCCCGTACTCAAGTTTTATAGACAAGAGTGTTTGTCTTCTCCAACTTAAGAGCTTCCTTGAATATGAACTTTTTGGGTCTGCTCTTTTTCACGATGCTATTTTTGCTTGAGATTGCTTTGTTTGCTTTGATCGCTAGAGTATATGTTCGCACCGGTGTTTGCTCAGTTTCAAATCTCCGGGTATTTATAGATCACGATCTCTGAGCTTCTTCCTTGTAGCCGTTGCAAATCTGAACAAATCCGTCCGTTGGAGGGAGACTTCATTGTTTAATCTTTTCTGAACGTTGCAAGGCTGGATTCCCATTATTTAATTTTATCTTCCGACCGTTGTGAGGACTTCTGCATGTGAGCGCCGAATCTTTTGAATATAAAAGGATTAAAGTCTTCACGGTGGGTCAGGATGATTTAAATAAATCATATCTCTTGCGGGAATCACTCCAATTTGTCTCTTCACGTTGCATGTGAGCTTTCCGTAATATTTGACTTTTCAAAGCATGCTGACGTGGACTTGGAGTACTAGGCTGTAGTTGAGTAGACTGATGTGCAGCTTACTTCTCTGCAGGTAGGTCGTCTCGGCTGTTCACTGTTTGAGACTTGTCTGATCAGGTGACTTCCCTGAGGTACCTTGGCTGCAGTCTGGTCAAACTTCTCTGATAAATTTTAGTTGACCAGGGCTACTCTGATTGGAGTCGGCTGTACTTCTCTGATAGACTAGACTGTACTTTAGTACTTAGCCGATTTTCAGCCTAACTAACTTTGGCCTATAGAAGACACTCATTTGGTTCTTCTTTACATATTGCCAATTTTATACTTAACACATTTTGGCCTATGGAAGATACTCATTTGGTTCTTCCTTATATTTCGCCAATTAATAAACATTTGATTTTAAATTAATGACATCATCAAAATCTAACAAGTATTCCTAACACATGTCAATCAGGTCTGGACTCTAGTAGACCGCCCTAAGGGCATAATGCCTATTGGGAACAAGTGGATCTACAAAAGAAAGACTGATGGAGATGGCAAGGTTGACGCCTATAAGGCCAGGATTGTGGCAAAGGGTTATACTCAAAAGGAAGGTATCGTTTACCACGATACCTTCTCGCCCGTTGCCATGATCAAGTCTATTCGCATGATGCTTGCTATAGCTGCCTACCACGATTATGAGATATGGAAAATGGACGTAAAGACGGATTTCCTTAATGGATTCCTCGAGGAGGAAATCTATATGGAGCAGCCTAGAGGTTTTGTGTCCGAAGTCGATATTCAGAAAGTGTGCAAGCTTCAACATTCTATTTATGGACTGAAGCAAGCGTCGCGTAGTTGGAACTTCCATTTTGACGAGGTGGTCAAAGAGTTTGACTTCATGCAAAATGAAGAGGAACCTTGTGTATACAAGATGGTTAGTGGGAGCAAGATCGCATTCTTAGTACTATATGTAGATGACATTCTACTAATAGGAAATGATGTGGGAATGCTCAGTTTTGTGAAAGCTTGGCTTTCGAGTAATTTATCTATGAAAGAATTGGGAGAAGCAACCTATATTCTTGGTATTCGACTCTACCGGGATAGAGCGAAGAGAACAATATGTCTTTCCCAAGCCCTCTATATAGATAAGATGTTAAAGCGATTTAAGATGAATGATTCTAAAAGAGGTTCCTTCCGATGCAACATGGAATAAAACTCTCCTTGAAGAGGTGTCCTCAAAGTGAGGAACAACGAAAGAAAATGAGTAATATACCATATGCTTCGGCCGTGGTTAGCCTTATATATGCTATGTTGTGTATGAGACCTGACATTGCGCATGCTGTAAGCGTGGTGAGTAGGTTTCAGGCAAACCCAGGTAGGGAACATTGGACTGCCGTAAAGAACATTCTCAAGTACTTAATAAGGACTAGATATATGGTTTTGATGTATGGCGGTGGAGAATTGGATGTGATTGTAATACCCGTAATTTTGATCCCCGGAAATTTTCTATTTTTGGCGGAAGTCTATTTTGACGACTTACTTGGGACCGTTTCGTCATCCTGAGAATGATTAATTCTACACTTTTTGTCATCCGAGTTCGTTTCGATATCGTTCTGTTGAATTCCGTGTTCTTTAGCGACTTTTCCACGTATGAGTTCGACTTTGTTAAATCACCATAAATTCTTGGAAACTCCAAATATTCTGAATCTTGGCAATATTATAAAGCATCGAGTTAGCTTTCCAATGGTTCAAACGGTGGGTCAATCGGAGTCCAGACGAGGGAGTTATGGTCGAAATAGCTAAGTCACTCTCATTTTCCAGATTCGGCCAAAACCGCCTGTACCCGGTGCCGCGGCACACCTGGGCTGAGCCGCGGCACACTGCCGAGCCCTGGGAGCAAATTTTGGGTCTGTGCCGCGGCACACCTCTACTGAGCCGCGGCACACCTGTCAGTCAGCCCTATATCTGCATTTTTTTGTGCGATTCAACCGATACTTTTTCATTTCTTCACCTTCACACGGGAGAGAAGGCTTGAGAGAGGGAAGTTTCTTCATCTATCACTTGAGTGGGTGACTTCCTTCATCTATTTTCGATTGTGAAGCCCGGATCATCGTTCTATCGCGTGCTCTTCGAATCATAGTGCTTGAATCTTCAAGAGGTAATTTCTTCAACATCTTGGATTTCGATTTTGTATTGGGTAATGATGTTTTGGATGTTAAAATCATGGGGTATGAAGTGATATACGCATGATTATGGACTTGTTGGAGTATTCATCGGATTATTGAAAGATTATTCAAGAACACTTCGAATTTTGTGTTGGAAATTGGGGATTTTGTTTGACTTCATCCTTTTAATCCGTAATAATTTAGATTACTGATGGATTGATGATTATTTAGGTGTATTCTATCATTTCCATCGTTATTCCACGGTTGGAGTGTATTGATTCGTCGTTTCGGTTGAGTTATTAGTCGACGCCTTGAAGGTGTCCGACAAAAGGTCTAAGAGGGGGGGTTTTGTGCGTTGTACGATTATTATTCATCGTACGATTGTTGATTTATCATTGATATAACTTAGGGACGAAATCCTTGTGAAGAACTCAAGTCGGAACCCTTCCGTTCGTTGTCTTCTTCGTGGTTCAAGCTTCCCGGTCGAACCGTGTTCTTCGGGATCTTCGGTAACGTTTATTAAGGCAAGTATACATTTATGATTGTACGTTCTCGACTTTGAAAGTATGAAATATTGATGGTATGATTATTTCTAGCCACTCCGGGACGGGCATATGGTCCTCTGAGGGTTTCATAGCCTCTGGTGCGATTCCATGGTTGATATGAACGAACCGTTTCTACGACATTCATATGAAATAATGTTGGCATGTAATGAACGAACCGTTTTGACGGCATTCCTACATGTAACGGCGTATGATATGAACGAACCGTTTCTACGGCATTCACATACGTCTTGAGATTTTAGTCATTCCGAAATACTAGTCTTAAATTGATGAATTGACGGATATTGATGAATTGACGGATTACATTTACTTTATTGTCGAGGAGTATTATGTTTCATATTGTTATACTTGCACTAGCTATTCGACGGCTAACCCCTTTATGGGGGAAATACGTTTCATGTATTTCAGGTTCCAGGAGAGCGGACAGACGGGTACCGGGTCGGCATGAAGATGATGGGCAAGTGTAATACTGTGTCTTGTCTCCGGTTATTTTCTTGGATTCCTCCATTCAGTGTTGTTGTACTGGAATGGATTTTTCAATACTCGAGTATTGTATTTCAGTTTCCTTGATGTTCCGGCCTGTGTTGCCGAGGTATTGATTTGTGCAGTGATGTATATGGTTTCATTGGTTATGGTTTTGAATACCATTTGTATCGTCTTTCTTTCCACTATATGTAGACCTTCTCGGTCAAGTTTATAGTTCCGCGTATGTTTAGCCTTGTGGGTCCCACGGCGGGGCTCACGGCGCTGTAATATACCCTGAATAACTTGGGGGTGTTACAGAATATGGTATCAGAGCTTAGGTTTATGGATACCTAGGCTGTCGGTCTTTTGGGTCGATTGAGTCGGCATTTGCCCACAGTATCACTACTCTGCCATCATCACAGTGCGACCGGTACTTGTAAGTCCTCTCACTCTTCTTGTATTTTCGTGACCGTTTCGGTTTTTTTGCTTAGTATTCTTTGGAATTGGTCACTTCGAGAAGGTGCGATTTGGATTATACTTCCGCACGTGTGTGCCTTTCAGAATGTTGGCTGAAAGTAGGAAGAATCGTGGCCGTGGTCACGGACGTAAACTCTTCCTTGAGATTTTGTTAAGTTGCTAATTGCGATAATGGTGTGTATCGGTATTATGTTGAGACTTTGTTTAGGAGTCGCATGCTAGTATCACGGGAGATCTTCGACTTCGCAGACTTGTAAGTATGTTGTTCGAATTATTCGATAATTCTTGGTGAAATTGAATTCCCGTTGAAATGTTGTTTGTACGAGTGATTGTAAGTTTCGAGGACGAAACTTATTTTTAAGGGGGGTAGAGTGTAATACCCCGATTTTTCGGATATATTTTTTTCATTTATATATTGGATATCGTGGATGGTTAATTATGCTCGAGGACGTTGTGAACGTATGACAATGTTATTGAATTGAGTATATGTATTGATTTTGCCGTATGCTCGTATTTGGTATGTCATGACTTTGGACAGGAATTGTTGAAATTGGCTAAGTATGGAATTATTACGTACGTTAATAAGGTGAGATTACGTACGTAAGATTGGCATGGTTACGTACGTTAAGGCTAAGGTATTACGTACGTAACGAAGGCATCGGACGTAACCGAAGTCTGGTCGGCGGTGGGACCGCCGCAACTTTCGGCGGAGGATGTTGACAGTGAGTCAACGTCGTGTTACGTGACGTTATACGGGACGTGTTACGACGTAACACAACCGCTGTATCGTAGCAAGTCAACCGGTATATTACGACGTTATATGGTATGGGTTACGACGTAATGGATCGCACGGAATGAGACAGGGAGTTGGTTACGTGCGTTATGGATTTTGGATTACGACGTTAAAGTTGTTACGTACGTTAAGAAAGGACACTTACGTACGTAATGAGAGTGCAATTTATATATTGAAGTGTTGCCTTTCATTTCTCTCACGATCCTTTGAGATATTTCTCTCCAAAACTCGTCCCTCTTCACTTTTAAGAGTGTTCTAAACACTTTTAACATGATTGTGAGCTTGGAATCATGGAATTAGAGCTTGGTTATGGAACTATTGTTGATTCTTGAAGTGATTTCTTGTGTTATCCATATTCTATGAGGTTTATGTTGAAGGAAGATAATGATATGCTTTGAATATGTTGATTATAATTATGGAATCATAGAGATCTTGATGTTCTTGAGGCCATATGATGACTATGATGATTTAATGATTCTTGGAATGGAGTTCAATTATTCTTTCTTCGTGGTTCGTCCATACAAGGTAATCCTCGTATCCCTTTGATAGTGGCTCATTTTTTCTTTTTGGATTACTACTTGGGAGGGAGTATGTTGGGAATCGTGTATTTTGATGTTCGTCTTATTTCAATGAAAATGCATAAATTGATCAGACTTTTATACGCTGCGTGAGTATTTTTGAAATGGATTTTGGTATTTTGCCAACTGAAATTTTATTTTGTAAAACCGATTCCCTAAACTGAGTTTTTGGCACTTTAACCTTGATCGTTTTGACGGTATTTGGAAAATGATTTTTTAGTATTTGAAAAGTATTACCGTCATCGGTCTTTTTGGCATTTTTGAAATGACGTGGAAAATTGTGCTTAGCCTGGTAAATCCTTGTGAGAAAGGTTTACGGCGTGTAATATTCCCAGGAGGATCTGGGGTGTTACAATTATGGTATCATGTGATAATGTTATACGAGATTTATTGGAATTGTAATAAGAGATTTCGGATGTTGATATGATTATTGAGATCTTCTTCATATGATGATAAGGGTTTGTTGTGATTCTTGAGGTTGTATGAATGACATGATGAAGGAAATGATAACATGGAGATATATATACCTCGGATATGTTGTTCTGAACGTGATTTCGGATATTTCATGCTCTTGCAGAACTCTTGAATTATCCGAGGTGATGAAAATTTTTAAGAAGGTTGATGTTTTGAATATGAATATGGAATATTCATATCTAGAGCTAAACTATGTGTTGGAAATAATATTCGTATAGGAAATACGAATGTGATTATGAGCTTGATGAGACTATTATTCATCTCTGAATTTGGAAGCCCATACGTATGGAGCAAATATTCAAATCGAATGATTGGAGTGTTTGATAACCTTAAAATATGATTATCTATAATGTTGAACTAATTGGATGGTTAGAATTAACGATGATCATCGCAAAATTTTAACTACGGATCTACGAGAAGGGAACCTTGTCAATTCGTATTTAAGAATTGAGTTTGGAACCGATAATATTTAGACCCTTATTATTGGTCCGAATTGGTTGCTGATATGATCATCGGATTTCGGCTCGTATTGTGGACATGGATTCGTGAGGGTCTGAGTTGGACAGTTCAGACTGTGATTGGTCGAGATATGGTGAAACGATTGAGTTTGTGGTTTGGTGGTATTGATATTGGTCGTCATCGAACCGGTTGATTATCAATCCTTCGTTTTACAATAAGATATGATGTTTGATCATAGATTATGGCTGTTGTGTTGCGGTTAAGGTTGAAGGGTTCGTAGATTAACTTGGTCGAGACTGAGGGAAATTCGTAAGACGAAATCAACTGAATTGGTAATAGTTCGTTGTATTGATATCGAGGCAAGTTTTATACTCGTACTAATCAATGAGACTAATGTTATTGTGTAGGCGTACGAATGTGTGTATCATTTCGGGACTTGGCCTCTTTATGATTGTATTGATATCAGGGGATTGGTTGACACGACGCCCGTCGGCAAATTATGCCAAATGTTACTGTTGGTTGTAAATGGCCAGTTCAAGGCATTACGATACTTGTTGGTAAAGTTGCTGTCAATAGCCGGTTCGCGGTATCGATGTATCGATTATTATTGTTCGCGATTAATGTCGTTCTGAGACATCGTTGAATCTTTGTTGTCGAATTGGAACTGTTGCTATGATGTTGCGTTAACCGAATTGGGACGTTTGATATATCCTTTTGTCATCTCCGTTTCGGTGGTCGGTTTAAGACACCGGGACATCTATTCTATCGTATCATTGATTATCGATTGACCGTTCTAAGGTAATCGAGGTATTGAATTGGGATTATCGAAGATAATTCCCATCCGTTGTCAAAGATATTCTCATCCGTTGTATCGTTGTTATCGATTGGCCATTCTACGGTAATCGATGCATTGATTTGGGACTGTCGAGGAGAGTTCCCATCCGTTGAATTATTATTGTCGTGTTGGCCGACTCAAGGCAGCACACTATTATTCTTGTGAACTCGATAATTTTGTGATCGTTGAGGGTTGAGGATTTCCCGAATTGTGGTGTTGTGATTATTGCCGTGTTAATCGGTCCTTAGGGAATTCTGATCCCAGGATGGTTGTTTTGAATATCGTTGGTCGTGTCGATCTTTCATTATTCGTGTGTCATCGTTCACTTGGTGAGTCGTATGATCCGTATTGGATGTTTTATCCCTTGAGTTTCGTTGTCATGTTGTATCGTGGCATATCTGGAATCATGTCTGCGTGCCGATTGGTTATGTGCAGGATTTTTAGCCAGGCACTCGATGGTCATGCGTGGATATTTCCGCATTGGACCGTGCACACGAGACGTAGTTCTTGAGGCTAATTAGGTACATTGTCACACGTATATTCTGGATTCCGTATACGGGGTGGACATGTGCACGGACACATTTCCGGATCGGGCGTACTGTGATGTCCCTCTTGAGCTTTATTGATTGATCGTTCGTAGTCCATGTTGTATTGGATATGTCCGACGATTTGCGACTGGTTGTTCATACGCCGAGGGGTATGTCCGACGATCAGTTTGCTTCTTTGAGATCTGTATTGTGATGATTCTGACTTTGGGTCATTCGGCTTCGTGCCATTGTGATGTATCGGTATTTCCGTTGGAGCCTTCGGGCATTGTGAATCCGTATCTTTTTCGGCATTGGTTTGGTTTGCCTTCGGGTAATGTATTGTGGTGTTCTATATTGATGATTCGCCGTTTGGGCGTAAGTTTCGGTTCTTGTGCATCTCGTTGAGTTTTTCCTGGCGAAATACTTCTTCTCCCTACCTGTTTTAAGTTTCGGGACGAAACTTCTTTTAAGGAGGGTAGAATGTAATACCCGTAATTTTGATCCCCGGAAATTTTCTATTTTTGGCGGAAGTCTATTTTGACGACTTACTTGGGACCGTTTCGTCATCCTGAGAATGATTAATTCTACACTTTTTGTCATCCGAGTTCGTTTCGGTATCGTTCTGTTGAATTCCGTGTTCTTTAGCGACTTTTCCACGTATGAGTTCGACTTTGTTAAATCACCATAAATTCTTGGAAACTCCAAAAATTCTGAATCTTGGCAATATTATAAAGCATCGAGTTAGCTTTCCAATGGTTCAAACGGTGGGTCAATCGGAGTCCAGACGAGGGAGTTATGGTCGAAATAGCTAAGTCACTCTCATTTTCCAGATTCGGCCAAAACCGCCTGTACCCGGTGCCGCGGCACACCTGGGCTGAGCCGCGCCACACTGCCGAGCCCTGAGAGCAAATTTTGGGTCTGTGCCGCGGCACACCTCTACTGAGCCGCGGCACACCTATCAGTCAGCCGTATATCTGCATTTTTTTGTGCGATTCAACCGATACTTTTTCATTTCTTCACCTTCACACGGGAGAGAAGGCTTGAGAGAGGGAAGTTTCTTCATCTATCACTTGAGTGGGTGACTTCCTTCATCTATTTTCGATTGTGAAGCCCGGATCATCGTTCTATCGCGTGCTCTTCGAATCATAGTGCTTAAATCTTCAAGAGGTAATTTCTTCAACATCTTGGATTTCGATTTTGTACTGGGTAATGATGTTTTGGATGTTAAAATCATGGGGTATGAAGTGATATACGCATGATTATGGACTTGTTGGAGTATTCATCGGATTATTGAAAGATTATTCAAGAACACTTCGAATTTTGTGTTAGAAATTGGGGATTTTGTTTGACTTCATCCTTTTAATCCGTAGTAATTTAGATTAGTGATGGATTGATGATGATTTAGGTGTATTCTATCATTTCCATCGTTATTCCACGGTTGGAGTGTATTGATTCGTCGTTTCGGTTGAGTTATTAGTCGACGCCTTGAAGGTGTCCGACAAAAGGTCTAAGAGGGGGGTTTTGTGCGTTGTACGATTATTATTCATCGCATTTGATTGTTGATTTATCATTGATATGACTTAGGGTCGAAATCCTTGTGAAGAACTCAAGTCGGAACCCTTCCGTTCGTTGTCTTCTTCGTGGTTCAAGCTTCCCGGTCGAACCGTGTTCTTCGGGATCTTCGGTAACGTTTATTAAGGCAAGTATACATTTATGATTGTACGTTCTCGACTTTGAAAGTATGAAATATTGATGGTATGATTATTTCTAGCCACTCCGGGACGGGCCTATGGTTCTCTGAGGGTTTCGTAGCCTCTGGTGCGATTCCATGGTTGATATGAACGAACCGTTTCTACGGCATTCATATGAAATAATGTTGGCATGTAATGAACGAACCGTTTTGACGGCATTCCTACATGTAACGGCGTATGATATGAACGAACCGTTTCTACGGCATTCACAGACGTCTTGAGATTTTAGTCATTCCGGAATACTAGTCTTAAATTGATGAATTGACGGATATTGATGAATTGACGGATTACATTTACTTTATTGTCGAGGAGTATTATGTTTCATATTGTTATACTTGCACTAGCTATTCGACGGCTAACCCCTTTATGGGGGAAATACGTTTCATGTATTTCGTGTTCCAGGAGAGCGGATGACGGCACTGGTCGGCATGAAGATGATGGGCAAGTGTAATAATCGTGTCTTATCTCCTATTATTTTCTTGGTTTCCTACATTCAGTGTTGTTGTCTTGGAATGGATTTTTCAATACTCGAGTATTGTATTTCGCTTCTTGATGTTCCTACTGTGTTGCCGAGGTATTGATTTGTGCAGTGATGTATATGGTTTCATTGGTTATGGTTTTGAATACCATTTGTATCGTCTTTCTTTCCATTATATGTAGACCTTCTCGGTCAAGTTTATAGTTCCGCGTATGTTTAGCCTTGTGGGTCCCACGGCGGGGCTCACGGCGCTGTAATATACCCTGAATAACTTGGGGGTGTTACAGTGATGGGATTCACTGATTCGGACTTCTAAGGACAGAAGGACGATTAAATGTCTACTTCTGGCTATATATTTACTCTTAATAGAGGAGTAGTCTCTTGGCATAGCGCCAAGCAAAGCGCGACTGCTGATTCCACCTGTCAGGCTGAGTATCAAGCAGCCTCGGAGGCTTCCAAGGAAGGGTTCTGGATTAAGAAGTTTCTGAGAGAACTTCATGTGATACCATGTGCTGAGCTGCCTGTTCTGATGTAATGCGACAATGATGGACCTATAGCGCAGGCCAAGGAGCCGAGGTTTCACAACACCACCAAACACATTGAGAGGAAGTATCATCTCGTAAGAGAATTTGTTCGCAAGGGATACATTGTGCTGCACAGAGTAGACTCAGCCGACAATGTCGCTGATCCACTGACCAAGCCACTTCCTCAGATTAGCTTGGAGCGTCATCTGGAGAACATGGGTATTAGATACCATAGTGTGTGGCATTGAGTGCAAGTGGGAGATTGTTAGGAGTATGCCCTCGAATGCCACTCAGAGGATGTTGAGTGAGGGCATTGTGCTTGTAATTATGTAAACTATTATCACAAGGCAAATGAATGTTTCTTTATTTACTGGTAGTTACTGGCATTCCTAACTCATAAATATACATATAGAAACTAGTCCGTGTATTTGAGAGCAAAACGTTCCACTCCTTATTGGATAAGGGGGTCGACACTGGAAAGGTTTATAGCTCAAATACTTAATCATTCGCAAGTCGATAAAACTTGATTGGGCGTTAAGTTTATGTGAAGACTTGTATGACGTGTTATTTGACAAGAAGAGTGCCTGTCGAACACTAATGGTTAGTGGGAGCACACGTTATAGGTATGCTAATTGGATTAGTATACTCGAACCGACTCACCCTCGATTCGTCACATGGATTTCACTCCGGGATAGTTAATGACGGAATCGAAAGGTTGTGATAGGTATTCGTGAACCTTCGACTTGAGGATTTAGTAGGGATGTGCTTGTGACGTCAAGATTTTCATTAGAGTAGTTCGACCCTGTAAATCGGAAGGCGGGGGTCAACCTCGACGTGCATCTTGATGGGCAAGTAGGAGGTCCTACTGAATACCAAGATAGAATTCTTTTTCCCGTTAGTGAACGGGTTATATGTCCTATGCGATTATTGGCAGATGAGATCATAAGTCTTTGGCCAAAGCATTGAAGCTTGTTGTATTAGATACACGAGAGCTCGATGATCTCGATTTGTATTGACTCATGCATAGCGTCAAGTACAAGATAGGGTTTGACTGACCGTGACTCTATAACTTGATCGGGACATTTGAAAGAAGGTTTATACGTTTACTGGTATTCATGATAGAATGGTTCTTGAATGATCCCAATCATTCGTTCTCAGTTGGGGTACAGTGTAGGTCGCCAGGCTGGATAGGTGGTGATACTACTCTTTGGTTCCTCCCATTGCTGATTGAGACGGACCTACCGAGTCGCGCAATAGGATTGATGACGGAATGAATCAAGTTTATTCTCTCATTATGAATATTAGATATTGGATATCTAAATTTGGGACATTAGATGTTTAAATTGATTTATTGGATAAATTGATTTACGGCCTAATGAATTAAATAAATTACTGATGATTAATTTAATTCATGAATATAATTATTTTTTGGAGAAATTAATAATATTATTTTGTATTTGATATGTTTAGTTGATTGGATTAATTAAATGATAGAAATACATCGGAACGGAATCGGAGTTTATCTGTTTGGACTCATGGGAGTCGAAACGAATCAAACTCGTCCGATTTCTACATGGGTCGCCCCTCATTTCCACCTACCTTCTTTTTGAACTCTTGTTTCCATTCTTAAATGGATGATAATTGTCTTGGTGGGGTTGATTCTCATTTGAATGAGTTGTTACATGTGGGAGGGTTTAATAAAGTGATAAGAAGACTATCACTCTCCATGCACATTACATCACATACGGTTGAAAGAGAGAGCAAGAGAGAGAGAGAGAGAGAGAGAGAGAGAGAGAGAGAAAATCTTCTCTAATGTCTTATTCGTTTTTTCAAGTTCTTGATTTTTCTTGCAGGAAAATTAAGAAATAAAATAGAGAAAGTGAGTTATACACTTAGAGTGCTATAATCATAATCAAAAGCTTCATCATCCTAGCTCTAGCCATATCCTCGGAGGATAGCAAGGTGATCATCGTTCCGTTCGTCTCTCCGGCACGTGGCAACTAGAGACGCGGTTTTTTCGGCATTGGATCATCCAAGAGCTTGGAGCGGATAGGATCGTAAGAAAAGAAAATCTAAAGCTTGGGGAATAGCTCAAGAAAATGACACCGTTTAATCAACGACTACAAGGTTATGTTTTCTTGTATCCTTTGTGTTTCGTTTTAATATTCGTATATACGTAGCTCGATCGATCCTCATAGGGATTCGGATCAAATTAATTTTCATTTTACCGCTTCTGCTGGGCCATCGTTTTAGGCATCGAATCCCAACAGTAATCATATTTTGTTGTTTCTTCTGGAGGAATTATAGGTACTCGAGGATTCCGAGTTGATCTCTGTTTTGTGTTGGTAATTCGTGTGGTGTTATTCTCGTAGTGTTCGCGCTGCTACTGCATTCTTAATTATGTTCAGGAGTTCGGGGCTGCTGGACTGTATCCTGTTCATCGTCTCGTTTCGATCGTGGTTTTGAGGCAAGTACTTTTCTTATACGATTTGTGTCTTGCAAACAGAGTTTACATGTTGGATTTACAATGGTTGGTCTAACCTCGTGAATATGATTTGTGTGAATTGATTATGATTTAATTATTTTGAACGTTGAGGGCTTTAATGACACCCCTCCATGTTTAATGTTGTGGAATCGTGTATTCCGTGTTAATTGTGTTGTTGTGTTGAGATTGATTGTTCATGATGGAGGTATTGTGATGAGTATGATAATGGTGTCGAGTAAGTGGCCATCTCTACATTCTTAGCATATTAGTATTGCATGAGTGGTGTGTGTGTGTGTGTGTATGCTCACTATTGGTTAGATCCGATGGGGTTTAGGTAGGGGTCCACAGAGGTGTGGATCCGCAAGCTTTGCTTTTAACCACTACGGGTTAGATCCGATGGGGTGTCGGTAGGGGTGCATAGAGGCGTGGGTCCGCGGTTAATTGTGGTGCATTTTTATAAATGTGTTTTGGTTTATGGCATTTCCGGAAACGAGTGTTTTTGAACGGTGATTTCATGATTGCATGCATTGACTAAATGTGTAAGAGGTAAGTTGTTCATTTGGCCTACTTGACTAGGATGGCACTAGAGTATTTTTGTCGTACGTGTTTAGTCCTATAGTTTTGGGGTTTTGATTTTGGCAAACGGACCTTGCTACTATTCTCGTGTACTGTGATTTGATGAGATTTGGGATGAGATCCCAACGGTTTTGTAAAGGCCATTTTATGGAAAATGATTTTGGGCCGAGACCTATTCGTTTTGAAATGGTTATTTTTCAACTAAGGGCTTGAGGTGCAACAAGTTTTCTACTTTTAAAATCCCTGAGATGAGGAATTTATTTTCAAACACTTCATTGATTGCTTTCTAATAAATAAAACCTCTCGGGAAGGCTTTGGTAGTTAATTGTCGTACCCGATTCGTGATTTCTATTTGTTTGTTACGATTCGTGTGACTATGTACTTGCACTAGCAAAATAGTGGGATTTTGCTAACCCCCGAGAAATCGGAGGGTGGTGTCTGTTTTGCAATTAGGTTTTTGGGAGCCTAACACAGGGTTGGCATGAAGGATGATGAAGGATAATCGATACTAATCACATGAGGATCCATATGATGTCGTATTGGTTTGGTTGTACTTTATTTCCGCTGCAGTATTTTCCACGTTGTACGGGAGTGTGTTGGATTTTGACCCCTGCGTGGGTATGTATTGAGATTGAGTTGTATGTATTAATTGAAAGACCCAATCGGTCTACTGAGTTATTTTAGCTTTAAAGGCGATGTTGAGTGTTTGATTGTGTTACCATCCTGGTAGATACTTTAGAGAAGGGTTTACGACGTGTAATATCCCTGAGTGGATTGGGGGTGTTACATAAATTGTATCGGAGCTTAGGTTGTGGAAACCTAGGCTGTGGTGTCAAGTTGTGTCTGTTGAGTTTTGTATCGTCGGATTTTATCTGATCGAGTCATGTCGTGATGCGTCGTCTGAGTTTGTTGGTCGTGATTAGTATCATAGGGCCATCATCATCTTTGTGCGACATGTAGATATAAGTCTCCCTTTTGTGTTGTGCCTCGTGTGACATGAGCTACTTGTATGATTATTTGTTAAGTGATGAAATCCTTCTGTGGGTTTTGATGTCGGGATACGTGTTTATTTAACTCTCATATTTTGTTTTTATGAGGACTGTTGTCGCTGTTTATGTCTTTTCAACCGTTGCTTTGTCCGCTGCTAATGATTTTCAAATTGATTTGCTCATTTTGCAAGTATTCTTGTGAAACCTTTGTGTTTAATAAGGATTGTGCTTATATGTGTTTGATTTGTTCACTACGGGAGGGTCCGACGAGGCCTGGGGGAATCCGTGACTTCAATCCGGATTCACGGGTTTGTTCGCTAGCCAGTTCGCGAGGGTCCTTAGAGGCCTCTAATAGGATCAGTGGCTTCTCCCCGATCCTAGGCGGGTTTCGGCTATGATATTTGACTATTTGTTTTCCGGTAAAAGATATGTATTGTTTTGATTTTGAACGATTTTATGTGTGTACTATGATGTGTATAAGCGAATGTTGATACGTGTGAATTTTGGGCATTCTGGCCTATTGGATTTATGAAAACCTTGAGTATCTTAGAAAATAAATTTCGAGACACACTTTTAAAATTGATTATTTTCTCGCAGTATTTTCAAGCTGCCCACTAGTGCCACAGTATGTTTCAAAATTCTTCTACCTTGAGGACTAAAATATTTTGATATATTTTTAGTAATTTGGAAATACATTTGCTTAGACCCGAAGGTCGAATATTTATGAAAGTTTTAATTAAAATAAAGGTGTTCTCATTTTTATCAAATGCAAGATGGTTTTTCAAAGTCTCGATAACGATGTTTCATGTTTGTATTACTTTTTTCGAAATATGATACTAAAGATCAACTGATGTTGCTAAAATTGTTTTCAAAAAGATAGTTTTCGTTTTTAAAACCTATCATTCTTGTTTGCGGTCCGGGATTGTATGTATGATGTAAGCACTTTCGTTAGGGTGTTAGCCCCAGAGTTGTGATTGAATTGGTGGTGTGAGCATTGAGTCGTTCGCCACGCATTTGTTGTGTTAGCCCTCCGTGAGAGGTGTTATGTTAGTCTTTAATGTTGTCGTTTCGTGGTGATTTGCGGTGTGTTCGCGGTGCTACTGCATTCTTGATTATGTTCAGGAGTTCGGGGCTGCCGGACTGTATCCTGTTCATCGTCTCGTTTCGATCGTGGTTTTGAGGCAAGTACTTTTCTTATACGATTTGTGTCTTGCAAACAGAGTTTACATGTTGGATTTACGATGGTTGGTCTAACCTCGTGAATATGATTAATGTGAATTGATTATGATTTAATTATTTTGAACGTTGAGGGCTTTAATGACACCCCTGCTTGTTTAATGTTGTGGAATCGTGTATTCCGTGTTAATTGTGTTGTTGTGTTGAGATTGATTGTTCATGATGGAGGTATTGTGATGAGTATGATAATGGTGTCGAGTAAGTGGCCATCTCTAGTAAGTATTCTTAATGAACTTACATTCTTAGCATATTAGTATTGCATGAGTGGTGTGTGTGTGTGTATGCTCACTATGGGTTAGATCCGATGGGGTTTAGGTAGGGGTCCACAGAGGTGTGGATCCGCAAGCTTTTCTTTTAACCACTACGGGTTAGATCCGATGGGGTGTCGGTAGGGGTGCATAGAGGCGTGGGTCCGCGGTTAATTGTGGTGCATTTTTATAAATGTGTTTTGGTTTATGGCATATCCCTAAAAGAGTGTTTTTGAACGGTGATTTCATGATTGCATGCATTGACTAAATGTGTAAGAGGTAAGTTGTTCATTTGGCCTACTTGACTAGGATGGCACTAGAGTATTTTTGTCGTACGTGTTTAGTCCTATAGTTGTGGGGTTTTGATGTTGGCAAACGGACCTTGCTACTGTTCTCGTGTACTGTGATTTGATGAGATTTGGGATGAGATCCCAACGGTTTTGTAAAGGCCATTTTATGGAAAATGATTTTGGGCTGAGACCTATTCGTTTTGAAATGGTTATTTTTCAACTAAGGGCTTGAGGTGCAACAAGTTTTCTACTTTTAAAATCCCCGAGATGAGGAATTTATTTTCAAACACTTCATTGATTGCTTTCTAATAAATAAGACCTCCCGGGAAGGCTTTGGTAGTTAATTGTGGTACCCGATTCGTGATTTCTATTCATTTGTTACGATTCGTGTGATTATGTACTTGCACTAGCAAAATAGTGGGATTTTGCTAACCCCCGAGAAATCAGAGGGTGGATGTCTGTTTTGCAATTAGGTTTTTGGGAGCCTAACACAGGGTCGGCATGAAGGATGATGAAAGATAATCGATACTAATCACATGAGGATCCATATGATGTCGTATTGGTTTGGTTGTACTTTATTTCCGCTGCAGTATTTTTCACGTTGTACGGGAGTGTGTTGGATTTTGACCACTGCATGGGTATGTATTGAGATTGAGTTGTATGTATTAATTGAAAGACCCAATCGGTCTACTGAGTTATTTTAGCTTTAAAGGCGATGTTGAGTGTTTGATTGTGTTACCATCCTGCTAGATACTTGAGAGAAGGGTTTACGACGTGTAATATCCCTGAGTGGATTGGGGGTGTTACATAAATGGTATCGGAGCTTAGGTTGTGGAAACCTAGGTTGTGGTGTCAAGTTGTGTCTGTTGAGTTTTGTCTCGTCGGATTTTATCCGATCGAGTCATGTCGCGATGCGTCGTCTGAGTTTGTTGGTCGTGATTAGTATCATAGGGCCATCATCATCTTTGTGCGACCTGTGGATGTAAGTCTCGCTTTTTGTGTTGTGCCTCGTGTGACATGAGCTACTTGTATGATTATTTGTTAAGTGATGAAATCCTTCTGTGGGTTTTGATGTCGTGATAC
This sequence comes from Orobanche coerulescens, assembly GCA_033398695.1. Lineage (NCBI taxonomy): Eukaryota > Viridiplantae > Streptophyta > Magnoliopsida > Lamiales > Orobanchaceae > Orobanche > Orobanche coerulescens. The sequence goes on along the minus strand of CM065804.1, from coordinate 188,139,388 downwards.
GTGTTTATTTAACTCTCATATTTTGTTTTTATGAGGACTGTTGTCGCTGTTTATGTCTTTTCAACCGTTGCTTTGTCCGCTGCTAATGATTTTCAAATTGATTTGCTCATTTTGCAAGTATTCTTGTGAAAGCTTTGTGTTTAATAAGGATTGTGCTTATATGTGTTTGATTTGTTCACTACGGGAGGGTCCGACGAGGCCTGGGGGAATCCGTGACTTCAATCCGGATTCACGGGTTTGTTCGCTAGCCAGTTCGCGAGGGTCCTTAGAGGCCTCGAATAGGATCAGTGGCTTCTCCCCGATCCTAGGCGGGTTTCGACTATGATATTTGACTATTTGTTTTCCGGTAAAAGATATATACTGTTTTGATTTTGAACGATTTTATACGTGTACTATGATGTGTATAAGCGAATGTTGATACGTGTGAATTTTGGGCATTCTGGCCTATTGGATTTATGAAAACCTTGAGTATCTTAGAAAATAAATTTCGAGACACACTTTTAAAATTGATTATTTTCTCACAGTATTTTCAAGGTGCCCACTAGTGCCACATTATGTTTCAAAATTCTTCTACCTTGAGGACCAAAATATTTTGATATATTTTCAGTAATTTGGAAATGCATTTGCTTAGACCCGAAGGTCGAATATTTCTGAAAGTTTTAATTAAAAGAAAGGTGTTCTCATTTTTATCAAATGCAAGATGGTTTTTCAAAGTCTCGATAGCGATGTTTCATGTTTGTATTACTTTTTTCGAAATATGATACTAAAGATCAACTGATGTTGCTAAAATTGTTTTCAAAAAGATAGTTTTCGTTTTAAAACCTATCATTCTTGTTTGCGGTCCGGGATTGTATGTATGATGTAAGCACTTTCGTTAGGGTGTTAGCCCCAGAGTTTTGATTGAATTGGTGGTGTGAGCATTGAGTCATTCGCCACGCATTTGTTGTGTTAGCCCTCCGTGAGAGGTGTTATGTTAGTCTTTAATGTTGTCGTTTCGTGGTGATTTGCGGTGTGTTCGCGGTGCTACTGCATTCTTGATTATGTTCAGGAGTTCGGGCCGCTTGACTGTATCCTGTTCATCGTCTCGTTTCGATCGTGGTTTTGAGGCAAGTACTTGTCTTATACGATTTGTGTGTTGCAAACAGAGTTTACATGTTGGATTTACGATGGTTGGTCTAACCTCGTGAATATGATTAGTGTGAATTGATTATGATTTAATTATTTTGAACGTTGAGGGCTTTAATGACACCCCTGCTTGTTTAATGTTGTGGAATCGTGTATTCCGTGTTAATTGTGTTGTTGTGTTGAGATTGATTGTTCATGATGGAGGTATTGTGATGAGTATGATAATGGTGTCGAGTAAGTGGCCATCTCTAGTAAGTATTCTTAATGAACTTACATTCTTAGCATATTAGTATTGCATGAGTGGTGTGTGTGTGTGTATGCTCACTATGGGTTAGATCCGATGGGGTTTAGGTAGGGGTCCACAGAGGTGTGGATCCGCAAGCTTTTCTTTTAACCACTACGGGTTAGATCCGATGGGGTGTCGGTAGGGGTGCATAGAGGCGTGGGTCCGCGGTTAATTGTGGTGCATTTTTATAAATGTGTTTTGGTTTATGGCATTTCCGGAAACGAGTGTTTTTGAACGGTGATTTCATGATTGCATGCATTGACTAAATGTGTAAGAGGTAAGTTGTTCATTTGGCCTACTTGACTAGGATGGCACTAGAGTATTTTTGTCGTACGTGTTTAGTCCTATAGTTGTGGGGTTTTGATGTTGGCAAACGGACCTTGCTACTGTTCTCGTGTACTGTGATTTGATGAGATTTGGGATGAGATCCCAACGGTTTTGTAAAGGCCATTTTATGGAAAATGATTTTGGGTCGAGACCTATTCGTTTTGAAATGGTTATTTTTCAACTAAGGGCTTGAGGTGCAACAAGTTTTCTACTTTTAAAATCCCCGAGATGAGGAATTTATTTTCAAACACTTCATTGATTGCTTTCTAATAAATAAGACCTCTCGGGAAGGCTTTGGTAGTTAATTGTGGTACCCGATTCGTGATTTCTATTCGTTTGTTACGATTCGTGTGATTATGTACTTGCACTAGCAAAATAGTGGGATTTTGCTAACCCCCGAGAAATCAGAGGGTGGATGTCTGTTTTGCAATTAGGTTTTTGGGAGCCTAACACAGGGTCGGCATGAAGGATGATGAAAGATAATCGATACTAATCACATGAGGATCCATATGATGTCGTATTGGTTTGGTTGTACTTTATTTCCGCTGCAGTATTTTTCACGTTGTACGGGAGTGTGTTGGATTTTGACCACTGCATGGGTATGTATTGAGATTGAGTTGTATGTATTAATTGAAAGACCCAATCGGTCTACTGAGTTATTTTAGCTTTAAAGGCGATGTTGAGTGTTTGATTGTGTTACCATCCTGCTAGATACTTGAGAGAAGGGTTTACGACGTGTAATATCCCGGAGTGGATTGGTGGTGTTACATAAATGGTATCGGAGCTTAGGTTGTGGAAACCTAGGTTGTGGTGTCAAGTTGTGTCTGTTGAGTTTTGTCTCGTCGGATTTTATCCGATCGAGTCATGTCGCGATGCGTCGTCTGAGTTTGTTGGTCGTGATTAGTATCATAGGGCCATCATCATCTTTGTGCGACCTGTGGATGTAAGTCTCGCTTTTTGTGTTGTGCCTCGTGTGACATGAGCTACTTGTATGATTATTTGTTAAGTGATGAAATCCTTCTATGGGTTTTGATGTCGTGATACGTGTTTATTTAACTCTCATATTTTGTTTTTATGAGGACTGTTGTCGCTGTTTATGTCTTTTCAACCGTTGCTTTGTCCGCTGCTAATGATTTTCAAATTGATTTGCTCATTTTGCAAGTATTCTTGTGAAAGCTTTGTGTTTAATAAGGATTGTGCTTATATGTGTTTGATTTGTTCACTACGGGAGGGTCCGACGAGGCCTGGGGGAATCCGTGACTTCAATCCGGATTCACGGGTTTGTTCGCTTCCCGCGTGGGTCCTTAGAGGCCTCGAATAGGATCAGTGGCTTCTCCCCGATCCTAGGCGGGTTTCGACTATGATATTTGACTATTTGTTTTCCGGTAAAAGATATATACTGTTTTGATTTTGAACGATTTTATACGTGTACTATGATGTGTATAAGCGAATGTTGATACGTGTGAATTTTGGGCATTCTGGCCTATTGTATTTATGAAAACCTTGAGTATCTTAGAAAATAAATTTGAGACACACTTTTAAAATTGATTATTTTCTCACAAGATTTTCAAGGTGCCCACTAGTGCCACATTATGTTTCAAAATTCTTCTACCTTGAGGACCAAAATATTTTGATATATTTTCGTAATTTGGAAATGCATTTGCTTAGACCCGAAGGTCGAATATTTCAAAGTTGTAAATAAAAGAAAGGTGTTCTCATTTTTATCAAATGCAAGATGGTTTTTCAAAGTCTCGATAACGATGTTTCATGTTTGTATTACTTTTTTCGAAATATGATACTAAAGATCAACTGATGTTGCTAAAATTGTTTTCAAAAAGATAGTTTTCGTTTTAAAACCTATCATTCTTGTTTGCGGTCCGGGATTGTATGTATGATGTAAGCACTTTCGTTAGGGTGTTAGCCCCAGAGTTTTGATTGAATTGGTGGTGTGAGCATTGAGTCATTCGCCACGCATTTGTTGTGTTAGCCCTCCGTGAGAGGTGTTATGTTAGTCTTTAATGTTGTCGTTTCGTGGTGATTTGCGGTGTGTTCGCGGTGCTACTGCATTCTTGATTATGTTCAGGAGTTCGGGGCTGCCGGACTGTATCCTGTTCATCGTCTCGTTTCGATCGTGGTTTTGAGGCAAGTACTTGTCTTATACGATTTGTGTGTTGCAAACAGAGTTTACATGTTGGATTTACGATGGTTGGTCTAACCTCGTGAATATGATTAGTGTGAATTGATTATGATTTAATTATTTTGAACGTTGAGGGCTTTAATGACACCCCTGCTTGTTTAATGTTGTGGAATCGTGTATTCCGTGTTAATTGTGTTGTTGTGTTGAGATTGATTGTTCATGATGGAGGTATTGTGATGAGTATGATAATGGTGTCGAGTAAGTGGCCATCTCTAGTAAGTATTCTTAATGAACTTACATTCTTAGCATATTAGTATTGCATGAGTGGTGTGTGTGTGTGTATGCTCACTATGGGTTAGATCCGATGGGGTTTAGGTAGGGGTCCACAGGTGTGGATCCGCAAGCTTTTCTTTTAACCACTACGGGTTAGATCCGATGGGGTGTCGGTAGGGGTGCATAGAGGCGTGGGTCCGCGGTTAATTGTGGTGCATTTTTATAAATGTGTTTTGGTTTATGGCATTTCCGGAAACGAGTGTTTTTGAACGGTGATTTCATGATTGCATGCATTGACTAAATGTGTAAGAGGTAAGTTGTTCATTTGGCCTACTTGACTAGGATGGCACTAGAGTATTTTTGTCGTACGTGTTTAGTCCTATAGTTGTGGGGTTTTGATGTTGGCAAACGGACCTTGCTACTGTTCTCGTGTACTGTGATTTGATGAGATTTGGGATGAGATCCCAACGGTTTTGTAAAGGCCATTTTATGGAAAATGATTTTGGGCCGAGACCTATTCGTTTTGAAATGGTTATTTTTCAACTAAGGGCTTGAGGTGCAACAAGTTTTCTACTTTTAAAATCCCCGAGATGAGGAATTTATTTTCAAACACTTCAGTGATTGCTTTCTAATAAATAAGACCTCTCGGAAGGCTTTGGTAGTTAATTGTGGTACCCGATTCGTGATTTCTATTCGTTTGTTACGATTCGTGTGATTATGTACTGCACTAGCAAAATAGTGGGATTTTGCTAACCCCCGAGAAATCGGAGGGTGGATGTCTGCTTTGCAATTAGGTTTTTGGGAGCCTAACACGGGGTCGGCATGAAGGATGATGAAAGATAATCGATACTAATCACATGAGGATCCATATGATGTCGTATTGGTTTGGTTGTACTTTATTTCCGCTGCAGTATTTTTCACGTTGTACGGAGTGTGTTGGATTTTGACCACTTTGCAAGGGTATGTATAGAGATTGAGATGTATGTATTAATTGAAAGACCCAATCGGTCTACTGAGTTATTTTAGCTTTAAAGGCGATGTTGAGAGTATGATTGTGATACCATAAAGCTAGATACTTGAGAGAAGTGTATACGACGTGTAATATCCCCGAGTGGATTGGGGTGTTACATAAATGGTATCGGAGCTTAGGTTGTGGAAACCTAGGTTGTGGTGTCAAGTTGTGTCTGTTGAGTTTTGTCTCGTCGGATTTTATCCGATCGAGTCATGTCGCGATGCGTCGTCTGAGTTTGTTGGTCGTGATTAGTATCATAGGGCCATCATCATCTTTGTGCGACCTGTGGATGTAAGTCTCGCTTTTTGTGTTGTGCCTCGTGTGACATGAGCTACTTGTATGATTATTTGTTAAGTGATGAAATCCTTCCGGGTTTTGATGTCGTGATACGTGTTTATTTAACTCTCATATTTTGTTTTTATGAGGACTGTTGTCGCTGTTTATGTCTTTTCAACCGTTGCTTTGTCCGCTGCTAATGATTTTCAAATTGATTTGCTCATTTTGCAAGTATTCTTATGAAAGCTTTGTGTTTAATAAGGATTGTGCTTATATGTGTTTGATTTGTTCACTACGGGAGGGTCCGACGAGGCCTGGGGGAATCCGTGACTTCAATCCGGATTCACGGGTTTGTTCGCTAGCCATTCGCGAGGGTCCTTAGAGGCCTCGAATAGGATCAGTGGCTTCTCCCCGATCCTAGGCGGGTTTCGACTATGATATTTGACTATTTGTTTTCCGGTAAAAGATATATACTGTTTTGATTTTGAACGATTTTATGCGTGTACTATGATGTGTATAAGCGAATGTTGATACGTGTGAATTTTGGGCATTCTGGCCTATTGGATTTATGAAAACCTTGAGTATCTTAGAAAATAAATTTCGAGACACACTTTTAAAATTGATTATTTTCTCACAGTATTTTCAAGGTGCCCACTAGTGCCACATTATGTTTCAAAATTCTTCTACCTTGAGGACCAAAATATTTTGATATATTTTCAGTAATTTGGAAATGCATTTGCTTAGACCCGAAGGTCGAATATTTCTGAAAGTTTTAATTAAAAGAAAGGTGTTCTCATTTTTATCAAATGCAAGATGGTTTTTCAAAGTCTCGATAACGATGTTTCATGTTTGTATTACTTTTTTCGAAATATGATACTAAAGATCAACTGATGTTGCTAAAATTGTTTTCAAAAAGATAGTTTTCGTTTTAAAACCTATCATTCTTGTTTGCGGTCCGGGATTGTATGTATGATGTAAGCACTTTCGTTAGGGTGTTAGCCCCAGAGTTGTGATTGAATTGGTGGTGTGAGCATTGAGTCGTTCGCCACGCATTTGTTGTGTTATCCCTCCGTGAGAGGTGTTATGTTAGTCTTTAATGTTGTCGTTTCGTGGTGATTTGCGGTGTGTTCGCGGTGCTACTGCATTCTTGATTATGTTCAGGAGTTCGGGGCTGCCGGACTGTATCCTGTTCATCGTCTCGTTTCGATCGTGGTTTTGAGGCAAGTACTTGTCTTATACGATTTGTGTGTTGCAAACAGAGTTTACATGTTGGATTTACGATGGTTGGTCTAACCTCGTGAATATGATTAGTGTGAATTGATTATGATTTAATTATTTTGAACGTTGAGGGCTTTAATGACACCCCTGCTTGTTTAATGTTGTGGAATCGTGTATTCCGTGTTAATTGTGTTGTTGTGTTGAGATTGATTGTTCATGATGGAGGTATTGTGATGAGTATGATAATGGTGTCGAGTAAGTGGCCATCTCTAGTAAGTATTCTTAATGAACTTACATTCTTAGCATATTAGTATTGCATGAGTGGTGTGTGTGTGTGTATGCTCACTATGGGTTAGATCCGATGGGGTTTAGGTAGGGGTCCACAGAGGTGTGGATCCGCAAGCTTTTCTTTTAACCACTACGGGTTAGATCCGATGGGGTGTCGGTAGGGATGCATAGAGGCGTGGGTCCGCGGTTAATTGTGGTGCATTTTTATAAATGTGTTTTGGTTTATGGCATTTCCGGAAACGAGTGTTTTTGAACGGTGATTTCATGATTGCATGCATTGACTAAATGTGTAAAAGGTAAGTTGTTCATTTGGCCTACTTGACTAGGATGGCACTAGAGTATTTTTGTCGTACGTGTTTAGTCCTATAGTTGTGGGGTTTTGATGTTGGCAAACGGACCTTGCTACTGTTCTCGTGTACTGTGATTTGATGAGATTTGGGATGAGATCCCAACGGTTTTGTAAAGGCCATTTTATGGAAAATGATTTTGGGCCGAGACCTATTCGTTTTGAAATGGTTATTTTTCAACTAAGGGCTTGAGGTGCAACAAGTTTTCTACTTTTAAAATCCGAGATGAGGAATTTATTTTCAAACACTTCATTGATTGCTTTCTAATAAATAAGACCTCTCGGGAAGGCTTTGGTAGTTAATTGTGGTACCCGATTCGTGATTTCTATTCGTTTGTTACGATTCGTGTGATTATGTACTTGCACTAGCAAAATAGTGGGATTTTGCTAACCCCCGAGAAATCAGAGGGTGGATGTCTGTTTTGCAATTAGGTTTTTGGGAGCCTAACACAGGGTCGGCATGAAGGATGATGAAAGATAATCGATACTAATCACATGAGGATCCATATGATGTCGTATTGGTTTGGTTGTACTTTATTTCATTGCGCAGATTTTTCACGTTATGCGGAGTGTGTTGGATTTTGACCACTGCATGGGTATGTATTGAGATTGAGTTGTATGTATTAATTGAAAGACCCAATCGGTCTACTGAGTTATTTTAGCTTTAAAGGCGATGTTGAGTGTTTGATTGTGTTACCATCCTGCTAGATACTTGAGAGAAGGGTTTACGACGTGTAATATCCCTGAGTGGATTGGGGGTGTTACATAAATGGTATCGGAGCTTAGGTTGTGGAAACCTAGGTTGTGGTGTCAAGTTGTGTCTGTTGAGTTTTGTCTCGTCGGATTTTATCCGATCGAGTCATGTCGCGATGCGTCGTCTGAGTTTGTTGGTCGTGATTAGTATCATAGGGCCATCATCATCTTTGTGCGACCTGTGGATGTAAGTCTCGCTTTTTGTGTTGTGCCTCGTGTGACATGAGCTACTTGTATGATTATTTGTTAAGTGATGAAATCCTTCTATGGGTTTTGATGTCGTGATACGTGTTTATTTAACTCTCATATTTTGTTTTTATGAGGACTGTTGTCGCTGTTTATGTCTTTTCAACCGTTGCTTTGTCCGCTGCTAATGATTTTCAAATTGATTTGCTCATTTTGCAAGTATTCTTGTGAAAGCTTTGTGTTTAATAAGGATTGTGCTTATATGTGTTTGATTTGTTCACTACGGGAGGGTCCGACGAGGCCTGGGGGAATCCGTGACTTCAATCCGGATTCACGGGTTTGTTCATTCTTGATTCGCGAGGGTCCTTAGAGGCCTCGAATAGGATCGTGGCTTCTCCCCGATCCTAGGCGGGTTTCGACTATGATATTTGACTATTTGTTTTCCGGTAAAGATATATCTGTTTTGATTTTGAACGATTTTATGCGTGTACTATGATGTGTATAAGCGAATGTTGATACGTGTGAATTTTGGGCATTCGCCTATTGGATTTATGAAAACCTTGAGTATCTTAGAAAATAAATTTGAGACACACTTTTAAAATTGATTATTTTCTCACGGTATTTTCAAGGTGCCCACTAGTGCCACATTATGTTTCAAAATTCTTCTACCTTGAGGACCAAAATATTTTGATATATTTTCATAATTTGGAAATGCATTTGCTTAGACCCGAAGGTCGAATATTTCAAAGTTCTAATTAAAAGAAAGGTGTTCTCATTTTTATCAAATGCAAGATGGTTTTTCAAAGTCTCGATAACGATGTTTCATGTTTGTATTACTTTTTTCGAAATATGATACTAAAGATCAACTGATGTTGCTAAAATTGTTTTCAAAAAGATAGTTTTCGTTTTAAAACCTATCATTCTTGTTTGCGGTCCGGGATTGTATGTATGATGTAAGCACTTTCGTTAGGGTGTTAGCCCCAGAGTTGTGATTGAATTGGTGGTGTGAGCATTGAGTCGTTCGCCACGCATTTGTTATGTTAGCCCTCCGTGAGAGGTGTTATGTTAGTCTTTAATGTTGTCGCTTCGTGGTGATTTGCGGTGTGTTCGTGGTGCTACTGCATTCTTGATTATGTTCAGGAGTTCGGGGCTGCCAGACTGTATCCTGTTCATCGTCTCGTTTCGATCGTGGTTTTGAGGCAAGTACTTGTCTTATACGATTTGTGTGTTGCAAACAGAGTTTACATGTTGGATTTACGATGGTTGGTCTAACCTCGTGAATATGATTAGTGTGAATTGATTATGATTTAATTATTTTGAACGTTGAGGGCTTTAATGACACCCCTGCTTGTTTAATGTTGTGGAATCGTGTATTCCGTGTTAATTGTGTTGTTGTGTTGAGATTGATTGTTCATGATGGAGGTATTGTGATGAGTATGATAATGGTGTCGAGTAAGTGGCCATCTCTAGTAAGTATTCTTAATGAACTTACATTCTTAGCATATTAGTATTGCATGAGTGGTGTGTGTGTGTGTATGCTCACTATGGGTTAGATCCGATGGGGTTTAGGTAGGGGTCCACAGAGGTGTGGATCCGCAAGCTTTTCTTTTAACCACTACGGGTTAGATCCGATGGGGTGTCGGTAGGGGTGCATAGAGGCGTGGGTCCGCGGTTAATTGTGGTGCATTTTTATAAATGTGTTTTGGTTTATGGCATTTCCAGAAACGAGTGTTTTTGAACGGTGATTTCATGATTGCATGCATTGACTAAATGTGTAAAAGGTAAGTTGTTCATTTGGCCTACTTGACTAGGATGGCACTAGAGTATTTTTGTCGTACGTGTTTAGTCCTATAGTTGTGGGGTTTTGATGTTGGCAAACGGACCTTGCTACTGTTCTCGTGTACTGTGATTTGATGAGATTTGGGATGAGATCCCAACGGTTTTGTAAAGGCCATTTTATGGAAAATGATTTTGGGCCGAGACCTATTCGTTTTGAAATGGTTATTTTTCAACTAAGGGCTTGAGGTGCAACAAGTTTTCTACTTTTAAAATCCCCGAGATGAGGAATTTATTTTCAAACACTTCATTGATTGCTTTCTAATAAATAAGACCTCTCGGAAGGCTTTGGTAGTTAATTGTGGTACCCGATTCGTGATTTCTATTCGTTTGTTACGATTCGTGTGATTATGTACTTGCACTAGCAAAATAGTGGGATTTTGCTAACCCCCGAGAAATCAGAGGGTGGATGTCTGTTTTGCAATTAGGTTTTTGGGAGCCTAACACAGGGTCGGCATGAAGGATGATGAAAGATAATCGATACTAATCACATGAGGATCCATATGATGTCGTATTGGTTTGGTTGTACTTTATTTCCGCTGCAGTATTTTTCACGTTGTACGGGAGTGTGTTGGATTTTGACCACTGCATGGGTATGTATTGAGATTGAGTTGTATGTATTAATTGAAAGACCCAATCGGTCTACTGAGTTATTTTAGCTTTAAAGGCGATGTTGAGTGTTTGATTGTGTTACCATCCTGCTAGATACTTGAGAGAAGGGTTTACGACGTGTAATATCCCTGAGTGGATTGGGGGTGTTACATAAATGGTATCGGAGCTTAGGTTGTGGAAACCTAGGTTGTGGTGTCAAGTTGTGTCTTGAGTTTTGTCTCGTCGGATTTTATCCGATCGAGTCATGTCGCGATGCGTCGTCTGAGTTTGTTGGTCGTGATTAGTATCATAGGGCCATCATCATCTTTGTGCGACCTGTGGATGTAAGTCTCGCTTTTTGTGTTGTGCCTCGTGTGACATGAGCTACTTGTATGATTATTTGTTAAGTGATGAAATCCTTCTATGGGTTTTGATGTCGTGATACGTGTTTATTTAACTCTCATATTTTGTTTTTATGAGGACTGTTGTCATTGTTTATGTCTTTTCAACCGTTGCTTTGTCCATTGCTAATGATTTTCAAATTGATTTGCTCATTTTGCAAGTATTCTTGTGAAAGCTTTGTGTTTAATAAGGATTGTGCTTATATGTGTTTGATTTGTTCACTACGGGAGGGTCCGACGAGGCACTGGGAATCCGTGACTTCAATCCGGATTCACGGGTTTGTTCGCTAGCCATTCGCGAGGGTCCTTAGAGGCCTCGAATAGGATCGATGGCTTCTCCCGATCCTGGCGGGTTTCGACTATGATATTTGACTATTTGTTTTCCTAGTAAAGATATATACCGTTTTGATTTTGAACGATTTTATGCGTGTACTATGATGTGTATAAGCGAATGTTGATACGTGTGAATTTTGGGCATTCGGCCTATTGGATTTATGAAAACCTTGAGTATCTTAGAAAATAAATTTGAGACACACTTTTAAAATTGATTATTTTCTCACAGTATTTTCAAGGTGCCCACTAGTGCCACATTATGTTTCAAAATTCTTCTACCTTGAGGACCAAAATATTTTGATATATTTTCGAATTTGGAAATGCATTTGCTTAGACCCGAAGGTCGAATATTTCTGAAAGTTTTAATTAAAAGAAAGGTGTTCTCATTTTTATCAAATGCAAGATGGTTTTTCAAAGTCTCGATAACGATGTTTCATGTTTGTATTACTTTTTTCGAAATATGATACTAAAGATCAACTGATGTTGCTAAAATTGTTTTCAAAAAGATAGTTTTCGTTTTAAAACCTATCATTCTTGTTTGCGGTCCGGGATTGTATGTATGATGTAAGCACTTTCGTTAGGGTGTTAGCCCCAGAGTTGTGATTGAATTGGTGGTGTGAGCATTGAGTCGTTCGCCACGCATTTGTTGTGTTATCCCTCCGTGAGAGGTGTTATGTTAGTCTTTAATGTTGTCGTTTCGTGGTGATTTGCGGTGTGTTCGCGGTGCTACTGCATTCTTGATTATGTTCAGGAGTTCGGGGCTGCCGGACTGTATCCTGTTCATCGTCTCGTTTCGATCGTGGTTTTGAGGCAAGTACTTGTCTTATACGATTTGTGTGTTGCAAATAGAGTTTACATGTTGGATTTACGATGGTTGGTCTAACCTCGTGAATATGATTAGTGTGAATTGATTATGATTTAATTATTTTGAACGTTGAGGGCTTTAATGACACCCCTGCTTGTTTAATGTTGTGGAATCGTGTATTCCGTGTTAATTGTGTTGTTGTGTTGAGATTGATTGTTCATGATGGAGGTATTGTGATGAGTATGATAATGGTGTCGAGTAAGTGGCCATCTCTAGTAAGTATTCTTAATGAACTTACATTCTTAGCATATTAGTATTGCATGAGTGGTGTGTGTGTGTGTATGCTCACTATGGGTTAGATCCGATGGGGTTTAGGTAGGGGTCCACAGAGGTGTGGATCCGCAAGCTTTTCTTTTAACCACTACGGGTTAGATCCGATGGGGTGTCGGTAGGGATGCATAGAGGCGTGGGTCCGCGGTTAATTGTGGTGCATTTTTATAAATGTGTTTTGGTTTATGGCATTTCCGGAAACGAGTGTTTTTGAACGGTGATTTCATGATTGCATGCATTGACTAAATGTGTAAAAGGTAAGTTGTTCATTTGGCCTACTTGACTAGGATGGCACTAGAGTATTTTTGTCGTACGTGTTTAGTCCTATAGTTGTGGGGTTTTGATGTTGGCAAACGGACCTTGCTACTGTTCTCGTGTACTGTGATTTGATGAGATTTGGGATGAGATCCCAACGGTTTTGTAAAGGCCATTTTATGGAAAATGATTTTGGGCCGAGACCTATTCGTTTTGAAATGGTTATTTTTCAACTAAGGGCTTGAGGTGCAACAAGTTTTCTACTTTTAAAATCCCCGAGATGAGGAATTTATTTTCAAACACTTCATTGATTGCTTTCTAATAAATAAGACCTCTCGGGAAGGCTTTGGTAGTTAATTGTGGTACCCGATTCGTGATTTCTATTCGTTTGTTACGATTCGTGTGATTATGTACTTGCACTAGCAAAATAGTGGGATTTTGCTAACCCCCGAGAAATCAGAGGGTGGATGTCTGTTTTGCAATTAGGTTTTTGGGAGCCTAACACAGGGTCGGCATGAAGGATGATGAAAGATAATCGATACTAATCACATGAGGATCCATATGATGTCGTATTGGTTTGGTTGTACTTTATTTCCGCTGCAGATTTTTCACGTTGTGCGGGAGTGTGTTGGATTTTGACCACTGCATGGGTATGTATTGAGATTGAGTTGTATGTATTAATTGAAAGACCCAATCGGTCTCTTGAGTTATTTTAGCTTTAAAGGCGATGTTGAGTGTTTGATTGTGTTACCATCCTGCTAGATACTTGAGAGAAGGGTTTACGGCGTGTAATATCCCTGAGTGGATTGGGGGTGTTACATAAATGGTATCGGAGCTTAGGTTGTGGAAACCTAGGTTGTGGTGTCAAGTTGTGTCTGTTGAGTTTTGTCTCGTCGGATTTTATCCGATCGAGTCATGTCGCGATGCGTCGTCTGAGTTTGTTGGTCGTGATTAGTATCATAGGGCCATCATCATCTTTGTGCGACCTGTGGATGTAAGTCTCGCTTTTTGTGTTGTGCCTCGTGTGACATGAGCTACTTGTATGATTATTTGTTAAGTGATGAAATCCTTCTATGGGTTTTGATGTCGTGATACGTGTTTATTTAACTCTCATATTTTGTTTTTATGAGGACTGTTGTCGCTGTTTATGTCTTTTCAACCGTTGCTTTGTCCGCTGCTAATGATTTTCAAATTGATTTGCTCATTTTGCAAGTATTCTTGTGAAAGCTTTGTGTTTAATAAGGATTGTGCTTATATGTGTTTGATTTGTTCACTACGGGAGGGTCCGACGAGGCCTGGGGGAATCCGTGACTTCAATCCGGATTCACGGGTTTGTTCGCTAGCCAGTTCGCGAGGGTCCTTAGAGGCCTCGAATAGGATCAGTGGCTTCTCCCCGATCCTAGGCGGGTTTCGACTATGATATTTGACTATTTGTTTTCCGGTAAAAGATATATACTGTTTTGATTTTGAACGATTTTATGCGTGTACTATGATGTGTATAAGCGAATGTTGATACGTGTGAATTTTGGGCATTCTGGCCTATTGGATTTATGAAAACCTTGAGTATCTTAGAAAATAAATTTCGAGACACACTTTTAAAATTGATTATTTTCTCACAGTATTTTCAAGGTGCCCACTAGTGCCACATTATGTTTCAAAATTCTTCTACCTTGAGGACCAAAATATTTTGATATATTTTCGTAATTTGGAAATGCATTTGCTTAGACCCGAAGGTCGAATATTTCAAAGTTTTAATTAAAAGAAAGGTGTTCTCATTTTTATCAAATGCAAGATGGTTTTTCAAAGTCTCGATAACGATGTTTCATGTTTGTATTACTTTTTTCGAAATATGATACTAAAGATCAATCGATGTTGCTAAAATTGTTTTCAAAAAGATAGTTTTCGTTTTAAAACCTATCATTCTTGTTTGCGGTCCGGGATTGTATGTATGATGTAAGCACTTTCGTTAGGGTGTTAGCCCCAGAGTTGTGATTGAATTGGTGGTGTGAGCATTGAGTCGTTCGCCACGCATTTGTTATGTTAGCCCTCCGTGAGAGGTGTTATGTTAGTCTTTAATGTTGTCGCTTCGTGGTGATTTGCGGTGTGTTCATGTGCTCTTTGCATTCTTGATTATGTTCGAGTTCGGGCCGCTGACTGTATCCTGTTCATCGTCTCGTTTCGATCGTGGTTTTGAGGCAAGTACTTGTCTTATACGATTTGTGTGTTGCAAACAGAGTTTACATGTTGGATTTACGATGGTTGGTCTAACCTCGTGAATATGATTAGTGTGAATTGATTATGATTTAATTATTTTGAACGTTGAGGGCTTTAATGACACCCCTGCTTGTTTAATGTTGTGGAATCGTGTATTCCGTGTTAATTGTGTTGTTGTGTTGAGATTGATTGTTCATGATGGAGGTATTGTGATGAGTATGATAATGGTGTCGAGTAAGTGGCCATCTCTAGTAAGTATTCTTAATGAACTTACATTCTTAGCATATTAGTATTGCATGAGTGGTGTGTGTGTGTATGCTCACTATGGGTTAGATCCGATGGGGTTTAGGTAGGGGTCCACAGAGGTGTGGATCCGCAAGCTTTTCTTTTAACCACTACGGGTTAGATCCGATGGGGTGTCGGTAGGGGTGCATAGAGGCGTGGGTCCGCGGTTAATTGTGGTGCATTTTTATAAATGTGTTTTGGTTTATGGCATTTCCGGAAACGAGTGTTTTTGAACGGTGATTTCATGATTGCATGCATTGACTAAATGTGTAAAAGGTAAGTTGTTCATTTGGCCTACTTGACTAGGATGGCACTAGAGTATTTTTGTCGTACGTGTTTAGTCCTATAGTTGTGGGGTTTTGATGTTGGCAAACGGACCTTGCCTCGTTCTCGTGTCTTGTGATTTGATGAGATTTGGGATGAGATCCCAACGGTTTTGTAAAGGCCATTTTATGGAAAATGATTTTGGGCCGAGACCTATTCGTTTTGAAATGGTTATTTTTCAACTAAGGGCTTGAGGTGCAACAAGTTTTCTACTTTTAAAATCCCCGAGATGAGGAATTTATTTTCAAACACTTCATTGATTGCTTTCTAATAAATAAGACCTCTCGGGAAGGCTTTGGTAGTTAATTGTGGTACCCGATTCGTGATTTCTATTCGTTTGTTACGATTCGTGTGATTATGTACTTGCACTAGCAAAATAGTGGGATTTTGCTAACCCCGAGAAATCGGAGGGTGGATGTCTGCTTTGCAATTAGGTTTTGGGAGCCTAACACGAGGTCGGCATGAAGGATGATGAAAGATAATCGATACTAATCACATGAGGATCCATATGATGTCGTATTGGTTTGGTTGTACTTTATTTCCGCCGGTATTTTTCACGTTGTGCGGGAGTGTGTTGGATTTTGACCACTTTGCATGGGTATGTATTGAGATTGAGTTGTATGTATTAATTGAAAGACCCAATCGGTCTCTTGAGTTATTTTAGCTTTAAAGGCGATGTTGAGTGTTTGATTGTGTTACCATCCTGCTAGATACTTGAGAGAAGGGTTTACGACGTGTAATATCCCGAGTGGATTGGGGTGTTACATAAATGGTATCGGAGCTTAGGTTGTGGAAACCTAGGTTGTGGTGTCAAGTTGTGTCTGTTGAGTTTTGTCTCGTCGGATTTTATCCGATCGAGTCATGTCGCGATGCGTCGTCCCGAGTTTGTTGGTCGTGATTAGTATCATAGGGCCATCATCATCTTTGTGCGACTGTGGATGTAAGTCTCGCTTTTGTGTTGTGCCTCGTGTGACATGAGCTACTTGTATGATTATTTGTTAAGTGATGAAATCCTTCTATGGGTTTTGATGTCGTGATACGTGTTTATTTAACTCTCATATTTTGTTTTTATGAGGACCGTTGTCGCCGTTTATGTCTTTTCAACCGTTGCTTTGTCCATTGCTAATGATTTTCAAATTGATTTGCTCATTTTGCAAGTATTCTTGTGAAAGCTTTGTGTTTAATAAGGATTGTGCTTATATGTGTTTGATTTGTTCACTACGGGAGGGTCCGACGAGGCACAGGGAATCCGTGACTTCAATCCGGATTCACGGGTTTGTTCGCTAGCTTGATTCGCGAGGGTCCTTAGAGGCCTCGAATAGGATCGATGGCTTCTCCCGATCCTAGGCGGGTTTCGACTATGATATTTGACTATTTGTTTTCCGTAAAGATATATACTGTTTTGATTTTGAACGATTTTATGCGTGTACTATGATGTGTATAAGCGAATGTTGATACGTGTGAATTTTGGGCATTCTGGCCTATTGGATTTATGAAAACCTTGAGTATCTTAGAAAATAAATTTCGAGACACACTTTTAAAATTGATTATTTTCTCACAGTATTTTCAAGGTGCCCACTAGTGCCACATTATGTTTCAAAATTCTTCTACCTTGAGGACCAAAATATTTTGATATATTTTCAGTAATTTGGAAATGCATTTGCTTAGACCCGAAGGTCGAATATTTCTGAAAGTTTTAATTAAAAGAAAGGTGTTCTCATTTTTATCAAATGCAAGATGGTTTTTCAAAGTCTCGATAACGATGTTTCATGTTTGTATTACTTTTTTCGAAATATGATACTAAAGATCAACTGATGTTGCTAAAATTGTTTTCAAAAAGATAGTTTTCGTTTTAAAACCTATCATTCTTGTTTGCGGTCCGGGATTGTATGTATGATGTAAGCACTTTCGTTAGGGTGTTAGCCCCAGAGTTGTGATTGAATTGGTGGTGTGAGCATTGAGTCGTTCGCCACGCATTTGTTATGTTAGCCCTCCGTGAGAGGTGTTATGTTAGTCTTTAATGTTGTCGCTTCGTGGTGATTTGCGGTGTGTTCGCGGTGCTACTGCATTCTTGATTATGTTCAGGAGTTCGGGGCTGCCGGACTGTATCCTGTTCATCGTCTCGTTTCGATCGTGGTTTTGAGGCAAGTACTTGTCTTATACGATTTGTGTGTTGCAAACAGAGTTTACATGTTGGATTTACGATGGTTGGTCTAACCTCGTGAATATGATTAGTGTGAATTGATTATGATTTAATTATTTTGAACGTTGAGGGCTTTAATGACACCCCTGCTTGTTTAATGTTGTGGAATCGTGTATTCCGTGTTAATTGTGTTGTTGTGTTGAGATTGATTGTTCATGATGGAGGTATTGTGATGAGTATGATAATGGTGTCGAGTAAGTGGCCATCTCTAGTAAGTATTCTTAATGAACTTACATTCTTAGCATATTAGTATTGCATGAGTGGTGTGTGTGTGTATGCTCACTATGGGTTAGATCCGATGGGGTTTAGGTAGGGGTCCACAGAGGTGTGGATCCGCAAGCTTTTCTTTTAACCACTACGGGTTAGATCCGATGGGGTGTCGGTAGGGGTGCATAGAGGCGTGGGTCCGCGGTTAATTGTGGTGCATTTTTATAAATGTGTTTTGGTTTATGGCATTTCCGGAAGCGAGTGTTTTGAACGGTGATTTCATGATTGCATGCATTGACTAAATGTGTAAAAGGTAAGTTGTTCATTTGGCCTACTTGACTAGGATGGCACTAGAGTATTTTTGTCGTGCGTGTTTAGTCCTATAGTTGTGGGGTTTTGATGTTGGCAAACGGACCTTGCTCTGTTCTCGTGTACTGTGATTTGATGAGATTTGGGATGAGATCCCAACGGTTTTGTAAAGGCCATTTTATGGAAAATGATTTTGGGCCGAGACCTATTCGTTTTGAAATGGTTATTTTTCAACTAAGGGCTTGAGGTGCAACAAGTTTTCTACTTTTAAAATCCCCGAGATGAGGAATTTATTTTCAAACACTTCATTGATTGCTTTCTAATAAATAAGACCTCTCGGGAAGGCTTTGGTAGTTAATTGTGGTACCCGATTCGTGATTTCTATTCGTTTGTTACGATTCGTGTGATTATGTACTTGCACTAGCAAAATAGTGGGATTTTGCTAACCCCCGAGAAATCAGAGGGTGGATGTCTGTTTTGCAATTAGGTTTTTGGGAGCCTAACACAGGGTCGGCATGAAGGATGATGAAAGATAATCGATACTAATCACATGAGGATCCATATGATGTCGTATTGGTTTGGTTGTACTTTATTTCCGCTGCAGTATTTTTCACGTTGTACGGGAGTGTGTTGGATTTTGACCACTGCATGGGTATGTATTGAGATTGAGTTGTATGTATTAATTGAAAGACCCAATCGGTCTACTGAGTTATTTTAGCTTTAAAGGCGATGTTGAGTGTTTGATTGTGTTACCATCCTGCTAGATACTTGAGAGAAGGGTTTACGACGTGTAATATCCCTGAGTGGATTGGGGGTGTTACATAAATGGTATCGGAGCTTAGGTTGTGGAAACCTAGGTTGTGGTGTCAAGTTGTGTCTGTTGAGTTTTGTCTCGTCGGATTTTATCCGATCGAGTCATGTCGCGATGCGTCGTCTGAGTTTGTTGGTCGTGATTAGTATCATAGGGCCATCATCATCTTTGTGCGACCTGTGGATGTAAGTCTCCCTTTTGTGTTGTGCCTCGTGTGACATGAGCTACTTGTATGATTATTTGTTAAGTGATGAAATCCTTCTATGGGTTTTGATGTCGTGATACGTGTTTATTTAACTCTCATATTTTGTTTTTATGAGGACTGTTGTCGCTGTTTATGTCTTTTCAACCGTTGCTTTGTCCGCTGCTAATGATTTTCAAATTGATTTGCTCATTTTGCAAGTATTCTTGTGAAAGCTTTGTGTTTAATAAGGATTGTGCTTATATGTGTTTGATTTGTTCACTACGGGAGGGTCCGACGAGGCACTGGGAATCCGTGACTTCAATCCGATTCACGGGTTTGTTCGCTAGCTCGCGAGGGTCCTTAGAGGCCTCGAATAGGATCGATGGCTTCTCCCGATCCTAGCGGGTTTCGACTATGATATTTGACTATTTGTTTTCCTAAAAGATATATACTGTTTTGATTTTGAACGATTTTATGCGTGTACTATGATGTGTATAAGCGAATGTTGATACGTGTGAATTTTGGGCATTCTGGCCTATTGGATTTATGAAAACCTTGAGTATCTTAGAAAATAAATTTCGAGACACACTTTTAAAATTGATTATTTTCTCACAGTATTTTCAAGGTGCCCACTAGTGCCACATTATGTTTCAAAATTCTTCTACCTTGAGGACCAAAATATTTTGATATATTTTCAGTAATTTGGAAATGCATTTGCTTAGACCCAAGGTCGAATATTTCAAAGTTTTAATTAAAAGAAAGGTGTTCTCATTTTTATCAAATGCAAGATGGTTTTTCAAAGTCTCGATAACGATGTTTCATGTTTGTATTACTTTTTTCGAAATATGATACTAAAGATCAACTGATGTTGCTAAAATTGTTTTCAAAAAGATAGTTTTCGTTTTAAAACCTATCATTCTTGTTTGCGGTCCGGGATTGTATGTATGATGTAAGCACTTTCGTTAGGGTGTTAGCCCCAGAGTTGTGATTGAATTGGTGGTGTGAGCATTGAGTCGTTCGCCACGCATTTGTTATGTTAGCCCTCCGTGAGAGGTGTTATGTTAGTCTTTAATGTTGTCGCTTCGTGGTGATTTGCGGTGTGTTCGCGGTGCTACTGCATTCTTGATTATGTTCAGAGTTCGGGCCGCTGACTGTATCCTGTTCATCGTCTCGTTTCGATCGTGGTTTTGAGGCAAGTACTTGTCTTATACGATTTGTGTGTTGCAAACAGAGTTTACATGTTGGATTTACGATGGTTGGTCTAACCTCGTGAATATGATTAGTGTGAATTGATTATGATTTAATTATTTTGAACGTTGAGGGCTTTAATGACACCCCTGCTTGTTTAATGTTGTGGAATCGTGTATTCCATGTTAATTGTGTTGTTGTGTTGAGATTGATTGTTCATGATGGAGGTATTGTGATGAGTATGATAATGGTGTCGAGTAAGTGGCCATCTCTAGTAAGTATTCTTAATGAACTTACATTCTTAGCATATTAGTATTGCATGAGTGGTGTGTGTGTGTGTGTATGCTCACTATGGGTTAGATCCGACGGGGTTTAGGTAGGGGTCCACAGAGGTGTGGATCCGCAAGCTTTGCTTTTAACCACTACGGGTTAGATCCGATGGGGTCTCGGTAGGGGTGCATAGAGGTGTGGGTCCACGGTTAATTGTGGTGTATTTTTATAAATGTGTTTTGGTTTATGGCATTTCCGGAAACGAGTGTTTTTGAACGGTGATTTCATGATTGCATGCATTGACTAAATGTGTAAGAGGTAAGTTGTTCATTTGGCCTACTTTACTAGGATGGCACTAGAGTATTTTTGTCGTACGTGTTTAGTCCTATAGTTGTGGGGTTTTGATGTTGGCAAACGGACCTTGCTACTGTTCTCGTGTACTGTGATTTGATGAGATTTGGGATGAGATCCCAACGGTTTTGTAAAGGCCATTTTATGGAAAATGATTTTGGGCCGAGACCTATTCGTTTTGAAATGGTTATTTTTCAACTAAGGGCTTGAGGTGCAACAAGTTTTCTACTTTTAAAATCCCCGAGATGAGGAATTTATTTTCAAACACTTCATTGATTGCTTTCTAATAAATAAAACCTCTCGGGAAGGCTTTGGTAGTTAATTGTGGTACCCGATTCGTGATTTCTATTCGTTTGTTACGATTCGTGTGATTATGTACTTGCACTAGCAAAATAGTGGGATTTTGCTAACCCCCGAGAAATCAGAGGGTGGATGTCTGTTTTGCAATTAGGTTTTTGGGAGCCTAACACAGGGTCGGCATGAAGGATGATGAAAGATAATCGATACTAATCACATGAGGATCCATATGATGTCGTATTGGTTTGGTTGTACTTTATTTCCGCTGCAGTATTTTTCACGTTGTACGGGAGTGTGTTGGATTTTGACCGCTTCATGGGTATGTATTGAGATTGAGTTGTATGTATTAATTGAAAGACCCAATCGGTCTACTGAGTTATTTTAGCTTTAAAGGCGATGTTGAGTGTTTCATTGTGTTACCATCCTGGTAGATACTTGAGAGAAGGGTTTACGACGTGTAATATCCCTGAGTGGATTGGGGGTGTTACATAAATGGTATCGGAGCTTAGGTTGTGGAAACCTAGGTTGTGGTGTCAAGTTGTGTCTGTTGAGTTTTGTCTCGTCGGATTTTATCCGATCGAGTCATGTCGCGATGCGTCGTCTGAGTTTGTTGGTCTTGATTAGTATCATAGGGACACATCATCTTTGTGCGACCTGTGGATGTAAGTCTCCCTTTTGTGTTGTGCCTCGTGTGACATGAGCTACTTGTATGATTATTTGTTAAGTGATGAAATCCTTCTGTGGGTTTTGATGTCGTGATACGTGTTTATTTAACTCTCATATTTTGTTTTTATGAGGACTGTTGTCGCTGTTTATGTCTTTTCAACCGTTGCTTTGTCCGCTGCTAATGATTTTCAAATTGATTTGCTCATTTTGCAAGTATTCTTGTGAAAGCTTTGTGTTTAATAAGGATTGTGCTTATATGTGTTTGATTTGTTCACTACGGGAGGGTCCGACGAGGCCTGGGGGAATCCGTGACTTCAATCCGGATTCACGTGTTTGTTCGCTAGCCAGTTCGCGAGGGTCCTTAGAGGCCTCGAATAGGATCAGTGGCTTCTCCCCGATCCTAGGCGGGTTTCGACTATGATATTTGACTATTTGTTTTCCGGTAAAAGATATATATTGTTTTGATTTGAAACGATTTTATGCGTGTACTATGATGTGTATAAGCGAATGTTGATACGTGTGAATTTTGGGCATTCTGGCCTATTGGATTTATGAAAACCTTGAGTATCTTAGAAAATAAATTTCGAGACACACTTTTAAAATTGATTATTTTCTCACAGTATTTTCAAGGTGCCCACTAGTGCCACATTATGTTTCAAAATTCTTCTACCTTGAGGACCAAAATATTTTGATATATTTTCAGTAATTTGGAAATGCATTTGCTTAGACCCGAAGGTCGAATATTTCTGAAAGTTTTAATTAAAAGAAAGGTGTTCTCATTTTTATCAAATGCAAGATGGTTTTTCAAAGTCTCGATAACGATGTTTCATGTTTGTATTACTTTTTTCGAAATATGATACTAAAGATCAACTGATGTTGCTAAAATTGTTTTCAAAAAGATAGTTTTCGTTTTAAAACCTATCATTCTTGTTTGCGGTCCGGGATTGTATGTATGATGTAAGCACTTTCGTTAGGGTGTTAGCCCCAGAGTTGTGATTGAATTGGTGGTGTGAGCATTGAGTCGTTCGCCACGCATTTGTTGTGTTAGCCCTCCGTGAGAGGTGTTATGTTAGTCTTTAATGTTGTCGTTTCGTGGTGATTTGCGGTGTGTTCGCGGTGCTACTGCATTCTTGATTATGTTCAGGAGTTCGGGGCTGCCGGACTGTATCCTGTTCATCGTCTCGTTTCGATCGTGGTTTTGAGGCAAGTACTTGTCTTATACGATTTGTGTGTTGCAAACAGAGTTTACATGTTGGATTTACGATGGTTGGTCTAACCTCGTGAATATGATTAGTGTGAATTGATTATGATTTAATTATTTTGAACGTTGAGGGCTTTAATGACACCCCTGCTTGTTTAATGTTGTGGAATCGTGTATTCCGTTTTAATTGTGTTGTTGTGTTGAGATTGATTGTTCATGATGGAGGTATTGTGATGAGTATGATAATGGTGTCGAGTAAGTGGCCATCTCTAGTAAGTATTCTTAATGAACTTACATTCTTAGCATATTAGTATTGCATGAGTGGTGTGTGTGTGTGTGTATGCTCACTATGGGTTAGATCCGACGGGGTTTAGGTAGGGGTCCACAGAGGTGTGGATCCGCAAGCTTTGCTTTTAACCACTACGGGTTAGATCCGATGGGGTCTCGGTAGGGGTGCATAGAGGTGTGGGTCCACGGTTAATTGTGGTGTATTTTTATAAATGTGTTTTGGTTTATGGCATTTCCGGAAACGAGTGTTTTTGAACGGTGATTTCATGATTGCATGCATTGACTAAATGTGTAAGAGGTAAGTTGTTCATTTGGCCTACTTTACTAGGATGGCACTAGAGTATTTTTGTCGTACGTGTTTAGTCCTATAGTTGTGGGGTTTTGATGTTGGCAAACGGACCTTGCTACTGTTCTCGTGTACTGTGATTTGATGAGATTTGGGATGAGATCCCAACGGTTTTGTAAAGGCCATTTTATGGAAAATGATTTTGGGCCGAGACCTATTCGTTTTGAAATGGTTATTTTTCAACTAAGGGCTTGAGGTGCAACAAGTTTTCTACTTTTAAAATCCCCGAGATGAGGAATTTATTTTCAAACACTTCATTGATTGCTTTCTAATAAATAAAACCTCTCGGGAAGGCTTTGGTAGTTAATTGTGGTACCCGATTCGTGATTTCTATTCGTTTGTTACGATTCGTGTGATTATGTACTTGCACTAGCAAAATAGTGGGATTTTGCTAACCCCCGAGAAATCAGAGGGTGGATGTCTGTTTTGCAATTAGGTTTTTGGGAGCCTAACACAGGGTCGGCATGAAGGATGATGAAAGATAATCGATACTAATCACATGAGGATCCATATGATGTCGTATTGGTTTGGTTGTACTTTATTTCCGCTGCAGTATTTTTCACGTTGTACGGGAGTGTGTTGGATTTTGACCGCTTCATGGGTATGTATTGAGATTGAGTTGTATGTATTAATTGAAAGACCCAATCGGTCTACTGAGTTATTTTAGCTTTAAAGGCGATGTTGAGTGTTTCATTGTGTTACCATCCTGGTAGATACTTGAGAGAAGGGTTTACGACGTGTAATATCCCCGAGTGGATTGGGGGTGTTACATAAATGGTATCGGAGCTTAGGTTGTGGAAACCTAGGTTGTGGTGTCAAGTTGTGTCTGTTGAGTTTTGTCTCGTCGGATTTTATCCGATCGAGTCATGTCGCGATGCGTCGTCTGAGTTTGTTGGTCTTGATTAGTATCATAGGGACACATCATCTTTGTGCGACCTGTGGATGTAAGTCTCCCTTTTGTGTTGTGCCTCGTGTGACATGAGCTACTTGTATGATTATTTGTTAAGTGATGAAATCCTTCTGTGGGTTTTGATGTCGTGATACGTGTTTATTTAACTCTCATATTTTGTTTTTATGAGGATCGTTGTCGCATTGTTTATGTCTTTTCAACCGTTGCTTTGTCCATTGCTAATGATTTTCAAATTGATTTGCTCATTTTGCAAGTATTCTTGTGAAAGCTTTGTGTTTAATAAGGATTGTGCTTATATGTGTTTGATTTGTTCACTACGGGAGGGTCCGACGAGGCCTGGGGGAATCCGTGACTTCAATCCGGATTAACGGGTTTGTTCGCTAGCCAGTTCGCGAGGGTCCTTAGAGGCCTCGAATAGGATCAGTGGCTTCTCCCCGATCCTAGGCGGGTTTCGACTATGATATTTGACTATTTGTTTTCCGGTAAAAGATATATATTGTTTTGATTTTGAACGATTTTATGCGTGTACTATGATGTGTATAAGCGAATGTTGATACGTGTGAATTTTGGGCATTCTGGCCTATTGGATTTATGAAAACCTTGAGTATCTTAGAAAATAAATTTCGAGACACACTTTTAAAATTGATTATTTTCTCACAGTATTTTCAAGGTGCCCACTAGTGCCACAGTATGTTTCAAAATTCTTCTACCTTGAGGACCAAAATATTTTGATATATTTTCAGTAATTTGGAAATGCATTTGCTTAGACCCGAAAGTCGAATATTTTTGAAAGTTTTAATTAAAAGAAAGGTGTTCTCATTTTTATCAAATGCAAGATGGTTTTAAAGTCTCGATAACGATGTTTCATGTTTGTATTACTTTTTTCGAAATATGATACTAAAGATCAACTGATGTTGCTAAAATTGTTTTCAAAAAGATAGTTTTTGTTTTAAAACCTATCATTCTTGTTTGCGGTCCGGGATTGTATGTATGATGTTCGCACTTTCGTTAGGGTGTTAGCCCCAGAGTTGT
This sequence comes from Orobanche coerulescens, assembly GCA_033398695.1. Classification (NCBI taxonomy): domain Eukaryota; kingdom Viridiplantae; phylum Streptophyta; class Magnoliopsida; order Lamiales; family Orobanchaceae; genus Orobanche; species Orobanche coerulescens. Next base: position 188,113,524 of record CM065804.1, on the reverse strand, counting down.
GATTGAATTGGTGGTGTGAGCATTGAGTCGTTCGCCACGCATTTGTTGTGTTAGCCCTCCGTAGTCTTTAATGTTGTCGTTTCGTGGTGATTTGCGGTGTGTTCGCGGTGCTACTGCATTCTTGATTATGTTCAGGAGTTCGGGGCCGCCGGACTGTATCCTGTTCATCGTCTCGTTTCGATCGTGGTTTTGAGGCAAGTACTTTTCTTATACGATTTGTGTCTTGCAAACAGAGTTTACATGTTGGATTTACGATGGTTGGTCTAACCTCATGAATATGATTAGTGTGAATTGATTATGATTTAATTATTTTGAACGTTGAGGGCTTTAATGACACCCCTGCTTGTTTAATGTTGTGGAATCGTGTATTCCGTGTTAATTGTGTTGTTGTGTTGAGATTGATTGTTCATGATGGAGGTATTGTGATGAGTATGATAATGGTGTCGAGTAAGTGGCCATCTCTAGTAAGTATTCTTAATGAACTTACATTCTTAGCATATTAGTATTGCATGAGTGGTGTGTGTGTGTGTGTGTATGCTCACTATGGGTTAGATCCGACGGGGTTTAGGTAGGGGTCCACAGAGGCGTGGATCCGCAATCTTTGCTTTTAACCACTACGGGTTAGATCCGATGGGGTCTCGGTAGGGGTGTATAGAGGCGTGGGTCCGCGGTTAATTGTGGTGCATTTTTATAAATGTGTTTTAGTTAATGGCATTTCCGGAAACGAGTGTTTTTGAATGGTGATTTCATGATTGCATGCATTGACTAAATGTGTAAGAGGTAAGTTGTTTATTTGGCCTACTTTACTAGGATGGCACTAGAGTATTTTTGTCGTACGTGTTTAGTCCTATAGTTGTGGGGTTTTGATGTTGGCAAACGGACCTTGCTACTGTTCTCGTGTACTGTGATTTGATGAGATTTGGGATGAGATCCCAACGGTTTTGTAAAGGCCATTTTATGGAAAATGATTTTGGGCCGAGAACTATTCGTTTTGAAATGGTTATTTTTCAACTAAGGGCTTGAGGTGCAACAAGTTTTCTACTTTTAAAATCCCCGAGATGAGGAATTTATTTTCAAACACTTCATTGATTGCTTTCTAATAAATAAAACCTCTCGGGAAGGCTTTGGTAGTTAATTGTGGTACCCGATTCGTGATTTCTATTCGTTTGTTACGATTCGTGTGATTATGTACTTGCACTAGCAAAATAGTGGGATTTTGCTAACCCCCGAGAAATCGGAGGGTGGATGTCTGTTTTGCAATTAGGTTTTTGGGAGCCTAACACAGGGTCGGCATGAAGGATGATTAAAGATAATCGATACTAATCACATGAGGATCCATATGATGTCGTATTGGTTTGGTTGTACTTTATTTCCGCTGCAGTATTTTCCACGTTGTACGAGAGTGTGTTGGATTTTGACCCCTGCGTGGGTATGTATTGAGATTGAGTTGTATGTATTAATTGAAAGACCCAATCGGTCTACTGAGTTATTTTAGCTTTAAAGGCGATGTTGAGTGTTTGATTGTGTTACCATCCTGGTAGATACTTGAGAGAAAGGTTTACGACGTGTAATATCCCTGAGTGGATTGGGGGTGTTACATAAATGGTATCGGAGCTTACGTTGTGGAAACCTAGGCTGTGGTGTCAAGTTGTGTCTGTTGAGTTTTGTCTCGTCGGATTTTATCTGATCGAGTCATGTCGCGATGCGTCGTCCGAGTTTGTTGGTCGTGATTAGTATCATAGGGCCATCATCATCTTCGTGCGACCTGTGGATGTAAGTCTCCCTTTTTTTGTTGTGCCTCGTGTGACATGAGCTACTTGTATGATTATTTGTTAAGTGATGAAATCCTTCTGTGGGTTTTGATATCGTGATACGTGTTTATTTAACTCTCATATTTTGTTTTTATGAGGACTGTCGTCGCTGTTTATGTCTTTTCAACCGTTGCTTTGTCCGCTGCTAATGATTTTCAAATTGATTTGCTCATTTTGCAAGTATTCTTGTGAAACCTTTGTGTTTAATAAGGATTGTGCTTATATCTGTTTGATTTGTTCACTACGGGAGGGTCCGAAAAGGCCTGGGGGAATCCGGGACTTCAATCCGGATTCACGGGTTTGTTCGCTAGCCAGTTCGCGAGGGTCCTTAGAGGCCTCGAATAGGATCAGTGGCTTCTCCCCGATCCTAGGCGGGTTTCGACTATGATATTTGACTATTTGTTTTCCGGTAAAAGATATGTATTGTTTTGATTTTGAACGATTTTATGCGTGTACTATGATGTGTATAAGCGAATGTTGATACGTGTGAATTTTGGGCATTCTGGCCTATTGGATTTATGAAAACCTTGAGTATCTTAGAAAATAAATTTCGAGACACACTTTTAAAATTGATTATTTTCACGCAGGATTTTCAAGGTGCCCACTAGTGCCACAGTATGTTTCAAAATTCTTCTACCTTGAGGACCAAAATATTTTGATATATTTTCAGTAATTTGGAAATGCATTTGCTTAGACCCGAAGGTCGAATATTTCTGAAAGTTTTAATTAAAAGAAAGGTGTTCTCATTTTTATCAAATGCAAGATGGTTTTTCAAAGTCCCGATAACGATGTTTCATGTTTGTATTACTTTTTTCGAAATATGATACTAAAGATCAACTGATGTTGCTAAAATTGTTTTCAAAAAGATAGTTTTCATTTTTAAAACCTATCATTCTTGTTTGCGGTCCGGGATTGTATGTATGATGTTCGCACTTTCGTTAGGGTGTTAGCCCCAGAGTTGTGATTGAATTGGTGGTGTGAGCATTGAGTCGTTCGCCACGCATTTGTTGTGTTAGCCCTCCGTGAGAGGTGTTATGTTAGTCTTTAATGTTGTCGTTTCGTGGTGATTGTGTACATCTGTGATTATTTCATGATGTTTTGTGATTGTGTGCAGGTTATCATTCGGGCCATTGAAATCCCCGAATGTATGCCGTCGTTGCTGTGATTTGGTGTATATGGGTTGCCTTATGTAGATATGTTGTGCTGAGTTGGCATCTCCGGTATGTTGTTTTGCGATGTTCTATTCTATTGTACCTAGCAGTTGTATTTTCGGTATGCCGAGGTGCTTCATTTGTAATGTGCCAGAGCATGTACGTGCAAATTGTCCTTTCCTGCCAGTACTAGATTACAAGTGTGGATTCGAGGGATACAGAATCCAGTTTTGCGAGTTGGTTACCCAGTCTTCCGGGGTACGAACCTCAGCACAGTTATCAGGATCGGCTTTGAGAGGCCTTTGAAAGATGTTTCTGTAGGTTGCTTGTTTTGTTGCCACCTTCCTTTCGTTGTTGTGAGTTTCGGGGATGGCAATTCTTTTATAAGAGGTCAGATGTAATACCCGTATTATTTTTTACTTCTGCACTTTCTCTTTCTCAATTCTATCGACTCGCTCGTGTTCGTTGATACTTTATGAACTTGTTCGGTATCACGATTGTCATCGTCCGAACGAGTTGTGACCTTATTTCGGATCAATCTGTTTATCATTGTGACTTTTTCGAGTTCGGTTCTATTCTTGTGAACCTTGTTCGAAATTAACATCTTTTAGTTTCTATAAGTTCTTTTAATAACTTGAGTTGAAGTGTGAACTTCGGGGTCGTTGTTTGACCGTTGTTGTTCGATCATTGTTGTTCGATCTTTGGAGTTCTATCGTTATTGTTCTATCATTGTTATTCGATCATGTTGTTCGATCATTGAGATTCAACCGTGGTTGTCCGATTGTTGAATGCCTGATCTCATACAGTGAAGAATTGTCGTTCACCGTTAGTCAGCTGTTTCGATTACGGTCAATTGGGACACCGAGCCATGCATTGCGAGATGGTAGCTGAGAGGTTCGGGTATCGAGTTGGCATCTCTGCTCCGAAGGGACACGGAGATGCCTAGTGAGGTTTTCGAGAATTTTGGCGTTGTCGGAGCTCTCCGTAGTTACCTTTGCGGATCGTTGTACGTCCCATTTCTATTTTTCGACTGTGCGTGTTTTCTTGTAATAGGTGCCTTTTGTCTCTTGATGGTTCGGACAATTGACTTAACTGCGTTATCTGTTTGGTGATGCTTGGCACTTGTTGATTGTGTTATGCCCCTGCTTGTGGCATTGCGATGGTTCTCGTTGAACATGTTTCCACGCCGTATGTTCCTTTGCGTTCTTGTAACGTCTCGCCGATGGGCGTAAGCTATGCGTTCTCGTATATCTCGTTGAGATGTTCCTGGTGTGATATAATTCCTCCCTACTTATTTTTAAGTTTTGGGACGAAACTTCTTTTAAAGAGGGTAGTATGTAATATCCGCAATTTTATTTTTCGGTAAATTTTTTTTTTGGCAGGAGTCCATTTTAGCGGCTTTCTTGTGACCGTTTCGTCATTCTGAGAATGATTAATTCTGCACTTTTTGACATGCGAGTTCGTTTCGGTGTTGTTTCGCTGAGTTCCATGCTTTTTGGCGACTTTTCTGCATTTGAGTTCGATTCTTGCGAATCTCGTTCGAAACTGTTGTTTCGTGTTCCCCGTAAGTCTGTTTAACTTTGTTAGACGGGTTGTAAACTTCGGTTCGGTTATTTGATCATTTATCATGATTTTCGGGCAATCTAGGCCATTTTGTAATTTCCCAAAATTGTGGGTATCCGCCTTCGTATTTATTGTTTCGACCCTTTTCATGGTCGCGTGTGAGTTTGATTAGAGCTCAAGCTCTTAGTATGATCATATTCTGGAGCTTTCCGTGTGTATCTGGAGCTTGAAGATTCGGTCGGAAAAATCCGTCGTCGTACCCATTTTTGAGGGTGATGTTCCTGTTATTTCTGATTCGTTAGCGTACGCTACACCCGGGTGGTTAGCGCGCGCTAAGGTACAGTAGTTAGCGCACGCTAACTGGTAGTTCGAGGCAGCACAGGAGCTACTGGACTGGGACTGGAGTCTCGTTAGCGCACGCTATGGTTGGTAGATAGCGCGCGCTATCGGCTGCTTAGCGTATGCTATCTGTCCTTTCTAGCGCATGCTACCTCGTAGGTGCAGATCTGTCCAATAGCCACTGGACTGGATTCTTGGCTCGTTAGTGCACGCTACGCGTATTGTCTAGCGCACGCTAACAGTGTTGCAGGTGGAATATCTGGGGTGCTGTTAGCGCTTGCTAATGCGGTGTGTTTAGCGCACGCTAATAACTGTTCAGTATAAATACTGGACATCACCCTTTATTCCGTCATTTCTCTCCCTCTTCGTCTCTTTTCATCGGGAGCAAGTTATTGGGGCGATTTTGGGCGCTTTTCATCATCAAGTGTCGTTTTGGGATGGATTTGTGTGTGTTTAACATCATTTAATCCATTATTCTTCGTCGGATCCAGGTATTCTTCGTTGGGAGTTTTGTTCTTGATTCCAAATCCAGTCCGGGTTAGACGAATCGATTTGTGTTAGATGTTGTTGTTAAACATGTTTTATGGATTGTATATCCATATCTTCGGTTCGTTTCAACCCGAAGTGTGATTTCGGTGTTCTTGAGATGTAGTGAACATTTAATGTTCGATTAAATGTTCGAATGAGTTTTCCTTCGATAGCTTGATGTAATCTATGGTGTTTTGGTCTTGATACTCGCCGTAATCATATTTTTGTTGTTTCTTCCGGAGGAATTATAGGTACTCGAGGATTCCGAGTTGATCTCCATTTTGTGTTGGTAATTCATGTGGTGTTATTCTAGTAGTGTTCGCGGTGCTACTGTATTCTTGATTATGTTCAGGAGTTCGGGGCATTGTCCCGTTTCGATCGTGGTTTCGAGGCAAGTACTTTTCTTATATGATTTGTGTCTTGCAAATAGAGTTTACATGCTGGATTTACGATGGTTGGTCTAACCTCGTGAATAAGATTCGTGTGAATTGATTATGATTTGATTATTTTGAACGTTGAGGGATTTAATGATACCCCTGCTTGTTTAATGTTGTGGAATCGTGTATTCCGTGTTAATTGTGTTGTTGTGTTGAGATTGATTGTTCATGATGGAGGTATTGTGATGATTATGATAATGGTGTCGGGTAAGTGGCCATCACGAGTAAGTTTTCTTAATGAACTTACATTCTTAGCATATTAGTATTGCATGAGTGGCTTGTGTGTGTATGCTCACTACGGGTTAGATACGACGGGGTCTCGGTAGGGGTCCACAGAGGCGTGGATCCGCGAGCTTTGCTTTTAACCACTATGGGTTAGATCCGACTGGGTCCACAGAGGCGTGGGTTTGTGGTTAATTGTGGTGCATTTTCATAAATGTGTTTTGGTTTATGGCATTTCCGGAAACGAGTGTATTTGAACGGTGATTTCATGATTGCATGTATTGACTAAATGTGTAACAGGTAAGTTGTTCATTTGGCCTACTTGGATAGGATGGCAGTAGAGTATTTTTCTCGTATGTGTTTAGTCCTATAGTTGTGGGGTTTTGATCTTGGCAAACGGACCTTGCTACTGTTCTCGTGTACTGTGATTTGATAAGATTTGGGATGAGATCCCAACGGTTTTGTAAAGGTCGTTTTACGGAAAGTGATTTCGGGCCGAGACCCATTCGTTTTGAAATGGTTACTTTTCAATTAAGTATTTGAGGTCCAAGAAGTTTTCTACTTTTAAAATACCCGAGATAAGGAATTTATTTTCAAACACTTCATTGATTGCTTTCTAATTAATAAAACCTCTCGGGAAGGCTTTGGTAGTTAATTGTCGTACCCAATTCGTGATTTCTATTCGTTTGTTACGATTCGTATGATTATGTACTTGTACTAGCAAAATAGTGGGATTTTGCTAACCCCCAAGAAATCGGGGGGTGAATGTCTGTTTTGCATTCTGGTTTTAGGGAGCCTAATACAGGGTCAGCAGAAAGGATGATCGATACTAATCACATGAGGATCCATACGATGTCGTAGTGGTTTGGTTGTACTTTATTTCCGCTGCAGTATTTTCCCCGTTGTACGAAAGTGTGTTGGATTTTGACCCCTGTGTGGGTATGTATTGAGATTGAGTTGTATGTATTAATTGAAAGACCCAATCGGTCTACTGAGTCATTTTAGCCTTAAAGGCGATGTTGAGATGTTTGATTGTGTTACCAGCCCGGTAGATCCTTGAGAGAAGGGTTTACGGCATATAATATCCCTAAGTGGATTGGGGGTGTTACAGAAGCTCCAAGACGTGAACGCGATCTTCGCGATATCAAGTTGGAAGAACTGAGGAGACAAGTGCAGCAACTCCAGCAACGTCTTGGGCAAGGTGAACCTTTCGAATGTGATGAGTCGCATCATGGTGCGGAGCATGATAGTGCAACCAATGATGAGATTGAAAATCCTTTCGATCGCAACCGCAATTCAAGTGTCCAACCAAGATAACGTGATCATCGCCAACGTCGATCTCAAGCATACTTGAACACCAAAGTCGATATTCCGGAGTTTGAAGGAAGAATGCAGCTCGAAGAGCTCATCGACTGGTTGCACGCAGTCGAAAGAATTTTTGAATATCATGATATACCTGAAGATCGCAAAGTGAATCTTGTTGCTATCAAATTGACAAAACATGCTTCAATTTGGTGGGAACATCTCAAGAAGCAACGTGAGCGAGTGGGGAAAGGTCGAATTGAGACTTGGGAAAAGATGAAAAAGATGCTCGTGTTGGAATATTTTATTCCATACATTCATTAATAGAGTTTTGATGATTAAGTTGCTAAACAAAACAAAACAACAAAAAGGCGAAGCAAATCAACGAAGGAATCGAAGACTATTTAGCTGGAATTTGCAAGCATAACGTACGCCATGAGACATGCATAAGGTACGCTACCTGATCAGACGAGTAGGAAAGTTGACTGCAGATGACAAGCTTAACGCACTCTATATACACAGGATAGCGCACGCTATCGAAGCTATTTAACGTACGTAACACCGACTTTTTAACGTACGCGTAATATCATTTCAAATCAGATGAATGTTGGGAAAAGTCAGGGTCAAAGTCAAGTGCAACGGACACTTTGACAAATTCAGGCAACGGCTATATACGATTAGCGCACGCTACATTATTTGATTAACGCACGCTACAGCAAGAGTATAACGTACGTAACATAAAGCAACAACGTAAGTAAAAAAAACGAAAGCTACTGGACTGAAACCGGAAAGCGATAACGTACGCTACAGGAAAACCATAACGTACGTAACGAGGTCAGCGCACGCTATGGAGAAAGGCTAGTGCACGCTACCAAGTCAAAAGTGACCAACGGCTAGTTTGATGGAAATGGCTATAAATACCAAACCACTTGGTATCAAAATAAACAACAACCTTGAGCAAAACATATATACTTGTTATATCATTGTAAACATCCTAGTTGTTGTATTTGAGCTTATATTGTTTAGTGATTGAGTGTTATATACGAAATCATACATGAGAGGAAAAAGATACGATTGGATTAGGTGTTATTAGGATCAAGGATCCGGCATTGTTAGAATCGCAATCGATATCTAAGTGAGGTTTATCTAGTACCGATAGAAAGCTAGAGTGGTTGATTCCTTGTCCAATAGAAAAGGACGGTTTAACTTGGACCGACATAAAGACAAGTAAGAGAAGGGTTTACTCGTACCGATAGAAGACGAGCTTGTAACGGTTATCCCTCGATCGATAGAATAGAGGTGCAGAGGTTTATCTTTAGCCTATAGAAAAAGATACCGAGAGAGGACGTAGGCACGTTCGGCCGAACCTCTATAAAATCCTTGTGTCGTTTTATTTTCTGCACTTCATTTATTTATGCTTCCACACAACGGCGCAAATACCGATATTGCTCCAATAATTGGTATCGGAGCGGTACCTCCAATAAGCGGCTTAACATCCGAGGAGAAGATCCAAATGGCGTCCCAACTTACTCCAGTTGAAGGTCTTGCACCAAACCGACCTTCATTCTTCGATGGATCGAACTTCATGACTTGGAAAAAGAAAATGTCTATTTTCATCCGAGCTTACGATATTAAATTATGGAAAGTCATATGTCTTGGTTCCAAAATTCCTCTCAAATCCGACGGTACGTTTAAATCTTTTGAAGAATATGATGACGCGGATTGGAAAAATGATCATTACAATTGTAAGGCAACACAACTACTATATTGTGCCTTAAATCCGGAAGAACACAACCGGATATCTTCGTGTGACAGTGCCAAAGAGATTTGGAAAATGCTTGAAGTCACACATGAGGGAACTTCTCAAGTCAAGGAGATGAAAATAAACATTCTCCTTAACGAGTACGAGCTATTTCAAATGAAGGACGACGAATCCATCACGATCATGCTTGACCGATTTTCGGTTATCATAAATGGATTGGAATGTTTTGGAAAACTACTTTCGAGTAGTGAAAAGGTTAAAAAGATCCTACGATCACTACCTCGAGAATGGGACGGTACGGTGACGGCTATAATGGAATCTAAAGATTTAAACAATCTTGATTTTAGTGCTCTCGTTGGTTCACTTATAAACTACGAAATTGTTCTAAAATCTCAGAATACTAAACCGAAGCCGAAGGAAAGATCAATAGCCATGAAGGCTAAGATATCTAAGAAGGAAGAAATCCCAGTTGATGAAAGTGACGAAGAATCGACATATTATGCCAAAAATATTAATAAGTTCCAACACTTATTAAACCGGACAAAGCAGGACATTCAAAAGGGCGAATCTAAGAAATTCGACAACAATTGTCGATTATGTGGTAAACCAGGCCACTTTGCGAAGAATTGCTGAGCAAAACCCAAGAAGGAGGTTCTAATTGCAACATGGAGCGATGAAGACGAAGATGAAGATTTCCTCAATCAAAATAATCTCGCTCTTATGGCCAAAAGTTCATTCGACGATAGCGACGTCGAAAGTCAAGTAAGTAACTCCTACGACGAACTTTTTGAAACATTTGAGTTATTACATACGGATTATCAAAATGCTTTATCAGAGATTAAATCCCTACAGTCTAAAATAAATCATTGGAAATTAAATTTCTAAAATTCTTGGAAAGGGAAAATTTATCGAAACTGATCATTCAAAATGCGTTGAGAACGAAAATATTTTAAAGGATGATCTTTTAAAAGTTCAAACTGAGCTTAAAAGTTTAACGAAGAAATTCTCGTGTGGAAACGAGAAATTTGAACAAATGCTCTTGGTGCAAAAGTTTACTTTAAATAAACAGGGGTTGGGATTCAAACAAAATCCTAAACACGACTCCTTAAATTTTAATATACCCCGATGTGAAAAATATTTGAAAATTGGGCACCACATTTCAAATTGCAAAAGCCCAAGATGGACGATAAAAGTTAAAAAGATTTGGATTCCAAATGGAACGTTTATTCCAAACATCGTCTATGTATCTAAAGAAAAACCAACTATAGGTTGGGTTCCCAAAAATTAATTTTTATCAAATTGTATTTTACTCAGGGGGAGTATATTTTTTAAAAATGGATATTTTTATCACGAGCAGTTATACCCTACCTTGCATATTTTAATATACATCAATTGGTATTTTATTCGTTTTTATTACACTTTTTGCTGAATACAAAAAGGGGGAGAATGTAATATCCACATTTTTCTTTCCCTTGTATTTTCATTTTTGGTGTATTTTTTGATCGTAGTGACCCTCATGTATCTTTCAGTGTATCCTTCCTGTCATCTGTTGAACTGTATTCTCGTTATTGTTGTGCGGAACCGCCGTTTCGGGATTGCCATGGATCCATTTCGTATTATTGGTTCCCAAATATTGATTCCTATTGCTTTTATTCTCTTCCCGGATCATTTTTCATCATTTTAGGACCCAAAGGGGGTGTGGGCCGCGGCACAAGGTGTGTGCGCCGCGGCACACACATTTCTCCAGTTGTTGGCCGAGCGGACTGTACTGTGTGCCGCGGCGCACCCGTCCGGGGCCGCGGCACACTGCCGAGTCAGTGCCGCGGCACACCCGTCCGGTGCCGCGGCAAAGTGCCGAGTCAGTGCCGCGGCACACCAAAAATACGAAGTCGTGATTTGTTTTGCACATTGTTGGTTATTTGGGTCTAGTCGTGATTTGTTTTGCACATTGTTACACCGCTGCCAGCATCTCAGTACTTCCAGTGCTCGTAAGTTTTCTTATTCGGCCTTTCTGTTTCTTGCATTGTATTTCCACTTTGAAATTGTAGTTACTTTTCCTCCCTTACTCATCATCAATATACTTCTGTTATCCCTTAACACCAGTATGGATGCCGGAGGAAACCGTGGTCGTGGTCGTGGTCGTGGACGCGGCCGAGGACGTGGGGCAGCCGGCGGGATGGCCACGTCGCATTCTTTGGGAGCCGGCAGTACCGGTGACCATCACAGTCATGCTTCTTCTCAGGAGCGCGCCGATCTTGGTATTGCGGCTGTTATGCAGCAAATGGTTAACCAGATGGCGGCGATATCTCAAGTGGTTCAAAACCCCGATCAGGCCCATGCTAATCGGGGTGGAGCGGATCACTGGCTTCAGGATGTCATCAAGATGCATCCTCCTCAGTTATCGGGAGCTTCGGACCCGATCGGCTGGGAGGGGTGGATCAAGGAGATATCTAAGGTCTTCGTTGCCACTAACTGTCCCGAGGACCGTAGAGTCCCTATTGCTCAATACTTTCTCACATGGGACGCTACGGATTGGTGGGAGGCCGTTGGGCCCAAAGACCATATGGCTTCGTGGGCCGAATTTCAGGAATTGATGGAGACCGAATATTGCCCGTGGCCGGTCAGACAGGCTCGAGTGCATGCCTTCTATGATGCTCAACCACGGGATATCCTCGTATCTCAAGCTATTGCCGATTTTAATAAGGAGTTGGGTTATTTGAAGACCCAAGTTGTCGAAGAGAGCGACAAAATTTTCCATTTTTCCAGGAGGATGAAACTGTCCATTCGGGACTATATGTCTGGACTCGTCTGCACTACTTTGAAGGATTATCAGAGTAGGGCCCTCGCTTATGATATGTCTGTGACAGCTAGTGATATGGCTCGTGAGAATAAGAAGCAGAAGTCGGTCGGAAATTTTTCTGGCCCCAAGAGTGGAGGCCAACAGAAATCTCAGGCTGCAAATATTTCTACGGGCGGTTCGGCTCGTTTCTCTGGGAGCTTTCGGGGTGCCGCCGGAATCTCCGCTCGTGAACCCACATGCTTTAACTGTGGTGTGCAGGGCCACAGGAACCGGCAGTGTCCTCGTCCGCAATTTACTTGTCATACTTGTGGACAGTTGGGCCACAAGGCCCTCTTTTGTGAACAGATCAAACAGCTTCGCGGCGCCCGTTCTTCTCACCCAGCACCTATGGAACCGAGTGTGAACCAGGGCTCATTTGCTCCGCCGCCTCCACCGAGTGTCGGCCGTGGTAGAGGCCGGGGTCAGCCCGCTAGAGGAGGAGCTTCCAGTGTCGGCTCTGCCCAGCCGCGTATCTATGAGATGAGGAGGGTCGATGATCCAGCAGCTACTGTGGCGACAGGCGGTGTTCATGCAATTGATGAACAAAGTTTTTATCGAGTATTTGGATAAGTGTGTCGTCGTCTTCATTGACGATATTCTTATCTATTCGAGGAATGAGGAAGAGCATGCCCATCATTTGCGGATAGTGTTAGACATTTTGAGGACCGAGCAACTCTATGCAAAGTTCTCGAAATGTGAGTTTTGGCTGAAGGAAGTGATGTTTTTGGGTCACGTGATTTCAGCCGAGGGAGTTCGTGTGGACCCGCAGAAAATTGAGGCAGTGTTGGATTGGGCACCGCCCACGAATGTGAAGGAGGTCCGTAGTTTCTTGGGATTGGCTGGCTACTACCGTAGGTTCGTCGAGGGTTTCTCGAAACTAGCTCGGCCACTTACACAGTTGCTCCAGAAATCCGAGAAATTCGTCTGGAATGACGAGAGGCAGTCCAGTTTTGAGGAGCTGAAGAAGCGTTTGACCTCAGCCCCGGTTTTAGCATTGCCATGTGGCAACGAGGGTTTTGCCGTTTATAGCGATGCTTCGGGTCAGGGTCTTGGGTGCGTATTGATGCAGCACGGCAAGACCATCGCTTATGCGTCGAGATAGTTGAGGCCATATGAACTTAACTACCCTACTCACGATTTGGAGTTGGCGGCGGTTGTCTTTGCGCTCAAGATTTGGCGTCACTATCTTTTCGGCTCTGCATGTCAGATTTTTACCGACCATAAAAGTCTGAAGTACATATTTACTCAGCGGGAGTTGAATATGAGACAGAGGAGGTGGTTAGAGCTGATTAAGGATTATGACCTCGAAATCCTTTATCATCCGGGCAAGGCGAACGTCGTGGCCGACGCCTTGAGTCGGAAACCGATCGCGTTGCGAATGCTTGAGGTCCTTACGTCTCAGTTTGAGCTTCGGCGGGCTTTGATCGAATTAGATGTTGAGGTTTTGTTGCCGGGAGCCATCGGACAACTTTGTGCCTTAGAGATTTCGTCGTCCTTGATCGATGAAATTAAGCTGAAGCAGTTAGAGGATCCGATGATTACTCAAATCCGAGAGAACGTTCTTAAAGGAAAGTCTCCTCGGTTTGTGATTCACGGGGATGGTGTTTTGAGATTCCAGAGTCAGCTTTGTGTGCCGAACGACTTAGAGTTGAGACAGAGTATTCTGCGCGAGGCCCATGCTACACCGTACTCCGTTCATCCTGGTTCGAGTAAGATGTACAAGGACCTAAGGAGGAATTTCTGGTGGAATGATATGAAGGAAGAGGTCGCACAGTTTGTGGCGAGATGTTTGACTTGTCAGCAGGTCAAAATCGAGCATCAACGACCGGCTAGATTATTGCAGTCACTTCCCGTTCTGGAATGGAAATGGGAAGATATATCGATGGATTTCATTACGAGTTTGCCGAGATCGAGGTCGGGCATGAATATGGTTTGGGTGATTGTTGATCGCCTGACCAAGTCGGCACATTTTCTGGGCATCAAGGATACTTGGGGCCCAGAGAATTTGGCTCGTGTGTTTATTGCGCAGATTGTGAAGCTTCATGGTACTCCGAAGTCTATTGTTTCGGATCGTGATGGCCGCTTTGTATCGCATTTCTGGCAGGCGGTGCATAAGGCGTTGGGTACTCGTTTGCATTTGAGTACCTATTTTCATCCCCAATCAGATGGACAGTCGGAACGCACTATCCAGACATTCGAGGATATGTTGCGTGCTTGTGCTCTCAACTGGAGTAGCAACTGGGAGGAGCATTTGCCATTAATCGAATTCACGTACAACAATAGTTGGCACGCGTCGATTCGGATGGCACCGTATGAGGCACTCTATGGGCGGCGATGTCGATCACCGATTTGTTGGAATGAGGCGTCCGATTTAGTCGGGACCGAGCCGGATGTCGTTTTAGAGACGAGGCGGAAGATAGAATTAATTCGGGAACGGATGTTGACTGCCCAGAGTCGACAGAAATCGTATGCCGATGTCCGTCGTCAACCTTTAGAATTCGAGGTGGGAGACCACGTTTTGCTAAAGGTGTCACCGACGAGAGGAGTTTTTCGCTTCGGGAAGAAAGGGAAGTTGAGTCCGAGATTTATTGGACCCTTTGAGATTCTTGAGCGAGTCGGTGATTTGGCATATCGTTTAGCGCTACCAGCCTTGAGTCGCGTTCATAACGTCTTCCATGTTTCTCAACTGAGGAAATATGTCCCGGATCCTAGTCATATCATCGATTATGGTGAGATCGACGTTGCCGAAGATTTTACCTTCGAGGAGCGTCCCTTAAAGATTTTGGAGCATCGTAAGAAACGACTGAGGCATAAGACCATTCCCTTAGTCAAGGTGCAATGGTCGAGACACGGTGTCGAGGAGGCAACTTGGGAAACCGAGGATAGCATGCGTGCTAGGTACCCTGAGTTGTTTGTTTCTTAAGTTTCGGGACGAAACTTATTTTTAGAGGGGTAGAATGTAATATCCGCATTTTTCTTTCCCTTGTATTTTCATTTTTGGTGTATTTCTCGATCATAGTGACCCTCATGTATTTTTCAGTGTATCCTTCTTGTCATCTATTGAACTGTATTCTCGTTATTGTTGTGCGGAACCGCCGTTTCGGGGTTGCCGTGGATCCATTTCGTGTTATTGGTTCCCAAATATTGATTCCTATTGCTTTTATTCTCTTCCCGGATCATTTTTCATCATTTTAGGACCCAAAGGGGGTGTGGGCCGCGGCACAAGGTGTGTGCGCCGCGGCACACACATTTCTCCAGTTGTTGGCCGAGCGGACTGTACTGTGTGCCGCGGCACACCCGTCCGGGGCCGCGGCACACCCGTCCGGTGCCGCGGCACAGTGCCGAGTCCGGGCCGCGGCACACTCGTGTGGCATTTTCGGCCAAAACCCGACTGTACCGGGTGCCGCGGCACACGCCGGCCGGGCTGCGGCACACTGACGAACCCTGGGAGCAGTTTTTGGGCTTGTGCCGCGGCACACCTCGGCTGAGCCGCGGCACATGATGCGGTCAACCCTATAATTGCGTTGTTTTTTAGCGAGAGCAGCTCATTTCTTCCTTCTTCTTCCATTTACGCGAGAGAGAGAGAGAGCTTGAAGAGAGAACCCTTCATCATCAATCCCCTGAGTATTCACTTTTCACAATTTTCATTCGGTTGTGAAGCCCGGATAGTCGATCTAACGCGTGTTCTACGGATCATAATACTTGAATCTTCAAAGGTAATATCTCTTGGAACCCTACCTTTTGGATAATTGGGGATTTTTGGGTTTTTGTTCGATTCTTTCCGTTTTGTTGGTGGATTCTTGATGAATACGATTAATATTGTTAGTATCATTAACTTTCCTACGGGTTCATGGTATATTTTGTGGTTTTTACGGAATCGAGAGGGTTTGGTTGTGGTCCGCCCTCGTTGTTATTTTTGTACGAATATACATGAATCGTAGGCGGGTTCTCGGGTGTATTCCATTTCCGTATTCGTATAGAGTTGGTTGTGATTATGTTCTTCAAATCGTTAGGTTCGGTTCCGTTGGTTCTTAGCGTTCGTCGGTGATTATCCTTTCCGTTCGTTGCGTCATCAATTACTCAAGGCAAGTATTTTTGGAAACCTTTATGCTTAACGTGGAATAGTAATGTGTTTTGTGTGTGAATTGCTCACCTCGGGTTAGTCCGACGGGATCACGGAGGGAATCCAAAGGGTTGAGTCCTGGATTCATGAGTTTGTTTAGCTAGCCAGCTCGGGAGGGTCCTTAGAGGCCTCGGGCGGGATCTATGATATTACTCTATTCCCAAGGCGATGCACGTGCATGTTTTGTTTTATAATGTGGCCAGCTCGGGAGGGTCCTTAGAGGCCTCGGGCGGGATCTATGATATTACTCTGTTCCCAAGGCAAATTGTTTGACTGTTTGTTTCCGGAAAAGACATGTCTGGTTTTGGTTTTTGAAATGATTTTGGTGCATTGTACTATGAAATGTGTAAGCGATTGGTCTGCCTTGATTACTTGTACTAGCGTAATTGCTAACCCCTTTGGGGGACCCGTTTTGGGGAAATTCTTGTTATGGATTTCAAGTTATGATTATCCGTACGAGCGAGCACCGGGACAGTACGAGGATGTTGGCCAGGGTCGTTGACATGTGCATTTGGGTCTTCTTATTTTCTTTCGTTTACTTCGATTTGGTTGTTCCCATTTTTATAAACTTATAGATTGTGCTCGCGAGTACTTAGGCTTTCCATTTTAAACTCCATTTTGTATCATTTTAAATTGTTACATTATTGGATGATGCTTATGTCACCGGTTGCTCCGGGCATATCTTTATATGTCATATTATTAAAATGTGTGTCCTCGCTAACCGAATGGTTAGTCGAGTGGGGTTTTCTTGTTGTAGCCTGGTGGGTCCCAGCTAGGGTTCCACGGCACTATAACATACTCCGAATATCTCGGGGTGTTACAGAGAAAGGAGTTGAATCGGATAAAAAGCGTCATGGAAGAATGACAAGAAAAATAAAAAGTAAAAAGGGGGAGAAAAGAAAAGACTCGAAGAAGTCGAAAAGGAGAAAAATAAATATTTGTACGAATCAAAAAGGAGGAGAAAAGACATACTCGAAGAAGTTGAAAAATAATGGAGAAGTCGAAAAGGACAGAAAAGAAAAGATTGGGTGAAACTAACGAAACGGACAAAGTCGAAAAACTTTGATATGTACAAATATATATATATTTTTATCAATGCAGGTTTTATCAATTCAAGGGTTGCTTGTAATCATCAAAAAGGGGGAGATTGTTGGAATATTTTATTCCATACATTCATTAATAGAGTTTTGATGATTAAGTTTCTAAACAAAACAAAACAACAAAAAGGCGAAGCAAATCAACGAAGAAAATGAAGACTCAAATAGCTGGAATTTGCACGCATAACGTACGCTATGAGACATGCATAACGTACGCTACCTAATCAGACGGGTAGGAAAGTTGACTACAGATGACAAGCTTAACGCACGCTATACGCATAGAATAGCGCACACTATCGAAGCTATTTAACATACGTAACACCGACTTGTTAACGTACGTAATATCATTTCAAAGCAGATGAACGTTGGAAAATGTCGGGGTCAAAGTCAAGTGCAACAGACACTTTGACAAATACAGGCAACGGCTATATATGATTAGCGCATGCTATATTGTTTGATTAACGCACGCTACAGCAAGAGTATAACGTACGTAACATAAAGCAACAACGTACGTAAAAGAAAAACGAAAGCTACTGGACTGAAATTGGAAAGCGATAACGTACGCTACAGGACAAATCATAACGTACGTAACGAGGTTAGCGCACGCTATGGAGAAAGGCTAGCGCACACTAGCAAGTCAAAAGTGACTAACGGCTAGTTGGATGGAAATGGCTATAAATACCAAACCACTTGGTATCAAAATAAACAACAACCTTGATCAAAACATATATACTTATTATATCATTGTAAACATCCTAGTTATCGGTATTTGCGCTGTTTTGCAGAAGATAGCGCATGCTATCGAAGCCATTTAACGTACGTAACACCGACTTGTTAACGTATGTAATATCATTTCAAATCAGATGAAGATTGGGAAAAGTCAAGGTCAAAGTCAAGTGCAACAGACACTTTGACAAATGCAGGCAACGGATATATACGATTAGCGCACGCTACAGCAAGATTATAACGTACGTAACATAAAGCAACAACGTACATAAAAGAAAAACGAAAGCTACTGGATTGAAACTGGAAAGCGATAACGTACGCTACAGGACAACCATAACATACGTAACGAGGTTAGCGCACGTTATGGATAAAGGCTAGTGCATGCTAGCAAGTCAAAAGTGACTAACGGCTAGTTGGATGGAAATAGCTATAAATACCAAACCACTTGGTATCAAAATAAACAACAACCTTGAGCAAAACATATATACTTGTTATATCATTGTAAACATCCTAGTTGTTGTATTTGAGCTTATATTGTTTAGTGATTGAGTGTTATACACGAAATCATACACGAGAGGAAAAAGAATAGATACGATTGGATTCAGTGTTATTAGGATCAATGATCCAGCATTGTTAGAATCGCAATCGATATCTAAGTGAGGTTTATCTAGTACCGATAGAAAGCTAGAGTGGGTGATTCCTTGTCCAATAGAAAAGGAAAACGATTTAACTTGGACCGACATAAAGACAAGTAAGAGAATGGTTTACTCGGACCGATAGGAGACGATCTTGTAATAGTTATCCCTCGACCGATAGAAGAGAGGTGCAGAGGTTTATCTTTAGCCTATAGAAAAAGATACCGAGAGAGGACATATGCACGTTTGGCCGAACCTCTATAAATCCTTGTGTCGTTTTATTTTCTGCACTTCATTTATTTATGCTTCCACACAATGGCACAAATACCGATATTGCTCCAACAGCTCAAATGAAAGTTCTTGCCCGATAACTATCGCCAAGATGCTTTTCTTAAATTTCACAACCTCAAGTAGAAAGAGAAGACGGTAGAAGAGTACACGGCTGAATTTGAACATCTCATGATGAGATATGAAGTCATGGAACCCGAGGAACAAACTGCAACTCGCTATCTTGGAGGATTGAGAGCTGAAATTGCTAATGTTATTCAACTGCAGCCATATTGGACATATAATGATGTTTTCAAGCTTGCACTCAAGGTTGAAAATCAAATCAATGAAGCACCTAGAAGCAACTTTCGTTCCTGGACTAGGGAGGGATTTTCTAATAAGGGAGGTGCAACTAATTCGAAGTCTACTCCAAGAAAATCAGCCCCATCAAAGCCACTTGCTAAGAAGAATGATGTACAAAAATCAAGTATTCCTAACACTCTTTTCTCTCGACAGTGCTACAAGTGTCATGGATTTGGGCATATTGCTGTTGATTGTCCGAATAGAAAAATTGTCTATGTTGTCGAAGAGGATGATTCTCTTGGGGAGGATGACACAACAAATGAATAAATACCGAAATTTGATGAAGAGGTTGAATTTGAAGAAGGAGTTACTTATGCAGATCAAGGAGAAAGTCTTGTTGCAACAAAATACCTAAGTGTTATCCAAGAAGAAGAACATTGGTTTCGGCACAATATTTTCCATACTAAATGCACTTCTAGAGACAAAGTATGCAATGTTATTATTGACGGGGGGAGTTGCGAAAACATGGTGGCAACGGAAATGGTGGAAAAATTAAAGCTTAAAACGGAGGTACACACACATCCTTATAAACTCTCTTGGCTTAATAAAGGGAACAAAATAAAAGTTAATAGAAGATGTTTGGTGCAATTTTCAATGGATAAAAAGTATCATGACTCTCTTTGGTGTGATGTCGTTCCGATGGATACTTGCCATTTGCTCTTTGGACGACCTTGGTAATATGATCAGAAAGTTATTCATGATGGGCAAAAGAATACTTATTCTTTTTAGATTGGTGGAGTTAAAATTATTTTGGGGCCGTCTAGATTAGATAATTTTCCTAAACCTTCAAAGGGGGAAGGATCACTTTTGCTCTCTAAATCTCAATTTGATGCAGCTCTTGATAACACTCATTTTTACACATATTTTTATAAGGTTTTTCCAGATTTTAAGATCCTAAAATGTGTAGAATTGTGTCGTTTGTACTCATATTGTGTTTGTTGGGCTCGATCACGCTTGGGTATATTTTATTTGAATTTATAGATGTTTTAAGGACATTATCAAGCAAGACCGAAGTCTCAATCCCCAAATACATATCAAGCAATGCAGAAACGAGAGAACGAGGCCTAAAACGATGAAGATTGAAGCACTACCTGTAGTATTTTCTAATCTCCAGATACATTACTTCGAATTAGGATGTGTTCTATATATATATATGGATTCCTCATGAAATCAGCTTCGCAACGGTATATCATACGCTAAATTCCGAGGTGTATTGAGGGAGATATGACTTCTAGACCACGACTTCACAGTTCAGAAAGTTTCTGTATTTTCTGGGACAGTATGACACGGGCCGTGTCAAATGACACGACCGGGTCTGCTGTACAGAAAGTTTTTGCATTTTCTGGGACAGTATGACACGGTCCGTGTCACTTTTCGGTGGAAAAATTACTTTTTGACATTTTTGAAGATTTGAACATGAAAAAGTGATTTTTTAAGCTTTATAAAAAGAGGATATGGGGAAAGACTTGGAAGAGGCTGAAGATTGGGGAGATTAGAGAGAGAGAATAACAAAAGATCAAGTGACTTTCATTCCAAAAAGAAGGGGTTTTGAAGAAATTCTTGAAGAACACTTCAAGAACATTTGAAGGTTTCAACCGGGATCGATCAAGACACACCACGAGTTTTATCTTCTTCCTATCTTTTCTTCATTTTGTTGTTTTTATTAGCATGAACATGATGATTATTTATCTTCCTTTCAATACCATGTCCGGCTAAACTCTTTAGATTCTGGGCATGGGAGTACATTGATTTACTATGATTTTGAGGGATTGATAATTATATTTATCTAGTGTGATTTCTTTATCAAATACTTGGTTTGATTCATGTTTAGACACTTGATCAATGTTTTTACATGTTAAACTTAATTGCTCATAATTCGAGAGAAGAGGGCATTAATAGGTTTCGAGTATTTGACGTAGTAAATTACGAGATTGAGAAATCGGTGATGAACTATGATGATATCTAATCTTATAAACATTTTTTGGAGTTAGATAATTTATAATAGACGGAGACGTTGTTATGGGTTGTTTAATCTACATTTTAATGCATCTCGAGAGAGACTTTAGAATATTGTTGTGATCGTCGTTTTAGAAACGCACTTAGAACCTTTTGGATCCAATCCCGACTAAATTTAGTAATCAACGGAAACCTAGCCTTGGAATATACCTTTCTAAACTCTTGCAATTCGCTTCCATTCGGATATTTTCAATCGTTTTAATTTATTGTGATTATTGTATGTTATTTCATTAATCGTCCATTTTACCTTTCGATCGTCTAGATAAAGCCGAAAACACTATAATCTAATACTCAACACAATAAAAATATTTAGTCTCTGTGGAATACGACCTTGCTCGCCGCTTTCTACATATTTTCCGTACACTTGCGGATTGTTGAAAATTATAGCGAACAACTCTTAAAGAATCTTGTGAAGATTATACTCTTGTGATGATGGAGGAAAATAAAGAAAATATGAACATTCCTCAAATAATGCAACCTATTCTTGATGAATTTCAAGATGTTGTTCCCGATGAAATTCCCCCACGTCTTCCACCAATGAGGAACATTAAGCATTGCATTGATTTCATTCTGGGGGCCTCCGTTCCAAATAAGGCAGCTTATCGGATGAATCCAAAAGAACATGAGGGGTTGCAAAGACAGGTTCAAGAGCTTATGAACAAGGGCTTACTAAGAGAAAGCATGAGTCAGTGTGCCGTTCTATCTCTCCTAGTTCCAAAGAAGGATAAAACTTGGCAAATGTGCGTGGATAGTCGAGCGGTGAAAAAAATCACAATAAAGTACCGCTTTCCTATTCCTCGTCTTGACAATTTGCTAGACCAACTACATGGAGCGTCAATATTTTCAAAGATAGATCTGCGAAGCGGATATCACCAAATTCGGATGAGGCCCGGTGATGAATGCAAGACGGCGTTCAAGACAAGAGATGGGCTATATGAGTGGATAGTGATGCCGTTCGGCCTTTCAAATGCTCCAAGCATTTTCATGAGTCTGATGAACCAGGTATTCAAGCCGTTTATTGGTAAATTCATTGTCATTTATTTCGATGATATCTCGTTTTTTAGCAAAAGTGATAAGCAACACCTAGAGCATCTTCATCAAGTTTTTGAAAAGAGAAACTTTATGCTAACATGAAAAAGTGTGAGTTCTTCTCCAAAAGCCTTATTTTTCTAGGCTTCACCATATGAGGCGAAGGGATTAAGGTGGATCCAAGCAAGGTAGAAGCGATCGTAAGCTAGCCAACCCCGATGACAGTTCGTGATGTCCGAAGTTTTCATGGACTTGCATCGTTCTATCATCGCTTTATCAAAGGATTTAGCACTTTTGTTGCTCCTATCACTGAGTGCTTGAAGGGTGATAAATTCCAATGGCGAAAAGATGCACAAAGGAGCTTTGATCTTATGAAGCAGAAGATAAGCGAAGCTCCTATTCTCGCACTGTCAGATTTCAAAAAAAATATTTGAAGTAGATTGTGATGCCTCAAATGTTGGCATTAGTGCAGTTATTAGCCAAGAAGGTAAGCCCATTGCTTTCTATAGTGAGAAATTAAATGGAAGTCGAAGGAATTATTCAACCTACGACAAAGAGTTTTGGCCATCGTTAGAGCTTTGGATCATTTGAGTCATTATCTTATGCCGAAAGAATTCATTCTCTTTTCGGATCATGAAGCTCTTAAATATATCAATGGTCAGCATAAACTCAATCACCGACATGCAAAATGGGTCGAGTTGTCTTTTAATTTCCACATCAAACATAAGACAGGCAAACAAAATCAAGTGGCGGATGATCTGAGCCGGAGATACTCTCTACTTTCCACATTGCATGTAGAAGTCTTGGGCTTTGATGTTATTAAGGATCAATACATAAATGATCCTCAATTTGAGAAGATATGGGAAGATTGCTCAAATGGTCTTTACAAGCACTTCTTATTGCAAGATGGGTTCATTTTCAAAGGTAATCAGTTATGTGTTCCTCAAAGCTCTTTTCGAGAATCAGTCATCAAAGAAGCTCTTGGAGGAGCACTTGCCAGACATTTTGGTCGAGACAAGACTTTGTCTCTTATTCGTGAAAATTTCTATTGGCCAAGAGTGGATCGAGATGTCGAAAAGTACTTAGAGCATTGCCGATTGTGTCATATAGCCAAAACTCAAGCTCAAAATACGGGTTTATATACTCCTTTACCCATTTCGACGACGCCGTGAGAAGATGTGAGCTTAGACTTTATGGTAAGATTGCCAAGAACACAAAGAAACAAATATTCCATTATGGTGGTGGTAGATCGATTTTCTAAAATGGCTCATTTTGTGCAATGTAACAAAACCATGGATGCTTGTAATGTTGCCAATTTATATTTTTGTGAGATCGTGAAGCTACATGGCATCCCGAAGACTATCACATCTGATCGTGATCCAAAGTTTATGAGTCACTTTTAGCGAACTCTATGGCGCAAATTGGGGACCAATCTCCAGTTCAGTACCTCACACCATTCTCAAACCGATGGCCAAACTGAAGTTGTCAATCGAAGTTTGGGATGCTGAGGATCGAGTCAAGAACATCAAGAAAATGCATAGAGAGATTCATGATCGAATTATGAAGAAGAATGAAATGTACAAGAAGAGGGCTAATAAACATCGCAGGCCAGCAACATTTAGTAAATGAGACTTGGTCTGGATCCATCTTCGTAAAGAAAGATTTCCGAGAGGTCGTCATGGAAAGTTTAAGCCCAGAGCAGATGGTCCATTCAAAGTTCTTCAACTTATTGGAGAGAATGCATACAATATTGAGCTTCCAGGAGATTATGGCATCTCTGCAACATTCAATGTAGCTGATTTATCTCCTTTTCATAGTAATCAAGAGGATGAGGATGACGCAAACTTAGGGGCGAGTTTTCTCGCAGCGGATTCGAATGATGCATATTTCACACCACAAGAAATATGATATTCAGTGACGAATTCTTTAGTGACGAAAATAATGTCGTCTCGCAAAGTATACTTTGCGCGACGAAAATAATTTTTCGTCACGCAGTTTGATTATGTAAAACAATGGGTGACGAAAAAAAGAATTTCGTTGTTGATAGTGATAATAAATAAATGGTGCCAATTTCTCCCGCTCTCGCGAAACATTTGGTGTCGAAATTTTCGTCACGGAGGACTTTTTTTTTGCGTGACGAGTTAGTTTCGTCGCGTAAGGTACTATAATAGAAATTAAAAAAAAATGTAATACCTGGTTGTAATTTAGTCATTATCATTCAGTAATTTCATTCGATGATTGTCACTCAGTGGATTTTCACTCATTTATAATCATTCATCAATCATGTTCATTCACCCGTGTTCACCGTTCGTAGAAACTTCGAGTTGTATATCGTTATTGTCCATTGTTTCAACTTTCCACATATGAGTTCGACTTTGTTAGATCACCATTAATTTTTGGTAACTCCAAAAATTATGAATCTTGGCAATATTATAGAGCATCGAGTTAGATTTCCAATGGTTCAAACGGTGAGTCAATCGGAGTCCGAACGAGAGTGTTATGGTCGTTTTAGCTCACCCGCTCATTTTTCAGTTTTTGGCCGATCACTGCCGACCGAACTCGGCCGTGTCGTCCGACACGGCCGTGCTGTACTCGTCCGGAAATTCCGAAGTCTCTGCCCACAGGACTCGACCGTGTCGTCGACACGGTAGTCAAACTCTTCGGATAAGCGAGCCGCGCCCGGGCCCGGCCGTGTTCCAGACACGGTCGAGTCAATCTTGAGTCAGCTCGGCGAGTCACTATCGGTAGGCCCCTTGGCGCCGCGACCGTTTCAAGCGAGGACACGGTCGAGTCCTGTCGGCGATTCTTGCGCGGCGGCCGTGCCGATCGGCACGGCCGTGTCAAGCGAGCGATCAACCCTATATTTTCGTTTTTTGAGCATTTCAGCTCATTCCTTCCATTTCTTCCACCTTCATACGAGAGAGAGAGGCTTGAGGGAGAGAATTCTCTTCACCTATCACTTGTGTGTGGTTTTTAATCATTTTCATTCGGTTGTGAAGCTCGGATCATCGATCTATCGCGTGTTCTTCGAATCATAGTGATTGGATCTTCAAGAGGTAATTTCTTCAACACCTTGGATTTCGATTTTGTGTTAAGATATGATGTTTTGGACGTTATAATCATGTTATATGAAGGGATATGTATATGATTATGAGTTTGTATAAGGATTCATTGGATTATTGAGGGATTATTCAAGAACACTTTGATTATCGAGTTGAAATTAGGGGTTTTCGATTAATTGTCGTTATAATCACGTTTTTGGATATTCGTTTTGGATTATTAATCGTATTGAAGATGTTTTGTTGGTTTGAAACACTTCTTCGGGGATTTGATATTGGTTTTTGAGGTTTGATTGTAAACAATCGGAGTTTGGACGCAACGTGTTTGATTTAATGCCTCAATGGACTTGGTATAGTCGTATCGACGCGTTGAGTTCGTTATATTCATGTTTGTTACGTATGTTGAACGGATTGTTGGTTATTGTGTTATTCAAGGTTGTTCGAGCGACCGATATCTCTATTAGGACGTTGTTCGTGGAAGGATAATTGTCACCGGTGTTGTGTAAGTTAATTCTTACTCGGTTAAAAGGATATTCATTCCTTTTGTTGTTGATCATTCATAATCATAACTCATTCATCATTGTATTAATCATATTGAGACTTGTAATTGTTGAACAATCACTTCATTAACGAACGGCGGTTCCAATCATTCCATTGAAACTATCAATCACTTCATTATCACTTTCATATCGGTGAGTCATTCTTGACTTTGTCAAATTATTATTATTCATTGATATTCATTATGGTCATTCTCGTTCATATGACCTTCCGGGTTCATATTGCGTGGCGGGTGCGGATGTGTGGAATTTTTAGTCGGGCACATGATGGCCATGTATTGGGAGTGATACATTGGGTGTGCACACGGTAACGATTACCTCGTGAGACTAATTAGGTACAAGGGAGTCTGTCCGGTCATCCGTCTTGTACACTTGCACGAGAACACTACGGGCGTACTATGATACTCTTCTTCGACGTAATTCATAACTAAGGATATTTCATAACTTGATTAAATCATGTTTGTGTATTTTCAACCCTTGAGGATTGTTGTTACGTATGGCGGCCCATTTGGGGATTTTGTTTTTTAGGTCATGGCAAGGCAAAAGCACGGGAATAGCATGTTGATGTCGAGGAGTCCCAGTGATACTAGTAGGGGGCCCCGATTTTTCAGTTATTCATGTTATTGTCCTTTATTTTCCGCTGCAGACTTTCATTTGGATACTCCGTTTCATTCAGTGTTGTGTATTTTATCTTCATATAAAATACACTAGTATTCGGTATTGTCCTGGTGTGTTGTAACTAAACTCCTCATTGGAGTAATTATTGTTGTAATATGGTTCGGTACTACATTTATCCTGTGTAATTCATTCATTTTCATTTGCCTGGTGGGTCCCAATTGGGGATCTACGGCACTGTAATATCCGCCTAGTTTGGGGTGTTACAGAGTTGGTATTGGAGCGTGGTTTTGAATACTACCTTCCGAGTCATGTCTCATTTGAAATCATCATCATCAGACTAGTATCATTGGACTTTCGCGTCACGTGTGACCTGTGCAAATGCCGAGCCAATCAGACCGGAAGAACTGTAAGATTTCTAACGCCATGGTATAATTTCTGGTAATAGTCATTCATTCATCATTCATCATTTAACAATCCTCAAACATCATCATTCATTGTGATTAGGGCGATCATGTTAACTCATTAATCACTTAATTCATTTCATTACTCAGTTAATAATCAGGACGATCATGTTAACTCATTAATCACTTAATTCATTTCATTACTCAGTTAATAATCGGGACGATCATGTTAACTCATTAATCACTTAATTCATTTCATTACTCAGTTAATGATCAGGACGATCATGTTAATTCATTTATTACTCAATTCATTTCATTACTCAGTTGTCGATCTGGATGATCATATTATTAATCTTGTTAAGTTATTCAAGATAATCATTTCAATAATTTCATCAGATAATCATGTCACTTCAGAAATCATTCATATAATCACTAAGTTAGAGCATGTATACTCATTTTCATCATCTCATGACGTAATCATAACGTGATAATCATGCGGGAAATATAATCATTATGCGACCTTCCTACTTCGGTATGGAGAGAGTCGTCAGGATGCACGGAAGAGGCGCGGTGCGGGCCGAAACGAGAAATAATCACTCGTCGGGAAATCGTGCCCAGACTCGGCTCGATCGAGAAGATGTTCGGGTTAATCCACTCACTTTTATGCGAGGCCATGATGACCCATGTGCGGTTGCTCAATCATCATTGCGCCACTGCGGATTAATCGAGAGAACTCTCCGTATGAGCACCGCTAAGGAAAATCTTGAACAACAACCTTCATCTGTCGGCAAGAAATCAACGGCGTAATCAATCCGGCGGTCGGTCAACCTTCAAGAAGCCTCGTGTGAGTCCTATCGTTTCGGCGACCTCCTACGGCGCAAAATCGTGCGGGATCTCGATCCGAGCGGCTGTTCGCCATCACTGTTTCAATTGTGGAACGCAGGGTCATTACTGACAGAGTGTCCAAACCGTCTATCACGTGCTATAATTGTGGGAATTTTGGGCATAAGGCCCGTTTTTGCGGAAAGGACTCCAAGTCGGCTCCGGGCATCTCGAGCCCGAAGCAACGGCGTTTGAGAATCGTTGCTTTGTCAACGTCGTTTAAGACAATGGAAGCAAATAGAGTTGGAGCTCGTATTTATCAGACGGGAGAGTCCGGTTCAGGGGCCGGCAAATCCCAGATTCATGTGATGAGGAGGATCGACGATCCGGTGGCCCGAATGATTTCAGGTATACTCGTAATTTTATTTCAACCTGTGTGTACCTTTTGATGCTGGTACACCGCATTCATTCATTTTCGAATCATGCTTGAGTAGACTTATTTCGGGATAGTCCTATTGCTTGTGGACCTCATACCATCGGTCTACCTGACGATGGAAGAATTTTCGGAATCATACCGAAGTAAGCTTAGTGACCGCGATTGGTTGGTGGACCTAATCGTGGTGAATTTATCTTAGGACGATGTAATTTTCGGTATTAGTTGGTTTAATCGTCTTGTTACTATCCTCAGTGTTTGTTAGCGTTTGGTCGCTATCTTTCCGTCGTTGGTTGTCGAATGGGTGCTTCAGGGAAGTAATCCCCGTTGTTCCAGTAGAATTATTATTATGGCGGAAGCAGAGAAATTCCGCAAACGAGTCATTCAATCATTCATTGTATCATTTTCATCGATTGACCTTCCTAAGGCAATCGAGTTATTCAATCCTTCATTGCATCATTTTCATCGATTGGCCTTTCTAAGGCAATCGAGCTATTCAATCATTCATTGTATCATTTTCATCGATTGACCTTCCTAAGGCAATCGAGTTATTCAATCCTTCATTGCATCATTTTCATCGATTGGCCTTTCTAAGGCAATCGAGCTATTCAATCATTCATTGTATCATTTTCATCGATTGGCCTTTCTAAGGCAATCGAGTTATTCAAACATTCATTGTACCATTTTCATCGATTGGCCTTTCTAAGGCAATCGAGATGTTCAATCATTCATTGTATCACTTTTTATCGATTGACCATTCTAGAATCGAAATGTTCAATCCTTTGTGGTATTATTGTCATCGATTGACGATGTATTTCCAGACGAGTTATCCTGGTTGCTTTCACATAGAGTAGTGGAATTCGGGAGTGAGTTGGAGCCGATCGTCCCCTTTATCGAAGGCACCGTATCGGATGGCCCAGGCCGAATGCGGGGAGTTGAAGATTTAACTTGAGGAATAGTTCGAGGAAGGTTATCTCGACCGATTGCATCCCGAGAGGAGCACCGGTGTGATCTGTCAAGGAGAAGGATGGCTCGTCTCGTGTGTGTATAAATTATCAAGAGTTGAACAGGTGATGATCAAGATTAATACCCCTTACCCGTATTGATGATCTTTTAGATCAACTTCAGGAGCTTGATATTTTCCAGGATCGACTTAAGATCTGGATATCACCCGATTGCGGATTCGAGAGTCGGATATCGCGAGGACGGCGTTCGAACACGCTATGGTCATTATGAGTTCGTAGTTATGCCGTTCGGGCTAACTAATGCACCTGCGGTATTCATGGAGTTAATGAATCGGGTTTTCATCGACTTTTTAGATCAGTTTGTTGTTGTCTTCATCGATGACATTTTGATTTATTCTCGTAGCCGAGAGGAACACGAGGTTCATCTTCATCAGGTTCTCGAGGTGTTGAGACGAGAGCAACTTTATGGAAAGTTTTCTTAATGTGAGTTCTGGATGTCCGAAGTGACTTTTCTCGGACATGTAATTTCATCAGACGGAGTTCGTGTCGACCCTCAGAAGACGGAGGCTATCCGAGATTGGTTACCTCCGAAGAATGTTAAGGAAATCCGAAGCTTTCTTAGATTAGCCGGTTGTTATCGGCGAATTGTGGAAGGGTTTTCTAAAATCGCTCAATCAATGACGAACCTTTTGCGAAAGGGTAAGAAATACACGTGGTCCGACGTGTGTCAGCGGAGTTTTGAGGAACTCAAGAACCGGTTAATTTCAGCACCTGTCTTTTCCTTGCCAGAAGGGACGGAAGGATTCGTGGTTTTTAGTAACGCGTCCGGACACGGTCTCGGATGTGTATTAATGCAGGATGGGAAGGTTATTGCCTATGCTTTACGGCAATTGCGACCTTACGAGGTTAATTATCCAACCCACGACCTGGAGCTAGCAGCCGTGGTTTTCGCGTTGGGAATTTGGCGTCATTACCTTTATGGCGTCACCTGTCAGTTATTCACCGATCATAAGAGTTTGAAGTATATATTTACTCAGAAGTAGTTAAACATGCGACAGAGGCGGTGGTGGGAACTAATCAAAGATTATGATATCGGGATCCTGTGCCACCCGGGTAAGGCAAACATGGTTGCCGATGCCTCGAGTCGTCGTGGCATGAATACGATCTGGGTGATCGAGGACCGCTTAACTAAGTCAGCTCATTTCCTTGGGATTAAGGATATGTGGGGTCCCGAGAGACTTGCCCAGCTGTTCATCAAAGAGATAGTGAGATTGCACGATACTCCTAAGAGTATCGTTTCTGATCGTGACGGGTGATTCGTGTCTCATTTTGGAAATCAGTTCATCGTGCTTTGGGAACTCATATTAATATCATTACCATTTTTCATCCTCAGTCCGACGGACAATCAGAGAGGACTTTTCAGACATTGGAGGACATATTGAGGGCATGCGTCCTCGATTAGTAGACGATTGGGAAGCCCAATTACTGTTGTTTGAGTCCACGTCTGATTTAGTTGGCATCTTTGCGATGAAGGTAACACCTTACGAGGCCTGGTACGGTTGTCGTTGTCGATCTCCCTTGTGTTGGGACGACCCATCAGAGTCAATCGGCACCGAGCCTGATATACTTATAGCCGCCCGGGAGAAGGTAGCTTTGATCAGGAGTCGTCTGTTGACTGCTCAGAGTCAACAGAAATTATATGCAGATAATCGTCGACCACTAGAGTTCGAGATGGGTTACCACGTTTTGGTCAAGGTATCCCCGAGTCGAGGTATCTTCCGTTTCGGAAAACGGGGGAAATTGAGTCCGAGATTCATTGGCTCGTTTGAGATTCTGGATTGAATAGGCTAGTTAGCTTACCGTTTGGCTTTACCTCTGGCGTTGATCCAAATTCATAATGTATTGCACGTCTCGCAATTGCGGAAGTATGTTGCCGATCCGGGTCACATACTTCAGTTCGACGAAATCGAGATCGCCGACGACCATTCATATGAGGAGCGTCCTATACGAGTCTTAGAGCGGCGAATCAAACAGTTGAGGAATAAGGCGATTCCTTTGGTTAAGATTCAGTGGTCTAGACACGGAGTCTAATAGGCTACTTGGGAAACCGAGGATAGTATGCGGGAGAGTTATCCCGAGTTGTTTAACCCTTAGTTTCGGGGACGAAACTCTTTTAAGGGGGGGTGTATGTAATACCCAGTTGTAATTCAGTCATTATCATTCAGTAATTTCATTCGATGATTGTCACTCAGTGGATTTTCACTCATTTATAATCATTCATCAATCATGTTCATTCACCCGTGTTCACCGTTCGTAGAAACTTCGAGTTGTATATCGTTATTGTCCATTGTTTCAACTTTCCACATATGAGTTCGACTTTGTTAGATCACCATTAATCTTTTGGTAACTCCAAAAATTCTGAGTCTTGGCAATATTATAGAGCATCGAGTTAGCTTTCCAATGGTTCAAACGGTGAGTCAATCGGAGTCCGGACGAGAGAGTTATGGTCGTTTTAGCTCACCCGCTCATTTTTCAGTTTTTGGCCGATCACTGCCGATCGAACTCGGCCGTGTCGTCCGACACGGCCGTGATGTACTCGTCCGGAAATGCCGAAGTCTCTACCCACAGGACTCGACCGTGTCGTCTGGCACGACCGAGTCAAACTCTTCCGGATAAGCCAGAACCGACTGCCCAGACGCCCGACCGTGTTCTAGGACACGGTCGAGTCAATGCCGAGTCACTGTCGGCAGGTCACTATAGGTAGGCCCCATCGCGCCGCGACCGTGTCAAGCAGGACACGGTCAAGTCCCTGTTGGCCAGTTGCGCGACGCGGCCGTGCCGATCGGCACGGGCCGTGTCCGACAGGGCAGTCAACCCCTATATTTTCGTTTTTTGAGCATTTCAGCTCATTCCTTCCATTTCTTCCACCTTCATACGAGAGAGAGAGGCTTGAGGGAGAGAATTCTCTTCACCTATCACTTGAGTGTGGTTTTTAATCATTTTCATTCGGTTGTGAAGCTCGGATCATCGATCTATCGCGTGTTCTTCGAATCATAGTGATTGGATCTTCAAGAGGTAATTTCTTCAACACCTTGGATTTCGATTTTGTGTTAAGATATGATGTTTTGGACGTTATAATCATGTTATATGAAGGTATATGTATATGATTATGAGTTTGTATAAGGATTCATTGGATTATTGAGGGATTATTCAAGAACACTTTGATTATCGAGTTGAAATTGGGGGTTTTCGATTAATTGTCGTTATAATCACGTTTTTGGATATTCGTTTTGGATTATTAATCATATTGAAGATGTTTTGTTGGTTTGAAACACTTCTTCGGGGATTTGATATTGGTTTTTGAGGTTTGATTGTAAACAATCGGAGTTTGGACGCAACGTGTTTGATTTAATGCCTCAATGGACTTGGTATAGTCGTATCGACGCGTTGAGTTCGTTATATTCATGTTTGTTACGTATGTTGAACGGATTGTTGGTTATTGTGTTATTCAAGGTTGTTCGAGCGACCGATATCTCTATTAGGACGTTGTTCGTGGAAGGATAATTGTCACCGGTGTTGTGTAAGTTAATTCTTACTCGGTTAAAAGGATATTCATTCCTTTTGTTGTTGATCATTCATAATCATAACTCATTCATCATTGTATTAATCATATTGAGACTTGTAATTGTTGAACAATCACTTCATTAATGGGAACGGCGGTTCCAATCATTCCATTGAAACTATCAATCACTTCATTATCACTTTCGTATCGGTGAGTCATTCTTGACTTTGTCAAATTATTATTATTCATTGATATTCATTATGGTCATTCTCGTTCATATGACCTTATGGGTTCATATTGCGTGGCCGGGTGCGGATGTGTGGAATTTTTAGTCGGGCACATGATGGCCATGTATTGGGAGTGATACATTGGACTGTGCACACGGTAACGATTACCTCCGTGAGACTAATTAGGTACAAGGACGGGTGTGTCCGGTCATCCGTCTTGTACACTTGCACAGAACACTACGGGCGTACTATGATACTCTTCTTCAGCGTAATTCATAACTAAGGATATTTCATAACTTCAGTTAAATCATGTTTGTGTATTTTCAACCCTTGAGGATTGTTGTTTTGTGTAACTGACCCCGGCTGGGGATTTTGTTTTTCAGGTCATGGCAAGGCAAAAGCACGGGAATAGCATGTTGATGTCGAGGAGTCCCAGTGATACTAGTAGGGGGCCCCGATCTTTCAGTTATTCATGTTATTGTCCTTTATTTTCCGCTGCAGACTTTCATTTGGATACTCCGTTTCATTCAGTGTTGTGTATTTTATCTTCATATAAAATACACTAGTATTCGGTATTGTCCTGGTGTGTTGTAACTAAACTCCTCATCGGAGTAATTATTGTTGTAATGTGGTTCGGTACTACATTTATCCTGTGTAATTCATTCATTTTCATTTGCCTGGTGGGTCCCAGTTGGGGATCTACGGCACTGTAATATCCGCCTAGTTTGGGGTGTTACAAAAACAATATAATATATTAATGGATAACTTTCCCACATTAAAAAAAAAAGTCACTCCGTCTCTCTCACTCACTGCGTACTCTCACTTCCTCGTCTCTCGATCTCCATCTTAGCCGCTTATTTCACCGGCCTCTATTCTAAGATCGCTCCTTTCGTTGGCTCCATCTTTCACGCCTCCATTCTAAGATCTCCGCTTATTTCGCCGGCCTCATCCTCACCACAGTAAGGTATGTTTTTCCCCGAACATTTTGGTCCGAAACTGGACATTATGTGTTTTGGTTCATGAATCAATCGATTGGGCCATCTTAAAACACATGTAAAGCATTTCCATTGAATGGTTGTTGTGATTCTTTCCATTGAAGATTTGATTGGATTAAAAACTCTATTTTTGGCCTAATTTCCATCTAGGGTTTTATTTTGACTTTTGTCGTCTAATGAATTCTTCTATCACTTTCTAGTTTAGTTGCTAGTGTCTCTTATGTTGTTTTTGTTCTTTTTTTTTCCTTTGTAACTTTTCCAGAAGTACATGGATAAGGCTTGGATGCAAGAGCCAAATAGATTTTCTGAAAAGTATGTGTTAGGCGTTAGATCTTTTATTCGATTTACTAAAGAGCAGAAGGGAGTATCGAGTAAGGTTAGGTGCCCTTGTCGTGAATGCTTGAACGTTGATATTAGATCTATAGATGAAGTAGAGGATCATTTATTCTTGTACGGGATCTCACTAACTTACACCCGATGGATATATCATGGGGAACAATCTATGCAAGGGTTATATGGTTTTATGAATGATCACAATAATAGTGGAGAAGAGGATGCCGATGAAACAGAAAATGAAGGTGAATGGGATGAAATGCAAGAAATGTTACAAGACATATATGGTGGAACGTTTGTGGATAATAATCCAATGGATTCATTTGACGATGAAGCTTCTAACAATGTTGAAGGGGAATTTGGTGGTTTTGAGAAACTTTTAAGAGAGGCGGATCGTGAACTTTATTCTAATTGCAAGAGGTTCTCAACACTTTCATTTCTTATAAAGTTTCTTCATTTGAAAGTGATGAATCATTGGAGCAATAAGTCATTTGATATGATGCTTGAGCTTTTGAAAGAAGCTTTGTCCGATGGTGAGACCCTTCCAAAATCACATTATCATGCAAGAAAAATGTTGGGTGATTTGGGATTGGGGTATGTACCAATTCATGCATGTAAATATGATTGTGTTCTGTTTTGGAAAGAGCTTGAAGACAAGCAAGAATGCCCTATATGTGGGGAGTCGAGATGGAAAGTTAATGATGGCAAGGGTAAGAAAGTGACTCACAAGGTTCTACGTTATTTTCCGCTGAATCCGAGGCTTCAAAGATTATTCATGTCCAGGAAAACAGCAGATGATATGAGGTGGAATTATGATAAACGTGCAAATGATGTCAACATCATGAGGCATCCTGCAGACTCAAAAGCGTGGAAGGAATTTGACAAAGAGCACACATCGTTTTCCTTAGAGCCTCGAAATGTAAGGCTTGGGCTAGCTAGTGATGGTTTTAACCCTTTTGGCAATATGCACAATTCGTATAGCATGTGGCCGGTTGTACTTGTACCTTATAATTTACCCCCTTGGAAATGTATGAAAGAGCCATTTTTCATGATGTCGTTACTTATTCCTGGACCCCACTCGCCTGGTAAAGATATGGATGTGTATTTATGCCCATTAATAGATGAGCTCAAAGAGTTGTGGGAAATAGAAGCAGTTACATACGATGCTTCTACTAAAAAATCTTTTCGTATGCATGCGGCGGTGCTTTGGACTATAAACGACTTTCCAGCCTATGCAAATTTGTCTGGGTGGAGCACAAAAGGTGATTTGGCATGTCCCACGTGTAATGAAGAAACATCTTCGCATAAGTTGAGGAGTAAGATTTGTTACATGGGCCATCGTCGATTTTTGAAACCAAGTCATAGCTGGCGAAGAAGTAAAAAATTTGATGGTTTACCAGAACGTAGGTTAAAACCAAAGGTGTTAGATGTAAATGATCTGCTACGACAATTGTATCATGTTAAAGATTCAATACCAGGAAAGCATTCGGGAAATAAGAAGAGAAAATGTACTCCTGAAGAGTTGAATTGGACCAAAAAGAGCATTTTTTTTAATTACCTTATTGGCAAACACTTAAACTACGTCACAATCTTGATGTCATGCACATTGAGAAAAATATATGTGAAAGTGTTTTGGGAACGTTACTAAATATTGAAGGTAAAACTAAAGATACCTATAAAGCGAGGCAAGATTTAGAGGACATGAATATAAGGAAGGAGTTACATTTACAAAAACATGGTGACAAGTACAAGATGCCACTAGCATGTTATACTTTGTCGAAGGTGGAAAAACAAGGATTTTGCGAGTTCTTAAAATCAGTGAGATTTCCAGATGGGTATGCTTCAAATATAGCACGGTGTGTAAATGTAAATGATGGCAAGGTATCAGGGTTAAAAAGTCACGATTGTCATGTTCTTTTACAACGTCTAATCCCTATCGGTATACGTGGATATTTGCCTAAGGATGTGTATATTGCACTAGTTGAGTTAGGTAAGTTTTTCAAAGATTTATGTTGCAAGACACTAGATCTGGAAGAATTAAATATAATGGAAAAGGATATTGTTTTGATTTTGTGCAAGCTTGAAATGATTTATCCTCCAGCATTCTTTGATGTAATGGTTCATTTAGCAATTCATTTACCTAACGAGGCAATACTTGGAGGACCGGTACAATATAGGTGGATGTTCCCTATCGAGAGGTAAGAAATTAACTCTCTGCCATTTATATTTAGTAATTCCTTAAATTGATTTCTGAAGCATCCTGATTAGATATTGTTACTTATGAAACCTTGATAGGTATCTAGGAACTCTTAAGGGCTACGTACGAAATAGAGCCCATCCTGAAGGTTCAATTGCGGAGGCTTACATCATTAATGAATGTTTAACTTTCTGCTCCATGTATCTCAATGGGATTGACACAAAATTTAACCAAGTGGATAGAAATTATGACGGAGAAGTGAAAGAAGATGGACTAAATGTGTTTTCTCCAAAAGCTCGTCCTTTTGGAGCATATACTTATGAAAATATAACAAATGAATAGAGAGAAATGGGACATTGGTATGTTCTACAGAATTGTGAGAATGTGGAGCCCTATCTCACGTAAGTCTATCTTGTAGTTTTATTTTATATGTTTATACTTTTAGGAGGTTG
Organism: Orobanche coerulescens; assembly: GCA_033398695.1. NCBI lineage: Eukaryota > Viridiplantae > Streptophyta > Magnoliopsida > Lamiales > Orobanchaceae > Orobanche > Orobanche coerulescens. The sequence goes on along the minus strand of CM065804.1, from coordinate 188,076,693 downwards.
AATTATGATATAAGTCAGACATGTGTAGTGAGCATATGAAGGAGTTAGCCAAAGAAAGTCTTACTAATTTAGAAGAGAGGCAACGGAGACAATTTCCCCGATGGTTTGAAGAGCACGTAAGTGAATTGTAACATAGATTATAGTATTTTTGTGTGTATACATATATATATATATATGTCTTTTTAATAGATGAAAAGGCTATACAAGGAGAAATCACCTGAAGCCACTGATGAGTTATACGCGATAGCATGTGGCCCAAACAAACGAGCACGTAAATATTCAAGTTGTATCGTTAATGGAGTTCGATTTCATACAAAGTGTCGAGACCAACGTCGGATAAGTCAGAATTGTAGCTTGGTTGTTAAAGGGGAGCATAATGAGGAAGAAATAAACTTTTATGGAGTATTGACAAATATTATTCAGTTGGACTATATCAAGCGCAAGCAGTCCATTCTTTTTTAGTGCGAATGGTATGAAGTTGACAAAAAGAAGAATTCTGGAATACAAATAGATGAACATTTTACAAGTGTCAATGTTAATCGTAGATGGTACAAGAGTGATCCATATGTGCTAGCAATCCAGGCAAAGCAAGTATTCTATTTGAATGACACAAAATTGGGGAAAAACTGGCAAGTAGTTCAGGAGTTTCAACATAGGCACGTTTACGATCAAGAGATAGAAAAAACGGGTGAAGATGTGGAAGAATTTGTTACTAATACAGTCTACCAAGACACTGTATCGGTTGGTTATGTTGATGTTATCGAAGGAGATATTGGCTTATTAAATAGAGGCGATGCAGATGATGAACTTGTTAATGTTGTTGAATGTGTTACGAATGACAAGGACTTTATCGATGATGATTCTGATGACGAAGATGACACTTTAATTGAATATTGCGATGATTTTGAAGATCTCATTTGTAATGATGATAATGATAGTGACATAGATTGATTATGTGACTCTAATTAATAGTTAATGATTATGTAATGATGATTATGTTGATTACGAAGATGACATTTTGATTGAATGCTTACTGCTTACTAATGAAATTTTATAGGTTCTATTAAAATTAGTATGCAATATATATAAATATTAGTGTTCATTTTATAATGTTATAATATTATTGCTCTATCTTATTCAGCATGGCACCAGGGAGTCGAAAAAGGATTAGGTTGGATGCTATTCAACACGAAACCGCCTCATCAGAGCTTGCAACTCCTAACACCACTGGAATTAGTACAGATGTGGAATCTTTTTAGCAACGATTGAATGTATATTTATATATTTTCTCTGATTCTTTTCACAAATTCAAATTTAATATGGATTATTTTATTTGAAATATAGCTTCAACTATGGCTAAGAGAGTTTGTGGTAAAACTAGAGGCAAAGATTTAGAAAGGATAAATAAAGCATCCAAGACTTTGATGCCTATTGAAATAGTGAAAGATAAGGGGGGGGGGGGGGGGGCGATTGAAGCCAAACAATCTGCCAAGTTAACAAATGAGCTTGGAATAATAGCTCGTAATCTCATTCCCGTGCCAACTAAGTGGAAAGCCCTTAAGGATGAGGACAAGCATGTGGCATTTGAAAGACTTGGTGTACGTAAATTGCTTAATTACATACTATATTTCTATTAAATTTATCTTATTGTATATATTTAATCTACTTGAGCAATATGTAAATTTGAGACTAAGTTTCAAATTGAGCTTGGTGAGGCCTATGTAAGAGAAAGTGTTGAGAACATTTTGAAGAGCAGGAGTAAAGATGCACGACATAGGTACCATCAACGCTTCCTCAAGCATCAAACAATTGAAGATGCTAAGTGTAACACCCCCAAGTTATTCAGGGTATATTACAGCGCCGTGAGCCCCGCCGTGGGACCCACAAGGCTAAAACATACGCGGAACTATAAACTTGACCGATAAGGTCTACATACAATAGAAAGAAAGACGATACAAATGGTATTCGAAACCATAAACAATGAAACCATATACATCACTGCACAAATCAATACCTCGGCAACACAGTAGGAACATCAAGGAAAGCGAAATACAATACTCGAGTATTTAAAAATCCATTCGATACAACAACCTGAATGGAGGAAACCAAAAGAGATAACCGAGACAAGACACAGTATCACACTTGCCCATCATCTTCATGCCGACCCGATACACTTTGTCCGCTCTCTCCTGGAACACGAAATACATGAAACGTATTTCCCATAAAGGGTTAGCCGTCGAATAGCTAGTGCAAGTATAACAATATGAAACATAATACTTCTCGACAATAAAGTAAATGTAATCCGTCAATTCATCAATATCCGTCAATTCATCAATATCCGTCAATTCATCAATATCCGTCAATTCATCAATATCCGTCAATTCATCAATTAAAGACTAGTATTCCGGAATAACTAAATCTCATAAGACGTATGTGAATGCCGTAGAAACGGTTCGTTCACCTCATACGCCGTTACGTATGTGAATGCCGTCAAAGCGGTTCGTTCACCTCATACGCCGATACATGTAGGAATGCGTCAAAGCGGTTCGTTCATTACATGCCAATTAATATATCTATGAATGCCATAAAAGCGGTTCGTTCATGATATGCCATCAATATTTCTTACTTTCAAAGTCGAACGTATAATCATAAATGTATACTTGCCTTAATAAACGTTATCAAGATCCGAAGAACACGGTTCGACCGGGAAGCTTGAACCACGAAGAAGACGAGCGGAAGGGTTTCACTCGAGTTCTTCACAAGAATTCGACCCTAACAACATAAATTCAATAAATCATCGATCATACGGGAAGAATAATCGTAGAACGCCCGAAAACCCCTCTATGACATTTCTAGGACACCTTCAAGGCGTCGGTCAAGAACTCGACCAAAACAACGAATCGATACGATCCAACCATGGGATAACAAGGAAATGATACAATACATCTAAATAATCATCAATCCTTCACAATCCTAAGTTAAATCGGATTAAACGGACGAAATCGAACAAAATACCCAAAATCCCCAAAATTAGATTTCTAGGAAATCGGCTGGTCAGTAGATCGGAGGATGTTATAGGACGGATGATTGATGATATGAACCTCAAAACTCCATGGATATGTTGTTAAACAACATGGCTTCAAGATTAGAACACGCCAAGTGCGGAAGAGGAGAGGAAGAAGGTGAAAAATGGCGGAAAAAGCGTCTGCGGGGCCTTTTATAGGGGTTGGCACGCGGACACGGCCCGTGCGGTCGGCGCAGTCGTGTTACCTGATTGGCAGCGAGGACTCGACCGTGTCTGCCCGACACGGTCGCGGCGCTGAGGCCTCCGACAGCGACCCGCCCGGCGGCCCAGGCATGACTCGGCCGTGTCAGGACACGGTCGGGCGTGTCGGCGATGCGTTCGAGCCTATCCGGAAGAAATGCGGCACGGGCCGTGTCGGGCGACACGGCCGAGTCTGGTCGGCAGAAACTCGACACTTCGGACGAGTGCAGCACGGGCCGTGTCGGACGACACGGCCGGGTTGGCCGGCAGTGATCGCCAATAACGAGCGGGTGAGTTAAAACGACCATAACTCTCTCGTCCGGACTCCGATTGACTCACCGTTTGAACCATTGGAAAGCTAACTCGATGCTCTATAATATTGCAAAGATTCAGAATTTTTGGAGTTACCAAAAATTTATGGTGATTTAACAAAGTCGAACTCCCACGTGGAAAAGTCGTTAAAGAACACGGAATTCAACGAGCGATACCAAACGAACTCGGATGACAAAAAGTGTAGAATTAATCATTCTCGGGATGACGAAAGCGGTCCCAAGCAAGTCGTCAAAATAGACTTCCGCCAAAAATAGAAAATTTCCGGGATAAAAATTACGGGTATTACATTCTACCCTCCTTAAAAGAAGTTTCGTCCGAAACTTAAAGCAGTAGGGAGAAGAAATATTTCGCCAGAAAACTCAACGAGATGCACAAGAATCAAACATATGCCCAAACGGCGAATCATCAATATAGAACACAACAATACATTACCGAAGGTAGACAAACCAATGCCGAAAAGATACGAATTCACAATGCCGAAGGCTCCAACGGAATACCGATACATCACAATGGCTCGAAGCCGAATGCCCAAAGTGTAAATCATCATATCTGAGATCTCAAAGGAGCAAACTGGTATCGGACATACCCTCGGCGTATGAACAACCGATGCAAATCGTCGGACATATCCAATACAACATGGACTACGAACGATCAATCAATAAAGCTCAAGAGGGATATCACAAGACGCCCGATCCGGAAATGTGTCCGTGCACATGTCCACCCCGTATACGGAATCCGAATATACGTGTGACAATGTACCTAATTAGCCTCAAGATCTACGTCTCGTGTACGGTCAATGCGGAAATATCCACGCATGACCATCGGGTGCTGGCTAAAAATCTTACACATAACCAATCAGACGCAGACATGATTCCAGATATGCCACGATACAACATGACAACGAAACTCAAGGGATAAAACATCCAATACGGATCATACGACTCACCAAGTGAACGATGACACACGAATAATGAAAGATCGACACGACCAACGATATTCAAAACAACCATCCTGGGATCAGAATTTCCCTAAGGACCGATTAACACGAGCAACGATCACAACACAACAGTTCGGGAAAATCCTCAACCTTCAAAGATCACAAAATTACCGAGTTCACAAGAAAATAGTGTGCTGCCTTGAATCGCCAACACGACAATAATAATTCAACGGATGGGAACTATCCTCGACAGTCCCAATTCAATACTTCGATTACCGTAGAATGGCCAATCGATAACAACGATACAACGGATGAGAATATTTTTGACAACGGATGGGAATTATCTTCGATAATCCCAATTCAATACCTCGATTACCTTAGAACGGTCAATCGATAAACAATGATACGATAGAATGGATGTCCCGGTGTCTTAAACCGACCACCGAAACGGAGATGATAAAAGGATATATCAAACGTCTCTCATTGGTTAATATAATATTAATAGAAAAAACACCGATGTCAATGACGACGATTACCACAATATCTCAATGGAACATCCATCACAATCACAATCGATACGTCGATACCATGACCGGCAATCGGCAATGACTTAACCAACAAGTATCGCAATGCCTCGAACCGGCCTTTTACAAACAATAGTAACATTTGGCATAATTTGCCGACGGGCGTCGTGTCAACCAATCCCGACATCAATACAATCATAAAGAGGCCAAGTCCCAAAATGATACACACAATCGTACGCCTACACGATAACATTAGTCTCATTGATTAGTACGAGTATAAAACTTGTCTCGATATCAATACAAAGTACTGTTACCAATTCAGTTTATTTCGTCTTACGAATTCCCTCAGTCTCGACCAAGTTAATCTACGAACCCTTCAACCTTAACCGCAACACAATATAATTCACGATCAAATATCATACCTTATTGTAAAATGAAGGATTGATAATCAACCGGTTCGATGACGACCAATATCAATACCACCAAACCACGAACTCAATCGCTTTACCATATCTCGACTAATCACACCGAACAATCCAACTCGGACACTTACAAATCCACATCACAATACGAGTGAAAAATGATGATCATATCAAGAACCAATTCGGACCAATAATAAGGGTCTAAATGTTCCAAACTCAATTCTTAAATACGAATTTACAAGGTTCCCTTCTCGTAAATCCATTGTTAAAATTTACTTATAACCGTCATCAATTCGAATCATCCGACTGGTTCAAAACAATAGATAATCATATTAAAAAGGTTATCAAACAATCCATTCATTCGATTTGAATATTTACTCCATACGTATGGGCTTCCAAATTCAGAGATGAATAATAGTCTCATCAAACTCATAATCACATTCGTATTCCTATACGAATATTATTTCCAACACATAATTTAGCTCTAGATATGAATATTCCATATTCATTTTCAAAACATCAACACTTCTAAAAAAATTTTCATCACCTCGTATAATTCAAGAGTTCTTCAAGAACATGAAATATCCGAAATCACGTTCAGAACAACATCTCCGAGGTATATATCTCCATGTTACCATTTTCTTCATCATGTCATTCATACAATCTCAAGAATCGCAACAAAACCCTTATCACCATATGAAGAAGATCTCAATGATCATATCAACATCCGAAATCTCTTATTCCAACAAATCTCGTATAACATTATCACATGATTCCATAATTGTAACACCCCGCATCCTCCAGGAATATTACACGCCGTAAACCCTTCTCACAAGGATTTACCGTGCTAAGCACACTTTCCACGTCATTCCAAAAATGCTAAAAGGACCGATGACGGTAATATTTTTCAAATACTAAAAAAAATCATTTTCCAAATACCGTCAAAACGATCAAGGTTAAAATGCCAAAAACTCAGTTTAGGGAATCGGTTTTACAAAATAAAATTTCAGTTGGCAAAATACCAAAAATCCATTTCAAAAATACTCACGCAGCGGATAAAAGTACAGTCCAATTTATGCATTTTCATTGAAATAAGACGAACATCAAAATACACGATTCCCAATGTACTCCCTCCCAAGTAGTAGCCCAAAAAGAAAAAAAAATGAGCCACTATCAAAGGGATACGAGGATTACCTTGCATGGACGAACCACGAAGAAAGAATAATTTGAACTCCATTCCAAGAATCATTAAATCATCATAGTCATCATATGGCCTCAAGAACATAAAGATCTCTATGATTCTATAATCATAATCAACATGTTCAAAGCATATCATTATCTTCCTTCGGCATAAACCTCATAGAATATGGATAACACAAGAAATCACTTCAAGAATCAACAATAGTCCCATAACCAAGCTCTAATTCCATGATTCCAAGCTCACAATCATGTTAAAAGTGTTTAGAACACTCTTAAAAGTGAAGAGGGACGAGTTTTGGAGAGAAATATCTCAAAGGATCGTGAGAGAAATGAAAGGCAACACTTCAATATATAAATTGCACTCTCATTACGTACGTAGATGTCCTTTCTTAACGTACGTAACAACTTTAACGTGCGTAATCCAAAATCCATAACGTACGTAACCATCTCACTGTCTCATTCCGTGCAGTCTATTACGTACGTAACCCATACCATATAACGTACGTAATATACCAGTTGACTTGCTACAGTACAATGGTTGTGTTACGTACGTAACACGTCCTGTATAACGTACGTAACACGTACGTTGACTCATCTGTCAACATCCTCTGCCGAAAGTTGCCGAAACAGGGTCCCACGCCTCACAGACTCGGTTACGCCGATGCCTTCGTTACGTCGTAATACCTTAGCCTTGACGTCGTAACCATGCCAATCTTACGTCGTAATCTCACTTTATTAACGTACGTAATAATTCCATACTTAGCCAATTTCAACAATTCTGTCCAAAGTCATGACATACCAATTTCGAGAATACGGCAAATTCAATACATATACTCAATTCAATAACATTTTCAAACGTTCACAACGTCCTCGAGCATAATTAACCATCCACGATATCCAATATATAAACGAAAAAAATATCCGAAAATCGGGGTATTACACTCTACCCCCTTAAAAATACGTTTCGTCCTCGAAACTTGCAATCACTGCACAAACATTTCAACGGAAAATCCAAAATCACCAAGATAACCTGCATTATCGAATAATCCGAACAACATACTTACAGTCGGGAAGTCGAAGATCTCCGTGATACTAGCATGCGACTCTAAACAAAGTCTCAACATAATACCGTTACACTCCAATATCGCAATTAGCAATTTAACAAAATCTCAAGGAAGAGTTCACGTCCGTGACCACGGCCACGATTCTTCCTACTTTCACCAACATTCAAGGGCACATACGTGCGTAAGTATAATCAAATCGCACATTCTCGAAGTGACCAATTCCCAAGAATACCAAGCTATAAACGAAACGATTAAGAAAAATACAAGAAGAGTGAGAGGACTTACAAGTACCGGCCGCCCGTGATGATGGCGAGTAGTGATACGTGGGCAAATGCCGACTCAATCGACCCCAAAGACCGGCGGCTAGGTATCCATAAACCTAAGCTCGATACCATATTCGTAACACCCCCAAGTTATTCAGTATATTACGGCGCCGTGAGCCGCCGTGGGACCCACAAGGCTAAAACATACGCGGAACTATAAACTTGACCGATAAGGTCTACATACAATAGAAAGAAAGACGATACAAATGGTATTCAAACCATAAACAATGAAACCATATACATCACCGCACAAATCAATACCTCGGCAACACACAGTAGGAACATCAAGAAAGCGAAATACAATACTCGAGTATTTAAAAATCCATTCCAAAGACAACAACACCGAATGGAGGAAACCAAAAGAGATAACCGGAGACAAGACACGATTATCACACTTGCCCATCATCTTCATGCCGACCCGATACACTTTGTCCGCTCTCCTGGAACACGAAATACATGAAACGTATTTCCCCATAAAGGGTTAGCGTCGAATAGCTAGTGCAAGTATAACAATATGAAACATAATACTTCTCGACAATAAAGTAAATGTAATCCGTCAATTCATCAATATCCGTCAATTCATCAATATCCGTCAATTCATCAATATCCGTCAATTCATCAATATCCGTCAATTCATCAATTCAAGACTAGTATTCCGGAATAACTAAAATCTCATAAGACGTATGTGAATGCCGTAGAAACGGTTCGTTCACCTCATACGCCGTTACGTATGTGAATGCCGTCAAAACGGTTCGTTCACCTCATACGCCGATACATGTAGGAATGCCGTCAAAACGGTTCGTTCATTACATGCCAATTAATATATCTATGAATGCCGTAAAAACGGTTCGTTCATGATATGCCATCAATATTTCTTACTTTCAAAGTCGAGAACGTACAATCATAAATGTATACTTGCCTTAATAAACGTTACCGAAGATCCCGAAGAACACGGTTCGACCGGGAAGCTTGAACCACGAAGAAGACAACGAACGGAAGGGTTTCGACTCGAGTTCTTCACAAGAATTCGACCCTAACAACATAAATTCAATAAATCATCGATCATACGGGAAGAATAATCGTAGAACGCCCGAAAACCCCTCTATGACATTTTAGGACACCATCAAGGCGTCGGTCAAGAACTCGACCAAAACAACGAATCGATACGATCCAACCATGGGATAACAAGGGAAATGATACAATACATCTAAATAATCATCAATCCTTCACAATCCTAAGTTAAATCGGATTAAACGGACGAAATCGAACAAAATACCCAAAATCCCCAAAATTAGATTTCTAGGAAATCGGCACGGTCGGTAGATCGGAGGATGTTATAGGACGGATGATTGATGATATGAACCTCAAAACTCCATGGATATGTTGTTAAACAACATGGCTTCAAGATTAGAACACGCCAAGTGCGGAAGAGGAGAGGAAGAAGGTGAAAAATGGCGGAAAAAGCGTCTGCGGGGCCTTTTATAGGGGTTATCGCCAGACACGGCCCGTGCGGTCGGCCGCAGTCGTGTTGCCGATTGGCCGACAGGACTCGACCGTGTCTGCCCGGCCTGATCGCGGCGCGAGGGCCTCCGACAATGACCCGCCCGGCGGCCCAGGCATGACTCGACCGTGTCTGGGACACGGTCGGGCGTGTCAGCGATCGTTCGAGCCTATCCTAAGAAATGCAGCACGGGCCGTGTCGGACGACACGGCGAGTCTGGTCGGCGAAACTTCGACACTTCCGGGACGAAATGCAGCACGGGCCGTGTCGGACGACACGGCCGGGTTGGCCGCAGCGTGTCGCCAATAACGAGCGGGTGAGTTAAAACGACCATAACTCTCTCGTCCGGACTCCGATTGACTCACCGTTTGAACCATTGGAAAGCTAACTCGATGCTCTATAATATTGCAAAGATTCAGAATTTTTGGAGTTACCAAAAATTTATGGTGATTTAACAAAGTCGAACTCCCACGTGGAAAAGTCGTTAAAGAACACGGAATTCAACAGAACGATACCGAAACGAACTCGGATGACAAAAAGTGTAGAATTAATCATTCTCAGGATGACGAAACGGTCCCAAGCAAGTCGTCAAAATAGACTTTCGCCAAAAATAGAAAATTTCCGGGGATAAAAATTACGGGTATTACACTAAGTGAGATGCCCCTCAAGACCTCGCTCAGGAGAATTGGGAAGCACTTTGTGATTACTTCATAACTCCAGAATTTAAGGTTAAAATTTATATAATATAATTAATATTAATACTTTTTATATTATAGATGGTTATTAGTGTTGTATATTCTTATTAAGTCTATACATTTAATGCAGAAAATAAGTGCAATTAACAAAAATAATAGAGGTCAACTAAAGATCAAGCACAACCAAGGTTCAAAGCCTTTTGTCGTAGTACACAATGAAAAGGTAGTTATAATTTGTTGTTTTAGATTATAGTTTTATATTCTAGTATGTGTAGCTAACTTACTTCCTTTTGTATGCAAAATAGGGACCCGATTACTAATGAGGAACCCGGTCGGATTGCTTTTTTTGAGATTACTCACAAAACTAATGGAAAGTGGACGTGTCCAGAAGCTGAGGCGCAGTTTGTAAGAATAATTATTAAGAGCATTTAATAAATTTAAATTTTAATTCATTGAAGTTTTCAATTTTTTTTACCTAATTTGCTAATTGATATTTTTAAATTTGTAGAATGAAATGGATAATTTGAAAAATAATTCAAATATGACCGAGGATGAGATAGTAGACCAAGTCCTTGGCACGAGACCTGATTATATAAAAGGCCTTGGACATGGGCCTAGGCCAAAAGCATCAAATAGGCGAAAAGAACAAGAAGATGATGAACTTAGGAAGTTGAGAATGGAGAATGAAATTCTAAAGGAACAAGCGAAGATTCACAATGAACATATCCAAAATATATTAGCCAAGCAAGCGGAGTATGACAAGTACTTCCAATCTATGAGGGCAATGGGAATCATGCCAAGCTCATCTTCAACTCCGTCAACATCCTCAGAGCAGTGGTATAAATTTAATTTCATTCCTTCCATCATTTTCAGATTAACTTTAATACTATTTTGGGTTGACTTGAATAAAAGGCTCTAGGATAGAACCATATTAGTGTGTTATTTTAGGGTTGACTTGTACCGCGTTTAATCTATAAATGCAGCATGTGTATTGACCTCTACTTGTGCATTTGTTTATGTAGATTCATGGTCGTGGAAGCAACATCGAAAACAATTTGGAGTAGTTGTTCGATATATCGAACTTCCTTTTGGTATGAATTAGGTTTTTGGTAGCAATTTGGAGTAAGGATTGGAAATATGAAAATATTTTTTGGTATGATGTATTTAGGTTTTTTGGTAGTCATATTGAATAGTGGTTGGATATATAGAACTTATTTTTGGGATATTATTTAGGTTTTTGGGTAACATTTTAGCATAATATTTGGATAATAGCTACTTAGATAATAGCTTGGAATGTCTTTACTCAAAATGGATAGTGTACTTCGAATATTATTTTGCTACGAATGAATGTTTACGCTTGAAATTTTTGTAATGGTTTAAATGTTGAATTTGGTTGGATGTTTGATTTGTTGGCAAAGGTAACAAAATGGGTTTCTTTAAAATTTGTAAAATATTTTTTTTGTCATAAATTAACATTCGGTGACGCAATAATTCGTCGCAAAAAGTTTCTCTAAGTAAACTATCCACTAACTTTTGTGACGAATTGTTCGTCACCGAAGGCTAAATATCCGTGACGAAATAGTTCGTCACTAATTGTCTAGTTTTCCGTGACGAAGCTATTTCGTCACCAATTTCGCACTATCCACGACGAAATATGTTTCGTCGCCGAAACATACACCATCTGCGACGAAACAATATTTCGTCGTGATATCTCTTCAACGACGCGGTTTCCGCGAAGAAATTGTGACGGTCTAATTTTCGTCGTAGAATACAATTTGCGACGAAATTTTATCCTGTCGCTGACGAAATTGTTCGCCACAGAATGCCAGATTTCTTGTAGTGTCAGCAGAACATTTCCAGCAGATGGTTTTAATTTGGACCTAAGCCTGCTTTGATTGGAAGCGAACCAGCACATGACCTATATATGGATTCGAAGCTCAATAAGTCTAGTTTCATATGCAACAAACGAAACTTCATTTGGAGTTTTCTAGAAGGAGTTACGGCAGTTTTAATAGAAGGTAGCAGTACAATCTAAAAATTGAAGAGTCAATGTTTTTTCATATTATTAGTTTTGAATTTATGAGTTATTCATGTATTTTGGAATATGGGTGGATTTGTAATCAATGAGGGGGGTAGTGAAGAGTTGTAAGAGATTGGTATATACATGTGTAAGTGGAAGTGAGAGGCATCAATTTTGAATCAAATACATATTTTGAGTTTCTTAACTTGTGTGAGACGAAGGATTTCTTCTTGTATCTCTCTTAACCTTTCGGTGGATTCATTAAAGTGACGAGTTATTCTAATCCCTTTGGTGGATTCTTTAGAGTGAAGAGTTTGTTTGAGCGTGTTCGTGTGTTGCCGTTTCATTTCTCCACATTCTCCCGGTATCAGATATCTACCGGTGGCACTGACAGCTAGAGTGGGCTTCACAAATTCAAGATATAAAAACCACCACGAAATTATATATTTTTTTATACATGTATTGTATATTGATATTTTGTTTTGCGTCATAATTTATTGGACAAAAACAAATAATCAACAAAGGTGTGACTAATAGACATTAAGGGGTCTGGTCACAATAATGAGTTTAATTTGAGATAAATAGACAAATATATATTTCTATATGTACAACTATTCTTTTGTCTTATATATTCAACTAGTATAACACCTGTGTAATTACACGGAAATACAAAAAAAACTTTTATGTAAATATATAATATGTAAATCGTTCATTATAAATACTTATTTATAAACTACACTATTTGTTCTGTTTAATCATTCTCATTGCAAGAAAAGATTTCTAGTCTTTTTTGATCTTCACTCTTGATATGGCTACATAAAACTAACCATGACCGAATACGGATTTTGGAAGATACATACTGATATGAGAAAGCCTTTGACCTTGACTCTTAAATATAGTCATGGCAAAGCTCATAATAAGTGGAAACTTACGTATTTGAAATTTAAATGGTAATATGATATCTAAGGGGATTAATATCAATTGTGGAATAAATATCTTATTCTCATAATTATTCCCCGAATTTTTTGTTCAATAATATGGTTATAGGTTTGGATAATTATTAATGATGTGACATTGCGTAATTCTAATGATTGATCCATATTTTGAATTAGTATAATTGAAACCCTAACTTACGATTTTAAGATGTGATTTGGAATTCGAGAACACTTGATTTTGACTTTTAGAGGGCAGAAATTTTGCATATACTATCAAAACTACGATATATCCGTTTGTCTTTTGAAATTATAGACATCACGTAATCGTTTACTATCTCCACAACATGATATATCCGCTTGTCTTTTGAAATTATTGACATCACGTAATCGTTTACTATCTCCACAACGTCGTTTGTTGGCGTCATGGTTGCTCTTTCTTCAAAAAATCACTTTATGGAAAGTTACTTTTAAGTGAATGATAGTGCTTTCAACAATGGCTGGAATATGATCTTCGGCATTCCGGATTAGTAAATATCAAGAATATCAACCAAGGTTTCTCTATTGACTTTTTCACCCAGCTCACCATTTACAATTTTGAGGATTCGTTCAGATAAGTCCTTCATTTCTTGTAGATGATGAGATGACATTGTTTATCCAACAATTAATCTCACAATTAAACTCATAATTATGAGTTTACAATGATGCTCAAGTGAAGAAGGGCTTATGCTTGAATAACCAATATATGCATTGTCCTTTGATACAACTTCATATGTACAATTATACTAAATAATTATGGCAAGGATAATTCTAGTAATATTTAAAATAAAAAAAGATTTTGGAAATGCATAAGAGATTTTGACTTATAGCTTAAAATTAAGCACTTTTCAAATTGCAATAAAAAAACATAATAGTAGTATATATATATATATATATATATATATATATATATATATATATATATATATATATATATTAATTACTGTATGACTTATTATACATATACCTGCTAATTTAGAAAACTACATCCAAGTCCTAGCCTTAAAATTACCAATAAATTTAACAATTATAATATAAGAATAGCTTGGATAAGTTAAAAAATATACATCATAATTTTGTCCTAATTAAAAACGACCTTAAAATTTTAAAAAATTACAAAATAAAAAACTCAATTGATTTGATTGAAGTACTTCAATGATATTTATGCTTATATGATATTTTTTCAAACATTTAGCTTTATATTTAAGAGTATTAAAGTCTACCCATTTTATATTAAAAAATAGAAAAATAGTTGAAGTACTTTTATTAATTTTTGAAACTTGTATTACGAAAAATCTCGTTTGGTTGAAGTTAAACTACATGTATATTCAATTTAAAATAGATTTTGGAATTACAAAGTAAGGAGATTATGACTTATAACTGAAAATTAAGTACTTCACAATTTGCCAAAAAAACAAAAAAGAAGCATCATCGTAGTCCATATATAAGTGAATTACTTGTATGACTTATTGTAAATATACTAATCGCGGTGTTAACTAAGAAAACTACATCCATATCATAGCCTAATTAAAATTTCCCCCATTTTTTAAAAGTAAAAAAATGCCCAATTTTGTTTGTAATATAAGATGAGTAGGAAAAGTTATAAGTCTTTTCAGGCATTGAACTTCATAATTAAGAGTACTAAATTCAAGAAATTTTACATTCAAAAGAAGAGAAAAATAATTAGAGTATTTTAGTAATTTGTGAAACTTGTAATACAAAAAAACTAAGTGACATTTGGTTCACTTGAAATTTTATATTATTTTTATATGATATTATTTTCAAACATTTAACTTAATATATAGAAGTATTAAAGTTGGCACATTTTATAATCAAGAGAACAGATAAATAGTTGGGCACTTTTATTAATTTCGGAAATTCGTATTAGAAAAAACCTCAATTAATATCTGATTGTGTTAAATAAAATTTTAATTCAACATTTTTTTGGTCCTTTTTTTGTCAAAATGATCCAAATCGTTAAGTATTTAACGATTTCTGTATATGGCCAAAAAAGAGATAATTTAATCCTTATGTTTGAAAAAAAATTACATAAATTATTTGTATATAATTTAAAATACAAAAGCAAATCCTAAACTTTCAAAAATATATATTTGATTTTAAAAGTAAATAAATTTAAAATAAAAAAAATAAAAATCACTTAAAACGATCAATTTTTATTTTCTGAAATTCTCTTTGTACAAAGATCTAGGAATTAGTATATTATTAAATTTAATTTCTTATATATTTTGAAATATCTCTTTAAAAATTCTTAAAATGAGTAATTATAAAATTTATTAAATATAAGTTTTTTCATTTATTTTGTTATTTTATATTAATTAAATAAGATTTAAAACTAAAATAGACTAATTGATTTATTCCATAATTTCTTTGATTTATTTATAAATAATAATTGAACCATTGTTTCTACATTTTCAATAATATTTTTAATATGATTATTTTGATTTATTTAATTGATTAAGACTTCAAGTACCTTTTTAATTATATGTATTCAACACTTCTTTTTGCAATACTCCCAAGCATCTTTCATTTCAGCTGATATTTTTTTTATTAGTATACCTAATTAATGTGACTAACTAATATAAACTAATTAATTAGTGGAATATATAATATTTCCGCGAGATTTTAGGTTTACGTTTTTAATATATAGTGCACACTACTATATTAAATTTCTCTTTGTTTGGGATTTATATTTTTAATTAATGAAAATATGAAATATTTTTGTAAATATAATCAATTTTTATTTATTCATAATTCATATTCCTTAATTCGTAAAAATTAATAGGGTAGGTAGGGGTTATTTGAGGTATAATTATAATGTAATTAATGCAATGATGATTAGGCTAGTAATTGATTATGTGTCACCGGCGAAGGTGTTCTATACGTAGACCAAACATCAAAGAAAAGACACGTATAGCGGCGAAGGCTGTTCGCCACTTGCGCCAGATTCTGCATTAGTATATAGGGGAGATTTGGAGGTCAAATCAAAATTCATTAAGATTTATATTAAAATTGGATAAAAAATTATTTTCTTTAAAGTTTGAAGTACATAAATAAATAGAAAAACAGTTAATGCAGTTTACACATAAATTTAGAAAATCAATTATAAATTTGTCCAGTTAACATGAAATTTATCATAAATCTATTCATAAATTTCTTTGTTATATATATAGATATAATATCTTTCAATGGATATATCTATGTCGAATATTCATTTTGAAATACTATGAATATAATAAATATTTTTTATTAAACAAAAATATGTGCTTTTAATAATATTTATTCTTAATATTTTATGACTATTTTATCATTAAGTAACTATAGTCTATAATCCTTGAGTTTAACTAAAAGTCCTAGTATTGATTTTTTCCAGGTAAACAGTGTTGTGTTGTAAATTTGAAATTCATTCTAATTAATTTATCGTATATTACAAATGAAAGTATATTCTATAAATATTTAACAAATTCATTCCATATAGAATGATTAAAACTTAATATGAGACCACTTTGTTAAAAAAATAATTTAACTAGATATTAACTCTTGGATAAATTAAATTAATATTTTTATACTGTCGAAAAGTTAATATTTTATAAATATAAATGTGCAGTTGATATTAAAAAAAAAAATCATTGATTGAGTTATAAAGAAGTTATCAGGTCTGACATCATAAATACCTCAAGACCATGGTGGTCACATAATATGCCTTTAGATCTTAGCCAGAGCACCCTAAACCGCAACAACAAGACTCCCAACCCTTCAGGTTCTTCCTTGTGCTATACCTTCCAAATTGTGCACAAGGAAAACACACCACCAATTAATTAAAATCCGAACGATTTAGCTAATGTGTCTTAAGCAGATCGATAACCCTTCTCATGGATGGCCTTCTAATCGGGGATTCAGCAGTACATAGAAGTGCCACATTCAAAACTTTCTTCACTTCTTGATACTCAATCGTGTCCGGGTCCATCCGAGAGTCCAATATTCGGTTCAAACTTGCGATGTTTCTACTACCACTAGCATCATACCCGTTTCCTCCTCGTTTTGGAGATGGTAGTGTAATGCCTCTTACCCACTTGACAATACTCGTATTTTCATCAAAGGTGGAATCGTTCGGCCTTTTCCCGGTTAGTAGTTCGAGTAACACTATCCCAAAACTGTAGACATCACTTTTTGCGGTTACTTTCATCGTGTAGCCATATTCTGCAAGATATTGAACAAAATTATAAATTTAAGCCGACAAATAATCAAAGATAAAATATAGCTATCAAATTCACAAATTCAAGTCAGCTCGATGGGTCAACCCGGACATCCCAACGAGTTGGGCTGATCTATTCAGCTCAAGACAATTTTAATTATGCTTTTTAAGCATGTGCCGGGCTTGAGTTTTGAAAATGTCACCTCGAAGGAATTCGGCGCCATAACCCATTGTACTGTTCTAGATATGACTACAAGGTATAAAAAGTACGATTGTCTCAAACCTGGCGCAATGTATCCATAAGAACCAGCAACACGAGACATGACTTGACCGCTCTCATTAACGTCCCGCCTCAACACCTTGGCCAATCCAAAATCGGCTACTTTCGATCTAAACTCTTCATCCAACAATATGTTGTTAGACTTCAAATCTCTATGCATGATTGGGGGAACACAATCATGGTGCAAATAGGCGAGCCCTTGGGCCGTTCCCATCACGATGGCAAACCTTTTAGGCCAATCCATCAAAACTCCACCTCCCTCTAGATCATGCAAAACATCCCCCAAACTCCCATTCTCCATGTACTCATACACCAAAATCCTATAATCCTCACTACTGCAGCTAAACAGCAACTTTACTATGTTTTGATGTCGAATTTGCCCCATTGTCTCCATTTCCGACCTAAAATCCCCTTCAATCGCTTCCGACCCTTTAGTCTCCCAAAGCTTCTTAGCCGCCACCGTCTGACCGCTCTTCAGCACGACCCTGTAAACACAACCGGACCCTCCGGACCCAATCACGTTCTCGGCTTTCAATGAGGCCAACACGTCTTCTTCGTCCAATGGTACCTTCTGAAAAGCCGTGACTTTCCATGTTTGGTTGTGTTTGCGGCCGAAAGTGATCAAATTCTTAGTCCTCATCACGAGCAAAATGAGTAAAGCAATAAGTATCAACGCAACGGCTGGTAGAACTCCCACCAATAAGTAGCTCTTTTTGCGCACACGTTTTGGTACTTTTGAGCAAGGACTGAGCTCTTTAAGATTAGAACTACACAAATCCACATTGCCTATTAGGCCCAAGACGAAAGAACTGGTATCCAAACCAGCCGGAACTCTTCCTTGAAGCCGATTGTTGGAGATGTCGAACTGGCTTAGCCTGAGTCTGGTCAAGTCCAGAGGAATTTCCCCAGAAAGCATATTATTGGAAAGATTCAAGTACTTCAGCACGGGCAATTTCCCCAGCTCTGCCGGAATGTCACCGGAAAACCGATTTTGAGACAAATCGAGCTGTGCCAGCTGTCCCAGATCCCCTATACCTCTCGGGATTCCCCCGCTGAAATTATTCCCCTGCGCGTGAAGCTCCTGCAACTTGGATAAACGATTGATACAAGAAGGTATCTCTCCAGAGAACTGGTTTCTGTTGGAATAAATTTTTATCAGCTCTTGCAAACTGCATATTTCTGCCGGCAACTCGCCTGAAAACCTGTTGCCGGATATTAACAACTGTCCCAGTCCTTGCAAAGCCGAAATCGACTTGGAGATTGTACCTTCGAGTTTGTTGTTAGTCAACTCGATGTGTTCGAGTTTGCTTAAACCCCAAAGCCCGGGAGGTACAACCCCGGATAGCTCGTTTTCATGAATCCGCAGGTACCTTAAACTGTCGCATTCGCCGTAGGAATCGGGTATTCTACCCGAAAACCTGTTCCTTAGGATCATCAGGCGCTGGAGCTTCTTTCTGCCACACAAATTCGGAGGCAACGGGCCTTCCAGGTTATTGGTCGAGACGTCAAAAAGTTCCAGGTCCGAATGCAGGCCCATGGATATAGGCAGCGGTCCAGAGAGGCTGTTGTTGAACAGCCTCAGGTCAACCAGCACCGGATTCGAAGCTAAAATCTCCGGAATTCGGCCTTCCAAGAAATTATCACGGATGGCCAGCGCTTCCAGGGCCAGGCCCGCCAGGCTTTCTGGTATTTTCCCCGTCAGGCTATTTCCGGAAGCGTCGAACCGAAGCAACGAAGTGAGATTGCCAAATGTGTCCGGAATTTCACCTGACAGCTGGTTTTCCCACAGTTCGATTTGCACCACGTTTTTCATGCCGCCAATGGCGTCGGGTATTTTCCCACGCAGATTGTTGTGGGCCACGTCGAAGTTCTTGATAGAAACGAGGTTCCCGATGGAATCGGGGATTTCTCCCTCGATGTTCGAATATGATGCCCACAGCTCCTCCAGCTTCGTGAGCCGCCCGATGTTTCTCGGCAGGGGACTCGGACGGAAAGGATTCACTGCTAGTATTAACCGAGTCAACTCCGTTAGGTTGGACAGAAACTCCGGGATTGACCCGTTTAGAAGGTTTGACGCCAGAGATAGATACTGGAGCTTATCTAAGTTGCCAAAACTAATCGGGACCTCGCCGGAAAAATTGTTGGCAGAGAGATCTAATACCGTCAGGTTCCGAAAACGAGGGGAAAACTCCGGCAAGGTGCCGACGAAAAGATTGGACGAAAGGTTGAGGGAAACGAGACGAGAGCAAAGAGAAAATGAAGAGTCGGGATTAACCCCTCCGCCGAAATAATTATCGGAAATGTCCAGGTTCCTGAGGGTTGGAATCCGGCAGAAATCGGCCGGAAAAGGGCCGGAAATGTTAAAACTAGCGAGGTTGATGGAGACAACGTTGTCGTCGCCATGAGCGTCGCATGAAATGCCTGTCCAGTTGCATGGGTTAGTGGAATTTCGCCAGTCATTGAGTTGTCGAAGTGGGTCTTGGAGTTGGTTATTCTTGACACGAAGCAGGATTTCAGCGGTTGTGTTACTGTCGGCTGAAACTGTACAATACAAAAAGGTGATGATTAAAAGAACTTCTATCCCAAGGGGAAGCGGATGATATAGTTTCTTCTGATAAGTAGTCATTGCCGTGGCTTTTTTCTTTCTTCTTCTTTTTGTTACGGTTTGTGTGCGTGGGATTTATTTATAGTCATGGAAAAACATGGCAAGTGGGCCCGGGAAATATATTTCTTTTTTGGTTGTGGGTGAATGACAAGAAAATGGAGCATTGAAAAAAAAATACTAAAATTCAACGTGTAATTACCCTAATTATTAGTAATACTAGATGTCATCCCGTGCGATGCACGGCATATAATGTTAAATATTTTATTATATTAGTAATATATGATCGAATTTCAATAATGTAATAAAATTATTATAAAATATATACGAATAAGATACACACAATGCATATATACTATTATTTGATTTAATTTCATTTATAAACTCTTATCATGTGATCTAGGCGTATGAATCGAATCGAATGGACTGACTGAATCGAATCGAATGGACTCAATCGAACTAAATCAACTAAAAATCAAAATAAGTCCAAAAGAACAGTAGGCCCTGGTATTGTTGTTGTTGTTGTATTATCAACTTTTATTAAAAGTATACAACTGATATTCTTACTAATATATTTTTTTTATATGATTTGACATTAATGTAATATTTTATGATCAGAACAAAATAATTCTTAAAAATCAAATAATTATTAAAAAGATATGAAAATAAACTAAACATATATTTTTCTTTAATATTCTTATATTTTTATATTGAAATATTTTAATCATCTAAATACATTATAATTATATTTATATTACTTTATATATACTATATGGATGTCAAATTAAAGAGAACGAAGTAATAAATAATTTGATATATTTTTTTAAAAATAAAATTGATGCATAAAAATTATAATTGTTGAAACTATTAGCTTAAAAATAAAAGGAATAAAATGAGAGAAATTTTTTAATTGGTAGATAGCATATAATGGAATAACCCTCTAACCCCCTCCCAAATTAAACGTCCATTTTTTTTAAAATTTTTAAAAAAATGATTAACGTGGAGATGACACATATTTTCTTAGATTTTTTTGCGACTCTTTTAATATTAAGTATAGATGTGTAAAAGTTCGATATAAAATATATAAACATGACAGTAATCTATATGATTATTGTATATTTATTTATATTAATATACTAATATAATTACTTATCAGTATATAGGCGGAATAACGTAATATATTTTTGATAAATATTTAGATTAAAGTCACACATTTTATACTTAATAATATATCAGGAAATCCACAATGATATTAATTTATTAGGTATAGGGTAATAAAGTATATTATTGATCTTGTAAAAGATAGATTTACTTCAAGGAAATTATTTGAAAATTATCTGATTTTTGTATTTTATATACAAATAATTTAAAATCAAGATATAATGTAATAATTATTCAAAAACAACTTATATTCAAAAAGAAATATTTTAATTATATATATGCCTAATGAATGTTAAATCAAATATCATAAAAAGAAGATTAATTTAAAATATTAATAATAAAAAATAGAGTTCAGACGATAAAACTATTAACTTTTAAATATTGAGAGAAAAATAAAAAGAGAAAAGAAAAAAAATGATTATCATTAAGTCTCATTCAAATGTGTAGGAGTTAGTGTATTTTTTAAAAAAAAGATAACTAATCCAAAAAATCCACATAAAGACACATGTCATGTACAACTCTCTTTTAATAGTAAAGTAGATTTCTGAAGATTTAAGATAAGACCGAACTTTTTTTACATGGATTAATCTCCTGTAATATCCGTATTTTTCTTTCCCTTGTATTTTTGTTTTTGGTGTATTTCTCGATCGTAGTGACCCTCGTGTACTTCTCAGCGTGTCCTTCCTGTCAAACTGTTAAATTGTATTCTCGTTATTGTTGTGCGGAACCGCCGTTTCGGGGTTGCCGAGGATCCATTTCGTGTTGTTGGTTTCCAAATATTGATTCCTATCGTTTTATTCTCTTTCCGGATCATTTTTATCATTTTGGAAACCATAAGGGGGTGTGGGCCGCGGCACACAAATCCATTCAGTTGTTGGTCGGACAAACCGTACTGTGTGCCGCGGCACACCCATCCGGTGCCGCGCACACAAGCGGTGCCGCGCAGACACTGTCCGGTGCCGCGGACACTCGTGTGTCTTCCGCGACCTAAACCCATCAGACGGGTGCCTCAAGACACGCAGCCGTGCCGCGCACAATGTCAAACCACAGGAGTAAATTTTTGGCCTGGCGGCACACCTAAGCCGTGCCGCGGCACACAAAGCGGCCAATCGCGCAACTCGTCTTTATTAGACGAAATCGGCCGCCTTCTTCCTCATTTCACTGCAGCGAGAGAGAGTGAGAGAGAGGGAAGAGTTCTTCATCCTTATCCATTGGGGGTCGATTTTCACCATTTTTCTTCTAGTGAAGCCCGCAATCAATCTAACGCGTGTTCTACGGATCTTGGTACTTGAATCTCCTAAGGTAATATTTCTAGAACCCTAGTTTCAATTAATTTGGGGGTTTTGGGATTTTCTTCCGATTAGTTCCGTTTTGTTGATGGATTCATGATGTATACGATTGATATTGTTAGTACCTTTAGTTTTCCTACGGATTCATGGATATTTTGTGGATTTTTACGGAATCGAAAGGGTTTGGTTGTGATCCGCCCTCGTTGTTATTTTTGGTATGAATATACATGAATCGTAGGCGGGTTTCCAGGTGTATTCCATTTCCGTAATCGTCTAGAGTTGGTTTTGATTGTGTTATTCGAATCGTTAGGTTCATTCGCTTGCTCTCACGGCCGTGCTTGATTCTTCCGCTCCGCTCGCGCCACCGTCTATTAATCGAGGCAAGTATCCTTATGAACTCACAATCTTGACATAGTAGTTTTGTATGAGAAATTGTGTGTGTGTGTATGCTCACTACAGTTAGACTCGACGGGTCTCGTAGGGGTCCACGAGGTGTGGATCGACGAGCTTTGCTTTTAACCACTACGGGTTAGATCCGACTGGTCTCGGTAGGGGTCCACGGAGGTGTGGATCGACGGTTAATTGTGGTGAATTTTACAAATGTGATTTGATATTGGTATTTCCGGAAATGAGTGGTTTCGAACGGTTTTCTCTATTGCATACATTTACTATATGTGTAAGATGTAAGTTGTTCATCTGGTTACTTGTACTAGCGTAATTGCTAACCCTCCGGGACCCGCTTTGGGGAAATTCGTTTTATGAATTTCAGTCGTTCATCGAGACGAGCTGGCTACTGACCGATACACGGATGATGGCCGTGCGTGATGATTGTGCACGTGTGACGTTTTAGTGTCTTTTACCTTTTCATCTTTTGTGGTTTTGAACTAATAGTTGTACTCGAGTACTTAAGGGGTTCTTGTTCGTTCGGATTGTATTGTTGTTTATTATGTTGTGTTGGATGATGATGTTATATTGGCCAATTTGAACCGGGTGGATTATTCTGCTTTTGCGTCTTTATGACATGGTATTGTTCTCGTTTATGTGAGTCGATGAGTATGATGTCGTTTCAGCCTGGTGGGTCCCATATAGGGATTCACGGCGCTGTAATATACCTCGAATATCTTGAGGGTGTTACATCTCCACCCTCCATCTTCCCTCCATCTTTATTTGATTTAATGGAACAGATTAATCCCAATAATTTAAAAAACCCACTTTCATCATTTTTTTTAAATATCAATATCTTTCAAATCGTTAATCGTTAAGTCAAAAAAAATATACCCTTACGACGAGCATTTAATTATCTTTCTATAGATAGGCACTTTGATATATTTTAGACAAAAAAATTTTTGTAGCTTTTTTCACGTTTTTTTCGTGGCCGAAAAAAATCACATATGATATATCATATGTGATATGTAATATCATATATGATATATCACATATGATTTTTTTCGGCCACGAAAAAAAGTGATAAAAACGAAAAAAAAATTGTCGAAAGTATATCAAAGTGCCCGTCTATAGAAAGATAATTAAATGCTCGTCGCGATGGTGTAATTATTTTCGCGTAACGATTAACGGTTTAAGAGATATTTAAATTATAAAAAATGTGTGAAATATTAAATGCTTTTAATCTCAACCATTGATTTCTTTTTAGATGGATGGTGGGGATGAGTCCCTTGGTATGTAAGAAAAGTTTGGTATTTAATACAACTCTACCCTATTTCTGAAAATACATGAATCGTAGGCGGGTTTCCGGGTGTATTCCATTTCCGTAATCGTCTAGAGTTGGTTTTGATTGTGTTATTCGAATCGTTAGGTTCATTCGTCGGTTCCTCACGGTCGTGCTTGATTCTTCCGTTCCGTTCGCGTCACCGTCTATTAATCGAGGCAAGTATCCTTATGAACTTACAATCTTGACATAGTAGTTTTGTATGAGAAATTGTGTGTGTGTGTATGCTCACTACGGGTTAGACTCGACGGGGTCTCGGTAGGGGTCCACGGAGGTGTGGATCGACGAGCTTTGCTTTTAACCACTACGGGTTAGATCCGACGGGGTCTCGGTAGGGGTCCACGGAGGTGTGGATCGACGGTTAATTGTGGTGAATTTTACAAATGTGATTTGATATTGGCATTTCCGGAAATGAGTGGTTTCGAACGGTTTTCTCTATTGCATACATTTACTATATGTGTAAGATGTAAGTTGTTCATCTGGTTACTTGTACTAGCGTAATTGCTAACCCCTCTGGGGACCCGTTTTGGGGTAATTCGTTTTATGAATTTCAGGTCAGGTTCATCAAGACGAGCGGGCGCTGGACCAGTACACGGATGATGGCCGTGCGTGATGATTGTGCACGTGTGACGTTTTAGTGTCTTTTACCTTTTCATCTTTTGTGGTTTTGAACTAATAGTTGTACTCGAGTACTTAAGGGGTTCTTGTTCGTTCGGATTGTATTGTTGTTTATTATGTTGTGTTGGATGATGATGTTATATTGACCGGTTGAACCGGGTGGATTATTCTGTTTTGCATCTTTATGACATGGTATTGTTCTGTCGTTTATGTGAGTCGATGAGTATGATGCTGTTCAGCCTGGTGGGTCCCATATAGGGATTCACGGCGCTGTAATATACCTCGAATATCTTGAGGGTGTTACAGAAAATGGTATCAGAGCACTAGGTTTATGGATACCTAGGCTTGTCGGTTTATTGGGTCTTGTGGTGTTTTGTTTTGCACATCATCGTCACGCTGCCATGATTCCGGTACTACCAGTGTCCGTAAGTTTTCCTTCCTCTGTTCGTTAATTCCTTGCATCGTACCCTTGATTCTCGACTTGTGATTGTTCTTTTATTGTACTGATCCTCGTATGGCTTTTACTACTTATTTAACTCCAGTATGGATGCTGGAAGAGGTCGTGGTCGCGGTTGTGGTCGTGGACGCGGCCGGGGACGTGGGGCAGCCGGTGGGGCGGCCACGTCACAGTCTTCGGGAGCCGGCGATCTGGCGACCGCCATAGCCATGCTTCTTCTCAGAGCGTGCCGATCTTGGTATTGCGGCCGTTATGCAAATGGTGAACCAAATGGCGGCAATAGCTCAGTGATTCGAACCGGATCAGGCCCACGCTAATCGGGGCGGAGCGGATCGTTGGCTCCAAGATGTTATCAAGATGCATCCTCCTCAGTTTTCGGGAGCTTCAGACCCGATTAGCTGGGAAGGGTGGATCAAGGAGATATCTAAGGTCTTCGTTGCCACTAATTGTCCCGAGGACCGTAGAGTCCCTATTGCTCAATACTTTCTCACAGGGGACGCCACGGACTGGTGGGAGGCCGTTGGGCCCAAAGACCATGCTGCTTCGTGGGCTGAGTTTCAAGAGTTGATGGAGACCGAATATTGCCCGTGGCCAGTCAGACAGGCTCGGGTGCATGCTTTTTATGATGCTCAACCGCGGGATATCCCCGTAGCTCAAGCTATTGCTGATTTTAACAAGGAGTTGGGTTATGTGAAAACCCAAGTTGTCGAGGAGAGCGACAAAATTTTCCATTTCTCCAGACGGATGAAGTTGCCGATTCGGGACTATATGTCGGGACTTGTATGCACTACCTTGAAAGATTACCAGAGCAGGGCCCTTGCTTATGATATGTCCGTGACGGCGAGTGAGGCGGCCCGCGAGAGTAAGAAGCAGAAGTCCGCTGGGAACTTTTCGGGCCACAAGAGTGGGGGTCAGCAGAGATCCCAATCTGCTAACTTCCCCGCCGGCGGTGGTCCAGCTCGTTCCGCTGGGGGTCCTCGTGGAACTACCAGTGCTCCTTTTCGTGATGTGAAGTGTTTCAATTGTGGTCGTACAGGCCACATCAGTCGTACTTGTTTGAGCCCTTTGCCGACGTGTAATCAGTGTGGCCAGCCGGGCCACAAGGCCGCTTCTGTGCCGAGAGGGAGAAAATTCTTGGTGCCCGGGCTTCCATTCCAGCGCCTAGGGAACCAAGTGTGAATCGAGATCGTTTGCTCCTCAATCCCCGCCGAGTGCTAGTCGGGGAGAGGTCGGGTCAACCCTCTAAGGGGGAGCTTCCAGTGTCGGATCAGCCCACCCGCGTGTCTATGAGATGCGGAAATCCGATGATCCAGCGGCTACCGTGGCGACAGGTCACGGTTATAATCTTTCACATCCTGTCAGTGTGCTGTTCGATTAGGTGCTACGCATTCGTTCATATCTTTGGATTGTGTACGCCGTTTGAGTCTCGACTGTTTGATGCCTTGTGAACCCTTCATCGTTAAGCTTCCTAGCGGTGATAGGATCGTTGGTGATCAGGAGGTTCGAGACTGTTCTGTACTTATTTGTGAGAGGACTTGGCCCTCTAATTTTATTGTTGTGGATATTGAGGGTGAGGATTTGATTCTCGGGGATGATTGGCTCGAGCGGCATGGCGCAATCATGAACTACCGCACGAGGATCATCACCATGTTAGCCGAGGATGGCACCGAGCACTCTTTCGCCGGGCGAAAGAGGGGGAACCAGAAATTCTTCATTAACGCCTTGAAGGCGATGAGTCTCCTGCGAAAGGGGTGTACTGGTTATTAGTGCTATGCCTTGAAGGCAGAGGATGGTGGAGTCGAGCTTTCGTCGATTCCAGTCGTTAATGAGTTTTCGGATGTATTTCCTGACGAGCTACCGGGATTGCCACCGGAACGCGAGGTCGAGTTCGCTATAGAATTAGAGTCGGGTGCGGCTCCTATTTCGAAGGCGCCCTATCGCATGGCACCTTCAGAGATGTCCGAGTTGAAGAAGCAGTTGAGTGAGCTTCTTGAGTCGGGGTATGTTCGACCGAGCGCCTCGCCTTGGGGCGCACCGGTCCTGTTTGTGCGGAAGAAGGATGGTTCACTACGTTTGTGTATCGACTATCGCGAGCTAAACAAGGTGACCATCAAGAACAAGTATCCTTTGCCGAGAATTGACGACTTGTTCGACCAGTTGCAAGGAGTTGCGATATTCTCGAAAATTAATTTGAAATCGGGATACTATCAGCTCCGGGTGAGAGAGTCCGATGTGCCGAAGACAGCTTTTCGGACGAGATACGGACATTATGAGTTTGTAGTTATGCCTTTCGGGTTAACTAATGCGCCGACGGTGTTCATGCAGTTGATGAACAAAGTCTTTATCGAGTATTTGGATAAGTGTGTCGTCGTCTTTATTGACGATATTCTTATTTATTCGAGGAACGAAGAAGAGCATGCCCATCATTTGCGGATAGTGTTAGACATTTTGAGGGCTGAGCAACTCTATGCGAAGTTCTCGAAATGTGAGTTCTGGCTGAAGGAAGTGATGTTTTTGGGTCACGTGATTTCAGCCGAGGGGGTTCGTGTAGATCCGCAGAAAATCGAGGCGGTATTGGATTGGGCACCGCCCAAAAGCGTGAGAGAGCTCCGTAGTTTCTTGGGTTTGGCTGGCTACTACCGTAGGTTCGTCGAGGGTTTCTCGAAACTGGCTCGACCACTTACACAGTTGCTCCAGAAATCCGAGAAGTTCGTCTGGAATGATGAGAGGCAGTTCAGTTTTGAGGAACTGAAGAAGCGTTTGACTTCAGCTCCGGTTTTGGCGTTGCCGTGTGGCAACGAGGGATTCGCCGTTTATAGCGATGCTTCGGGTCAGGGTCTTGGGTGCGTATTAATGCAGCACGGCAAGACCATTGCCTTTGCGTCGAGACAGTTGAGGCCGTATGAGCTTAACTACCCTACTCATGATTTGGAGTTAGCGGCAGTCGTATTTGCGCTCAAGATTTGGCGTCACTATTTTTTTGGCTCTACATGTCAGATTTTTACCGACCATAAAAGTCTGAAATACATATTTACTCAGCGGGAGTTGAATATGAGACAGAGAAGGTGGTTAGAGCTGATTAAGGATTATGACCTCGAAATCCTTTATCATCCGGGCAAGGCGAACGTCGTGGCCGACGCCTTGAGTCGGAAACCGATTGCATTGCGATCGCTTGAGATCCTTACGTCTCAGTCTGAGCTTCGGCGAGCTTTAATCGAGTTAGATGTTGAGGTTCTGTTGCCGGGAACTGTCGGACAATTTCGTGCTTTGGAAATTTCGTTGTCTTTGATCGATGAGATTAAGCTGAAGCAGTCAGAAGATCCGATGATTAATCAAATCCGAGAGAACGTTCTTAAGGGAAAGTCTCCTGGGTTTGTGATTCACGAGGATGGTGTTTTGAGATTCCAGAGTCGGCTTTGTGTGCCGAACGACCCAGAGTTGCGACAGAGTATTTTGCGTGAGGCCCATTCCACACCCTATTCCGTTCATCCTGGTTCGAGTAAGATGTACAAGGACCTGAGGAGGAACTTCTGGTGGAATGATATGAAGGATGAGGTCGCACAGTTTGTAGCGAGATGTTTGACTTGTCAGCAGGTCAAGATCGAGCATCAGCGACCGGCTGGGCTTTTGCAGTCACTTCCCGTTCCGGAATGGAAATGGGAAGATATATCGATGGATTTCGTTATGAGTTTGCCGAGATCGAGGTCGGGCATGAATATGGTATGGGTGATTGTTGATCGCCTGACCAAGTCGGCACATTTTCTGGGCATCAAGGACACTTGGGGCCCGGAGAAACTGGCTCGTGTGTTTATCGCGTAGACTTCACGGTACTCCGAAGTCTATTGTTTCGGATCGTGATGGCCGTTTTGTATCGCACTTTTGGCAGGCGGTGCATAAGGCGTTGGGTACCCGTTTGCATTTGAGTACCTCTTTTCATCCCAGTCAGATGGACAGTCAGAACGCACTATCCAGACATTCGAGGACATGTTGCGTGCTTGTGCCCTCGATTGGAGTAGTGACTGGGAGGAGCATTTGCCATTGATCGAATTCACGTACAATAATAGTTGGCACGCGTCGATTCGGATGGCGCCGTACGAGGCACTTTATGGGCGGCGATGTCGATCACCGATTTGTTGGAATGAGGCGTCCGATTTGGTCGGGACCGAGCCGGATGTCATTTTAGAGACGAGGCGGAAGATAGAATTAATTCGGGAATGGATGTTGACTGCCCAGAGTCGACAGAAGTCGTATGCCGACGTCCGTCGTCGACCTTTGGAATTCGAGGTGGGAGACCACGTTTTGCTAAAGGTGTTGCCGACGAAGGGAGTTTTTCGTTTTGGGAAGAAAGGGAAGCTGAGTCCGAGATTTATTGGACCCTTTGAGATTCTCGAGCGAGTCGGTGAATTGGCGTACCGTTTGGCGTTACCTCCAGCCTTGAGTCATGTTCATAGCGTTTTTCATCTTTCCCAGTTGAGAAAATATGTCCCGGATCCTAGTCACGTCATCGATTATGGCGAGATTGATATTGATGAAGATATTACTTTTGAGGAGCGTCCTTTGAAGATTTTGGAGCATCGTGAGAAACGATTGAGGCATAAAACCATCCCTTTGGTCAAAGTGAAGTGGTCGAGACACGGTGTCGAGGAAGCAACTTGGGAAACCGAGGATAGCATGCGTGCTAGGTACCCGGAGTTGTTTGTTTCTTAAGTTTCGGGACGAAACTTATTTTTAGAGGGGTAGAATGTAATATCCATATTTTTCTTTCCCTTGTATTTTCGTTTTTGGTGTATTTCTCGATCGTAGTGACCCTCGTGTACTTCTCAGCGTGTCCTTCCTGTCAAACTGTTAAATTGTATTCTCGTTATTGTTGTGCGGAACCGCCGTTTCGGGGTTGCCGAGGATCCATTTCGTGTTGTTGGTTTCCAAATATTGATTCCTATCGTTTTATTCTCTTTCCGGATCATTTTTATCATTTTGGAAACCATAAGGGGGTGTGGGCCGCGGCACAAGGTGTGTGCGCCGCGGCACACAAATCCATTCAGTTGTTGGTCGGACAAACTGTACAGTGTGCCGCGGCACACCCATCCGGTGCCGCGGCACAGTGCCAGGCCGGTGCCGCGGCACACTCGTGTGTCTTCTGCGACCTAAACCCAACTGTACCGGGTGTCGCGGTACACGCAGGCTGTGCCGCGGCACAATGCCGAAACCTGGGAGTAAATTTTTGGCCTGTGCCGCGGCACACCTAAGCTGTGCCGCGGCACACAAAGCGGTCAACTGTGCAACTCGTCTTTATTAGACGAAATCGGCCGTCTTCTTCCTCATTTCACCTGCAGCGCGAGAGAGAGTGAGAGAGAGGGGAAGAGTTCTTCATCCTTATCCATTGGGGGGTCGATTTTCACCATTTTTCTTCGGAAGTGAAGCCCGGGCAATCAATCTAACGCGTGTTCTACGGATCTTGGTACTTGAATCTCCTAAGGTAATATTTCTAGAACCCTAGTTTCAATTAATTTGGGGGTTTTGGGATTTTCTTCCGATTAGTTCCGTTTTGTTGATGGATTCATGATGTATACGATTGATATTGTTAGTACCTTTAGTTTTCCTACGGATTCATGGATATTTTGTGGATTTTTACGGAATCGAAAGGGTTTGGTTGTGATCCGCCCTCGTTGTTATTTTTGGTATGAATATACATGAATCGTAGGCGGGTTTCCGGGTGTATTCCATTTCCGTAATCGTCTAGAGTTGGTTGTGATTGTGTTATTCGAATCGTTAGGTTCATTCGTCGGTTCCTCACGGTCGTGCTTGATTCTTCCGTTCCGTTCGCGTCACCGTCTATTAATCAAGGCAAGTATCCTTATGAACTTACAATCTTGACATAGTAGTTTTATATGAGAAATTGTGTGTGTGTGTGTGTATGCTCACTACGGGTTAGACTCGACGGGGTCTCGGTAGGGGTCCACGGAGGTGTGGATCGACGAGCTTTGCTTTTAACCACTACGGGTTAGATCCGACGGGGTCTCGGTAGGGGTCCACGGAGGTGTGGATCGACGGTTAATTGTGGTGAATTTTACAAATGTGATTTGATATTGGCATTTCTGGAAATGAGTGGTTTCGAACGGTTTTCTCTATTGCATACATTTACTATATGTGTAAGATGTAAGTTGTTCATCTGGTTACTTGTACTAGCGTAATTGCTAACCCCTCTGGGGACCCGTTTTGGGGAAATTCGTTTTATGAATTTCAGGTCAGGTTCATCGAGACGAGCGGGCGCTGGACCAGTACACGGATGATGGCCGTGCGTGATGATTGTGCACGTGTGACGTTTTAGTGTCTTTTACCTTTTCATCTTTTGTGGTTTTGAACTAATAGTTGTACTCGAGTACTTAAGGGGTTCTTGTTCGTTCGGATTGTATTGTTGTTTATTATGTTGTGTTGGATGATGATGTTATATTGACCGGTTGAACCGGGTGGATTATTCTGTTTTGCGTCTTTATGACATGGTATTGTTCTGTCGTTTATGTGAGTCGATGAGTATGATGCTGTTCAGCCTGGTGGGTCCCATATAGGGATTCACGGCGCTGTAATATACCTCGAATATCTTGAGGGTGTTACATCTCCACCCTCCATCTTCCCTCCATCTTTATTTGATTTAATGGAACAGATTAATCCCAACAATTTAAAAAACCCACTTTCATCATTTTTTTTAAATATCAATATCTTTCAAATCGTTAATCGTTAAGTCAAAAAAAATATACCCTTACGACGAGCATTTAATTATCTTTCTATAGATAGGCACTTTGATATATTTTAGACAAAAAAATTTTTGTCGCTTTTTTCACGTTTTTTTCGTGGCCGAAAAAAATCACATATGATATATCATATGTGATATGTAATATCATATATGATATATCACATATGATTTTTTTCGGCCACGAAAAAAAAGTGATAAAAACGAAAAAAAATTGTCGAAAGTATATCAAAGTGCCCGTCTATAGAAAGATAATTAAATGCTCGTCGCGATGGTGTAATTATTTTCGCGTAACGATTAACGGTTTAAGAGATATTTAAATTATAAAAAATGTGTGAAATATTAAATGCTTTTAATCTCAACCATTGATTTCTTTTTAGATGGATGGTGGGGATGAGTCCCTTGGTATGTAAGAAAAGTTTGGTATTTAATACAACTCTACCCTATTTCTGAAAATATATGAGTAAAATCACAGGGAGATAATTTAGGGAAAAAATGATCAAGACATACATTCAAACTCGGTTTTTGCATACTAAAATAAATATATTTTAATTTTAATAATTAACTATATATTTTTTTTAATTAATCACTTTAAGATCAATTTTTTCCGTTTTGTTTATGATTATTTTATCTTCAATTCTTCATGTGTTATGAACTGATATATATTTTTTTCGTGTTTTCTTCAAGTTTGGCAGTACACCAAAGGCTTGAAATGCACCTTATGGTTGTAGTTACTGTATACCTTTATGGATCATTGGATACTGATATTATATGAAAATCATGAAGGATTTAAAATGGTGAGGCATTTAAATCAAAACCCAAAGAATTAGATTCTATTAAAGTATCAAAATCTTTATATGGGCTTAAACAGAGGAAGAATGTGGTATAATAAAGGAAGGTTATACCAATGGCCAGTGTGCCCATGTGTTTTTATAAGGAAAAATGGGTTAGATTTTATTATTATAGTAGTATATATTGATGATCTCAATCTAATTGGAACTCCTAAAGAGTTACAAATTGCAATTGAATGTTTTAAAAGGGTATTTGAGATTAAGGATTTTGGGAAAACAAAATACTGGTTGGGTCTACAAATTGAACATCTTGAAGATGGGATATTTCTCCATCAAACAAATTACACCTAGAGGGTGCTGAAAAGATTTTACATGGACAAGGCACATCTTCTAAGCACCCCAATGGTGGTTAGATCATTAGACCCCCTTAAAGATTCGTTCAGGCCGAAAGAAGAAAATGAAGAGGTACTTGGTCCAGAAGTACCATATCTCAGTGCCATTAGAGCACTTATGTATCTTGCTAATTTTACAATGCCTGATATAGCATTCTCAGTTAATTTGCTGGCACGATTTAGTGCATCCCCTAAAAAAAGACATTAGAATGGTGTTAAACACATTTACTGTTTCCTTCAAGGTACAAGTGATCTCGGCTTATACTATTCGAGTAGATCTCAAAATGAAATGATTGGCTATGTTGATGCTGGGTATTTATCTGACCCGCATAAAGTCAAGTCTCAGACGGTCTATGCATTTACTTGTGGTGGAACAGCAATTTCCTGGAGATCTGCTAAACAGACAATATCTGTCAATTCTTCAAACCATGCCGAGATACTAGCTATTCATGAAGCTAGTCGAGAATGTGTTTGGTTAAGATCAATGTCTCACCACATTAAGAAAAACTATGGCTTAATATCTGAAAAGAAATTACCACCTACAATACTTTTTGAAGATAATGCGGCTTGTATAGCCCAACTTAAAAGAGGGTATATTATAGGGATAGAACAAAGCATATTCCACCAAAATTCTTTTTCACGCATGATCTTCAGAAAAATAGTGAAATTAATGTGCAGCAAATTCGATCTGATGAGAATATAGCGGATCTATTTACCAAAGTATTACCGGCGGCAACATTTGAGAAACTAGTGAAGAAAATTGGAATGCGTCGGCTCCAAAATCTGAAGACATGTCATCAGGGGGAGAAACACAAGAATATTGTCCTCTTTTTCATTCACTGTGATTTTTTCCCACAAGGTGTTTTCCTAGTAAGGTTTCAACGAGACATATTCTTTGTGTAACAAACATCCAAGAGGGAGTATTGTATAATATTTAAGTGGATGTTATGTGGCTATTAGCATAAATGTAAGTATCCACCCATGAACAAGTGTCCTACATGTGGCACTAATTTGTAGATTAAACCCACTAACTCCATCTATAAATATGAGTATTGGATGTGTAGTGAAAATACACTTGATTGAATAAAATTTCACCATTTTACTACTCTATATTGTTGCTACTAATACTACTTTCATTTTCTCATTACCACTTTCCATTCCATTTATTACTTCATATATTATCATTCTAAAACACCAAGTGGCTAGTAAGCTTTAATTTTACAACATATTTGATTTAGTTGTTAATTTTTAATATAATTTGAAGTAATTGGCCAGTCCCGGTAATTTATTCAAAATATAGATTGATATAAATATAAGATCTTTTATATATGACAAGGTATGGTCAAAGGTTAATACATAAATAATATCCCTTCTTCCCAATTTAAATAGGAGGTTTGTGTTTCTTTAAAACCAAAAATAAGTTTCGCCTTTTGATATAATTTATTTTTATACCCGAATAACCCCTCATTGTAACTCACAAGCAAAATTATATTGCTGCTATTTTGATCCGTGAGTATTATTTTCGACCAATTTTACCATACAAGTTATTTTTTAATGTTTTTTCTTGGGGCATCATTCTCGACTGTTTTTTTCGAGATATTATGTCCGACTCATTTTGCTTCGGATACTATTTTTTACTCGTTTTGCCCTGGTACATCATTTTCGATTGTTTTCAGTCCAAGATATCATTTTCGACCTTTCTTGTTATAGGGTGCTATCCTCGGCCCATTTTGGTGCGGTATGTCATTTTTAACTATTTTCATCCCAGGGTATACTTCCGACCGTTTTAGGAAAATTTAAGAAAAATTGTTTTATTTGTTGCATAAATATTTACATTTTTTTTTCAAGAATTTCAAGGGAAAAGGAACAACTTCTAGGTTTATAAATGGCACCTGAACACAATAAACACATGAGAAAATAAACTCAATAAATCTGCTGTGTCCGGGAAAAAACACACCCACACACACATCGGAAGATATTATCAGAAAAAAAGTTTCCGTGTCCCCAGAAATAGGGATGGTTCGGTACGGTATACCGAAAATTTTTATCTATATCGTATACTGTACCGAAATTTTCGGTATGATAAAAATCATACCGTTACCATACCGAAATTTTCGGTATACCGATTTTCGATATACCGAAAATTTCGGTATGACCTATTTACATACCGTTATTGTACCGTAATATCGGTATACCAAAATCAAGCCGGTATACCATTAATTTTTTGGTATATCGAAACTTCTGCGGTTTACCAAAAATTTTAAGATATATCAAAAAAAATTCAATATATACAAAGTTTGGTATACTGAAAAAATTCGATATACCGATAAATTTTCGGTATATCGAAAATTTTCGGTACATGTCGAAAAAATTTTCGGTATACCTCGGTATATCGAAAATTTCAAAATCTCATATCGTTAACGTACCGAAAATACCGGTAACGGTATCATACCGTACCAAAAATTTTAATATTTTTGATATTTTTCGATACGATATTTTCGATATTTCGATATTTTCGGTATTTTTCCCAGCCCTACCCAGAAACAAGCTTTGGGTATAAGGGGCGTGCATTTTGTAGGGCGGCGGAGTTTTGTTGGGCATATACGTATTTTTCATATAAAGTGTTCATTTTCCTAAAGGGTAAAATTAGAAGATTAAATTTTAAATTTATGTGCTAAACTAGAGAGATTGAGAGAATAGAGAAGAGAATGAGAATGCAATATATATAATATGAGGGCTAAAGGCCTCTATTTATACAACTGGGGAGTTAAGGCTTTAGGGTAGATATCTTGGTCAACACTCTAAAATATATCTAAAAAATATATTTACAACACTTCCCCTTGATTGACCAACCCTAAAACAAAATTGTTGCTTCATTAAAACCTTGCTAGAAAAACCCAATGGGACAAAAACTAGTCGAAGGAAAAAGAGTACAACTGCTTCCCCTGATGTTAAGATCATTGTAGATCTTTGAGTCGGCGCATGCCGATCTTGTGTATCAATTTTCTGAATGTTGATGTCGGTAATGCCTTGGTGAATAAGTCCGCCAGATTTTCACTTGAGCGAATTTGTTGAACGTTGATATGGCCATCCTTGTGAAGATCGTGAGTGTAGAAGAGCTTGGGAGAAATATGCTTCGTCCTATCACCTTTGATGTATCCTTCCTTGAGTTGCGCGATGCAAGCAGCATTGTCTTCATACAAAACAGTTGGGTTGTCCTTTGATGAAGCTAATCCGCATGACTCTTGGATGTGACTTGTCATATCTCTCAACCATACACACTCGCGACTTGCCTCATGGATTGCAATGATTTCAGAATGATTTGAGGATGTTGCGGTTAAGGTTTGCTTCACCGACTTCCAAGATATAGGAGTTCCACCACATGTGAAAACATAGCCAGTTTGGGACTTGGCTTGATGTGGATCGGATAAATATCCGGCATCCGAATACCCCACTAGAGTGTTATCAGAATTTTCTGGATAATATAATCCAAAATCAATGGTACTCTTAGATAACGTAGAATGTGTTTAACATCATTCCAATATCTCAAAGTGGGTTCAGAGCTAAATCTTGCGAGAAGATTGATAGAAAAAGCAATATCCGGTCTAGTATTATTAACCAGATAAGTCAACGCTCCAATTGCACTTAGGTACGGTATTTCAGGACCAAGTATCTTTTCACCTTTTTCAATACGTCGAAGTGGATCTTTCTTTGTATCAAGAGATCTAACGACCATAGGTGATGTTAATGGATGTGCATTATCCATTTAAAAGCGTTTTAACATTTTTTCTGTATATATGGATTGGTGAATAAACATTCCTCCATGGATACGTTCAATTTGCAAACTAAGATAATATTTTGTCTTTCCCAAATCCTTCATCTCAAATTCTTTCTTTAAATTTGTAGCAGTTTTATCGAGCTCTTCATGAGTCCCAATTAAGTTTAAATCATCAACATAAACTGCTATGATTGTGAATCCCCTTTTGGCTTTCTTAATGAAAACACAAGGACAGATAACATGATTCTTATATCCTTCTTTCAAAAGATACTCGCTCAATCTGTTATACCACATACGCCCAGACTGGTTCAGCCCCATACAACGATTTTTGCAATTTAATTGAATACATGCTTTTAGGTCTTGACTGCAATTCCTCAGGCATTTTAAATCCTTCGGGAATTTTCATATAAATGTCATTATTTAATGATCGATAGAGATAAGCAGTTATTGTAACCCCCCCAAGATATTCAAGGTATATTACAGTGTCGTGGACCCCTACATGGGACCCACCAGGCCAGACACAATTTACCACAGTAAAAACACACATCATCCAGTTGAAAATCAATTAACACGCCCGGTACAACCGGCGGAATAATCAACACTGGCAACCATAAATAACTTGACGAATACAAATCATAATCCGAAGAGAAAAGCCTAAGTACTCGCGAGTACAATCTATAAGTTTCAAAAGTGGACAACAACCATATCGAATGGAATAACGGAAATAAAATGACTCAAATGCATATGTCAACGACCCTGGCCAACATCCTCGTAATGTCCCAGCGCTCGGTCGTCCGGAAGATTATAACCTGAAATCCATAAAAAGAATTTCCCCACAACGGGTCCCCAGAGGGGTTAGTAATTACGCTAGTACAAGTAATCAAGACAAACCAATCGCTTACACATTTCATAGTACATGCACCAAAATCATTTCGAAAATAAAAAACAGACATGTCTTTTCTGAAAAGAAACAGTCACAATCAATTTGCCTAAGACCGGGACGAAGCCACGAATCCCATGATTAGTGCATAATTGATCTAAAAATTCATATACAAAATATTCCTTTTACGGGCATAATCGTACTGATTTATGATTAAATATACATATTTTACAGATATGTCCAAACATGAAATTTTACAGATTACTGACATGAAACGTGAAAAAGGACGGAAAACAAGATCAAAATCAACGTCGGGAATTTTTCAAGGCAAGAACGACCATACAAACGACGCAAAAAGGACCGTGTTATGAAGGCCATTTCACATACGGCGCAACAAGGGCCGTGTCTTAGGCCGTTTCACACACGGCCGGCATTTAGCGTCGTATCCTCGCGCGTATTCTGGAAGAGACCGAGTGTTAGGCGTATTTTTATGCGCTTATTTATCATTATTGTGTATTCTTTTTATGAGTAAATCTGCATAAATGAGCCTTTAATGCCCTATTATTTTATGTTTTGCAGGAAATTGGAGTCCGAAAGCCGAAACGATGAAAAACGAACGAAAAAGGCGAATTTTGGCCTGGGGCCACGGCACAAGGCAAGCGGGCCGCGGCACACGCAGAGGACCAGCAGGCACCAGAGTAAACTGTACTCTGAGCCGCGGTACAGATATAGTGAGCCGCGACCCAGAGGAAAATTATAGCGCCCAGGTTTTTATCGGAGTGCCGTGAGCCGCATCACAGATTAAGTGAGCCGCAGCACACGGGGCGGTTTTGGTGTGCTCCGCGCGGGTTTGGGCCGTTTTGAAGCCGGTTCTCGACCTAATCATACGGACGCGTTTTGGAGGCTGCCGAGAGCTATAAATAAGGGTTTAAGATCATAATTAGGGATTATCTTGGGAGGATCGATCAATCTTGGAATCAGAGGAAGATCGCTGAAGCAGAAGACACCAAGAGCAGAGGGCGGAAGCCAGAAGAACGGAGGAATCCGAGTCTTCATCTGCGTTTGATTTCAATGCTTTCATTCATTATTTCTATATTTTTATCTTTTAGCATGTGAGGCTAAAACCCTGTTCTAGGATTTTGATGAAACTAAAGTTTTGACGGATTTGCTTTTGATTATCTATATAATTCCCTTTTTCTGTTGAGTTTTCCCAATCAATTTTAATGCTTTCAATTGTCTGGCCAATAATTGGATTGTTTTAATTACGCAACTCGAATCGGGAGAGGAGAGTTGGTGAGGAACTATTGGTGAGAACCATTTTATCTTGTGAGATAGGAATATATACTCATAGGAACTACGTGGCTTTTGGAGATTTTGTGCTTTTTGCCTATTGTCGAATTAATTCACCTAGGGATAGAGTGCGTTATTCGCCTTTTGAAAAATCTATTGACCTCGGGAGAGGCGGTAGAGTATTTTAGCAATCTTCGCCTTCAATAAATTGGGGAAATCATTAACTTCAGATAATCGAGAGTAAATTCGGATAAACCGAGGTGGATTCACAATCCTAGATTTTTTTCATTATTTGATTTTCTTTCTTCGAGCGATCGTTTTTCTATTTATTTTTGATTTTCTTTAGTTATTAATTGCAACCCAACTTTCGACTGTTCAAATAAAATTAGAATACA
This sequence comes from Orobanche coerulescens, assembly GCA_033398695.1. NCBI lineage: Eukaryota > Viridiplantae > Streptophyta > Magnoliopsida > Lamiales > Orobanchaceae > Orobanche > Orobanche coerulescens. Next base: position 188,036,818 of record CM065804.1, on the reverse strand, counting down.
TAAAAGTCGGTACTTAGTGATTCAGTCCTCGTGGGAACGATACTCACTCATCACTTTATTACTTGTCTACGATAACGTGCACTTGCGTTTTACGAAATATCGCAACAAGTTTTTGGCGCCGTTGTCAGGGACTGATTTTTTTACTAATATCGATTTCAGTATTTTTAGTCTTAGTTTGAATATTTTTATTGTTTTTGTGTTATTTTATTTGTTTGTTTTTCCTTTCAGGATTGTTCGGTTAGTGCATGAGAAAATTCGGTAACGAAGGCCTACTACCTTTGGATACCGAACTCGAGCGCACTCTTCGGAGAAACAAAAAGGAGAAAGGAGAGCTACCGACGATAGTCATCATGGCCGATAACACGGGGATTCACAACGCGGAAAATCCCATGGTGCAAGCTCAACCGGCACTAGCACTCCGCGATTATGCTATGCCGCAAATCAACGCGAACTTTTCGGGGATTCGGCGTCCCACCATCCAGGCGAACAATTTCGAAATCAAGCCTGTAATTATTCAGATGGTGCAATCGAGCCAGTTCTGTGGATTGCCGAACGATGACCCCAACGCACACATTGTGTCGTTTCTCGAGATTTGTGACACCTTCAAGAACAATGGTGTCACCGATGATGCTATCCGTCTAAGGCTTTTCCCTTTCTCTTTGAGGGACAAAGCAAAATTTTGGCTGAATTCCTTACCGCCGGGCTCTATCACGACATGGGCGGAATTAGCGCAAGCCTTCCTTGCTAAATTCTTTCCACCTTCGAAGACGGCGAGACTGAGGAACGAAATTACCACTTTTGGTCAATTAGATATGGAGTCGCTTCACGAGGCGTGGGAGCGATACAAAGATTTGCTAAGTAGATGCCCACATCACGGCCTACCGGACTGGCTGCAAATTCAGACGTTCTATAATGGATTGAGTGCCTCTACACGCACTCTCGTGGATGCAGCCGCTGGAGGAGCCTTAATGGGAAAAACGATGGCCGAGGCACACTCTTTGTTGGAAGCTATGGCCGCAAATGCTTATGCATGGCCGTCCGAACGAGTAAATCCGAAGCGAGTTATGGAAATCTCGAATAATGATCCGATCTCTACATTGTCGGCCCAAGTCGCAGCATTAACTCAGCAACTTCAGGCATTTTCGCGTGCTCCTTCCCTCGTTACCATTGAATCTTGTAATTGGTGTAACGGATCCCACCCTAGCGCATAGTGCCAAGTCGGAAACCCTTTCGAGCAGCCCCCAATTGAACAAGCTCAGTTCGTAGGAAGCGGGAATCGACAAAACAATCCGTACTCCAACACGTATAATCCGTGATGGCGTAATTATCCTAAGTTCTCATAGAGAAACGGACAAAACTCGAACCAGCCTCCGTTCGATCAACACCAACAGCAACCTCCTCCCGCTCCAAAAGTTTCTCTAGAGGAAGCAATTGCCAAATTGGCAACGAATACGAGTCAGTTCATGACCCGTACGGAAGCAACATTGCAAAACTATTCCGCTTCCATTCGCAACTTGGAAGTCCAACCTGGCCAAATAGCAAATGTGTTAACAGCCCGCCCGGAGGGTGCTTTGCCAAGTACGACTGAAACGAATCCTAGAGAGAGTGTCAACGCCATTGGTTTAAGAAGTGGGAAGGAATTATGTGAGCTGCCCGGGCAGAACAAAAAGAGAAGTGAGGATGAGGAAAAGAAAAGTTCAGCGACTGAGGAACCACAAGATTTGAAACCCTCGAAATTATTTCCGGATAATCTGACGGCATATGTACCACCCATCCCGTTTCTGCAGCGACTACAACAGAAAAAGGTGGACAAGCAATTCTCTAAGTTCCTCGACGTCTTCAAGAAGTCGCATATTAACATCCCATTTGCCGACGCCTTGGAGCAAATGCCGAGTTACGTGAAATTCATGAAGGAAATTTTGTCAAACAAAAGAAAGCTCGAGGAGTATGAGACAGTCGCATTGACGGAGGAGTGCAGCGCTATTCTTCAGAAAAAGCTTCTGCCAAAATTGAAGGATCCGAGAAGTTTTAATATACCTTGCACTATAGGAAATTTAACTTTTGAAAGAGCGTTATGTGATCTCGGGGCCAGTATTAATCTCATGCCTTTGTCTATTTTCAAGAAGCTAGGAATTGGGGAGGCAAAACCGACGACAATCTCACTGCAATTAGCGGATCGATCGATTAAATATCCGAGGGGAGTGATAGAGGATGTGTTAGTAAAGGTTGATAAATTCATCTTTCCGGCCGAATTCATTGTGCTCGACATGGAGGAGGATCAAGACATCCCAATTATTTTGGGAAGACCATTCTGAGCGACTGGCCGAACCCTCATAGATGTAGAAAAAGGGGAACTAACTCTGCGGGTTCAAGACGAGCATGTCACTTTCCAAGTATTTAAATCCTTTCCGTGTCCAGGGGGTGTTGAGAAGAGCTCGCAAATTGAAAGTGTGGATGCCATTGCGAGAGGCACACACCGGAAGAATCGTCGGTCGAAAAAGTCAGAATCTGTTTCAGCTGCCCCAACGCCTAATAAAGAGCAAGTCGCGTGTATTAGGCATTTGAATATGTCGCCATCCATTCAGCCACAATCGGACAAGTCTCATTCTATCCTAAGATCATCCGTGAAAGAGGAAAATAAGCCAGAAGTTAAACGGGCGCCTAGTCATATGGAGAATGGGTGTTTCGGAAAGTTGTTTTTGTCAAAACCTTTTCGCAAACAACATTGGGTGTCCAAACCGAAAATCGGATCGTTAAAGACCAATGGTCAAAATTTTAAAACACATATTAATGGTTCTATGAACGGGGCGGAGATCAAAGGGAGTTTGCGAAAAGCGAACTGATTTTTTTCAATAGGTCCGGCTGAAGACTATAAACTTAGCGCTTCTCGGGAGGCAACCCGAGTTTTAGTAGTAGATTATTGTGTTTCAGTATTTTCTTGCATTTTTGAATATTTATTTTTCATCATTTTTGCTTTGATTTGCTTATCCCTCTCGTTCTTGACGTGTTCTTTTGAAAATTCTGTTCAGAGAAAGTCCCAGAGGAAAATTTATGCTTGAGCCGCGGCACACACAAATCAAAAGAGAAAGCTAAACTTCCTGTACTATGTGCCGCGACACAACCTTGCTGAGCCGCGGCACACTTGATCCCTGAGCCGCGGCACGGCACTGCTGAGTCGCGGCACGCTAATTGCCAAAAATCTGCCAAGGACGCTGTACTACGGGTCGCGGCACATACGTGCTGAGCCGCGGCACAATAACACTACTGAGCCGCGGCAAACGAATGATGAGCCGCGGCACACGACGAAACAAACCAGCAGGTAAAAGAGGCTGTACTCTGAGCCGCGGCGCACTTAAGATGTGCCGCGGCCCCCGTTCGGAATTTGAACAGCCCAGGTAGCCTTATAACACGCATTCGGCCGACATCCAGGTAACTTCTCCCCCTTTTCTTTTGCACAGCAATCGGCCGGTACACTTCTCCCCTTCGTCTTTTTGTATTCTCCAAATCTACTCAAGGTAATTTTCAATCCCTTGTATGAATTGCTTCATGAATTGCTTGTTGTTCTTCATTTGATGATTGATTAAGTTATTAGTTTTTCTTTGTCAAAATCCTATCCAAAAATTTGAGTTGGGAATATGAAGACGTTGATTGATCATGGATGATTATCTTTCGATTATGAATGAATTGTTATTGTTTTATGTTGTTTGTCATGAGGATCGACTGAGTATGTTGTTTTTGGGAATTAAATCAAGCTATTATAATGTTTGTTCTTCATTAGAACTCATGCACACAAGGTGTTTGATGAAATGCTTGAATGAAAACTTTTTTCTTTGTTAAGTCGATATTTTGAATCTAGGTGCAACGTATTCGTTTCTGGATTTACAGCAAACCCAACCCTTACGACAATTTTAAACGTAGAATGCTCAATTTTAATTGTCCTTCATAACGGTGCAAGCTCGTTGAAATTCTTGATTCATGTGTGGATACCCTTAGCCGAGTAATGTTGTTCTCATTATTGCTTAAATAAATAAACTCCGGTGTTTAACGTTTCAGGGACTCGCTATGGCTAGAACTAAAAAGCTCAGCAAAAGGGCCAGGACTCAATCGTCCCCCACTCGAGGGGAAACGTCTCAGAGCCGAGCCGAGCTGGAGGCGCACCAATTCTCCGACCCGGAGATTTATAAAATCTTTAATGAAAAGATCCGCCCTCGACCTATGATCCCGGAGAGGGGATTCACCCCAGCCCCCCAGGACGGGGAGCTTCTGACCATGATCGACGAGATGGGGTGGGTCCGTTTTGCTGCACCTCCCGAGCCGGCGGTGATATCTATTGTGCAGGAGTTTTATGCGAGCGCTTTGTTGAAACACATTCAGGCGGGGCAGATGATACAACAGTTAGATACTCGGACTCAGGTCGTAGTCCGAGGCATTACGGTAGATTTTTCAGTAGCTGCTATTCGAAGGTTATTTGAGCTGCCTGTGGTTGATGAGACGGCTTACACGCGAGTTATGGGTAGCCTCACGTGTAACACCCCAATTCACAAATGGGACATTATACGCCGTAGAACCCTCGTGAGGCCTACCAGGCTAACACATGACACATAACCACAATGAAAACCCCAAAAGATGCACTCAAAAGTAAATAGGGCCATGGCCTCGGCCAAAACATTTCAACGGAGTACATGAAACATAATGTAAATATCAATTCATTGCCCACGCAGGGGACTTAAACCAAGTTCAGAAATAAACAGTTTAACTCCAATACTCAACAAATGCAATGACAAAACATAAAAAAAAAAACAATACAGACTCGAGCCACTATCATCAAGCCAGCCCATCCTTTGCGTGCATGTCCCGTGCCTGCTCCTCAGCTCTCCCGGTACCTGAAATGCATAAGACACATTTCCCCCATTTAAGGGGTTAGCATTTGAATAGCTAGTGCAAGTACACAATTACACAACATTATACACATACACGATTCAACGCGAACAAATCGTCAGAAAAATCATTTTGAAAATCAATATTCCGGAATATCACATTTGCACCAAAACAGTATATCAACAAGTTTTCCACATCACAATTATCCACACTTGGTAACTCGCGACCGTACCCATTAGTATCGGCCCCCATAGGTCCCGTCGGACCGTCCCCGGGTGAGAAACCACTTCCGCGGCCGTACCCATTAGTATCGGCCCCCAGAGGTCCCGTCGAACCGTCCCCAGGTGGAAGAACATCAACGCACGCACCCAAGTCCACTTCCGTGGCCGTACCCATTAGTATCGGCCCCCAGAGGCCACATGCCATCCCCAGGTGAAAGAGAAACAATCACATTCGTTCAACAATACCATTTACATCATTCGCATCAAAATCATACGCACATAACGAAATGTAATACATGTACTTGCCTTGGATGACACGACGCGAAGAAAACGGCGAAAGGAAAGGTTTCGGTCCGAACAATCTTCGCAAATCTGGTCCTAACAACAATAGAGACTCAATCAACTACAATTCCACTGAGAAATCACGAATTAATCGATGTTCTATCCTAAGGGACAATCCGCCGAACACTATTGAGGCATAAAGTTCAAATTCGATCAATGAAGGGGAAAAACTTGGAATTTATCCGCTAAAGTTCTAGGAAAACATAACACCATGGTTACCCAACTAATATTCATCATTAATCGAAGCAAAAACGAAAGGAAAAATGAATAATAGCCAAGAACCCTAAAATTAGGTATAATGACCAAATACCTCAATTCAACGATGGAATGGTGGAAGGAAGATGATTGATTCGTGTTAGAATGTCCAATTCCGAGTTACAAGATGCTAGAATGCAATATCCGGTTGAAATCGCCCAAAAACGCGATGAGGGGGTGGAGAGACGGAAGAGAAATGAGAAATGGGGTTAAAAACACCCGTCTGTCCTTTATATACTGGACAGAACACGGCGCAACAAACGGTCCAAATAGCGCCGTGTTCAGCGCCGTGTTGCTGGTCAGCGGGCGACCCTGTGTGACACGGCGCACAGACACGGCGCAAAATGCCGCGGGTCTTGCGCCATTTCTCGGACAGTGATCGACCCCCTGGGCGACACGGCGCACAGACACGGCGCAAAATGCCGCGGGTCTTGCGCCGTTTTGCACAGGTCCTGACAGACAGCATTCTGGACAGAAACAACGCTACCAAAAATGAAAAAGACAATCACCAAAACACGATATACCGACCCAACCGTCCGAGGAAAAATACACACAACGAGAAACAATAACCAGTAACCCAAAATGGTCCGAGGTACACGATCAAAACCGAACAAGGAACAAATTTCCTAAACTTATAGGAAATTACAAAAACGGCCCAAACATCCGTAAATCACGATACAACATCGGATTAACAATTCGAAACTCACAACATGCTCTACTCAACCATACGAACTCATGGAAGGAAAATGACGAAATCGAACGAGTTTAACGAGAATCGAATACACATGCGACAAAATATAACTCAGGATGAAATTACGTAAAAACATCATCGAGACTCGTCCAAATGGAGAAACTTCAAGAACAAAATAGATTCATCATTCCAAAACAGTGCCAAGCGAGTTGTCCGAAACGAATAAACACCAAAAATATAAATTACTAAAAATAGAAAATGCGGATATTACATTATCTCCCCCTAAAAATAAGTTTCGTCCCGAAACTTACAACACAAATAACTCGGGGTATCTCGACCTCATACTCTCCTCCGTTTTCCACGTGGCTTCCTCGGATCCATGCCTCGACCACTGCACTTTAACCAAAGGAATGGTTTTGTGCCTGAGTAGCTTCACCCGACGCTCTAAGATCTGAATCGGCCTCTCCTCGAAGGTAATGTCGGGCCCTAACTCGATCTCTCCAAAATCAATAATATGGCTAGGGTCCGGTACGTACTTCCTAAGCTGGGAAACATGAAATACGTTATGCACGTGGCTCAGGGACGGCGGCAAACCTAACCGATATGCAAGCTCTCCAACTCTCTCTAGAATCTCGAACGGTCCAATAAATCTCGGACTAAGTTTACCCTTCCGACCGAAGCGGTAAACTCCCTGAGTCGGTGATACCTTAAGCAACACATGGTCTCCTACCTCAAACTCCAACGGCCGGCGACGTGTATCGGCATAAGACTTATGTCGGCTCTGGGCCGTCACCAATCTATCGCGAATCAGAGCAATCTTCTCTCTCGTCTCAACTACCATATTAGGCTCGGTACCAATCAGCTCGGACGCATTGTCCCAACACAACGGCGATCTGCACCTTCTCCCATACAATGCCGCGAATGGTGCCATATTGATCGAGGTGTGCCAACTATTGTTGTACGTGAACTCGATCAATGGCAAGTGCGACTCCCAATCATCCTTCCAATCTAAAGCACAGGCTCGCAACATATCCTCTAGCGTCTGTATCGTCCGCTCAGACTGTCCGTCTGTCTGAGGGTGGTAGGATGTGCTAAGTCTCAGCTCGGTTCCCAAAGCTCTATGAACGGACTGCCAAAAATGTGATATGAACCGGACATCACGATCCGAAACAATACTCTTAGGGGTCCCATGTAACCTCACGATCTCCGCAATAAACACTCGTGCAAGTCTCTCTGGCCCCCAAGTGTCCTTAATACCCAGAAAATGAGCCGATTTGGTTAGTCGATCGACAATGACCCAAATCATGTTCATCCCAGTCCGAGTCTTAGGCATACCGGTAATGAAATCCATAGAAATGTCCTCCCATTTCCACTCCGGGATAGGAAGTGGTCGTAAAAGCCCCGCGGGTCGCTGATGCTCGATCTTAACCTGCTGACAGGTCAAACACCTCGACACAAACTCGCTAATGTCTGTCTTCAAATTAATCCACCAGTAGTTGCTCCTCACATCCTTGTACATTTTACTCGTACCAGGATGTATGGAGTAAGGTGTGGTATGAGCTTCACTCAAGATCTTCTGTCTCAGCTCAACAACACTCGGTACACATAGTCTGCCGCCAAATCTCAAAACCCCGTCATCCTGGACCACAAATCCAGGGGCTTTCCCCTTCCTCACATCCTCCCTCAACTGGACCAAAAACGGATCATCATACTGCTTCGCCTTGATATCATCAGTCAAGGACGAAGCGATCTCCAACGCACATAACTGACCCTGAACTCTCTGAACCCAAACTTCGATATCCTGACAAATAAAATCCCGCTGGATCCTACTCTGTGGTGTAAGTATCTCTAACATCTGCAACGCCATCGGCTTTCGGCTCAACGCATCGGCCACTACGTTAGTCTTACCCGGATGATAAAGTATCTCGGGGTCGTAATCTTTAATTAGCTCCAACCACCTACGCTGTCTCATATTCAATTCTTTCTGACTGAAGATATACTTCAAGCTCTTGTGATCCGTAAAAATCTTACAAGACGACCCATAAAGATAATGCCTCCAGATTTTTAAGGCGAAAACGACCGCAGCTAACTCCAAATCGTGCGTGGGATAATTCACCTCGTAAGGTTTCAACTGGCGGGACGCATAAGAAATGACTCTATCTCTCTGCATCAAAACACATCCAAGCCCGAGGCCCGAAGCATCACTATATACCACAAAATCTTCGTTCCCCTGAGGCAACGCTAACACGGGTGTGGTAGTTAATCGTCTCTTCAACTCGTCAAAACTACTCTGTCTGTCTGCGGTCCACTCAATTTCGAGTCTTCGGAGCAACCGAGTGAGCGGTTTAGCAATCTTAGAAAATCCCTCAACAAATCGACGGTAATAGCCGGCAAGACCCAGAAAACTCCTCACCTCCTTCACATTCTTAGGCGGCTCCCAAGCCATCACCGCCTCTATCTTTTGCGGATCTACCCGAACTCCCTCTGCTGAAATCACATGTCTGAGGAACATCACTTCCTCGAGCCAAAACTCACACTTAGAGAACTTCGCATACAACTGCTCAGCTCTCAAAATGTCTAATACAATCCGGAGATGTAAGGCGTGCTCCTCTCGACTCCGTGAATAGATAAGAATGTCATCGATAAAGACGACTACGAATTTGTCCAGATACTCAATAAAAACTTTGTTCATCAACTGCATGAACACTGCTGGGGCATTGGTTAGACCGAAAGGCATAACCACAAACTCGTAATATCCATATCTCGTCCGAAAGGCAGCTTTCGGTATATCACTGTCCCGAATCCTCAACTGGTAGTAGCCCGATCGCAAGTCAATCTTCGAAAAGACTGTCGCCCCCTGAAGCTGATCAAACAAGTCGTCAATCCGGGGCAAAGGGTATTTATTTTTGATGGTCAACTTGTTTAATTTTCGATAATCGATGCATAAACGAAGCGATCCATCCTTCTTCTTAACAAAAAGTACAGGCGCACCCCAAGGCGATGCGCTCGGTCGAATATACCCTTTATCTAACAACTCTCCCAACTGATTCTTCAACTCTAGCATCTCCGACGGCGCCATACGGTACGGTGCTCGAGAAATAGGGGCCGCATTCGGCTCAAGATCAATAGGAAACTCCACCTCTCGAAGCGGTGGTAATCCCGGCAAGTCATCCGGAAATACGTCGGGATACTCGCTAACAACTGGAATCGACGATATGTCAACCCCACCATCTTCCGCCTGCAGAGCGAAACACCAGTAGCCGACACAACCCTGGTTCAGAAGTTTCATCGCCTTCAAGGCGCTAATCACACTCCCCGATTTACCCGGCTTACAACCGACGAGAGTATGCTCGGTGCCGTCCTCGGCAACTATCGAGATGGTACGAGTCCGATAGTTCATGATAGCACCGTGACGATCCAACCAATCGTCCCCGAGGATCAAATCCTCACCCTTAAGGTCTATAACAATGAGATTCTAGGGCCAATCCCGGCTCCCGATCCTCACTGGGCAATCCCTTACTTCCCGGTCCCCAACCATACGATCCCCGCTGGGTGTACCCACTACAAACGGCTCACACTCAAACAAGCAGTCAAAACTAATACGACTCACACAATCCGAAGCAATAAAGGAATGGGTAGCACCCGAATCAAAAGGCACTGAAACTGGATGAGTAAGGATCTGAGTGGTACCTGACGCCACTAAACGTCTGTCTCCTCTATACGCCTCATCTGATACAATCGGGGGTGAACTGAACCTGAACTCGATGCTGTACGGCGATCCGTCTGACCCCGACCCCTACCACGGCTCGAACTCAGCGGAACATGAGTAGCTGGAGTGCTGAGATCCCTCTGATCGGCGGTGGTAGTCGGAACTCTAGCGGCCCTGGTGGCCCTCTCACAATGGGCTGCCTGATGCCCGGTCTGTCCGCAAGTAAAGCAACCAACTAATGGAAATGGGCAATCCTTCATAACGTGCTCGGGCTGACTGCAATTAAAACAAACTCTCCCGCCAGGTGCCACAGACTGGACCGAACGGTTACCCTGAGATCCACCGGCCTGATGAAACGGCCTCTTCCCAGGTGTAGGAGCAGAACGAGACCTCGAAAACTGACCACCTTTACCGGCCGAGAACCCGCCAGTAGTCTTCTGCTTCTTAGCTTCCGAAACCGACTCTGATTCCGGGACAGCCATCTCGATCGCCAGAGCGCGATCCTGGTATTCCTTCAAAGTGGCACACATGAGCGGTGCCATACTCTGCTTGATATGCGGCTTCATGCGCATATTGAAGTAATGGATTTTATCAGCCTCCGTCCTCACCTGATCTCTCACAAAACCCAACTGCTGATTGTAGGAAATAATGGCCTGAGAAATCGGCACATCCTGAGGTGTAGCGGTGAAAAACTCCACAATTCTGCGCCCCTTAACTGGTGGTGGACAATATTCTGCTTCCATAGCAGCCCTGAACTCCTCCCAAATGGCCCGACGATCTCTGGGCGCAACGGACTCCCACCATTCCGCAGCTTCCTTATCCAGGAGGTACTGGGCAATATGTACCCTCCTGTCTTCGGGACAAGCTACGGCATCAAAGGTCCTGGACAACTGAAAGAGCCAATTTTCCCAACCGAGGGAGTCAGAAGATCCGGAGAAACGAGGAGGGTGCATCTTAGTCACCGTTTGAATCCACTTACTAGCTTTCTCTTCAGGTGTCGGGGGCGGATTCTGGCGTCCACCCTGAGCTATCTGAGCAAGCTGGGCTACTAACTGCTGAAGTACGGCAGTAGCCCCGGCGTCGGCATTATTACCCGACGGCACTGAGTGAGAGGCTGAGTCTGCAGAGGACTGAGAAAGTGAGCCCTCTTCATTATCAGCACCTCGACCACGGCCTCGGCCGCGTCCCCTAGCTGGTCTACCACGACCTCTCAACATACTGAAAATATGAAAAGAACAAGATCAGAAAGATTCACAGTTTACAAGGTTGGTATCATAGTTCTCAATTCCGAACAACGCAATAAAACGAATACAGAAATATAAGAGTTTGAGAAGGTAGCATGATGATATTAGGCTCAACGACGGACTCTAATAACTCCACTAACAGACCCAAAAATTAACCGACAGCCTAGGTATTCAAAACCTACTCTCTGATACCATAAATGTAACACCCCAATTCACAAATGGGACATTACACGCCGTAGAACCCTCGTGAGGCCTACCAGGCTAACACATGACACATAACCACAATGAAAACCCCAAAAGATGCACTCAAAAGTAAATAGGGCCGTGGCCTCGGCCAAAACATTTCAACGGAGTACATGAAACATAATGTAAATATCAATTCATTGCCCACGCAGGGGACTTAAACCAAGTTCAGAAATAAACAGTTTAACTCCAATACTCAACAAATGCAATGACAAAACATAAAAAAAAAAACAATACAGACTCGAGCCACTATCATCAAGCCAGCCCATCCTTTGCGTGCATGTCCCGTGCCTGCTCCTCAGCTCTCCCGGTACCTGAAATGCATAAGACGCATTTCCCCCATTTAAGGGGTTAGCATTTGAATAGCTAGTGCAAGTACACAATTACACAACATTATACACATACACGATTCAAAGCGAACAAACCGTCAGAAAAATCATTTTGAAAATCAATATTCCGGAATATCACATTTGCACCAAAACAGTATATCAACAAGTTTTCCACATCACAATTATCCACACTTGGTAACTCGCGACCGTACCCATTAGTATCGGCCCCCAGAGGTCCCGTCGGACCGTCCCCAGGTGAGAAACCACTTCCGCGGCCTTACCCATTAGTATCGGCCCCCAGAGGTCCCGTCGAACCGTACCCAGGTGGAAGAACATCAACGCACGCACCCAAGTCCACTTTCGTGGCCGTACCCATTAGTATCGACCCCCAGAGGCCACATGCCATCCCCAGGTGGAAGAGAAACAATCACATTCATTCAACAATACCATTTACATCATTCGCATCAAAATCATACGCACATAACGAAATGTAATACATGTACTTGCCTTGGATGACACGACGCGAAGAAAACGGCGAAAGGAAAGGTTTTGGTCCGAACAATCTTCGCAAATCTGGTCCTAACAACAATAGAGACTCAATCAACTACAATTCCACTGAGAAATCACGAATTAATCGATGTTCTATCCTAAGGGACAATCCGCTGAACACTATTGAGGCATAAAGTTCAAATTCGATCAACGAAGGGGAAAAACTTGGAATTTATCCGCTAAAGTTCTAGGAAAACATAACACCATGGTTACCCAACTAATATTCATCATTAATCGAAGCAAAAACGAAAGGAAAAATGAACAATAGACAAGAACCCTAAAATTAGGTATAATGACCAAATACCTCAATTCAACGATGGAATGGTGGAAGGAAGATGATTGATTCGTGTTAGAATGTCCAATTCCGAGTTACAAGATGCTAGAATGCAATATTGAAATCGCCCAAAAACGCGATGAGGGGGTGGAGAGACGGAAGAGAAATGAGAAATGGGGTTAAAAACACCCGTCTGTCCTTTATATACTAGACAGAACACGGCGCAACAAACGGTCCAAATAGCGCCGTGTTGGCGCCGTGTTCTTTGGCCGTGGGCGACCCCTGTGCGACACGGCGCACAGACACGGCGCAAAATGCCGCGGGTCTTGCGCCGTTTCTCGGACAGTGATCGACCCCCTGGGCGACACGGCGCAAAATGCCGCGGGTCTTGCGCCGTTTTGCACAGGTCCTGACAGACACCATTCTGGACAGAAACAACGCTACCAAAAACGAAAAAGACGATCACCAAAACATGATATACCGACCCAACCATCCGAGGAAAAATACACACAACGAGAAACAATAACCAGTAACCCAAAACGGTCCGAGGTACACGATCAAAACCGAACAAGGAACAAATTTCCTAAACTTATAGGAAATTACAAAAACGGCCCAAACATCCGTAAATCACGATACAACGTCGGATTAACAATTCGAAACTCACAACATGCTCTACTCAACCATACGAACTCATGGAAATCGGAAAATGACGAAATCGAACGAGTTTAACGAGAATCGAATACACATGCGACAAAATATAACTCAGGATGAAATTACGTAAAAACATCATCGAGACTCGTCCAAATGGAGAAACTCCAAGAACAAAATAGATTCACAATTCCAAAACAGTGTCAAGCGAGTTGTCCGAAACGAATAAACACCAAAAATAGAAATTACTAAAAATCGAAAATGCGGATATTACATTGACACGCTTTTTGTGTAACTATCGCAAGTGCACGATATCGTATCAAGTAGTAAAGTGGACTTTTTGAGTCCGGTTTATCGATCCCACAAGGAAGTTATGTTATAATTTGAATTATACACTATTAGTCTATTTTTATAGATACTTAATATGAGTGAAACACACAATTAAAAAGTTTGGTTTAATAATTGCAAAGAAATTGCAATAATAGTTCTAATATTATAAGGAAATAAAAAGATTGCAATATTAATAGATTGATTAATGATAAAATGAAATAGTTGGGATTACAAACTTAGTTCGTCATTAGTTATAAAAGATGTATTGGAGATCATAAGATGAATTTACTTATTATGTTGTGTAGATTCGATTTTCCTTAAAAAGACGGTTTCTCTTCGAACTATAAACGCCCCTTACATATTGAATCAATCCACTATATTTCTATGTTGATTGGCTTCAATACATAGCATTAGGATTTGTGAAAATAACTCAATGAATCATCTAAGGACTAGGGTATATTTCTATCCCCTAGAACAACTTAGAGTGAAGATCATTTGATCTAATCAAACATATTTTCTTTCAAACATATGAAGATCATAAATATCTTCATTAATTGGCCAAATAAATAAAGATTGTTAAAACAATGAAAATCACACACAATAATAAGTAATTCATAATATATCTTTATACAAATATAAATAACATGACTAACCTTGTTTATAATCCCAACTTAAGAAACTTAGCCCATAAAGGGTTTATTACACATATTACAAGCTTTGGTGGTCATTCTTAGTTGAATCAAGAGAAAGAATTGATCCTAACTCCCTTAGTAGATAAAGGAGATAGAAGCAATAAACTCTCTGAACAACATGTACTACACCACACTTACAAAGATCACTCAAGAACACAAGTGTGTTCTTCACACAAAAAGAAAAGTTTACAAGAAAATGGAAAATTATATGATGAATGGTGAATGATGAAGGATCTAAGGGGTCTATTTATACACCTAAAGTCATCTAATAGCTCCAAAACTACAAGATTATTACATTATATCGGATCAATGCCACCATCCCCTCAATAATACACAAAAAGTATAAAAATTAGACAAATCATAGCAATCTGTCAAGAGTTACGGCCGTAACATTCGTGAGTTACGGCCGTAACTAGGTGACTTACTACGTAACCCCGAATGTTACGGCCGTAACGTGGCTTCGTAAATTTGCTCATTTGAAGCTTTGATAGTTACGTTTTAGCCTGAATTCCTCGACTTTGCGTTTTGCCCCGGATCTTCTTCTGATGATAACTTTTGATATATAACTCGATTTTGAATCCTAAAGACCGCCGAATTCGTATCGGAAAGCCCTACAACATGAATATATCAAAATTCAATAAATAGAATATTTATTAAACATGTTGTTTCTTGAGTAATTCAGTTATTTAATCCGATCATCATCCGATAAAAATAAAATTATTAAAACTAATAAATTAAAAGCAAAAAACGAGTAGACTAGCTCAATTATGGGTAAATTTTATCGATACAAACCATGGATAAGTGTACAATAATGACACTTATCACACCCCCAAACTTGAATTCTTGCTAGTCCCGAGCAAGACTCTTTATTATTCACACTCCAAAAATAAAAATAAAAATAAAAAAAATAAGAAAATTAATACACACATAAATTAAAATATAAAAAGAGAAAAGGAGATCAAAATGCCATTAATAAACAACAACCAGCTTTATACAGTAGATAGAAATGAATCAAGATTCCAAATAAATCTACTAATATTTTTGAAGTTAAAACACGGTTTTTATTTTGTAATTCCAAAATGTAAGGTTTTCCCCCCAAAAGGTTGATTATTTCTTTCCCACTCGTGATACACACGACTCCCTTTAATGGTTGCTCTCGATCACTCGTTTATTTTTCGACTCAATATGAAGAAGAATTTCATTGGCGTCATCAAATATTGTGATTTTTACAAAATTGAGTGTATTGAAATTTAGCTGCTAATTAATTCAAATCTGCTCATCAACTACATCCCTTTTAGTGATAGCTTTCACACCGTTATTTGCTAACGTGTAGCTCTTTTCACTAACACAATTTCTATCTCATTTTTTTTTTCGTAAAAAGGTGATAGCTTTCACACCGTTATTTGCTAACGTGTAGCTCTTTTCACCAATTTTTCCTGAGACGGCAGCTACGCACCAACAATGGTTAGTCCTTTATTTTTCGCAAAATTTAAGACTTCCAAAATTAGGCATTATTCTTTGCTCAAAACTTCTCCTTTTCGTCATTTATTTTTTTTAGATGATAGTTTTCACACCGTTATTTGCTAACGTGTAGCTCTTTTCACCAATGACTCCTTTTTTTAGGGAATAGAATTTTTGCAGAAAATCATTTTTTAGTTAAGCATGAAAAATCAAAAACTCCACAAATTAAGTAAATTTCAGTTTTATTTTTCATTAACCAATTGATTTTTCTTTTCTCAAGGTAACGAATGACTCGATTTTATATGATAATTACAAGGCTTGGAAAGAGAGATTAAGGCTCAAAAAAAATTTTTTGGAATATACAATTTTTTTACCGGTTAAAACGATTTTAGAAGTTTGTATATAGCTAATTTATTGGTGTTATGGCCAGATCTAAAAATCTCAAAAATCAAAATACTATAAATATATTTATATATATATATACTAAACCTAATCAATGCCAAATAATAAAAACACACCACAATGAAAATCCAAATAAAAATCATAGTTCAAAAACCACAAAATAAACACACAAGTATGAAAACATCACCCCCAAACTTATAAGTAAAACTGTCCCGAGTTTTTTAAAAAAAAAAAATATAATAGCATGCGAGAAAACAGAAAACTCCCTGAAATTTTAGTTTTGTGATCCTCCAGGTGTGTCGTCAGGGATGTTTAGAAAACGGAAAAGCTTTTCAAAGCGCTTCTCCGTTTCTAATTGTCGCTCGAGTATTTCATTCTGATTTCTCATAATTTCAGCCTGGGATGTTTCTAATCCCTGAACTCTTTCAAGCAAATTTTCCTCAAAAGCCGTCAACTCATAACCGGCATCTTCATCGGCCTCATATTCCTCTTCCTCGCTACTCTCCTCTTCCGGTTCCAAACGTGCCCGTTTGCTTCTCAATTGAGTACTTCGAAAAATACTACTCCGGCCATTCAATCGATCCCCATGTGTTATAATATCACCCCCTGCCGAAATTTTGACTCTCTGGCTCCTGCAAATACCGGTGATAAGGCAGGGGTATGGCATTTTCTGCCTAGTCGGTACCATGCCGGCATAGTGACAAATAGTAGTGTAAATGTGAGTACCCAAATCCATTTTTACCCCTCGGCGGATAGCATATAAACCTCGCAGGTGGCCAATGGAAACCGTCGTCAGAGTCGAAGTCGGGTAAATACTCCATTGCCCACATCCATAAATACCAAGCATCATCCATAAGGTCCGCTTGGTTGTATCGGGTTTGATCATCCCAATACTGTCATGCAACTCGCTCACTAACGCCAGTAAAACTCTATCATCCGGCACCTCTTCATTAGGCAAGATATTAATGTCAACCGCGTTAGTACCATTAACCCCCAAAAACTTGTTAATGACATCCGGTGAAAAATTTATCGATTTCCCATTCACAGTAGTCTGATGATAAGTAGGTGACCCTACCTGCCCAATGGACTTGTTGAAAGAATTGTAAAAGTTTAGGGTCAAGGTCGGGTTACTATTTGGGAGATCGGAAACGAACTTCTCCCAGCCGTTGTCTAAGAATTTTTGGATGAAAGGGGTAGTGATTGTGTTTCTATCCGCATGGCCGATGAAATCATCAAGATTGAACAATCTTTCCTTAATGCACTTCGTGTTTTGCTTTCTTTGTGGCGGTGCCGAACCTTGAGATGACGAGCCGACCTTTTCTTTTCCTTTTGTTGATTTCTTCGGTGCCATCCCTGAAATTGAACAAAATCAACTTCTTTTCATCACACGACTATAATCATCAAGCAAAACCAATAAAAACATAAAAAAAATTCAAAGATTTTCGTTGTGGCATTTATTTCGGACACCTTGAGTTCATAGTTTTTTAACAAGTTTTTCTTATTCAAACTCAAATCCATAAAGCCACCACAAATCAATGAATCAAATAACGATACAAATGTCAACAATACTCACAAATGAACAAGATTTAATCAACGAATCATACGGAAATAAGAATCGAAAAACAAATATGAAGAGAAAAACTACAAACTAAAACTCAAGAATATATAAATTGAAACAATGATTGAAAGAGAACCTGATGATTATGTGTGAATGTTGATATGTTAATGAATTGTATTGATGAATTTGAGTTTTTTAGCAAGTAGGGATTGATAGGGGGAAAAAATCGCTCTCCCGGCCGCTTGTGTCTCGTCTGGTGTGTGTGAAGTGTTTAAGGACGGTTTTTTTTTTTTTATACAGACTACTAGTTACGGCCGTAACATATACAAGTTACGGCCGTAAGTTGCTTTCGTTTTTCAAACAGGTTTTAAGATACGGCCGTAACACAAAGAAGTTACGGTCGTATGTGACGTTCGTTTTTTTTTTAAGTGGCAGTTTTTAAAGATACGGCCGTAACGTACACTAGTTACGGCCGTAATGCGCTTTCGTAAAAATATAATTGGACAACATACGGCCGTATCTAATAACTTACGGCCGTATTTATTTATATTATTATTATTATTATTTTTTTTTTTTTTTTTAAAAAAAACAAGATTATAATTATTATATGTTTGAGAATAATGAAAGAAAGACTCCCTGGATTTTATGAACGATCTGATCCTTGCTGTTGTTGTTGAATCCTTCCGTGTTACCCCCAAACTTATTTGCGAAATAATAGAGATTGGGTTGCCTCCCAATAAGCGCTTTGTTTAACGTCCTTAGCTTGACTTCTTGTCAGATTAATTAGGTATTTCCAGCATTATGATTGATTTTGCTGTCGAGAATTCTCCTCCCAGATATGGCTTTAACCGTTTACTTTGAAACTCCCGTCGGTTGTATTATAAATCTCCACAGCTCCATGAGAAAACACCTCTTTGATCGTGTAAAGGCCTGTCCATTGTGATCGTAGCTTACCCGGAAACAGACGCAGTCGTGCATTAAAAAGCAGAACTTGGTCTCCTGTTTTAAAATCTCTTCTTAGAATTTTGTTGTCATGCCATCTTTTCGTTTTTTCTTTGTAGATTTTGGCATTTTCATATGAGTCGAGTCGGATTTCATCCAACTCATTTAATCAATGACAACCTTTTCTTTCCACCCAATGCTCACAAAGTTTAGTTTTTATAGCCCAAAAGCTCGATGTTCAAGTTCTACCGGGCGGTGACAGCTTTTCCAAAACAGATTTAAATGGAGACATGCCTATCGGTGTCTTATAGCCGCTCGTAAGCCCAGAGCGCATCATCCAGCCTTTTTCGACCAATCTTTTCGAGATGAGTCGACTGTCATCTCAAGTATACGTTTGAGTTCACGATTGGAAATTTCGACTTGTCCACCGGTTTGTGGGTGATAAGAGGTAGCGACACGGTGTTTTACTCCGAATTTGGTCAATAGAGCCTTAACACGGTGATTGCGAAATGAGATCCGCCATCACCGATAATAACTCTCGGAGTTCAAGCGAGTGAATATATTTTTCTTTAGAAAATTTACCACGACCTTAGCTTCGTTTGTTGGTAATGCAAATGACCTCCACCCATTTCGATACGTAGTCAATGACTACAAGGATGTATTCATTAGAGAATGATGATGGAAAGGGTCCCATGAAATCAATTCCCAAACGTCGAAGATTTCAACTTCAAGGATGAAATTCATTGGCATTTCATTTCTTTTGACATGTTTCCATGTCTTTGGCACCGGTCACACTTCGAGACAAGTGTATGTGCATCTTTGAACAGTGGGCCAATAGAATCCTGCTTCAAGAATTTTTGTCATTGCTTTTGAACCTCCAAAATGTCCTCCATAGTGAGAGGAATGACATCTTTCTAATACCTTCTCCATTTCTTCTTCCTAGATGCATCTCCTGATGATTTGATCAGTCCTCGTCTCGAACAATGAGGATCTTCCCAAGAATAGTATTTCAACTCGGAGAAGAATTTTTCTTTTGATGATGGGAAAAATTTGGGTGAATTATTCCACTAACAAGGAAATTAACGATGTCGATACCATGGTGCATTTTGTTTTTCCAGGATATTAGAGATTTGGAATGCTTGTTCATCCGAAATACTTCATTTATTTCCTTCTCTTGAGCATTGTTTTGGTCGAGTCTAGAGAGATGATCCGCCACTTGGTTTTCTGTTCCTTTCTGTCTCGATTTCTATGTCGAATTCTTGCATAAGTAGAACCCATCGGATTAGCCTTGACTTTGCATCTTGCTTTGTCATTAAATATTTCAAAGCTGAATGATCGGTGTAGACTATGACCTTTGATCCCAATAAGTAGGATCGAAATTTGTCAAAGGCATAAACCACTGCAAGCATCTCTTTTCGGTTGTTGTGTAGTTCAGGTGAGCATCATTCATAGTCCTGCTAGCATAATGGATCACTTGCATCATTTTGTCCTTCTTCGGCCCAAGACGGCCCCTACGGCATAATCACTTGCATCGCACATTAAAATGAAAGGAATAGTCCAATCTGGAGAAATGATGATTGGAGCCGATGTAAGCTTATCCTTCAAAGTTGTAAAGGCCACGTGGCATTCATTTGTGAAAAGGAATGGTGTATCTTTCTCAAGCAAAGAACAGAGAGGTTTTGCTATTTTTGAGAAATCTTTTATAAACCTCCGATAGAATCCGCATGTCCGAGAAAACTCCTTACTCCTTTCACCGAAATTGGTGGAGGAAGTTTTGCAATCACTTGGATCTTTGCCTTATCGACTTCAATTCCATGTTGTGAGATTCTATGGCCAAGTACGATTCCTTCTGGACCATGAAGTGACATTTCTCCCAATTGAGAACTAGATTTGTGTCTTCACATCTTTCCAAGACCATGCCTAAGTGAATTAGGCATTTATCAAATGAATCTCCAAAACCGAGAAATCGTCCATGAAAACTTCAATGAATTTTTCAACCATGTCTCGAGAATATTGACATCATGCATCTTTGAAATGTGGTGGAGCATTGCACAATCCGAATGGGATTCTTACGTAGGCAAATGTTCCATAAGGGCATGTGAATGTTGTTTTCTCTTGATCTTACGGGGCTATTACGATTTGGTTGTACTGAATAGCCGTCGAGAAAACGAGTAAGAATGTCCCGCCAATCTATCTAGCATCCGATCAATAAATGGGAGTGGAAAATGATCTTTTCTTGTCGTCTTGTTTAGTTTCGTAATCAATGCACATTCTCCATCCCGTGATCGGTCGTGTTGGTATAAGTTCATTGTGCTCGTTCTCAATGATCGTGATTCCACTCTTTTTGGACACCATATGCACGGGGCTCACCCATGGACTATCCGAGATTGGATAAATGATTCCTGCGTCAAGTAATTTAAGAATCTCTGCCTTCACAATTTCCTTCATGTTTGGATTCAAACGTCGTTGATGCTCAATTGAAGGTTTGCAGTCATCTTCCATCAAGATTTTGTGAGTGCATATAGAGGGGCTTATTTCTCTAATGTCTGCAATAGTCCATCCAATTGCTCTTTTGTGATTCCTCAATACCCTTAGTAATTTCCCTTCTTCAAGTTTGGTCAATATGTTAGATATGATGACCGGAAGTGTTGAGGAAACGCCCAAGTAAGCGTATCTCAAATGTGTGGGTAGAGGTTTGAGATCAAGTGTTGGAGCTTCTTGTAAAGAAGGGAGGGGTTTAGCGGAGCTTTTCCCCAATTCTTCAAAATGTGGATGCTTTCTTAAGGTTGGTAGTGCTTCCAGATAGTTAACTGTTTCGGCCAAGTGATATTCTTCTTCCATCTTTGGTTAGAGAATTTGCTACACATGTCTCAAGAGGATCTTTAGATAGAATTTTCTCTAAAGACTTGTTCACCATGGCTTCAATTGTGTCTATTTTTAGACAATACTCATCTGTGGAGGGTTGATTCAAAGTTTTTAAGACATCGAAGATGACATGTTCGTCTTCCACTCTGAGAATTAGCTTTCCTTCATAGACGTCAATAAGAGCACGTCCGGTTGCGAGAAATGGTCGTCCCAGAATAATGGGAATATCCTGATCTTCTTCCATGTCGAGGATGATAAAATCTGCTGGGAATATGAATTTATCAACTTTGACGAGCACATCTTCAACTATCCCACGTGGATATTTGATTGACCGATCGGCTAATTGTAGTGAAACTGTTGTTGCTTTTGCTTCTCCCAAATTCAATTTGTTGAAAATTGACAGGGGCATCAAGTTGATACTTGCCCCTAAATCACAAAGAGCTTTGCCAAAATTTACTTCACCAATTGTACACGGGATTGTGAAAGTTCCCGGATCTTTTAGCTTGGGTGGCAACTTCTTTTGTAGTATTGCGCTACATTCCTCTGTTAGCATGACAGTTTCGTATTCTTCAAGCCTTCGTTTGTTTGAAAGAATATCTTTCATAAATTTGGCATAGCTTGGCATTTGTGCTAGAGCATCGGCAAAAGGAATGTTGATGTGTAGCTTTTTGAAGATTTCCAAGAATTTCCCGAATTGAGCATCGAGCTTGTGATTCTTCAACCGTTGAGGAAATGGGATAGGTGGAACATAAGTTTTTGTAGCAATTGGACCTTTTTGAGATGAAGGTCTGTCAGATTCTTTTTGTTTATTTTTTGTTTTCCGGATGGTTTTCCATAGAAATTTGAACATGCACTCCACTTCTTGTTGTGATAGCTTGGACATTTTCCCTTGGATTTACCTCGGTATTGCTAGGTAACATGCCTTGAGATCTTTCTCAAAGTATTTTGGCCATTTGGCCAACTTGTGTCTCAGTTTTTAATTGAAGCATCATTGCGTTGTTGATACTTGATTGTTGTTCATTAGCTTCGTGATTGCTTCTTCCCATCCGGCTTCTTTTCTTGATGCGTTGGATTCAACACATTGTTGTTGTTTGCATAAGAAAAATTTGGATGATTTTTGTATCTGGATTGTATGTTGGCCCGTAAGGATTGTATGCTTGCCTTTGGAAATTCGAGCATACGCCACTTGTTCAGTGGTGGTGGTGGACTGTTCTTGTTGCACTAAGGGACGAGATAGTCTTTGTTGTGAGTTGCTCCACAAATTTCACATGAAAAAGCTGAAATTTGTGGAGTTTGCACCGTCTTCACAGTTGAGGAGTTGAAAAGACATTTCCTCGACTTTCTTTGATAGAGCTTCAATTTTTGCCAACATAAGTGAATAAGAATCCACTTCAAAAACACCATTTGGTTTCTTTTGGATATTTACGTCTGGCCATCTTGCACTTTGTTCACTTATAACCTCAAAAAGATTATAAGCCTCTTTCATAGTTTTGTTTCCCGGTGAGCCATTTGATGATGAATCCACATTGGCTCGGCATGAAGGTAAAATTCGAATAGAAGTAATTGACTTGTGCTCCCAAATTGAAACCATGGTTAGGACATTTTCGTAGCATATCCTTGTATCTCTCCCATGCTTCGTGGAATGATTACGAATCTTGTTGTGAAATGTAGAGATTTCGTATTTGAGTTTCGCCACTTTTATTGGTGGAAAGTATTTAGTGGTGAATTTTTGGACAAATTCGGGCCAATTTGTTATGCTTCGTGGTGGCAAAGTATCTAGCCACTCTCTTGCTCTGTCCTTCAAAGTGTGCACGAAAAGTCTCATTTTGATCGCCTCGTCATTTACATTTGGATATTTGAAATTTCCACATATTTCCACAAAGCGGTTAATATGGAGATATGGATTTTCGTCGGTTCTTCCATAGAATGAGTTGTTGTTGGAGAAGAGATTGATGACATCTGGCGAATTTGAAAATTGTCCACTCCAAATGGTGGATAGATTACACTTGATTGAACGCTCAAAGATGGGGGTTCATGAATTCCCAAAGAGCATGTTGTCTTCATCTATTTCCTCAATAGGATATTGTTGATGTTGAATGTTTTGAACATTAGGTATTCCCCACCGGAGGAATTCTTTCGTTATCATTTCCTTGGGGAGACGTGGATTTAGTTCGTCCGCCATTGATGGTGAAGAAATAATGTTTTTCTTTTGTTCTCTTCGCCTTCTTCTATATGTGGCTTCGATCTCGGGATCTAGTAAAACTAAATCGCGATTGTATGTCCTTCGCATAGAAAAGGGAATCTACAACAAAGAAAAAGTTGTATTTATAACAATAGTTAATAATGTAATTTTTTCAAATATAACTTATACTGCCCCGGAAACGGCGCCAAAAACTTGACACGCTTTTTGTGTAACTATCGCAAGTGCACGATATCGTATCAAGTAGTAAAGTGGACTTTTTGAGTCCGGTTTATCGATCCCACAAGGAAGTTATGTTATAATTTGAATTATACACTATTAGTCTATTTTTATAGATACTTAATATGAGTGAAACACACAATTAAAAAGTTTAGTTTAATAATTGCAAAGAAATTGCAATAATAGTTCTAATATTATAAGGAAATAAAAAGATTGCAATATTAATAGATTGATTAATGATAAAATGAAATAGTTGGGATTACAAACTTAGTTCGTCATTAGTTATAAAAGATGTATTGGAGATCATAAGATGAATTTACTTATTATGTTGTGTAGATTCGATTTTCCTTAAAAAGACTGTTTCTCTTTCGAACTATAAAACGCCCCTTACATATTGAATCAATCCACTATATTTCTATGTTGATTGGCTTCAATACATAGCATTAGGATTTGTGAAAATAACTCAATGAATCATCTAAGGACTAGGGGTATATTTCTATCCCCTAGAACAACTTAGAGTGAAGATCATTTGATCTAATCAAACATATTTTCTTTCGAAACATATGAAGATCATAAATATCTTCATTAATTGGCCAAATAAATAAAGATTGTTAAAACAATGAAAATCACACACAATAATAAGTAATTCATAATATATCTTTATACAAATATAAATAACATGACTAACCTTGTTTATAATCCCAACTTAAGAAACTTAGCCCATAAAGGGTTTATTACACATATTACAAGCTTTGGTGGTCATTCTTAGTTGAATCAAGAGAAAGAATTGATCCTAACTCCCTTAGTAGATAAAGGAGATAGAAGCAATAAACTCTCTGAACAACATGTACTACACCACACTTACAAAGATCACTCAAGAACACAAGTGTGTTCTTCACACAAAAAGAAAAGTTTACAAGAAAATGGAAAATTATATGATGAATGGTGAATGATGAAGGATCTAAGGGGTCTATTTATACACCTAAAGTCATCTAATAGCTCCAAAACTACAGCATTATTACATTATATCGGATCAATGCCAGCCATCCCCTCAATAATACACAAAAGTATAAAAATTAGACAAATCATAGCAATCATCAAGAGTTACGGCCGTAACATTCGGGAGTTACGCCGTAACTAGGTGACTTACTACGTAACCCCTGAATGTTACGGCCGTAACATGGCTTCGTAAATTTGCTCATTTGAAGCTTTGATAGTTACGTTTTTAGCCCAGAATTCCTCAGACTTTGCGTTTTTGCCCCAGATCTTCTTCGGATGATAACTTTTGATATATAACTCTGATTTTGAATCCGGAAAGACTGCCGAATTCGTATCGGAAAGCCCTACAACATGAATATATCAAAATTCAATAAATAGAATATTTATTAAACATGTTGTTTCTTGAGTAATTCAGTTATTTAATCCGATCATCATCCGATAAAAATAAAATTATTAAAACTAATAAATTAAAAGCAAAAAACGAGTAGACTAGCTCAATTATGGGTAAATTTTATCGATACAAACCATGGATAAGTGTACAATAATGACACTTATCATACATCACGAAGGAGGCTCTACTCGAGACTCTTACACAGCCCGACTCCGACTGGGAGAGGCGCACCCCAGCTTCTTTCACCTTCTACTTTAAGAGCTCGCGCCTCAGTCGGTTCGGGCGAGCCTGGTTATACTTCATCTGCGCACGTATAGCTCCCACCTCGCAGATACGATCTGTTTTGCTCTCTCGAGCCCGTACATTATATGCTATCACCTCCGAGATGCGATTCGATGTGGCTCCTCTCCTGGTCCGATCTATCTTCCAGTGTATTCAGGGAGGGGCCAAGACGGGGCTGAAGCACCCCTCTCTTATCTGCGCTCTGTGCCGGCAGTCGGGGATGACGTGGTCGGACGACGAGCCGATGCTAGCTCCCCAGGGCCCGATTGATCACCGCATCATTTCGCATTTCGACCAGTTGGGAGGAGCGCAGGCACACGCTCGGGGGCAAGGATTTCTACTTGATGAGGCCCACGAGGGGTCCCCCGAGCCTCTTCCGCTGACACAGGGGCAGGCAGATGCCAGCCCGCCGCCCGACAGAGAGCACTTGCAGGTGATGTTCGACGGGTTGAGAGAGGAGATGAGGAGAGAGAGAGAGAGTCTTATGGCTACCATGAGAGAGATGTGCCGGACGGAGAGAGAGAGCATCATTTCTGCCGTCCGAGATGAGATGAGAGAGCAGGCCCGCCGGGCCAACCAGCGTGAGACGAGGCGTCTGGCAGCGAGGGATGCCTACCACCAGGAGCACCTTGCTGCATCGACGGCCCACATTATGCACCCGGACGGGCCATTTATTCCACCTGCTCAGCCAGCCACACCGCCCTCCTCGCCGGACGACGCCGGCGCCAGTTCGTGAGCGGACTATAGGGGAGTACTTGACCTTCTTCCTTTATTGCAAATTACATTTTGTGTACATCGAGGTCAATGTACGTCCTAAGTTTGGGGGGAGGGTTACTTTCTGTTGATATACTTATTGCTGTACTTATTTCGTTTGCACTTTCGTTATTTTTAGTTATCTTTTTGTTGCTAGCCTTGCTTGTCATGATGTTACTCTTATTCGTGAATTTTTCGTGCTTCTTTTTGTGTGAAACTGATGTTACAATACTGATTTCTCTCTGAAGAAACGGTTGAGTTTTAGTTGAGTTGCAGTTAGTGATTTCTGTTTCTGTTAAGTCTTCATTTAGGTCCGAAATTTTTTCGTTTTTGTAGAAATCTTAGCAGATAAGAAAGGAGACATACGTGTTTTCAAATCGCCGCCTATACGTTTGGTTATACTTTTTGGTTAGTTATTCGTCCAGTAACATAAGTCGTGTTGGCACTTAATGTGAGTTTAGAGTCGGACAGTTTTTCCCAAAAGTCGAGTTAGTATTTGTTCTATGATGGGAAGTCTAGTAACCGGGGGTATTCGCGTGACCCGTTGTTTACTCTCGCGTAAAACGACGACCCTGATTAGACTAGTGGTTTAGGGATTTTGCATGTGCCGATGATAGGGAGCCTAGTAACTGGGGGTATTCACGTGTCCCGTTGTTTACTCTCGCGTAAAACAGCAACCTTGAATCGGACATGCGGGAATAGCTATTCGAGTTGTTTCTCCGCTGTGGAGGGGAACTTAGTAACTAGAAGCATCCATGAGCCC
This sequence comes from Orobanche coerulescens, assembly GCA_033398695.1. Lineage (NCBI taxonomy): Eukaryota > Viridiplantae > Streptophyta > Magnoliopsida > Lamiales > Orobanchaceae > Orobanche > Orobanche coerulescens. Next base: position 188,009,578 of record CM065804.1, on the reverse strand, counting down.
CATGAGTGTCTTTTACGTCAAATGGTTCCCCAATACATGAGAATGGAATTCCACCCTAGGATTATCCCGATGAAATATACCGAGATCCGAACCTAGTGGTCAACTCGAATCATCTTATTGAGCATATATAAGGGAATACTGTCCGAGGATTATTTTGTATGAAACTCTTGAAATTTTTTCCACTAGACTGTGGGATTGGGCGAGTTAGCTTGTTTATTTTAACCCTTCATATTGGCGGTCGATTAAATTCACACTTGTTAATCTTTGAGCTGGATTTTCTTCATGAACGATTGATTAGGACTGAAGTTGGTTACTTTGTGGAATCAGTGTCCTGGATGTGACTCACTATTACGATACTTGTACTATTCTTTAAGATTTTCAGGATGGTATTGATTAGGTTGAGCACTATGAGTTGCACGATTACTCACGATATTCTTTTGTTGACATTGATTATTTTTGCTTGAGGACAAGCAAAGGCTCAAGTTTGGGGGTATTTGTTAGTCGTATTTTTATGCACTTATTTATCATTATTTTGTATTCTTTTTGTGAGTAAATCTGCATAAATGAGCCTTTAATGCCCTATTATTTTATGTTTTGCAGGAAATTGGAGTCCGAAAGCTGAAACGATGAAAAACGAACGAAAATGGCGAATTTTGGCCTGGGGCCGCGGCACACGCAGAGGACCAGCAGGCACCAGAGTAGACTGTAGTCTGAGCCGCGGTACAGATATAGTGAGCCGCTGCCTAGAGGAAAATTATAGCGCCCAGGTTTTTATCGGAGTGCCGTGAGCCGCAGCACAGATTAAGTGAGCCGCGGCACCCGGGGCGGTTTTGGTGTGCTCCGCGTGGGTTTGGGCCGTTTTGAAGCCGATTCTCGACCTAATCAGACGGACGCGTTTTGGAGGATGCTTAGAGCTATAAATAAGGGTTTAAGATCATAATTAGGGATTATCTTGGGAGGATCGTTCAATCTTGGAATCATAGGAAGATCGCTGAAGCAGAAGACACCAAGAGTAGAGGGCGAAAGCCAGAAGAACGAAGGAATCCGAGTCTTTATCTGCGTTTGATTTCAATGCTTTCATTCATTATTTCTGTATTTTTATCTTTTAGCATGTCACGCTAAAACCCAGTTCTAGGATTTTGATGAAACCAAAGTTTTGACGGATTTGCTTTTGATTATCTATATAATTCCCTTTTTCTGTTGAGTTTTCCCAATCAATTTTAATGCTTTCAATTGTCTGGCCAATAATTGGATTGTTTTAATTACGCAACTCGAATCGGGAGAGGAGAGTAGGTGAGGAACTATTGGTGAGAACCGTTTTATCTTGTGAGATAGGAATATACTCATAGGAACTACGTGACTTTTGGAGATTTTTTGCTTTTTGCCTATTGTCGAATTAATTCACCTAGGGATAGAGTGCGTTATTCGCCTTTAGAAAAATCTATTGATCTCGGGAGAGGCGGTAGAGTATTTTAGCAATCTTCGCCTTCAATAAATTGGGGAAATCATTAACTTCAGATAATCGAGAGTAAATTCGGATAAACCGAGGTGGATTCACAATCCTAGACTTTTTCATTATTTGATTTTCTTTCTTCGAGCGATCGTTTTTCTGTTTATTATTGATTTTTTTTAGTTATTAATTGCAACCCAACTTTCGACTGTTCAAATAAAATTAAAATACATAAAAGTCGGTACTTAGTGATTCAGTCCTCGTGGGAACGATACTCACTCATCACTTTATTACTTTTCTACGATAACGTGCACTTGCATTTAACGAAATATCGCAACACCGAGTCACCACAAAAGGGCGCACAACACGGGGCAAACTGGGCCATTTTTCATCGCCGTTTTCGGGCTGATATTTGTGGAATTTTCCACATTTAGCATCTTGTGAGCTCAACAACTATATAAGAAGTCAATGATCTGAAAATCAAGACATGCAAGGAAGATCAAGTGTGAATCAAACACCAAAGACTTGTCAAAGATGCCACAAATTAAATAATCAATTGTATTCTTGAAAATCACCTATAAAAGGACATCTTCATCCATTGCAAAATCAATCTCATCTTCTTGCTAAGAAATACTCCTTTCTTTTAGCAATATATTTTCCTTAAAAACTCTCAATTTTAGTTTGTATTTCATTTTTGGTTTGAAGTTTTTCTTTCATTTAGTTTGTAATTGAAAAGTGCTTGATCAATAAGTACTTAGTATTTTACTTAGTGTTTTACTTTCAATTTTTGTAAGCTTGTAACCTTTGAACAAGTTTGGAGTTATATATTGAAGTATGTTTCTTGCACTTTGATACATCATATTCAAATAAGTTTTATCTATTGTCATTAAGTTCTAGTAATTAAAAGTTTATATATATATATATATTATGTATATCAATTATTTCTATTATAATTTTAGTTTGTATAAACCAATGAGTAGCTAATCTTTCTTCCTAGGGGAAGGGGGATTTCTATTAGGTTATATATTGAGTATTTGATTGATTTACACTATTTTCAGGACTAGTTGGTTTAAATAGAGATTGATCATATCCTATTTCTACTAATGAAACCTCCTTGATTGATTGTTGAGTGAATTGGAAACATATCTTTTCAATCTATCAAGTGTTAATTTTGTTATCAACATCTTAAGATTGCGAAAGTGGTTAAGACACCTTTGAATACGAAAGTTATGAGGTGAAAAGTTGATTACTCGATGAACAATCGTTTATCCTGAAAATAGTCAAGTTAAAGAAATAAAAGGACTAATTGGTTTAAATAGAGGTTGATCATATCCTATTTCTACTAGTGAAACCTCCTTGATTGATTGTTGAGTGTATTGGAAACACATCTTTTCAATCTATCAAGTGTTAATCTTGTTATCAACATCTTAAAAAAGCGAAAGTAATTAAGACACCTTTGAATACGAAAGTTATGAGGTGAAAAGTTGATTACTCGATAAACATTCGTTTTTCTTTTATATCCGTATAAATCAATTCCTATATTTAATTAAAAACCTAATTTAATGAACCCGTAATCCCCTAGATTTTATAAATTCCCAACTCATTTTAATTCTATTCATTTTCACTAGTTAAAAGATAGAAAAATAATCTTAATATAAATAGTCTAGTAAAAATAGTAGTATTAAAAATAGTCTAGTTAAAAATAGTCTTAATATAAATAGTCTAGTATAAAAATAGTCTAGTTAAAAATAGTAGTATTAAAAATAGTCTTATATAAAATAGTCTCATTAAAATAGTCTTGTTAAAATAGTCTTATTAAAATAGTCTTATTAAAAATAGTTTAAATTAAAAATAGTGCATTTTAATTTAGTTAATTTAAAAACCAAAAAATATATTTTAGAATATTTTAGTATTTATTTCTTGCAATCTATACAAAATATTATACGAAGCCCTGCTGAGCAATCCTCGAGAGAAAAGACCTTGGTAGAACTTACCACAAACTACTTCTACCTCGTATATATTTGCGAGCGACTCAAAAACTCCTATTTTTAGGATAAGTTTTTATCGATTAAATTTTGGCACCGTTGCCGGGGATTGTTTTAGGCCAAATATATATTTTTTTTATATATTTTTGTTTATATCTTGTTATTTTATCTTTCTTTATTTCTGCATCTTTTATTCTTCTGTCCGGTCAAGTGGCGGATAACGGTACTCCGTGACTATCAAAGTCGGATTTTTCAGTTTCCCACAACAACTAATATTTGTTAATATTTTTTCTTTTTATTTTATTTTTTTTATGATGGAAGAAACTTTGAGTAGTATTGAAAAGAGATTTTCCTTTTTTAGCAAAAAAGTCATTTTAAAAATTTACAAAACAAGACTTGAAAGGATGGGGTTGCTTATGAATAAAAGCATACCTTTTGACATTAGATTCATTATTGAAGCAAAAGTGAGAATAGCAGGTGAATTCACGGAAACACCTACTAGATTTTTACCAGGGCTTGGAAAAAGTTCATATGCAAAGAAACGACGAGCAAAGATAATAGCCGTTTGCTATAAATGTGCTAGATGGAACTGTAATTTAAAATGTCGATCTTTAGGAATTCCATCTACAAACAGAGAAGATAAAATTCAGTTCATTAAGGATGGTCTGAATAAAGAGAATTTAGATAATATCGAAATTTCTCTTGACACGCATCCTAGTGGACTCGCACATTACGGAATTCGATGTTTGTGGAATAAATTCAAACCAGAATATGAACAACGTCTTGGGAATATGACGTTAAAAGACCCTGTTTGCCAATTTATAAGAAAATTAGATGGGAAGCTTCTCCCCGACTCATAGAAGGCGTTTAAGCCGTTTCTGAACGTAAAATCAGAGGAAGATGTGAGCCACAATCACAACTACTGTACATACACGTGAGTATCTTTTATTTTTGTCGTATGGTGAGATTTTCTGAATAAAAAATGTGATACGCGATAAATGCATTCATTATTCTATTGAGTAGTTGAAGCGCAATCAACGCAATCACAAACTTGTTAAACAATTATTCCTCATTTTTTCTTCTATAAATAAACATTGTGCTTGTTTCTTTTATTCATCCCTCAAACTTGTACTTTTTTTTTCCTTTTTCTCTCAAATAAGTTTCTTTTCAAAAATGGAATCATCATCTTCCACAAAAAGATTTAACTCAGTCTGCATTTTTGGTGGAGCTAGTAATAGAAAAAGAGGAATGCTTTACTGAAGCAGCCCACAACTTGGGTCGTACTTTAGGAGAAAAATGCATTCATGTAGTTTACGGAGGAGGAAGTCTAGGATTAATGGGACGAGTCACGTCGCCTATATGGAAGGAGTAAGAGTGTTGGGAATAATTCCAAAACCTCTGGCTGAAAGTAAAATCACCGGGGCAACTATTGGAGATGAGTTTAGATCTATAAATATGCAAGATCGCATAACTCACATGATAAATAATTCTGGCGCCTTTATCACCCTTCCCAGTGGTTTTGGCACCCTTGAGGAACTTTTTCATGTGGTTACCAGAGCCCAGCAAAATGTTCATCAAAAACCAATAGGTCTGCTTAATGTCAATGGTTTCTTTGATGGTTTACTATCTTTCATCGACTACTCTGCTGAAAAAAGGTTTTATTTCCGAGCGTGTTAAACGAATCATAGTCGTTGCAACAACACCAGAAGAGCTAATCAAAAAACTCACTGAATTTGTTCCTCAACCAGATCCAGCTCTAGCTAATATTGTCTGGATGGAAGATCTCACCGTCAGAAAACGAAAAGTGAATTCATTCCTCTCCCTTTGATACCCCATATCAGACCTCTTGTTATTTTTACTTTCTGTCATGTGTAAAAATCGTGCTAAATGATGGCGGCTTAAGGAGTTTCTTTTTGATCTCTTGACGCGCATCTATTCGTGATTTATGTATTGTTATTTTTATTGCCGTATTTTTTTTGTTTATAATAAAAGCATTGATGGCAGCGTAAGGCGACTCTTCAGACTTTCCTGAAGCGCATCTTAAAAATTGTGTTATACTTCCGAGTATATTTTATTTATTTATTTGTTGTTGTTTGCCTCGTATTTTTTTCATGCAGATCCAAAAAGGCGTAGCTCAAGCATCAATTTTCATAATAGGGAGTATTTTTTTCTCTCTCTTGCTTTTTATTATTATTTTTTTAAATCGAGGTTGGGGGTGGTATGTTTTGACTCTTTTGGTATGTTTGGTATTTTGGTGTGTTTAGCTTTGATTATTGTGGTGTGTTTTGATTATTTTTGTTATTTGGCTTTAATTTTTTTAATGTATATATATATATATATGTGTGTGTGTGTTTTGTTTATTTTTGAGATTTCCAGATCTGGCCATAACATTAATAAGTTAGTTATATACAAGTTTCAAAAATCGTTTTAACCGGTAAAAAAAAATTGTATATTCCAGAATTTTTGGGCCTTAATCTATCTTTCCAAACCTTGTAATTATCATTTAAAATCGAGTCATTCGTTACCTTGAGAAAAGAAGAATAAGTCGGTTGATGAAAAATAGAACTGAAATTTACTTAATTTGAGAAGTTTTTGATTTATCATGCTTATCTAATAAACGATTTTTCTGCAAAAATTCTATATCACCTATAAAGGCCTAAAAAAAAGAGAGATGGAGAATGTGTTGGTAAAAAGAGCTACACATTAGCAAATAACGGTGTGAAAGCTATTACCTAAAAAAAGAGATGGAGAATGTGTTGGTAAAAAGAGCTACACGTTAGCAAATAACGGTGTGAAAGTTATTACCTAAAAAAAAGAGATGGATAATGTGTTGGTGAAAAGAGCTACACGTTAGCAAATAACGGTGTGAAAGCTATCACCTAAAAAAAAGATGGAAAATGTGTTGGTGAAAAGAGCTACACGTTAGCAAATAACAGTGTGAAAGCTATCACCTACTAGTTCAAGTTATTAAGTCTATAAAAGGGATGTTGATTATGAGTAGATTTGACTTAATTAGTGGCTGATTTTCAATACACTCAATTAAGTGAACAATCACAATATTTGATGACGCCGATGATATTCTTCTTCATATTGAGTCGAAAAATAAACGAGTGATCGAGAGCAACCTTTAAAGGGACTTGTGTGTGTCATGAGTGGGAAAGAAATAATCAATCTTTTGAAGGGTAACCTTGCATTTTGGAATTACAAAAAAATAAAACCGTGTTTTAACTTCAAAAATTATTTGTAGATTTATTTTGGATCTTGATTCATTTCTATCTACTGTATAGAGCTGGTTGTTGTGTAGATGGCATTTTGATCTCTTTTTCTATTTATATATATATATATATATAAGTTTTGTTCTTAATTTGTCTATATATTATTTTAATTTGTGTCTTATATTTTTTTCCTTATTTTATTTTGAGTATGAATAATAAAGAGTCTTGCTCGGGACTAGCAAGAATTTAAATGTGGGGTATTTGATTAGTGCATAATTGATCTAAAAATTCATATACAAAATATTCCTTTTACGGGCATAATCGTACTGATTTGTGATTAAATATACATATTTTACAGATATGTCCAAACATGAGCTAAAAATGGTCATTTTACAGATTACTGACATCAAACGTCAAAAAGGACGGAAAACAAGACCAAAATCAACGCCGGGAATTTTCAAGGCAAAAACGACCATACAAACGGCGCAAAAAGGACCGTGTTATGTAGGCCGTTTCACATACGGCGCAACAAGGGCCGTGTCTTAGGCCGTTTCACACACGGCCGGTATTTAGCGCCGCGTCCTCGCGCGTATTCTGGAAGAGACCGAGTCACCGCAAAAGGGCGCGCAACACGGGGCAAACTAGGCCGTTTTTCATCGCCGTTTTCAGGCTGATATTTGTGGAATTTTCCACATTTAGCATCTTGTGAGCTCAACAACTATGTAAGAAGTCAATGATCTGAAAATCAAGACATGCAAAGAAGATCAAGTGTGAATCAAACACCAAAGACTTGTCAAAGATGCCACAAATTAAATAATCAATTGTATTCTTGAAAATCACCTATAAAAGGACATCTTCATCCATTGCAAAATCAATCTCATCTTCTTGCTAAGAAATACTCCTTTCTTTTAGCAATATATTTTCCTTAAAAACTCTCAATTTTAGTTTGTATTTCATTTTTGGTTTGAAGTTTTTCTTTCATTTAGTTTGTAATTGAAAAGTGCTTGATCAATAAGTACTTAGTATTTTACTTAGTGTTTTACTTTCAATTTTTGTAAGCTTGTAACCTTTGAACAAGTTTGGAGTTATATATTGAAGTATGTTTCTTGCACTTTGATACATCATATTCAAATAAGTTTTATCTATTGTCATTAAGTTCTAGTAATTAAAAGTTTATATATATATATATATATATATTATGTATATCAATTATTTCTATTATAATTTTAGTTTGTATAAACCAATGAGTAGCTAATCTTTCTTCCTAGGGGAAGGGGGATTTCTATTAGGTTATATATTGAGTATTTGATTGATTTACACTATTTTCAGGACTAATTAGTTTAAATAGAGATTGATCATATCCTATTTCTACTAATGAAACCTCCTTGATTGATTGTTGAGTGAATTCGAAACATATCTTTTCAATCTATCAAGTGTTAATCTTGTTATCAACATCTTAAGATTGCGAAAGTGGTTAATGTAACACCCCCAAAACCGTATAGGAATATTACACACCGTAGACCCTTTTCACAAGGATCTACCAGGCTAAACATCCATAAACAACCAAATGCGTGCCCGGCCAGGGTCAAACAATATAATAATACAGACCGTTAAGGTCCCTTACACATGAATACATAGACCGATGAGGTCACACAACTCCATCAACAGAACCGACTAAAACAACATTACCCATACAGGGGTCGAAGTACAATACAACGGAAGACTGAAATCAACTCTGACAACACAACAAAAATCTAAACAACTCTCGACTCTTGATTAGTATCGCAGCTCATCATCCTCTTGTACCAATCCTGTGACTGCTCCCCTGAACCTGCATGTACCTGGACGCAACACAGACATCCACCCCCCGATTACTCGGGGGTTAGTAAAACTCCACTGTTTTACTAGTGCAAGTATCAAATCATACGAAAAGTAACGAGCAACCATTAATCAAGAATCAAACACAATATTCAAGTATCAAATTATTCCCGGGGGTTTTAATGAGGGAATTTAAGCTATGAAGCATTTCGAAAATAAGTTCATCACCTCGGGAATTTTGGAATTTCAAAACCTTTAAAACTCTGAGTCCGGGTTCACCATGCCTTTCAAAAGAAGGGTTGAGGGCTTTAACCCAAATCTTGTTTCATAAATCAACAGTTCACAGTACGAAAAACATTTACTCAAGCTTAGGACTCGGTCCAATATTCATTTTCATAAAACTTTTCCTTTCAAAACTTTGATTTGAAAATAAAGATGTTCATGACACCGTGATCCACTGTCACGTGTCTCCGTAGGTTCAACAACCCGCACGGACTACACCACGCATAAATAAACAAACATAATCAATTCTGACACCGTGATCCACTGTCACGTGTCTCTGTAGGTTCAACAACCCGCACAGACTATTAACCAAACATAATCAATTCCGACACCGTGATCCACTGTCACGTGTCTCTGTAGGCTCAACAACCCACACGGACTATATCAATCACAACAATCACACACAGTCCTGACACCATAGTCCACTGCCACGTGTCACCGTAAGCCCCGTCGAGCTCACCCGGTTGGACGTACTGTGTCCGAAACTCATGGTCCACTGCCATGCGTTATCGTAGGCCTTGTCAAACCAGCATGATTGGACCTCAGTACCTCACTAAGTTCTGACCCCGTAGTCCACTGCCACAAATCCTCGTAGGTCCCGTAGAACCAACACGAGTGAACTTAGCGGTCACACACATATTCACATTCACATTTACATTACATACAACGATGAGCACAGTTAATCAATCACGCTGATCACCACAAAATCGTACATCAGACGCACATAACACAATCTCAACACTCGCAACAACTATCGCCAATCAACGACACACAACCAACATAACACACGTTCGGTTCACAATACATTGCACAACCAAGTGTACAACCATCCCATATGTACGTCGCAATCCTGCACAAATGGCACAACAGCTAACATGTATACCAATATAACACTATTATCACAAAGCCTTCAAATTGCGGAATACACAACCAATTCAAACGGAACATATTTACGAAGGCAAGCAAAATCGTTATAAATCTCATACGTGATTATTAGTCGCAAGATACAAGTCGTATAATAAGATACTTTCCTTAATAACCGTTACCGAATACCCCGAAGAACACGGTTCGACCGGGAAGCTTGTATCACGAAGAAGAGAACGAACGGAAGGGTTCCGACTCAAGTTCTTCACAAGGAATCTGACCCTAACATCATACCATCAATAAATTAACGAACGAACGAGGAAGAATAATCGAAGAACGCTCGGATTCTCTTTGTGACATTTTATCGAACACCTTCAAGGCGTCGATAAGATACTCAATAAAATGACAAATTCATGGCAATCCAACCGTGTAATAACAAGGAATTCGATATAATATAGCTTAACAATCATCAATCCATCACTATTATGTGTTAAAACGAATTAAACGAACAAATCGAACAAAATCCCCAAAACTAGATTTTAAGAAAACTTGCCTTGATTCGCTGGATTGAAGGATGTTATGTGATGATCAATCGATGATATAAACTCCAAAACTTCGTGGATTCATAGTATAACAACATGTCTTCGACTTCCCAAAGACTCCAGCCGCGAACAGGAAGGATAGGAAATGAAAACGAGTGAAAAAAACGACTGCTCGGCCATATTTTTACGCCTGCCGAACACGGCGCAGCAACCGACCCAGACTAGTGCCGTGTGTCTCGGCCGTGTATCGGCAGGCTGCCAGTCCTAGCCGACCCGGCGCAGGACACAGCGCTCGGTAGCGCTGTTTTCAGGGCCGTTTCGCACAGGTCCGACCAGCCACCTCCAAACACAAACCGAAAATTACGACAGAACCACAACGACGATCCGAACGACCCCGAAACCCGAACCTGAATACGAATCGAAGATACGGTTACGAAGTATTCGCAAAGACGAATTCGAGCACTAATAGAACACACGATTACGACCACCCGAAGGCTCGAAATTCGACAACTGAAGGTAATTACCCCAAACTTTGGGAAATTACGAAAATGGCCCAAAACGTCCGAAAATCACGATATGTGATCGAATAACCAAACCGAAGTTCACAACACGTCTAACAAAGTTAAACGGACTTACGGGAAACTCGAAACAGTAATTTCGAACGAAATTCACAAGAATCGAATTCGAGTGCGGAAAAGTCGTTAAGGAACACGGAACTCAACAAAACAATACCGAAACGAACTCGGATGGCAAAAAGTGCAGAATTAATCATTCTCAGAATGATGAAATGGTCCCAAGAGAGTCGTCGAAATGGACCTCCGCTGGAAAAAAGAAAATTACCGAAATCAGAAATTGAGGATATTACATTCTACCCTTCTTAAAAGAAGTTTCGTCCCGAAACTTAAATCAAGTAGGGAGAAGCAATATCCCGCCAGGTAAACTCAACGAGATACACAAGAACCGAAAAAAATCGCACCCAACAGCGAAACATTACAAGCAACACAAAGGGTATACGGTGTGAAGACACGCTCCACGACGACCAACACAACGCCACCGGTAGAGGCATAATAAAACCAACAAGTGACAAGTGTCATCAAACAGATAATACAATCAAGTCGATTATCCGAACAATCACAAAACACAACGATCAAAAATCAATACGATTGACCAACCCAATGGTACATCGATCGAAACGCGAGCCAATCGCTGAACAAATACGAAATTCCACCACCCAAGGGTTGGAAGATCGAAAACGAGACTAATTTCCCGAACTTAAGGGAATTACGAAGGAGTCTGATTGTTCAATAATCACGAAACGAAATCAACAAAACTAAACAATCAAACGATCGAACCACAACGATCGAGACAACAAAAATCGAACAATCATGTTCGAATCATGAAGAACAATAAAATTCAAACAACAACTCCAAGGTTCACATCTCGACTCGAGACAATATATGATCCGGTGAAAACAACAAGATGTTCATTCACATAAGATCCACAAGGAAGGGAATAGCAATTGAAAAGTCACCACGACAAACGAGTTATTCCGAAACAATACCACACTCGTTCGATCAACAAAAGCAAGCGGCAGGACAAGTTCAGAAAATATCAACGAACATAAACGAGTCGATAGAGTCGAAAATACAGAAGTTCAAAATCCGATCCACTTCGAATAAAAGAACTAGTAGAACCAAAAGATGTTACTTCTGAACAAGGTTCACAAGAATCGAACCGAACTCGGAAAAGTCACAGCGATAACCAGATCGACCCAAAACAAGATCACAGCTTGATCGAACGATGAAACTGAAATACAGAACAAGTTCAGAAGGTATCAACGAACACGAGTGAGTCGATAGACCCGAGAAAGAGGAAATGCAGAAGTCCAAAAACAATACGGGTATTACCTTCGACCTCTTATAAAAGAAGGTCGTCCCCGCAACTCACAATAACGGAAACAAGGCAACAACACAAAAGCAGTCGACGGAAACATTTCCCATGGGCCTCTTAGAGCCGATCCTGATATATGTACCGAAGTTCGTGCCCCGAAAGACTCGGAACCCAACTCGCAAAATTGGATCCTGTGTCTCTCGGGTCCACACTTTAAATGCGTTACTGACGAGAAGGACAATTAGTACGTGCATGCCCCCGACACACCACGGTTGAAACACCCCGGCTCGGCATACCGAATATACAAATGCTAGATACAATGGGACGTAACATCACAAAGCAACAAACCTGAAATGCCAATTTGGCATAACATATCAACACATACTAAAATCACAACAACCACGGCATCGTTCGACGATTACAACGGCCCGAATGATAACCAGCACACAAACACAAACATCATGAAACAATCACAGATGTACACGATCATAATAACCCAAGATCTAACACCTCGCACAGGTGCGATAGCATGCAAATCGTCACGAAACGACAACATTAAAGATCAACATCACACCTCTCACAGAGGGCTAACGTAACAAATGCGTGGCAACGACTCAACGCTCACGCCACCAATTCAATCACAATTTGGAGGGCTAACATCCTAACGACAATATCAACATCATACACACCTTCTCCGACCACAAGCAGGAAATGATGGGTTTTAAAAACGAAAACCGCCTTTTGAAAACAGTTTGGAAACACCAGCTGATCTTGAGTATCACTTTACAAAAAGTTGAACAAACAACATTGTCGAGACTTTGAAAACCACCTTGCGTTTGAACAAAAATGAGGACACTTTTCTTTTAGTGAAAAACTTTCAGAAATATTCGACCCTCGGGTCTAAGTAAAAGTGTTTCTAAAACATTGAAAATATCTCAAAACATTTTGATCCTCGAGGTGGAAGAATTTTGAAACATATTGTGGCACCTTGGATGTACCACGAGTAAATAATTCATTTTAAAAATACGTCTCGAAATTTATTTTCTAAGATACTCAAGGTTTTCAAAGATAATTCAATGGGCTAAAATGCCCAAAAATTTCAGGTAATTACACGGAACATTATAGCGCCGTAGGTCCCGCGCCGGAACCCACCAGGCTAAAAACTATTTACAAAAACGGCAAAAAGGCCGATGACGGTATTATTTCAAAAACTCACAAAAGCCATTTATAAATTACTAAATACCGTCATAAGAATTTCGCCAAATCGATCAAGGCCACAATGCCAAAAACTCGGTTAAGGGAATCGGTTTTCAAAATAAAACTCAGTCGATAAAATACCGAAAGCCATTACAAAAGAACTCACGCAGCGGATAAAAGAAATACAGTCCAACATGCACAACCCAGCAACACTACTCCTCATATGAACGAAATATGAGAGTCAAATAACCACATATCACGAAATCAAAATCCATAAGAGGATTCCGTCAATTAACTCATAATCATACCTGTAACTGGCATCAGACGAGGCACAAACACAAAGAAGGGAGACTTACATCCACAGGTCGCACGAAGGTGATGGTCGCCCACGATACTAATCTCGTATGACAACATAACCGACACGTTGTGACTATGCACAACTCAACTTGTCACCTGACGACTCGAACAACAAGAAAACACATTACTCGACAAATCACGACTTGACTCGACCCGACAGCCTAGGTTTCCGCAACCTAAGCTCCGATACCATAAATGTAACACCCCCAAAACCGTATAGGAATATTACACACCGTAGACCCTTTCCACAAGGATCTACCAGGCTAAACATCCATAAACAACCAAATGCTTGCCCAGTCAGGGTCAAACAATATAATAATACAGACCGTTAAGGTCCCTTACACATGAATACACAGACCGATGAGGTCACACAAGTCCATCAACAGAACCGACTAAAACAACATTACCCATACAGGGGTCGATGTATAATACAACGGAAGACTGAAATCAACTCTGACAACACAACAAAAATCTAAACAACTCTCGACTCTTGATTAGTATCGCAGCTCGTCATCCTCTTGTGCCAATCCTGTGACTGCTCCCCTGAACCTGCATGTACCTGGATGCAAAACAGACATCCACCCCCCGATTACTTGGGGGTTAGTAAAACTCCACTGTTTTACTAGTTCAAGTATCAAATCATACGAAAAGTAACGAGCAACCATTAATCAAGAATCAAACACAATATTCAAGTATCAAATTATTCCCGGGGGTTTTAATGAGGGAATTTAAGCTATGAAGCATTTCGAAAATAAGTTCATCACCTCGGGAATTTTGGAATTTCAAAACCTTTAAAACTCTTAGTCCTGGTTCACCATGCCTTTCAAAAGAAGGGTTGAGGGCTTTAACCCAAATCTTGTTTCATAAATCAACAGTTCACAATACGGAAAACATTTACTCAAGCTTAGGACTCGGTCCAACATTCATTTTCATAAAACTTTTCCTTTCAAAACTTTGATTTGAAAATAAACATGTTCATGACACCGTGATCCACTGTCACGTGTCTCCGTAGGTTCAACAACCCGCACGGACTACACCACGCATAAATAAACAAATATAATCAATTCTGACACCGTGATCCACTGTCACGTGTCTTCGTAGGTTCAACAACCCGCACGGACTATTAACCAGACATAATCAATTCCGACACCGTGATCCACTGTCACGTGTCTCTGTAGCCTCAACAACCCACACGGACTATATCAATCACAACAATCACACACACAGTCCTGACACCGTAGTCCACTGCCACGTGTCACCGTAAGCCCCGTCGAGCTCACCCGGTTGGACATACTATGTCCGAAACTCATGGTCCACTGCCATGTGTTATCGTAGGCCTTGTCAGACCAGCACGATTGGACCTCAGTACCTCACTAAGTTCTGACCCCATAGTCCACTGCCACAAATCCTCGTAGGTCCCGTCGAACCAACATGAGTGAACTTAGCGGTCACACACATATTCACATTCACATTTACATTACATACAACGATGAGCACAGTTAATCAATCACGCTGATCACCACAAAATCGTACATCAGACGCACATAACACAATCTCAACACTCGCAACAACTATCACCAATCAACGACACACAACCAACATAACACACATTCGGTAGACAATACATTGCACAACCAAGTGTACAACCATCCCATATGTACGTCGCAATCCTGCACAAATGGCACAAACAGCTAACACGTATACCAATATAACACTATTATCACAAAGCCTTCAAATTGCGGAATACACAACCAATTCAAACGGAACTTATTTACGAAGGCAAGCAAAATCGTTATAAATCTCATACGTGATTATTAGTCGCAAGATACAAGTCGTATAATAAGATACTTTCCTTAATAACCGTTACCGAATACCCCGAAGAATACGGTTCGACCGGGAAGCTTGTACCACGAAGAAGAGAACGAACGTAAGGGTTCCGACTCGAGTTCTTCACAAGGAATCTGACCCTAGCATCATACCATCAATAAATTAACGAACGAACGAGGAAGAATAATCGAAGAACGATCGGATTCTCTTTGTGACATTTTATCGAACACCTTCAAGGCGTCGATAAGATACTCAATAAAACGACAAATTCATGGCAATCCAACCGTGGAATAACAAGGAATTCGATATAATATAGCTTAACAATCATCAATCCATCACTATTCTGTGTTAAAACGAATTAAACGGACAAATCGAACAAAATCCCCAAAACTAGATTTTAAGAAAACTTGCCTTGATTCGCTGGATTGAAGGATGTTATGTGATGATCAATCGATGATATGAACTCCAAAACTTCGTGGATTCATAGTATAACAACATGTCTTCGACTTCCCAAAGACTCCAGCCGCGAACAGGAAGGATAGGAAATGAAAATGAGTGAAAAAAACGACTGCTCGGCTATATTTATACGCCTGCCGAACACGGCGCAACAACCGACCCAGACCAGCGCCGTGTGTCTCGGCCGTGTATCGGCAGGGTGCCAGTCCTAGCCGACCCAGCGCAGGACACAGCGCTCGGCAGCGCTGTTTTCAGGGCCGTTTCGCACAGGTCCGACCAGCCATCTCCAAACACAAACCGAAAATTACGACAGAACCACAACGACAATCCGAACGACCCCGAAACCCGAACCTGAATACGAATCGAAGATACGGTTACGAAGTATTCGCAAAGACGAATTCGAGCACTAAGAGAACACATGATTCCGACCACCCGAAGGCTCGAAATTCGACAACGGAAGGTAATTACCCCAAACTTTGGGAAATTACGAAAATGGCCCAAAACGTCCGAAAATCATGATACGTGATCGAATAACCAAACCGAAGTTCACAACACGTCTAAAAAAGTTAAACGGACTTACGGGAAACTCGAAACAGTAATTTCGAACGAGATTTGTAATATCCGGATTGATTTCAGTGTATTTCATCTGTATTCAACCATGTATTATTTCGGATTGATGATGTTGATTATTGGAGTGTGATATTTAGTGCATTAATGTCATTATGCATAAGTATAGAAACATGTATAATTGCTCAAACAACCTTGTGATAGCGCACGCTAAGAATGTATCTTAACGCGCGCTATCGGGCCATTATTAGCGCACGCTATGCAGGTATGAGTAACGTGCGCTAAGGACTCAATTATTGAGTGGCGGTGGCTCGTGCGCCCGTGGACATGGGTCCGGATAAGATTCCCCGACGCACCCGGACAAAATCAAGTCAACCATTATTAGCGCACGCTAAGGGATGCTTAGTAGCGTGCGCTAACTTATCAATAATGCGAAATTATAAATGGGACATCAACCGTGTTGGCTTGCATTTCTTTCGCACTTTCCTCAATCTTGAGAGTTCGAGAGTTGTAGAAATACTCTTATACACTTAGAACACATATTGTTGATATTTATACATTGGTTACCACGTGGAATGTTCATGGAAGTGGAATAGCACCTTGGAAGGGCATACAACCAACCGGAGTTGGATTCTACCTTACGGTTCGGTGATTTCGTCATTTTAAGGTATGTTCAATCTATCTCCAGGACTTAGAGTTGGATTCTAACGATTTGGATGATCATGTTAACAAGATATGGATTTTCATAGATGAATTATCCAAGTATATCATGTTTGGAATAGTGAGTTGTATAAGCACGGAATACCTTGATTATAATCATCATGATTCGAATCTTAGTACACCGAATATGTGAAGAGAAGCTTCTATCAATGGTTAACCGAATCTAATAGATGATTTCATAGTAATCTTGGACTAGACGTTAACATCCTTATTGTTAGATAAATCTAAAGGTTTGATCATGGAAGGATTTATCTAGTATATATAGGACGTTTATCAACTTGATGGATAGTATGGGTGATATAGAGGTGTTGATATCAACCATTTAGTTTTCGTATTATCGTATGAAGATTTGAAGTCGGAAAAGAATATGGTTTTATATTGGCATGCATATCCTTGAATCGAAGTTGTCTTTATCCGTATAATCATTCATGAGGGTGTAGACATAGTATTCATGGAAGTAACATGAATTATCACGCAAGATTTCGTTGTTTCAAACATGGCAAGGGCGATTTCTTGCTCGGCGATGGCTGCCATGCGAATAGCGCCGCGCTATGATATGCGATGTAACGTGCGCTATCGGCGATTGTTAGCGTGCGCTACGTTTGGTACGTAACGTCGCTAGACCATCGAGCGAGTCAGCCGGTGATCGGTGAGTCTTGACCATGCATCGTTAACGTCGCTAGGCTCTGTTGTTTGCGTGCGCTATCGATGCATGCGCCACGCTACACGAGTACTTAGCGTGCGCTAAGCTATTCGAGCGGTGCGGTTTATGAACTTTTGACCGTTAATCGAATTGTTTAACATTCATACGACGTGAGATAAATCCTATATCATTTCTTTTGTTAAGGTTTGGTCTCGTTACGTGATTGATTGAGGAGGACGACCTTCGAGTGTTCATTTTCGTGGAAGTATTGTTATTGTCTTCAAATCGAGGCAAGTACCTTAATTGTTTTATGTATTGTTGTTATACATATTGTCGTGCATGTATGTCGTTATTGTGTGTCCACCTCGTGTTGGTCCGACGGGATCATCGGGGATCTATGCTAGCGTCTTACTGGATCATCGGACGGGTTTTCCACCACGGGTTGGTCCGGGATCATCGTGGGTTCTAGGCGATGAGCATTTGGATCGATGGAATTACCATGTGTATGTATTGATATCATGTTGTGATCATCATGTGTATGTTATTATTGAGTTTCTCATAGGAGAAGACTCGTTGGTATTTTGTTGTTTACGTTATCATTGTTATTCACCGTGAGATATGAATAATATGCTATGGTACTTGTACTAGCATCGTTGTGCTAACCCCTTCGGGGTGAACATTTTGTTTGTGTTCGGGATCCGGGAGAGGCGGGAAACAACCACCGGAGCAGTATGACGACGAGGGTGCGAGTGATGTCCCAAGGTTTATTTATCATTGTTTATTCGTTATTTCAATAAGTACTCGAGTACGCAATCGTTTGTGATGATTTGAATTTGGTGATGTAATATTGAGTTACATTTGGACAATTGTACTATTTACGTATTTTGGTCGAATCGATGTCTTGAAATTCCGTTATTTCCATTCGTCGGTACCTTTTTATACTTGTTCAATTCTTGACCTTGTAAATCCTTATGTAAAGGATTTACGGCGCTATAATATTCCCAAATATATTGGGGGTGTTACGAGAATATGGTATCGGAGATAAGATTATGGATATCTTGGCCGTTGGGTTAAAATAGGGGTCATTTATGTCTTTTGGGAGTAGCAGGCCGTGAATGACATCACCTTTGCCGCCTACGTCTTCATGCGAACAGTGGTTGTAAGTTCCTAAACTCTATCTCGTTCCTTGCATATCGTATTTCTTTATACTCGGATATTAGAACGATGTTGTTTTACGTATATTGAGTATTTATGCTTACGGTATGTTGAGGCGGACGTGGGACGTGGTCGCGGTCGTGGGCCGACGAAGAAATGCCGAAAGGAGGCGTCGCCTTCTAACCGGAGCCGATCATAGCTCCGTGAGCCGCATGACAATCTATTAATAATGAACCGGATCTGCTGTGCAGAGATCCTTCTTCAAGTGGTGAACCGGATGACTCGGTTCGCCTGTGTCGTGGACCGAATGCAAGTGGCGGTGGGACTACGGCGGGGAGAGAGACAGCAAGGGATCCCAGATATGGGAAATCGAGGTGACCGGTGGCTGCAAGAAGTGGCAAAGATGCAACCACCCAAATTCGACGGTATTTATGAGACTCCCACCTAGGATCATTGGTTAAAGGAGCTGGAGAAAATCTTTGCCGGAATCAACTGCCCAGACGACCGGAAAGCCTCTATCGCTCAATATTTTCGATAGGGAAGCGTCCGAATGGTGGGAAGCCATCCGGCCTGTAGACCATGACGCCGATTGGACGAGTTTAGAATGATGATGGAAGCTCGTGTGCCCTCGTCGTGAGGGAAGCCAAAGTTCGGGAGTTTTCTCCGCTCAACCTTCGATGTGCGGTATCCCGAGCGATCAAGGCGTTTAACCAACGGTGGCATTTGTTCGACATCCGGTCGAGCAGATGCGAAATGATGATCCATTTCGATATGAGAATGAAACCAGAAATCCAGGTACATGTCCGGATTCGAATGTACCACACTCCGCCAATACCGGGATAAGGCGTTGGCATATGAGATCAAGGAAGCGGCCATGGAGAAATTTTCGAATCCAAGAAAGCAGAAAGTCTCTGGTACTTTTACGAGCACAAGAACAGTGGGGCCCGTAAGGCCCAGTCATCCTTTCACTCTTTTAAGAAACCTCCGCACCCGACTAGGAGCGGAAAGAACTTCGGGCGACATCAACTTTTACCGATGTTACCAGAAATGCTTTAAGCTGCGCCCGACGGCACTATCGACGGAATTGCCCCCTTCTGCCGTGATTTGTTTTGATTGTGGACGAGAGGGACATCGGGCGGTGTTTTGTGAAGAGGCTGCAAAGTCTTTTAGAGCCCGTACACCACAACCAGTCCGAAGGAGGCCGGTATTCCACAGACGCAGCAAAGTGTTCGGATGCCTCGGAATTTTGGCCGCGGGCGAGGCAGAGGACAATGGGACCGAAAGGGGACATCGAGTGCCGGATCTGCTCCCCACGTGCATGCGAGATGAGGAGGACAGACGATCGGGATGTCTTCTTGTCGCATCGTGCTTGTCCGAGATCCTTTCCCGGCCAGTTAGCGTTTTATTCGATACAGAGCTACACATTCTTTCATATCTTTGTCTTGTGTAAATCGTTTGAATATTTCCGGTTTTCATGCTTGTGAACCTTATGTTGTTGGTTTACCGAGTGGAGAGAGGATTGTCGGAAATTTAGAAACTAGAAATTTCCCTGTATCATTTGGAGGCGAGAGTGGCTCTCAAATCGATCATGATAGAAATGCAAGGAGATGACACGATACTCGGAGGCGATTGGCTTAATCGATATGGAGCAATTGTGAACTACCGAAGGAGGAATATCTCGTGATCGCCGACGATGGTTCCGAGATTCTGTTTGAGGGATGGAAACCGGGAAGCTCGGAAAGTTGATCAAGGCGATGAAAGTCAAATTGTTGAAACAAGGTCAGATGCAATGGTGCTACGCAATGAAGAAAGAAGAAGAAATTGTGGAACTTTCATCCATTCTGTTGTGAGCGAATTTCCGGATGTGTTTCTGACGAGTTACTGGACTACCTCCACGAAGGGATGTGGAATTTACTATTGAACTGGAACACGAGCGACACCAATTTCTAAGGCGCCGTATCGTATGGCACCTCTTGAGATGTACTGGCGAAGAAGCGGTGGAGGAGTTCTTGGACAAGGGCTATATTGACCAAGCGTTTCACCACAGGAGCGCCGATTCTTTTTGTCCGAAAGAAGGATGGATCGCTCATTGTGTATTGACTATCGAGAGAGTGAACAAGATGACGATTAAGAACAAGTATCCGTTGCCACGGATTGATGATCTATTTGACCGATTGCAAGGGGCAACGGTATTTTCTAAAATTGATCGAGATCGGGATACCATCACCGAGGATTAAGGAGTCCGATGTTCGAAATCGGCGTTGAGAACTCGCTACGGACATTATGAGTTTGTAGTGATGCCGTTTGGTCTCACTAACGCACTGCGGTATTTATGCAATTGATGAACCGTATGTTCATTGAATTTTGGACAAATTTGTGGTCGTATTTATTGATGACATCTGGTGTATTCTAAGAGTCCTAAGAACATGCGCGGCATTTGCGGATTGTATTGGAGCTTTTGAGAAAGCGAGCAATTGTACGCCAAACTATCTAAGTGTGAATTTTGGCTAAAAGAAGTAATGTTCCTCGGCCATGTGGTGTCGGCTAGAGGAGTCGAGTGGATCCTCGGAAGATCGAGGCAATATTGGATTGGAAGCCTCCAAAGAACGTGAAAGAGGTCCAAGCTTCTTAGGACTTGCCGGATACTATCGTCGATTCGTGGAAGGGTTTTCTAAAATCTCGCCCACTTACTCGACTCCTTGAAAAACTCAAAAGTTTGAGTGGAATGAATTGTGTCGATTAGTTTTGATGAATTGAAGAAGAGATTGGCGACGGCACCGATTCTATCACTTCCACAGAGGCGAGGGATTCATAGTTTACGGTGATGCTTGAACCAAGGACTTGGGTGCGTGTTGATGCGAGAATGATAAGGTGATCGCTTATGCATCGCGACAAGCTGAAACCTTATGAAGTGAATTACCCGACACATGATTTGGAACTAGCGGCGGTGGTTTTGCCTTGAAGATTTGGAGGCATTATCATGCAGGACTCATCGGATCTTTACGGATCATAAGAGTCTCAAGTACATATTCGATCGAAAGAGTTGAATATGCGGCAAAGAAGATGGTTGGAACTGATTAAGGACTATGACTTGGAGATTTTATATCATCCGAGCAAAGCGAATGTAGTGGCGATGCACTTAGCCGCAAGCTGTCTCTATTCGAATCTTTGGAGACAACGACCTCCCAACTTAGCCTTCGGCGAGAGATGATTCGTGAAGGGATTGAAGTGTGGTTACAGAGTCAGGGGACAAGCGTGCGTGATGGAGATAACCGTCATTAACCGAAGAAATCAAATCTAGACAGCGAGATGACCCTCGATGATTCGGTTGCATGGCGAAGTGATCAAAGGAAAGGCCCCGGATTCATAATTCATGACGATGGAGTTTTGAGATTTCAGACCGACTCTGCGTTCCGATGTTGATGTTACAAGCAGGCGATTATGAAGGAAGCTCATAGTTCACCTATTCTATCCACCGGGCACCGATAAAATGTATAAGGACTTGAAGCGAGAATTTACGGTGGGGCAACATGAAGAAAGACGTAGCGGACTATGTTTGAAATGCTTGACTTGTCGGAGTTAAGATCGAGCATCAACGGCTCTTTGGAATGTTGAAGCCGCTCCCGATCCTGAATGGAAGTGGGAGGACATATCAATGGACTTTATCACTAATATGCGAAAACCGGGACGGGAATGAACATGATTTGGGTGATAGTTGATCGTTTAACCAAATCGGCTCATTTTCTAGGCATTAAGGATATGTGGGGACCGAGAGAGGTTGGCACGAGTCTTTATTTCGAGAGATAGTTCGATTGCATGGTACGCCGAAGACCATTGTTTGATCGAGATGGCCGTTTGTGTCTCACTTTTGGAAGGCGATTCATAAGGCCTTGGGGACCGAATTGAACTTGATGCTGACTTATCACCGCATGATCGATGGACAATGCGAGAGAACTATACAAACGGTGGAAGATATCTTAAGGGCACTGTGCCTTAGATTGGTCAAACGATTGGGAAGTTCATCTACCATTGATTGAATTTACTTACAACAATAGTTGGCATGCTTCCATTAAGATGGCACCGTTTGAGGCATTATACGGAAGGAGATGCAGATCGCCCTTATGTTGGGACGATTCATCGGACTTGATCGGAACAGAACGAGTTGATCGAGCGGACTCGAGAGAAGATAGCCTTGATTCGTGAAAGGTTGTTGGCCCAGAGTCGCCAGAAATCCTATGCGGACGTACGCCGCCGCCCATTGGAGTTCAGTACCGGAGATCACGTACTTTTGAAGGTTTCTCCTACCCGGGGAATCTTTCGTTTCGGTAGGAAAGGTAAGCTGAGTCCGAGATATATCGGACCATTTGAGATCCTCGAGAGAGTTGGGGAGTTGGCCTACAGATTAGCATTACCGCCGTCATTGTGCCATGTTCATAACGTGTTCCACGTATCCCAGTTGCGGAGATATATACCAGATCCCAGTCATATCATCGATTTTGGCGAGATCGAAGTCGAACAGGATGGGACGTTTGAAGAAAGACCAGTCAAGATACTCGAGAGTCGAGTTAAGCAACTGAGGAACAAGTCAATCGTTTTGGTCAAAGTTCAGTGGCCATGTCATGGAACGGAAGAAGCCACTTGGGAAACAGAAGCTGATATGAAGTCTAGATATCCCGAGTTATTTTCGTCTTGAGTTTCGGGACGAAACTCCTTTTTAGTAGGAGAGTATGTAATATCCGGATTGATTTCAGTGTATTTCATCTGTATTCAACCATGTATTATTTCGGATTGATGATGTTGATTATTGGAGTGTGATATTTAGTGCATTAATGTCATTATGCATAAGTATAGAAACATGTATAATTGCTCAAACAACCTTGTGATAGCGCACGCTAAGAATGTATCTTAACGCGCGCTATCGGGCCATTATTAGCGCACGCTATGCAGGTATGAGTAACGTGCGCTAAGGACTCAATTATTGAGCGGGGCAGCTGGCTCGTGCGCCCGGTGGACATGGGTCGGATAAGATTCCCGGCCTTTTGGACAAAATCTGAAGTCAACCATTATTAGCGCACGCTAAGGGATGCTTAGTAGCGTGCGCTAACTTATCAATAATGCGAAATTATAAATGGGACATCAACCGTGTTGGCTTGCATTTCTTTCGCACTTTCCTCAATCTTGAGAGTTCGAGAGTTGTAGAAATACTCTTATACACTTAGAACACATATTGTTGATATTTATACATTGGTTACCACGTGGAATGTTCATGGAAGTGGAATAGCACCTTGGAAGGGCATACAACCAACCGGA
Organism: Orobanche coerulescens; assembly: GCA_033398695.1. Lineage (NCBI taxonomy): Eukaryota > Viridiplantae > Streptophyta > Magnoliopsida > Lamiales > Orobanchaceae > Orobanche > Orobanche coerulescens. The sequence goes on along the minus strand of CM065804.1, from coordinate 187,985,300 downwards.
GTTGGATTCTACCTTACGGTTCGGTGATTTCGTCATTTTAAGGTATGTTCAATCTATCTCCGGACTTAGAGTTGGATTCTAACGATTTGGATGATCATGTTAACAAGATATGGATTTTCATAGATGAATTATCCAAGTATATCATGTTTGGAATAGTGAGTTGTATAAGCACGGAATACCTTGATTATAATCATCATGATTCGAATCTTAGTACCTTTGAATATGTGAAGAGAAGCTTCTATCAATGGTTAACCGAATCTAATAGATGATTTCATAGTAATCTTGGACTAGACGTTAACATCCTTATTGTTAGATAAATCTAAAGGTTTGATCATGGAAGGATTTATCTAGTATATATAGGACGTTTATCAACTTGATGGATAGTATGGGTGATATAGAGGTGTTGATATCAACCATTTAGTTTTCGTATTATCGTATGAAGATTTGAAGTCGGAAAAGAATATGGTTTTATATTGGCATGCATATCCTTGAATCCGAAGTTGTCTTTATCCGTATAATCATTCATGAGGGTGTAGACATAGTATTCATGGAAGTAACATGAATTATCACGCAAGATTTCGTTGTTTCAAACATGGCAAGGGCAGTTCTTGCTTTCGTGAAAGCGCCATGCGAAGATAGCGCACGCTATGATATGCGATGTAACGTGCGCTATCGGCGATTGTTAGCGTGCGCTACGTTTGGTACGTAACGTCGCTAGACCATCGACGAGACAATCGGCCGGGTCGGTGAGGTAATCGACCATGCATCGTTAACGTGCGCTAGGCTCTGTTGTTTGCGTGCGCTATTGGGCGAGCATGCGTAACGCTACACAGTACTTAGCGTGCGCTAAGCTATTCGGGCGGTGCGGTTTATGAACTTTTGACCGTTAATCGAATTGTTTAACATTCATACGACGTGAGATAAATCCTATATCATTTCTTTTGTTAAGGTTTGGTCTCGTTACGTGATTGATTGAGGAGGACGACCTTCGAGTGTTCATTTTCGTGGAAGTATTGTTATTGTCTTCAAATCGAGGCAAGTACCTTAATTGTTTTATGTATTGTTGTTATACATATTGTCGTGCATGTATGTCGTTATTGTGTGTCCACCTCGTGTTGGTCCGACGGGATCATCGGGCGATCTATGCTAGCGTCTTGTTGGATCATCGGACGGGTTTTCCACCACGGGTTGGTCGACGGGATCATCGTGGGTTCTAGGCGATGAAGCATTTGGATCGATGGAATTACCATGTGTATGTATTGATATCATGTTGTGATTATCAGCTGTGTATGTTATGTTTGAGTTTCTCGTAGGAGAAGACTCGTTGGTATTTTGTCGTTTACGTTATCATTGTTATTCACCGTGAGATATGAATAATATGCTATGGTACTTGTACTAGCATCGTTGTGCTAACCCCTTCGGGGGTGAACATTTTGTTTGTGTTCGGGATCCAGGAGAGGCGGGAAACAACCACCGGAGCAGTATGACGAGGGTGCAGAGTGATGTCCCGACCGGGTTTATTTATCTGTTGTTTATTCGTTATTTCAATAAGTACTCGAGTACGCAGTCGTTTGTGATGATTTGAATTTGGTGATGTAATATTGAGTTCTGTTGGACAATTGTACTATTTCTGTATTTTGGTCAGAACTGATGTACTGAAATTCCGTTATTTCCATTCGTCAGTACCTTTTTATACTTGTTCAATTCTTCACCCTTGTAAATCCTTATGTAAAGGATTTACGGCGCTGTAATATTCCCAAATATATTGGGGGTGTTACAAGATTGACAAGAATCGAACTCGAGTGCGGAAAAGTCGTTAAGGAACACGGAACTCAACAAAACAATACCGAAACGAACTCGGATGGAAAAAAGTGCAGAATTAATCATTCTCAGAATGATGAAATGGTCCCATGCGAGTCGTCGAAACGGACCTCCGCTGGAAAAAAAAAATTACCGAAATCAGAAATTGCGGATATTACAGTTAAGACACCTTTGAATACGAAAGTTATGAGGTGAAAATTTGATTACTCGTTGAACAATCGTTTATCCTGAAAATAGTCAAGTTAAAGAAATGAAAAGACTAATTGGTTTAAATAGAGATTGATCATATCCTATTTCTACTAGTGAAACCTCCTTGATTGATTGTTGAGTGTATTGGAAACACATCTTTTCAATCTATCAAGTGTTAATCTTGTTATCAACATCTTAAAAAAGCGAAAGTGATTAAGACACCTTTGAATACGAAAGTTATGAGGTGAAAAGTTGATTACTCGATAAACATTCGTTTTTCTTTTATATCCGTATAAATCAATTCCTATACTTAATTAAAAACCTAATTTAATGAACTCGTAATCCCCTAGATTTTATAAATTACCAACTCATTTTAATTCTATTCATTTTCACTAGTTAAAAAATAGTCTATTAAAAATAATCTTAATATAAATAGTCTAGTAAAAATAGTAGTATTAAAAATAGTCTAGTTAAAAATAGTCTTAATATAAATAGTCTAGTATAAAAATAGTCTAGTTAAAAATAGTAGTATTAAAAATATTCTTATATAAAATAGTCTCATTAAAAATAGTCTAGTTAAAATAGTCTTATTAAAATAGTCTTATTAAAAATAGTTTAAATTAAAAATAGTGCGTTTTAATTTAGTTAATTTAAAAACCAAAAAATATATTTTAGAATATTTTAGTATTTATTTCTTGCAATCTATACAAAATATTATACGAAGCCCTGTTGAACAATCCTCGAGAGAAAAGACCTTGGTAGAACTTACCACAAACTACTTCTACCTCGTATATATTTGCGAGCGACTCAAAAACTCCTATTTTTAGGATAAGATTTTGACCGATCATCCCACTCGAGGCCACTAAGGACCCTCCCGAGCTGGCCACATTCATAAAACAAATCAAGCACACACGTCACCTAGGACCGGGACGAAGCCACGAATCCCACTCGAGGCCTCTAAGGACCCTCCCGAGCTGGCTAGTGAAACAAACTCATGAATCCAGGATGAAGCCATAGATTCCCTCGAGGCCCCGTCGGACCCTCTCGAGGTGAGTAAAGCACACACAATATACATTACCATTACACGTTAAGCATAAAGGTTTCCAAGAATTACTTGCCTTGAATAATTGACGACGCAACGAATGGAAGGAAAAACACCGACGAACGCTAGGAACCGTCAATCACGAACCTAACGATTCGAAGAACACAATCACAATCAATCCTAAACGAATACGGAATTGGAATACACCCAAAAATCCGCCTACGATTCATATATACTCGTATAAAAACAACAACGAGGGCGGACCACAACCAAACCCTCTCGATTACAAAAATAACACGAAATATACCATGAATCCGTAGGAAAACCAACAATACCAACAAGATTAATCATATTCATCATGAATTAATCTATCATTCGGAACGAATCGGACGAAAACGTGAACCCCCCTCCCCCCCAATTTACCCAAAACAAGGTTTTAGGAGTTTACCTCGAATTAAAGATGAAGAACACGATTAGATATTGATAATATACTCCAAAAACTCGAAGAAGATGATGGCTCGGAGGTACAAAGCTTCAAATCGCCGGAAAGCACCAAGAAATCTCCAACGAGTCGGAGGAGAGGAGGAGGATGAAAAATGACCGAAATCGGTCAACTCCTGGGTTTATAACCCAGGACGCGTTACGTACGTTAGCCGCCAATTGCTAACGTACGTAAGTTGTGTTACGTACGTAAGCCATAAGGGCCTTACGTACGTAACCAAAAAGGCAGAAATTCCTGTACTATTTTACACTAGGACGTTACGTACGTAACCAAAAGGTGTGTTACGTACGTAACATCCTTTTCTGGGAAGTACATGCCAGAAATAGACAAGGGAGGTACCGAAAAAGAATCGAAATACAATGGTGAACAATACACGATGGTACGAACGTAAAGGACTCGAGACGACGAACTTAAGTGTTGAAGGAAAACATATTCACGACTACCCAAAGGTTCAGAAAAATAACAACAAACGTAATTTTCCCAAAACTTTGGGAAATTACAAAACAGCCCAAAACATCTGAAATGTACAATACGCGGTCGAAACACCGAACAAAAGCTCACAACAAGATAAATAACGTGAGATGGATCCTTAGCAAACCCGAAACGGCGGTTCGGAACATCGATTTACGAGAATACCCGAAATAGCGATGAAAACAACATAAAACACCGAATCGAGTAAAACGAGTCCGAAACAAGCTCGAACGACAAAAAGTCCAATATTAAATATCCTCGAAATGTCAATACGGTTACAAGCGAGTTGCCAAAAACGAAAATACACCAAAATGAGAATATCAAGAGAAAGGAAAAATGCGGATATTACATTCTACCCCTCTAAAAACAAGTTTCGTCCCGAAACTTAAGAAGCAAACAACTCGGGGTACCTAGCACGCATGCTACCTTCGGTTTCCCAAGTTGCCTCCTCGACACCATGTCTCGACCACTGCACTTCGACCAAAGGAATGGTCTTATGCCTCAGTCGCTTCTCACGGTGCTCCAAAATCTTCAAGGGACGCTCCTCGAAGGTAATGTCCTCGGCAATATCGATCTCACCATAATCGATGATGTGGCTAGGATCCGGAACATATTCCTCAACTGGGACACATGGAAAACTCTATGAATATGACTCAAGGCCGGAGGTAGTGCCAAACGGTATGCCAACTCACCGACTCGCTCGAGAATCTCAAAGGGCCCAATAAATCTCGGACTCAACTTCCCCTTCTTCCCGAAACAAAAAACTCCTCTCGTCGAAGACACCTTTAGCAAAACATGGTCTCCCACCTCGAATTCCAAAGGTCGACGACGGACGTCGGCATACGACTTCTGTCGACTCTGAGCGGTCAACATCCGTTCTCGAATCAAATCCACCTTCTGCCTCGACTCTAAAACAATATCCGGTTCGGTCCCGACCAAATCAGACGCTTCGTTCCAACAAATCGGTGATCGACAACGCCACCCATAAAGCGCCTCATACAGTGCCATCCGAATCGACACGTGCCAACTATTGTTGTACGTGAATTCGATCAATGGCAAATGCTCCTCCCAATCGCTACTCCAGTCGAGAGCACAAGCACGCAACATATCCTCGAACGTCTGGATAGTGCGTTCCGACTGTCCATCTGACTGAGGATGAAAAGAGGTACTCAAATGCAAATGAGTACCCAACGCCTTATGCACCACTTTCCAGAAATGCGATACAAAACGGCCATCACGATCCAAAACAATAGACTTTGGAGTACCGTGAAGCCTCACAATCTACGCAATAAACACAGGAGCCAACTTCTATGGGCCCCAAGTATCCTTGATGCCCAGAAAATGTGCCGACTTGGTCAGGCGGTCAACAATCACTCAAACCATATTCATGCCCGATCTCGATCTCGGCAAACTCGTAATGAAGTCCATCAATATGTCTTTCCATTTCCATTCCGGAACGGGAAGTGACTGCAATAACCCGGCTGGTCGCTGATGCTCGATTTTGACCTACTAACAAGTCAAACATCTCGCTACAAACTGTGCGACCTCCTCATTCATATCACTCCACCAGAAATTTCTCCTCAGGTCCTTGTACATCTTACTCGAACCAGGATGGACGGAGTAAGGCGTAGCATGGGCCTCACGTAAAATACTCTGCCTCAATTCCGAGTCGTTCGGTACACATAGACGACTATGGAATCTCAAGACCCCATCTTCATGAATCACAAACACATGAGACTTTCCTTTAATAACATTCTCTTGGATTTAAATAATCATCGGATCCTCCAGCTGCTTCAGTTTAATTTCATCGATCAGAGACGACGAGATCTCTAAAGCACAAAGTCGCCCTACGGATCCAGGCAACGAAATCTCAACACTCCACTCAATCAAATCCCGCTGAAGATCGGCTTGAGATGTAAGGATCTCAAGTGTCCGCAACGAGACTGGTTTCCGACTCAAGGCGTCGGCCACGATGTTCGCCTTGCCTGGATGATAAAGGATTTCGAGGTCATAATCCTTAATGAACTCTAACCACCTCCTCTGCCTCATATTCAACTCCCGCGGAGTAAATATGTACTTCAGACTTTTATGATTGGTAAAAATCTGACATGCAGAGCCAAAAAGATAGTGACGCCAAATCTTGAGTGCAAAAAGAACTGTCGCTAACTCCAAATCGTGAGTAGGGTAGTTAAGCTCATACGGCCTCAACTGCCTCGACGCAAATGCAATAGTCTTGCAGTGCTGCATCAACACGCACCCAAGACCCTGACCCGAAGCATCGCTATAAACGACAAAACCCTCGTTGCCACATGGCAATGCCAAAATCGGGGCTGAAGTCAAACACCTCTTCAGCTCCTCAAAACTCGACTGCCTCTTGTCATTCCAGATGAACTCCTCGGACTTCTGGAGCAACTGTGTAAGTGGCCGAGCCATTTTCGATAAACCCTCGACGAACCTACGGTAGTAGCCAGCTAAACCCAAGAAACTACGGACCTCCTTCACGTTTTTATGCAGTGCCCAATCCAACACTGCCTCAATCTTCTGTGGGTCCACACGAACACCCTCGGCTGAAATCACGTGACTGAGAAACATCACTTCCTTCAGCCAGAACTCACATTTCGAGAACTTTGCATAGAGTTGCTCGGTCCTCAAAATGTCCAACACTACTCGCAAATGATACGTGTGATCCTCCTCGTTCCTCGAATAGATAAGGATATCGTCAATGAAGACGACGGCACACTTATCCAAAAACTCGATAAAGACCTTGTTCATCGACTGCATGAACACTGCCAGCGTATTAGTTAACCCGAAAGGTATAACTACAAACTCATAGTGTCCGTATCTCTTCCGAAAAGCTATTCTCGGAACGTCGGACTCCTTCACCCGAAGCTGATAGTACCCTGATCTCAAGTCGATCTTCAAGAATACCGTAGCCCCCTGCAACTGATCGAACAAGTTATCAATCCTAGGCAAAGGACACTTGTTCTTGATGGTCACCTTGTTTAGCTCGCGGCAGTCGATACACAAACGCAGTGAACCATCCTTTTTCTGAACAAACAAAACCGGTGCGCCCCAAGGCGAAGCGCTCGGTCGAATATAACCCGACACAAGAAGCTCATTCAACTGCTTCTTCAACTCGACCATCTCTGAAGGTGCCATGCGATACGGCGCCTTCGAAATCGGAGCCGCACCCGGCTCTAACTCGATAGCAAACTCTACCTCACGGTCTGGTGGCAAACCCGGTAACTCGTCAGGAAAGACGTCAGGAAACTCACTAACAACTGGAATCGATGAAAGCTCGACTCCACCACTCTCTGCTTTCAAGGCGTAGCACCAATAACCAGTACACCCCTTTCGCAGGAGTCTCATCGCCTTCAAGGCATTAATAACAAACTTCTGGTTTCTCTTTTGCCCCGTGAAAGAGTGCTTGGTGCCGTCCTTGGCAAGCATGGTGATGATCCTCGTGCGGTAGTTCATGATTGCACCATGGTGCTCGAGCCAATCATCCCCGAGAATCAAATCCTCACCCTCAATACCCACAACAATAAGATTAGAGAGCCAAGCCCTCTCACAGATAAACACAGAATAGTCCCGGAACTCTCGATCACCAATGATTCTACCACCGCTAGGAAGTTTAACGGTGAAAAGCTCGCAAGGTGATAAACAGTCCAAACTCAAATGGCGCACACACTCCAGAGAAACAAATGTATGCGTAGCACCCGAATCAAAAAGCACACTGACAGGATGGGAATGGATATGAATGGTACATGTCGCCACAGTAGCCGCTGGATCATCGGCCCTCCTCATCTCATAGATACGCGGTGGGCGGAGCCGACACTGGAAGCTCCTCCTCTAGCGGGCTAACCCCGACCTCTCCCTCGACTGGCACTCGGTGGAGACTGTGGAGCAAACGAGCCCTGGTTCACACCCGGCTCCATAGGCGCTGGATGAGAAGAACGGGCGCCGCGAATCAGTCTGATTTGTTCACAAAAAGAAGCCTTGTGGCCCGACTGACCACAAGTATGACAAGTCAAAGGCGGACGAGGACACTCCCGGTTCCTATGGCCCAGCTGGCCACAGTTAAAGCATGTGGGATCATGAACGGAGGTTCCGGTGGCACCTCGAAAACTCCCAGAGAAACAAGCCGAATCGCCTGTAGAAACATTCGCAGCCTGAGATCTCTGCTGACCTCCACCCTTGTGACCCGAGAAATTTCCGGCGGATTTCTGTTTCTTACTCTCTCGAACCGCAGCACTGGACGTCACAGACATATCATAGGAAAGAGCTCGACTCTGATAATCTTTCAAAGTAGTACAGACGAGCCCATACATGTAGTCCCGAATTGACAGTTTTATCCGTCTGGAAAAGTGCAAAATTTTGTCGCTCTCCTCGACAACTTGGGTCTTCACATAGCCCAACTCCTTGTTAAAATCGGCAATAGCTTGGGATACGGGAATATCCCGTGGTTGAGCATCATAAAAAGCATGGACTCAAGCATGTCTAACCGGCCACGGGTAATATTCAGTCTCCATCAATTCCTGAAATTCGGCCCACGAAGCAACATGGTCTTTGGGCCCAATGGCTTCCCACCAATCCATAGAGTCCCCAGTGAGAAAGTATTGGGCAATAGGGACCTTATGGTCCTTGGGACAGTTGGTAGCAGTGAAGACTTTAGATATCTCCTTGATCCATCCCTCCCAGCCGATCGGGTCCGAAGCTCCCGAAAACTGAGGAGGATGCATCTTGATGACATCCTGAAGCCAACGATCCGTTCCGCCCCGATTAGCGTGGGCCGGATCTGGGTTCTGGACCAACTGAGCTATCGCCGCCATTTGGTTTACCATTTGCTGCATAACGGCCGCAATACCAAGGTCGGCGCGCTCTTGAGAAGAAGCATGACTGTGACGGTCGCCGGTACTGCCGGATCCCGAAGAATGCGACGTGGACGCCCCACCGGCTGCCCCACGTCCTCATCCGCGTCTAGGACCACGACCACGACCACGGTTTCCTCCGGCATCCATACTGGTGTTAAGAAATAACAGAAGTATATTGATGATGAGTAAGGGAGGAAAAAGCAACTATGATTCAAGAAGCGGAAATACAATGCAAGAAAACAAAGGATCGAATAAGAAAACTTACGAGCACTGGAAGTACCGAGATGCTGGCAGCGGTGTGACAATATGCAAAACAAAACACAACTAGACCCAAATAACCGACAAGCCTAGGTATCCATAAACCTAGTGCTCTGATACCATTTTCTGTAACACCCCCATGATATTCAAGGTATATTACAGTGCCCTGGATCCCTACATGGGACCCACCAGGCCAGACACAACTTACCACAGTAAAAACACACATATCATCCAGTTGAAAATCAATTAACACGCCCGGTATAACCGACGGAATAATCAACAGTGGAAACCATAAATAACTTGACGAATACAAATCATAATCCGAAGAGAAAAGCCTAAGTACTCGCGAGTACAATCTATAAGTTTCAAAAGTGGAAAACAACCATATCGAATGGAATAGCGGAAATAAAAGGACTCAAATGCATATGTCAACGACCCTGGCCAACATCCTCGTACTGTACCAGCGCTCGGTCGTCCGGAAGATCATAACCTGAAATTCATAACAAGAATTTCCCTACAACGGGTCCCCAGAGGGGTTAGCAATTACGCTAGTACAAGTAATCAAGGCAAACCAATCGCTTACACATTTTATAGTAGATGCACCAAAATCATTTCGAAAACCAAAACCAGACATGTCTTTTCCAGAAACAAACAGTCACAATCAATTTGCCTAGGACCGGGACGAAGCCACGAATCCCACTCAAGGCCTCTAAGGACCCTCCCGAGCTGGCCACATTCATAAAACAAATCAAGCACACACGTCACCTCGGACCGGGACGAAGCCACGAATCCCATTCGAGGCCTCTAAGGACCCTCCCGAGCTGGCTAGCGAAACAAACTCATGAATCCAGGACGAAGCCATAGATTCCCTCGAGGCCCCGTCAGACCCTCCCGTGGTGAGTAAAGCACACACAATATGCATAACCATTACACGTTAAGCATAAAGGTTTCAAAGAATTACTTGCCTTGAATAATTGACGACGCAACGAATGGAAGCAAAAATACCGACGAACGCTAGGAACCGTCAATCACGAACCTAACGATTCGAAGAACACAATCACAACCAATCCTAAACGAATAGGGAATTGGAATACACCCAAAAACCCGCCTACGATTCATGTATACTCGTATAAAAACAACAACGAGGGCGGATCACAACCAAACCCTCTCGATTACAAAAATACCACAAAATATACCATGAATCCGTAGGAAAACCAACAATACCAACAAGATTAATCATATTCATCATGAATTAATCTATCATTCGGAACGAATCGGACGAAAACGTGAAAACCTCCAATTTACCCAAAACAAGGTTTTAGGAGTTTACCTCAAATTAAAGACGAAGAACACGATTAGATGTTGATAATATACTCCAAAAACTCAAAGAAGATGATGGCTCGGAGGTACAAAGCTTCAAATCGTCGGAAAGCACCAAGAAAATTGCCAACGAGTCGGAGGAGAAGAGGAGGATGAAAAATGACCGAAATCGGTCAACTCCTGGGTTTATAACCCAGGACGCGTTACGTACGTTAGCCACCAATTGCTAACGTACGTAAGTTGTGTTACGTACGTAAGCCATAAGGGCCTTACGTACGTAACCAAAAAGGCAGAAATGCCTGTACTATTTTACACTAGGATGTTATGTATGTAACCAAAAGGTGTGTTACGTACGTAACATCCTTTTCTAGGAAGTACAGGCCAGAAATAGACAAGGGAGGTACCGAAAAAGAATTGAAATACAACGGTGAACAATACACGATGGTACGAACGTAAAGTACTCGAGACGACGAACTTAAGTGTTGAAGGAAAACATATTCACGACTACCCAAAGGTTCGAAAAAACAACAACAAACGTAATTTTCCCAAAACTTTGGAAAATTACAAAATGGCCCAAAACATCCGAAATGTACAATACGCGGTCGAAACACCGAACAAAAGCTCACAACAAGCTCAATAACGTGAGATGGATCCTCGGCAACCCCGAAACGGCGGTTCCGAACGACAATTTACGAGAATACCCGAAATAGCGACGGAAACAACATAAAACACTGAATCGAGTAAAACGAGTCCGAAACAAGCTCGAACGACAAAAAGTCCAATATTAAATATCCTCGAAATGTCAATACGGTTACAATCGAGTTGCCAAAAACGAAAATACACCACAATGAGAATATCAGGAGAAAGGAAAAATGCGGATATTACAGTTACTACATCCATAAGGCGCATATCAAGCCTTTGTGACATGGCCAGACTAATCAAGAATCTGAAAGTATTCGCATCCATTACGGGAGAGTATGTTTCCTCATAATCAATTCCTGCTCTTTGAGAGAAACCTTGAGCTACGAGTCTTGATCTATATCTCGTAGCTTCATTTTTATCATTTCTCTTTCTAACAAAGATCCATCTGTATCCCACAGGAATTTCATATTCCGGAGTTAGGACTACAGGTCCAAATACTTTCCGGTTATCACAGGAATTTAATTCACTTTCCATAGCTTCTTTCCACTTTGGCCAGTCAATTCTTCGTTTGCATTCTGCAACGGATTGTGGTTCAGGATCCTCATCTAAAATTTGAAGAGCTAGATGAAAAGCAAATATATCATTAACAATAATATTTTCTCTCTCCAGTATATGATTAGAATATAAGTAATTTATTGAGATCTCGTGATTTTCAGATACTTGTAATTCTTCAAGAATTACATCATTTTCATTTGTGTGATTAGTCGTTTTCATCATTGATTGGTTTCCATCTTGCCCCTTTCTTTTTCTAGGCATAGAATCTTTGGAACCGAGTGGTCGACCACATTTTTGACGAATTTTAGACTCATTCCTGCCAAAGCTATTTGTCCTTCAGGGACATCAATTTTAGCTGGAGTGTTTGCAGCATGTATATGAGATTGAGTCACTTTTCTTATATCTACGAAAGCATCAGGAATTTGATTTGCAATCTTTTGCAAGTGAATGATCTTTTCAACTTCTTGTTCACATTGATTAGTTCTGGAATCAAAGTGTGACCAGTTTTTCTCATTCCAAGATATTTCTTTGTGCTTTTCGGGATGTAGATTTCTTCCTAATATTGGAAATGTCATTTCATCAAAATGACAATCTGCAAATCATGCAGTAAATAAATCACCCGTTAAGGGTTCAATATACCTTATGATTGAGGGTGAATCAAATCCACCATATATCCCAATTCTTCGTTGGGGGCCCATTTTTGTTCGTTGTAGGGGAGCAATTGGGACTTGAACCGCGTAACTAAAAGTTCGTAAGTGAGAAACATCAGGTTCTCGGCCAAAAATAATCTGCATTGGGGAGTATTCATGATTGGCAGATGGCCTTATGCGAACTAATGTTGCAACATGTAATATGGCATGACCCCAAGCAGTAGTCGGGAGTTTTGACTTCATTAGTAATGGTCTAGCAATGATTTGAAGACGTTTAATAAATGATTCAGCTAGACCATTTTGAGTATGGACAAGAGCTACAGAATGTTCAATCTCAATTCCAATAGCCATACAATAGTTTTGAAATGCTTGAGAAGTAAATTCACTAGCATTATCAAGACGAATTCTTTAATTGAATTGTCTGGAAATTGAGCTCTTAACTTGATGATTTGAGCAAGTAGTCTAGCAAATGCTGCATTTCTAGTAGAAAGCAGGCATACGTGTGACCATCAAGAAGAAGCATCGATCAATACCATAAAGTATCGAAAAGGACCACTAGGTGGATCTATAGGTCCACAAATATCTCCTTAAATTCTTTCTAAGAAATATGGAGTTTCATTATTAACCTTCGTATATGAAGGTCTAATGATTAACCTACCTTGCGCACAAGCTTCACATGGGAATTCATTTGTAGAAAGAATCTTTTGATTCTTTATGTTGTGCTCATATGAATTGTTTATTATTCGGCGCATCATAGTTGCTCCAAGATGTCCAAATCTATCATGCCAAAGCATAAAGCTTTTTGTGTCATTGAACTTTATGTTCACGACATGGTTTATCTCAATCGCTTTTATGAATGTATAATACATTCCAGAAGGCAGTGTTGCTAATTTTTCCTTTGTCAGCTTATAGCCTGAAACAAAAGAGTTTATGTAAAGAAATTGATTGCTACCTTCCGCAATTGTCTCGATGTGGTATCCATTATTGCGGATATCCTTGAAACTTAGTAAGTTCCTTTTAGGCTTACTAGAATACAGGGCATTTTCAATGTCTAATTTAGTATCATTTGGTAAAATGATACAAGCTCTTCCGGAGCCTTCAATAATGTTTGATGCACCTGATATTGTGTTAACATTATCCTCAGCTAATGTCAACTTAAGAAAATATTTCTTCTTTTGAAGAATGGTGTGTGTAGTGGCACTATCAGTAAGACAAATATCACAAGATTCCATTTAATTTTCTTCTTCGATTGAAGGGATCGAAGAGGGAATAAGGGGAGAAGAACTATCGTGCTGATAACGTGTGATAAACTACAGAGATTGAGAGAATAGAGAAGAGAATGAGAATTCAATATATGCAATATGAGGGCTAAAGGCCTTCATTTATACAAGTGAGGAGCTAAGGTTTTAGGGTAGATATCTTGATCAACACTCTAAGATATATCTAAAAGATATATTTACAACAATTTGTAATTTATTGGGAAATTTAATTTTTTTAATTTTATCTTTAGGAAAGTCTTGGTTGAAGGATAAATTCGACCTAGTACCTTAGGATTCTCATGGAATTCACATTTTTTAAATAAAAAAAGTCCTCTAATTCTTCTAAATCAAATAATTAATGGAATTTATAATCATAACAATCGGTATAAATTTTCAAACAACCACGAGTAACTTTTGTAGTTTCATAAAATATTTCATTAGAATAAACTACAAAATAATATTTTTTGTAGTTCCATAAAATTAAATTGTGAAATAAGGATAATTTTGATATAATGATGAATAATATCCGAATGAGAAACTTATTTTGGAAAATGAATGAAAGTGAAACCGTCCACTTAAATTTGATATATTCTGATCAAAAGTAGCATTTGGAACACGACGGAAGTAATACTAAATATGTACATTACCTATCGATTAGTAAACACTTCAGTCATCATTCTACATTTATCTTCCCAATCATCTATATTATATAAAATTTATTTCCCTTAATTTAATGTAGAAGGGGGATTTATGTCACTTATTTAAATATATAATATAAAAGAATCTAACAAAATACATAAAAAAGATTTAAAAATTATAATTATACCTAACTTCAAAAGATGGGCGGGCCGTATTTGGAGGTTACGTAGGCAAGCAATTTGCCTCATTTATTAATTTTTATTATCATAATTTCATATTTTCATTTATTAATTTTTAGTTTTAGCAAAGAGATTGCAGAAGGGTATTTTGGGGAGAGAAGCATCAGTTTGTAAACGGCAGCAATTATTGAGGTGGAATTACATATGAAGAGACTATTTTAATTGTAATTTTTAATGTAAATAAACTAATTTAAATACAAAAGTTATGATAAACATCACAATGTAAATGCACCTTCTAATACACAAGGTGATTAAAATGAACTTTTAAATGATAGCTAAAATTACAAGATTGTTAAATTTTAGCTATGAAATCTTAGATATAATCGGTGCATCACACGGGTTGAATAAACCAAAAACAACCCCGAAGCAACATACGGGTTAGTAAAACTTCATTTCATATAACTAATTACATAGACTAAAATAAAAGGACAATAACAATAAAAAAACATATAAACTTCTCTAAAAGACATTTAAATTCTCATTCAACCATCTGCCCCAACATTACGTACAAAACACGTAGATATTCAACCAAAGACCGTGCATCGCACGGGTTGGATAATGCCTCGTTCTATTAACAAAATATTACAATATAAAGATACAATCAATGAAGTACATGACTCGACACTATTTATATTATATATATGGGCTGGTTTTGGTGAGAATGATTTTTAAGTTAAAAATATAAAAATAAATTTAGTATATAGATTTTGATTAAATGGATGACCAAGATTTATTTACATGAGAACTTATGCATAGAATGCATTATTTTAATGCATCAATATTTTGATGCAGAATAATTTTAGTGCTTAATATTTTATTGCATTAGATGCATATTATGCATAATCCATTCTCGATCATAGATAACATAAAAATCAATGGTTTGAATTTATTTTTATTTCTTACTTAAAGCATTCTCATTTGATCCTCTCTCTCTCTCTATATATATATATATATATATATATATATTCTTGTTCTTGTTACAGCCTTAATCCAAACGAGGATAAATTTATTATTCCAGCGGACTAATTAAATCGGGTTCCGGGACTTTGTACAGTCCGAAAGCCCTTATTCTAAAAGTCCACTCTTACCTTTCAAACATCATGGGCTCTATTTACATACGTCATATATAAAATATTGTTTAAAAAAGATTGTTTGTGATTACATACTATATTTTATCTTGTTCTATTTTATAATATTTGATTTTCTTTATTATTTGTACAAACGTAGTATATATTTATACAGATAATAGTATTTGTCCAAATATCTATTATATTATACGATTAAGTCCTATGATTTATTGTGTAGTAATCATGATTTAATGTGGAGTAGTATTAGAGTTAAAGGATTAATTGCAAGTATACAAAGAGGTGAATGCCGAGTAGTATTAGAGTTGAAATTTTAATTACAGGTAGACAAAGAGCCTTGCAGTTACACCATTCATCTATGATTAGTCTATGATATCCGATTTATAACAGTTGTGGAATACAAAAAATTTGGGAGTTAACAAGCATGGAGTTGCAACATCTTAGGCGCCACATCCAATTCTTCAAGATCTGTCCTCTTAAAAAAACAAGATCATAACAACAAGAACAACAAATTGTTTAATTAGATGTAAGTAATTTTATAAAAAGGATGTTTATAAATTTTTTATAAACTTTTTTGATTAATTAGTGTTTTTTTTATAGTGACTCTGTAACCTGGGTTGTGGCTAATGGAGATAACGCCTGATTTGTATAAAGTACCAGATGAGATCGAGACCGGAAAAGTAACGATGCCGATTTATAATTAGTAATTTACTATTTTTGTATCGAGTTTTTTTTACTAATGTTTTGTTTAGATTTTTCAGTCAATAAGCTTTACCCAGATTCAAAGAACTTTGAGCTTATAGTTTTATTTAGGTTGGGTGATAAGCTATTAAGCATAAACTTTTTCAAATGGGTGAAAGAAGAACTAACATGAGTTTGTATTTGTTGCAGTGACCGATCAAGGATAGATGTGGCTGATGGATAGTGACATTGGGGAACCTGCTGCTTATGTTATTGTTGTTCATGGGCCTCCTCAGGTTTTACCTCCAACCTTAATTTCATAATCATTTGGGTAATGGGGTCCAACGTAAATGAAACTTAGGTTCATTATGTCATTGCTTATTAGGTTCAGTATGTCATTTAACTTACTAAAATGGGTGTTTGGATGTGTGTATGGAGAGTGGTTGTATACACATCAGAAATGGTTAGTGGAAGATAGTGTTTGTATCTTATTATGTTGCCTCAAACCATAAGTATTGGTTAATAATATGTTTGAGTGTTTGGCAGACTTTGGATACTGACCAAAAAAAAAAATTTTAGTTAAAAAAAAGTGCGGAGGACATTTTGCCAAATGAGAATGAAATTCTCATACATTGCACTATAGAAGTAGAGCACTAGATATATTAAGTACAGCCTCATAAACGCGTCAAGATACCAAAAGGGCCGCTAAAAATAAGCTATCCAAACAGCCCTTTGGCATTTTTACCCGAATAGCCCTTATTTTTTGTCTGAAACCATATCACTTTCTAATTAACTTTCCTTTTCAATTTTTAGGTTACCAAATGCTCCAGACATGGAAATATTTTCATTGTATGGAGTAGGCATCCCAACCGAACGAGCATACATTTACAAATACAGACCAGCAGTAGACTGCTACATACCATTCCAGATTGACACCTCGGCAAAAGATAAAAACGACGATGGTTTCTTAAAAGACTGAGTTTATTCAATTGATGGAGACGAAACTGTACCAGCATTAAGTGCAGGATTTATGTATGCAAAAGGGTGGCGTGGGAAAACGAGATTCAATCCTTGAAGAATTAAAACCTATGTTAGGGAATATGATCACAACCCTCCATCTAACTTTCTTGAGGGCCGGGGAACGTTGAGTGGAGCTCACGTGGATATAATGGGTAACTACCAATTGACTGAAGATGTGATAAGAGTTGCAGCCGGTGCAAAAGGGATGGTGACGGTGCCCTCCAGCAGTTGTTCGTAAATAAGTTGTACGTATCTCAATTTAAAAGGTAGAAAATTAAATGATAACAGCATTATTAGTCTGTTAGTTAACAACTTACTTTCGCCACATATCAACTACCTAGCTGTCAGTTAGCTACTTGAGTTACAGTGTGTTTACTAATTCAAACATAAGAGGGATTAGATTGTCCCTAATGTACATTATTTATTTAGAAATTTGTATTGTAACGTTGTGGGTGTATTATCTTTCATATTTCTTAGCAAAGAAACAAGAACTTATTACTATTTGAGCATTTTATAGTTTGTGAATTTAAAGGTTTGAAGTAATATTTAGAATATCACGATACGTGAATCGGTAAAGCCAATTTGGGCTTAACACTTAACAATTATGTTCGATTCGAGGTTAGCTCAACTTATTTTAAAACTATTTGGCTAAGAATTACGAAGCCCGTTTCAATCAGATGCACCATTAGATTTATAATTCAACGGTTTACGCTGAATATTACGTAAAGAATATTCGAATATAAAGGAAAACCTACATAATTTTTGCTCGAACCCATTTGTAAATTATAATAGCAAATTAAAAAAGTTAATTTTAAGACATACGCAAGAGTTCAATAGTTTATTGGAAAAAAAAATAAAAAAAATAGTGCGACGCACAAGTCTGAAATGTAGCTTAAACCTCTCGCCCATAATGTACAAGCATCATATCTTTGAACTAGCTCGACTTAACTTCTGCTAACCTACCTAATAAAACAAGACGAGAAGCTATGGGGTTGAAGAGCAAAATGGTTACATTTACGTAAACATTAACAAATTCAACTACAATAACTAATAAACTATAAAATCATCAAAATTATTATATTTACAAAAACATAAACAAATTCACGCGAAAACACTTATAGAGCAAGTTTGTGCGTAGCACGGGTTCTGACTTGCTCGTATACACACACACACACACACACACACATATATATATATATATATATATATATATATATATATATATATATATTCGATGTATTATATGGAATTTATATCATAGTTTCCGTAAAATAGTCCATGAGAGTAAATTGTAATATTTTTTACAGTTTCCATAAAATATAATAAAAAGCTTGTTTTTAACATTGAGAAAAAGTGTAACCTACTATCTTCAAGTGGGAATAAGCATATAAAGAAAAAAAATTAAAAAAATATACACTAAATTTGCAATCCTTAATAATTGAAAAAATAGAAATTTTCCACTTAAATCAGGAAGGAGGCAGTATTAAATAATAAATATCTTTAATCATATAAAAAGTTATCATACTTTTTTTTTAAAAAAATATCTATTAAACATTTATTATCAATACTTTTTACATTTTAGTATACTCCACTGACTCACCATCAATATTTACAAAATTTATACATCTAGCATATTCAAGCATTTACATAAAATACACCAAGTTTTTACTAAATATTGTACTTAAGCTGAAACGAATGGAGTATGAATTTTAAATTGATAAGGTGAAACATAATTACGTAAGTGCATTACGTACACAAGTGAACTTTTACTATTTCGGTATGAGGGCAACACAAATTCACCATTTTCTTATGGATAAAATAATAGAGTTTTTCGGACAAAAAATATACCGAACTCTCTCTTCTTATACTCATTCTCAATTATAAATTATAATTTTATTACCCATTCCTTATATTTTAATTTTCACTTTTCCTGTCCAAAAAATGTATATATTTCCAACTTTCTCTTTTTAGTTGAAACAATCCACTATTATTTATTATCTATATACTAATATTGCATCTATATTCTTTTTTAGCTAAAATAAAGAAAATAATGACATCTAAAATATTGTTGGATTCCTTTCGGTGGATATTCTCAAATGTTCATATTTTTCTATAAATTTCATATAAATAATTTAAGATATTAATAAGCATAATTATATAATGAATTATGCTCTATTCTTATGAGTTGAATTTTGCTGAATTGAACTGAATTAAACTAAATTTTGCTAAACGGAATTGAATTGAACTGTATTAAATTGAAATATGCTAAAACTAAATTCAAAAGAATAGAGTCTTAAATAAACTTTTCATGTGTTGCAAAAAGAGTTGAAGTATCTCTTCCCTCCATTTCAAAATATAAGTCCTTTAGATTTTTTTTCAATAGGTTTAGGAGGATAAGAAGTCACTAATCTAGCCCTAGTTAATTCTCAGAATATATTCTCCCTATAATCATGATGCCATATGGATATATTTATTTTAGTAAGTTAATAGTACTAAAAATTAAATGGTAGTATATAGTATTTTGAAATTACAAAATCTTGTCCAAATAAAAATTCGTTATATTTTGTAACAAACAAAAATAGATGAATTACACTCTCTAATATATTTTACAAAAATATTACAGAAATATCACAATATCAAAATAATTACAAGAGTCACAAGTTAAATTGGTATTCAATCTGTAACCAAAATCATACTTGCAAAGTATATAAATATAATATATTTTATTGAATACTGGAACGTTGGGTTTCGAATAACTGGTATCCAAGTAATATTTCAGGTAACCAAATTACTAATTACAAGTATCCAATGTGTTAGTTATTTAATTATTTTCTTTATATTAAATCTATTTAAATAATTTATAAATATTGTATAGATAGAACTCGACACAGAGTATTTTTTTTCATACCACTTGTTTTTTTTTTCACCATCTCATCTTTTTTATTGTCCACCATTTTCTCCTCAAGTCCAAAATGAAGCTCTCAAAAAAATTAACTTCTTTTGTAAGATTATGACTTGTTCATTACTCTCAACAATTTGATTTGTTTTTGTCATTTTGGATGTGAAGAATGTCAACCATGGCTTTTTTAAACAGCTTATACCTCAAAATTAATCTCCCGTGGGCTGATATTATTCTAGGATGTGATCTGTTTATTACTACATAACAACGGCAAACATAATATATGGGGAGTAAAAAAGAGACGACTCGAAATTTTGCAGAAAATTGAGGTCACTGTTCATACTTCACGTGAGGCCATGCAGTGCACTTGTCAACAATTGGATTCCTAATTTCTATTTTTTTATAACTCAATTTCTATATTTACATATAAGTGAAGGCAACAGCTCACGCATGTAATCACACGATATTGTAATCTATAAGTTAGATACTTTAAAATTTACCTAACATATAATTTTTCGATTCTCCTTCTGTTGTATGATGATGATATGATGTTTATTTCGGACTTTAGGGATGTGGTAACATTCGATTATGAATTCTTAAGATTATTCGAATCATAAAGTTGTTTTGGACGAACCATATTCACAATCAAACTTACCTTCTTGTTTAAACCTTAAACTTGATCAAAATCGGAGTTTCTATTGTTTGTTGCCAACAACTCGTTTATTCGTAAGTTATTGATAAGATTGATCGAATTTATCGTAAAACGAAATAAAGTCAATATTCGTAATCATCGAAGTTAATCTTGTTAGAGTCAATCAAATTGTTTGTTCAAGAAGACATTTGGGACTAAAGTGAATTGATGTTAATGATTAGATTATTGGGACGTTACTTCGAGTATGTTGATTAAGATATGAATTTTGATAACAATCGGAGTATCTCGAACCTATTGGTATGATAACCGAATTACCGAATGATGGCTTGAATTTCATATTCGTAATAATTCCGAATTTACCGAAGAATCTTAATTCTATAAGTTTGACATAGTTTGTAGCAGAAATTACTATCAAAACCATAGTAAGTCAGTAAATTTTCATATTGGCCGATTGGGAGGGAGATGAATTCCTACTTGACAAAACGATCGTTATGAGTTATTAATTGATTATACTATGTAGGTTGTTAATTGTGATTGATTGGGGATCGTGTGCTCGCATCAGTCTGTTAACAAGAACTTACACTTGTTGGATTTAACGCAAGCTCGTTATTTACTTGGACTATGATGATTGATACTATGAGATTTTCTTACTATTACGGGATTTTATATTTTCTTACAATTACGTGATTTACTTGTGATTGACCATGAAACCAGTAGTATTTTGTGATTTTTGGCAGTATGTCTCCCGAAACAACATTATACTTGCAATGTGTATCCCGATGCGATATTATTACTGACATATTATATCCCATTACAATATTTTTCCCGACAGTGTGTATCTGACGGGTGTTGGGAAAAACACGACTAACGTCACGTCACAACGAAAAGTGCGGAACCTCGTTTGACAAATTCACAATCTTCAATTGCAACGTTATGGTTACCGATGAGTAGAGCAACAATTACAACTCGACAAAATTAATACAAATGATATCCAAAAGCGATAAATACGAGACACAATATTTTAGCGTGGAAAACCCCTCAAGACGAGAGTAAAAACCACGGGACCGAAGCCGCTTAAATCCACTATCACCAACACACACAATACACAATCGTCCCTAATACAAACTAGGGGTATACACCAATCGTCAAATACTTGGTAATAAATGTTCTTCAAGTATTTGGAATACACAATAACAACAAGATCGAGAAAAGAAAACACCGTAAATAGCTTACACAAAAAGCTAACGAAATACCCGAACTTACGGACTCAAAATCTCGATCTACACCGGTGAAAAGATTTGCCCAATAGCTACCAAGCTCTTGTCAAAAGATCACGACGATCCGACCGATAAATCTCCGGGAAATTGATGAATTGTATCTCCCTCTTGTTTCTCTCTCTATCTCTCTCTTGATGTGCTCTCAAAGTGTAGAAGATGAAGTGGTGAAACTCCCGTATGAAATGAAGATAAAAAGGGAACCCAAAGGGGTTGACCCCGTGTGCCGCGTCCCAGGCCAAGTGTGCCGCGGCACACACCAAACAAAATAGCCCAGGTATCGAGCAGGGGCCGCGGCCCGGCAGGAGTGTGCCGCGGACCCGAGTACAGATGGGTCGGCCTTTGTAAGGCAAAATGGCGGGGGTCGCGGCTCGGCAGGGGTGTGCCGCGGCCCCAGGTGCTTCGGCAGGGCACCGGTAGGGGTGATCGGTAGGGGCCCGGCAGGGGTGATCGGCAGGGGCCGCGGCTAAGCCGGCAGGGGCCGCGGCCCAGAGTACAGGAGGCTCGGCTTTGCAGGGTTGATTCTGGGGGCCGCGGCCCGACTGTGCAAGGTGAGAAAAATGACTTTTCAAGCGTAGTGCCACGGCCCGGAGGGTTTGTGCCGTGGCCCGGAGTCCAGTCGACTTCGAAAATGCCGATATTTCGGAAATTACTCCTACAAATCTCCCCCTTTCCGGAATATAGGAAGAGTTCGCCATCCCGGCGATCGAACAATACACTTTCATCTTCTCTCTACTCAACGCCTTGGTTAACATATCGGAACCATTATCATCGGTATGAATTTTATCAAGTTCAAACAATCCATCCTCCAAAGCATCTCGGATCCAATGATACCTCACATCGATATGTTTCGTTCTCTTGTGAAATGTCGCATTCTTAGCCAAATGAATTCCACTTTGACTATCACAGAGAACCACGTAACGTCGTTGTTGGAAGCCTAGCTCTCGTAAAAAAAATTCAACCATAAGAGCTCTTTACACGCTTCCACCGCCGCAATATACTCGGCCTCCGTTGTAGATAAGGCAACGCACTTTTGCAATCTTGATTTCCATGACACGGCTCCCCCTGCAAATGTCATCAAATAACCGGAAGTGGATTTTCGGTTATCTTCATTACCGGTCATATCTGAATTGGAATAACCAACAAGCATTGCTTTCCCATTTCCAAACGTAATCCCCAATTTGGAAGTACCCCGTAAATATTTAAATATCCATTTTACGGCTTCCCAATGCTTCTTTCCCGGATTCGATAGAAATCGGCTCACCACTCCCACGACATGAGCAATGTCGGGCCTAGTAAATACCATGGCGTACATCAAACTCCCGACCGCCGAGGCATAAGGAATTTTATCCATATCCTCAATCTCCTCCTTCGTCTTAGGGCAAACTAACAACTTTAGCTTTGTCCATGTTGAAGCGTTTAAGCACCTTCTCGATATATTGCTCTTGCGACATGTGTAATTTCTGGACTGCTCTATCCCATGTAATTCTTATCCCAAGAATTTGTTTAGCCGCCCCCAAGTCTTTCATGGCAAAAGACTTATTTAATTCTTTCTTCAAGTTGGCAATTCTCTCGGCATTCTTGCCAACGATCAAAATGTCGTCCACATAAAGCAATAAGATGATAAAATCATCATCTCCAAATTTCTTGAAAAATACGCAATGGTCGAGAGTCGTCTTCCGGTAGCCTTGCTCCCCCATAACCAACTCAAACTTCTTGTACCATTGTCGTGGTGCTTGCTTCAACCCGTATAAACTCTTCCGTTGTTTACACACATAATCCTCTTTTCTTTCGACTTCAAATCCTTCTGGTTGCTTCATATAAATTTCTTTGTCAAGGTCTCCATGAAGAAAAGCCGTCTTGACATCCATTTGCTCTACCTCAAGATCAAGGCTAGCCGCAATACCAAGGACCAAACGAATCGATCCTATCTTCACAACTGGAGAAAAAATCTCGTTAAAATCAATACCCTTATTTTGACTCAATCCTTTCACTACGAGTCTAGCTTTGTATCGGGGCAATGAGGTATGCTCCTCCGACTTTACCCGATACACCCATTTGTTTCTCAAAGCCCTCTTGCCTTTCGGCAACTTCACCAACTCGTAAGTGTTATTATCATTCAAGGAACTCATCTCGTCTTGCATGGAATCCATCTATTCCTTCTTCTTTTCATCCTCCATAGCCTCCGCAAAATATTCGGGCTCTCCCTCGTCGGTGAGTAAGACATCGGCCCAATAACGGGTGGAGGGATGACAGTCCCTCGTCGACCGCCTATGTGGAACAAAAAATGGCATGTTCGTCACGTGTAGCTCGGGATGAGCTCCATCGGTGTCATCTTGTCTCAACTCATCGTTGTCACCGGCATCTTGTTGTTCATCATTTTGGACATCCTCTCCACCCGGTGTTTCAACATGTTGTGGAGGAACGGGGTCCAAATCAATAAGATCATAGTCGTGTTGTGGAGCCGACTCTCCATTCTCAACATCTTTCATCGTTTGATCTTCTACAAAAACAACGTCTCTCGACCGAACAAGCCTTTTTGTAACCGGGTCATATAATCTATACCCGAACTCATCAAGCCCGTAGCCAATAAAAATACAAGGCTTCATCTTAGAATCAAGCTTTGATCTGTCATCATTCGGAATGTGAACAAAAGCTTTACATCCGAAAACCTTTAAGTGGCGGTATGATATGTCTTTATCGTTCCACACCTTATCCGAGACATCAAACTCCAAAGGAACACACGGCGTCAAATTAATAACATGAACCGCCGTGTTCAAAGCTTCTCCCCAAAATGACTTTGGCAATCCGGCATGTGAGAGCAAACAACGAGCTCTCTCGACCAAAGTCCGGTTCATTCTCTCCACCAATCCATTGAGTTGCGGAGTCTTTGGGGACGTCTTTTGATGTCAGATCCCTTGTTCTCGGCAATATTCATCAAAGGGTCCGGTGTACTCTCCACCATTGTCCGTCCGGATACACTTTAGCTTCTTCCCGGTCTCTGTTTCCACCAAGGCATGAAATTGTTTGAAAGTGTCTAACACTTGATCTTTGGTCTTCAAGGTGTATGCCCACACCTTCCTAGAGTGATCGTCGATGAATGTGACAAAGTATCGGCAACCAGCGAGCGTCCTAGTCTTCATAGGACCACAAACATCGGAATGAACAAGATCAAGCACATTTTCCTTCCGTGAAGGAGTATGACTCTTAAAAGTAACTCTCATCTGCTTCCCGGCTAGACAATGAGAGCATCTTTTAAGGTGTACCTTGTGAACCCCGAACAACGCCTCCTTCTTCGACAATAGCGCCATTCCTTTTTCACTCATGTGACCGAGCCTCTTATGCCATAGCTCGGCCATGTCATTGTTGTAGATTGTGTTCATGAAATTAGTCGTGACCTGCGGAAGTGTCACGTACAATTTTCCTTCCTTTTGTCCTCTCCCGACAATCAACGAACCTCTAGTGAGTTTCCACAACCCCTTGCCAAAACGGCTATGATAACTGTCATCATCGAGTAAACCAACGGACATAACATTAAGCCTCATATCTGTAACATGTTTTACATTCCGTAAAACAAGTTCCATTCCAGTGTCGAATCTCAAATGCACATCTCCCACTCCAACAATCTTGGATAATCCATCGTTACCCATCTTGACTATACCAAAGTCACCCGGAGTGTAAGAGGAATAAAAGTCTCTACGTGATGTAACATGGCACGTAGCTCCACTATCGACCACCCAACTCGAATCATCTCTAGCAAGATTCACCATATCATAGTCGCAACATACAAAGAATTCTTTGGTAGTAGTATTAACTTCGGCTTTATCATTACTACTGCTTTCATTCTTTTGTGAATTTTCTCGGCCTTGGCGATTCTCCTTCTTCAATTATCGGAAAAATTTCTTTGTATGCCCTTTCTTACCACAATGGTAACATTCGATATTGGCATACTTCCCCCGGGAACTACTCCTTTGTGGTCTTCTATTACTCGGACCTCTACTTTGACCTCTCCCCCATCTTTCGGTAACTAGAACATCCGACTGTGACGAAGATCCTTGTGCTTTTCTTTGGACCTCCTCATTCAACATGTTCCATTTAGCTAATTCCATCGAAATGACTCCATCGGGGGCGGAGTTAGACAACGACGTTCGAAACATCTCCTAAGTGTCCGGCAATGTGCCTAACAACCACAAAGCTTGCACCTCCTCTTCGAATTTAATTCCCATTCCGGCAAGTTAATAAATTATGCCTTAGAATGCATTTAAATGATCCGATAGAGGAGTCCCGTCTCGAAACTTCATATTCATCATTTGTTTAATGAGGAATAACTTATTATTCCCCGTCTTCCGAGCATATAATTGCTCGAGCTTGTGCCATAACTCTCGAGCATCCTTCCCTCCACTAATATGGTTCAAAACATTGTCATCCACCCATTGTCGAATATATCCGCACACTTGGCGATGCAAAATAGTCCACTCCGCATCGGACTTCCCTTCCGATTTATCTTTGCTAAAAACCGGCAAATAATAATACTTCAGATATAGAAGGTCTTCCATCTTCCCCTTTCATACGTGGTAGTTTGAACCGTTCAAGTTAACCATTCTACTCGTGTTGGCTTCCATCTTACAATTGAGATACTTAAACAACCACGAAACAACAAATCCCGTGGCTCCGATACCACTTTGTTGGGAAAAACACTACTAACATCACGTCACAACGAAAAGTGTGGAACCTCATTTGACAAATTCCCAATCTTCAATTGCAACTTTGTGGTTACCGACGAGTAGAGCAACAATTACAACTCGACAAAATTAATACAAATGATATCTAAAAGAGATAAATACGAGACACAATATTTTAGCGTGGAAAACCCCTCAAGACGAGAGTAAAAACCATGGGACCGAAGCTGCTTAAATCCACTATCACCAACACACACAATACACAATCGTCCATAATACAAACTAGGGGTACACACCAATCGTCAAATACATGGTAATAAATATTCTTCAAGTATTTGGAATACACAATAACAACAAGATCGAGAAAAGAAAACACCATAAATAGCTTACACAAAAAACTAACGAAATATGCGAACTTCTGGACTCAAAATCTCGATCTACACCGGTGAAAAGATTTGCCCAATAGCTACCAAGCTCTTGTCAAAAGATCACGACGATCCGACCAATAAATCTCTGGTAAATTGAAGAATTGTATTTCTCTCTCTTGTTTCTCTCTCTATCTCTCTCTTGATGTGCTCTCAAAGTGTATAAGATGAAGTGGTGAAACTCCCGTATGAGATGAAGATAAAAAGAGAACCCGAAGGGGTTGACCCCGTGTGTCGCGGCCCAGGCCAAGTGTGCCGCGGCACACACCAAACAAAACAGCCCAGGCACCGAGCAGGGGCCGCGGCCCGGCAGGAGTGTCCGCGGCCCTGAGTACAGACGGGTCGGCCTTTGTAAGGCAAAATGACGGGGGTCGCGGCTCGGCAGGGGTGTGCCGCGGCCCCATGTGCTTCGGCAGGGCACCGGCAGGGTGATCGACAGCGGCCCGGCAGGGGTGATCGGCAGGGGCCGTGGCCCAGCCGGCAGGGTCCGCAGCTCAGAGTACAGGAGGCTCGGCTTTGCAGGGTTGATTATGGGGGCCGCGGCTCGGCAGCCTTGTGCCGCGGCCCGGCGGTGCAAGGTGAGAAAAATGACTTTTCAAGCGTAGTGCCACGACCCGGAGGGTTTGTGCCGTGGACCGGAGTCCAGTCGACTCTGAAAAAGCCTATATTTCGGAAATTACTCCTACAGCGGGTTGTGGTTATTATGTGACGCGTGTGCTATTTGCGATTTTGTATGTGATACTGTGTTTTATATATTTTCTATATGTGTGTTAAATATCATGAAATTATTATCATCGTCTAACCTCGGTTGGGCTAGTAAATATGTTGAATATATACAGGATATTCCCAAGAGTTTTGGCAGAGCCTGAACGAGTGTTAGGATACGACGGTGCAACTTTAACTTTATTTTCAGAATAAGTATTATGAACAATTGATTATTTGTAATATTCATGTAAATATGAAACCACGACTATTACAACATATGTGGTTTATATTTAGGACATAATAAATGGTGGAATTACTCATTCAGAATACATTTAAACGTGTAATGAATAAGTGTTAAAAATTCACATATATACTACGGTTCAATTTTCAGAGATCACATCTGCAAAATTATTGCACGGATGAACTTTGGGCTTGCAATTTTTCCTTCTTTCCTCCCCCTTTCTTTCTCTCTATCTAAATGATAGATTATGGTAATGAATCTTTAAACTTCAGTTATTGACTGTAAATATGAAGAATAATCGAGAGGGTTCGGGAGTAGCGCAGAAAATGACATCTAGAAATTGTTTCTCGTGTTTATATTTCTGTCTAAATCACTGCAGACAATCTTCACTATTTGGACCATAACTTTCTCATCACTGATTTAGATTGACTCGTTGTTTGAACCATTGGAAAACTTATTCAATTTATTTTATGATGTTTTCCTAGCTTTTTGAGTTTCCAAAAATAGTGGTATTCATTCAAAGTTGACCCTTTTGTGGACATCAATATTACAAAAGATGAACAATTACATGTTTTTCAATTATTTATCTTGCTACCATATTGGGAATATTCCAAGACCAAAATGCACCTCAAATACCCCTCAAATTCATCTCTAAACATAGTATGACCAATTCGATGGTCTTGCTCACAACAAGACACTTTTCGAAGTACGAAAATTCAAATTCAAACTTTCTAGATATTACATGTGTCAATTGACACTAATCGTGTCACGTCTTGTTTGGCTATTTTTTGCACCTTTCATCTTGTTTCGCACACGTGCATCGATTTTTCAATATTTTGGGGTTGAAACATCTTCCTTAATTGTTAATGGCCTCTAAATACTTGAATAATGTCCTAAAATTATATAGAAAACAAGCAAATGTTTCGAGTTCAAATAAATAAAGAATTAATGCATAACACTACAATTATAACATCTTTTATGCAATTAGGCGTAAAATCATCCAAATTATGTGAATTCCATGTTAACATATACTATAGCTGCAACTTGCATCTGCAGTTAGCGAATAATATTTTGGAGAACATTTACCTGAATTGGACTCTTACAATATTATTTTTCGACCTAATCCGAGTTTCCACCAAAGATTTCATAATCTTCTAGTAGCAGACAGGGCCGGCCCTAGCACATGGCTGTGACGGCAATGGCCATGGGCACCAAAATTCGAAGGGCATCACCAGTCGGTGACTTCTTAGGCCCAGTAGGCTCATTTATAGTAGAAAAATAGTTTTCTCTTAGGCCCCTTCTCAATGTCACCCCATTGTATTGTTATTGTATTATTTAATAAAGATCTGGCGTGGGGATGAGCCGCCAAGCTTGACTAGGTTCCAAACCCTTTTCAAAAACTTCATTTGCATAATAAATGGGTATTTTTCTAGCCTTTCGACATGGGCATCCGGAACCTCGGGACCGGCCCTGGTAGTAGATCATGTCGTGGCAATCTGAAGAGAACTCAAATTTTTTATGACAATCAGCTCGACATTCGAGGTCACAAAATCTGAAAACTCTCATTTCGTTCAATCCGATGTTACGGGTGGCACATGAACCGAACATTCGCGAACTGTTCGTGAAAAAGCTCGGTCAATGGTCAGTTCGAGTTCGGTTTGACCGAACCGAACATGTTCGAGTATTTTCGAACCGAACATCGAATATTTTATATTTTGATCGGGTGTTCGCGAACTGTTCGCGAACACTAATATATATATATATATATATATATATAATATGGCACGAACAGAAACAATTGAACACAAACGAACCGAACGAACGAACAGAATAATTGAACACAAACGAACAAAGTGTACGAACAAAACAATTAAACACAAACGAACCAAACACGAACAATAAAAAATATATCGAACCGAACTCGAACACTAATTTGTAATGTTCGTCGAACACGAACACGAACCAAACACTTCACGAACCGAATGAACGAACGGTCAATAATACCAAAAGCTCGGTTCGTTCAGTTCGTGTCCACCCCTAATTGATGTTATGATCATCTACAATACCCATTCCTTTCTTCCTATTTGGAGAGCCTAGCTAGTTTGCATGTTGGGGTTCAAATATATGATCAACAATACTATATATTATTAGAATACTAGTTCGAAAATCATTATTATGACGGTTAATTATTTAATTGTTGAGAATTAAATAATAGAGGATTATTTTACTTGTCGTGTAAATAATCGAAATATATTCACGTTCTCAAAACTATTATTTGGTGAGTGAGAAATGATATATATGAATTGTGTATTGAAGACGAATTTATTATAGACAATTCGTACATCGAAGGAACGAGCTCGGCTCCATTCTTGAGTATTGGGCTTCGGTTGTGGACTTGATAATTATTGAGCTTTGAATTTCTTTAATTGGAATAGCTAGTAATCGGCACAATTGATTACCAATACACAAAATTGAATTAAACATGTTATTGTTTAATTATTTGGCTCCAAAAGTCGGCCATGACCTTTCATTTTTATGAAACCGCCGTTATTCTAATGAATTTAAAGCAAATTGATTTTAATTCAGTTTGTATAATTCCTGGCTATTGATTATAGCCATTAAGGGGTGTAAATACCCATCATGGTGCATTAATTCCCCTAAGTGAGATGGCTATATAAATAAGTTGCATTTTGCATGGTTTCTATATAGAGAAAATCGGCATCTCCATAGCAAACGTATAATCATTTCATATAGAGTCTAACTCAGTTCTCGTTTTTTCCTGTTCGTTGGAGCTCGATTAGTTTGCGGTGCTGCTACTATCGAGAACGTTGAAGTCGTTTACCTTTGGGGATAAGCCGCCTTACCGTGAGCACTACTGAGACATATTCTCGCCCTGCTGGCAGAAGATTACTTCGGGCGACTTCCGGTTTTGTTTATTTCAAGTTGTTTCGATTATTTGTTGTAATACTAATATCATTACTTTATGTTCAGTTTCTACAATAATAAAAGTTCTGAATATTCATTGTAACATGAGTTTTGTAACACCGGTAACACCAGATATTACAACAGTAGCAAGACGAGAATATTCACACGTCACTTGATCGTGTTCGTTGGCGAAACTGAACTTTGATCAGAAACCTTTGTTTGAGGATGTCTGCTTCAAACGACCCCACTGCCACCATCGGTGTCATCGCTTCTGCTGCTGCTACCGCTGATGTTGTCACATCTACAACCATCGGATCCTTCAATGCAACTGTTGTTGTCCCTGATCTTCATCCATTTGGGCAAACGAACGGGATTCAGTCCGTGATGGCTCGTAATGATACTTTTATTATGATGCATAATGCTCTGAAATCTCCGACCTTTCCAGGAGTGGACTTTATAGTGTGGTCCAGCAAGATGATATTTTACATGACATATTTGGGACTCGCCAACTACCTCAGTGATGATGAGGTGTCTCCGCCTAGTGAAGGCGAGAAGGATGATCAGGTGCTTATTCGATATGACACCTGGAGTGAAGGTGATTTGAGATGCAAAATCATCTTATTGAACTGTTTGGCGGATTGGATTTATTCCACATACTCTAGTATTGATGTAGGTCACAGATACTCAGAGTACAGTCTAGGGGGTGAATAGACTGTTTAAAAACTTTTACTAAATTCCAATGTTTCGAGAACACAACTGTAGTAAGATCAGCTAAGATTACTCGTCTAATCAGGTAACCTTTGTCAGCTGCAAACTATATTGCGGAAGAACAACTGACTATAAAATGGAACAGTAAATATGTATGCAGCAGTTAAGTATGATGATAAAGCAGTAAATCACACAATCTTTTATAGTGGTTTCAGAGGTGGGATAATCCTCTACTAATACACTTCTCTCCAAACCAACTGGAGATAATTTCACTATAACGTCAACTAGTGATTGTTACAATGAATTCTCAGTTACAACAGCTTCCAACCAGTGGAAACCCATGGCCGTTGTAACTCCCTTTTGGCTGCCTAGCACCTCTTAATCGAAAACCCGTGGATGCCTCAACAGCTCGCAAGCTGTCTATCACCTTCCAATCAAGAACTCGTGGATACATTTACAACCTTGAACTTCTAAGAACCTCGTTCAAAGAAATACCCTTACTCAATCTTTAAGACAAGAGTGTTGTCTTCTCCAACTTAAGAGCTTCTGTGAATATGAATTTAGAAACTAGCTCTTCACGATGCTATAGATTTGCTTTGATTGCTTTGATTGCCTTGTTCGCTTGTAAGTATTGTTCGCATCATACTTCTGCTCAATCTGTCTTCAGATATTTATAGTACGATTCTTGAGCTTCTTCATAACCGTTGCATCTCTTGTAACAATTCTATCCATCGGAGAGTGGACTTTACTGTTTATCTATTCATCTCTTTGCAAGGCTTTGTCTCTTTCTTCAAATATGACCGTTTGAAGATGTACTTCCCGCTGCACTGCTTTTCTTGATTTCTATAATTGGAAAGTCTTCTGGGCGTTAATCTCTAAGAATAAAGAATTCCTTAACTTAAGGGAATCAATCACTCTGTCCCTTGACTTTTACGTCCGCATATGTCTTGCTGTTTTTGTTGACTTTTCAATGCTTGCTGACGTGGACTGAGCTGCTATTCAGGTACACATACTTGGATGTAGTACTGGTTTGATCAACCTCCTCTGATATTTAGTTTGACCAAAAACCTCGACTGATAAAGACTCGCATGTGGTCAACCCTCACTTGATATTACTGTTTGATCGAAAACTCGTCTGCTTTCAGTTGGAGTAAGAACTCGCCTGATATTTTCTATGTCTGAAAAGCGCGGCTGATAATAAACTTGGCATTGTAAAGTCTTGGTAACACCTATGATGAAAGTTTTGAGGTCTCCATACGTGATCATTTTGAAAGTTTGGATAACCTTGAGGTTTCCATTTTTCTCTCCCATTTTGAAATCTATTTATGGGGAGTCTTTGATAGTAAGCAAAATGGTGTCTTGACTGCTATTGCTGTTTTGGCCATTGCATAGTCTCTTGTCTATGTGCCTACCTTGTAAACCTTGGTTGTTGCCTAAACTTTTGACTAGGCTGCTGCCTATTTTCAAATACATGTTTGTTTCTTGGCTCGGCAGTCTGGATATATGTTTCTCCCTTATAAAAGTGGTTTTAGAAGTGGAGGGAGTGTTGGGGTCATATCCGAGACCTGATTTTAAATATAGTGGCCTTTGGTTTATACACAATCCATCAAGGGTTACAGATGCTTTTAGGGATGTTATCTCTTTAGCTTGTGCACTATTTAACTGTTTTAATTTTGGAAGCTCAGTTTTGATATGAGTGAGTGCAGCTGTCTTTTCACTGTTAAATGGTCAGCCGATTGATCTCAGTTGTGGTAATATCAGATGAGTTTTTCAAATTATTATCAGTTTGTTTTTCAAGCTCAGATCTCATGTTTGCTGATTCTAGGCTGAGTTTGTCA
The DNA here is from genome assembly GCA_033398695.1 of Orobanche coerulescens. Classification (NCBI taxonomy): domain Eukaryota; kingdom Viridiplantae; phylum Streptophyta; class Magnoliopsida; order Lamiales; family Orobanchaceae; genus Orobanche; species Orobanche coerulescens. Next base: position 187,951,708 of record CM065804.1, on the reverse strand, counting down.
AAATTATTTTTCAGCTGCCTATTCTCATTCTTCAGGTGTGTATTCTGTTCTATCACAGTCAAGTGTGCAGTTTTTAATGTTTTAAAATCTTTAAAGAGCTGATTTACAGATTTATGCAGATTAATATCTTCAGACATGTATGAGCTGATATTGTCTGAAGTTGGAGGTTTAGATGTTATCTCTTCATCAGCTAGGTTTGCCATCAAGCAGTTCTAGTCATCATCATCAGAGACGAATCCACCGCTTGATTCTACTCTCTCTTGAATTTGATCTTCGCCAATGACCGCTTTTCTTTTGTCATCCCTCCTGCCTACTTCCTTCTTGTCTTCATCTTTATTGAGATCAGGATAGTCAAATTGGATGTCCCCTGTTTTGTGGCAGTTGTAGCATTCAACTTTCCAGTTGCCAGCTTTCTGGTTCCTCCTTGGGTTTTCCTTATAGTTCTTCTTGTATTTGGAGTAGTTCTTCCTGAAATTGCTGAATCTCTGCATGATGAATGCCATTTCTTCCTCAAAGTTTAGAGGACTATGAGGATTTGCGTTATATAGATTCTTTGCAGGGGACTCAGATACAAATGCAATGCCTTTCTCAACTAGCTCTTTAGATGATGAGCAGGCAGCTTGAACTCATAGGCTTTCAAGTCATAGAACAGATCCTGGATCTTTATTTTATTTAGATCATTTGATTATCTCATGGCACAACCTTCACATTCCATCCTGGATTGAGAGATCTTAGAACTTTCAAAGCCATTTCCCTGTTGGCATGTCTTTTCAAGGGAGTTTATCTCATTGATGATTTCTGTGAATCTTGAATCCACATTGTCAATTGTTTCACCTCTCTTCATTTTGAAATTATCAAATTTCTGAGTAGCTATTGACAATTTATTCTCCTTGATAAGCTTTGTTCATTCACACATTAAAGCTAATGTGTCCCATATCTCTTTTGCATTTTTGCAATTCTTGATTTTCACCATTGTGGCTTTATCAAGAGTGTGGTACAATATATCTGTGGCCCGATTGTCAAGATTGGCTAGCTTTATTTCTTTAGGGGACATCTCTGTTCTCTTCTTGGGAATCTGCTTTGGTTTCCCATCTGCTATCTCCTCATCTGTACCGTCTTTCAGAAAGATGAAGGGTCCATCCTATATGATACACCACATGTCATCAGGGGTGGATGATAGATATGTCTGGATTCTTATCTTCCATAAGTCATATTCATCAACAGAAAATACATATAATCTAGAATGCATATGTTGCATGTTCCATTTATGAGAGATTAAAATATATATGCTCAAATATATATGGATCTGGTTTGGTAAAATTGACCCAACCTCTCTGATACCACTTGTAGGTCCAGACACTCAGAGTACAGTCTAGAAGGGGGGTGAATAGACTGTTTAAAAACTTTTACTAATTGTTTCGAGAACACAACTGTAGTAAGATCAACTAAGATTAATCGTCTGATCAGGTAACTGATACGTAGAAAATATTAAGTAATCCATGTGCCAATTGCGTAACTTTATTATATTTATTTTAGCATATTATATTATTTTTCTATCTTTTTAAATTACGAAAATAATTTATTTCATCAAGTGGTTTTTATTGGTTGTTTCAAGTTTTTATATTATTTTTGGAGTTAGAAGAATTATTGGGCCACTTAAAAACAGCCCAATAAATTGGGCCCATAAATTAATAAAGCTCCAAGCCCACATAAAAGGCGGCCGAAATCCAGAGAAAGAAAGGGAGAGAGACTCATGCTGGAATAGAAATTGGCGGCTGAAATCCCTTGATGAAGCTGTACAGGAGGAACCTAGATGAGTACTATATAAATATTATTATTTCTACACTTGGGATGGGAGGAGGGATGGTTGCTAAAAGCACACCTTCAGCTTTGATTTGATGGCCGCTTTACTGCTTTCAATCATGAATGTGTTTTTACGTTTTCAATCATGGCCGCTTTTAGCTTTGATTTGATGGGCAGAAGTTTTGATTTGTTTTGCATTATATACGGTCCAGTCATCTGTTTTTTTTTTGAAAAAACTGTTTTTTTAATAGTATTAATTGTTATTTTTAAAAGTATTAGTTATTTTTGTGATATTATAGCCATTTGTCGAGCGTGTACATCGACGCTATATTTTTATTTAATATTTTAGTCCAATTTAATTATTTTTATTTATTTGCTATAGTAATTTTATTTCTCTCCACCATTTTTATGATAATCTTTTAATGGTAAAAATTTCTTGTGCACAACAATGAAGATGAACCACGAAAATGGTAAAAATGGAAAAACATGAAACACGACGGAAATGGTGAAAAATGAAAAATTAAAATTCAATATGAAACGATTGGTATATTAGTATATTTTCTGCTGCTTTTGTTTTTCACCAAATATACGTACACGTTCCGTTCATACTCGCTTGTAATTTTTGTAGAGTCGTATCAAGCCGTAAATTGTAAGTCTAAGCCTGCTGCAGATGTATGTTTATTAGTGTGCCGAAATTGGAGACTGAGCTTTGGATAATCCCAGGAATCATTTCCAATCGTAAAAATTAAAGTTCAATAATAATAGTTAGTTATAATTGCATAAAATATATTATATAAAAATAAATATTATATCGTTTTTGTTACCAATATCCAATGGGTGTTTGCGTTCACGTTTCCTATCACCACCTTTGCGGTCGGAGGTGGATTACAAGAATCGAGGCTATGGGAGGACATAAAAATGCCCCATAATCATCGAATGCAATTACGAAAACATTATACACGGTCGCAACCAAGTATCCACAATCAGGCATTGAAAACCACTTATCTCTCGTTGCAAAATCATAATTGAAGTGATCAATAAGTGCCTCCAAACCTTCCATGGTAACACCGTATATAATATTTTCGTATATTTCTCTTCTTTTGCGGAGTTCATCTAGCATATCCTGTCGTACCCTTGGCCAGAAGTTTTCGTTTCCGTAGATGGCGAGTGCAACCGCTCTAAATCCACAATTTCCATCTCCAATCACATCCGTGTATGATTGAATATAATCTCTGATGTAGGGGGGAAAGTCTTCCTGAAAATGAGACCGACTCTGATGAGCGGTGTTGTTTCGAGGCGGAACATTTTTAGAAACAGGGGACTTGAGGGGTTTTGAAGTGTGATTATTTGGGAATTTTTGGTGAGAACAACTTTTACGACCTTGCGTATATGTGTTATTGCTACCTTCAGCAAAGTTCCCCGTATTGTGAGCTTCCGACGTGCTTTTTCTACGTCCTTCTAGTGGAATATCCTGACCTGCGTTCGTTGCCGCCACTCTCCCTTTACCTTTTTGTGTTGGGGGAGTTTTAGCTCCGAAAATCTTTCCGACACGCTCAAACATTGAAGGTTTGCGATCTGTGCTTCGAGTCGTCTTATTCTTTTTTTCAACCGCCGGAGGTGCAATAACGTCTTCCGTGTCGTCGAATAATTTTCTCTACGTATTAACATCGACATCATCATTGTTTCTGTTGTTGGTAGGAATATCTGGAAAATTAATACCTAGTGTTCTCCAGTACGAATCAATACAAGCAATAGGGATATTTTTTTGTGCTGACATGTACCAGAGAAGCTCGCAGTGACACGGAAGCCCGTGTGTTCTCCTAAGATAACACCCGCACATTTTTTCGCCTAGATCCTTGGCAAATTCTTTGAGAATAAGGTCGATCGCTTTGAACGATACATTGCGCACTATCTCACTGAAGAAGTCTATGTGTAACAAATCGGTTCTTATCTTCTGAGTGTTGTGGCTTACTTGTTTTTTAATCTCGCATATCTGCAACTCCATGACCTGATGAAGACGATCGAAGATAACATCAAATGGGTGTAGGCCGTCGGGGAGGTTCATTTTCACCCGATGATGCTCTTGCTCAACCCTACACGTAGGAAAAATTTTAGTTATGAGAGAATATTTGAATACCGATGGTTTGATTGGTGATAAAATTACCTATTTGTGGTGTAGTTTCCATAGTGTAGGCGATGATCGATATATGCGCCCAACACTCTATCTGCAAAGGGTGTAATCCACGTATCTTCGCAATAGGCAATTAAAGATGGATACTTCTTGTAAGTTTCTTGTAGATGGGCCCACTTACGTATCCATACATCGTGTGTTGACGCACTAATTGCCCAATTCCAGCTATTTTTAAAATATTCAGCGTATGATGCGTCGAATCCTTGCTGTTTTTGCGCTCGGGCTAGAACACATTGCTCTATGTGGCGTCTGCATAATTGATGTTGGGATTCTGGAAATATTTGATCCACTGCCCCCATTATTGCGAGTGCCCGGTCCGTGACGACAACGTTTGGTACAGCACACTCATACAAACCCCGAATAAATTGTAAAACGAATTCGAAGTGATCTTGGGCTTCATTCTGCATATATGCGTATGCAATGGTGAATGTTTTGTCAGTGCTTGTTGCACCAACTGCTTCGAATAAAGGCATATTGTACATCGATGTCTTGTATGTCGTATCAATAATTAGGACATGCGGATACGCGTTAACCATTGCATGAGAAGCGGGGTGGTAACGATGTCTTTGAGTACGTTCTCGTCATCCATTGTCATGATTGGTACCTAATTTCATAAGTTAAAATAAGCTGTAGGATTATCATTCTAAATTATATTACATGAATATACAACTATTAGATTTTGGTTGGGGGTTCAAATAATATTAAAAGTGCAAAAGCGAGAAATCTGCATATTAATATCTAAATTATATTTTAATTATTACACAGTAGTACCTAATATTTAAATTATATTTTTAAATGAATTCAATTTGCTATTTTTTTACCTGTAATTCCGCTGAAGCATTAGGGAGATGAAGTTATTCGTAGGGGTACGCCCATCACGCCTGTCGCTACTTGATTTGTTGTAGGCATTGTAGACTCTTTTTTGATCTGTAGCATTATTCGCATCGTTTTGCTTCATATAGGCCAGCGCGTTGCTCGGACTTGTGTGTAACGCTTCAAGCCGTTGTAACTCTTTGTATTGGTCGCGTGATATTTTTCCGAGTCTCGAACCCTCCGCATGTTCCGGGAAGGGATGATTGTGTTTCCCTTCCAAAACTTCTATCTCCCAAAGATCATTGAAGAGATCAAATTGCTTAACAACTATACAAAAACGACAATCTAACTTTTGCGTTTTTGTATTTCTTTCATTCTTCGTTTTTTGATTTCTATACTTTCCACCTCGACTGCATATAAATCGTACCTTATATGGATCAGAATTACGTCTGGCTAAGGTGATATTTCTTCTAGCCGCAATTCCCCTGACGTATTGTTCAACTTCTTGTATGCCTTTCAAACCCTCCTCTGGATTGTAAAAATCTGCCGTAACGTCTTCGTACTCGTCATCACCACCATAGTTAAAACTCATTACGTAAATGAATTTTTGTAGTAGGAGTAATAAATATGGCGTAGTTTGCAAATATTGTAGTGCTGTAATCTTTTCAAATGTTTTAGTTTTAAAATGTTGTATTGATCTTCCTTCCAAACTGTAAGGAGTGTGCTTATATATAGTAGTGGGGAAGCTGAGATGGAGGAAATGATGTGAAATTATTTTAATCGAATAAATATTAATCCTTTTTTTATTCTCCATGATGGGAAATGATGGGAATTGGTGGGGCTGCGCAACATGTGATTTATTTCAAACCCTTCAACCTGCTGAGAAATGGTGGAATCAAAGGGCATTTGTGGGCCAACTTTCACATGGGATGAATAGATCTTTCTTTGATTTGAATTTGACTCCATCAAATCACTTGTCAAAAATGTGCTTATAGTCGGACTCGAGGGGAGGGGAGGACTGCAGAGAGAGAATTGGAGCAAGAAGAAAAAGTCTTGTAGTCCAGCCGTCAAGTTTGTTAAGTCCAACCACAAAATTCAATAGTAGGACACGGCTCCCAAAGTGAAAAAGGACGGCACCACGGCGGATGGAGGAGCATCATTGCAACCGGGCAGAGAATAAAACTATATCTACTTCATTAGTTTTATTTCTCTTATTATTTATGAATAATTCTATGTCTTTTCTAACCACCATGTCCAGCTAAATTCTTTATTTTAATTCTTAGGGATATTTGAATCCGTATCTATATTATTTACTCCCTCCAATTCAAAATATAAGTTTTTTTTGGCTATTTACACTATTTTCATTTTACATGTCGCCTCCTCATTGGTTCGCGCATCCGTCTGCCAACTGCAGCTGCGGACTTTAGCGAAATAGTCCCACATGCTGGGACGATCCCCTGCCCAGGAACGGCGATCGCCTGTGTGGGACAGGGACATCCCAACAACCTCTTCTCCTATAAATAGGAGGCCTCCAGCATTGGCAAAAAGGACGTTACAAGAAAAACACGATTACACACAGCAAACAATACAGAGAACACCTCATCTTTGTAACAAGAACTCACATAGCTTTAACTCTGATTCTTCCGGCAAACAACAACACTCAAGAGCTAGATAACTAGGGTCTTTATACTCATTGTAATTGTACTCTAACATTAATATTTATACTCACAAGTATTCATATTAATAATATCTCGCGAGAGTATTCAATCCCGGGACTAACAACCCCGGCAAATCTTGTGTTATTTACTTCCCCACGGACGTGCTCTCGCATTTTGTTTGTTACTCGTCCATTCCAGCATATCATCTCCGGATAATATTTTGGGTAACAACAATTGGCGCTAGAAGAAGGCCCCCATGAACCTCCGTTTTTATTCCGACCGTTTCGAAGAACACTCACTGTTCTTCGGGCATATACTTGAAGAAACACTCACTGTTCTTCAAAGAAAAACCTTCAGAATAATGACGTCTGCCACGACCTCGAAAAGAGCCACTCTACGATCTGCCAGACACCTTATTCCGGCCCAGACCGAGTCCGAACCTGCGGAGGAAGGCGACCGCGGCGACGCTAGACTCTCGTTCCCACCCCCGAGGGATGGTCCCAGCCTCTCACTCGATCAATTCCGAACTGCGGAACAGATCGAGAAGGCCATGACCATCCTAAGGGAGCGACGGGGAGCATGCGACACGCTCACCATTACTCCATCAGCCATCCATCGTGCGGGCAAGCAAAAGCTCAAGAGGCTATATGTCGAGAAATCGTCAGAAAGTCCCGGGCCGCAGGAAAAGGCGCTCGTAAGGCGAGACGATTTCGTCTTCAGCCGCCTAGGGAGTGATCCCTCATGGCGATATGGGCATTCAGGCCCCAGCCGTGAGGCGTCGGAGTTCGAATCCGTCACCAGGAGTTCGGCGTACCCAACTCCCAGAAGACAGGCCGGCCATCTGGCTCCCTCTCGCCCAAGAATTGAGCTCGGAGGCAGAGATCTCGTCGCCTACAACGGCGCCAGGAAATCGGTACATGATCGCCTTGGCTCTCGCTCTGAGAGCCAGACCGCGAGCATTCAGGCTACGGCGATGGCCGCAATGCAGCGCCAGCTCGACGAAATGAAGGCGCTCATAGAAACTAGGGCAGGCGCCAGGAGATCGATCGCCGGACCAAGTGAGCCGCTCGCGGTCCAGATCGAGCTTGCCCCCGTGCAACCGAAGATTGCTCCTCCTCAAACACCTCTATATGAGGGGAGATCAGACCCTAAGGCCCATTTGAGCAAGTTCCGGATCTACATGACCGGATGCGGGGCATCGGAAGTGACTAAGTGCCGAATGTTCCCATTAACATTGGGTGATCTTGACCATAGGTGGTACATCTTATTGCCACTGCGCTCAATCAAATGTTTTGAGAAGCTGGCGAACGAATTCACGTCGTATTTCGCCGCCAAGGTCGCTCGGCCAGAAGGTCCCCACCGCATGATGAAGATCAGGCAGGGGAAGGACGAGCCCGACGAAGACTAAATCGACCGAGTGGATGAAATAGTCCTCAATTTCATCCTCACCGGCGAGCCCATTAGCGATGAGCTCGCCCTCTACTCGGTCCTGGGGGGATTCTATGGCCATTCAACCATGTTCAGGTGCCTCACGAAGGACATCCCCCCGACCTACGCAATCTTCCGCGTCAAGGCCGCCGACTTTCTGGCCAGGCAGAGGATGCTCACCTTTCGCTTAGGCGAGGGATCCACCGGAGAAGGGAAGGCGCCATCTCCCGTCCCGAAGAAGGCGGTCGCCAAGCCCAGAAAGGCGGTCGCAAAATCGCCCGGTGATTTCAAGGTTTTCGAGGATGTGGAAGTTCACCTCCTCCGCAACCTCAATCTGTCTCCGGCCCATATATTCAACGCCATAAAGGGGCGCAAATGGCTTAGCAAGCCGAAGCCGATGAGGGACAACGGTCATCTGGACCGCAGCAAATTTTGTGCCTACCACAAAAGTCCCGGCCACAACACCAGCCAATGCTGCGACCTCTTCAGACAACTCTCGAGGTTGTTCGAGGAAGGCAAGCTGGATAATTTGGTGACCAAGCTAGAACTTCGAGCAGAAAGGACCGGGGGGCACGATCGTCGACAGAACGACGACCGTCTCCCTCCCAATCCGGTCGCTAGGATCGAGCAAAACGAGCCGGAGTACTCAGACGAGTCGATCCCTCCGATCAACCCCGGCGGCCGGATCAATACGCTTCAGTTGGGAGGTGGAAACCTCGGAGGTCTTTCCCCAGTTTCCACCATATCAAATAGAAAGCGGAAGGCCGAGCTGAGGGCGTTCTTCGGAGTCCATGTCGTGGTGCCCCCAGAGCCAAGCATCTCCAGAGATGTGCTCATCTCCTTCTCCAACAAGGATAGGGAGGGAGTGCAGTGCCCCAAAGAGGATGCATTGGTGATCTCTGCATATATCCTTGGGAAAATGGTCGACCGCGTCCTGGTTGACAATGGGAGCTTTTGCAACATCATATTCAAATCTGCTCTAGACTAGCTCGGCAACCTGACCAAGTTCATCAAGCCATTCGATACCGTGCTTCAAGGGTTCGGCGACAACACGGTCCAAGCCTATGGAAGGATCAAGCTCTCTGTCGAGCTAATATGCTGTTACGATCCCAAGGTTAAGATCACTAGGAACCTCAATTTTGTAATCATAGATAGGACGAGCATCTATAATGGGTTCCTAGGTCGCCCCTTTCTAGAAACCTTTGAGGCTGTCGCCTCTTCTTTATTTTACTCTATCAAGTTCCCCACTACCGATGGGGCAGTCGGTACTGTAAAAGGAGACCAGCTAATGGCAAAGAAATGTTTGAATTACTCCTGTGTCGTAACTTCCCCTTTAAACATTTCCCGTACTATTTATAACATTGAGGCGATTGACATTCAACCAATGGAGATCGACAAGCCAAGCACCTCATACCAGCTCGACTCAGAGGACGGCATCTCGCATCAATTGTGGGACGACATCGAGACAAGGATCGGTTTCGAGCCAAGCCTCGATATTGATCCAAGGATCGAGTCCGGCGATCGTTCCAAACGAGAAGCGACCGTCCCCATTGAAGAGTTGGAAAGTATAACAATCGATCCGCCTCGCCTAAAGCGGGAAATATAGATCGGCTCAAGCGTCGGTCCCGAGTTAAAAGACGATCTGATCAATTTACTACGTAAGAACATCGGAATCTTTGCCTGGTCGCATCAAGATATGGTCGGCATCAGTCCTGAACACACTTGCCACTATCTAAAGATTGACCCGACAAGGAAGCCTGTTCACCAGAAACGTAGGAAATTCGGTCCTGAGAAGTATGCTGCGCTCGACGCAGAAGTCAAAAAGCTACTCGACAACAAACTAATTGGAGTAGCTACCGACGAGCCACAGTGGGTATCCAACGCGGTGCTCGTCAAAAAGGCGAGCAACTCCTGGAGGTTATGCATCGATTTCACCGACCTCAACGCGGGGTGTCCGAAAGACCACTTTCCAAAGCCTCATATTGACCACTTGGTCGATAGCACGGTAGGTTACGAAATGATGTCGTTTATGGACGCCTTCGCCGGGTACCATCAGATCCCAATGGCGGAGAAAGACGTAAAACACACATCATTCCACACGGAAAAAGACGTGTACTTTTGGGTCCGAATGCCGTTCGGTCTGAAAAATGCGGGGGCGACCTACCAACGACTAGTCAACGGGATGTTCTCCGATTAAATCGGCAAAACCATGGAGGTTTACATTGACGACATTATGGTCAAGAGCCTCAAAAAGGAAGATCACCTCAAAGACCGTGCTGAGACGTTCGCCATCCTCGAGAAATTCAACATGAAACTGAACCCCAAGAAATGCAACTTCGGGGTAAGCTCCGAAAAGTTCCTAGGGCATATCATGATCCAAAAGGGGATTGAAGCGAACCCCACCAAGATCAAGGCGATACATGTAGGAGCCACGGAATGTCAAGCAGGTGCAATGCCTCACGGGCTGTCTAACAGCCCTTAACCGTTTCATTTCTCAGCTCGGAGACAAAAGCAAGCCATTCTTCGCCACCATAAAGAATAAGAAATTTGCATGGACGAATGAAAGTCAAATGGCGTTCGCCAAAATCAAGGAGTATCTGTCTAATCCCCAAATTTTGACGAAACCAATCCCCGACGAAAAGCTATTCCTCTACCTGGCAGCCTCGGAGGTCGCGCTGAGCACTGTATTAGTGCGAGCAGAGGGGCAAGCCCACTTGCCGATCTACTTCATCAGTCAAGCGCTTCATGACGCAGAAACATGTTACACAAAGTGAAGGTTCTGACGACTCTCCATCTAAGGCAAGTTCTGCACCGGCCAGACACCAACGGGCGACTCCTCAGGTGGTCACTGGAGATCGCCCAATACGGTGTCACGTACGCTCCTCGCACGGCGATCAAAGGCCAAGCTCTGGCGGATTTCGTGGTGGAATTAACGTTCCCGCCCAGTCTGACCCAGGTCGGCCTTCCTGCCTGGAAATTTTACGTAGATGGCTCGGCGACCAGCTCGCGAGCAAGGACAGGGATTGTCCTCATCAGCCCCGATGGCCAAAGTTTTACAAATGCCATGCGTTTCGGGTTCCCTGCGACCAACAATGAAGCCGAGTACGAAGTCTTGGTAGGCGGGCTCGATCTAGCACTCGCCATGGACGTTCGCAGCCTCCACAGCTTCATGGACTCCCTCTTGGTCGTGAACCAAGTCATGGGGGAATATGAGGCGCGCGGTGAACAGATGATCAAATATCAAGAATTGATCGCCGAAATATGCACAAAGTTTGAAAAAGTGCTGATCGAACAAGTCCCGAGAGAGCACAACTCCCAGGACGATGCCCTATCCAAACTCGCATCGTCAGATGGGGCGGCAGACTTCTCTAACATACAAATCACAAAGTCAACAAAATAGGCGATCGACAGAAGCCTGGTCACCACAGTTGCCATCGCCGAAGAGAACTGGATGACTCCGTTCGTTAAGTACTTGAAGGACGGTACGGTCCCCACGGATCGGATCAAAGCTCGCCAACTTCCTCTCCTCAAATGCATTACGCCGGAGGAAGGCCGACTTGTTTTAGCCGAAATCCATGACGGGATCTATGGAAATCACGCTGGAGGGCGAGCTCTCATCCACAAGACAACCAGGCAAGGCTTTTTCTGGCCTACCATACAAAAGGACGCGATCGCCTATGCCCGATCTTGTCACAGGTGTCAAGTAATGGGCCGAACATCAAGATCTCCCCCGAGCAGCTCACTTCTATGTACATTCCGTGGCCGTTCGCCCAATGGGGCATCGACCTCATCGGTCCTTTGCCGACGGCGCCAGTGGGATGTAAATTCGCCATCGTGGGGGTCGATTATTTCACGAAATGGGCAGAGGCCGAACCACTCAACAAGATCGGCCAAGAACAAGTGATCAAGTTCATTTGGAAGAACATCATATGCCGATTCGGTCTACCTCAGGCTATCATCTCCGACAACAGAAAGCAGTTCGACGGTTTGGAAGTTATGCAATTCTACGAGAAATGGGGAATTAAAAAGCTGTTCTCGGCCCCTTACCACCCTCAAACAAACGGGCAGGTAGAGGCTGTAAACAAGATTCTCAAACACACGATCAAAGCAAGACTCGAATCCAAACAAGGACGATGGGCGAGCGAGCTCCCGGATGTTTTGTGGTCCTACCGAATGACGACCCGAAATTCAACCGGCGAAACCCCATTCGCCCTCGCCTTCAGAACAGAAGCAGTGATCCCTTCGGAGATCGCCGTTCTCAGCCACCGAACTGCACAACAAATGACGACGGACAATGATGTAGCTCGGCGGATCGACTTGGATATGCTCGAGGAACGACGACTGACCTCAGAAATGAAGAACACAATCCACAAAAGGAAATCCGAGAAATTCTTCAATTCGAAGGTCAAGGAAAGGCGATTCCAAGTGGGCGACCTAGTCCTCAAAAAGGTCCAGGCTCACACGAGAGTATTTGGTCCGAATTGGGAGGGGCCCTTTAGTATATCCAAATGGCTGACCAAAGGAGCCTACGAGCTCCAACACCTAGACAGCACTCCGGACCAATATCCCTGGAACGCCGTTCATTTAAAGAAATACTATCAATAAAAACTCTGTATTCTATTATCCAATGTACAAAGAGATTAATGAGATTTTCCGATCCCCTCTAAATGATTCGCCTCAGCAAAACAAACAAACAAAAAAGAGGATGACTCGCTCGCCCTCCAAGAGTTCGTCATCTAACATGATGGACCTATGAAAGTGATCGCCCCCCTAGCACATTGTATACCATAGAGGTTCATCATCTAACATGGCGATCCGAGGTAGAAAAGTGCAGCCACAGTTCTGGAAGTCGATGGAACCGATAGCCCGTCCATGCAAGGTTCATTTGGGCAGAGATCGCCTGTCCTTTCATTTAAATACGAGGCAGGCGTAGCCAAAGGACCCTCCAAAACAGATCAGTGGACACGCTCGCCCGCCCTCGAATCCATCATCTAACATGGTGGACCTGAACAATGCGACGCGTCCCTCCCCCCGTCACAACGTATGCCCTCTTAGGCAGAAAAGTGTTAACAAGCCACGGTATCGAAGTCAATTTATCCGATGGCGCCACATGCATGGACTCCTCCAGGCAAAGACCATCCGCCCCCTCGCTACATTGCGAGGCAAAACGTAGCCTACAGAGGACCCTCACAATTAAGTGCGTTACAATTAAGGGGCGTTTCATTGGCTTCTAGATGTTTGTGCTGCTCGCATTCCCTTACCCAGACCTACCATACCGAGACCATTGCCCATCTTTTCTTGGAGAGTGATGTGGCTCGTGACGTGTGGGAGTATTTTGGCGCATGGACACATTTATCCCTACCCGACTCTCAGAATATTTTTGAGCTCCTGAGTTTTTTCGCACACAGCACACACTTTAGGCACGCGATTTTCATTATTCCTTGTTTGATCCTCTGGTTCATCTGGACAGAAAGGAATAGTGCAAAGCATAGGGCAGTTTCTTTTCTTTCCTTTCATGTTATTGTGCAGGTGGAGCACCATGTTGCGTTATTGGCAGCTGTGGGGCTGATTTCCTCTGAGTTTTGGGCGGGATGCTCGCCACCTGATCGTTTTCAGCGAGCCTCATCTTCTCCTGCTCAGACTCGTCGACCCTTTCCGGTGGTTTAGCTTCGACCCGAGACCCCTTGGATCAAGATGAACACGGATGGTTCGTTCGATAGAGATACTCAAATTACGGATGGGGGAGGTCTGATTAGAGACCATCACGGAGAGCTCCTACTTGCTTTCCACTCCTCTTTTCAGGCCTCTTCGAGTTTTGATGCAGAGATCCAGGCGCTGGCGCTTGGTTTGATTTTAGCTTCCCAGAGAGCGAGACATGTTTGGATTGAGATGAATACTGCTGCTGTGGTGACCCTGCTATCATCTGGCCATCGGGGCTCTTGGTAGGTTCGTCACACTCTTATGCGTATCCGACACATTCTCCGAGATATTCAGTTCAGAGTCACTCATATCTTCTGGGAGGGCAACAGGTCGGCCGACTACCTCTATGAGCTCGGCATGTCGTCCCTCGGTATTCAGACTTATACTTACGATACTGCTCCTCCATTTCTTCTCTCCCTTATACGGATCGATCAGCTTGGTTATCCTTCATTTAGATTTAGGTAGGTTTCATTTTTGATTGATTGATTGATTGCCTATTGTTCCGCACATTAGCCCACGGCATCCGTGATGCACCTTGTATTGATCTAGCGGGCCGTAGGCACTTTAGATTTTAGGCTCCGGATTATGGTCCATCTTTGATCATATTTTGGAATTGAGTTATTTTGGTCTACGGGTCCGCACATTAGCCCACGGTTTTTGTGGTGCACTTTGTATTTCTATAGCGGGTCGTAGACTTCTTTGATGTTTGGACTCGAATTATGGCCCATTTTGGGTCATAATTCGGGACTCATACTTTGTATTTCTTGATTTCTTCTCATCTATAGGTTGGTGGGTCCCGCCTCCACCCTCCGTCCACACTGGACGTTTTTTTTTTTAAAAAAACCATCAGACGGAATGTCGCTCGCGCACGAGACATAGTCGTGGAGGTCGGTTCCATCGAACCCCACGACTGTGCGAAGTCTTTCCAGGCCGGGACGTTCGGCCTCCCTCTAGGAATCAACAAAATCGAAGATCGCAAGAACCAAACTAAAGATAGCTCGCTAAACGAATTATTTTCGTTCCCATACTTTCACCAAGTAAACAAAAACAAGGGGCAGAGCGGAGTCATACATACGATCAGGAGGACGGAACCACATACGATCGGCTTTGTTCAAATACACATATGATGATCAGTTTTGTTCGGAAATTTACAAGTAAGAATTTAAGTATACCAATACATTCGGAGCTATACATAAAACGACCGCTCCTCAAACACTTGTGTGAAGTCAAATGCAAAAGATTCAGACAGACGATTGTACAAGCAAGGAATCAGATGCAATTATTTATTTCATTTCATTCGGAATACTTGTACAAGCGCCCGAAGGCGAAAGTGCCCGAAGGCAAAACACGACGAAACTAAAAAATTACAAGTGAAAACAAAATGAAAGTGGACTAACTCAGGCTGCCCCCGCCTGGCCTTCGCCACCGACCACTGTACCAGTCCGGCCTTCGCCACTGGCTGCTGGGTCGACGTGTGCTTCCTCGCCGGCATCCGAGTGAACGAGGTTGCCCAGCGATGGATACCAGCTCAGGTCGATTCCGAGGTCGGAGAGGTCAAGGATCGCACAAAGAAGGCCGGCTGCAGAGGATGCTCAAGCACATAGGCTTTGAAGTTATCAATCAGAGGGCCGACCTCGAGACCTCCCTTCTTGGCAGCGCGGATGGCGTCAGCGTAAGCCATGTAATAGGCAAATTCACTGACATACTCCACGTTGAGGAAGGGATCGGCCTCGGTCGCCTCTAACTTCTCCTTCAGCCCCACGATTGTTTGATCCGCACCCTGGAGCTCGACAACCTTAGCGTCCAGCTCTCCCTTCGATGACTCCAGCTCGCCATTTAACCGGTCCACCACCGCCTTCAGTTCAGTCGCCTCCTCCTGCGAGGCCGCGTGCAACCGACGGGCTTCCGTCATTTAATCACGCATCCGATCGGTCGCCGCCCGGGGCCGGTCGAGATCCTGCCTCGCTCGGTCGAGATCCTGCCTCGCTCGGTCGAGATCCTGCTTCACCTGCTTGGACATCTCCACGTACTCCTTCTCCATTGCCGCGATCCTGTTGGCAAACTCGGCGTTCCGATTCCGAGCAGCCTCGAGGTCCGAATGGAGATGGGCAGTAGAGGGCCGACCCTCATAATCCTTCACGTCTTGAGCGGCCATCGTCGCTGCTTGGAGGGTCAGAGCACGAGTCGCCTGCATTGCGTCTCCATACCGCCGGCGCGCGATCGCATCCAGATCAGTCGTCCAAGTGAGGGACTGAGAGACGTAGTGAGGGACGTCGCTAGGCTCGCGGGAGATCTGCTCGCGAGAAAATCCAACACCATCGGCGAGCAGTTTGGGTCGGCAAGACGGACCCTGCACCAAGAACAAAGGAGTTAGTATGTCCCCTACACAAGTGACGTAACTCAGCAGATCAACCAAACTTACCTTTCGACCTTCTTGGGGTCGCGGCCGAAGAAAGGCTTGCCCCGCGGGGTCTGGGCATCAGCGGTCACCATGGCCTGTAGGAAGGCCGATGAGGGCGTAGGCCCCTCCGCCATTGTAACTGCAGAAATTGTAGGCGCGGCAACCGGCGGCACCACTACGGGCGCCTCAGCAGCAACAGATGGCAAGGGCTCCTCCGGGCTCCACCTCTTGCGGTTGCGCTGGAGCTGCTCCTCCTCCCGAGTCTCCGGCTCGATGACGATCGGCCCCATGAGAGGTCTCGCCTCTGGGATAGGACGGGTCGTCGCTGCAGAGGCACGGCCCGCCTTCTTCCCTTAGCGGAGACGATTCATGATACCCGGGTTCGACATGGCGATTTCTCTCGGCGGCTCGGAGTAGCGGGGGAAGTAGATCCCTGTCAAAGAAGACAATCAACCAGGTTAGACGTCTTCTTCAACCAAAGGCGATCGTCAAGCAAAAAGGGGATCATAAACATTTGTACTTGGGACCCTTAAGTGGCGGGGAAAGCGAAACAACCGAGCGCCCAACCAATGAGCTTCGTTGTTGATCACGCGAGCATCGATATAACTGTTCGGAAGACTACGTATTCACTCCCAGACGATCGAAAAATCAAATGGTAGGTCGCCTGCGGCTGGAACAAGGGAGCCTGCAAAAAGAAAACCAAATTAGATCAGTTCAAGGTGTATCTGAACGAAAGGAGAGTTAAAACCCTTACTCGGATTTCTCTCTTGGAATCCGGTGGGGATATCCAACTCATCCTCGGGTTTGTCGCTCGTGGCCAATTTCCACGCTCCTCCGACCCAGCACCACTTTGTCAGGTCGCCCCGGACCTTGTTCGGCACTCCAAGGACCACCTGGCCCAAGCGACCCTGGATGTGGTAGCCGCCAACAGAACCCTTCTGCGCCGTCAGCTTAAAAAGATAGTTCATCTCCAGTGCAGAAGGAAGACGGAACAGCCGGTGACCGCCAAATAGAGTCAAACTGCTGACGATCTGCAACCAGGCGTTCGGTGTCAGTTGGAGCGGCGCCACATTCCAAGCGGTCAACAGATACGACACGGCGAACGGCAATGGGAACCGCAATCCGGCCCCCATGATCAACTCGTTAACGGCGACCATACCCTCGGGAGGTTGGTCGGCGCGCTCATTCTCGGCAGGCACATACAGTGAAACGTCGGAGGGGACATGGAACTCCGCCCTCCAACGACTGAAATCCTTCTTAGTCGCCGAACTCTTACTCCGCTTTACGAGTTCATGGGGGTGGGCGACCGAATATGCGCGAAAATCGAACTTAGGGCGTGGTCCGGCAAGTCTCTCCATAAGTTCGGCAAATTCTAGAAAGGCTTGGCCGAACACACTGTTGTGCTCCCAGTACAGTTTTATTGCCTCCTCCTCGTCGGCCAGCGAGCGCTTCTGCTCCGCCGCCGCCGACTTCGCCACGTCAGCCTCGTTAAAGAGTTCTTTAAACTCCGCGGGTTCAATCCCAGCGTGAATGGCCTCGATGGCCGTCTCCAAGTGAAAATCCGTAGAGGTTTCATCCCGGGCAGTCGAAGTCGCGGCGGCGGAAGTGCTACCCACCTCATACACGGTGGATCCTCCTCCAGACATATTCAAAGAGAAAGGGGCGAGAAAAGTTTTTGTTCTTACCTAGAGACTGAGTCGAACGTCGATCGACACACAAAACTTCAAGAAAATTCAGCTATGTCTTCTTCTCAGGCAAAAACGCATAAAGATATAACCCCAGAAGCCCTAGCCCCTTTTATAGGCGAGAGTAGGGACTTCTGGGCAAATAAACAGAATCTCGAGGGCTGAAGTACAACCGTCGGATAAGTCGCATTTAATGTCGCCCTCGAAATCCGCATGTGCGTCGTTTTGAGGGCACGCCAAACGACAATTCTGAAAAAACCGTTGGACTCCCCCAATGGGAGCGTGACATGTGCCCCAGTGACATTTCAAAGCCCGCTTCCACTTCCCGCTCTTTTCAGAGTCAGGGGAGGCCGTCCATATTCGAAATCAGTTCGTTCGGGAGACGATCATCTGCTGCATAAGTAGATGAGTCGCTCGTCTAAAACAAGCGATCGCCAGCAAATCCAGCTCACCCCACATCTTCAACATCGGAGCGAGCTGGGGGGCAATTGTTGTGCGGCGATTTATACGCCTCGAAGGCGATCGGCATAATGGTCGGATGCCAACCGAAGAAGACAGATGCTGGTCAAGTGCCTAGCGGTCGACGTCCAAGGCGATCGTCTATTGGCACCTGGCGATCACCTCTAGTATCCGACCGGGGACAACCGTCCTATGCCACGTGTAAGTCCAACATCCGTCAAAGTCTGCGAAGACCGAATCTCTGGATGAAGGCCCACGTGCAGATCCGCAAAAGGCGCCGCAAGAATAGGCTTTACTCCAGCCCATCAGCAGTTGTCAGTGACAAGGATGGCCTCACCTACCAATAGACTCGCCGAAAGGTCCTAGGTGGGACCTTCAGGCGCCGCAAGAACATGTTGTACTCCAGCCCATCAGCAGCTGTCAGTGACAAGGACGGACTCACCTACCGACAGACCCGCCGAAAGGTCCTAGGTGGGATTTCCCAAGACAGCGACGTGAGGCACATGTCGCCTCCTTATTGGTTCGCGCATCCGGCTGCCAACTGTAGATGCGGACTTTACAGAAACAGTCCCACGTATTGGGACGATCGCCCGCCTTATTTAATGCAGGAACGGCGATCGCCCGTGTGGGACAGGGACATCCCAGCAACCTCTTCTCCTATAAATAGGAGGCCTCCAGCATTGGCAAAAAGGACGTTACAAGAAAAACACGATTACACACAGCAAACAATATAGAGAACACCTCATATTTGTAACAAGAACTCACAGAGCTTTAACTCTGGTTCTTCCGGCAAACAACATCACTCAAGAGCTAGATAACTAGGGTATTTACACTCATTGTAATTGTACTCTAACATTAATATTTGTACTCACAAGTATTCATATTAATAATATCTCGCGAGAGTATTCAAGCCCGGGACTAACAACCCCGGCAAATCTTATGTTATTTACTTCCCCACGGACGTGCTCTCGCATTTTGTTTGTTACTCGTCCATTCCAACATATCATCTCCGGATAATATTTTGGGTAACAACAGCCATCATGCATGAAGAGATGATTTATGTCATCCAAGAAGGCCCCATAAAAATCATGAAGGTGAATATGGCCGCAAGGATTGAAGGCCAAGCTCATGCCGAGATGCTCAAGAAAGAGCGCGAACAATGGACCACAGATGATCCAAAACGCGCTAACCTCGACAATGTTGCTAAGAATGCACTATTTGTCACTCTTGACAAAGGCACGTTCTCGAAGGTAAAGAGTTGTAAGACAGCCAAAGAAATCTGGGAAAAACTCAATATAATTTGCGAGGGAACTGAGCTCTCAAAAGAAAACAAAATTTCAAACTAACTCAGCAATTCAAATCTTTTGAAATGAAACCAACTGAAACTCTTGAGGAACTTGACCTCAGATTCACTGGTATTGTCGGTGAACTTGAAGCGTTGGGCAAAATTTATACCCAAAAGGTGAACTTAAAATTTTTTAGATCTCTCCCTGCCCGATGGGACATTAAAACAACAGATATGCGTGTGTCATGTAATCGTAATGACATATCTACTTTTGACCTCTTCTCTGACCTCAAAACATTTGAGTATGATATTGATAGGAGAGAAAAAGCTGAAGAATCACCTGCGAGGACTACATCGTTAGCCGCTATATCCAACAGAAGACATAGCATACCCAGCACATCAAAGCCTGCCCACAAGAATGCTGACAGTGATGACGATATCCTGTCACAAGATGAAATGGCGCTCCTCATGCATAAATTCAAGAAATTCATCAAGCCGTCTGGAAAGACTCCCTATAGGGCCAAGATTGTTCACATGGTAAGTACCGAATCTTCTTCTGGTGATGCTAACCTGTGTTACAATTGCAGGAAACCATGACATTATGCAAATAAATTTCCTCACCCTAAAGTTCAAAGGTTGTCGGAAGCCGAGCAACAGGAAAAAGACGAAAGAAGACGTGCTTGGAAAAACAATCTCAAGGCCTTGATTGGCGAATCAGAAGCCTCCCCCGCACCAACAAAGTCCGAAGAATGTCTTCAGGCAGTCACTGACAGTGACTCGTCAGATGATGAATTCGAAAATAAAGCATATATATGCTTTATGGCCAAAGACATACCGGAATACAAAGATATCGACGATGAGGTAAGCTCAACCTCAATTACTCCTGCAAATGCATCTCATACCTTTGATAACATTATGAATAAATTTAAAAACATTCAAAAGGCCCATGATACATTGAAAAATGAAAACATACAGCTCCAAATTTCTAACCTAGAGCTGAGGGAAGAAAACGACTTGCTGAAAGTAAATTACGAAAATATGTTTGTTGAATGTAAAAACAGCAAAGTCGATCATGAAAAACTCATGGAGAGCAATCATCAACTTGCTCACGAACTGAATGAGGCTAAGTCTCACAGTGAAAGCAAGATAAATTATTTCGTTCTACTCCAAGCCAACATAAAAACTATCGAAAAACGAGAAGGAGAACTTGAGACCATCTTGAAATCTTTCGAGAAATCATCTAAAAGGATGGAAGAAATTCTAAGCACCGGGCAACATGCCCATGATAAAAAGGCTTAGGATACAACTCATTCTCCAATAAAGGGAAAACTAGTACTATGTTCGTCAGGGGTGTGGAACCCATTTCTGTATCGAAAGAAATCCCGAGTCCTGTGAAGGAACCTGCTGCTCTGCGAATAGCAAAGGCTGCCATTCCACCACCATAGTCATATCACGGACAGCGGAATCCTAAGCCATTCAGACCTGTAAGGCATAACCAACAGCATGCTCCCCGAGCATAACAAAAGCGCCAGCAGCTGTTCATAAAGAAGGTTGTACCCAAATATCAAAGGCCCGTACAGCAGTACTTCCAACAGTACAGCGCGCCTAGATATTGGATACAGGAGCCTCGTTATACATCGCGAAAGAAGGTCGCCTCACAGTATCAGCAACAACTTTGGGAATCCAACCGGAGACCCAGAAGGCAAGTTGTAAGGCCGAAGAAAATGGCTCCACCTCCAAGACGACATTCGTACTGGATTAATAATATTAATAACCCTGAATTTTTCATGCATAATAATTATCAAGGTTAAAGCGACTACGTGCCTGCCCCACGTAAATAGCGCAAAAGCAGACCTAAAGTAACCTATAGCAAGCCAATTGGTGTCAGGAAAATCTGGGTACCTAAATGCACTAACATCCATGGACCCAACATTCAAAGGGGACCTAAATCTACTTAATCTCTTTGCCTACATGACATCTTAGAGAAGGACATCTAGTACTTCGACAGCGGATGTTCTCGGCACATGACAGGAGACAGAATCAAGCTGTCAGATTTTATAGAAGGTCGTGGTCCAAAAGTGCGCTTCGGTGATAAATCAAAAGGAAGAACAAGAGGTAAGGGAACTCTGCTTGTAGGAAAATTCAAAGTCACCGATGTAGCTTATGTTGAAGGCTTACAGTATAATCTACTTAGTATTAGCCAGTTCTGTGACAAACAATTCTGGGTGAAATTCTAGATAGATCACTGTAGAGTCAAGAACATCCTAACCAAAGAAGTTGTGCTCACATGAAGCAGATCAGGTAATATGTATATTGCTGACTGGATGCCTACGAGCTCCACAATTCCTTGTTTTGTTGCCAAAGGCACTGCAGATCTAAGCTGGCTATGACATAAGAGGATGTCTCACGTCAGCTTCATGACAATCAACAAGCTCGCTATACAGGAAATGGTCATAGGTTTGCCCAATGTGTCGGAAGAGCAAATCCTACCTTTCCACTCACAAAGTCCTAGAAATGCTACACATGGATCGCTACGGTCCTGTAGACCCGGTAAATTTGGGAGGTAAGAAATATCGTCTCATTATTGTTGATGATTATTCCAGGTATGCTTGGACAATCTTCCTAAGCAACAAGAAGGAAACAACATCAAAGCTGCCCGAGCACCTGAGAAAGCTTCAAAATGAAAAAGGGTTTAGTATCGTGTCCATTCGTTTCGACAGAGGTACTGAATTTACTAACCGCTTTATAGAGCAATACTGTTTGGAAAATGGGATACAGTACAAATACTCGGCTGCCCGAACACCTCAACAAAACGGCGTTGCCGAGCGAAAGAACAGGACGCTCAAGGAAGCAACAAGGATCATGATTGCCGCAAGCAAGTTGCCACAGCATTTCTGGGGTGAAGCCACCAATACAGCATGCTACACACAAAACTGTTGTATCATCAACAAACACTACAACAAAACAGTATACGAGGTATGGAACAACAAAACTCAATTAGTTTCGTACTTTCACATATTCGGATGCAGGTGTTATGTTTTGAACAATGGGAAGGATCAATTTAAAACCTTCGATGAGAAGTCGGATGAAGGGATATTTGTAGGATATTCCTCTGCCAGCAAAGCTTACAGGATCTTTAATAAATGGAAGCTGACAATTGAGGGATCAGTACATGTAGTGTTCGACAAACCTCACTATGATCCTACAGGAGTAGAAGATGTTACTCAGAATATCCAACAACTCACCATTGATGATTCTACAACTCCTATAGAGCCTGTCGTTGACTTAGAAATAAACCCCGCAGCTGTAAGAATAGAAGTAGATGAAGCTGATCCTATACAAGCTGAAGCTAAAACTACATCAACTCAAGATACAGTACGGGACGTCGAATTAGAACCCGACAGAAGATAGTTGAGAGATCACCCACATGCATTGACACTACACCATATATGGATTTCAGCAACACCTGAAAAACTGTGTTCAAAAGTCCAAAAAGTGTTGCTGAAGGTAGAAAAACAAGCTATGGATACATTTTGACCAAATTCGAAAGTGTTAACAAAACGGCCGCAACCATAGGGGTCTAAGGTAACACTTTTCTTGTTTTTGGTAACATTTTAAAAAAGTGTAGCAATAGACCCCTATGCCAACACTTTTATTGTCTGTGGCTACACTAGATTTTGTGTTGCTGTAGACTTAAGGCCACACTTTTATATATTTGGTGACACAAAGATTTTTGTAGCCGTAGAACTATGCCAACACTCATGAGGTCTAATGTAACATTAAATTGTGAAACACTTTGACATATTACCAACAACTTTAACACTATGGCTACACTTATATATGAATAGTTATAACTTTTGCCAATACACTTTAATCTTTGCCAACACAATTTTTATATTTTGCCAACAGAAAGAATTATAAATTATAGTCTATGGCTACATTTTTGTAGGTTTTTACCAACATTTTTCATGCTAAAAAGCAAAATGTTATATTGGAAAATAAATATTACCATAAAACAATCGATACCATTAAAACAATGTCAACCATAACAACATCCAAAATACATGACTGCTAATATTCAATCCATAATAGCTAAGAACAAGTTACGATCGCAATCCATAAATATAACAAAACTACTTAAGTCACTTAACTATCATAATATAAAATGATGAGATCAGTCAAGGAGTGACATTGTCACCGCCATAGGACTCCTCGACTGATTTCTGAGAGTCATCAATCTTTAAGTTCAAATCTGGATTCTTCTCGACCAACATTTTCATCATTTCTCGAACTTTTTGGTCAAGTTTTTCATCCATCTCTTGTTGAAGTTGAGCCCTGATCTTAGCAGTTAGGTCCGCCACGTACTGATCAGCAATTTGAACGGATGGTGATGCTGAAGACTTTGATTTTGGTTCCTTTTTCTGAATAAGTCTCCCAATTAGATAAGATGGTCGGTGTTCTTTGCCATCATGAATCAATTTATTAGCAGCCTCAACACCTTCCGTTACAAGAGCTTTCTTAACATCAGCCTATAAATAAAAGTATCAAGTATTTCCCTCAAATAATTAACAAAAACATAAAATATAAACAATAACAATAATGGAAAATTATCTTAATTCTAGACACCACCATTTGACTTTCTTCGCGTGTGTAACTGTTTGGGATCTCATCTTTTCTATGTATATACAGGCTAACAAGTCACTAAACTTGTGACAGAGTTATGCAACTTATCCCAAAGCATGATATAATTTGATACATACACACACACACGTACAATTTCAGGATACACAATATTCCACACTGTTCTGGTCAAAATTTTAAACTTCTTCACAAAAATGCAAAAGGTAGCATTCATCTGGTCAAAACTTTAAACTTCTTCGCAAAAATGCAAAAGGTAGCATTCATCTGTTCACTTTAACCAGTAAAAACTAGACTTATTATCCCTCTACGATAGATAACAATACATCAGCCTTTTCTTTTTAACTAACGCAACTCAAAGAAAGAACCATTAATAATCTCAGTAAGGCTGCCAAAATTAAAACCCTAATGCTTCCTTCATTTTGTACTCATCCGAATAGACTGGAAAAATAGTAATAAGTTATAACTGATGTGCAAATTACAACTACAAAGTAATCTGGAAAACGCATCCAAGAGATACCAGATGATGATCCACAAGAGAATAATTATGATGTGAGATACAGAAAACTAGCTAGCATTGAGCATCCACTATCACAGCAAAGTCATATGCACTCAATCTTGCAGACTAAGTTATGGACTAAACATGCAAGAATGCAATGCAGTAAGAGAAATGAATAGAGTTCTTCCAGACTTCACAATTATTCTAAGATAGAGTTCTTCCAGACTTCACAATTATTCTAAGACATCCAAGTTAACCTCAAAATTATAAAGCAATTTGGCCATAATAAGCTATTACAATCACCTAAAAATGTAAAATTGTTGATTTCATAGATCTTGAATTACGTCTGAATACATAGTACAACCCTCCTTTCTCAGTGTTTTTGCAGTCCTATTAGCAACAGCAGAAGGCGCATAAAGTTAATTCCTATAAAATAACATCAAAAAAAAGCCAATGGGAAATACAGTGAAGGAAACAACTAGTATAATCAGATCAAATAGACCACCTTTTCGGATCCCTCTCCAGATTGAGGCATGTTTTCGTAATTCTTATACTGTTCTAGTCTTGTCTGCCTATATTTCTCTCTTGTTATGCTGAGCCTCTCCCAGGGTATCCCTTGAATATCTCTTCCCTTCCTAGCTTGAGCAGCAGTAGTATCGTGCGCATTACTATTCTACATACAGGACAAAAATAGGAAAGATAACAACTAAAGGCTGAGTATCATTCGGGTAAAACCGAGTAAGAAAAAACAGTTCGGTTAGAAAGGCTAAATTTAAATGGCCACGAAATTGATTGACAAGCATTAGTTATGAACAAACAATGTACTCGTCATATTCATCCATGTCGAATCGAGCCACCGGCATCTCTGTCATGGATCTCATCATCAATATGTTGTTCTGGATCTTCCATTTCTTATTCCTCTTCCTTGTCATCTGCTTAATATCCTTGATGGGTCATTATCAATGAAAATGTACTGATTATATTTTCTCCTTTTATCACAGTTGAGACTACCATAACTCGTTTTATACCGATTACCTTGAACAATGCGGTGATATGCAGTGATACAACAAGAGCCACTAAGTTGGAAATCACCATCAGGAGAGAATAGGGTACTATAAATATTGAAAATCCAAATCAATTTACTATGTTAACTCCATCTAATACCATTGGGGACTCTGGTGAATTTATGACAAGATCCAAATTCAAAAGCCTCGTGATGAAATAACATTGTTATTTTAATGGATCATAAAGCATTAATTAAAATTACGACATTATTCAGCAGTAAGGCACTATAAATTCTAGCAAAAAATATTTAAATGCATTCAGACGATGCAGATAACTTGAGATGTAAAATTGCTTAGACAGTAGCAACATCCAATAACTAAGGCAAGCAAGATGACCTCCTTACTGAGTTCTCTCTATCTTATGTAAGCAAGCAATCAGATTTCCCATGTAAGCTGAATCCAATGCCACTTAAAGATATATTACACAATGGGACAATCTACATGGATGAAAAAATAGTTAGCGAAAGAGATTTACAGTTCGTAAAAAAGGGAAATAAATCTTACATGTAAAGACATACATGTCATGTCTACAATATATGGAATTCTGCACATAGATCTAGAAATACATACATAAATACACAAAAATGTACATGCATCGTGGTTATATAAATAACATCAACATATGCAGATACATGTAAGGAGACATGTCCAGAACGCATGACATCAATAACCAAATAAGAGAAAAATTACCAAGCCACCATAGTCATCAAAAAGTGCTGCAGAGAAGGTCCTTATTTCTGCATCAATCACAATATCATCAGAACCACATGGTATCTCTCGCCCACTGAGATTCAAAGCAAATCTTTTAGGTGGTTTTCTCAATCCATTCCAGACAATGAAGGTTCTCAATTCATTGCCAACTGTCCTTAATTCTAAATGGCACATATTTGCTAAAAAAGAGCTTACACGCTCAGATCACAAACTTCAAAGTACGATGCAATCCCACATCTTAACAACACTGAAACCATGAATCAAGAGTCATAAAAATAACAAATTTCTCTAAAAATATAATTTCAAAGACATGAAAATTAACAACTAAATTACAAGTAGTTATGCTTAACAAAAACTCTAATCAATGGAGAGAAAGTTACGGCCATCGTATTTGGTGGAATACTGATGGTTTCAATGGAGAGAAACTTCACTGTCGAAGGTTTTCTTACTTCTGTTTTGCGGTAGGAGACCTAATCAAATTGACCTAATCAAATTGAAGAAGAAGTAGTGCTACCAACTGATAATTAGGCGGAATAAGAGTCGGCAGAGGGAAGGGCGGTGAGGGTCATCTGACAATCCCATTCGAAATCCGCCCCGATCGCGGCCCCAGTCCGCTGCAACTATCGCCGGCGTACGCCTCATTCAACCTCGATGCATTATGGTCTCGCTCAAAACTCTGGCCTGCTTTCAACCTCGCTTGGAGCTCCGTCATTTCGTGATGTCGCATGGTTATCTTCTATTGGCGGCTGGAGATTTTCAGGGGGGAATTACCGATAGTGAGGGTGAGAGAGATGGAGAGAGAACAAGAAATGAGTGTTAGGGTAGGGTTCGATTGGTGCTGGGTCAATTAATTCTCGGTTTCAAGATATTAATTCCCGGTCTCAAGACACACAATTCGCTGTTGTAAACATTTTTTAGTAAAAAATAAAATTTCATACTTTTTATTTCAGTAATTATCAAATTAGCGAAGTCTTTGTAACTTAAAATTTCTAACTAGTTCCTGCTTTTTTGTTTGGTACCATTTACTCTATGTGGGTTTTTTACTTCTGTAAATTGAAAAGCGAAGTTGTTGTTTGCTTTTACTTTACTAATATACATTACAAAAATGAGACGTACCGAAGTCTTTGATTTTTATTCTACTAGTGTAACGACTTTAAATTTTTACAGGCTTTCCTTATTATAAAAATATATTCATAAAATACTGTAGAAAAATCGGGTCATTACAATTTTTACAGTTTTTCCTTATTTTCCTTACAGTTTTTTTTTTCATTCATTCTCTTTTTTTATTTGCTTTTTTCTCTACTTTTTCCCTCTTTTTTCCTTTTATGTTATTTATGTAACGATTATTGACGGTTTCAAAGTTTGATTCATGTTAGCCGACCCCAAATCATTTTGGGACTAAGGCTTAGATGTTGTTGTTGTTGTTGTTCCTTATTTTCCGCCTATTTTTTTCTTCCCTTGTAACGCTTTTTTTAAAGATCAACGGTAACACCTAATTTGGTGTTACCATAGATACTATGGCAACACCGGTTACTATCAACTGTAACAATAAAAAAAAGTGTTAGCGTAGATCAATTTTAAGGCATCTATGCTAACACTTTTGCTTGTAACATCGAAATAAATGTTGCTGAAGGCCATTTGTGGCGTAGTGTGATCATAGGAAACATTGATGCTGGTGTATCTACCCGCAGGAGAATATATAGTACACAAGGAAATGTGCTATGTGCGCAAGAAGAACCCGAACCTGAGATATCGCCATTTCCTATATGGAAGTCTCAAGCTGAACTTAGAAGACTTCATGTTGGTCCCTTTCTTCAAGTATACTCGAAACAACTTGGGAAATGTTTAAGCAACAGGCTGTATGGTTTTCTAGTTCGGAGTGCTTAGCGGAAGTCTTAAAATAGTAAGTTGTTGTCGATACAGCAACTCGGTCTAATCTCCTGTTAGCTTGGTGCGTACAGGGTTTTGCAGTGTATACTTGTATAAATCACAATTATGAAAACAGTAACGGCGAAAGGTAAATAACACAATATTTAAGTGGTTCGAGGTAAACCCCTCTACGTCCACTGGTCCTCCACACAGGAGTAAAACGTTTATTATAAATACTGCGTACACAACTATGTATTTATAATCAAACCTATCCTTGTATCGTTCATACAGATAGATACACAGACTGTCGCTTTCAACCGTTCACACAGATTGGTTAAAGCTTCCTTCTTGACTAGCTTCTTCACACACAGTTTCAAAGCTTCGTCTTCTTATTCGTCCCACACAGGTCAGAATAACTTGTTGAGTTCACACAGAGCTCGGTTTTTACACAAGGTAAAAGGTAGGTAACCAGGTAAGAACAGCAGCTTTGAATATGAAGTTCTTGAGCTGATGATGACTGTTCTTGATGTTGAGCACTGTATATCACTCTAGATCTGATTTGCAGAAAGCTTCTGGAGATATGTTTTGCTCTGATGTATATAATGATAGCTTCTTTCTTTTGTAACTTCGGTGTATATATGTGTCACACTATCTTCAACGCTCTTATGAGATATATATAGTCTTCTGAATAATATATCCGTTGAGATAGATCCGTTGGGTAAGATTCCATGATGACTTGAATAGTTCACTTGAAAGGACCAGGATCCGGATATTACGTGATTTGAAGATCTCTGACAGCTTCAGTATTTAAATACTTTATCCTTTCAGTATTTAAATACTTCTTTATCAAACGGTACTTGACTTTAGTGAATACTAGAGATTCCTTTTCAAACGGTCTTCAGTCCTGATCCGATGTGGATGCTGTATCCACTAGAGCTGTAGCCATATTGGAATAGTCGGGCGCTGTATGGAAGGGCGTTGTATTGAGGTTTCGAGGTAGCTTCCATACTTGGCTTTAACTGAGACTTTGTTACTGTATCTTAGTAGCGCGAGAGCTTTGCTGTATGCTGGCGCTATCAGAAGGTCTTTGATACAGGATTGTAACTTCAACCGGCTTTCGATACAGGGCTTGCTGTATCAAGCTTTTGGCAATTATCAAAACAAAATCATTTATCCCAACAATTTCCCCCTTTTTGATAATTTCCAAAACTTCTTGATGATACCAAAACTTCTTGATCATGCCAAGGTTTTGATACCAAAAACCTCTTCAAGCTAAAACAATTTTCCCTTCGATAACCACTTGTTGGTAACATGAGAAGACTTCAATACAGGAGTTTAATTTTCACAACAGATTCTCTCTCTATTTGATAATTTCTTGAGCAGGCTTCTTGATCTTCGGTCAAATGATCTGGTCTTCAGCACTTAGTTTAAAAGAAATGTGAACTGCTCGCAGGCAAGTTCTAACATGATAGGAAAGTTTATTACATCTTAAACTTATGATTGGCGCGCAGGCACAATCTTACATTTGTGATCTAGTTGAGTGCAACTGAACCTATGAACTGTTCATAGACGAGTTCTTACAGCAGTAATAAGCTAAAATTTATTAATCATAATTGGTGTCATGTGGTGAAAGTACTGTATCCGCGAATAATATAGTGTTCCCCCTTAAAAGGTACATACAGGATTCAGTTTAATGTTCGGATTAACACTGTATTCTTGGGTCGTACTGTATTCCCCCTTAATTAATGCACACGTCAGCTGTAGGAAGGTTATGCCTTCTTTGTCCTACAGTGCTGTCTTGACTGTTCTGAGTGTACAGTTAATTGATGGCAGATACTGTATTCATGGGTCTTACAGCATTCCCCCTCAATTGTTGAGTAAAAACAGTAAATTACTTACAGGGAGTCTGGCTGTAGCGCTTTCAATTCATGTCTACGCATGGATATCAAGTAACTTTGGGTCCTGGTTTGATATTGCCTTTTGGTACCCAAATTTGCCGGGCAACAATTTGTTTGTTGTAGGCTACTTTTGGTCCATTATATCGATATCTACGTGGGGCAGGCACGTAGTCGTTGTAATCATTATAATGCATGAAAAATCGAGAATTATAGTTGTTATTCCAGTACGATTGTCGTCTCGGAGGTGGAGCCATTTTCTTTGGCCTAACATCTTGCCTTCTGGGTCTCCAGTTGGATTCCCAACGATGTTGTTGATACTGAACTGGCATCTGCTGTCTTGAGGGATAACGGGGCTCCTGTATCCAGTGCTTAGGCGCGCTGTACTGAGAGTACTGCTGTACGGGCCTTTGTTGGTTGGATACAACCTTCTTTCTGAATGACTGCCGGCGTTTATGATATGCTTGTGGAGCATGCTGTTGAGTACGCCTTCTGAGTGGATGTTGGTTCCACTGTCTTGAATATTAGAGTTGCGGGGGTGGAATGGCAGCTTTTGCTGTTCGCGGTGCAACAGGTTCCTTCACAGAACTCGGGACTTCTTTCGATGCAGGGATGGATTCCTCACTCCTGACGAATACTGTACTAGATTTTTCTTTGTTGGAGAACGAGTTGTACCCTAAGCCACGTTTATCATGAGCATGTTGCCCAGTACTTAGGATCTCTTCCATTCTTTTAGAGGATTTCTCGAAAGATTTCAAGATTGTCTCTAATTCTCCTTCACGTTTCTCGAGAGATTTTACTTTGGCTTCGAGTAGAGCCAAATCATTTGTCTTGCTTTCAAGATGAGACTTAGTCTCATTTAGATTATGAGCAAGTTGATGATTACTCTCCATGAGTTTTTCTAAATTGACTTTGCTGTTTTCGCAATCAGCTGAAATATTTTCGTAATTATTCTTCAGCAAGTCATTTTCTTCTTTCAGCTCTAAGTTAGAAATTTCAAGCTGTATGTTTTCTCCTTTCAATATCTCATGGGCCGTTTGAATGTTATTAAATTCATTCAGCATATTTTCAAAGGTATGAGATGCATTTATGGGAATAGTTGAGGTGGAGCTTACCTCATCATCATCGCCGTCTTCATTTTCTTCTTTAACTTCAGTCATAGAGCACACATAGGCTCTATCTTCTAGCTCATCATCAGATGAATCGCTATCAGTGACCACCTGTAGACATTCTTCGGTCTTTGTTGATGTGGGCGGAGCTTTTGATTCTCCAATGAAGGCTTTGAGTTTGTTCTTCATCCTGTTTCTCCAGTCATCAAACTCGTTAATGTGAAACATAGATATCTTATTTGAGATAAAGGTATCCATATTAGAGGATGAAAATTACAAAGACTGTTTTCGAAAGTAAGGATCTGATTCAGTTAAAAATACGACTGATTCTTTTTAGAATCAACCGCTCTGATACCAATTGTTGGTCCCTTTCTTCAAGTATACTCGAAACAGCTTGGGAAATGTTTAAGCAACAGGCTGTATGGTTTTCTAGTTCGGAGTGCTTAGCGGAAGTCTTAAAATAGTAAGTTGTTGTCGATACAGCAACTCGGTCTAATCTCCTGTTAGCTTGGTGCGTACAGGGTTTTGCAGTGTATACTTGTATAAATCACAATTATGAAAACAGTAACGGCGAAAGGTAAATAACACAGTATTTAAGTGGTTCGAGGTAAACCCCTCTACGTCCACTGGTTCTCCACACTGGAGTAAAACGTTTATTATAAATACTGCGTACACAACTATGTATTTATAATCAAACCTATCCTTGTATCGTTCACACAGATAGATACAAAGACTGTCGCTTTCAACCGTTCACACAGATTGGTTAAAGCTTCCTTCTTGACTAGCTTCTTCACACACAGTTCCAAAGCTTCGTCTTCTTATTCATCCCACACAGGTCAGAATAACTTGTTGAGTTCACACAGAGCTCGGTTTTTACACAAGGTAAAAGGTAGGTAACCAGGTAAGAACAGCAGCTTTGAATATGAAGTTCTTGAGCTGATGATAACTGTTCTTGATGTTGAGCACTGTATATCTCTCTAGATCTGATTTGCAGAAAGCTTTTGGAGATATGTTTTGCTCTGATGTATATAATGATAGCTTCTTTCTTTTGTAACTTCGGTGTATATATGTGTCACACTATCTTCAACGCTCTTATGAGATATATATAGTCTTCTGAATAATATATCCGTTGAGATAGATCCGTTGGGTAAGATTCCATGATGACTTGAATAGTTCACTTGAAAGGACCAGGATCCGGATATTACGGGATTTGAAGATCTCTGACAGCTTCAGTATTTAAATACTTTATCCTTTCAGTATTTAAATACTTCTTTATCAAACGGTACTTGACTTTAGTGAATACTAGAGATTCCTTTTCAAACGGTCTTCAGTCCTGATCCGATGTGGATGCTGTATCCACTAGAGCTGTAGCCATATTGGAATAGTCAGGCGCTGTATGGAAGGGCGTTGTATTGAGGTTTCGAGGTAGCTTCCATACTTGGCTTTAACTGAGACTTTGTTACTGTATCTTAGTAGCGCGAGAGCTTTGCTGTATGCTGGCGCTATCAGAAGGTCTTCGATACAGGATTGTAACTTCAACCGGCTTTCGATACAGGGCTTGCTGTATCAAGCTTTTGGCAATTATCAAAACAAAATCATTTATCCCAACACTTCATATGTGCACTATCGCTGTATTCTTAGATCAATCCGAACCTATTTCTACCAAATAAGCTCTAGACAATTCTCACTGGATTTCATCTATGGAAGAAGAGCTTAATGGTTTCGAAAGAAACAATGTATGGTATCTAGTACCCAGACCTGAGCATCAAGCCATAATTGGAATAAAATGGGTATTTATAAACAAGAAGGATGCAAATGAACTTGTTATCAGAAACAAATCCCGTCTAGTCGCACAAGGCTATAGATAAGAAGAAGGCATTGACTACGATGAAACATTTGCCCCTATTGCCAGACTAGAAGCCATTAGGATATTTATAGCCTTTTCCCCCCATCAGAGCTTTATTGCATATCAAATCGACGTCAAGAGTGCATTCGTGAATGGAGACCTTGCCGTAGAAGTCTATGTTGAACAACCACTAGGGTTTGTCAACAGAAAGCGGAGACCTTGTATACAGGCTACGGAAAGCACTGTATGGACTTAAGCAAGCACCTAGAACATGGTATGAAGCCCTGTACCTGTACCTTACCAATAATGGATTCGAAAAAGGTGTTGTGGACAAGACCCTATTTAAAATACAGGAAGGTGGTGATCTCCTGATGGTTCAAATATACGTAGACGATATTATATTTAGTTCAACTAACCTTGCTCTATGTCAAAGGTTCTCTCATCTCATGCAAAGTAAATTTGAAATGAGTATGATGGGAGAACTTAGTTATTTCCTAGGATTGCAAGTAAAGCAGTTGCCTATAGGAATCTTCATCAACCAGGAAAAGTACAGCAGGGAGCTTCTCAACAAATTTGGGATGAACAACTTCAAATCATCATCAACCCCCATGAGCACTTCCGTGCAAATTAATGCTGACGAAGCTAGAAAGCCGGTTGATCAATCACTCTACAGGAAGCTCATTGGCTCACTTATGTACCTAACAACTAACAAGCCCGATATTCAGTTTGCTGTAGGAATGTGTGCGTGATATCAAGTAGAACCTAAAGAATCACACTTCACAACAACCAAACGAATCCTGAAGTACGTCAAAGGAACAATCGATGTAGGACTATGGTATCCTAAAGAAGGCGGATTCGATTTGGTTGGATACAGCTACTCGGATATCGGAGGCTGCAAGCTAGATAGGAAGAGTACAAGCGGTACTTGTCACTTTCTTGGACCTAGACTTGTGTCTTGGTTTAGTAAGAATCAATTGGCAAACTCGCTTTCAACAGCTGAATCAGAATACTATGCTGCTGGTAGTTGTTGTATGCAGATCCTTTAGATGCAACAACAGCTGTTAGATTATGGAATCACTATCAAGGAAACACCGATCATGTGCGATAGCACGAGTGAAATTGCAATAACGCACAATCCTGTATTGCACTCGCGTACTAAGCATATTCATATGAAGCATCACTTCATTAGGAATCATGTTGAGAACAAGGATGTTCGGCTCGAGAAAGTTCATACAAATATCCAGTTAGCCGACATCTTGACCAAACCTCTCAGCACAGCCAGATTCTGTATGCTTCGATAAGAATTGGGAATACTACAGCCCAACTCCGTGTAAGTTTTAATGATTTTACTCAACAATTGAGGGAGGATGCTGTAAGATCCAAGAATATAGTATCCACCGTTAATTATCTGTACACTCAGACAATCTGATAGCACTGTAGGAATAAAAAGACATAAATTCATCCTACAGCTGACGTATGCAATAATTAAGGGGGAATACAGTATGACCCACGAATACAGTATTAATCTAAAAATTGTTGTAAGAATTAAATCATGTATGTACCTTTTAAGGGGGAACGCTGTATTTTTGCGGATACAACACATATTATGGAATTCAATTAATGTTATTCTAATATTTTATTCATTTTAAAAACATATTTGAGTCCACATGCCCTGTTTTAAAATTCAAATGTCTTTTGCATAAAATGCTTTGCACGACATATGAACTATTTTATCTCAAACGCCGTGATTTTTTAAATTATTTAATAATTTCAAACCGTCGTTTCGGGCAATAAGGGAAGTCGGAATGTCAGATGTGGGACCAGTCATCATTTCAAAATCGAATGGATAAGATGTACCAGTTATGCTTAATTCATCCTGTTCGTTCATTTAAAAATAACAGTTCCCATCCCTTAAATCTGACCGTTCACTGTCTAGAAACCCTAATCTTTCCCCGACTCTTTACGCTTTCTGCAAAATTGAAGAGTTCTTGAGCAAACAGCCTACAAGATTTTTCTGCATTTTCTTTGAATCTCACTCACTTTCTTTTCAAAGAATCACTATCGCATCTTCGCAGACTTCCTCTCCATCTCTCAAGAAGACCACCACCATCATTGAAGGGAGAATCTTTGCTAGATCTGTTGTCGTTGAACGTGTCCACTGAAATCGACGATGTTGACTCCATGGAGATCATCGTCTCAAGAATTCATCAACAAGACCTCTATCGCCTTGGTAGCCACACTGCTGAGCTCTATGATGAGCACATGGTTGAGGAATTCTATCTCAACGCGTCTGTTCGTTTCTTCTCTCTTGCACAAAGAGGAAACGTCTCTGACATGACTGCCACCGTTCGTGGAATCGAGATCCGCGTTGACCAATATTTGCTGCAGAATTTGTACAGGATCCCTGCTGATTGCCTGTCTATGGAGGAACTTGAGACCTTTGGGTCCCAAGAGGTCCTCACCAAATATTGGGGATTATTCACTGGCTCAGCATCGAATGTGACTGTTCATGATTCATGCTAGAAGACAATTTTTTGCTTACCATTTGTTTATTTACATGATTTATGTTGCCGTGTTATAGAGAATAGGACTGGTGCTTTTGAGATGTGCACCAATCTGAGATTCAGAATGATGGTCGCCATCATGTCTGGCGAAAAAGTAAATTGGTGTCAAATTGTCCTCAAACGGCTGCAGGAAGAAGTCTCTAAACCTGCTACTCAGAAGAAATCCTTTGGTCTCATTCTCAATAATATTCTGACCAAGTGTGGTGTTCAGCAATCAAAGGAAACAAAGAAGATCAATCAGCGAAAATATATTGGAGGAACCAGGCCCTCCGTATTCAACAAAGAACACCTAATTGGGTCAAGACCCTTTATCAGAACTCTGCCCCTTTGCGCTGATCCCAGGGACATAACTTCGAAGTCCGGAAGCGAGGAGACTTCGAGGAAAAGGAAGAGATCTCACAGCAAAACTCCCCCTGCTGCTGAGAAGCCGAAAAGGAAGCTAAGAAGGCTTTCCAAATCGAAGAAAGCCGCGCAACCCACTGTATCAAACCCTCAGGGCGCAACCCATGTGGAGGAGATAGCTGCTACTATTCAAACAATAGATCCCGAGCCTTTGGCAGCAACGATGCATGAACAGCTATCTGCCAACATTGAAGTCTTTGGCGAGACGGCTGCCCCTTCGGAGCCAACAGCCACATCTCCTATACGGGAACCCACACCCGTAAGGGATCCATGTCCCCTCAGGGTACCAATCCCTGTATGGGATCCCTCTCCAATACAGGTTCCCACACCTGTAGTGGAACCCATGCCTACAGTGGACCCATGCACTGCACGCAACCCCTCTCCCGACACCATAATTAACAGAACCTTGTTGTCAGCTCAAATTGAACAGGCTTACGAACGTTTTGTTCAATGGAAAACCTTCAGCGTCGCTCCTTACGACACTTAATATAACTGGAGCGAGTGGAGAGAAGAAGAATTGTTTATTCTGGAGATAACAGATTCTCCAATTAAAGTCCTAATCCAATGGGACAATGTCTTCGGCAAAGATCTGATTTCGAACTATTTCATGGACAAAGATGATGCTCGAATGAAAGGAAAATCTGTATCCGAATACACTATTCCTATTGGTCCAAAAACAGACCACGACTCAAACGACGATGATGACGCCTTTCAGGCGGGTCTGAGAATGAGCCGCGAGGAAACCAGGGAATAGGAGTTCTCCAAAATGCGCCAACAACAGGGTGAAGGGACCTCTCGACAACAATAGTCCCCTCCCCAACAGCAAGAAACTGCTCAAGACAGCAAGGAATCAGTCCCTCCTGTCGCCGAAGCCCCGATAGTTTCACAACAGGCACCCGAGCTTGTCGCCGCCCAACCAGATGACCAAACCCACACCATCCCGCACGAGGAATTAGTCCCTCTACCAGAGCAGGCGGATGCTGAGAGACAACAGGAGGAATCAGTCCCTTGTACTTTTGTCTACAGAAACCCAACCAGAACAGGAGGAATCAGTCCCCCCTATCGCCGAGTCCGAACAAGCAGAACAACCACACACTGCACCAACAACTGATGCTCCCGCATATGCAACTGTGGAATCCGACGACGGTTTCTTACCTGAGGATGAACCACAACGGTCACGCTCTCATGTGGTCATGAGACAGCTCAATGGAGCTGATGAAGAAAAGCCAAGCTCTCCAGCCAGACACGAGCAACTGCATGCTCTCGGTCGCCAAACTGTCTTCCTACAGGACGCTGTGAATGCTCTACACACTGTTGAAAAAGAGTTCAACTGGTTGCATGAGACTATCATTGATGAAATGACGGGCGTTAAAGAGAAATCTCCAAAGTGGAAGAAGCCTTTCGCATGGTGCTCAGCGTCTTAAGGCAAGCTCTCAACCAACTCCAACAGCGCCAGGAGCAGATTCTCTTCGAAGAACAATCAAAGATCCGCGTGTCTGAAGCCAAAACTATATCATCCCTATAGGAAACTGGCTCCCATCTAAGAGGACATGATAAAACGATAGAATTTATGTCGATGGTGCTTCAATCCCTTGTTGATAAGATGTCAAGAATGGAGACCAAACAGGATTATGCAAAGAAAATCCTGGAACGCCTTGATACAAAGGTCTCTTATCTTGATGAGGCCAAAAAGGGGGAAGAGGCTAGAGAAGCTAGAAGACAATGGAGGCTTGAGAAAGAAAAGGAGTTTGATGCTGCATTAGAAGACAACATTACTGCTGCAATTACTCGATTGTCCGCTCCTTCTCATTCTGTTAGGATACAGGGTGCTCACCCTGAATTCCACGATCCTAACTTTCCGTGGAAAAACCATGTGCAGAAGCCACCAGTAATGAATCTCCCGGCTAACCGACATCCTACAGCCGATGAAATAAAGGATTAGAGGAAAAACGAACTGTTAAGATACTTTGTATTTCTTATCAGGGAATCCACCATATTCAACAACTGTAGAACGCTGAAGGACGCTGCCGAAGAATTTAAAAGAAGGCTGGACGAAGGAAAGCTCCCCCTACAGCTCCAGATGAAATCCAAGCACAGGAAAGGCGATCCGATTACCCACCCTGAAGATTGGATCCTTGCTTTCGACAAATCATATGAAGGACAAGCAATCTTCTTAAGTTGAAACAAGGATGCCCTACAAAATTGGTGGAAGGGAACCGAGAATGATCCAAGAAGGCCTTAGAGACACGCTCACTAGAGGAGCTAGCAATAGAGGATCCTTCTTGTATCTTTATTTTAACAGCATAAACTCTGTATCTTTTACTCTCCTTGTAATCTTTGCCTAATATCAATAAAATACATTTTTATCTTGAAAGATTACAACTCGTAATCTACTACTGTGTTACTATGTGATTACGAAATTAATTTATTTGCTGCAAACTAACAAGTATAAACTTGTATAGTACAAAGCTGTAAGAACTTGTCTGCGAACAGTTCATAGGTTACGTTGTATTTAACACTAGACTACGATGTAAGATTGTGCCTGCGCGCCAATCATAAGTTTAAGTTGTAACACACTCTCTTGTTAGATGCTATCATTTTAGAACTTGCCTGTGAGCAGTTCACATTTCTTTAAATTTGCTGAAGGCCCGAACATTAGACAGAAGATCAAGAAGAAAGCCTCTAAAGTCAAGATGTTTTAGAGGTTTTGGCATCATCAATAAGCTTTGGCAATTATCAAAAAGGGGGAAATTGTTGGGATAAACAATCTTGTATCGAGTTTTGATAAAGTGCCAACATACAGCAAGTCTTCACGTTGCCAAACATACAGCAAGTAGCTGTCCCGAAGTCATTCAATAAAGCAAGATGTGTGTATTTATAAAGTGTCATCATACAGCAAGACGCTCATCAGACGATATGATACCAAGCATGGAAGTTGTCCTGAAATATTCATACAGCATCTTTCCATACAGCAGCACTAAGATAGCCTACAGCGTGGAACCTACAGCTACGCAACATGTTGGATACAGCATACAGGCTGTAAGTGTTGAGATCTTCAACACTTATCCAACAGGGCTGAAGACCGTTGAAACGGAATCTGCTTTATACGCTAAAGTCAAACCTCCGTTTGAAAAAAAGTATTTAAATACTGACTGGATAAAGTATTTAAATACTAAGCCGACAGAGCTCTTCAGACAAGGAGCAAAATCCGGATCTTGTTCTGTGCAAGTCAATCATCCCATTGGAATGGACTTTTTGCTCAACGGATCTATTCCCAACGGATCTATTCCAAAGGCTATATATACCCTGAAGTTTGAAGATCAGACACTAGAACATACACGATCATATCATAGAATATACACGAACTCATATATTCAAGATCTGAGAATTGAGAAAACTAAGATATATACTGAGATACATTCGTGAACATCTCAAGAACTTTATATCAAGAGCAAACATATTTCTTCTAGCATATTGCCGATCGTGAGAGAAGAAATATACAAGTACTCATCCTTGAACAACACACACTATGCCATAAGTGCTCATAGGCAATGCCTGTTTATTGTTGCAGAAGACACGAAAAGTGTTGCCTTAGGCCAAAGGCAACACCAAACTCTTGTTGCTAATATGGCCGTTGCCTTTGACACCTAAGGCAACACTTTTAGTCTCTACTGCAACAACGGAAAAGTATTGCATTACGCCTATAATGCAACAACATAACCAAGTAAGGCAACAACAAACGATGTTGCCTAAGATTTCAAAAGAAAACAGAACATAGGATCCAAATGTGCCACGTCATCAATGGGCCCCATCTTGATGCCACGTCAACAGTGGGGACCACATTTATGCCACGCCATCAATGGGCTCTACATTTGTGCCACGTCATCAATGGGGCCCACATCTATGCCACATCATCAATTTTTTTGGTAATACTACTTTTATAAAATACAACAACAGCTAAGTAAAAGGCAACACTTGATACAAATATTTTGAAATAACCATTTTAGTTTTACATGAACCCATCCAAAATAAACCAAGGCAGCCAAAACCAACAAGGATGCCAATACAAAATACAAAGTCCTAAATTCATACAAAACAACAAACCACCAATTTAACTTCAAAAGTACCAAAACCAAACACCACCACCAATCTAACTTAAAAGTACAAAATTACTAAGTCTAATTACAAGTGATCGAAAGTTACATATTGAAATCACTGATAAGTGGTGCCGCCTTGAGTCATAGGAGTACAATTATCATCTTGATCACTTGATATCGTTGCACAAAATTCTCCAATATCCAAGTTGAGGCCGGGATTAGCTTCTCCCACTTTCTTGTTTCACTTTTCCCTATCAAATTGTTGTAAATATTTTCTTTGTTATCACAGATGAAGTATTTGAGTGAGAGAGATTATATATATCCATAATGAAAACCACTATATACTAAAGAAATACTCATTTTATCTAAATTCTCCATTGGGGAAGAAAAGAAGCTGAGAATCACTTTTTTTTTTTTAGTTTTCAAAAACTCCCTTAGTTGTCATGGATTCATGCATTTATTCTCAATCTTGTGGCCTTTTGCTTGAGAAAGAAGGCAGATATCATACTCTTACTACGAATATGTGGCCGAACAATCTTCTTCTCAGTCGGATTGCCAACCAATCCATACGGGATGACAGGTTTAGAAGCCTCCAAGGGATCCTGCAGAAGAAAATTCATATAATCAAAAAAGTTCTTGATCATAATGGAAACAAAGAACTCCATATAAAAAGATAAGCAACTTAGCATACACCGACAACTCATTTTTGTGAAAAAAAAGCAACAGCAACAGATCCTAACCGAACAGGCTTGAACATTACCATTTTTGGACAATATACGAAGTCAAATTAGTCTGATTATTAAAAAACAACTATAGGTATAACAAAATCATGAGATCGCGTATGTTCGACTTAACTTATAACTTTATCAAAACATCTTATAAGATTGCTTCGACGAGCTCTCTATAATTGTCCGGTAAATTTAATAAGAAAGAGACCTATAAACTATCAACTTAAGATACTATGAGCTTATAAGCCGTTTCTTAAGAAAGGAGTAATGATCAATGTAGAAGCTCATAAGATGTTGTATACAAGCTTAGTCGAACATCGTGCCACCACACATTGGTGTGAAGAGGAACTAAAATATCATGCAAATTCTGACACTTCATGTAGACAGATGAATTTATGTGAAATTAAATGATTCCAAAATAAGCTTGAAGCTGAAAGGCCACAGACAAAAACAAAGACAAAGATGGTTACTATACATGTTTACCAAATTCACTTCATTCAAAATAAAAGGCTCTGAAAAATAAAAGGCTCTGAAAAAAGAACAGAACAGAGGGTTTAAAAACTGGGGAAGGATAAATTTCACAATTAGGCAGATAGCTCGATGATTTGGAGGAACTCAAAATAACATTTGCCTAACTTTTCAGATAATAAAGAAAATATAATAATCAATTAATGATGAAATAAACCTAAAAACATAATCAAACCTTCAATTTTCAAGAGCAAAAAAATTGTTTATACGCTGGGATTTCTCAAAAGCATACCAGTTTACATACCTGTTGCGTGTAAGTTTATGAATCGCCTCACCAGCAAGCGAAAATGACTACGAATTGAAGAACTTTCTCCCAAAAAACCTGCAAGTTTCACAATTTGCATATCAAAGCAAAAAGAGGGCAATCACGGGGGAGATGGTCGCTGAGAGAACCAGCAAGCGAAAATGACTACGAATAGGCTCACGGAGAGATGGTCGCTGAGAGAATCGGGAGCAGAAACGATGAGAGAAGAGGAGTTGAATGAGGGAGTTGGCCGACAAGAGGGGAAATCACGGGCGAGAGGAGAAGAAAACCAGAAGAGAGAAGAGGAGTGAATGAGGGAGGCGGTGAGAAGAGGGAGTAGGGTTAGGGGGTTATAATGGGGAGATCGGACGGTTCTGATGAAGGGGAGATTACTAATATCAATCGGACGGCTCCCACTAAAAAAGGCTGCCATGGACTTTGGTCCGGGTTCGGGCTGGGATAATAAAAATGTTATAACGGGTCGGGTTGGGCCAAAATATTATAACAAAATAGATAACATAATATAACCACACCAGCAAAATACACTTAGCAATCAATCAAATAGGGAAAAAAACTAGGAAACCCTTGAGCAATCATTAAGATCTAAATAAAAAAAGAATTTAATCCTTCAAATCAAATCCAAAATAAAAAGTTCAACATACCTTTTTAATTGACGGATCGAGAATTAAAGAAATATTACTTAAAATACGGAACCAACCA
This sequence comes from Orobanche coerulescens, assembly GCA_033398695.1. Lineage (NCBI taxonomy): Eukaryota > Viridiplantae > Streptophyta > Magnoliopsida > Lamiales > Orobanchaceae > Orobanche > Orobanche coerulescens. The sequence goes on along the minus strand of CM065804.1, from coordinate 187,909,371 downwards.
CAGCGTTTTCTAAAAACTCCATGTAAGTGTACTCTTACATAGCGCTTCCTAATTAAACGCTATATAAGTATTTTTAAAAAAGGATTGTATTATTTTTTCATAATTTAAAATTTTGAAGTTTTAATATTAAAATTTATAATCTGTATTAGATTAAATAATTTAAATTTATATAAGTTATTATTTATATTATATTATATATCAAACTTTGAAAATAAACATATATCGTAATTTAAATTTCATAATATATATTGATAATATATTAAACTTTAAAATTATAAAAAATATTTATAATTTTTAATTATAATATTAAAAAATATGATAAGTATTTATATTAAATATAAATAATTTAAATCAAATTTATCATATGCTATATATCAAATTTTAAGAGTAAAAAATTATCAAAATTTAAATTTTATTTCATTGTGTTTGTTTTTGACAATAACTTGAAAAATTATTAAAAAATTAGATATAATGCAACACCATCACAGGTGTTGCACGTCGTGCAACACCTTTTTTATCTTGCAACACCAAATCTATATCTAGTGCAATACTATTTCAGTAGTGTTTCAAAAGATAAAAAATCAGCAATCTATTGAAACGCTTTGGTGGCAACACTAGCTAAAAACATTGCCTATGAGCACTTATGGCATAGTGACATCATCAACTCAAGATCAAGAAAGTCAAGCTGTTGTTCAACCATTTGTTCTTACATTGAAGAAAACCATCAGCCCTGTGTGGAGAGAAAGTCTTGCTTTTCCTGAACTATGTGTGACGGATCTGCATTGAAGAGACGAAGCTTCGAAACTGTGTGTGAAGAAGCTAGTCAAGTGAAAGTTTTGACCAATATGTGTGAACGGTTGAAAGCGACAGTCTTTGTATCATCTGTGTGAACGCTACAAGGATAGGTTTGATTATAGACACGTAGTTGTGTACGTAGTGTTTATAATAAATATTTTCACTCCTGTGTGGAGTACCAGTGGAGGTAGAGGGGTTTGCCTCAAACCACTTTAAATATCGTGTTATTTACCTTTTGCACTTACTGTTTTCATTACCGTGATTAATTTTATAAGTATACACTGCAACCCTGTACGCACCAAGCAAACAGGGGAAAACCGGGTTGCTGTATTTACAGCACTTACTGTTTCAAGACTTCCACTACGCATTCTTATTTGAAAATCATACAGCTTGTTGCTTAAACACTTTTCAAGCTGTATTATGTATACTTAGTGGCCAACATGTACATGTGCAAGTTAATGAGCTCGTTTTTTCAGCTGATTTCTATATTTTAGATATGCAAGGTGACTCATCAAATTCAACACCCATTTTGTTAGGAATGCCATTTTTAAACACCGCCGAAACAAAAATAGATGTTAGCAAGGGTTCTCTCACAATGGAATTTGATGGGCAAGTAGTAAAATTTAATATTGATGATGCAATGAAATTCTCTGAAGATGCATGTTCATTATTTGCATTGAGTGTGATTGACCCTCTTGTCGAGGAAGCATTTGAGTTGAATTGTAGCGAAGAGCTGGAAGTGATGCGTACTAGAAACTTGGAGGCCTATAAAAAAATATTTCCATCAAGTTTCAAAGAGAATTACATTCAATGTGCAAGAGTTTATATGGAAAGGGTGAATCGAAGGTAGCCTTCCATGAGCATCTCAAGAGAGGAAAATTACCATTAAGCACTTCAAGTAAGCCTAGTGTGGTACAAAAATGTGAGGCAATAGTAAAATACTTATTGAGACCTATACAAAAACCTCCTTGTGCACTCGTTAAAAAGGAAAGTTCTCGTCGGGCCAACGACGTTAAAAAAATGCGCTTGTTAGGAGGCAACCCAATTGTAGTGGTTAGCTTTAATTTGCATTTTTTTTACTTTTGGGTATGTTTATCTTGCATTTAAATTATAGACTTTAATTCCAGAAAATTCATAAATTCATAATTTCCCAAAATTCTTCCAAAAATTTATTCTAAATCAGTCATAATTTTTTATCGGCCCAGCCCTTTGTCTTCATGGGATAGTTAAAACGTTTATCAAATCGGCCCAACCCTTTTCTTCAAGTTAATTGGCATTAAAATTTTTTTAATCGGCCCAGCCCTTTGTCTTCATGGGATAATTAAAAGGTTTATCAAGTCGGCCGAACCCAACCAGTGGAGGGCTCAAGCCGAAAAGAAAACAGGCGGCTCGCGGATTGATTGACGAGCCGACCCTGTCCATTTCTCCAACAGATACTCCGACCACTACTGTCCCAAACTTGCTAGATATAGAGTTATAATACGTAATCGTTATAATTCTAAATTGCAAGTAACAAACAATTGATTTTTATCAGTTGGGTAACACAAAATCAAGACCCCTTGCGTCGAGCTTGTGAACTCAATATCTTGTCTATTTCCATCGTTCAAGATTTGAAGAGATTGTTTTGAATCTTCCATCTAGATAGGTTTAATTGAAGAGCTTATTTTGATTAAACAAACTTAAGAAACAACTAGAGTTAATAGAGCTTGTTGTTGACTGTAACACCCCAAACTAGGCGGATATTACAGTGTCGTGGACCCCCGACTGGGACCCACCAAGCGAATGAAAACTGATGAATTATGTAATATACCGAACCACATTATATTACCAAATACTCCGATGAGGAGCTTAAGTACAATACACCAGGACAATACAGATGAAGATAAAATACACCACTCTGAATAAATAAACATCTCAAACGGAATTTGCAGCGGAAAATACAAATGACGGAAATGACTGAAATGACTGAAGTGACTGAAATAACCGGAAAGACTGGGGCCCCCTACTAGTATCACTGGGACTCCTCGCCGTCAGCATGCTCTTCCCGTGCCTTTGCCTTGTCGTGACCTGAAAAACAATATCCCCTAACGGGGCCAGTTACACAGAACAACAATCCTCAAGGGTTGAAAATACACAAACATGATATATCTGAAGTTATGAATTATCCTTAGTTATGAATTACGCTGAAGAGGAGTACCATAGTACGCCCGTAGTGTTCTGTGCAAGTGTACACGACGGATGACCGGACACACCCGTCCTTGTACCTAATTAGTCTCACGGAGTTAAGCTTTACCGTGTGCACAGTCCAATGTATCACTCCCAATACATGGCCATCACGTGCCCGACTAAAAATTCCACACATCCGCACCCGGCCACGCAATATGAACCCAGAAGGTCATATGAACGAGAATGACCACAATGAATATCAATGAATAATAATAATCCGACAAAGTCAAGAATGACTCACCGAGATGAAAGTAATAATGAAGTGATTAATAGTTTCAATGAAATGATTGGAACCGCCGTTCCTCGTTAACGAAGTGATTCTTCGACATTTACAAGTCTCAATATGATTAATACAATGATGAATGAGTTATGATTATGAATGATCAACAACAAAAGGAATGAAATCCTTTTAACCGAGTAAGAATTAACTTACACAACAACGGTGACAATTATCCTTCCACGAACAACGTCCTAATTGAGATATCGGTCGCTCGAACAACCTTGAATAAATACAATTACCAACAATCCGCTCAATATACGAATCAAACATGAATATAACGAACTCAAAACGTCGATACGATTAAACCAAGTTCATTGGGGCATTATATCGAACACTTTGTGGCCAACTTCGATTGATTACAACCAAACCTCAATAATACCAACATCAAATCCCCAAGAAGTGTTTCAAACCAACAAAACATCTTCAATACGATCAATAATCCGTTATGAATATCCAAAACCGTGATTACAACGACAATTAATCGAAAACCCCCAAATTCAACTCAAAATTCAAAGTGTTCTTGAATAATCCTTCAATAATCCAATGAATAATCAAACATATCCATAATCATGCATATATCACTTCATACAACATGATCTTAACATCCAAAACATCATATCTCAACACAAATCGAAAATATAAGAGGTTTGATGAAGATTACCTTTGAAGATTCAAGCACTTTGATCCGAAGAAAACGCGATAGATCGATGATCCGAGCTTCACAACCGAATGAAAATGATAAAATTCCAACACTCAAGTGATAGATGAAGAAAAGTTCTCCCCTCAAGCTCTCTCTCCCGTATGAAGGTGAAAAAATGGATGAAATGAGCTGAATACGCTCAGGAAAACGCAATTATAGGGTTGGTCCTGTCTGTGCCAGCTCGGCCAGTGTGCCGCGGCACGGGGCCAAAATATGCGCCCGGATCGGCGGCAGCCGCGGCCTGCCGGCATGTGCCGCGGCACAAGGTACAGAAAGTTTGGCCGATAAGTGCCACACGAGTGTGCCGCGGCCCGGACAGGTGTGCCGCGGCAGTGACTCGGCAGTGTGCCGCGGCCCTGCCGGCATGTGCCTGTTGTAAAATAAAACGCAGCGGAAGCGAAGTTTGAGAAAATTGATAATAGCGTTTTACGCATCTACGAGCATTAGATCTATTTAGGCATGCTAATTAATTAATTACTAAGACTAATAAGCAATTTAAATATTATTTATTATTTATTAATTAAATATGTTGATAAATAAAATATCCTAATCTAGATCCAAGATCATAGGATATTACCTTTTGAAGTGCGTTGGTTACTTCCTTCTTGATCGCCTTGTATTTCTACCTTTAGACCTTCTAGAGTATGATCCGCCTTGAACCGGACGTTGTGTGGGCAACGAGCTACCGGATCTTGTTTGGACACCTATGGATCGGCCGAATTCTTATGCCTCACAACTCTCGATTTTCTTTTCTTCAAGTAATTCCGATATGTAGCAAGAATTAAAGTGTTCTCTCAATTGTGGAATCAAAGACACAAGTCAAGATCCACAATTAAACACTTAGAAGAAAAATCGGCCAACACCCCATATGTCCTATTTATAGGCTCTTGGACTACTACTAGGGATCTTAAGGAGGATAATGGAAGGACTCCCAATTAATTCATCTTACCTTATTAGGACTCTTCCTAATATATGATGAATCTATTAATATCAACTTAGTCCACTAAAAAGTTGATATTGCACTTCCTACCAAAATCCCAAATTACGAAATTGGGCTCCTCATTAAATATATTATTTCCCGTGTTTAAGATATCGAATGTCCATTAACTAATTATAAGCTACTGACAGCTTTAATTAATTAATATCTTATCCAAGAGTAGTACCACTCGAACCTTATTATTATATCGGAATTAAATCCACCTGCAGGGTTTAATATAATAATCATTATCGAGCTCCTCAAGGGGACATCATCAACCCGCACGAGTCGGGACACGATTTCTAGTAATAATAATAATTGTCGTATAAACAATATTATTGCCCAAGATACGAGGCTTATTGAGTCGATCATTTTGACTCTCACCTATGATAAATCAAAGCAATAATTATTATAAATACACAATTAAATATTATATACTTAGAATTAAGAAATAATAATTATCCGAGATTTAGTTCTTCTTACGGTCGATGTAAGACACTATCTCACCTCGATCTGTTCAACGTATGCAAATACGCTAATGTATGCTAATAGTCAAGACCAACTATTCTCAAGCACACACTACAACCTTTTATATAATTTGTCTAATAATTATATAGGTTGTGAACTATTATATTATTTTATAAGGCACCGATAATGTGATCTTCCGTGTGACACCAACACACCACATTATCTACAATATAAAATAATTAGACATTTCATTTGCATAACCATAACGTGAATTAATATGCAAAACATGTGATTAAATGTAATTAATATTCTCATAGTTAGTAACAGGGAATTTGGGTAATACAAGCATAAAGTATGTTTTGCAGTATACAATCCTAACAGTGCCGCGACACAAAGTACAGAATGATCGTCCAAAAAAAACTGGAAAATGTGTGTGCCGTGGCGCACACTCCTTGTGCCGCGGCCCACACCCCCTTGGGTCCTAAAATGATGAAAAATGACCCGGGAAGGGAATAAAATCAATAGGAATCGATATTAGGGAACTAATAACACGAAATGGAAGTACGGAAACCCCAAAACGGTGGTTCCAAGTAATGATTACAATGGTTCGTCCAACAAGAACACGATTCGAACAATGAAGAGATTAGAAATGACATGAATTCCAACGACAACATCGACTAATAAATCAATTACAACAATCAAGATAATACTCTTGTCTCGATTCCCGAATAAGGTTGAAACAATGAACAATATCGATACACAACTCGAAGTTATTCCGAACGGTGAACACGGATGAATGATTATTAACAAGTGAGAAAGTACATAGCGACAATTACCGAATGAAATTACTGAATGATAATGACTGAATTACAACCGGGTATTACATACACCCCCCCTTAAAAGAGTTTCGTCCCCGAAACTAAGGGTCAAACAACTCGGGATAACTCTCCCGCATACTATCCTCGGTTTCCCAAGTAGCCTCTTCGACTCCGTGTCTAGACCACTGAATTTTAACCAAAGGAATCGCCTTATTCCTCAACTGTTTGATTCGCCGCTCTAAAACTCGTATAGGACGCTCCTCATACGAATGATCATCCACGATCTCTATTTCGTCGAACTGAAGTATGTGACTCGGGTCGGCAACATACTTCCGTAGCTGAGAGACATGAAACACATTATGAATTCGGCTTAATGCCGGAGGTAAGGCCAAACGATAAGCTAGCTCGCCTACTCGTTCCAAAATCTCAAATGGTCCAATAAATCTCGGACTCAACTTTCCCCGTTTTCCGAAATGGAAAATACCCTGACCCGGGGAAACCTTGACCAAAACGTGGTCACCCGTCTCGAACTCTAGTGGTCGACGACGATTGTCTGCATAAGATTTCTGTCGACTCTGAGCGGTCAACAAACGACTCCTGATCAAATCTACCTTCTCACGGGCGGCTATAAGCATATCGGGCTTGGTGCCGATTGATTCTGATAAGTCATCCCAACACAAAGGAGATCGACAACGACGACCGTACAAGGCCTTGTAAGGCGCCATCTTGATCGAAGCATGCCAACTATTATTATACGTGAACTCGATCAATGGTAGTTGGGCTTCCCAATCGTCTTTCCAATCGAGGACGCATGCCCTCAACATGTCCTCTAATGTCTGAATGGTTCTCTCTGATTGTCCGCTTGACCGAGGATGAAAGCGATCGAGATTAAGCTGAGTTCCCATAGCACGATGAACTGATTTCCAAAAATGAGACACAAACCGTCCGTCAAGATCGGAAACGATACTTTTAGGAGTACCGTGCAGTCTCACTATCTCTTTGATGAATAACTGGGCAAGTCTCTCGGGACCCCAAGTATCCTTAATCTCGAGAAAGTGGGCTGACTTAGTTAAGCGGTCCACGATCACCCAGATCGTATTCATGCCACGACGACTCGTCGGCAAACTCGTGATAAAATCCATAGTAATATCTTCCCACTTCCATTCTGGAATAGGGAGAGGTTTCAGCATACCCGCCGGTCGCTGATGTTCAATCTTGACTTGTTGACAGGTTAAGCATCTCGAAATAAATTCCGCGACTTCTCGCTTCATATTACTCCACCAGTAATTTTGTTTTAAGTCCTTGTACATCTTGCTAGACCCCAGATGAACAGAATAAGGGGTAGCATGAGCTTCTCTCAAAATCGAGTTTTTCAACTCGTCATTCGCCGGCACGCACAACCGACTCTTAAATCTAAAAAGTCCATCCTCGTGGACCACGAATCCATGGGCTTTCCCCTGAGCCACATCCTCACGGATGCGCAACAATGCTGGGTCCGAACCCTGATTCTCTCCGATTGCCTCCTCAAGTGGCGATGAAATCTCTAACATGCAAAGTTGCCCTTGCACTCGCTGAAGCCAGACCTCGATCTCGGGTCTAAGGAATTCCTGTTGAAGTTCCTTCTGAACTGTTAAACGAGCAAGCATCTGTTTTTGAACGGACTTACGACTCAAGGCGTCGGCAACAACGTTCGCCTTGCCCGGGTGATAAAGGATCTCGATATCATAATCTTTGATTAATTCCAACCACCGTCTCTGTCGCATATTTAACTCCTTCTGAGTAAATATATACTTTAAACTCTTGTGATTGGTGAAAATCTGACAGGTGACGCCACAAAGGTAATGACGCCAGATTTTCAAAGCGAACACCACGGCTGCTAGCTCCAGGTCGTGGGTCGGATAATTAACCCCGTAAGGTCTCAATTGCCGTGAAGCATAGGCAATAACCTTCTCATTCTGCATGAGCACACATCCGAGACCCTGTCCGGACGCATCACTATAAACCACAAATCCTTCCGTCCCTTGCGGCAAGGAAAGTACAAAGTCTTTGAGATTAACCGGCTCTTGAGTTCCTCAAAACTCCGCTGACACGCGTCGGACCACGTGTATTTCTTATCCTTTCGCAAAAGGTTCGTCAAGGGTTGAGCGATTTTAGAAAATCCTTCCACAAACCACCGATAATAACCGGCTAATCCGAGAAAGCTTCGGATTTCCTTAACATTCTTCGGAGGTAACCAATCCTGGATAGCCTCCGTCTTCTGAGGATCAACACGCACTCCATCTGATGAAATTACATGCCCGAGAAAAGTCACTTCGGACATCCAGAACTCGCATTTGGAAAACTTTCCATAAAGTTGCTCTCGTCTCAACACGTCGAGAACCTGATGAAGGTGAACCCCGTGTTCCTCTCGGTTACGAGAATAAATCAAAATGTCATCGATGAAGACAACAACAAACTGATCCAAAAAGTCGATGAAAACTCGATTCATTAACTCCATGAATACCGCAGGTGCATTAGTCAATCCAAACGGCATAACCACAAACTCATAATGACCATAGCGTGTTCAAAACGCCGTCCTCGCAATATCCGACTCTCGAATCCGCAGCTGATGATATCCAGATCTCAAGTCGATCTTGGAAAATACTGAAGCTCCCTGAAGTTGATCCAAAAGATCATCAATACGGGGTAAGGGATACTCATTCTTGATTGTCACCCTGTTCAACTCCCGATAATCAATACACAAGCGAAAAGAACCATCCTTCTTCTTGACAAACAACACCGATGCTCCCCACGGGGATGCACTCGGTCGGATATAACCTTTCTCGAAAAATTCCTCAAGTTGATTCTTCAACTCCCGCATTTCGGTCGGGGCCATCCGGTACGGTGCCTTCGATATCGGGGACGTACCGGGCTCTAACTCAATCGTGAATTCCACATCTCTCTGTGGAGGCAAACCAGGTAACTCATCTGGAAAAACATCGGCATATTCCCTCACTACCGGAATATCCGTCAACATTACTGATGATTTCTCGGTTTTGGTCATATAGCACCAATAACCAATACACCCCTGATTGAGTAATCTCACTGCTTTCATAAAATTAATGACCTTACCAGAACATCCGGGATTACCTCGCTGAAACACACATTCGACCCCATCGTCTGAAATGATAGTGACAATACGCTTACGGACACTAATGATGGCATCGTGATGATCCATCCAATCAATACCCAAGATGACGTCGTCTCTTGGCAAATCTACTACGATTAGGTCTGCTGGCCATACACGACCATGAAGCTGAATCGGACAATTCTGAATCTCACAATTACCGATAATTCGTCTACCATCGGGTAGACCAATGATATAAGGCTCACAACTAGTAGCACTACCCAAACGTAGTATACTCAGACATGACTCGGAAATGAATGAAAGCGATGCACCAGTATCAAAAAGGGTACACACAGGTTGAGATAGAATAACGAGTGTACCTGAGATCATTTGGGCCTCTGGATCATCGGTCTTCTTCATCTCATAAATCCAGGGATTGCTAGTCCCGGCACCGGACGCTCCCGTCTGCTGGCTATAAGCTCCACCTTTAGTCGCTCCTGTCGTTTTAAACGATGCTGAATGGGTGGCCTGATTCTGAACGATTGACTGCTTAGGGAACTGAGATGACGTCTGAGTAGGTTTGGAGCCCTACGGCAAAAACGGGCCTTATGCCCAACAATTCCACAGTTATGACACGTGACAGACTGTCTCGGACACTTGGTGCTGACATGACCAAGATCCCCACAGTTATAATAGGTGATGGCCGAACTGGCCGCTCGTAACTGAGATTCCGCGGGTTGAGACGTCACAGGAGGTCGCTCAGAAAAGGCAGAGCCCGTACGAGGTTTCTTGAAAGTGGCCTGACTGCCGTCAGACTGATTACAGTTCTTGGACTTCTTGCTAGCAGATGAAGGTTGCTGCTTAGTAATCTCCTTAGCTGTAAGCTCATAGGTAAGAGCTTTCTCAATGAATTCGGCCAACGTGGTGCAATTATGATTAAGCAACTGTAATCTCATACGGGGTTTCAGCCTCTTGCTGAAATACTTGATTTTATCCGCCTCTGAATGAATGATGGATGAGGCGAAAGGGAGAAGTTCCTGAAATTTCTCGGCAATGGAGAGAACATCCTCGTCTGCTGAGGGGTCGGGTGTGAGTAATTCTGACAGCTGGCCTCTCTGAGTGGGGCTAGATAATACCTCTCCATCATGAGAGTCTTGAACTGATCCCAAGTACATGATCCTTCGGTGGGCTTCAACGACAACCACCAAGAATGAGCGCTCTTACCCAGATAGTAAGACGCAACTGAAACTTTGTGTCCTTCGGGACACTCTACCATCGCAAATAACTTCTCGAATTGTTCGAGCCAATGAACAATATCCGTCGGCTCAAATGAGCCTTCAAAAGTAGGTGGCCTTTGGCGAGAAATGTCGCTGATGATACTGCTCACATTCCTCTCTTACCTCTGAGGTGGCGGCGGAGGAGCCTGTTGATTTTGATTAACTGAGTTGTGCATCGTCTCCATAAGTTGTGCCATCTGCATCATTTGGGCCATCATGCCCTGCATAAAAGCGAGTGGGTCAACCCGAACACCTTCTGACTGAGCGGTGTCCCGGGTACGACTCCCCGATAGTGAATGATCACGTCCAGGTGAATGGGTGGCAGCGTCGCTGCTCGATGAATTAGCATTATTCCTTGCGTTCACATGTGTATTCACACGAGCTCTCGGGATTCGGCCCGCACCACGGCCTCGTCCTCCTCGTCCTCTTCTTGCTCTCTCCATACTGAAGTAGGAAAGTCACATGATGCTTATATTTTCCGTATGAATATCACGTTATGATTATGACATGAGATGATGAAAATGAGCATACACGCTCTAACACAGTGATTACATGAATGACTAACTGAGGTGACATGATTATCTGATGAAATTATTGAAATGATTATCTTGAACAAGTTAACAAGATTAATGATATGATCTTCGAGATCAACAACCGAGTAATGAAATGAATTGAGTGATTAATGAGTTAACCTGACCGTCCTGGTCAAAAATGATAATGATGATTGAGGATTGTTAACTGATGAATTATGAATGAATGATTATTGCCAGAAATTATACCATAACGTTAGAAATCTTACAGTTCTTGGTCTGATTGGCTCGGCATTTGCACAGGTCACACGTGACGCGAATGTCCAATGATACTAGTCCGATGACGATGATTTCAAATGAGACATGACTCGGAAGGTAGTATTCAAACCACGCTCCGATACCAACTCTGTAACACCCCAAACTAGGCGGATATTACGGTTGCCGACTTCGATCGGGACCCACCAGGCGAATGAAAACTGATGAATTATGTAATATAATTGTAGTACCGAACCACATTATATTACCAAATACTCCGATGAGGAGCTTAAGTACAATACAACAGGATAATACAGAATACTAGTATATTTTATATGAAGATAAAATACACCACTCTGAATAAATAAACATCTCAAACGGAATTTGCAGCGGAAAATACAAATGATGGAAATGACTGAAATGACTGAAGTGACTGAAATAACCGGAAAGACTGGGGCCCCCTACTAGTATCACTGGGACTCCTCGCCGTCAGCATGCTCTTCCCGTGCCTTTGCCTTGCCGTGACCTGAAAGCAAAATCCCCCAACGGGGTCAGTTACACAGAACAAAAATCCTCAAGGGTTGAAAATACACAATCATGATTTAACTGAAGTTATGAAATATCCCTAGTTATGAATTACGCTGAAGAGGAGTATCATAGTACGCCCGTAATGTTCTGTGCAAGTGTACAAGACGGATGACCGGACACACCCGACCTTGTACCTAATTAGTCTCACGGAGTTAATCTTTACCATGTGCACTGCCCAATGTATCACTCCCAATACATGGCCATCACGTGCCCGACTAAAAATTCCACACATCCGCACCCGACCACACAATATGAACCCAGAATGTCATATGAACGAGAATGACCACAATGAATATCAATGAATAATAATAATCCGACAAAGTCAAGATTGACTCACCGAGATGAAAGTAATAATGAAGTGATTGATAGTTTCAATGAAATGATTGGAACCGCCGTTCCTCGTTAATGAAGTGATTCTTCGACATTTACAAGTCTCAATATGATTAATACAATGATGAATGAGTTATGATTATGAATGATCAACAACAAAAGGAATGAAATCCTTTTAACCGAGAAAGAATTAACTTACACAACACCGGTGACAATTATCCTTCCACGAACAACGTCCTAATTGAGATATCGGTCGCTCGAACAACCTTGAATAAATACAATTACCAACAATCTATTCAATATACGAATCAAACACGAATATAACGAACTCAAAACGTCGATACGATTAAACCAAGTTCATTGGGGCATTATATCGAACACTTTGTGGCCAACTTCGATTGATTACAACCAAACCTCAATAATACCAACTTCAAATCCCCAAGAAGTGTTTCAAACCAACAAAACATCTTCAATACGATCAATAATCCGTTATGAATATCCAAAATCGTGATTACAACGAAAATTAATCGAAAACCCCCAAAGTCAACTCAAAATTCAAAGTGTTCTTGAATAATCCTTCAATAATCCAATGAATAATCAAACATATCCATAATCATGCGTATATCACTTCATACAACATGATCTTAACATCCAAAACATCATATCTCAACACAAATCGAAAATCCAAGAGGTTTGATGAAGATTACCTTTGAAGATTCAAGCACTTTGATCCGAAGAAAAGGCGATAGATCGATGATCCGAGCTTCAAAACCGAATGAAAATGATGAAATTCCAACACTCAAGTGACAGATGAAGAAAAGTTCTCCCCTCAAGCTCTCTCTCCCGTATGAAGGTGAAAAAATGGATGAAATGAGCTGAATACGCTCAGGAAATCGCAATTATAGGGTTGACTGCCCTGTGTGCCGTGGCTCAGCCGAAGTGTGCCGCGGCACAGGCCCAAAAATATGCGCCCAGTGATCGGCAGTGTGCCGCGGCCCTGCCGGCATGTGCCGCGGCACAAGGTACAGAAAGTTTGGCCGATAAGTGCCACACGAGTGTGCCGCGGCCCGGACAGGTGTGCCGCGGCAGTGACTCGGCAGTGTGCCGCGGCACAAAGTACAGAATGATCGGCCAAAAAAACTAGAAAATGTATGTGCCGCGGCGCACACTCCTTGTGCTGCGGCCCACACCCCATTGGGTCCTAAAATGATGAAAATGACCCGGGAAGGGAATAAAAGCAATAGGAATCGATATTAGGGAACCAATAACACGAAATGGAAGTACGGAAACCCCAAAACGGTGGTTCCAAGTAATGATTACAATGATTCGTCCAACAAGAACACGATTCGAACAATGAAGAGATTAGAAATGACATGAATTCCAACGACAACATCGACTAATGAATCAATTACAACAATCAAGATAATACTCTTGTCTCGATTCCCGAATAAGGTTGAAACAATGAACAATATCGATACACAACTCGAAGTTATTCTGAACGGTGAACACGGATGAATGATTATTAACAAGTGAGAAAGTACATAGCGACAATTACCGAATGAAATTACTGAATGATAATGACTGAATTACAACCGGGTATTGCATTGACTTCGGAGTAGGAGTTCATTAGGAATTAACGAAAGGTAAAGTACTGTATTAATTCATAAATTAAATTAGAATTTAGGATAACGGAACTAAGAACTGTATATTAATCGCAATCATTTTTCCTTACTAAAATTTTACTTCTTTTTATTTGCCTACTTGTTATTTTAATTTATCTTGTTCACTTTAAATCGTCCAAACCCCTCTTTTAGTATATTTAGTATTATTATTTTTAGTACTATTATTTATTTAGTATTTTATTTCCCAAAAATATTCAACTCAATAAGTTTAAATAATTCAACCATTACTCGTGGGTTCGACCCTTACTTACCAATACTACTATTTAGTATAAGTGAGTCAAGGACTTTTTATAAATATTTAATTTTGACGCGTCTCGACAGCGCGATCAGTAACCTTTGTCAGCTGCAAACTATAATGCGGAAGAACAGCTGACTATAAAACGGAACAGTAAATATGTATGAAGCAGTTAAGTATGATGATAAAGCACTAAATCCCACAATCACTCATAGTGATTTCAGAGGTGGGGTATCCTCTACTAATCCACTTCTCTCCAAACCAGTTGGAGATAATTTCACTATAACTTTCAACCAATGATTGTTACAATGAATTCTCAGTTACAACAGCTTCCAACGAGTGGAAACCCGTGGCCTTTGCAACTCCTTTTTTGCTGCCTAGCACCTCTTGATTGAAAACCCGTGGATGGCTCAACAACTCGCAAGCTGTCTATCACCTTCCAATCAAGAACCCGTGGATGCGTTTACAACCTTGAACTTCTAAGAACCTCGTTCAAAGAAGTACCCCCCACTCAATCTTTAAGACAAGAGTGTTGTCTTCTCCAGCTTAAGAGCTTCTCTGAATATGACTTTAGAAACTAGCTCTTCACGATGCTATAGATTTGCTTTGATTGATTTGTTTGCTTGTAAGTATTGTTCGCATCATACTTATGCCCAATCTGTCTTTAGATATTTATAGTATGATCTTTGAGCTTCTTCATAGCCATTGCATCTCTTGTAACAATTCTGTCCGTTGGAGAGTGGACTTCATTGTTTCTCTTTTCATCTCTTTGCAAGGCTTTGTCACTTTCTTCAAATCTGACCTTTTGAAGATGTACTACCCGTTGCGCCGCTTTTCTTGATTACTATAATTAGAAAGTCTTCTGGGCGCTAATATTTAGGAATAAAGAATTTCTTAACTTCCAGGAATCAATCACTTTGTCCCTTGACTTTTACGTCCGCATATGTCTTACCGTTTTTGTTGACTTTTCAACGTTTGCTAACGTGGACTGAGCTGCTATTCAGATACACATACTTAGCTGCAGTACTGGTTTGGTCAACCTCCTCTGATATTTAGTTTGATCGAAAACCTCAACTGATAAAAACTCGCCCGTGGTCAACCCTCAGCTGATATTACTATTTGACCGAAAGTCTGCTTCCAGATGGAGTAAGAACTCGCCTGCTATATTTCTATGTCTGAACGCGGCTGGTAATAAACTCGCATGTGGTCAAACTTCTCTGATATGTTGTGTTGACCAGAACTCGTCTGAAAACATCTCGCCTGATACTTATGTTGGTCAAACCTCTATGATATTTCGTGTTGACCAAAACTCACCCGATAGTATCTCGCTTGATACTTATGTTGGTCATACCTCTCTCATATTTCGTGTTGACCAATTCGCCTAATAGTATCTCGCCTGATATTCTGTTGTCTGTTCTATACTTAGCCAAATTTCTATACGATCAATATGATCAACACTTAGCTTAATCTTTTTAAGGCCTATAGAAGATACTCATTAGGTTCTTCTTTACAATACCAAGTACATACATAATCATGAATACAGGAATGGCATCATCAAAATCTAAAATAATATTCCTAACAATTAAGACCTCCATGCTTATTTGGGAGGCATGGAACCGAGATTATCGGGTTAATGAGACTATCACGAAGAAATTTGCTGTAGTCAAGCTTTTTAATTTTGAAATGGTTGACTCTCTCTCCATCATGGAACAAGTGGAAGAATTTGAACATTTGTCCTCGATGTTCATGCCGAGGGAATAGTCTTACCTGATGAATTCACCATTGCGATGTTGATCAATAAGTTGCCACCTAACTGGGAGGAATTCAAGAGTTATATCATGCACGAGCGTGAGGCGACGACTCTTGAAGATTTGTTCCGGACACTTCAAATCTAAGCTCATTTGAAATATCGAAATTTGAAGGCTAAGACATTAATAAGTGCTGATGGAACTTTGATTGAGAAATGTGTTGGTACATCCAACAAGCGATCCTGTCCATGTGTTGAAGACAAGGTCAAGACTATAGATCATCAAGAACCAAATAAAAAAAGGCTAAGAATAATCAACGATGTCGAGAAGGACTTCGACGAAGAAGATAATGATGAAATAATTGTTGTTTAAAGTGTAAGGACTTGTGTCCACAATAAGCAAGTGCTAATAAGATGACTTGTCATTGTGCAAGATTTACTTTAACCAAGTTGAGTTTACATGTTGCAGAACATGTCAATAAAATGTCTTTTTTGAGATCGAGATGACTTGGTTGCGGGGGTATTTTCAAAATACACTTGTTAGACAAATCTTTGCACATTAGTTGATAACATTGCTAACAATATTGATCGTTGTAAAACCTCATGAGAGTCATGAGATGAATGTTATGATTTTGAATTGAACCATTTAAACAAATTGGACTTATTGTAAAACCTCATGGGAGTCATGAGATGAACATTATGGTTTTGAATTAAACCGTGTTACATATTTTATTAATTTGTTGGCGATATGAATGTCATATGACACATGTACTTTGTATGTTTATTTACAAAGTTATAACCTCACAAGCCATTATAATTCGTGTAGTGGAAATGTGCTCTTACATTATTTTGGGATAAGTACTTGCCCAAATAATCTAGGAATGTGGGGGTGTGACATGTAGCTACCTCTTGTTACGGGTGTTGACATGAATACCTCAAATTGTGGGGGTTGACATGATCGTCGTTGACATCATATCGTGAGGCGTTTGATATTTAGTGGGATTGTTGTGTAAAGTTAATATATAATCTAGCGGATCCGCTGACGAAGAGCATTAATCGAGATCAAATGTATAAACCGTTAGAGGGAATAGGTGTTAAATCCACATCTTAGTGGTGATTATAGCGGAAACCCAACCATGTCAATTGAAGGATCCCAAGATCTTGGTTCAATGGGACAACGAAGTTATGAGAATCTGTGTGATAAACACTCAAACTTACCTATTCTCTGAGAACACTGAGTGTTTTTAAATCTACATGTGGTGAGGTTAAGTTTTATAACTTTTAATGGTTTTTGATACCATGAGGTGGTTATACCTCAGAAAGGTCAAGTATAGTAGGATACTTGGGAATAAGAATTACCTATATAAGTGTGAAGTGAGGGCCGCTTCAATTGATACATTTATGGATCCAAAGGGATGTCCAAGGCCGTAAAAGACACAATATATTAGAACGGACGAAATTGAGATTATATTGTGTAAATATTATTGTCTCAGTATACATCATGGAGGACTAGTTCAAGATACTTGTGACCACTATGCCGCCAGTATACTCGATGGTGTTGACTACTGAAAGGTTCAAGGCCACAAGCCACCTAACCTAATGCAATAGTGTCTCTTGAGGACTGAGCTATGTCCTGCATTTGCATTTGCAAACGAGTTTCTTACTCATGTGGGGGATTGTTTGAAATAGTGGTTCGAAAATCATTATTTATGACGTTTAATTATGTAATTGTTGAGAATTAAATAATAGGGGATTATTTTACTTGTCGTGTAAATAATCAGAATATATTCATGTTCTCAAAACCATTATTTGGTGAGTGAGAAATGATATATTTGAATTATTTATTGAAGACGATTTTATAGGCAATTCGTACATTGAATGAACGAGCTCGGCTCGATTCTTGAGTATTGAGCTTCAGTTGTGGACTTGATAATTATTGAGCTTTGAATTAAAAGTTTTAATTGGAATAACTAGTAATCGGCCCAATTAATTACCAATACACAAAATTGTATTAAACATGTTATTGTTTAATTATTTGGCTCCAAAAGTCGGCCATGACCTTTCATGTTTATGAAACCACCGTTATTCTAATGAATTTAAAGCAAATTGATTGAAATTCAATTTGTATAATTCATGGCTATTGATTCCACACATTAAGAGGTCTAAATACCCAGCATGGTGCATTAATTCCCGTGAGTGAGATGCTATATATATATATATATAGGTTGCATTTGTATGGTTTTGATATAGAGGAAATCGACGTCTTCATAGCAAACGTATAATAATTTCATATAGAGTCTAGCTCAGTTCTCTTTCTTGTCATGTTCGTTGGAGCTCGATTAGTTTGCGGTGCTGCTACTATCGAGACATTGATGTCGTTTACCTTTAGGGACGAGCCGTCTTACCGTGAGCACTACCGGGGCATATTCTCGTCTTGCTGGCAGAAGATTACTTCGGGCGACTTTCGGTTCTGTCCCGCACCCTCCAAGTCATCTGTTTGACATGTCAATGACACGTGTCATCCTAGTCACCCTCCACATCATCCGAGCCACTATCTCAGTTGTCAAAACGAAAGGCTCCTCATAGCTCATCGCTCTGAGGCGTTCGAGCGAAGTGCAAAGTGAGCCTACGAAGCACCCATTACGACAAGTGCGACGTGCACGTGCTCGGACTCGGACTCGGATTCGGATTCGGAAGGTGCTTTGCACCTTCCTCGTAGGATTCGGATTTTAGCCTTAAAAATTAATTAAAGCCAACTAGGGTGCACCATAATAGAGCACACTTGATTGCTCCTTTATGGTGGTAAGTCCTTTATATATAGGTCAACTTTTCCTTGTTTTTCCAATGTGGGATGGGATTCCACACCACATTCCCAACTATTAAATGGCTTAACTTTGTGCATTAATTACTTATTCATCTCTTAATGAAATTAAACAAGTAAATATACTAAATTAATCTACACAAAATATATATTCCAAATATACCATTTAATGTCATTAATTACCATAATTAATTATGGTATTAATTAAGTTATTTTTCCAACAATCCCCCATATGAATGATGACTAATACAAATGCAATATGCACTAAGTCCCGACGACCTATTATTGCTTCAGGATAGGTAGTAGTTAGCCTTGAACCTTCCTTAGTGTAATGGTATCGGATTTACTCGTTGCTCGGTGAACGTGATGTCTTGAACTGGTCAACTTTTATGTAAACCAAGACAACAACATACACACAATAATAGATCTAATATCTTTCGTTTTCACGTTGTGTCCATTTTGGCCTTGGACCATTTCTTGGATTCATAAGTGTTAATAATTTTATGAAGCGGTCTTACTTCTTCACTTATATAGGTGATCTCCTATAAAGTGTATCCTGCCATACTCCACCTATAAAAGGCTATAAGAATCATTAAAAGCTTTAAAAAGCTTACCCTTTACCACAAGCTGCAGGCTTGCACTTGAGCAGCTACGAGAATGGATTTTCAAGTGCTTAACTTGAACTTTCACAACTTAGTTGTCTCATTGAACCAAGTTCTTAGGATCTCCAATCATCCTGGTTGAGTTACCATTATGAAAATTCTAAATGTGTGGATTTCAATCCCATTCCCCTTGCTACATTATACAATTGATCACGGTTAATACCATTCATAAACGGATCCGCTATATTGTCTTTTGACTTTACACAGTCAATACACATTATTCCTGTAGTGATCAATTGTCTAATGGTATTGTGTCTCCAATGAATATGTATAGACTTACCATTATATATACTGTTCTTTGCCCTCCCTATGGTTGCCATGCTATCATAATGTATCATAACGGGAGGCAAAGGTTTTTCCCAACAGGGAATATCTTCTAAGAAATTTCTTAACCATTCGGCTTCTTTGACGGCTTTGTCTAAAGCAATAAGCTCCAATTACATTGTAGATCGGGCTATGCACATTTGTTTAGAAGATTTCCATGATATTGCTCCTCCACCAATGGTAAATACATAACTGCTTGTGGATTTAGAGTCTTTAGTATCGGATATCTACTTGGCATCACAATATCCTTCCAAAACAGCTGGATATCTCGAATAGTGTATAACATGATTGACGGGGTGTTTTAAGTATCTCAACACTCTTGTCAATGCGGTCCAATGATCCTTTCCGGGGTTACTCGTAAACCGACTCAATTTACTAATAGAATATGCTATGTCTGGCCTTGTACAATTTGCTAAGTACATTAGGCTTCCAATTATCCTAGCATATTCTGTTTGTGATATGGGTTCCCCTCGATTTTTGCTAAGTGTAAACTTAAATCAACAGGTGTCTTAGCCGGAGGTAGATCGTATGCCTTGAATTTCTTAAGCAAATTCTCAACATAGTGAGATTGTGATAAGACTATTCCATCGGGTGTTCTGGATATCTTGATTCATAGAATCACATCGGCTAATCCCATATCCTTCATGTCGAATTTCTTCTTTAACATTTCCTTAGTGCCTATGATGATTTTATTATTGCTACCCATAATTAGTATATCATCAACGTATAGACACACAATGACAAAATTGTCAGATGTACCTTTTATGTACACACATTTATCACATTCATTGATTTTGAAACCATTTGACATCATTACTTGGTCAAATTTCTCATGGCATTGTCTGGGTGCTTGCTTAAGTCCATATAAAGACTTGACAAGTTTACAAATTTTGTTTTCTTGACCGGGAACCACGAACCCTTCGGGTTGTTCCATATAAATTTCATCTTCAAAATCTCCATTTAGAAAGGTCGTTTTTACATCCATTTGGTGTATCTCAAGATTGTATAATGCTGCTATTGCAAGTAGAGTTCTAATGGATGTAATCTGAGTAACTGGTGAGTATGTATCAAAGTAATCATACCCTTCCTTTTGTTTGTATCATTTGGCTACCAAGCATGCTTTGTATTTGTCAATAGATTTATCGCCTTTGTATTCCTTCTTGAGAATCCACTTGCAACCTAAAGGTTTATTTCCCAGAGGAAGATCAACAATATGGCAAGTGTGATTGTTCAAGATTGACTCGATTTCACTATTAATAGCTTCTTGCCATAGATCGGCATCGGAACCAGACAATGCTTCCTTGATTGTCTTCGGTTCGTCTTCTAAAGAGTAGACTACAAAATCTGGACCAAAGTTTTTTGCATTTTTTATTCTTTTTCCTCGCCTTGGTTGCGGTGTTGGTCCATTACTATTTGGCGAGATTTCATCATAAGTCCTATTTTTCGAACTTATGTCATTCTTTTCTTTCTTAGGGAATATAGTTTCAAAAAATATGGCATTTCTTGATTATATGATCATTCCCTCATTTATATCGGGTACTTCCGATTTGTGTATCAAAAATCGGTACGCACTACTATTATTTGCATATCCTATGAAAATGCAATCAACTATTTTTGGTCCTACTTTTACTTGCTTGGGTTTCGGTACTTCAAATTTTGCTAAGCACCCCCACACTTTTAAGTATTTATAGAACGGCTTCCTTCTTTTCCATAATTCACCTGGAGTTTTATCTTGCTTCTTTTTGGGTAATTTATTCAAAAATTTATTAGCCGAAAGAATAGTTTCTCCCCACATGTTAAGTGATAGGCCCGAGCTTATCAACATAGCATTCATCATTTCCTTCAATGTTCTATTCTTTCGTTCTGCAACACCATTCGATTGGGGTGCATAAGGTGCAGTCGTTTGGTGAATAATGCCATTTTCACGACAATATTCTTCAAAAGGTGCAACATATTCATGTTATTGTGCAGGTGGAGCACCATGTTGCGTTATTGGCAGCTGCGGGGCTGATTTCCTCTGAGTTTTGGCTGGGATGCTCACCACCTGATCGTTTTCAGCGAGCCTCATCTTCTCCCGCTCAGACTCGTTGAACCGTTCCGGTGATTTGGCTTCGACCCGAGACCCCTTGGATCAAGCTGAACACGGATGGTTCGTTCGATAGAGATACTCAGATTGTGGATGGGGGAGGTCTGATTAGAGACCATCACGGAGAGCTCCTACTTGCTTTCCACTCCTCTTTTCAGGCCTCTTCGAGTTTTGATACAGAGATCCAGGCGCTGGCGCTTGGTTTGATTTTAGCTTCCCAGAGAGCGAGACATGTTTGGATTGAGATGAATGTTGCTGCTGTGGTGACCCTGCTATCATCTGGCCATCGGGGCTCTTGGCAGGTTCGTCACACTCTTATGCGTATCCGACACATTCTCCGAGATATTCAGTTCAGAGTCACTCATATCTTCCGGGAGGGAAACAGGCCGGCTGACTACCTCTCTGAGCTCGGCATGTTGTCCCTCGGTATTCAGACTTATACTTATGATACTGCTCCTCCGTTTCTTCTCTCTCTTATACGGATGGATCAGCTTGGTTATCCTTCATTTAGATTTAGGTAGGTTTCATTTTTGATTGATTGATTGATTGCCTATTGGTCCGCACATTAGCCCACGGCATCTGTGGTGCACCTTGTATTGATCTAGCGGGCCGTAGGCACTTTAGATTTTAGGCTCCGGATTATGGTCCATCTTTGATCATATTTCGAAATTGAGTTATTTTGGTCTACGGGTCCCCACATTAGCCCACGGTTTTTGTGGTGCACTTTGTATTTCTTTAGCGGGCCGTAGACTTCTTTGATGTTTGGACCCGAATTATGGCCTATTTTGGGTTATAATTCGGGACTGATACTTTGTATTTCTTGATTTCTTCACATCTATAGGTTGGTGGGTCCCGCCTCAACCCCCCGTCCACACTAGACGTTTTTTTTAAAACAAAACCATCAGACGGAATGTCACTCGCGCACGAGACATAGTCATGGAGGTCGGTTCCATCGAACCCCACAACTGTGCGAAGTCTTTCCAGGCCGGGATGTTCGGCCTCCCTCGAGGAATCAACAAAATCGAAGATCGCAAGAACCAAACTAAAGATAGCTCGCTAAACGAATTATTTTCGTTCCCTTACTTTCACCAAGTAAACAAAAATAAGGGGCAGAGCGGAGCCATACATACGATCAGGAGGACGGAACCACATACGATCGGCTTTGTTCAAAAACACATATGACGATCGGTTTTGTTCAGAAATTTACAAGTAAGAATTTAAGTATACTAATACATTCAGAGCTATACATAAAACAACCGCTCCTCAAACACTTGTGTGAAGTCAAATGCGAAAGATTCAGACAGACGATCGTACAAGTAAGGAATCAGATGCAATTATTTAGTTCATTTCATTCGGAATACTTGTACAAGCGCCCGAAGGCGAAAGTGCCCGAAGGCAAAACACAACGAAACTGAAAAATTACAAGTGAAAACAAAATGAAAGCGGACTAACTCAGGCTGCCCCCGCCTGGCCTTCGCCACCGACCGCTGTATCGGTCCGGACTTCACCACCGGCTGCTGGGTCGACGTGCGCTTCCTCGCCGGCATCCGAGTGAACGAGGTTGCCCAGCGACGGATAGCAGCTCAGGTCGATTCAGAGGTCGGAGAGGTCAAGGATCGGCACAAAGAAGGCTGGCTGCAGAGGATGCTCAAGCACATAGGCTTTGAAGTTATGAATCAGAGGGCCGACCTCGAGCCCTCCCTTCTTGGCAGCGTGGATGGTGTTAGCGTAAGCCATGTAATAGGCAAATTCACTGACATACTCCACGTTAAGGAAGGGATCGGCCTCGGTCGCCTCCAACTTCTCCTTCAGCCCCACGATTGTTTGATCCGCACCCTGGAGCTCGGCAACCTTAGCGTCCATCTCTCCCTTCGACGAATCCAGCTCGCCATTTAACCGGTCCACCACCGCCTTCAGTTCAGTCGCCTCCTCCTACGAGGCCGCGTGCAACCGACGGGCTTCCGTCATTTAATCACGCATCCGGTCGGTCGCCGCCCGGGGCCGGTCGAGATCCTGCTTCGCCCGCTTGGCCATCTCCACGTACTCCTTCTCCATTGCCGCGATCCTATCGGCAAACTCGGTGTTCCGATTCCGAGCAGCCTCGAGGTCCGAATGGAGATGGGCAGTAGAGGGCCGCCCCTCATAATCCTCTACGGATTGAGCGGCCATCATCGTCGCTTGGAGGGTCAGAGCAAGAGTCGCCTGCATTGCGTCTCCGGACCGCCGGCGCGCGATCGCATCCAGATCAGTCGTCCAAGTGAGGGACTGAGAGACGTAGTGAGGGACGTCGCTAGGCTCGCGGGGAGATCTGCTCGCGAGAAAGTCCAACACCATCGGCGAGTAGTTCGGGTCGGCAATACGGACCCTGCACCAAGAACAAAGGAGTTAGTATGTCCCCTACACAAGTGACATAACTCAGCAGATCAACCAAACTTACCTTTCGACCTTCTCGGGGTCGCGGCCGAAGAAAGGATTACCCTGCGGGGTCTGGGCATCAGCGGTCACCATGGCCTGTAGGAAGGCCGACGAGGGCGTAGGCCCCTCCGCCATTGGAACTGCAGAAATTGGAGGCGCGGCGACCGGCGGCACCACTACGGGCGCCTCAGCAGCAACAGATGGCAAGGGCTCCTCCGGCCTCCGCCTCTTGCGGTTGCGCTGGAGCTGCTCCTCCCGAGTCTCCAGCTCGATGACGATCGGCCCCATGAGAGGTCTCGCCTCTGGGATAGGACGGGTCGTCGCCGCAGAGGCACGTCCCGCTTCTTCCCTTGGCGGAGACGATTCATGATACCCGGGTTCGACATGGTGATTTCTCTCGGCGGCTCGGGGTAGCGGGGGAAGTAGATCCCTGTCAAAGAAGACAATCAACCAGGTTAGACGTCTTCTTCAACCAAAGGCGATCCTCAAGCAAAAAGGGGATCATAAACATTTGTACCTGGGACCCTTAATTGGCGGGGAAAGCGAAACAACCGAGCGCCCAACCAATGAGCTTCGTTGTTGATCACGTGAGCATCGATATAATTGATCGGAAGACTACGGAAAATGATTGAAAAATCAATTGGTAGGTCGCCGGTGGCTGGAACAAGGGAGTCTTCAAAAAGAAAACCAAATTAGATCAGTTCAAGGTGTATCCGAACGAAAGGAGAGTTAAAACCCTTACTCGGATTTCTCTCCCGGAATCCGGTGGGGATATCCAACTCATCTTCGAGTTTGTCACTCGTGGCCGATTTCCACGCTCCGCCGACCCAGCACCACTTTGTCAGGTCGCCCCGGACCTTGTTCGGCACCCCAAGGACCACCCAGCCCAAGCGACCCTGGATGTGGTAGCCGCCAACAGAACCCTTCTGCGCCGTCAGCTTAAAGAGATAGTTCATCTCCAGCGCAGAAGGAAGACGGAACAGCCGGTGACCGCCAAATAGAGTCAAAGTGCTGACGATCTGCAACCAGGCGTTCAGCGTCAGTTGGAGCGGCGCCACATTCCAAGCGGTCAACAGATACGACACGGCGAACGGCAATGGGAACCGCAATCCGGCCCCCATGATTAACTCGTTAACGGCGACCATACCCTCGGGAGGTTGGTCGGCGCGCTCATTCTCGGCAGGCACATACAATGAAACGTCGGAGGGGACATGGAACTCCGCCCTCCAACGACTGAAATCCTTCTTAGTCGCCTACTCTTACTCCGCTTTACTGGTTCATGGGGGTGGGCGACCGAATATGCGCGAAAATCGAACTTAGGGCGTGGTCCGGCAAGTCTCTCCATAAGTTCGGCAAATTCCAGAAAGGGTTGGCCGAACACACTGTTCTGCTCCCAGTACAGTCTTATTGCCTCCTCCTCGTCGGCCAGCGAGCGCTTCTGCTCCGCCGCCGCCGACTTCGCCGCGTCAGCCTCGTTGAAGATTTCTTCAAACTCCGCGGGTTCAATCCCAGCACGAATGGCCTCGACGGGCATCTCCACGTGAAAATCCGCAGAGGTTTCGTCCCGGGCAATCGAAGTCGCGGCGGCAGAAGTTCTACCCGCCTCATACACGGTGGATCCTCCTCCAGACATATTCAAAGAGAAATGGGGGGGAGAAAAGTTTTTGTTCTTACCTAGAGACTGAGTCGAACGTCGATCGGCACTCAAAACTTCAAGAAAATTCAACTATGTCTTCCCTAATGGGAGCGCGACATGTGCCCCAGTGACGTTTCAAAGCCCGCTTCCACTTCCTGCTCTTTTCACCGTCCGGGGAGGCCGTACATATTCGAAATCAGTTCGTTCGGGAGACGATCATCTGCTGCATAAGTAGATGAGTCGCTCGTCTAAGACAAGCGATCGCCAGCAAAGCCACCTCGCCCCACATCTCCAACATCAGAGCGAGCTGGGGGGAAATTGTTGTGCGGCGATTTATACGCCTCGAAGGCGATCGGCATAATAGTCGGATGCCAACCGAAGAAGACAGATGCTGGTCAAGTGCCTAGCGGTAGACAACCAAGGCGATCGTCTATTGGCACCTGGCGATCGCCTCTAGTATCCGACCGGAGACAACCGTCCTATGCCACGTGTAAGTCCAACATCCGTCAAAGTCTGCGAAGACCGAATCTCAGGATGAAGGCCCATGTGCAGATCCGCAAAAGGCACCACAAGAACAGGCTTTACTCCAGCCCATCAGCAGTTGTCATTGACAAGGACGGCCTCACTTACCGACAGACCCGCCGAAAGGTCCTAGGTGGGACCTTCAGGCGCCGCAAGAACAGGCTGTACTCCAGCCCATCAGCAGCTGTCAGTGACAAGGACGGACTCACCTACCGACAGACCCGCCGAAAGGTCCTAGGTGGGACCTCCCAAGACAGCGACGTGAGGCACATGTCGCCGCCTTATTGGTTCGCGCATCCGGCTGCCAGCTGCAGCTGCGGACTTTACGGAAACAGTCCCACGTGCTGGGACGATCGCCCGCCTTATTTAATGCAGGAACGGCGATCGCCCGTGTGGGACAGGGACATCCCAGCAACCTCTTCTCCTATAAATAGGAGGCCTCCAACATTGGCAAAAAGGACGTTACAAGAAAAACACGATTACACACAGCAAACAATATAGAGAACACCTCATATTTGTAACAAGAACTCACAGAGCTTTAACTCTGGTTCTTCCGGCAAACAACAGCACTCAAGAGCTAGATAACTAAGGTCTTTACACTCATTGTAATTGTACTCTAACATTAATATTTGTACTCATAAGTATTCATATTAATAATATCTCGCGAGAGTATTCAAGCCCGGGACTAACAACCCCAGCAAATATTGTGTTATTTACTTCCCCACGGACGTGCTCTCGCATTTTGTTTGTTACTCGTCCATTCCAGCATATCATCTCCGGGTGAAGAGATGATTTATGTCATCCAAGAAGGCCCCATAAAAATCATGAAGGTGAATATGGCCGCAAGGATTGAAGGCCAAGCTCATGCCGAGATGCTCAATAAAGAGTGCGAACAATGGACCACAGATGATCAAAAACGTGCTAACCTCGACAATGTTGCTAAGAATGCGCTATTTGTCACTCTTGACAAAGGCAAGTTCTCGAAGGTAAAGAGTTGTAAGACAGCCAAAGAAATCTGGGAAAAACTCAAGATGATTTGCGAGGGAACTGAACTCTCAAAAGAAAACAAAATTTCAAACTAACTCAGCAATTCAAATCTTTTGAAATGAAACCAACTGAAACTCTTGAGGAACTTGACCTTAGATTCACTGGTATTGTCGGTGAACTTGAAGTGTTGGGCAAAATTTATACCCAAAAGGTGAACTTAAAATTTTTTAGATCTCTCCCTGCCCGATGGGACATTAAAACAATAGATATGTGTGTGTCATGTAATCGTAATGATATATCTACTTTTGACCTCTTCTCTGACCTCAAAGCATTTGAGTATGATATTGACAGGAGAGAAAAAGCTGAAGAATCACCTGCGAGGACTACAGCGTTAGCCGCTGTATCCAACAGAAGACATATCATACCCATCACATCAAAGCCTGCCCACAAGAATGCTGACAGTGACGACGATATCCTGTCACAAGATGAAATGGCGCTCCTCATGCATAAATTCAAGAAATTCATCAAGTAGTCTGGAAAGACTCCCTACAGGGCCAAGCCTGTTCACATGGTAAGTACCGAATCTTCTTCTGGTGATGCTAACCTGTGTTACAATTGCAGGAAACCATGACATTATGCAAATAAATGTCCTCACCCTAAAGTTCAAAGGTTGTCAGAAGCCGAGCAACAGGAAAAAGAAGAAAGAATACGTGCTTGGAAAAACAAGCTCAAGGCCCCGATTGGCGAATCAGAAGCCTCCCCCGCACCAACAAAGTCCGAAGAATGTCTTCAGGCAGTCACTGACAGTGACTCATCAGATGATGAATTCGAAAATAAAGCATATATATGCTTTATGGCCAAACACATACCGGAATACGAAGATATCGATAATGAGGTAAGCTCAACCTCAATTACTCCTGCAAATGCATCTCATACCTTTGAAAACATTATGAATAAATTTAAAAACATTCAAAAGGCCCATGAGACATTGAAAAATGAAAACATATAGCTCCAAATTTCTAACCTAGAGCTGAGGGAAGAAAACGACTTGCTGAAAGTAAATTACGAAAATATGTTTGTTGATTGTAAAAACAGCAAAGTCGATCATGAAAAATTCATGGAGAGCAATTATCAACTTGCTCACGAACTGAATGAGGCTAAGTCTCACAGTGAAAGCAAGATAAATGATTTCGTTCTACTCCAAGCCAACATAAAAACTCTCGAAAAACGAGAAGGAGAAATTGTGACTATCTTGAAATCTTTCGAGAAATCATCTAAAATGATGGAAGAGATTCTAAGCACCGGGCAACATGCCCATGATAAAAAGGCTTAGGATACAACTCATTCTCCAATAAAGGGAAAACTAGTACTATGTTCATCAGGGGTGTGGAACCCAATCCTGTATCGAAAGAAATCCCGAGTCCTGTGAAGGAACCTGCTGCTCCGCGAACAGCAAAGAATGCCATTCCGCCACCACAGGCATATCACAGACAGCGGAATCCTCAGCCGTTCAGACCTGTAAGGCATAACCAACAGCATGCTCCCCGAGCATAATAAAAGCGCCAGCAGCCGTTCATAAAGAAGATTGTACCCAAATATCAAAGGCTCGTACATCCGTACTTCCAACAGCACAGTGCGCCTAGATATTGGATACAGGAGCCTCGTTATACATCGCGAAAGCAGGTCGCCTCACAGTATCAGCAACAGCTTTGGGAATCCAACCGGAGACCCAGAAGGCAAGTTGTAAGGCCGAAGAAAATGGCTCCACCTCCAAGATGACATTCGTACTGGATTAATAATAATAATAACCCTGAATTTTTCATGCATAATAATTATCAAGGTTAAAGTGACTACGTGCCTGCCCCACGTAAATAGCGCAAAAACAGACCTAAAGTAACCTACAGCAAGCCAATTGCTGTCAGGAAAATCTGGGTACCTAAAGGCACTAACATCCATGGACCCAGCATTCAAAGGGGACCTAAATCTACTTAATCTCTTTGCCTACATGACATCTTAGAGAAGGACATCTAGTACTTCGATAGCGGATGTTCTCGACACATGACATGAGACAAAATCAAGCTGTCAGATTTTATAGAATGTCGTGGTCCAAAAGTGCGCTTCGGTGATAAATCAAAAGGAAGAACAAGAGGTAAAGGAACTCTGCTTGTAGGAAAATTCAAAGTCACCGATGTAGCTTATGTTGAAGGCTTACAGTATAATCTACTTAGTATTAGCCAGTTCTGTGACAAACAATTCTGGGTGAAATTCTAGATAGATCACTGTAGAGTCAAGAACATCCTGACCAAAGAAGTTGTGCTCACATGAAGCAGATCAGGTAATATGTATATTGCTGACTGGATGCCTACGAGCTCCACAATTCCTTGTTTTGTTGCCAAAGGCACTGCAGATATAAGCTGGCTATGGCACAAGAGGATGTCTCACGTCAGCTTCAAGACGATCAACAATCTCGCTATAGAGGAAATGGTCATAGGTTTGCCCAATGTGTCATTCAAAAAAGACAGCGTCTGTGGACCCTGTCAGAATGGCAAGCAAATCAAGACCACCCGGAAGAGCAAATCCTACCTTTCCACTCACAGAGTCCTAGAAATGCTACACATGGATTGCTACGGTCCTGTAGACCCGGTAAGTTTGGGAGGTAAGAAATATCGTCTCGTTATTGTTGATGATTATTCCAAGTATGCTTGGACAATCTTCCTAAGAAACAAGAAGGAAACAACATCAAAGCTGCCCGAGCACCTGAGAAAGCTTCAAAATGAAAAAGGGTTTAGTATCGTTTCCATTCGTTTCGACAGAGGTACTGAATTTACTAACCGCTTTATAGAGCAATACTGTTTGGAAAATGGGATACAACACAAATACTTAGCTACCCGAACACCTCAACAAAACAGCATTGCCGAGCGAAAGAACAGGACGCTCAAGGAAGCAACAAGGATCATGATTGCTGCAAGCAAGTTGCCACAGCATTTCTGGGGTGAAGCCACCAATACAGCATGCTACACACAAAACCGTTGTATCATCAACAAACACTACAACAAAACAGTATACGAGGTATGGAACAACAAAACTCAATTAGTTTCGTACTTTCACATATTCGGATGCAGGTGTTATGTTTTGAACAATGGGAAGGATCAATTTAGAACCTTCTACGAGAAGTCGGATGAAGGGATATTTGTAGGATATTCCTCTGCCAGCAAAGCTTATAGGATCTTTAATAAATGGAAGCTGACAATTGAGGAATCAGTACATGTATTGTTCGACAAACCTCACCATGATCCTACAGGAGTAGAAGATGTTACTCAGAATATCCAACAACTCACCATTGATGATTCTACAACTCCTATACAGCCTGTCGTTGACTTAGAAATAAACCCTGCAGCTGTAAGAATAGAAGTAGATGAAGCTGATGTTATACAAGCTGAAGCTGAAACTACAGCAACTCAAGATACAGTACGGGACGTCGAATTAGAACCGGACAGAAGATAGTTGAGAGATCACCCACATAAATTGATCATAGAAAACATTGATGCTGGTGTATCTACCCGCAGGAGAATACAGAGTACACAAGGAAATGTACTATGTGCGCAAGAAGAAACCGAACCTGAGATATTGCCATTTCCTGTATGGAAGTCTCAAGCTGAACTTAGAAGACTTCATATGTGCACTATCGCTGTATTGTTAGCTCAATCCGAACCTATTTCTACCAAATAAGCTCTAGACAATTCTCACTGGATTTCATCTATGGAAGAAGAGCTTAATGGTTTCGAAAGAAACAATGTATGGTATCTAGTACCCAGACCTGAGCATCAAGCCATAATTGGAATAAATTGGGTATTTAGAAACAAGAAGGATGCAAATGGACTTGTTATCAGAAACAAATGCCATCTAGTCGCACAACGCTATAGACAGGAAGAAGGCATTGACTACGATGAAAAATTTGCCCCTGTTGCCAGACTAGAAGCCATTAGGGTATTTATAGCCTTTGCCGCCCATAAGAGCTTTATTGCATATCAAATCGACGTCAAGAGTGCATTCTTGAATGAAGACCTTGCCATAGAAGTCTATGTTGAACAACCACCAGGGTTTGTCAACAAAAGGCGGAGACCTTGTATACAGGCTACGGAAAGCACTGTATGGACTTAAGCAAGCACCTAGAACATAGTATGAAGCCCTGTACCTGTACCTTACCAATAATGGATTCGAAAAAGGTGTTGTGGACAAGACCCTATTTAAAATACATGAAGGTGGTGATCTCCTGATGGTTCAAATATACGTAGACGATATTATATTTAGTTCAACTAACCTTGCTCTATGTCAAAGGTTCTCTCATCTCATGCAAAGTAAATTTGAAATGAGTATGATGGGAGAACTTAGTTATTTCCTAGGATTGCAGGTAAAGCAGTTGCCTATAGGAATCTTCATCAACCAGGAAAAGTACAGCAAGGAGCTTCTCAACAAATTTGGGATGAACAACTTCAAATCATCATCAACCCCCATGAGCACTTCCGTGCAAATTAATGCTGACGAAGCTAGAAAGCCGGTTGATCAATCACTCTACAGGAAGCTCATTGGCTCACTTCTGTACCTAACAACTAGCAAGCTCGATATCCAGTTTGCTGTAGGAGTGTGTGTGTGATATCAAGTAGCACCTAAAGAATCACACTTCACAACAGCCAAACGAATCCTGAAGTATGTCAAAGGAACAATCGATGTAGGACTATGGTATCCTAAAGAAGGCGGATTCGATTTGGTTGGATACATCGACTCGGATATCGGAGGCTGCAAGCTAGATAGGAAGAGTACAAGCGGTACTTGTCACTTTCTTGGACCTAGACTTGTGTCTTGGTTTAGTAAGAAGCAATTGGCAAACTCACTTTCAACAGCTGAATCAGAATACTATGCTGATGGTAGTTGCTGTATGCAGAGCCTTTGGATGCAACAACAGCTGTCAGATTATGGAATCACTATCAAGGAAACACCGATCATGTGCGATAGCACGAGTGCAATTGCAATAACGCACAATCCTGTATTGCACTGGCGTACTAAGCATATTCATATGAAGCATCACTTCATTAGGAATCATGTTGAGAACAAGGATGTTGGGCTCGAGAAAGTTCATACAAATATCCAGTTAGCCGACATCTTTACCAAACCTCTCAGCACAGCCAGATTCTGTATACTTCGATAAGAATTGGGAATACTATAGCCCAACTCCGTGTAAGTTTTAATGCTTTTACTCAACAATTGAGGGGGAATGCTGTAGGATCCAAGAATACAGTATCCACCGGTAATTATCTGTACACTCAGATAATTTGATAGCACTGTAGGAATAAAAAGACATAAATTCATCCTACAGCTGACGTGTGCAATAATTAAGGGGGAATACAGTATGACCCACGAATACAGTATTAATCTAAAAATTGTTGTAAGAATTGAATCCCGTATGTACCTTTTCAGAGGGAACGCTGTATTTTCGCTGATACAGCACATACTATGGAATTCAATTAATGTTATTCTAATATTTTATTCATTTTAAAAACATATTTGAGTCCACATGCCCTGTTTTAAAATTCAAATGTCTTTAGCATAAAATGCTTTGCACGTCATATGGACTATTTTATCTCAAACGCCGTGATTTTTTAAATTATTTAATAATTTCAAACCGTCGTTTCAGGTAATAAGGGAAGTCGAAATGTCAGATGTGGGACCAGTCATCATTTCAAAATCGGATGGATAAGATGTACCAGTTATGCTTAATTCATCATGTTCGTTCATTTAAAAATAACGGTTCCCATCCCTTAAATCTAACCGTTCACTGTCTAGAAACCCTAATCTTTCCCCGCCCACTATAAAAGGACTATTTATTGCTCCCTTCGACTCTTTACGCTTTCTGAAAAATTGAAGAGTTCTTGAGCAAACAGCCTACAAGATTTTTCTGCATTTTCTTTGAATCTCACTCACTTTCTTTTCAAAGAATCACTATGGCATCTTCGCAGACTTCCTCTCCATCTCTCAAGAAGACCACCACCATCATTGAAGGGATAATATTTGCTAGATCTGTTGTCGTTGAACGTGTCCGCTGAAATCGACGATGTTGACTCCATGGAGATCATCGTCTCAAGAATTCGTCAACAAGGCCTCTATCGCCTTGGTAGCCACACTTCTGAGCTCTATAATGAGCACATGGTTGAGGAATTCTATCTCAACGCGTCTGTTCGTTTCTTCTCTCTTGCACAAGGAGGAAACGTCCCTGACATGACTGCCACCGTTCGTGGAATCGAGATCCGCGTTGACCAAGATTTGCTGCAGAATTTGTACAGGCTCCCTGTTGATTGCCTGTCTATGGAGGAACTTGAGTCCTTTGGGTCCCAAGAGGTCCTCACCAAATATTGGGGATTATTCACTGGCTCGGCATCGAATGTGACTGTTCATGCTTCATGCTAGAAGAAAAGTTTTTGCTTACCATTTGTTTATTTACATGATTTATGTTACCGTGTTGTAGACAATAGGACTGGTGCTTTTGAGATGTGCACCAATCTGAGATTCAGAATGATGGTCGCCATCATGTCTGGCGAAAAAGTAAATTGGTGTCAAATTGTCCTCAAACGGTTGCAGGAAGAAGTCTCTAAACCTGCTACTCAGAAGAAATCCTTTGGTCTCATTCTCAATAATATTCTGACCAAGTGCGGTGTTCAGCAATCAAAGGAAACAAAGAAGATCAATCAGCGAAAATATATTGGAGGAACCAGGCCCTCCGTATTCAACAAAGAACACCTAATTGGGTCAAGACCCTTTATCAGAACTCTGCCCCTTTACGCTGATCCCAGGGACATAACTTCGAAGTCCAGAAGCGAGGAGACTTTAAGGAAAAGGAAGAATCTCACAGCAATACTCCCCCTGCTGCTGAAAAGCCGAAAAGGAAGCTAATAAGGCTTTCCAAATCGAAGAAAGCAGCGCAACCCACTGTATCAAACCCTCAGGGTGCAACCCATGTGGAGGAGATAGCTGCTACTATTCAAACAATAGATCCCGAGCCTTTGGCGGCAACGACGGATGAACAGCTATCTGCCAACATTGAAGTCTTTGGCGAGACGGCTGCCCCTTCGGAGCCAACAACCACATCTCCTATACGGGAACCCACACCCGTAAGGGATCCATGTCCCCTCAGGGTACCAACCCCTGTATGGGATCCCTCTCCAATACAGGTTCCCACACCTATAGTGGAACCCATGCCTACAGTGGACCCATGCACTGCACGCAACCCCTCTCCCGACACCATAATTAACAGAACCTTGTTGTCAGTTCAAATTGAAGAGGCTTACGAACGTTTTGTTCAATGGAAAACCTTCAGGGTCGCTCTTTACGACACTTAATATAACTGGAGCGAGTGGAGAGAAGAAGAATTGTTTGTTCTGGAGATAACAGATTCTCCAATTAAAGTCCTAATCCAATGGGACAATGTCTTCTGCAAAGAGCTGATTTCGAACTATTTCATGGACAAAGATGATGCTCGAATGAAAGGAAAATCTGTATCCGAAGACACTATTCCTATTGGTCTAAAAACAGACCACGACTCAGACGACGATGATGACACCTTTCAGGCGGGTCTGAGAATGAGCCGCGAGGAAACCAGGGAATAGGAGTTCTCTAAAATGCACCAACAACAGGGTGAAGGGACCTCTCGACAACAATAGTCCCCTCCCCAACAGCAAGAAACTGCTCAAGACAGCAAGAATCAGTCCCTCCTGTCGCTGAAGCCCCGATAGTTTCACAACAGGCACCCGAGCTTGTCGTCGCCCAACCAGACCACCAAACCCACGCCATCCCGCACGAGGAATCAGTGCCTCTGCCGAAGCATGCGGATGCTGAGAGACAACAGGAGGAATCAGTCCCTTCTGTACCTTTGTCTACAGAAACCCAACCAGAACAGGAGGAATCAGTCCCCCCTGTTGTTGAGTCCGAACAAGCAGAACAACCACACACTACACCAACAACTGATGCCCCCGCATATCCAACTGTGGAATCCGACGACGGTTTCTTACCTGAGGATGAACCAAAACGGTCACGCTCTCATGTGGTCGTGAGACAGCTCAATGGAGCTGATGAAGAAAAGCCAAGCTCTCCAGCCAGACATGAGCAACTGCATGCTCTCGGTCGCCAAACTGTCTTCCTACAGGACGTTGTGAATGCTCTGCACACTGTTGAAAAAGAGTTCAACTGGTTGCATGAGACTGTCATTGATGAAATGACGGGCGTTAAAGAGAAATCTCCAAAATGGAAGAAGCCTTTCGCATGGTGCTCAGCGTCTTAAGGCAAGCTCTCAACCAACTCCAACAGCGCCAGGAGCAGATTCTCTTCGAAGAACAATCAAAGATCCGCGTGTCTGAAGCCAAAACTGTATTAGCCCTATAGGAAACTGGCTCCCATCTAAGAGGACATGATAAAACGATAGAATTTATGTCGATGGTTCTTCAATCCCTCGTTGATAAGATGTCAAGAATGGAGACCAAACAGGATTATGCAATGAAAATCCTGGAACACCTTGATACAAAGGTCTCTTATCTTGATGAGGCCAAAAAGGGGGGAAGAGGCTAGAGAAGCTGGAAGACAATGGAGGCTTGAGCAAGAAAAGGAGTTTGATGCTGCATTAGAAGACAACATTACTACTGCAATTACTCGATTGTCCGCTCCTTCTCGTTCTGTTAGGATACAGGGTGCTCGCCCTGAATTCCACGATCCCAACTTTTCGTGGAAAAACCATGTGCAGAAGCCGCCAGTAATGAATCTCCCGGCTAACCGACATCCTACAGCCGATGAAATAAAGGATTGGAGGAAAAACGAACTGTTAAGATACTTTGTAGTTCTTATCAGGGAATCCACCATATTCAACAACTGTAGAACGCTGAAGGACGCTGCCGAAGAATTTAAAAGAAGGCTGGATGAAGGAAAGCTCCCCCTACAGCTCCAGATGAAATCCAAGCACAGGAAAGGCGATCCGATTACCCACCCTGAAGATTGGATCCTTGCTTTCGACAAATCATATGAAGGACAAGCAATCTTCTTAAGTTGAAACAAGGATGCCCTGCAAATTTGGTGGAAGGGAACCGAGAATGATCCAATAAGGCCTTAGAGACACGTTCACTACAGAAGCTAGCAATGGAGGATCCTTCTTGTATCTTTATTTTAACAGCATAAACTCTGTATCTTTTACTCTCCTTGTAATCTTTGCCTAATATCAATAAAATACATTTTTATCTTGAAAGATTACAACTCGTAATCTACTACTGTGTTACTATGTGATTACGAAATTAATTTATTTGCTGCAAACTAACAAGTATAAACTTGTATAGTACAAAGCTGTAAGAACTTGTCTGCGAACAGTTCATA